>OX344839.1:21779200-26779200 GCA_947037095.2 Nycteola revayana
TCGAAAACATATAGCTCATTTGATTTTTATTATCGTTTGTTTCATTTAACATTGGCGTACCTACTTCAAGTTTTTCACAATTGATGTTTTTGAATCTGAATTTGATTTTATAGCGAAATTAAGTTTTTGAAAGAAAGAAAGTTAACAGTTAGTTAATTGTTGTTAGAGAAACTGGTCGTTAGTCTCACTTTTCTATCTCAGAAAAATAATTGCCAGGTTTTTGGTGCGTTATCTATAGTAATAATATGTAGCGGAAAGATTTGATTGTGTGTTAGCATGGAATATGCTCCGAAACTACTCAACCGATTTCAAAAGTTTTTTGACTATTAGAATCCAAGTTATCCAGGAGATTATGATGAAATTCCCACAGTAAAGGCAGCTACACTGGAAAAACGAAAAACGCGCGCACATGGATAATAAAACAACATGATATAAATAAGTTTTAAATAAAAGACAAAAATATAGGCAGAATGTATATTTTGTTTTTGTATATAAATTATTTGCAGTTCTTTCAATACATTAGTCTACAAACATTTAAACACAATAATTATTATCTATTATGTCACACTTATTTAATTGGTGCTTTCCCCTTACAAAATGGTACAAAAATAACTTGTTTCAAATTATACAACTGGTTATATTGACGATTACAGACAATTATTACACACGTATTTCAAATATTTTGAGGCTCATAATAGTTAGGAAATTCAAATACATGGGTACTGCTTTAATAAAAAAAATATTTATGATAAAACGTGAAGCCTAAATTTAATCTAATTGAGATTATTCAAGGTACATACATCAGTTATGTTAAAAACTATATTAGTGAACGTCACTAGCCGAACCTCCCACCGTACGCTACTTAGGTGTTGCCAGCGCAAAATATAATCAAATGTTACGAACGTTTTAATTATAATTTGCGTTGACAACAAATCTTATACTACGCTTAACCATTACATGGTTCACAATCTGGCGATTGCGTTCATAATTCTTTCACTACTCATTAAAATTAAGAAAATAAATAGAAAACAAAACAAGAATTATGTACAGGTTCAGCCTCAAAAATACTTCCATTCGAATTAATATGCACAAGTTAATTCACAGTATGGTTGTTTGATATCATGGCACTTTGTTTAACTATGCTATATTGTGAGGTGCCGAGAAGGAAGGTAGGAAACAAAGACTGTCGCAGTCACTCAAATGTCATATTATGAACTCTTTCATTCAGTACAATTACAAACCCATAGGTTTAGAACTTTACTAGAATGCAACAGAGTTCAAAATATATTGCTATATTTCTTCTACCCGTTAAAGGTTAAAGTACAACTTGGCAAGTGAAATGCCACCCTACTACTACGTATTAAAGTAGCATTCACCATGACAAATGCGGTACTTATACGACAGTTTAGAATGAACTCGACAGGGCGCCAACCTACCGTAGATAGGAACGAGAAAGAACTAAATGTAATGTAAGTTGCGATAGATAACCTAAGACTTAACCGACAAATAAATAAATAAAAATATAGCTATATTATATGTGATGACTTCTTAAGATGATGGACAAGATTAGGCATTAGTGACAAATTTTATACAATAGTAATATCAGCGGGAAGGGAACGTATTTTGCGTTACGGAAGGGCGTTTTTAATAGACGATATACAATTTCAAGCGTTGGTCATTACATATAATGGTCTTCGAGAATGTGAGCCTTAACATCCAGTGCTAAGAGTTCTTTGAATGTAATGTAATAAAATTCTGGTAAAATCGATGGTGAAGCATGAAATCTTGAAAATGTGTATCGAATAATAAAAATCTCAATACAACGTCCTTACGATGGAGCTAACAGGCACATTATCAATGAGGCAAATGTTACACAACAGTTATTTTAGGCATCAGTCTTGCGTTGTTTTTCAAAAGTTCTTTATATACAGAAAGAGTTGGCTTAATCAAAATAATTTGCGTAATTTCACTAAATACCATAGTTGAGTCCCATATTCAATACTTACAAATAATACAGTTAACATTATTAATTTAACTATTCATAATTTAATTTGTTGTTTGTATTTAAAGGATCCGGCCCTTTCTAGCAACCTGTACTAGATTACGATGCGTATTCATTTGTACAAATAAGTTTACATTAATATTATGATAATGCAACACTATCCACGTTAGGAAACTAGCTGATCAACAGGCACCTGTACCTAGAACCTCAGCGGTCAATGGAATTCCATAATAATTCTCTATCTTTCACATTTCTTTACAACTAATATCTTCACTAGGCATCGCACAGATTGGACTAAATAAATAACTAGGGTATATGGAGGATTGTATCTGTTAGATTGAGTAAGGGTATTCGCCGAGATAGTCTATAAGGGTTGACGGTAAGGGAAGGAGTCTGTGTTTGGGGGCACACCAGAGTTTAGGTGTGAGGGGGTTGGAATCGAGAGCTCTGTGGACTGCTAGGCGAGCTGAATGGAGTAGTGAAGGGGGGTTTTTCCGGAGGGGGTTCTTGAGCATGACAGGGGAGTGAGGGCAGCCTTCGCGGTCCACCCAGACTGTGCCGGCGGCGCCGCGCTCGCCCACTCGGGTGTAGTGCTGTACTAGTTCCACCACACACCTAAAGCGGGGCATATACCTCGCCAAGGGACGGTCGCAGTCTAATCTGTAACAAAGAAATATATTATTAGATTATATTTGATACTGAATAAAACAACAGTTTTACAACAGACACACACACAACAACAGAGTTTAATTAAGAATTTGTAAACAACAGAGTTTAATTCCATTTCTGTATTTTTCTCTTTGAGAAAGTGTACATTAAGAGTTTATCTATCTATCTACAACGCGCATTCGGTAAGTTGTCATACGACCAAGAAAGCCGCACTCGGTTACATCATAAACGTAACAAATGCATTTTTTCTATGTGCAATAAAAATAAATATAGTCAATGTAGTCAAACTAGTTCTACAACTTTTAAACCAACAGGATGTCCACAAGTATATCTAGTAACAATTCAAACGTCTCAATCAACTTCGGACGCCACTTTGACACGCCGAATTCAACAAGAATGAGGAAGTCGAGACCCCAAATTGCTGTCATCATGAATTGACTATTACTTGGTAAATTAATGTACAAAAAGTTACTTGGTATTTACATAATGGCAACTGTTGAGAGACGAGAAAAAAATAACAATTGGATGTTGAGGAAAATTGTATGAATCAACATGGAACGGTATTGTCGTGTAGCTACCGATTACCGAATTACTATTAAGTGTCACAAAAAATAAAGTTGTTGTTAAGAAGAAATGTATATGATTTCGATTTATTTGTAGATTTCGAACATACTTCGAACCCCTGTTGCTTCCACTTAGGGGATAAATTTTGTAACATCGTTTCTTAGCCTTCCTCAGCTTAGATCCATACACCACAATAAATATATGCGTACCAATGGTGGCTTCTGAGATCTGGGTTCTGGGTTCGATTCCCTTACGGGACAATTATTTGTGTGAGCCACGACTGTACTTTGTGTCCTATTATTGTGTGATATTTAATTAGAGAGAGAGGGGTCCATTTAAAAAAAAAATGTTGTCGCAAGCGCACAGCGTTTCGAAACACGAATTTATTACGCAATAACGCAGAAGTTTCCTTAGTAACAATAAAATTGATTATTCTGATGAATGTAATTACATAAATTTTAATTACCTATAATTATTATTTATATACCAAAGTCAAGGCACAAAGTTCGATTATTTAATAAAATTACAATAACTACAAATTACAATTGCAACGTAACAAACAATACAGTTTAGTAATACATTCGTCGAATAACCAAATGATTCATAATTCTCAATAATATCAACTTTCTACATTATTTAATGGAACCGAAGGCTTCCGTTTGCGGTTTTGTTTCCCCATTTAAAGTGTATGTAATTAAGTTAATGTTAATGTCTTACGTAGTAACAGGAAATAATTAGTCGGGAATAGGAATAAATTCTTTATAAGGTATGGCAATAAGTAACTAGCATATTATCAAGTTAAATTGTCCATAAAATGGGATATATTTTTTATAACAATTATAGGAAATTGGAACGGTGGGTCGGTACGGTAATTGCTTCTTAGACATGGTGTTCTTGATTCGATTCCCAACCAGGACAATTATTAGTGTGAATCAGATAGTTGGTCGTTTAATTCGTTTAATACTGTGGAAAGACTTTACTTCAAAAATAACATGTATCTGCTTAAATACTACTTTGAAGCGGCCGTAGCCCAATGTGGTCGCCGGTTCGAACCCCACCCATTGCACTACCGACAGGAACACACTAGTAACACACGCATTTTAGCTTAGCACGAAAGGTTAACAAGAATACTAGTGTGCACAAAATCTGCCAGTAATTTAAAAAAAAAACTTTTTTACGGGCGTTTTATCTCTATACATATGCACCTTTTTTTTAGTTTTTTATACACTGTAAGGTACCAAATTTCAAAATTTAAACTAAATTAATTAATTCTACGTTTTAGAATTAATGAATTTAATTCGTCTGAGAGACGTGTTATAAAGAGATTGATAAATTTCAGCGACCGGTTGGGTTCCAATGTGGCCGTTAAGGTATTTGGAGCTATATCTAAGATGCAGGTTCGAATCCTGCCGGTGGTCATAATCAAATTAATTAATATTAAATTTAAAGTATGTTAAGATATTTACCTAAAGAAACCTTGTTCGTAGTGTAGCCTCACTGACGTGGGGCCTCTTTCAGTCTGTACGGACAAGGAGAATATAAAATTCCTATCGCCGGAATCCCGGATCACGAAGGCACCCACACTAGCATCTTTCAGCAGTGTTCTCGCACCCTGGAAACAAAGAAATAACCATATTAATTTCAGTACATTTTGATATCAGAAACTCAATACTTGAGGGGCATATTTATACTAATATATAAAGCTGTAGAGTTTGTTTGCTTGAAGGAGCTAATCTCAGGAACTACTGCTAATACGACAACCTCCGTACCGTAGCGGTATTTGGCTCGCTTTAAGTCTCGGAGGTCGTGGGTTCGATCCCCACACCGGACAAGAAATCTTTGTGTAAATTCTAAGATTTCTTTCCTGGTCTGGTTGGTTGAAGGACTACCCTCCGAGCCTCGGAAAGCACGTTAAGCCGTTGGTCCCGATCATAACATCATCCATAACAAGCGTATATCAGGGAACGGGCAGCAGCGTTTCCCTGTGTATTTCAACATAATACTGCGGTCACTAATCCGCCTGCCAAGCGTAAGCGTGGTGACTATGGCAAAACCCTCCCTTGGAGGAGGCCCATGTTCAGCAGTGGACGTTGAATGGGCTGATGATGATGATGATACTGCTACTACTTTTTCATTGTTAGATAGCCCATTTATAGAGGGTAGTTATAGGCAATATTTAAGAGGTATTCCTTGAAGCGCTCCTAATGAGGCGCTCCTTTTTTATTCCTCGGAGCGCTCCTTTTAGTAGCGCCTCCCGATAGTAATTGAAAATATTACACTTTACTCTTTGAATACACAATACCATTGGTCTTTGAAAACACATTATAGTGCCGAAAGCAAAAACATTTTTCTCCCAATTTCGTACTTTTGGTTAAGCAACTTAGATGATGATGATGCACAAATGAGTTTAAAAAAATCATCGATATAATTTATTACGTCATGCTCTTCCTTTTTTTTAAACGTGGGTGGGCTTCAAGGTTTTCTTCAATTTTAATATTTTTAAATACTATCGGGAGGCGCTACTTAAAGGAGCGCTCCGAGCTATAAAAAGGGAGCGGCTCATTAGGAGCGCCTCAAAATGGTAGCGCTTCGAGGAATACCTCATATTTAAATATAACGTTCCTACGGGACCGGGAACTACGCGGGTGAAACCGGGCACGAAAAGTTAGTGAATCTTAACTACTTGTAACAAAAACACGATAAATAATTATGTCCGTCTGTGTTTCTTGTTTGTTCCAGCTAATCTCGGTAACGGCTAGGCCGATTTTAACGAGACTTACAACGGTAGATAGCTAATTTTATAAGGCATATACATTTGATATTGTCTGTCCGTGTATTCCGCCTAATCTTAAATACGGTGGAACCGATTAAGACAGGACTTTCATTGTTACATACTTAGTTAGATTATAAAATCCTTATTTTACGCGGACGAAGACGCGGTTAGCAGCTAGCATAATTACTAACAGTACACATAAATTATATAAAAGAGGTCGGTCTATCACGGATTCCGTATCCGACTTTTAGACATAACATATATTTCACCGCAATTATTTTTTTAATTAAGTACAGACTGTACTTAAAAGACAAAATCATTCATTGAAAATGTATTAAAAAAAAAACTACTTTACATGTAATCGAGTGATTGCTCGACAGGTCACTGAACTACGTAACCTTGTCACTATCGCAATACTAAGAAATCTCATTAACAATAACTTGATTAATTGTTCTTAGACTTGGCATAATAAAAAGTGGTATCAGTTCATAGAAAAACTTGTACGTACAGTCAACAAAATAGATAAGTTTACACATTGTGAAACACATTTTAAATTTATATGTACACATAGTTGGCGACTGGCTGAGGTTCGACATATTTTTATATAAACTTTATGCTTTTTAAATAATTATTCTTTTCTCTTTTGTACGTCACCGTTGTTATTATTGTCATTACAATTCGTGTAATTAATCATTACTCATTCTTAACGAATTTTCATTTATTAAATACTACCTTCCCGCGCGCGGTTTCACCCGCGTAACTCCCGTTCCCGTGGGAACTTCATAATTAAGTGAAAGAATTTTTGAAATCGGCACAGTAGTTAATGAGTTTATTCGTTACAAACATACACACCAAAATTCAAATCTTTCCTTTTTATAATTTTATAGTATAGATATACAGTCCACTGCTACATAGCACACATTAATGAGAAGAGTATACGAAGGTGTACATTTTTACACATCTAGCAGCGAATTCATCCACCATAAATAATTACCAGCTGTCGTAGTGACATAAACATATTTATTTAAATGATTTGATACTGACGGTGTGAACCTATCTCCTTTGTTGACTGTACAAACGTATTAATTTATATCCGTTCTGCCAATCATGATGCAATGGAACCATGATATTTCAATTGGTACCATACATGAACATGATTTTGTAATAGTTAATAGTCCCCTCGTGTTACGGTCACGGCTATAAGCATAGGTACATTATAGAGCAGTTATGTGGAGGTTAAAATACATAAGTTCACACAATTAATATATGAAAATAATAGTACATTTTTATCTAATACTAGGTTTTTATCCGCGTAGATCCAGTTGCTGTGGGAAATTCAAAATTAAATATAGCCTGTGTTACTCATGGATAATGTAGCATTCTAATAAGTAGTCATTTTTGAGATTATTCATAGCAAATATATGTATATTTTTTAATGTACGACTCTACTCTATGCAACCTCGTCCGCATAAAATGAAGATAAATCGGTCCAGCCGTTACTGAGATTTGTCGGAATAAATAGACACAAATAAAATAAAAAAGGTCATTATTAGTATATATAAACATTGCTGACAGCCTTTATTCTGCATATAAATTGTAATAGTAGATATTGAGACAGCATTTTCTAGATATTTCTAAATTAATTTGAAATTGAAAACCTAAAACATAAACATAAACAATGACTAAAATCATGTGAATAATACACTCTTTTTAATTCCTTTATGACTTAGTGTACCCAACTGATAACAGATGGCAGCACAGGTCAAAAAATTCAAACTATACTTTTTTATGAACAGTATTTTTGATGCTGACTTTAAACAAGTTTCTATAAAAGAGGTAGACCAATAAAGTGAAAGTATAAATAATTCAGTGTCCATTGTTATTTTTACAGTAGATCAGTCATTCAGTACTCCACAGAAAAACAACAATTCATAACGCAAATCATCACAAAAAATAGATGAAAGAAAACCAACCTGCCAATCTAAGCTTCCATAGTACCAACTGGACAGCCGCAGGGCTCTTAGCGTGTCAGCTAACCGTCTGAGCTCTTCATTGATAGGTGAGGGTATTAACGGAGAGGAAGGCGTTGCATACAATTGTGAATGTGGCAAGTAAGTTGGCTGGACTGTGAAGGGAGGTGGTGTGTGTGGTGACGCATGGCACTTGCCAGCACTGGTGACAGATACCCTCAGCTCATGCCGGCAGTTAGGACAACACGCTACTCCGGACGACCAGCTGCCTAACGGTAACCCCACTTCCACACATGCATCTGGAAAGAAGGAAAGTAATGTTTAGAAAAACACTTCAAGGTGGTCAGCTTATTGTACATTTATCATTGTGGTATGTAATAGAAAAATTTGTAAGTATGAAATTACCAGGAACAATATCTACTTGTTTCTTAAATTATCATGATTGTTTTTTTTTTTGTGATTCAAGCCACAATGCTTTTGATACTTCACGAGGCATAATAGCAAGCATTTTGATTGCAATTTATCATAATAATTATAAGATTTTCTAGATTGGAATGGTACTTATCCAATGCTGTCTAAATTATGAGGTATATAACTTTGTACTTGAAATGCAAGTAATTTGTTACTGTAATTTTGTAATGAGTTTTCAATAAAACTGCTATTTAAGGTGAATGGAGCCAATAAAAGATACACAACTAAATGTATTTTCAGTAAATAAAAAGAAGTTAGACATTATGTTCATAATCCTTACAAAATCAAAAACACTAACTTAAAATAATTTACAAGTGGTAGCCTTTGTTTTCACAAAGGAGTTTAATCGACTTTCTCAAAAAGTTAATTCATACATATTTGGAATTCAAAAACAATATTTAATATAACACCATAACCCAAATCATAAAATTACTAAGAACTAGATGAAAGTTTTATGATTTTAACTACAAATTGAAAGAGAAATCAAATAAATTCCAATTTATTATGCAAATTTTATAAAACACAATTTTATTGCATGCATGTATATAAAATATCTGAATTTTTGTCATAAAATAGGTTTTATTTATATAACATTCGCACAATAAATGCATTGTGTAATAATCTAATTCAAAGTATTTTGGATCAAAAAACTTAAGTTTATCTTAAAAATAAGTTTGTAAAAGAAAAAAATGTGGAAATATTAAATGTATTGTTAAAAAAATATTCAAAATTTGTTAAACATCATGTTTATTGATAAAAGACAAAAAATATAATAACTAACATTCAGATAGATATTTCCTAGGACCTTATTGAATATCTTGTCTATAAGTCAATATTAAAAATAGGTAAATAATTTTATATATTTAATGCTGATAAATTCACAGGAACAATCATTAAAAATAGGTAAATAATTTTATATATTTAATGCTGATAAATTCACAGGAACAATCATTATGCCACAGTTTCTGTACTGGCATTCTGTATTGCAGTAGGTACCTAATGTTTAAAAAACATCTATTTTAATAATTAGGTAGGTACCAAAAGGCTCAATACTTCTAACTGTGATATTGTGTTTTTTATAAAATACATTTATATCCATTTTCGTAATAACTCGAAAAGATTGATACATTTTAGATATAAAGACACTAGTTCTTAGTCGTATCGTATCATATCAACTCAGTAGATAACCTCAAAATGACTAGGCCATAACCAGTGTTGCCAGTATGATTTCCCAAAAAAGGACGGTTGGCTTTCTGAAAAGGTACGGTTTTTAACTTCAAGGTACGGTTGGAGTTTTTTTTTTTTTTGCTTTGATTTACCTATGTAGCCACGAGGCTTTCGCTACTTCACCGGCCATAAAGGTGATCAGAGCTCCAGCCTTAATAAATGGTTTAAAAACTATAAACTAAGCAACCTGCGCAAGAGGGCGCCCCCTGTGGGGCTTGGACCTCGGCTCAGGGCGGTCGCTAGCGATGAGATTGAGGGATTATGACTTTAAGTATTTTAGGGGAGTTTTGTGCAACTGTCGCTCTACTTTACAGTTCGCGGGCCTCTCGGACTTCGGGTCTACGAGGGCATCGGATGGTTCTTTGAAAACTAAGGGTCAGGAGGACAAGGGGGGAGATACGGATGGGTCGGGATACTTCTGCAAGAACTAGATCAGTTTTTTTTTCTTCGAATTGGCTGCCTGTGACAGTTGGTTGGAAAAAAAAACGATAGGGAAATTAGGGAATCGAACAAAAAGAAAACTCATTTCGGTATTCAAAGTTCTCGACAAGGCGCGCTAAAGTTGTCTTTTGGAATCATTTTGAATTTGAAAATATTTTTAATATCAGAAGAGTATTTAAACATTTTTACATAAACAGAGAAATTGTAGATGTTTAAAGAAGGTAAAAATCGTTATTATTCATTTAGTGGGAATTTCATGTAACTCAAGTTAATATATAAATTAGCAACGAAAATCGTATGAATTTACTTAAATTATTTACTCAATTAAATTAAATTAAATTAGATATTTTTCCATTTTTCTTAATCTTAGATCTGAGTCTAAGTAAATTGTAGTCAATTGTAGATCTAAGTTTATCTGAATAGATTGAGATTGATTTCAACAAATGTAGATGGTTCTAAAAAAAAACATTTAATTTAAGTACAAAGTCTGTTTAGATCTAAAAATATCAAATTACATCTAAAAATATCAAATTACATCTAAAAGGTTTTACCGGTATTATAATTCATAAAAATTATTGTAATTTCGTTTCAAGTTTCTGACAGGTATGTAAACAACAGAATTTTGCACACTTGTTTAAAAACAATAAAATAAAACAATACTTTTTGTTCCTTTAAATATAGAGAATAGTATCGCATAATATCTGAACTTCCTCATCACATTATTCCTATGATAAATTAAGTATTAAGTATCAAAGAAAATATTATTTCACTGCATCATTAACGAATTTAATGACTTAACTCCATTCCGTAACTCTGTATTGATTTATAACCTCATTTCTATAATTGCTTTACAAATGAATTTGTTAGATATTGGCAGACGGTAATAATGTTCTACTTTACCATATCCTTTTGAATATTCGATTCCCTATTGCTTTTTTTCCAACCTATGGACGCAGACAGCCAATTCGAAGAAAAAAAAACTGATCTAGTTCTTGTAGAAGTATCCCGACCCGTACGGTTTGCTACAATGTTGAAAAATTTTATAGTATACTCATATTCTATAACAGGAGAAGGCGATTTTTTTTTGTTTTTCACTCTTTGTAGTTTGTAGTGAAAAATAAATCACTAATAAAGAAAAGGTACGAAAAAGGTACGGTCTACACTGAGGTACGGTTGTGGTACGGTTGTGTGATGAATAGTACGGAAAACCGTACTTTTTGGTACGGTCTGGCAACGCTGGCCATAACCAAACCACTTTTTTAACTTTTTTTTCCTAATGTCTCGGCAGAAGAATAGAAACTTACTTGGTGGAGATAATCTCGCTGCTAAAGTCATACTGAGAGGACTAATTTTAGTCTCTGGCTTTTCAATTATGCACATTTGCTCACAAATTGGTTTTGGCGTCTCACCCAATCTATCACTTAAATCCGTAGGTCACGATTCACTCAATAAAATATTCACAATAAACACAACACTTCAAATCCATTATCCGCATCCATAAGTAGTGAAGTAAACACAATTAATTAATTCTCAGAGAATTAATTTGCAATGTTGTTTACAACCGTATGCTTCCTAAAACTAGAAATGTCACTGTCAGCCTCTAACGCATTGCATTTTACTAGAGGAGTCCCGAAATAACAATGTTAAAAACAAGCATATTGAAAATAATAAACTAATAATAGCTAGGTATGTGTAACTGTGCGAAACACTAAAAACAAATAATTAATGAATGAGTAGAAAGAAGCGCGCGTGCGACTGGAAGCGCTAAGCGAGTCTACTTGTGAATAACCGTTTAGAAACGACGCTAGTGCTACTCTGTGTGGCGCGGCGGCCCGCGGGCGCAGCGGGGCCGTAGCGTGGAGGGGATTGGTGGACGAGGCTGAGCAACAGACAGTGATACGAAACTCGAACGTTCACTGCCTTCCAAGAATTCATTCACCCACAATAATTACTAGTTATCTAGTCATCGTAGCGTAGGTACTAACGTACGTGGTATTATAGGTATTATATTCATTTGTGCGTGTCCGTTTTGAGTGGGTAATAGATAGGTAAACACGCTTCTATTAATACCAAAACAATTATTGCTAAATAAATGCAGGCACTGATAAATTCAATTTATTTGTTAGGTATTCACGTTATTATAATATACAACTTATTGCCCTACCATCTATAGACTTTTACCGTATTTAGTCATTTTAAAATATTTTACACATAACGGCATTCAGTCATGTGTCATTTCATGTGTTAATAAACGAGTTTTGGAACGCAATTTCGAAATTATTGTAACTCTCCACGAATTCTAGGAATATTACGTAAGCTCAGTTACTGCCCACACTACTTGCTGGTAACTGTTAGATCTATTAGTAGATAATCTACCCACCCAGTTTAAGGTTTACTTCATGACTTACCTATATCTTTAGGTTTAATCACATTTTGTAAATTCTGATAATTAAACCTAAGCTTGATACACAAATAAATAGCTCAATAGGCAGAAAAACTAGCTAACAATTTCAAAAAAAATAAACTGTATTTCAAATTAAAAAAGTTATTCACTTGAAACTATTTACGAATATCGTGTGACTAAAAGGAAGGTAGGTATACCTATTCTCATTTATTATCCTGACGTCAATGGTAAATTTTAGTTCATTGTCTTCGTAATATAATACAATACCTATTTACCTAGTTACAAACTTGTACGACTTGAATGCTCTAGGAAGGTAGTAAATCAGGTACTTAGGTAGGTACTAGTCTAAATTTTGTTGTTTAAATACCTATTATGTTATTCATTCATACACTCAACATTGCCGGAGACGAAAAGACAAAGCGATAAGTTCGCCAAGTTTCTGGTAAAACTTTCTGCTATAAAGATTAAGAAAGAGCATCTCTTTAAAATGGGCTAGCGGTTAGTTTATACAGGAACTCAAAATAACACCATGGCATTAATTATTATTGATGTGCTTTTGATGGGTAGCTAAATAGGCAAACAGAGTATATTATTATTTATGCAAAGGATGAGAATTTAGCTGGTTTCCATCCTACCAATATTATAAAGGCGAAAGTTCTTAAGTATTGATGGATGGATGTTAGTTACTTTTTCACGCCAAAACTACTGAACGGAATTGGCTGAAATTATGCACCGGGATAGATTATACGCTGGATTAACATATAGGCTACAAAACATCACGCTCCGACCCACTGGAGCAGACTAACGCGGGTAAAACCACGGGGCGCAGCTAGTGATAAATAATGTACATAATAGGTACCTACTTGGGTTATGATAAGTCTTATGTGTCCTGAGTTAATTCTTTTACTACAAGTCACGATCGTTGTTTCTAAGAAATGTTTCACATATACATATTGGCATGTTTATGTATTCGTAACTATATTGAATACAAATCCTAGACTTGTATTTGGCTTTAGCTAAGCATTGTTTTCTTGTTTGGCAAGAACAATTCGATTGTTGCCATATATGAAAGTCACGATACTACGTTCAGTAGGTAGGTACCTAGTTTATTTATTCAGTTAGGTATGGGCATGATGGCATAAAAACTGCAAGAAACTAATCCTGAGCGTTTTTTTTCTTCGCTCCCATCTCATAGCTTTTGGCTTGCACTTTTTGTGCATCTGCCATATACAAGTTTACTTAGTCTTGACATTTGAGTTTTGCGCTGTGTTGTATCGTATTTTGATGGATTTATTTGGATTAGATTGTTATTAGAGATGGGCCGACTAGCCGCCGACTAGTCGGGAAAGCCGACTATTCGGCATCGTTTGTAGTCGGCGACTATTCGGCAAAATATGCCGATTATGATCGGTGCATAACAAATGAAATAAACCAAATTATTTGTACTTGTTTTATAATTTTTAAACATTACTTAGAGTAGTTATCTAATGTTACAGTCTATACAACATAGGAACGTATTAATCAGTCAGTAATTAAGCTCAGCGGCCGCGCGATGACTAAGCCGAGTGATGACGAAAAAGCCGAAACACCTGCGACAAGTAGGTATAAGAATGATCGGCATTGCCGATTAGTCGGCCGACTAATCGGCATTTCGAAAACCGATTAGTCGGCTAGTCGGTAAATACTATAGTCGGCCCGTCTCTAATTGTAATGGATAAGCGTATTTTAGTGAACCTATTTTTAATTCCCACGTGTCAAAAGATTGCACTATAAAAAAAAAGGTTCTAATATATATTTTGTTTTGCGAAAATAAGCAGAGACAACAATAAACTGTAATACATTAAATATACCAAACATGTTTCTTACATAAAGTTTGTTACAAATATACTAAGAATATTAAGTATTCTGTTTATCCATACCACATCCTCATTTCAGAGAAACGTTTAGAAATTGTAAGTACCAAGAACTAATTTAAAATCAAAATAACTGTACAACGTACCTACCATTGTGCGGGACAGTTGGTGTTTTCGGCACTTCCTTTTCCGTCTTTTGATACTTTCTTTTCTACAGAAAGGCATGGCTTCGTGAAATTGGGGACATAAGTAATACATTTCTTACAAATTACAACATCTACCTGGTATTATTAATCAGAGAAATAATGCCCGTTTTGTTTATTCAGATGACAAATGGCCTAAATAGCTTCCGTTTCGATAATGATAAGATATTATAACGACGAGTCATTGGCATTCTCATAAATATGTCTCGGTATTGAATTTGAAATGGTTCATTAATACATACTAATTGATTGTGTAAGTAGATGCAAATTACTATTAAGACAATGAAGGCGAAAGTAATTTAATAGGTAGGTACAAAACACCACATAAAGGACAAATACTTATGGCCACATTAGATCATTAAGTTATGGCAAAAAAAAAGTATGAAAAGGATGAAGAATCTTTTAACTTTCGATTTTTTTAATCTGACTAAGAATTTTATTAAAAATGTGAAGTATTACTTTGATAATACTTATCTATTGTATACTAACAATTTGATTACAAATGGTCGTTAGACTAAATCAGATGGCTCCAAAATGTTTGGCGATGAAATAAAAAAAGGCGCAGGTGTGCGATTCGCATTCAAGCGTGCAACAGAGCGCGCCTAGAGAGCGAGTTCCCCGTAGTACGATTATTTTCGGCGTTCTCGGAATCCCTTACCTGCGCGGGCGCTTTCACAACCATCTGCCGACTGTCACTGCGCATACGCACATGCTTGCAGCTGCCGCTCATGCTATTGAATAGCTCCCTAATGTACAGATGATTTATTTTTGATATTTAAATAAATGTGCTCGGGGAAATAATTGACTGATTTCGTACCACTTTCACTGCAAACTGTATAATTAACGTTAGTATTTATATTAGCCCCTATAACGCGTTGCTGTTATTTTTGTATCGTTTCAAGGAGTAGTTTGACTGAATAGTAATAACAAAGAGTTATTGTTACCATTTTTTAGGACGGACATAATGTAGCCAGCTACTTCACCGGGCAAAGCGAGCAAGGCTCGTGCCTTCTTAAATGGTTCAAAAACTACTTGTTTTATATAATATTAGCCCGTTGAATATGGGCCTCATCATAACAGCCCTCGTAGACCCGAAGTCCGAGAGGATCGCGAACTGTAAAGTAGAGCGACAGTTGCACAAAACTTCCCTAAAATACAAAAATTCGAAATCCCTCAATCTCATCGCCAGCGACCGCCCTGAGCCGAGGTCCAAGTCCCACAGGGGACGCCCTCTTGCGCAGGTTGAGTTTGTAGTGTTTAAACCATTTATCTAGGCTGGAGCTCTGCTCGCCTTTATGCCCGGTGAAGTAGCAAAAGCCTCGTGGCTAAAAACATATGTCCGTATGAAAATCTTAACAGACCTTGGCAAGCCCGGGATGGGATATTGCCGTAATTACTACTTGGCAGGCGATCCATCCATCAGCTATGTGTCCCTTAGTCGCTTCATACGACAGCATCAGGTTATTCAATTTTTCGTCCTTTTGCCACTTAACATGAGATGAATAGGGTTATAATAAAATATCTGAATACGTATACGTATATACATTTTGTTGCATGAATCAATTAATTGTATACAATCAGTAGGTACTGTATACTAACATGAAATGAATTAATAATCAATTGAACAGTCGCGCCAGTCGCAATCAATCAGGATTGTTTGTATTTTCATTGACAACCGTAGCATTTCCATTAATTAACATGTTGAATACGTTCTGACAGTCTGATTGATTCGATACAGTCAGTATATTATATAAGGGGCTTTTAAATTATATGCCAACCATTAAACAGGTAAGTAGTGTTATGTATACTGATTAAAGAAGTAAAGAAATTTCGGAGCACATTTTAATTTTCCATACTTAAATTATATTGGAACAGACAGATGTTTCTTTTCAATAAAGTTGATTGCCTCGTTGGTCTAGAGCAGGGGTCTCCAAACTTTGAAGCCTTAGGGCCATAATGATATTTTCAGTATGCTTCAAGGGCCAGAACAAATTATTTTTTTCTGCCCTTATCTATAGTCGTATTTCTAGCAATAGTAACAACAATAAGACATTGGCTGTCGCGGGCCAGTTTGATGACACTGGCGGGCCGGATTTGGCCCACGGGCCGTAGTTTGGAGACCCCTGGTCTAGAGGAAATGTGAACGATCGTAACTAGCGAGGTCCTCGGTTCGATTTCAGGGTTGGGTAAAAATTGCGTTACTAGAAATTTTCTATTTTGTTAGAAAAATCGAAATACCAGCTTGAAGTTTGGAAGCTGGTAGTGTGTCTCTTGTGCCTCTGCGAGCATGTTAAGCTACAACACCAGAATACTAATTTCTAGGGGTTTTTTTATTTATTTAATTTTTTATTTAAAACTTAAGCACAAACTATTGTACCAAGGTGGACTTAATGCCGTAGTAGGCATTATCTGCCAGTCGACGTTAGGGTGGTGATGAAACAACATGGTAGGTGCGCTGTAGTTTAGAAAACATAAAATAATTTTATCATGCGCTTTTAAATTTATAAGCAGAATCAGGTTCAGGTCCCAGTATTCGCAGAACTCAGATGTTAGAGTAGATGCTAATGTTTATACTTCACTACTTATAATAATCAAAATCAAATATGACCAGATTTAATCTTTTAAGTTATTCCTTTCATACGGTTTTAAATAAGCAGAATCAGGTCCAGGATCCAATATTCGTAGAACTTAGATGTCTCGTTGGTTGACATATTTCAATTTCACAGAGAACGTACCTACCTACCGTTGGTCCTTGAACTCACATATTACTTACTAAACGGTTAAAACATGTTATTTTACGTAGAATTCGTTTATAACCAATAACGCTTTTATTTACAGAGTGACTTGGTCTTGAGAAATTATGATATCTCAACTTATATTTATAAGTATTTTGAATAAAAGTGTAAGTAATATCTATTTTTAACAGCTTCGTACGCGTAGATGTCTGATTTGTCCATACAATACTTTGTACCTCTGTTCATCCCGTTGAATGCGTAGTCATTATCAGTGCCGGATTAAGCCCGCTCGGGGCCTGTAGCAAATTCTGTCCGCAAGCCCCTCTTAATGACTCAGGACCTTTTTATTTTTTAGGCCTTTTAGGCTACCTATTGCGAAACACCATGAATCGGATCCATAAGATTATTTATTCGATCCAATTTCTTGCTTGCTTGACGATTTGAGGGGCCCCCCAAATCGTCGCGGGGACCCCTATACAACGCGGGGCCCGTAACACAAGTAGGGCTGCCTACTTTTTTTAACAAGAAAAAAGTATAATATTTAAGTCTAAGAAGAATATTGTAACAGTCTTTAAAAAATGAAGCAGAAAATGAAGAGTATGTAGGTACATGTCACACTTGATGGCTAGAATATGTGACAAATCATATTATTATTTAAAAAATTGAGTCATCGTCACAGTCCAATATATAGGTGTTAAGCACATTTTGACGCTCAAAACAGTATTTTGTATAGGTACTTAATTTTTTTTCAACAGTAAAAAGTATATTGTAGTGAAAAACAGTAAAATACTGTTTTTAACAGTATAATTGGCTTCGCACGGGTGCAATGCTTATATATTAACACATAAACCTTCCTCTTAAATCACTCTATCCACTAAAAAAGCATCAAAATCTGCTGCGTAGTTTTCAAGATCTAAGCATACACAGGTAGATAATTAGGCACAGACAGGGGTAAGCGACTTTATTTTATACTATGTAGTAATAATATCATTGAAAGAATAGGTACCTATTATATACTTGCTTCAAATCATGGCATGACGTAGAAATGCTTCTGAAATTATTCTTTCAGATGGTAATTATTATCTATAATTCAATTATTAGTATATATGTTAGGGCTAATAGCCGAAGTGCGGCTACACCTAGTTTTAGCCAGCTACAACTAGGTGCAGTCGGCCACATGCGTTTATAAGTCCCTGTTCGACTCCATTGGTTTAGGTTTAGGTTATTTTTTTTTTAACCACCCCAACACCTTTTTGTCCCTTGCATAGGTATTGTTTAATTTAGAGTTAACTTAGAGGAACTTATAGGAACTTATTAAGGTTGACCTAAGTTTAACCGCAAGTTGTCGGCTGCACCTAGTTGTAGCCGGCTGAAACTAGGTGTAGCCGCACTTCGGCTATTAGCCGTAACATATATATATAAAGTTCAATAATGATGTTTTATGTTTTACAGAAACCTGGTTGAAGGCACACAAAATGAGTTTTAATGTGAATGGCTATACAGTTGCTAGCTTCTATAATAGGGTATCGGCTGAGGGAGGGGGTGCACTTATTCTAATACGGAACAATGTAAAATTTAAGGAACGGAAAGACATCAGTAATTTATCCGTGGAACGAATATGTGAGATAGCTTGTACTGAAATACAGTTTTATTATATTATATGTGTATATAGACCTCCATCATCCGACTTTCAGCTATTTATTAAAACTATGGAAGATATTTTAAAAAAGTTAGTTAAAAGCAATAAAAAAGTTATCATTTGCGGTGATTTTAATATAAATATTCTATCGGATTCACTAGAGAAAAATAATCTTCTCTGTCTGTTTAGGTCTTTTAATCTTAGTGTTTTATATTCTGAGCCCACTAGGGTCACATCGACAACAGCTACCTGCATTGATAACATAGTCACAAACTTTGAAGTAGTTGATAAATGCCTGGTATCTGGTGTTCGTTCTGACCATAAATGTCAAATAGTTAAATTAAATAATAAAGTTACTTTTGACAAGTCAATTATTCGTTTCAGATCAGTTTCAAAGAAAAATCTAGACCAATTTAGCAATAATTTAAAATTAAGATTAAATATAGTTACCTTAGATTCAAGTTGCTGTAATATTATGTATAATACATTATTCCAATGTATACATGAGGAATTTGAAAGGGTTTGCAAAATTAAGCATATAGAGATTGACCCAAATAAGTTGAAATTTAGTACTTGGGCAACTAAAGGCATAAAGCGGAGTAGAGATGTTTTGTTTGAACTGTATGACATAAGGTCCTTTACACCTGATGAAAATTTTCCAAATTATGTTAGGAAATATTCAAGTATTTTTAAAGAAGTATGTATACATGCTAAGTCAATATATATAAGAGACAAAATACAAAAATCAGATAATAAAATAAAGTCTACTTGGCAAATGATAAATACTGAAACTGGTAAGAATAAAATTAAAGATAGATCAATAACGTTAGATATAAACGACAATCTGGTATCAGACAAGGATACGGTTGTCAATTTCTTTGCCAAATTTTTTACTGATATTCCGATTGAAACTACCAAGTATCTTTCATCATCCCCGAAAGATGCTGAAGAACTCCTTAAAGCAAATATTAATTTAAATGTTCCCAAATTCAGTTACCAACTAGTCAATGATATAGATATCGTAAAGGCGTTTCGGACTATTAAAATAAAAGGTACTGAAGACTTGTGGGGACTCTCAGTAAAAGTTATTGATACCGTTATACAAAATATTGCTCCAATTCTAGCGGCTATCTTCAATAAGTCTATAACTGATGGTGTTTTTCCTGACCTAATGAAATTAAGCAAAATTGTTCCTATATTTAAGTCAGGTTGCTCTAATAATGCGACTAATTATAGGCCTATTTCAATACTACCAACATTAAGCAAAATCTTTGAAAAAATAATGCTTGGCCAAATGTTGACTCATTTTAATGTGAATGGGGTATTGCACGACAAGCAGTTTGGATTCACGAAGGGTCGTTCAACTCAAGACGCGGGAAGCACTTTGATTAAATCAATATTGGAGGCTTGGGAGGGTTCGCAGGATGCTCTGGGAGTCTTTTGTGACCTCTCCAAGACATTCGATTGTGTAAATCACGAAACGCTCGTGCTAAAGTTGAAATATTATGGTGTTTGTGATAAATCACTTGATCTTGTAATATCCTATTTATCAGATAGGAAACAAATAGTATCTATAGACGGCGTGAATTCTGAAGGGCATTTTGTTAAAATGGGGGTGCCCCAGGGATCAATCTTAGGTCCTTTTCTTTTTCTAGTTTATATAAATGATCTCCCATACCTAATTAATGAATTATCAGACATTGTTCTGTTTGCCGATGACACATCATTGATTTTTAAAGTTAAAAGAAAAAATACTGATCTAATTGAACATAATCGAACACTCGGTTTAATTGCAAACTGGTTTTCCGCAAATAATCTTTTGCTTAATGCAGGAAAAACCAAATGTGTCAAATTCGTTCTACCAAATGTAATCAATTCCATCCCAGTAGTTTCATTGAATGGAGAAACATTAGATTTGGTCACTTCAACCATATTTTTAGGAATTACCTTAGATTCTAAACTACAATGGGGCCCTCATATTGAGAAACTCGCTGGTAGATTAAGTTCAGCTTCGTATGCTGTGTGGAAAATCAGACAGTTGTCCGATTTAGCCACGGCTAGGCTAGTGTATTTCGCGTATTTTCATAGCATTATGTCTTATGGAATTCTGCTGTGGGGGTCAGCCGCCGATGTAAATACTATATTCGTATTACAAAAACGAGCGGTCAGGGCCATGTATGGATTAGGTAGTCGCGACTCCCTACGTAACCTTTTTAAAAATATTAATATACTTACCGTGCCCTCTGAGTATATATACCAAAATATTCTTTATATTAGAAAAAATATTGATAAATATAGTAAAAAAAGTGACATTCATAATATTAATACTAGAAATAAACATAAACTTGCTGTTCCAGGATTTAGAGTTAGCAAAACGAATAAATCATTTATGGGAAATTGTATTAGGTTCTATAATAAACTCCCTAATTATATTACAGACTTGCCTGATACAAGATTTAAATCACATGTCAAAACTATTCTCATGTCAAAAGGTTACTATAGTATTCAGGACTATATTGAAGATAAAGACGTTTGGGTTTCGGTACCATCTTTGCACCTACCTCACTGAAGACCATAATAATATAGCCAAGTACAGTAGTTGTGACTAGAACTGTGTCTTATCCTGTGAACTGTCTGTAATTGACTTCTTTACATACCTTAACTATTAATTAACGCTAGTTCTGTCTCAATATCATTCAATCTTATTGAGCAAAAATAAACAAATAATAACAAGACAACCGTTAGGGCAATAAATGTGTGTGCCTACTAAAATATAAATTAAATAACTGGACCTAAACCCCGCGTAATTGCCCATTTGAGTATGTTTCGCCGGACCGCCTCATGTGGGCCGTGTTGAAACCGGTGGTAGAGTAACCCACTGAGTTTGTTTCGCCGGATCTTCTCAGTTGGGGCGCATTGGATCCGGTGGTAGCATTAAAGCGCGTCCGTCGTTATATGCTCATGGTCCACCCAAATAATGACAATTGTTTTGGCATAATATAGACAGAACAAGCATTTTGCCTCCTAGCGACAATATACATTAATTATAATAATTAATTTAATTATAAATAAGTAATTTGAATAGGTTTATAAATAAACAGCAAATGTAATTTAAGATAAATAATAATTAATTTTCAAATAATGTTTGACGATTTACAAGTGCCTGTAATTGGTTTACGTAAATAAAAATGATTTTTATTTTTTATTTTTATTTTTATATCATAATCGTAGGTAAATACAAGTAATCCAAAACGTGTTTTCAATGTAGATATTAATAAAGGATTATTAATCAATGTATTCCTCAACAGTTCACGCGCACAATGCACTTAATTAAATTAAATTGATAGCCGTTTTTAACCTATTACATATGTATTTCAAATTCGTTAAGGCGACTATAGCTATCAATGACCTTGGCCGTCAGGGCGGGGCTTAGGCGCTATACCCGCGCGCACACCACTCCCCGCGCTGATCAAAGAATAGGCAGAAGCGCAGAAGTGCGCGCTATTCGGTCAGTATTATTGCCTACACGCTAATGAATCTCAGAGACTCAGATATGCAAGTCCGCCCGGTATTATAGCAGAATAAAGTGCAGGGTTGGATGGATTTACTAACTACCGTATCAATCACAGATCTATATAGATGACACAAGTATCACGATCTGTATGAAAACCAAGCGTGCCATTTTTTGAATACCTATTATGACGTCACAAGCACTATTTGGTGATGGCAAAATCAAATCTATTCAAAGACGCCGCCGCGTAAGGCAATAAAATAAAATTCCTGCCTTATAAGGCAGTTAGGAATATATGTTTTTTACTAAATTGTTAGTATTTCGTAATGCTGGTGTATACTTCGACCTACTGACTACGGTCTGTGACTGTTTTTGTTGTTCAACTGTCTAAAATAAATTTCTTGAGTTGTAACGTTGGTTGTTTTAAGCATATTACTTGTTCATCATTGATTACATGGGGAAAGCTAAAAAAGTCACGAAACGGTACGATTATTTATTAAAATTGACTACATAAGAAGTACTTATATAATACAAAATCATTTTTAGGGTTCCGTAGCCAAATGGCAAAAAACGGAACCCTTATAGATTCGTCATGTCTGTCTGTCTGTCTGTCTGTCCGTCCGTATGTCACAGCCACTTTTTTCCGAAACTATAAGAACTATAATGTTGAAACTTGGCAAGTAGATGTATGTTGTGAACCGCATTAAGATTTTCACACAAAAATAGAAAAAAAACAATAAATTTTGGGGTTCCCCATACAGAGAACTGAAACTCAAAAAAAAATTTTTATCGAACCCATACGTGTATCTATGAATAGGTCTTCAAAAATGATGTTGAGGTTTTTAATGTAATTTTTTTCTAAACTGAATAGTTTGCGCGAGAGACACTTCCAAAGTGGTAAAATGTGTGTCCCCCCCCCCCCTGTAACTTCTAAAATAAGAGAATGATAAATCTAAAAAAAATATATGATGTACATTACCATGTAAACTTCCACTGAAAATTGGTTTGAACGAGATCTTGTACTTAAGTAGTTTTTTTTAATACGCCAAAAATCGTAAACCGCAATTTAGCTTTCATTCAATCAACTCGAATATAAAAATATAAAATAACATTTCATTTCATACCCAACTAGCAAAAACTAGGCTTACAACAATCTCAAGACTACTGTTTTTTTGCTCTTACATCGCTCCTATATAATAATATAAGCCTGGGTTTGGGCACTAATTATAAGCATATTTAGTTTAATATCGATCTAATATCAGTCTAATTGAATGCTGTTTACACTTACTGAAATGTAGCCAAAATTAATTTAAGCCGACTTAGGCTAATATTGCTTTTACGTAAGTATCTTATTAGCCTGCATAGGCTTATATTGGTCTAAAGTTAGAATATTTTGAGAATTTTACGTCAGATCCAACTTAAAAGTTCGTGTGAGTGTTGGAAATTAAAATAAAACAAATTAAAGTTGCGTGAAGTTAATGTTTATACTATATTAAAAGTATAAAAGTACGAGTTAAAGTAGTTTTACGGTCAGTAATCATATTGGAATTTATTATTTACTGTTAATTAGACCTCGTTTTACGCTTCAAAATTCATGCGCATTGTTAAATAAGGTATTTCGTGTTCTCGTTAAATTATTTTATTTGTTAATTTGTATTGATAGTGTCGCCATTAGTATAGCTGCATTTTACAAATGCACTATTAGACTAATGTAAGATTGTTTACTCTAATTTTAGCATTCGGTATAACTACTAAAGATAACTCCATATTGGAATAAATTAGGGTTCCTCGCAATTTTACATAAAACCTTAAATCGACAGAGAGAAAAAAAAGAACTTAATCTTAAGGCTATACGGACACGAAGTCGGCGCGCGCGGCGCGGGTGGCGGTGGCGGGGCGGCGGTGGCGCGGGGAGCGGCGTACGTAGGAGTGGTGCGCGGTGCGCACCAGTCTAGCAGTGCCCGCGCGTTTGCAAAATTACTCTTAAAACTATTAAAATTAGTTATTCCCTAAATCGATCTAAGATCAAACGCTCTTAAATAGGTCTTGTCTTTTGTATTGTAAATATGTTGTCCAAAATCACTCTAATATCATACTTATCCAGTGCTATTGATCTTATATTAGTTTCAAATAAGATCAGAAATGAACGTACTCACAGTACTCTTATGCTATGCTGATATTAGTCTGACATCTTACATTAGCATTTAACAAGTCTAATATAAAATCAAACGAGCTTAGAAAATACCCATATAAGAGCAAGTTTTTCTCAAGTGCAACCAGTCTTAGTAAATGCTCTTATATACATATATGAGATTTGGTTATGAGACTGAGCGTTCTTGAGACCATACCAGCTTGTCTAAAAGTAATATAGGATCGATGGTATGTTCTAAAACAAATATAAGAGCGCTTTAAGCCTACCACTCTTAAAAAGTGCGAGTTCTGAGACTGTTTTGCTAGTTGGGTAAACATACGCTTTTTTATTTATTCTTGATATCAAAAATAGGTACGCACTTGTAACTGAAACGGAACCCTTCGTGCGCGAGTCCGACTCGCACTTGGCCGGTTTTATTTATTTATTTACTTTATGTACACACATAACATGATAAAGAAAAATATTAAAATACAAGAAACATGAAAAAGAAAAACATTAAAATACAAGAAACATAGTACAAAGGTACTGCTTATTTATAATGAAATTTCTTCCAGCAGATCATTCGTCTGTTTCCGAAATCGACTTTCGAAAATCGATTTGTGTTGCATAATAAAAATAATATAATAAACAGCACTACAACGGTTAAATTGTCAAAATTTTCTGTACTACAAAACCGAAGCGATATACGATAACATCGCTTATTTAAATATTCATCACTTGTTAAAACAAAACCTCTCATCAACCGCTCCAAGTAAAAGCCGCAATGTAATACGAATGTTTTGTTCTTCTCAAATTTAGTATTACCAGGTATTACTGAGGGTATTATAATTGCTAAGAATTGCTAAGAATAATTGTTTTTTAAATTAATTACGCATAATATCACAAACTAACTTACTGATGGAAGGACACGTTTACTTTATTTTTTATATAATTTTAGTACATTGCTAATACATCGTTAGTAAATCCAAACAAAAGAAGAAAAAACGCATTTCATCATTACCATCACCATCAGTTCCAACGGTTTGTTTACAAAATGAACTAAAATACTCGTACAGTCACCGGCACCAATATCTGACACATAGTAAAGCGTGCATAAATATCTGATACGACTGTAGCAGATGTTAATGCAGGTGACTGTAACTATATCAAATTTTAAGATTTCACGCAACTTCTCGCAAATCCCGCTAGATTTAGTAGGTAGTTGTAGGAACTCTGTGTGATGTCCTGACGAAAAAGTACACCTGATGTGGACATTTGCAATCTCTCTCTGGGTAGGTATAGTGGGGTAGGTAAATTAGGCAGGTACTTACATTTATGCGTGCATTTTCAGAGCCTTTTTAGCCGCATTTTTCTTTGATGCAGATTTTCTTGACATTTTTACCTAATTACAATATCTACAAATATAATCATCATCATCAGCCACCAAGGTCTCCATGAGCCCTTTCAAATGAGTCCCAACACGATGGTTCTACGTAGTACCGTCACTGAGATCCTATACTGACCTTCGGAGTCCACAATCAGGTAAGTGACATCATCAGTCACCAAGGTTTCCATGAGCCCTTTCAAATGAGTCCAAACACGATGGTTCTACGTAGTACCGTCACTGAGACCCTATACCCACCTTCGGATCCACCATCAGGTAAGTTATATCATCAGTCACCAAGGTCTCCATGAGCCCTTTCAAATGAGTCCCAACACGATGGTTCTACGTAGTACCGTCACTAAGATCCTATACTGACCTTCGGAGTCCACAATCAGGTAAGTGACATCATCAGTCACCAAGGTTTCCATGAGCCCTTTCAAATGAGTCGAAACACGATGGTTCTACGTAGTACCGTCTCTGAGATCCTATACCCACCTTCGGAGTCCACCATCAGGTATGTGACATCATCAGTCACCAAGGTCTCCATGAGCCCTTTCCAATGAGTCCCAACACGATGGTTCTACGTAGTACCGTCACTAAGATCCTATACCCACCTTCGGAGTCCACCATCAGGTAAGTGACATCATCAGTCACCAAGGTTTCCATGAGCCCTTTCAAATGAGTCCAAACACGATGGTTCTACGTAGTACCGTCTTTGAGATCCTATACCCACCTTCGGAGTCCACCATCAGGTATGTGACATCATCAGTCACCAAGGTCTCCATGAGCCCTCTAAATGAGTCCAAACACGATGGTTCTACGTATTACCGTCACTGAGATCCTATACCCACCTTCGGAATCCACCATCAGGTAGGTGACATCATCCATCAGTCACCTAAGTCTCCATCCTTAATCGAACGAAATTCTCAAGATAGCTATAGCGAAAACGATAAAAAATAAGCACCATGAAAATTATTTATTTAGTGGATAGGTAGTTAGGTACCTACTTGGTACAAATAGTTTTGGAGTGCTCGGCCTCGCTTCACTTTACATTTATTTTTGTATTTAGGCATAGTCGGGCTTATTCTATGATCGGTTCAAAAAACAAAACTTAATTACAATCTACTTTATATACAGGGTGTCCGGTAATTAATGGATAACCTTAAAATGGGTCATGGTAAAACTAATGGCCATTCAGAAAAAAAATACAAATAAAAAAAAAATACAGTTGGTACCAAAGATATTATTTTTTTATAATAATCGGTGTTTTTTGTTACCATATTTCACATTTTTATACACCACGGCCACAAATTAAGGAATTCTATCGGTTTTTTTTTGTTATAGTAATTAACGTTAACTAAGCTGATAGATAGGCAATAAATAGTATGACTATTATTACACGGTTTTTTTTTTAAACAATTTGAATGTTTGTTCTGGGGAAAATTTGTGAAAAATATTCAATTTGACAAAGTTTGAGCAACCGTAACTTTAAAAAAAAGTATCCAGACACAAGTGACCAATTATTTTAAAATATTATGTGCTTCAAGCCAATTTCAAAATGGTATCATTCATTATTGTATCTAATGTAAATTCTGAATTATTGCTATTAGTGTAGAAAATGTGTGAATTTTGGATAAACAACAAAATTTGCAATATTGGAATATTTATTTACATTGAATGTACCTGACCATTCGGGGTAAATAAAAACATTAATAGACGTAAGTAATGAATAGTAATAATTAAATAAAGTCTCTTTAAAACCAGAAATATTTTAACAAATACAAATTGGCTTTGCAATAAATGTCGTGTGTGTAAGTCGTGTGACCGCCATACTAGCTACCTGCGCGCACCCTGCACCACCCGTCTTTTGTTCATGTTAGACAAAGAGGATATGAGTTGGATGAGTGCGAGTGAGATAGTAAATGTAAAAAAACCGGTAGGGGACTAACAGAACTTACAGGAACAGGGACTTAGACTTAGTGCGTCACTCGACTTGCTCGACTTCGCATGTGTTTATTTCGTTTCCGGTTGCAATTGTTGCTAGTTACTGTGAATCAGTGTTAAAACGACGACCTGGCTATTTTACTGGACTATTCGTTTTGTTTACCGATTTGGACTTGTTTTGTGTGGTGATATTTGCGACGACTTGGCTTGTAACTGGATTGTTTATTTTGTGAATCAACATGCCACGTGTTGAGTATACGCCACAAGAATATGCAAACATGCATTTTATTTATGGGGAATGCAGAGGCAATGGAAACGCAGCCGCAGCTCTTTATAGGGAAAGATACCCTAATGCGCGTCATCCAGATTACCGCGTATTTATAAGAGTCCACGGTTGTTACTCAGAAGGAAGAATCCCTGGTACTGGTGTTGGTGGTACTAGTGGTGGAAGAAGCGCTCGTGCTGATGTAGAAGACGTGGTACTTGAGGAAATTGCGCAAGATCCTTCAATTTCTACGCGATCAATAGCTCGACGCACGGGTATAGGGAAATCGACTGTGCATGATATCTTAAAAAAGAACAAATTTCACCCGTTCCACGTTACGCGCGTGCAGACCCTTCAACCAAGAGATTATAATGCAAGATTGCGTTTCTGCCGAAAAATGCTGGGGAAGATGGAAGCAGACCCGCAGTTTTTTAATAAAATTCTATGGAGTGATGAATCAACATTGAAAAGAGATGGCTACATGAATTTACACAATCTCCATAGCTGGCAACTAACGAACCCTCGTGCTATGCGTGAAGACAGGTCACAGTACCAATTTAAAATAAATTATTGGACTGGAATATTAAACGGAAAAATAATAGGCCCATTTGAATTACCGGGGAACCTAACTGGCCAAAGTTATTTAGAATTCCTTGAAAATGATCTTCCAAACTTATTGCAAGAGGTGCCCGAGGTGGAGAGAGAATCATATTGGTTGCAAAATGACGGCTGTCCTGCGCATTATGCTGTATCTGTTCGTGCATACTTAAATAGAACATACCCAAACAGATGGATTGGCCGCCTGGGGCCAATTTTGTGGCCCCCACGTTCACCAGATCTAAATCCACTTGATTTTTTTTACTGGGGCTGTCTTAAGGAAGAAGTTTACGCAAAGCCGATCCGTTCCTTGGAAGATTTACGTAGCCGTGTCCGGGCAGCCGCATCGAAAATAAGCGATCGACGCTATACGCGACTGCTCAGGAGAGCATTCATTCGTAGATGTAGAGCCTGTATCAGAGTGGGTGGCAGACAATTTGAACATTTATTGTAATTAATAACGAATACAGTTTTACTAATGTCAAATGTTGTTTTTTATTAAACTCCAATGGTCAGGTACATTCAATGTAAATAAATATTCCAATATTGCAAATTTTGATGTTTATCCAAAATTCACACCTTTTCTACACAAATAGCCATAATTCAGAATTTACATTAGATACAATAATGAATGATACCATTTTGAAATTGGCTTGAAGCACATAATATTTTAAAATAATTGGTCACTTATGTCTGGATACTTTTTTTTCAAGTTACGGTTGCTCAAACTTTGTCAAATTGAATATTTTTCACAAATTTTCCCCAGAACAAACATTCAAGTTGTTTAAAAAAAAAACCGTGTAATAGTAGTCATACTATTTATTACCTATCTATCAGCTCAGTTAACCTAAATTACTATAACAAAAAAAAACCGATAGAATTCCTTAATTTGTGGCCGTGGTGTATAAAAATGTGAAATAAGGTAACAAAAAACACCGATTATTATTAAAAAAAATCATATCTTTGGTACCAACTGTATTTTTTTTTATTTGTATTTTTTTTCTGAATGGTCATTAGTTTTACCATTACCCATTTTAAGGTTATCCATTAATTACCGGACACCCTGTATATTTACAACCTTTATTTCTATTCTTATTTTACGAAATATTTATATTTGTACTATTTACAATATGATTTCATTCAAAAATCACTTAAAAGGTGAACTTTTTAGCTTTTATTTCAAATAAAACCTAAAAATAACACGCGTATAGTCCACCCGTCACAAGTGTCATACAGACACTGAATGTGTATGCGTCACAGGCCTTGCGGGGGTGCTTCTCGCGGGGTACTGGTGATATTTCGGGTTTTTATTAATTATTCAAAACTTGTAATAAAAATAAGAAATATAAACAATACAAATTGTTAAATACGTCATTACATATTTTTTGGTAAAAAAATCATACCAAAATATTGTGCCGTTACAGAGAAAATTTACAATTTAGTTTGTAAAAGGACCTATTTACTACGATTTTTTTCCAAAATTTGGGAAAGTTTATTACAATTTTAAACAATACAATCTATTTGTGATGACCTTAACTATAACATATATTTTTTATATGGAAATCGCACAAAAGGATTCATCTACAAATTACTTTAAACATGCGGTGGTTTTGGGATTTGAGCGATATAATAGTCCCCTTAAACTTAGTTTTCAAATAGTTATGACAGCTAATCGTATTGTTAATTTACCGGGAAAATAGAGGCAAAATGTAAATTACATGTCGAATTTGTATTTCACAAACCACGCTGTTAGTGAACAGGAACGTACCTACACTTTTAGTATAAGGGGAGTGGGGGAATAATCTTTCCAGGCTTATCTATCATCACAAGAATACCTACATAAAAGGTACCTTTACAATTATTACCTGCCCCCGCTAGAACAGTAATCCCCCCTTCCTATAAATGTGAATAAAGAAACGATTTCATAGCATCGATAAGTAGCAAGGTGAGAGAATGTATTATATTATATGAAAAACATTTGTATTTATTTTAAATGTTTAATCGACTTGTCGTTGAATCGTTTGAAAACAAAGGTGTATTTAGAATCCTTACTAATCCTTACTAATATTATAAATGTGAAAGTAACTAACTCTGTCTGTCTGTTACGCAATCACGCCTTAACTACTGAAGCGATTTAAATGAAATTTGGTACAGATATAGTCTAGAGCCTGAGAAAGAACATAGTGAAACCGCGCGCGGGAAGCTAGTAAAATATATTTTATTTAATCAAATGTATTTGAATACCTACCAAGAGAATACGTAGAAGCAAACCGTTCTACATTTTATTCACAATTATTATTTATATTGGCGACTTAATTGACACAAACAGGCAACTAAATAAAAGTGAGTTTAAATTTTGAGTTCAGAATTAAAATTATTCTTAAATCAAAAATGTTCAATCTATACATTCCACACTTTTTATGATATTTATTATTGGATTTTCGCCTCGGATAAAAGTATTTTAGGATGTCTGGATGAGGAGGGCGGAGTACCAGGTGTTCTAGTGCACATTATTGGAGCCCTATGTCCAGCCGTGGACTTCGATACACTGATGGATTGGATAGGACTTATTTTATAATAGGTATATTGTTTGAACCAAAGTTTGATGAATGTAGAAAATGGTATTATAAATCTCCTTAATGCGTTCGAAAACAACACAGATAGCTCTGACAGGCGTTTAGTATAACATTACATGTATTTATAGGTCACTCAATAGCCGCCATTATCACAAATACGATAAAAATGCAAATAACCATCATTATGAAACAACATGTCCGCCGTTTGGAATTTTAAAAACAGAACACGAGTCAGTTGTGTCAACAGAAGACTGCTTTAATTTATGGTTGATTAGGCGCGTAATTGTTAGTATTCTGGGAAGTTATAATACGTCTTTACTTCGTATCATGTCATAATAGTCCTGCCGACCGATTTTCAGCCGGCCAATATATACATATTCGCAAAGTTCGGTGGGACGTAGAATAGAAATGGTAAGGTAAAACAACGTGACTGTCTGCTATTTTCTCTATGGTCATAAGTTAAACTTTAACTCTTAACTTATCTTCAAAGAAAATACGGTTTGGTTTAATCATAGACAATAGAAATTTTTAATGCCTAACTTATTTAAAATTTTAATTAAAAATATTTTTTCACAATTATCGTATCGTATAGTACGGTAAGACTTGAGATATACCTATAACTATATAGGTAACTAAAACTTGGTATATAATATGTTTCATGCTAAAAGAATTTCTTGAATAGGTACCTAGTTGTTTTTCACAAAATACCTAGAAATGTAATCACAAGAATTATTTGATTACATTAGCTACGGGGAGTTGGTAATACGAACAAAATTTTCCAAATGATTCTAGGTATAGAAGAACAACTGATGATGTATTCATAGAAATAATATATATATATAGAATACTTACTATACAATTATTATTTATAACTAGCTGCCCTGCGACTTCATCTGCGTAAAATAAGTCCCATTAAAATCAGTAGAACCGTTTTGCAGATTAGGCGAAAAACACGATCCTATTTGGAGTCGGCGCAGGATTTGACAAGTTATATATAGCATACCTAAATCTTTCTGAAGAATCTCTCAGGTGTTAAACCTTTAACGTTATGAAAATCCGGACAGGGGTTTTTGAGTAAATATCGCGAGCTGACAGACAGACAGACAGTCGCGGCGGAGGCCTATGTTTTATCCTTTCTAATATTATAAACGCGAATGTTTATGAGTATGGTATGTGCGGATGGATGGATGGATGTTTGTTAGTCTTCCACGAAAAAAACTGCTGAATGGATTTAGCTACAAAACATCACACTCCGACCCACTGAAGCAGAGTAGCGCGGGTAAAACCGCGGGGCTCTGCTAGTACCTAAATATAGGTAGTGATTATGATATATACTTTTTTTTTGTTGTTCCGGGGGGAAATGCCTTAACGCATTCCCACCGCCGCAGCAGCGTATTCGCGCCCTGGCGGTGGGATATGTGGGACTAGCCCTCTCCATAGCGTGTATGCTAAACTCATACCACGAGGAGAGGACCCTACACCACTAAAACCCCCCGGGCACTCCTCCGATCCGCCGTTGGCGGGGGCCGGGTACGCATAAGCGATCCGAATGACTATATACCTACCTATGAATTATTTATTAGTTATTACCCATTGTTATTGTTATCAAGTAAATAGGTACATTTATATAACGTAGTTATGTGTAGGCTTAATAATATCCGTGCCATTATAATGTTGTTCTAAGAAATCCGCGCCGTAAACATTACTGTTAAATACCGCTAATAAACAACATAGTTCCATGGAAATTATGAAACCTATTTTGTACTACTTCTATGTTTGTTTCAATTTCAAATGGATACTTTGGTTTGTTATTGGCCAGGGATAAGGCGGCCGTAGCCTGATGGCTTGGGCGGTGGACTTGCGATCTTAAGGTCACCGGTTCGAACCCCACCCATTGCACTACCGACGTGAACCCACTCGTAACACAAGCATTTTAGCTTAGCACGAGGGGTTACCAAGAATACTAGTAGAATTAAAAATTCTGCTAGTTACTTTTATAAAAAAGTCCATAAACCTCAGTGCCTGAAGAAAAAAGTCTTCAATCAATGTGTGTTACCATTGATGACATACAGGGCCGTCATTCACCTATTAGGCCCTGGGCACATTAGGCACCCACCTATTTGCATTTCCCAATTTCTTACTGGCTTCTAATGGCTAATCCGGCACATCTACGATTAGTCCTTAGAATGGCTATCGGTTATCGTTTGGACTAGGAACTAGGGGGCCCTAAACCATCGCGGGGCCCTGGGCACGTGCCCAGTGGGGACCTGGATGACATATGGATCTGAGATGGTCTTTACTGCGTGCTTCATAAGAAAGCTCAAAGACGCTCAGCGACTAGTGAGCTATGGAAATGAATGTTGCGTCCCGGTATTTTATTTTGATGGTCAGATTCTATGGGAAACGCTGCTCTATGGCAAGCGGGTCTGAAAATATATTCTGATGGTAACGGTTTTAACCCATTGATAATAAAAAAATAAATCTTTTTTAGGGAATCAAATGCTTTTAAGGTACATCAGCAAAGTATTAAAATTATGTCTAGACAAGTAGATATTATCTCCATTCAACACCGCCATCTTTTTATATCCATAGAGAAAAAAATAGCGTTAAATACATTGTCTTTTATCTCATTGTATCGTAGTACAATTACAGGATTTCTTGAAAGCCTCAGTGGTATTACGATATTAAAATTTTATTTCTAAGAACCGCTCTCTTTGGACCCTGTGGGTAGGCGTGTAGGCGTTGCGAAGGTGTGACCCGTATGCAGTATCAAAAGCTAGAAGATATCGAAAAATTTTTAAAATTTAAAAATGTAAAGAAGCCATAATTTAATTCGAATACGATATTTGCTATAAATAGGTACTTACTACATGAAGATAGAAATAACCGGCCAAGTGCGAGTCGGACTCGCGCACGAAGGGTTCCGTTTCAGTTACAAGTGCGTACCTATTTTTGATATCAAGAATAAATAAAAAAGCGTATGTTTATGAAATGAAATGTTATTTTATATTTTTATATTCGAGTTGATTGAATGAAAGCTAAATTGCGGTTTACGATTTTTGACGTATTAAAAAAAAACTACTTACAAGATCTCGTTCAAACCAATTTTCGGTGGAAGTTTACATACAAACATCATATATTTTTTTTAGATTTATCATTCTCTTATTTTAGAAGTTACAGGGGGGGGGGACACACATTTTACCACTTTGGAAGTGTCACTCGCGCAAACTATTCAGTATAGAAAAAAATTACATTAGAAACCACAACATCATTTTTGAAGACCTATTCATAGATATGATAGATATTCATATACACGTATGGGTGCGACGAAAAAAATTTTTTTGAGTTTCAGTTCTATATATGGGGAACCCCAAAATTTATTGTTTTTTTTCTATTTTTGTGTGAAAATCTTAATGCGGTTCACAAAATACATCTACTTACCAAGTTTCAACATTATAGTTCTTATAGTTTCGGAAAAAAGTGGCTGTGACATACGGACGGACAGACAGACAGACAGACAGATATGACGAATCTATAAGGGTTCCGTTTTTTGCCATTTGGCTACGGAACCCTAAAAAGTGAAGTGAATACTACACTTTTTTAACTTGATGTGTCGTATATTGCTCTCATCATCATCATCAGCCCGTATAACGACTGCGACCTTCCGAGGGTGGGTTTTGCATTAGTCACAGCTGGACAGGTGGGTTGGTGACCGCAGTATTATGTTGAAACACAGAGGGGAACGCCGGTTCCCTGGTATACGATTATTACAATCGCGATTCGCGACCAACTGTTTAGCGTGCTTTCCGGAGGGAGGTCTCTCAACCATCCACACCCGGAAAGGAAAATTTCTTGTCGGCCTGGGGATCAAACCTACGACAGTAAATAGACGCGGGTTACAGATAGTATACCTATATACGACCAGTAATAACCTATGTATGATTATTTTTGGTCATATATCGAAAGTCACTAAGAACTTTACAACAGAAACTTAGTTTAATATAAAAAATAAGCTCACAAAATAGATTTCCCGTGGGATCTTTGGATTTCTTTGGAATATTAAATAGGTCACGTCTCAGAAACGGCCTTTAAAAACGTTTTAATTTGAATCCCCGGAAATATAGGATTTATCTCGATAACTTTCTTGTAAGTAAGTTTAAAGAGCTGTCGTAGGTAATAAATTCGGGAGCAATACCTTTTTATATTTAAATTATATTTAATTTCCTATGCCTTGAGAAAATGTAATGACATTTTTAATAAAATAAATGTAGACATATTTTCTGGTAGACTCAGTACTTTCAAAAGTTTAATAACCGTGTTTTTACTTAAGTCATTCAATATGTATTAAAAAGACAATAATATATACATAGCCTTGTTTTCATTTAAAATGTCAACGTTACCGTAGATCCGGTACAGTTTGTACGCTACGATACGCTTACAGTCTTCTATTTTCCTTGTATCTTATGAATAAATCATGAGAGGGATAGTGGAGTTATGAGAAATTCGTTTGTGTAGTCATGTGCTGTGAAACTAGCATGTAATGTGTAAAAATATACAGTTGATAGATCGCGGTGTGGTGTCAAACTGTCACTTCCTGTTAACTTGGTACGTTTTGGAAGCGTTAATTGGTTTGCGCGTTGCGTTATAAAAGATCCTCAATTTTGAAAACGAATCATGAAACAGCAAAATAAATTACTATAGTACATTACGATATTAGTGCGTTATGATGGTTATAACATGCGAGGCGGAATTTCAGCCCGAGCCGTAGGCGAGGGCGTAATTGAGCCGAGCAAGTCGTCGGCTGTACCTAGTTGTAGCCGGCTAAAACTAGGTGTAGCCGCACTTCGGCTATTAGCCGTAACATAGATATAGATTATGTTTGTGAAGCAAACAGAAAAGCAGGATCCATAATCATTCTGAAGAACTCCACAGCATCAGATTGTTCTTAATTAGAAGCTAACCTAAAAAAACAAAGCAACCGTTTTCCCACGTAGCCAGAACTCGTAGAAACAAGTCACATGTATTTATTTAGAATTAGAGAGTTTGTATCGGCCTCAATTTGGTAACAATACTAGGAACGGGTGTGTCAACGTTAAAATTATCGCCAGTTCTCTTGAAATAACCTAGCCTTTGGCCAAACACAGGTAAAACTGAGTCATGCCGGGGTAAGGTTGGCGTACGACCGTTCTTCGCTTTATTTATACCTTTGACCTTGTAATATGAAGTATAAATACTTTCTCAGAACACGATGAAATCATGCTAAAGCATGTTTGTAAGCAATTACTGTAGCTTGTACAAGTATTAGTGTCATTAATAGTATGGCTTTTGGACCCATTAGCTATCATATGCGTGGGCGCAAACAAATTCATCATCACCAGCCCGTATAACGTCCACTGCTGAACAAGGGCCTCCTCCCGAGGGAGGGTTTTTGCCATAGTAACCACGCTTAACCCACATGGACCTTTCTTCAATTAAATAGAAGTATTACTTGTTAGGTTTCTTTACTCAACTTAACAACCTGCGTCATAGTTTAATACATTACCTACGCACTCTTTGAGAGGTTTCTGTGGAATATTAACAAAACTACTGTACTAGTATATATACAGGGTTATTTTTAAAACACCAACAACCTTTCAGGGGGTGACCAACCATGACATCACGAAAAAAAAATCAGATATTCCATACATTTTGTCGAGGTAAGTGATCATAAATGTATGGAACAGCCGATTGTTTTTTCGCGATTTCAAGGTTGGTCCCATAGTAAAAGTTGTTTATAATCATTAGTATTTTCACGGCCTGAAAGGTTGTTGGTGTTTTAAAAATAACCCTGTATATTTATTATACTAGTATATTATATGCTATGATTATATAATTACGCTATTAATAACCTCTGTGGCGTAAGGATATAAGTCTCGCTTTAAGTCTCGGAGGACGTGGGTTCGAGCCCCACACCGGACAAGAAATCTTTGTGTCAATGCTAAGATTTGCGGGTCTGGTCAGTTTAGAGACTACCATCCGTGCCTCGGAATGAAAGTGAAGCCATTTGTTCCTATTGTTATTACATCATCAATTAACAAGCGTATACCAGGGAACGAGTAGAAAGGTATTCTTGTGTGTTAAATCATAATATTGCGGTCACCAACCCGCCTCTTCATTAATTTTTTTAGGGCTCTAGCCTTTATAAATTGTTTAAAGACTACAAAGAAAGCAGCCTGCGCAAGAGGGCGCCCCCTGTTGAGCTTGGACCTCGGCTCAGGTCAGTCACTGGCTATGAGATTGAGGGAATATGACTTTTAGTATTTTAGGGGAGTTTTGGGCAACTGTCGCTCTACTTTACAGTTCGCGGGCCGCCAACCCGCCTGCCAAGCGTTGTGACTATCATATGGCCGTCCTACGTACGGGAGGAGGTCCATGTTTAGTTGGGTCGGATTGCTTATGCATGCCCGGCCCCCGCCAACGGTGGATCGATGGAGTGTCCGGGGGGTTTTAGTGGTGTAGGGTCCTCTTCTCGTGGTATGAGTTTAGCATACCACGCTATGGAGAGGGCGAGTCCCACATATCCCACCGTCAGTGCGCGAATACGCTGCAGCGGGGCGGTGGGAACGCGTAAATGCATTACCAACCGGACAAAAAAAAAATACCATGTGTAGTAGTGAACGTTATACGGGCTGATGATGATGATTGAATGCCTTAGTAATTGAAATACTTCTTAAAGGGGTTGAAAGATGGGATATAAAGAATAAACCTACTACCCTAAGTAACTATTACACGTGGACGCAGTCAAGGGTAAAAGCTAGTAGTAAATATAATTATGCTAAATATTCCAAGAATAGGTAACATATTTTGTTAAGAAAAGTAGTATGTGTTATGACTGGTATCTGCTCTTATGTTGAGTATGTTTATCTCTGTCCTTATTACGATAGACATAAGTTCGTAATTCTTGCGTGACTAGTTTATAATAGCATGCTAAAGATATTTACTGCTAATTGACTTTGTGAAATGACCAACGCTTTATATTAAGAATAGAGGGTGCTTCTAAATATATGCCTTTCGTTCACAGGAGATAGTATAGTGTTGTGATGAAGTAACTGAAGAATTTACTTTTTTTGATTAATATACCTATTTAATTTGTTTTTGGTAATAAACTAGAGGGTTTTTTAATAACCTCGTCTTCCGATACTAGCTTTGCTGGCTGCATTCCCCGGTGTATAGCGGGATCGAGGTCGCTTTACGCTTCACTATCATCACTACATAGTATCAAACAAAGTCGCTTTCCAGTCTATCCGACCCTATGTTTGCTTAGATCTTTAAAACTTCGCAACGGATTTTGATGCGGCTTTTTTTAATAGATATAATAATTCAAGAGGAAGGTTTATATGTATCATCAGCATTGCACCTGTGCGAAGCCAGGGGGAGATGGCTAGTTGATTATATTAGGGAGCGTTCAAGTATTACGTAACGCAATTTTTGAAGATTTTTGACCCCCCCTCTTCCCCTTGTAACGCACCGTAACGTTTTTCTGGACCCCTCCCCCTCTCTAAACGTTACGTAACACTCAAGTGATCATTTTTACCCTAAAGTCGTAAAAAGTTATGTAATAGTTTTTACACTTGGTATAGTTTTAATCTACTAAATAAAACAAAAGAATTTTAATTCGCAACACCTGCATATTTTGTTTATTTTTTATAAATTTTTGGCTTTTAATTTTTGTTATTTTTTTATTATTTGCAGAGTCTTGCAGTCTTTTAGTATTCTTGCTAACCCCTCGTTCTAAGCTAAAATGCTTGTGTTACGAATGGGTTCACGTCGGTAGTGCAATTTGTGGGGATCGAACCGGCAACCCCAAAATCATAAGTCCGACGGCCCTAGCCATTGGGCTACGGCCGCATCCACGTTAAATGGAAGGCATATATTTAGTAGGCCACCTTTACATCCGATATTCAACCGCCGTAACGGTAAATATTTACCGTACGATAATACCTTCTGCTATTTTATACCCCTCATATTTTTCATTCATATTTTATTGTTGTAATTATAAACTGCCGTTTCTAGCAGAATGCTAGTAACTTGTTCGAAGTTGGCACTTCTATTTATGTGTTAGTTAGGTCAGGTTTGAGTTTTTAATTGTGGTCATTGTTTAAGTAATCCATTGTTAAGTTTCGTAGTATGTACAGACTCCCGTATTGGGTGCCGACAAGCTGTAAAAAGTTATTAGTAGTAAACTTTCGTTTTTGTACACTAAATAAGCTTTTTTTTAAAAGGGTAGGGTAGGGATAGGAGTGAGACTTCTGCCGAGGCGAGGTTCAAGTCCTACAGGGGCTGACCCCACATTGGAGGTATAATGTCACATCCGACCTTATGAGCTCCGAACTCTATTTGAATATCGAACAAACCGACCTTAATGCGCTTAAGGCCACAGTGCCAGCGGGCGGGCGAGCGAGCTAGTCGGGCGAGCGAGCTAGTCGGGCGGGCGCAGCGAGAGAAGGAAACTATACAAACTATGCGGAATATTGGCGAGATAAACAATTTTTTTATTTTTATTTAAATCTTAGGCACAAACTATTGTACCAAGGTGGACTTAATGCCGTAGTAGGCATTATCTGCCAGTCGACCTTAGGGTGGTGATGAAACAACACGGTAGTTGCGCTGTATTTTAGAAAAGAACTATGGGGTTCCTAACCTAATCTAACGAGGTGAACGAGTAGCTTCGCTGGAATCGTTAGATATTTCGTTAGCTTCCCTCTCATCGCTGACGTCGCCTGCCCGCTTGCGGTGTGTCCTGCGCTTTATGCTTTTGAGCCCCAGATTTGAATATCGAACAAAATCCGTAAGTTTACCAAGAACTGGAAACAAATAATTTCAGCAATCCTACATAATGTATGAGCTAATTTCGAAATACATATTCTAATACATACATCATATTATTATGTTGGCTTACATTTAACTATGGTGGATTTGCACGTCGCACATTGCACTATAGGAAACAAAAGTTAATATGTATTTCCTCTCCATTTTCAGCCTTTAGCTGTTACTGTACGTTTCATTCGTACGTGTGAACGTGTGTGTTAGCCCTTAAACGGGCAGTACGTATGTTTAGAATTGATTGGTTTCGATCTTTATTAGTACATAAAGTTCAAAATGTGGTGGCTTCTATATTTCCTCTGCCCTATTATGGCTTAATTAAAAGCTTACGTATTTTGTTAGTCTGAGTGTATAAAGTATAAACCAAGTATCATTTCTACCAATTTCCACACGAATAATGATGAACTTTATCATAACTATATTTAACGGCATCTATATATTATCAAAACTATGCCCTGAAAGTCTCACTTCAAACAAATAACTCTAACATGTCAAATTTTCAACAACAAGTCTCGGGACTTAAGCACTATAAAAATGTTGTGCATTTAAACGGACTGTTCGGTTTTAATGCCCACTGAACCCAAAATGTATCTGGGTCTCACAAGTATATATAACTTTTCGCTCACTTATAGTGTATATTATATATACATTTTTTTAAGCACAAACATAAATAAATATTTATTACTTACATACATAAAGAATAAGATAATTAATAAGTGTTATTCGGTTAAATTTTGATTGTATTAAAGGCATATCTTAGGTTATAAATCAAATGTGAATAATACATGTAAAAATATGAAATATAATCTAATATGTAACGAGTTCAGATTCAGTTTTCTCGGAAGCGGTTATAAATAACGGCGTACGTACACAATTTCGATTACAGCTGATATAGAAACGGTTTGAAGTGAGTGTGATGAGAGACATATGGAAGCCCATATTTTATATTTCACTGAGATCAACAACGATGTGAGGTATACCGATTTATGCGTGGAATGAAACGTCTCAAATGTGTAGAAATTTAAAAATGGAACTTTAATAATTACTTTTAATTGACTTCAATATCAGATATAGTTTTTTAATTATATATCTAGTTGTTTTTTTCTTATTTTTACTTAGTAATTCGTTTTTATTTTTAGTTTAAATTTAGATTTTAGAATAAAGCATTTTCTTTTTGTAATTTAAGTTATTATAATGATTTAATAAATAAATCCTTCAATATCAATATCTTTAAAATAAAATGTATGTTAATATTATAATAGTTTATTTTTTAATGTATTTTAAATACTACATGAATAATAAATGTTTGTGCTAAGTTACAGTTTTTATTGAAGAAGGTTTATAGTTTTATAAGGATTAATTATTATTAAAGAAAGAAAAGACGAATAGTAACAGGTTGTAAATGATTAAAAAGTAATAAAATATGTTTTGCTGGCTCCTTAGTCTCTGTGAACAAACAACCTCATTTAAAAATTGTCGCCAATTAGTTTTATTGCGTAACTCAGTAAAGCTACCGGATACTATTACACCATTTAGTTGTATTGGTATTTTATACAGTCCATTAAGTATCCTAGGTTTTATAGTTGACACCTAATCATTTTGCCTTTCTTTCTGTGTCTATCGCAAAGAGAAATCATATTCACTTTAGAACCTGCCGATGATGCACTCATAGACCCGAAGTCCGAGTTGCCCGCAAACTGTAAAGTAGAGCGACAGTTGCGAAAATTCCCCTAACATAACAATCTAAAGTCATCATTCCTCAATCCCCCACCAGCGACCGCTCTGAGCCGAGTTCCAAGTCCCACAGGGGGCAGCCTCTTGCGCAGCAGATTGTTAAGAATATTGAAACCATTTATTGAGGCTGGAGCTCTGCTTGGCTTTATGTCCGGTGAAGTAGCCTAAGCCTTATAGATAACTAAATCAATTCCGTCAATAAAAAAAGTTTTAGTCTTAGTCTTAATTGAAATATTTCATGACTTTTAAAAGTGAAGCGCACAAAGCGGCGCCATCGCACGGCCATCTGATCTACATCAAACTTCGCTCACGTCCAACTCGAGGAATTCCTTAATGATACTAAGTAGAAAGCTACACAACGATCGCAGATAAAATTCAAAACGTGCATCAACATTTTTATAATCGTGCCGACACACCGACTGGCATGTACGGATGGCCTCAATTTCGCATTTGATAGCATGTTATAAAATCTCTAATGCACCGACGAATATGAAATAGGTACTTTGGCCATAAAGATTTCGATTCAATGTAAGAGTTTAGCTGTGCAACCTTCGCGTGTTCGTAGAACTTCGCCGACCGGTCGCTTCGACGCAGCGTCGCGGTTCTCAAAACGACGACCCGTGGAAGTTTCGATTTTTAAAATAGACGCGTTCCGTTATACGTGATCCTAGACGTAGAGCCCCGATTTATGGGCAGTAAATTAGATGTTGTGTAATCTGTAAATGAGAGGACTATTTTTATCGGAGCTGAGACTCGTTTCCGAGTGAAAGGGGTTTCCTACTGTGAACTTGTGAAACAGGTTGTGGCGTTACGAACTTTCCTCCTCTGATGTTTCGTTTCGTTTGAACTTCGATTAGTTTGTGACTGAAATAGCAAAAACCAATTTACTAATTCTAATATGGTCTGGAAAATACTGGTCACGTTTTAATAATTTGTTAACACTCAGTTTTTAATATTTATGGTAGGTTATTGATTCTATAAATTGTAGTAAGTGTTATTCTGCATAAATTACATTTATCTAAGTATTCCTTTTTCAAAATTGTAAATGTTTATGCAATTTTTTATTTTATTTGTATAGAGATACAAACTCTGAAAGCATCGAAATCTCTTTATGAATTATTCTTTTCGTTTGCATTTAAATTTCCACGTATCTCAATAAAGACTTATCAATAATATAGCGTTTACTCCATTAATACATTACAGTTCTGTTACATAACTATGACGTTTACTGACATTGATGCATTGGTGTTAATATCTATTGAATACTAGAAGCCGTAGAGGTGACCCGATCGTTTGCCTTCACCTTATTTATGCCTTCAAATACAAAAGTTAATAGCTATGTCCATTTTAGACAGCATAAAGTCAATTAGCGCCAGCTGCAGACAACGGAACAAGCCTCCACTAAGCCTGTCAATAGACGTCACGCGCTTTGTCAGTTGACAATCGTATTGATGGTTTATCCCTAGCTAGAAGAAGAAATAGGTATAGAAAGAGAGAAAGAGATAGTGGTGCAAAATGTCTCCGTGTTACCTGATTATTATTTAGTTCTGTGATAATAATATTAAGTTTAGTTTGATATAGGTATTTTAGATTCGATGCGTGGTGCGAATTTAAATGATACAACCGTAGATTTTTTTAAATTTGAAAGCGGAATATTTTAATATTTATTTCGTTTTAGTTTGTTGACAAGCACTTAAACTTTGTTGCTTTGAATCTAATGTGTCATGTAATGTAGATCTATCTACTAGAGTAAGAATATGATAAAAATGTACAACAAGAGAAGAATTTAGGACTCATTATAATGTTGATTTTTTACATCGAATAGAGACTTAACCACAACTTAAAAAAACTGTTTAAAAAAAGTGTACGGACTTACAGGTATTTTCAATATCCAACTGAAACGAGGAGAGTTTAAAGGCTTATTTTGTTAGTCAACCGTCAACATCAAAGCAGTATTTCAATCAGTTCGTTAGACGAAACTGTCGAGCGCTTTCGCAGTAGTCCTCCATTGATATTTAAACTAACCGCCGCCGTTCCGGGAAAGCAGTGCCAGTGCTTTTTTCTCTCATTATACATCCAGTCCTAGCCCAACACATAAAGAGATGACCACAAAGCGAGCCAAATTGTATACACTTTAGTAGCGATAAAAAGCGAAACGAATCTGTGTCTTTTCCTCAAATCGTTGCCGGTCGTGTAATTTTTAATTTGTAGTATCTTAATAATAACTCTAATAACAACATTTTCTTCGAAGTAAATTAAAAGTTAAAGAGCGACTCTGAGGTCAAAGGCGAGCCTTGCATATAATTTAATAGTCATGAATATTTTGTATGGCCATGCTGGTCCTTCAGCGAACAATAACGCGTATACAATTTTCAAAATGAGACAATGCAAAAAATAAATAAAAAATGGAGTCATAATGCTGGCGATTTCTCATAACAACCCTTGGGTTGGAGGCTTCCAAGGATTAATTACGAGTTCCAAGTAGGGCCGCCACCGGGCCATTCGATTCTTGGTAAACTCGAATCGAAAAAGGAGCAAAAACGGACGCGGCATTCTGAGAACACGCATACCTGCGCCCGCGCAGCGATGCCACCTTGTTCCCTCCACCCGAACGAGACAACTCACATTTTCCTAGTAGTACTCTCGCAGTTAACCGTGTATCGTTCATTGCTTTTTTTTTTGAGAACGTCATGGAGAATGGGGTGAATAACTAAATAATACTCAATAGATTGGTACCTATATTTTGTCAGAATGCCAGACCAAATAAAAAAAACCGGCCAAGTGCGAGTCGGACTCGCGCACGAAGGGTTCCGTATCAGTTACAAGTGCGTACCTATTTTAGATATCAAGAATAAAAAAGCGTATGTTTATGAAATGAAATGTTATTTTATATTTTTATATTCGAGTTGATTGAATGAAAGGTAAATTGCGGTTTAAGATTTATGAAGTATTAAAAAAAAAACTACTTACAAGATCTGGTTCAAACCAATTTTCGGTGGAAGTTTGCATGGTAATGTACATCATATATTTTTTTTAGATTTATCATTCTCTTATTTTAGAAGTTACAGGGGGGGGGGGGACACATTTTACCACTTTGGAAGTGTGTCTCGCGCAAACTATACAGTTAAGAAAAAAATGACATTAGAAACCTAAACATCATTTTTGAAGACCTATTCATAGATACACCACACGTATGGGTGCGATGAAAAAATTTTTTTTGAGTTTCAGTTTTATGTATGGGGAACCCCAAAATTTATTGTTTTTTTTCTATTTTTGTGTGAAAATCTTAATGCGGTTCACAAAATACATCTACTTACCAAGTTTCAACATTATAGTTCTTATAGTTTCGAAAAAAAGTGGCTGTGACATACGGACGGACAGACAGACAGACAGACAGACATGACGAATCTATAAGGGTTCCGTTTTTTGCCATTTGGCTACGGAACCCTAAAAAGCAGACGGAGCGCTGTCTAACAATGCACTGAAGCCATATTTTTGTGCAGTAGTGTGGCTCAAAGTGTTGATATGATTGTTCATAGTAACCCATGTTATAAAATTAACGTTGAACTTTGCTTTGTACACAATTGGGAATTTTTGTTAACAAATAATGAAGTTTGATATGATGAATAGTACCTATACTGTTCAAGTGTAGCATCCCTTGTCCGTGGGTCACTACTCGAGTTGCCAACTGGAAACCGGCGCTAGGTATCGCTTAGCCTATGCTGAGGTGGCGACTTTTTCGGCAGAACATGCAAGGCCTCTTATTGTTTTGTACATTTAGCTGAATGTTCTATGTAATATCTTGTGTGTTGTGTATTTTCTTTCTATATCAAGCACCTAACGCTGCGATAAAATGACATATCGACTGACACGGTAAGGCATTGTTTTGATACGTTTGTGTGCGTAAGCTGAGTATGTACACGCCAAGGCCGAGTTTTTTTCCGTCTTTACTTATTATTAGGTCTGAAGTCACAAATAACACATTTTGAGGGTACATATTTAACAATTACAATAAACATGTAGGTATTTATTTATACATGTAAGTCAACTAATTATAATCTATTAGGTAAATTAAGTGATGTGTAACGCATACAGATTTATACTGCTTTGCGTACATTAATACATTATAAGACGCGGATGTCAGGTTTATATGTATTTACGTTTAATTTTGGTTCAGTTAAATATAGAATAATTTGTTACCTATGATAATATAGCAAGAAAACTTTGATTCATGAACTTGATCATCGCAAAAAAAAACTTTTTTTGTGTGTGTTCCACGAATATATTTTAGTAGCATCCGCACTTATCTTAGTTCCCGTTCATAATTAAATATAGCCTATGTCATCCGGGGATAGTGTAGCTTTCCAACGTTGAAATAATTTTTCAAAACGGTTAAGTATGTAGTCTCGCAGTCTATTCAATAGGATTACAAACAAACACACGATGAAATCGTTCCTCTTTATAATATTAGTATCTTGTCTTATACTAATAGCTAACGCTAAAGCTTTACAAGCTGAAAAGTTAGTTTGTTTGCTTGAACGCGGTAATCTCAGGAACTAATGCTTCGATTTGAAAAATTCTTACAGTGTTAGATAGCCCATTTATCGAGGAAGGCTATAGGCTATATTTAATTATGAAGTTCCTACGGGAACCAGAGTTACAGGGGTAAATCCTAGACAAAGAGTGTTCAAGAGGACATTTTTTTGTAGCGAGCTTCCAAGCTTCTTTATTTTGCCGTATATAATTCAAATACGGTACTTACTTACTTATATTGAAAATTCAAATCCTAATGCGACTTTGGCATGATAAAATGGGCATGAAGACAAAAAAAAATCAACGGATTTAGTCCGTCAGTTAAATTACCAAAAAAAAAAACTATTTAAGTACTTAGTCCGTCAGTTAGATTACCAAAAAATATTGGACACTGTATTTTTTTTTCGTTCCCAAACAACGAAGATACAGCGCGTTGAAATTTCATGTGACGTCACTTCTCGGTACATTTTACCTAATAGTGTGACGTCACAAGCCCCGTCTCCTGAACTTTATAGTTTGTTTTAGCTCTGTATCTTTGTATTTTTTATGGATTTGATAAATAAAAAACTACGTGTCTAATATTTTTTAGTAATCTAACTGACGGACTAAATAGATTTATTTAAGTCCTCATTCCCATTATCTACACTGGATTTTCTTTTGTTGCTATGAATGTAACATAAAGTTATCATGTTTCAGAAATCAGACTTTAGTACCGTATTTAATATTGATAAGTTCTAAGAAACTAACAATGTATGTATACAAGTTCGTCGTTCTTTAAGAAATGTATTCATAGCTAGAAGTGAGCTTATTAGCATATGAAATTACATAAGTAGGTATTACTTATGTTCAAAAACTAGCTGATGCCCGCGACTTTGGCCGTAATCCAGTTGATACTACGGAGAATCAGTTTCCAAACACAAAGAATAAACAAATTGTTGTAAAAAGACATTGTTACTTGGAACTTTAGAATTGATGAAGATGTACAGTCAACAACAGAGGTAGGTTTACACATTGTTAAACGCATTTTAAATTTATATGTAGCCGTTTACGAGAAGAATTCACTGTTATATGCATTTGTACACAGCTAGCAGCGAGGTCTTCGCCCATAAAGAATCACCGACTGGCTTTCTGACATAGACATATTATTTACATTATTTGATACTGACGGTGTTAACCTATCTCTTTTGTTGACTGTACATGGCTTTAAGGTTGTTTGTAGTAATATTGAATTGGAAATAAAACTTTTTTTTGTCCGCGTGGTGTTTGTTATTACTTCGATAAACATTTTTGACGTGTAGGTAGACACAAACATCAACATTTAAAAAAAAATTTAACTTTTGATAATCTACTAATAAACACGGTTCGTTGTAAGTTATTGACATTCATAAAATGTAATTCGTGGGAGATCTGGAGTCTAAACTAAGCCTAAGCCTATATCTTAGAACCCCAGGCTCCCCTTACAATTTTCTTATTCAGAATAATAATTTTGTTAAATTTAGACAACGGTAATTTATTATTTAAGGTATAGGTAGGTGTTTGTGTGTACATGTGTGTGTGTGTGTGTGTGTGTGTGTAAGAGCGCGAAGGTGCATTTTTGGTGAGAGCCCTTAGATATGTTATCTTTGTGTTAATTATACCATTATTTCAAAAGATTTTTCAGTACTTTCATAATCGACGCTTAATAACCATTTTAAAATTTTGTTTTTGCATTTACGTTTAAGGCCATTTGATATATTTAATATTTTATGAAATCATAATGACTTCTTACAAAGTACCTTGGTTTACTTGATATGAGATAAAATGTTGTATGAGCCAGTTTTAACAAAGATACGAAATAAAGAATGCTTACTGAGAGAACCGGAAATAAAAACAGTAAACAGATGTAATAATCAGTAGTAGGTAATTTACAAATGGATATTTCTTGAACTTATTATTGCAAATTGTTAGAAATCATCATCGTCAGGTTTTTGTGACATTAAATCTATATATCTAATACATACAGGGTGTCCCAAAAGATTACGTAGCTGGGAAGGGGGGTGATAGGGATGGTCACAAGGGTCACCAGAAAAATATAAAAAATTCCCTCTGGGTGTTTAAAAAAATAAATGGCATTTTTTAAAAGACTAAAAATTTTACACCTTGTGCTAACTGTACCTACAAATATGGCTGTATTTAAAAAAAATGCTGTTATGTAATCTTCAATAACAACAAGGTCATCAACATCAACATCAAAAATAACAAGGTGTAAAATTTTAAGTTTTTAAAAAAATGCCTTTTTTTTTAAATACCCAGAGCGGATTTTTTTTTATTTTTCTTGTGACCATTGTGTCCACCCCTGTCACCCCCTTTCCTAGCTACTTAACCTTTTGGGACACCCTGTATATGTAAAAAAAATAAGAAAAAAATGGATCACTGTTTCCCTTGGTCACGGCATCATTGTTGGCTTGAGCTATTTCGCTAATTTAATTAAATTATTTTTTAATAAATCTTCCTCTTGAATCCCTCTATCTATTAAAAAAAAACCGCATCAAAATCCGTTGCGTAGTCTTAAAGATTTAAGCATACATAGGAACATAGGGATATAGAGACAGAGAAAGCGACTTTGTTTTATACTATGTAGTGAAGAGAATGTAAACACCTAAAAATCTAACCTCTAACCTACATATCTGACATTGGCAAAATTGTGGAAGTCTCTCCACAAAGTCCACAACAAAAGAACTGAACTCAACTGAGAATGTAAAAAAACTGATTCTTCTTAGTGCACATCAAGCTTAGTTCAGAGCTTTCCCCCTATTATTAAAAGTTAATTTTTGAGAGTTTAGCGTAGTTTTAATTAAGACACGACAAAGTCTGTCGTGTGAGTCGTGTCAGCTAGTTTAATTTTAAAATTACATTTTTTATCTGTGGTATTCATAGATTATTAATGTTGCGAATGTAAAGGGTCATTAAGTCTTTAAAGTTAATTGCAGAACTAGATCTAGGAATTCAATATAATATTTTTAGTATTTTCTATTCCTGTTACAGTGTTAAATTGCGTATACAGTGAGTAATAAAATTAATGTCACTAACAAAGTGATATCTACAGACAACTTTTTATAGTTAAAAACTTAGATTATCAAGTGACCTTTTTATATGCAGGTAAGAACTATATTTTCCTTCAACTTAGCAATGCAAAGCTTATACAAGTAATAATATTACTCAATAATATTTTCCACAATACAGAACCTTAACTTCTTAACTATAAGGTACAATATTTAAAATAGCAACGGATCGTTAACAAAAGGTGCTGCGATATTTTATAACAACTCATGACAGAAGATGGGTTTACCCTTTACGTCAAATTTTACCAAAAGTGAAATGAGGTGACAGTCATTGACAGATGTCACTTATGTCATTGGGTTCTACACGTATTATTGACGTCTGTCCATATAAAATACGTTATAATAAGAAAATGCTAGCGTTAGTTACTCAATTATTTCCATTACTGCCAACTGAAACCGCCGTTGGCTTCACGTAATTTGTTTTTTATAGAAACAATATTGGAAACTGAATTTTCTTTAGAAGTATGTAAGGTTTCTACTCCAAGAATTAATTAAGTAGGTAAATACGTTTTAAAATATTTTTATGTGTATTTTTGGCCTTAAATTAATATAACGTTATCAAATAAGAAGCAGTATAGCCGCTCTTCTAAATACCGGCTGTGATATTAGCACAGTGCGCAGCTGGGGAGCGAATATATATATAGGACACCTTCGACCATATTGCCTATATACCTATAGGCAATATGGTCGAAGGTGTCTTGATCTTTCTATGATCTTTCTATGTTTCTCACCTACCGAAGACCCTCGTAGACCCAAAAGAACCGTGAATTAATAGAAAGTATAGCGACAGATGCATAAAACTCATCTTAAAAACGAATATGAAACTAACTCTAAACTTTTGAACAAAATTGATCATGTAATGTAATTTAATACACATGTACCAGGCTTAACAATGCCACACTTGAATGACGACTTATCTATACTAATATTATAAAGAGGAAAGATTTGTATGTAAGTATGTTTGTAACGAATTGGCTCAAAAAGTACTGGACCGATTTTAAAAATTCTTTCACCATTTGAATGCTACATTATCACTGATTAATATAGGCTATATTTAAGTATGAAGTTCCCACGGGAACGGGAGTTACGCGGGTGAATCGCGAGTGGGAAGCTAGTTTGATTATAAGATCAGGCCAAGTAACTATTAACAAACATTTTCATAGAAGATCCTATTAATATTATAAACGCGAAAGTTTGCAAGAATGTTATGTATGTTTGTTACTCTTTCACGCAAAAACTACTGAACAGATTTGGCTGAAACTTTGCACGCGGATAGTTTATAAGCGGGATTAATATATAGGCTACAAAATATCAAGCTCCGACCCACTGGAGCAGAGTGACGCAGGTAAAACTTCGGGACGCAGCTAGTAGTAGATATAAGTTTAAAACTACTTACAGGAAACATTATTATTATTATTAGGTAAATACATAATTGTCTCCTATTGTAGATAAACAAAAGCCTCAGTTCCATGCAAACGATTTTACATCGGAATATTCCCGGAAAAATGGACAATGCAATTTGTGAACAATAACTTTGATTTGAACTAAGTGTTGTCAACAATCAAGTTGTGACATAAGTGCATGTGGTTATTGTTAAAGAATCTATGGGAATTGCTCTTTTGATCTTTATAAGGTATACTAAGAATTCTTTGTAGGCAATAAGTGGGTAGAATGGAGTAAACCTACAGTTACACATGCTCTCATTACTAGCATAAAAGCATGCTACTATTGAGCAATTGCTACTTAGTATCATGTGTGTCGAACCATTGCTAATAAGGAGCATGTTAAGGAGCTCTAAAATCTACATCCGTGCGATTTTTGAGCATGCCACCTGCGCGGGTGTAAGGGGGCGTGCATTTAGCGCGTCAGAACAAATTTGCTTATTGAGCATGCAGCGTATTTGAAAGTACAGGTACTTTTAAATACGCTTTCAAATAGGGCTGTAGGGTCCTCTCCTCGTGGTATGAGATTAGTATACCACGCTATGGAGAGGGCGAGTCCCACATATCCCATCGCTAACGCGCGATTACGCTGCAGCGGCGGTGGGAATGCGTAAATAAAATTAGGCTAAGACGAAAAAAAAAGGTAGGTACCTAAATTAAATTTATAAAAAAAAGAATTTAATTTTGTTAAAATTTAATTTGAAATTGGAATGCGACATGCGATTCCAAATATTTTTTTTTAATTAGAGTTACCAATACCTCTCTTCTATCTATTCGGCATAGGTTTATAGTAGCCAATAGTAGGTAAATAATAAAGCGGTTGATTGGTTATGGTTTAATAATGATTTGTTTAATATTTGATTATGTAGTTATTTACTTACTTCGTTATACAATACCTATTTGATGATTGATAAGACCATGGATGGAAATCAGTAATTATAGAATATGATTGGTTATAAGAATCATACAAGATTACTATTACAAAACACAATGATAATAATTTACGAGAAACAGAAGCAAAATAACATACCTACTTACTGTGAATATAAGTAGTTATATCTACCTACTTTAGAAACAGCAGTAAAAGAAAATGCATTGCTGAATAAATAATAAAATATATTCATAAAAAATAAGTAAATTAGCAATAAAAGAATTCTATTATCCTACTAATATTATAAACGTGAAAGTTTGTAATAATGGAGGTATGAATGTAATAGGTATGTTTGTCACTCTCTCACGCAAAAACTTCTGAATGAATTTAGCTGAAAGTTTGCACGGATATAGTTTATAAGTTCGATTAACTTATAGGCTACAAAAATCACACTCCGACCCACTGGAGCAGAGTAACGCGGGTAAAACCGCGGGACGCAGCTAGTTATTAATAAAAATCCAGAGCTCTTATGAGCTCGGCATAGCAAGCATACGGTCGGATGTGCATAAATCGTAATACTGGCGCTTACGAACAAATGCTTCTAAAATGTTTTACGCTTCTGAGGTATAGATTAATGTTTCTGCATACAATAACTATTTAAGTACATAATTATGTTAAATGTGTTGTTTTTTTTTTCAATTACTCGAATGTTCAATATTCTAAGGAAACGTATCGTAGCGTGCCAGCGCGGTAATTATTGTTTTCAAATGAAATGATCCGAAGTGTCGTTAACACGGGCCGCACGCTTGCGCATAAACATTAGCATTTTATTTATACTACCTACTTCCTACATAATGTTACGTGAATAAATATTACATCGATGTTGTAACATTACCTAGGTACCTATCTCAATTCAACCTACATATAACTTACTAGGTAGGTAACAGGTACCTAATATAAAGTTGTAACGAAATTTTCATGCAAAAAGTGGGTAGGTTATCTAGGTAGGTATCTACTATCTACTTACTTGATTAAATTTGACTAAAGTTAACTTTTTTAAGGAACCCTCTTGGTAAGATGATTCCTTACTAGTGTAAATTAAAATGCCTAATACCTATTCACATATAGGTACCTATTAGCATATTAAGAAAGGTTGACGAATAATTTAAAGATTCTTTTTTAAAAGATTGCTAGCCTGTTAACCCCTAGCGCTAAGCTAAGAAGCTTGTGTTACGAGTGGGTTCACGTCGGTAGTGCAATGGGTAGGGCTCGAACCGGCGAACACATGATTGCAAGTCCGACGCCCTAGTCATTGGGCTACTTACGGCCGTTTACAAAATTCGACTAACGTTTTTAAAAGGGTTCGTTACTAGTGTAAATTACAATGCCTGATATTCATATAGGTACTTACATATTATTATCTACATCCATATTAAAAAAGGTTGATGAATCGTTCAAAGATGAAGACATGTTATTCTAAATTCATTAATTAGGTGGGTATACATACGCCATAATTTCTGTTGTCGCGTCATTCTATGATAAGCACGAACTCAATGATAGTATCCAGTATGTCATCCTACAATAAACATGTATTTATAGCAGCTCACAATATCGTTAAACAGTCGCTGAATGTTGAAACATTACGTCACTCATTAATATAATCTACGTCTTTATCATTGTGAACGCATTGACCCCGAAGCCCATGTGATAATGATAACAGCTGGCGCCTTTTGCTATTTTTATGTGGTTTTGCTCACGTGTAGGTATATAAAAGCAATTGTAAACAAATTTTCTTCATAGTGACGTCCTTCCTATGAATAACACAATGTAGGCACAAGATAATGTAGCTACAGTAACAGTTGGAAAGTACTGTTTTGTTAACTATTATAATGATAAGGTCTCACCTGGAAGTTTGACCACCATTGGAGGTGTGAGCGGTCGGTTGGGATCCAATGTAAACGTCTTAGATAACAACAACACACGGAAACACAAAGGCTCACTTATAATTACTTATATTTCCTCAAATCCACTTTACGGCCGTTTCGTTTCTCGGTAAAACTCTTTATAAGCAGTTTCGTAGAAACCGACTGCACTGGAGAAATTAATTTGCAGAAATGGACGTCGCCGACGGCGGTCCGTCCGCGTGCCACGACAGAAACGCTTTCTAAGTAGGCGCACATTCAATTTCACTGAACTATCGGTGTTTATCACAGATAACGATATCGCGGAGGTGAAAGTTCGGCCAAGAGTTCGCTTCGGCGTGACGCTCCTCTCTGCTGTACAAAAGCGTACTGAGGTGACGGGTCGGCGAGCGGCGGCGTGCGAGCGAGGTAAACACGCGTGGCGGCCCGCGGGGGGACCGGCATGTGAGTGCGACCGAGACCGCGCCGCTGAACGTGCGGCCGCTTCCCAGAACTACCAACCTTGGCACTTCCACGAAATAACTCAAGGCATTGTCACTAATTTATAAAACTTATGGTCTTCCGTCCGAGGCTTGCGAACGCGACCCCGCACGCCGTGAAAGTTCGTGACTCGGACGTCACCGTGGCACCTGGCTACATAGTACATACCTACGTTCGACCCCGACGACCGGCGGCGCAGCACAGTCACGTTATATTAAGTAACGTGTAGTATCTATCTGTCCATCAATCAAAGCGCGAGTTCGGTCCCCTGCCTACACCAGACACCGAGGTAATAAACGGAAAGTTCATTCACTTGTTGGTCTATTTTTTGTCGTAGAACACACCCATATGCTATTGACTAGAGACAGATAACTTTTTGGAGGAATCGTACGTTATCCATCTCCTAGAAAACACGACTGTAGCTACTATTACACGTATTTTCCATCATCGTTAAAAAGTATGTATGTTCGAACATATTACAAGTTCCGAACAGTAACAAAGGGCCGTCGGCCACCGGGCACACCACCTCGCCCGGCAAAGAAGATCTTCATTTTCTGTGGAGGAACACAACCAACCGTTCCTCTACATACTGTTTACTGGCTCGTGCGCCGCTCTTGGATTCCAATGGCAATCATAGTAGGGAATTGAGACTCTGGCTTTTTGTAAAAGTTCCCGAGAGGAGGCAACCAGCAATAGGTAACCACTTATTATCTAAGCACTAGTGGAACTAATTATTGACTTCTGCCTAGACAAACCCTGTCTGGGGCTCTTTGTATATAGGTCTAGAGAAGATGCGACCAGCAGTAGCCACTTGTTGCTTAAGCGCTGAAGAGTTAATTTATTCACCTTTTCCATGAAGAAATATGTCTGGGTCCATTGTAATAGATCTAGAGAAGAGGCGACCATCAGTAGCCGATTGTTGTCTGAGCGCTAGAGTAGCTAAGTATTGCCCTCTGCCAAGAAGAACCCTGTTTGGGGCTCTTTGTAATAGGTCAAGAGAAGAGGCGACCATCAGTAGCTGATTGTTGTCTGAGAGCTAGAGTAGCTACGACGTGAACCCACTCGTAACACAAGCATTTTAACTAAACCGCCTAAACTACAAAACGATATTACCGATTTAGATGGGACTTTCATTGTGAGATAGTTCATAAAATCTTTAATTTTCGCAGCTGGAGTCACGGGCAGCAACTATAACATTATATAATATTATATGATTTTATTAATTTCACTACTGTCAATATTATATCGGGCAAATTACGAATTCTGGGTAATTTAAATAACACCCGAGAAAGCGACAAAAATAGTCGGAATAATTTGTGTAACGGATATAATAATAAGTACATACCTACACCAGTTCTCGGTAGCTGTAATTTACTGCCCGATATAATTCCTAATAACAATAATCGTACAGCGGAATTATGTTATACTAGCTTCCCGCGTGCCGTTTCACCCGCGTATCTCCCGTTCCCGTGGGTACTTCATAATTAAATATAGCCTATGTCTTCCGGGGATGGTGTGGGCTTTCCAACGGTGAAAGAATTTTTCAAATCAGACCAGTAGTTTTGGAGCCTATTCAATACAAATAAACAATCAAATCTTTCCTCTTTAGGGGCCGTCCATAGATTACGTTATTCTAAATTAGGGGGGGGGGAGGTTGGTCTGCGGTTGACAGTAAATGATGGATGAAGGGGGGGCGGTTGTTTCGAAATTGACATCATTCTTGTTATACCAGTTACTCCAAAATGAACTCATTATTCATTTATTTATAAAATATTAAGTACAAAATAATAAAAGATGATACTATAATAAAATGTGGGAGTTATCCAAAGAAAACTAAATAATAGGAAGATAAATGGACGGCCCCTTATAATATTAGTATAGAAAATATACCTACAAGCAATGATGTTGTATAAAAAGAGGTAAAATCATGCTCGTGTTTTGTTAAGACAAAATTTGTCCCTAGAGGCTTAATTTTATTATAAAGCTCCTGTGGGAACAGGAGTTTCGCGGGAATCTAGTCTTTACTACATAGTATAAAACAAAATCGCTTCCCGCTTTCTGTATGTATGCTTAGATCTTGAGATGCGGTTTTTTTTTGTAGATAGAGTGATTCAAGAGAAAGGTTTATATGTATGATACATCAGCATTGCACCCGTGCGAAGCCGGGGCGGGTGGCTAGTAGAATATACACAAAACAATCTGGTCTGGTGGCGTGGGGATCGAACCTAGGGATGGGCAAATAGATAAAATATATCGATATATATCGTATCGATATTTTTCAAATATATCGATATATAATTTCAAAAAATATCGATATTCCGATATATCGATATTTTTTGCTCAAGAGAAGTTTGCCTATATATCACTGTCAAAAATTAAATAATAAAAAAGAAAAAACATATCTCATACATTTATAATTTTATTTATTCATAAATAAAATAATAAATATATGAGTACATATTATATTGATTAAAATTAACCATAACTGAAACCAGTATTCGTCTGATATAGACAACAGCAGCACTCTTTCTTTAATGTGCTCACCTATCAATCTGCTTCTATTATCCGTCACTCCTTTCGGATGATATCGACCGGCAGCTTGACATTTTAAATATTTCAGAGCGCTTTCCAAAAGAACAGGCCTGAAATGTCGGCAATTCACCCAAAACTTTTTTGGATCTGACTTCCTCTCAAGAAGTGGTTGGTCCAAATACTGCTTATGCTCATTGGGGACATGTCCAGAGCTTTAGTTGGCTCCATTGCACAGACTACTAACGAAAATTTGAAGCGAAATATTATCATTTTTGATATCCGAAAATAAATATCGAAAATCGATATATCGAAAATTAAAAAATCGCCGATATATATCGATTATTTTTTGAAACAATATCGATATTTTGATATATCGATATTTTTTACCAAAGCCTAATCGAACCCATGGCCCCCGAGAAATATACCTCTACGTCACGGAGGACGAGTGGGAGTAATGTTATTTCGATTTATTTAAAAACTTCAATCGCTTATGAATATGTGTCGAGGTAACATTTATTTTTACGATAATCCATTTATTAAAGATAAAGATATATTTATTTGCGTAAAACATGTGTGGTTTACAGGAAATACATTCTAAAAACAGTTGTACAGGGTTAAATTGTGTCAACATCTTGCCATAATCGGCTTGCAAATTGAATGGTGCAAATACCTTATAGTACTTATCACTATAATTAGTTAAATTTAATTATAAAGGTATAATGATAAAAAAAAAGTCAGATTGCAATGTACAAATGATAATAGTACTTATTTAAATTTGTTTAGTCAATAATAATTTTTAAGGCGCTGTACCTAGTCAAAATAGGCTTCACAAAACAGATTTTTAGCCAAATGTTTACATTTTAGAGCAGCTAAAAAAATACATGTTAATCTTGATCATATTCATGGGGGGACCATTGTGATCAAAACACGTTTTCGGTAAATTTTCTCGATAAAAAAAAACCATAAAATAACCATTTAAATTGAAATTGTAGCAATTGTAACTGTATTCTTTATAAACAAATCTTGATAATATAAATAAACAGTGATGTAATATATAATAATAAAGGGAACTGTTGTTTTTATTTATCGATTCGAATAAGATATTTGCAAGGATTAATGAATTTAATAACTCGAACGAGTCGAACGAAACGTTGCGCCATCGCGGCGTCTCTTCGCTTCTCTTTCATTTCTACGCGGAGCAACAGTGACAAAACTAATACGTAAAAGTCGTCTATTCACCGCGCCTTAATGGTAAATGAAAAGATGAATTTAAAATTTGTCATTTAAGAAGTCATTATGATTGTGTTATTGTTGTTTATTGTGTTGAAGTACGACGGACGGGTTTGTTAAGATACATCTGCTTCATCTTTGATACATTGTATATCCCTCAGAAGCATAACTACGGATGTCTATTTTACTTCAGAAGCATTTGGTCGTAAGTGCCAGTTTACGATAATCATCATCATCAGCCCGTTTAACGTCCACTGCTGAACATGGGCCTCCTCCCGAGGGGGGGTATTTTGTCATAGTCACCACGCTTGGCAGACGGGTTGGTGACCGCAGTAATATTTTGTACCACACAAGGAAACGCTGCTTCCCGTTCCTTGATATACGATTATTATAGACGATGTTATAACAATCGGGACCAACGGCTTAACGTCCTTTCCGAGGCACAGAAGGTAGGTCCTCAATAGAGATGGGCCGACTATAGTATTTGCCGACTAATCGGTTTTCAAAATGCCGATTAGTCGGCCGACTAATCGGCAATGCCGATCATTCTAATACCTACTTGTCGGAGGTGTTCGGGCTTTTTCGTTATCACTCGGCTTAGTCATCGCGCGGCCGCTGAGCTTAATTACTGATAGTGCAGTTATTGAAGCGTTATTGGTCCGAATTTTTTTACTGTGAACCGATGTGCATGAAATTTTGGAATTAGGCTCATCTTACCCTTAACTTCAAAAGTGAAAATGATCTGAACTCCGCACCCACCCTGGGGGAGGATGCCACCCCTTCTCGGTGGTGTAATTACTTTTTTCAAAATAACCTCGGATATCGATAGAAGGCCTAATTTTAAGAAAAACATGTTCTATAAAGTTTTTCAAAAAACCCAATACTTTTCAAGTTATTGACAATTGAAAATTCGGAATCTTTCACGTTTTTCATTGGTTTTTTGCAAATATCTCCAAAAATATGCATTTTAACGAAAAATTTATGATGAACAAATTGTAGCAGGTAAAAAACTGAACAAATCGGTTTTTTATTAAGTGTTCTAAGTGCAATATTAAGCTAGATATTAAAGATCAAAGCCGTTTTTTATTTCGTCTGAAATTTAATCGATGAATATTCAATGCCATCTAGCGGCGAGCAGATACATTTTATGCATTCTAATGAAATAGGGGTTTGTAGTGCTTGAAATAAGCTTTAAAATGATTACTGTTACAAGTCTTTTACACGTAAAGTGAGTGAGCTGTAATGCAAATAAGAGGAACATCTAATGGTTTTTTCTTTTAAATCAATGGTTTTCATAAGTGTCATTTCCACCAAAATTAAACTTAATCGTATTCCGTCTAGAATTAACTTTAATATAAAAAGTTTGATGGATTCTAGCAGTTCGGCTGCTTTAGGACACATATTTTTCAAAAAAATATCGAATTTAAGAAAAAAATAATTCTCGAATTTTACAAATACCATTTTCTTTTTATAATATCTCAAAAATGATGAATGATACGTATAAAAGTATAATGATAAAAAATATAGGTCTCTGACAAAACATATTTTTATTTCATTTTTTTTGTCACTCAAAAATTGAGGGAGATAATAATATGATTGTTTAAAGAGCGTGCGGCAGCGCAATCACAGTCGCTCGCGAGCCCTCTGACCTTCACCGTTTTAAAAAAAAAGTTTTTCTCTATATATTGTAATCTAAAGTTGTAGCTCTTTTAATTACCTTTAAAATGGTTTTTATAAGTTGTGATAGCATTAGAATTGAAGGAGTTATGGTCCAAAAACTAATCGTATTCTAGCGGTTTTTTACACCCCTTAAAAATAATAGGCGGAGCTCAGATCATTTTTACTTTTGAAGTTAAGGGTAAGATGAGCTTAATTCCAAAATTTTATGCAAATCGGTCCACAGTAAAAAAAATCGGAGGTAAGACCCTATTTTTTGCTTCAATGACTGCACAATGACTGATTAATACGTTCCTATGTTGTAAAGACTGTAACTTTAGATAACTACTCTAAGTTATGTTTAGAAATTATAAAACGAGTACAAATTATTTATTTTATTTCATTTGTTGTGCGCCGATCATAATTGGCACATTTTGCCGAATAGTCGCCGACTAGTCACCGACTACAATCGATGCCGAATAGTCGGCTTTCCCGACTAGTCGGCGGCTAGTCGGCCCATCTCTAGTCCTCAACCAACATGACCCGGAAAGAAATCTTACAATTTACTAAAAGATTTTCCTGTCCGGCGTGGGAATCGAACCCACGACCTCCGAGATTTAAAGCGAGCCAAATACCGCTACGATACGGAGGTTGTCCTTTACGATAATGTCACATACGAATGTTTCTGACGTAGAGTGGCACATTCGACCTTATGATTCTGATCTCTCGATATTTGTATTTATTTCAGATAAAGATCTTTATTTATAAGTGTGTATGAGAGTTAGAATATTGTTATTGTTATACTAACAATAGGTGATTTCGTCTCCTAGTAGGCAATAATCAATAATACCATACAAGATAATGGAGTGTTCCACGAAATGTGGTGCGTGTGTCATGCGCTTTGCTTCTACGAACAAATATTCCTTGCAACAAACACAGATGTTACACTATTCAGTGGAATTCATTATAATAATCTATAATAATAATCTTTATTCACAAAATAATTTTACATACGGTCATACATAATATTTAATATTGTTGAATTTTGTAAGTCTTTTATTTAATTTTTTTATTTTTTTTTCTGACGGACATATGTAGTTAGCCAGGAAGCTTTTGCTACTTCACCGGATATAATTTTGTAAGTCATGTGTGACTATTTGTAATCGAAACAACAGATTTTTACTTAATTCATATGACTTTAAATAGGTGTAGGTACAAACAAACAAAAACACAATAAAAAAACAATTTTTGTCTGTCTGTTTGTTCCCGCTAATCTCAGTACTGGATAGACCGATTTTGATGGGACTTTCACTGGTAGATAGCTAATAAGTTAATATTTGAAGGGGCTGTAGCCCAATAGCTAGGGTGTTGGACTTGTAATCTTGTGGTCGCCGGTTCGAGCCCCACCCATTGCACTACGGACGTGAACCCACTCGTAACACAAGCATTTTAGCTTAGCACGAGGGGTTAACAAGAATATTAGTAGACAGCAAAATTCTGCTAGTAGGTAATCTTTTATTCTGTAGCGTAGCGGTATTTGGCTCACTTTAAATCTCGGAGGTCGTGGGTTCGATCCCCACGTCGGACAGGAAATCTTTGTGTAAATTCTAAGATTCTTTTCCGGGTCTGATTGGTTGAGGGACTACCTTTCGTGCCTCGGAAAGCACGTTAAGCCGTTGGTTCTGATTGTTATAAGATCATCTATAATAATTGTATATCAAGGAACAGGCAGCACCGTTTCCTTGTGTGGTACATTATACTGCGGTCACCAAGCCACCTGCCAAGCGTGGTGACTATGGCAAATACCCTCACTCGGGAGGTGGCCCAGGCTCAACAGTGGATGTTATACGGGCTGATGATGATGCTGATGATCTTTTTTTTTTAATGAACTTAACCTCTACCCAAACTAGGCAAAGCTATTTCAGCTCTCAGCGCATGCTCTATTTTCCTATAAAATTATTTTAACAACATTTCCAAGTGTATAAATTAATTCTTAAAATCAATTCAATAATATATATAATACTACATTATTTCCTCGTAAAATAACAATTTGTTTTAGATCTAATCAAATAAATTGAATATTAATACGATATAAATGATAAACGTTGATGCGATTTTGTGTTTGATTAGCAAAATTATTCTAATTGTTAATATTGTTATCATGTAGCTATTTATCTAATCAATCAACCCCGGTGGCGTAGCGATACAATTCTCGCTTTACGTCTCGGAGGACATGGGTTCGATCTTTACTCATACCACGAGGAGAGGACCCTACACCACTAAAACCCCCCGGACACTCCTTCGATCCGTCGTAGGCGGGTGCCGGGTATGTACGAAGCAATGCGGTCCAAGTTGGCCACCCTTACATAATACTGCGGTCACCAACCCGTCTGCCAAGCGGGAGGAGGCTCATTTTCAGTAGAGGTCGTTGTATGGGCTGATGATGAGTATCGAAAAACTAATAACTTAAGTATATACATTATCCTTCAATATATAAATATTAATGTTTGTTGATATAAAAGGCAATCCGAAAAAAAATACACGGCCAAGTGCGAGTCGGAATCGCACACGGGTTCCGTGCCATTTTCAAGTGCAAAAAACGGCAAAATAAATGTTTTTTGTATGGGAGCACCCATTAAATATTTATTTTATTTTATTTTTAGTATTTGTTGTTATAGCGGCAATAGAAATACATCATCTGTGAAAATTTCAACTGTCTAGCTATAGCGGTTCTTGAGATACAGCCTGGTGACAGACAGACAGACAGCGAAGTCTTAGTAACAGGGTCCCGATTTTACCCTTCGGGTAGGTACGGAACCCTAAAACACGGGTTGCGGCAAATTTTGGCGCGAAGATAGTTAGTATAATGTAGACACCCGATAAGCTTTTTCCAACATTCGCGCTCAAAAGACAGGTTCGATGGAGTTTGAAAAAGTAAAAAATCTAAATGAAAGAGGTCGTCGCACGACACCTCGTTAAAATCTACTTGACATCCCCATACATATACGTAATAGTTACCAATTGATTTGCATCTACAAAAAACATTTGTTAACTTATTTAAACTTCAGTTTTTTATGTATAATAATAACCTTGTTAAAAAGTATTTCTATTTAATGTTGTTGCGAGTGGTTTAACTAGCCGTTTCGTGCTATGGTCAATTAAAAAAGCGTTCATTCATAATTTTAAAGCGACCCAGTACAGCTGTTGACCCAATTTATTTAATTGCAGCTTGGTTTCGTTGCTAATGGCCCACTAACATATGGTCACCACGCACTGTTACCTACCTATATTTCAATTAAATAAAGACGGAAACATCGAGAGATTCTTGTGTATAAATATTTAATTATGCAGTAAAGTATGGCGCCATTTGTCAAATTCCGATTGTGGCAGAGACATTTAACGCCAGTGCCGCTAAAAAAAATTAGGTCAGAAATGACAGCTGAATAGTAATCGACAACCAACTTTTTTTTTCAATTGTTTTACTCATTTAAGTAAAGTTTAAATCTGCAACAGATATTCTAGCGACTAAGTATATGAATCCCTTGCGATTGTGATATATTTTATTTTATTAGCAATTTGGCTGTGACGAACAAAATGGAATGACAAACGTAATTTTTAATGTCTGAAAGTTTTTCTTCGTGATTAAAAAAAATTATTTGATTTGCGAAGTTTTTCGTTGCTTTGATTTTCGCTTGAGAAACCGATCGAACTTATAGGTATAATATTATAAATTTTCAGAATCGGCAATGGTTTATTATCAATACATTTTGTATTTAGCACTCGACAGGGTTGGTTTGGAATGAATGACGATTTCCAATTAATTGGCGGCACACAGAACTTCGGGCTTTTGACCGCTAGCGGGTAAATCCAACACCATTTCTGCGAACTAAAACTATTACTTTGTATCAAATATTGGTTAAAACCCCGAGGAACAATGTTATATCAAATATTTATCCCTACTGTGAAATAGTAGATTGTTTATCTAGGGAGCAAACAACTATTTTAAATGCGAGAGTGTTTTTTTTAATCCAGAACGGAGCAAAGGATTCTTAACTAGAATCCTGAGCGCAGCGAGGGATTAGAAATATGTCACTCGAGCTTAAAATAGTGTTGCTCCCGAGGTGTACACTCTACTTTTTATCACCCTCTATGAGAAAATAAGTACCTAAGTGCAACTTATGAACAAGAATTTATTTACGTACAATGAAGAACCATAAGACATAATAATACTTTCACTTGAGGAAGACGCACTCATTTTTTATAATTCTAAAATCTGAATATGAATCAACTAAGTACGAACGAAAGCAGTATGCATTTAATTTCGCGCGTTGTTTATTTTTCATCAACTTTTTTTAAATTTGGCGCGCTCGCAGTTTTTCAGCCAGTCACATATTCAATACATTGTTCCCGCATGGTTTATGATTGAAAAATTATTAACAATATCCCCATTCCAAATTCAAATCAATTTTGGTCCCTAAGGGATTAATGAGCTATTTTGGTCCCTGTTTACGAGGAATAAACTAGCTCTTTTTGAATAGATGTGATAAGAAGTGCGTTATTAAACTATGACAACATTAACACTTTATAAATAATGTTAATGTTACCATAGTTTAGTTCACAAACATTATACTGGGCGACTTTTTTTACTGACGTAGAGTGAAAAAAGTGAGAAAATTTCTATAAAAAATAAAGATATTTTTGTAGGACGCTTAGTTTCCGAGATATCACGAAAAATGTGTTTTCTCTAAGAAATGTAAAGCTCATGTAACATTTTAATTATTTTTCATGGACTAGTACCTAAGTAGTTACGCTATTTCGCTCACTCTTTTCATTCATATTTTTGCGACCTGGTATTATAGGCACCTATTTTAACATACGTAACGTAACTACCTAATTAGGTATACAATGTAGGTATTTTTATCGTTAGTATTTCACCCTGTCAGTAAAAAAAAAAAGATAAAGCAACTATGTCTTAGACATCTATACATAACTGCCCAATTGTTTTCAAGACATATTATCAGTAATCAGTATATATTATTAAAAACGCAATAAGAAAATTGCTAAAAAGGTTTGGGCCCCCGGGGCACGGCCCTTCCCGGCCCTTCGGTGGCTACGCCGCGCCGGTGAAATGCATAATAATAAGTACTACTTATGTTCATGATCAATATTATGTTGTGATATTCTTAATACCTACGTCATCTGGGATTGAATCACTCTTGTTTACATCTCCACAAAAAATTACCTACCACCCTACGTCATTGATACGTATTATTGTTTTTAAACTGATGCCCGCGACTTTGTCCGCGTGGTGTTAGTTATTCCTTCAATAAACATTGTTAAACAGACAGATAAACAAAAAAATAAAATAAAAAAAACTGGATGTGTTCTATTTTACTTCTAATATGCCCCCTGACTCAGTTTTTTTTTGCGTATTTTTTCTATGTAGAGACATTTATTATATGTATAGATAATATATTAGCAGCCCACCTCGGTTTCGAATGGGAAGACATTTTTTTTTATATATTAGCGGGCTCGCCAACGATGGAAGGAGTGGAGGGAGGCCTTTGCCCAGGAGAGGGGCCGTCCATTAATCACGTGATCTTTTTTTAAACATGTTTCAACCCCCTCTCCCCCTTGGTGATACATGGTGAGGTTTAAGACTAATCCCCCACCCCCTCCCAACATCACGTGTATTTTTAGTATCTACAAAAAATCATAAATATTTTAGAATATTTTATAGGTAATATTATCTTAAATATCATTTTCCCGTTGCTCAATTATAAAATGAGAAGTTTGATCACGTGGCCAATAAAGAAATGTGTGGCTGGACTTAAAATTTCCCAAAAATAAATACACGTGATATCTTACTACGCCCCCCAACCCCCTTGTGACATTTCTTGATTTTTGTCAAACACCTCCCTCCCCCTTTCAAGCCTCACGTGATTAATGGACGGCCCCAGAGAAATAGCGAAGGCTAGTAAAAAAAAAAAGATAGGGATTGACTCAAGCATATTTCACTCGTAATAACTTTTGAATGCTATGGCCGATTTAAACAATGCAAAAAGTAATCTTCAGCCACTGAATCAGAAATAATTTATTTGGATATGGATTAATACGAATACACGAATAACATGGTATTTTAGGCATGGTCTGCTTTTTGTTAACATTTCTTTAAAAAAAGTAGTTATAGTGACATATACTTATAACTATAGACAGATGGTACCGCAAAGTTTTTTTTATAGATATTGATACATTATTATTACTCAACAATATTAAAGAATGCCTTTAATATTGTAAAACATGTTTTGTGTCATTTTTTTCATACCTTGGATTAAACTATGGAAATTTTAGTAAGGGTCCCTAATTGTTTCTAGTAAAGTTTATAGCTTATGTGACTCATAAATGACGTGGCTTTGTATTGGTAAAAGATATTTCGAAATCGGTTTAGTAGGTCCTGAGATTACTCCATACAACGTCACAAACTAACAAACTTTACCTTTTTATTATATTAGTATAGATTTATTTAGCACAATACAGTATAAAGGCGGACTTAATACCAGAGGCATTCTCTACCCGCCAGCCATTAACGGCCATCCCATGTCTTCCCATGGGTGTCGTAAGGCAACTAAAGGACATACACCTGCAGCATCTATCAGCACAAGGTTGCCTACCATCTTACTGCGATCACCAATCCGCCCACCAATCATGGTGATTTTGGCAACATTCTTCAACGAACGGTTGCAAAGGTCGGTACGTTCAGCTGTGGACGTAGACTTTTTGGGCTTATCAAACCACGAGGACAAGGTTCACCCACAAAAACTTCTCAGAAACCATTTTTTTTTTTAAATAGGTAGATAAACTTAAGAATCAGTTGCATATGGAGACCTAGACGGGCCCAGTATGAAAACATTAAGTCATCACACAGATTCGGTACCCCATCGTAGCTACGCTCCTGCTAAATATTAACAACATGACAGGAGCAGGGCAGGCCAGCATTTCAATGGTTCACACTTCAGTTTGTAATGTTCTTTGAAAGTTGTAAAGTTTTGTTATCCTGTGTCGCAATATCTTATAAATCTATGTTGGGCTCAGTTTCACAAGATGGAATAACTCGGTTTGGCTTCGCAGTCCGTTGCTCTCTATGCCCCCACCACCGCACACCTCACTTGTATACATATCAATATTTTATTATAAGTATAATACATACACATTCCAAGTACATAACATACATTACACATACCAGCTAAACGCTAAACACCAGCCAATATGAAAAACGCTAAGCAGGCTAAGAACAAATATTGGCCGCTGCAGGCTCAATCTGCACAAGTGGGGCATGATTGTCAAGAACGATATACAGTGTCACTGTGGCACCCAACCATAGTCTATGTCTCACACGTTGGCTGTGCCTGCCCTTCATGCCATAACAGCTGCACGATGGAGAAGCTGACGGCGGGCACCACAGAGGCCATTGGAGTGGCGACTTACTGGTCAAAATGGCTTAAAATAAAGTATAAAAACTAATAAGTTGAAACCACGACACGATAGAAGAAGAAGAACCAGCAATTAAATACCAGATTGGCCTAATTAGTCTGAAGATAGAATACCTATACCTACTCGAGAATGGCCGATAGATTCTTTTTAATTCAATTCTCGTAGGATATAATCTGAAACGGGAAGCCGTAGAATATTGTAACATATAAATTGTGAAAGGCAAGACCTATTCAAGCAGATACCTACTTACCTACTCAACGTCGATATTACGAAACTATCTGCCGAGTGAAAGGAAAAGGCTTATCTAGGTAACTATGAGTTAGGTATCTAGCGGTCCCGCGTTCACTGTCTATTAGATGCAACCGAGACAGGATTACACTATGCAAAATGAAAGAGTCATATTGCAGAATTTTCACAATCGCTTTCTGCTCATGACCTTTAACAACTTTACCGATGCAACAGTACATATTGATATATTAATTGGATATCAATGATGATGGAAAATATATGATAGCTAGGTACTTATTTATTGGTTGTACTGGTTTTTACTTTGCACAGCAGGTAAGCATTGCCATTCAAAGGGATAATGCTGCTAGCATCCTGGGAACCTTGCCAAGTAGAATAGAATAATATTAGGTATTTTATAAGTTAGTTTTATTTTAAATTAGCTACTTTTAATTGTATATTATTTATTTTTGCAATTTGAAGACATACTTTAAAATTAATAAATTAAGCAAAATCATGAAGTGAATCAGAAGTGTATGATCAAAAACTAGTTAATTATTGTTTCTAAATATGTACCTATACCTAATACCTAATTGAAATTCTTATAGTTTATTACAAATATCGGTTTACTAGAGGCAGATTAAACGTTGAGAGCGCCGCCGTAGGCAAGCATCTATATCATCAGCAGCGCTCTAATTTATAAATAGCGTACCTACTAATAAAAATTCGATCACTGTTGTTGGCGTTACTACATGTGTGCTTGAGGTTCTCGAATTTGAAGCTGGCATTTCTTTATTCCGTCTTTTAGTAGCCTCAAGTACTGTTACTGTTCCAACTTCCAGTGTCTATTCCGCCCGCGCGCCCCTAGGTTGGTTAATCCGCCTCTGGGTTTGCTTCAAATATATTTTTACCCCCTTCGAAATATTATATACCAGGGAACGGGCAGCAGAGTTACAATAAAATACTGCGGTCACCAGCCCGCATGCCAAATGCCAATGGTGTCTGCAAAAACCCTGCCTCGGGAGAAGCTCGTTTTCAGGGTTCCGTAGCCAAATGGCAAAAAACGGAACCCTTATAGATTCGTCATGTCAATAACATGTCATAACCGCATTAAGATTTTCACACAAAAATAGAAAAAAAAACAAATAATTTTGGAGTTCCCCATAAATAGAAATGAAACTCAAAAAAAAAAAATCATCGAACCCATACGTGTGGGGTATCTATGGATAGGTCTTCAAAAATGATATTGAGGTTTCTAATGTCAATTTTTTCTAAACTGAATAGTTTGCGCGAGAGACACGTCCAAAGTGGTAAAATGTGTAACTTCTATAATAAGAGAATGATAAAACTAAAAAAAATATATGATGTACATAACCATGCAAACTTCCACCGAAAATTGGTTTGAACGAGATCAAGCAAGTAGTTTTTTTTTAATACGTCATAAACCGTAAATCGCAATATACCTTTCATTCATTCAACTATTATTAACATCGATCAAAGTTACAACGAACTACAAGAACTTTTATACTATGTTACTTGTTGTATTCTTGATATCAAAAATAGGTAGGCACTTGCAACTAGTACGGAACCCTTCGTGCGGGAGTCCGACTCGCACTTGGCCGGTTTTTTTTATGAAAGCGTTCATTTCTTTGACTAATGCAATAAAAAAAATATCATTGCCATCTAAATTTATTGTTTTATTTTGATTTACAAGAAAAAACACTTTATTAATCAAGATTATATTCTTTAAGTGTATATTTTCGGGAGTACCTAATAACTCATAATACTCAAAACATCTAAACTCTCACATTTATAACATTAATGGGAATCAGGGCCGGATTTGGGAGTCCGGAGGCCCCGGGGCAACATAGGAGAAGAGGCCCACTGGCTACAAATTAATTTCCCTCGAATTGTGTAGAAAATTTGAAGTATATACCTACTTTTCAGGACAAATATTTACATTTTTTTTTATTTATGTATTTCGTTATTTTACACATGAAAGATAATTTTGGTATAAATAACATAAAGATGATGTACAATGGCGAGCTTAACTCATTAATGAAAAAGCGAAACCATTTTTAGAGTGAAAATGAAGGTAAGTGGGCAAGAACAGTGTACACGACAGACTTTAGAGAAAACAATTAGGTATAATAAGTTGAGTAAATTATTATAAATACATATATATATTTAAGTGATCAAGTATATATGGATAACCGTTATTACAATATTTAAGAACTATTACATTAATCATGATTCTACCACACCAAAAAAAAAAAAAAAAAGAATAGTTGTAGAATCAGAATTTAAAATATTTTTAATCTCTATTGTGGAGACCCCTGGGCAGTTGCCCTGGATGCCGTCCCTGAAATCCGGCCTTGATGGGAATCAAAAATCTTGTGTCGCTTTTTTATTACCTTGGCAATATATAATATCCAATAATAAAAGCTCTCGGTCATTTCACTAATAAATTCTAATAGCTATTTCATAGAGAATAAAACAATCTCATCGTAACTGACAATGTTGTGTGTTGCCGCAATAAATTATTTTTAAATTGCCATAAAAAAAATGCTAAATTACTTATTCAATGTTAATTTTTGTTCTAATAATATTAACTCAAGTGTCTAGTACTACCCGCCCCGGCTTCGCTAGGGTAGACTTGTATAGCCTATGTTACTCAGGGATAATGTAGCGTTCTAATGGTGAAATAAGTATTTAAATCCGTTCAGTAGTTTTTGAGTTTATTTGAAACAAACATACAAAATTACAAACTTTCTTTGTAATAGTATAGACAATCTCCATAGCGTAGCGGTATTTGGCTCAATTTAAATCTCGGTGGTCGTGGGTTCGATCCCCACGCCGGACAGGAAATCATTGTGTAAATTATTAGATTTCTTTCCGGGTCTGGTTGGTTAAGGGAAAGCACGTTAAGCCGTTGGTCCCGATTATTATAACATCATCTATAATAATCGTACCTATATCAAGGAACGGGCAGCAGCGTTTCCTTGTGCGGAACAACATAATACTGCGGTCATTAACCCGTCTGCCAAGCGTGGTGACTATGGCAAATACCCCCCTCGGGAGGAGGCCCATGTTCAGCAGTGGACGTTGTACGGGCTGATGATGATGATGATAGATATTATTATAGATTAATTGGGAAACTAGGTCTGTTTGAATGTGCGTTACAAGAAATCTTAAATAAATTACTTATATACATATGTATGTTTAAAGATTTGTATGTGTTTGATTTGTTTCTACGGGAACAGTAGTAACGCGAGTGAAATCTCGTAGAGGGACACTTCCTACTTCACTACATAGTATAAAATAAGTCGCTTTCTCTGTCCCTATCTCCCTATGTATGCTTAAATCTTTAAAACTTCGCAACGGATTTCGATGCGGTTTTTCAGGGTTCCGTAGCCAAATGGCAAAAAACGAAACCCTTATAGATTCGTCATGTCTGTCTGTCTGTCTGTCCGTCCGTATGTCACAGCCACTTTTTTCCGAAACTATAGGAACTATAATGTTGAAACTTGGCAAGTAGATGTATGTTGTGAACCGCATTAAGATTTTCACACAAAAATAGAAAAAAAACAATAAAAATTGGGGTTCCCCATACTTAGAACTGAAACTCAAAAATTTTTTTTCTTCAAACCCGTACTTGTGGGGTATCTATGGATAGGTCTTCAAAAATGATATTGAGGTTTCTTATGTCATTCTTTTCTTAACTGAATAGTTTGCGCGAGAGACACTTCCAAAGTGGTAAAATGTGTGTCCCCCCCCCTGTAACTTCTAAAATAAGAGAATGATAAAACTAAAAAAAATATGTGATGTTCATAACCATGCTAACTTCTACCGAAAATTGGTTTGAACGAGATCAAGTAAGTAGTTTTTTTTTAATACGTCATATACCGTAAACCACAATTTACCTTTCATTCAATCAACTATTATTAACATCGATCAAAGTTGCAACTAGTACGGAACCCTTCGTGCGAGAGTTCGACTCGCACTTGGCCGGTTTTTTAATAGATAGAGTGACTCAAGAGGAACGTTTATATGTATAATACATCAGCATTGTACCAGTGCGGAGCCGGGCGGGTCGCTAGTAATATTATAAACGCGAAAGTTTGTAAGTATGGATGGATGGATGTTTGTTACTCATTCACGCTAAAACTACCGAATGGATTTGGCTGAAAGTTTGCACGCGGATAGTTTATAAGCTGGATTAACATACAGGCTACAAAATATCACGCCCCGACCCACTGGAGCAGAGTGACGCGGATAAAACCACAGACAGGGCTCAGCTAGAAACTTTTACAATTTTGGTACCTATTTTTATCTTTAACTATCGTTATTACTTTTTTCTTAAAGTTTATATATAAGACACATGCATAATATAATAACTATTTATACACCCGTGCGAAGCGGGGGCGGCACGCTAGTCTATTTATAAATATGTACATGTTACAGTCAAAACTTATAATCGGTCAAAACCACTATTGACTGCAAAAATCAGGCAAAAGTAGTTTTGACGGTTCCTTATTGGGTCACATACAATTCCAGAAGTCGAAGGTTAAAAAGAAACACCAGGATTCCAACTTTTGTAGGTTAGGTTCGAACTATGACCACAACGCTAGAGCCGACCGAGCGAAGCGAGCGTGCCGCGGCAGCGCCCGACGAAGAGCCAGATCCAAATTCCATACAAATTATTAATTAATGCAGTCAAAAGTGGTTTTGACCGATAATAAGTTTTGACTGTATTATAAATCGGTAGGCATGAGCCTAAACATGAAGAACTGCCAAGAATCCTGCTAATATTATAAATGCGATAGTTTGTATGTGTTGATGTATGATAACCCCTTAAGGGTGCCCCTAGGTGTGTGCCACTTAATTGTATGTTTTTACAAAAAAAATCTATATTGATCCATTAAATCTATAATAATTAATATGAACTTAAACTTATTATGAGTAGAGGAACTAATGACCAGCTGACGGACGGACTATTTTGTCTGTAATATCCTACAATTTGCTACCGATTAATTAAGTATCTAGTTTAATTTATAGAATAAGAATAATTGTGTAACATTGTTATTCTGACAAGTATAAGTGTATGTAAATACCTAAGTGCTGAATAAATTCATTATTTCATTATGTATGTGTTACGTACTGATATATTGTTGGAATAAATTTAAAAAAAAAAGGCGCTGGTTTTCGGTACTATTGTGATGATGTGTATATTTTGATAGAAAAAAAAATGACGTTACAAATCATATAAAAAAATTACAAATAAAAAGTAAATTCGTTGATAAAAAAGAGGTTCGATTCGTTACAGTATGTTTGTTACTCACTCAAGCAAAAACTACCAAATGGATTTGGCTCAAACTTTGCACGAGGATAGCTTATAAGTTCGATTAACATATAGGCTACAAAAAATCAAGCTCCGACTCACTGGAGCAGAGTTACGTGGGTAAAACCGCGGGGCGCAGCTAGTCTTTAATATAGAATATACAATACATATAAACTTTGTGTTGAATACACCAAATTTCACTTACTAAAATAGATTCTCTCCCATGCAGGCCTTTATATTCTTACTAGCTTCCCGCGCGATCTCCCGTTCCCGTGGGAACTTCATAATTGAATATAGCCTATATTTATCAGTGATAATGTAGCATTAAAATGGTGAAAGAATTTTTAAAATCGGTCCATTACTTAATGAGCCATTTTTTTTTTTTTATCCAGCGTGAATTCATTGACTCTTTCCCACCGCCGCTGCAGCGTATTCGCGCGCTGGCGGTGGGATATGTGGGACTCGCCCTCTCCATAGCGTGGTATGCTAAACTAATACTACGAGGAGAGGACCCTACACCACTAAAACCCCCCGGACACTCCTTCGATCCGCCGTTGGCGGGGCCCGGGTACGCATAAGCAATCCGGCCCACTACTTTTTGAGCCGATTCGTTACAAACATACTTACATACAAATCTTTCCTCTTTATAATATATGTATAGATAGATTCAAGTAGCAAAAGCCTCGTGGCTTCACATATTTATTTATATCAGACTAGCTGATGCCCGCGACTTGTCCGCGTGATGTTAGTTATTCCTTCGGTTTTTAACTATCCCACAGGAACTTATTAATTTTCTGTAATTAAAAGTATTTAAAATATTGTCCGGGGATGTAAGGTACCACTATGCAAAATTCAATTTCACATCCCCCTGACTCGGTTTTTAAGTTTTTTTTTCTACGTACAGACATTCGATCTATACAGTTTTATTTTATTTATAGATGCATAAATATTTTATGCATGAATTAGTAAAAAACGACCGTATAAATATATATCCGAAATTGCGAAAATTCGGATAGATATTTATAATAGGATTACCTACTGAATTGTTTATGTTTTGGTTCCCAGAATTTATAAATGAAAATGAATGTGAAGTGAATCTTTAAAAAAATTATAGTACGTACTTTCGTAGCGTAAAAACATAAATGTATTGGCTATTAAAATATTTGGAATACTTTAGTTATTTTTTACCGGAGCATTTGCGAATCATCACCATCATCAGTACAACGTCCACTGCTGAACATGGGCCTCCTCTCGAGGGGCGGTTTTTGCCATAGTCACCACACTTGGCAGGCGGATTGGTGACCGCAGTGTTATGTTGTGTTGTGATACACAGGGGAAACGCTGCTGACCGTTCCCTGATTCGCTTGTTATAGATGATGTTATAACAACCGGGACCAACGGCTTAACTTGCTTTCCGAGGCACGGAGGGTCATCCCTCAACCAACGAGACCCGGAAAGAAATCTTAGAATTTACACAAAGATTTCTCGGACCGAAGAGGATCGAACTCACGACCTCCGAGACTTAAAGCGAGCCAAATACCGCTACTCTACATGTTTTTCGCGCGTTCTAAATACAATTAACCTCCAAGATAATTCGAAGAACAATTCCCTGGTTATTTCCTAATCCAAAAACAATTCTTCAAAACGCGCAGTTCTTTTAAATCGTTAACTGCTACAGGATTGCGGGAAAATGATGTTTTTGTTTACAACGAACGGCCATTTGCTAATTTTGTCTTGACGATAGAACTAAAGGCGAAAGTCGAGCGAGCGGCGCTTCTCGGAACGTCGAGACTTGACCCGGTTTAAGAATACTCAAACTTTGATTTATCTGTACGTCACTTTTCAAATTGGTATCGAGTGGATTTACTTTGTGGATTTACATTTTTGCTGTACGTAGACTCGTAGATTAAATGGTATGGAACTACGGACATATCTAGTTAGCCCTGAGAATTTTGCTACTTCACCAGACATAAAGGCGAGCAGAGTTCCAGCCTAGATAAACGGTTTACTTTAACACTACAAACTAATCAATATCAATCAATGTGGGACTTGTGGACTATGTGGACTTCGGCTCATGGCGGTCGCTGACGGAGAGATTGAGTGATTATGGCTTTTAGTTTCTTTAGGGGATTAAATGGAAATTTTGGCAGAACTTACGTACAAAATATGATTTTATTCCTTTGATCATTTTTATCTGAGGATTGAAAAACAAGTTCTAAGTGCGTTAGCATTAGACCTAACTCCGCTAGCACTAGGGTTACCAACCGTACTTTATTATATAGTATCGTACTATATTTCAGTCAAATGTACTATATATTATACGAAAATAATATAGTACAAAAAGTACTATAATTTTTGCTAAACTAAAATTCACCCCATTTAAAAATAATGCAAATGAAAAATGCGACTACAAAATAGGTGGAGGCCTAAAAAATAAAAAGCTCGTTAAGTGGCACTGTATGGATCATACACGTGGAAAAATTATTTAAAATAAATGTATACTAATTTTTTCCTGAATTCCCCAAAAGTACTATATATTTAGCGGTTTGTGTTAAAAGTAATATTCTTCTAATAGTCGTACACTCTTGACAGAGTGGTCGTGGTCATATCAAAGTCGCTGCTTGCGACACAGCAGCTCTTGCGACCCGTCGCCATGTGTTTCTGTTTCTGGTGGAGTGGGAACAATCGTTGATTGTATTCTCTGTGACGGACTTAATGAGGTCTGTACATCGTGTTGGGACGCGGTAACCAGATCTTTTGCCCTCAACTTTCCCTTGCACCACCAAACGTTTCATGGAGTGCTCGTTGCGACTGTTGCGAGTGATGTGCCCAAAGAATTTTAGAAAAGTACTATATAAAACAAAAAAAAAGGTGGCTACCCTAGCTAGCACGGCGACGACTCTCGAAAGACTAGTGAAGCAGGTATCTTAATAGTTTAAAATTCCACCCCCTCCCTCACTCTTCTCTTTGGTGAAAGTAAAGAACATTGCAACATTTACATAAGAAATAAGTATAAATGATACAACAAATACTTATTCTGCTTTCGATGACAAGCGCGGTAATCCCAGAATAATGAAACGTAAGCTCCTTTCAAAGATGCACAATAATATACATAAGCCGGCGCCATCGCGCCGCGTCAACGTATTTTGTTACTCTATATATCCTATTCTACGTATTATACATATTATAAACTGGATTTGGCTGAAAGTTTGCTCGCGGATAATTTATAAACTGGATCAACATATAGGCTATCTACTTTCATACTACAACGTTCCCTTATCACTCTGTTCTTAATTATTTCACTCAATTTCACTCCAACCCTTAGTGATCGCATTTCCATTGCGTTTATTCTGCTTTCGTGCTTCTTCTGCCATACCCAGCTCTCACTTCCGTTGGGGTTGGCAAAAGCACTCCTCTATGCACAGCCAGGTGAGCCTTTTAAGACAGGCTTTTTAGCTGCTCATAAAGGTGTGCAAAGGATATAAAAATATTTAAAAATATCGATATGAATGAAGAACACTTTGAATGTGCAGAAGTGTCCCGAAATCAGAAACCTATACAAGTGTACCTATGAAATGATACGCGCGCTTTTAAACTTAAAGCTTTTTGATATCAAAATAATTAGTAATTAGCCTAAGTATTCCTCAACTCTTCTGCGTAATCAGGATAGTACTATCAAAGCCTAAACCACAAAAACGTCAAAGGACATTCCCGCGTCATTTTTAACTGTAACCTTTGATCGTTTGTTCAGTGCTGCTTGTACAGTGCAGTGACATACCAACTGGGTTCACTGACGTTCAGTGAATCACTTTTTAAATAAATCTCTTATAATCCGTTAATGGCCCGCATAGTAGGTACATATATTGAAATGTAATATGGGTGTTGAAATGTGGTTATAATGTCACAAATGGGACATCATGATCATCATCAGCCCGTATAATGTCCACTGCTAAACATGGGCTTCCTCCCGAGGGAGGGTATTTGCCCTGGTCATCACGCTCGGCAGGCGGGCTGGTGATCGCAGTAATATGTTGTACCACACAAGGATACGCTGTTGCCCGTTCAGTGATATACGATTATTATAGATGATGTTATAAGAATCGGGAGCACGTTAAGCCGTAGGTGCTCAACGTGCTCTCCGAGGCACGGAGGGTAGTCCCTCAACTAACCAGACCCGGAAAGAAATCGTAGAATTTACACAAAAATTTCCTGTCCGGTGTGGGGATCGAACCTATGACCTCCGAGATTTAAAGCGACCCAAATACCGCTGCGCTACGGAGGTTATCGTAATCGTATCGTCGATTTTGTGGGGCTTGGTTCTCGATCAGGACGGTCGCTGGTAAAGAAATTGAGGAATGATGACTTTTTTTTTGGGGAGTTTTAAGCAAATGTCGTTCTGCTTTACAGTTAGCGGGCCCTCGGACTTCGGGTCTACAAGGGCATCGGAAAGCGATAAAGGGTTTTTTTTTACAAGTGCGGGAATTCCTTTTAAAATATAATTATTGAGAATTCCGATTTGTAGAATCATAAGTTGTATTAGCGTACAAGTCTGTCTGCGTGCGTAATTATGCTAAACGGGACTTGAATTTCATACGAATTGCGAGTAATATTTGGCGCTCTGCCAAGCACGAGCGAGTTATGCAATGTCTTAGGAAAAACTCTTGCACTTGTAGCCATAAACCTGGGTTCGATGCCAAATAGTAATACTGGGGAAAAATTACCATTGCTAGGAATTTGTGATCTTGAGGTAGATATCTATATTTTCTTGAGTTCTCGGAGCTACTATCCTAAGCACACGACTTCACACGAGGCTACAAAGAGCGTAGCTATCGCCGTATTCAAAAAATCTTCATACACTATTCTATTACGAAAGCTATCTTATCCAGTAGTAACTAAGGCTATGTTTAATTATGAAGATTCCATCGGAACGGAAACTAGTTTCTAATTACTCTTAAGATTCTTATTATTTTCCGGTGACATATAGACCGTATAATATATTATATATATATATACATTTTTTTTCTGACTGACACATAAAATGTAGTCAGCCCCGATCCTTTTGCTACTTTACACTTCAAACTAAGAAACCTGCGCCCCACCTGTAGGACTTGGACCTCGGCTCAGGGCGGACGCTGACGGGGATTGAGGGATTTATATGGCTTTTAGTTTTTAGAGGAGTTTTGTGCAACTGTCACTCTACTTTACAGTTCGCGGGTCTACGAGGGCATCGGAAGGTTTATAAATATATTATACGGTCTATATGTCACCGGAAAATAATAAGAATCGTAAGTTGATCAACTTTCTAGTTAGTTGACAAACTAATAAGGTTTCGGGTGGTTTAAAAAAATAACCTATTGGAGTTCAACAGGACTTATTGAAGTTGAAGTTTTTTTGTTTTGTTACAACAGTAGCATAGTCTCGTTTGGTTAGGTTAGGTTAAGTGTCATAATTATTAGGTAATAGGGTAACGTTGCGATCTTTGGACTAGCGTTTTGATCGGACCACTTCAATATTTCACGAACAATTTAATAATCTTTTCTAGCGCCGGTTCCCTAGGATGCCCGGTGAAGTAGCAAAAGCCTTGTGGCTAACTATGTAAGTCCTTCCAAAAAAAAAGGTTCCCTAGGTTTATGAACCCCCGCCCGGCCCCTGTACCGCCAGTGTCGTCGAAGGCTTGGTTGAGGAGTCGTCTTGTCCGAAACACTTCATTTGTTTGTTAATAATTTTGGCATGAGGTACTAGTGAATTGCCATCAATGGACTACTGCATGGCGCTTTGATTGGACCGGTCTAATACAGGCGACTTTTTAAAATTGTATTTATTGCAAGCAAAGCGGATTTGCTTGTGTAAATTTTCTTATATTTTTTAAGGCCAAACATACAACGCTCATTAGATTAAATAGTAATATTTAGGATTTAACTAAGGATAAGGAGAGTACCTAACTCAAATATCGAAAAATGATCGATTTACATAAAAATTATTAGATTTAGGTCTTAAATGTTCCTTTGCATAATCTATAATATAAAAATGAATCGCAAAATGTGTTGGTAAGCGCATAACTCTACAAAGCCTGGACCAATTTGGCCAATTCTTTTTTTTTAATGTTCGTGGAAGTTCAAGGATGGTTTTTACGGCGAGAAAAATTCGAATAATTGCCTGAAAACCCCTTAAAACAGCCTTTTTCTTTTTTCCATACAAACGTTTTCTAACTAAAATGTAGAGTCAATTTGAGCTTTATTTTGTTAATTAAAAACTTGAATTTTTTTGCCAAGATTTTTTAGGGTAGGGGTAGTGTAGGGTAGGGGTAGTGTAGGGTAGGGGTAGTGTAGGGTAGGGGTAGTGTAGGGTAGGGGTAGTGTAGGGTAGGGGTAGTGTAGGGTAGGGGTAGTGTAGGGTAGGGGTAGTGTAGGGTAGGGGTAGTGTAGGGTAGGGGTAGTGTAGGGTAGGGGTAGTGTAGGGTAGGGGTAGTGTAGGGTAGGGGTAGGGTAGGGGTAGGGTAGGGGTAGGGTAGGGGTAGGGTAGGGGTAGGGTAGGGGTAGGGTAGGGGTAGGGTAGGGGTAGGGTAGGGGTAGGGTAGGGGTAGGGTAGGGGTAGGGTAGGGGTAGGGTAGGGGTAGGGTAGGGGTAGGGTAGGGGTAGGGTAGGGGTAGGGTAGGGGTAGGAGTACCGCATAAACGAAGTCTCTACGGCCCAGTTTATTTTATACAAATGTTTAGGTCTTTTATGTATCGATTGAGGCAGTACGAAGTCTGCCGGGTCAGCTAGTAATGAATAAAAATGTGACCGTAAAAAAATATATTTTTGTGCATTTTAAAAATTATATATTTTGTAGGTACCTTGAATTGACCAGTAGGCCAACATGATCTAAGTCTAATGACAGCAACTGTGAGGTCCAATCACAGTTGCAGTGGTCTAAATGAGGTGACCATATTATATATATGTATACCTTTTCCTCTTTTGACGCTTTAAACGTTATTTAAAAAAACTGAAAATACTGCTGCGGACACTTCAATATTTTTTTTTTTCATTTAACCAATTTCTGTATTTCCCACTGCTATAGTTAAGATTTTATGCCCGTTGTAAGTTAAGTGGTCCAATAGTAGCAACCTAACCCTAATATAAAATAAAGTTTTAGAAGCAACCGTGACCATTGAGCTATCGGTGCAGTCAGTATCGTATTACTAGATAGATAATCTTTGAATCTATATTTAGTGGTATGTCGCTTTAACACAGAGGAACAATTAAATGTTTGCGAGAGGCGAGCCAATTAACAGAAGGAATCCAATACTGTGAAGGCGGGTTAATTCACAACACGAGTCTCCAACTTTGTTTTTTTTTTCTTTTTGCGACGGACATATGTATTTAGCCCTGAGGCTTTTGCTACTTCACCGGGCTTAAAGGAGAGCAGAGCTCCAGCCTATATAAATGGTTTTAACACTACAAACTAAGCAACCTGCGTGCGGGCATCGGAAGGTTCTTAGCAAACTAAGGATCGGTAGGGATTCGAGTGTTCGCAGAATTAAAAATTATAAGTGTGTTTTGGGTCAAATGACAATTGCACGTCTAGTTTACTTTAGTTATTTTCACAATAGGGAGGGAGGCAACAAAGAGCGTAGCTATCGCCGCCGTATTAAAAAATCTTCATACACTATTACGAAAGCTTTGTTATCCATAGGCAGATTGACATAAAAAAGCAACCTGATATAAGGATGAAAATATTTTGTTACTATAGAATCGTGACGTGAATTAAAAATATATATTTTTACTAATTACGGTTATTTCAGTAATAACGCTACAAATCACTACAAACGCTACAATCAATCATCATCTTAATTCTAGCGACCCACCCAGGCTTCGCACGGGTGCAATGCTGATGTAATATACACATAAACCTTCGTTTTTAATCACTATTAAAAAAAACCGCATCAAAATCCGTTGCGTAGTTTTAAGGAATAAAGCATACATAGTGACAGACCAATGTCAAACTAAAACATTTGCTGCCAGTAGGCTTTTTATATTTTGCCGCCCCCACTAACTGCTGAAAATGTTACTATTGAAAATGTTAGAGTTTAAGAATTATTTTTCTAAGATAAAAAATGTGGGCTAAATTTGCCTACATTCTGGCGCCCGAGGCACCAGCCTACTTAGCCTGGTAAATCCGCACCTGGGACAGAAAGACAGCGGGCTCTATTTTTTTTATACAGTACTCGCAATAAGTTCTACGTATTTATTCGACCTTATTAATTTATTTCACGCGAAAGCCTATTACGTAGAATTCGTGGCAATAAAATATATATTTATGTATATTTGCAATCGAGTTCAGAGAAAGCGAGGTATTATATATGCCGCAGTCAGATCGTACAATCCGCCGCATTGTATATGGCTAGCCGTTTACAAACAGGGTCGTTTTGAAATGCGGCGGTTCAATAATTTGCCGGATTTAAATCTCCGTAGCGTAGCGGTATTTGGCCCACTTTGAATATCGTCGTAGGTTCGATCCGTCCGCCGGACAGGAAATATTTGTATAAATTCTAAGATATCTTTCCGGGTCTGGTTGGTTGATGGACTACCCTCCGTGCCTCGGAAAGCCGTAATGTAATACAGCGAGAAAATAGCTGCATTAAACACCATTGGTGTAGGTTTTTTTTTACTATTCAATAAATCCGCCGTTATAAAAAACGGCTAGCCGTAATGTAATGCGGCGGATTGTATGTTCTGGCTGCGACATATATATTAAAAACGTGATGGTATTTAGACAAAGAAAATGAAATATCTGACTGGCAGTATTGTTACATGTCGTGACTTCGTTTGTCGTTTAACACAATTCTTTTTTTATTAAGAGTTTTGCAATCAACTAGTATTCTTGTTAACCCCTCGTGCTAAGCTAAAATGCTTGTGTTACGAGTGGGTTCACGTCGGTAGTGCAATGGGTGGGATCGAACCGGCGACCACGAGATCACAAGTCCGACGTTCTATCCATAGACGCTTGTTAATATATAAACCAGCAAAGGGCGAGTCGTACACGCGCCCGAAGGGTTCCATGTCTACCATTATTTACAGAATAATAGACACTGTACTATTGTTACATTTTTAAAAAGGATTCACAATTTCAAGCGTCTGCCTTTTGTCGTAATAAATATCGAACAAAAAATGGGCAAAAAATCACTTTTGTTGCATGGAAGCCTCTTCAAATATTAATTTCATTCAGTTTTTAGTATTTTTTGTTATAGCGGCAAACTGCTTTTTTTATTTTTTTTATTTTAAGGACTTATGTAGTTAGCCCTGAGGCTTTTGCTACTTCACCGGGCATAAGCGGCAACCTGTGAAATGTAAAACTGTCTAGCTATTCCTATTAATGAGATACAGAACCACTATCAGACAGACATACAGACAGACGGACAGACAGATGAAGAGACAGACGGACATAATGTAAAAATGTAATTAAGCCTAGCTTGCCTCGATGAATGTATTTTTCAAATCAGTAATTCCCGAAATTAACGTTCAAGCAAACAAACTCGTCAGCTTTATATATTAGAATATATTTTTTAATATGTTACATATAGTGATACGATATATAACGCCCACTATATAGATAGGTCATTGATACTAGCAGGAAAATATAAATGATATCTATCTACTACTACGGACACTCGTGTAAATGAATGACGTAATTTATAACAATTCCAGTTAGTCCGGCGCCGGCGCAGCGCTGATAACGTAAACATTATCATAATGTTTCATTGACGTACACAACTTATGATTTTACTATCAGCATCAGTACAACGTCGACTGCTGAACATGGGCCTCCTCCCGGAGGGTATTTGCCATAGTCACCACGCTCGGCAGGCGGGTTGGTGACCGCAGTATTTTGTTGTGCACACAAGGAAACGCTGCTGCCCGTTCCTTGATATACGATTATTATAGATGATGTTATAACAATCGGGACCAACGGCTTAACGTGCTTTCCGGAAAGAAATCTTAGAATTTATACAAAGATTTCCTGTCCGGTGTGGGGATCGAACCTACGACCTCCGAGATTCAAGGCGAGCTAAGACTTTGATAAAAATGTCTTCGCTCAGCTCAGCGTTTGCTATGCATGCAGAAAATATTGGTTAACACATTGTGAAACGCATTTTAAATTTATATGCCCACGTGAATGACAAGAGTTCACTTATGTGCACTCAGCATTAGATAGATAGTGACAGTGAAGATACAAAATGATCATAAATATTAACGCATCTACAGTAATCAAATAGTTGAGAGCATCCTCCGTGTTTAAATATACCGGAGCACCCACAACGCCTAATACTTCGTTACAACTAAGCCACGGAAAGCACATAACAGCTAAAACGCCATCGGTATCTAAGCATCCAAAGTATTCAAAATTACACACTAGAAAATACTTCTTTTTAATTTCATACCGGCTGTCGTAGTGCCATAAACATGTTTATTTAAATTATTTGATACTGACGGTGTAAACCTATCTCTTTTGCTGACTGTACCACAGTATGTAAATACCTAAGTGCTGAATAAATTTGATTATTTTATTATTTCTAATCACGATTATGCCTTTTATATAATCATACTTTTAGAATTACGATCGTAATCAGTAATTTGATTCTACGAATCAATGAACCCATATATTTTTACTGCCAATAAAATTCTAAAAAATCATAATTAAATAATATAACTTCTTGTAATTCAGATGTAGGTAATGTAAATGTTTGTAGATAAGATAGTACCGAGTCTTCGGCTAATTACATCGTAACATGCATACTACAATACGATTTTTATCTGTTCCATGAAATTGCGAATCAATAAATAATTATGACTGCTACTGTTAGTGGGAAACGATAATTATTTCGTGTTTTAATGCTAAGTAACATCGGCTGGAAGTTATTAATCTAATATAGAAGATTTAGAATAATATTAGTGCCCTTTGTGTTGTCCTTTGTCGAGTAAAGTTACAAGACATCTGTGATTCCTTTAGAGACGTGTTATAAAGAGATAGGTAAATTTCGACGACCGGTTAGGATCATTTTTTTTAAATATTTTTTTTGGAAAGACATACTTAGTTAGCCACGAGGCTTTTGCTACTTCACCGGGCATTAAGGCGAGCAGAGCTCCAGCCTTAATAAATGGTTTTAAAACAACAAACCAAGCAACTTCTGAGCAAGAGGGTGCCCTCTGTGGGGCTTGGACCTCGGCTCAGGGCAGTCGCTGGTGATGAGGTAGAGGGGATATGACTTTTAGTATTTTAGGGGAGTTTAGTGCAACTGTCTCTCTACGAGGTCTACGAGGGCATCGAATGGTTCTTTGCAAACTAAGGGTCGGGAGGACGAAGGGGAACGCGTCGTGTTCGCGGGCGGCGGGCGCCCTCTTCTCCGGCGGTTCGCTGGGATACATTGTGGCCAAATGGTCTAGGTATTAGCGCTGTACCTAAGATGTAGGAATCGATGCCCTAATCCTGTCGGAGTTCTAAATGTATTAATCTCATTTTTGAAATTTAATATCTTTACTTCGGTGATTGCAAAATATATGCCATGACTTTAACAGTGGATACCTTCATGTATTGTGAATACTTTTGTGTCCACAGACCAGATCTCAGTAGCAACTACCGTAACTACTTACCACCAGAGCAGTCTAGTCACCTATTAGGCCGAGGCCGCATTGTTACGGCAACAGCGACGGGGCGTTGACCCTACGAACAAATCAATTTCACTTATCGTTCCTGGAGTGCGGCCGCTGACATGTTAATTCATGAGTTAGTTCAAAATAGCATATTTAATTGCAAACAACTCAATTATTTATTGTCCCATTTTATGTACAAATACAATTACAATCAATAAAGTATATACATACAGTCAACCAACGAGATAGGTTAATACATTGTGAAGAGAATTTCAAATTTATATGTCCACTTTTTTTTAACAATACTAGTTGGAGTTTTTTCACTGTACTAGTATTATTGTTAATGCCTCGTGCTAAGCTAAAATGCTTGGTTTACAAGTGGGCTAACGTCGATGTCGCAATGGGTGGGGTTCGAACCGGCAACCACATGAACGCAAATCCAACGCCCTGGACGCCATTGTGCTACGGCCGCTTGTACACAGCTATAGTGTATTCACGGAGACGAGTTAGTAGAGCGGTATCTCACTCACACAATTTTTTAACTGCGATTGGTATAGTATATATTATAGTAGCGAACTTTTCATCCAAATAAAATAGGCATGAAGACTAAAAAAATATATTTAGTCCGTCAGTTAGATAACAAAAAAATATTGGACACGTATTTATAAAATCAATAAAAATTGACAAAGATATAGAGCAACTACAAACTATAAAGTTCAGGTCTAAATTGTGGAGACAAATTGTACCTATATGTGACGTCACATGCAATTTGAACACGCTGTATCTCGCCTCATTTTGTACAATCTCTTTTAGTAATCTAAATGACGGACTAAATAGTTTTTTTTTGTATTTATGCCTATTACCGGCTGTAATATTGACATATATTGAATGTTAGTGAAACATTCATTGTTATGAAACTGTAAACCTATCTCCTTACTCGACTGTACCTAGACAAAGTTCTGCTTCGTGTACCAAGCAAATTAAATTAACAAGGCTAGGTAGAACGAGGCGGGCCTCGCCTCGCAATGCATTTATAGGAAACCAATGGTTTCTATGAATTAATGCATTATTATTTTTTAGCATCGAATAATTTTCTGATGTTTTGCCACGATCATTTGAAACGAAGTATCATAAAAGTAATTGGTTGCTGAGAAGTGTTTTTACCGAATTTCGTGGAAGCTGGTGCAATTTGTGTGTTGTCATGTAACTCGATCCTAATGAGACATAATTACATGCCGATTAAAAACGTATTAACGAAACTGCCGTCGCGTCGTGGCGCGCGAGGACTCTTGCGCAGCGTTTGACTTGCGAGAAATCATTTTGTGCCAACTTGATGGAGGAAATCGGTTTGTGAGAAACGATTCGATGGAAATAAGTCGAGTGAGTTTGTAGTAAAAAGAATCAAATACATAGGTTCAACAGTTATTTAAGCAACATCTTTAAATTAGCGTTATATGTTTCTTTGAAAATTTGAATGGTCGGGTGTCGCCTAGTTATTATATCAGTACCTAAATAAGTTTATAGGCTATCTAAAAGGTTATTGTAGCCTATGAACGTGCGCTACAAAAAGTATCTTTCATGAATTTCCCATTTTCCAGTAATTAATAATGAGAAAATTGCATGGCATCTAAAAATAAAGATATGTCAATATTATTATCCGATATATGACAACCTCCGTAGCGTAGAGGCATTTAGCTCGCTTTAAATCTCGGAGATCGTAGGTTCGATCCCCACACCAGACAGGAAATCATTGTGTGAATTTTAAGATTTCTTTCCGGGTCTGGTTGGTTGATGGACTACACTCCGTGCCTCTGAAAGCAAGTTAAGCTGTTGGTCCCGATTGTTTTAACATCATCTATAATAATCGTATATCAATTATCAAGGAACAGGCAGCAGAGTTTCCTTTTGTGGTACAACATAATACTGCGGTCACCTGCCCAGCGTGGTGACTATGGCAAACACCCTCTCTCGCCCATGTTCAGCAGCTATGCTCGGTAAAGTAGCAAAAGCCTCAGGGCTTACTACATATGTCCGACCGAAAAAGAAAAAAAAAAGTTCACCAGTGGACGTTATACGGGCTGATGATGATGATGAAAATTATTATCAAAAGAAATAATTGTTCCGATCACCTACATAAAAAAACACTTATTGAGATGCCTTATTTATCACTTAAACTGAAACACACATTTTACCGTCAAATGCTGTTTCTATTTAACAACCCTTGAGTGCAGTATTTAAAAATATTCTAGTTATTTATGGTTGTTGTGAAAAGCGGAATTTTGTTGAAAATTCTTATATGTTTAATTCTTTTTTTTATTATTATTTTAATGTGTCTATGTGTCTATATTTACTTTGACTATAAACTTTTCACATTTATTGAAATTAATTAATATGAACTTGTACTTGTCAAAATGAAATTACAATGTGTAAGACTAAATCTAACAAAAGTATCCCTAAAGTAGGTAAAAACAATGTAAACATTTGATCTTATAGACTTTATAATCCGTCTATCCGTCTTTTGTGCGATGACAAATTTACACATTATTGTAAGTATGTTGTAACAGGTTCAGAGGTGGATATAAACCCTCCCCTCGTACCTATATACTTCTGCCTCAGTATGCAGGAATTTCACATAGTCTTGTGCCTGCTCGGTCATTTTCAAGATCGCTCCGTACTAGTTCATTTCGGACAGTGAACTAGTTCGTTCTATAAGCTCTAACAGCTCTATTCGGTCTTTGCGCTCGGTCAGCATTTCCATATAGGACAGCGCGGACCACAGAGTAAATACGTTCCTAGAAACATTGTTAAGTACTTAGAGCGTATTTGCGGACCACAGAGCAGCCACTAAATCACCACGGTGACCAAATTATGGTTACTATTGTAATAATTTAACATATTTGATTTTCCTTCATACTTGAACAGGCTAAGGACTCAAGGACTGTCATTCTGATCAACCGCCTACATTATTATGAATGAATTTGTATGACGTACTTGTCAAAAACAATCAGTCAGTTTCATTATTCGTTCTCACTCGCACTTATACGATCTCGCGGTTTACAATGTACGAAGTACGAAAAGAGCTATTTGACCTATTAGACCGATTACAAATAAGCGTTCGGAAACGTTTCTTCTAGTACAGTACGAAGATACGGCTCCTATTCGTTCATCGTTCACGAACTACACAAGACTAATTTCACATTACGCGTGCGCGTGACCCAACTTCAGGTTATCAGGATAAATAAGTGGAATGAACGGGCTGTATACCCAAGTCAATATTATTGTCCTATAATTCCAGTAAGTATTATGCGTAACAATTAACTTCTATTAAGTCATCTAACAAAGTTTTTTACTGAGTCATAGCTCTTAGAATTGTTATTGGTTTTGCTCCTGTAGTGCAGATGCACTGTCGGTCTAGACAAATTGTCATTACTGCGTTATGTTCGCAAAAAGTTATAAATCGTAACTTTATTTTTTCGGATCAAAAGGCAATTTAGACAAGTCATGGCGACAAAGTAGTCTGCAGGACAAGACACGGTAAGACACGACATGTCAGAACAGGACATGGCTGGATGATACAAGACAAGATAAGGTGAGACAGAATACATCAGGACCATAAAGGACGACTCAAGACTAGACAACGCGAGCCAGGACATGACTAGTTGAGACAGGATAAGACATGAAAAATAGTTGTGATATGGGAAGACATACTATAACAGGCTGAGACAGGATAAGACAATACGTACTCGCAGGATATTGACGAGTTCACGTGTTAATTGATAGCCTTGCACACGAAGGGTTCTAAACAACATTAGACGCTATATTAGTTTCATCTCCCGTCTCGGTGTCTGTCTGTAATTAAACGATACTTATTCAGCCCTTAGGTATTAACATACACTTGTACTTGTCAATTATACACAACTAGCTTCCTGGGCGCGGTTTTACCCGCGTAACTCCCGATCCCGTGGGAACTTCATAATTAAATATAGCCTATGTCATCCGGGGATAGTGTAGCTTCAGATCGGTGCAAGAGTTTTTCAAATCGGTCCAGTAGTTTCGGAGCCTATTACAAACAAACAATCAAACTTTCCTCTTTATAATATTAGTATAGATGAAAAAATCTATTGCGGATTAGCTAATGATCTGTCTGTCAGTCTAGTATCATTTCATAGGTATATAGAAAGTAATAATAATGAAAATAATTAATTCTACAATTAAAATCCTAATAAATATTTATCTCTATATTTTAACATATAAGCGACACATGCCTAAGGGCCCCCTTAATGGGCTAGGACCGGGCATCTGGCTCTGGGCATCGCTAAAGCTATTAAAAATGTTACTGTGACAAAGTTTTTATTTAAAAAAATTAAGAGGACGTGATCACTGGCACGGTCGTGATCATCGGATTGGGGCACGGAGCCAACGCGGTCCTCGGACTGTCCAGCGAGGACCCTAGCCTAGCTAACCTGCAGGTTTCTCTAGCTACATAAATGGACGGGCCGGAGAAGAAACTCAGAAAGAAAAAAAAGATAATACAAGCAAATGAAGACGGGAAAAAGAAAACCGGAGATTCTTTCTGAGTTTTTTCTCCGGGCCGTCCAATAAGGTAGAGCTAATCATGCCAGATGCAAGTGGCTGTATAGTTGACGACAAATGTACGGAAATAATACCTACATGCATTGAAATTATATGTTACAGTCAAAACTTATAATCGGTGAAAACCACTGTTGACTGCAAAAATCTGGCAAAAGTAGTTTTGACGGGTCCATATTGGCTCACATAAAATTCTAGAAACGAGATGCTCTTAGGTCAAAGGTTAAAGAAAAAACCAGGATTCCAACGGCTGTAGGTTAGGTTAGGTTAGAACTGTGACACAACGCCAAATTTAAGTTCCATACAAATTATTATTGCAATCAAAGGTGGTTTTGACCGATAAGTTTTGACTGTAATATATACATCTATGCAATTTTATAATTAACTTAAGCTATAAATATGACATTACTATATTTTTTTGCGAATAGACAGTTCCGTATTGCAATTAGCAAGCAATATACTACTCGACAAATTCACGTGTCGCAAAGGCTTACGTAAATCTGTTCTCTGCACGTTATGTTTTAATATAATATAATATACAAAGTGTAACGGAAAGGGTATATACATAGAAAGAGGAAGGCTTTTTGGATGATAACAAACGATATGGCAAGGGTTATTTAATCGTATCACTACAAGTCCGGAAGTAATGATTTTTTTAAATTCATAGATACCAGAAACCAAAATTTTCAAATTGAAATAAATACATCACTAGCACTCAATCAGCTGATCGATGTCAACGAACTATTTGCAAGTAAAAATAAACCTCTTACTCCTGGTATTTCTGAATAAAGGGTTCCGCATTTTTATTTTTTGTTTGCAAAGTAATACTGACTCTTTTTTATTTTATTTTGAGTTGAAACCCGTTGATATCGTTTGTTATGATCCAAAGAAGCCTTGCTCTTTCTATGTATATACCCTTTCCGTTACACCTTGTATATAGGGTGACTGGTAATTAGTGACCGATGCCTATACACATCATTGTGCTCATGATAACAAACAACTTTTACTATGACACCAAACCTGAAATCGCGAAAAAAAAATCAGTTGCTCTCTACCATGTTGACTAGTTATGTGAACATGAATGTATGGAACAGCTGATTTTTTTTCGCGATTTCAGGGTTGGTGCCATAGTAAAAGTTGTTTGTTATCGTGAGCATAATCATGTATTTAGGTATCGGTCACTAATTACCAGTCACCCTATATACATATTATAATCACCAGCCAAAATGGGCTTCCTCCCAAGGGAAGGTTGCCCGTCTGTCGAGTAGGATTGCCACCCGTACTATATTATATAGTATCGTACTATACTTCAGGCAAATGTACTACATATTATAAAAAAATAATATAGTACAAAAAGTACTATATTTTATAGCTAATCCAAATTTCGCCCCTTACAAAAATTTTGGTCGAACCCTCAGCGCGGCATATGAAAAAAATGAATTGTTGATTTATTTTAATATCTAACATGCTCAGATTCGTATAATTATTTTGAAGGTAATAAAACCTTGAAGGCCATAGCAAAAAGTAATTACAAACACCTACACATAGAAAAATAAATTTGAACAATTTTTTTTTCCTGAATTTCCCTTAAGTACTAAATATTTTGCAACTTTTTCTAAAATGTACAATTTAAAACAAAAGAAAAGTGGCAGCCCTACTGTCAAGCCCTACTTGACAGGCGGGTAGGCAGTATTATGTCGTAACACACAGGGAATCGCTGCTGCCCGTTCCCCTGTATACGATTGTTACAGATCATGTTATAACAATCTGAAATCTCAGGCCCTCTACTTACCAGACCCGGAAAGAAAATAAACACAAAGATTTCTTAACCAGCGCGCGGCGTGGAGATTGAATCCCTCTGAGATTTAAAGCTAGACTTAACCTACTGCGGTGGCTGTCTCTATGAATAAATATGAACTCTACATTTTGACAACCTCCGTAGCGTAGCGGTATTTGGCTCGCTTTAATTCTGGGAGGTTGTGGGTTCGATCCCCACGCTGGATATGAAATCTTTGGGTTAATTCTAAGATTTTTTCCCGGGTCTGGTTGATGAGGGGATACCCTCCGTGCTTCGCAAAGCAAGTTAAGCCGTTGGTCCCGATTACTACGGGCGTGTGAATGTAGGTAGGAACAGAAACTTTAATGTAATCCAATTAGCTGCTCCCCTAACTACAATAACATTTAAAAATATCATCGTTTACAACAAACACACGACTTCTTGCCGATGTATTTCACGGTAAAATGAGCATTTAACCGACTGTTTCGTAGAATAAATTCGAGATGTTCTTGGAAAAAGGGGATTGCACCTAATTAATATTCTATACGTGATCTTTAAAGACTGGTTAATTGGTACGCTGTGTTAGAAAAAAGCTTTGGATCAGATAAGGATATGTATCGAAGGGAAACACCACATTTATTATGCATCAGATTTCACTGTTCCGTGACGATTCATGGCTGAAAAAATTTGTAAAACAAAATAACAAGATAGTTACTTAAAATAAATAAATGTAAATCAAATGTGAAGCTTTTTGTCGTTAGAAAGTGCTTTGGACTCCAGCAACCAAGTCACTAATGGCTTTTGCGATCATATTATCTATACTATTATTATAAAGAGGAAAGATTCCTGGGCAGCTTCACTATCCCCGGAGTACATAGGATATAATTAATTAGGAAGTTCCCACACTTACAGGAACTACGCGGGTACAACCGTGTGCAATAGTAATAGCAAATAGAATTTTTCAAATCGGTCCCGTTGTTCCTGAGATTAGTGCGTTCTCTTCAGCTTTATATATTAGAAAAAAATTGCCCCTGGTGGTGGTTTATAGGATAGGATTGTAGTGAATTGCTTATAATTTTTATTTGCTTCAGTTTATACACAAGCAACAACAACAAATATATAACAACATATGCATTTAATTAAATGATTTCGTGAAACTCCATATTTAAACTAAAATCATATTGATTTGGAAATTTGATATTAAAAAAAAAAACTATTTGATATTTTGTGGACATATTTTCGATATGTTTGCTTTTTAATTTAAAATTTGATCAACAGCTTTGGTTCCAATGCTTGGAGTTTAAATAGAAGCAACTCGAATGTGATTTTTTTTCTATGAAGATATGCCTAATTGTTACGCGCGCTACGAGAGCCTATCCACTGACACCCATGGTGCAGGGTGCTTCTCCGTTCACCGATAATAAGGGTCTCAGTTTCCATTTCGCCTACTGGAATCTATCCGGTGGTGTCCCCGACAACAATGCCGCGGGCACTAGGGCCGAGGACCCCTGCCTGACCTGGGCCCATGAGAGGCCCAGTACAATCTCCTACGGGGAATTCCTGAGTACTGACACCTCCCCCCTCCTCAGTTTTACTAATCCTTGAGCTTGAATGTATCTAAAAGTTTTTCCAGAGTTTTGCACTCTACTAGTATTCTTGTTAAGCCCTCGTGCTAAGCTAAAATGCTTGTGTTACGAGTGGGTTCACGTTAGTAGTGCAATGGGTAGGGTTCGTACCGGCGACCACAATATTTTCAAACTAGCTTCCCGCGCGCGGTTCCACCCGCGTATTTCCCATTATAATACATATATAAACCTTCCTCTTGAATCACTCTATCTATAAAAAACCGCATCAAATTCCGTTGCGTGGTTTTAAAGAACTAAGCATAGATAAAAACCGACAGTCAGCTGAAAGCGACTTTGTTTTATACTATGTACTTAGTGATATATTTTTCAAATAATTAGGACTTTTATTTAGGTATGAAAATGTTCTGCATTGTACCTTATTTACCTGTCTATGTAATTATTTTATTGTGTACAGTGGAAATACTCGGTACAAGAGTATCATACATTTCCCCTATTGTTAGATTCATCGGAGTTTCATAAGTACCGAGAATCGTTCGTCACTACATCGCTATGTGAACGATGGTAGGCAATTAATTCCACTTTTATTATAAAAGAGAAAATTATCTTCTTTTACAGTATTGCCAACTCCCGCGATAGATCCTATGCTACTAATATTATAAACGCGGAAGTTTGTAAGTATGGATGGATGGATGTTTGTTACTCTTTCACGCTATAAACTACAAAACTACTGAACGGAATTGGCTGGAATTTTGCACCGGGATAGGTTATATGCTGGATTTAATATATAGGCACACAAAACATACAAAACATCACGCTCCGACCCACTGGAGCTGAGTAACGAGGGTAAAACCGCGGGGCGCAGCTAGTAATCTATTTATTAATACCTACTTGAATCAAATACTTTGTACCCCTTTTATTCTTTGTAATTATGGTTGAATTACGACCACTGGGCGTTCACATCTATAACTATCATCATCATCAACCCGTATAACGTCCACTGCTGAACATGGTCCTCCTCCCGAGGGAGGGTATTTGCCATAGTCACCACGCTTGGTAGGAGGGTAGGTGACCGCAGTATTATATTGTACCACACACAAGGAAACGCTTCTGCCCGTTCCTTGATATACGATTATTATAGATGATGTTATAACAATCGGGACCAACGGCGACTAACAGCTTAACGTGCTCTGAGGCACGGAGGGTAACAACCAGACCCGGAAAGAAATCTAAGTATTTACACAACTATTTACTGTCCGGCGTGGGGATCGAACCCACTACCTCCGAGATTTAAAGCGAGCCAAATACCGCTACGCTACGGAGGTTGTCTCTCTATCTATATCCATATCTATACTAATATATAAAGCTGAAGAGTTTATTTGCTTGAACGGGCTAAAATTATGAACTAAAATAAATTATAACAAGACAACCGTTTGGGCAATAAATGTGTATGCCTACTAAAAATAAATGATAATAATTGGACCAAAACCCCGCGTATTTGTCCATTTGAGTATGTTTCGCCGGACCGTCTCATGTGGGCCGTGTTGAAACCGGTAGTAAAGTAACCCACTGAGTTTGTTTCGCCGGATCTTCTCAGTTGGGGCGCATTGGATCCGGTGGTAGCATTAAAGCGCGTCCGTCGTTATATGCTCATGGTCCACCCAAATAATGACAATTGTTTTGACATAATATAGACAGAACAAGCATTTTGTGTCGCTAAGAACAATATAAATAAATAAATTATAATAATAACATATAAATATATGATAATATAAAAATAATTAATTTTATAAATAACAAATATAATTAATTAAATTTTTCTAATTAATGTTTGACTATTTACAAGTGCCTGTAATTGGTTTACGTAAATAAAAATGATTTTTATTTTATTTTAACTACTGGTCCGAATTAAAAAAAAAAAACAGTGTTAGATAGCCCACTTAGGAAGTCTATTAGCTATGCTTTATTATGAAGTTACCACGGGAAAGGGAGTTACGCGGGTGAAACCGCGAGCGGAAAGTTAGTCATAATATATGTAAATAATCCCATTTCTGTATAAAATACTGAAAGTACATTTACATTTCACTGATTTGGCAGCACTCACTGTTTATATAGTTAGGTAAATACATACACTTTATTATTCTAAGAAATTGGCTAAGTGCTTCTTAGATTTGAAGAAAAAATAACAATAGATTTCTTGAAACGATGTAGTTGACAGTCGTTTTCATAGAAAAATATACGACATGTGCGTTGCGTTTATTAGAAACGGAGGAATGTCAAGCAATAGATTTTTGTAGTTCTTGCAATATTTGTCACTTATTATATTATTATTTTTTTCGGAAGGACTTACGTAGTTAGCTACTAGGCTTTTGCTACTGCACCGGGCATAAAGGCGAGCAGAGCTCCAGCCTTAATAAATATTTTAAAAACTACAAACTAAGCAACCTGCGCAATAGGGCGCCCCATGTGGGGATAGGACCTCGGCTCAGGGCGGTCGCTGGCGATGAGATTCAGGGATTATAACTTTTAGTATTTTATGGGGTTTTGTGCAGCTGTCGCTTTACTTTACAGTTCGCGGGCCTCTCGGACTTCAGGTCTACGAGGGCTTCGGATGGTTCTTTGCAAACTAAGGGTCGGGAGGACGAGGGGGGATGCGTCGCGTTCGCGAGCGCACTCTTTTCCGACGGGTCGGATAGAGTGGTCTCTGTGTAGTGGTGCTAGTTTCTTGAAGTCTTTGCAATATTTGTCAAATATTGTAAAATATACGCTCTTTTTAAAATTAAAATAATATTTATAAGGCGAATGTAGTGTAACTACTGATCAGTTACTAGTCAGATAGATTTATACTATATAACTAGCTGATGCCCGCGACTTTGGCCGCGTTGAGCTTGTTATTCCTTCGATAAAAATTTTTAACGTTTAGGGTAAGATATACAAACATAAATTATGTGATAAAAAGTATTTAAAATGTTGGAGTTGTTTCGGAGATTAGCCCGTACAACCAGACAAAAAATATCTGGATGTCTTCTATTTTACTTCTAACACCCCCTGACTCGGTTTTTAGCGGTTTTTTTCTATGTACCTACAGATCTCTACAGTTTTATTATACAAATGCAAATTTGTTTATTGTTTGTCACAGGTGAAATATCAGGTCTTTATGATTACAAATTCTTGGATCGCTGCAACATACCTTTAATTAAGATGTCAATATTCGATGCGGGTTCAATGTTTATTTAACATTAAAATTACAGTAAAAGCTCCTTATTCGCGCTTCCTTCATTCGCGTTTTCACTATTCGCGGATTAAAAAATTGCGACCGAATTCCTGTATTCGCGGCAAAAAAATCCCATATTCGCGGAACTAATCGGTACATCACTACATACATACATATATTAATAGAAAGGATTCGGGTTCCTTTATAAACGTGTCGGTAATTGGACTAAGAAATGAAGATTATAGTGATATTACGACTACGCCTTAAGTTTTTGTTTAAGGCTGCCACATATTAGATGTACTGTGCTTTATAATGTCGACTAAAAATAAGTGTTTCGACACGAAAAATATCTGTATTACAGCTTTAAGTGGAAATAGATATGCTTTGATCATTTACGCTTTGGAAAGTCACGTTTCCAGTGCATGTGGAACAAACACTGGAAACGTGACATTTTTTAATGAAAATTGATCCATCTACTGTCTCCTAGGAACGTATCCCCTATAATCCCATATAAATTACCATTCCATATTCACGGTTTCTGTATTCGCGGTATATTTACGGAACGTATACCCCGCGAATAGAGAGCTTTTACTGTATTATTCGTCTGAAGTCAACGTCCATCATTTTTTACGTTTATGTAATTTAAATTGTCGATCCTCTGTACCTTTTGAGAGAAATAAAGAATTATTATTTATTTATTTAATTCATAATGTCTTATTATTATAGTAACTGTTGTAAGCTTTGAAGAAATTAAATTATACACTGATTTCATAATTACATAGTTACATTAATTTCATTCAAATCACACTCGTAAGTTATGTCACACAACTGTCTACTAGTTTTCTTGTTAAGCCCTCGTGCTAAGGTAAAATACTTGTGTTATGAGTGGTAAGGTAAAATACTTGTGTTATGAGTGGTAAGGTAAAATACTTGTGTTATGAGTGGTAAGGTAAAATACTTGTGTTATGAGTGGTAAGGTAAAATACTTGTGTTAGGAGTGGGTTCACGTCGGTGGTGCAATGGGTGGGGATCGAACCGGCGACCACAAGATCGCAAGTCCGACGCCCGAGCCATTAGGCTACGGTCGCTTTTAGTATGTACATTAATAGTAAGTTCTAGAAACATACTGTAATAGTTCCGTTTAATCTAAACTAATATTATCAAGCTGCAGAGTTTGTTTGTTTGAACGCGCTAATCTCAGGAACTAAAGGTCCGATTTCAAAAAATCTTTCAGTATTGGATAGTCCATTTATCGAGGAAGGTTATAGACTATATTTTATTATGAAATTCCCACGGAAACTGGAGTTCCGCGGGTAAAACCGCGCGCGGGAAGCTAGTCTTGTAATAAAAAGAGGCAATGTAATTAAAAGAGGCTAAGTATATAAATTGCTCATACTATTACTGATTTAGAAATATGGTGTCGTTAAGATTATAAAGAGTTTCTATGGAATCACTTAACCTAGTTTACGAGTTGGTAGAACCTACTGTTTGATTTGGTTCGCATCCAACTCGCTAAGAATTATGTGATTATGTTACAAACGAACACGGCGCTATATCAATTTCTTAGAATATCTTATTGGTTCTAGAATTGTCTTGAGCAGAATAACTTTGCTCTGAAAGCATACTGCATTATAGTTGTTCCTATCTTTGTAACTTCATCATCATCATCATCAGCCCGTATAACGTCCTTTGTTGAACATTTGCCTCCTCCGCGGGGAGGGATTGCCATAGTCATCACGCTTGGCAAGCGGCTTGGTGACCGCAATATTATGTTGTACCACACAAGGAAACACTGCTGCCCGTTCCTTTATATACAATTATTATAGATGATATTATAACAATCGGGTCCAACGACTTAACGTGCTTTCCAAAGCACGGAGGGTATACCCTCAACCAACCAGACCCGGAAAGAAATCTTAGAATTTACAGAAAGATTTCCTGTCCGGTGTGGGGATCGAACCCACGACCTCCGAGATTTAATATATGTTCGTTGTGTCGTGACGACTTCCGCAGAGACTATTGTTTTGGGGTTACTGGTGGTCTTTTTAGTGGCGATCCATCGAGACAACAGGTGGGGCCATGGGTGGGGCTCGAGGGCCTTTGGTCAGTTCAGCCCGGCTAGCATAAGCAGCGCGACACGAGTCTACTCTCCGGGGGCCGACCAATCACAATGCAGAAAGTATCACGTGACAGTGCGTTTCTGCAATGTGATTGGTCGGTCTCCGTAGAGTAGACTCGAGTCGCGCTGCCTATGCTAGCCGGGCAGGAGTAGCGCGGCTAGCGCAGTCCCGCCCTTACGGAGGTAGGGGCGACTAGCGTGAAGTCCAGGGACATATGTTATTGTTCAGAAGTTATTAATGTTCCACTTAGCTTGCAAACTTGTATTGCGCGATGTAGGTTAGTTAGTATAACATGTTCTAGATGGCGCTGCTCATCTACGCGTGGTTTATTGTTAGGCTACTGTAGATGGCGTTACACAAAAACTAACGTCGCAAAAATTTATAAAAGGACTACAATTTCACTTACCAGTAAAATTGCCGTCATAGTATGTACGGATTCTATTATGGTAAACGATATACTTTTAATTTAATTCGACTTAGTTCGTTCGGGAAAGTTGTCAAATGTGGCTTATGTGTAAATACCTACTCCAACGCCAGTTTTGCAAATGATTCAACATGACACATCCGGTGTTAAAAATAAACCTACATAGGTACCTACATCATCATCAGCCCGTATAACGTCCGATTTTGCCATAGTCATTAAGTTTGGCAGGAGGGTTGGTGCCCGCAGTATTATATTATGAAACATTAAGAAATGATGCTTCCCGTTCTCTGGTATACGCCTGTTATGGTCATGCTATAACAATGGTGACCAGCGGTTTAATATGCTTTTCGTGGCGTTGTTGGTAGTCTCACAACCAGCTAGACCCGGAATCAAATAATAGAATTTACACAAACATTTCTTGTCCGGTGCGGGGATCGAACCAACGACTTCCGAAACTTATAGCCAGACTTCTACGTTTGTATGTGTATGTGTTATTTCCGTCCATTAGCTATACCGATTTAAATAAATTTCTTAGTACTTGGGATCAGTTACTAACAAGTCAAGCGTGGACATGCATTGTTCTCTCATTCTAAAGGTCTATCCGTTACATTGTGTGATATTTTCACTAGAAAAGTTGTTTTCCAACAATGTGAATACACAATAAATAACTAGAATTATATTAGCTACCACTAAACAAGGAAATAATGGTACAAACTATATATTGTAGTTGCTTATTACCAATACATAATTGGAGCCTTCTTTTCTTTTCCAGTAAATACGTTTTGAACGCTTATTAGAAACTAAGTAATTTATTTCTTGTATTCTACGTATGTCTTTGTGTTAAGTATAGGTCTCATATAAATACATGTAATTGTTCGTTACTCTATATTTACTACACAATGTTAAGTTTCTAGGGTTCCATACCCGAAGGGTAAAAACGGGACCGTATAACTAAAGACTTAGCTGACTGTCACCAGGCTCAAAAACCGCGATAGCTAGACAGTTGAAATGTTCACAAGCAATGTATTTCTGGTGCCGCTATAACAACAATTAAAACAAAATAAAATAAATATTTGTGGGAATATAAATATAAAGGGCACAAAAATCATGTATGTTGTATGTGAGCCACCAAGGAAGGTCGACCCAACCAACTGGATCTGGAAAGAAATTGTAATTACATTACAACAAGATTTCTTGTCCGGCGTGGGTATCGAAGCCACGACCTCTTATATAGATGCGGTAATTGATTTTGTTTATGAATAAATGACTATGAATATGAGTGTTATTATTATTTTACTCAGTTAATAGCATAAATACGTAGTATATTTACAATTTATTATAAACCCGGCAAACTTCGTACCGCCTCAAAATCTACGCGGTGTCCTACATCTACCCTACCCTACCCCTACCTCTACCCTACACCTACCCTAAAGTATTTGCTATAGTCACCACGCTTAGCAGGCGGGTTGGTGATCGCAGTATTATGTTGTAAAATTCAAGGAAACGTTGCTGCCCGTTTCTTCATATACGAATATTATAGATGATGTTATTACAATCGGGCCCAACGACTATACGTGCTTTCCGAGGCACGTAGGTCCCTCAACCAACCAGACACGGAAACAAATCTTAGAATTTACACAAAGATTTCCTGTCCAGCATGAGGATCGAACCCACGACCTCCAAGATTTTAAGCTATCCAAATATCGCTACGCTACGGAGGTTGTCCCCTTATAGCTTTTTTTAAGTATTTCATAGAACTTAAATAGTTTAGCGGCACCAGTTTTTTTTTCCCAGGGCCCTTGATTACCTACCTAGTTACGCCGCTGATGGTACGCGCACAGCTTGAGAACTTCTAGGTAAACCGATTAATGTTATTTTTTTATTGTATTCATAAATGCGTATCATAGAACAAATTGTAAAACTTCTCGGAAAATGGTAAATATTCTTCGACTATCGCTATTCTGGGCACCAACAGCCAGTCTATACTAATGTATAAAGCTTAAAAGTTTGTTTGTTTGCTTGAAACTCAGGAACAACTGGTGCGATTTTAAAAAATATTTTTCTGTGAGATGGCCCCATTTATCTTTGGAGGCTATAGGCAATATTTTATATTGAAGTTCTCCCTGGTACGGGAGCTATGGCGGGCGGGTTACCTACCCGCCGCCTACCGTCCTAGGCTCGGCCTCGGGGAGTGGGGCACATGGGCCCCGCTCCCTCGAGGCCGGCCCATGAGCCCAACAAATTTTCGGGATTTTGGGACTTTGGTCGGGAGATACAATAATAAAATCAAATTAAAGATATTGAGAACATTAATAAAGTAATTTTGTTTTATTGAAGATTGGACAAAAGGCTGAGACCTAAAAAAAAATTGAGTGACTCGGTCATTAAGAGGGGCCTCCGGACACCATTTTCTTTTTGAAATTCAAACAAGTTTTGAAAATTATTGTTTTATAATTAAGTGGTTTTTCAGGAGATATTTTATATCGTCGGGAGTCGAAAGGGTATCCAAAAATCCCGTCCATCTGGCAACCCCAGGTGTAGGGTCCTCTCCTCGTGGTATGACTATAGCATACCACGCTATGGAGAGGGCGAGTCCCACATACCCTTCGCTGGCGCGGGACCGCTGCGCTGCAGCGGCGGATGGAATGCGTAAATGCATTTGCCCCCAGACAACAAAAAAAAAAACCTATAAATGGGCTACCACATTTCAGAGTTACGGATAGAGGCTATTTGCATATTTTTTTATATGAAGTGACTATTTTCATTAATATTATATAATATTTCGTAAATATTTTCTTGGTATATTTTTAAGATGAAAAGTTCGTACCCACTAGGTAGCTAGCGGACAATTTTACCAAATATGACATTATATACGTATCGAATTAATGTACTATGTAATAGCTGTGCCCCGCGGTTTTACCCGCGTCATTCTGCTCCAGTGAGTCGGAACGTGATATTTTGTAGCCTTTATGTTAATCCAGCGTATAACCAATCCCGATGCAAAATTTCAGCTAATTCCGTTCAGTACCTAGTTATGGCGTAAAAGAGTATCAAACATCCATCCATTCATTCATACTTACAAACTTTCGCGTTTATAATATTAGTACCTAGGATAGGATAAAGTTTATAGAAAACGGAGTTTAAACCTCATCCAATCGTCAAGAAACTTAATACACAAGAAAGTTCATATTAGATCAAATTTTCAGGTACATACCTACCTAAATAATTAATAGAATCAGCCGTTATCTTGCGGAAATCCATATTAATCTAAATTAAAAATAACGAATGGTGTTAATGAATTGTCTTTTTAATTTAGACTAGCGGCCCGCCCCGGCTTCGCACGGGTGGACTTTTATACCCTACCCCTGCCCTATCCTACCCCTACCCTACCCCTACCCTACCCCTACCCCTACCCCTACCCTACCCCTACCCTACCCCTACCCTACCCCTACCCTACCCCTACCCTACCCCTACCCTACCCCTACCCTAACCCTACCCTACCCCTACCCTACCCCTACCCTACCCCTACCCTACCCCTACCCTACCCCTACCCTACCCCTACCCTACCCCTACCCTACCCCTACCCTACCCCTACCCTACCCCTACCCTACCCCTACCCTACCCCTACCCTACCCCTACCCTACCCCTACCCTACCCCTACCCTACCCCTACCCTACCCCTACCCTACCCCTACCCTACCCCTACCCTACCCCTACCCTACCCCTACCCTACCCTACCCTACCCTACCCTACCCTACCCTATCCCTACCCAAAAGTATCCTATGTCCTTCTCCCAGTTCTTAGCTACCTCCCTACCAATTTTCAGCCAAATCGGTTCAGCCGTTCTTGAGTTATAAATAGTGTAACTAACACGACTTTCTTTTGTTTTTAAAATGTATTCTGCTATTCGGGACGGAAACAAATCCAACAAATCAAAAACCATGGCAATCGGTCCAGCCGTTCTCGAGTTATAAGTGTTGTAACAAACACGACTTTCTTTTATATATATAGATATCAGGTAAAATACTTAAAGTGAGAACGTTTCAACTTTATAAGGAAAATACACGTTTCATCTCCCCAACTATACTTTTATTAGGAAATATCAAGCAATTTATAAAGTGAATACATTTTATAATTTCCCAGTGCTGTTCATGATGATGTGGGATTATCCCAACGTAACCACTGATCATCGCTGATGCGCGAACATTTCGTTATTTCCTACCAACTAGGAAAAGCCTGTTGAGGTGAACAATTATTCAATTGGTGCCGCCCACAAAAAGTAGTTAGGTGTATACCTACCTACTATTTGTGTGCGGCACAATCATCAGTAGTAAGTGATGAACTTAAATTGTACCTACATGTTACGTCTAATTTTAAAGTCTGTAGTTTTGTTTGTAAAAAATCCCTGGGTTTTATTATAAAATTACAGACTTTCTACTAGTTCACTCAGTGTTTACAGTATTTTTTTTTAGACCTGGTGTCATGGGTTCGTTTCCCTTCCAGAATAATTATTATTTGTGTGAACCACAGTTAGATTTTCTGAGTCTGGATGTGGTTTGTTTTTCCTAGCCCCTCGTAGAGGCCCGCAATCTGTAAAGTTAGGCGACAGTTATATAAAACTCCCCTAAAAATAACTAAAAGTTGAACCGAATGTATGAATTCTTAGGGGTATTGGGAATAATTGGGTAGGTTAGTAAACTAATAAACCCTCAATCTCATCGCGACCGCCTGAGGTCCAAGCCCCACAGGGGACGCCTTCTTCCGCAAGTTGCTTATTTTGTAGTTTTCAAACTATTTATTAAGGCTGGAACTCTACTCGCCTTTATGTCCGGTAAAGTAGCAAACGTGGCTGACTACGTATGTCCGTCCGAAAAAAAAGGTGAGCTATGTATTCGTAAATTGAGTTTGTAAAGTCTTCCGCGACTCAGGGTTATTTCCCTGGTGCGGGAGTAGTCTTTAAATAAAAAGAAAGAAAGAAAAAGTCAAGTGTTGGTAATATTATGCACCAACATTTTCTTTTAATTCGCAGTAGGTACCTAATAGTCTGAGAGCTGGCACTAATTTTTGGGTAGGTATTTGAGGCAAGCTGAAAACTTGTTAAATTCCTTTTCTACTTTACCCCAACACGAATCTGCAGACCTGGCTGGTGAGTAGCAGGGCTAACTCGAACCCTAACATTTTTTATTATTTTTTATTTCCAAAAATATATTTGAGGGATTTTCTTTACGAAAAAAATATTTTTTAGTTATAATTATACTTTTTAAATTTTCAAGTTACCGCAATTGATTTTTATATATTTTTGCAAAATATGTTTGCATATGTCTGGCTATGTTAAAATCGTGAGTAAATCGTCTGGCTTACTATTTTTTAAACATTAAACTACAACATATAAAAAATCATACTGCCTCAAATATATATTTAATTTTTCTTAACATCTAAAAAAAATAGGGGTCTTAGCTCCCGCTACTCATCAGCCAGGTCTGCAGTTCCGTGTTGGGATATAACAGGAGAGGTATATGACAAATTTTAAGCTTGCTTCAAATACCTACCAAAAATTGCCACCAGCTCTCCTAATATAATAATTGTGTAATTCGACGTAACTTGATAGGACATATTGCTATACAGAAAATTACGTATAATTAGTAATAATTACGTACTCGATGTAAGTCAAAACATTGCTGATCGTATTAATTAATAGCGCTCTTGTTGGATATCTAGTAATTATATTTAATTAAGTTTAATTAGCCGCGGTCGGAGTTGCACATTTTGTACATATATAATAACTAGCTTTCAGCGCTGTCTCACCCGTGTGCCTGTCCCTGTTAGAGGGATTGACACCCATGACAAAAAGAATGATCTCGGAGTTTCTTATAGTCTTTCTTCTCCGAGTGTCACACCGTAGGTAGATAGAGAAAGACTCGTAGGAAGCTAGGATAGGGTCCGGTCGTACTTGCAAGGGGAGGCTCGCGACGCGTCTTATGCCTCAGACCCGATCCCAGCCCGCGCTGGTTGATCTTAATTATATTTTATAATAAGCGATTATCAAATGTCATAACAACATTGATAAAAATTTATTTAATTACATCATTGTTGAAATGTAAACTAATTTATTAGTTAAGATTGTTTTTTCTTTTTTGTTTCCATTATCATAAGTACGATCTATTCGTCTATATTATCAATAAACTTTTTCATTTCATTTCATTTTCATTTCCTTTCACCCCGGGCAAGAATATTATGGCGCCCACTTAAGGAAATCAAAATCGAGTGTTCATGTGCTGAACCATCGTGAACGTGTACAAAGAATGTTATCTTCTGCCCTTTGTAGCAGTTAGGACATTGTAAACGGTCGTAGACGCTCGAGACGAAAGACTAAGTACACAAATCGGTGACCTCACACCGCGCTCGAAGGTGTAGCAGTCGCCACCATCCGACACGCGTTCTAGTATGGCGGGGGAAGCACTCACTCACACCTCCACCAATCGTCCCCTCAAATTTGGCGCCCGGGGCCGTCGCCCCATCGCGCCCCCCTGAACGCCAAATAGTGGGAACTTTGTAATAAAATATAGCCTTATAGCTTTCCCCAATAAATAAGCTTTCTTACACTGAAATAATTTTTCAAATCGGACCAGTTGTTCCATCTGGTTAGCGCGTTAAAGCAAACAAAATAACAAACTGTAGGCATTGTGAAGTGAAACCGCTCGCAGGAAGCTTGTCTTTTAATATTTATTTATTTAAAAGCTTCCCGCACGCAATTTAACCTTGTAACTCCCGTCCCCGTAGGAACTTCTAAATGAAATATGACCTATAGCCTTCCTCGATAAATGTCCAGTAGTTCCTGAGATAAGCGCGTTCAAGCAAACAAACAAACTCTTCAGCTTTATATATTACTTCACCCGCGTAACTCCCGTTCCCGTGGGAATTTCATAATTAAATATAGTCTATGTCATCCGGGGATAGTGTAGCTTTCAATCGGTGAAAGAATTTTTCAAATCAGTCCAGTAGTTTCGGAGCCTATTTAATACAAACAAACAATCAATTAAATCTTTCCTCTTTATAATATTAGTATAGATATAAGATTTAGGCTCCATTGAGCAGCTAATAGCATTAAAGTAGCGATGAGGTCTCGAAACCAGTTATGCGCTCCGTTGACTTAAATGTTTTTCCTATCATCAGAGCCACGAGTAGTTCCGAGTAACTGATAATGAAAGGTCTAATTATTACCAGTTCGCGGTAACTCTGGCCGGCCCTCACTTACAGCGGTAATTATACCATTCGAATGTACAACGTTTCACCGAACCGATTCTCCCTTTGATATTTATACTCGTTAACGAATTAAACGATATTTATTCTATCTATAATTTGATTGTGTCACCGGAAAATAATACGAATCGTAGGTTAACAAAAAAGTAACAAAACAAAAAGGTTTCAACTTCAATTAGTCCTGTTGAACTCCATTGGTTAAGGTTTAGTTTTTTTAACCACCCGAAACCTAGTTAGTTTATCAACTAACTAGAAAGTTGATCAACTTACGATTCTTATTATTTGCCGGTGACAATTGCATTTTATAAATTTGCATATTAAGCTGGCTGTCCCTCACTTATAACTATGATAGGCTAGTTGACAATTTTTTGAAATTATTTTGATATGGTTAAGAATGGTTTTACTAGACCAAGACAATAAATATAGTATTATTTTGAGAACTAGAAAGCGCTACAACAAATATTTTAAAATTGACGTGACATTTAGAGATGAAAACTGTGTCCTGACGTCAATCCTAGATTGATGAGATCTAGGATTGACGTCAGGACACAAATAATGTATGATTAAAATTACTGACATAGAAAATATAATAGTAAAGGATCGCGTTCTGGTTTTTTAACTGGACGTATGTCGTCCCAAAATGGCTGATCGCGTTTTCGGAAATTAAAGACTTTTGGAAGACAAATAATAATTTTCATATTAAGTTATTACTAACATCAAGTTTTCTGAACATACATTATTATATTTAGGTTCCATATGACAAATAATTTTAGATATCATTGTAAAGGTGCGTACATACGATGATATAAAACATGTTTCAGTAATGTGGAGACTGAATGTTATAAAACATGTTATTTAGTTATTTAAAAGGTTATTTAATAATACATACAACAGTTGCAGCAGCAGCTAGCAAAACGTCGTCTTGTGTCGACATTGTGAATAGCACTGCAGAACGACCAACGAAAATGTCATACAACATTGTTATTACATTGTAATTCTAATGTGTACAGTATTGTTATATGTTGCAAAGTTGAAAAACAATGTAAGATAATGTGGACGTGTTATACACAGGTTATACAACATGCTACTTAATCTGTACGAACCTTAACATAATTCATATTGGTCAATAGCTTATTTAGTGGCTGACTTACACATTTGTCGCTAGTAGGCTATTCAAATTTTGCCGCCCCTACTATTGAACTACTAATAATTTTAATTTTGAAAATTTTAGACGTTAAGCCCTTCTTCTTCGGAAGGGTTAATTTGCCGCCCCTAAATTCTGCCGCTCTAGGCCTACTTAGCCTGTCGGTAAATCCGCCACTGAGCTTATTACTTACACCATTCGAATGTATAACGTTTCCCCGAATTGATTCTCCCTTTGATATTAATACTTGTAAAAAATATGCATTAAGTTATGTGTAACTGTGAAATTTGAATAATTAATCGTTTGAGCTGCTGCCCACTTGGCCGTGACCGATAGGTGTAAAAAACCTTTATTAAAGTATAATCATTCTGTATAAGCATAACTAGACTTCGGAAGAATAAGGCCGGGACTCCACCAAAGCGGAGATGTGTGCGGTGTGCTGTGTGAGAAGAGATGTTTTTCAGCTCGGATAAATTCTCCGAAGCTGTGCGGAAATGCGTAGTGTAGCAGAGATGTGTGCTGGCTAGCCTTGCGAATGTGCGTTGTGCGAGGCATTTAGTGCTCAGTACGCATTCATTGTGGCGGGCGGAAGGGGGAGGGTGACATCGATCACTGCACGCCGCCGCTCACATCACTCGTCTCCGCCGTGCGTCGTCCGCACACAGCTCACTTCTCCGCTTCGATCGCGCCATACAAATATTACATACCTCCGCACAGCGATCGAAGCTTAGCGGAGAGGAGATGTCTCAATAACGCAATTCTATTGGTTGTTTAAAAAACATCTCTCCGCTCGTCTCCTCTCCGCTTTGGTGGAGTCCCGACCTAAGGACGGATGTCTATTATACTTCGGAAGCATTTGGTCGTAAGTGCCAGTTCACGATGAAGGCACATACGACTAGGGTTGCTACCCGTTCTTTATTACTTATATCATCATCAGCCCGTATAACGTCCACTGCTGAACATGGGCCTCCTCCCGAGGGAGGGTATTTGCCATAGTCACTACGCTTGGCAGACGGGTTGGTATATTATATAGTATCGTACAATACTTCAGTCAAATGTACTATACATTATAAAAAAATAATATAGTACAAAAAGTACTATATTTTTTGCTAAATTAAAATTCACCCCATTTAAAAATTTTGACCGCACCCGCAGCGCGGCTATTAAGGCTGCCTGTCCACCGGAGCGGAGCGAGGTAATGGAGCGGAGAAACGGAGAAATATTAACCGATAGGATTTCACAAAATCTCCGCTCCTGCAATTCTATTGGTTAATATTTCTCTGTTTCTCCGCTCCGCTACCTCGCTCCGCTCCGGTGGACAGGCAGCCTAATGCTACTGCATAATAGGTGGAGGACTGAAAGAAAAAAAAAAGCTTGTTGAGCGACTCTGAGTCATTAAGAGGGGCCTCTAGACATAATCTTAATCCAGCACTGTATGGATCATACACGTGGAAAAAATATTAAAAATAAATGTATACTATTTCTTTTTCGTGAATTTCCCAAACGTACTATATGTATAATTATATAGCAACTTTTTGTAAAAAGTACTATTGTTTGGTTCAAAAGTAACATTTTGTATTAAATACTCTTTTATAGTGACAACTACATTTTCAATGTACCCATTTGTTTATGGTAAATAAAAAATATATAGTGTGACATTAACAAGAGCCGACAACACATTGTTTTATTTGCAAAATACCAAATTCCTAAATATTTTCGTAAATTAATCTACAAATACAACATAATTGGTCCTAATCGAGCCTGATACCAGTGTAAATATATGAAAACGGAAAAAGTTAGAACTGTTTGCAGTAAAAATTGGACATTGTATATAAGTGGTGTGTGTACATAGTGAACTGTATATATTGTAAAAATTCTTGAAAATATATAACATGGCGACTAAAAAAATGATCGAACAATGCATTTGTGAGTTGGAAGATACCTATTTGCTAATTACTAAGGCGGTACAAAACTTTAAAAAATGTCCGAAATCACGCTTGTCAAAGGGATATTTAGAGGTAAAACTGAAAAGTTTCAATGACTACTGGGATTCGTTTCGCGCTGCAAACCTAGAGTTAATGCGCTTAATACCTAAATCAGAGCGTAAAGACATAGAGTATTTCAACAGAGACGAATATTCGGAATGCGAAGATGTTATTATGGACATTACGGCGAACATTACAGACATGTTAGATTCAATAATATCCTCTACTGCGTCCACGACACTACCGCCAGCAAAGGAACAATTTAGTATGCCAGCTCAAGTCCAGTTGCCACAAATTCAATTAAAGACATTTTCAGGAAATTACGATGAATGGCCAACTTTTCAAGATTTATTTGAATCTTTAGTCGATAAGAATACAACCTTAAGCAAAGTACAGAAACTGCACTACTTAAAGGTCAGCGTCACTGGAGAAGCTGAAAGTTTATTGAAGTCTATACAAGTAACAGAACAAAATTATCAACTTGCATGGAATACCCTCAAGAATCGGTATGACAACAAACGCCTCATTGTAACATCACTCCTAAAACGACTATTTAACCAAAAAAAGTCACACATGCAATCTGCTAGCTGTATAAAGTCACTGCATGATATTACTAGCGAGTGTTTGAATAGTCTGAAGAACATAGGTGTCAACACTGAATCATGGGACCCGCTGATTATATTCTTAGTCGTACAAAGGCTGGATTCGACTACACACAAGGAGTGGGAGGAGTATGTCACTAGCGAGGGACATGAATTACCACAGCTGTCATCGTTTATGAAGTTCCTGCAATCAAGATTCCGTACACTTGAGCTAGTTACTCCTTCTACATCAAAAGATAAACCTACAATAAAAGAACGTACTTACCACATATCCACTGTTGAAAGAATCTGTCCACTCTGTAACGAAAAACATGCATTATACCACTGCAAACAATTTGGAAAAATGGAACCAGCGCAGCGATCTGAGTTTGTGAAGAATAATTTAATTTGTTACAACTGCCTAGTTCCCGGTCACATACTCAAAAGTTGTCGGCTATCTACATCATGTCAAATTTGTCATAAACGTCACCACACTCTTCTGCATACTACAAAAACTACAAAAGAAACAAATACAATGGAGGGACTACAGTCCATACACGTAGCAGAAGATACTGAAGAGATTCAAGTGAATACAACTACACAACCACTCTCATCCACGAGAGGAACAACCTTGCTAGCAACTGCGGTAGTCACAGCGAGAGGAGACGACGCACACACTACTGTATTGCGGGCACTAGTCGATCCAGGTTCACAGGGTTGTTTCATCACAGAGCGAGCGGCACAAGCGTTGAAGGCGCAAAGACACTCAACTCAAGCAAGCATAGTAGGAGTGGGATCCATGAAATCCAACCTTAAACAAGTAGTTCAGGTCGGAATACAGTCAAGATATGAACAATTTAGTATGAAAGTCAAGGCTTACATCATATCTAAACAACTGACTACTAATACACCTACAAAATCACTTGAGTTCAACAACTGGCCTCATCTCAAAGGGCTTACCCTAGCAGATCCAACGTATTACCAACCAGGATCTATTGATATTCTTCTGGGAGTTGAACAGTATTCAAAAATATTACAAAATGAAATCATCAAAGGTCCACCCGGATCACCATGTGCACAAAATACAAAACTGGGATGGATTTTATTTGGAAAAATAGACAATCACATTAAAGAAGAACAACCAATAATAGTCATGCATCACAACATTATAGATGAGATGTTTTTTAACACACCATGGGAAATAGACACAGATACTAAACAAAAATACACACAAAATACCACATGTGAAACATCGTCCACACCATACCTTGCAAATAACACTTTAATGCAATTAACGGAGGATGAAGCAGAAGCTTATTCTATCGCACAAAGAATCATCCGTGAAAATATTCACATTGATGACTGCATCTCAGGCGGAGATTCTGTGGAAGAGGCAAACAAACAGATACAAACAATATTAAATAAAGGCAAATTTAATGTACAAAAATTGTGCCCTAACAGCATTGACTTCATGAAATCAATCAAACCAAAAGGCAGATCTAACAAATCGAATTTAATTATTACACTTGATGGCACAGTGAACGGACTTGGTCTTTTTTGGAATCTAAAGAATGATGAATTTCAATACAAACTAACATTACCAACATCTCCAACGTTGTGCACAAAACATTCTATATTGGCCGATCTACAACGATTATTCGATCCACATGGACGATTTGCTCCAGCTATTGTTTCAATCAAACACTCTACAACTACTGGATGGTACGATTGGATAAATGAATATTTAGAAAAACAATGGCATATAATAAAAGACCATTTAAACAACATACTTACAATAAAAATACAAAGATGGCTACATAAATACAACAGTCAAAGGAACAATCTTACCTTACATGGCTTTAGCGAAGCATCTATGCAAGCTTTGGCTGCTATGGTTTACTACCCAGTAATTCAAGAATATAATACTGTAACAACTAGAATAATTTCTGCAAGAACGAAGGTGGCTCCAATCATACAAACATCCATACCAGAGCTTGAGCTATGCGCAACTGTACTACTACCTAATTCACTAAATCCTTACCTTGATGAAGATGGCCTAAGGGTAGGTGGTAGAGTGCGTCATGCAGACCACAACGAAACCAGCAAATATCCTGCAATACTACAAAATATTAAAAAAAAAAAATTACTTGCTTGTCGCTGATGCTCACCAGAAGACACCCTATGGCGGAATCCAGCTCGTTCGTTGTTATCTTCACATACGGCACCGGATTCTGAAATCTAAGTCATGAGTAAAAACTTACCTTCAAAAATGTTTCACAAGTAAAACGATTACAGCCAGCACGAAAACTCAGATAGTGAGAGATCTTACAAAAGTACGAGTAACACCAGCTCGACCGTTTGTTGATAGCGGCATAGATTTTACCTGTTTTAGTTTTGTATGGTTTTATCAATTTATTTGTATACATTATTCATTTCAAGTTGATTAGTTTACGTGTAAAATTTATTATTTACTTTCAAAAATGGATTATTTACTTTCAAAAATTGTATAATACTTATCTGTCTTTGTACCTAATAGTATCGTTTAAAAGGGTCATGCCCCTTTTGGCGGGCAGTATGTTTGGTTCAAAAGTAACATTTTGTATTAAATACTCTTTTATAGTGACAACTACATTTTCAATGTACCCATTTGTTTATGGTAAATAAAAAATATATAGTGTGACATTAACAAGAGCCGACAACACATTGTTTTATTTGCAAAATACCAAATTCCTAAATATTTTCGTAAATTAATCTACAAATACAACAACTATATAAAACAAAAACAACCCTAGTCCAGACTCACGAGAAAATATAAAATGTCCGGACAAATAGCTACTTGTACATTTAAAATGTCATGTAAAACATAATTGTTTAAAAAGCCAACTTATGCAACTCAGTTCTTTTACCGTAAAAAAATGGTAACTGAGTGTGACTTGCCTTTTTTACAAAATATGTTGTGTAACAACTATACTACGACGAATGTCTAACGTATGTTGGCACATCCGACCTTACGTTTCTGAGCTCTAGATTAATAGTTTTTTCAATTTACGAGTATTATGCAATTGTAACAATGTTGTATCGTTTATGGGTAACACAAAAAGTAATGAAACGGATATGTTATCGGTTAATGGAATCAATATAATGGGCTTAATTGGCATTGGCTTCTAAAAACACTTACTTAGTTGTAATGATGTTTGTATTCAAGAAAGAAAAGTTTATTTTTATTTGAGACTACATAATTATATAAATTTTTTGAACTCTTTATGGAAAAGATTACCTTACACTATATTTCAAAACTGAGACTAATAACTCTTAACCGGTCCCCCTTAGATGTTACAAAGAGATTAATAAATTTCGATGATCGGTAGGGTTCCACCGTAGCCTAATTGGTTAAGGCATTGGGGGCTTTACCCAAGATGCAGGTTCGAATCCTGCCGGTGCAGCGGTGGTCGAATTTTATTAGTTAAATTGAGATTTTGAAATATAAGATAATTTTAGTATATGGGTGGATATTGACAAAAGTAGTTTGATAGAAAGAAAGAAAAAATGAAAATATATAAATGTATTTCAGTACAACAAACAAGATAATAAACATCATATATAGTGTGTATAATTTATATATACTAGCTTCCCGCGCGCGGTTTCACCCACGTAACTCCCGTTTCCGTGGGAACTTCATAATTAAATATGTCCATGTCATCCGGGGATAGTGCAGCTTTCCAATGGGGAAGGAACTTTTCAATTCCGTCAAGTAGTTTCGTAGCCTATTCAATACAAACAAACAACCAATCAAATGTTTCTTCTTTTTAATATTAGTAAAGATATATGTACTAAAGATACTATTATAAAGTGGAAATATTTGTATTTTTTCGTGTGTTTTTTACGAATAAACTCGAAAACTACTAGATGCATTTCGAAAATTCTTGCCATTAGAATGCTATAACATATGCTATTATAGTTACTGTTTTGTTGTCTATAAATAAATGCAGACCTAGCAAAAACAGAAGGATGTTTACTTTGTACCAAATGCCTATGACGACTACGTATGACGTCCGCTTAGTGTGACGTGTTTGCCATTATCCGACGGTATCATTATAAACGGATTCCACTGTAGGTATTATAAAGAGTATAAATTTGATTAAATGTTTGTTTATATAGAATAGACTAGAAATTAAGTAGCTATTTTTCTTAACCACCTAAAATTAACGATTTGGCTACTTTTCCTTTAGCCATTTCATTGAATGTCGGCGTCCAATTAAAGAGATTCCATTGAATGGCCGATCCGACTATCGATAATAGATAACTATCTGCGGTTTTTTCCGCGTCACTCTTTTCTGAAGTGGGTCGAATTGTGATATTTTGTAGACTATATGCTAATCCAGCTTATAAACTATCCGCGTGCTAACTCTCAGCCAAGTCCATTTAGTAGTTTTTGCGTAAAGGAGTAACAAACATACATACATCCGCACATACAAACATTCGCATTAATAATATCAGTAGGATATCTCGCTATAACTACGAGCAGACGGGCGGGATGCTTACGTCAAGAATTACGTTAATATTTATTTACGATGTATAGCTGCCTACAATGACGTGATGTTAGTGTAGGTAGAACTGAGGGCAATGTCTTTGCAAGGACAGTAGGCACGAAGAATAAAAAAATCGATTTAGTCCGTCAGTTCATCATCAACATCATCATCAGCCCGTGTAACGTCCACTGCTGAACATGGGCCTCCGTCCGAGGGATAGTATTTGCCATAGTCACCACGCTTGGCAGATGGGTTGGTGACCGCAGTATTATGTTGTGCCACACAAGGAAACGCTGTTCCCGTTCCTTGATAAACGATTATTATAGATGATATTATAATAATGTAAGTGGGGATCAAACCCACGACCTCCGAGATCTAAAGCGAGCCATATACCGACAAAGGTTGTCCGTCAGTTAGATTACTAAAAAATATTGGACACGATTTTTTTTTCGTTCCACAATCAAAATATGACGAAGAGCGCGTTGAAATTTCGTGTGACGTCACTTCTAGGTACAATTTTACCTAATAGTGTTGTCACAAGCTCCCCTCTCCTGAACTTTATAGTTTACTGTTGCTTTGTTTTTTTGTAATTTTTTATTGATTTAATAAATAAAAAAATATGTGTCCAATATTTTACGGTAATCTAACTGACGGACTCAAAAAAATTTTTTATTCCTCATACCTATTGTTAACTACTGTTATACTGACCTTAAGATTATTTTAAGACTCATCATCAGCCCGTCTAATGTCCACTGCTTAACGTGGGCCTTCTCCCTAAGGAGGGTTCTGCCATAGTCACCACATTTTGCAGTCGAGTTGGTGCAGTATTATGTTGTACCACACAGGGAAACGCTGCTGCATGTTCCTTGATATACAGACAAATTGTTATAGATGATGTTACAACAATCTTCCGAAGCTTTCCGAAGCATGGAGGGTAGTCCCTCAACCAACCAGACCCGGAAAGTAATCTTGGATTTTACACAAATATTTATTTAAAGCGAGGCTTAAAGCTACACCACAGAGGCTGTTTATGCCTTTTTAAGAGTTAGCCAAAACAATAACTGAGTAGTCATTTGTCTATAACTAGCTTACCGCACGCGGTTTCACCCTCATAACTCCTGTTGCCGTAGAACTTCATAATTTAGTCGATAAATGGGCTATCTAACACTTAAATATTTTTACAAATTATACCAGTAGTTTCTGAGATAAGCGCGTTTAAGAAAACAAACAAACAAATTCAAGGTACTAAGTAACACTATTGTCGTGACAACAACCCATGATACGGTATATTCCCGTTGCCCATCCCCTCCGTGTCAACGAATGGTTGACAGTGGCCAATTAAAAAAAAAATGTTCCCAGTGTCCACCCCTGGGGGCCAGTGATACAAACATTACATTTTTTCTCGTTGGCCAACCCTGGTGGACAGTGACACAATTTTTAAAAACTGGCCTCTTTCTACAAAGTATAAATAAATAATAATAATATCTAGGGACAATGTCACACAGATCATCCTAGCCCCAAACTAAGCAAAGCTTGTACTATGGGTATCAGGCGACGATATACATACTTATATAGATAGATAAATACTTAAATACATAGAAAACATCCATAAACAAAAAGTATATTCGTTTCTTTTAGTACTGTACTTTATTATAAAATTTAAACCTACATTCAACAACTGTAATCGCTAATCGATATAATAAACGTAATAAAAGCGGTGGTGAATTGGAATAATATTAATAAGAAGTGCGACTGTCGATCACTTGTGGACAAAGAGACCAGTTTTTAAAAGTTGTGTCACTGTCCACCAGTGGTGGCCAACGGGAATGTTATAGAAAAATGGTATCACTGTCCATCAGGGGTAGCCAACTGGACTAATTTTAATGTTTGTATCACTGTCCACCAGGGCTGGACGGGGAAGGGGTGGACAACGGAAATATACCCATAATACTACCTTCTGTTAAAAGAATGGTGTATATTCTTGAAGCACCTTACATTTATCACTCAGTACCTTCGAAACCTACTTAGTTTATTGATAGCAGTAATTAATATCTCCTTATCAAACCACTTAAAGATAAAACTTATCATTTTCTTAAAACAACAGTAAAATATTTTACAAACATTACTTTTCGAAAGTCAGACATTAAAAAGATACCAGATTCTCAGTATTTTGAATTCTGTGAATAATTTACTCAACTTTGTATATAAGGAGCTTCTAAAGTATATGCCTTGCGTTTTATAGTGGAGAATATCATGTGTATGCAGTGGCACAGTCGGAAGGGGAAGACCAAATCGGAGACATCCTCGCAAAAGGTCAAATAAAACCCACCCTAAACCCACGTGCTTGTATGAAGAATGTTATGAGAGTGAATTAATCAAAAGATGTGTGTAGGGATCGTAGCAAGTGGAGGTTTGTCTCTGCCTACCCCGCTGGGAAACAGGCGTGGGCTTAAGTATGGATGTAAATATGTATCATGTGTATTGGCAGTGAGAAAAATTGAGTAAATCAATTTATCATTCTCTTTATTATTCGTCTCTGAGGGCGAAATATTATATTACATAGGTACTTACTAGACTCCCGCGCGGTTTTGCCCTCGTAGAACTTCATAATAAAAGGTAGCCTTTCTCGATAAAGGACTATATATCAACACGTAAGCCCTGATATTAGCCTTTAAACAAACAAACTCCTCAGCTTTATATATTAGTAGTTATAGTAGTCTCTGGTATAGTCAAAGTCAAAGTCAAAAGTTCTTTATTCATATAGACACATTTAAAATATTTTAAATCATGTTCTTATGATGCGTCCCATTCTTTTACTACCACCAGTTCTGGACGTGGCAACTCTGAGAAGAACTGGCAAGAAACTCAGAGGAATCCTTTTTTTAAAATAAATTATATTTTACAATGATTAATAAAGCAGTATTGTTTCAGAGCAACTCACTCCCAAGCAGTTTTGTCATTAACATAATCAGAAATTTTATAATAGTCCTTTTTACATAATTTATCTTTGACATATCGTTTAAACTTGTTTGTTGAAAGATCTCTTACATTATTAGGAAGTTTGTTGTAGAAGCGTATACCTACAATGCCCCATAAAAGAATTGCTAATTTTGTGGAGACGTGTAGCATGTAAAACGAGATTATGCTTAGATCTAGTATTAACATTATGAGTGTCGCTTTTTTTCTTAAAACTATCTATATTCTTATGAACATATAAAAGGTTTTCATAGACATATTGTGATGCGACTGTAAGAATATTAGTCTCTTTGAATTTCTCCCGTAGGGAAACCCGCGGACCAAGTTTATATATAGACCTTACAGCTCGTTTCTGTAGTACAAAAATGGTGTCAATGTCCGCACAGTTTCCCCACAGAAGAATTCCATAAGACATTACGCTATGAAAATAACTAAAGTAAACCATTCTAGCAGTATCCAAATCAGTGAGTCGTCTCATAGTTTTAACAGCATAGGCCGCAGAGCTAAGTTTTCCTGATAGTTTCGCAATATTGCAATTTGGAGTCAATAGTTATTCCCAAAAAGACAGTTGACTCCACTGGCTCCAACCGAATACCATTTATTTGCACATTCGTATCATATAGATGACACTTCTCCGCCTGCCGCCCTAGGCTCGGCCTCGGGGTGTGGGGCACATGGGCCCCGCTCCCTTCGAGGCCGACCCATGAGGAGTAGGGACGCCGGACGCCTCCACACTCCGGGCGTCCTTATAACTGGGCAAATGGACCGCAGTCAGTGTGGCTCGGATGATCCCGCGGCGCCATATTAGCCGCGGGTGCCGTCGGGGGGCCGGATTGCTTCGTGCGTACCCGGCCCCCGCCAACGGTGGATCGAAGGAGTGTCCGGGGCGTTTTAGTGGTGCAGGGTCCTCTCCTCGTGGTATGAGCAAAGCCTACCACCGCTATGGAGAGGACGAGTCCCACATATCCCGCCGCCATCGCGCGGATACGCTGCAGCGGCGGTGGGGATGCGTAAATGCATGTCCCCCGGACAAAAAAAAAAGATATAGATGACAGCAGATAGATAGCTATCTGTTGTTAAAGGTATTGCATATACTTTGAAACCACCTTTCTTAATATATATATTATTGTATAAACTAATATATCTTATCGTCGGTTTATGTATTCTCGGAATAAACCATTCAATCTCATTCATTTGTTGATAGTGATAATGACAGTTTCCACGAAGCCCATTCAATCAAATTGATGAGTTGGATGGCTCGTGTCATGATACTAACAGAGGTTGTCCATTCGATAAGTATTCCATAATTTTCAGGGTAACATCTTACAACAACAATCTCGGAGGTTCGATCCAATCGGGACCAACGGCTTAACGTGCTTTCCGAGGCACGGAGAGTAGTCCCTCAACCAACCAGACCCAGAAAGAAATCTTAGTATTTACACAAAGATTTCCTATCCAGCGTGGGAATCGAACCCAAGACCTCCGAGATTTAAAGCAAGCCAAATACCGCTATGCTACGGAGGTTGTAGATAATATTAGTATAGATTAAATTAAGATTTTTCTTTTATTCAGTGTATCATTGAAATATTCATAACATTGAGTATTATTGCAATACGTTTAATCGACACTGTTAAGCATTCGTGTGTTTAACCCACACCGAGCTAAATTCAAACCTTCATATAGGAAATAAATGATAACAGTTTTTGTAGTCTAGAATATTCTGCAATTATATTATTTTTCAATAAAAGCAAACCTTATGATCTAAAGCAGTGTTTTTCAATATTTTTGATTGCGCGACCCCTTTACAAGTTGAAAAAATCTGACGACCCCTTGTGCTATAGACAGATGTAAATGTTCTTTTTATGAGATGCGATAGTTTTGAAAATAAGCACGATGAAGATTTTTGACCCCATTTTTTTTTTTTTTTTTTTTTTTTTTTTTTTTTTTTTTATTATAAAGACATCTCCCGCACTAGGGAAATAAATCCCTGTGTCGCGGGGGACTTTACAAACATACATTTCACGGAAACAAAGTACACCTAGACTCAGAAAAATTATTTGTGGTTCACACAAATAATTGTCCCGGGTGGGAATCGAACCCAGAACACCAGGTCCCAGAAGCAACTACCGTAACCACTGAGCCACCGGTGCGGTGTTTTGAAAAACACTGATCAAAAGCACCAGACTGCATTCATAACTCAATATCCGTTTTCCTTATCCTTTTTATGAGTTAACACACGAATGCTTAACAGCATCCAATATACAATATCGCTTACAAGGAAAAAAGTAATAGCAGTATATTATAATGGACTTACGATACTTTGCTATTATAACAACAGTTCGGGAAACACCCAATGACCCGCTTAGGGAAAAGCTATTTATAAACCGTTAGATTAGATCATCACTTTTATTTATCACACGTGTAGGGTTGCCACCTTTATTTTTAGTTTTTTATATAGTACTTTTTACAAAAAGTAGCGAAATATACAGTTCTTTTGGGAAATTCAGAAAAAAAAGTACACATTTATTTTAAATATTTTTTCTACGTGTATGATCTATACAGTGCCTGATTAAGATTTTGTCCGGAGGGCCTTTTTTTTTTTTGATCTCCACCAACCTATTGTGAAGCCGTATTTTTCATTGTTTTGTTTTCATATGCCGCGCTGAGGGAGCGCTAAATTTTTTTAAATGGAATTAAATTTTTAGTTTAGTAAAAACATATACATAGTACTTTTTGTACTATATTATTTTTGTATAATATATGGCACATTTTACTGAAATATAGTACGATACTATATAGGGTGACTGGTAATTAGTGACCGATACCTAAACACATGATTGTGCTCATGATAACAAACAACTTTTACTACGGCACCAAAACTGAAATCGCAAAAAAAATCAGCTGCTCCCTACCATGTTGACGAGTTATGTGAACATGAATGTATGGAACAGCTGATTGTTTTTCGCGATTTTAGGGTTGGTGCCATAGTAAAATTTGTTTGTTATCATGAGCACAATCATGTGTTTAGGTATCGGTCACTAATTACCAGTCACCCTATATAGTAAGATTTTCCGTAAAGTAGGTATTCAAAAACATTTAAAAATATTTCAACATTGTTCATTCGTTAAGAAATTAAGTGTTACTCATAATGAAACAATGATAATGAAAGAATGAATTTATTCAGCACTTAGGTATTTCCATACACTTGTACTTGTCAAAATCACAATGAAAAAGAACTGTAATTAATAGGTTCTATGAATAAAACTACTTAACGTAACTATAACTAGCAAGTGCAACCTCTGAGTGCTGCAAAATGTAGGACATTACAGACAAATTTACTCCGTCTGTACGTGTGTCATTAATTCCTCTACTCATTATAAGTTCATATTTACATTAATTATTATAGATATAAAATGAAAATTTATAAGAGCATACAATTAAGTGACACACACCTGGGGGCACCCTTATGGGGTTAGGACCACAACCCAGAGATATATAAGTCAGATTTATGGATATAAGAGGAAGTGATCGCTGGCACGGCCTACAGGCGCTGGATCACAGGGCAGGGGTAGGGGCACAACGCGGTTCTCGCCGGCGAGAATCCTACCCTAGCTAACCTGCAACCTTTTACTAGCTACCTAGGTGGACGACCCGGAGAAGAAAGGCAGAAAAAAACTCCAGGCTTCTTTTTTTCGTCATCTTTTGTATGGCCTTTTATTATATGTTTTTTTTACAACTTTTCATTTAAAGTATATCGTGAAATTTTCATAAATATAGCTAAATACTAATTAAAAATCCCCAAGCAAAAAGACATTGTTAGAAAACAAAGGCCTTGAACATACATTTATTTCACACACTCGATTCTGATTACTCAAATACCCTCTCATGATGAGTACTCTTGCAGAAGATCAAAGATAAAATTAACACACATCAGGTTTTCCTAGATATTCTTATCAGTGAGATAAGATATAACTGCTATCAATCATATGTATTAGTAATTTCTTACAATAATACTAGTGACTTCCAGTGAGTTTATATTAATGGTTTCGACGCCAATGTTAGGTTAGGTTAGGTTCAATTCTTGCTTTAAAATATCCAGAAGTCAGGATATCGCCAGAGAGGGCCGGATTGCTCATGCGTACCCGGCCCCCGCCAACGGCGGATCGAAGGAGTGTCCGGGGAGTTTTAGTGGTGTAGGGTCCTCTCCTCGAGGTATGAGTTTAGCATACCACGCTATGGAGAGGGCGAGTCCCACATATCCCACCGCCAGCGCGCGAATACGCTGCAGCGGCGGTGGGAATGCGTGAATGCAGTTCCCCCCGGAAAAAGAAAAATAAAGGACATCGCCAGGGAGCGGTCCTCGCGCGACAGCCTTATAAAATTCTCGTTTATTATTATTTTACTTGGCTCGCTTGAAATATCGCAGGTCGTGTGTTCGATCCCCACAGCGGACATCTTTGTGTAAATTCTCAGATTTCTTTCCGGGTCTGGTTGGTTGAGGGACTACCCTCCGTGCCTCGGAAAGCACGTTAAGCCGTTGGTCCCGATTATTATAACATCATCTGCCTATAATAATCGTATATCAAGGAACGGGCAGCAGCGTTTCCTTGTGTGGTACAACATAATTCTGTGGTCACCAACCCGCATGCCAAGCGTAGTGACTATGGCAAAAACCCTCCCCCGGGAGGTGGCCCATGTTCAGCAGTGGACGTTATATGGGATGATGATGATGATGATTATTTTACTTAACCAACGTTTTTTAACTATATAGGCATTTATAATGCGTCCATTAAAAGTGTTAAATATTGTTTTCTATAAACGGTCCAGCCTTTAACTTAAGATGCAATCAGCATCTATTGATAAAAACCGTACAAAAATCTGATGGGTGTAGCTGTTGCATACAGACAGACAGGCGCGGTGAAGGGCACTGTGTTATACCTATATGGAGTGATATTGATAGGTACGAGTGCTGATAAATATTGTAATCCTCACACTTGAAGAGGATTCCAGCAATTTTTTAATGTTTAAACATAATTGAGACCGTGTTTAATTTGTTATATTGATATGCATACACAAAAACATCTCGTGGCAGCAAAACTTATGAAGTGGAAACAGGAAACAACGCGATAAATTGCAGTTCAAGGCGGATGGCATCCTCTAATATAAGAGGCATGAAGGTCCCTGGCACTTGACGCCCCATAAATAAAAAACAAAAAATTTTTTCGCCGTCACACTCTAAAATCTAAAGTCTGATAAAGAAACTAGCGCGTTAATAGGCTAGTTGATACCTACAAATGAAATTATGTTACAATGATGTTTATTTCTAAAAGTATTTGTCATAATATGAAACCTAAATATAATAATTTCTGTTAAAAAAACTTGAATATGTTTGTATAAACTCAATATGAAAATTATTTCTTTTGTCTATGTCTTTACCTTACGAAAACGCTATCAGCCATTTTGTGACGTCATACGTCTAGTTAAAAACATGAACGCGATCTTATACTATTACACTTTCAGAGTCATGACGTCATCGATCTTGAACACAGATAATGTATAGATCAACATGGCTGACATCGTTTTCATCTCTAAATTTCGAGCCAATTTTAAAATATTCATTTTAGTGCTTTCTAGATCGCAAATAAATGCCATATTTTTTTCTTGTTGTAGTAAAACCATTGTTAACTAGCCCATTACTATGCCAGCTGTAGTACACATATACTTATGTTAGTCACGTATTGACCTATGAGCCGACGACTGGCCGTCTACAGGCGTTAGATCATAAATACCTATACGCAGTACACACACATTATACTATCATTACTCATAGAGCTTTCATCATCATCAGCCCGTATGACGTCCACTGCTGAACATGGGCCTCCTACCGAGGCAGGGTATTGCCATGGTCACCACGCTTGGCAGGCGGGTTGGTGACCGCAGTATTATGTTGAATATACAAGGAAACGCTGTTGCCCGTTCCTTGATATACGATTATTAATATATGATGTTATAACAATCGGGACCAACGGCTGAACGTGCTTTCCGAGGCTCAGAGGGTAGTCCCTCAACTAACCAGACCCGGAAAGAAATCTTAGAATTTGCACTAAGATTTCTTGTCCGGGGATCGAACCCACGACCTCCGAGATTTAAAGCGAACCAATTACCGCTACGCTACGGAGGTTGTCATAGAGCTTTACTTAGAAAAAATATTACACAAAAGAAATATTAGATTACTAGTTCCCGCGCGCGGTTTCATCAGCGTAACTTCCGTGGGAACTTCATAATTCATTATAATGAATTATGAAGCCCATTTATCGATAAATGGGCTATCTAACACAGAAATATTTTTTCACATCGGACCAGTAGTTTCTGAGATTAGCGCGTTCAAGCAAACAAATAAACTCTTTAGCTCGTGGCATTAGTAGTTGCCTGTGATGCCCTTTAACACCTGAATCTGATAGGCCCGCGAACTGATACGTAATACTGCAGTCACCAATCAGCCTGGTAACAGTGCCGAATTAGCCATATAGCAAGTGTAGCGGGCCCCGCACACGAAGATACGTGCGCAAGCAAGAAATCAATAATAATACTATGGATCTGAATCATGGTGCTTCACAATGGGTGTACTACGCTAAATCGAATGCCAAATAATCGAATATCAATTGATCGACCACTATAAATCGAACGACTAAATACTCGAACGTTCATAACATCGAATAGTTATTAAATCGAACATTCAATACATCGCACACTCAATACATCGAGTGATCAAAATATCGAATGTTTGTTTGATCGAGTGATCAAAATATCGAATGTTTGTTTGATCGTTTCATTCTATCAAAAAATATTTTTTAAGAATACAAAAAAAAAACTAAATTTTCATTAACATCTCTTTTGCCTCTTTTTTGTGAAGAAGGTCTTCCCAATGTTGCGTTTGCCTTTTCAATGCAATTAAAATTTAGGTGTTTTTTTTGTATTCTTTTAAAATATTTGTATTGATCTTTGGATAGAATGAATATGCGATGCGTTGAACGCTCGAACCAAACAAACATTCGATATTTTGATCACTCGATCAAACAAACATTCGATATTCTGAACACTCGATGTATTGAGTGTGCGATGTTTTGAATGTTCGATTTAATAACCATTCGATGTTATGAACATTCGAGTATTTAGTCGTTCGATTTATAGTGGTCGATCAATTGATATTCGATTATTTGGCATTCGATTCGGCGTAGTACACCCCTTCACAATAGGTGGCCTAATAGGCCTACAGAGACAGAATTACAGAATTTGCTACAGGCCCCGCGCTGGCTTAATCCAGCACTGCTTGGTAAGCATAGTAGCATGTCAGACTCTTCGAGAGAGGCCAATATTCTGCAGTGAACATATGTATCGAAACAACAAAACATGTTTTTAAAAACAATGTTTTGTATGTAAACAACATACGAAATGATATTCGTATGTGAACAAGTTTACTTACACACACACTCGCACACGCTGACACACACACACACACACTCGCACACACACACTCACACACACACACACGCGCGCGCACACACTCACATACTATCTTATTACTTACTAGCTGCGCCCCGCGGTTTTACCCATGTGTTTTGGCTATATGTTAATCCAGCGTATAACCTATCCCGGTGCAAAATTTCAGCCAATTCCGTTCAGCAGTTTTGGCGTGAAAAAGTAACAAACATCCATCCATATTTACTATCATCATCATCATTTCAGCCGTAGGACGTCATAGATCTCCAGTTGTTGCGGTTAGAAGCGGCCTGCATCCACCGTGATCCTGCGGCTTTAACCAGATCGTCCGTCCATCTAGTAGGTGGATGTCCTACGCTACGCTTGCCGATCCGCGGTCTCCATTCGAGAACTTTTCGGCTCCAACGGCCATCTGTTCTCCGTGCTATATGGCCTGCCCATTGCCACTTCAACGAACTAATCCGTTGGGCTATGTCGGTAACCCGCGTTCTTCTACGTATCTCCTCATTTCTAATCCGATCTCGTAGAGAAACCCCGAGCATAGCCCTCTCCATAGCTCGTTGAGCGACTCTGAGCCTGTTCATAAGGCCTATAGTGAAGCACCACGTTTCGGATCCATAAGTCATCACTGGCAACACACACTGGTTGAAGACTTTCGTCTTTAGGCATTGAGGTATTTTTACTAACTTCTATTCTATTCCTTCTTTTAATTACTATTTTTGTATAAATAATACTACATAAATATAATATTTATAAATAACTGTAAACACCTTAGATCGACACAGTCCACTGTTTGTATATTTTGTTGTTTAGATAGTTCTTTTTTAAGGCTGAACACTGTCTTTCAAGATACAGGTTATCCTAGTTTGAGAGGAAGAATCAATGTTGTTGTACAGATTGTACCAAAACTACTTAATATTGTTAAACAAACTCGTATGAACTTTATAACCATCTGTAACTTCTTTGGATAATACATCATTTATATATTTATTTATTTGAAATTAGTAAACCTATAACAGGTATTTGTAAATAGTTAAAACATATTTTGGCTTATCAATTTACTGTGTTTAATTAATTCAGTTTATTTGGTTATTGCTACCTATTATAATAGTTTATACAGCTTTAGCCTAAAAGCTGTCAGGTATGAAAATACAATATTATTTTATATCTATGATTGAATCTAAGTTCTGCCTTTGAGTATGTTTTTATTTAGACGGACCATAAGTATATCGACGAGCGCGCTTTAGTGCTACCACCGGATCCAATACGCCCCAACTGAGAAGACCCGGCGAAACAAACTCAGTGGGGTTATTCTACTGCCGGTTTCAGCGCGGCCTCATCGAGACGATCCGACGTAACATACTCAGATGGGCACGTCCAAGAAGTTTTTGTCCAGTTACTTTTATCATTTAGTTGGCATTCACAATTTACCAATCGGTTGTCTTTATAATATTATTATTATTTATATTCGTATGTAAACATGGACATAAACATTACATGTCATATATGATCTATATCATTAAACTTTGTTCATGATTCTCAGATTAGCACGAGTGCCAGTAATTATAATTATGAATGTGATGTTCTAGGAAAGGTTATAACATTTGTTCCGTGAATACTGTAGACATCGTCACTATACTTAGAAGTACTGCCACTCACAGCTGATAAAGATATATAAGGGACACGTACTTACGTTTTATCGACAAGCAACTATGTTATCGACTCAAGGTTTGTGGTCAGCTGCTTTAAATATTGGGGTGGAATTTGACTTTGTATTTTATTATATTACTAGCTTTTACCCGCGGCTTCGCTCGCATTGAAGCCAATGTGCTTATGTTCCTTCTATTACCTGCAAAAAAATGTGTACAAAGTTTCATGATGATCGGTTAAGTAATTTCCGCGTGAAAGCTTATCAAACAAACTTACACTCATATTATGGCTATGATTTTTCATTTTAACTTATTTATCTTTATATAATACTAGCGGACCCGACAGACGTTGTCATGCGTGATAATTTATTAATAATATATTTATATATTATATATGATTGATGAATCTAAAGCAACCAGGGCGCCACCCAAACGCATTAAAAAAAAAACATTCAAAGCGTTCCAGCCGTTATGAAGGAGTTCAGTGACATACACACGTACCGTAGAACGATATATATATAAAGATTATGTTAGAAGTAAAAGGTACAAGAGAAATGTTGGCTTTAAAATTTAAAGACTAATAATACCTGTGTGTCTGTCAACTCATTTAGCTGCCAGTGCTGCCACCTCATTGAGCGGTCCTCAAGCCTGTAAGAGAAGCCAATACGCAAGCACCTAGCTACCGACCCGTCGACCGCTACCCCACGAGGAAAACGAACGCACAATGGGGTGTAAGCTATAATGAAAGGAATTTAAATCATAAAAAGTTCATTAAAAGCCACTGAGGCAATATTTTCTTTAATATAGCTTCAAAGTTATTCACGTCACATGCTCAAATTCGTAAATCACTTCATAAGAAATTCTGGTTGCTATAGAACAGTGTGTGTAGAGTGTGTACAAGAAAATAGTGGACTGTATAATAATAGGTTTATTGCCGATAGTAACTATCTAATTAATTAAAAATATATAAAAAGTGTTGTACCTACGCGGGCGGATAGAACGAATCTCTCTTCTTTTGTTTTTTCTTAATATCTTTTTAATTTTCGTTTAGCGCGCTTTTCGGTTGGTCCTATGGTTTGTTTCTTTTTTAAAATGTGGTTTACTACTGATTAAATGTGTAAATGGTTTTTGAATTAACACAATGGTCAAGCATTTCTACTTTAAGGCCACATATAATGATGTAGGGTATTACAGCGAGCCGGCATTTTTTTATTAATATTTACCGCGTGCATCATAATAAATCTGTTTATGTGGAAAAATATGTATTTACTACTAGCTTAGCCCCGCGGTTTTACCCGCGTCACTCTGCTCCAGTGTGTCGGAGCGTGATATTTTGTAGTCTATATGTCAATCCAGCTTATAAACTATCCGTGTGCAAACTTTCAGCCAAATCCATTCAGTAGTTTTTGCGTGAAAGAGTAACAAACATACATACATCCACACATACAAACGTTCGCATTTATAATATTAGGATTACAGATACCGTTTGCCCGCGTGCCCCACAATTATCGTTCACGGCACACTTGCTTTGAAATTATTATTTTTATATTTGCAAAAAAATATTAATTATTAATATATGTAAATAAAGAACATAACATAAAAGAAATGTTAATTATTTGCTACCAACATGATTTAATAAGATCCCCTTTTAGAGCACCGGTTGCCACAGATACGCAGTGATATAGCAGCCCATTGCCATAGTACTACCTACTTTAGCTGGAAGGCTTCGCTGCGCAAAAACCTTCACGTCCCATTTTATTATGACTTCATCAATACAAAGAATATTTTATTTCGATTTATTTGTATTTGTAACACACAAGTGTGTTTTTTGTGAAACATAACACGTGCATATAAACTGATTAAACGGAATAGTTAATAGATAAATCAGTAATGGCGTCGAATAACTTCGCTTTGTTGTAAATAAGTGAATGGATAATTATGTTTTCAGTCCTCTTGCCATAGTCACCACGCTTGGCAGGCGGGTTGGTGACCGCAGTATTATATTATTACATACGCTGGGCAATTTTGCTGCTTGGAATCCAATTGCTATAGATGATGTTATAACAATCGGGACTAACGGCTTCACGTGCTTTCCCAGGCACGATGCCTGGGAAAGCACGTGAAGGCCTCCATTAATGAAAAAAAATATCTTGTGTTTCAGTTCTAAGTATGGGGAACCCTCTAAAATGTATTGTTTTCATTTTCTATTTTTGTGTGAACATCTTAATGCGGTTCACTCACACAATACATCTACTTACCAAGTTTCAACAGTATAGTTCTGATAGTTTCGGAAAAAAGTGGCTGTGACATACGGGCGGACAGACAGACAGATATGACGAATCCATAATAGTTGCGTGTTTTGCCATTTGGCTACGTAACTCTAAAAAGTATTCCTTAACTATATTCATGGCCCTTTAGAATAGTTGTAAGTGTAGTCTCAATAAATATGTATTTTAACTTTATCAGTACTACGAACCGAACACTAATATTATACCGAATAGTTGTGACTAATAAGTACGGTCTGCAGCTACTTAAAGTTGGAAGGAACTGAGTTTATAGGAATTCCTAATAATAACCTTACTAACAACCTTCGTAGCGTGGCGGTATTTGGCTCGCTTTAAATCTCGGAGGTCGTGGGTTCGATCCCCACGCCGTGCAAGAAATCTTTGTGTAAATTCTAAGATTTCTTTCCGGGTCTGGTTGGTTGAGGGACTACCCTCCTTGCCTCGGAAAGCACGTTAAGCCGTTGGTCCCGATTGTTATAGCAAGGAACGGGCATTGAATTTGATTTCATGCTCCCCTGCACTTTTTGGTGAAGTAGCGAAAGCCTCCAGGCTTACTACCTAATTTCTGTCAGTAAAAAAGATGTATCACATCGGGTCTCCGATCCTTAAGGGACGTTAAAATCTTCTTTTTTCATTAAATACTTACTTTCATATTTTTGTTGGAAGCGCTGAGCCCGTGACCCCGCCACAAGCTGCCCCGCGCGCCACCGTCAGCAAATGACACACGCTTGAATAACGCACAGTCCCAATGTGGGGTCACCCTAACTGTACCGTGTAAATAATTTACGTAAACAGTCGATTGTGTCCGAATTCCACCCAAGGTCGTTCTAACCGACATTGACGGTTATTAACCCGGTTTCACAGAAAATTTGATTGTATATAATATTTTATATTTATTCGTGCGCTTCTTAGAAAATATAACAAAAAGTTCAGGCACCTAGCAGACAAATTTATTTAATTTTACAGTTCTGGTAACTTGGTGCAAATCATAATAATAATCATGATTTGATGATGCACTGGTGAATCAGTAGTTACGGTAGTTTTTTTTTTAAGTTTATTGGCAGTCTTTTGTAATCTACTAGTATAATTGTTAACCCCTCGTGCTAAGCTAAAATGCTTGTGTTACGAGTGGCGTCGGTAGTGCAGTGGGTGGGGTTCGAGCGGCGATCTCAAGATCATAAGTGCGACGCCCTAGCCATTAGCCTACGGCCGCTTTAATAATAATAATAATCATATTTTGATGCTGTACCGGTGACTCAGTGTTTACGGTAGTTGCTTGTGAGACCTGGTGTTCAGGGTGCGATTGCCACCCGGGACAATTATTAGTATGAACCACAGATAGGAGATCTGAGTATGGGTGTTATTTGTGTCTGTAAAATGAGTGTCGTAGGGGACTTTTGTGACAGTTGCACAATACTCCCCTAAAATATTAAAAGTCATAATCCCTCAATCTCATCGCCAGCGACCGCCCTGAGCCGAGGTCCAAGCCCCACAGGGGGCACCCTCTTGCGCAGGTTGCTTAGTTTGTAGTTTTTGAACCATTTATTAAGGCTGAGCTTCGCTCGCCTTTATGCCCGGTGAAGTAGGAAAAGCCTCATGGCTACCTACGTATTTCCAACCGAAAAAAAAAGAAAAAAAAAGTGGTGACTTTTCACAAGACAAGTACCCCACACGGATTTATTTTCCTAGTGCGGGAGTTATTTTTATTTATACTAATATTATTAAGAGGAAATCTTTGTATTTTTGTTTCGAAAAAACTCAACTCTTTAAAAACTACCGAACGGATTCCGAGAATTCTTTCAGCATTAGAATGCTACATTATCCCTGAGTAATATAGGCTATATGTTTAATATAAATGTCCACCTGTGCGGAGCCGGGACGGGCCGCTTGTAGAAAATTAAAAATGAAGTAATATTAATAACAAAAGCTGTTCACCGTTATAGTTTTTTTTTTGTTCTCCGGCGGGACTTGCTTTGACGCATTCCCACCGCCGCTGCAGTGTATTCGCGTGGTGGCGATGGGATACGTGGGACTCGCCCTCTCCATCATACCACGAGGAGAATCGGACATCGGACATCCTTCGATCCGCCGTTGGCGGGAGCCGGGTACGCACGAAGCTATCCGGCCCCCCGACGGCACCCGCGGCTAATATGGCGCCGCGGGATCACCGTTCTACCTACCACCGCCATAAAATGCGATACAATAGTTTATCGATACATATATATATTTTTTTTCATTATCTACTAAATTATACTTATAGAAATTCTCGTTACACTGCTTAAGTCATTTGCGCCAAGCTCCCTCCGACTAGAATTATTCGAAGAAATCGCAAGAAATAGCCCAAGTGTCTACTTACAAGTTTCGTATTATTTTGATTCTACGTGTAATTTGGACTGAGGTACGAATTACAAGAAGTGGGAGTATATAGTATAGCCAATGGCTTCTACACCTCAAAGTTCATATACTTGTGTTTTAATGTCATGAGGTCAGCAAACGTGTACCTATACGGCCAGCATAGTAGCGGTTAGGGTGAACCCACATTAGGCAGGCGCGGTCTTCGAGCGTGCGTCACCGTGAGGGTAACGGAGATCGGAGCTCAGCGCTCTAGTTGTTAGCGTCGTCTAATATCAAATAATGCGCACGCCCAATATGGGTTCAGCCTTACTGTGTAGATTGCTAAGAAAAATATATTTAAGCATTATTTAGAAAAAAATATTGCAACCTTTTTGGTTGTTATTTGGAAAAACATTGTTGTCGATTTTTTTTGCCACAAGGCTTTTGCTACTTTACCGGGCTTAAATGCGAGCAGAGCAAATAAATTGTTTAAAAACTACGAACTAAACAACCCGCGCAAGAGGGCGTCCCCTGCGGGACTTGGACCTCGGCTCAGGGCGTTCGCTAGCGGGGGATATCAGGCTATACAGGGTTATTTGTAAAACACCGGTAACCTCTCAGGACTATATTACTAACATCATAAACAACAACTTTTGTTCTACGACCTTTTACAAAACATAATACATTTACCAAAAACAAACCTTCAATATTTCGTTGTCATATCTAACACATTTCAACTCTGTATTCCCCGCTCCCTTCGCTATTTTCGGTACTATCGTTTTCTTTTGCTTCGCATAGACTTCGTAACATTTAGAGCGTTGAATTTAAATATTTTTATTTTTGTGTGTAAATCTGATGAATTAAAATATGATGAATTTTTAAAAGTCATAGAACAAAAGTTGATGATTATGATGTTACTAACGTAGTCCTGAGAGGTTACCGGTGTTTTACAAATAACCCGGTATACAACGTGTTAATTAAATAACGCAACACCTCTTGGGTGGTGATTGTGCTCATGAATATGAACAACTTTTTCTAAGAGGCCAACATTGTATCTCGAAGTAAAAAATCAGCTGTTCCATACAAATAGTCAATACCTACTCGACCAAAATGTATGAAAAAGTTGTGTTTTTTTTTCGAGTTACAAAGGTGGTCCCGTATAAAAAGTTGTTCATATCCATGAGCACAATCACCACCCAAGAGGTTTTGCGTTATTTAATTAACACGTTGTATAAGTATTTAATCATGAACTTCATTCGGGAACAGGCATTACGCGGGTGAAACCGCGCTCGGGTAGCTAGCAACAATATTAACTACTACATAATAATGTAATATGCCATACTTTTTTATCCTAACACCATAATGGCGCAAAAAAGTGGTCCGGAATTACCATTTGTCTTTACCGAGAAGTGAACGCTATTGAATATTAAAATGAATAATCCCAATCGAATTTTGTTTCGGCGAAGCCTTCTCGTTTTTATTATTAAGTCCTTTTTGATTGGCCAATCAAACTTCCCAGAAGTGCGACTCAGTTTGCGTACAGTGTTGCCATATGTTATTGTCAGTTAACCCCAATAACAATTTTATTGTGTTTTTTTTCAATATATGTTATCTTTAGGGTTTGAACTTTGAAACTTCGTTGAGTCAAGTTTCAAAGTCAACGATTAGCTGTGTTATGAACGAAGTAGGTATTATGTTAAGTAGATATATAACAAATAAACATTGCTGCAAGAATGAGAAAGGTCCTCGAATGGAGACCACGAACTGGCAATCGCAGTGTAGGACCGCCTGCACGATGCACCGACGACCTCATAAAGGTCGCGGGGAGTCGGTGGATGCAGGACGCTAGTGATCGTTCCCGCTGGTAATCGATGGGGGAGTCCTATGTTGAAACATTGCTGCACGATACCTGATAGACGATTGTCATAGATGATCTATTAACTTTTGGGACGTATATTAACGTGCTTTCCGAGGCACGGAAGGTACCTCAACCAACCAATTATGCCCGGTGAAGTAGCAAAAGCCTCGTGGCTGTATACATGTCAGTTCGTCTGAAAAAATAAACTAAACCAACCCGTTGCGGAAAGAAATCTTTGATTTTACACTAACATTACTTGGCCAGTTCAATAATTTAGTTGCAATAATTTTTGCCTATTTTTTGCCCAAGATTAGGGTAAAATACTCAATACTGGCAACTCCCTTGCTAAATATTAGTATCCGGTCTGAATATTGCGAAGGAGGTTCAAACTAAGTATTTCCTGCGAATTGGCTAATAACAAATTCGTATGAAGTCTTGTGTAACATGATCGTTATAATTCCGGGAATGGTACCAATAGATGATACGGCTCATAATTATAATATATTGGGCAGTTCTTGGACACCGCACTTATTATAAGTACCTACTTTTTTCCGTACAGACAAATCGCTGCTGCAAAAACAAAATATTCACAAACAAAAATAAAAATAAATTCAAAAATCGTACTATTATTTTTTCATTTCTTTTTAATTAGTGGCTCTTTGGTTGCTAAGCTAAAATGCTTGTGTTACGAGTAGGTTCACGTCGGTAGTGCAATGGGTGGGGTTCGAACCGGCGACCTCAAGATCACAAGTCCGACGACCTAGCCATTGGGCTAAAGCCGCTTTTTCCGATATGCCGTAAATAGGACGGTGCCACCGGTGTTCAGACACAGGGCGTAGACTATCTAGGGCGCAAGAATGGCCAGACCAGCGTAGTTTAATATAATAACAAATGTTACATTTATAAGTTTTGAAATCGCCTAAATAAACATTACAATCTCTCTAACCATCTCCCCTGCTACTTCTGTTGACGGCCTTTTTCTGCGGTAGCAACACCGACTGCCATTCCAGCGCCGACACCATAGTGAGATTAGTAGATTACCGTTTTTGTCATATTGATATCATGATGACTCGGCCCACAGGTTGTTTCGGTTTGTGCCTGATAAGTTCCCGCTGTGCCCCTAGTTTTCGATTCCAACACATACGATAATGTGTTGGAATCGAGTACTACTGAATGAAATAAAGTAGGCCTATACATAGCATAACCTCCGTAGCGTAGCGGTATTTGGCTCGCTTTAAATCTTGGAGGTCGTAGGTTCGATCAGAAAATCTTTGTGTAAATTCTAAGACTTCTTTCCGGGTCTGGTTGGTTGAGGGACTATCCTCCGTGCCTCGGAAAGCACGTTAAGCCGTTGGTCCCCATTGTTATAACATCATCTATAATAATCGTATATCAAGGAACGGGCAGCAGCGTTTCCTTGTGTGGTACAACATCATACCTGCGGTCGCCAACCCGCCTGCCAAGCGTGGTGACTATGGCAACTACCCTCTCTCGGGAGGAGGCCCATGTTCAGCAGTGGACGTTATACGGGTTGATGATGATGATGATGATACATATAGCATTACTCTATCTATACTTTATCTAAAAAAACAAGGGCGCAGTTATAGAAGATCGCACAGGGCGCAGAAAAGGCTACTTACGGCACTGGCGATATGTAACTATTCGTGTGAAAACTATCAGCCAAATCCGTTCCGTAGTTTTTGTGTGAAGACGTAGCAAACATCCATCTATCCGTTATCACAAACTTTCGCGTTTATAATATTAGTAACTAGCGACCCGCCCCGGCTATAATGCTGATGTATCATACATATAAACCTTCCTATTGAATCACTATATCTATTAAAAGATACCGCATCAAAATCCGTTGCGTAGTTTTAAAGATTTAAGCATACATAGGGACATAGGTATGTAGGACAGAGAAAGCGACTTTGTTTTATACTATGTACAGTTAGTGAAGATGCACTGTAACATACGACGGCAAGTATTGACAGGAACAAATTATTTCTAAGCATATCTTCAATGTTATATGATCATCTAACGCAAATAGACGTGATGCGATGCAATTACTGTGTTCCCAGTAGCTTAATACAAGATCTCTGACTAAGAAGATTAAAGTACTATTCAGACTAACCGACTTAAACCGGATCAGGTCGGACGGCATTTAACTATGCGATGAATTCCGCTAGCTTAGCATCATCTTTTACATCTTCATCATCAGTCCGTATTAAGTCCACAGCTGAACATGGACCACCTCCCGTAGGACCATCCGATGCCCTCGTAGACCCGAAATCCGAGAGGCCCGCGAAATGTAAAGTAGAGCGACAGTTGCACAAAACTCCCCTAAAATACTAAAAGTCATAATCCCTCAATCACATTGCCAGCGACCGCCCTGAGCCGAGGTCCGAGCCTCACAGGGGGCGCCCTCTTGCGCAGGTTGCTTAGTTTGTAGTTTTTAAACCATTTATTAAGGCTGGAACTCTGCTACCTACGAATGTCCATCGAAAAAAAGTTAAAATGACGTTACGGAGGTTCCGTAGCGTAGCGATATTTGGCTCGCTGTAAAATCTCTGAGGTCGTGGGTTCGATCCCCACGCCGGACAGGATATCTTAGAGTAAATTCTAAAACTTCTTTCCGGGGCTGGTTGGTTGAGTTGCTGCCCTCCGTGCCTCGGAAAGCACGTTAAACCGTTGCATTGGTCCCGATTGCTATAACATTATCTATAATAATCGTATATCATAATACTGCGGTCACCAACCCGCCTGTCAAGCGTGGTGACTATGGCAAATACCCTCCCTCGGAAGGAGGCCCATGTTCAGCAGTGGACATTATACGGGTTGATGAAGATGATGATGATTATGTCAATAAAGATTATTATTGTAAAATGCTATCCGGGCCGGATGGCCGATGCTAGGCGGTCGGTCTGAAGTGCACTTAAGAAGACTAAGGTTCTATTATCTCTAGCAAAATATATTCTTGTATAATTACTGCTTCGCTTACATAATAACAAGGTGCTTAAGTGGAACAGTATGTTTAATAATATCTGTTATCTTAGAAATCTTTAGGTATAAATCTATCTCATCATCAGCTTTTGGTCGTCCACTGCTGAAAATAGGCCTCCCCCATCGATGTCCAGCGGGAACGGGATTACTAGCGGTCTGCATCCACTGACTCCCCGCAACCTTAATGAGGTCGTCGCGCGTCGGTCCACCTTGCGGGCGGTCGTCCCACGCTGTGCTTGCCAGTTCGTGGTCTCCACTCGAGCACCTTTCTGCTCTATCGGCCGTCAGTTCTTCGAGCTATGTGTCTTGTACATTGCCACTTCAGCTTGCTAATCCGTTAAGCTATATCAGCGACATTTGTTCTCCTGCGGATCTCTTCATTTCTGATTCGATCACGCAGGGAAACGCCGAGCATAGCTCTTTCCATAGCTAGTTGAGTGACTTTGAGCTTAATGAGGCCCACAGAAATAAAATAAATCTATCTATAATGCTACGAGTATATAATACTTACAGCTAAAGAGTTTGTTTGTTTGCTTGTACGTGCTAATCTCAGGATCTACTGGTCCGATTTGTACCTATAGGTAATTCTTTCACTTATTATCGCCCATTTATCGAGGAAGGCTATAGGATATACCTAATTATGAAGTTCCTACGGAAACGGGAGTACGCTGCTGCCCGTTCCCTAGAATGATTGTTATTGATGATGTTATAACAATTGGGACCAACGGCTTATCGTGCTTTCCCAGGCACGGAGGGTAGTCCCTCAACCATCCAGACCCGGAAAGAAATCTTAGAATTTACACAAAGATTTCTTGTCCGCCGTGGGGATCGAACCCACGACCTCCGAGATTTAAAGCCTGCCAAATACCGCTACGCTACGGAGGTTGTCCGTCAAAAGCTTAATTTAAACAATAACAGTGACATAGGAAATAAATCACTATAACCCTACAGTACTACCCTCCCATGCCCTCGTAGACCCGATGTCCGAGAGGCCCGCGAACTGTAAATTAGAACGATAGTCCCACAAAACTCCCCTAAAAAATCTTAAACTCATAATCCCTCTATCTCATCGCCAGCCATGCATCGCTCTAAGCCGAGGTCCAAGCCCCACAGGGAGCGCCCTCTTGCGCAGGTAGCTTAGTTTGTAGTTTTTGAACCATTTTGTGAGGCTGGAGCCCTGCTCGCCTTTATGTCCGGTGAAGTAGCAAAAGCCTCGTGAAAAAACCTTACAGTAATCTGTAGATTGCTTTTTTTTCGGACGGATATTCGCAGTTAGCCAAATATGACTTCAGAAAATGAAGTCCAAATATGAAGTTCGTACATACCTAATCGAATATCGTTATGTAATTGACATAGCTCGAATATATGCTCGGTGAAGTGGGAAAAGCTTCGTGGCCAACTACATATGTCCGTAACGAAAAAAAAAGGTACAAAATTATTTCATTCCCAAAAGAGACTCGCTCCTGTCCTTTTTACTACAATTTCAAGCTATGTATCCATTTATTGTTTTCCAGTTACTGCCTACATACTTTAATTATAACTTTTTGCGAGCATTTACTTAAGGCATGTTCTAATTACTATAATTTTGTTTACAAAGAACCATTTGCTTGTGGATTTTTGAGAAATATGTAATTACAAATTACTTACATTATCCCTTATAGGTAATTGTCCTTACATATTATGTACTTATGCACATAAATTTGTTTCTTTCTGATAGTTTAGTTTATTACAGCGATTCCTGTTACGTAGTCGGCGGTATAATGCCAATACATTCAACTGAAATATAATTAAGCCCTTTTTAATACTTCTACCATCCATATAAGAGGATTACATTCTTAAATAATTGATACAATTATTTCTCAATAATTTAAAATTACTAGTGTTCGAAATGCGACCATAATTATATAAAAAAGGTTTATTCCGGTTGGATCCCCTTACTTAGTTTTTTCAAAACACTGTATCTTAGAACGCGCGTGGATTATTTCAGCAACACACTGCATCTTCAATTACCGTGTTTTGCAATTTTAAGACTTTAGTTTTAGACAAATACAGTGTTTTTTACATTGCGATATCTCAGTTATTCTAGTATAAAACCCAAAATATTTGAATGCAGGACCATGTAACAGGCTAAGAGAAATCGATTGGGCGTTGTTAAGTCAAAACACTGTAACTTAAGATACAGTGTATTGGATTCACACGGTACTATGGAGAGGACGATTCCTACATAGTACTTCCCCTTCGCCAGCGCGGGAACGCTGCAGCGGTGGATGCGTAAAGGCATTTCCCACTGGACAAAAAAAGGGGGGTACCCTCTTGCACAGGTTGCTTAGTTTATACTTAAAAAAACCGGCCAAGTGCGAGTCGGACACGCGCACGAAGGGTTCCGTTGTTCCGTACCATATTCAAGTGCCTACCTATCGCAGTTATTGATACCTAAGCAAAAAAAATATGTTATGTTTGTTGTATGGGAGCCCCCCTTAAATATTTATTTTTAGTATTTGTTGTTATAACGGTAATAGAAATACATCATCTGTAAAAATTGAGCGCGCGACGCGTCCCCCCTCATCCTCCTGACCCTTAGTTTGCAAAGAACCATCCGATGCCCTCGTAGACCCGAAGTCCGACAGGCCTGCGAACTGTAAAGTAGAGCGACAGTTGCACAAAACTCCCCTAAAATACTTAAAGTCATAATTCTCAATTTCATCACCAGCGACCGCCCTGAGCCGAGGTCCAAGTCCACAGGAGGCGCCATCTTGCGCAGGTTGCTTAGTTTGTAGTTTTTAAACCATTTATTAAGGCTGGAGCTCTGTTCGCCTTTATGCCCGGTGAAGTAGCAAAAGCCTCGTGGCTAACTACGTATGTCCATCCGCAAAAAAAAGTGTAAAGAGTAGTAGTGATATGTTTAATCCCACAGGTCTTAGTTTATAACGTACCGACGACCATGTACCACATAATAATGTTGAAATAGCATAGAAACATTTTCTTCACAAACAAACAACAGCAGTTCTCAGTAAATATGCATTTCTAGCGAGCAGATAACAAACAGCAAGTACTGTCGGGGACATCAACGGTGAACCATATGTAAATATATAACCGACTAGCTGCGTACCATGGTTTTACCCGCGTTACTGTGCTCCAGTGGGTTGGAGCGTGATCTTTTGTAGCCTATATGTTAATCCAGCGTATAACCTATCCCGGTGCAAAATTTCAGCCAATTCCGTTCAGTAATTTTGGCGTGAAAGAGTAACAAACGTCCATCCATCCATACTTACAAACTTTCGCGTTTATAATATTAGTAGCATAGGATCTATCGCGGGAGCTGGCAATACTGTAAAAGAAGATAATTTTCTCTTTTATAATAATAGTGGAATTAATTGCCTACCATCGTTCACATAGCGATGTAGTGACGAACGATTCTCGGTTCTTATGAAACTCCGATGAATCTTACAATAGGGGAAATGTATGATACTCTTGTACCGAGTATTTCCACTGTACACAATAAAAGAATTACATAGACAGGTAAATAAGGTACTATGCAGAACATTTTCAGACCTAAATAAACTTTTCAAGTCCTAATTATTTGAATGTTTATTAAATTAGTAGGATATATGCGGTCCAACGGGGTCAATAGACTTCGAAGGTCTTATAGGAAACAGCTATGTTTTATGATAATTGTCGCTAGTTGCCTTAAAAAGCCGCAGGTAATTTTACAAACACTGAATTTACGGACATAAAGCCCACCCAGAGTCAGAAATAATATCCGTACTGCACTCAAAGTACTTAATAAATAAATAAATACATAACTATGGCTTAAAAATTGTTACTATTGTTACAACTTGTTAAAGAAAAACAGTCTACTGAATATTGCATTCTGCCTTCTATGGGGTTTTGAGCTGGTCAACCTTAACACAGCCTAGCTGCTCCAAGCTAGGACATGACATTCCTTTCATTATGTTACTAGAAATTTGTACCTAAATTCTTTTTTATTTGAAACCCAAGAAGGCCGGATTTAAGGGAGGGCATTCAGGGCTTATAACCCCGGGGCCTCCACAATAGAGTTTTAAAATCTTTCAAATTCTACTGAGTCAACACTACATTTTTTTTTTTAGGTTTGTACCTTATAATGTAATGGTTAGTTTTAATGTAATAGTTCTTACATATTGTAAAAACGGTTATTCATATAGATGAAAACCGTTATTAGTGAACAAGTATAGACTTGTTCACTTAAATTAGACAATCAGTAAAATATCATAATTCAAATCGCCCTGAAAAGTAGGTATTAGAGATGGGCCGACTATAGTATTTGCCGACTATAGTATTTGCCGACTAACCGACTACCCGACTAATCGGTTTTCAAAATGCCGACTAATCGGAAATGCCGATCATTCTAATACCTACTTGTCAGAGGTGTTCGGGCTTTTTCGTCATCACTCGGCTTACTCATCGCGCGGCCGCTGAGCTTAATTACTGACTGATTAATACGTTCTTATGTTGTAAAGACTGTTACTTTAGATAACTACTCTAATTAATGTTTAGAAATTATAAAACAAGTACAAATTATTTGTTTTATTTCATTTGTTATGCGCCGATTATAATCGGCATTTTTTGCCGATTAGTCGCCGACTAGTCGCCGACTACAAACGAAGCCGAATAGTCGGCTTTCCCGACTAGTCGGCGGCTAGTCGGCCCATCTCTAGTAGGTATATACTTCAAATTTTCGACACATTTACAGGGAAACTAATTTGTGGCCAGGGGGCCTCTTCTCCTTTGTTGCCCCGGGGCCTCCGGACTTCCAAATCCGGCCCTGTAACCCAATCTGTGTAACATGACTGTAACACTTTATTATTGAAATAAATATGTTATTATTATTCAGCAGTCAATATATAAATATAACTTTGCGGAACCCTGTTAAGTTTTGTACTAGACCTCACTTTATTATTCTCTGTACTACGCGGATTAATGTAATGTGTTCCAACATAGTTCACCGATTGTGACGCCGACAGTACAACAGGTTTACGTAATAATTTAGTGGAATCGTAACTAAACTGGAGCTGATGTTATCGCGGACATTCACAGAGTTTCGTGAATGGACGAGTAGATAGTGTCACTATAAAATTATTTCACAGAAGTCATAGTTTTAATTCCATTGTGGTGGGCAGTGGGTTATTGAAGTATCTTTTAACACATTCGTGCCGCAGGGTAGTTAACGAAACTCATTATTATAAGTTTTGTTTCCACTAAAAAACTAAAAATTGAAATTGAAAGATCATGATAGTGTATTCTGTGTACTGTCTGTAATCATTATCATAAAAATAACACTACTATTCAATTATAATTGTCCTTTACCACGCCGTGGCGACTTGTAAATAAAGCAACATTTAGCACGAAATTGTAAAACATGTATGTAGGTAATCAATGTATTAGTGTATGTTTTGTAAGTTGTCCTAAATAAATAAATAAATAATAACTATTCAATTATACTTAGATAAAAAATAAAATTGTATTTTCATACCTGACAGCTTTTACGCTAAAGCTATAAATATCTAAATATGAAATACAAACTATTTATTATTATTATAACTATATTAACGTCACCTTTTTTAAATAATCAGTTTATCACTTTTACAATATTGTTAAACAGCAGTGTCATTCCAGAGCATGTTACTTTAAAGCCATTGTGTCATTTACATAGTCTGATATTTTGTAAGATGCCTTTTTACATAATTAAGCTTTGACAATGGCTTTAAATTTATTATAGACTAGCGGCCCGCCCCGGCTTCACACGGGTGGACTTTTATACCCTACCCCTGCCCTACCATACCCCTGCCCTACCCTACCCCTGCCCTACCCTACCCCTACCCTAACCCTACCCTACTCCTACCCTACCCCTACCCTACCCCTACCCCTACCCTACCCCTACCCTACCCTACCCCTACCCTACCCCTACCCTACCCCTACCATACCCCTACCCTACCCCTACCCTACCCTACCCTACCCTACCCCTACCCAAAAGTATCCTATGTCCTTCTCCCAGTTCTTAGCTACCTCCCTACCAATTTTCAGCCAAATCGGTTCAGCCGTTCTTGAGTTATAAATAGTGTAACTAACACGACTTTCTTTTGTTTTTAAGATGTATTCTGCTATTCGGGACGGAAACAAATCCAACAAATCAAAAACCATGGCAATCGGTCCAGCCGTTCTCGAGTTATAAGTGTTGTAACAAACACGACTTTCTTTTATATATATAGATATCTAAGTAATTTTCTACCAATTTTAAAAGCCAAAGAAGTATCATTGGCAAACAATACAATCTCATGGGCCTTCCTATTATACTGACGGTTGTTTCACCGAAAACACCGAGATCAATGCCACTGTTATCAAAAAAGTAAGGTTATTCTTTAATAACATTTAAATTATGCTAAATTGTTATTATTAAGCTGTATGATTGAAAATCAATACCCCTAATCTATCATTTTAACTTAAAAAAAGAAGAAATATTAGTTACACGGGTTTAATAATAAAAGCGTTCAGCGAAATCAATTTTTTGAGTGTTCAAACCAACGAATTCCTATTTCCTAAATAAATCAAACGCGCAAATGCAAGCCGGACATGTTCTTTCTGCCACCGATACGTTGCAATGGACAGTTTGTTTTAAGATTAGGTAAGTAAGTAATAAGTAGGTATTAAGATTTAAAAATTATGAGCGAAATCGTTGGCGCCACTGAAGTCAAGTCAAAACACCGGACGCAGTAACAAATCGCTTTATCTTATTTGTTAAGGTTATTATTGATTATAAATTGTTATAACTAAGCAATTGATTATCTAGTTATTAGAAATTATATGCCAATGAGTACTAATTTTAAAGGAAAAAAATATAAAAAATACTTTTTAAAGGAAGACATAGTGCGAACGCGCCGCCGAGCTCAAAATCTCAAAGGTTTTGATTTTTTTTGAATAACTTACGTTTACTTTATTAAGATATAAAATGTGGCCAAAGTAGGCCTTGGTCTTATCTAATTTAGAAAAAAAAACAAGTTTTTATGAATTCATTTAATAGGTTTTGTTGCCCCGGACGTGATTTTTCGGGCCCTCAGAGAATCACCCAAACACACACACACACAATGATTCAGCAAAAGATGAACACTCGGTTCATTTATTGCTGAACCATTGTGAACGTGTACAAAGAATGTTATCTTCTGCCCTTTGTAGCAGTTAAAACATTGTAAACGGTCGTAGACGCGAGTAGACAGGTTTTTCGTTGCTTGATCGAGAGACGCTCGAGACGAAAGACCGGCGATGCGCGCCACGCTCGAAGGTTTAGCTATCCCCACCATCCGACAAACGTTCTAGTTTGGCGGGGGAAGTATCCCACCCCTACCAATCACCCGGCGCCCAGGGCCGTCGCCCCATCGCGCTCCGCTTAACGCCAACACTGCTACGTCTGCTACTAGTATTATACGCTCGCCAATATTTGCCTCAGTCAAATATAAATCTACTACACGCACACATAGGCACACATAGGGCCGCGCGCACAACTGAGTTGAACTATCTGTAGCAGTATATGCCCGGCATTGCCAGTCAAATATTCTGACTTTTCCCGTGATTTTTCCTGAAAATTCTTTCATATAAACCTTGGCTTCAGAATTATCAACATACTTAAAAACGAATCGGCGCGTTCATACATTTTAGGGATCCGTTTTTATTTTTATATAGATAAATAGATAGAGAGGGTAGCGGTAAGCTAAGAAGAATAAACCCTTTTTAAGGTTCCGTCGTCCACAAGGAACCCTTATAGTTTTGTCATGTCTGTCCGTCTGTCTGTCCGTCTGTCTGTCCGTCTGTCCGTCCGGGGTCGTACTCCGTCGTTACTGCACCGATTGTCACGAAAATTGGTGGAGAGATGATACTGAAGATCCAAAACTAGGTTTTTAAAATTATGGAAAATACCCTCCCGATGGAGGGTATTTGCCATAGTAACGCTTGGCAGGCGAGTGGGTGACCGCAGTATTATGTTGTACCACACAAGGAACGCCGCTGCCTATACGATTATTATTAGAGATGGGCCGACTATAGTATTTGCCGACTAACCGACTAGCCGAATAATCGGTTTTCAAAATGCCGATTAGTCGGCCGACTAATCGGCAATGCCGATCATACTAATACCTACTTGTCGGAGGTGTTGGGCTTTTTCGTCATCACTCGGCAATGTCATCGCGCGGCCGCTGAGCACGTTGTGACGTGTTTGTTTACATGTATATTAAAGAACAGTTTGGGCGAAGATGATGACAGCGATTTAAGTAACGACGATAGAAATACCGACAATACCGGCAGCTCCGAAATTACAGTTCATAGCAACTTTTGGGGGGTTTACCAAGAAATGGTAGCGCGAAAAGTGCACAATATTGACGACGAGAAATCTAGTTCGGCTCACGAACTTCACTCTTACTGCGCATGGCCATTGACCCATTTAAGTGGTGGCACTAGAACAGTTCCAGATATCCTGAAATGTCTCATATTGCCAACGTATACCTTTGTTGCCAGCATTGTTTATAGCGAAAGTCTCTTCTCTGAAGCTGGCAACATATATGATGAATCACAACTTGCCTCTTATTAAAAATAAAAATGTTTAAGGACTTTTTAACACTAACCATGAAGATGTTAATAAATAGATAAGTACTTACCATTGCCATTTTATTTGGTTATGTATGTGCCCTATTTTGGTTATTAATAATGTTAAGGTAGTTTAATTACTGACTGATTAATACGTTCTATATTACCTTATTGATTTTTAAATATGATTCAAGACTGTAACTTTATATATAATATTAAAGGACTTTTTTATTACTAAACATCTGACTTTATGCATACTTACTTATACTTATCATTGCCATGTTATTTGGTTATGTATGTGCTATATTTCGTTGATTAATGATGTTGAGTTAGCTTAATTACTGACTGATTAATACATTTATATGTTGTAAAGACTGTAACTTTAGAAAACTACTCTACATAATGTTTAGAAATTATGAAACAAGTACAAATTATTTGTTTTATTTCATTTGTTATGCGCCGATTATAATCGGCATATTTTGCCGAATAGTCGCCGACTAGTCACCGACTACAAACGATGCCGAATAGTCGGCGGCTAGTCGGCCCATTTCTAACGGCTAACCAAACCAACCTAACCAACGGCTTAACGTGCTTTCCGAGGCACGGAGGATAGTCTCTTAACCGGTTGGTTAAGAGAGGTTGGTAGACCCGGAAAGAATTTATTTTTTATTTTATTTCTTTTCGTTCTTTTTCTTATAATTATATTATCTAATATGATAATATAATTATAATCTATGAAAACGGGTAGCAGCGTAGGTATACTTATATAAGTACTATACATAATACTACGGTCGCCAACCCGGTGGCCAAGCGTGGTGACTAATTGACTATGGAAAGAACCCATGTTCATCAGTGGACGTAGATGATTTGTTTATGTCATGACGTAATTTCAAGAGTCATAACACATATAGCAATTTGCGTAATAACATGAATACTTACAGGAAATAAGTATAAAACAAACAAAAATATATTGTTGACCATATTAACCCTGTGACGCTGCATGCGTTCATAAATCACGTAAGGTATTAAGGACAGCTGCAGTGCTAACAAATACCACGTTTTTGTATAAAATGGCGTAAAATTAAGAAGAAACGCTGAAGCTTTTTTTTCGGAACGCCTTACGTAGTTAGCCATGATAGGCTTTTGCTACTTCACCGGGCATAAAGGCGAGCAAAGCTCCAGCCTTAATAAATGGTTTAAAAACTACAAAATAAGCAACCTGCGCAGAAGGTGCCCTCTGTGGGGCTTGGACCTCGGCTGAGGGCGGTCGCTGGCGATGAGATTAAGAGATTTTGACTTTTGGTATTGTAGGGGGTTTTGTACAACTGTGGCTCTACTTTACAGCTCGCGGGCCTCTCGGGCTAAGATCTACGAGGGCATCGGATGGTTCTTTGCAAACTAAGGGTCGGGAGGACGAGGGGAAAACATGCTGAAGCGATGGGGCAATATTATGCGGGTAAAACCGCGGGGCGCAGCTAACAACAATCACCAGCTAGTAGGTAACTTAACAACGAACACCACGAAAAACATTTTAGGTCTCACTTTAAGTTTCAGAGGTCGTGGGTGGTGCGATTAGGGTTGCCTCCCGTACTATTATACTATATTATATAGTATCGTACTATATTTAAGAAATGTACTCTAAATCGTACAAAAAGTACTATTTTTTTTTTGCTAAACTAAAATTCACCCCATTAAAAATTTAGACCGAACTCTCATCGCGGCGTATGAAAAAATGAAAAATATTACTTCGGAGGCCTAGAAAAAAAAAGCTCGTTGAGCGACACTAAGTGGAAAAATTATTTAAAATAAATGTGTACTATTATTTTTCCTGAATTTCCCAAAAGTACTACATATTTAGCAACTTTTTGTAAAAAGATTCCCAAAATAGTCTATTTGTTTATAAACAACTAGCACGGGTGGACTTTTATACCCTACCCCTGCCCTACCCTACCCTACTCCTACCCTACCCCTACCCTACCCTACCCCTACCCTACCCCTACCCTACCCCTACCCCTACCCCTACCCCTACCCTACCCTACCCCTACCCTACACCTACCCTACCCTACCCCTACCCTACCCTACCCCTACCCTACCCCTACCCTACCCCTACCCTACCCCTACCCTACCCCTACCCTACCCCTACCCTACCCCTACCCTACCCCTACCCTACCCCTACCCTACCCCTACCCTACCCCTACCCTACCCCTACCCTACCCCTACCCTACCCCTACCCTACCCCTACCCTACCCCTACCCTACCCCTACCCTACCCCTACCCTACCCCTACCCTACCCCTACCCTACCCCTACCCTACCCCTACCCTACCCCTACCCTACCCCTACCCTACCCCTACCCTACCCCTACCCTACCCCTACCCTACCCCTACCCTACCCCTACCCTACCCCTACCCTACCCCTACCCTACCCCTACCCTACCCCTACCCTACCCCTACCCTACCCCTACCCTACCCCTACCCTACCCCTACCCTACCCCTACCCTACCCCTACCCTACCCCTACCCTACCCCTACCCTACCCCTACCCTACCCCTACCCTACCCCTACCCTACCCCTACCCTACCCCTACCCTACCCCTACCCTACCCCTACCCTACCCCTACCCTACCCCTACCCTACCCCTACCCTACCCCTACCCTACCCCTACCCTACCCCTACCCTACCCCTACCCTACCCCTACCCTACCCCTACCCTACCCCTACCCTACCCCTACCCTACCCCTACCCTACCCCTACCCTACCCCTACCCTACCCCTACCCTACCCCTACCCTACCCCTACCCTACCCCTACCCTACCCCTACCCTACCCCTACCCTACCCCTACCCTACCCCTACCCTACCCCTACCCTACCCCTACCCTACCCCTACCCTACCCCTACCCTACCCCTACCCTACCCCTACCCTACCCCTACCCTACCCCTACCCTACCCCTACCCTACCCCTACCCTACCCCTACCCTACCCCTACCCTACCCCTACCCTACCCCTACCCTACCCCTACCCTACCCCTACCCTACCCCTACCCTACCCCTACCCTACCCCTACCCTACCCCTACCCTACCCCTACCCTACCCCTACCCTACCCCTACCCTACCCCTACCCTACCCCTACCCTACCCCTACCCTACCCCTACCCTACCCCTACCCTACCCCTACCCTACCCCTACCCTACCCCTACCCTACCCCTACCCTACCCCTACCCTACCCCTACCCTACCCCTACCCTACCCCTACCCTACCCCTACCCTACCCCTACCCTACCCCTACCCTACCCCTACCCTACCCCTACCCTACCCCTACCCTACCCCTACCCTACCCCTACCCTACCCCTACCCTACCCCTACCCTACCCCTACCCTACCCCTACCCTACCCCTACCCTACCCCTACCCTACCCCTACCCTACCCCTACCCTACCCCTACCCTACCCCTACCCTACCCCTACCCTACCCCTACCCTACCCCTACCCTACCCCTACCCTACCCCTACCCTACCCCTACCCTACCCCTACCCTACCCCTACCCTACCCCTACCCTACCCCTACCCTACCCCTACCCTACCCCTACCCTACCCCTACCCTACCCCTACCCTACCCCTACCCTACCCCTACCCTACCCCTACCCTACCCCTACCCTACCCCTACCCTACCCCTACCCTACCCCTACCCTACCCCTACCCTACCCCTACCCTACCCCTACCCTACCCCTACCCTACCCCTACCCTACCCCTACCCTACCCCTACCCTACCCCTACCCTACCCCTACCCTACCCCTACCCTACCCCTACCCTACCCCTACCCTACCCCTACCCTACCCCTACCCTACCCCTACCCTACCCCTACCCTACCCCTACCCTACCCCTACCCTACCCCTACCCTACCCCTACCCTACCCCTACCCTACCCCTACCCTACCCCTACCCTACCCCTACCCTACCCCTACCCTACCCCTACCCTACCCCTACCCTACCCCTACCCTACCCCTACCCTACCCCTACCCTACCCCTACCCTACCCCTACCCTACCCCTACCCTACCCCTACCCTACCCCTACCCTACCCCTACCCTACCCCTACCCTACCCCTACCCTACCCCTACCCTACCCCTACCCTACCCCTACCCTACCCCTACCCTACCCCTACCCTACCCCTACCCTACCCCTACCCTACCCCTACCCTACCCCTACCCTACCCCTACCCTACCCCTACCCTACCCCTACCCTACCCCTACCCTACCCCTACCCTACCCCTACCCTACCCCTACCCTACCCCTACCCTACCCCTACCCTACCCCTACCCTACCCCTACCCTACCCCTACCCTACCCCTACCCTACCCCTACCCTACCCCTACCCTACCCCTACCCTACCCCTACCCTACCCCTACCCTACCCCTACCCTACCCCTACCCTACCCCTACCCTACCCCTACCCTACCCCTACCCTACCCCTACCCTACCCCTACCCTACCCCTACCCTACCCCTACCCTACCCCTACCCTACCCCTACCCTACCCCTACCCTACCCCTACCCTACCCCTACCCTACCCCTACCCTACCCCTACCCTACCCCTACCCTACCCCTACCCTACCCCTACCCTACCCCTACCCTACCCCTACCCTACCCCTACCCTACCCCTACCCTACCCCTACCCTACCCCTACCCTACCCCTACCCTACCCCTACCCTACCCCTACCCTACCCCTACCCTACCCCTACCCTACCCCTACCCTACCCCTACCCTACCCCTACCCTACCCCTACCCTACCCCTACCCTACCCCTACCCTACCCCTACCCTACCCCTACCCTACCCCTACCCTACCCCTACCCTACCCCTACCCTACCCCTACCCTACCCCTACCCTACCCCTACCCTACCCCTACCCTACCCCTACCCTACCCCTACCCTACCCCTACCCTACCCCTACCCTACCCCTACCCTACCCCTACCCTACCCCTACCCTACCCCTACCCCTAAAGTATCCTATGTCCTTCTCCCAGTTCTTAGCTACCTCCCTACCAATTTTCAGCCAAATCGGTTCAGCCGTTCTTGAGTTATAAATAGTGTATCTAACACGACTTTCTTTTATATATATAGATTTCTTAACAAATGACGTAATATTTTTTTTTCAATGTTAATTCGTACCCATATCAGATGCGAAAACAGCAATAATAATACATATCGACGCGACGGTTGAAAGGGTAATATTGATCTAAGCGACATTTTTTGCGATATTGAGTTATATACATATTCGGAATCAGCAAATTTTTCTCCGTCGTTTGAGTCGGGTTTAAATTTTTTTTGACTACTTTTTTGGCGCTTAGTACCCACAGCAAAACAGGTCTCATTTCTAAGCTCATTGATCTAAACAACATTAAATTATACAAATTTGAGGGCTCGATGACTTAAGCTAATTTGATTTTTCGAACTTTTATATCATGTGTCGATTAAGGCATTTGGCTTTTTTGTCATAGACGTGGTTTTGTCGTTTGTCCTATTTTGCATTAAAACAAAACAATAAGCTATGTCGATAAGCCCATTTTGCATTCAACTTCTTTAGAAAGCCGTGTCGCTTGAACCATTTTGCCTCTATTAAGGATAATGAGTAATATCACTTAAGCTATTTTGACTTAACTATCTCATCAGTGACATGGCAGTTGAAACATTTTGATTAAATTTAGTACTTGTAAAATTGTCATTTCCATCATTTTATCATATCGGTTTTCACACATAGGCCGTCCAATAAATTCATGAGGTTCCTACTCCTTAGTCGCTTGGAACTAAGTTCAAATTATTGCGCGCTTTGTGTAAGTGTCTGTTACGAGTACCTCCCCAACCCGCGCGGGCGCGTCAGTCAGCCGCTAACACTAAAGGAAGTGCGCTGTGTGCGAGCGAGCTGTTAAGACAGACGGTTGATTTCTCTGGTAAGTACAAAATTATTTTGTTTTATCTAAGTGATAATCAATGAAAAGATCAGAATCTGTTATTACGCTAGGAAGATAGAATAAGAAAGCCATTGTTTTGATTCAAAATAGGTACCTACATTAAATTCAAGCTAGTTCGTGTCGCGACTTGTTCACGAAAGAACTGTTGTAGGTAACTGTGTAACAGTAATATTCTTAGTGTAGATGTGTGAAAAACTTATTATTTATCTACCTACACGTAATTAGAAAATCTGTAGGCACGTGAAAATAGTGAACAGTGCTTTGCAGACACTGCATTAAGGTGATTGAGTAGTAGTAGCCCGCCAAATTCAAATTTTCTTGTGTTTTTTGCAATTTGTATATATATCACAAATTTGGTGACAAGTTGTAACTTAAAATAATTATTATTATGAATCTATGTGAGAGCGAATGAGCGAATGTTTTGATCATTCTTATATTTTAAATTATACTTGTTAATGTCGCGAATCATATTTTGATCAAGGTACAACTTGTCACCGATATACAAATCACAAAAAACACAAGAAAATTTGAATTTAAAAAACGTTAGGCTGGTATCGCGCCTCGCCATGCTTTCTGTTTCTAAGCCTTTTAAAGTTTAGGTACACAAAGTCTTGGGGAACTTATTCGTAGTGTCTTTGTATTTCTAATTCATTGTTGTTAGCTTATACTTATTTTGTAGATGTTCCTAAGTCTCTCTTTCAATTTATAATGAGTCATTGTACAGACGCCAGCAGGTCAAACTACCTGGATCTGTCAAATTTTACCAACCAGTTTTAATCAACCAATCGATCATTAACTTTCCACTATTGCGATAAGGTTGAACATTTTTTAAAGAAATTTGACAGATGGTGGTTGCTTGATGTGCTGGCGTCTGTACATTAGAATTACTTATCAATATAAAATGTTTTTTAAATCGGTTTTGATTTCCTTTCAGCAACTATGGAATCACAACGCCGGTTGTATTTTAAGAAACAGATAATGAAAGATTTGTCTGAACAGAAGAGTGAAATGCCTACAAGTTCAGAAAATGAAAACAGGCAAAATAATGAAGATTATGATTTAACACTATTGGGAAGTCAATCCTACTATGACTAAATCCAAAGATTTCCATTTGTGAATACGATTCCTTCAAACCCTGATAACAGCAATATGGAAAAAGTGTCACATGTAAATTAATATTTATACCTAAGAAAATATTATTATAACATGAGCTCTCATTGATTTAAGTTGTTTTTTTCTTTCTTTTAGGTTGAACATGACAGTACCACCAAAAGCTCTATTAGAAGATATAACTAACAAAGTTCAAATCAAAGAAAAGAGTTATATAGAAGATATACGAATAGATATTGAATTGGAGTCGGTATGTAATAAATTGTAATACTAGCTGCCTAAGACTTCATCCGCGTGGAAATAGCATTTCTTTTTTTTCAGTCTGAGAATACTGAAGGAATTTGGAATAAGAAAAACTCGAGTGATATGTTTATACAAAAAGATAACGATGATGATGAACTGATATCTAAAAATGAAAAAAAAAATACAAATAAAAAGAACCTGAACTTATTTCTACATTAACGGAAGTAATTGCTGAGAGTGAGATGGAGTTGCTGAGGAAGTCTCTTGAAGCAGATGAAGATGACACAAATAGAGAACAATAATAATACAAATGATGATCAAGTCAAATCCAAAAAAAGGAAGAAGAGGAGCATTAATTAATAAAAGTTATATCGATTTTCTATCTGAGGAAGAGGACTTCGTATGGGATTCCTCTTCTTAGAAAGAAACTGGGGATGAATCTTCATCAAATAAAAGCAATGAACCTCAAGAAAAGAATAAAAAAGTGAGATCAGAAGACGGTAAAGTGGGTGTAGCAGGATTGAAAAAGAAAAAAAAAGAATAAACGCAAAGAAGCAAAAATTTTGCGAGAAAAAGGAAAAGAGTATGTGAAAAAGATGGAAATAATTTTTGTTTGTTTTCTGACGCGATTGTTATTTTCTTCTTTAATATTAATGTTTGATTTTTACAACTTATTGATTTAAATTAGGTGCGTCCACTTTGAAGACTGATTTTGAATAAATTTTAATTAAAAACAATTTATTTGTTGTATTAATATAAATGATATTAAGGAAAATTTATTCCGTGGTGATACTACTACCTAAGCTTAGGGCGATATACCACCTTATCTAATACCTTGTTCCAAGACACATTGGATCAACATCTAGAATGATTCTTCTAAACAAAATTATTTTTTATTATGTAAACAATATACAAGACACTGTCTAATATTGTATAAAGTGGCATACCAACCTCAAAAATATGTTAGGATGTTGCTGAATAATGATGGCCTAAGCATCAAAATCTACTATAATCTAGTATGTGTTCATTTTGTTTCAACCTGCAGTCCCTCTAATGGGCATCTGCATCAAACTATTTCGCTCTGGTGCAACACCATCTTGTTGCTTAGGCTCCTATGGCATATTCAACTGTCAGTTGACTTGGCGCTAAAACTATTTTCTCTCGTATTATTTCATTCTAAGTCGATGCTTGAGCCAGTTTACTTTCAGCTATTTTATTTACGGGAGGCATTTGAATCATTTTGCTTATCTCTAAAAATAACTAATTTTGATGCATTTTGGTCTAAATGACATAAATTTTCTAAAATAATACACAATTTTCAACAGTAATATCTTTAAAAAAATCCTTCCTTTATTAGGGATATAATTGTGTTAAGCAAATAAAAGTCAATCAAACAGCTGCTTTGTAATGATTTTTTTTTTTCAAAAAAATAACTTTGATCGGTCCTCCTGCAAGTTTTACAAAATGTCGCTTAGATCAATTAGCCTTTCAACCGTCGATATATTACCAAAAAAAAATGTTTTTGATAACATTTTTTAGAAATTTCATCTTTAGTTAATTTAAAACAATTTTAATTTAGAAAAAAATAACTTTAATAATTTTTTTTTGCATAATTTTATTAAGTACCTACCTAAATAAAAAGAGCTCCACGAAGCGAAAAATTTATAGATCAATTATTTAAACTTTTATGCCCTAATTTATAAAAACAGAGATTGGAAAAAAAAAAGTTAATTAACAATGTCGTAACTTTTTGTAAAATGGTCAAAAAAAATTTTTTCATCGAGATTTTTTTCGTTCAAGTATCTAGATTACACCATAATTTATTCAAATTTTTAAATTGTTATTTAATATTAAAAGAAATATATTTTAGGTGATATACCGGCTTTTTAGGCGGCGCGCCTATGCCGTAACGCCCTCGCGTAGCCCTATTTCCAGCGTTAATTTTTTTTTATAAATAATATAGATAGAGTTCCTGGAGTCAAGACTTTTTTATTGGAAATTTCCTCCTCTTTCAGGATCTTTTTTCAAAATTTCTTTAATATAATTATTTTAAAAGTTATTAACGAAAAACTAAATACCTTTTTTTTCTTATCTTATTTTGTTAATAACAATCGCAATTTTTTATGTGCTAATATACCCTTAAAAAACATTTTTCTAGACGTCATTCCGAATAGAATGAGCTATGGCACATATTTTTAGGAGCTTTATTTATTCTATTTAACACGTTTTTGAACTTGTTGACTAGACTATGAGCGACAAGCCTTCGATATCGAAACTATTTTTGTTTTACCTCCTACACATTTTCATCTGTTACAACAGGAAGGAAGGAAGAAAACAATGTAAAATATTAATTAAGATTATTACTTAAACCGCCCGTCACGGGAAATTAAACATATGAGGCAATTGTCACCGAACAGGAAAATAATTAAAATAATGAATAGTAAAACAATAAAAGGGAAATCAAAGCCGGATATTAGAAGTCATCAACATTTGATGACGTAGACCGGTCAATGTCAGACTTGGTAACTGAATTCTGATCTCTTCCTATTAAAATTACGTCTAACTATAGAATTTGGTACTAAATAATAGTTAAAGGAAGCAAGCAATGAGAAATTCTGCGGCTTTCGTATAAAATTGAGTACTACTAAGAAGCAAGAAGGCCATCAAGGTGTGGCCTTGACTTTGAAAAAGTATTACATTACAGTAAGTTGTAATACAATATCCTGTTATTGTTGCATCATCAACTCAATAACAGACATATTACAAATAATATTTAGATACATTTCGACTCTGAATAAAAAAGCAATTTAGATCAAATCCATGACTTTTAGGTTTCATAATTAACAAATGGCAAGGCCGCCACGGCGTGGCCTTAACTTTGAAAGGATGTCGATATTACAATTAGTAAATACAATTGTAATATCGACATCCTTTCACACATTAATTCAATAAAGGTCATATTCCAAATAATATTAGGATACATTTCGACTCTGAATATAAAAGCAATTTTGATCAGAATCGTTACTTTTAAGTTACTTAATTGATCAAGTCGTCACGGTGTGGCCTTAACTTTGAAAAAAAAAACACATTACAGTTAATTGTAATACAATTACTGTTATTGTCACTGTGCTGTGTTAGAATTAATCAGACATAAATCACAATAATAAAAAAGAAGGGGATCGAAGCCGCATTAATAATATGTACCTACTTATATTGTACTAGCCATACATATAAACCTTCCTCTTGAATCATTCTATCTTTAAAAAAAACCGCATCAAAATCTTTTGCGTAGTTCTAAAGATCTAAGCTTACATTGGGACGGACAGACAGCGGCAAAGCGATTTTATTTGCATGCATTTTGACGAATTACAGAGCAATTTTGCTCGAATGCATGAATGACTTGCAACTTAATGAATTGCATATAAGTACGTGAGCTATATTAAACTATTGGCTATTTCTATGAATACCTCGTGACTTTTACTCTGTAGCTGAAATGAATATTAGGTATTTATAGGACGGTTACGTAGATGAATCTATCGCTCATATTAAAGGTTGTATCTATAAGGGGAACCATTATGATAATCAGACATCATTATCATCATCATCAGCCCGTATAGCGTCCACTGCTGAACATAGGCCTCTTCCCGAGGGAGGGTATTTGACATAGTCACTACGCTTGGCAGACGGGTTGTTAACCGCAGTATTATGATGTGCCACACAAGGAAACGCTGCTGCCCGTTCCTTGATATACGATTATTATAGATGATGTTATAATAATCGGGACCAAAGGTTTAACATGCTTTCCGAGGCACGGAGGATAGTCCCTCAACCAACCAGACCCGGAAAGAAATCTTAGAATTTACCCAAAGATTTCCTGTCCGGAGTGGGGATCAAACCCTCCGAGATTTAAAGCGAGCCAAATACCGCTACGCTATGGATGTTGTTAATCAAACATGTTTTATAATAATGTAAATAATAAAATCTAATCAAGAAAATTCTTAACAAAGTTTACACTCTCATGTTTAGAGTCCCGCCTCAACCTACCGTTTGCAAAGAACCTCGAAGACCCGAAGACCGAGACCGAGACTCGTCTGGTAACGTGAAGTGAACCGTAAATTAGGGCGACAGTTGCACAAAACTCAAAATCATCATTCCACAATCCCCCCGCGGCATCTGCAGTGCGCAAGAAGGCGCAGGGTGCTTACTTTATGGGCCGGATTGCTTATGCGTGCGTGCCCCGCTAACGCCGGATCGAAAGAGTGTCCGGGGAGTTTTAGAGGTGTAGGATCCTCTCCTCGTGGTATGTGTTAAGCATACACCGCTATGGAGAAGGCGAATCCCACATATCCCACCGCCAACGCGCGAATACGCTGCAGCGGCGCGGCGCGCGGCGGTGGGAATGCGTAAACGTAAAAAAAAAAGATTGTGGTTTTTCAACCATTTGTTAAGGCTGGAGTATTGTTCGCCTTTATGCCCGGTAAAGAAACAAAGGCCTCGTTACTAACAACATACCTACGTCCGTGCCAAAAAATAAACACGATTAGAAGTTATTTAAACTGTTTGAAACTTATTTAATTTCTACCATAAATAAGCATAGTTGCAAATAGAAGCGACAGAGTGACTCGCCGCCGCAGATTTAGAATGCGACCAGTCTTAATGTTTACTTCGTGAATTACAGGAAATTGTGTCGCCGAAACGCACAGCAGAACGTCATTAGCTCGAAATAACTAATATAACTGTCTTGTACTGCCAATTTCTGTCAGCAAAAACGAATATCTTTTAATATATAGTGATTGATAAAATCTAGTTAATCGGTCTAGGTAAGTATACCATCTACTTATATACTTTTTTAATTTCATTAAACATTTTTTTATCTCTCTTTTTTTATAAAGATTAGTAGCAGAGTTTTGCAGTCTACTAGTATTCTTGTTAGCCCCTCGTGCTAAGCTAAAATGCTTGTGTTACGAGTGGGTTCACGTCGGTAGTGCAATGGGTGGATTTCGAACCGGCGACCTCAAGATCACAAGTCCGAAGCCCTAACCATTGAGCTACAGCCGCTTACAAATTAAATAGACTTCCAAACTATGCGAGAGGCGCCTGTTCTTACAATCGAAATTATCTTTTATTGCAAAGCACTAGAGGTCATTTTGCCATGTATATTTATCATGCCCGTCTCCCTGAAGGCAATTTTATTAAACATATTATGTCTATTCTAAAATTTTAATGTTACTAATACTGATGGCAAATCATCCTACCAATTATATGAGCAACAACTTAAAAATTATGATAAAATCAACAAAATTCATCATTATTCGATCAATACACGATTGATTAATCAATAATAATAATAATAAATTAAGTAAGTTTATTTAAGTTGTTGATAAACATATAAGATATTTATAGCTAGTTCTTGAAAGCAGAGTAAAAGTAGCCTAAACCGAAGGACATGCATGAGGAGATTAATGAATGCAGAAGAGGCGAATGTGGTAGGTATATCAAGATCGTAGCAAATGGAAGGAAGTGGGCTAATTAGTCTAGATGAACACCATAATTCAACATGACAATGATAATATCATGAGCATATCTAACTGGATTTCATACAATTAAATATCATTATCATCATCAACAGCCCGTTTACGTCCACTGCTGAACATGGGCCTCCTCTTAACAGATCTTGGCAAGCCAGGGTCGTAGAGGGATATTGCCATAATCACCACGCTTGGCAGACGGATTGGTGATCGCAGTAAGATGTAAACCTTGAGCTAATAGATGCTGCTGCCCATCCATCAGCCATATGTCCCTTAGTCGCCTCTTACGATTCCCATGGGAAGACATGGGGTGGTCTATTCTTAGCCGGAAACCACACGACAATTAATATAAAATAAAAAAATACAAAAAAAATGGCAACACTCAATTTGCGTCTAAACAAGTGTGAAACACCGTCATACAATCACATGGCAGTGAATCACATACACAATAAACTTACGCAAAATCACAAACGTAGCTAATTGCGTCCTCTCCCGGCGCTTGGCGATAAAAATAAAACGGTTAATTTAAATTCTGAGAAACACTATTTTTGTTTACAGCATCGCATAAACATGCGAGTGTTATTTGTGGCTTCCGTGCCCTTGAAATGCATCATTTTTTTTTTTTATTATTTATTTAGAAACACAAGTTACAAAAAAAAATACAATGGTATTATACATAATATCATCTTCCAGATCTTTATATGCCAAAAGCGGCCGCAGCCCAATGGCTATGGTGTGTGGACTTGTAATGTTGTGGTCGCTGATTACCATAGATTACTCCAAACGTTGAGTTGATATTGAGTATTTACAAAATATATATACATTAAGTAGTTACAAGGTAATGAGTTTAATACAATTTAAAAGTTAAGGACCGTTGAAAGGAAAAATTAAATTGCACTGACATAAAAAAAGCAAAAGAAAATTATGCCATGCATGCCAACAATGCCATGTGAATTATTTTATAAGTTGTCACTGTTTTTGGTGTGGCTAAAGAGGTTTCCACAAAACCATTGCTTGCACTACCGACGTGAACCCACTCGTAACACAAGTATTTTAGCTTAGCAAGAGAGGTTAACAAGAATACGAGTAAAACTCTGGTAGTATTAGTAAAAAAAAAACATTTTTTTTTAAATCGGACCCATCCTCGCTTTCAAGCAATCTTTTTAGCTTTATATATTAGTATAGATAGAACTACTGGTCCAATTTTTAAAATTATTTCAGTGTTTGATGGCCTATTTATCGAGGAAGGCTATAGGCTACATTTTATTATGAAGTTCCCTCGGGAACTGGAGCTAGGCGGGTGAAACCGCGCGCGGGGTACAATTGTACAATGCGTATCACGACTGTTTGATTTGCCTGTGATACCATATTGAATTTGCTTTTCTTTGTGTCAGTCAGGATGGCGTGAGATATGTCTGAATAGTCACAAAATTTGCACCAAATAACTGTACCTAAACTGTACCTAAATTGTACTAAACTGTACCTTTGTGAAAAAAACTTTACCTCAAGCAATTAAATATTAAATAGATAGTGATATAGACACGCCGTTCTGACGTCAGCTTGACGCGCATAGTCGTGTATCGCCCCAACGTGTGGGAACTATGTTCTGGAACATATTATTATATCAGTACCTCATAAAACTGACAATAAAAAAAATTACACACGTGATATCTGTGAAATCAACAACAATTTTTTTTAACTTCTAATTTGGTATTTTGTGACTATTGACTATTCAGTCATCCCTCACGCCATCCTGACATACACTTTTCTTTGCTACATTATTACTTTTCTCTTGTCAAGTTCAGAGGAGTGAATTCCTTGGTACCAGGAAAGCAGCCGTCACCGGAGCCTCTACAAAGAGCACGTTCTGCGAACACACGCTTTCTAAAAAGTATTTTCCAGTGTTGCCAGCTTTGTGCAATATTCGCAATGTTACATTTCTAAGCGAAGCTACTTAAACACCCTTATTTACTTTCACCGTCTTTAATATTCATAACTACAACTAATCAACTATACAAATCTTAAACTAAAAAAAATCCATATCAGACCAGTAGTTTCTGAGATTAGCGCGTTCAAGCATACAAACCAACTCTTCAACTTTATATATTAGTATAAGACTCCTGTTCCCGTAGGAACTTCATAGAGTATAGTATTCCTCGATATATGGACTATCTAACACTAAAAGAATTTCTCAAATCGGACCAGTAATTTCTGAGATTACCGCGTTCAAGCAAACGATTATGTTTTATACATAAAAAACCTTCCTCTTGACCTCACTCTATCGATGAAAAAACCGCATCAAAATCCGTTGCGTAGTTTTAAAGATTTAAGCATACATAGGTACAGACGGACAGCGGGTAGCGACTTTGTTTTATACTAGGTATTGTGATATAAGATAATAATATAGTAGGCACCTTCTTCAGTTGTCGTCATAAAAATAGTTGGTCGACATGCAAATATAAACATTTAACCTTTACATTTAACATGATTTCACGTATCTTAGAACAACCCACTGTACAGAATGTGTAGACACTATAATAAAATTTGTACTCAGACGGATATTCCATGATAGTTTCGTAGTATTTAAATCCTTTCTTCTACAACATAACAACACGTTAATTAGCATATCCATATTGCTAACAAATTCAATTTATTTTTCTTTGTTTATTCATAAATAATTCTTTTAACATTTTAGATTATTTAACTTCATTAAAACGAAGCACTGATTATTATTAAAGTTGTGTACAGTTGTAACTGGATATCAGGTTTACCTATTGTGTATTGTCAAATTCATATTATATTAATCTGTATCTGTGCCTAACGAATAAAAAAAAAGAAAAAAAAATATCATATAGGTACTCAATGTGTACATAAATGCTCGCTTGTAGTTTGCAACACTGTTCGTCGGTAAATGTAGCCAATCGGATAGTATTGTTTCCTCTGCACTTCGCCGAATGAAATCTCTTGTGGATTTCGTTGAAATTGATACGGTTCGTAGATTTTATCGATATGTAGTACTCGTAGATGGAATATTTGCCTTCAGTCGAATAATGGATGGAATTAATGTTGTTTTAAAGTAGTTAGGGATATTTACCCGTTTACGCACAGCACATTTATTGTGACGCAGTGGCTCTGATGTCTGGGTGAGGTCTAAATGAGAAGAAGTTATGGCGGTAAAGACAACTCTCCTCATCGTCAGCGCGAACAACGTCCAATGCTGAACATGGGCCTCTTCCCGAGAGAGGGTTTTACCAAAGTCACCACGATTGGCAGGCGGGTTGCTGACTGCAGTATTATGTTGTAACATACAAGGAAACGCTGCTACCCGTGCTCGAATACGATTGTTATAGAATCTATAACAATTTAGATGATGTTATAAACGAGACCTACGGCTGAACGTGCTTTCCGAAGCACGGAGGGTAGTCCCTCCGTTCCAGACCCGAAATAAATCTTAGAATTTACGCAAACATTCAATTTCCAACGCGGGGATTAAACCCACTACCTCCGATATTTCAAGCAAGCCCAATCGCTACGCTACGGAGGTTGTCCAACTCTCTTGACCCTCCGAAAATGGGTATGGTCATTTATGTTTTTAGAATTACTGGTGTTGTCTTTAGGGACCCCTCCCCCTAAAATATTTGTCTGCTATCTCCCTATGATATTGTAGAAATCTTAAACACCCCGTTACAACATCCATGGGAAGAAATGAGGTGGTATACCTTCTCTCAGTCGGAAACCACACAACGCACTTCAAGGGCCCCTGTTCAGGTGTGGACGTTATAGGTACCGGGTTTCTTCCGCTTTGTGTGTTGTTATATTACATTTTGTTCTTTGTAAATACAAAATTGCTTTAAAAGAAAACCTACAAAAAGGAAAATTTTGTGAGTTTATGTGATTGTAGATAACTCAGAATGCTCTAAGCCGATTTAAACAATTCTTTAACCACTAGAAAGCCACATTATTTAGGTTTTTTTTTCGGATGGACATTTGTCGTTAGCCACGAGGCTTTTCCTACTTCACCGAGCTCCAGCCTAGATAAAAAGTTTAAACACTACAAACTAAGCAACCTGCGCAAGAGAGTGTCCCCTGTGGGATTTGAACCTCGACTCAGGGCGGTCATTGGCGATGAGATTGAGGGATTTTGACGTTTTGTATTTTAGGGAAGCTTTGTGCAACTGTCGCTCTACTTTACAGTTCGCAGGCCTGTCGGACTTTGGGTCTACGAGGGCATCGGAAGGTTCTTTGCAAACTAAGGGTCGGGAGGGCGAGGGGGGGTATTTGTGAGTGTCATTGACTACATTTAAGTCGAAGTTGCAACGGGAACTGTATCTTTTTTCTTTGAAATCAAATACGTCGCACAAATAAATACCGGAACAGCATTTTTCTAGAAAGTAATATATTTTCCAGTATATCAATTTATACAAAAATGTTGTATCATCACAGCTGTACGTACAGTCAGCAAAAGATATAGGTTAACACCCCGTAAAACGCATTTTAAATTTATATGTACACGTTTATGAGAAGACTGAACTATTACGTTTATTTGAACACAGCTAGCAGCGAACTCTTTGCCTATAAAGAATTACCGGCTGTTACAAAAACATAATATTTAATTATATTATTACAAATTGACGGTGTAAACCTATCTCTTTTGTTGACTGTACATACAAACGAATTTACAAGAATATATATATGTTTCCGAGTACAGCTGTTATGAGTGTGTGTAGCATAGGCGTATGGTAGGGGGAGGGGCAAATGTTACTACTAGAAGTCTGATGAACATCCTTACTAATATTATAAACGCGAAAGTTTGTAATCGATGGATGCATGGATGTTTGTTACTCTTTCACGCCAAAACTACTGAAAGGAATTGGCTGAATTTTATAATTTTTAGAAATTTTACACCAGGATAGTTAATAAGCCCGATTAACATATAGGCTACAAAAAATCACGTTCCGACTCACTGGAGCAGAGTAACGCGGGTAAAAATCACTATACAAGTACTAGGTACTAGTATAGTTTTATAGCTAGCTTGCAACGATTCCTTTGTTTCTCTCTCTAGATAATTTTGCCCCCCCTGGATTAAATTCACCTGTAGACTATCTCATTTTTGCTCCCCTTGAATCAAAAGCTGGCTACGCCCGGCACATTATTAAGAATAAGAACATTCTTATGAATCGAAGTGTATAATGTCGTAACGTGTAACCTACATTGGGTAATCATATTTTCATGGAATAGAAAGTATGCGAATCTCAAAATGGTAATGTTTAACAAAATTGTTTCGTATGAGATCGGATAAGTACTAGTGTGTGGTAACTAGCTTTCCGCACGCGGTTTCACCTGCGTAACTCCCGTTCGGAGCAGGGCCGGATTTAAGGGAGGGCTTCCAGGGCAACTGTCTCGCGGGGCCCCCACAATAGAGGGGCACCCACAATAGAGATTTAAAATCTTTTAAATTCTGATGAAAAAACTCTACAACTATTCTTTTATTTATTTTTTCGGTGTTGTACTTTTACATGCAGTACTTTGTAGAATCATAATTAATGTTATTTACATAGAGTAGTTATTATAGTAGTTGTCCATTATATCATTATATCAGTAGTTATCCATATCCATCTATACTTGTTCACTTAATTAGACAGTCATTAAAATATCAGAATTAAAATCGTCCTCAAAAGTAGGTACATACTTCAAATTTTCTAAACATTTAGAGGGAAACTAATTTGTGGCCAGGTCTCTTATCCTTAGTTGCCCCGGGGCCTCCGGACATCTAAATCCGGGCCTGGGAACTGGGTTCTCCAAGTACTGATTCGGACTCCGAATCAGTACCTAGTTCCGGAGCCTATTCAAGGATAAGGTTAATCAAATCTTTGCTCTTTATAATATGATTAAAATTTTGTTAGTTTTAATTACAGGCTTTTTTATGTTAAATTATAAACAAAATATGTATAAATTATCTATACCTACACAAATAACTAAAATTGAATTGTCTGTATGTAAAAATAAAAATAACGGAAGTAATTACCTACATCGCGGCATTATATCGGCCGCGGCTGTCGGGGGGCCGGATTGCTTCGTGCGTACCCGGCCCACGCCAACGACGGATCGAAGGAGTGTCCGGGGGGTTTTAGTGGTGTAGTGGTGTAGCTCGAGAGGGCGAGTCCCACATATCCCATCGCCAGTGCGCGAATACGCTGCAGCGGCGGTTCGAATGTGTAAATGCATTTCCCCCCGGACAAAAAAAGAAGGTTCCTACTATTGACAAAAACACAATTTTAAACATGGTTTGTCTGTTTGTTTGTCCGTATATTCCACCTAATCGCAAAAACGATAATACCTTCCAATTTAGACACGACTTTACTTGAATAAAGCTGATATTATAAGGAGCACCTACCTAACTCAGACTTTCTTTTAATCGAAATTCAAAAACAACGTTCTTCTTATCTCACGCAGATAAATCGCGGGCAACCTATAGAAGTGACTAAAAATACACAAGAGATATTCGAAGTAACCTACAATTAAAGTGAAAATAACAGGCAGCGTTCTTATAATAAGTTTTCTCTGTAACATGACAATCAAAGGACATTCAACAAAAGCCGATACTAGGAAGTTATCTATGTACCTAGAAATTACAGTTGTTGGAACCTTGTTGTCCTTTCAGTTGGCCTTACTTGACGTTTCCTAGAGCCGGTACTAGGGATGTGCACTTAAAATTAACTAGCTTAGTTAAAGAGTTATTTAAGTTACTCTCAGAAGCGGATTATCCATAAGGTTTTTTTTTCGGACGGACATATGTATTAAGCCCCGAGGCATTTGGTACTTCACAGGGCATAAAGGCGAGCAGCGCTCCAGCCTAGATAAACGGTTAAAACACTACAAACTAAGCAACCTGCGCAAGAGGGCGTCCCCTGTGAGACTTGGACCTTGGCTCAGGGCGGTCGCTGACGGGGAGATTGAGGGATTATGGCTTTTCGTTTTTTTAGGGGAGTTTTGTGCAACTGTCGCTCTACTTTACTATCCATAAGGCAAACTAGGACGTGCCTAGGGGCGCAAAAGTACAAAGGGGCGCGCGGGCGGAATAGACGCTGGAAAGTCGGAATAAAGAAATGCCAGCTCCAATTTGGAGTAACCTCTACCACACACGTAGTAACACCAACTTCAGGGATCAAATGTTTACTGGTCCTAGTTATTTATAAAATAGGGGGGCCGATGAGATGCTTGCCTACAGCGCTCTCAACGTCTAATCCGCCTCTGGTTACTTCCTATTACATCAGCTATCTGTAGCAGCGTCAGCACATGAGTTGGGAATAAGAAAAGAGTTACACCTTCTTAAGAACGTGCAGGATTGTTACCTAATTTGGTATTTATTTTCCTATTCCCTATTCATGTACATACAATAAAAACATACCAGTAAAAGTCCCGTCAATATGTTGTCCTTAAAATTGACTGTCAATAATATTGAAGATATTGATTACGTTAGTTAAGAAATGTCGGCGATATGATATAATATCGAAGCAAAATTGTTTTTGTTTTCTTTAGAAGCATAACAAATCATTATAGGACAATTTACACCAAAAATAAGTAAAGTATTTAATAGGTTATTAAGTAAAAACTTACCTTTTGCTATGCGCGTGAATTACAATTTCAACGTCGACCATCGATGTATATAGGACCTCACTAACAAAATAGCAACGCTAGCGATTTGCCACCGCGTCTGTGTCCTGTGTGTGGAAGGAATTTGTCATCATATTATGATAATAACTATGACTTTTTAATAGTTGGCTTTCAAAGGAGCATGGCCTTCCATGGTCCACCCACCTTACGAACAAATGCTATTGATTACCTACGGAAATTCCGTTAAAAACTCACCATTAATTATGTAAAACTATGTGGCTATTCGGCTGCGTGCACATCCCCGACAGGTCGCTTGTGTAAGAAGCGTGTCGTATATTTAGCCCACATTTCCGACTTGTCGTGGGAAGACATCGAAGGATGTACCGCTGTTGCGTTACACTTGTATGTCAGAGGAATTAAACATTTTTATTTATCTTTAATTTCCTTGTTAATTGACTTGCGATCTTGTGGTCGCCGCTACGATCTCTAGACATTGCACTACTGACGTGAACCCACTCGTAACATAAGCATATTAGCTTAGCACGGGTTAACAAGTAGTTAGTAGTAACAATACTAGTAGTGTGTAAAGACTGTTTGTAATCTTTACAAAAAGAACCGTTGATTAAATAAATAAATAAAAATAAACTGCACCCCGCGCTGAATTTGAATCAGATAGTCATCGTTAAAGTAGCATTATCGTCATTAAGATGCATTAATTATGGCTATTTTTGCGATATATTGACATATAATTCATAACTCATATAATTATTGTAACATTTCTGATTAAATACGTACTGTTTACTTTATCCCGCTTTAACTAAAAACACTGGCAACAAGTGACAATATAGGTTTGTAATTACATACATGATGTGGCATCGCGCCACCTCAAAGAATTCCGCTTACAAGTAGCCCTAATAAATACACTCACAATAATAGGTATATTATTAAAGGAGATTGCCCAGGAGCAGTACTCTTGATAAATGACTTGTGTCTCAAAACCTTGAACGGCATGAAATATCTAAAATCAAAATATATTTTTTAAAAAGACTTTCATTGATATTTATATTGGGATAGTTTTTTTAACAATAATTAGTACTTTTATGTTTCCGTCGTTATCGTACGCCATTTTTTACCATCGGCTGTCAATTCTAGGCTAGGGATGTCCATTTTTTCTATTGCGGGTAATGTGCGTACCAACCTACATAAAATAAAATGATATCGATTTTGTATTGATTGTTCAATCTTTTATTGTAAAGTAATAACAGAGTTCTATATGACATGTTTTTGCTGGTAGTGGTTGTAAACGGTGGCATCGGTGCCAAGTTGTAATTTGTATTCGTAAAATACCCACTGGCTGGTTTACGGAAATCGATAAAAATCGATCTTTCATCAGTATGGGTGCAACCTTATTTGACATTTATTGCGCGTCTGTCTGTCATATTTTTGCAATACAATACCTACAGTTATTTCTGTTGTTTTTGTTACGTTGTGCTTCGAGTCGAGCCTTTTACTTCACCTAGCCACCTGACAGAGCTAAACCGTTACAGATTTTACACAAATGTGCTTCAAAGACACCAAGCTCACCCGTAAACCCATTCAGACCCATTTAAATAGTTTTTTTGAACTAATTTTTGGTCGAACATAACCTCAAAATAGTAATTTCTTTTTTGTAAATATCTCCAAAATGCCATTGTAGATTGTGTTAAATCTTTTGAGGTAGTATTTAGACACTCCATCAAGTATTTTAAAGATGATTTGATGAAGACACAAAAATGTTGAATTGAGTACATTTGTCCATAGCGCCGTGGGCATTCTCCTTTAATTATATCCTACAATTGTTGCATACACCTGGCATACGGGTGCGTGTACGCCATTACGGTGCGTCGCAAGGGGACGCGTTTCTGTGTAAGCGCGCCGGATGCGGGCAATCCACGCAAATTGCTACATTTCAATCCAACCATTGCACAACCGACATGATACGGTTACGGTTTTATCAAACGTTACTTTGTTAATGCCGACTGATTGCTGCCATTTGCGATGTTGTACTGCAACTGAATATACTTACATTGAAATTATATGCCTTACTTTAACAGGAGTAAGTATCATATCCTACTAATATTATGGATGAATGGATGGATGTTTGTTACTCTTTAACGCAAAAACTATTGAACGGATTCGACTGAAAGTTTTCACGCGGATAGTTTATAAGCTGGATTAACATATAGACTACAAAATAACATGGTCCGACCCACTGGAGCAGAGTGACGCGGGTAAAACTGCGGGGCGCAGCTTGTGAGTACAGGAAGGAGGCTAATGGTATAAGGAGATATTAGGTACTATGACTTTGATAAAAAAGTCTTTGCTACTTAGCGTTACGTACCTGCTATGCAAGCAATAAATATTTTAAATATGTCAATTTAATAATGTAGCATCAATCATTCAGAAACTTTGTTAATTATTTAATATCCTTACTAATTATATAAACGCGAAAGCGCTCCACGCGCTCTTTTTCATGCCCCTTAGCTCTTTCTCGAGCAAAATACAATTTAAAATATAAATTTTCAATTATTTTTTTCGACATGTTCCCACCACTATTATTGGCTGGCTTTTTTTCCTAGCCTCTGGGAATAATAAACTTTAAGCACAAAAAAAGCCAGCCTTGTTCTTATTACCTAAAAATATTTTTTTTTTCCTCACTTTAATTAAGCCTGGCGATACCTTTCCACCAACCAAATGACGCCAGATTTTTTTTGTGTGCTTTGGGGAGGTAGGCAAACCATTTGGCATAAAAAGTAATCCTGATCACATTACCTTTTTTTTTATTTTTTTCCCACCCTATATCTCCCACATCCACCACGCGAATCCTGCCAGGTCGACGTCTTTATGCTTAGAATGCTCCAGGTAAGCTGATAAATCATTTTTATGAATGATCAAATTACCTTGCCTTTTCGATTGTCAGCTCTCCGTCCATTTTGCGCCTGAGCCAAAACTACGACCCATATAGTGTGGTCCCTCAGTTTTCACAGACGATCAGCCAGATCTCGGAAAGTATCTTAAAAAATAAGGTTTTGTGAATATAGTAGAGAATTTGTAAAGATATTTACTAAATAACAGACCACAAAGCATTAAAGATTAAAAAAAATATAACGACTAAACTGTGGTCCTACTTTCATTATTGGAAAGTTACATTCACCCTGAGTGACATTAGCTATAATTATTTAATTATGAGAAATTTCCCCGGTTTTTGCATTATATATTTTTTAATAGTTATTCAAGAGGAATGTTTATATGCATAACACATCAGCATTGCAAGGCGTGCAAAGGCTGGGCGGGTTGGTAGTCAAATATAACACGAAGATAGTGGAGTCCATAGTCGATGGTGGGATGAGCGAATTTTAGAAGAGAACAATCTACGTATTACGTATTAACGAAAAAAAACGGGCTTTATCAAACATTTATAAATAAAATAACATTATTTTACGCCATAATTTTAATCACCAGATTATTAGAAACTAATTCAAGAAAGATTCAACAAGCGGGGCCGCAACAGGATCCACAGAGCCCACCTGCGCAGCCCCCAATGCAACCGTGACCACAGCTAAAGTAAGAGCCGGCGACCCCACCTCGGGCGCTGTGAAAAAACAAGAAGATTTTTTTTAAATAAGTTAACCGTACAGAAATCTGCCTATTGTTTGTTTGTAAAGTTTAAAAAACAAGAGTGCAGAGATCTTTAAGTTTTGTTAAATTCACTCGATCTCGCACAACTCATTACCCTACTTTTGATTTAAGACTCGACTTGGATGATATTTTATTAACATTTTCCATATTCGGAATTCGGAAGCAATAAAATACAATTTATTTTATTACGTCCGAATGAATTTTGAAATTTAATTTTGAAGCAATAAAATACTTCTCATTACATTATCACAACATATTATAAAACCTCCTCTGTAAACCGCGTCTGTCTGTCTGCGTTTCTCATGCGTGATTTCATCGCACCAATTTTCATCAATAGATAGAGTGATTCATGACAAAGTTGGATCAAGGTTTAGTGCAAATAATCCTTTACTCTACCCGTGCGAAGCCAGACCGGCTTGTAGATATTTTAGCTATACTAATATTATAAAGTTGAGAAGTTTGTTTGTTTGCTTGAACGCACTTATCTTAGGAACTAATGGCCCGATTTTCAAAAAAGGGAGTAGGTAACAGGCATATATTTAATGCTGAACTTGTAAAACCGCGCGCGGGCAGCTAGTCAACTATAGAACGATGGAAAATTAATCTTTACTTTCGGTTCTTTATTGTTTGATATGCCACAAATAAGTTAGCTACAAGGCTCAGGCCAAATTAAGAGTAAGCCTTACCCGTGTAAACAGCCGACTGGTCCGCAACACGGAGAACAGCAGGCGCCTATAGAATGCACACAGCAGGGGCCCACGCCACAGTCCAATCTGCCAGCTTTAGGCCCATGGCAACAGGGCCCGGCCATCGGGCCCTGACATCCCGTGCAACAATTTCGAACAGGCATTTTGGCGTTATCTGTAAAAATTAAAGGTTTAATTATAAGGACAATAAATGCTACCTGATTCTTTCTTTATTTCCCAACCTTGAAAATTTTGTTTTTTTTTCTCTATATTTTTGCATGTTTTTTAGGAAATCAGCATCTAATTTGACGTTATTTTGTTCATAAATTAAGAATTGATATATTTTTTTGTGCCAAAACTATTTGGTCACTTCAATAATCTAAACTTTTTGCATGTATTTCCTCTGGTACATCTTAAATAGTGTGGTCTACTTCATAAAGGATAGGATTGGATTTTATTCGGATACTAGAGTCTGAATAAACAATGTACACTGATACGCGCCGTTCATGACTTACATAAAATTCGGAAAGAAATGTGTATAAAACTAAAATAAATAAGCGGATTGAAGGCGCAACGTTCGCACTTCAGCTACTTAACGGATCATTTGTCGGAAAGTGGCATTTCTTATCTGATATATTTAAAGAAAATTTATTATGCGAAAAAGAGTGACAATTACAAACCTATGTTTAGTCATCATTAGGTCAAAAACATAGAAAAAGCCTTGTGAATATCTGTACCTAAAATTTTATACTTTTATCATTGTATTGAAATTCCTTGATCTAATGATGCTATTTACTTTTAAGGCTTATTAACAAAAGAGCCGTTGTTGATTATAATTTTCCCAAAATAAACAATTAGTTTAGTATAACAGTAAAAAAATGCCATATTCCGACACATTCATCGATCAATCCTTAAAGTGCCCCTCCCGACCCTTGGTTTGCTAAGAACCTTCCGATGCCCTCGTAGACGGTAGACCCGAAGTCCGGAGGCTCACAAACTGTAAAGTAGAGCGACTGTTGCACAAAACTCCCCTAAAGAAACTAAAAGCCATAATCCCTCAATCTCCCTGTCAGCGACCGCCCTGAGCCGAGGTCCAAGTCCCACAGGGGGCGCCCTCTAGCGCAGGTTGTTTAGTTTGTAGTGTTTAAACCATTTATCTAGGCTGGAGCTCTGCTCGCCTTTATGCCCGGTGAAGTAGCAAAAGCCTCCTGGCTAACTACATATCCGTCCGAAAAAAACAACCTTAAAGTGCGAACGTTGGGCATCGAGCGTAGTGACTTTGTGAGCACGAATTCAGTCATTCGAATAGCTAAATGTATCCACACTGTTGCTTTGTTCGCTTTCAGTCGACTGATGTGAATATGTTGGAACGAAATTTCCAATATCTCTTTATGCTCTCACAATTCTTTCGATGAAATTTGCTACAGAGATTGGCTTGTCATTTGAAAAAGACAGTATAAGCACGAAATAAACACATGCTCAGAATATTAGATATTCCACCTGAGCAAAATTTTGTTACATAATAATTAATAATAGATATTATGTATATAAAACTTATTTAATATTGTCTGAACTGGCATTAAATTTACGCAAAAAATCATAAACAAAAGATCCATAAACACCTATTTAAAATAACTTTTTAGGGTTCCGCACCCGAAGGGTAACCGGGACCCTATTACTAAGACTTCGCTGTCTGTCTGTCTGTCGCCGGCTGTATTTCAAGTACCGCGATATCTAGACAGTTGAAATTTTCACAGATGATGTATTTCTATTGCCGCTGTAACAACAAATACACAAAAAATAAAATAAATATTTAGGCGGGGCTCCAATACAATAACTTTTTTTTTTTTGCCCGCAATCAATTGTGTCAACAGGTAGACGCTTGAAAATGGTACGGAAGTCGGAACCCTGCGTGCGCGAGCCCGACTCGCACTTGACCATTTTTGATTTAACTAGACAAAATATATAATTATGACGTGATTGATCATTATGACATTTATATATAACTTTAAAAAAGTGTAAAACCAGTAGAAAAACAAAAAATTCAATTTAAAATTACCAAAAAATTGTGAACGGACATAACGCCTACTTATTAATTTGCTAGAAATTTTGGATTTACAATGAATTGTGACAGATGCTACGGAAGCTACTGCGCTGGAGGCCCCTGCTGCTGTGGGACCCCGTGTAACTGCCAAGTGGCGGGGCTGTCGTACCCGGCGCCGTTCTGTGGGCCCTGCGGGAGGGTCTGCTGCGGGCCCTGCGTTAGACCCTTCGGCACGTACAGCTGGAGGTTCCGCCCTTGTTGACGTTCAGCTGTCGCTTTGACATCACGAATAGGGTAATTTTGTATAACAAATGTTCAGTGTAATCTTTAAATGAGTTCCTACTTTTTCAAGTTTATTTAATTTGCTAAAAATGAGTTTTATCCTTTGGTGTATGTTTACAAGTTAAAGTAAAATACAACATTCATGAGTTACTTTATGACGTACTAGCGGCCCGCCCCGGATTCGCACGAGTAGACTTTTATAGCCTATGTTATTCAGAGATAATGTAGCATTCGAATGGTGAAAGAATTATTGAAATCCGTTCAGTCGATTTTGAGTTTATTCGAAACAAACATACAACTTTTCCTCTTTATAATATTGGTATATAGTTGATGTTGCCTAGCGGTAGAACTTGAACTAGAGGCCCAGTGATCGAAATTCGACCATAATAAAAAAAAATAGCATCTGCACTGCCTCACTTAAACTGTAAGTGTACGACATTTCATGTGCCTCCGTCAGAGCAATTTTCGTAAAAAGGGCATTATTTTTTATTGCATATAATAATATATAGATTTCTTTTAGAACTAGGTACTACTTACTTAATGAATCGGAGCACAGTTTCTGGGAAATCGCGATTTCGGAGTCTACCATCTTGACGTAAAATCAGAAATTGTAATGTTCAAGTGATACTAAAGAATTCATGTAGGTAAAAGCCTTAGAATTTTGCCAACTTCAATATGTTAGTAAAGGCCCAAGCTTCGTTGTTTATGACCGTTCCATGATGGAACTGCATGGATGAATGAATTACTACTGTTTTTTTTTCACTACTTCCATATTTTGAAATAAATCCAACAACAATGCAACCAATGTTTAATCTATTCAAATATAGCTTAAGAGTTCGTTTGATTATTTGATTGCGCTAATCTGATATTAGCGCAATCAAATAATCAAACGACTTACTAACTTACTGGTCGGGTTGAAAAATTCCCATATTTTATTACTAGCTGCGCCCCCCAGTTTTCCTGCGTTACTCTGATCCAGTGGGTTGGAGCGTGATATTTTGTAGCATATATGTTAATCCAGCGTATAACCTATCCCGGTTCAAAATTTCAGCCAATTCCGTTCATTAGTTTTGGCGTGAAAGAGTAACAAACATCCTTCCATATATCCATACTTACAAACTTTCGCGTTAGTAATATTAGTAGGATGTCTTTTCCACGGAAACGGAGCTACGCGGGTAAACCCGGAAGCGGGAAGCTAGTTTCATTATAACTAGTTCTATTTTATTACTGTGATATTGCATTCTACAGAATAAAAAAATGTTGATAATAACGGTGTGTATCAGAATGGCGGGTGTAATTTCCAGATTTGCCTAAATTTATTACAGTTATTTGGTACCTTCTGTGTACCTTTACGTACCTCTCTTGAAAATCTGTGTACCCACACCCGTATGATGATATTTTAAAAATTAGGTACACCCGCCATCCTGATGTCAGAACCGCGGGTGTACTGCTAACCAATATATGTAGCCAAGCGTACTGTTTATGTAAATTTGGTACCTCTTGTGTACCTGCAGATAAAAGTATTAAATAAACGAAATACTGCAAGGTTGCTGCAAAAATAAAAAATAAAAATTTCTCGTAAAACGTATCTTTTAAAATAACAATCTACGTATTGATAACTTATCTTAAATATTAAAAAAAACTATATGTATACATAATTACAAAAACAACATATTGCCCATTTTAGAATTGTGAAGGATTTATAGAATTAGGATGTTTGTCTATCAGTGTTTCCAGAATCAAAATGAAACAAGAGACAGTTTTAAAGGATATATTAATTAATTTTCACGATAACGAAATTTTAGTTGGTTCGAGAGTCCCGGGCTGGGCAAGCAACTTTTAGAAAATCTTTGAATGCGGTTATGTTTCTTTTTAAAAATAAAGGAAATAAGCTAACTTAAGGATTTAAGGTACTTTGCCTTCAACGCCCGACTTATCTTTCCACCCTGTATACTAGTCCAATTTTTATTACATTGATTATAGTTTTGTAACAAATTATAAGGCCGAGTTAAATGCACATGGAATCAGTGCGTTATTCATATATTAATCCTTTCTTATTTCGTTATCGTGAAAATTAATTAATATAATATATCCTTTAAAACTGTCTCTTGTTTCATTTTGATTCTGGAAACACTGATAGACAAACATCCTAATTCTATAAATCCTTCACAATTCTAAAATGAGCAATATGTTGTTTTTGTAATTATGTATACATATAGTTTTTTTTAATATTTAAGATAAGTTATCAATACGTAGATTGTTATTTTAAAAGATACGTTTTACGAGAAAATTTTATTTTTTATTTTTGCAGCAACCTTGCAGTATTTCGTTTATTTAATACTTTTATCTGCAGGTACACAAGAGGTACCAAATTTACATAAACAGTACGCTTGGCTACATATATTGGTTAGCAGTACACCCGCGGTTCTGACATCAGGATGGCGGGTGTACCTAATTTTTAAAATATCATCATACGGGTGTAGGTACACAGATTTTCAAGAGAGGTACGTAAAGGTACACAGAAGGTACCAAATAACTGTAATAAATTTAGGCAAATCTGGAAATTACACCCGCCATTCTGATACACACTAATAACGTTACGAATAAAAAACTATGCACCTACTGACTAATAGGAATTCCCAAAACTTGTAATAAGGCCGGAAACCCAGCTATGTCTCGTCTGACGGCATCATCATGGTAGCCGGACGTACCGCGAAATTTACCAATAAAATTATTTGTTACTGCGCTTCTACTTTAATGTATTTTTCATGTACTATTCGTACGTTTAGTACACGTTTTATGATGATACTTAGAAGCCGTAAATTCTAATTCATCTCTGAAACTCGTAAATAAAGAAAATGAAAACGTCTAAGAATTAGTACCTACATGTTTTATAACCGACTAGCACATGGTTTTACCCGCATAGATTTCGTTCCATAGAAGTTTAATCTATACTAATATTATAAAGCTGCAGAGTTTGTTTGTTTGTTTGAACGGGCTAATCTCAGGAACTACTGGTCCGATTTCAAAAATTCTTTCAGTCTTATAATTTATTTAAAAAAAAAATGGGATCCGTAAGAAAATTGCGATTTTGACCGACTGTTTGCGACCCAAGGTGTAAAATCGAAAACCTATTTATGCGTGCGCTGCAAAAACTATTGACAATAGAACAAAATGATGTACTACGGGTTTGTAGGTCTTATTAAGATCTACAAAAAAGTCTGCGAGAGCATAGGTATATCTAACTATCATAGTTTAGTCACAATAACCGCTTTTATGTTCATAAAAAAATATTAAATCGTCTGAAGAAAGAAACTACGTTAATTGTGTATTGTAATATTAATTCTTATCAAAATTAAGCATTATGTTATCAAGGGTATATACGTAGAAGTAAAATATTTTTTGTTTTATTCCAATCGGACATTTCGTTGGTAAATTAACACGAGTATAAAAACGCAAAGAATTTGTACCTAATAATGAGTTATTTGCCATAATAGATAAAGCTGAAGAGTTCCGATTTGAAAAATTCTTTCAGTGTTTGATAGCCCATTTATTGAGGAAGGCTATAAGCTATATTTTATTATAAAGTTTTTACGGGAACGAGAGTTACGCGGGTGAAACCGGGCGCGGGAAGCTATATACGTATAAAGCTGAAGAGTTTGTTTGTATTTTTTGCTTGAAATCGCTAAACTAAGGAACTACTGGTCTGATTTAAAAAATCTATCAGTGTTAGGTAGCCCATTTATCGAAGAAGGCTATATACTAAATATTTAATTATGAAGTCACCACGGGAACGGGAGTTACGCGGGTGAAACCGCGCGCGGAAGCTAGTAATTAAATATAACCTAAGCTGTTAGGTACTCCTGCCCGGCTAGCATAGGCACCGTAGACACGACTCGAGAGACTTCTTGTCGAGCCAGTCTGCTCTGTCAAAGTTCTCTATGTCGGTAGCATGGCCACGCCCCTCGACAGCATCGCATCGCGACTTGGACGTTTGGTTTAGTTCAATCCTCACGATCTTCTATACAAGGTGTAACGGAAAGGGTATATACATAGAAAGAGCAAGGGTTTCAACTCAAAATAAAATAAAATAAAGTCAGTATTAGGTATTTTGCAAATACCAGGAGTAAGAGGTTTATTTTTACTTGCTAATAGTTCGTTGACATCGATCAGCTGATTGAGTGGTAGTGATGTATTCAAGGCCGGATTTAAGGGAGGACATCCAGGGCAACTGCCCGGGGCCTCCACAATAGAGGGGCCCCCACAATAGAGATTTAAAATCTTTCAAATTCTGACGAGTAAAAACTACAAATGCTTTTTATTAATGTGTAGAATCATAATTAATGTAATGGTTCTTAAATATTGTAATAACGGTAATTCACTTGTTCACTTAAATAAGACAATCAGTAAAATATCAGAACTCAAATCGTTCTTAAAAGTAGGTACATACTTCAAATTTTCTACACATTTAGCGGGACACTAATTTGTGGCCAGGGGCCCTTTTCTCCTTTGTTGCCCGGGGGCCTCCGGACTTATAAATCCGGACTTATACATTTATTTAAATTTGAAAAGTTTGGTTTCTGGTATCTATGAATTTAAAAAAAAAATTGTTATCATCCAAAAAAGCCTTGCTCTTCCTATGTTACACCTTGTATATTTACGGTTTTCTTTATGGTCGAAAAAAAGTAATTTTATTGTTTCTGACAAATGTCAGTTGAGTTGAGTTGAGGATATATTTACGTTATAACCTGACTATGTATATATTGTAGTGTGTGTGAGTTTCCTACGTTATTATACTTAACTGTATTGTTGAAGTGAAAAATTATTTCAGCCTATTTTATCAAGGTTGGCTATAAGCTGTATATCATTATGCTACCAATAGGAGCGGAGCACCAATGAAGAATGTTACAAAATGAGGGTTACCCCAAAGAAGCCTACGCGGACGAAGTCGCGTGCACAAGCTTTTCTTTTCTCTCCTAAATTAATGAGGAATAAAAAGTATAATAAAAAGTTAGAGTTAGCCTATTTATCGAGGAAACTGGAATCTAGTAATATATTCGCCTCTCTTCTAAATAGCTGTGTCCGACAGGGCCCACGATAATTTAAATTGTATCTAAACTAACACTTAAGTTCACATTGTAGAACGCAATAAATATATTCCATTGAATTGAACATTGACAAAGTCATTCCAACGGCACAAGCATATGTCACATCGCCCCGTTCCAGTAATTCGCGTCGTTTTGGTCCGTTTCGGTGAATCCTCAACGTTTCCCCTATTACGGATCTACCAACGTATTGCGTACAGTCGCTGAGAGCTTGTTTGAACGGCCTCTTTTGTGTTTACTGGGAAATACATAAGCGCGATTTAGTTTACAAGTGGCTCTGGGAATTGTTGGAGTCCGTCGTTACGTACTTATCTGCCCAAATAATGACATTGTGAATACTAATATTATAAAAAGGAATGATTTTATTGTAAGTATCGATTATGCTACAAAACTACATTACCGATTTCAAAAATTCTATCTCCGCTAGAAAACTATGTTAACCTGAATATATTTCATAAATAGCTGCGCCCCGCGGTTTACCCGCGTCACTCTGCTCCAGTGGGTCGAAGCGTGATATTTTGTAGTCTATATGTTAATCCAGCTTATAAACTATCCGCGTGCAAACTTCCAGCCAAATCCATTCAGTAGTTTTTGCGTGAAAGAGCACAAACATCCATCCATCCATACTTACATACAAACTTTCGCCTTTATAATATTAGTAAGGATTAACTGGCGTAGCCGTATAAGCATAGCTTTAAGTCTAGGAGATTTCTTTCCGAGCGCTTTAATACAGTAATACAATACCCCGGACTTACGCGATAGGTGGGACCACGGGATAGCCGTGTAAGTCGAAATCGCGTAAGTCGGGGTTCAACTTTCCCTATAAATACATATACATTATGTGTAATCGGGACCAGTACGTCGATTCTGTAAAATTCTAACAACAACTCGCAACTCACTTCACTATTCACTCTCACTTCGCATAAGGTTCAAAACGACCTTGATTTTGCATTCTGTAAGCATCACTTGGTCACTTGCGAAGTGAAGTGAGTTCTGAAGCGACCAATATTGTACTAGTGATTACCACACTCAACAAAATGTTAATCTCGTTTTATCGATTTAAGTTTTTTGACAAAATTGTTAAATTTTGACACAGAATTTTAGCTAATAATATGATGTTTAAATTAAAATGTCTTATTTTATGGATTTTGAGGCTGCAAATAAGTTAAAAAAACAGAAAACTCTAAATTCGTGCCATGAATACGGATACATCACTAACGAAAAAAAAAGTGTCAGAGTGACAGCCATACAATGTTGAATGTCAATATTTTGAAAGTGCGTTGAGTTGTTGTTGTTTGTTTGATTTGATCGTTCAGTGCCGAAAATATATTTTTGTGAAATAATCATGAAGTAAGTAAAAGTTTGTGGTTGTGAAGTTTAAAAATGATATTAATTAAAATAGTATTTAATTTGTTTTCTAATCCAACAATAACGTTCCAGTATAAATGACACACGTTCGTCTCATCCATCGTCGGCTCAGGTTGAAACTCTGGTAGAGTTTATGGAAAGAAACACTGGCATGGCGAAGGGTTTCTTGAGAACTCAAAATGCCAGAGAGCGAAGTCGACGCCAGTGGGAGGAACTAGCCGTGCGCCTAAATAGTATAGGTGGCACAATTAAAGATTACAAAAAGTGGACCAAGGTAAGCTTCGCTTTTTTTTACTACATGTTAGTTAGAACCACATAACATTCCTCAAAGCCAACCACTTAACATTCCTCAAAGCAAACCACTTAAAATGTGCGACGAATCTTGGTTTAAAGTGTGTTCCTTGGTTACATAAATTTTATCTTATTGTTAATTTTACTCAATCAATGACTTTTAGTCATTATTAGTTTTTTTTTTTTTTAATATCGTTTAAAAATACATGTGTATTATAACAGAATAACTATAAACTTAGTTATATGTCTGATTGTAGTATTGGTCTGACAAAAAAAGCACCATAAAAAAAAAAGTAGCAGCGCGATCCGCTGCTAGGCGTAGGACTGGTGGTGGGGTGGAGGATGAAGTGGAGCTAACAGAGCTTGAAGAAAGGGTTGTTGCTTTGTGTGGTGGTGAAAGTTTTTCAACTGGAGATGCACATTTAGGCATACAGACATTTCCGGTAAGAAATTTAAAAATGCAATAATCCTGTCTGGCTGATAGTGACCAAGAATTGTGCAATCTGTCTGTTAAAAAAACATATAATACAAAGTGTATTTTTATTTGAATTATTTGGCAAATTTATTAATAATATTAATACCTGTTTCAGGAAAATGTTCCTCCATCTCCATCACATGAAGCACAACAAACACAAGATGCTGGTACTGACAATGTATGATATTTAAATTTAATTCTTAATTGTATGTGAGTAATGAATTAAATCTAGCATTTATCTGTTTATATTTACTTATTATAGGTTCTTGTATCACAACAACAGAGTCTGGCACCTACAGAGGAACCACCAGCTATTGTGATTTATGTAAGTTAAACTAACTACTAGGTACATACCCACTGTTATAAATCTTCTGATGTGTCTAGATTATATTCTATTAGATCTAAATGTACCCTATCTTTATATCCAATTTACTTTTCAGGGTTCGGAACTGATTGAGGATACTCAAAGTCATAATTACAGACTACCAGATCCTGTAGTTTCAAGAAGAAGACTGTTTGCTTCCTCATCCAGCTCAACTGTTGGAACAAGCCAAAGCATTTTGCGGGTATGTGTCTGGGTAGACAAATTTGAGTTATCACAGTAAGTGTATACTGTGACTGTGACGACTGTAATCATATCTTGAGAACAAATTCGCTTCACTCTGACCTGAGCTATTTACTACTTTAGTTTCCTATTTTTGTTGATTATTATTTAATAGGTAACATCTAATAATGTATTTTTTAAATTCCTTTTGATATTTTTAAGAGCTTTAATATTATTTACTGCGGCACATTAGCAACTTTTTTGAAACTGTCAATATTTCATTATAATATAGGTGTGGGTTTCTTCTTTAGGATTGTTTATTTTGTTTCAGAATATGCAGATAGAACAAACACCTCCTCCAGATCCTCATACATATCATCCTAGCCTTTCCCCTCCACCAATAACACTTTCACACACACCCACACCTTCTCCTTCACGCCGTGGTGCCACCCAAGTAGCCACCCCAGTGATTCGTCGTCGAACTGCTGCATCATTATGTAAGGGACCGATAATGTTTAACAATTTTCATGACTATTAGGTAACCACCTACGAAATTTTTTACAGCTTTTGTATTGTGAATTTTAAAATTTAATTTTAAAATAGTTGCAATTTTTATACTAGCATTTTCTTAATTTATTTAACAACTATTAACACTAATGTTTTAAAACTTTTTTGCAATAATTTTTAAAAACTAAGATAACGTATGCCACTTAAATTAAGCGACAAAAATAAGTATTGGCTAAGTTAAAACAAATAGTAGTAATTTTTGCTAACAAAAAGAGGAGTCATTTTTAAGGTATTTTTTTTGTTTAGAAAACTATAACTAATAAGTGTTTTTACTTTGCCTATGATGGTCATTATTCGATATATTATCAAGCAATTTATAAAAATTTTATTCGTGGAAGTGACGAGGTTCTCTATTTGTGCGAAAGAAACGCCAATTTCATAGGTGGGCATCCAATATTATGTGGTTTTGCTCATGCTCAATGATGAACTTAGTTCATAAACATATATCTGAGTTGATTTGTACTTTTATTTTGTAACTATTTGATTTAGGAAAAAATTGAGATTAATGAACCTTCATGTTCTTAATTATGTTAATAGGTATTTATCTTTTTAGCTTCACGTCACGCAACGCCAATTACTTCCCCTTCTCGCCGCCCCAGGACAAATATGTCTCGTGCTAGTCGAGGTGCTGGTTCCGTGTGTAAGTACAAAATAAAAATAACTATTAAAACATCATTTTTCCAACGAAAAGCTGCTCTTTAAGATTTTTTATTTACGCATCATAGTAATCGGTGTTCTTTTTTCAGCATCACGTCACACGTCTTCAGTTGCTGCTCCTCCACCATCTCAACGGCGAACGGTATTCTCCACCACTACTGAGAGATTCCTGAGGGTGGAAGAACAGCAGCTGGAGATACAACGACTAAATGCACAAATCTTGCAGTCCTTTCTGGAGAGAAGTGCGGAAAGAGAAAGGGCCATGGATGAAAGGAGTGCAGAGAGAGACAGGATTTTAGCTGAAGCTGTGGCTGCAGTGGGGAATGGGCTGCAAGCTTTGGCAGAGGCTAAGAATAGAGATAGGGTGTAGTAATTTAAGTTAATATAATAAATAAAACACTTTTAACGGATACTATTTATTTATTTATTAATAAAGGTACACTAACAGCTTCTGTATATAGGTTACAAATAGATTAGTTACGAGTAAAAGGCTTATACAGTTGCCAATAACAGGTGAACCAACATTCACGAACATAAGTGGTAACTTAAACTAAATAAATGTACTAATATTGAGTGGAAATAAACTATACAAAGGTTAGAATTATGCTTGAGTAAAAATAGAAATCCAAAATTACACAATTAAACAAAAACATACTTGAGATCGAAATTTAATTAATGAGAAATAATTTTGACTTAAACTTAAAAAACTTACAAAATTAAAAAGAAAGAAGTTGCAAGATATATTTAGGTACAAACAAATACAGTTAATACTAATAATCGTTTGGCGCTTTCTGACTTAGAATATGGGTTTTAAAGATTTTCATTGTGTTATGGTATATGTCAACAACTGGGTTTGATTTTATATAACAATTTATCTCTTTGCTGAGCCTATTGAGAGGTAAATTTTCTCCTATATTTGTGTTGGAAGCTTCAGTGTGGAATAAAGGTATAATGGGATATCTGGGTATTCTATTGGGGACTATACTAGAGTGGTTTACGTAACGACCCACCTCACACACCACAGAATATGTAATAGTACTAAACCTCACCACCGATAAATTAATTATGACGTGAACGCCATAGCCTATTTACTAAGTTTCGCCGACGTAATTGCCCAAGAGCTAAATCGGTGTTAGATGGCAAATCCCTAGTTTGCCTCCTTTGAACTTCTGCAATTGTTTGGAGCTCTTCTAGTCTCTCTTCGTCTGAAATTGTGAATGCCGGCATTCCTGCGCGATTGCACATGTTGTGCAAAACACAACATGCAATTACTATTTTTGCAACAAGGTCTGGATGATAATTGAGCACTCTGTGTACTAACAAGCACCTAAATCGTCCTTTTAGGAGACCAATTGTTCTCTCTACTGAATTGCGAGCAGCTAAATGACGGTCATTGTAGAAAGCTTCTGGGGAACCATCTTCAGCACCATTAATTGGCGTCATAAGGTAGGCGCGCTGAGCATATCCTGAATCTCCTGAAAATTAATAAGTATCAAATAATTATGCAGTTTTATAAGTACCTAGGTACTTATTAGGCTTATATTCTGTAGTAGGGGTAGGGAGGGGCCGGATTGCTCATGCGTACCCGGCCCCCGCTTACGGCGGATCGAAGGAGTGTCCGGGAGGTTTTAGTGGCGTAGGGTCCTCTCCTCGTGGTATGAGTTAAGCATACCACGCTATGGAGAGGGCGAGTCCCACATATCCCGCCGCCAGCGCGCGAATATGCATTTCCCCCCGGACAACAAAAAAAAAAAAAAAAAAAAGGGGTAGGGAGGGACTAACTAACCAAGCAAAACAACTTCTTCGCCAGAATTTGTTAATGCCTCTAAGTGGTCTTTTATAACACCATAGTTAAAAATGAAGCTATCATGAGTAGCTCCACCATATGTTGGATCCACATTTAAAATATTGAGATCCGCATCTGTAATCTGGAAAAAAATAAAAATATTAAGTAGACTAATTGAATAAGTACTCAATAGTAATAGATTACAACTTTGAAATTCATTTTACCAATTGCACATTTCTTGCATGGTAACCTTTGCGGCAGTAGAAACGTTCTTCATTCTCTACTGGTTTTTGCAATGCCACCAGAGTGCCATCGACACATCCAAGAGCTGCTGGAAAGCCAAACTTTTTGTAGAACCTTCAATTTAAAGTAAGCACTAACATTATTAACTATCACAAAAATGTAAAAAATCAAAGAAGAGTCACTTTAATTATAATATACCTACAAACCTTTCTTTTAACATTTGTCTTTCTTGTATATTTTGAGGGAACCTTATATATTTTTTTACTATTGTCGGATTATTGAGAGCTTCCACTACTTCATTTATGCAACGAGATGCTGATGGTTGCGATAAATATGTCCTTATATTTTCTTTTATTATTTTCTGATAACTACCATTAGCCAAGAATGACAAGGCGCATAATAGCTGTGAAACATAATTCAATAAAAAAATTAAGTAATCTAGATCTAGTCAAAACAAAATAGGGCCCATATGATTATTACATGCATAATAATACATAATACCAAGCACCTATATTATAACAATATTAATATAGGGTCCTTAGACTAACATGAAACATAGCTAGCAGGGAAACAACTTAAAGGGAATACTCCTTATTATGATGTGTTTTCATAAGTTTTAAGTGATAAATTATGTTGGTGTATTTAGTTACAAATCTATCAGCTGTAAATACTTATAAAGTAACTTTATACCTACTTACTAAAATGAAGTACTTACTTTTATACGAGTTGAAAGTCCTTTGCCTCGACGTTTTGTGGGCTTTATCAGAGGCAGTAACTCATACTCTAGTTGGTCAATTAGTTCCTTTGACAATCTATATACGCTCACATAGTCGTCATCTCGGGTTAATAAAGATAAACTTCGAATTTGGTTAGATTGTCGACGCTTTTCTAGTTTATCCAAAGCATGAGCCTCTTCTAATAAAGATTTTAACAAAAACATTCTTGCCATCGTACCTATTCAGTTTACACAAACGCACAAAAATAAGTTTTTAAACACAAATTATATAGTAATTTTTAAAACTGTAACATAAAAATATTATTATAACATTATTTTGAGAGGATTTCTCTTATTTTCACTCGTAAAATAGATGCTTTTTATTTGACACTTTGAATCGGTTTCGAGTTCGAAGTGAGCGTCGAAGTGAGTGTGGAATTACCTTACAGAATACCACTTCTTACGTCATCTCATACTTTATCTGTCAAAATCTCGCCTTCAATTTAGTTCAACTCGCTGACACGCTCGCAAGGGTGGCGTTAGTATAAATTCGAATTATCAAGTGAGTTTTTAGAATGCGAATCAAGAAACTCACAGCGGATTCAGATTCGAAGTTTAGAGTGAGTTCTTACAGAATCACACTGCAGAGTCTAAAAAAAACAATAGATCAGAAGAAACATGTTTAATAATACGTTAAATTATAAATGATCTTTACATTATTACACCATAATTCTAACATGGTTTCCATCTAAGCGATAATACCGTGACGTTTGAATTTAAACAGAAAGATTTTCACTTATTATTTCCTGTCGATCAAATATGTTTGCTAATTCCTTTTTTTATTTTAGATTCAAAGTCCCTTCAGATTATTATGATAAAATTTAGTTGACACTCTAAAAGACAGTGTTTTTCGTTTCATGTTAGGTTAAGTTAGCAGTTAACAGTTTAACTTGCAGTAAACTGAACACGCCGATGAGCGTGGTGATCAAAAATAAAAACCGCATATCTCCGAATTCGCGTAAAACGGGGTAGCGTAAGTCGAGGTATTACTGTATTTCGTTCCGAGTCTGGTTGGTTGAGGGACTTCCCTCCGTGCCTCGGAAAGTTCGTTAAGCCGTTGGTCACCACTGTTTTAACATTATCTATAACAATTGTATACCAAGGAACGGGCAGCAGCGTTTCTCAGTGAATTACGACTTAATACACGGAGAAATTGCCAAGCGTGGTGACTATGTCAAAAACCTCCCTCGGGAGGAGGCCCATGTTCAGCAGTGGACGTTTAAGTATTTACAAGATTTCCCGCGCGGATTCACACGCGTAGAACCCTTGACTTAAAATATAGCCTGTGACGTTCACAAATAATGTGGTTTTCAATTGTAGTACCTAAGTATTAAGGGCTAATCCTGAAGTTATCAAATAACAAGTCAGTAACTAATGAAGTTCGGTAATTTATTTGCTTTTTCAACTTTCTACTAACATATGCGACAGTGTCCATACTTAGTACTGGTTTTGTCTTTGTAACAACTTATTATTCACTAGCTGCGCCCTGCTGTTACGCGTTACTCTGCTCCAGTGGGTCGGAGTGTGATATTATGTAGCCTATATGTCAATCCAGCTTATAACCTATCCCGGTGCAAAATTTCAGCCAAATCCGTTGAGTAGTTTTTGCGTGAAAGAGTAAAACACATCCATCCATCCATACTCACTAACTTTCGCATTTACAATATTAGTAAAGATATGGTGTGCAATAAAGAATATGAATATTATAATATAGGTACCTACTTGCTAGATAAATAATAAACACGAATTATTTTTAAGTACTATAAAAACTTACAAGTAGGAAGCGATCGAACCCTTTACATCGCCGACTGTACCATAAACATAAACCACTATAAATTGATCTGTAGCACATCAACTAAATAACATTGCCGTAGGTCATGATATGCCGGAGTTTTTTTTATAGATGCGGGTTACTTTTCAAAGAACGGTGCGAGGGGTCGGCCTTCCACGAATGATACCCCTACGCAATGTCACTGTTTATTTTTAAACATTTCTAGTAATGCGACATTTGTCTCTACATCAATCAATGTTGTTAATCTTAGTTCTAAGCCATTTATCTTAGTATACGATGCGTGTGTAGATATCATAGTGATGTTAGAAAGAGTTGAAGCATTCAGATATTATGACATAGGTATATTTTAAAGTTAGCATGGATTTGATAGGCACGACGTGTACTGAAGAATCCAAGGCCAGATTTTACGCAGGGCATCCAGGGTATCTGCCCCTGGGCCTCCACAATTAGATGGGCCCCCACAATAGAGATTTAAAATCTTTCAAATTCTGACGAGTAAACTTTACAAATTTTCCTTTATTTATGTTTTCGGTATTGTACCTTTACCTAAAGTACCTACTTTGTAAAATCATGATGTTCTTAAATATTGTAATAACGGTTATTCATCTATAGGTACGTGTTCACTTAAATTATTAAATTAAAAAATCAGTAAAATATCAGAATTCAAATCGTTCTGAAAAGTAGGTACATACCATTGTTGCCAGACGTCCCGATTTTGGCGGGACGGGCTCAGTCCCGCTTTTCTGGCTTAATTTGACCATTATGGCTACTTATATCCCCGTCAGCAACCGCCCTGAGCCGAGGTCCAAGTCCCACAGGGGGCGCCCTCTTGCGCAGGTTGCTTAGTTTGTAGTTTTTAAACCATTTATTAGGGCTGGAGCTCGGCTCGCCTTTATGCCCGGTGAAGTAGCAAAAGCCTCGTGGCTACCTATGTAAGGCAAACCGAAAAAAAAAATGGCGACTTATATGAATTTAAATCAGACAGTTATTGTTAAATTAGTTATATACTCATTAGGATACATTAATTACGGGTATTATATAAATTTTCATGTACACATAAAACAAAAAACAAAAAAATTAAGCTCAAATAATAAGATAAGTAGTATTTAAATACTTCTGATAACATACTTTTATTACTATGTCCCGCTTTCGACGAGAGAATCCCGCTTTTTCGCCTAAAAAAATAGAAAAATCAAAATTTGCCCATAATAAAATCAGGCAACGCTGGTACATACTTCAAATTTTCTACACATTTAGAGGGAAACGAACTTGTGGCCAGCCGGCCTCTCCTCCAATGTTGCCCTGGTGTCAGCGGACTTCTTAATCCAGCCCTGGAAAAATATGTTGGACAAAATTATGGTTATAAAAGATTTCCACAATTCACAAGTCTAAACGAGAGCTTATTGATAATAGAAACTAGCGACCGGCATCGCACGGGTGCAATGCTAAAATAATATCGACAGTAATATTTTTCGACATGCCTTCGATTTTGTCAGTCATCAAATATAATAGTAACAAAAGTATGGAATCAGGGGGCCTGCACTAGAATGGTTAAAATCATATCTTAATAACAGACATCAATGCGTAGAAGCCACAAATTTTAATAATAAACAAGAATTCGTAAACTATAGATCATCTTATAAAATGAACGATTCCGGTGTACCTCAAGGTAGTGTTTTAGGACCTATTTTATTTTTACTGTACGTAAATGACAACACTAGACACCCCTGTATTCTTTTTGCTGATGATAAATCATGCAAATTTCTGTTGGGGAAAGGACTATATAACTTAATATTTTACTTCTAGTCTACCTAAATTTGCATGCCTTGTCTAGCAGGCGGAATATATGTCACTATGTATGCTAAACCACCTGCAAATGTATTTTAAAACTTGTATATTCCTGCAAATAAATGATTATTATTATTATTATTAATGCTGATGTATTATATAGGTACAAATAAACCTTCCTCTTGAATCACTTTAGGTACTACTAAAAAAAGCGCATCAAACTCCGTTGCGTAGTTTTTAAGATCTAAGCATACATAGGGACAGACTAACTACGGTGTTTTGTAATTTAAACTAGACCTAAGTCTAGGAAAATTATACATATCTACTACATACATGGACTTAATTCTTATTATGTACACATTTCTGGACATTTGATAGTTACCAAACTTTTTACAATCATGAAAAAAAGAAGCCATGACAAAAAAAAAAACCGTATTACCTTATCATGTCATTCACATTTCACATAAAACCAGCTTTGAAAAACGTTCAAGTATTCATTTATTTAAAAGAAAACCAAAAAAATATTACAATGGCTGTGTACTACGGAGGTTTTGTTGGAGGTCCCCACTGTGGGGGGTACTGCCTCTACACTGGAGGATGTAGTCCCAGCATTGGAGGCAGTGGGCCTTGGGGATGCTATCCGCCGTTTTAAGTAAGTTAGAAATTGTACTGACCAATATGCTAAAGTAATGTAACTTTATAATCTATTTATTAATATGGGAGATTTAAGTATTTAATTTTACTGTCCATATTTTCTACGATAACACCAGTGTGAAGCCAGTGAAGGTTCTTTGCAGACAAGGGTCAGAGCCATTGTTCCCAAAGAACCTTCCGATACCATCGTCACCACGAACTCAGAGAGGCACACTGCTATTCCGCTTTGCGTGTCAACTAGCAATTTTTCTTTTAAATTAAAAAGTCAAATATGGGACCTTCCAATAATAGCTTGTTGAGTTGCATTCAAAGAACTAAACTAAGTCTAAAGTGTGACCTGAATTAAAAATTCCAACTGCTAAAACCCACGGGATAAGTCCCGTGGGTTTTACAATGATAAGTCATTCAATGATAAGTCATTCAATGGTTTTTTTTTCAGATCGATTCGGACTGCCCCTGTTAGCTGTTGAAGAAAATTCTACTGTATACAATTTAAGTTTATTAAAATCTTAATAAATATTTATTAATAAATTGACAATTTTATTTCAAAGTATCTAGAAGCTAATATGAGCTACGGACCACAGTGGCATTTTATAGGGAGTGCTCTGTTGCGCTCTGTTACATAGCGTGCACGCGGCTACGCAACATGGTGATGGAACGTGCGCTCGGCTTCGCACAGGGAGGAGAGTGTCAGTGTGCGCTCGGCTATGCATAGGGAGGACAGTGACAGAGCGTGCATTCTGCTGCGCTCAAGAAGCAATGGCCACAACGACATAACGAGAACTCTACGTACAAGGAGCAAGAACAGTGACAGATCATGCACTCATGATAGAGCCGTTCGATGTGCGTGTGAACTGAGGGACCACACTGAGAATTCGCGAAATGAAAATCCTAGGATTTATTAGTAGACTTACTACTAAAAGTAAAGTACACTAGACTTTCTGATATTCCTCTAGTCTAGCCGCTAGCACACGCACATATGTCAGTGTAGTAGAGGATTGAGGGATCAGTTTCAATCATCGCTTTCTTCGAAATGCTTCGATATTTTTGCTCCATTTCTTTTTACGAAATGTTTTAAGACTTTTACTGAAACTTTATGTAGAAAAAGAACAGTTTTATTAATTTTATTCAGTATAATTCACTAAAATATTTATCTTTGTTATGTGGACTGAGGACAGTCATGTGAAATAAAAAAAATATAAGGACTAAACTGTGGTCCCACAGTTTAGTCGTTTTTAATGCTTTGTGGTCTGTTATTTAGTAAATACCTTTCAATTCACACACACAATTCAAGTCACACAACAAATTCTCTACTAAATGTCTATATTCACAAAACCTTACCTTTTAAGATACTTTCAGAGATCTGGCTGATCGTCTGTGAGAACTGAGGGACCACACTATATGGGTCGTAGTTTTTAATATATTTGTTTACAAATTCCCAGATTCATTTTACAATTGTTTTAAGTCTACTACTAAATCCTAGGATTGTCATTTCGCGAATTCCCAGTGTAGAAAATCCCAGTGTAAAATTTTAACATCATAATTGCACTATAATTTTAATAAATGATTTTTTGTTTTGAAAATCAATATTTTATTCTTAAGTCCCTGGCGCGACATTTTGTGAAAGAGACATTCTGCGGAAGAGACATTTTACGAAAGAGACATTCTGCGAAAGAGACGTTTTACGACCAGGGGACATTTTGCCAAAGAGACGTTTTGCGCCTGAGCCTTCCCAGTGTGGTCACTCAGTTCACACGCACATGCCGTTCGTTGTTATGCAGACATAAAAATAATGACTATTCTCAAAGATTCTATTTTGAGAATTTGACATTTTGACACCGTTGGACATTTTGAGCATTGGACATTTTGGGTATTTGGACATTTTGACACCGTTGGACATTTTGCCCCTGAACCGATACGAGCGTGCACTCTGCTACGCACAAGGAGTACAGTGATAGAGGCGTGCACTCTGCTACGCACAAGGAGCACAGTGATAGAACGTGCACTCTGCTACGCACAAGGAGCACAGTGATAGAACGTGCAGTCTGCTACGCACAAGGAGCACAGTGACAGAGCGTGCACTCTGCTACACACAAGGAGCACAGTGACAGAGCGTGCACTCTGCTACGCACAAGGAGCACAGTGACAGAGCGTGCACTCTGCTACGCACAAGGAGCACAGTGACAGAGCCTGCCCATTGCTACGCACAAGGAGCACAGTGACAGAGCGTGCACTCTGCTACGCACAAGGAGCACAGTGACTGAGCATGCCCTTTGCTACGCACAAGGAGCACAGTGACAGACAGTGGTCTACAGGGCATACATTAAAAGAAATCTTTAAAAAATACGTTTATTTATACAAATTATTTAGTTAGTAAATGCGACATTTTCTTTTAAAGCTTTATAAGAGATACAAAATTCTGCTGTACCGACGAAGTCTTCAATCGCGCCTGAACGATTAGTAATATTGTACCGAGCTTCCGAGGTTACAGGCTATTTTCTACCGACAGGCGCTTAATGAAAAATTGAGTCGTCTGGGGAATTACGCAGACTTTCTTGAAGGTATTTGTGCTTGTTCTTATACATCACTGTACATTTCAACAGTAGCCTGAATAGCAGCATCCGTAGCAAGGTGAACAGCATGATGAACAGGAATAGCATGGACTACAGCCAGGGTTACAGTAAGTGTAACAGTAAGAATTATAGCACGAGTTGCATGGATACATCTTGTAACTAGACGTCCTTTTCTTCACTGCTGTCGAAAATGTCGCGAAATATTGGGAATTATGCGAGTTTGAATGGGTTTATTCCGTTTTTTTGTTTAGGTATTGTTTGTAGCACGGTGTTTTGAAGGTTTGAACAATGAATGACTGATTAATGGCAGAAGAATTCGTGTGACGTCAATTTTAATATGTTCTATTCTCAAATTTAAATACCTAGTCTTTTATAATAATATTTTTTTAGTAAATAGTTATTACACATAAATATTTCCAACTCAGTACCTCTTAGTTAGTTAGTGTAATAGTTTAATTATTATTAAGTAGTAAGTTTTAATATATTTGAAGAATACAGTTAAGTACCTACCTACTAGTTAGTTTAAGCAACTTGTATTAAACAAACTATGATTTATATCGCGGTTAGTTAAGTATACCGATTTCGGCCACGGTGGCCAATATCTAAGGATATTAGCCATCTGCGCAGGACATAGGTGTATTATAGTGCACAACTATGCAGGCGAAGGTCCGACGGTATACAGTTGTCTACGAAGCACAAGTGAATAACTACTAACCAGACCTCGAGCTGGTAGATGATTCGATTTTTCTAGAAAATTTCTAGTTTCACAATTTTTTGCCCGACTTACAACCTTAACCTCGGTAAAAACGGACTGCAAATATTTCAGGAAAATCCTTCGGATATAATTTATTGATATCAAAACAGCGCGCAGTCCAGATTGGCACTAGACATGTTTTTCTCAACTCTTCTCGGAATACTGACGCGACGAAACTATTCAAATCACCGGGTTCCGCGAAAAGAAATGACGGACGAGAGCCGTGCAATAAAACTGTAACAGATAATATAAATGATGATATTAATCACTAAATAAATGTCTCAATTTCTTCGAGAGATTGGCCGAGATTCAAATTAGAATTAGGCTTAGAACACACTTAGTACCTTTAATATGTTAATAACTTTCATCCGCGTAACTCCAGTTTCCGTAGGAACTTCATAGTTAAATATAGCCTACAGCCTACCCCGGCAAATGGGCCATATATGTAACACCGAATAAAAAATCAATTCATCCAGTACCTGTATTTGCTGAGATTAGTGCGTTCAAGCAAATAACCTCTTCTGTTTATTTATTAGCACTAGTTTTTCTTACGCGGTTTCTCCCATGTAACTCCTTTTCCCATAGGAACTTCATAATGAAATATAGCCTATAACTTTCCTCGCTAAATGGGCTATGTAACACCGAAATATTTTTTCAATTCATCCAAAGTAGTAGATAAGCGCGTTATTATCTATACTTATATTATAAAGCTGCAGAGTTTGTTTGTATGTTTGAAAGCGCTTATCTCAGGAACTACTGGTCCGATTTCTTTCAGTGTTGGATAGTGCATTTATCGAGGAAGGTTATAGGCTATATATTATTGATTACCATAACTGCAGTTATTTAAATATTTGATGATAAATATAACATTATTATCTAACATACCTCGGGATGGGAATACCTTAAGTTTCTACATAAGGTAGGTATTTAACGGACAAACGCAATAGTACATTACGTGCAAAGGGAAGAAAGTATGACTTTTCAACCTGCGCGATATTGTCGTGTCGTGTCGCGATATATTCGTTTTTCTTATATACTATGTCTTTAAACTTTCGGTCTTGGTACCTATGATGAAAAAAAGTATCCGCGCCACACGGGAGGATAGCATACTTTCCTCCCTTGGCACGTTATGTACGAGTCTGATACTCTAGTTCGAATGACGTTACCTCGATGTCTCTAGTTCGACGGTACACTTCACCGATGGTTCGTTACCTCGAAAGGTCAATACCTCGAAGGATCTCTTCCTCGACGGGTCTTTTCTTCGATGGTACATTTGATCGATGGGTTGTTACCTCGAGAAATCATCAAAAGTACAATAAATGTTAATTATTTGTGTGTGTAACTGAAAGGTGAAAAATACTAGTGAATTGAAATGGATATCGATATAATCATAGAGGCAATATAATATTGTGATCATAAATATAAGTAGGTACACATATTTTTAACATTTAAACAACAAGCTGTAATTAACAACATTCATTAATTATTTGAACAAAAATCATCAAAAATGAAATTAACTTTCTTCTGTGGTTTAAAACACTTGTCTTCTTTTTATTAAAAATAAATAATAAAAAAATAAAAATCATTTTTATTTACGTAAACCAATTACAGGCACTCGTAAATAGTCAAACATTAATTAGAAAATTTTAATTAATTATATTTGTTATTTATTTATATCTATAAAATTAATTATTTTTATATTATCATATATTTATATGTTATTATTATAATTTATTTATTTATATTGTTCTTAGCGACACAAAATGCTTGTTCTGTCTATATTATGTCAAAACAATTGTCATTATTTGGGTGGACCATGAGCATATAACGACGGACGCGCTTTAATGCTACCACCGGATCCAATGCGCCCCAACTGAGAAGATCCGGCGAAACAAACTCAGTGGGTTACTTTACTACCGGTTTCAACACGGCCCACATGAGACGGTCCGGCGAAACATACTCAAATGGACAAATACGCGGGGTTTTGGTCCAGTTATTATCATTTATTTTTAGTAGGCATACACATTTATTATTATATTAAACTTAAATAACGAATTATTATTATTTTTTCTTTATTTCAAATAGAATGCATTATAACGCTGTGCAATTAGCAATAGAACGCAAAACGTCTTTTAATTCCATTTGTTCTTTGTTCTTTATAATTTGTGCAATTGCCGATTGCAATTTCTTGCTTTTCTTTTTCGGGGGTGTCATGTCCACACATGAACGCGCCACAAATTATAAAAAACAAAGAACAAATGGAATTAAAAGACGTTTTGCGTTATATTGCTAATTGCACAGCGTTATAATGCATTCTATTTGAAATACAAAAAAAATAATAATAATTCGTTATTTAAGTTTAATAAAAAGAAGACAAGTGTTTTAAACCACAGAAGAAAGTTAATTTCATTTTTTGATGATTTTTGTTCAAATAATTAATGAATGTTGTTAATTACAGCTTGTTGTTTAAAAGTTAAAATATGTGTACCTACTTATATTTATGATCACAATATTATATTGCCTCTATGATTATATCGATATTCATTTCAATTCACTAGTATTTTTCACCTTTCAGTTACACACACAAATAATTAACATTTACTGTACTTTTGATGATTTTTCGAGGTAACAACCCATCGATCAAATGTACCATCGAAGAAAAGACCCGTCGAGGAAGAGATCCTTCGAGGTATTGACCTTTCGAGGTAACGAACCATCGGTGAAGTGTACCGTCGAGCTAGAGACATCGAGGTAACGTCATTCGAACTAGAGTATCAGACTCGTTATGTACTATTCATACGTTTTACCTTAACATATAAAAAAATAGTGTAACGCTTTGTGTCTCTGAAAATTGTTTAGTGCAGCGGCACCATTAATTATTATTTTTCATTTACTGACTCTACGCTATGAAGACAAGTCCTATTTACATCTAAATATACTGCTCACGTGCAAACCCGTAGGTGTAGACTAATTCAAAAGTATAAATACAAGTAACATTTTAACACTGCCATTGTAAAGCAGGTCGCGATGATTTAAGATGGACGATTGTTTTGCGTTTGTAGCGATGACAAAAGATATATTCCTTCCCTAAATAGTACCTACATATAGGGATGCCAGTTGAAAAAACTAAAATATCGGGGCAAAATTTCGTGTAAATTCTGTCTTTGTGTAAATTCTAAGATTTCTTTCCGGGTCTGGTTGTTTGAGGGACTAAATCCGTGCGATTGTTATCTATAATAATCGTAAATCAAGGAACGGGCAGCAGCGTTTCCTTGAGTGGTACAACACAGTGCCGGCGTTAGGGGGACTGTCACCCTGGGCAAGAATATTATGGCACCCACTTAAGTAAATCAAAATTGATCGCCCAAAAACATTGTAGACGGTCGTAGACGGTTTTCTCTTTGCTTGATCGAGACGCTCGAGACAAAAGACCAAGTACACAAATCGGCGACCCCGCGCCACGCTCTAGGGCTTAGCTATCCCCACCATCCGACACGCGTTCTAGTTTGGCGGGGGAAGCACCCCACTCGTACCAATCACCCCCTCAAATTTGGCGCCCTGGGCCGTCGCCCGCTCGCGCCCCCCCTTCACGCCGGCACTGGTACAACATAATACTGCGGTCACCAACCCGCCTGCCAAGTGTGGTGACTATGGCAAATACCCTCCCTCGGGAGGAGGCCCATGTTCAGCAGTGGACGTTATACGGGCTGATGATAATGATGTTGTTCTACGTAGTAAATATTACAGTCTATTATTTCGGTCCGATACATTATGTAGCCACGAGGAATTTTAAATGTGCAGGGCGCCTACTTAATTTATGATTTACCCATAAACTAAGCAACCTTGTAAGTGGACACATCCTATGGGACTTGTACCTCGGGCTCAGGGCAATTTCAGTGATCAGTAGCCGAACGGTTAGTGGTTTTCCTCCACAGAAAATTAAAATCTCTCTACTACTACTAACTAAGATCATAAAAGGTTATTTTTTAACCGTCATAGTTTTTTATCGCTTAAAAGGAAAGGACGGTTAAAAGATAGGTAAAGAGACGTATTTCTATTATTATGTAGCTGTGCCTCGAAATCCTTCTAATATTATAAATGCATAAGTTATATATAATGTTTGTTTCTCTTTCACGCAAAAACTACTTATCGGATTTGGCTGAAACTTTGCACGGGGATAGTTAATAAGCTCGATTAACATATAAGCTACAAAAAATCACTCTCCGACCCACTAGAGCAGTGTAACACGGGCAAAACCGCAGCCAGTACGATTATAAAGTAATAAAACATTATGATAACGTGTATATTTTTTATTCTAGTTATTGTAAACATAACTTTTAATATAAACTTAGAAGTAAATCACAAGTTACGACACTCTTCTACGCTTCCTTCTAGAAGTTTCTTCTTCACTTTCTTCTTGTTCTTCCTCGTCGTCAGCTATGCGAGGAATGATTTCTGTTTCAGCGTCATTGATATCCACATCTGTGGGGAAAACAAAAAAAATACATATGTTACAAAATATTCATGATACACATAATACATGCAATTATTTTGGCAGCAACATCATCATCATCATCATAATCATCATCATCAGCCCGTATACCGTCCACAGCTGAACATGGGCCTCCTCCCGAGGGAGGGTATTTGCCATAGTCACCACGCTTGGCAGGCGGATTGGTGACCGCAGTATTATGTTGTACCACACAAGGAAACGCTGCTGCCCGTTCCTTGATATACGATTATTATAGATGATGTAATAACAATCGGGACCAACGGCTTAACGTGCTTTCCGAGGCACGTAGGGTAGTCCCTCAACCAACCAGACCCGGAAAGAAATCTTGGCAGCAAGGACTACTTATAATTTTAACGCTATTTCATCTCACTGATAGTCAATTATCTCCGTACATTTGTTAATTAAAAAATGATTTTTAAATATTCAATTCCAAATGCAACTTTGGAGATATTTGTCGAAGTATTGCTGATCATTACCGAAAGGTGGCACTAACATTCCCCTTAGAGACGTGTTATAAAAAAGATGAATAGAGTTTCGATGATTGGTTGGGTTCAACCGTAGCCGAATTGTTACGGCATTAGGTTCGAGGCCTGCCGATGGTCTAAATTTATTTATCTCAATTTTGAAATTTAAAAATGATTGTTTTAAGTCATTATTAAGGTCTACTAACCTGAAGACCTAGTTATACAGGATACCTTGTTCAAGCAAAATTACTTTTTTTTTACATATTTCTTTGTATGCCATCCAAATTGTATATGTAATTTTATTAAAAAAATATTGTTTATTTGTATAAATTGGTGGAGGATGTATGGTGTAGATGAATGGAGAGGGAGAGGAAGTCCAAAAAAATATGGATGGATTGTGTGAAGAGTGATATGAAAGAAAAAAGGATTTAGTGATAGTGTGTCGGGTGATAGGACAGAATGAAAGAAACAAACGTGTTGCGCCGACCCCAAGTAATATGGGATAAGGGCAGGAAGAAGAAGTATAAATTGATGGAGGACCAAACAGCTGGCTCGTACCTCGGCCAACGAATAAGCTTGGCTATCCCGAGGGGTAATGTCGCCAGCGTTTTGAGCACTCTGGCTGCGGGTGGTGGCCTAACGGATGTTTTTTATTTAGTTTTTTTTTGGACGGACACTCGTATTTAACCACGAGCAGAGCTCCAGCCTTAATAAATGGTTTAAAAACTACAAACTAAACAACCTGCGCAAGAGGGCGCCCCTTGTGCGGCTTGGACCTCGACTCAGGGCGGTCGCTGGCAATGAGATTTAGGGATTTTGACTTTTAGTCAACTTTTTTTGCAAAAAACTGGTTTTGTGCAACTGTCGCTCTACTTTGTAAATATGTATGAAGCATCAGTTACCCTCTTCATCTCTAGTTTCCTCAGCCTGTTCTCTAGCGTTGAGCACCTCCTGAAGAACTGGTGCTTTTATCCTGAAGTCGCGAGCCGTACCCAGTGATAGATACTGCTGCCAATTTAACTAGAAATTTAAAAATACAACACAATTAATAATAAAAATAATAATTATTCAACATCTCACCACAATATCATCATCAGCCCGTATAACGTTCACTGCTGAACATGGGCCTCCTCCCGGGGAGGGTATTTGCCATAATCACCACGTTTGGCAGACGGATTAATGACCGCAGTCTTATGTTGTACCACACAAGGAAACGCTGCTGCCCGTTCCTTGATATACGATTATTATAGATGATGTTATAACAATCGGGACCAACGGTTTAATGTGTTTTCCCAGGCACGGAGGGTAGTCCCTCAACCAACCAGATCCGGAAAGAAATCTTGGAATTTACACAAAGATTTCTTGCCCGGCGTGGGGATCGAACCGACCACCTCCGAGATTTAAAGCGAGCCAAATACCACCACGCTACGGAGGTTGTCACAATACAAGTTGTTACAATTAAGTGTGAACAATTTCCATTTGTCATTATAACATACCTTAGCTTTACTGGCGAGCAGTATGACTCGTTTGCTGAACTGTTCGGCCTCCAGCACAAGTCGCGGTATGAGCTTAGTTTCGCGTAACACTTTGGTCGCATTGTGCTGTTGTTGCGACGCTTCTAAGTAGCTGATCAGGTTGTCCATCACTGACGATAGCTTTTTGCCGCTCAGTTTTAATAAGCGCTCGAATCTGAAACCAAATATTTATATTCGCGTTAGTCAGTTTCCGAAAAGTAACTAATTTAAGCTAAAACTTACCTATTACTATTTGGCAAGGTTATGCAGCTTCGCCTCGTTAAATGTTAGCTGTTCCCATGCATTGAACACCTCTTGTATTCATATTCTTTATTTTCTAAGTAACTATTTTCGCAGCTTTGAGTTCTATGATTATTTAATATAATGTATTTTATCATATTAGGAAAACTTACAGCTATTACAGCCCTATAATAATAATAATAATAAAAATTCATTTACAAAAAACAAATAACATAAATCTTTGAAAATATAACCTTATTCTTACATACCTATTTGTATAATTATTGCTTAAATAAAATAGAAATACGTATAGTTAAGATAAATACACTTATCGTTAAAACAAGACAAAATTAAGAACATTCAAAATATTATAGCTATTAGCGGCTTGTCTGACCTAGGTAGAACCTGTGCTTCAGACAAAACTAACATAACAATTTATTTAAATGAGAGGCAAAAAGAAATGTAATTAAAATTGTAATAAATTAAAAACTAATGCGTTTGTGTAAACTGATACATTCCTACATTATCGGTATCATTTTAAAATTTCTAGTATTTTTTCTGTGTCTGCATAATTTAGCTGCTGTAGGTATTCTGTTACCACTATGCGGCATTTTGTATAACATACGCTATGGATATTTAGTAATTTATTGATTTTATTATACAAAAAAGGTCCTAAAAATATGTAAAATCTGTTAACAAATGCATGTCTGGTTTGAGGCTTTATACAAACTAAGTCTAGCGAAGAAATCGCTTGTCTGAAGGTGCAGGGTTAAAAGAAAGTTCTTTGTGTTGTTTCAATAAAATATGCAGTACAAATAATTGTCGAACCGTAAGTACTTGACATTCCGTGTAAAGCTGATGAGTGGGGTACATAAAAGGACGAAAGGTTGCTACCTTTAGTATTGCTCTTTGAGCACGTTCTAGTGGTAATATAATGGTTTTAAGAGCACCACCCCATGAACCTATGCAATAAGTCAAAACAGACTGACACAATGGTAAATAAACTTGTTTAATTAATTTACAGTCGGCTATATTACGTAAATTCTTAAAAATATATATTAATTTTCGCACCCTACCGCATAATAAATCAATATGTTTACGAAAATTAAGATTTGAGTCTAATGTAATGCCTAAATATTTAATATTGTTCGTGTTAGCTAAAGTGGGACAAGCGCATGCATTGTCAGCATAGTGCGTTCTGCAGTTGTGTGCGTATATGTTTAGGTTAGTGACCGGCAAGTTAGCGTTTCTCATCGTAAATAAAATATATTTAGTTTTATCTGTATTTAGGGTTAGTAGATTTTTATGAAGCCAATTACACACGATATTAAAGCCTGTTTGAGCGTGTTTATAGACTTCAGCACGTGTATTCGCGGAGAATAGTAGCGCTGTGTCATCTGCGTATGACATTATGACACCATTTTGTAGTTTCAAGTTACATAGGTCATTTATATAGATAAGAAAAAGGGTAGGTCCCAGGATACTACCCTGTGGAATTCCATAAGGGTGGTTTTTAATGTCTGAGCTTATATATTGACCAATTTTTACACATTGGGTTCGGTCGCTAAGATAGTCAGATAATAGCTGAAGTTGAATTCCCCTAATACCTAGTAATTCAAGTTTTTGTAGGAGTATGGAGCAAGAAATTGTATCAAAAGCCTTGGCTAGGTCTAGAAAGATCCCTATGGTGTGCATACCACTATCCAGATTACTAGTTATATAATCTGTCAATTGATGTACCGCTTGACATGTCGATTTATTAGGTCTAAAGCCAAATTGCCTATCCGAGAGTAAATGTCTCTCTTCAAGATATTTTATTAATCTACTATTTATTATCCTTTCTAAAATCTTTGAAAGACCCGATAAAACTGAAATCGGCCTATAATTATTAATAACTTTTTTGTCTCCGGATTTAAATATCGGAGTGACCACCGCTTTTTTAAGCATATTTGGGAAAACTCCTTTTGTTAAACATAATTGAAAAATATGTGGAATTTAAATCTTTTGAGTATGTGGTTAGGTATATTATCCCACCCAACTGCACAAACATCCTTTAACCCTGTAATTATTCTTATTACTTCGTCGACATCGGTATCTAACAAAACAAATGAGTTTAGAGTAGAAAAAGTAGATGGAATATTAAGATTTACAGGGGTAAAACTTGATCTAAGAGTTTTCTCAGCTAAGTTTTTACCTATGTTAGTAAAAAAGTAGTTTGCTTGGGCTGTTGCCTCAGACGGGCATGTTTCTGGTATGAGTAGGTCAAGTGGTGGTTCAGGATATTTTGATTTAACTGCATGTTTTTTTATAAATTTCCAAATCAGTTTACTGGAGTTGCCTGCCTTTTGCAATTCGTTCTTATCATGTTGTATTTTTAATTTTTTTAAGAGATTATTACAAAAGTTTCTATATCTTTTGTAAGTTAGAGAAATAGTTTGATTTTCAGGTGATAGTTTTGACTGCAGATGTAGCCTATCTCTATGCCTTATGCAACGCACGAGACCCAGTGTAATCCAGGGTTTAATACATCTATATTTCCTAGGCATGTGTTTAAAAGACGTATTATTTATGATTGCTTGTTGTAATGATGTAATAAAATACTTTAAAGAAATATTAGCATCGTTTGAATTATAAACTGGGTCAAAATTTATTTTGTTAATATCAATTTCAAGACTTGTCATATTTACTTTATTATAGCTGCGCATGCAGTTTTCTCTAGGTATAGATAATTGTAATGCTAATAATACAGCCTGATGGTCAGTAAGAAATGATTTAGTAACTAATGTTATGGTTGGTTTATTTGTTTTTATAAGAAAATGATCTAAGCATGAGCCGCTTTGATGGGTCGGGTGATAATGAGCTGGTAAAAGTCCATGGAATGAACAAATGTTCAGATAGTTATGTGCATGGGTGTCGGTTTTCTCAGGAGTTATGTTGATATTTATGTCTCCCGTTAAAATTATATTTGTATATGAGGATAGCTTTCTCAAATATAAGTCAAGTGACTCTAAAAATTTGTCGATATTTTGAGACGGGGGCCTATATATAGCAAGAACTACGGTATCAGAATTCATAGTTATTATCAGGCAATTACAATCTTGAAATGAAGGCTCTTCTATGGTTATTTTTAAATTATTTTTTATGTAAATAACTAAGCCATCATTTTGGTTCATATTTTTTGCGGTTTTATGAACAGAATACCCATCAAGAGTTGGTAAACGATGTGTGTGAGAAGATAACCAACATTCCGTTAACACAATTATATCACAGCTTAAATCAAGTCGATGCAACAGTACTTCAAATGCATCAAAATTTCGGTTAATGCTTCGAATATTTTGTGTAAGCAGAGTTAGGATCTTCTCATTGGCGGGCAGGAAGCTTTTACACTCTTCTAGATTACAGACGTTTGTTTCAGACACATAAAAACTATCTAAATCACAAAGTAACTGTTTAGTCATGGTAACTATGTAATAAATTTAACAAAAGTAGATAAGTAAATAAAAACTAGAGACTAAGTGCAAACTAAATACAAGAATCGGCGACGCTCTTAGGCGCCCTCATAATCTATAGAGTTAATGTACTTGTTCTCTGCAAATTTTCGTGCTGGACAGTTTATGTCACCAGTTTTATGGTCGCATTTTCTGTTAAACCTTTTGCACGTCGCACACTTGGGGGCAGAAGATTTATAATTACATTCCTTGAAGGAGTGTCCAGACTCTGCACAAAGATGGCAGGTGGGGCTAGTTTCTTGGCAATACTTGGCTGCGTGACCAAACTGTTGGCAATTAAAGCATCTGGTGACTAGCGTAAAGTCTCTAACTGGGCATGAGGTCCAATTTATATATAGTCGTCCTTGATTTATCAGAGTTTTTCTGACGTCAGCGGGTACTTCAAGTATATAGTTACAGGTAGATGTGTTTTTCTTACCCGATTTATGACTCAGTTTTATAGTCGAAAGAACGGACTCACGTGTAGAACTTGGGCACTTTTCGGCAAGATTTTGTTCGAATATACATTCAAATACTTCCTTTTCGCTAAGGGCTACGGGAACACCAATTACGACAATTCTGGGACGTCGTTTTGTCGGCTCTTGAACAGTGAGGCCTGAAGACACTAGTTTGTCCGAATTTTGCAGTTTTTTGATGTCCTCTTTATTTTCGGTAGAAATTATCACGCCTCCATTTCTTACTTTTCTAAGGCCACGAACTTGGAGTTTCATTTCCTCAGGAGATATCAGTTTCTGCACGAGTGACTTGGTGTCGTCGCTAGTTTTGGTCTTATCGCTAGGGTATATGACAACGGAGCTAAGATGATTTGGTCGAATGTACATATTGGTGCCTTGTTTTACCATGTCCGCAAAAGATTTACTTTCACATGATTTCAGCTTTTCTTCGATTACCTCTTTAAGCTGTTGAAGCGAGGATGTAACATTTCCGTTTTCCTGTTGGTGCTGAATAACGGTGTGCGCATGCATGGTTTTTTGCTTGAGGGACTGATAAAATACCGCCATCTGAGATGCTGCACTTGTGACCTTACGGCAATTATTAGTTACGCGTAGCTTCTGCTCGGAGTTCATTTTACCGTCATTAACTAAAGAGCACACTTCACTAAGTAAATTTTCAATGCTCCCTAGCCAGTTCTGGATCTCTGTCGTAGGTATAATTTCAATTGGTTCATTTTGCTTTAGAACAGGTGGATTTTCATTTGAGGGATGAGATTGTTGAGTTGGCGTTGGGGGAGGACTTCGCCGCAATAGTTGGCTTCGGCCGAAAGGGCTTAATCCTGGGTCAGTCATACTGACAAATTATTTGTCCAAAACAAAATTTTAGTTCATTATGCTAAATCACTTAACGTAAGAAGTAGGTACGTATGTTCACACTCGACACACTTGGCGTTTATTGCGCGCACAGCAAAAAAATATTTATAAATATTGATTGAATTTATTAATTACATTTCGTCGTGAAACACGTCCGCACAATAGAAAGTACAACAATGTATGGCTAATATCTAGACACGCGGCAGCGTGTCAAGCCAAGTTCAAGTAAAGGAACTGGCTAGCAAGCGCCGAGTGTTGAGTAAATTGCTGTTATTTAAAAATGTGAGATCTTAAAGTAGGTTAGATTTGACTTGGCCAGTTTTCTATACATCGGTCATTTTATAAAGTTATTCAACATTTTAATTCTGATAAAAACTGGCAAAGTCAAATCTAACCTACTTTAAGATCTCACATTTTTAAATAACAGCAATTGTTATAGGTATCCAATAAAGCAAAAAAAAGAGTTTTATACTTGTTCATAATGTTATTTTGTTTCTATAAATTTTCGAATTTGCATAGAACTTGACACTTATACAGATCTCCATTCTTTTTGCGGCGAAGCCCACAGGCAAGCATAATTTTTGTATTGAACTTGGCTCTCCTTTTTACATTTATCTTTTTGGTGGGATATACATATATTGGAATATGGCCCATTACAAGTTTTCCCTGACAAACAGAGTCAGTACATATCTTGTGAAAAATATAGCGATAAAACATACAACAATTTGGTTTACATATACATAATACATTTACACAAAGAAAAGAGATTATAGGAAAAAATTATAGGATTTTAATTTGCTAAGCCTCTATTTAAGTTATTATATTATATTTTCTTTAAATGTTAATGTTATAGTGTTTAGTACTACAGTTTTAGTTCGTTAAGACTAATATATTGTATGCTTAAGTATATATTTTTACTCCTACTAATATTATAATGAGTGAGTAACTCTGTTTGTTATATTAATGAAATAGTTATAGAGAAAGAGAGAGACTAGTCCTAGTCATTGGAAAGGCCGCGCCCGTCCAGCTCGACACCTGGCACAGCTGGATCACTAGCGACTCACTACATGGTGACTAGAGACTACAAACGGGGCCAGGGCGGGCCCGGTGCTTATTTAGGCACCCCCCGGGCCCGGCCATTCTTACCAGGCCCGGTCACCGGACCCGGTAAGTAAACTGCGGCTCGGGAGAGCCAACTCGTAGAGTGTACGTTGGCATGACAACCACTGCGAGCTGCGTCGTTGCCGTTAGTAATAGTAACACTCACTAGTCTTAATAATCAAAGTTTAAGAAAAAACATAATACTACACTTTTAGTAAATAAGAATTTGTTTTCTTTATAACAAAGCTACCAAAGTTTATCTATCTATCTAATCTAAGTTGTTATGACACGTTTAGTACTTAAGGCTGCGTTATTAGTTTCTTATTTTAATATATGTTTTCAAATAGACACTATAAGGAGTAAAGAGAAATACCTGCTTGTTTAAACTTATAAAAATGAATAATTATTAATACACTGTTACTTTTCCGTCCATAAGTAAAAGTAATCAATTCTGTATTAAGTGTGATTTTGAGACTTGAGTGAGACTGATTATTGTTCATAAGCCAGTTTGAAATAAATATTAACCTTGAATCAATGACTTTTTCATTCGTATATAGAAAATATTCATAAAATACTTTAAAGGTTTCATCGCTAACACACAACCCGGCCGGGCCGGGTTGGCGACGAATGCAACCGGGCCCGGCCGGGTTGAGAAACATACCGGGTTGCAATCTCTAATGGTGACATATATAAGCTCACCTGACGTTCTGAGCCGTGGTGACGTCGATCTGTTTAGCCGCGGCGGCCAGCAGAGAGTAGAGCCGCACGGCTGCGGCCAGCACGCGCTCGCTGCCGCCGCCCGGCGCGCAACGCAGCTTGCAGGCCGCGCCCGTCCAGCTCGACAGCTGGCACAGCTGCACCACGAGCGACTTGTACAGCTCCGTCAGCTCTGCGACACATGCCACCCACTTTATATGTATTTGTTTTATTTAATTTGAAGTTTAAACACATTGTCTATAATAGCTTAAAAGCCTCGTGTAGTAAAGGCTGAGAATGTTGTCATTTATAAAACGACCAATCAGAGCAGAGCACAGACGTGTCTCGAGTGAGGTCTGGGCGCCATCTTGAATGTTTTAGATTCATAGTGTTGATCATTGGTGTTGATATGAGTTTTGGCGGTATATTTTGTAACGTCGTATTTACGTCTGTTACTATACAAACTTATCATTCATAATTTTTCTAAATTCTGACATCCGTATCCAAAGTATTTTGTCTATAATTGAAACAAAATTTACTATAAGCATATTTTTATTGTAAACAAATATTAATTTTAACAATATTTTCTTAATTTAAGTTTTATTCTGTAATTTGCGATCCATCACAGTCAATATTAAGATGTGTAAACACTGAAATGTTAGCAGAAAACGAAATTTGAAATTGGTAACACTTTTCGATTTTATTTGTTTGAGAAGTCATAACTCCAGTATGTAGCTGCCAATTTAATTTAAAATAATGGATTTAACCAATAATATGGTACAATAAAAGTACTTATTTGCTTCAAGAGCCCAATGGCTATTTAATTTGTTCATAAAATGCTGTGATTACAGGTATTTATTGCGATATTTATAGTACGGTTGAATCTACGCCATTTTGTGAATTTAAACTACATGCGTTTTTCTTTGTTACAGCTTTTATCATTTTATCCTTTTATCGATTTATCGTTTCATCCATTTATCAATTTATTTAATTATCCATACATTCATTTTTAATCAGATTTTGTAATCTGATTTCGTTACAATGGATTCCGTGTAATTTCAGTGGAATTACCTAAATTATTGGCAGCATGGATCACGAAATTGTGGTATTGTTCTCCGTCATGAAAGTATGAAAACTTTTAATTAATACACTCCAGTAAGAAGAGACCTATTTGTTTCAATTTCAATCCCATGTCGAAACTGGCCTTGAGATTAAAAGCCAAGAATCTTCGCTGAACATCTAGGGTATGATAGAGTGCACCGTCTTCCGGGCGCCTTTTTGATATTAACAACAGGAAGACGAGAACCTAACAATGGCTTATATCAGCAAGCTTAAACTTTATCATTGTTTTATTCTTTAGCATAAATTCTGCACATTCGCTCGCTCGCATAAAACCTTAAACCTTTTAAAACATTTAATACTTAATAATAAATATATTATATATATATATATATATATATATATATATATATATATATATATTTTTTTTTTTATACATTACAATTTGGAAAGAACGACTGATCGAGTTGGATCGTTGATTGTATTTATTCGTTGGTTAAAGTAATATGGGTGCCCTGAACTTGCTGATCGGTCCTAAAAGTTTATTCCTTTTGATAATATTGTTAACTAAATTAAAATTGTACGAAAACTGTAATAAGTGTGTTTTGTGCTCGCATTCTACCCTAATGACGCCCTCGAAGCCAATGATCTCCAATAACGATGGCGATAGCAATTGTTTTTCCACCAACACATAATGTACAAAACGAACCCAACCCTAAAGCGGCCGTAGCCGCGTCAGCGTAAGACTTGCATCATGTGGTCGCCGCCGGTTCGATCCAACCCATTGCCCTTCCGACGTGAACCCACTCGTAACACAACCATTTTAGCTTAGCACGAGGGGTTAACGAGAATATTAATAGCTAGTAGAGTGCTAGTGATCGTTTTTTTCAACTCTTTTTATATTTCAAGCGAAAAACTTCTTCGACAGCCTCTTTATGTCCACCGCTGAACGTCGACCTCTTAACCGACCTTAGCGAGCCCAGGCTATTGTGACACATTGCCATAATCACCGCGCTTGGCAGCAAGATGGTTAATAACTTTGAGCCTTAGTCGCCTCTTACATAATATACAGGGTGTCCCAAAAGGTTAAGTAGCTGGGAAAGGGGGTGACAGGGGTGGACACAATGGTCACTAGAAAAATAAAATAAAAATCCGCTCTTGGTATTTAAAAAAAAATGGCATTTTTTTTAAAACTTAAAATTTTACTCCTTGTTATTTTTGATGTTGATGTTGATGACCTTGTTGTTATTGAAGATTACATAACAGCATTTTTTTTTAAATACAGCCATATTTGTAGGTACAGTTAGAACAAGGTGTAAAATTTTTAGTCTTTTAAAAAATGCCATTTATTTTTTTAAACACCCAGAGGGAATTTTTTATATTTTTCTGGTGACCCTTGTGACCATCCCTATCACCCCCCTTCCCAGCTACGTAATCTTTTGGGACACCCTGTATACCTTATCACCATATAGTGTATTTATATTATATATGTATTATTAGAATGTAGTCATAAATATAACGTTTTTTTTTCCTACCAGTACGGTATTAATTATCTACTACTTCTGTGCACCCATCACTTTTTCTCTGCACCACCCTATGGTTAACTAGTAGAAAATGCTATGGCATTAAGTCCGCCATATACTATCATTTTACAAAAGGTTAAATAAATAAATAAATATACCTGATGCCAGAAACTTAAAAGTTCACAGAAATCAATTCATATAACTTATATTTCTTTTGTAAGCCGATTTACCATTCGGCAATATTACTATACAATAAACGATGTTTTGTAATATCTTCATTTGTTTACTTAAAAACTTAAAGACGTGGTTATAAGAAAGTTTTTTTTTTAAAGACATCTCTCGCTGTTTTGTTTTTCATCTGTGTCGCAGGGACTAAACAAGCACTCAATCAGACTCAGAACAACTATGTGGTGGGAATACAACCCATAATGTAAGGACTTAGCAACAAATGCCATAAGCATTGAGTCATCGGTGCTTTTTTTTTCGGACGGGCATTATGTTGTTAGTCAAGAGGCTTTTCCTACTTCACCGGACATAAAGGCGAGAAGAGCTCCAGCCCTTGTAAATAGTTTATTATATTATGCGCAAGAGGGCGCCCCCTGTGGGACTTGGACCTCGGCTCAGGGCAGTCGCTGGCGATGAGATTGAGGGATTATGGCTTTAAGTATTTTAAGGGGAATTGTGCAACTGTCGCTCTACTTTACAGTTCGCGGGCCTCTCGGACTTCGGGTCTACGAAGGCATCGGATTGTTCTCTTAACAGCTTTTAACCTAAGTTTCTACCAACCTTTCTCTATCCTATGTGTGGTGTGCGTAGTATTGTACGCGTGAGCGAGGTCCCGCGCCCGCGCCAGCAGATGTTCTATGCACTTGGCTCGGTGTCCCAGGTGCATACATATAGCAGTCAGCACCGAGTGTCCGGTCCGCGAGTCTATTGCAGGAAAGCTCTCAGTTTCCTCGCCAGCTGACGTGTCTTCTTCCTACAAGATATACATCTGATATTATTGATAGCTGCATAAAAATAAGACATACACTTTAATATTTCTGCCGCGCCGCAAAGGTTGCCCTACTTGTTTGCGCTTCATCATCAGCCCGTATAACGTCCACTGCTGGACATGGGCCTCCTTTCGAAAGAGGGTATTTGCCATAGTCACCACGCTAGGCAGGCGTTTTGGCGACCGCGGTATTATGTAGTAATACACAAGGAATCGCTGCTGCCCGTTCCCTGATATACGATTATTATAGATGATGTTATAACAATCGGAACCAACCTGACCCGGCAAGAAATCTTTGAATTTACACAAAGATTTCCGGTTCAGCGTGGGGATCGAACCCACGACCTCCGAGACTTAAAGCGAGCCAAATACCGCTACGCTACGGAGGTTGTTCTCTTTGTTTTGTGGTGTTTGCGCTTGGTAGTGATCAAATGATGGACAAAATCAGGGAATTCTGACGTAACATAATAACATCATTATCATCATGCTGTATAATGTCTTGCTTGACATAGATATTTCACTATAGGATTGCTACCAGTAGGCACTTTAAAATGGTACGGAACCCTTCGTGCGCGAGTCCGACTCGCACTTGGCCAGTTTTACAAGTCTCTTCTCTCAAAAAGGCGTATAATTTTCACAAACAATATTTCTTTTACCGATTTCACATAAAGTGGCTATAATTGGACGTTTTGTCCTACAATCAAATATTTATCTATTATTCGACAACAATACACAACAGTAAGCGTTAGTATTTATATCATAACAACATTTTCATCGTTCTTTTCGTTTCCTAAATCATAGATGGCGTTACCGCCGAATTAGAAGTCGCAAGCGTTTCGTTCACACAGGAGGATGGTCTATTGTGAGGCTGAACGATCACATTAATCTCTAAAAAAGCAAAAACACAAATTTTTGAGAGTTGTACAGATCTGTACAACTTCGTTTACCTAAAATTGATAAATAAATTGTCCATCCGTGGATTCTGTCTGTCAGACAGACATGAGACACCGTGAGACACCAAATTTCACTTGCCAATATAATTGAAATTCCTCACTCAGACAGTGTCTGAGAGGAGTTTCACTTGTGAACATCATCATCATTTCAGCCGTAGGACGTCCACTGTTGGACATAGGTCTCCCTCATAGATCTCCAGTTGTTGCGCCTAGAAGCGGCCTGCATCCACCGTGTTCCTGCGGCCTTAACCAGATCGTCCGTCCATCTAGTAGGTGGGCGTCCTACGCTACGCTTGCCGATCCGCGGTCTCAATTCGAGAACTTTTCGGCCCCAACGGCCATCTGTTGTCCGTTGTATATGGCCTTTCCATTGCCACTTCAACGAACTAATCCGTTGGGCTATGTCGGTAACCCGCGTTCTTCTACGTATCTCCTCACCACTTGTGAACAAAGAGATTTCATTGGAAATGAAACGTCATTTTTATGTATGTACTAGTTACTTCGCGCGGTTTCACTTGCGTAACTCCCGTTCCCGGACAAACTTTATAACTAAATATTCAAATCGGACCAGTAGTCCAAGCATACGATCGTAAGCTTTATATATTTTTTTTATTTTTTTTTTACTATATATAGGCTTACGTTTGACCATAATCTCGCTTGATGGAAGGCGAAGATAAAGCCTAAGATGATACACGCTTGCCTAGAAAGTGTCTGTTCACTTTAGCCTTAAAGATGTCCAGATTATAGCGTTCCGGAAAAACCGACCCCGGCAGAGAATTCCACTCCTTAGCCGTCCGCATTACGAAGGAAGAAGCAAATCGCTTCGTGGGTATTGAAGGAATGTCTACAACAAAAGGGTGAAACCGCTCGCCGCGCCTAGTCGTCCGGTGATGGAAGGGTGAAGGGGGTATCAGGTTATGTAGAACATCCACACACTCCCCGAAATGTAACTGATAAAAAACCGATAGGCAGGCTACTCGTCTACGGTGTTCGAGGCTCTGAAGACTTGCTTCCACCAGTGACTTATTGCCTATGACTCTCTTCGCTCGGCGCTCCAATGAGTCCAGAGCATCCAGCTGATATCTAGCAGACCCATCCCAAAGATGAGAACAGTATTCCATTGAGGAGCGAACTTGAGCTCTGTAAAGACTTAAGAGCTGCTCCGATGTGAAGTACCGCCTCACCTTGGAGAGAATGCCAATAATGTTTAACTAGCCGCGTAAAATAAGGATTTTATTAGCTATCTAACATTAAAAGTCTCGTCTTAATCGGTATTACAAACAAACAGTCAGACAAAGTAAAAAGTAAACTTTATAAAATTCCCAGCGAAATATCCGTCAAAATTAATTCAGCCACTAAGAAGGACCAGCCAGCTACTGAGATAAATAAATACATATACTTTTTTAAATGAGGTTTTGTTATTAATACCCTATACACACCATAAGAATGAACCACTTTCCGATCCCTAAAATCTGCCCTCCTTAATGCAAACGCAGTACTTGCAAAATCGCTATTTTGAGATTAACGCGGTAAACACATTTGTGGGCCAGTACGGCGTTTACTGTTAAATAAAAAAAAGTGAAAATCCCAAAAATGACGATTACTGCAAGTACAATTAGCAGGGCAGAAATGTCATTCGTGGTTTTCTCATACAAAACGAAACGACAATATTACAGCTGCCGACTATACCCGACTGCGTCAGTATTTACGTAATTGTATAATTGCTTGGCACGCTCTGCAGCCTGAATGGCTTGATGGATTTTAGCTTCAAAGGTGTTGTTAGATTCGTGTTTACTGTGAGAGTGACACTATATAAAAATAAAAAATACAAAAATGTCGAATTTATTCAGAAAAAATACACAAAAACGCAGTCGGGTTTTTTGTTTTTTAAATGTAAATAAATGTCTGTCTATCCCTTTTTGATCCCGTTAGGGGATGAATTTCAATGAAATATGAAACAAGTCTCCCATATATTCTGTTAAAGAATGGGTATGCAATATTTGAAGAAGATTTGACCAAGGAATCAAGATGTCTTATACAAATTTTGTCTTACTTTTTTACCCCCTACCTAGAGTAGAATTTAGAGGCGCCGAGCGCGGCCGGCACGAGCGACAGGCACTCCTGCTTGTACAGTTAGTAATGTACTCACATCAATCCGTCCCAAAGCCGCAGTGAGCTTGAGCAGCAAGTGGTCGACGAGCGGCGCCTCCTGCAGCTCGCGAGCGCAGGCACTCCTGCTTGTACAGTTAGTAATGTACTCACATCAATCCGTCCCAAAGCCGCAGTGAGCTTGAGCAGCAAGTGGTCGACGAGCGGCGCCTCCTGCAGCTCGCGAGCGCAGGCACTCCTGCTTGTACAGTTAGTAATGTACTCACATCAATCCGTCCCAAAGCCGCAGTGAGCTTGAGCAGCAAGTGGTCGACGAGCGGCGCCTCCTGCAGCTCGCGAGCGCAGGCACTCCTGCTTGTACAGTTAGTAATGTACTCACATCAATCCGTCCCAAAGCCGCAGTGAGCTTGAGCAGCAAGTGGTCGACGAGCGGCGCCTCCTGCAGCTCGCGAGCGCAGGCACTCCTGCTTGTACAGTTAGTAATGTACTCACATCAATCCGTCCCAAAGCCGCAGTGAGCTTGAGCAGCAAGTGGTCGACGAGCGGCGCCTCCTGCAGCTCGCGAGCGCAGGCACTCCTGCTTGTACAGTTAGTAATGTACTCACATCAATCCGTCCCAAAGCCGCAGTGAGCTTGAGCAGCAAGTGGTCGACGAGCGGCGCCTCCTGCAGCTCGCGAGCGCAGGCACTCCTGCTTGTACAGTTAGTAATGTACTCACATCAATCCGTCCCAAAGCCGCAGTGAGCTTGAGCAGCAAGTGGTCGACGAGCGGCGCCTCCTGCAGCTCGCGAGCGCAGGCACTCCTGCTTGTACAGTTAGTAATGTACTCACATCAATCCGTCCCAAAGCCGCAGTGAGCTTGAGCAGCAAGTGGTCGACGAGCGGCGCCTCCTGCAGCTCGCGAGCGCAGGCACTCCTGCTTGTACAGTTAGTAATGTACTCACATCAATCCGTCCCAAAGCCGCAGTGAGCTTGAGCAGCAAGTGGTCGACGAGCGGCGCCTCCTGCAGCTCGCGAGCGCAGGCACTCCTGCTTGTACAGTTAGTAATGTACTCACATCAATCCGTCCCAAAGCCGCAGTGAGCTTGAGCAGCAAGTGGTCGACGAGCGGCGCCTCCTGCAGCTCGCGAGCGCAGGCACTCCTGCTTGTACAGTTAGTAATGTACTCACATCAATCCGTCCCAAAGCCGCAGTGAGCTTGAGCAGCAAGTGGTCGACGAGCGGCGCCTCCTGCAGCTCGCGAGCGCAGGCACTCCTGCTTGTACAGTTAGTAATGTACTCACATCAATCCGTCCCAAAGCCGCAGTGAGCTTGAGCAGCAAGTGGTCGACGAGCGGCGCCTCCTGCAGCTCGCGAGCGCAGGCACTCCTGCTTGTACAGTTAGTAATGTACTCACATCAATCCGTCCCAAAGCCGCAGTGAGCTTGAGCAGCAAGTGGTCGACGAGCGGCGCCTCCTGCAGCTCGCGAGCGCAGGCACTCCTGCTTGTACAGTTAGTAATGTACTCACATCAATCCGTCCCAAAGCCGCAGTGAGCTTGAGCAGCAAGTGGTCGACGAGCGGCGCCTCCTGCAGCTCGCGAGCGCAGGCACTCCTGCTTGTACAGTTAGTAATGTACTCACATCAATCCGTCCCAAAGCCGCAGTGAGCTTGAGCAGCAAGTGGTCGACGAGCGGCGCCTCCTGCAGCTCGCGAGCGCAGGCGCCGAGCGCGGCCGGCACGAGCGACAGGCACTCCTGCTTGCTGCTCCGGATGTAGTCTTCGAACTTCACTATTATCTGTTCATACAAATAGTCATCATTATTGAAATGAAATGAAAACGTTTATTGATAATGTAGACGAATCGATCGTACTTATTATGAGACAAATACAATGATAAAAATATAAAAGAGTAAAAAAAAATATCTTGACTAATTAATCATACATTTCAACATTCATGTTATTAAATAGAATTTAAATCTACCAATGTGGCATGTGATAGTCGCGTATTATAAATATAATTAGAATCAACCAGCGTGGGCTGGGATTCGGTCAGAAGCATAAAACGCGTCGCGAGCCTCGCCTTGCAAGGACGACCGGACCCTATCCTAGCCTCCTACGAGTCTTTCTCTATCTACCTACGATGTGACACCCGGAGAAGAAAGAGTATGAGAAACTCCGAGATCATTCTTTTTGTCATCTTTTAAAGTCTTTGATTAATCATTTGTACATCTTTTAAAAACATTTTTAGTATCTAGGTTAGTGATCCCCATACATCGATATGTAGGTACTCGCAGGAGGAAATTGTGACGGAAACAATGAAAGTATCGAGTATAGGGAGCGCTCCTCCAGATTTACATTTCTTTTTTTTTTTCAATTGGAACATACCTACAGTCTGATCAGTTGTCTATAGATAAACAATTACAAATTTATAAATTACTTATAATAGACTTTTAATTTAGTTGCAAATTCGGTGTGATAGCTAAAAGGTGCCAGTCTGCCGCAATGTAACCGATGGACTCATCCGCCAAACATCTCCATCATCCATGTACTCTTTGATATTGTAATAACCGCGTGTCATAAGGACCTTTTTTACATATTTTTTGAATTTATGGTCCGGCAAAGCTGTTACATTTAGAGGAAGTTTATTATCTTATACAATTTTCAAGAAACGATTTACTTGTCTTAGATACTCTGTAAAAAGGTGTAATGAGCTTATTTTTGTTTCTAGTATTAAAATGATGTACGTCCTTCTTCTTGCTGAATTTATTCATATTTTTACGGGCGTTAACTACTATATTTTGGTATTAATATTCAGAAGGCACAGTAGGTATATTTATTTCTTTAAATAGACTACGAAGAGAATCGCGGCTTCCTTTTTTATAATACCTCGGATTGCTCTGTTTTGTAATATAAAAATAGTTTGAATATCGGCGGCCGATCCCCATAATAGGATCCCATATGACATTACACTATGAAAGTAAGCGAAGTAAACTAACCTAGCTGTTTCTACTTTAGTCATTTGTCGGGTTTCCAGACTGCATAAGATGCAGAGCTTAGTTTGTCAGCTAATCTTTCAATGTGTGGTCCCCATTGCAACTTGGAGTCCAGAGTAATTCCTAAAAATATTGTTGATGGAGTTAAGTTTAATAGCTCCCCATTTAGTTCAACATTAGAAATGTTATTTGACACATTTGGTAATGAAAATCTAATACATTTAGTTTTACTTGCATTAAGAAGAAGATTATTGGCGGAGAACCATTCCGATATTAAGGTAAGTGTGCGATTTAACTTCGTAACACTTTTATATTTTCTGTTTACATTAAATATAAGAGACGTGTTGATATAAGACGACAAACCATTTAATTAGGCTTTAATTCACTTTAAATAAGCCGTACATTTTATAACATGACAAGACGTATGACATTGACGATAATAAACTATTTATAATAAAGAATATCAAAACCAGAGAGTTTCTCAAAGGAGATCGATACACATCATTCTTCCCCTGTAGTGTTTGACTCGGAGACTTCTCTTTGTGTATTATTATCTAAGACTTCAGATGGCCGAGTTGAGTCGGGCAGATCTCCTTGTGAAGCAGGATCAGGAAGCGGGGCCAGTTGTCGGTTCGAGACTGTAGACTCTCGACCATCACTATGTCGTATGAACGAGTATTGCGGATTAGCGTGTAGAAGTTCTACTTCTTCAACATAGGGGTCGTTTTTGTTGCGAACGTTCTTTCGGCATAATACTGGTCCTGGCACTAACCAAGAAGGTATTGTCTCCCCATTCGTGGATCTTCTAGGATAACCAAATAATCTTTCGTGTGGAGTTGTATTCGTAGAAGTGCATAAAAGTGAACGTATCGAGTGTAACGCCACGGGTAGAACCTGTTCCCACTTCTCCATGGATAGTTCTGAAGATCGGATGGCCAACTGGATCGTTTTCCACAATGTTCCATTTAAACGTTCAACTTGGCCATTTCCACGAGGGTTATATGGTGTAGTATGACTGGAAGCTATTGCCAGAGAGCGTAGGAACCCGTTAAGTTCAGCAGACAAGAATGCAGTTCCTCGATCACTATGTAGATAGAGAGGTGTGCCGAACATAGTAAACAAGTCTTTTAAAATTTTATTATAGTGGCTGAAGTCATATCTTTACAGGCGTATGCAAACGGGAACCGACTTTACTCGTCTATTATCGTAAGGAGGTATTTTCTTGGTCCTGGTAATGGGCCTTTAAAATCAATATTAAGCCTTTCGAAAGGTCCCATTGCTTTAATTAGTTGGCCTTGAATTTTTTCATAGCGTGGCTTTATTTCAGCGCACACTCTGCAAGAAGCAGTCATAGTCTTAATTTCTTCAACTGAGTAAGGAAGATTTTTGAGACGGTCCCAATGTACCATTCTAACAATGCCTGGATGACATAGATCGTTATGCAAGCCTCGGAGTTTGTCGAGACTGATGTGGGCACATACTCGAGATAATGCGTGCAGCTACTGTATTCTCAACACCAGGTCGGTATATAATGTCGAATTAGAAACATGATAGTTCAAGGCGCCAACGTTCTATCTTTTCGTTTTTTATTTTGCTTGTATGATTAGTACTGAACATAAACGCTACTGACCGTTGATCTGTTATTAGTTTAAAATGTTTGTATCGATCTCCTTTGAGAAACTCTCTGGTTTTGATATTCTTTATTATAAATAGTTTATTATCGTCAATGTCATACGTCTTGTCATATTATAAAATGTACGGCTTATTTAAAGTGAATTAAATTGATATAAGGCGACAAACCATTTAATTAGGCTTTAATTCACTTTAAATAAGCCGTACATTTTATAATATGACAAGACGTATGACATTGTCGATAATAAACTATTTATAATAAAGAATATCAAAACCAGAGAGTTTCTCAAAGGAGATCGATACACATCACGTGTCATATCGCACTCATTCTTGACTACATTTGGAAGATCATTAATATAGATAAGGAATAAAAATGGACCTAGGACAGACCCTGTGGAACTCCTATTTTGACGGTAGAACTTTCAGAAGTTACATCTATAATATAAAAATGAATCGCAAAATGTGTTGCTAAGCGCATAACTCTACAAAGCCTGGACCAATTAGGCCAATTCTTTTTTTTTAATGTTCGTGGAAGTTCAAGGATGGTTTTTACGGCGAGAAAAATTCGAATAATTGCCTGAAAACCCCTTAAAACAGCCTTTTTCTTTTTCCCATACAAACGATTTCTAACTAAAATGTAGAGTCAATTTGAGCTTTATTTTGTTAATTAAAAACTTGAATTTTTTTGCCAAGATTTTTTAGGGTAGGGGTAGTGTAGGGTAGGGGTAGTGTAGGGTAGGGGTGGTGTAGGGTAGGGGTAGTGTAGGGTAGGGTTAGTGTAGGGTAGGGTTAGTGTAGGGTAGGGGTAGTGTAGGGTAGGGGTAGTGTAGGGTAGGGGTAGTGTAGGTTAGGGGTAGTGTAGGTTAGGGGTAGTGTAGGGTAGGGGTAGTGTAGCGTAGGGGTAGTGTAGGGTAGGGGTAGGAGTACCGCATAAACGAAGTCTCTACGGCCCAGTTTATTTTATACAAATGTTTAGGTCTTTTATGTATCGATTGAGGCAGTACGAAGTCTGCCGGGGCAGCTAGTTATCAATAGATACTTTATATTCTCTATCTGTTAAATACGATGTTACAAGATCAAGTGCTGAGCCAGTGAATCCGTAGTATTTTAGTTTCATAATAAGCGTTTTATGATCAACGCAATCAAAAGCCTTAGAAAGGTCGCAGAAAATACCTAATGCATCCTGCGATTTTTCCCAAGCTTTAAATACAGATTCTATTAGACTGGAACCGGCATCTTGAGTAGATTGGCCTCTCGTGGGCCCAAATTGTTTGTTGTTCAAAAAAATATTTAAGTTAAAGCATGCCAGCATTAGATTCAACATTATTTTTTCAAGTATTTTACTTAGCGCTGTAGTATGGAAATTGGCCTATAATTAGAAGCATTATTTGAACAGCCTGCTTTAAAAATGGGAACAACCTTGCTTATTTTCATTAGGTCTGGAAATATTCCATCTCTTAAACAAGTATTGAAAATATCTGCTAGGATTGGGGCAATACTGTCAATTATTGAGTTTATTGCTTTGGTTGACAGTCCCCATATATCTTCAGTGCTTTTTGGTTTGATAGTTTTAAAGACTTTTATAATATCTACCGGATCTATAAATTTAAAGCAAAACTGAGATACATCTAAAGTATTCTAAAGTAACATTTTTCCTCAACAGTTTGTCAGCCATTTTCGTTGATGAGGAGAGACATTTAGTCGTTTCAAGGGGTATATCTGTAAAGTATTTATTGAAAAAGTCAGCGACAGTGAGTTTATCCGAAACTAATTTATTATTTATATTTAATGTTACTGATCCATCGTTAGTCCTATTTTTACCAGTTTCCTTATTTATCATTTGCCAGATCGCTTTTATTTTATTATCAGAAGTAGAATTTTAGAAAGTGCCCTCAGGCTTGTGTCGCTCCAAGTGCAAGTGTATGTACCTTAGTGCTGAATTAATATCGTTTATTTCGATGTACACTTACTTATGTTCCAGTATACGAAAAAGGCACATACAACGAATGTTTATGACATAAAATGGTACTTATACTTCTGAGCTCTAGATTTATAGTAGACTCGGATATCAATCGAAGTTTCGACATGGATCACACCAATCGTGGTCACGGATAGACTGTCCGTCCGTGACCACGACTGGTGTAACTAGCAAACTAACTATTTTCATTTTTTGATTAATCGGGACATTTAGCGTCCCGACCAGGTACAAATCGGGACGCGTCCCCAGACCCCTGAAAATCGCAACGTCCCGCGCAAATCGGGACACCTGGCAACACTAGGTGTAACCCATGTTCAAACGTCAGATTATTAAAAAGGTAATGATTTGCCTTAAATTTTTACCCCGATTGGGACCCGTGTCTACTATAAATTCTGTGTACAATCGCGAAAGTTTAAAAACATTAAAATGTTAATACAAAATCTATTTTTTACGAGAAACTTTTATTGAAGTGGCTACTTAAGGCTTACGATGATGCAGGTATTACAAAGGGTCTACCGTTTATGGCAGATGTTTTTTAGTAATCAATTTATTTTGATGATGATTCAAATAGCATAAACTTCATTTCGCAGAAAATCATTTGGCAGACACTCGTTTATCATACATTCAAACGCATGTTTTTTTAATTCAGAACCTTCGTTTGGCATAAACTTTATATCCATAATAATTAAGAAGTAGAACCATCGTGTTGCAGAAAGTTAATAGTTAGAATAGTCTTTAAGAATAAATTTCATAGCAATAGTCATCAAAAGGCAGAACTATCATATCTTAGGAAGTTTACAATTAGAATCATCTAACCGATTGTCATTCGCCCACAATTCGGTTCTGGCACTCGTTGTTTTTTGAGAAAAAATGAAAAAAATGCTGTTATGCTAAGCAAAATTATGCGGAATTTTAACTTTGCCAAAGGAAACTATGCCAAATAAAATTTTGCCACTTTAAATTCGGACCTATAAACATTCGACCTGTTTGCGAATCTTCACGTCTAGATGCTGGAAGCGCGATTCCTTCTAACGTTCCAGGAAGCGAGATAGTCACGATTGAGATTCACATTCGCCAAAAGGAAGTTCGCAAAACGCTTCGTAATCTTGACGTGGCCCTGATGGTATATTTGCCATAATGTTGAGGAAATGCGCACCCGAGTTGACTCCTGTCTTAACGTCTCTTTCGGCTTTCTCTAGAGACTGGACTGGTGCCGAAGTCTTGGAAGCCCAAAAAAGATAGTCGTGCTGACCTGCAAACTACAGGCCTATCTCCATCACCTCGAAACTCTGCAAGAGCATGGATTGTGTTATCAACACCAGGCTTCTGGCGTACCTAGAAGGTAACGACCTCCTCAGCGACCGACAATACGGTTTCCGCCGAAACCGGTCCACTGGGGATCTAGCGTACGCTACATCAGGGACATCTCGAAGGTCTTTGACAGGGTTTGGCACGATAGCCTTATTGGCAAGCTTCCTGCATACGATTTACCTACTGCTTTTTGCGCTTGGATTTCGGATTTCCTGAGGGATCGGTCATTACGAGTAGTCGTTGACGGCTGCTCGTCTGAGCAAACGGCTGTCAATGCCGGTGTTCCCCAGGGGTCTGTACTCTCAGCGACGCTTTTCAAGCTGCATATCAACGATCTGCTGCAGTTGGAACCTGGTTACTTTGGGTATGCAGACGACAGCACGGTCGTGGAGAGCTACACTTCCAATGCGCGGGCCAGTGGGCCAGATATACCGTTGCTCAGAGGCCATGGTTGAACGCTTAAGCTTGTCCCTTAAGGCAGTCTCCGATTGGGCCAACCTGGTTCAGTTTGACGCTAGTTAAACCCAGGCGTGTTTGTTCTCCGCAAAGAAGAGGCCGTTTCTCTTCTTGCTTTAGCTGTTAGTAGTACTTGCAACTCGTCTCCATAGAATAAGCAACACTTTTATGGGGCAATGTATTCGCTTTTATAACAAACTCCCAGATAATATTAGAGAATTATCTGTCAAAGCTAAATTATGTAAAAAGGCATATTATGAAATACCAGATTATGTAAATGACAGAATGGCTTGGGAGTAACTTGCTCTGGAATGACACTGCTGCTCAATAATATTGTAAAATAAATGATAAATTGATTATTTAAAAAAGGATTCCTCTGAGTTTCTTGACAGTTCTTCTCAGAGTTGCCACGTCTTTGAACTGGTGGTAAGAAAAAAAATGGACGCATCATAAGAACATGATATATTTTTTTTAATTGTGTCTATATGAATAAAGATATTATTGACTTTGACTTTTCAACTGTCTCCTTCTTTCCGAGATATATCCGTGCAGTTAACTGACAAGCTTGAGCTGTTAGAGCGGTTTCGCACTATGTCCGATCCGAACCCATGAAAATATTTGTAAAGCAATCGGATGACGGCTCTCGGATCTAGTGTGTAAATTACCATAGAAATAGTTCTATGGCTACTACGGACTATATTTTCACGGGTTCGGATCGGACATAGTGCGAAACCGCTCTTAGGCGTCGCTCTTTCATCAGAGTCGAAAGCCCAAATAGCCTCCAAAAAGCTTGGCATCCTCTCCAAGGTGAGAAAGTACTTCAAACCAAATCAGCTGCTCACTTTATACAAAGCTCAAGTTAGAGCATATATGGAGTACTGTTCTCATCTTTGGGATGGATCTGCCAAGTATCAACTAGAGGCACTGGAGTCGATTGAGTGGCGCGCCAAAAAGTTAATAGGCAACGTAGCTGTAGCCGAGTCTCAGACGCAAAGCCTTGACCGACGAGCGGGTGCAAGTTTTTCGGTTTTTTATCGGATACATTTCGGAGAGGGTGCTGAGGAACTTCACTATTATATCGGACAACGCGACACTCGGAGAGGCACCATCAGTACATGGTCGATATTCCCAAAAAAAAGACCAATCTTTCTTTTTCTTTTCTTTTCTTTCTTTTGTTTGTTTTAATTTAAATTCATTTCATCTGACCATTAAAATTCTGCCAGATAGAGGGAAACCTATTACAAAACGCTACAGTTGCAAGATTTAACACGAAAAACATATACGTTATTAAAACCGCGGAATACAATTGGAAGATAATTCGCTAAAAGTCAAAAAATTATCCGCTGCAATAGCTATTGGCTAGTTGTCAACTAACGATACAATTTATATGGCAAGGTAAAAAAGTCGCGGTTCTATGGCAATATGATTTCTAGACCGCAGAAGCATAATAAGATGTCTATTATACGTCACAGCATTTGGTCGTAAGTGCCGGTTTACGATAAAGGCACATACGACGAATGTTTCTGACATATACTGGCACATCTGACGTAATGCTTCCCTATAAATGATAGTATTTTTTTTTTATAATATCGACTGGCCGTTAATAGGGCAAATTTTATGTTTAAAGTAGTAGCACGAATATTTTGAAATGTGACATCACCAAAATTTAGAACCCCTCCCACCCGCTTTTCACACCACGTCAAACTTTGTCGACCCCTCCCTCCGCCATAACGTGTGACATAATTTATGGATGGCCCCTAAGCTCTAGATTTAATTTCACCATCATCAAAAATATTGTATAAATGAATATACTTACTGCAGTAATACTAGGAGAAGCGGAGACCGGCGTCTCTAGCAGCAAGGTGGCAATCTGTATCAGTACTGTCAGTTGTTTCTTCACCAACACGTCCCTCTCATCCGGTATGCTTTCATACTCTATGTGCAACAGCGCCGAGTGTATGGACTCTAGGATCTTGGCTATACACGACGGTGGTGAAGGTTCGGGTATGTCGGCTGAAATAAATTAAAAGGTGGTATAGCTTATCTAAACTGAAATGATGCGCCCCACTATCGCATTTACTTTACGCACACAAGATAGTTTCAAATATTGGCGCAACGCACATAAAAATAGCATTGTTGTCCAACTAGCAAAATTTGTCTGAAACCGCGAGACAGCGAACGCCTTGTTTCATATACAATACGCCAGCGCTGCTCCTAGAGAGCGTTGTCAGATTTATCAGGCGACTAGTCGGCCGAGGTGTACACATACAGATTCTATGATCTGTATGCGTACACCGAAATTCATTGCATTTGCTTCAACATAATTTTAAACTAATGAACTAACTACGTTAAGGTCAAATCACTTTTTTTTTATTGTGATATATCCTTCAATACGCACGAAGTGATTTGCTTTTTCTTTCATAATGCGGACGGCTAAGGAGTGGAATTCTCTGCCGGGGTCAGTTTTTCCGGAACGCTATAATCTGGACATCTTTAAGGCTAAAGTGAACAGACACTTTCTAGGGAAACGTGTATCATCTTAGGCCTTATCTTCGCCTTCTATCGAGCGAGATTATGGTCAAACGTAAGCCTATATTCAATAAAAAATTAAAAAGCGGCAATCCACCAATTGTCATTTTAGTCCATACGATAAAAAATTACAGTATCACTAAAATATTCTTAATGCTATAAAATAAATATAAATATTCTACAAATCTGGTTCAAATTACATATCAACATAATAACTTACTAATAGCTGCTAGAAATCCATCCATTTTCAATGAGTAGGTGGGTGAGAACAACAGAGTGAGACAAGTTTTGAACACTTCGAGGCAACCGAGTGTAGTCTGGTCATCAAAGTCACACATGTCCTGGAATCTGGACAATTTTAAATTTAATTAGACAACTTACGTATTTGGCTCGCTTTAAATTTTGGAGGTCGTGGGTTCGATCCCCACGCCGGATAGGAAATCTGTGTGTAAATACTAAGATTTCTTTCCGAGTCTGGTTGGTTGAGGGTCTACCCTCCGTGCCTCGGAAAGCACGTTAAGCCGTTGGTCCCGATTGTTTACACATCGTCTTTAATAATCGTATATCGAGGAACGAGCAGCAGCGTTTCCTTGTCTGGCACAACATAATACTGCGGTCACCAACCCGCCTGCCAAGCGTGGTGACTATGGCAAAAACCCTCCCTCGGGAGGAGGCCCATGCAGTGGACTTCATACGGGCTGATGATGATGAGTCAACTTAATATAGATATTGCGCTCGCGTTTTTATCAGTGTGTTAAACCCTTTATATCGTTTACGTCCACTGCTGAACATGGGCGTCCTCCTAACAGACCTTGGCAAGCAAGGGTCGTTGAGGGATGTTGCCATAATAACCACGCCGGACAGGCGGATTGGTGATCGCGGTAAGATGGTGAGTATTAGTATATTTGTTAACTCCTCGTACTAAGCTAAAATGCTTGTGTTATGAGTGTGTTTACGTCGGTAGTGCAATGGGTGGGGATCAAACCAGCGGATCACAAGTACGACGCCCTAGCCATTGGCTACTACCGCTTCGCAATAATGGTTTTTGTGAGAAAAATAAAACAAAATTGTTTATATAATTCACATTCATCATTTAAGTACATTACTTGACTGAACCATTATTCAGTATTGAGTGGCGACGGCAGTTGATTCCTAACTGCCGTCGCTACTTAGTACTCATTCCAAGCGTTGTGGGTTCGATTCCCAACTAGGACAAATATTTATGGGAACTACGGATCCTTATTATGAGAGTTTCTTTGAAGTAATGAATTCTATTAAGTTAAAAAAATACACTACGAAAGCAAGTTTATTAAGTTCCCCGCGACACTAGGCTTAATAGGTACCTTGTGTAGCAGGAGACTTTACTAACATTCAATTTACGAACACAAAGAACAATCCTGTGATATATGTGACTGGCTGGTTGGCTGTATACAGAGAGCCCTGCCCATTTTTCAAACATAGAACACTCACGACGTTTTCTTGTTTTTTATAGGAATAAAAGACAGTGTGCTTATAGTCTAAGATCCGAACCTACATCGACGTTCACCGAGCTGATAATAGAATGAAACATGTTTTATAATAAATTAAGTATATTAGAAAATATATTAAAAATGGGTTGGCTAAAAAAATCCTTTGCAGACTATTTTTAATTATTATTTAAAAAAATATTTTAATGAAATTTTAAAAAGATTAAATTAAATTAACGCAAAATCAGCGCTTGTTTGTTATTATAATTTTGTAATTATCCAATCAAGTGAAAGTAACTGTCATCTACACACCTACCTAGTAACCCAGTAGTTCGTCCAGGTCCAACCTAACAGTTTAATAATTTTAGTAATAATAAAATTTACTTATTATCTTATCTTTTTTTTAATGATTTAATTTAATTAAAATTTATTTATTTAATTCAAATCATTAAAAAAAAGTCTGTCCAGGATTACTTTAGCCAACCCATTTTTAATATATTTTCTAATATACTTAATTTATTATAAAACATGTTTCATTCTATTATCAGCTCGGTGAAGGTCGATGTAGGGTCGGATCTTCTACTATTTTAACCTTTTACTGTTTCATTACAATCCCTATTCAGATATAATAACTCCGAATCAGAACAACTATCTGTGGTTTACACAAAAAATTGTCACGGCTGATCCCAAACCGCGCTGCCATGCTAGCCGGGCGTAGCAGAGGCAGCGCGACTCGAGTCTACTCTACGGAGGCCGACCAATCACATTGCAGAAAGAGTCACGTGACAGTACGTTTCTCAAAAATAGCTACCGCAACTTAAAAATAGTTTTAAAATGTACTATTCCACTCACCTACAAACACATCTGGTATACAAGACCGTGGCTATACTAACAACGTGTACAGCCACGGACCTCTTGTCCAGGTGGTCGGCCAGCAGCACGGAGTGGACGCGCCTGGACGTCCACGCGTGGAAGTCGCGCTTGCTGCGGATCAGGTTGCGTTGTTCTAGCGACGACCAACATACCTCCTCACTGGAATAAAAGAATAATAAAAGAGATGTGGAGCATTCATTTCTTGATTGGACTATTGGACTTGGTATTAATAAATTATGTCAAATAACATTGTTTATTAATACCGTCCCGGGGCGGTTTCACTCACATAGCTGCCGTTTCCGTGGAAACTTCATAATTAAATATAGCCTATTTTACATATTTTTTTCGCCGGGATGAAATGCTTTAATGTTAAGCATCCCCTCTTCGCCGGTGAAAGGGTATGTGATAATTGGCATACCACCCCTATGGAGAAGACGAGTTCCACTAGCAACTCCATAGCGTAGGTATGCTAGTCATACCAGGAGAAGAAGACCCTACCCACTAAAACCCCCCGGGTACTCCTCTGTCCGCCGTTGGTCTAGAAACACATGGCTTTCTAGGACTCTCTAGCCTATTTTACACCTGGATAACGGAACTTACTAAAGGTGATAGAATTTTTGAAATCAATACAGTAGTTTCAGAGCCTTATTCAATACAAACAAAAACAAACAATCAAATATTTTATAATATTAGTCTCCCGATGCCAAAGATTATGGTGAGCGGATTACCCATATAGGAATGACGACAAAAAAAATCTATTTAGTCCATCACTTAGATTACTTTTAAGAAATTGGACACTTATTTTTATTTATCAAATCAATAAAAAAGTACAAAGATACATTGCAACAATAAACTATTAAATTCAGGAGAGGAACACGAGCTTGTGACTCTTAGGTAAAATTGTACCTAGAAGTGACGTCACATGAAATTTCAACGCGTTCTATCTTCGACATTTTTTTGTTTTAGGAACGAAAAAAAAACTTGTCCAATAATTTTTGGTTATCTAACCGACGGACTCAATAGATTTTTATGGTCTTCTTTCCTAATGCAGTTGGAGGTTGAGCATTACCTTGACCAGTAAGAAATTGTGACTCTTTAATAAGTTGTGTGTCTTTTAATAAGTTATCAATTTAACTTACCTGTACAACAGTTCAATGATCTTAGCAGAAAACTGTAGGTCCCACAAGCAAGGCAGCGTCTTGAACGGTCCCGCCTTATCTTTGACCAAATTTGACAGTTTCACGGGACCTTTACCCTTTTCCTTTTGGGACTTTTGAGATTTTTGAGACTTAATTGTTTCTTTAGTCTCGTTTAGAGACTTATTGCCTTTCTTTCCTTGTTTTGTTGGAGCCTTCAACAATAATACATAGTTAATATAATACTATGAAGATTTCTTTCCGGGTCTGGTTGGTTGAGAAACAACTCTCCGTACCTCGGAAAGCACGCTAAGCTTAACATCTATAGCAATTCAACAACCAGGGAAAAGGCAGCGTTTCCCTGTATGTCTCATACAGGCAATATGAGTAGCAGCAACAGCAACTCGCCTGCCAAGCGTGGCAACTATGGCATAACCCTTCCTCGGGAGGCCCATGTTCAGCAGTGGACGTTATACGGACTAATGATGATGATTATAAACAGGAAAATGTGTTTGTATGCAACTTGGATAGTTTTTACATAAACAATATTAAAACCGTAAGTCGAGCTCCAAGTCCCGCAGGGGGCGCCCTCTTGCGCACGTTGCTTAGTTTGTAGTATTTAAACCATTAATTGAGGGTAGAGCTCTGCTCGCCTTAATGCTTGGTGAAGTAGCAAAGGCATCCTCGCTAGCTACATAATGTCCGTTCGAAAAAAAAAATCATTTCTTGGCGGGCAAAATAATACCTTATCAAACACTGTCACTTACGCTATCACGGACTATATACAACGTTGATACGACAGAGGGGCATTAAATTACGCTACGTTTACTATACGTGTTTTTTATTAATCCGATACGGTATAAAAATAAAAAGCAACCAAATTGAGATTTTTTTTCTTTCAAACAAACTAAATAGCTTACAAATCAGAGTAAAACGTAACCACCCTTTGTAAATAAACTTCACTGACCTAGCAAAGCGGCAACGTCGCGCGCGCGCCGGTGCGGGATGTTTTGCAATGAGTTGTGTCAGAGCGGCAACAACGCATCGTAAGGAAAGATACATCGTGTTCAATCGGCGCAAAAACTTAAAAAATCATTTGCAACTAAACTACTGCTCCTATTTAATTGATTTTTGGTACAGAGCTTGGAAATGGTACCTAGTATAGGCAGTTTAAAGGAAAGCCCCTCTGTCGTATCAACCCTGTATATATTTGAAAATAAGTACCTTAGTTTGTTCCAATAATTGGTTGCAAGCTTTAAACAGTTTGTAGACGTTGTTAGCGACGTCCGTAGTCTGAGCATTCCACTGCAGCACTTGATGAGCTATCAGCGTCTCGTAACATTGAACAGTTTGTTGTACTTTTATACATTTGGCTTTAGACTCGGGGGTTATGTCTGAAAGGCCAGGGTCTTCCTGCAAATGGAATAATTTAATGAACCAGCAGTTGAAAATCAGTACATGAAAATATGGATAAGAGACGGTTAAAGTCAGCTTTTTTTTCTGACGCTAGCCTGGCGTTTTGATAATGAATCTTTTGAGAAAACAATAATTAGTTAAAGTTCTCGAATTTTGCACTGAGCAACTAATTTAGTGATACATTTGTATGTATAAAGGAAAGTTATGACTCTTTAATGTGTTTAATGTTAACTTTTACATATTCTAAATAGATTCCTGCGCGCGGTTTCACCCGCGTAGTTCACGTTCTCGTGGGAACTTCATAAAATAAAACAAATACCCTTCCTCGATAAATGGTCTATCTAACACTGCAAGATTTTTTCAAATCGGACCAGACCTGAGATTACCGCTTTCAACCAAACAAACAAACTGTTCCTGACCAAACCCGGGCCGCCGCAACGTCTGCGGGCCCCACCGACGGACCGACGGACCCCCGGCATGCGGGCGCCACCGACGGACCCCCGGCATGCGGGCGCCACCGACGGACCCCCGGCATGCGGGCGCCACCGACGGACCCCGGCATGCGGGCGCCACCGACGGACCCCCGGCATGCGGGCGCCACCGACGGACCCCCGGCATGCGGGCGCCACCGACGGACCCCCGGCATGCGGGCGCCACCGACGGACCCCGGCATGCGGGCGCCACCGACGGACCCCCGGCATGCGGGCGCCACCGACGGACCCCCGGCATGCGGGCGCCACCGACGGACCCCCGGCATGCGGGCCCCACCGACGGACCCCCGGCATGCGGGCGCCACCGACGGACCCCCGGCATGCGGGCGCCACCGACGGACCCCCGGCATGCGGGCGCCACCGACGGACCCCCGGCATGCGGGCCCCACCGACGGACCCCCGGCATGCGGGCGCCACCGACGGACCCCCGGCATGCGGGCGCCACCGACGGACCCCCGGCATGCGGGCGCCACCGACGGACCCCCGGCATGCGGGCGCCACCGACGGACCCCCGGCATGCGGGCCCCACCGACGGACCCCCGGCATGCGGGCGCCACCGACGGACCCCCGGCATGCATCCATTGATTGACCTGACTGCCACACGTATGTGCGCACGACAAGCTTCTATGTAACCAGCTACCTATTTAAATACATTCGTCATATCTAACATCAAGTCTTGTAATAGTCAAGACATAGCATAGCAAGCCATACAACTGGAGCTTGATATTCAGACACAAACTATTCAGTTTTTTAATATTGAGTATAGATATTAAGACAACATTTCTACCCTCAAAGCTACACCCAACTTGGACATACCATATCAATAGGATAGAAATTATCCGTACTGCACAGCTGGTTCATGATATTAGTGAGTTTGGTCCTGAGATGCACTCTGCCTGTCTCCTGACTGCTCAGTATGTCCTCCAAGTCCTCTTCTTGTGAGGGCTGCAGGAACAGAGCCACGGCATATAGCAACCGGGCTATGGGCTCCTGCAAAAAATAAATAGATAATAAGTAATCTACACTATAATCTATACTAATATTATTAAGAGGAAAGATTTGTATGTAAGTATGTTTGTAACGAATTGTCTCAAAAAGTACTGGACCGATTTTCAAAATTCTTTCACCATTTGAATGCTAAATTATCACTGATTAATATAGGTTATATTTAATTATGAAGTTGCTACGGGAACAGGAGTTACGCGGGTAAAACTGCGCGCGGAAAGCTAGTAATATTATAAAGAAATGATGTTGTGAGTTAGTGACGTTGAATCGGGGGGGGTAATCTCTGGATCTACTGAAACGATTTTGAAAATTGTTTTACCAATAGAAAGCCACGTTAATTGTGAGTGTCATATGATATATTTTAATTTAACGTTCTTACGGTAACGGGATCTACACGGGATATACAGCGCGGGACAGCTATATTATCCAAAGCGTCGGACGTCATGACGTGGTCGCCAGTCCGATCACCACTAGCTTTTAGTTTAGCACAAGGTGTTAACAAGAATACTAGCAGTATGCAAAAATACTAGTAGTATTCTTTATAAAATAAAAATAAAATAAATATTAATATAATTATCATCATAATCATCCGCCCGTATAACGTCGACTACTGAACATGGATCTCCTCCGAAGGGGGTGTTTGCTTAATCACCACGCATGGCAGGCAGGTTGATGACAACAATACTATATTGTAACACAAATGGAAACGCTACCGCCTTATTTTTTTCTTTAAAAGTTTACTAGCAGAGTGTTGCAATTTACTAGTATTCTTGTTAACCCCTAGTGCTAAGCTAAAATGCTTGTGTTACGAGTGGGTTCATATCGGTAGTGCAATGGGTGAGGATCGAACCGGCGACCACAAGATCACAAGTCCGACGCCCTAGCCATTGGGCTACGGTCGCTTCATTGCATCTTCATATTAACAACTTACAATCAACACTGCAGTCACGCCATTGATTTGCACGCACTTGTTGATAAGCAAAGTGTTGGAATCGTCGTCCGATAGATACTTGCTCAAGTGTTCGTACAACAGCTCCATTATAGATTCATGTAGGGACTGCTTGTCTTTGGCACACTCGTATATATCTGTCAATAGTTTTAATATTGATTTATTAATAGCACAACCACATTATACATATTACACATTCTTAACTAAAATAACTAGGTTTTGCATATGTTATGTATAACAATTACGGTATACAACATGAATACAAACTAATAGTAGGAGAGCTGGCACAAATTTTTGGGTTGGTATTTGAGGCAAGCTGAAAACTTGACACACACCTCTCCTACTATAACCCAATACGGAACTGCAGACCTGGCTGGTGAGTAGTGGGGCTAACTCGACCTCTAACATTTTTTTAATATTTCTGTCTGTCATCTGATTGTATCTCATGAAACATGATAATTAGTCACTTAACATTTTTACAAAATATGATATCAGTCTATCCGTGACCACGACTGGTGTAATCCTTTTTTCCTTAGAAATTCTACCATAATTGAGACCTGTATCGACTATAAATTCTGATATCATATCTTACGGTAGCAGGTACAAAATAGTAACTTACATTTAATGTTTAAGTTAAATAATTATTACAGACCTAAAATAATATAAGTGGTATAATAAGGGGCCATCCATAAAGTACGTCACATGTACAGGTAACAGGGGGGGAGGGGGTCGACAAAGTGTGACATGGTGTGACAAGGGGTGGAGGGGGTCCTAAGTTTTGTGACATCACATTTAAATTTAATAAATTGAATCGCGAAATTTGAAATATTAATTAAAACTTAAAAATAATTTCAAATGTATCTATTAGGTTGGAAAAAGTCTTTTCGCATTAAAGTATGTATGTGTATGAACTTGTAATAAAATCTCTTTGGCTATACTATTTATATCTGGCTGGTTTTGGTATAATTGAAAGTTTAAATTTTAAAGAACATAATTCGAAATTCAATTGAGGAAAATGTGTGATTTTCATTTGTTTTTCGTACTGTCAAGATGAGTGAAACTAATGAAGAAATTCGATACATTTTACTACCTAAAAGGTAAAGATGCAACGCAAGCCGCGAAAAAATTTGCGATGTTTATGGACCTAGTGCAGTGCCCGTGAGAGTAGCATAAATTTGATTTAAGCGTTTTCAATCCGGAAATTTTGATGTCAAAGATGCACGTCGCTCTGGTCGCCCTATTACAGATAAAATGGATGCCATTTTTGAAAAAGTAGAGCAAGATCGGCATATCAGTAGTTACGACGTAGCTAAAGAACTGGGAATTGACCACAAAACAGTTTTGGCGCATTTGAAAAAAACTGGGTACACAAAAAAGCTCGATATTTGGGTACCTCACGAGCTCATTGAAAGAAACCTTATGAACCGTGTACTCATTTGTGATTCTTTATTACGACGTAATGAAACCTAACCATTTTTGAAAAAGCTCATAACTGGTGATAAAATGTAGATCACGTACGATAAGAACGTAAGAACGAGCTAAAAAGGTCGTGGTCAAAGGCCGGTCAGGCTTCACAGACTGTGGCGAAACCCGGGTTGAATCGCAACAAGGTAATGCTGTGTGTGTGGTGATGAGATTAAAGGAGAAAGCGGCCGGAATTAATCAACAGAAGGGGTGTGGTTTTTCGTCATGATAACGTTAGACCTCACACATATTTAGCCACTCAGTAAAAATTAAGAGAGTTTGGCTGGGAGGTGTTAATGTATCCGCGGTATAGTCCTGAACTTGCATCTTCAGATGTCCATCTGTTTCGGTCTCTTCAGAATTCTTTAGGCAGTGTCAGGTTAACATCGCGAGAGGACTGCCAAAACCACTTGTCGCGGTATTTTGATCAGAAGTCTCAAAATTTCTATAGCAATGGGATCATGTCCGTACCTACAAGATGGCAAAAAGTTATCGAACAAAATGGTACCTACATACCTAGAGCATGAAGGTACCATTTTGATCGATTGTTAAATGTAAATAAAGTATATTAAAAAATGTTTTGAATTTTCTTAAAAAATGCGAAGAAACTTTTGTATACTATAACCCAACCCAACTTATATACTGCCTTACATATCGGATAGTGAAAGCGATGCTATTCAAGAATTAAAATCCCAAATAAAACAACTGAACTCAGAATTGTGTGCAGCCCATGAGGAACAAAATCAACTTTCTATTGAAAATTCAAGTTTAAAAACCAATGTAAATGACATCACATCTAAGTATGAGCTCCTAAAAAAAGCGACCAAAAAGTTGTCAAGTGACATTGGGACACCTAACTCAAGATTATCAAAGGTCTCACCTATAAAGACTCCGAAACAAAAAAGTTATACACGGAAAAATGCTGGTGATGAAAGAAACTCGTTACAAATTACGTCACCCAAGCAAAACCTTTCTTCGTAACCCACTAAAATGTTCACGCCTACAAAGGATATTTCTCATAATAATATTTATATTAATAACCATTATTCTCAAAAAACACTACATAAAAATTGTAAGCGCTCTAAAGAACAACCCTCCGTATCTAATAGTAATAAAAAGCTTTGCATGATTACAAGTAATAAAATAATTAAAATATTAGATATATGTAAAAACACTTTTGTAGGGTATTCTTTTTGTCACTACGGTATCCCAAATGGAGGTATACAACAGTTGTTTGCACAGTTAGAAAAAAAGCTCATAAACTATACTGTTGAGGATTATTGTGTTATCTACATAGGAGAAAGTGATTTCGAAGTATCTAAAAACTATAGATTTTTAATCAGATATATGATAAATGAACTTAAAAATGTTACGAATACCAATGTTATAATATGTTCACCAAATTTCAAACCAAATAATAAGTCTGTACTTTTTAATAAACGAATTGAAATATTTAACCATTTGATGTATATTGATATTGATCTGTGTGAGTATGCGTATCTTTTTGATTCGAATAATTATATAAAATACAATAACGATATGTCCTGGGAACATAATACAAAGATAAATAACAAAGCAATAACAATCATCCTAAAAAAATTTAAATATTATATCAAGTATTTGACACAAACGCAGAATAATAATACCGTGATAAATACTTGCAACTTACAAGCCAAACATAATGTTTTACGTATAAATCAGAGTACTCAAACAGAAAGCACTTGTACTGAAACAAATCATACTTTTTTTCGTGTATAATTATATGTATATCCTACATCCAAATATTAACGGCCTTATAGGGAAATCAGACATATTAAGTATCCATCTAAATGAGCTGGCCTCTGAAGGTAGAATAGTCGATGTGATGTGTATTACGGAACACAATATGAAAGATGAAGATAACGTTCATCTCTATATACCAAATTATGAACTTGCTACACACTCATCAAGAAACTCAAGAGATGGCGGTACGTGTATTTTAATTAGACAAGGACACCAATATAGGGTCATAGACATTAAAGAGTATTGTATTTCCAGTATAATGGAGAGTTGTGCCATTGAATTGATAAAACACAAGCTTATTATAATTTGCATATACAGGCCTCCAAGTAACAATGAAAATCATATAATTAATTTCTTCAATAACATTGAAAATGTACTTAATCTTCATGGTCGAAATGTGGGTAAAAAAGTCTTGATGTGTGGTGATTTCAACATTGACATACTTCAAGATACTAGATTATCAATTGAATTTAAACATCTACTCCAAAATTTTAACCTTAGGCTTAGTATAAATCAACCCACACGAATTGCAAGTGGCAGATGTATCGACAACATTATACATAATGTCAAAGGTGGTAAAGGAGATATTTTAGAATTAGCTCTCTTCTCTATTTTTTTAGCTGACCACACTGCACAACTATTTAAATGCCCTGTAAAAAAGTCATGTTCAATGGATCACTGGTATGTTTTGAGTCGAGATTATTGTTCTGAGAATAAATTGAAGTTCATTGATGCTATTAGTAGCTTAAGCTTTGAAGAAGTATATAATAACTCGAACCCTGAAGAAGCGTTTAACTTGTTCTACGATTTATTAAAACTGTTTTACTATATATGTTTCCCTAAAGTTAGAAAAAAGGTTACTACCTGTAAATCCCCCAAGTGGATCACTAAAGGTATTAGGAGCTGTAGTAAAAGAAAAAGGGAAATGTTATGGAAGTATAGACTGTCACCCATCGATGAAAATAAGCAGTCATTAAAGGGATATACAAAACGACAAAAAAAAATAGTTCACTTGACTCAAAAATCTCAAAATAATTATATAATAAATAATGCCGAAAACAAGACCAAAGCTACGTGGAAAATTATAAATAGATCTAAATTAAACTTTCCGTCAGAATCTGTAAGAAATATAAATGTTGACTGACCCTAAAGAAATAGCAAATGCAATTAACAATCATTTTGTAGATTCTGTACAGCCTAGTACAAATTTTGAAATTGGCGATGTTATATCCCGTGTAAATCACTATTACAAATCCCTTTTTATGCTACCAACTAATCCTAAAGAAATATTTACTATTATTTGCTCGTTAAAACACAATGACACAAATAATGACTAAGATTATTAAAAGTATCGCACATATAATTGCACCTGTTTTAAGCCATTTAATAAATTTATGTATAGAACATGGTCATTACCCACAATCGCTCAAAGTAACTATAATAAAACCTCTTCACAAGAAAGGTGATAAAACTATTATTTCAAATTACCGCCCTATCGCCTTAATACCGGTTATATCAGTTTTTGAAAAAATAATCTATAAGTCCTTAAACTCATTTTCTGAAACCAATAATATACTAGCTAAAGAACAGTACGGCTTCCGGAAAAATAAAAATATTGTTATAGCTGTATATGAATTATTTTCACAAGTTATCAGTAATGTTGACGCAAATAATCCCATTGCAGCGATATTAATGGATATGTCGAAAGCCTTCGACCATGTAAATCATGAAATACTACTTGGTAAACTAGAAAGATATGGCATCAGAGGAAATGTATTAAGATTATTAAAAACTTATCTTTATGGTAGAAAACAAATCACAGTCTTAAATAGGGTCTGTTTCACATCGAAGGTTGAAATTACTCATAAGTCAAACGTCAGAGATATAAGATGCGGTGTTGATGCGGTGTCCCCAAGGAAGCGTTCTTGGGCCCCTTTTGTTCCTCATATTATATATAAACAATATGCCAAAATGTACTGATTATCAAACAGTTTTGTTTGCCGATGATAGCACGCTTATCGTTCCATGTGAAAATAAAAATACGTTTGAACATGATATAAATAAATCCATCCATAGCATTATAAATTGGTTACAAATGAATAAATTAATAATAAACCTTGAAAAAACGCAGTTTATGTCATTTTATCAAAGAACAGAAAAACTTAATTTAAATATAACACATGCGGGTCAAAAAATAGCAGAAACCAGCAATACTAGATTTTTAGGACTATATTTAGATAATCATCTCACCTGGAAATGTCATGTGGAATCTCTTTCCAAAAAATTAAACCAGTATTCATATGCACTTCACAATCTATCTAAAATAGTAAGTGAGTCTGTTGTCTTAACAGCCTACAAAGCTTATATTACATCTACTTTACGCTTTGGAATTATTTATTGGGGAAACTCCAGTTATAAACAGATGGCATTTAAGGCCCAAAAGCAATGCTTACGCGCAGTTTTTAAATTAACGCCGACGGATAGCTGTGCTGTGTTCCTTATTTTAAAAAATCCAATCTGCTTACTTTTCCTTGCCTATACATATTGGATACAGCAGTATTTGTAAAGTCAAACTTGCATGCTCTTTGTTTCGTCGTTTACGATCTAAACGACGAAACAAAGAGATATCTGCAAATCATCACAGCACTACTCTATATACAAAAAGCTTCTTGGGAATGGCACCTAGGATCTATAATAAGATTCCCATCTCTATAAGAAACTTAAATTGTGTTAATGATTTCAAAAAAGCTTTAACTGACTTATTGATTAAAAAAACCTACTATACTGTTATTGAATATTTAGAAGATAGATTTGAATTGTAATTGAATATAACACGACAATGTATAATAATAATTATTATAAAAGATTCTATGTTATCTGTATATAATGTATTTATTGGGTTGGTTTACCTATTCCAAATAATTTTAAATATATGTATAATAATGTATATATTTTTCAAATATTTGATATTGATTTCATAAAAAAAAGTAATTTAAATGGAAATAATACTAATTGTGGAACTGCTGTTTTAATTTAAAATTTTTAGATGTAAAATTGCAAATTTATGACGTCACACTAGGGAGGGGGGGGGGGGTCTCACAAATGTGACCACCTGTGAAAAGGAGGGGGGGTCTAAAAATCATGAAATACGTGTGACGTACTTTATGGATGGCCCCTAAGGTGAAAGGATGCATTTAATTATTTTTTCCTTGTGTATCGTCCTCAATCCATAAAAGGAACCTTTCTTCTATATAAATAAAAAATATGAATTTTACATTTGTATGTTTGTATAATAAGCGCATAACTTGACAACGATTTAAATGCTTTCTTCGTTTATTGAATTCAAAATTACAAAATAATATTTGTAAAATTAACATTTAACATTTCATGGGAAATGTCAGACTTACTTGTCAGGAGACACCGGTTAAGAACAGTTGTATGAGTTGTAATCAGGCATGTGAAACTTATATAATGTTTGTGATAGACACAAAATGGGTGAACAGATTGTAATGATATTTTCTTTTCTTCTTCTTTCTTTTTTAACACACAACTCCGGCACAAGGGAAATTAATCCCTGTGTCGCGGGGGACTTCACAAACATTCATTTTACGGACACAAAGCACAACCAGACTCAGAAAAACTATTTGTGGTTCACACATATAATTGTCCAGGGTGGGAATCGAACCCAGAACACCAGGTCTCAGAAGCTACAACCGTAACCATTGATCCACCGGTGCAGTCACTGCATTTGGCAAATTTAGAATAGTTACCAGCGGACGACATAAATATGTTCACTCACTCGTATAAAGCAGTTGTTTGACCATCGCGTCTTGCACCAGACACCGGCGCAGTATGGACACCACCTCCATGCACATGGCCTCGTTGCGCACTCGAGACGTCACCCTGGAATATATCGTCATAGGCATATTTAAGATGCTACCAAAGTATGTAACTTATCTTTTACGGCAAATAGTATTATGTGTTAGTTATTAGGTTAGTGAAGAAAGGTGAACGGCAAATTTCGTACCGCATATTTTTTTTGTTGTTCTGTTATAGAATTTATATACTACTACATATTAAGGCAACTAAGCCACTTAATTTCATGTAAGTGTACTATTTTTAGAACTTTGGAATAAATAATAATATAACATTTAAAAAAAATAATTAAACGTAATACAATCGTAAACTAAACGCAGTTATTTCAAAATAACACAAATATCGTAATCATATTAAATATTTAGAAAATGAAATGACATTAATTATAAATAAACACTTTTACACTATATCTAAAAATGTATAATTGTTGCATATATTCATAATAATTAACGATTTAATGATAGGAATGATTTTCGTTGTCAATACTTTTTTCGTTTATATGGCAATTATTTATTGACAGGTAAAGAAAATCTTTCAAAACAATGTTTATGTGCCTATAAGTAACAATCTTCATTGGTAAACTAGTACATAACCTCAAAAAACAAAACTGGTTATAACTTTTATATCCCAACTTCTAAAAATCTAAGAATTTAAAAAGGGCTTGTCTATCATAATAAGTACTAATTAAAACAAAAAGTATCCCAAAACATGAAATTTTATTAGCGGTACGAAATTCCCATACAAGCCTGCCGTTCATCTTTATCAAAAAAAAGGACATTTAAAATTACAATACTATTAGTTACTCTGCCTTTTATAATGTATCTCAGCTACTAACACTAGAAACAAGTTATTTTGTATTGCTTACTAACACAATGGATTATTGTTGTCCGATAAATAAAGAATTATTATTATTATTATTATTAAAATGTTTTTATAATAGACTAGCTTCCCGCACACGATTTGACCTGCGTAGTTCCATAGACACTCACTCACTCACTCACTGTATAGTTATAACAAACAACAAACTGACACGTTCCCCTGCTGCGTGGCGTGCAGGTCCACCGTCAGCTGCGTCAGGTACGAGTGGGCGCTGAACTGCTCGCTGTGCTGCTGGCTCCAGGAGCTGTTCGCACTCACCCGCACGTGACGTAACACGGTCAAGAAGCCCGACAGAGCGAGGCATCTGTGGTGGGAATCCCTGAAACAAGTGAATAGTTTATCTGTAACAACTATATTTATCAAGCAACCTGCTATTGGTTATATCCAATAGAAACAGTAAGTCAGCGATTCCCAAAGTGGTCCAGGTCCCCCAAAGATTCATAGGACACTCGACGGGGGTTGACGTTGACGTAAAAATATGGATTCATAAGAAGCAAGTGTATAATTTGATAGAAATAGAGCAACATGGGAATAACCACCGAGAACAGTAAATTTATTAAAGGGGTCTACGAGAAAATAAGTTTGGGAACCTCTGCAGTAAATCTTTTCGAGATGATAAACGTATCGCCGGTGATAGTATATGGAGTTTGGACTAAACAGTGTAGCATATTACATATGGTAGCTGGTAAAAGAAACGAAGTGGAGAACAGTTGAAGCACTTGCAGGTAGACGAAAAATATAAATATTTAGGAATTAATGAAGAGGGAAGCATAGACCATGTAGAAGTGAGACAACAAACACAAAAGGAGTATTTACGCCGTAAAAAATGCTCAACTGCGTCACAGCTAAACGGGCGAAACTTATTGAAGTCAATTCTTTTACACATTTGAAAGATTAGTCGTAAAGACTAGAAAATTATTAGCCATGAAAGCAGAAGTCATCATCATCATACAACCGTACCCGTACAACGTCCACTGCTGAACATGGGCCTGAGAGGAAGGGCTTTTGCCATAGTCACTACGCTTGGCAGGCGGAATGGTGACCGCAATATTATGTTGTAATACACAGGGAAACGCTGCTGCCCGTTCCCTGGTATACGCTCGTTATTTATGATGTTATAACAATCGAGCTTAACGTGCTTAGAGTAGTCCCTCAACCAACCAGACCCGGAAAGCAATCTTAGAATTTACACAAAGATTTCTTGTCCGGTGTGGGGATCGAAGAAGTAGAAAGATTATATTTGCCACTTTAGTACGGGGGAAGAGGGCTAATTTGTTTAGAAACATTATACAAATCAGAAATAATTAAATATAGAGAATATCTTGAAACATAGGTTGAATACATTCTTAGAGCTATAGTGGATCATGACAATAATAAAGTTAAATATTAAATATTTAAAGAAACGCGTAGTGACTTAAACTTTTATCCAAACGACAGATATAGTGATAAGATATTGAAAGATGCAAAAGTTAAATAATAATAATAATAATAACCCGGCGTCGGGATGTGACGACCCCATCGCCCACTGGTTTATCCAGTGCAAGCAGTCACCGCAGGGCAGCTTGTGGCGAGCTGTTGGTGAGTGGCGACACCACGGACCCTATCTCCCGGGGACACATACAGACATGCATACTACAAACACATACACACAGTGACACATACCCTGCCTCTGAGCTTGCCTTAACTTGGACATGAGACCAAACCAAAGAGAGACCAAAGATTGCACCAAGAAGAATGAGGTGCCGAAATGTGCCACATGCTTCCGTTTCAAAAAACCAAGTAGCCACAAAACTGGTGACCTCGAATGCCCAGCGAAGAAGATAGCAGAATCGAGGTACATTAATTCTATAGATTACAATGATGGCGCCTAAGAGCGCTGCCCATTCTTTTTTTATTTTTGACCTAACTTATAAACTCAATTTAATTTAATTTTTATGGCTAATCAACTAATTCAAGACATAGATGATAGTACGGTCTACATATCGAGAATGAGTGATACTGAAAATTGCAGACATTATCTTTCCGAATTCAAAAATCCATTAACAATATTAACCCAAAACATTCGCAGTATATATAAAAACATAGATAGTCTTAACATTTTCCTGCATAGATTACATACTGAGTGCGACATAATAATCCTCACGGAATGCTGGCTTTCAAATAGAAATGGAAATATCCCTATATTACCAGGCTACAATAGTTTTAAATCTACTTTATATTTAAACCAGAATGATGGCATAGTGGTTTACACAAAAGAAGCTTTGCATCTCTTAGTCGAAGAGCAAACTGTCAAAGAATTCAACTGTATCATCATTAAAATAGGATCTGAAATTGCTATTGTTACGATTTATAGGTCTCCTTCCATTAGAAATTTGGATGTATTTAATAATTCTTTAGATAGTATTCTTCAGACCCTATCATCTTTTCCCACTATTGTAATCATTGGCGATCTAAACATAAACATAAATGCTGACAATTGTGACGCGGGTACTCAAGACTACCTAAATCTTTGTGCATACCATGGGATTTTGCCTTCACACACATTTGCTACTCATCAAAGTGGGTCATGCTTAGATCACGTCATGCTCAAAACTAGGCTTCCGTGTTTAACACTTGTCACTAATTCAACAATTACAGACCATTGCGCGATTTTGTTTACGCTTGAATTAATGCAATCTAAACGTTTTATGCGACCGCAAAAACGATCGAATATTAATATGACTAACCTTGAACGTGATTTATGCAATTTTGACTTTAGCCCAGTTTACAAATGTGCTGATGCTGCCGCTTCTATGTGTTATGTTATCGACAAGGTACAAGCGGCTATTTTAGACAACACCAATACAATAACATTAAGTAAGAAAAAATATCCTATTAAACCATGGATAACTACAGGCCTTGTAAGGTGTATTCGGCACCGTGATAGACTACATAATAGAGCTAAGCAAAACCCTAACAATTTAATCCTACAAAAAATCTATAAAAGGTACAGAAACTTCTGTAATAGCCTTTTAAAAAGAATAAAAATTGAGTACGATAAATCTCAAATATCGCAAGCTGGCAATAACACCAAGCAATTATGGAAATATGTTAAATCTGTCACTTTTACCACCAAACAAAATAATTGCGATACGGATTTATTACATACAGATCTTACCCCGTTATCCTCCGCTGACAATGTAAATAGTTTCTTCGTAAACATTGGTGTAAAATTAGCTGAACAAATTAAAAACCAGAATAGTCTTCATCAAAACAAATCTGGGTCAACCGTGCCAACATATCTTAATAGTGGTAAATCCTTTGTTATGTTAGAACCGGATGAAAATGAAGTTGAACGAATTATTACATCGTTAAATAATAGCTCTGTAACTGGATGGGATAATATCAGCACTAAGATTCTAAAAACCTTTAAGCATATCCTGATACCTCCGTTAACCTACCTCTTTCGAATATGCCTTTCTGAAGAAATCTTTCCGAAATGCCTTAAAAAGGCGGTTGTAATTCCTATTCACAAATCAGGTCAGAAAGACCTAGTAACTAACTATAGACCTATTTCAATACTTCCTGCTATCTCGAAAGTACTTGAAAAAATTATAAACAATAGATTAGTTTCGTTTATAGAAAAGAACTCCCTCTTCTCCCCCAATCAATTTGGTTTCAGAGCAAAGTCATCTACAGCAGATGCAGTACACAACTTAACCAATTTCATCTCAGAGCAGCTTGGTCAAAGTAAGCAAGTAATTGGAATCTTCCTAGATCTGGCAAAAGCATTTGACACGATATCAATCCCATTGCTTTTAAAAAACTGGAGGCCTTAGGCATAAGAGGCACGCAATTAAAACTATTTAAGGACTACCTACGTGATAGATATCAATGTGTCAAAATTGATAACGTTATCAGTTCCGAAATGCTACTACCTCAATTTGGAATCCCACAAGGTAGTGTTCTCGGAGGAACCCTCTTTCTTGTGTACATAAATGATCTCTGTAACCTCAACCTACGACATGGCTCTATTGTATCTTATGCAGACGATACTGCTCTACTTTTCTCCGCTAGCACCAATACGGAAGTTCAGGACTATGCACAACAAGGGTTTGATTTAGTAAATAACTGGCTTAAACAAAATCTACTAACTTTAAATGTTGAAAAGACTAAATTCGTAAAATTTTATATGCGTAAACCGCAAACATTTACTAATCCATTTCGTTTATATGCACATAATTGTTGCAATATTGCAAATAACACATGCACCTGCCCGGCAATCGACAACGCTACTAACATTAAGTACTTGGGGGTTATTCTGGACGAAACCCTTTCCTATAAACAACATATCGCCGCCTTAACATCTAGAGTACGGAAACTACTATTCATATTTAAGAAATTGCGCTATATTGCAGATCATAAACTAATTATACAAATGTATAAGGCACTGTGTCAATCCATAATCCAATACTGCATTACTTCGTGGGGTGGAATAGCAAAATCAGTGATAATGTCTATAGAACGAGCGCAGAGAGCCATCCTAAAAGTGGCCACTCGCCGACCGTATCGTTTCCCTACATGCCAACTATATGAATCTTGTAAAGTGCTAACAGTTCGTCAACTTTTTGTATTGTACACTGTGCTAAAACAGCATGCTGCACTTACTTATAACCCTTACCTTACTAACACCAAGAGACGGAAAGATATTGTCTGTTCATGTAGCTCTGTTTCAAAGTTTCTTTATACTAATAGGTTTTTTGCATTTTTGGGTCCCTATCTGTATAATAAAATAAACAAAGAAACATCAATATATGACCTAAACTATGCAAAATCTAAAACGCGAGTTTGCGAATATTTACAAACACTAAATTATGAGCGCACGGAAGATTTGCTGACTGTCGTCAAATAAAAATAGGTTTCATATTACTGTTTGAAGTATTTTAAGTAGATAAGTATTTTTATTTAATGTTTAGTTAATTATATGCATAGTTTTATGTCTATAATAAATATTGTTAAAATTACATAAATAAGATCATTATTTTATACTAATCAAGTGCCCATAGCGCCTGTGGCACAGATTTAATTCTATACAGGCACCATATTGTATTACCTAGATTATTTAAATGTATTGTACCTACTGTATAAATTTGTGCACCAATGAAAATAAATAAATGTATTATTATTATTATTATAACTGGCTGGCCAGAGTGGAGTTGCAAGAGCGGAACCTATGCTCCAGGTTGGAAATGTAAAATGTCATAACGCCGGGGGCACTTGACTGTATAAGGATCTTGCGCCCCGCAGTCTCACCCCTCTACAACCTTAGCTGTTTACATAGTGTTGCCCCCTGGCCGCCATGTTGTGGCTTTTGATAGGGGGCCCACCGGAGCTAACTCGTAGGTTCGCGGCAGACAGCGAGTCACCGTCTGCCAATATAAAATATGTGAGAGTTTTCGAGGCAGATGTCCGATCTCACTCCATAGCCCAGTATTCCGGTCCATTTAACATCCCATCCGTATAGCCCAAACCAAGTTTCTTCCTTTCCGGCAATAGTTTCGTATCTGTGGAGGACTGTCCTTTGGTACATCTCAATGGTATATCAATGGATAGACCTTCATAGATGCAGCCATCTCACTTTGATATTAAAAGGTACCAAAGGCCTCTTCAATGTTGGCTTCGGCCCCATGAATGCCTTTCAAATGACCGGGTTCCCATAGGCCGGTGGCAGTGAAATTTACCAACATAATAATAATAATGTTTCTTTCGTAAATAATTTACATTGTGCACAGAATACGTTTACAGCAAATCCTTAAAATTATTCATGATAAGTTAGAGGCACAGTTTAGTGTACTACTATCCCTTAAACTAGGTTAGACCTGTATCTTAAGAGATAGGGTTCAGCCATATGATTCATTATAGTGGTTATAGACTGTATCGGTACTATACATTAATTATTACATGAAGAGTATTTCTAGGCACAACATTGAAAAGTAGTAGTTAAGGTTAGAATTTCAAAAGTAATGAACAAACCTCTTCATGGACAATTTTATAGAGCGGTTTTAGAAAAAGAAAATATTGATAGAGTCCAGTCTTTTCTCTGGCTTAAGAAACAGCTAGTAGCTCCATCATTAGAGTCATCATCCATATTTGCTATTCAGGATCAAGCAGTTATAACCAAACAGCATGAAAGAGATATTTTGATGAAAAGAGCAGTTGATGGTAAATGTCGTTTATGTTTAGCTAAATATGAAACTACACAACATATTATATCAGGATGCGAGAAACTAGCTAGAACTTACAACACAAAAAGACACAACAACTTAGTACAGTACATATTTTGGACCCTAGCTAAAACACATGACATCCAAGTAGCTAATATGTGGTGGCTGGAACATCTTACGCTTCCACAGGTGATGGAACATGATAGCGCAAAGATTATGTGGGAGATACCAGTACAAACAGACCAGACGATAGTACATAATCGACCCGACATCATTTATGTAAATAAAATAGAAAATAGGATATATTTAAAAGATACCACAGTACCTTCAGACTACAACATAGCTTCAAAAGAAATAGAAAATTAAGTAAGTATCACCCACTAAAAACCGAAATTACTGCGGCTATGGAATACACCCACAGAAATAGTTCCGGTTGTAATAAGCGCAACCGGTGAAGTAGCTGAAAATATATACAAGTATTTAGATAAATTAGATATAAAACTAAACCTAAACGTAGGTAACTATAATTAGTAAAGTTCTGGTGACACAGTATTTTTAAACTTTCGCGTATCATTTATAACACACAGGTATTAACGCGATAAAAAAATACCTTTTTTAGTACCGGGCACACTACCCGCGACCCAGTCTGCCCGATCAATGCAACTTGATCGAAACGTCGTCGGGTAAGTTAAAAAGGTATTTTTATCGCGTTAATACCTGTGTGTTATAGATTAAAGACACAGTATTTGTCAATCGACAGTCTGAACCTCCTCTTCCCTGAGGGTCTCGGGGCGGAAATAAGGACTATAAAGAAATACCGAGCTAGCTCGAGTTGGCAACCATTCCAAACATACATGCAATTAAATAATAATAAGGAAGTAAGGATAACGGACCGTTTTATTTGATTTAATCTGATTTCTTTAGCTTTGCAGTCTGTTGACAAAGAATATACACGTCCAAATATAGTAAGCATATCAATACTATAAAGGCAACTTGTAAATTAGTTATATATAATGGTATTAACAACATTCATACCAATTCTCAGCTTTATAACATTTTATTTTGAAATAAATTTATTACTTTTAATTAAAAATAGTGTTTCCAACATTCGTCGTTAGCTATATATACACATTTTTGAGACTTAAAATCGTAATTATGGTTACATGAAAAATGTAGTTATTTTTGAAATTTATACGTCACAAAGAATTTTGTACCTTTTTTTAAGAAAATTGCGGATGGAGGAGTATGAAATTTCGCAACACTTACAGTTTAGATAGAGAAGGAATGCCGAATAATAATATATTTTTTTGTTATAGTCTAATTTGGACTACTGCGCGAGATATGTATTTCTGTATCTCATGTGTTATTTTATTGAAACGAGAACTCCTTCAAACCTACCTAGAGTACAGTCCTTTCCGGCACACCATGACCAGCGTGTCCCTCGTCCTGGTGCTGAAGTTCAGCAGCGGGTGCACCGCGTCCAGCACGCCGGCTGCGGCCCGGTAGTCTGTGGGGGAGGGCTGGCAGTTCTCCAGGATGACCCCCAGTTCCGTGCACCGCTCTATTGACACGGGGGTCAACTTGCATAGCACGTAGAGGCAGTCTGCGAACAATATGTTAAAATCATAAGTACTTAATGTTTCGAAACTTTCTTTATTTTTACATCACTACATAGTATAATACAAAGTCGCTTGCCGCTGTCTGTCCGTCCCTATGTATGCTTAGATCTTTAAACTACGCAACAGATTATGATGTGGTGTTTTTAATAGATAGAGTGATTCAAGAGGAAGGTTTATATGTATGATACATCAGCATTGCACCCGTACAAAGCCGGGCGGGTCGCTAGTATAATTTAAAATAGACACGGGCCTCCATAATGTTACTAATTTAAGACAAGTTATTGTCTTTTTTATTTAGGCGACGATATTTCGAGTTTTTTACGTAGTGACCATAGATACTACTGTATTGAAAAGTAATAAAAATGTCAATAAAATAGCCTTTTATTCGTGACCTGATAGATTCTGCTGCCCATCCATCAGCTGAATATCTCTTAATCGCCTCTTACGACACCCATGGGACATAGGGTGGCTTTTTAATAAAATACTGTAATTAAATTCCATTTAAAACACAAGTGGTAAGATTCCATTCCAAATCGGAGACATCCTCGCAAAAGGTCAAATAAGATCCACCCTAAACCGAAGTGCTTGTATGAAGAAAATATATTTAAGAAAGTTTGTTTACAAGCTAAGGCTATGTACGCAAGCGAAATAATTAGAAAATCCGATAATAAGATAAAATCTACTTGGAAAATGATTAATACAGAAACTCGGAAAAATAAAATCATGGACAGATCAATCCACGTAAATATTAATGATGAACTAGTTTCAGACAAACTTTTTTTTACTAATATTCCCTTAGATACCACCAAAAGTCTTGCATCTTCCACTGACGAAGCTGAACTTTCTAAACAAAAGCATAAATAATACAATAATTCCCGAATTTAGTTTTCAATTAATTACAGATATTGATATAATAAAAACTTTTAAGACTATTAAAATCAAAGGCACAGAAGATTTATGGGGATTTTCCGTGAAGGCTGTTGAACCAATTATACAGAATATAGCTCCGATCCTAGCGGCCATCTTCAATGGCTGTATAATTGACGGAGTCTTTCCTGATTTGATGAAGATAAGTAAGGTATTGCCCATTTTTAAATCTGGCTGCTCTAATAGTGCTAATAATTATAGGCCAATTTCTATCCTACCTACTTTAAGTAAAATATTTGAAAAAAATATGCTTAACCAAATGCTGTCGCACTTCAATGAGAATGGGATACTACACGACAAACAATTTGGATTTACTAAGGGCCGTTCTACGCAAGATGCAGGAAGCACTCTAATCAAGACCATACTAGAGGCTTGGGAGGGATCACAGGATGCTCTGGGAATCTTTTGTGATCTCTCTAAGGCATTCGATTGTGTAGATCACAGTACGCTCGCTATAAAGTAAAAATACTACGGAATTTCTGGTACGTCCTTGGACCTTGTAGTATCCTATTTATCTGGTCGCGAACAAGTAGTAGCCATAGACGGAATAACTTCGGAAGCTTCTCCCATCAAAATGGGTGTGCCCCAGGGTTCAATACTAGGTCCGTTTTTGTTTTTAGTTTATATAAATGACCTCCCATATTTAGTAGATAAAATATCAAATACAGTTCTTTTTGCGGATGACACATCCTTGATATTTAAAGTAAATAGAAAAGATAAAGACTGTATTGGACACACAAACACACTTAGCCTAATCTCAAATTGGTTCTCAGCTAATAATCTATTGTTAAAAGCAGGGAAAACTAAGTGTGTTAAATTTGCTGTACTAAATATAAATAATGTCACACCTACTATTTCACTGAATAATGAAACCTTGGATCTTGCTTCATCCACGGTATTTTTGGGAGTGACATTAGATTCTAAATTACAGTGGGGTCCTCATATTGAGAAATTATCGGGTACATTAAGTTCTGCTTCTTATGCCGTATGGAAAATAAAACAATTGTCAGATGAATCCACGGCTAGGTTAGTATACTTTGCTTACTTTCATAGCATTATGGCTTATGGCATTTTGCTCTGGGGTCAGCTGCTGATGTTAATACTATCTTCATCCAACAAAAGCGAGCGGTCAGAGCTATTTATGGGCTAGGTAGCCGCGATTCTTTGCGAACTCTATTTAAAGATATAAATATGTTAACTGTGCCATCTGAGTATATATCTACCAGAATATTTTATTTGTTAGGAAAAACCTAGATACATTTAGTAAAAAAAGTGACTTTCACAATATAAATACTAGGAATAGGACAAACTAGCTATGCCGTGCTTTAGGGTCAGCAAAGTTAGTAAGTCATTCATGGGAAATTGCATTAGATTTTATAACAAATTTCCCTTTTATATTACTGACATGACTGATGCATTATTTAAAACACATGTAAAACGCATCCTAATGAGTAGGGGCTATTATAGTATTAAAGAGTATATAGATGATAAAGATGTATGGCAGGCTATACCCTCGTGCACCAGATCGGATACCCTATAGCTGATGAAGCATTAAAATTGAAAGATCATGATAGTGTATTCTGTGTACTGTCTGGAATCATAATCATAAAAATATCACATGTTCTGTCTCAAAATAACTTATCTGATCTGTTAAATTAGCAAAATAAAAATAAAAGTTGTATAAAGACAGCCGATTGGTAAATTGTGTAAGCCAATTAACTAAATAAAGACAGTAACTGGACCTAAATGATGCCCATTTGAGTATGTTTCGCCGGATCGTCTCAATGAGGCCGCGATGAAACCGGCAGTAGAATACCCCACTGAGTTTGTTTCGCCGGATCTTCTCAGTTGGGGCGTATTGGATCCGGTGGTAGCATAAAATCCGACGATATACTTATGGTCCATCTAAATAATAACATTCTCAAATGACAGAACTTTAGACTATTAAATTATAGATAAAAATAAAATTCTATTTTCATACCTGACAGTTTTTACGCTAAAGCTATAAAAAAATATCTAATACAAACTATTTATTATTATTATAACTATAATAACCAAACTAAATTAATAAAGGAAATATATTATATTAATGAGCCAAATATGTTGACTATTTGCAAATGCCTGTAATAGGCTTATGTAAATAATAAAAAAAATAAAAAAAAGATGAATGTTATGAGAGTGAATGAAGCGAAAGATGTGTGTAGGGATCGTAGCAATAGGAGGTCCAGGTAAGATTCCATAATGGAATTTCTTTGTTCGTTAACAAAAATAATTAACCCGATTTTAATTACTCACCCACCGAAATCAATCACATCATTTATGTGCCAGAATTTTCGATCATTTATTGCCATGTGGTTTCTGGCTAAGAATAGTCGATCCCATGTCTTTCCATGGGTGTCGTAAGAGACGACTAAGGGACATACAGCTGATGGATGAGCAGCAGCATCTATTAATCCTACTGCGATCACCAATCGACCTGCCAAGTTTGGTCATATGGCAATATTCCTTGACGACCCTGGCTTTGTCAAGGTGTATAAAGTGGAGGTTCAGCAGTGGACGTAGACGGGCCGATAAATTTAATATGCCATAATATTCTACACTAGCCTCGCCCCGAGTTACTCTGCTCCAGTGGGTCGGATCATGATGTGTTGTAGCCTATATGTTAATCCAGCCTATAACTTATCCCGGTGCAAACGTTCAGCCAATTCCATTCAGTGGTTTTGGCGTGAAAGAGTAACAAACGTCCATCCATCCATCCATACTTACAAACTTTCCCGTTTATAATATTATTGGGATTATTATCAGCGAGTAACATAAACGCAGAAGTTCCGAAAAACTGCAAGGGAAGAGGGATGAAGACTACAAAAATCTATTTAGTCTGTCAGTTAGATTAGGTACCAACAGATATTGAAAAAATTTTTTTTCGTTCTTTATACAAAACATGTTGAATATGCAGCGCGTTAAAATTTCATGTGACGTCACTTGTAGCTACAATTTTACCTACGAGTGAAATCACAACTCCCCCTATCCTGAGCTTTATAGTTTAATGTTGCTCTGTATCTTTGTAATTTTTTATTCATTTCATAAGTCAAACAATACGTGTCCATTTTTTCTTAATTATCTAACTGACGGACTATATAGAATTATTGGTCTTCTTCCCTATTCCTATTTCCTACTCGTACCTGCATATTGTCTCTGCGGGTCTCCGGCCATTCGGTCGGCGAGCTGCGCCAGGATGTGGGCGGCGGTCTCGGGCTGCTGCTTGCTGAGCCGCACGGCGAGCAGCTTGCCGAGCGACCAGCACGCGCCCGCCACGGGCTTGCTCCGGGGCACGGACAGTAAGAGGAACGCCAGTTGTATGAGCCCTACTACTGTCAGCTGGCGGTGGTTTGCACTACAGAAAATATAACAAAATACATATCGTTAGCGAAAAGAGAAACAGATTTCGTTTAATTTGAATATGGTACCTAACTACCGTTTAAATGTAATATTCTAACTTATATTTTCTTCTCCTATTTGTTTAATTTTATTATTGCACGCCATGTTTCTATTTTCCCATCACCTATTACCGGATACTACCCTTCTTGCTTCTTCTTATTCATCATCATTCCATCTAAAGGTTGGGAAGAGATCGCAGTATCGCTATCTGCGATAAGACCGCCTATTGTACATTACTAACTATAACTTTTTTTAAAAGCTCAAAGTCACTCAGCGAGCTTTGAAAAGAGCTATGCTCGGCATTTCCCCGCGTGATCGAATCAGGAATGAAGAGATCCGCAGGAGAACGATGGTCGGTGACATAGCTCAACGGATTAGAAAGCTGAAGTGGCAATGGGCAGGACACATAGCTTGAAGAACTGACGGCCGATGGAGCAGAAAGGTTCGCAGAAAGACCACGAGTTCGTGGTCTCCACTCGAGAACCTTTGTTAAAAATTAATTAATCTTAATTTTGAAATTAGTAAGCGGTAAACTTTGCCGTACAGTATTCAAAAATTAAAAGTAAAAAATATTTACAGTACCTACATCGACCTTCACCTAGCTGAAGTGAAGGTCGATGTAGGTTCGGATCTTAGACCTTTAATATACTAATAAGTGTGCCGACAGTAACATACCTCTCGGTAGTAATGACCTTGAGTAGCGCCACGACATCAACGTCAGGAGGGATGACAGCTCGCGCCCATGCCGACTCGCGACTGCGGATGTCATCTGACAACCGCTGCTCTATCGCTACCCTTATCACCTGCAAAATTATATTAATACTAGCTGTTACCTGAAGCCAATGTCCCTATGTTACTTTTAATACTAAATATATTTTTTTATAATGATCGGTTAGATAGTTTTCGCGTAAAGCGCAACAAACAATTACATACACATTTATAATATTAGTAAGGGTACTAGCTTTCCCGCGCGGTCACAAATAATTTGGCTGTCTATTTCTTTTAGGCCGGCTTGCGCGTACCGCCGGGTTATTTAGATAAATACGGAGTTAGTTAACCTGACATTTTTTTATTTTAAGACTAGCGGCCCGCCCCGGCTTCGCACGGGTGGACTTTTATACCCTACCCCTGCCCTACCCTACCCCTACCCTAACCCTACCCTACTCCTACCCTACCCCTACCCTACCCCTACCCTACCCCTACCCTACCCCTACCCTACCCCTACCCCTACCCTACACCTACCCTACCCTACCCTACCCATACCCTACCCCTACCATACCCCTACCCTACCCTACCCCTACCCTACCCTACCCTACCCTACCCCTACCCAAAAGTATCCTATGTCCTTCTCCCAGTTCTTAGCTACCTCCCTACCAATTTTCAGCCAAATCGGTTCAGCCGTTCTTGAGTTATAAATAGTGTAACTAACACGACTTTCTTTTGTTTTTAAAATGTATTCTGCTATTCGGGACGGAAACAAATCCAACAAATCAAAAACCATGACAATCGGTCCAGCCGTTCTCGAGTTATAAGTGTTGTAACAAACACGACTTTCTTTTATATATATAGAAGAAGAAGATGAAGATGATAAGATGTAGGCAATCTTACCAAAGATGAATGAGCGAATGGAGATTGGAATTTGTATGTCTATCTCTTTTCCTCTACACTGCTTTCCATATGAGTCTCGTATTTCGAATGAATACGACATGACATTTAGTCTGGTCGTGCCACGTTTGCATCATATATTCACTTCATCGTTTGTCGTGTGAATTTTTTGGTATTTTATTTTTAATTCTATTTAATAAAAAGATAACACTTTCTTTTCCCAGACGAAATCTCCGATTAAATGCCTTGTCTCTTTGCGAGTTAAAATGATCACATCTTTCTGCAACTCTTCTATTACACAAGTCCGAGCTAATGTATTCAATGATCTCTTCATCATCATCAGACAATAAAAAATCATTAATCATTGTTCAGGAGTTTCAGGACACATGAAAAGTATTTGCGTCGCAACATAACCTCTCTCAAAACAACAATTTTGACATTTAAAACCCGGAATTAGTAATTTAACCCTCCATCATGGATGGGTTAAAAATTTTAAAAAATAACCAGGCGTTCGTTCCATTTACTTTGTGGCGCAAGACGTATTGGTAATTGAACCCCGTGTTAGCAACTAACCCTGAGTTAATGAAGATATTTAATAGATATCTAAATAAGGGTGGCGCGCAAGCGGGCCTTAGCAATGTAAAAGATTTTGTAAAATCGGTTCAGTATCAACTTGATCTCTTTATAATATTAGTATAGATCAATAAAGAAGTAAATAATATGAAATAATCGTTTTTTCTTTTCAAAACGAGCTGTTAGTTCGACGTCACGTGCTTTACAGATTCGTGCAAACAATTTGAAACACAATGTATATCCCAGAAAAACCAATTCCGAAAATAGACAGTTTTTTTAAGAAATAAATATACATAATTATCAACCCGTATAACGTTCACTGCTGAACATGGTTTCCTTCCGAGAGAGGGTTTTGTCATAGTCACCATGCTTGGCAGGCGAGTTGGTGACCGCAGCATAATGTAGTAACACACAAGGAAACGATGTTGCCCGTTCCCTGGTATACGTTAGTCATAGATCCTTTTATAACAATCGAGCCTAACGGTTTTACGTGCTTTGCGAGGCACGGAGGGTAGTCCGGCTAACCAGACCCGGTAAGAAATCTTTGAATTGACACATAGATGTCTTGGAGACATATCAAAATATAAACATTAATAAGAAACAGACAGGTACGATTTCAACTAAAGCCCTTAAGTTTACAATTAAAAGCACATAAAATCCTTGCTAATATTACAATCGCATCGCGAAATATTGTTAGTAAATGTGGATGGATGGATAGATGTTTGTTACCCTTTCACGCAAAAACTACTGAACGGATTTGGCTGAAAGTTTGTACGTTGATAGTTTATTAGCTGGATTAACATAAAGACTGCAATAAATCACGCTCGGACCCACCGGAACAGAGTAACGCGGGTAATACCGCAGGGCGCAGCTAATACTATATAAAACTTCATTGTAAAGATAAAATATACATTAACACAACACTTCAACCAAAATATCAATTTAAAAATTTAATAAATACATAGGTACTCACATCCAAACATGCAGATCTAAAGTCCGTTCCCTTTTCCGACATAGCCAGCGCTAAATCTATAATAAAAGGTGCTCTTAATAACTGAGTCTTGGGCCATAACTTTATATGTTTTCTGACTAGCTCTGGATCAGCTGCTCCTTGTGATATATGGTAGATGCACGTAGATAAACAACGGCTCAGTTCCGCTGAACTGTGTGGCACTGAAAATATCATCATCATTATCAGCACGTATAACGTCCACAGCTGAACATGGGCCTCCTCCAGAGGGAGGGTATTTGCCATAGTCACCACGCTAGGCAGGGGTTGGTGACCGCAGTATTATGTTGTACCACACAAGGAAACGTTGCTGCCCGTTCCTTGTTATACGATTATTATAGATGATGTTATAACAATCGGGACCAACGGCTTAACGTGCTTTCTGAGGCACGGAGGGTAGTCCCTTAACCAACCAGACCCGGAAAGAAATATTAGAATCTACACAAAGATTTTCTTCGCCTTTTTTTTCGCCTTTCGCCGAACAGGCGTGGGGATCGAACCCACGACCTCCGAGAGTTTAAAGCGAGCCAAATAGCGCTACGCTACGGAGCCTGTCACTGAAAATATATAATTGTTTTATCTCAGTCTTTATGAGGTTTTTTTTTTGTTACATCATAAGACATAATGGCTAGCAGTGTCCCATCTGATGTTTAGTGGCAAAGTAAAGATGAAACGGTGTAAGTAACGCACTGAAGCCGGTACAAACTCGGCCTTGGCGTATACATAGATGCTGCTGCCCATCCATCAGCTGTATATAGGGTGACTGGTAATTAGTGACCGATATCTAAACACATGATTGTGCTCATGATAACAAAAATATCAGATAAAAAAAATCAGCTGTTCCATACATTCATGTTCACATAACTCGTCAACATGGTAGGGCAGCTGATTGTTTTCGCGATTTCAGGTTTGTTGCCTTAGTAAAAGTTGTTTGTTATCATGAGCACAATCATGTTTTTAGGTATCGGTCACTAATTACCAGTCACTTTATATATTTCAAGGCTAGTTACCACCGTATTACGATCACCAAACCACCTGCCTAGCGAGGTTATTATGGCAATATCCCTCAACGACCTGCCAAGGTCTGTTAAAAGAAGGCCCATGTTCAGCAGTGGATGTAAACGGTCTGTTCAAGTCAAGTAAAAAAGCTAGCAAAGAATAAGGTAACAAGCGAATTTTCAAGTATTTTTGTAACTAGATTAGGGTTGCCATACCGGTTTCGAGCGTCATGTCCCGGTGTCCAGGCTCAAGGCAATGGTGGGTAATTAAAAAAAATAATCGGTCGCAATACGCTTTCCTGTTTGTCGTATCATCCTGCGTGCGCAATGGGAGATCCCCTCGGTTCTGTGCGACGTGTTATTGTTTCATCTCCCCCCCACACTCTGCCCACTATCCCGGTCAGCGCCGAAACATATATAGCAACCCTAAAGTTCATATACTTTACCAATATCATCAATATCGATAGTGGTAGACTCCGAGTCTTGTGGTGGAGGCTCCAGCTTGCTGTACAGCCGGGTGCTGAAATAGTGGCTCAACTGCGATAGTACTACCTCCAAGTTGAATGTCTTGCACAATCTAGAACATTCCAAATTGTTAGGCCACTAGCTTCTCGCGCGCGGTTTTACCCGCAGAACTTTCGTTCCCGTAGGAACTTCGTAATTAAATGTAGCCTGTAGCCTTCCTCGATAAAAACAAACAAATTCTTCAGCTTTATACAAGGTGTAACGGAAAGGGTATATACATAGAAAGAGCAAGGCTTCTTTGGATGATAACAAACGATATGGCAAGGGTTATTTAATCCTATCTCGACAAGACCGGAAGTAATGTTTTTTTTTAAATTCATTGATACCAGAAACCAAACTAGGCGCGCAGAATTACCGAAGAGAATTATCGAGATATTAGGCAAGTAACGTAGAAAGTTATTGACCCACGTAGTGCGGTGACACGTTTGTTACGATTTGAATTTAGGAAACATAATATGAAACCGAGAATTTGGTATTAATTCTTGAAGTATTTTATTTTGGTCGAAACCTGTATCGTTTGTTATGATCCAAAGAATCCTTGCTCTTTCTATGTATATACCCTTTCCGTTACACCTTGTATATTAGTACTACCTGCGCCCCGCGGTTTTATCCGCGTTATTCAGATCCAGTGGGTCGGAGCGTGTATGCCCGGTGAAGAAGCAAAAGCCTAGTGGCGAACTACGTACGTCCTTCCGAAAAAAAAGGGTCGAAGCTTGATGTTTTGTAGCCTATATGTTAATTAAGCGTATAACCTATCCCGGTGCAAAAGCCAATTCCGTTCAGTAGTTTTGGCGTGAAAGAGGAACAAACATCCATCCATCCATACTTATAAACTTTCGCGTCTATAACATTAGTAGGGTTATAGGCTACTTTATACTTTGTCTGTTTGTTTGTTTGTCATACCGATTTAGTCGCGACTTTAATTGTTAAATAGCTAATAAACTCCTTATTTTACGCGGTCGAAGTCGCTAGCAGAAGCTACTTAATAATATAAAGCTGAAGTTCGTTTGCTTGAACTACTGGTCCTATTTTAAAAATATATTGATATGAAGTTCATCCAACATAAGTAAAAAATAAAGTTCATCCAAAAAAATCTTTGTCCGCAGGTATAAAAAACATTCGGATCGCTTATGCATACCCGGCCCCCGCCAAAGGTGGGTTTTAGTGGTGTAGGGTCCTCTCCTCGTGGTATGAGTTTAGCATACCACGTTATGGAGAGGGCAAGTACCACATATCCCACCGCCAGCGCGCGAATACGCTTCAGTGGCGGTGGGAATGCTTAAAAGCATTTACCCCTGGACAACAAAAAAAATAACACATAGTGACGTAAAAAAATGACGTTTCCTTTCCAAACAAATCTTTGTCCGCAGGTATAACTCCTATCTCTCAGACAAACCGATAATATCAAAGTTATCAAACAGATAATACGGAATTACGGATGGACAATATTTTATATTATACGATTTATAGTAAATAAAGCTGTACAGAACTGTACAACTGACAAAAATTGTACCTATATAATCATAAGTTCATTCCGCAATATAGAAAGGTTCAGTCTCACAATACACCCTCCTGTGTGAACGAAACGCTTGCGACTTCTAACTCGGCGGTAACGCCATCTATGATTTGGTAAAGGAACTAAACCCTAACTCACTCTACAAAGGGAAAGTACGATGAAAAGGATGTTTTGATTTATATCCTAACGCTTACTGTTGTATATTATTGTCGAATAATAGATAAATATTTTATTATAGTCTTTGTTTTCAATGTGTGTATATTTTGTATGTTGTAGATAGTTCACAAACCATTGATAAGTTTAATAGTCTATTACGAAAAGTTCCTACGCAATGTTTAGCAATCTGAGTCGCACTTATTTTATGTTATTATTTACTGATTGCACATTGACGCTTCACGGAGGTAAAGTTACGACTAATTATAAATATGATTACATACACAACACTAAATACGCTGTATGAGCATAATTGGCTCGTATACGATAATTTATGGGGTACGTATCAAAATCCCGAATTTTAAAATACCGATGGACGACATCCCGATAATTGAAACGCCGAATGGTTGTTTGGTCGAAAGTTTTAAATCCCGAAACTTCATTTGCCCGAAAGTTTAAAATCCCGAAGTTTAAAATCCCGAAGTACAAAATCCCGAAATTGCCACCGTTTCCGAGAAAAACGATTTTTTGTAAACCTTACCTCAAAAAACGGAGTGCCCTAAGGTCCCGAGATCGCTTCACTCGCTGATCCAAAGACTAAAATCTCTAAGACAATGAAAATAGTAAAAAATTTGAATGGACAAATCAAAGAATACAAAGTATAATAAAATTGTTAGACGAATCTCTAGGGAAGTAGCGCTCGCCGGCCGCTGCCGCGGCACCGCTCGCTACGCTCGCTCGGCTCGCGCGCGGTTGGTCTCTGTTCTAACATAACCTAACCAATTTTACCCTACTCATTATCTCCCGCAGAAATGTTTTTACCATTTTTTAATTATCTAGGCGCAGGCAGATTGTATGTTTCATCATTTTGAACTGGGTGAAATAGGTTAGGTTATGTTAGAACTGCGACCAACCGCGCGCGAGCCGAGCGAGCGAAGCGAGCGGTGGCGCGGCAGCGACCGGCGAGCGCTACGAAACATGTTAAGCAGAATGCCCACCGTCATAACTGTGTTGCAGTGCCATCTATGAGTAATCGCGGGAACTACGTCGCTGCTCTTTGGGATTTTATCCATCGGTATTTCGTCCATTCGGGATTTCGTCCTTTCGGGCATTTGAACATCGGTATTTTGTGTTTCGATATAACGACTATCGGCATTTAAAACTTTCGGTATTTTGAATTTCGGTGTTTTGGACGCCGATATTTCAATCATAGGTATTATGAACTTTCGGGATTTTGATACGTACCCAATTTATGATACTTTTCAACCTCCGTAGCGTAGCGGTATTTGACTCGCTTGAAGTCTCGGAGGTCGTGGGTTCGATCCCCACACTGGACAAGAAATCTTAGTGTAAATTCTAAGATTTCTTTTCCGGGTCTGGTGGGTTGAGGGACTACCCTCCGTGCCTCGGAAAGCACGTTAAGCCGTTGGTCCCGATTTCTTTAACAAGCGTATACCAGGAACGGGCAGCAGCGTTTCCCTGTGTATTATCAACATAATACTGCGGTCACCAACCCGCCTGCCAAGCGTGGTGACTATGGCAAAACCCCTCCCTCGGGAGGAGGCCCCTGTTCAGCAGTGGACGTTATACGGGCTGATGATGATGATGATACTTTTCAAAAAGGAACGGTGGCTAGATTATAAATGATTTTGTTTATATCGGAATAAATTAATACAAGTTGAAGTTCCTTAAATATCACCAACATATTTTTTATTGTTCTTATAATAGGTCTTTACCTATGAAATTGCCGTTTTGTATGAAAAAATTTAAACGATTTTTTTTCATGTATTTTTTATTTGTATTAATCGAAGTAATCACCCATGCAATCAATGCATCTTTGCCAATGCAGTGGCAGTTTATTGTTGCCCTTCTTAAAGAAATCAGCTGGACAGCTGGAGAAACAAATTCTTCAAAGGCATTTTGTACTGCCTCTCGGGTATTGAATTTTTTTCCCGCCAAGAAGTTATCCAAATTCTGGAAAAGTAGGAGTCTGAAGGCGCAAGGTCTGGTGAGTAGGGCGGATGACGGAGAGCTTCCAACCCCAGTTCTTGTAACTTGGAGATCGTCTGCTGTGCAGTATGAGGTCGCGGGTTGTCATGCAGGAGCAGCGGAGACGAGCGATTGACCGATGCTGGTTGGAGATGTGCCAGCTTCTCCATCATTGTGTTCAGTTCTTCACAATACACATCTGCAGTAATGCTCACCCCGTTTGTTAAGAAGCTGTGATGAATCACACCGGCGCTAGACCACCAACAGTGACCATCACTTTTCTAGGGGTAAGTTTTCGTTTAGGGCATTGTTTAGGTGCTGAACCAGGATCCAACCAACTTGCTGAGCGCTTGCGGTTATCAAAAAGAATCCATTTTTCATCGCAGGTAACAATGCGGTTCAAAATTCCTTCATGTGTGTGTCTGTTGAGCAGGGCAAGGCACGTCTCGACGCGTTCTTCGCGCAGGCGATCATTGCGTTCGTGGGGCACCAATTTGTCAAGCTTTTTACCTTGCCAATTTGACGCAAATGGACCAATATTGTTTTGACGCTAACGTCGAAAGCTGCTGCTAATTCAGCCGTAGATTGTGTATCATCAGCTTCCACAATCGCCTTTAATTCGTCATTGTCGACCATAGTCTTCGGACGACCGCGAGGTTCACTTTTCAGGTCGAAATTTCCAGAACGGAAGCGAGCAAGCCAATAACAGGTGGTGCGTTGGTTTGTAGTGTTAGCTCCGTAAACGTCGTTGATGTTGCGTGCCGCTTGTGCCACGTTGCTGCCACGACGGTACTCATATTCCATAATTACTCGAATTTTTAACGTATCCATGATGACGAAAAAAATTGAAATGCGATAAAAATGTAACACTAATCAATAAACAATTGACTAGTTTTGAAAAAATTTCCATGTTTTCAAAATAAAAGTAATTTGAAATTAGAATTCTTAGCCAAACAAAAATTATTTTGATTTGAAATGGCCAGTACTGCAGAACGACAATTTCATAGGTAAAGACCTAATATCACCAGCGTGTAAGGGTGGGGCGATACACAAATAATATATTTATTTCGTAGACGTAACATATTTAGATTGATACAGGAAATAATCTATCGCTCGTAATGTAACAATACTATGTCTTTTTAATCTAAGACCGTGAGGTTGATAAACAAGCATACAGCTCGTCTGATGGTAAATGGAAACATTTTTCTACGATGACTTAAAAAGATAAGTTTAGATTCCTTCACTTTTTTATATAAGACTAATTTCTGCGAGCGGTTTCACCCGCGTAACTCCCGTTCCCGTAGAAACTTTATAATAAAATATAGCTTATAGCCTTCCTTGATAAATGGGCTATCTAACACTGAAAGAATTATTCAAAACGGAACATTAGTTGCTGAGATTACCGCGTTCAAGCAAACAAACTCTTCAGCTTTATCTATTACTAGCTTTCCGCGCGCGGTTTCACCCGCGTAACTCCCGTTCCCGTAGAAACTTTATAATAAAATATAGCTTATAACCTTCCTCGATAAATGGGCTATCTAACATTGAAAGATTTTTTCAAATCGGACCAGTAGTTGCTGGGATTAGCGCGTTCAAGCAAACAAACTCTTCAGCTTTATCTATTATGGCTAATAACTCATTATTAGGTACCAATTCTTTGCGTTTTTATATACTCGTGATAATTGCTCAACGAAATGTCCGATTGGAATAAAACAAAAAGTATTTTACTTCTACATAAATATCCTTGATAAAATAATGCTTAATTTGGATAAGGATTAATATTACGATATATATTTAACGTAGTTTCTTTCTTCAGACGATTAAAATTTTTTTATGAACATAAAAGCGGTTATTGTGACTAAACTATGATAGTTAGATGTGCTCTCGCGGACTTTTTTGTAGATCTTAATAAGACCTACAAACCCGTAGTACATCATTTTGTTCTAATGTCAATAGTTTTTGCAGCGCACGCATAAATAGGTTTTCGCTTTTACACCTTGGGTTACAAAATCGCAATTTTCTTACGGATCCCTAATTTTTTTGAAAATAAAATATAACCTTCCTCGATAAATGGACAATCCAACACTAAAATAATTTTTGAAATCGGACCAGAAGCAGTGATGGGCAAAAAGTAATTAGATTAATAATTACAAATTACAGTTACATTGTAATTGGTATTTAAAATACTATGGAACAGATTACTTAAGTAACTAATTGCAATGAGTACTTACTGTAATTAAATACAAAGTAATTGAATTACAAGTTAATCTAATTACATTATAACATATTACATAAGTAATCTGATAAAATGTAGTTCTTTTACTAGTAAATTCTTCACTATACCATATTTTGACTGGCCAATTTTTAGATAGGTATTCTGGCAAGGTGAAAAGTTGTCACAAACCTTTTTTTTTTTGTTGTCCGGGGGAAAATTCAATCTGACCCCCCAACGGCACCCGCGGCCAATATGGCACCGCGGGATTTCCAGGGCCACACTTACAGTGGCCATTGCCCAATTATAGGGACGCCCGGAGGTAGAGGCGTCCCTACTCCTCATGGTTCAGCCTCGAAGGGAGCGGGGCCCATATGCCCCACTCCCCGAAGCCGAGCCTAGGGCGGTAGGTGGCGGGTTTCGGCCCGTCACCGACGGCCAACACGCCATCTGCGGAGCGGGTGGGCGGAGGGATCTCCTTCCCTATCCCGCTCCACGGCCTCCTTCTGTGACAAAATTTGTCTACAGAAGGAGGCAACCGCTTCCCACGACCTCTCGCTTTGGACCATCTTCGAAATGATGGTCGGCAGCGAGAGGTCGTCTCCCACCACGCCAACGAGCTCCTCCCGCTCGTTGGCCCACGCCGGACACTCCACCACCGTGTGCTGCGCCGTATCGTTGGCACAGTCACAGTGGTGACAGCGAGTATCCGGCTCTCTCTGCGCCACGTTGCACAGGTAGTGGCCGTAGCAGCCATGGCCTGTTACCACCTGTGCAACGTGGTAGGTGAAGTCGCCGTAACGGCACACTTTTTTAAATGGGGCCGAATCGCCTCCACCGCCCGCATTCCCCGCAGTGGCGTGGCTTTTGCCATTTCCGGAGGGTTAGGCGACGGACCTCAGTCCGCCGTACAATACCCTCTGAGAAAGTTGTCACAAACCTCTCCTATTGTACCCCAACACGGAACTGTCGACTGTGTTTCAGCTTACCTCAAATACCTACCCAAAAATGGGTGCCAGGTCTCGGACTATTTCATATTAAAAGTTATTATAATTACAATATAGTTGATTACTATGTCATTAGATTACATTGTAATCAAATTATTTTGAAATTAAATACATTGTAATTCATTTCATAGCATATCCAAAGTAATCTCATTACAATGTAATTGAATATTTTGTAATTAGATTACATTTTAATCAAATTATTAGGTAATTCAATTATTAATTAGATTACATAAGTAACTAGTTACGCCCATCACTGACCAGAAGTTCCTGAGATTAGCGCGTTCAAACAAACAAACTCTGCAGCTTTATAATATTAGTAAAGATGGCGCAGATGGGTAATCTCCTTAGAGACTGGCAGACGTGTACGAAATAGGTCGAGAAGACTGCCTACAATATATTTTGTTTTGATTGCCGTTTTTAAATGAGTAATATATTTTGAATGAAATGTCCGAAACGACTCATTTTAAACGTTATCGACAAGTATTAAAACAGTCAGCCTCCTCTTAAGACAACAGACAACCTCCGTGGTACAGCATAAAACTGCGATCACCAACCCGCCTGCCAAGCGTGGTATCTATGGCAAATACCCTCCTTCGGGACTCCTCCCGCCCATGTTCAGCAGTGGGCTGATCATGATGATGATGATGTAATAAACCTGACTTACTTGAGTAACTGATGTACCAACGGCGGCAATGCATCGGGCGGTATATCTATAATATATGAACATATCTTGTTCACCACTTGTTTGTGGTCGGTGCGCGAGAGTTGCATGTCCCTGGAAATGTTGAATGATATGTATAATTTATTTTTTAAATTAAATCTTGCAACCGGTTCATTTAACCATGAGCAGATGTGGAGACTTTCAGTGACTGGTAAGGTACATTCTTCCATTAAAGAATCGGCCTCATATTATTAATCTGCTACTAATATAATGTGTGCGATCCCATATGTGGTAAAGATTGAGCCGTTTGATTTATAATTTTTTAATGTTTATTTTTAATACTTTACGGAAAAGTTTACATATACTATGTTTCAAAATTGAGATTTAAACACCCCCTTAGAGACATGTTATAAAAGAGATTGATACATTTCGATGGCCGATAGGGTTCCACCGAAGCCTAATTGGTTATTGCTTCTAATACTTGTTAATGACTCGTAGGCATTAGGGGCTTAACCTAAGGTGCAAGGTTGAGTCCTGCCGGTGGTCGTATGGTGGCCGTATGGTCAATTTTATTAATCTCGATTTTGAAACATTGTATAATGATATCTAACTTTTTATTTTATTTATTCGGGATAGGATCGTTAACATACTATCCACACCATTGCCCACGAGTCATTAACAAGTATTAGAAGGAAAGGGAAACACAGAAAAGAATATCTAAATAAAAACTGGTCAAGTGCGAGTCGGACTCGCGCACGAAGGCTTCCGTATCGTTTTCAAGCGTCTACCTGTTGCCGTTATAGTTATCAATCAAAAAGGGCAAAAAAAATGTTTGTTGTATGGGAGCCCCCCTTAAATATTTATTTTATTTTTAGTATTTGTTCTTATAGCGGCAATAGAAATACTTCATCTGTAAAAATTTCAACTGTGAAGCTATCGCGGTTCTTGAGATACAGTCTGGTGACAGACAGATAGACAGACAGACAGCAAAGTGTTAGGGTAGGGGTAGGGTAGATATAGGATACCGCGTGAACAAAGTCTCGCCGGGCCAGTTTATTTTATACAAAGTTTAGATCTTTTATTTATCGACTAGCTTCCCGCGCGCGGTTTCACCCGCGTAGCTCCCGTGCCCGTGGGAACTTCGTAACAAAATATAGCCTATAACCATCCTCGATAAATGGACTATCCAACACTGAAGGATTTTATGAAATCGGACCAGTAGTTCCTGAGATTAGCGCGTTCAAACAAACAAACTCTGCAGCTTTATAATATTAGTATAGATTAAGGCAGTACGAAGTCTGCCGGGTCAGCTAGTATATCTTCTATATATTATTATATAAAAATGAATTACTGTTCGTTAGTCTCGCTAAAACTCGAGAATGGCTCGAAAAAAACGGTGGGTAGGGTAGGAGTAGGGTAGTGGTAGGGTAGGAGTAGGGTAGTGGTAGGGTAGAAGTAGGTTAGGGGTAGAGTAGGATAGGGAAGGGATAGGTCCCGCGTAAACGAAGTCTTGCCGGGCCAGCTAATATAAAGTTTTAGTAAAGACAGGACAAAGTCTGTCGGATCAGCTAGTTAAATCAATAAAAATGTACAAAGATACGGAGAAAAATGTTCAGGAGAGGGGGGCTAGTGACGTCACTCTTTGTTCAAATTGTACCTAGAAGTGACATCACATGAAATTTCAACCTGCTGTATATTAGTCATTTTTTGTTTATGGAACTAAAAATAACCCTCCCTTGGGAGGAGGCCCTTGTACAGTGGACATTGCAGGGGCTGATGATAATGATGAAGATTGATAGAAAAAAATACTTACTTAAACATAGCAGCCAACTGCACCAGCTGTGGCTCATTCCAGCGGCACTGACACAATGTGTGCACACACTGCTCCTTGTAGTCAGTACTAGCCAGCTCTGTTCCACAATGTTTCACTGTGTCGTGCGACATTATTGCGTTCATACATTCTGGAAGAACATCACGCCAACTGGAACATAAGTATTATGAGATTCATGGTTGGTTGGTAAAACTATTGTGACGATGCGTCTTCGTCGCCGTACCCCGTAGCCTCCCACCTGCCGCCGACCGGCGGCTGTGACTATAAAAGGGGCGCGCACTGATGCCGCGATCTCTTTAACCTCTCCGAACACTCGCCCTGCGGTCGACACCAGACACCAGCCTACTACCATCCGGACTGGACACGTGGAGACGAGCCCTGCTTCCCTCGCTGCCGCTACCATCTACCTGAGGCGTCAGCGAGGCTACTACCATCCAGCTTCCTAAAAAGCTAAGTGTTTAGTGACTAGCTACCTGGTCACCTACTCAAACCGAGTCCTAGAACCTGCTCCCTTATTCTAAATATTGTTAATCTTGTAATGTTAACTATCTAATTACAATAAACTATAGTGTACTGAGTGATCTGTGTTTATTTCCTCTCTTAAATTATATAACTCATCTCTTATCATATTATATGTAACATGTGGTTGGCTACACCAACACGTAATATGTTACAGTGGGCCCAACGTGACAGTGGGGCCTACAGTGTAGTGGGTTACACTATACTTTATTCCTCAGCATATGAAATGGTTGGTACCATGTCAAATAATCATACAAGAATAGGGGATGGGTAGAAGTGTTAACTAGAATATTATAAATAGTTTTTTATTTTTTTAACTTAATTGTGACATTAAACTGTTACACATTATATACAAGGTATGACAGAAAGTATTTACACTAGGTGAACATGTACCCCACACAAATGACTGCGAAATAATGATAACAAACTAGTTATACAATCGGTAGTCATAGTATGTAAACTATGTAATGTTCATTTTTTTAAAAATACAGACCCCCATACATGGTTATCCGCATGGCTTTTGCTACTTTACCGGGCACAGGGTCTATGAAGGCATTGGATGGTTCTTAGTATTTAATAGATGATAGTAGGTGACTAAAGTAACTACTTTAAACTATTTTGACGCCATTCTTTTAAACATTAAGTGAGTTTTTAAGTGCCCTAATTATTATTTTTTGAGTCATACCAGGTCATGGGTATTTACTGGAGCAAAGAATTCATACTCACATCATGTTAACATCACCATCATCAACAATGGACTGCACACTGTCATTGCACCACCTCACCAGATCATCCACCGGCAGTCGAGGCAGCTCTAGGCAAAGTCGACTGATCACATCACCACAGTGAGTGAGAGAAGTTGATTCTTTTCTCATTGTTTGTAGAACTATGTCTACTATCTATAAGAAATAATATATTATATTTGTGCCCATATTGAAATTAAAACAGATGAAGTTTCAAATATGTTGGGTATTTTTTTAAAAAGATCCGTGGAATTTTTTGCATGCTTCTAATATTATAGCTGACCTCTTGACTTAAGCTATAATGCTTATATTATGAGTGGGTTCACATAGGTAGTGCAATGGGTTGGGATAAAACCAGCAACCACATGATTGCAAGTTTGACGGCCTAGTCATTTGTTATTTCATTTTCAAACAGATGTAACACAATTACAAGGACAAGTAATTTTTATTAAACATGCTTTTATTTTTATGTTCTTTTCTTATGTGTATCTTTTCTAAATTATTTACATTTGTCATTAGTATTTTATGACCAATGGTAGAGAATAGCAACAAAAATAGACTTTAGTTTCAAATATATATAAGATAATAGATATCTTGCATAGTTTTACCCTTGCTATCTTCCTCATGAATATATCTGTAACTGTGAAGAAAGTGTAATGTAGAGAATCAAATTTACTAGGAAATTTTTACTTATCTTGATCAAGTGTACTGTTTTAGATCTTTGCCATTTTGGTTCTGTTTTTTAAATACAGTCAGTGAAAAGCAGCACACTTATCCAGAAATACTTAAAACAACTTATATCTAAGTAGTATATTATTATAGTATTTTTAATACCTTGACTTTACTTTTACATGATGCAGAATTATCCGACAGTCCGTTTAGAATACAATCAAGCAAATCACCGCCATCACTGTTCAAAATACGTCGCGGTAAAACCTTAATAATCTGAAATAATAAAATAACAAAAGTTATTAGCTACATTGAGTTATAATGTGATTAGCTATTCATTTTTGCGAAACAAAAGCAAGACAGAAGCGGTTACAACACTTACAACACTTAACAAACTAACCTGATCATTTTTAAGCTTACAAAACTCTCTCAGTTCTTCTCGCTTGCTATGAGCATGGCCGAGTTCTTTAATTTTTGAAAATAGTTTGTTTTGGTCCATTGTACATGAGAAATTCTAAAGATTTTGTTGTTTGTTTATTTGCATTTATTCGAATTACTTTACTTTGATACTTTGGATTGACAGCTGTCTACCCGCCAAAACGAGATGTTGCTACGTGCCAAATAATTAAATAGCTACTTTCAGTCTTGTAATTCTAGATGTCAACTCACTTTTGTGTTCAGGAGTGACATAATAAAATCTCATTACTGTGGGCCACCACAACCTTACAGCTACATTACTGAAGGCCTGAGAACAAAATTCTTTTTTTTTAACCATGATCTGTAAAATTACTTTTTTATTTTTCTATATTTTAGCAGCACATTCAACAATGCTATATACATAACTAAACGTCTAATTTAATTAGATTGCTTTTTGTCTACAAATGCACTAGATTAAACTTGCAGTCACCAACATTGTTCATTCCAAAAATAGCTAGATCTAGCGAAAGAATCGTTAAGTTGGCAACACTGGCTACTGCTTCAACACTGTCATACGTTTAGTGATGGGTAACTCATCATTTTTATATGAGGTTGAGGGAATACCTCATTTTGCCTCGCGAGGTCCTCACGAGGTACCCCTCATTTGAGGCGAGGAGTCGTATGTCAGCGTATCTTACGAGCCGAGCCGAGCCCGAGCCGAACTCAGCCGAATTCAGCCGATAGTCCGAGGCAGCGGGGCGGACGGTTGCGTCGACTCATAAGTACTAACGATGCTGATTTTTACGACTCCCTCACTCACATAATTTTCTTTCACTCATGAGTTTTTGACGCGTGAATGAGTAGTGAGGTGGTTCAATGTTGAAATTCGAGTAACTCTTTCAATTTGCGATCACGAGTACCTCAAATGAGGCACCTCATGAGTGAGGGACACATCTCTACATACGTTGGAAATGTTGAAAATTGGAATGGAATCTTAGCAGTACCTACCTAGTACTTACTGTAGTTTATGCCGCGCCAATAAAGAAACGAATCTAAAATGGCGTCCCTGAATGTCACTGACAGGTGATAGAGTCAGCAAATAAAAAGAAAGATAGAAAGAAAGTTTGTTTATTGTTTATGTAGGTAAAATACAATTGTTAGTTTTATGTTTTGAAATGTGTAACGTATACAAAAAAATACATAATCTTTCATAAAAATTAGAACTGTTTATTTGCTTACTTTTCTTTAACATTTTTTACCTTAACCACTCGCAAGTAAGTCGTTTTTTTCCGTTAGCTTTCATTACGGATTTCTTTTTGCATGCAGTACGCGCCGTGTGTGTGTGACTAAGACATCAACAGTTTAGAGTGAGAGCGCATGATCGCCGCTGCCATTTTAGATTCGTTTCTTTATTGGCGCAGGTTATATAGTAGACAATAGCTTAAAAGGTTGAAATCAAATATAGCAAATTATATATTTTGCCAAGATAAAGAAAAAACATATTTCTTGACATATGAAATTACACCAATTGCAATATCACCGACGTACTGTAGTATAGTAGACTCAGCTGAATATTGCAAATGTAAACATAACCTCACATGTTGTTTATTGTAATTACTGTGTTTATAAATCGTAAATAAACAATCAATTCCAGCCCGTGATTATTGTGAATAAATACTTTTAGGGACTCCAGTTGTATAATTATAGCATTTGTATAATAAACAAGTTCACACTGAACTCATCCCTAACAGCACTGCCTGCTGATTATTCACTGAATTGTAACCAGCCACTTTCCTAATCACTTCTAATCATGGGAGTAGATCCTTATATCGTCCAACTCGATGCCGATACAAAAACAACATTGAAAATGTATTTATTGAAAGATGTGCAAAATGTTGAGGTTATCAGGAATAATATCATCAAAGGTGTGTGGAACTGCGCTGTGATCAAACCTAATCTGATAGCGGATCCCTTTCAAGTCGCGGTTGCGGCAAATATGGCGGTTGTGAGTGAACACCTCGGTACTATGGTCACAAGAACTGTATTTGCAGAAATATTATTCAATCTATCAATGACAAAGAACATTTCAAAGAGTTTGAGCAAATTCGGAATAGAAACAGACAAAAATATGCTTATTTGTTTCCTTGTCAATGCAGATAATGATAATAGCAAAGAAATTTTATCACAAATTGAAGGAGAGGTGTGCCCTATAAGTGACTTGAAAAATTACACTGTTCTCAAAGAAATACAGTCTGAATATAAGATAGATAATAACAAATCAGAAAAAGAATTACTGGACATAGTTGTAAGCCGAATTGCTACTAAAAATATAATACCTTTGAAGTGAAACTTTGTTTTATTTATATTTTTTGGTGTATTATGTAATGTACAGGTTTCTGAGCCAATGAAGAACCTCTAATCATCATAGTCGGCCAGATGACATCCACTGCTGAAAATGGACCTTGTCTAAGGGAGGGTTTATGCCATAGCCACACTTGGCCCCTGCCAAGTTGGTTGTTGGGTTGGTGACCGCAATATTTTGTAGGAACACACAGGGAAATTTCTCCTACTGGTTCCCTGGTATACAAATGTTATAGTTGGTGTTCTAACTATAGGGACCAAAAAGGTTTCTCTAATAAAATAATTAGTCAGATGATCAAGTTTGTATAGAACATCTTATCATATTGTCTGGGAAAGTGGGAACTTGATAAGTATTGTAGTAACAGTTCAATTCTTGAATATTACACATTCACTTTACTCTTTGCAGAAGGGAAAATCTTCATACCTGTTAGTTTTTATAGGTCCAGTAGAAAGTGCATTCAAGTTCAACTAATATTTCATTGAAATGGATAACCACCAATATAAAAATTAATTGTCATAGCAAGATACATGTTATTCTGGAACTGGAGAAATTACATGGGTCATATTGCATTGACTCTTTCTAATAAATAGAATATGAAGTAATTTTAGGGTTGCAAGCTCACTGAAGATGTTTACTCAAAAGTGATCACTCAACATTACCAATGGCCCCTCTCTCGCCCCAGCTTAGATCCAAGCCCCAGATGGGGTGACCTCTCTTATTCTATTTCAAGGAAAAATTTAATGCTAAAAATGCATGACATTTTTACCATTGATTCAATCGAAGCAAGCAAAAACAAATTACATGGATTTTTCAGGATTTGATGTAAAAATAATTAAACAAATAATTTTAACCATTTTTTATTTTAACAACAACAATAATATTATGTAAAATGTACATTTAAATTACTTATTACGTAAAAGCAAAAAATCATCATTTCATAAATGAAATGCAAATTTCAATATATTTAACAACCAATTGGCAACTAGTCCATTTGTTCATAATATATTGACATGGCGGAGGCTCCACCGATGTGGCGACCGCTTATTACTAAATACATAGTTTCTATGGCCACACATTTCATAAGTGAATTCAATAATATTGCCTCCATGAGACGACCGATTTCACAATTTATAGTTGAAGAAAACTAAGCTTATGTGCTTGTAATAAGACTAATTTTTTCTCAACACTAAATTGTCAGTAAAACCATATTGTGAATGGCAGAATGCATCTCGAATGATAATAAGATTTGTTCAATGAAAACTAACATAATCATCCAATATTACAAACTATTATTTATTACAGTTAAATGCTCAATATATCACTTAACCTATAGCTACCGGTATTCTTCACACCACTGCGATTCAATACAAAACAATAAACCCCTACTGTACATGGACATAATTTTGTTAAATTAAAATCTAATTTACATACGAACACAAAAACGTTAACTTATTACGTAGTGAACAAAACCTTATATATATTTTTTAAATGGCAGCTATTCATTATTGAGTCTTAGGAACTTTCTGTAAATCACAAGACAAAATTATTGGAACTAAAAATAATAATATACAAACTACTTGAAGTAATTGAGAGTAAGCTTTATATTTACAAGTAGCATAGACGAGGGCGTGTGTATATGTAACAAGTATTTTACTGCCGTTCCAAAGAGCTCAACTGACTGCATAACTTATATCAAACGAAAACTTTATGTCAAACGAAATAAGTGTCAGTTTCGTTTAACAAGCGGCAGTCAGTTGGGCTGTTCGACGGTATTGTAGTTCGACGTAGCACCGGCTGAACACTCTGTGCCACTGTGAACACAAACTGGGAAAAATAATATTGATACATTGTTAATATAGTCTTACGATTTTATTTATAGTCTGGTCAATATAGAAATTTGAAATAATATTAATTCCCGGAAAGCTGAAACTTCGTGGAGAGCTTGGGTTTACCTTAAAAAAGGAAGTTTAAAAGTCCCCATTAATCCCATGTCTGCTACAAAAGTTATTCGGGGTCAAAGGTCAAAATTTTAAGTTTTTTGGATTTTATTCGTAAACGGTAAGTTTTATCGAAAAAAATACTTTAACCAAAGTTGTAAATCTTAAAATTATCTACAAAAATGCTCCTATATTTTTTTTCTAAGAGTAACAATTTCTGACAGAGAAATTGGTATCGCTATTTTACGATCGCGATACCTATCTCAGAAATGGTGACTCTTAGAAAAAATCTAATTTTGACCTTTGACCCCGAATAACTTTTGTAGCGCACATGGGATTAATGGGGACTTTTAAGACTTCCTTTCTCATGGTAAACCTAACCTCTCCACGAAGTTTCAGCTTTCCGGGAATAAATGTTATTTGACTACTATTTTTATGTCTAGATTGACTGGACTATTAGTCATTATAATGTAGCTTGTAGTTTTATGTTCAAATTAGTATTATAGTAAGAATATAGACTAAAGCCTGAGCTCTGTTGAAGAAGATTCAAGCTACTGTTCCCGCACACGGGAATTTAGAGCCACATACGATTCACATCATGGTTGCGGGATTGCATAGTAAACGATTCCCAAGAATTGAGAAGTAACTGACGAGTGCTGATGAGTTCGTACATCAATCCTTCTAACATTATTAACGCGAAAGTTTGTAAGACCGTATGTTTGTTACTCTTTCACGCAAAAATCACTGAACGGATTTGGCTCAAAGTTTTCCCGCGTATAGTTTATAAGCTGGATTAACATATATGCTACAAAATATCACGCTCCAACCCACTGGAGTAGAGTGACGCGGGTAAAACCGCGGAGCGCAGCTTGTATAGCATAAATAACTTTGTTTCCAAGAGATTGTTATACTTGCAAGATAGGTTTCTCATTGTTAATACACAATCCCGCAAACACGAGTAAACACGAAAGAATCAGCGCAAATAAATTATATCTAGAGCTGAGAAGCATAAGGTTGGATGAGCCATTATACGTCAGAAACATTCGTCGTATATGACTTTATCGTAATTGTTAGAGCGATAGCCCACGGCGTATTTTAAACGCGCATACGACTCGCGTTTCAGTAACACGTGTTTTCTGCGCCTGCGTTTTTATAAAATCAAACGTGCGTAAAACGCGATACAAACGTGCGTGTGAAGCGCGTTCGAAACTAGTTTGAAGCATGTACAAGGGGTCGGTAGGGGCGTGCGCTCACGCCACTGCACCACCCGCACCGCAGTTCGCGCGTCTGAATCGCTGTATCTGCGTTCAAATCTCGTTTGAAGCGCATATACGCGCGTCGTCTGCGCATTTAAAATACGCCGTGTGCTGGAGGCCTTAGTACTTACGACCAATGCTTCTGACGTATATAGTACATCCGTCCGTCCTTACGCTTCTGAGTTCTAGGTTATGTAATATACAAGTGTATCATTTACGCACTAATCTACAATTTATTGCATTATTGGTACATAACTATATACTATAGACTTTTGCTTGCGATGTGAGTAGCTTTCTTTTCGTGACGTATAATAAACTGCCATAATAAATGCATTTTTAAAAATATCTGCTTTTTAATATAATTTGCCATGATTACATATTACGAAGGGGAAGACCTCGATGAACGTTCTCTGACCAAATCGGAGATATCCTCGCAAAAGGTCAAATAAGATCCACCCTAAACCGACTTGTTTGTATGAAGAATGTTATGGGAGTGAATGAAGCGAAAGATATGTGTAGGGATCGTAGCAAGTGGAGGTCCATTGTCTCTGCCTACCCCGCTGGGAAACAGGCGTGAGCTTATGTATGTATATTTTATGACCTGAATCTCATAACAATTTAACAAAAAATACTATGTAAATACACGATGACAATAAATATAAATAGCATAATGGACATGAAGAATAAAAAAATCTATTTTTATAGTTTTCGTGCCCGTTAAAGTGTTTGACGATCCAAAAAACTTATTTCCATGATTTCTTTCCCCAACTATATTTGCAGATATTTTTAACAATAACATTACTGAAACGACGGATGTTGTAACAGATCTGCCCTAAAGTATATACACAATAATAATTACATTCCTACTTAAAGCGTTACATATTTGTGAATAATTAATACAATATGAACATAGATGTATTTCATTTGGCTAAATGTCTCGCAGCGGTCGTGCTCGCGTGTCGTACACGCTTAGCCGCCATCTCTATGTACAAATTTCGACAAAAGCTCATGTAACCTTAATAACATAGCAAACTACACAAATCATAGAATAATGGTAACAATTTTTTCGATATAAAATTACAAAAGTAATTATTATAATAATTATATAAATATACATCGTATATAAGTGCTGTATGTATAAATACAAGAACTTTAGTTCGGCCGTGATTATAAGATTTTTTTGCGTTTATAAGCTGCGCCAATGAAAAAGAAGAATCTAAATTAGATGTCCATGTAATGCCATCTTACTCCTGTTCACGCCCACAAACCAGTGCAAGAGCAAGATGGCACTATGCCGACACTATTAGATTGTATCGTTATCGATCGCGGATAACATATTTTATATAAGAAATACATTGTTAAAAAAACATAATCATTGGATTAGCCAAAGCAGAATCTGTTAGTATATTAATTATTAACATTGACGTGTCAGCGTTCACGCACGCGTCGTTCCAACGGGCGCTCAAGCTGCTCGCCTCACTAACAATATGTACAATAATGTAAGTATAACGTAGCACCAAACATTTTTTGCTAAACGCTTCGACCACACTCCCAAGACTTTTTTTTTAAACTATTTATAAACAAAACTATAGTCAGATGACATAAAAGGCACCGTAACTGAACTCCATTTCCTTTAGTAGCAATACTGTGACAGATACTCCTGTCATTTATAATTAACCAAAAAAAAAGTGTTAGACAATAATAGAAAATATCTCATGAACCTAGGGTTGACATCTTTAAAAAATTGGGAACTAAGACAAGACGCATAAAAATCCCATAAGCTGGACATGTCGAAAGGTTTTTGAACTTAGAGACTCGGGCTTAGGCGAGTGCCGCGGGTGGCCTAAGACTTTTAATTTTTTTAACCCAGACTACAAATTAAGTCCGGCCCGGACACTCCCCGGACGCGTTCGGAACTAGGACAAATCCGGGGAAACCCGGACGGAAGGACCCGAACTACATGAACCATATGGCCGTCGTCCAATAAAGTTCTATTTTCGACAGCCACAGCTGTCAAAGTATTATTTTTACATGAAATGGAGTATAGTTAGGTCCGACATATGCTTTTTGAGTTAACAGAATATTATTCCTACGAAATAGTCTAGAGCAGGGGTGGCCAACCGGTGGATCGCGATCGACTGTTGTCCTAGCAGCTATTACAATCGATCAACTTATAAAATAAAAAGTGTAATTTTAGTTCTTTTTAGTCTCTAAATACGTGCCTCGGACGCACAAAGTTAGTGCTTGCAGTATAATAATCTGGAAACATACCTATTTATCATTTGATTGACTTATACGAAACATGATTAAAGGTTATGTATGCCTGGTCGATCGCAGTCAATCTTAGGTCTTAGTAAGTTGGCCACCCCTGCTCTAGAGGAATACCACTTCTCATCTCATATATATTAGTCAAATGACGATAATCAGCAGTTAAAGGCGATTATACTAGATACTGTTTACCTAAAAGAACATAAGGTAGTCATCAGTTAAAAAAAACAGTATTATAGTGACAATTTTTGAATTAGTACAGGAAAGCAGTCGAACGTAGTTATAATTACTTCGTATAACACTAACGAATTACCTATTGTATTTAGACAATACTATAAAGATGACATTGGTTTACACAAATAATATAATCGAAAGCTACCCATCCTACTCTAACGCAACCGATATACACAGACTGGCTCGGAAGAGAGCAGATTTCAGCCGCAATTAAAATAGAGTTTTGGATGAATGAAATGAGGTTCATTTTTAAACTTAACTAATGGGACTGATAACGCTCGCGAGTCCGATAAAAACGAGTGAATTTTAAAAAACTAAATTTGAATAACAAATCAAATCCTTATCGATTACGAGCCGGCTTGTGTAAACGGACGCTAAAGTACGCATCGACGAAATGACGGTAGTTATCGATATTATTCTTCTATCATTACCAATGAAATCTTTAATATATATTTTATAATTCGTTGCTTAAAAACAACATCGTACCAAACAAACAGAATTGGCACGATTTTTGCTTTAAAAAGGATTTCTTTTTTTGATTTATTTTTGAGCAGCGAATTATTCACAATGTCTAGTATAATTATTTATACACTAAATAAGTATTAATAATCGTAACTTAATTGTAAAAATAGTGTTTCGTTTAGAATTGATGTACCAGAGACTAGAGAAGCATAACTGTAGTGGCTTATACATTAACGCCTATACCTCAAGGGGTTAGACAGGAGTCATTACAATAGTCGGCTATGTTAGTACTTATAATATATATATGGGTATGTTTGGGTAAGGTGTGAGAATATAATATACTTGTATTTAGTTGTGTATTCCAAGTCTTAAGCACGGCGGTGATTCTTCCAGTCGATACACGAAGTTTTTGGTTATCTAATAAAACAATAGTTAAATTAGTTATAACGTAAATAGAATAGATTGAGATGTAGCGGCATCTACAATAGATAACGCATAGCACAAATGTATATACTCCTCTATATCTAACTATGATGCTGAGCTCGAAAGGCTTTATAATTGATACCACTTTTATTATAATGTTAAAACATCTCAAAACATAGTGAAATGTAATAAAGTATTGAGTATCTACAGCGCCATCTACTAGCAGATGTCAAAAGCAAAATACCCGATGACGTCATGGATCCTACATCACGCAATAAAGGTTTGCAAGTTCAAGTCTACAAGTTCTCAACACGAACTCAACAGTTGCCTCCAGTGGTGGTAAACTTTTTCTGCTCAAGGGTCACTTATGACCGTCATCGTCATTACCCATATCATACCCATCATTGTCACATTATTTGTATTTTTCGTTTCATTATTTATCGTTTTCATCTATATTGCAGTCGCTACGCGTCGCACACGGGTCACATAAAATTAAATATCGTCCATGGGGCCCCAGTTTGACGACCGTTCATGTTCATGTTTGTTTCTAATAGCTTTTCCTAATAGGCATAAAAACTAAAAAAAAAACTATTTAGTCCGTCAGTTAAATTACCAAAAAATATTGGACACGTATTTTTTTTTCGTTCCTCTAACAAAAAATGACGAAGATACAGCACGTTGAAATTTCATGTGACGTCACTTCTAGGTGCAATTTTACCTAGTAGACGTCACAAGCCCCACTCTCCTGAACTTTATCTTTCTCAATTTTTATTGTTTTGATAAATAAAAAAATACCTGTTCAATATTTTTTACTAATCTAACTGATGGACTAAATATATTTTTTTAAGTCTTTATGCCTTATGTGAAATTATAGCAATATCAATAGTATATGAGCGACCACTGCGATAGCAAATAATGTTTATGTGTGTGTACCTGTGGGGGGTGTGGGGGGTGTGGGGCGTGTGGGGGGTGGGCTCACTGGCGGCGCGCGCACAGCGAGGGTCACCGGCGCGCGTCCGCCACGTACACCGACACCGTGGAGTCCTTCGACCCCACGCCCATCGCGCATCTGATACACGACAACATATCACTGTCTTATAACATTCCAATATTAATAGCTAGGAATTTTCATTTATTTAAAAACTTCTGCACAAAATAGTACATTGGCGGACTTCATGCCATGTTCCTTATTGCACTTGGACCTCAGTTCAGGCCTTCCGCCTGAACTAAGGTCCCGAGAATTGAATCTATATCGATAATAATTAAGAAGGTATAAAATAAAAGTGAGGTCATTTTTTTTAACAACTCCTGGACAAGGGAAATAAATCCATGTGTTGCGGGGACATTATAAACACATAATTAATGGTAAAACACATATCCCGTCTAGACTGAGAGCAAGGCAGGGAACGACTTTAAATTGTTCACACAAATAATTGTCCCGGGTGGGGATCGAACCCAGAACACCAGATCTCAGAAGCCACTGCCGTAACCACTGAGACTCTGTTGCAGTCACACAAATGAGTCATCATCATCATCAGCCCGTTTAACGTCCACTGCTGAACATGGGCCTCCTCCCAAGGTAAAGTATTTGCCATAGTCACCACGCTTGGCAGGCGGGTTGGTGACCGCAGTATCATGTTGTATCACACAAGGAAACGCTGCTGCCCGTTCCTTGATATACGATTAATTAAGAAGATGTAACAATCGGGACCAACGGCTTCACGTGCTTTCCGAGGCACAGAGAGTAGTCCCTCATCCAACCAGACCCGGAAAGAAATCTTAGAATTTACACAAAGATTTCTTGTCCGGCGTGGGATCGAACCTACCACCTCCGAGATTTAAAGAGAGCTATATACCGCTACGCTACGGAGGCTGTCACGAATGAGTGATAGTGTTTAAATTACAACACATACCTGAGTGGATGGAAAGTCAGACATGAGACGGGACCGATCCTGGCCCCCATGAAACCTTCGTGGAACTTGATGGTGTTGAGCGCCTGCCCCTTCAGGTCGAACAGACTGATGCTCTGATTCACTGACCCACTGGAATTTACATATTACAATGAAAATTACATTAAATTCGTACCTAACAACACACACACAAAAATAAAAAATGGAACACTAATATAAAATAGCTCATGTACCATATAATCATCGCATAAAGTTCAATTTCCTACGTCAGCCATAGCTGTCACACGAGCGTGGAACGTGGGTCGGATTCCTTATGCGTACCTGGCCACCGACAACGGCGGATCGAAGTCGTGTCCGGGAGGTTTTAGTGGTGTAGGGTCCTCTCTTCGTGGTGATGAGTTTAGCATACCACGCTATGGAGAGGTCGAGTCCCACATATCCCATCGCCACCGCGCGAATTCGCTGCAGCGGCGTAAATGCATTTACCCCCGAACAAAAAAAAAAGTAGCGTGGAACGTAAAACAGAAATAAGAGTTAATAGAAATCTCTATTCGTAGCCATCACGGTTCGCCGAAAAATTTGTTGACAGAAAACATTGTTAGTATATCTTGGGCCACTGGAAGCACTGTGCAAAGATATCTCTGTTCAAAGGTAAACATTATTCATAGAAACCACTGAATCCAGGTGCCTTGGTTTAAATTTGATTTGCAACCTGCACAAGAGGGCGCCCCTTGTGGGGCTCATACCAGGGCACGACTCCTACACTGTCCCGACACCGTTTTAAATTTAGTCATTCTTCTTTCTTTGTTCAGTCCATACTTATTTGGAATAATATCACATTGTTGTAGTATTATTTATCTAACAAAAAATATACTGGTACTATTTATGTAATAAAGTATAATATTTACCAGGCCATCAGATTGCAGAGCGGGTGTACGTCGATGGCGGCGAGCGGCGCGGGCGCACGTACTGTCTCTACCACGGACATCTTGCGAGTGTCGTAGATGTGGATCTCGCCGTTCATACTGTGGATATTCACGTTCAGTAAATATATATGAAACTAATCATTACTAATCATAAACCAAACATAGAAATGAAATGAAATAGTTTATTAGTAACGTAGACGAATAATTCGCGCTTGTTATACGTCATTTTCAATGCATAACACATTTAAGTACATTTTTTTATACTTTATTGAGAACAATATTTTTAACATTATATACAGGTCTAGTAAATGGTATAACTTAACTGTATGGTCACTGATGTTAAACTACTATTATAATCTTATTTTAAAGATCAATAAAATATATATTAGATATATATAAATAAAATTAAATTAAAAATTGTCGCGAGCAAAACGAGTATACACAAAAGAATAATAATAATAAGTCGCGTGGTTTGAGAAATTAGATCAAACAGCGCGGGCCGGGATCTGTTACTCAATTTGTATCATATTTACAGGGAACCCGAATAAACAAATGAAAAAAAATTGTACGCCAACGTAGACTGCTGCAGACTATCCTGGGAATCACTGGTCAATCGTCATCAATAATCGTCGATACCTAAGATGCAGGTTCGAGTCCTATTGGTGGTCTCAACCAATTATTGAAGAGACATCTTCTTTGGGCGCGTTAAGCTTGTTTTGATGGGTAAAACTGAACTCACAATTCCGACACCGTCTCAACAAAAAAAACATACTTAAAGCAATTTTATTTTAAACACCATAAAACCTGATTTCAATAAACACTAAATGAAATGTTGAGTTAAAGAAGGTGTTCTCTTCTATAACTCAACATTTCAAGTATGGAATAGCATTTCGTCTCTTTCCAATTATCGTGTTGTTTTATTTCCTTCTCGTGTCACAGGCTATTTGAAACTGACTTTAAAATACTCAGAGGCAATGTACATTCGTCTCTTTCTCTCCCGTTGTTTATATGTTTCGGGTTTGTCTCATGATGCATCTTTTAAGTGACCGTTAGTGGTGGAGTCGTACTTTAGTGGTTGTCGCACTGATAGTTTGATCATGTGGGTTACACAATGTGACACGTCGCTCACTTAAGTGTGTCGTATAGTATGTAGCGTGTCGTACCAGCCGGTGAGCATGGTGTAGAGGTCGGGGCGCAGCGCGGCGCACAGCACGGGCGCGGCGTGGTGCTGCAGGTGGAACACTTAAGTGTGTCGTATAGTATGTAGCGTGTCGTACCAGCCGGTGAGCATGGTGTAGAGGTCGGGGCGCAGCGCGGCGCACAGCACGGGCGCGGCGTGGTGCTGCAGGTGGAACACTTAAGTGTGTCGTATAGTATGTAGCGTGTCGTACCAGCCGGTGAGCATGGTGTAGAGGTCGGGGCGCAGCGCGGCGCACAGCACGGGCGCGGCGTGGTGCTGCAGGTGGAACACTTAAGTGTGTCGTATAGTATGTAGCGTGTCGTACCAGCCGGTGAGCATGGTGTAGAGGTCGGGGCGCAGCGCGGCGCACAGCACGGGCGCGGCGTGGTGCTGCAGGTGGAACACTTAAGTGTGTCGTATAGTATGTAGCGTGTCGTACCAGCCGGTGAGCATGGTGTAGAGGTCGGGGCGCAGCGCGGCGCACAGCACGGGCGCGGCGTGGTGCTGCAGGTGGAACACTTAAGTGTGTCGTATAGTATGTAGCGTGTCGTACCAGCCGGTGAGCATGGTGTAGAGGTCGGGGCGCAGCGCGGCGCACAGCACGGGCGCGGCGTGGTGCTGCAGGTGGAACACTTAAGTGTGTCGTATAGTATGTAGCGTGTCGTACCAGCCGGTGAGCATGGTGTAGAGGTCGGGGCGCAGCGCGGCGCACAGCACGGGCGCGGCGTGGTGCTGCAGGTGGAACACTTAAGTGTGTCGTATAGTATGTAGCGTGTCGTACCAGCCGGTGAGCATGGTGTAGAGGTCGGGGCGCAGCGCGGCGCACAGCACGGGCGCGGCGTGGTGCTGCAGGTGGAACACTTAAGTGTGTCGTATAGTATGTAGCGTGTCGTACCAGCCGGTGAGCATGGTGTAGAGGTCGGGGCGCAGCGCGGCGCACAGCACGGGCGCGGCGTGGTGCTGCAGGTGGAACACTTAAGTGTGTCGTATAGTATGTAGCGTGTCGTACCAGCCGGTGAGCATGGTGTAGAGGTCGGGGCGCAGCGCGGCGCACAGCACGGGCGCGGCGTGGTGCTGCAGGTGGAACAGCGGCGCGCGCGGCTCGCGCTCGTCCCACGCGCGCACGGAGCCGTCCCCGAAGCCCGCCAGCAGCGCGCCCGGCCCCTCCGTGCCGCGCCACAGCGACGTCGCGGCCGCCTCGCACTCTGAACACACACGCACAACTCAATAGATCTACATCGCGCTAAAATATATTTATAAAGCAAATGGCGGGTCGTTTCCGGCGTCGTTTGTCTGTCGTACTGAAATTTCCCGTTGACCTTCCAAAAGTTTCTTTCACGCCAAACATTAGCCCAATGATAACGAATACAACATCAAAATAATTAACCAAAATGGAAAATATCGATAGTCGATGCTTTCATAAATAAAATATTCTGATTTTGAATCCAAACGCATTCACAGTTGCACTACAAGCTGATAGACGCTGCCAATGCATCAGCTGTATATCCCTTAGTCGCCCATTACGACACCCATGGGCACATATTATAAGCTGGAAACCTCACGGTTAATGTTTGTAACATACCTGTATCAATATCAGTGAGCAAGAGTTCCGTATGCGTGTCCCACAGACGCACGGTGCTGGCGCGGCCGGCCAGGGCTAGCGAGCGACGCCAAGCGCACCATCGCACCAGCGTGGGGGGAGGCTGGGGGGCGTAGCCGCGACCTGATGACCCTGACCCCGCTGGGCTTACCACTGGACACATACAGATACATACATTATACAACTACGCTGGAAAAAAAATATAGGTCCACAACCTATACCTATAAGCGACCGTAGCCCAATGGGTAGGGCGTCGGATTTGTAATCGCCGGTTCAGTCCCCACCCATTGCAACCCACTCGTAACTCAAGCATTTTAGCTTAACACGAGGGGGTAACAAGAATAGACTGTAGAAGTAGACTGTAAAAACTCTGTAACTAACCTTTTTAAAAAATACCTTTAGTTTATTACCCGTCCGTACTTTACAACTGGCTTTTCTAGTTATAAATGGCCCCTGAAGATGTCTCCTATTTATGTCTTATTTTTTATTTCCTTTTTTTAAAAATAAGTATTTCTTACTGCTCCCAATCTTTTTCTGATTCAATTCGTTGCGGGTCCTAGGGCAATTTAATATTCTCATTTAATGTGCTTTAATGTGCTCATTGTCATCTCCAGTGTGTGGGTGGGATAAGTCCAATTAAAAAAGGAAAACCCTAAACCTCTTCAGTTTTTTTTATATACGTACGTAATACCTAAATATATCGACGCGATGCAAACAGCCATAAACACTTTTCGTTAGGCAAGTTATCATAGGAATGTTTGTTAATGAATATTATTTGATTAAAAAAGTGTGTCTCATCAGGTTATCAGATGGATGTAGGTCGATATTCTACGTCTCCTCTAGGTACAAGACCAACGGTGCTCATAAAATATTCAATCAAAACATAAAAGCGGAAATTTCACGTACATAACTAAGCTATTATTAAGTGGTATTAATGCCACCGGAAAGTAATACGAATCGTAAGTTAATCAACTTTCGTGCACTCATATTGTAAAATTTAGTTGCCAGTTTTAGTGATTGCGCATAATTATTATATTATTTACTTAATTATTATGACACTTGACGTAACATTTTTTTTTTTTTTTGACCGGGGCGCAATTGACCGATCCATTCTACCACCGCCGTTATGAAACCGGCGGTGGGATATGTGGGGACTCGCCCTCTCCAGTGCGTGATATGCTGATTATACCACGAGAGGACCCTACCGCCACTAAAACCCCCCGGGTACTCCTTCTTCCGCCATGAGTGTGAGGGCCACCGGGTATCGCTGAGAAGCGCTTGCATTTCCGGTGAACCCCCACGGCGGCCGTCCGCAGTTTGGATGGTGCCGCGGACTCTCCGGGGCCACTTTGTGTGTGGCCCGTATAACCATTGACGGAACGCCCGGAGTACTCAGGCGTCCCTCCTCCGCACGGGTCGGCCGCTATAGGGAGCAGGGTCACAACCATGGCCTGATACCACCTGTGCAATGTGGTAGGACACATCGCCCCATTTGCGACCGGCCCACTTTAAAAGGTGGGGCCGAATCGCCTCCACGACGCGTGATCCGCTCCCAGACGCGGCTTCCAGCCGCTCTTGCCAACTCCGGAGGGTCTGGCGACGGACTTCGGTCCGCCATCGTGCAATGCCCTCCGGGAAGGGGCCGACCAGAATGCGCCCCCTCACACCTCCGCCGGAACGCGGCGGCCAACGCCTGCGCCTCCAGGTCTCACGGAGGGGAACCCGCCAAGAGACAGGTCGCATTGAAGGCGACCGTGCGGTAGTCGCGGGACGCCCTGATGGCCATGACCCGCTGCGGACGTCGCAGCAGGGCCACGTTACGCTTATCCAGGGCGTCGACCCAAATGGGGGCGCCGTATAGCGCCATGGCGCGGATCACGCCCGGACACTTGACCTAACCTAACCTAACCAAACGAGACTATGCTAATGTTGTAACAAAACCAAAAAACTTCAACTTCCAATAAGTCCTGTTGAAGTCCATTGAACTTTTTTGTATAATAACTTTCGTGAGTATTGTTCATATTTTATATAAAGTCCGGTTTGACTGGTTTGGCGGTGACCCGCGCGACACCGAGGCGCAAACAGCTCGCTCCTTGAAGAAGGCTCTCGGTTGGAGCCGAAACCGTGGTCGAGAAATCGCCAAAATCTACAAACGTGAGTCCATTGAACTGTTTTTTTTTCTCACCTGAAACCTCCTTAGTTTACAAACTTACTAGAAAGTTGATTCTTATTATTTTCCAGTGACATTAATATTATACTATATTTAAAAATAATATTTAATCGATAATAATAAAAAATATCTATTTCTATATACAATCTACTGTTACTCTTTATACTACGCTAAAGATGTAGATAGGTATTACAAAATATATCATAATTATGTCCCATAACTGATATAATTTTAAATATAGCATCTAACCAATGTTCTTAAAAATATATCTCAGGCATTTGGCTGATATAAATATATAATGTATAAGATTAAACTAAACATATTACATTAATGCAGATTACACCATGCAGTTGTTAGTCATAGATGAAAGCGAATGATGAAAAAGAAAAGAAAGATGCTCCATTAATTCCAGCAACTTGGATATAAAACCAACATTAATTATCGCAATACCTCATTTTCAAAACATTTCGAAGTATCACTACATAGTATTAAACAAAGTCGCTTTCTCTGTCCCTATATCCCTATGTATGCTTAAATCTTAAAAACTACGCAACGGATTTTGATGCGGTTTTTTTTAATAGATAGAGTGATTTAAGAGGAAGGTTTATATGTATATTATAAATACATCAGCATTGCACCCGTGCGGAGCCGGGGCGGGTCGCTAGTAACTTATAAAACATTACTACTATCCCAATTTTGCTAAACAATTAAAACTTAACTAGACACTTAATTTAACAGTATATAACTAAATACTGAATTGGGCTAAAATAAAGCTAATAAAATCATTTTAACAAAACAAAGTGGCCGATTCATGTAAACATACTAAAAAAATTCAAGATAAGAAGCCCAAACTACGAAAACGAAAATAGTCTTCAAAAACATTCTAGTTGTATAATATGATCATATTATTATTATGTTGGTACTTTTTACTGCCACCGGCCCATGGGGACGAACAAGAAGAGGCCTTTGTCTTGTCTTTTGATATAGTGAGATGGCTGCATCTATGAAGGTCTATCCATTGATATAACATTGAGATATACCAATGGACAGTCCTCCACAGATACGAATCTATTGCCGGAAAGGAAGAAACTTGGTATTGGGCTATACCTACGCTAACCTACGAATTAGCTTCGGTGGGCCCCCTATCAATATTACTATTATTATATAGTAACCACACTAGCAGCTTAATAAGCTGATGCATGTGTTTTTAGTGACTTGAAGTATTTGTCAAGTCTGTTTTAGAAAGAATTCATAGAAAGTGTGATAAAAGCACCCGCCTTTACCACACTTTCAGGTATCATGTTCCATTCAGTGACCACACAGTTAGGTAAGAAGTTTTTTAAAGGGTTTTCTTTATGAGATATTATATCTAATTTTAATGAATGTCCTCTTGAGATGTTCGTTTTTATTAGGTTTATCATGTTGTGTATTAAATCATTAATTCGTCATTTAATATTGGTCTAATATACAATTCGCTAACCCAACACCGTGGCTTTAGTGTACAAAACGTGTGTGTAACAGACTCACGGTTGGCGTCGGCCGGTTTGCCCTTGTTGCTTCCCTGCTTGTCTTCTTGCGACGTGAACTGCTCCGACACGAGCTGAGCCAGACCTACCCGCGGACAATCACTATGGTATTTGGACAACACGCTCTACTACACCATATCCACCACTATAGCAGGCCCTCGTTAATGTTGTACCATCCGAAAGTTGACAGGAAATAAATCCTTTTGATTCAAAACAAAATAACACAGCTTTTCTACTTAGAGGCTCCACTACCACAATATGTATATAAATACTCCTGACATATTTTTAAGTCAGGTACTGAGTGCGTTTCGATTGCAACTTTCAATTTTATTTTTTACAAGTTGCGACCCGCGTTCCTCTGTTCCAGTGGCTCCCACCCACTGGAGCAGAGTAACGCGGGTCGCAGCGTAATGTTTTGTAGCTTATACGTTAATCTACCTTATAAATTATCCCGGTGCAAACTTTCATTCCGTTGAGGAGTTTTTGCGTTGAAGTGTAACAAACATACATCTTACAAATTTTGCGTTTATAATATTAATAGGATTTTTATAACGTGAAATAATAGCAAATACTTCAATGTTCTGTAATTCGGATGTTCGAATGAAGCGGATCATGCATTTTTTCATGATTTTAAAATTATCTTCAAAAATGACGTTCTGTTTAGTTATTTTGATTTGGTCTGTACTGGTGGCGCCATCTGCGCAACGCTTTGAATTTTATGTGATATTACAACAACAAAGTGTACTTTATCTAGACCAGACTATACTCGTACAAATTTTTTGTGGTTTGTAATATTATTAGTCGAGAATGCGATTCATATTCTCACCATCAGGTCAATAATGAGCTATCAGTGCTTTTTTGAAGTACCTACAACTATACTGAATTCAATGATTTTTCTTTATTTCTTTCTTTTTAATAACACAACAAGAATATTACTTTTTAGCACTGTCAACTTACGGATCGTATTTTCTCACACGAAATGGGACAAAAACATATAAACATAATATTTTGAATACCGATTATCACTGACAACATTCAGTTAATGAGTTCAAAATTTGGTTAGAACACAAGTATGTTAGTATAGTCTAGTCAACAAGTTCAAATTGGTGAAAAATAGTGATAAAGCTCCTAAAAATATGAGTGATACCTCATTGGATTCGGAATTAAAAATTGTTTATTTTGTTAATAAACAATTTTTAAAAACTTTGAATTTTTACAAATCTCTGTTTTGTTGTTCACTTAAAAGAATTATAATTAACAAAATAAACAATTTTTGAAAACTTTAATAACTTGATCCTACTGAGTATATATATAAAAAGGCCTCCAAGAAGCGAATATTTTTAGAGCAATTATTTAAACATTTTTATTACCTACAATGAAGACGAAGTCCCGAAAAAATTATGCTAATAAAAAATATCCTAACTTGTTGAAAAATGAATTTTAAAACTTTTTTCCAACGGGAATTTTTTCATTCAAGCGTTCAAAATACACCATAATTTATTCAATTTTTTTATTGATATTTAATACTATAAAAAATATATTTTCTGTGGGGTACTCACTTTTAGGGTGGCGCGCGCATGCCGTATCAGCCGCGCGGAGTCCTACTTTCAGCGTTAAATTAAAATTATAAATAATGGAGATAGAACTCCGAGAGTCAGGACTTTTTTATTGAAGATTTCTTCCACTTTAAGATGCTTTTTTTAAAATTTCTTAAATATGAATAGATGCGGAGTTATTGACAATCAATGAAATCCTTTTTTTTTGGCAACTTAATTTGTTAATAACTTTTGTAATTTTTTGCGTGCTAATTATTCCTTCGAAAACATTTTTCTAGACGTCATTCCGAATCCAATGAGGTATCACTCATATTTTTAGGAGCTTTATCACTATTTTTCACCAATTTGAACTTGTTGACTAGACTATTATGTTATGTATGAGTATTATTGAGGTGACTAATTATGCTATGGTAATGGATATTGTAGTAGGAGACTGTATTGTTAAAGCACAAACACATGATATGATGGTAATATCGTCGGTGAAACAGCAACACCGTGAAAGTAACAGTTGCCCATAAGGTGTAATTTCATATGTCAAGATTTTTTTTTTCTATATTATTATATTGTATTGGACAAAAAAAACAATTTGCTACGTTTGATTTTCAACCTTATTCGCTATTGTCACTTAGGCAGTATTGCAGTTTCTCTGACTATATGTTAAGACACAGAAGCAAGAATGTGTATGCTATTAAATATTTGAAGAATCTTAGCACATTAGTGCAAAACATTAAGGGATCCAATTTTTTCAACGTTTTTTAAGTGGCTGTATTTCCCTTAAAAATGGTCGTACTGGAATTCAAAAAAAAAGATTTTAAAGCTTAAAGTTTCCAGTTTTGAGATCTTATGATGAAAAAAAAAATAAAGCAACGTGTTCCGCTCAATACTTATGAAGACCGAAAAAAAAAATTCTTCGAATTTTTTCAGTTCTTTATTTGTTTTTTTTATCCCTTAATTTTCCACTAGTGTATTATTTAAATATGCATTTTAATTATATGTGAAAAGATATTTATAAATTTGTCAAACTTCTCCACCGCACTAGGGAATTAAATCCCCGTATCACGGGGCAATTTACAAACACAAAGCACACCCAGACTCAGAATGATTATTCGCGTTTTACACAAATAATTGCCCGGATGGGAATCGAACCCAGAACACCAGGTCTCAGAAGCTGTAACCACTGAGCCACCGGTGCAGTCAAAATATAAAATATATAAATTACGTAAATCAAAACCTTGAGCTTACCATAATACGTAAATAATATTTAACCTAAAAAATAAAAGTGACAGCCCTAGGCATTATAACCTACCTTGCATAACCTACTTTTCTTTATATACTGTGAATAATAATTATAAAACAAAGGAATAAAAAAAAAATTTTGATGTTTTCGAATGTGTTCATATAGGTAGTAATCAATAACATCCAATTAGTAAAATCTAGTCAGCTTTTTTTTAGTTCAGGGACCAGGGACTGTACATTATATCTCAGAAGCATATCTTTTTTATTTTTTTCTTTCTTTTATTTTTTAAAGACAACTCCCGCACTAGGGAAATAAATCCCTGTGTCGCGGGGGATTTTACAAACATTCATTTCACGGACACACAGAACACCCAGACTCAGAACAAATATTTGTGGTTCACACAAATAATTGTCCCGGGTGGGAATCGAACCCAGAACACCAGGTCTCAGAGGCTACTATCGTAACCACTGAGCCACCGGAGCAGTCGGATATGGGCGGACCTACTATTATCCTCGTGAGACCCAGACACATTTTGGGTTCACTGGGCATTAAAACCGAACAGTCCGTTTAAATGGACTAAATTTTTATAGTGCTTAAGTCCCGAGACTAGTTGTTGAAAATTTGACATGTTAGAGTTATTTGTTTGAAGCGAAACTTTCAGGGCATAGTTATGATAATATATAGATGCCGTTAAATATAGTTATGATAAAGTTCATCATTCTTTCGTCCGGAAATTGGTAGAAACAGCTAAAGATTTCTGCCTAATTAAAAAAAAATATGAATGTTTTCGTAATATGTCCATTTAAACGTCTTTAATACGAACTCATCCCGCAAAAGCTGTGGGTTTGAGTCACCATCTTTATTTTGGGTATTTAAAGGGCGCGTCCGCCTCACGAGGTTATACTACAAAAGCATTTGGTCGTAAGTGCCAGTTTACGATCAAGGCACATACGACGAATGTTTCTAGACTATAATGGCACATCCGACCTTATGCTTCTGAGCTCTAAATATATGTATTAAACCCTGAAATTCTGTTCCAGTGCCTAATCCGAACGGAATTTCACTTTATACGTATAATTGCATGTTTTAAATATCTATGAGAACACTTGTATTCTTGTGTGTAGTGTGACATAGTAAAGTTAGTACTGACTGTAGACAGCTTGCGCAGGCGGCGGTCGGTAGTCAGTAGCGGGTCTCACGGACAGCGCTCGCCACGCAGACACCAGCGCCGGCTCTGCACTGCTGCCAGATGGTCTGGGGAGGGGATTAATTTATTTAATAAGCTGATTACACACTTGATTACATTGACTAATTTTAATTACTATAGTAGTACGTTGAAGACGTATGAGACAGGAAACACCTCTTGGGTAACGTAGATGTGCGCGTGCGGTGTGTCCTGTCTCATACGGTTCCATACATTACAACTCAGTGATACGTGCACGCTAACGTCTACGCATACGCATCCGGTGTGTTCGACCCTTACTGTTGCTATGGTAATAGAAATCATCAATGTGACACCTGACATTCCCAAGTAAACTGTTTCAAGTCCTAGTTTCAAGTTTCGTTCTTCCTTACGAGAGTTAGTTATTAGAAAATAAGAATAGACATAAGCGTTGCCTTTAAACGGGGCACTGCGGCCAACGTTCATCGAACTTATTACACAAGCATAGATTTAGAATAGTGAGTATCTTATAAGTTAGTTTGAGTTTAAATTAGCTACTTTTACTTGTATAATTACATGTATGTATTATTGTGACAAAAAGGCTTTTTAAATATATAATTCTCGTTATTAGTTTTCATGCACTAACCATTTTGTTTTGTAAATGTTAGTACTTCAAATAAGCGTTCAAAAACTGTATATAACGCACCTGTAGATGGCCAGGTTGCCCGTGTGCGAGGCCACGGCGAGCAGCGCGTGCTCGTGCGCGTTGAGGTAGGCGAGCGCCGTGATGCGCCCCCACGAGCGCGCGCACAGCTTGTAACGTACTTGTATATAACGCACCTGTAGATGGCCAGGTTGCCCGTGTGCGAGGCCACGGCGAGCAGCGCGTGCTCGTGCGCGTTGAGGTAGGCGAGCGCCGTGATGCGCCCCCACGAGCGCGCGCACAGCTTGTAACGTACTTGTATATAACGCACCTGTAGATGGCCAGGTTGCCCGTGTGCGAGGCCACGGCGAGCAGCGCGTGCTCGTGCGCGTTGAGGTAGGCGAGCGCCGTGATGCGCCCCCACGAGCGCGCGCACAGCTTGTAACGTACTTGTATATAACGCACCTGTAGATGGCCAGGTTGCCCGTGTGCGAGGCCACGGCGAGCAGCGCGTGCTCGTGCGCGTTGAGGTAGGCGAGCGCCGTGATGCGCCCCCACGAGCGCGCGCACAGCTTGTAACGTACTTGTATATAACGCACCTGTAGATGGCCAGGTTGCCCGTGTGCGAGGCCACGGCGAGCAGCGCGTGCTCGTGCGCGTTGAGGTAGGCGAGCGCCGTGATGCGCCCCCACGAGCGGCGCCACGCGCCCACGCACAGCTTGGCCGCCGTGCCCCAGTCCCAGATGCTGCACACAACACATCGCTTTATATAGGGTGATTGCTAATTAGTGACCGATATTTAAACACGCGATAGTACTCATGATTACAAACAACTTTCCCTAAGAAACTTTTTTTGTATACTTATTAGTTTTATTTTTATTACTATTACAAAATTACTGGCGCGCGTGTAAAGTTCAAACTTCGCGCGCGTGCCGTCGCCCGATCAGCTGTTAGCGGCGAGGCCCCGCGCGCCCGCATTGTCGATGACGTAGCCGACGCAGGCGATGCAGTAGAGACTAGAGAGCTTCATGGACCCCCCCGCTCGGCCCGAGCCCGTATTCCCCCGCCCGCACCGCACCCCTTGCCATGCAGTAGTGACGTAGGTAAATAAAACAGTTGCTCCGGAAAGCGTGTCGCATGCGCATTGTTTTGTTTATTTTTTGACGCCCCGCCCGCGCACGGTGCCGTACAACTACACCGCGACTGAGTACAGTTATATGGTGATGTGCTACTATTCGGAAGGGGGTGATGGTGAAGCAGCAAGACGGTTGTATCATCTTTTGTACCCAACAAGAACCTAGTGTATCGTGATGGGCCAGTCAATACTTCCGATGAACTAAATACTAGGATCGAAAACTGTTTCGAAATAGTGAAAAGTGACACTAACACTTTGCGGCGAGTGCAGGCTCACATTATAAAACGTGCGAATGAGTGTGTTGAAGTGCAAGGTGGACACATGCAACAATTCATGTGAGTTAAAACTTAGCTGATTAAAATCATATTAAGTAATAACGTATCGTTGTAAATAGCAGTTGATTAAAATCATAATAGGTATCTGATATAGTAATAATTGATCGTTGTAAATAGCCAAGTTGATTCCAATTTTTTAAACACGCCAGTCTAATACGATGTTACATCGGATGCCCATGAGCTGTCGGACGATAATGATTGCATGTGAGCTATACATGTATCTAAATTGTCTTTGTGTGCGCAGATGCCGATGCAAACCAATAAACTTATCTTAATATCACAGCCAGCATTTCTTTAGGTCCTACAGCCATTCGAAAATATGCATCTTGTTTATTGAAACTGTTTGTTAGATGAATTAGCAAATAATAGAAAGTGGATTCACTCATTTGAAAGTTATTATAAAACGTTCCAGGTGCTTTTTGTAGCTTTCTAAAAAGAGTAAAAAATGCTCCCTCTAAATATCCAGCTTCCACAATGGGATGTATCCAATATTTTCTTTGGACAGGTCTTTTTTTGCGTCTAAAATATAATAGATACAGCCTTGGTAAGTTAGGTGCTAGTGTATGGTGGAGGGCGTTACCCGAAGTTGTCCTTGCTGGCGACGGCGGCGTGCTGGTCGTAGGGGTGGAACAGCACCACGGCGGGGGGCAGCGGGCAGCGCGAGTGGAACGCGGCCGCGTCCAGCCGCCCCACGCGCCGCGCGCGCAGCGCTGCAGGGACATGGAGCAGTTGTCGTATGGACCGCCTTGTAGGCTCACTTAGCTAATTACATACGCCACGAGCTCATTTACTGCATCAGGTACAGTAATATAAAGTAATTTAATGAAGAAAAGTAAAGAAAAATACCAAATAAAAAAAAACAAAATAATTATTTTTATTTGCAATGACATACCTATATTCATTTCCTACTTTTAATTTAACTAAATATAAATTTCACTGGAATCATTCAAAATGTCAAAACATTAAAGAATAACAGACAAATTGAGCTAAGTCATAACATTGAATTATTTATTTTAAATAATTCCTTATGAAACTTAAGAATTACATTGTTAAATTAGCAATTTTAAAAATGCATGCTTAGAATTCCATTTTCAAATCATTTTTGTATGTATTATAAATTTTCTCAAATATTATTTATACTTCGAGATGTTGTACCAATTCACATGATAAGGTAGTGAGTAAGAACAAAAAGAAGAAAATAAGCAACTAAAAAATTGCATTAAATTAGTCTGTAAGGATATTGTAAAAAATGAATAAATAAGTAGAAATGGCACAACACGTGTGTGTGTGTGTGTGTGTGCGACTGACCCTTGGCGTCGGCCCGCAGACTGCGGTTCCTGCTGTAGCGCCACACACGCTCGTGGTGCGCGCGACTCTCGCAGTCGTTGCGCCAGCACTCGCCCTCGGGCCGCCCGAACGCGCTCGCCGACCACTCCACGAACTGCGTCACCACTATCGGCTTCTTGGCTAGTTGACCTGATACAAACGAAAATTAACTCTTCAATAAAAAAAAAAATCTTTTTTACACTAAAATATATCATTTGGATTACAAATAAATAGCTCAAAATTTGTAGTTCTCTCCTGATTCCTATGTTTCAGACTGAATGTTATTTCTATTTTGTAGGTAGATACGAAACCCGTTGTCGTCATTATTACTGCCAATGGAAAATAGGACATATAACGCAAAGAATTGCGAAGCACAAGTCCGTAAACAAAACGTAAACTTTGAATCTACAATGATGATGACATTTCCAGATAATATTCCCTTGTGACGATGAGGAATGCCTACATAGAATGTAAACGACAACATCTCGTCAGTGGTTAGCTGGCTAAACGACAACAATTTGGAACTAAACTTTTCTAAAACAAAATTGATGCAATTTAGGCCTTACCAAAGACGTGACATAGAGTGTAATTATTCATACAATAGTACAAAAATTTAAAACGTTAATGAATTTAAATTATTAGGACTTGTAATAGATACAAACTTAAATTGGAAAGCTCATATTGAAGACGTTACTTCTAAATTATAAAGATTCGTGTATGCACTGTACGAACTAAAGAAAAGTACCGATTTAAAAACTGCAAAGTCAGCTTACTATGCCTATGCTCACTCACGGCTGAACTATGGTATTATCTTGTGGGGTAATAGTGTTGTTGCTGTAAAACTATTTATTTTACAAATGAAATGTGTCAGAATCTTAGCAAATATTTATTCCACGGAAAGCTGTCGGCCGCATTTTATTAAACTTAACATCTTCAAACTGACATCTATGTATATAATAGAAACGTGTAAATTTGTAAAAAAACAAACATCACTATTTATTTATTTAAAACTTTAGCACAATAATTTTGTACTGAGGTGGACTTAATGCCGCAGGCATTATCTACCAGTCGACCTTAGGGTGGTGCAGAGACAACATGGTAGGTGCGATTTAAGTTAACTATTAAAAATTTTAAACAAAAAGTTAAGTTACGTTATACTGTTACTGACGATTATGGGAAAGATTAAGGATTGTACAAGCAATACTTTCGTCTTGGGTGGTAAAAAGTTCTTCAGACGATAAAATGCTCGCAATACTCCTATAACCCTTTGACTAACACTAGTAAGTTGGTTTTGCCAACAGAGGGTTGTATCAAAGATGAGCCCAAGATTTTTGACGGTCTTTGAGTAAGGAATAACAGCACTATTAAAAACAACAGATGGAATGCTATCAATATCTACCCTATTCATCATCCGAGAACTGCCAATGATGATAGCTTGACATTTAAGTGGGTTTACTGTTAACCCGAACCTATGATACCAGTCTTTTATCAATTCTAGGTCCTGATTGATTTTGGAAATTGCATCAGGCAGATCCCCTATGGCTGTCTGGGCATATATTTGTAGGTCATCGGCATAAAGATGGTGCGTACACTGAAGCTCATGAGATAGGAAATTAATAAACAATAAAAACAATAGAGGAGAAAGAATACCGCCTTGAGGAACGCCAGAGTCAAGATTAAACCATTTCGATGTAGATTCACCTAAACGGACTGACTGCTGACGCCCCTGAAGATACTAGGACAACCATTCAAGTGATTCAGCAGAGACCATTAGATGGGACAGGATAGCTAAGAGGATATCGTGACTAACGGTATTAAAGGCATTAGAAAAGTCGACCAATACCAACACTGTAAGTTTGGTGTCCTCCATGTTAGATCTAATATCGCCAGTCACTTTAAGGAGTGCGGTGGTGGTACTATGAGATGGACGGAACCCGGACTGGAACGGACTCAGTAGGTTATTTTTGAGTACATGTCGAGAGAGCTGTTGATGAACAGCATACTCTAGCACTTTTGAAAGGAAGGGAAGGATAGATATCGGACGGTAATGAGTAGGTAGTGAAGGATTTGATACCTTAGGAAGGGGACGGACGTAAGCTTTACCCCACAAGGAAGGAAAAGATCGGGATTTAAGGGAAAAGTTGATGATGTGAGTTATAGCCTATACTATTCCCCCTGGCGAGCGACCAACGACCTTATCAACGCAAAGTCAAAGTCAAAGTCAAAGTCAATAATATCTTTATTCATATAGACACAATTCAAAAATAATTAAATCATGTTCTTATGATGCGTCCATTTCTTTTCCTACCACCAGTTCAAAGACGTGGCAACTCTGAGAAGAACTGGCAAGAAACTCAGAGGAATCCTTTTTTAAATAATCAAATCATCATTTACTTTACAATATTGTTAAGCAGCAGTGTCATTCCAGAGCAAGTTACTCCCAAGTCATTCTGTCATTTACATAATCTGATATTTTATAATATGCCTTTTTACATAGTTTAGCTTTGACAGTGGCTTTAAATTTATTAATAGATAATTCTCTAATATTATTTGGGAGTTTGTTATAGAAGCGAATACATTGCCCCATAAAAGAGTTGCTTATTCTATGGAGACGAGTTGCAAGTACTACTAAGTCATGCTTATGTCTAGTATTCATATTATGTATATCACTTTTTTTCTGAAACTTATCTATATTCTTATGTACGTATAACAAATTTTCATAAACATATTGCGAAGCTAGAGTAAGAATTTTAATGTCTTTGAACTTCTCCCGTAGGGAAACCCGCGGTCCAAGTTTGTATATGGCTCTTACAGCGCGTTTCTGCAGCACAAATATAGTATCTGTCCGCACAGTTTCCCCATAGAAGAATTCCATAGGACATAATGCTATGAAAATAACTAAAATATACTAGTCTGGCCGTGTCTACATCAGTAAGCCGTCTTATTGTCTTAACTGCGTATGCCGCAGAACTAAGTTTACCAGATAGATTTTTAATTTGTGGTCCCCATTGCAATTTGGAGTCGACAGTTATACCAAGAAAAACTGTTGACTCCACAGGCTCCAATCTCGTTCCGTTAATTAGTAAGTTGGTGGCGACCTGTTTGACATTAGGGGTAGAAAATTTGATAAGCTTGGTTTTTTTCTCATTTAGAACGAGATTGTTTACATTAAACCAATGCACGACCTTCGAGAGGGCATTGTTTACGTCGTCATAGTTAAGTAATTTTCTACTAATTTTAAATGTCAAAGAAGTATCATCGGCAAACAATACAATCTCATGGTCATTCCCTATGTGGTAAGGCAAGTCGTTTATATATACAAGAAACAGGAACGGTCCCAGGATAGAACCCTGTGGTACGCCTATATTAACAACGGACCCTGGAGATATTTTACCGTTTATACCGACCCTCTGAGTTCTATTACCCAAATATGAACTCAGAAGTGTAATAATACCGTAGTGGTGTAATTTCCTGACTAGCGTATCATGGTGTACACAATCAAATGCCTTAGATAAATCACAGAATATACCCAAAGCATCCTGTGATTCCTCCCAGGCCGCGAATATGTTCTTCAATAATTCGATTCCAGCGTCTACGGTTGAGCAAGCAGCCGTAGGTATCCAAACAAGCTAGGTATACAGTCCCCGGCACGTAACTTGGCAAGAGTCGTTAGATGCGCACAAGTTGTTTTATAGGTCTCTTTGGTGGTCAAGCGGGACGCGGGGTATGAGGTAGCGCCGATCCGAGCGCGCGATTCGTCCGTCAGTCGACCCCTGCCTCCCGCACCGCGTCTATATTCCGTTCGCTCCCGATTACACTTACGTGCACGAAAGTTGAACACTTTGTTTTTGTTGAGTTTTTGTTACGAGTTGTTGTTATTGTTTTTAATTTAGTTTTTGTTATAGTTGTTGTTGTTTTAAATTTAGTTTTTGTAACGTTGATTACAATGCCAGGACCTAATACCGTTAACTACCTAATTTTTTAATAAAACTTTTATTTTTTTAATACATTGTTTTTTACTTAGTTTATATATATATTTTATTTATAACACCTAATAAACTTTACGAATTCCTCTCCTCTCTCATCTTTAATAATGACAAGCAAAAAAAGTGACCAGTTTTTGTTCCACTAAGTGCACGATGCGCGAACTTTCCCCCACTGCGCCAAAACCTTGCCAAGTTACGTGCCGGGGACTGTACCCCCCTCAAAATTAGCCATGTTTCATTCTGGCCCCTATGCCATAAGCGTAAAAATATATAATAAAATACCGGACATAATAAAAAATATTGAATTTGAAAATAAATTTAAAAATGAACTGCAAAAATATTTAATACAAAAATGTTATTATAACCTACATGACTTCTTAGAAAATAAATAAATAGATCACTAAACAATACAAACTTTCAGCTAAAATTACAATAAACTTCCAAAATGCCAATCCCATCCACTATCTCAACAATATTATTATAATGAGAATACCATAAATTAAATTGGTGAATATTACTTTTTTATTATTATTAACGTGTTGAATGTCTTATGATGAAGTAATAACCTGTTACTGTTATAACTAGAATAAGGAAATACTATTTATATGTAACTTTAATTTTAATTTAACTGTGCGGGACAATATAAACAGTTAGTGTGCGAAACGATAGCTAATAGACAGACACTTAGCGTTATAAAAGTGTGAAACTTTATGTTATTTTTTTTAATAGTTATAGTTAATCCTTAAGTGTATTTTGAGTGTTAAACGATTCATTGATAGCTATAGTATTGAGTAAAACTCTTAAAAGTTATGTATATAATGATAAATATTAAGATATAGTCGAAAATAGGGTTTTATAGATTTGTTATAGTTTGTACATAGAAATTTATAAGTCGTGTCGTAACTTTGAGTTTTACCGATTGTTTTGTTTCTATATATAGTTTTATTTAATGGTTTATTAGTAGTTTATAGTTTTGATATATAAATTTAAATTGTTTTTGTAAGGAAACACCATGGGAGATAAGGTGAAAATATCTTAAATCGAGCCTAGGTCTACCTTACGGTAAAGATTCGACCTAGGATAATAAAATCGCCTTGTCTCCCATTGGTAGTAATTCCGGCTCTGATTGGTCGACCAATCAGAGCTAATTATAGTGTACCTAATGACTTGTATAAAAGAGGGATGTTCTGAACCGATCGACGCAGACGGCGGGCATCCCTACAAATAAAAGAATCTCGAGCAAGAAATAAATAAAAAAATCCTCTCAAGAAGCTGTTTTTATTTCCCACAAGAAACCTCCAACAGTAGATGTGTTGTACTACACATTAACCTTAGAACTACTTTTGCTGTGACCTTACAGGGTTCATATTGGAAACAAAATATACCTGTAATACCTATTGTAAACCCATGAAAAAAGCAATAAATGAATTGAATTGAATACATGAAATAATACTTTCAATTTATAAAAAATAAAATTGATATATGAAACCTAACCGAATCAGTACCTACATGACCTATATGTCATGAGTATTGTTTTATTTTTATTGTTTAAGCGGGTTATTTTATCCAATTTATTTTATTTTATCCTGCACACGTAGTCAAAGAGATATAGGACAGGTGTGGCAAAGGTCACCTATCCCACCTCAAATTACATACCAATATGGCCACTACTTTGACAAACATGTTTCATTTAAGTTAGGTTCGTAATGTAAATTAAAGAAAAATAATAGGCCCATAACGTTTTTGTATGTTTATTAAAATTGAATTGAGTACCAAAGCAAATTAGATAGAATCCGTGATTTCATCATCAACTAGTTTCACCCGTGTAACTTCCATTCTCGTAGGATATTTCATAACACTTCGTTAAATATAACCTATAGCCCTGGGATAAATGGGATATCTAACACTGAAAGATACGCGTTCAAACAAAAAAACTCTTCAACAACATACAAATATATGTGGCTGGATATAGCGCTAGTGGTAGACCCAAGAAGGTTTGTATGTATTGCGTAAAGTGTGTGAATGGAGTATTGAGATGATGGCCGATAGAGATGAGTGGAAGAAGATATGCTGTGTCAATGCCACCTAGAGTGGGAGAGCGGCAAAAAGAAAGAAAAAGTAACAAATATATACTGACTAGAGTTAGATGAGGTAGAGTCCCGTTCCCTGTCGCGGATGGCGACAGAGTCCTCGGAGATGGTGTGCGGAAGGCCCGTCTTGCTGCGACGACTACCTGTGTAATCATTACACTTGGCATTATTGACTGCACTAATGGCTCACCTCACTGATTAAATCACTTCTGAGATTTGTCTACAACTATTCGTGTAAACCAGATTGATGTCCAGATTTTGAGTGTTACTTGTGTTCGTGAATTATGTTATTGTAAAGTCCTCTGTGACACAGGGATTTACTTTCCTAATGTGGGACTTTTTTTTATTAAGCAATTGTTTCTTATTTTACAGTGTTGTATATCATCAGTCTGTATGACTTCTCTGGAAGGAGGTTTTGCATAGTCATTAAACTAGGCGTGCGGGCTGGCGACCGCCGGATCATATTGTATAACGATATAGGTAAATATTGGTAGCCATTTCCTGATATGTGATTGTCATAGATAATAGTATAACAATGAGGACTGACGTTTGAACATGTCCACAAGCACGGAAGGTCACTTTATACTAGACCCGAAAATTAACCTTTGATTTCAGTGTTAAAGTTTTTTTTTCACGGAAATTGGAACCTCGAGCTCCATGACTTATACCGTTAGACTATGGAGGTTGTTAAACTATAGTTACCAGAGGGCAAGGTCCGCGTGTGCTCGTGCTGCGAGAGGGGAGAGGACCGTGTGTTAGGGGAGGGTGGTAAGGACGACGAATTGTTGCTACCGCTACGACTCAGCTCCGTGTCCCGACCCACGCTGTCCACCTGGAAAGGCAGACATTAATTAACATGAGATTAAAAATATCTTCTCTTTACCTGAACAGCCCATTAACTGTCACTGCTGACCATGGGCCTCCTCTTTACAACTGGCGAGACATGACAAAACATTTTCATTTTCGTCTAACATATTCACCACGTTTGGCAGGCATCCTAGAGCTATGCTAGATATGCTGCTGCCCATATATAATTTCTGGTTCCCTATCCATTTGCATAACATTTTAAGACCTAATATAACTTGGCATACTTTTGTTTGCCCTAATTATATTTTCGCATAATATTGCCATAAATACTGCTAGCATAATAATAATGCAGCATAATATTATAAACGCATAATGATATAAACACATAATGTTCTTTGGAATAAAACTAATAAAACCTAACTTGCAGCGTATCTGTTACGACTCCCGCGCTGCTTGGCTACGCCGGTTCGGCAAGTCAGTTCTGGCACTCGCCGGCCGCAGCCGCGGTCATGATTATTAGACGAATAAATATTATGCCTTTAAAATTTATGCAAATCAGACTTAAGCCAAAACATATTAGACTAAATGATAGTTATGCTAAACTTTGCAATATGCCAAAGTATAATTATGCAGCAGTTTTATTATGCCAATCAAAGTTATGCGAAAACTTTATGCCAAACTATATTATGACAAAAAAAATAGGCGAAAATAGGGATCCCATAATTTCTCTGTTCCATAATCTCCTCTTACAGGACCCATGAGGTGGTCTATTTCAAACTGAAAACCTCACCGCATAAATATGTAAACTAAACTTTAAATGCAACAATATAACGATATGCTTAAGATTCATACCTGATTAGATATATATTCTATGATGTCGTTGGCCGCTTGAGATATCTGTGGGTGTGGCTCCCTCGCCATAGCCGTCAACGTGTTCCAGATCTTCATGTACACTGACCCGAAACCTAAGAAACATCATAATATAATAATAACTAGATTCCTGCGCGCGGTTCTGCTCGTAGCTTCCGTTCCCGTCCTCAATAAATGGGCTATCTATTACTGAAACCATTTTCAAAATAAGACCAGAAGTAGTTCCAGTAATTAGCGCGTTCAAACAAACAAACAATCAAACAAAATCTTTAGCATTATGTATTAATATAGATAAATAATATCTTATTACATAACATAATTACAGTTTAGTAAAACTATAAAAAAGCAGTGTTTTATAAATGGCAGTCAAATGTTTTAGAAATTATTCTGAGAATGCAGTTGCAAACAGATTAGTAGAAGATCCGACCCTACATCGACCTTCACCGAGCTGATAATAGAATGAAACATGTTTTATAATAAATTAAGTATATTAGAAAATATATTAAAAATGGGTTGGCTAAAGTAATCCTGGACAGACTTTTTTTTAATGATTTGAATTAAATTAATTTAGTTAATTAATTTTAATTAAATTAAATCATTAAAAAAAAGATAAGATAATAAGTAAATTTTATTATATTACGTATTATTAAACGTATAGAACGTTCAGCTGTTAGGTTGGACCTGGACGAACTCTGGGTTACTACGTACAAAAAGGTGTGTAGATGACAGTTACTTTCACTTGATTGGATAATTACAAAATTATAATAACAAACAATTTGATTTAATTTAATTTAATCTTTTTAAAATTTCATTAAAATATTTTTTTAAATAATAATTAAAAATAGTCTGCCCAGGATTTTTTTAGCCAACCCATTTTTAATATATTTTCTCATATACTTAATTTATTATAAAACATGATTCATTCTATTATCAGCTCGGTGAAGGTCGATGTAGGTTCGGATCTTAGACTAGATGACATACAGATTTTGTATGAAAGTTCTGTCAAAATTAAACATTAACTACTCTTTTATATTTTATCTTTGTATTGAAAAAATAGCATAAGTATTGTAACACGATGTTTTAATATGTTTGAATGTTAACGCAGATTGAAGTATTTCTTAGCAAAATCTTAGTTCATATTTTTAATTGAGGTACAAAAGTTCCAAAACAATTTTTTCCCCTTTCACCATTAAACAACATCGAACATGAAATCTTCAGTTTTCATTTTTAGGTGAAAGGTGAAAATTTTCAAACTCATCACACATGCACAACATAGTATAGCTATAGTGTTGGGACGTACCGATGGTGGGCAGGTGCTTGGTGCGCGCGAGTGCGTGCGAGTGCGCGTTGTTCCGCGACACCACGCTGTCGGACAGCGCGTCCCAGCCCTGGTCCACGCGCCCGCCGCGACCGGACTCGCTGCCACAACATTATAACTTGTTTAAATGTTATACGGAAAAGTACAAATCTATATAAAACCCGTAATGAGAGATCTCGTAAACAAGAATTGAAGTAAAATATAACACAAGCATTTATAGAAAATAACATTTTATCTACAGAATTTGAAAATACTAAATACTGTTGAAAAAATTATGTATAAAAATATTAGTTTCCTACCCGCGTAGCTTCCGTTCCCTTGGGATCTCCATAATTTAATATTAATCTAGATAACGAAGATTTCTAAAGAAGAATTTTTTTTTGAAATGTGACGTAGTTCCGGAGCCAATGCAAGCAAACATTTTAGTAATTATAGGTATAAACGAGACTGGCTGGTTGGGTGTTTATGCCCGGTGAAGTAGCAAAAGCCTCAGGGCTAATTACTATAAGTTCGTCCAAAGAAAAAAAAAAGGTTGGCTGTATATCAAAAGAGTTTAAGCTGTTGTTTTGTGCCAATAATAAAAGAAAATGTGCTTGAGACCTTCGACAGTTTTATTACAATCATTACAAATAATAATATGTAAGAGGAGTAAACTCACGAATTGCTTTTCCTCGCTCTCTCCTGTATATAGACCGCACTAAAGTGTTGCTCGAATATCAGTACCAACCACTGTAGAGCTGTAACAATACATTTTGTTCAAGCATACTGAAGCAAAAACCAAAGTTTCCACCAACAATTTTCGATGTATAATATTAAATGGACATAGTTTCTGTAGATGCTATAGAGGAATGAGATCGTTGCTGGTCCAGCGCGTTGGTAAAGCTAAGGGGGCGGGGGCGGGGGCGGTACCGGCGAGCGTCTCGTGTCGCACGAGCGGCGAGGCGTCGGGCAGCAGGCGCGCGGCGAGCTGCACGCCCACCTGCTGGTCCAGCGCGTTGGTAAAGCTAAGGGGGCGGGGGCGGGGGCGGTACCGGCGAGCGTCTCGTGTCGGACGAGCGGCGAGGCGTCGGGCAGCAGGCGCGCGGCGAGCTGCACGCCCACCTGCTGGTCCAGCGCGTTGGTAAAGCTAAGGGGGCGGGGGCGGGGGCGGTACCGGCGAGCGTCTCGTGTCGCACGAGCGGCGAGGCGTCGGGCAGCAGGCGCGCAGCGAGCTGCACGCCCACCTGCTGGTCCAGCGCGTTGGTAAAGCTAAGGGGGCGGGGGCGGGGGCGGTACCGGCGAGCGTCTCGTGTCGCACGAGCGGCGAGGCGTCGGGCAGCAGGCGCGCGGCGAGCTGCACGCCCACCTGCTGGTCCAGCGCGTTGGTAAAGCTAAGGGGGCGGGGGCGGGGGCGGTACCGGCGAGCGTCTCGTGTCGGACGAGCGGCGAGGCGTCGGGCAGCAGGCGCGCGGCGAGCTGCACGCCCACCTGCTGGTCCAGCGCGTTGGTAAAGCTAAGGGGGCGGGGGCGGGGGCGGTACCGGCGAGCGTCTCGTGTCGCACGAGCAGCGAGGCGTCGGGCAGCAGGCGCGCGGCGAGCTGCACGCCCACCTGCTGGTCCAGCGCGTTGGTAAAGCTAAGGGGGCGGGGGCGGGGGCGGTACCGGCGAGCGTCTCGTGTCGCACGAGCGGCGAGGCGTCGGGCAGCAGGCGCGCGGCGAGCTGCACGCCCACCTGCTGGTCCAGCGCGTTGGTAAAGCTAAGGGGGCGGGGGCGGGGGCGGTACCGGCGAGCGTCTCGTGTCGCACGAGCAGCGAGGCGTCGGGCAGCAGGCGCGCGGCGAGCTGCACGCCCACCTGCTGGTCCAGCGCGTTGGTAAAGCTAAGGGGGCGGGGGCGGGGGCGGTACCGGCGAGCGTCTCGTGTCGCACGAGCGGCGAGGCGTCGGGCAGCAGGCGCGCGGCGAGCTGCACGCCCACCTGCTGGTCCAGCGCGTTGGTAAAGCTAAGGGGGCGGGGGCGGGGGCGGTACCGGCGAGCGTCTCGTGTCGCACGAGCGGCGAGGCGTCGGGCAGCAGGCGCGCGGCGAGCTGCACGCCCACCTGCTGGTCCAGCGCGTTGGTAAAGCTAAGGGGGCGGGGGCGGGGGCGGTACCGGCGAGCGTCTCGTGTCGCACGAGCGGCGAGGCGTCGGGCAGCAGGCGCGCGGCGAGCTGCACGCCCACCTGCTGGTCCAGCGCGTTGGTAAAGCTAAGGGGGCGGGGGCGGGGGCGGTACCGGCGAGCGTCTCGTGTCGCACGAGCGGCGAGGCGTCGGGCAGCAGGCGCGCGGCGAGCTGCACGCCCACCTGCTGGTCCAGCGCGTTGGCGTGCTCGGAGCGCGCGCCGCCCGCCGCCACGAACGCGCCCAGCGCCCACGCGCACGCCGCGCGCACCTGCACACACACAAGTACAAGTCACACACCGTACATTCTACTCCACGACCACATCTAGTTACCGTGCCTATTGTTGTACATTTGACATATAAAGTGGTAAAAACGTATTTGGCGATTTTTTGCGCAGAGATATAAAAGTCTTTCTATATTAAAATTTCAATACTAATTTAGTAAAAGTTAACTTATTAAAAAATAAACGTCGAAAATCTTCAATCCGGCGCCAGCCACATCCCTAAGCCTCAGTGGACGCCGCACTATGGCCAGAACGGTTCGTACCGTCTCAAAAATCTGTAACTTTTTTGTTGATTGAAGTAAATAGCTGAAATTTGGCACGTAGTATCTCCAGAGTATATAGAATCCAATAGTGACACATTTATTGTCAAAACTTTAATTATTAATATTTAAAAAGTAAAATAAAAATGTATTTTTTTAATATTAAACCATAGTTTGTTTAACTTATTGAATTATAATTTTACAGTTTTATGATATTAAACCTATTTTCTTTTATTTTATAGGTATTACATATAAATCTTACATTTAAATAAATGACAAATATGATATAAATCCACTCTAAAAATATATTTTACAATTAATGTAGGTACGTAATTACTTCTATTTAAATAGCTAAGAGGCTCTTAGCTACGTCTAACAATTCCTTGGAAATAGTGACTGATGGTTTTCTGATACTTGATATATAAGGATCTGACGTAAATAGAAGACCATGAAGTACGTCTTGATTCGTTGCGGACCTAGAGCATTTTCTAGCGTGATGCAATTTATTACGAGATTCTTGGGCATCCTCAGATAAATTACCAATGGGCAGAACAGCAAAATGTCTTATTATACTTTCCCCATGTATTAAGATTTGATGTACTGAAGAAGGCATATTATACCACATATATTTTGTTACGTATAGTTATGCTTTTTTTTTTTTTTTTTTTTTTTTTTTTTTTTTTTTTTTTTTTTTTTTTTTCGGACGGACCTATGTAGTTAGCCAGGAGGCTTTTGCTACTTCACCGGGCATACTATAGTTGTGCGGTTGCGCGAGTATATTCACCAATTTTTTCTGGATTTACAGCAATACCGGATGCCAAAGTTTGAGGAATAACATTGAACCTTTTAATAAGTTCCTCGTCAACTCCTGTAATTTCTGAAGCGCAATAGTAGTTCTCAAAAAAACGCCGAGCTGTATTGCCGTCATTGCTGTTTCCACTTCCTTGTCGGGGCTTATCAACGTGCAATCCCATTCGGCTTCGAAATAAACTTTGTACAAGCTTTTTCTTGTCTTCTTTACTTTTTTTATCTTCTGGAGTTCTCGCAGCCCATTTTTTAAATGAAAGGTTATATGAAATATGTAAAATTAACTCCATGCACCTGATCCACGCGTGCAACGTAGACAAACCGTATTCGTAAGCATTTATATTATCTGGCTTTGATTCAATCTTCTCCAAATTATTCATTTCGCTTGGTACATACTGTACACACAGCTCCAGAACTTGTCTCAGTTAGAACTTGTGTAACTTTTCCACCATAGTTAAAAATAGGTCGTGACTTATTTCAATTACCTGCTCCTCCTTGTGTATCTTTGAAGTTTGCAAATTATTAATTTGACCCCGAATATCACCAACCACTGATCGGGTTTTCTCGGGGGTTTCTTTTGCAAATTCCATCAGGATTGGTCGGCAATAACGAATAGACGAACAAGCCGAATTTTGCCAAATTACCTCATTTGTTTCTGTGTCAGTCAGCTTTATTGGTACCAAAGACGCTATAAATAAGTTTGCATCTGAGACTAAATCACTCTCACCTGATAAAACTTGTTTATATTCACTTTGCCCCGATGACCCATCACATCCCCACTTGGTAAACAATTTAAGAGATTTTCTTGTTGAGTTGTAAACATTTTCAATCTTTAAGATGCGAGCAGAAGTGTGGTTCAGCAAATCTTGTAGATTTACTTTGGCACTTATATCGGTTATTTGAATGCTGGATGATGGAGGATAACACAGTTTTTTGGCGTTTGTCAGTATATTATATTATGGCAGTATGTCGAAGTTTTTGTTAATCAGACTTGCTCGAAGTAATCCGTATTGTGATTTCGAAAGATCTAAATCTGCAAATATACTTAAAGCTTCATCCACCGTAAAATCTGTTGCATTGCGACTTTCATGCAATAATTTTTCCTTCATGATCCTTTTTTCATTTCTATCACAACTCCGCATTGTAACAACAGTAGCTTCTTCGAATTGTCCTTCAGACCGCAATCCTTGAACGTATGCATTATGTATATACTCGATTCCATATTCTTGTACCAACTCCATATTCTTCCTTTTTTTCGATTTCTCTGATAGATCTTCATAAGACTTTGGCGGACGTCCACGTTCTCCAGATGTTGTAGGTGTGATATCCAACGGTGCTTCTTCGAATTGTACCTAAAATTCACCGTCTAACCACGATGTATTTTTATTAAAGAAACGTTCTTTAGTTCGGTTAGATTTGGTCCACCGATCGTTAAACGCTGTTATAAGCCATTTTTGAATACGGTTCACAACTAATTCACTTTTTTCAGACGACAAATGGTGGTGTTCTTCTAAGTATTTTTGAATATCTTCTGATTTTGTTCCATGATCAATGAAAAAATCGCATAATACTCGTCGAGGCACAACAAATTCACTCATTTTGCTTTTACTTCTAACTACTACTTTTTTACCGATGTTGGTGAAGACTATATTATGTCAAACACACTAAAGTACTGGTAAATGACAACGTAAATAAATAACTTTTAGACTCAAATTTCGTGTGAAAAAATATTATTGTCTAGTGCATTATCACGTTCCTAACCACTATCTACGAAGGTGGTTAGTAGTACTGATATAATGTACAATAACAACTTTAACTACCATTTCCTCCCTTTTCCTTCACCGCGATAGAGAAATACATAAACTACATGATAAACATGTAATTCACACAGTGATAACAAAACATTAACCACATCTGACCGAACGATAAAAGTCTATGTAAAGTTTCTAATATATATAAGGATAAAATATTAGGTTCTGAAAAATAATTTATATACCTCCCCAGTTTTCACATAATGGTCCACTTAAATTATTTTTAAATAGAATACTTCATAACCATTCTAACCATATATCACACTTAAAAATTTGCTGTGAAAATAATGAAAATATGACCATGTAAACTGGTGAAATTGTGTTCTACATAATTGACATAACTTTGAGCGTCAACTTGCAAGCCTTAGTCTAATAGTAAAAATGAGAAAAAGTATATTTTAACTGCTATATAATATGCATTGGACATTCAGTTAGACATGTGCATTAACACAATATTCAATATAGAACATTACGATAACCTATTTTTGAGACGGTACGCACGGTTCTGGCCCATAGTGCGCCGTCTTGCGCAGGTTGCTTTGTTGCTAGTTTATAAATAATTTACTAAGGCTAGAGCCGTACTCGCCTTAATTGCCCGGTGAAGAAACAAAAGCCTCATGGCCAACAACATAAATGTCCATCACTAAACAATATAAAACAAAGTCACTTCCGCTGTCTTTCTGTCCCTATGTATGCTTAGATCTTTAAAATTACGCTACGGATTTGAATATGGTTTTCTTAAAAAGAGTGACTTAAGAGAAAGTTTATATGGATAATGAACAGCATTGCACATGTGCGAAGCCGGGGTGGGTCGCTAGTCATAAAAATAAAACTTACCTCCGGAGCGGGATGTGTAAGCAAGGGGTATAGCTTCTCATGCGCCAAATCCCTCACGCCAGCCCAGCGCGCAGCGTCGTACCCACGCCACAGACGGCCCAGCGCCACACACGCCCACTGTGCTAGCCGACCACTGCCGTCTTGCAGTTGTTCCAGACAGATTGAGATCATGGAGCCCTGTATAATACAAGCCTTCGTTCATTCTTCGTCTTGGTCTACTCTACAGCTCTTGACTAATCATATAGCATATAATTATATAAAATCAGAAAGTGACTGACTTACTGATCGTTCAACGCACAGCTGAAACCGCTGGGCTAGAACCAAGAAATTTTGCACAAATATTCACTAAGTGACGTAAGTGTGCACTAAAATTGGATTTTTAAAAAATTCGTCCTCAAAGGAGCTGAAAATGGGTGGCAGTTCGTAGGAAGAAAACGAAATCTACCCGGACGAATTCGCGGGCAACAATTAGCAGCATATATTTGTCCCTACAAAGACATGAGGGATTATTACTTAAATCTCATTGGTCGGATCCTTCAGAGGAATCGAGCCAACCGTAATGGATTGTTGACGCAGGCGTATGAAATTTCGCATACTTATAGTTTACATAGAAAAAGAGAACAGAATGCTAATATTGTTTTTAACGATTGTCGGCTTCCAACCAATTTGCTACCACTACTTAGTATATACATCATGGTATATGTAAATACATGATCATTATTTGGATGTTAGTTAAAATACTAAGTTTGTTACAATAATTATTATGTAGTAATTTACCTGTAAAGCTGCCTCCTGTCCCGCGGGGTAGCTGTCAACTATGCCAGCCAGCACATATGCTGCTAAAGTCCTGTGTTCACTCTGTGAAATATAATACAATATTATTCTGCTATATGAATATATGTAAACAAAGAAAGTTACATAGACGAAGAAGAATTAAATGTATAATAAAAGTATATAAATTAAACTTACATCAACCGAGGGATCTTGTAGTACGGCTAGAAAGTATTTATGACCTTTAGCATTCACTAGGTCTACTTGACAACTCTGTAAATATAAAAAATGAATATTATGAGCAGATTCTTAAAGAATAAACAAAATTAAATCATAGAATTGGAAATTAATCAGATGGAAAGGTTTGAGAAATAGCAAGATTAGGCTTAAGAATTGTATTCTGAAATGAATGTTTTCTTTATCTCCATCAAAAACACTCAACGGCGGGTTTTACCGCCCCCTAGGGGGCGCTAGTTTTTCATAAGGGGCGTTAACAGTTCTCAGTCTTGCATTTGTAGGTTAAGGCTCTTTTGTGAAAACGATTTGATTCTTTTCAGAAAATCTGAATAAATAAAAATTAATGGCCAAAATGTATGTGCGAGCGCAATTTGGTAACCACTTTACTAATTTGAGTATTTATTTTTTAATTATATTCGTAATTGTTGGGGACAAGGTTTGTATGAAAGAAAATTTTGGAAAATTTCAATGTGACGGTCGGGCATAAAAAACATGCATTTTTACGGAAATGAAATATTGATAGTAGTCACCGGGTCGACGGCAATGATCTTGGCCCAGATGTAGACCATGCTGGCGCGCAGGTCGGGCGCGGAGGCCTGCAGCAGCTTGAGCATGTAGGGGAAGATGCCCACGTTGAGCACCGCGCGCGCCGCCCACGCGCCCAGCGCCAGGAAGCGGCACAGCAGGCGCAGCGCGCGCACGCGGTGCAGCGTGCTCAGCAGCACCTGCAGCACCATGGGCAGCTGCTCGGGCGGCCCGCGCCGGCAGCTCCCTGCGCGACCACACACGCGTCATCTACTTTACTTTTGCACTAGTATCGACGCTAGGATACTCTGTCGTAGAAACTTTTTTGATCACGAAAATATAGAGAATCAGAGGGCCTAAACAAAATGCCACTACAGCGGAGGACTATAAAATCGCTAACGCAAATGTATGGATAATTTACATTTGTCTCGTGATTAAGCGAGCGCGGGTAAACATGACGGGCATACGTTGTTTGATTCTTCTTTGAAACAAGCGATTCGATAGTTCGGTTTCATAAACCTTGTAGATAGCATATTTGCGTTAGTGATATTTTGCTAGCGATCACTCCGTTGTTGTGGCATTATATCTAGGCCGTCTGAACTGAAATTTACTCTATACCATGTAATCAATTAAAGCAAATTTCAATTTACAACATTTTAAATGTTAAAAACAGACAGACAGATTACATAACAGCATTTATTTTAAATACAGCCATATTTGTAGGTACAGTTAGCACAAGGTGTAAAATTTTTAGTCTTTTAAAAAATGCCATTTATTTTTTTAAACACCCAGAGGGAATTTTTTGTATTTTTCTGGTGACCCTTGTGACCATCCCTATCACCCCCCTTCCCAGCTACGTAATCTTTTGGGACACTCTGTATAAAGGCAGTAAAAGTTTAATTATGTTACGCATAAATTAAAATGTTTTCAAATATGTTAGGACGAATTACGAATTGAACAGATAACATTTTGTTGAATTACATAAATCTTTAACCCGAATTACGTGAGCTTTTAATCCGGATAATACGACTTGTCTACCGAAGTGAAATTGTATGCAATTCTATCAAATAGTCTATTGGAATCTTTACAAAATTTAAGCTCAGCAGCCCCAAGAGAACAGAAAGCTTAAATCTTCAAATCACGCGAGAATCCGAATGATCGTGTACTCACACTTGCCGAGATCCAGCCACACTTGGAAGGCGGTGAGCTGGTCGCGGAAGAAGGGCGAGTGCGTGTACTCCGGGGGCGGGGCGGGCGGGGCGGGCGGCGGCGCGCGCAGCAGGCGCGGCAGCTGCGCCAGCGCCAGGTCCAGCGTGTGCTCCCACGCCGCCCACAGCGGGTGGCTGGCCAGCGACGGCAGCGCGGGCGAGCACACCGGCGTGCAGTTGTACGACCTGCCACACCAGTACATTGTTTTTAGCACTACTAGCAGAGTTTTGCAGTCTACTTGTGTTCTTGTTGACCCCTCGGGATGAGCTAAAATACTTGTGGACAATATAGTAGGTGCAATATAAAAGAGTATTACTATACTAGTATACTATATTAGTATAAGATTATCTTAAAATGTAATATTCATCATGCAGATACATAAAACGAACACAAATTTATTTATTTAAGGCTTACCAACTAAAATACATACTTGTCATTCGTTTAAACATTATATAGAAAAGTTAATGTATGCTTTTAAATTACAGGTAGGCACAACATTTATTTATAACACTGTTCAAGCTTATAAGTATATAAAAAACTTAAGTACATAAAAAACAAATATTTCTTAAACTATACATATATATATATATATATATATATATATATATATAAAAGAAAAACAGTAAAAATCGACCGAGTTTACATGGCATAAATGGCTTTTTGAAAGTACTGAGTCTACCAGAAAATATGTCTACATTTATTTTACTAAAAATGTCATTACATTTTCTGAGGGCATAGGAAAGGGGAGTATTGCTTCCGTATTTATTACGACAGCTCTTTAAAGCAAAAGGTTTATGATTGACTAATCTAGCTGACGATCTCGGTACATTTATGTTAACTTGGGACAATAGAGGTGGACAATCTGTTCCATTATTTAGTAATTTATGTAAGAATATTAAACTTAAATAATCTCAACGCCAGTATAGAGCTTTCATACTAAAATAATTTAGTATGTCATCATATTCTTTCATGCTACCCCTAATACCAGCAATCGAAGATAGTCTCTTAATAAATTTCTTCTGAATTCTTTCTATACGTTGAATATTGTTTTGATACATAGGATACCAAACAATAGAACAATATTCTATATTACTACGTACCAAAGCATGGAATAGTGCTTTTAGTGCAGTGAAAGATTTAAATTGTCTAGTATTTCTATTTATAAAAGCTAAAATTCTATTACACTTATTAATTATATTGTTTATATGTTTAGAAAAACGTAATTCAGAATCCAAAGTAATACCTAAATCTCTAACTTCTTGTACATTTTTTAAAATATTCCCCTGCATGGTATACGATGAATTAAATTTCATTTTTTTTCGTGAGAATTTTAAATGGTAGCATTTATTGACATTGAGTTCCATAGCATTGGTATCACACCATTGGCATAGTCTATTAATGTCATCTTGTAGCAGATTTACGTCCGACTGACAGTTAATAATTCTTGAAATTTTTAAATCATCAGCATAAATCGCGAAATGTGAGTGCTGAATACAGTGTTTGATATCATCTATAAACATAGTAAACAATATCGGACCGAGATGAGATCCTTGTGGAACGCCAGATGTAGGTATAAAAGTACGAGACGAGTGCCCACACCGCAACCTTCGATTTGCGATGCATCAAATACGACTTTAACCAATACCAAAGAGAACCATGGATGTTAAAAGTGTCATGTATCTTTTGAAGTAATATATAGTGATCGACTTTATCAAACGCCTTACTGAAATCGCTGTATATAGCATCAATTTCATTGCCATTGCTCATATCAGTTAACGTTTGTTCAATCAAATTTACCAAATTTGTGGAAGTAGATTTATTTTTTATAAAACCATGCTGATGTTCTGTAATTGTACTTTTTATGTGCCATTTAATAAAAGGACAAACAAGCGACTCGAATACTTTAGCTAACACTGGGAGTTTGCTAATGGGTCTGTAGTTACAAGTATCCGTTTTATCACCAGTCTTAGGTATGGGTATTACAATGGCTTCCTTCCAACATTCAGGGAAAGTGCGATTAGCTAGTGATTTATTAAATAGCAAATGTAAAGGTTTCAATAATTCGATTGCGCACTCTTTAAAGAAAACTGGTGGAATACTATCACATCCTGATCCTTTCGTAATATAGTTGTTGCAATTTTTTCTTAATACTAGATTCTGAGAGATAAATCTAATGAAAGCTGTTGTTAACGGTCGCTGAGTCAGATAAAGGTATGGATTGGTTTTGATTATGAGAGATGTTTGGGCTAGTGATATAGACAGATGCAAAATTTTCAGCAAATAAGTTTGCAATACTTTTTCCATTACTGGCAACTTTATTATTTAGAGTCATCTTATTAGGGATAATACCTTTATGGTCACGTTTATTTTTTATATATGACCAAAAATATTTAGGATTTTTTATCACATTCTTTTGAACGTTATCTATGTAATTGTAGTACAGTTGTTTGATAATTTTATTAGTTCTTTCTTTCAATAAATTGTATTCATATTATATTTTGTCGACATTTTTCTTTTTCTTTTAATATTTGTATAAGATTTTTGGTATACCAACAAGGGTATGAATTTATTTTAGAAAAATGTAAGGGGATTAAATTTCGAATTATTTTATTTATAATATTATAGAATTTATTTGTGACAATATCAATATCGGGTGAATCTGAGAGTTCAAGTTCCCAGTCAACCTCTGCAATACGTGCTCTAATTTTATAGTAGTCAGCTTAATGGTACTTGAATGTCGGTTTATTGTTTTGACGTAGCAAAGTCTCATGTTTCAGATTAAGGTTGATTTCTAACGGAGGATGATAATCGTCGATTTTGGAAATAATGTTTGAAGCCGGAAAAACTTCAATAGAATAGTCACTATTGGAAATCACTAAATCAAGAATCTTATTTTGTTTATTTTTTATATTATTGTATTGTTTCAAATCGTTACTAGATAAAAAGTCTAAAAAAATGTTACCCAGATTGTATATTTGTGATTCAGGTTCCATTGATAGTTCATTTTTCGTCCAAGTTATAAAACTTAAATTGAAATCCCCTATGAGTAGTACATCTTCTGAAATTCTATTAATAACACTATCTACTTTGTTAGTATAATATGACAGGGTACTTGTTTTAATTGGAGGAGCAAGATATGCGGCGCATAGGTGTATTTTACACGATTTATTTCCTTTTTTTATTGTCAAATCTATTGTCACCCATAGATCCTCACATTTCGATTCAAAAGAAACATTTCTGTATGCGCTTATAGTTTTTAATACAGCAATAAGTACACCTCCCCCTTCTTTACCTTCTGAAAACGTCCCTGACTCTCTGTCTCTTCTAAATATTTGATATCGTTCATCCAAAATTTCCGCGTCCAATACTTTATTATTAAGCCAGGTCTCGGTTAAAACGATTACATCATAGTTCATACTTAGTACATTAAAATATACAGATTGTAATTTACCTCGGATGCTTCTACTGTTTTGGTAATAGATATTTAAACAATTGAATGGTAATAGTAGATATTACAATAAACATTGATTTTAAAAAAAACAGGAAAAATCTAATGAAATAACCAACTTAAGTAAGAGATTTTAAAGTGTCTGTATGAGTAACAATTTGAGAGACCGCCGTTTCATCCTTTCTAATAAATATCTTCCCATTCCGGACCCAAACAAATTTATAATTATTTTCTTTAGCGGCGATTCTCGTAGCAGCATGTAGTGATTTATTGGCAGGGGTGAGATGTTCACCAACATATATAGGGGACTCCATATCTCCATAACCTATGAGTTTAGTATTCAGTTTGTTTTTAGGGTTCTTCCGATTGTACTTTAGTATTGCACCCAAAAGGTTGTCACGCTGTGATTTGCTGGAAAGTTTGCATATAACAGCTTTGGGTTGCTTAGATGCTGGATTCATTTTATTCACGCGTGTACAAGATTGTATCTCACTCTCAGCAATGGGAAAAGATACAGCGTTGCCTATTTGTAAGATCGTTTTTATGAGATTTTCGTTCTTATGTTCAGGTAAACAATTTATTTCTAAATTATTTTGCCGGCCTTCTTGTTCCAATTGTATAAGCCTAGATTCCATATCCCTTACTTTTTTTCTGAAGGGAACTATTCTCACAGCGTATAAGTTTATATTCTTCGATTATTGTATTCAGCGTAGCAGTAATTTTGTCATGTTCCCCGCTGATAAATTGTAAGGATGTTTCAAAATCAGTTAGGTCCTTTTTTATTTTGGCAAATTCTAAACTTATCGCAGATCGAATTTCCGTACGAATAATTTCGCCTATTTCTGAGCGCAGTACATATTTTGAAAAATCAACATTCTGGGAGGCTGGACGCCTCATGGTAACGAAGTCCTCATCAACATCATCGTTGTAATTAGAATCTGATGCTCTGCTATGTGATTGGATGGGAGTGTCACAGTTATTTCCTTTACGTTGAGACTTTAGTGTTATTAATGTGCAGTCCGGGCATTCCCAATAACGCTGCCTTTTATAACTCTTAGGAGTCAAATTTACGCATAAATAATGATATTGTTTTCCACATGGGATATTGGAACATATAATTTTTGCTTTTTTATCCAGACATGCCTTACAGCCGTAACAATTATTGCTATTCATTATTGCAGCAAGCCCAGTCTCCAAATATAATCAAAATTGGTGCGAAAGTGCAAGTGCGATGATTAGTGTATAAAAGCAAAGCAAGCAGTTTTGCTATTATGTTGTCAAATGAGCGCGGGCTAGAACAGTGAGGTGTCAATGACCGCTATGCGTCGCGCGTCGAGCGAACACTCGTAATAGTAGGTAGGTACACTTAAAATTGAGACGTTATAAAATGTTTTTGTTTATAACTCACGGATCCCGGCGTTTTTTAATGTGTAGTAAACACATTAACTTTACTCATGAAATAAGCTTTCACACACTATAGGGCCCTACTAGTATTATTCACTTAAAACATTTTTTCGAGAATAAAGTACACGGAGCAAACTGACAGTAACGTTGCTTGAACAGCGGTGCGTACGCTAATGACACTATATCAAATCTATAACTATATTAAATCAAACACTATATCAAATCTAGTCCATACCTCATAATCCTATCAGCCAACAAGAAGTTTCTACATAGCGAGGCAGTGAGCAGATCAGCTCGGAACAGCTGCTGGAACAGGTCGGGGGGGAGGGAGCTCCAGGCGATGGTGTCCGTGATGGCTGTGAAGATCCAGTTCAGCTCGCCCAGCATCGTGCGACGGTCCGTCACTTGACCTGGGATTCTGAGAATGAGGGACAAAATTACATGAGTTTTTGTTGTCAGAGGTGAAGTATATGAATATCATAGCATCTGCCCTTACTTTTTTTTTTTGTCCGGATAGAAATGCATTTACGCATTCTCACCGCCGCTGCAGCGTTATCGCGCGCTGGCGATGGGATATGTGGGACTCGCCCTCTCCATAGCGTGGTATGCTAAACTCATATCACCCTACACCACTAACCCCCCGGACACTCCTTCGATCCGCCGTTGGCGGGGGCCGGGCACGCATAAGCAATTCGGCCCTCATAGCATCTGCCCTGTCGCTTAACACTCGCAAGAAAGGGTTACGTCAGTCAACACGTTTTAATTGACCGTTAAAATTCAAACTAAAAATATTAGAGACATGTTATAATTTTTATTTTTAGGGTCCGTACCCGAAGGGTAAAAATAGGACCCTATTACTAAGACTTCCTTGTCTGTCTGTCACCAGGCTGGGTTAGACAGTTATAATTCATAAAAAATGTATTTCTGTTGCCGCGATAACAGCAAATACTAAAAAGTCAAATAAATATTAAGGATTTACAACAAACGTGATTATGTATTTGTTCTTTTTTGCTCGATATCAATATGGCACTTGAAAATGGTACGAAACCCTTCGTGCGCGAGTTCGACTCACACTCACTTGGCCGGTTTTTTACTATACTAGCTGTCTCGCGCGCTCATCTACGAGCTCGAGTCCATTTCAATATCCATACCCACCTCATTCTTATATCCCATTAATTTGCCTTGCATATTTTTACATTCTACAATAGATTATTTAGATTATTCAATCAATATTTGGAAAATCTTTAAAACCTCAACATTTTCTTTAACAGCCAGAACTCCCTTTTTTTCGGATTGACATACGTTGGTAGCCACGAGGCTTTTGCTACTTCACCGGGCATAAAGGCGAGCAAAGCTCCAGCCTTAATAAATGTTTAAAAAACTATGAACTAAGCAACCTGCGCAAGAGGGCGCCCCCTGGGGGACCTCGGCTCAGGGTGGTCGCTGGCGATGTGATTGAGGGATTATGACGTTTAGTATTTTAGGAGACGTAGAGTTTTTGTGCAACTGTCGCTCTACCTTACAGTTCGCGGGCCTCTCGGACTTCGTGTCTACGAGAGCATCGGATGGTGCAATATGGAGTAAGTTTAGTATTATTAGTATGGAACTTACTTGTCAATAAGATCGTGCACATCACTGGGCGCACTGCGCGCACGTTCCCTCAGCACGAACCACTTCATGGCCATCTTGACGGGCGTCGTGAGGCACGCCGTGAACAAGTCGGCGGGCAGCTCCGGGTTCATGGGGAGCGACTGCCCCGCTGCGCACGCGCCGAGCTGGATGCAGTTCCTGTACGACACGCCGGCAGTAGCAGTACCGTCTGATTTGCCGCTCTGTTGCGCTTGTGCCTAAAAAATTATGACCACATAAATATGAGATTAGAAACATTAATGATGAACTGTCTACGATCTATTACATAGGAGACTGTGATAGTCCAAATTAATATTTTTTTATTATGATTTTACAGATACACATGTAATGAACCCCATATCCCTTCATTATTAATTTAATACCTTTTTGGTTACCATTGAGTTGTTTTTATTTGATTTAAATTATTTAATACTCCACTGGCATAAGAATAGATTTTTCAGTTATCATATTGAATATTAAAATTGATCTCTATATAAATAAAATGTGTAAATATAAATGTTGTTTCTCTATTTTTAGGTAAGATATTTTTATGTTCATATGTTGTATATAAAATTGTTTGTTTTTAATATTTATGTTTCAATAAAATATTCCCTATTTTCAGCAACAAATTTTAGTTATTATTTCAAGATAATAAGAACATATAATACACATAATATAATTTTCAATTATATGTGTGGCTGTAACCGCGCCTGTCAGGATCCTACAAGTCAGGGCCGGATTGCTCATGCGTACCCGGCCCCCGCCAACGGCATATCGAAAGTGTCCGTGAGGTTATAGTGGTGTAGGGTCCTCTCCTCGTGATATGAGTTTAGCATACCACGCTATGAAGAGGGCGAGTCCCACATATCCCACCGCCAGCGCGCGAATACGCTGCAGCGGCGGTGGGAATGCGTAAATGCATTTCACCCCAGACAATAAAAAAAAAAAGTTCCTACAAGTCAAATGTCGATGCCAGCTGGTGTAGAGATAATTAAACTGGTTAGAGCATGAAGTTCGGAGTTAGTTAGTTACTAATAGTTTACAGGACGATTTGCCATCAATATAACTATCGAAATATAACACATACAATTTTTTTACAAATTATTAGAAATAAATATAATGAAATAATGAATTGTATTTACATACACATGTATTTGTCAGAATCACAATGTTACACAATTATTCTTATTCTATGAATTAAACCAGATACTTAATTAACCTGTAACAAATTGTAGGATATTACAAAGTAGTCCATCCGTCAGCTGGTTCATTAAGTAATTCCTCACTCATAATAAGTTTAAGTTCATATTAATTATTATAGATTTTAATGGGTCAATAAAGTAAATTTTGGTAAAAACATACAATTAAGTGACACACACCTTTTTTTTTTCTTTTTTTTTTTGTTGTCCGGGGGGAAATGCATTGACGCATTCCCACCACCGTTGCAGCGTATTTGCGCGCTGGCGGTGGGATATGTGGGACTCGCCCTCTCCATAGCGTGGTATGCTAAAGTCATACCACGAGGAGAGGACCCTACACCACTAAAACGTCCCGGACACTCCTTCGATCCGCCGTTGGCGTACGCATGAGCAATCCGGCCCCCCGACGGCACCCGCGGCCAATATGGTACCGCGGGATCTCCAGGGGGAGTGACACACACCTGGGGGCACCCTTAAGGGGTTAGGACCACGACCCAGTGGTACCACTGAATAAGTCAAATTGATGAACATAAGAGGAAGTGATCGGGCTACACGCGCTGGATCACAGGGGTAGGGGCGCAACGCGGTCCTCGCAGGCGAGAAACCTACCCTAGCTAACCTGCAACCTTGCACTAGCTACCTAGGTGGACGACTCGGAGAAGATAGGAAGAAAGAAACTCCGGGCTTTTACTTTTTCGTCATCTTTTGTATCACATTTTATGTTTGTCTTTTTTTTATAACTTTTGTTTACAATTTTTCATTCAAACTATCACAAGGCAATGACGGCAATATTAAATCTTCATTGGCAAAATGAGCTCTAGTCTATATGTCTTGAAATACGAGATAATCTAAGTTGTCCGAATTATAATATTTGAAGACGTGAATGGATGAAGGTGATAAGTCACATAATTTAAATTTGGAGTAAATCGAAGTTAAAGTTTCACTTTTATTATTTGAAATAAGGCGCTACAAAACTAATGTTTGTATTAAACTATGATGCCAAGTTATGTAAATAACCTGAAGTATTAATGGTACGAAAGCAACCAAACCAATTTATATTTTTTATTATTTAATTTGACAATAAATCTTGACATAACTCCTTTTTTCTTAAACAAAAGTAAACTTTTCTGCAAGTTTAGATATTGACAATGAGGTGCTAAGATGAATGTAGTTGTCTCGTAAAGCCTTAAATGGACGGTTTAAGATCTGTAGTCGTATTGTATTGACATATCACCTTCATTTATGCAAAAAAACACAAAAACTCGAAAATGCGACATATCACCTTCATCCACTCACGTCTTAAATTATAATTGTATGTACGTATTATCAAATTTCTCAGAGTCACAGTGTGTATGACGTATGTATGTATTTAAAATTCTGACACATCTAACAATCCCAAATTCAACTTTTAACTCACCGCAAATTCCTTTTCGTGTTGTTCCGCAAACGATTTAAAGTTCTCGACGATGACGCCGGCGTTAGAGCAGTCGTACACGTAGAGCGATGGCGCACCCATCCACGTCTGTAGGTCGTACATCGACAGCGGAATGTATTGTGTGTACGCCTGCAATAACAATACACAAATGTTAGCACATGAATCTATAATAATACTACTCATCATCATCTTCATCATCAGCCCGAATAACGTCCACTGCTACCATGCTTGGTAGGTGGGTTGGTGACCGCAGTTGGTATCTTGTAATACACAGGGAAACGCTGTTGCCCGTTACTTGATATACGATTATTATACATGATGTTATAACAATCGGGACCAACGGCTTAACGTGCTTTCCGAGGCACGGTGTGTAGTCCCTCAACCAACTACACCCGGAAAGAAATCTTAGGATTTACACAAAGATTTCTTGTCCGGTGTGGGGAGCGGACCCACGACCAGAGAAGATACAGAGCAGAAACGAACTAAAAAGTTCAAGAGATGGGGGCTTGTGACGTCACTATTAGGTAAAATTTACCTAGAAATTACGTCACACGAAAGTTCAACGCGCTGTATCATCGTAATTTTTTGTTTGAGGCACGAAGAAAAAAATACGTGTCCAATATTTTTTGGTAATCTAACTGACGGACTAAATTTATTTTTTTAGTCTTCATGCCTATTACGCTTAACATGTATTAAATATTGTTCACACATCAAATATGACACTACAATGCATGGCAAGACGTCAAAAGACTAAAGGCGAAAACACATTATTAAAACGCCACGCCACGCCACGCCACGCCACGCCACGCCACGTGTCAACACCTGTGCATCAGTACGCGCGTGGCGTGGTGTCGGGTGTTCATAGTGTGTTTCTGGTCTATAGAAAACAATACATTTGATTCGACTCAACACGCGTGGCGTGTCTTCGGGTGGCGTGGCGTGTCTTCGGGTGGCGTGGCGTTTTAATAATATGTTTCCGCCTTTAAAAAGATCCTTACCCTATTGAAGACCCATATTTCACCCTGCGAGGTCGGCTTGGGCACGCCATGGCCATTGTAATGAAATAACACGCGTTCATCCTTCGCGTTGCGTCGGAGTGAACAACACAACTTCTTCACCTGTAGACAAGAAAAATATAAATGACTGTAATGGGTATCAATGTCACCGGAAAATAATAAGAGTCGTAAGTTGATCAACTTTAGAGATGTGTCAACTCGATTTGCCAACCCGGTTTAAAGCGAGTTACGTTTAACTTGAACCGACCCAGTTTGATAGTTACTAGCCTGATTCTATCGAGCAGACGGAACGAAACCAATAAGACTATCGAGATCGAACCGCCCGCGAGTTCCCGACAACGGACCGGGCAAATGAAGCCAAACCAAACCTAACCGACAACGTGCTCAACTCGGCAATTTCTCCCGAACGCTTAGGAACTCGGTTTGATCAACCCGGGTTGAAACTGGTTTACGTTTGACAATCGAACCGTCTAACTCGGTTTGTAGCACTTTCGGATCAAACCGTCCGGTTTGTGATATTATCGAGTTAACCTAACCCGGTGTGTAATATTATCGGGTAGGCACAGCTCTAATCAACTTTCTAGCAAAAAAAAGTAACCTAAACCAAAACCAATGGAGTTCAACAGGACTTATTGAAGTTGAAGTTTTTTTTGTTTTGTTCCAGTAGCATAGTCTCGATTGGTTAGATTAAGTAAAGTGTCCTGGCGACTAAATTTCAAAAATAGAGTGAGTGGCACCGAATTTCCTCAGGTTACGATTCGTATTATTTTCCGGTGACATAAATAACAAGATAAAATATATATAGCTAAAGAGTGTTTGTTTGCTTGAACTCAGATACTACTGGTACAATTACAACAATTATTTCAGTGTTAGATAGCCCATTTATCGAGAAAGGCTATAGGCTATATTTAATTATGTCGAGCAGCGCGCGCACGGGAATCGAGTTATAAATAAAGCTGAAGATTTTGTTTGTTTGAATAATTCTTTCAATGTTAAATAGCACATTTATCAAAGAAGGCTATATATAAGGCTAAGGCTGGTTCAATCCCCACCCATTGGACTACCGACGTGAACCTTAGTACCCTAATACTAGTAGACTGCAAAAACTCTGCTAAAAATCTTAAAAAAAAAAACAAGCAGGTTTGCAATAGAAGTTTGATTTGAGATATTAAAAATAAACTACTACTAACTTACAATTAACAGCTTACATTAAAGCCACGAGAAGGACATTAAAATGACTCATTTGCATTCGAGTTAACCTAACGAAATACAGGATACGTCTAAACGGTTACCACGCACAGGATGCACTAATATTTGCATACTAATTGACATTAGCACACGGCACACCGCTTGTACAATTAATATCGTTTGAATGTTCATGGCATTTTATTTATTCTTTAATGTACCCATGAAAGACATTTTTTATAAAATAACATTTAAAGATGATGTACAATGGCGAGTTTAACTTATTCTTTTATTAGGGTTCCGTCGCCCACACTGAAACCTAATAAAAGTAAGTTTTTCGTTCTGAAGCTGTTGCTTTCGACCAGAAGGCTTATCACGTAACGTTTTTTTCTGTATTTAGCGTTTATTATGCATGCAACAACAACATAGGAAATGCGTTACAATAACCCTACAGTAATTAAATTCCAGGGGTCTCCAAACTACTGCGGGCAAAGCCCCCTTATGCGGTTTAAGACCACGGCCCTGACTGCCACTGCAGTAAAGAGGCAGATATATAAAGAGGATGTGATCACTGGCACAACAACGTCCATTAGTAGGTAATATATTAGGTTGGGGAAAAAGTCTTTTCGCATTATGGTGTGTATGATCTTGTAATAAAATCTCTTTGGCTACCTATTACCTATTTGTATCTGGTTGGTTTTGATATCATTGAAAGTTTAAATTTTAAAGAACATAATTTCAAATTCAAATTAGGTAAATGTGTGATTTTTATTTGTTGTTCGTACTGTCAAGATGAGTTAATCTAATGAAGAAATTCGATACATATTAAAATTTTATTAGAATAAAGGAAAAAAGCAAAGCAAGCCGCGAAAAAAATTTGCGATGTTTATGGACCTAGTGCAGTGTCTGTGAGAGTAGCACAAATTTGGTTTAAGCGTTTTCAATCCGGAAATTTTGATGTCAAAGATGCACGTCGCTCTGGTCGCCATATTACAGATAAAATGGATGCCATTTTTGAAAAAGTGGAGCAAGATCGGCATATCGGTAGTTACGACGTAGCTGAAGAAATGAGAATTGACCACAAAACAGTTTTGGCGCATTTGAAAAAAACTGGGTACACATAAAAGCTCAATATTTGGGTACCTCACGAGCTCACTGGAAGAAACCTAATGAACCGTGTACTCATTTGTTATTCTTTATTACAACGTAATGAAACCGAACCATTTTTGAAGACGCTGATAACTGGTGATGAAAAGAGGATCGCGTACGACAAGAACGTGCGAAAAAGGTCGTGGTCAAAGGCCGGTCAGGCTTCACAGACTGTGGCGAAACCCGGGTTAACTCGTAACAAAGTGATGCTGTGTGTGTGGTGGGATTGGAAGGGCATTATTCATTATGAGCTGTTACCACCAGGCAGGACCATCGATTCTGAACTGTACTGCGAACAACTGATGAGATTAAAGCAAGAAGTTGAGAGAAAGCGGCCGGAATTAATCAACAGAAGGGGTGTGGTTTTTCATCATGATAACGCTAAACCTCACACATCTTTAGCCACTAAGCAAAAATTAAGAGAGTTTGGCTGGGAGGTGTTAATGCATCCGCCCTATAGTCCTGACCTTGCACCTTCAGATTTCCGCCTGTTTCGGTCTCTTCAGAATTCTTTAGGCAGTGTCAGGTTAACATCACGAGAGGACTGCCAAAACCACTTGTCGCGGTATTTTGATCAGAAGTCTCAAAATTTCTATAGCAATGGGATCATGTCCCTACCTACAAGATGGCAAAAAGTTATCGAACAAAATGGTACCTACATACTTTAGTTAAATGTATATATACTAAAAACATTAAAAATGTTTTGAATTTTCTTAAAAAATGCGAAGAAACTTTTTCACCAACCTATTACATATCGGCATAGTTTAAACACGTCTATAATATAATATTTACTATTTAGTGACATACAACACGCAGCAGTTAGGTATACAATTGCGTGACAATGACCGGGTGGGGCCTGTGACCTCAAGGCCGCCGAAACTGTAAGGTCAGCGAACGTGCCCTAAACTAATTAATACAATAATTCGCTTTCACGCTGCCTACCTTTAATGCTAAATAACGACTAAGAGTTATGTAGAAGTTAATCTTTTATATCGGTTCTGAAATTAGTATTGAAAATTGGTGATTTTCTAGGGTTTTACACACAACTGAGACCGCCGGCTACCGCCCCGGGAAGATGGGCCCCGCTCCTTTCGGGGCCTAACCATGATGATCGGCCCCGGACGAAGGAGTACCCGGCAGGTTTTAGTGAGTAGGGTCTTCTCCTCGTGGTAGGACTAGCGCATACGACCGCTAAGGAGAGGGACCAGGGGTGCGCCAAAGTTCACCTAAATTTTCTACTCCGAAAATGTTCTTCCTAACGTTTTCCTAAAAATCGCAATTCCTTCGCTGCTCTGTTTCTAATGTTCATAATTACGAATCATTCAATTTCATAGCGCCGCGGCAGCGGTAGACGAGTGCCAGAAGCGACTTTAGGGCGTTTCTCACATTAATATACCTACATCACTTTTTTGACCATTGGACATTTTGATAATTGGACATTTTGAACCCGTTGGACATTTTGAGAATTGGGCATTTTGCCCCTGAATATTATGAACATCGTTTGTAGTATTACAAATTGTATGACTTAAAACTTTAGGAATAACATTTTAAGGAAGAGTGATAATTCGGATTACAAATTCGGTAGGGATAACAATTTCGGGTAAAAAACTTTAGGTGAGAAAATATGGAATCGAGGACGAGTCCCACATGCCCCTTCATCGTCGCGGGAAGTTCTCAGCGGCGGAGGGGATGCGTGTGCGGTGTTACCACACCAATCAATCGACTTCGGTCGACGTTGATCGATTGGGGTGGTAGCTTTAATTGATTGACGGATACCGGTCGACTAACCGATCGATCGATTGCTGGTCGATGGCATCGGTCGACGTTGATCGATTGGTACCACACCAATCGATCAACGTCTACAGCTTTAATTGATCGACGGATACCGGTCGACTAACCGATCGATCGATTGCTGGTCGATGGCATCGGTCGACGTTGATCGATTAACCCCGGCTATATTCCATCAGTTTCTTTCGAAATGTATTCACAAGAGGACGCGTTGTTGTTGGCCAGAACGATGTTCCGGGCGAGCAGCGGGTGACAAAGGGAAGCTTAAGCAGCTCGATCGACGTCGACTAATCCATTCTACATTCGATTGACAATCGAACGATGGGTCTGGTAGGAAATGTCGATCGACGACGACTAATCCATTCTACCATCGATCGATGGCATCAAGCGACGATCGAACGATTGGTGTGGTAACACCCTAACATAGTTGCAATTCCTAGCTAGGCATTTCATAAAACGGTCCTTCTTAGCTTAAAGGTTAGTAGCTACTGGTTTGGAGGTCGGACCAGTGTCTGCTACTCCTACTGTCTACAGTATATAAGTAAGTACCTCATCACTGGTGGGGTCCAGGCTCTGCTTGTAGCGCGCCCGCGGCTGCCATCGTTCGTACTGCGCCTGCAGCGAGTGGCCGATACTCTCTAACGCTTTACTTGGAGACAGAGATTGTGGATCTGTAAGATAATACAACTTTAAAATATAAAGAAAAAGAAAAAAAATAAGAAAATTATTTTTTTAAGGCACATATAAACAACTGGTTAAGTGCGAGTAGGACTCGCGCACTAAGGGTTCCGTGCCATTTTCAAGCGTCGACCTGTTGCCGTTTTAGATATCGAGCAAAATAGGGCAAAAATAAAAAAGTTTGTTGTATGGGAGCCCCCCTTAAATATTTCTTTTATTTTTAGGATTTGTTGTTAAAGCAGCAATAGAAATACATCATCTGTAAAAATTTCAACTGTCTAGCTATCGCGGTTCTTGAGATACAGCCTGATGACAGACAGACAGACAGCGAAAGTATAAAAGGGTCCCGTTTTTATCTTTCGGGTACGGTACCCTAAATTAAATACATTAAATACACCGTAAATGGCCGCTTTACGTAATTTTCCGAATATTTAATCTATCTTTGTACAAAATGTCATCGGTCGTGCATACACACAAGTTAATTTAGCATTTAAAGTATTAGTAGGGATATAGAACACATCATGCACCAGCCCATTAGGACCAACAATCCACCAGAAACTCTTCGTATCCATACCATTTACTTCCAATGATTATAGGGCCATATACAGGGCTAAGTGCCTTGTAATTCGGCCGCCCTATTATCTATACTCCCACAGAAGGCACGTATAAAAGCGGAAACATATTGTTAAAACGCGACGCGACCTGATGAAACAGACCAGAATCACACTATGAACACCCGACGCGACGCGACGCGACGTCACGTGTTCATAGTGTGATTCTGGTCTATAGAAAACAATACATTTGATTCGACTCAACACGCGTCGCATTTCATCAGGTCACGTCGCGTTTTAACAATATGTTTCCGCCTTTATATGCTTCTAAAATCTTTCCATCCTCCCATCCATTAAAATACACATTTAAATACATTTATTAGCAGACTGCGTAGTCACAGTGACCGCCACGCTGACCGGTGCACAAACAGGTTTTAAAGAATGCATTCATTTAATCTAAGTCTTGGAATGTTTGGTTTAAAAATAATATACCTACTGTTCCTAAAGGATGTCACATCATTGTTCACTTATTCCTTTTGATGGCACCTCAAACTTCATGGAATTACGTTATGTTGTAACATGGATATAAAAAATGTAGTAGGTACATGGTATTGGTTGTTTGTTAACGAACATAATATGTAGTTAGTCACGAGGCTTTTGCTACTTCACCGGACATAAAAGCGAGCAGATCTCCAGCCTTATTAAATGGTTTAGAAACTACAAACTAAGCAACTTGCGCACGAGGGCGCCCCCTGTGAAAGTTGGATCTCGGCTCAGACTTTAAAATTCCACCCTTAAGAAGAAATCAAAATCTACGCGAACGAAGTCGCGAACTACAGCTAGTTATTAATATTTCAATTTCTAAAATTCTTAACTTGCTTATGGGCTTTTCGAGCTGAATTAGCTGAAACAATTGATTCTTTGTGAGGCAGGCCATTTCCGGATTGAGTCATTGCTGAGATCTACACTTTATGTTACCATACGATCATATGTATACATAACATTGACGGTAGCTGTCTATCGATTAATTTGAGGCTTTAGGAAAGTATCCACCAACTAGAATGGACGGATGATCTGGTTAAGGCCGGGGAACCACGGTGTAAGTAGGCCGCTTCCAACCACAATAACTAGAGGTCTATGTCCAGCAGTGGACGCCCTACGGTTAAAATAATGATGATGATGATATGATAAAATGATAATCTCCGTGGCGTTCGATACCTACGCAATCTCTCTATATCTTGTGCTTGTATGTAATCTAAGTTTTCTTTTCGGATCGCGTAGGTTGAGGAATTACCTATCGTGCCTCGAAAAACATGATATGCCGTTCCCGATTATTATAACAACATATGTTATAATATAATACTGCGGTCACCAACCCGCCTTTTATTATTTTTTTTTGTTGTCCGGGGGAAATGCATTTACGCATTCCCACCGCCGCTGCAGCGTATTCGCGCGCTGGCGGTGGGATATGTGGGACTCACCCCTCCATAGCGTGGTATGCTAAACCCATACCACGAGGAGAGGACCCTACCAACCACTAAACCCTCCCGGACACTCCTTTGATCCGCCGTTGGCGGGGGCCCGGTACGCATGAGCAATCCGGCCAATATAGTACCGCGGGATCGCCAGTGCCATACTTACAGTGGCCCATTTGCCCAATTATAGGGACGCCCGGAGTGTAGAGGCGTCCCTACTCCTCATGGGTCAGCCTCGAATGGAGCAGGGCCTATGTCCCCCACTCCCCGAGGCCGAGCCTAGGGTGGTAGGCGGCGGGTTTCAGCCAGAGGGATCTACTTTCCTCTTCCGCTCCGCGGCCTCCTTCTGTGACATTACTTGTCTACAGATGGAGGCAACCGCCTCAAACGACCTCTCGCTTTGGACCATCTTCGAAATGATGGTCGGCAGCGAGAGGTCGTCTCCCACCCCACCAACGAGCTCCTTCCGCTCGTTGGCCCACGCTGGACACTCCACCACCGTGTGCTGTGCCGTATCGTCGGCACAGTCACAGTGGTGACAGCGAGTGTCCGGCTCTCTCTGCGCAGGTGACGTCGGTAGGTGACGTCGCCGTGACGGCGACCGGCCCACTTTTTTAGATGGGACCGAATCGCCTCCACCGTACGTAATCCACTCCGCGGCGCGGCCTCTAGCCACTCCTGCCATTTCCGGAGTGTTTCGCGACGGACCTCAGTCCGTCACCGTGCAACACCCTCCGGGAAGACCTCCGCCGGTACGCGGTGGCTAAAACCTCCGCCTCCAGGTCCCACGGAGGGGACCCCGCAAGGAGGCAGGCCGCGTCAAACGCGACCGTGCGGTAGGCGCGGGTCGCCCTGATGGTCATGACCCGCTGCGGACGTCGCAGCAGGGCCATGTTTCACCTCTTCAGGGCGTCGACCCAAAAATGGGGGCGGTCACCAACCCGCCTGCCAAGCGTGGTGACAATAACAAAATCTCTGCGTCGGGAGGCGAGAAGCCGTTGTACGGGCTGATCATTATGGAGATGATATATGTTTAAGGCCAGTAGATATCATGTTAGTTGAAACACGTAAACAATACAGTGCAAGTATGATACACGCTCACACGAGTTGTCACGGCTACGTTATACGTTATACGTAACATTGAGGATTCCAGTTTCTCCGTATTATGGGTTCTGGTGGACACTGGCTTGGAGCAGATACTCTATGCCAGTATCTATCGGTCGCACACCGACAACATGGAGACAACCAGGTTGTTTCAGTACCTTTCGGACTCGGCTGAATTAGCTCAGCTCAGGTACCCATCGGCACAGCTAGTTTTTCTGGGGGACTTCAATGCCCACCACCAGGAGTGGCTGTACCCATACCAGAACACCGACCATGCTGGGAGATTAGCGTATGCATCTGCACTGACGCTTGGTCTCTCCCAACTGGTGACTGGGCCGACACGGGTGCCTGACATTGATGGCCATACGGCCAATTGCTTAGACCTTCTGCTGACAACCGATCCAGACCGATATCAAGTCGCGGTTTCCTCACCGTTGGGTATCTCCGACCACTGTCTGGTGAAATCTGTGTCTGTCTACTCGCCACCCGATCCCGATCTCAAGGGGACTAGGCGAGTATGGCGATACAAGTCAGCAGATTGGGATGAGATGCGGCATTTCTTCGCGTCTTACCCTTGGCTGCGCTTATGCTTCTCTTCAGACGACCCGACTCGCTGCGCGGAGGCTGTTTCTGAGGTGATATGTCAGGCTATGGAATATTTCATTCCATTTTCTGACATCTCTCTCCAAGACAAAGCCCGTCCATGGTTCAACGCTGAGTGTGATAGTGCTGAAGCACATAAGCACTCTGCTTACCAAGCGTGGGCGGATGCTCGAGCCCGCAAAGCGCCAAATATTCGGAAACTGAAGAAAGCTTACAATAGTGCTGCCAAGTCTTGCAAACGTGCCCTACGCAAGGCCCGCTTTGACCATATTGGCCGCATTGGAGCCAGACTAGCATCTTACCCATCTGGGAGTAAAGCTTTTTGGTCTCTTGCCAAATCGGTCGAAGCCAATTTCTGTCGGTCCTCTTTGCCGCCACTGCAGAAGCCGAACGGTTCATTAGCTCACACCGCCAAAGAGAAAGCAGACTTGTTTGCGTCTCTATTTGCGAAGTATTCACAACTAGATGCTGCTGGTAAAAGTCCACCCAGGCTACCACATTGCACTTCCACTATGCCTGAGGAGCACATTCGGCATAAAGTGGTACTTAAAATTCTCAGCACTATAGATGTGAATAAGGCTAGTGGGCCTGACGGCATTCCTGCCATTGTCTTGCGGTCATGTGCGCCTGAGTTGTCTCCTGTTTTGACTCGCCTCTATCGTTTATCCCTGAAGACTGGTCTAGTTCCAGCATCCTGGAAGATTGCCAATGTTCAACCGATCCCCAAGAAAGGTAGTCGTGCCGACCCTGCCAACTACCGACCAATCACAATCACCTCCATACTCTGTAAGGTGATGGAGCGTGTTTTAAACAGCCGTCTCCTGGCATACCTGGAAGACAACGACCTCCTCAGTGACCGTCAATTCGGATTCCGTCGAGGCCGGTCTACTGGGGATCTTCTTGTATATGCTACTCACTTATGGAGCGAAGCCATTGAGAGACACGGTGAGGCTCTTGCCGTGTCTCTTGATATCTCTAAGGCTTTTGACAGGGTTTGGCACTCAAGTCTCATTGTTAAGCTTCCGGTTTACGGTATTGCTCCCGTACTTTGTACCTGGATTCAGGATTTTTTGAGGGGAAGGTCGATTTGAGTTGTCATTGATGGCGCCTCGTCCGATCTTCTTGGTATTAATGCCGGTGTCCCTCAGGGATCTGTTCTCTCCGCGACTCTTTTTTTGCTGCACATAAACGACCTGCTAGTTACTCCCGGTATCTTTGGGTATGCAGACGACAGCACAGTCTCGGTGAGATACTTGTCTGATGCGAAGTCGGGGTCAATGGTCCAGTCGTTCAGGGAGTCAATGATTGAGGGGGTGAACTCGATCTTGGAGGCTGTTTCCTTATGGGGTGATGCCAACCTGGTTGGGTTTAACCCCTCAAAAACACAGGCGTGTCTTTTTTCGGCGAAACGGAGTCCATTCCAACTGACTCCGACTTTCCGGAATGTCTCCGTTCCGATCAGCGACCATCTTGAGCTCCTAGGGCTTGACCTCTCTTCTAATCTAAACTTCGGTCACTACATCGAGTCCATTGCAAACACTGCAGCCAAAAAACTTGGCATTCTCTCCAAGGTGAGGCGGTACTTCACATCGGAGCAGCTCTTAAGTCTTTACAGAGCTCAAGTTCGCTCCTCAATGGAATACTGTTCTCATCTTTGGGATGGGTCTGCTGGATATCAGCTGGATGCTCTGGACTCATTGGAGCGCCGAGCGAAGAGAGTCATAGGCAATAACTCACTGGTGGAGGCAAGTCTTCAGAGCCTCGAACACCGTAGACGAGTGGCCTGCCTATCAGTTTTTTATAGGTTGCATTTCGGGGAGAGTGCGGAGGTTCTACATAACCTGATACCCCCTTCACCCTTCCATCACCGGACGACTAGGCGCGGCGAGCGGTTTCACCCTTTTGTTGTAGACATTCCTTCAATACGCACGAAGCGATTTGCTTCTTCTTTCATAATGCGGACGGCTAAGGAGTGGAATTCTCTGCCGGCGTCAGTTTTTCCGGAACGCTATAATCTGGACATCTTTAAGGCTAAAGTGAACAGACACTTTCTAGGCAAGCGTGTATCATCTTAGGCCTTATCTTCGCCTTCCATCAAGCGAGATTATGGTCAAACGTAAGCCTATATGTAGAAAAAAAAAAAAAACGCTAACCATTAAATGGACCGCATGCTCTTTTACTCCCATATGTGGGATACTGTCATCAGTATCCATCATATTGGAGTAAGTCCAATGTACTTATTTAGTCATACCAAATAATTAGGTACATTGGATCCAAAGACAAAGCTCTATCGAGAACAGACAATGAGTCATCTGTCACAATGAAGTAATTAGCTGACTCAGTCCTTCGCATAGTTAAGTAGGTATGTAGGTAAAGCAAACTTCATATTTGTATACAACTGATGTAGGTACCAATAAAATATTAAGTAGTAAACTTTATTTCACTCAAAATATGGTATAGACAAAATTAAAAATTAACATCTTCACTGTCCAATGAGTCACATATTTTATGAAACATGGTGAACTTTCGAAATAAGTTCATGAGTCACTGGTGAAATTTAGAAACATTAAGATAATATTTCGGGATATATTTTTGTTATGAGCGTGACATAAAGCAGTAATAAAAATGACGTGAACGTGTGGCAAAAACCCTAACCTCTAAGAAAATGAAATAAATTTTCGCATATACCTACATATACATTAATTAAACCTAACAGAAAAGAGAACATTATGGACGTGGGGTAGGTGTATATTTCATTGTATGGGGACAGTTAAGTTGAATTGAATCAGCCCATTTGCATCCATTGTTGAACATAGGCCTCCCCACTTAACAGACCTTGGCAATTCAGGATTTTTGAATTATATTGCCATAATCACCACGCCTGACATGGGGATTGGTGATCGCAGTAAGACGGCGAGTATCCTTGAGCTGATTGATGCTGCTGCCCATTCATCAGCTGTATGTCCCTTTGTTGCGTCTTACGCTGGTGGTCTTAGCCAGAAACCACAGAGCAGTCATCATAAGTTACACATATTTTGTCAGCCACATGAGACCTCAGAAGCATAAAGACGGTTGTACTATATACTTCAGAAGCCAGTTTACGATAAAGGCACATACGACAAATGTTTCTGACGCATAATGACACATCCAATCTTATGCTTCTGAGCTCTAGATATGTGTTGTTCATTGTAATAGTGAATTATCTCCTTGTAATTAAGTTTAAAAAAAAAAGTGTTTTGTTAATGAACATATAGAAAATAAAACAAATATTATTTAATGTTCTACATTCAATGACAAATAAAACATAATATTATTACATACCTAGTACAGTACAGTGGACAAAATAATTTTAAAATAAAACAAAATTACACTACCATACATTACACTGCTTCAATTTTATCTTATTTAAGTTTTATTCTTAGTTTTAATTATGTTTATTAGTTTTAAATATGCATTGTATATTTCTATGTTGGTATTAAAATTTGGTTAATTTATAACAAATATTAAAAACAAAATATATATTTGTATATTATTGAGTTACACCACTTTTACAATAACATAATAATTTATACTAATATTATAAAGAGGAAAGATTTGTATGTTTAAGTAAGTATGTTTGTAATGAATTAGCTCAAAAAGTACTGGACCGATTTAAAAAATTCTTTTATTATTTGAATGTTACATTATCACTGATTAATAAAGGCTATATTTAATTATGAAGTTCCCACGGGAATGGGAGTTACGCGGGTGAATCCGCGCGCGGGAAGATAGTAAGTAATATAATAGTTACGTTTATTTTATATTTTTGGCAATCTGCCGACTTATTCAGCAATTTCTGCCAGTGTCATGTAATGACTACTCATGTAAAATACTAAATGATGTTATTTTTTTTAGTTATGAGTTAGTAATTAAGTGTACATTAGAACATATCTTTCAAAGTTATAGTAGCTGATGATGATAATAACTAAATAAATGTTGACTCACCAATCCAGCACTCAAGCCTGGCACAAGGCTGTGTCTTCACAACATCAGGGGGATCTACTCCAACATTGAGGCATAGCACTAGCGCCACACAGTGTGTCTTGTACTGTGGAAACAAATATATACATGTAAAGAAAAACATAGTTTTCTTAATGGGATTCAATATTTTATTATATTATCATCTATGATGACACCATGAACTATTTGGCGTTGACTTTTGAAGAATATTAGACTTCAAGGATGGTGTCATAATAAAATGTACAGTTTAGTTTCAATGAAAATAAATAATATTTATTTTATGTAATTGTAATGCATTGCCATTCAACGGGGTAATGCTGCCAGCATTCTGTGAACCTAGCCAAGTAGAATAGATTTAGAATAGTAGTATTTTATAAGTTAGATTTATTTTAAATTAGCTACTTTCAGTTGTATATTATGTATTTTATTCAAGTAATATAAGATTGTAAGTAAAAAACAATAAAAAAAACAAGAATGGACATCCCAAATATAAACAATATATTTAACTTCTTTTACTTACAGCTTTATTTAAACTTTTATTAATCTGAATGATTGTTTTGTTTAAATTTGTTACTTAAAATATATCTTTTACTTACAGAGAAACCCTATTGCATTTTCATGGGCTGTGTCGTAAGAACACTTAATACTTAAATCTATTTTTGTGAGGCTTTAAAATCAAAATGTTATCAATACATTTGTACTATATTCTGCTATATTATTATATTGTTTGATAATTTAAAACTTATTTAGATACTTTGATATTTTTACCTATCCAATTTTAATAAATCTGTTCATGTTTTGCTCAGTTTGCAACTTAGTTTTATACTATGTAATTATGTATATCATTATAGTAAAAATCTAAGTTGCTTTCCACTGTCTGTCTGTACTTATGTATGCTTAGATCTTTAAAACTAGGCAACGGATTTTGGTGCAGGTTTTTTTAAATAGATAGTGATTTAAGAGGAAGATTTATATATATAATTCATCAGCACTGCACCCGTGCAAAGGCAGGATGGGTTGCATTAAAATGTTTATGGCAGTATATTTTTTCTGTCATCTCAATTATACTATGATTGAACTAGTAAGGGGTTGGTACTACTGGGAAGGTACCAACCCTTCACTAGTTAGGTAAGGACCAACAGGAGCATTACCAACCCACTAGTGGATGCTGGAGCTTCCATGGTAGCAGATCCAAACTATTGTCTTGCATTTTTCTAGTTAAATAGAATTTTGTTTATAATACTCTGTATGATCTTTGTCTCAATTAAATAATGTTATTACAATGTTAATTAATTAATAATTGTGACCCTCAGCCTCAAATATTAGAAGCACAATAATAATTAGAGAAGAAAAAAAGAGACAGTGAGAACTATTTTCATTTTTTTATTATAACAGACATACATTGAAATTGGTAAATATATTTCTTTTTTTGTAAAGGTTGGTAAAGTGTACTATATAACATTGCACTATCTCCAATGTTATCCTTTCTTATTAAATACTAGCTGATGGATTAGTTCGTTGAAGTGGCAATGGGCAGGCCATATTGCACACAGAACAGATGGCCGTTAGGGCCGAAAAGTTCTCGAATGGAGACCGCGGATCAGAAAGCGTAGCGTAGGACGTCCACCTACTAGATGGACGGATGATCTGGTAAGGCCGCGGGATCGCCGCTTCTAACTGTAACAACTGGAGATCTATGAGGGAGGCCTATGTCCAGCAGTGGACCTCCTACGGCTGAAATGATGATGATGACTAGCTGATGCCGCGACTTTGTCTGCGTGATGTTTGTAATTCCTTCAGTTTTTTATCATCAATTTTCTGTGATTAAAAGTATTTTAAATGATAACCGGGGATGTAAGGTACCACCATGAAAAAAATCATTTAAATGGAGCAACGGTTTCAGAGATTAGCCCCTACAACAACAAGAGAAACAAAAAAAAATTGGATGTGTTTTATTTTACTTCTAACATCCTCTTGACTTGGTATAGATTGAATATTGGTTAACAGAATTTAGAACAAAATTTTTAAATTGACACCTTTGAATTCAGTGTTGAAATAAGACTGTTGTTGATATAATTTTCAAATGAGAAGTAATTCAAATCTTTTAGTACCTTATTCAAAGGTTTGATTTTCCAAAAACAATCTAATTGTGTATAACAACAATAATAACCAACTTACAAAAATAAAACTTTACAAAGAATTACAAAAATCAGAGCAGTCTAAGTGAATAACTAACTTTTTAGGAATAAAAAATATAAGGATTTTTTTTTAAACATTATAATAAATAGTTTTAGTTGTGGTAATAACTTGTCATTTCAATTCTTTAATCCATTTCTTCATAATTTACTTGTAAATCCAAATCTTGTCATCACATAAAAAATTGTAATACTTGTAGTAGTACTAGATTTGATGAAACATTTATCATTGGTCTTGCACATATATAATTTAAAGAATGATTAAATTTATAAATATATTATATAAATATATTTTTGTTATATAAATAAATATAAGAAGGTGATTTATCATCATAAGAACATATCAAAATTATATCATATGAATCATAACGCAACTGAAAACATTGTTTGTTCAACATCTGCATAACTAGGCACAAACTATATAGCTTGTAAATATAGTTAAAAAATAACAAGTCAACCTTTGGCTTCTCAAGTGATAAAATTTCAATTCACTCAATGTCATCAGCCATTATCACAAGATGATACTAACAAGAAAAAGTATTTATATCAGATTATACTCAGAACATAGTCATAACATTATTTTTATTGTTATGACAATTACACATAATTTAATTGAATAATAATTGCTTGGAAAGTAGAGGTAATTATTACAAAAAAACTTTAGAAGATAAAATAAATATTAATTTGATTAATATTTTACATTAAAAAATGTATGTACATAATTAATGTTTGTAAACAAACTATTTCCTACTCGCCTCACTGATGCTATCATTCAAACGTCGTGATGACACTACGATGATTTGTTATTGATTTTTGTTTACAATTAAAACACATCACACCAATTAATATACCAAAACAAATATAAACAAGACTACAGTATACTTTTTAGAGTTTGTTTAGTTTATCATTATAACGCTATAACGTATTTCGCTAATCGGAAGTCACAGAATGAAGCATTGAGTACGAACCATGTGGGTTTGTTTTCATTTGACCGACGTACTATTTCACTACGCAATATCGTACAACTCGAGAACCAACCTCTTATTTCTTAACATACCTTCTCCTTGACTCTCCACGTGTGCTCCACTCGGTCAGCTCCTTTGATAGGCTCAATGTGCCTCGGTTTATCAAAACTCAAAGGTAAATCCCAGTCGTCTACGTCTGTAGAATTATCACTGTCATCCTGGCCACTATTTTTCTCCTCATCTTTAACAGCGAGATAAGGAGGCATTTCTGTCATTTTCACACAACACTTTATCACAAACTCGTCAATTTTTATCGCTTAACGAACGCGAACACATAGAGAAAACATTTTCAAAACCTCACAAAATCATGTGCGCGTCCATTTTTGCACCACATGGGAATAAACAATAAATTCCTTTCCGTTTTACGCACGCATCTCTACTCTCATGGTTTCTTTGCCAAATTCAAATTGTCTTTATTTGTAGATATAAATGTTTCTCATTGACGATCGGACTACAGCGATATGGGAGGTTAACAAAAAACTTATATTTATCAATTACGTACTTTATTTAATAATTTCTTATTATTTAATTAAAAAGATAATTTATCCCAAAATAGCTGAAAAACATAATTTTAAGTAGAAGTTTTAATTATCAAATCAATAAAAATTGACAAAGATACAGAGCAAAAACAAACTATAAAGTTCAGGAGGGGGGCTTGTGACTTGTGACTAGAGATGTGTCCCTCACTCATGAGGTGCCTCATTTGAGGTACTCGTGATCGCAAATTGAAAAAGTTACTCGAATTTCAACATTGAACCACCTCACTACTCATTCACGCGTCAAAAATTCATGAGTGAAAGAAAATTATGTGAGTGAGGGAGACGTAAAAATCAGAATCATGAGTCGACGCAACCGTCCGCCCCGCTGCCTCGGACTATCGGCTGAATTCGGCTGAGTTCGGCACGGGCTCGGCTCGGCTCGTAAGATACGCTGACATACGACTCCTCGCCTCAAATGAGGGGTACCTCGTGAGGACCTCGCGAGGCAAAATGAGGTACTCCCTCAACCTCATATAAAAGTGATGAGTTACCCATCACTACTTGTGACAAAAAATGACCAAGATACAGCGCGTTGAAATTTTGTGTGACGTCACTAGTAGGTACAATATTTTACCTAATAGTGACGTCACATAAAATTTCAACGCGCTGTATCTTGGTCATTTTTTGTTAGAGGAACGAAAAAAAAATACGTGTCCAATATCTATTGGTAATCTAATTGACGGACTAAATAGATTTTTTATCACATCTATTCAAAAAGAGCTAGTTTATTCCTCGTAAACAGGGACCAAAATATTGGTATAAGTTATTACTAATTGCCTACATAAATTAGAATTGATAACAAGTTTTTGCTACTTTCAGTGTACATACCTACCACAGGTACCTACGGTCAAACACACACACATAAAAATTTGATAATTATAACGACCATGATTCAAATTCAAATCTTTATTGCTTCCATGGTAGTGTATGTACATTAGGTCTTAAAATGTTAATATATAAGGTTCACATGGACCCATGATTATTGTGTGAGTGGACTGTAGACTTACGAGCAGCGTGTGTAAACGCTGCTCGTAAGTCTACAGTCCTACACAATAGGCATGTGGACTAAAATAGTAGATTGTTTATCTAGGGAGCATACAACTATTTTAAAGGCGAGAGTGTTTTTTTTAATCCAGAGCGGAGCGAAGGATTCTAGAGTAGAATCGTGAGCGGAGCGAGGGATTAAAAGTATGTCACTCGAGCTTAAAATAGTGTTGCTCTCGAGGTGGACACTCTACTTTTTATCACCCTCTATGAGAAAATCAGTAAGTGCAACTTATGAACAAGAATTTATTTACGTACAATGAAGAACCAGGACATAAAATATAATTTTCTTCAACTTTTTTTAAATTTGGCGCGCTCGCAGTTTTTCAGCCAGTCACATATTCAATACATTGTTCGCGCATGGTTTGTGATTCACCTCTTTGCTGATTGAAAAATTATTAACAATATCCACATTCCAAATTCAAATCAATTTTGGTCCCTAAGGGATTAATGAGCTATTTTGGTCCCTGTTTACGAGGAATAAACTAGCTCTTTTTGAATAGATGTGATAAAAATCTATTTAGTCCGTCAATTAGATTACCAATAAATATTGGCCACGGTATTTTTTTTTTCGTTCCTCTAACAAAAAATGACCAAGATACAGCGCGTTGAAATTTTGTGTGACGTCACTAGTAGGTACAATATTTTACCTAATAGTGACGTCACATAAAATTTATACCAATATCTTTCTATCGAAACAGTTAATTTTGCAATTGAAATCTAATGTCACTGTGGCTTAATAGTAGGTAAAGAGTAGGTATACATGTTACACAGAAACCGAGTGTTCCGAGTTCAAATCCTCAAAAGTAAGGGAGTTTTCCCTTACTTTTGAGGATTTGATCTGTTCATATTTTATTGAATACTGTTGTACAAAAAACATTTATATGGAATTTATTCTATTTTATTATCTATAGTTATTATAAAGAGGTAAAGCATGTGGGTTTGTGACATTGTAGGGGGTAATCTCTGGATCTACTGAACCGATTTGAAAATTCTTTTAAATTTAAGTTAAGTTAGTTTCCACGGGAACGGGATATACGCGGGTGAAACAGCGGGACAGCTAGTATTATAGGTATATAGGCATTTTAAATTTACCCTAATTTTGAATAATTGAAAGGCATAAGAATTTCACATGCCTATCCTGAGGAGTAGCCAAGTAGTTACTGATTTGAGAGTAACTTAATGCAATATTTCAGCTACTTACCTAGTAGGTACGATATTTAAGTTAGAGCTCGCTTGTTGTTCAATTGATAAGGTGTCTCCACACCGAAGTGGCCCGGGCTGGTATAAAATATTACGGCAGAGTAGGAAACGATTTGTCCGTGGACTTCATCCGGCGACACGCATGTCTAAAGCCGGGACCGCCGCGTCCATCCACTAGCTAGAACTTATCCACCGTCTTCGAGCCGGCGGCGCGGGTGGGTCGGAGGAACCGGTACCTAAACAGCTTAGAAGCACATTCGGTAGGTACTAAAATATCGTGAACTACGCGACGTTGTAGTACCGAGGGGATCTCTGAAGCAGTTTTGTTATTGACTTTCTTCAGTTTCCTCTGCATACCAACATTACTCATGTAGCGACATATACAGTAGCCGTAAAAAAAACCACAACGTAACAAGCAGCGCCATCTAGCACCTAGCATCCCAACTAACCTGTATCGCGCAATACAAGTTCTCAAGCCAATTAGAACATAAACAAGTTCCGAATATCGAAAATTGGCCGTCGGCCGCCGGTAGGTATACCACCTCCCCCGGCAAAGAAGATTTTAATTGTCTGTGGAGGAACACCAATAATAATCGTTCCTACGCTCACATTGAAGCATAGGTCATATTATCGCTAAAATGATAACATGTTTGAATAATAATTTGCGATTTGGAATAACTAGTCAGGTATTCGCGGTCGGTCGGTAATGGCGGCGCTGCGAAGAGCGCGGACGGGTGTCGCTGACAGTCCCATTATTGTTGTTGCTACTTCACCGGACATAAAGTAGCTCCAGCCTTAATAAAAGGTTAAAAACTATAAACTAAGCAACCTGCGCAAGAGGGCATACCCAATGGGAACTTGGACCTCGGATTAGGGCGGTCGCTGGCGGGGAGATTGAGGATGACTTAGATGTTTACAAAACTCCCCGTTTTGTACAACTGTCGCTCCACGTTACAGTTCGCGGGCCTCTTGGACTTCGGGTCTACGAGATCATCGGAACGTTATTATCAATCTTAGGGTCGGGAGGGCGAGGAGGGATGTGTTGCATTCGCACTATATTCTCTTTTGGCTCGCGCGCTCGACTAGATAGCTCCTTAATGTGGCAACTCAATATTGTAGTGTGTATAAGATTCAGTACCGATAGTATAAATGATTCTGATGTCCTCCTCATTTCTTATGGAGTTTATTTTACACAGTTAACTATCCACACTATTATTTATTAGGCATATTACTTCGATTATAAACAAAATATAATAAAACTTTCTACACGTATTACATTAGCTAAATTTAGCTTGCATCTAGCCAGCAGTGCGGAGACGGTGAGTTAACGGCGCGAAGACTGCGAGCCTAAATTATATCTAGCGGTCTAGCAGTAGCCTCAATTTTAGCCGACGCCGTTTAAAAGCCGTGCCATAACTTTTAGGTTCTAAATTTTAAGTTTCTGTAGATGAATTCTTATACTGTTTTAATAGGCATGAAGAAAAAAAAATTCTATTTAGTCCGGCGGCGGTTAGATTACCAAAAATATTGAATACTTATTTTTTTTTCGTTCCGTAAACAAAATATTTCATTGAAATTTCGTGTGACGTCACTTCTAGGTACAATTTTACCTAGTAGTGTACCCGTCACAAGTCTCCTGAACTTTATAGTTTGTCGTTGATAAATAAAATAAAAAACGTGTCCAATATTTTTTTCAGGCCTATTCTACTAAGTTTCAAACTGCATGTATACATTTTGGAAAATGAATCATTAAAACGCTCAATAGAGTTAATTAAATACTAATAAATAATATCGCCATGTTTCTATATTGTATTTTTATTAGGACCGGCGCGGCAGCGGTTTATCTAATTGAGGAAAATAATACAAGCCACTTCATTATAAAAGCACCAAACATTGATATACATTTTATACAATAATAATAATAAGTTGAGTAACACAATATTAATTATACAAGTTTATTATGGAAAAATATTGTTCATTATATACATCCTATCTACGAGTTGAGCGTGAGTGACGCGGGTCACATCTTGACGGCGTTACAGACCATGCAGTACTGGCACTGCGCGCCGTCGGGAAGGCACTCTCTGTGGAACGAATGCCGACAGTTGTACACCATCAGGTCGGATGCGTTCGATAAGTCCCTGATGATGATCCGACCCTGGCACGCACAGCACAAGAAGTCGTCCGTCACCGATATCCCCCGCTGCTGGCTCACGATCAACTTCTCGTGGAGATCGAAATAGTTTCGTAGCGTGATCACCTTACAAGCTTCCTGTACCGAAAGCTGCAGGTGGTAGTCGCACATCATCTTCGCTAAAGAATCCTTCAAGTCTTGTATCTCGCAGCCCGACTGTATGTTCTCTATCAGCATGCGAGGGTCTACGTAGTTGCCTATTCTCTTAAGCAGCAGCGTCACGTAGTCGGGCTTGTCTACAGTGTGTCTGATCAGGTCCGTCCATAGCTCCATGTCGTTGTGCTCTTGACAGAAGTAGATGGCTTGGTTGATGTCATTCAGTTGTTCGATTATGATCTGCAAAGCGTCTCTGGTGCTCCCTGTCCTTCCCAGTAGAAACACCATTTCCGGGTAAAACTTATTGCTCTGACAAACTTCCAAAGCTTTCTCTATGTTATAATTATCGTTAGATTTCAAAAACGGCAGAAGTTTCTCTCTGGCGTATTTGGCGTACAATAACACTAGTTTACCGTGATACTTGCCGTTAGGCTCAATCTTACTATAGGCGTCTAAATATTTGAATAGATAGACGTCATTGTTGGCAAGTTGTCGTTCTACGACTTCGACGGGCACTTTCGCTTTGATGAGCACAGATATGGCTTGGTCGCAATCCAGAGTCATGAGATCTAGTATTTTGTCGTGAATCACGTTGTGCATGTTGTATTGTGTGATTAGTTTGAACACGTCTGGATGTTGCAGTGTCAAATAGGTATTCAAAGCTTTATCATATTTTTTCTGATGGCAATACAGTAACGATAAAGCTTCTAAATAAGTATTTTTGTCCACTTGAGTACTAAGTAAATAATCTAAAACTTCTTTTACAATAATTCCGGTTTTATATAGCGCTGGGTTCCATTCCTGGACCAGCTTCAAGAAGCCAGGCGCGTCGACTTTTAAGTACTCACAAAGTATTAACTCGTATACGTGAGCCGGCAACGCTTGTTCGGGAACTTTGGGCACGTAGGGGCTGATAGCTCGCAATTGATTCACTTCCGCGAACTTAAGCGCCTGTGCCTCCCAAAGATTTCTGTCGTTTTTACATATCCTGGCGCACAATACGGCGGCTTCGTCATACAAACGTTCGCTCATCAGGTGGTCGACGTACTGCACGCCAACCGTCACAACGGAGTGCGTCATCGTTTTACCGCCGACTTCTTCCAGGACCGTGATCGCTTTCTCGAAGCGTTTATTTTCAGTGAGCCATTTTACTCGATCGTCGATATCGTAAGGACTAGCTACTATTATGTCTTTAGGGGAAACTATGAAAAACCTATTTTCTTCGATGAGCATTTCTAAATAATAATCGTTACAAGAATATTCTTCGTAGCCGCGAATGTTTAGGCTGTCTGTGGACACTTCACAAAATTCACAGTCTTTATAATCGGCCACGATGAGGACGGGTCTCTGCGCTTTACAGGTTTCAGGGTCACATTCTTTGGGCACTCCAAGCAATACCAGTTGGTCGTTCAAAGGACCCAAGCCACTGATGAAATAGTCTGTGGTTTGTATGGTATACACGGGGTCTACAAGATATTCAGTCACATCTCGAGTTTGTAGTTCTATTTGGCTTCGTTTTCGTATGACGCATATTCTGACGGTGTCGACCCAGCCGATCATGAGTGTTCTGGGCGCGGACCACAGCAGGTTGCAGCGGTAGTCCTCGATGGAGCGCTCGGGACTGCGCTCCCACTGGATGAGGCCGAGCGAGCAGCGCGCCGCCAGGTCGTACACACGCACGCCCACCTCGCTGGCCCACGCCACGAAGCGCTCGTGCCACGACATCGCCTGCACGTAGCCCTCGCACTCACACAGCACTGTGCTGCGGAGACGGTTCAGGAATGATTTGTCGTATAGTGTTAGCTTATTATCACCTGTAACATAAATAATTATGGGTTACATTCGGTATATATAAGCCTATTTCATCTTACAGGTTATCCTATCCTAAGTTAAATGCACCAAGGGTTTCGTTTACACGCTTAGACCTGACAAATGTGGTACGCATTTGAATGCGCTAATTAAACAAGTGCTGTCTGATTGCGCTTATTGTAATTAGAGAGGTGCTATAAGTGCGTGAAGGATGTTTGTATGTCATACTCATGTGTAATAGCATTTTTTCGCGATTACACAGACATACATTGTTAAACACAATGTTATAAATAATAAAAACTGCTAATTGAACTTATCCAAGTCATAAAATTCAGAATCGAGACTTAACTCCTGAAGATGATTTGGTTTGGTTAAACCACGGTTTCATTTTAACTGACATTTCTAATCTAAACTAATTTTATTAAGAGGAAAGATTTATATTTTAGTAGGTATGTTTGTTACGAATAAACTTAAAAACTGCTGGACGGATTTCGATCATTCTTTCACCATTAGAATGCTACACGATAACGGGAACTAAGCGGGCAAAATCACGCAGGGACCATTGTATAATAATTTAAACGACTTTATACTTGGTCATCATATAGAAGGTATGAAAGACAATGAACATATTTTTAAATTAGCTAAGTAAGAGTTACACGGAATCTTTGCTTTAAAAGTAACTTTCTTCGGGATTTCTTCGATTAAAAAATAATTTTATTAAAAATTATATTTTAAATGTTATGTGTATGTGTGACTGTGTGTGTGAGTGATGATAAAATCCAGTATAATACTCATATGGCTGCTTTATATATTGACATAGTTTACTAATGATATTGATATTTTATCAGCCCAATTTAAACTCAACAACCTAATACTAACTTCATTATAATATTTTATACATTTTGTGATGTTTCAATTGTTTTTTAATAATTGGTAGGACTATTTGAGATCAGTATTGTTATTGAAACATGTTGAAATAGACATTTTTTTGGGGTTCAGTAGTCCACAAGGCACCCAGTAGTTACAGTATTGTTATGTCTTTCCGTTCGTCACACCAATTGTCACGAAAATTGGTGGAGACATGTATATTGAAGATCCAAAATTTGGTTTTTCAAATTATGGAAAAATATTTTTTTACAGTTACATAGGTATACAAAACGAAAAGTTAAAAAAATTCAATTCGACTAACCTCATCATGTAGGGTATTGTTAGAAAGGTCTCTTAAAATGCAACAAAAACAGCCTTGGAACTATGGATATCAAACTCCCCAGTCTCGAGATAACCTAATAAATAGTTAAAATTATAGCGTCCCCCCCCTTAACTTTTGAAATATTACTACTTTTTTTTTTAACTATTTGCTCATGGAGATGGCAATAATAAATGTACATGGTAAAATGAGTTCTAATGCCTTTCAACACAAGATGATCTAGCTTCAAATTACTAACAATTACTTCAGGCAATGCATTGTGTGTATAATTGGACTTGCAATTAATTTATCCTTTTGTGGCTATAAGGATACATACTGTTGTTTCAATTTAGTCATTTAGTTTACTTTAGATAGGTTATTCTTATGTACCCAATTATAAACTCTTCAATGTTTTATTTATTATGATACCTACCTATTCTTCATTTCATATGGGAAGAGTCCAAGGACAGGGCCCAAAAAACAGTTTTTTATAATAGTCAGGTTTTTAAACTTTTTTTATTGTCATAATATAGATTTTTTTTATATAATTAATTTGTGCTATTTTAACTTTTTGATGAATTTTTAACATTTTTTACACTATTTAATAATTTTCTTATATTAACATGTGCCTAATCAGGTGACTTGGAGAGATGACAACTAAAAACAACAACTTAATAGAATGTATGTATACAAAAATGTATTTAGAAATTTGTCTGACAAGTACAAGTGTATGTAAATACCTAAGTGCTGAATAAAATTCATTATTTCATTGTCTGGATTTAAGCCTGCAATTTTCCTACAGCCTTCAGTGACAGTGAATCCTAATGAGCTGATGATATGTATAATAAATACATGTTGGACTTTTTATATAATGTAACATCTATGTACAATAACCATGTTTTTGGAAAAATAAATATTATTATTATTTATTATGAATATTTAATTCTTTTACCACATTACTAAGCAGCATTGTAATTAAAATAAAAACCTATTTATAATAAATTAATGCTGTTTTGTAACCACTAACATTGTAATGTAATAAACTTAACAAAATATATTACAACATAGATTTTTATAATAAGGTAATGTTTGTGATTTTGTAGAGGGTAATCTCTGGGTCCTAATTTCAATCAATTTGAGTCCCCGGGTTCTCCTATTATAAGCATCTGAGGCCTGCTATCTGGTGGTTCTAGAGACTAAATAGAGGCACCGGCTCTTGCTACATAAAAGTTGGGACCAAGTGAAGTAGTCCAACACGCCACCACTATCTCTCCCACTATGAGAAGATTTAAAAAGATATCCAACTCTTAAAAAAGGTGGTAATATCTACTGAACCAATTTCATTAGCTGTTAGGAATATGTTAGGAACCAGATTCATGCGGAAGAAATTGCACGGGACCTCTAGTCTTTTGGTAAAAGGCTATTTAAACAGGATTCACAGAGGCTAAATAATGTGTAATATCTGTTAATAATTCTTTTGTTATCACATTACCTGTTAGGAATCTTCTCCCTGATCCAGATTTGAAATAATAAGGATCCAGAGCTATGGACTTGACAACTCTTCCCAGAGACAGGTTGTGGGTGTTGTCATCGGAGTACAGGCCGTATATGAGCACTTTGCCATCGTCCGAACAGCTAGCAATGTAGTCTCCATTCACATCCACCGAAATCTTGTTCACAGCGATAGCATGAGCTTGCAACTCCTTAGTACTTCCATCTCGCGATATTGGGACGGTATTACCTTCGTGGTCTAGAAGATGTATCACCCCCCATTGTGTCCCTAAACAAATAAACTTGGTATGCACACAAATACAGCTCACTGCATCTCTTAACAAGATATTTTTTACATCGTTTTCCAGTCTATCGTATTTAAGTTTTGGCTCCTCGTCCGGCGGCAAACTGTCACAGCTCTCGTAATTCACAGCCATGGCTAGTATTTTAGGGGCATAAATCGTGTTTCACTATCACATAATAGATTTGTAAATAATTATTCTGTATTTTCCTTCACAGTACATTTCGATCAAAATCAATTTGACATTTATAGATAGTGTTGCCACTTTTGCAAAACTGGTGGTAATCTAAAAAGTTTGCAGCGTGAAAAAATATCAACAGAGAATTAAATTTATAAAAACGTGAAATTAGTACTACTTTTAAGCTATATATTTATCAACTTTACTTACTTTACGACGTGCAGTAAACATTGTATTTAAACTTTTTAATATAAAACCATAGACAATTAAATAAAAAAAGGTGAAAAAACCCGCGTTTTTCAAACATATAACGTGATTCCAATAAAGTTACGGACTACTACTAACTGGGTACACTATTTGATTTTTTCAAATTTACTACAAATATGATGGACATAAGACAAGGGTTCAATACAAAGCGGTTCGAACAATACTTATCTCCATTTGGAAAAAGGGTATTGCAGAATTTACAAAAGCAATGGACCAAAGGTACCTAAATTGTTTGTCTTATAATTACATTTTGTTTAATCAAAACTTATGCCAGATGAATGATATATATTGAGATTTATCAAATTTATATTCGCAGAATCTAATCATAATAATATGCAATGCAGAAATAATAGATACGAGTGCGATAATTTCTATCCCAGGTACTCAGGAAAAAGGACATTTTCGTAAGTAACATCAGAAGACAACATTTTAGATGGTGTGGCCTCGGACCAAATAAAAAGTTAATATGGATTTCTATGAGCACTGATACAATCTGTCTCTCCGTGTACGTACACGCGGATCAAACAAAACTATGCCTTATATTGTCTGTCGATCTATCGCAGCGACCGGTGCTTGATGTGATCAACTTTCTTTTTTTTTAAATAATAATGTGAAGAAAGAAGGTGTTTAAAATGAAAATATTTTTATGTGGTCTAAGGGACTACATATCCACTGAAACTAAGCGGACTGCCACTTAGTTTCAGTGGATATGCTTTCAGATGCAAAAAATATACCTATTATTATATTAATAAAGCCAACTGGATTCACACGAATCTGAGTTGACTTCCGAAAAAAAAACATTATCGTATTATTTCATACATCTTAACATAATTACCTACCTTCCTACTTTAAAAAACACATTTACAAAGGGTAGTTTGTTAAAGTATCTAATGATTCATAACAAATTTTAGCTTTAACACAGACTCAGAACAACCCCGTGAACTAACGTTTAACGAGCATAGTAGTTTGAATTTCAACCTACAAGAAAATGTTAGTCATGAAATACCTAAATCCACAGAAATTATTAGAATGGTACAGGCCAATGAGGTTGTTGATACAATTATGTGTAATAATAGCTCAGTTAATACTAAAAGAAACTTATACGACAGTTGCAATGAAATACCCGACGTAGAAATTTCAACCCCTATAGATTTCTTTGATTATAGGACGTGTAACAAAAGTCCAGCAATGGATATAAACTGGGACAATATGTTCGATACAGAACTATTTATTGACAATCCCATTCATAAAATAAATAATGAGACTGTAATACACAAAGACAAACAATGTATTGACAATGATACTAACATTATAAATCATCAGAAAATAACATTAGTCAGTAATAAAGAAAGAAAAGGCATTAAACGAAAGAATGAGATTACGACATCCAATAATGTTATAGCAAAGAAAGTACTCCAAAATAATAACTGTAAATCATTGAAAAAGTCATCCATGGACCAATTAATGAATAAACCAATGTTTGACTTATCGAAGAACACAACCCGTAAGCAAAATTGTAAGAAAACAGTAAAAAATTGGCTTGACAACATTGAAATCCACAATGATACTCGTTATCACAAATATGTAGATTTAAATGACGCTGCGACTGTAGACAAAGCAAATGATAAAGTAAACCAATTAGAGAAACCACAAGAGGAACCGACCGATGATAATAATGTAAAGAATATAATAAATATGTTTAAAATTGTTATTGATAAAACTAAAAAAACAAATAAAAAGGAAGTTCAATCTTGTCTAGCGAATAAAGGCGGTGTGATGAAGTTTAGTAAACCTTGTCAGTCTCGCACCGGAAGTAAAAATACAAAACGTAAAGAAGATGAATTAGGAAATATAATGTCCGTAGAAACGAAGTTGTCGAACGAAAATAGAAAAGGATTGAAGTCCAAAGCTACAAAAGGGAACAACTTAAAAACCAAAATATTGAACGAGACCGATACAGAGAACCTGATGACAAAGGAGGAACAGCTTGAACCTAAAACAAAGAAGGAGAAAAAAATAAAGAAGTTTGTAGCCCCCATTAGATCTCAAATACCTGTGAAAGAAGTGTTGTACAAAATTGTCAATGTTGATGAAAATAATATTGATACTATAATGGGAGGGTTTCAAGATATTGTAGACAAAGAAGTGACCGTCGTTGTAACATTCAGGTAGGCTTGCATAGATTTCCTTATTTTTAGTATACTCACGATTATAACAGCTGTACAATTTTAGTGGTTCGTCTATTCGGGAGTAAGTTCTAAAGCCAACCTACTCACTTTTTCAAACCTACGACAGCGCATGAATAATTTCAGCGTGTGATCTGTGCTTATTTTTCGTATGATATTTCAGCAATGGGTTCTGCCAGTTAAACAACCAGTACACAGACGATGCGTGCAGTCCTGATGGGATTCTCTTCAGTTATGAGGACACTTTTTACTATATCAAGAAAACCAGCAAATTTGTTATGTAAGTGTGTGTTACCTTCCTCAAAATCTACTATAATTCTTATTATCTTAGACTACCTATATTTTATAGCTTCATAGTTCGTGATGAGGTCTTTTGATTGAGATTGAGTGTTTGATTTAAAAGCTTTTTTTTTTAGGCAATCAATAAAGCAATTATTTTATACCAATAAAATAATTTGTTACGATGGACGCTGCATCCTGATGTACTTAGTGGATTTATTGCACGTGGACATAAATGACATTCATATGTACGATACTAAGGTAAATTGAGCCGCAGTGTTAAAAGTCTAATGAGTTATATAGGGTAGGTACTGATCAAATCCTACCTACAAATTTGCGTACCAAAAACCATGTAATTAACTTGGTGGGAGAGTGACGGGCATGCCTGCGTCCGTGCATCCAGACATATTGTATAATGCCTGGATGTATGGATGTATGTGTGTTTGTTGATCTGTTACTAGGTTAACAAAAAAAAATTAAAATTAACCCTCACAATTTATAATATTAGTAAAAGGGCGACGACCTACATTGTTTACCTATTTGTTGTATAATGTTATCACGTAAGTGACTAATTTTGTCTTTTGTGATAATAAAGATATTTAAACCTAAACCTATCCTACAAGTTTAATATTAATCACTTTTTATCGGTTCAGTTTATGTAGCAATTACTTATATTACGCATTTTATGCGATAAAAATTAAATGCAGCTTTATTTATTTTACCTTTTAATTTATCCAAAGATTGGATCAAGTCTTTTAGATCCTGACCTTCCCCCTGAAAACTTCGCGGACGTGCAGAAAACATTGTCGTATACCGCTCCGTACACCATAGCGACGGACTGCACGCTTCAGAAGGCGGCTTGGTACACCACCCTGCTGAAGGAATGTTGGACCAAGCTGTATGACTCACTGGTCGAAAACTTACTGTGGAAGGTCTTCGTGGATTTAGAAATGAGGTTGCTGCCGATTATTGCTAGTAAGTCATAACGAAGGGAGCCTCCAAAATGTATTTAAGAATTTGTTACTTTTGGGTGCTAGTTTTGATCCTGCTTGTTCTTTAGATATGGAGCGACGCGGCGTCTTAGTCGATATCCCCAAACTAAAATCTATGGAAAAATTACTTCTGACCCGGATGAAGCAGGTGGAACAGGAATGCTACAAAGCGGCAGGGAAAGTGTTTCAGATCAACTCAACGGTGCAAGTACGAGCCATACTGTATGACGAATTGAAGTTAGATGAGAAGTGCAATGTTAAGATTAGGCAGACGCTGTGCAAGGGAGCTAAGTCTACATCAGAGATTATGGTACGTGTAGGCTAGTTCAACGGCTTTTTCCCCTGAGCTTAAAAGGACTACGTGACAGAATCTTCTTGGGTTTTATCCATCTGCTTTTTTTGTATAAAAGTATATCTATAATTCGGAAGTCATTGATGGTCTTCATCGTGATATTAATTATTTGTCGCAATACTAGTTCATCTTCATCGCAATCAGAGGTGACTTGTCTCCTTTATTTTCATACCATACAGTCCACTACTACCTATGTACGGTATCTATTCTATTCACTGATACAAGTAAATATACGTATAATATTTTCTTATACTAATTTTCAGCTGCGCAGTCTTACTGCTGTCCATTGTCTACCGCGGTTGATTCTCGAGTATCGTCACGTACACAAAGCACATGCCACTTTCCTGGCTGGAATCGCTCAGCACGTGAAGAATGGAGTCGTTAAACCTACTTGGTAACATAATAATACTTTGTATTTTTTTTTAAATTTAATTTTATGTCTGAATTTAGAGGAAAATATACTAAGATGTGCTTTCTTTTGGACGGGGACTCTAAATCTATAAATGTTTTCATTTTTCATATACCTATATGAATTGCAACATACAACTGCTATGGTACTTCACTATCACTTTCTAAGATAAATTTTGTTATACACATTTTTGTTTAAGAATCTTCATTAGCTCGTTTACATCCTCTGAACAGACCTTGGCCAGAGCCAGCCAAGCCCGGATCGTTGAGAGTTTTTGCCACGCTTGGCAGGTGGCTTGGTGATCGCATTGAGGTAGTAAATAACTTAGAGGTGATATAATTATATATCAATGTTATAAGAATATTTGTTATATTCAACCTGATAGGGAGCAAACTGCAGCAGCGACCGGCCGCATAGCTTCAAACAATCCCAACTTGCAGGCCATACCGAAAGTAGCCTTTAACATGGTTATGTTCCCAGACACAGAAGATATTGGTAAGAAGTAGATAATGATAGCTTGTACCTATTACCGGTCTTACTTTCTGCTAAAACAAGCCGAAAAAAAGAATAAAATGCACAAAGCTTGCACCTGATATTTCAAGAAGCTGAAGTTAAATGGGAATCCTAGGATTTTCATCGATGTGTATCATCTATTCCTTTTTAGGCTTGTGCGATTAGGAACTGAAGAATGGTAGATAGTTTCTAATAACAACATACAGCTGCTGATGGTAGGAAGATATGCGTTTGGAAGAAACAAATGGCACCGGGAATAAGAGCAGTTTCACTTCATCCATGTTTCAGTTTCATGTTTGATTCTAAAAAAGGCACGAAAATCATAACTATCTGCAACATTTTATACAATTGAGGCAATATCCATCCATCCTTTGGATTCACCTTATTCATTGGTCCTTGCCTCTCATTGCCAGTTTCTTATGTTCCAGCGACTACGCCTCTAAACTTCCGTTCGGTATACATCGCGTACCCGGACCACTCTCTGATCGCGGCCGACTTCAAGCATATTGAGTGTCGAGTGTTCGCGCACGCGGCGGCTGACAGGAGTCTCATGAGTGCTCTCGCCTCTGATGACCTGTTTAAAGTGCTGGCAGCTCAGTGGTGGGTCTTACCTGGAATTATGTCTATTGAGCAGTAATAGGATATATTACCTAGAACTATTGACGTGTAAAAAACGATGATATCTGATTTTTGATTCTGTTTTTGGTATCTTCCAAGACGCAATATTGATTAAAGGTTTAAGTGGTTTGTCAGCATGATATATATTGATTGTAGCGACATCTACAGTGACCACATAAACTATAAGAAGACTAGTGTACTCTGCATCGCGCAATACAAGTTTGCAAGCTAATTCGAACAAGTTCTGAACAATAACAAACAACCGTCAGCCGTCGGGCATACTACCTCGCCCGGCGACGGCGATCTTCATTTCCTGCGGATGATAACTACCATCCGTTCCTCCACACTTTATTGTGTTATGCGAAAGTTTTATCTACTTGGGAGGCACCAGGAACAGACCCAAAATATTGCTAGCACATGAAATGTTGAAAATGCTAAAGCGAGACTCAACAATGTTGGACTTTGGTCAACCCTGACGTTTAGGTACATACACCATTTTTCGTTCACGTAGGTATACTTACTTGTAATTTAGTGCCACAATTTTTTTCTTTCTAAATTTGTTCCAAAATTGTTTGTCTTTATAAAAGGCTGCACAAGCCAGAGAATGAGATCTTGGCGACAGAACGCGAACGCACCAAGCGCCTAGTGTACGCCAGTCTGTACGGCGCGGGCACCAGAAAGCTCATGGATATACTCGACGTGTGCTACGACCAGGCCCTACAAGTGTCGGCCAGCTTTAATAGTAATGCTTTGTTTTTATACCACATTAATACTAGAACACTGACACCCTAAGTTCTATATCGACTGCCAAGGCCGGGGACGAGCCGAATGATTAATTTTAATTTGAAAAGGGTTAACTACCGATGTGGAATACATCGGTCTACTTTTACAAAATGGATGGCATTAAAATCTACTTACATCAATAATTCAAGATAAATAAGAATAGATTGGATCTTTGAATTCCAAATTAAAAAAATAGCATAATTCAGTTCCCTGTAGAATCACTTAGGGGAGTATAGATACGATTGTTATAACAATCGGGCTTAACGTGATTTCCGAGGCACCAACCAGACCCGGGATATCAAAGATTTTACACAAATATTTCTTGTACGGCGTGAAAATCATACTCACGACCTTAGACTTATACCGCCGCGGACATTGTCCACTTGTATCTTATTGGGACGTAACATAACTGTTCTAGTTAAGCCAAACTTTGCCGGGTGCTTGTCATCCATTCATACTTCTAGCTGTTTTTTTCGCCTAATTCCACCCTGAACTTTGAGCTCCACAATTCAGCATCAACCAGAAAATATAAGAAATCGTTCGTGTTATAGGAACATTCCCATCTTTGAAAAGCTTCGCGCGCTCAGTGGTGCAACGTTGCACGGAGCAGGGACGGAAGTTAAGCACGATGTGCGGGCGCGGGAGAACGTTGCACAACATCGCTAGTGCTGACTTCTCTTTGCGCTCGCACGCTGAAAGACAAGCTGTGAACTTCGTTGTGCAAGGTAGCCAATTGTTTCACTCTCAAGTCATCATTTCACTTTACTATTGAACATAGGCGTCACCCCAAGCAGTTTTTGCCATAGTCCATATACACTTGGTAGGCGGGTTGGCAACTGCAGTATTATGTAAAGTGTGAGGCCGGCCAAACCAAGGCCAAGGAGAGCTCGCCAAGACTTTTAAATTTGACTATTCTTCTTTTTTTATGTTTGATTATAGCCCTACCACTCTCCCACTTCAAGACTTTAAAAAGGCAGGTAGGGTTGTCCTAGCACCAGCCAGACTCAGAAACAAAGATTTCCTGTCCAGCGCGTAAATCAAGACTAGGCCACGGATACGGTTGTATTTTATCATATTTATATTGTAGGTTCAGCGGCGGACCTGTGCAAGCTCGCTATGATATTGACAGACGAAAAGTTACGAAGCGCAAGTCCAGCGATGGACGCCCAGCTGTTGCTACAGATACACGACGAGCTGGTGTGGCATGTGAGGGACGAACACGTGGACAGAGCGGCCGGTGAGTAGCTATGATACTGACAGACGAACAGCTGTGAGTCCAGCGCTGGACGCCCAGCCGTTGCTACAAATACATGACGAGTTGGTGCGGTATATGAGGGACGAACACGTGAACAGACTACCCACTTCGCCCCTTTTCTTTGTTTTAGGATAGAAGAATTTTCAAAAATCCCTGATTGTCGTCATATTATAAAGAATACACACTCATATTTTCCAGGTCTCTATGGCCAACCATTCAAGCTATACCTACGTTGATCCATCAGTCAGTATTGACTGACTGATGGATCAACGTGAAAATAAATGATTGCATTCAGGAAAATAGCGCGGACGGAGAAGTATGAAATTTCGCACACTTAAAGTTTATATAGAGTAGGAGTGCAGAATGCTATTTTTTTTTAATTATCTCCAAATTTCGACCACGGGGCCACTACTTAATATAAAATTGCCTGTTTACATTCCAGCTATAATAAAGCGTACGATGGAGGGATGTGGTCGAGAGGGCGGCTTGGTCGGCACTTTGCCTGTGACACTCGCGGTCGGTAAGAACTGGGGAGAGATGCTGCCTTACTGTCCTACCGACTGCGACAATTTGCCACCACGGACACCTTAGAACTAATTTTTAAGTACTACTATAAGTATGTTATAAGTAAAATAAAACTAATTATTGCAAATTTATTAAACTGACTTTTATTTTCTACCTATTACGGTATATATAACATTCCGTGAGTATATTCATATTATAATTAAAAGCAAAACTTATTGGTACACTTTAGTCCATACTTCTAAATTATACTAAATTGCATAATAAATATTTAATTACATGAATTACATTATATTTATTTACACATTTTCAGACAATATCAAAAATTGTTCACTAATATTTTATTTTTTGTAACATCATTAGTTATTTTTTAAAGATTACTAGCAGAGTTTTTGCACATTTCTCACATTCTTGTTAACCCCTCGTGCATAGCTAAAAGCTTGTTGTTGCGAGTGGGTTCACGTCGGAAGTGCAATGGGTGAGGATCGAACCGGCGACCACATTCTCGCAAGTCAGACTCTCTAGTCATTGGGTTACAGCCGCTTGTATACTCTCGTACACAACTCGTAATTTTTAAACATTTTGTGCAAGACCTAGTTAAGAATGTTTGAATGGTTGTGCTATAATAAATAAACTTCTTTTTATAACATTAGTCATGTATGTACATGTTCATTTAATATCGAGTATACTAAAATTAATTAAATAAGACTAAACTAAAGAATCTAAGCAGACTGAAGGTATGTAGATATTATGGAGGTCAATTATAGCAGATTATATAGTCTCTGATTATAGTTAAATACTCCAGGGACAAGAATAGTTTTAAACAGCCGGACATTTTCTAAGTAGTCAAAATGATTTTTCAACATCCTACTAATATTATAAACGTGAAAGTTTGTAAGTATGGATGGATGTTTGTTACTCTTTCACGTAAAAACTACTGAATTGATTTGGTTGAAAGTTAGCACGCAGAAAGTTTATAAGCTGGATTAACATGTAGGCCATAAAATAAAACGCTCCAACCCACTGGAGCATAGTGACTCGGGTAAAACCGCGGGGCGCAGCTAGTGTGGTATAATAATCCTCCCCGACCGTAGTCAACCACGGTAGTCAATCTCTAATGAGATTAGCCATCTGGGCAGGACATATTATAGTGCAGTGCACGCAGGTGCACCCCGGTAGGTTAGTTCTACCGACACGATCGATGAGAGATTAGACGCAGGATCAACAGTTCAACGTGCTCTCACGCACAGGTACACAAGTTGGTAGTAGGACACACTACCAACTTCAAGCCTTGGGGCTGGAACTAAGATTTTTCTAAATAGAAAATTTCAAGTAATATAATTTTTCTGCCCTACCCGGAAGTCGAACTCGGGACCTCCATAGTTACAGTTGTACATATTACGACTAGACCAAAGAGTTAAACCGAATGTGACTTGGATAAAAATGTCTTTATTGCCTATTGTATTATTGCAGCTACATTAACTTAACAATAAATGTGTTTGAACTTTCGCGATTTGTACACATAATTGATAGTACTCGCGGGTCTCAATCGCGGTATAATTTTAAGGCAAATCATTACCTTTTTAATAATCCGACGTTTCGACGTCGTGACGTTGTAAGTGTAGTGTGTCGAACGACCGACAGTTCCGTAGGTAGCAAAAATAAAAATTATCACGACCAAGTGGGGGTAGTTGCCGAAACCCGCGCTGTTCGAACACGCCGTTGGTGACACTCATCAGTCTATCCGTGACCACGACTGGTGTAAACCCACGTCGAAACGTCATTCTGTTTTTCATGCATCGTAAACGTTGAGTACCGAAGACGTTTTTATCAAAATCATAATAATATCCTTACGTGTTTAGCCTCTTCGTGATTATTCGAAACTAATTACTTTAAAAGTATTTAATAGTAACACAATATAGTAAAGCATAAAGTACTTTTAAAAGTAACTCCTACTTCTTAATTAATTAAAAATATAATGAACTTGTTATCATTACATCATGGTATACATACATAACCCGTGACCTCTCTAATAATAATACAGTTTTTAATGCAATCTACAGTTTTAAAAATCAATTAGTACATACAATCTATTAATTGATTTTTAATGAGAATAATTATTTAATACAACTGAAAAATACAAGCATTACCTAAAATAGAAGTCCAGATATAATTTACATTCTGAAGACTAGTTTATTATGAGCGCATAGCACTTAAAACTATGTTCTTATTTTTCTCGAAAATATTTACAAATCTAACTTAATATCAAAGCATGAGCAGAGTTTATATACAGTTATGTACAGTCTACCAAGGAAATACATTTACAACTTCTGTATTATGAATGTTAATAAATAAAATAAATTTATTTCAGGTAAGACCCATATCAGATAACATACACTTATATGTGTAGACCTATCTCCGTGGTTAGATATCTCAATATGTTGTGCTGACAAAGGAACAAATTTTATTTCATTCGTTCGCAAAGACAATGGCGCGGAACAGCGGTTTCAATAAAACTATAATTTACTATTATTCCGTATAATAATACGATTTATTCGTATCGAGCATTGAAACTAATACATTTCTTGTAAAAAACAAATACCTCTGTATGTAAGTATTTGCATTTTTTTGAGTATTCAATTTAACACAATTCATAAAATAGTTATCATAATTCAATAAGCGGGTTTCTTCGAGACTTTCGTCATTAATATCAGGGTATCATCCAAACTTTAATCAAACTGTAGTATTTAATAAAATTTTACATTTGATGGTTTACAAAAAGACACAGACACCGCCACCGTATCATCCATATTGATGATACTGCGAAACCACTGTTTATTTCATTCATAAACTTTTTTCTTTTACTGCTAAGAGTGCCAATAGATCGCGTCGATCGAAGATAGATCGACTAATCGAAATCGACGATCGAAAGTTTCTACCAATAAACAACATTTACATTTCATCTATGTACTAAATAAATAAGTAACTTGTATTAAACAGATTTCATCGAGACTTGTTAACTAATTAGCACATTATTTAAGACAAACGTTTCTTTCACTCATACTTAATATAATACAACTATCATACAAAACTTATTTATCACAGTTAAAAGCTAACTTTGTAACACGATTGCTTAAAAATTATGTCATAATATATTATTCAAGCTTCTGTTGAATCTCAATCTGACGTAGCGACTGAGGCGCCTGCGACGCAACAGCAAAGATCGTGAAAACAAATTTCCAGAAACACTTCTTGTCGAGTACACCAAGAGCACCAGTCCGAATTGCACCTACCGTTATCCACGAAAGACACCTATCAACATAATATCATAATGTTTCTGTCCATGAAGAGCGCCTCTAATTTAGCAGCTAGGACGTATTTTTCACCTATGCTTGGATTTTATTTAACCTGGCTATGGGATGTATTTAGGCGGGATCATTAACACTCATCGTGGTTTAAAAAATAAATTACAATCCATGAAGAGTACCAGTCAAAAATATTGATCGGTGCCGTTCGTATATAAGGGTAGGTGCTATTCCGATGGGTGTTGTAGACGGGCTCCCTCAATTTTTCGACATAAACTTTGACATTTTTGTTCCTCAATGTTATCATAATTCACTTTAGTTAGGCGTCAAATATTATATCTATTTACAGGCAATTCTAATAGAATAAACATAGACATTAATAAATTTAGACCACCATTGACGCATGCAGGACCGGACTGCACCAGTAGGACTTGAACCTGCAACTAAGGTAAGGCCCCTAATATCCAGACTATTCAGCATCGGTCGTCTCAAAGTCTTTAAGGGCGCCATTCTTCAATAAATCTTACCATCGTTAAGTATCTCAAAAATTTCATTTAGTTCTAACATCGTGTACGTAATTTTTTGGCGGTTTTAATATTTTTATGCCATTAGCTAGATTAGGACACACGTTGTTTCGCTAATCAGAAACACACATCGCCCATTAGAAACTCGTAAAATAAAGTAAAAATGGTGTCTATGTAACATTCTATGATTATTTAACTAATTTTTGACATACCTTCATAGTTTTATAACATAAACGACTGTAAGAATGTGGATATTTCAGCGAAACCTTCCCTTGTTTACATTTCATTTTGCTTTTTGAACACGGCAATGTTAAGCGCAAGTAAGTTAGAAACAGAACGGATGTATATTATCTTCAGAAGTATTTGGTCGTAAGTGCAACTTTACGATACAGCACATACGTCGAATGTTTCCGAAGTATAATGGCACATCCGACCTTCTCTGAGTTCTAGATTTACAAGTTCCTTCTTAGTCATAACTTCACTCCTATCAAGGTGAAAAGGCGATTGTTTTTGAGAGATATTCTTCTATACCTCACGGAGTTGAGGCCTTCTTCCTTGCTGAGTCGTCTGTTTTCCGCCATTATGTGTTCTCGGTATATGTTCTTTGACTCCGGGGGATGCACCAGCATGGTGTAACGAGACATGTGGCGAGGAAACCTGGGGAGATTATAGCAAAAGGTAAATAAAGTGGATGTTTTTAATTATTCAAAAGTTATTGAATATATTTTAAGATTGGTGGCTAACACAAGTTGCTTTTAAAACTTGGTGGTTTGTATTCGTTTCCCGCTAGGGACAATTAGTTGAAGCACAGGTGATGTGGTGGATCAGTGGCTACGGTAGTTGCTTCTGAGACCTGGTGTTCCGGGGTTCGAGTCCCAACCGAGACAAATAATTGTGAGAGCCACAATTAGTTGTTTAAAAAAAGTAAAAGTTAAAAACAAAAAAGGAGAAGATAGTGGTACTAAGTCTGTACACACGGACATTTTTGTTATAAGTGACCGTAAATAATGTGTTTGTCTCCCGTGATACTCTCCTCTTTTTTTTTTGTTGTCCGGGGGGAATGCATTGACGCATTCCCACCGTCAGCGCGCGAATACGCTGCAGCGGCGAATATGTAGGGCTCGCCTTCTCCATAGCGTGGTATGCTAAACTCATACCACGAGGAGAGGACCCTACACCACTAAAACCCCCCGGACACTCCTTCGATCCGCCGTTGGCGGATTTGTTGGATTTGTTTCCGTCCCGAATAGCAGAATACATTTTAAAAACAAAAGAAAGTCGTGTTAGTTACACTATTTATAACTCAAGAACGGCTGAACCGATTTGGCTGAAAATTGGTAGGGAGGTAGCTAAGAACTGGGAGAAGGACATAGGATTTTTGGGTAGGGGTAGGGTAGGGTAGGGGTAGGGTAGGGTAGGGGTAGGGTAGGGGTATGGTAGGGGTAGGGTAGGGGTAGGGTAGGGTAGGGGTAGGGTAGGGTAGGGGTAGGGCAGGGTAGGTGTAGGGTAGGGGTAGGGTAGGGGTAGGGGTAGGGTAGGGGTAGGGTAGGGGTAGGGTAGGAGTAGGGTAGGGTTAGGGTAGGGGTAGGGTAGGGCAGGGGTAGGGTATAAAAGTCTACCCGTGCGAAGCGGGCCGCTAGTATATAATAAAAAAAGCAAATTTAGAACTCAATGTACTTGTGTTTTTTCAAATTTTTAATTATAAGAATTCTTGTTAAACGATCGCTTTGGGAGTGTCAAAGGTATCGAAGGTGGGTGTCATCATCATCGTCAGCCGGTATAACGTCTACATGCGCCTCCCCCGCGGGGGTGTCTTGCCTAGGCGGGTTGGCGTCTGCAGTAGGTATTATGTATAGTACAAGGCCGGTTAAATACTGTCCTGAGGGTCAAGACGTACCCAAGTCAGGCATTCGAATTTGGGGATTTTTACTTTTTAGGTGTGTAATATTAGTCATCCGCCATAAAAAAAATAAGTGTGACACTTAATTTTTTCACCTAAAATTATAACTATTGGTAAGAATTCAATGGTCATAAAATAAGAAATGTTACTGCAATAGATAGGGCCATAAATGTTAACGTTAATCTATGAGATATGCAGAATGTATACAAGTATATTTAAGTATATATATTTACATTCCATTGCCGCGTATACGTTGGTAGCGCTGGTACGTGGTTATAAACTAGCTTCCCACGCGCGGTTTCACCCACTTAGCTATATTTCCCGTGGGAACGTCAAAATTAAAAATAGTCAATAGCCTTTTTTTTGTTGTCCGGTGGGAAATGCTTTTACGCATTCCCACTGCTACTGCAGCGTATGCGCGCGCTGGTGGTGGGATATGTGGGACTCGCCCTCTCCATAGCAGTGGTATGCTTACTTATACCACAAGGAGAGGACCCTATACCACTAAAACCCCTCGGACAATCCTTAGATCCATCGTTGGCGGGGTCCGGGTACGCACGAAGCAATCCGGCCCCCCAACGGCACCCGCCGCCAATATGGCGCCGCGGGATCTCCTGGGCCACCACTGACTGTGACCCATTTGCCCAGTTATAGGCACGCCTGGAGTGTGGAGGCGTCCCTACTCTTCATGGGTCGGTCTCGAAGGAACGGGGCCCATGTGCCCCACTCCCCGCAATAAATGCCTAATAGCCTGCCTCGATAAATGGGCTATCTAACACTGAAATATTTCTTCCAATCGCACCAGTACTTCCTGAGATTAACATGTTCAAGCAAACAAACTTTACACCATTATATATTAGTATAGATAATTAGATATAAATTTAAAAGGACTAGTCAATCTGTAACAGTCTGATTTATATTATTGAGTACTGACCTGATAATTTCCAAGTTATGAGAAGCGATTCTGTAGGCAAAGTCATCGTCCTCGCCCCCCCAGCCCTCGAAGCGGTTGGAAAATCCGTTGACCGCCACGAACTGGTCAGCTTTAATCGCTAGAGCACCACCTAATAGAAATTTCAGTTAAAATCTTAGATACATATGCTTTAACCTCCGTAGCGTAGCGGTATTTGGCTCGCCTTGAACCTCGGAGGTCGTGGGTTCGATCCCCACACCGGACATGAAATCTTTGTGTAAATTCTAAGATTTCTTTCCGGGTCTGGTTGATTGAGGGACTACCCTCCGTGCCTCGGAAAACACGTTAAGCCGTTGGTCCCGATTATTATAACATCATCCATGGACCTATAAAAAAAGGCGGACGGAATTTCGCTGAACAAACAATGAAGCATCACAATGGCGGCGGCGTAATTAGGTGTGAGTGTCAAAAGTGTTGCCAGGTGGAGAAAATTACCCACTAGACGACAATAACTGATAAATTTAAATATGATACTTTTAGAAACAGATTCTAGAATTAAAAAAGGGCAAGTATTTTCTCTGTATTCAGTAGCCTTACTATTTAAAAAGATTTATCAAAATAAAATTCGAAAATCAGTCGACGGTCGCGCTAGATCGGTAGGGATATGGGGGACAAGTGGATATACGTTTGTGACGTATATTGTGTTTAAATAAAGCTATCAATTAATTAATAATACGCACTGAACATATTAACATTTTTATTAACGTAGGTTAATACGCATATAAGCGGTAAACAGGTATTCACTACCTTCTTTGGTACGGCGTAAGCAACAACACGAAGAAGTCCACCTTTAGTTCTGTATAAATCATTATCCTCGAAATGTATACTACAAATTACACTCGATTTCGATGGATTCCAATTGTTCTCATTTCTACTCTCTCTTATTATTTGTATCCAATCATTCTTCCATATGTCATTCGCAGAGGGAAATCTAAAAATAAAATATGTTAGCTACATAGATAAATAGTTGAGTACCATGACACAGCTAAAAAAATTGAAAATGCCAATATAAAATAAGGGTATATGGAGTATATTTGAATTAAATGTGAACGAAACATATAAATCTCCCACATTTAGGGTAATTTTCAACTTGTACTTACTGGCAACATTCTTTGATTTAGTGTGGGATAAATAAATTTACATATAATTTATACAAAGAGAGAAATAAGGTGATTAAATGACTTTCTTACCTATGAAAGGTGATCCCTTGGCTTTTTTTAATGTAACCACTATGGTTCCGACAGCTTTTTATAACACAAGACGGCATCTTTCAATTTTTTATCGCAGAACATTACGCGAGCGCGGTTCGAACCGTAATGGCGGGCGGTAGACTTACTATGACGTCAATGTGTGTGTGACAGCGTGTATGCATTAGTGAGCTGACTTACTATGGGTGCTTCAATACTTTTTGAACAAAACTCCGTCCGCCTTTTTTTATAGGTCCATGACATCATCTATAATAATCGTATATCAAGGAACGGGCTGCAGCGTTTCCTTGTGTGGCACAACATAATACTGCGGTCACCAACCCGCCTGCCAAGTGTGGTGACTATGGCAAATACCCTTCCTACCCTACCCTTGAGGATGATGATGATGATATGCTTTAATAAAGATGTGGAAGACATTTTATCAATATCTGGCGTGTTATCGAAGTTATAACTGTTTATAACTTTATTGATAATTACCCTGTGGTAATTATCAATATATTTATTCAGATAGACACATTTAAAAATAGTAAAAAAAATGTTCTTCTAATGCATCCCCTTTGTTTTTTTTTCTACCACAAGTTCTAGAAGTGGCAACTCTGAGAAGAATATACAAGAAATAGAGCGGTTTTTTGTTCTTTTTAATATTATTGATACTTCGGTCACGGAGTTATCAACAGCAATTAGAATTCAATATTCTGTAGTTAATACACAAAAAGATCTTTGGGTCAGCTAGTCGGTTTATAAAAAAATATCGTAGTAATTTTTTAGTAGACACGGATCTCAAAAATCATTACTTTTTTAATAATCCGACGATTCGACATGTGTTACACCAGTCCTGGTCACGGATAGACTGATGAGTGTCAGCAACGGCGTCTTCGAACAGCGCGGGTTTCGGCAACTACCCTCACTTGATCGTGATATTTTGTTTTATTTTAGCTACCCGCATTGATCCTCGCTTCTAGGTACTATTAATTATTTGTCCAAATCGCGAAAGTTTAAAAACTTAAAAAAAAAGATAAACTCACCAACTAAGTAGCTATACGGCAGCACATTTCTGAACTTATCGATGACGGCGCTCATGTGCCTCGGTGCATTGCTGCACGCGTACAGGTTGGCCTCGTCCAGGGGCAGCAGGTCCACGTCATGTAGGATGAGGCAGGGGAACTTGTCGGCTATAGCCTGCTTGGCGCCCAGGTTCCAGAGGATCCCTTTGTTCCAGATGTTCTCGTCTTGCTGCTCGATTAGGTATACCCTGGATTTTTTTGTGATACTTAGTTTTTTTTAACTATAATAATGGCAATTATAGCACTAACAACCTCCGTGACAACCCCCGTGGGGTAGCGGTATTTGGCTCGGTTTAAATGTCGGAGGTAGTGGGTTCGATCCCCATGCCAGACAAGCAATCTTTGTGTAGATTTATTTCCGGGTCTGGTTGGATGTTATAACAATCGGGACCAAAGGCTTTCCGTGGCACGGAGGGTAATCCCTCAACCAACTAGACCCAGAAAGAAATCTTAGAATTTACACAAAGATTTCCTATCCGGTATGGGGATCGAACCCACGACTTCCGCGATTTCAAGCGAGCCATGTACCGCTACGCTACTTAGGTTGTATAAATATATATTTTATTAAGGTAGATTCCGGTGACTTTTTGTCAATGTATTTTTATTACTATACCAATTCTTATATAGATATGGTTTATCTAGGTTTAATGAGTTTATAGTGTTGATTCAAATCTCAACTTATCAGTAGAACTGTTTCGCTGTCGATAACTTATTCGTTCAAAACAATATTTCGTTTAATCATTTTATAAGATACTCTAGCTGTCCCGCTCGGCTTAACCCGCGTAGGTAATGTTCCCACACTCACAAATAATATGTTTTTTTTTTGGTAATAGTAATTTCAAAATAGGTTCAGTAGATACAAAGATTACCCCCTACAACCTCACCAACAATTCACAAACTCCTACTTACTTATTTATAATATTAGTATAGATAAGACTTTGGGACAGTCCGAGACAAATTTCAATGCTTACAGAGGTGTCTGAGCGACTGCCAAGCGCGGATCTATAGCTTTTAAAAAGGTTGCGGTCACTGTACAGTTTTAAAAATAGAATATAATAATACTTTTAACTGTTTTTTATTAAAAAAATCACTAAAACCACCACTAAAAAAATCTATTTAGGCCGTCAGTTAGATTACGAAAAGACGAAGCCCGTTTACGTCCACTGCTGAACATGGGCCTCCTCTTAACAGACCTTGGCAAGCCAGCATCGTTGAGGGATATCGCCATAATCACCACGCTTGGCTAATAGATGCTGCTGCCCGTCCATCAGACATATGTTCCTTAGGGCTCCCGCACACGGGCCACCGGCATATTTCCTGTAGTTTACAAGAAGCGAGCAGTGTAGCGTGTGGTGGCCACCGGCATCAACCGTGTGCGGCGAGTTCATATAAAATGTGTGAAAACTACAGGAAATATGCCGGTGGCGGCGTTTTGTGGTTGTGGCCGGTAGCCAGTGTGCGGGAGCCCTTAGTCGCCTTTTACGACACCCATGGGAGGACATGGGGTGGTCTATTCTAAGCAGGAAACCACACGGCATTTGCTCTGTATCTTTGTCAAATTTTATTGATTTCATAAATTAATAAATACGTGTCCAATATTTTTTACTAATCTAACTGACGGAATAAATATATTTTTTTAGTCTGTATGCCTATTACTGTTTATATGTCCGCTGGTATACATAAAGTTTAAAAAAAGTAAATATCTGTATACATATAAAGCTGTAGAGTTTGTTTGTTTGCTTGAACCTGCTATCTCTTGAACTACTTGTATAATTTGATAAATTCTTACAGGGTTAGATAGCCCATTTATCAAGGAAGGCTATAGACTAGCGGTAGGCAACACGCGGCACTCGGACTTCTTATTTGCGGCCCGTTAATGTTTTGTAACCGTATCGGGATCAACCGTATACGTATAATTAAGATCCAGCTTTAAGAACGCGCTTCACTCTGCCCAAGAACGAACAAATGAGGATGAACTTGTAAATTTTTCGATGTGATGTGACCACCTTAATATCACAAGTACTTTAAGCCCACCTTTAGTTTATATTGCCGCTTTGTGGCCCTTGTCTGCCAAAAGGTTGCCGACCGCTGCTATAGACAATATTAAATTACAAAGTTCGTACTTAATTAAGAAGCTATTATAAAAATAAATATATATAAGAAATATTACTAACTTGTAATGTATATTTTGCTTCCTCAAAAAATTGTGTATATACGGAAGAAATATATCCAACTGGCTCTGCCGGTTCCTATATGTGACGAGTATGGCAACACTGAACAGAGGGTTGCAATGTTCAGGGGTGTATGTCCCGTTCATTACACCGGTGGCTAAGAAGTCATCGTATTTTGATGGCACCTCCCAAGCATTGATCGTTTTCGTACTCTTGAGCAGTGGCCCGTAACTGCAGTCGGGCTTTCCTTTCTGTAATAACACAAAAAATGTATAGTAGACTGATAATTGCTCAATACTCTCCTAAAAATGATAACTCTTTAAGCCCTTTCCAGCAACCGAGCGTAGAACTTAAGACAGACACACGCTTGTTCGATATCACTAATACAAAAAGCAAAAGCACAAGCCCAAACAATGTTTTCTATCAAAAAAGTTTACGGCGAAACGTGATGTCTAGGATTAGAGATTTCTATAAATTTTGCTTTCTGTATATAGTGATAGTGTATACAAGCGTGTTTCTGTCTTAAGTTCCACGTTCTTAGCAATCTCCCTGTGCCAAGGTTCAAATTCCATAGTTTTTAGTAGCTTAGTTAGTAGTTTATTGTTTTTGGCTTATTAAGGCGGGACCACTAGTCGCCTCAATAAGCCAAAAAACCTTCGTGGCTAGCAACATATTTCCATTCGAAAAAAAGACCAGTAACATTCCCCTTAAAATGGTTTCCAACTCACTGGAACCACACATGATATGACAAAATATAGTGTAGTTGTTAATTTGTTACAAATAAAAATATTAATGTTCTCCTAGGAAAGCGACAGGTTGAATCAACTGGCTGGTACCCCGGTGATTCAACTGCTTGCCTGATAATGATAGACTGGGTAGTCCAATATTTACCTTAACTTAGATGTAGTATGTAACATAGTGGACCTCCACCAACTTTAAAATGCTGAAATACCAATTTGAGTAAAGAAAAAAAAAAACATGAATTACTATTGGTCTTGTTTCCGGCTCATGATTTCACCCACATAGCTCATGTTGCTCGAAAGCTATGTTAGCTTTATAATGGTAGATTTTATTTAATCAGGCCAGTAGATCCTCAGCCAATTCAATGCAAACAATCAAATCTTTTCTCATAATAAGATTAGTATATAGAATTCATGATTATACTATGTATATTTTATATGATAACATATCCACTTTATGTTACATGCTTCCTCAAAGTTTAAGTAAATAATATAATTTGACTACAATCGCTACTGATAGTATATAAGTAACCTTTTTAGACATATTTTTAATTTTATTTAAGTATGTTGTTTTTATTTAAATTATTGTTATGGTCAAAAACTACACCAAATTTTTGATGCCATCTTTTTTATATTTTTTAAAGCTTGTGATTGTGTATTTGACTGCCATAAATAAATATATGTTTTCAATAAAAAATAGAAAAAATACAAATTGTAACATTTGCTGTCCTTTGCCTATACTTACTATACATATACTTCATTTATTTTTTACCTTATGGACTAAAGTAGGTGTTATCTGTTTAAAGAGTTGTGTCTCTATGACTTCCAATGGTAAATGTTTGTAGTTGTAAACTCCATAGTGTGCAAACAGCTGGATAAATGCTATGAGGCATAGTATCACCAGAACTACTGTGCTAACCCGCCGTTGTAGGATTCTGAAACCAGTATAATGTTATGTTACAACCCTGCTTGTAAGCCATAAACTGGCTACTTGATGCAACATGGAATATGAGGATCAACCAGTTGATTCAACTGCTGCCCTGTGATGTATTTATAATTATAGGCCTACATGCCAAATTCAACTTAATATGTTCATCCATTTTCAGATTATACATTATTGACTACAAAAATCTAAAACACAGTTTTTTTAAATGCATAATACATAGGTACTAGGTCATCATGAAAGTATGGTTCCATGATGACTCTATTCTATTTGTAGTATAAAAATTATAGAAAAAAGTAAGAAAATAAATTAAATTTTATAATCATGTAATTTTTATAGTAGACAGCAGACGGTAGCAGGGGCTTAACCTCCCTTTACCTAATGTTTCTACTACAGTTCACTTAATATAAAATATTAAGGTGTCAAGAGTTTGAGTTTGAGCCTTGTTACTGAATTTATTTCTCATAGAGAATTACATGCAAACTTAACAATTACTTACGTCAATTTAGTGAGCCATACATGCAGTGATACTCATAAAAAATAAATATAACATTTTGGAACATTTTTCCACATTAGTTGGGATAATAGCATAATCTTAATTATATTGATATGAAAATACAAGAAGTTATATTATGGTGACATGATAGTTTAGTTTGTATATACTTTTGCCACACTTTTGAATATTCTAGCATTCAGCCCTCATTATTATTAATATTAGCAGTGGCGCGATCCCTCGACGGGACCATTACACAGACCTTTCGGGGTTGCAGCCCGGATCCGCGTATCACTGATATAGCAGATAAGGCGGGAGCTACATTCTTAGATATGAGCATAAAATAATACACAATGTACAGTTTTCGCTTTAATACTTTTTAGAACAGATTGTAAGGCGGAAACCGACATTAATTTGTGCCTAGAAAATAACATAAATTCTATGAAATAAACTAGTGATACTGACCTGTTTTTCAGAGACAATTTAGCCATTATAATACAATTTAATGCTGATAACACGTCACATACATAAGGCACACATTCAAATTAGTCCGCGACGAACCGTAAAAGGTATTAAAAGAAATTTAAAAACGGTACTGCTGAGATACATTTAAAATAAGCTTGGTATTATGTGAAAATTTACACAAGATATTTTATGCGTAGTTCTTTTTTGCGTAGCTTTTGCTAAAACTTTAGCACATTATTTTATTTCAAATACATCAATTCTCACATTTTATTAAAATTTAATAAATACTACAAACAGCTGTAGCAATAGCAACCAATTTTTTTTTTTGACATTTTACCTTGGCTTTGACATTTTGGATTGTTCAGGTATAAAGTTTATAAATATTAAGCATTTGTGGTCGAAGGCATGAGGCAAGATTTTGAAATCCTCTTGCGCAACGTGGGTAGACATTTTCTAAGTACGAAAAACACAATACTTCGGTAATAAATTTAATTTTAACGAAGTTTAAGCCATATTTCTATTAAATTTTAAATAGCGCGCGAAAAAAGGCCTCAAGTGTCATGGCGTCGGCTATGACGTCACGCTATTGTAAAAAATGTCATTGAGTCCGCCAAACTTAACGTAGTGGTTAAATTCTCTTTGATGGTTACCATATCGTGACGTCATGCGCCGTGATTGTGCGGTGTTTCAGTCAAAATGGCCGATTGCAGTATTTTAATCTTTTATTTTATTAAAAATCACATTAATCTCAAGGTTATATATAAAAAAAATAAGTGTAATAATTTCTTTTTATATGTACTTTCCCCTAAAAACATTAAATCTTTAATTTTTTGATACTGTCGTCACGCCTATTCAAATTTTGTTTGTGTGTAAATAACAAGTTTTATCAACTGACTGTCCTAGTTTCATTTGCTTATCATAAATAGGGCAAAATAGTATCACAGTGTAATAGAATAAAAATTCCACTGCGGCGGAAAAATGTTACATGACTATTTATTTTTTTAAAGTCACCGTGTATTTATAAAGGACAATGGACAAAAATGTATGGAACCTGGGACCACCAATAAGTTTTATGTCGTTGGATAGGTTTTTTTTAATTCGAACAACTAATTAAGATAGCTTTATTACTACTGCTGTCCGTTCAGAGTAATTAAACTTTAAAAAAGATATTATTATTGTTATATATTTTTAAAATAGTAACCAAAACTAAGCTAATTCATAGTACAACATTATTCTACATGCTTATCAGGACGGTTAACGAAGGTAATATGTGCACATTATATCCATAATTTGGTATTTAGGGTATGCGATTCACGAAGGATTTCCTGCACCAACAACATTCTTGAATAATGTCATTATAGATAACCCATTGAACATATCAATGTATGTAAAAAATTCTCATGACAATAAATAACTGAATAATTAATAATGATGTTATGATTTTCCCAGCAAAGGTATTTAATTATATTTTTAAATCTGAACTTACAAGTCTCATAACTCTGAACGGACAGCAGTAACAACAAAGCTATTTTCATAATTGTTGTTCGAATTAAAAATACCTATTTAACGACAGACAACTTATGCTATTTGAAGGGTGGTCCCAATCTGCCTGCCCAATATCCTTTATCTAATACGCATCTCATAACGTAAGGAAATAAATCTTTTGTTGAAAAAGACTTCAAAAATAGGTAGATACTCGTACCATAAAAGAAGATTAAAGCACCAACTTTTTCCAGATCATTGTTATTTGAACTTATACCTACTGGCTGACCATCACAGACGTCTTAATTTAACCTCTTTATTAAATTGAACTTTTAATATAGTGGCGATCACGTCATAAAATGGCCGGCCGGACATTATTGAGGAATTTGTGTATTAATAGGTATGACAAAAAAACGTATGAAAAGTGTTTGACTTTAGCTTATTTTTGACTGCAAACTAACTGTAAGTTGTGCGTTTCCTGCAAGCGATATGTCCACGAGATATGTGTTGGAATGACCGATAAAGATAATTAACATTTCAAAAGCCATGAATGCCTAATGCCTTACTTAGCTTTATGGACTTTTTTAAAATGTGATTTTGCATGTGCCTTTTACATATCAAAGACTGATGATTTGATCTCTGTAAGAATAACATTATTTTGAATACCTTTCGTTTTTCGTCTTTAGTTGGTCTTTTACAGACTACATAAATATTTTTTGTTCAAGTTACTTAGTTTTTCATTCTGAGAATAATTTGTTATTAAAACAAAAATTATAGAATAAGAAATTGCTATTGTTGACTTTAATATTTGGTAAAATAAAAGGATTATCTAAAATATTTAAGATTAGCAAAGCATTTTTCCTTATTTATTATACAGAAATATGTATGGTTCAGTCTTCCTACAACTATGGTCAACTGTCCAATGGATTGGGGAGATTTGAACCATATGACATTAAAAAATAAAAGTGATTTTCAGCTTATATCAATTGGCATTAGAAAAAGGTTGCTATTTACCAAAGCTTTGTATTCGTATTTGAACTGTAAAGTTACAAGCCATAGTTTAAGATTTATGAATACTATAGTGAAAAAGGGTTCAACTCTCCCGGACTTCCCTTAAGTGGGCAGGGGCGGCATTTTTCAGTTTTTGCCCGGCCTAAAACAAATTGAAGATCCAGGGCTGAATGTATGACTGCAAACTGCGGGGGCAACCGACAATCGACTCAGCCATGCTCGGCGCTCGCTTGTTTTCGAAATATAAAAGCCTGGGTATTGTTTAATTTGGCCGGACACGCAATCATAAGGCTTAAGTTTGACCAGCTTTATGCAGGCGCCTGGCAGCGCTATATTTTCATAATGCAGAACCTTTGTAATGTTTTTAATTGCTCATATCAATCAAAACATTTTTCGCAGTTAATAATGCATTTAACTTATCAACAGTAGGTCCTTGACACATAAAATAGATTATAAAAATGGCCATGTACATTATTTTGTAATTAGTTGCACATTGCAATGAGTGCAAGCTACGCGCGTTCCATATCCGACACAGTGTAATTTAGTTGTTACAAAGTTAGTTGTCAGTTTACAAGTTGTCATTGTCAAGTTGACAGTTAAATAAACAAATTGAGAGGAAAGCCGAAAGCCGCTCCGAAAATTAAATATTATTGTTAATTTATTATTAGGGAGCTTAACATATATTAAAACTATCGTGATTCTGTGTTATAATGTCTACAACTGGTAAAAATAATTTAGAAAGTGTGCCTGGTAGCAGCAGTCCATTTGTTTGCAAGCCTTTAGACGATATGGCAGCAATTTTGAAGTTTTTAGAGGAGCCTCCACCTTGGAGGTCGTTGTGTAAAGAGTTGGTGCCTCACAGCAAGTCGCTGGTGCGGAATGTGACGGTGAACAGAGAGCGGGAGGCTCACTTCATGGAGGCCCCTCAGCGGTTCTGCCACTATTCCCCTCAAGACAGAGAACCAGAGAGACGTGATGAGAGCCAGTTACCGAAGACCTTAGTATGCCACGATATGGCTAACGGGTATCATGATGACAGGTAAGAACTGTTAGGTTTTCCTTGTACCACAAGGATCCACTTTATAAACGTTTCATGACATATTTCAAAGGCATAAAGAACACCTAGATTCAGAACAAAAATCGATGGTTCACACAAATAGTTATCCCAGTAGGACCAGTTGTTTGTAGCTCAAATACACCTGTATTTAAGCTATAAACAACTGGTCCACTGTCACTACTAAGCCACTAGTGCAGTTCTTTTTAAACCATATCTTTTTACAATATTAGTATAAGTCACATATTGTAAACAGTTATAGGAAATCTACTACAACATACTTCATGTTATCTTATCTGAATGCTAGTACATATAGCAATAGTATAATAATTAAGTGATCATGTTTCTTTATGCTGAAAGATTTTCACCCACTTTTTAAAAGAATAAATAATCAATATTGTTCTTTTTTGTCAAATGAGAGAGATAGAGGAGAATGATAATTGAAACCGCACCCAAATAGATTAAATTTTTCACAGATTTGAAATGAAAATTCAAAGTTTATATAATTTTTGTTTTTAAAAGACAAGTCTGTTTTCTTTTTTTTTAATAATTGAATATCTTGCTAATATATTAATGTTGTTGCAGTATAATAGATGGTACAGTTAACTATGATGCATACCACTTCTACAACTGGGCTGGTATAGACATTTTCTGCTACTTCAGTCACCACCTGATCACCATACCTCCTGTCAGCTGGATCAATGTGGCACATGCACATGGAGTTAAAGTTATTGGTTAGTATAGGTATATATAAATATCTACTCTATGATGAAACTCTCACACTCACTTACTTCAAGATCATATTCTTTTATTCAGAAACATAATTGCTTTAAATTTTTTTATTCTTGTTAAAAGTACTCACTTTTAATAAAATGTCTGAAAAAAAGTCACATTCACTCAAATGTGAATTTTTTTTTGGACCGTCATTTGTTTAGTAAGTCACAAAGCTTTTTCTTCTTCACCGGGCATAAAGGAGAGCTGAGCTGCAGTTGGTTAAAACTATGATGACCAGGCTGTCTCCAGAGGAATTATGACTTTTTTGTACTTAAGGAGAGTTATGTGCAACTGTCGCTCTACATAACAGTTTGCGGGCCTCTCAGATTTTGGGTTACGAGAGCATCAGAAAGTAAAGTCTGTGACATAAGCAGTTAATGTTTATTCGAAAACACTGTAGTATCATCACCCATACGTCTAAACATCATAATGACTCAAAATCATCACTGGAATATTTTTAGCAATGTTAATATACTAATACTAATAATATAATTTAATGATGATAATAATAATTTATTATATATCTAATGTTTTGATCAACAGGTACTGTAATAACAGAGTGGGCGGAAGGTGTCAAATTTTGGGACAATGTGTTGGCATCAGAGAAGGCGTATAAGAAATTCGCGAGTGCCTTAGTGACTATCGCCAACACATTGAAATTTGATGGATGGCTACTCAATGTAGAGAATAAGGTAAAGCCTATATAAAATTATCTCTGTATCTTTTTATTCCAATAAAGAACAACACTTCAATCAATCAATACCAAAATATTGGTATTAAATTAATATATCTTAATTTTTGAATTACACACTATCTACCTACGTCATTTACCTAATGAATTCCATTATTCATCCAAAGGATGTCTGGAAGAAATTGCTTTATGCGATAAGATCGTCCATTGTACAGTGTCTATTATATTTTCTTTGTCCTGTTTACTTATGTGTGTACAATAAAGAGTACCTATTCTATTCTAACACTTCCTGTAAATTACCATATTGTGACAAGTGACAATAGCTAATAAGGTTGGAGATTAAATCTTAGACCAAATAATAAGTAAAAACGGAGCGCTGCGAGTAAAGCACTGAAGCCGGCAAAACTCTGCCTTGGCGTGTACATACACAGCTTACGCACACACGCGTACGAAATCTATGCGTTACCTTGTCAGTCGATCTGTTGCAGCGTTAGGTGCTTGATGTCACAACATTTCTTCTTCTTCTTAGTCGGTCCTTCATATCTGAGGATCAGGGTTGCACATGGAGCGGATGATCTGTCTCCACCGGTTTCTGTCCAGCGCGTCCCTCACGACCGTGTGGAATTTCAAGGACGACGAGTCTTTAACTTGATCGGTCCATCTTGTTAGTGAACGTCCGCGTGATCTTTTGCCTTCTGTGTTTCCATCCACTATCAGTTTTTCTAGGCTCTCGTCTCCTTTACGTACTGTGTGACCAAAATATGATTAAATGCGTTGATGGCATATTGTAGATAAGCGAGTTCTTATTTGCAGCTTCATTACTTATTTGTAAACAAAAATGCCGAAGTGTGTGAAAGGGTCCAATATTCCAAATCAGTACAGTGAAAAATCATAGCAACAATTTAAACTAAGGCACAAAAAACTGGTTTTAGTGCTTTAACAGCGTTCGTCGTTACTTTTTATATAGCTGTAGCAAATTGCTATTTTGCCATTTACAACACAAATAAAGAAATTTTGTTTTTTCAGATGACATTTTTTACCATATCAGCAAATGTTACTTGCGCGGTTATGCAGTATCACCAACGATATAATAAATTAGTTGAGCATAGCCCCGTTTATTGCCTCGTTGATTGATATGTTTCTTCAGACCTGCATTTTTAAATATATGTGGCTGATAGAAACCTTGAAGTAATTTTTTACAAGACAACTCCCGCACAAAATAAATTAAACCTTGTGTCGCAGTTATTATCACAGAATCTCTACTGCAAACGTTAAACGTGCGATAAATCAATTCTAAATGACTATTATCGAGCTACGAAGGTTCATTTTCAGTAAAAAGGTTGTCACTTGACAGATATCTGATCCCGAAATGCTGCTATCATTTGTTGAGTACCTTCACGAGCTGATGCACCGGGAAATGCCTCACGCCACGCTGGTGTGGTACGATAGCGTGACCGTAAAGGGTCATCTCAACTGGCAGAATGGACTCAACGAACAGAACAAGTTAGTACACAAGAGTTTTGAAAGGGATTTGCGCGTTAGAATGATCTTGTTCTTCAAATTCTTCATTACAACAGAACGTTTGCGTCCACTGTTGAACAAGCCAAGGAGGTTATTGCCATAATCACCACGCTAGGAAGTCTTCAGACTTGTCCTTATAAATGCTGCTGCCCATCCATCAGAGTATGTTTTTAATGACCCTCTTACTCCCCCCACTCTTACCCCATGGGAAGACATGGGGTGGTCTAAACTAAGCCGGAAACCATATGGCACGACCCTGTATGCTTACAGTCAATAGTGTATGTAGCCTATGGTTAATTAATCCAGCTTAAAAACTGCGTGCTCCTGTGATAATTTATCACCCAAATCCGTTTTACCATTTTTGAAACCAAACAAATATCAAAAATGTCCATTCTTAGTGCGATGTAAGAACCGACATGTTAAAAGCAATTTACCTTACTAGTTTACTACACTAAATCTCATATCGTCGGTGATACTGCAATACCGCGTATGTGACAGTTGCTACTAAGGTGTGATTTCATATGTCAAGAAATATGTTTTTTCTTTATCTTTTAGGGCAAAAAATATAATTTGCTATATTTGATTTCAACCTTAAAAGCTCACTTACGCGGTATTGCAATATCACCGACGATATGGAAAATTCTGGGGAATCCATCAACTTACGAAGTCCCTCGTGATGTATTGATCTGCAATACAGATGGAATACCCCATATCATTACATCAATCCGGTATTTTTTCCTGCCTAACAAAAAGGTATTACTGTGACAGAGGAGCCGGCCGAATCTATTTTGCCAGTCAAAATTACTTAGACTAAACGATTGCATTTTTATTCAGTCAATAGCAAACATTACGATAATATATTTCAAAATTGAGATTAATAAAATTCGACTACCGGCAGGTTTCGAACCTGCATCTTTGGGTAAAGCCCAAAAAAGCATATTTAATAATGTGAAAACGGGCGGTGTCATCGTTTAATATTTAATACCAAATGTAACTTTGGAGATATTTATCGAAGTAATGCGAATCATTACCGATAGATGGCACTACCGTCCCCGTTAGAGACGTGTTACAAAGAGATTAATAAATTTAGATGATCGGTAGGGTTCCACCGTAGCCTAATTGGCTAAGGCATTGGGGGCTTTACCCAAAGATGCAGGTTCGAATCCTGCCGGAAGTCGAATTTTATTAATCTCAATTTTGAAATATAGTATAAGGTAATCTTTCCCATAAAGAGTTCAAAACATTTAATAATTACGATAATAACTTAATATCAAAATTTTAAACTCAAAGGTAATCGAGTCTATTAGATCGAAAACATTAAAGACACCATTTGTCTAGGCCTTTAGGTTAAGTTAACTTCGGGTTCATCCATTCCTGGGCAGACTAAAAATCAACTTTAACTATTTTTGTGATAGAGCATTCTTCGACGTGACAGACTACTTCTTCACAAACTACTCGTGGTCGGTGAAGGATATTGAAGCCAGCGCCAAAATGGCGGGCTCACGGGCGCACGATGTCTTGATAGGCCTCGACGTGTGGGGCCGTAACTTCTACGGTGGTGGACAGTTTAATACTATGGAGGTATGTTTTATACCTATGTTGTTGTAGCTTCAAATTCATGAAGATTATATGTAAGTAGAGTTAATGGATCCATAGATCTCATTTTGACGGCAAAAGTTTTTGCATATGGCACTCACACCTATACTTCTATACTTATATATAAAGCTGAAGAGTTTGTTTGCTTGAACTGCTATTATATAGGCTATATTTAATTATGAAGTTTCTACGGGAATGAGAGTTATGATGGTGAAACCGCGCGCGGGTAACTAAAAGAAAAAGGCGTTTCTTGTTAAAAGTCAATATATACATATGTCCAAAGAATATGTCTGTAAAAACCAACGAAATATTAGTGATAAGTTTATAAATCAATCTATTTCAATGTAGGCAGTCAAACTAGTGTATTCCCTGGGCTGTTCTATGGCGATCTTCGCTCCCGCTTGGACTCACGAGGCCCTCTCCTTCGAAACCAACAGCATCAATGCGGTCTACCTGTCCAAGGGTCTGGACAAGTTTCAGCAGTTCATCCTACGTGACCGAGCTTTATGGGGCAGCATTTGGCCATTCTTGAACACGCGAGTGCCCAATTTTCTGCCCTTCAAGACTTCCTTCTGTAGGGGACTGGGTAAGAAGCGCCGACTATACGGAGAGGTGACATATAATTTTGTTTGTTGTTTATTTTTAATTAAGTTAAGGTATGGCTATGTTATTTCGATTCGATAGTAACTAGTTTAGTAGTTTTTTTTTTGCTTTTGTTAAATGAAAATCCATGATATAGCCATATCGTTTTACACTTGAATGTAGAATATATATTTTATTGATAGGTGGTGTGTCCTGTGGCATGGTATAACTTGCGTCACCAACACTACCAGCCAAACTCCGCGCATGGTCCTCATGGCTACATACTCTCGTCCCTCGACAATATTCTTAAAATGCTACATCATGCCCAGTTCGTTGACAAAGGAGGTATAATTAAATATCGCACTGAATTCAAAAATGTTCGCCAAGAGGTGCTTTCATCAAAACCGTCTTTAAAAACTCTCAACTTCAGCGAAATCTTTAGCAATTATCTCGATGAAACCGAGACTACAGAAGCTAAGGAAGCTCAGTTAACTAAAAAAGCATTAGCTAGAGAGGCCGTAGAAGTTATGGCTAGGGAGGTCCGGGAAGTACAGGCTCAACAAGACAATGCTATAGGAATGGATAACACTGATAATGTCACACTTGACAACAAAGAATCTGAGGTGCTCATAAATCCCACGACATCAGCAGAACCTGCTAGTTCAGCTGGATCTAGTATGGCCTCAAAGCCCTCAACTTCACCAGGGCCACCTAACTCTCAAGATGATGGACACCTACGGAAAAATAATAAAAGGAAAATGACGACGGTGATTAAAGACTTCCTCTGTTGTAAGAATGCCAAGCTAGAAAAGTCTGGCAAAATAGAAGAAAAACGTAAGCAAAAACGTGATAATCTAACTAAAGAAATTAATGACAAAACGGAAATAGAAATGGTGCATGGCAAATCAAATGAACAAAAGTTACTAGAAAGCCAAGACGCTACTATAAAGACTGAATCTAAAATAGACAAAGTTGAAGAATTGCCAAAAGAAAGTACGGACGACGTTCAAGAAACAGACAGTGAAGGCGAAGATAATACAGATTATGAGAAACCAGCATTAATTCTGGAACCTTCAATAAGAATAAACCTCGGAAAAACTGATACGAAATCTCGTTGGGGTCTTGCAGCCATTGAACAAGAGAAAGAATGTCTTGAGTTATACCTTGAAGATAGTTTTATTGGCGGCAGTTGTCTCAGAATAAACCCTTCAGATTCGATGTTAAGAGAACACCGTTATACGAGGTTATTTTTCTGCGATTTTGAGTGTGAGGATTCGTTGGTCTTCTGCGTCGTGACAAAGAATTTGCCAGAATTTAGGAACCAGTCATTAAATATTATATTACATGTGAAAAGTAATACAAATAAGGATCAGCAGGTATTGTATTCTTATTAATTGTTTATTAAGATATTTTCCCGACTGTATTCCAACAAGTATTTTGGTTTTTTAATAAATTTAGATGACAATTGAAATTTTTATTTTAATAGAAAAAGTGAGTAAAAGCATATCTGAAAATTCACAAAAGAATCAACATATGTAATTGTATTCGTGGCGGGCATTTATCAGATATAATTTTCCATTCATATAATAATATGTCATTTTGAATCATGTATTGGTTCATTTGGATTTACAAAACAAAGTTCTTGTTGAAAAACCCTTTATATAAATAATTTATTTTGAACAGGGTTCAATATATATAATTCTCAATCAAAGGTGAATTCTCATATAATTTATCAGTATGGTTTGTCTTTACTTTTTTTGAGAATATCTTCAAAATTGGGTCTATATTGCTATCAACTGTAGATCGTGTTAGTGGGAGAAGACTTGAAAGCTGACGTACCCATATTGGGTGATATGGCGCGCCTGGCTGAGATCACCTTCGTGCGTCACTTAGAGCCCGATCGCAAGCCCTTCTGTTCTCTGAGGAAGTACATGCTCCTTCACGAGCCTGAGTTCTACGTGCCTGTTGACAATCCTTATGGATGGATTGTTAGGTGAGTTGGAACTCTTGTAAAAATGATGGGAGTACAGCTTGTTTATTAAAAAGAAGAAGGTATAATATAACGTCTACTGGGGGGAGGTAAAGGCCTTTGCGTTAATTAACGTATATTTCTGCCATATGCACCATGTTCGTTGCCCTTAGAGACGTGTTATAATAGAGATTGATAAATTTCGATGGTAGGGTTCCACCGTAGCCTAATTGGATAAGGCATTAGGGGCTTAACCTAAGATGAAGGTTCGCGACCTGCCGGTGGTCGAAATTTATTAATCTCTTTTGAAATATTTACCATGTTTCGATAGGCGGGTTAGTGTACGCAATATCATGTTCTAATATTTTGGTAAACGCTGTTGCCCGTTTCACAATACATTATAATAGATGATTTTATGATAACCAGGCAGGGACCTATGAAGCAAGTAATTATTTGGCAGTTTTTACATTTTCATGCCATTAGCTTATTTATTTATTAGCTTATTATTATTAGATAATGGGAATATACGGTTTTGTTAATTAGAAGCACACAAGGTTCAAGACAACCTCCGTAGCGTAGCGGTATTTGGTTTGCTTTATATCTCGGAGGTCGTGTGTTCGATCCCCACACCGGACAAGTTTACCCTCCACCTTCCCATGCTCCCACCAACCATCCCCCACGCCGGACACGAAATCTTTGTGTAAATTCTTAGATTTCTTTCCGGATCAGGCTGGTTGAGAGACTACCCGTGTCTCGGATATCACTTAAATCTATAATAATCGTATAGCAAGAAACGGGCAGCAGCGTTTCCTTGTGTGGTACAACATAATACTGCGGTCACCAAACCGCCTGCCAAGCGTGGTGACTATGGCAAATACCCTCCCTCGCGAGGCCCATGTTCAGAAGTGGATGTTATTCGGGCTGATGATGATGAAGGTTCAATAGAAACTCGAAAAATAAAGTAAAAATAAACTGGTATAGTAATGGTGTGTATGTAAAATTTTATGTATTTCACTCTCCTGATAAGTTAATATTGCTGACATAAGTGACATTAGAACTTAAGTGTCGCGTTGACGATGGTTTTAAAATACAACGTTCTTATGTCAGGTACTACAGCGTGCACCTGCCGGGCGCTAGAGTGATGAGCGTCAACTGTCACACGGAGCATGCCGTTGGCGGCATATTGTTGGGACATTTCAGCGTCTGCCATAGAGATCGAGTGAGTATAATCGACTAGTTTCTAGGTATATATGCTAATACTCAGGATATTATTTAGTTTTGAATGAAAGTACATACTTTCTTTGTAATTGCTTTTAAGCTATTGAAAAGGTACATACATACAACTTGGTCACATTATCTCGAGACCTCGCTGGAATGCCCCGTTCTCCTTTCACCTCCCCGCGCTCGCCACGGACGCACCATATCAGAGCGCCGACGCGACCTGACGTCATCGACGCCAGGTCTCGAGATAATGTGACCGAGTTGTACGTACTTTTTAAATAGTTTTAAAAATTACAAACTTTTAGCCGTGTATTATATTTTTGTTTTTTGATGCAATAATAATAATGAAATACCCAATCAACAGTAAAGGTCTCTTGGAAACCTACATAACATTGCTTCTCAAATAACAATGTGTCGCCAATTTCGTATTTCTATTAAGTTTGAGGGGCGTCGGACTTGTGATCTTGTGGTCGCCGGTTCTATCTCCATCCATTGCACTACCGACGTTAACCCACTCGTAACACAAGCATTTTAGCATAGCACGGAGGGTTAACAAGAATACTAGTAGACTGCGAAACTTGGTTAGTAATCTTTTGTAGAAAAAAGGCCCCGTGGAAACCTTCTTGTCTAGGCTGCGCGTGCCACATTCCATATGTGCATTTTTTTATTTGGATATGAGCAATTTTTACCTTATAAAAACATGGATTCTTAAATAACAATATGTAGCAAATTTTGTATTTCCATGTTTAAATAAATGTCAGTAATATTCCATCAAAATTAATGCAGTTCTTTGTTTTATTAATTAAATTACACGTTTTCTGTGGTTTTCCAAAACCTTGCAAATGTCACATATTATGGAACTTCTCATGCGCAGCGACTCACGCCATCACCAGCGACCGCCGTGAGCCGAGGTCCAAGCCCTACTGGTGGCGCCCTCTTGCGCAGGTTGCTTAGTTTGTAGTTTTTAAACCATTTTTTTTTACCAAGGCTGGATCTCTGCTCGCCTTTATGCCCGGTGAAGTAGCAAAAGCGTCGTAAATAAATACGTTGGTCCGTCAAAAAAAAAAGCAGCGTCTCACGCGTAGCGACGTCATGTTCGTTTGATTATTAATAAGTCTAAGCGTGTTTTTAAACTTTCTCGTTTTGTACCTACACATAATTTATAGCACAGTCCATCCGTGACCACAACCAGTGTGTATGTCGAAACGTCAGCTAAATAAAAAGGATTTGGTTTAAAATTGTATTTCATCTACTTAAAAATTAAGTCTACTACATCAATTTTATTATTTTAAACCTTAAAACGACATTTAAAACCTTTTTTTGCAGTCAGTACTTTGAGCAAGTCATTTGTGCCAGGTGTCATGTTAATTTCAACGAGTTATAAGAAGTACTTATTTATTTTTATATTTTTTCTTTTGCAGAAAAAAGATATAGCCTGATAATCTACGGGGCAGCGATTGACCTTGATTATTATTTTGTAATTATGTATAAATGATTATAATATATCTACAATAGGCGTGACGACAGTATCAAAAAATTAAAGATTTAATGTTTTTAGGGGAAAGTACATATAAAAAGAAATTATTACACTTATTTATTTTTATAAATAACCTTGAGATTAATGTGATTTTTAATAAAATAAAAGATTAAAATACTGCAATCGGCCATTTTGACTAAAACACCAATCACGGCGCATGACGTCACGATATTGTAACCATCAAAGAGAATTTAACCACTACGTTAGGTTTGGCGGACTCAATGACATTATTTACAATAGCGTGACGTCATAGCCGACGCCATGACACTTGAGGCCTTTTTTCGCGCGCTATTTAAAATTTAATAGAAATATGGCTTAAACTTCGTTAAATTTAAATTTATTACCGAAATATTGTGTTTTTCGTACTTAGAAAATGACTACCCACGATGCGCAAGAGGATTTCAAAATCTTGCCTCATGCCTATTACTGATTGTATAAGATTTATATAAGAATATAAATTGGGCCTTCTTAATTTAATACTATAATTAGATACTGTTTCGATCGTCTAATAAACATCTACAGAGGTTAAATACATACGGTATATTGTTATATTTTTGTTGAAATAAAAGTGTATATATTATGAAGACTTCACGGAAAAAGGAATGTATGTATTCATTAGTGAAAATAATTTTGTATGCGTGATTGTACCTTTACAGTGATCATGATATGATACTTCATTGATTGATTGATATGCTTACAGTACTGTTACCTGATGGTTAATTAAAAGAAATAAGTATATTTTAATTAACCAGGTCCTCTTTAATATTTTATTAGAACTAATTATAATAAGATGTTAAAAGTTCAAAATGAAATCCTTACGATCCGCACACCATGTCGCATTGTCAACAAAAATATGAAACAAGTTAAATTTTACGGTTTTGCTCGTTCCCACGACTATTTAATGCCATATTTTAGTTTACTGTTTTATACAATTATAGAAATAGGTAAACCCGTAGGCTATGATTATTCAATTTCTATTCATATATACATATCTTGACCTCAGAAGCCTAAGGAAAGATGTACTATTATACTTTAATCTCTGCGACATATGTCATAGTGACATTCCTAGGGTTGTTAAGATTTTAACAAATGTCGATAGTACTTATCGACTTTTCTTACTATTATTGATGATAATGTAACATATAATTGGGTTTCATTTAGTAACAAACGTAACTAAATTAACAAATATTTTAATATAAAATACATTTATTATCCTAAAGGAGTACACCCCAAATCCATATCAGAATAAGTTTCTGAATCGCTAGAGCAATCTTGTAAATTTATTGTGAATTCTTACATATGTAAATAATGTTATAATACTAAAATATATAATAAAATTAAATGATAAATTAATTTTAAATGAAGTTTTATAGAAAAATATCGATAGTTTATAGTCGATAGACACGATGATTCATCGTCCATCACTAATTAGGTCGGCATGCCCATAAAATATGACATTGGCAGGTACTGTCTGTCTGTACTACTATATTCAAAACTTCGGCGTGATTTTACTGACAGCTGTCGCAGAGATCAAGCTGTCTTTTACGGAGTATAGAAACATTTGGTCGTAAGTGCCAGTTTACGATAAAGGCACATACGACCTTATGCTTCTGAGCTGTAAATATAAATGTACCTACTGTTGACATTAATTGATTTTCGTGTGCAGTCTTCATATATAGTTATTAATATATTCGATGGACAAACGCTTACAATATTTGTATATTATTAATATATTTTCTACTTTTTTATTTTTGTTTTATTTTAATTATCCGCGCCTAAAGAAAGTGTGTGCCTGTGAAAACACAGTCTTGGTGTGTTCTATGTTTAGCAGAGAGAGGCGACATTTATAAGCAGATTATAATGATTGAATAGTAAGCATCAATCATAAGCCCGTATACCGTCCACAGCTGACAATGGACATTCACTGAGAAGGGCCAAAGTCAGTGCCGGATTAGCCATGTAGCAAGAGTAGCAAATCGAAAGAGGCCCCCCAAATCGCTCGCACACCAAGATACTTGCGCAAGCAAGAAATTGGTTCCAACAAATAATCCTATGGATGCGAATAATAAAAAAAAAAATGCTCGTTGAGCGACTCTGAGTCAGTACCAAGAGGGGCCTCCGGACAGAATTTTTGCTACAAGCCCCGCGCTGGCTTAATCCGGCCATCGTCACCACGATTACCATGCGGATTCGTGACCGCAGTTGAAATTATGTTGTAACACACAGGGAAACCCAGAACTACCTCCGTGACGTAGCACTATAAGTCCCGCTTTCAGTCTACGCGAATGAAGTCGCGGGCAACAGGTACAAATAAAATAAACTTGTACTATGACTACAAAACCACAACAAAAAAAAGAAGTGTACAGGCAAAGAACAAGGAATGTCACAATTTTTATTTTTTTCTATTTTTTATTGGCAACATTTCTTTCTTTATCTGTGGTAGTCAAAAATCCAACCACAAACTTTTAAATAAAGTAAACAGATGGCGCTGAAAATATGCTTTTGTTTATGACCGAAATGGACGGAGAGCTGACAACCGAAACAGCCAGGTAATTTGATAATTCATAAAAATGATTTATCAACTTACCTGGAGCACTCTAAGCATAAAAACGTCGACCTAGTAGGATTCGCGTGGTGGATGTGGGTGTAATGGGGTGTGAAAAAAAAAAAAAGGTAATTGATCAGGATTACTTTTTATGCCAAATGGTTTGCCTATCTCTCCAAAGCACACAAAAAAATCTGGCGTCATTTGGTTGGTGGAAAGGTATCGCCAGGCTTAATTAAAGTGAGGAAAAAAATAATTATTTTTAGGTAATAAGACAAGGCTGGCTTTTTTTGTGCCTATAGTTTATTATTCCCAGAGGCTAGGAAAAAAAAGCCAGCCAATAGTGTGGGAACATGTCGAAAAAAATAATTGAAAATTTATATTTTAAATTGGATTTTGCTCGAGAAAGAGCTAAGGGGCATAAAAAGAGCGCGTGGAGGGGATACACGCGACGACGGCGTCCGTGCTCTCTCGGCGCGTCGGTCGCCAGGCACCACTTCGTCCGGGAAGAAGTTTATATGGAGGAACATCACGCACTCATCTCCTTACTACCTATATCAGGGGTGGCAAACTTAATTAGACCTCAGACTGACTTTTACTGTGTGCGATCGACCATATGGCATACATAATGTTGAATCACGTTTCGTATAAGTCAATGAGACATTGAATAGGTATTTCTTGAGATTATACGACAAACATTAATTTTATGCGTTTGTGGCACATATTTGTAGACTAAAATATCACTTTTTATTATGTAAATTGACCGACTGCAGCTGCGATCGACCGGTAGGGGAGGTCACCCCTGACCTATCTAAACTAATATTATAAAGAGGAAAGATTTGATTGTTTGTTTGTATTGAATAGGCTCTGAAACTACTGGACCGATTTGAAAAACTCTTTCACCGTTGGAAAGCTACCCGGATGTTACGCGGGTGGAACCGCGCGCGGGAAGCTAGTATCAAATATAATTTCCGTGTTTGAGGGGGAAAAATTAAAATAATAACTTAAACAATAATTACATGTCATTTCAGTAGTTCAGTCAATGCACTGATAATATTAATAATATCAGATACTAATAATATGCCATAAACCACTCGACTAAAGTGCCTCTCATCGAAAGAAGTACCTACTTACTATAAACACGTGATTAATTCTGAATAGTGGTCAACAACCTTTTTATTGTATACACTTAAAACTAGGGAGTGACGTCACAAAACTAGGGCTAATTTACATTATCTGGAAGTGATAACACTATCTAGTAGGTACACACGTATCAATGTCCTACTATTGTTCTGAATAGGGTAATGTATTGATAAGAAATGTAGGTAATTTTAGAGACAATATGTATCACCGTGATTTGTAGTGGTTACAAATACTAAGTGAAATTATTTATGTTTACTAGTACAGTCGTTCGATATACAGGGTGGCCCAAAATATTACGTAGCTGGGAAGGGGGGTGATAGGGATGGTCACAAGGGTCACCAGAAAAATATAAAAAATTCCCTCTGGGTGTTTAAAAAAATAAATGGCATTTTTTAAAAGACTAAAAATTTTACACCTTGTGCTAACTGTACCTACAAATATGGCTGTATTTAAAAAAAATGCTGTTATGTAATCTTCAATAACAACAAGGTCATCAACATCAATATCAAAAATAACAAGGTGTAAAATTTTAAGTTTTTAAAAAAATGCCATTATTTTTTAAATACCCAGAGCGGATTTTTTATTTATTTTTCTAGTGACCATTGTGTCCACCCCTGTCACCCCCTTTCCCAGCTACTTAACCTTTTGGGACACCCTGTATATACTTTAGGCGATATAATTAAAAAATACAGATTAAAATGGCATTGAATAGCATAGCATATAGCAAGGCACTACAGCACATTTTGAAAATTAATTAATGAAAAACATCACGAAATGTCACAAGGGGGGAGGGGGGTGTAGTAAGATATCACGTGTATTTATTTTTGGGAAATTATATGTCCAGCCACATATTTCTTTATTAGCCACGTGATCAAACATCTAATCTTATTTTATAACTAAGCAACGAAAAAATGATATTGAAGATAATATTCTAAATAAATTAAGATTTTTCGTAGATACTAAAAATACACGTGATGTTGGGTGGGGGGTGGGGGGTAGTCTTGAACCTTACTATGTATCACCAAGGGGGAGTGGGGTCAAAAAATGCTTAAGAAAGATCACTTGATTAATGGACGACCCCATAGTTAAAAGTCCTGATGTATATGGTACCTACGTATGTTCTTCCATGAAGACCTTAAAAATGTTATTATAACGGTAGTGACATCTACAGTAGCCTACTAGAAGACCAGCAGCGCCATCTAGAAACTTTTTTTTTTTTTTTTCCGGGCGGAAATGCATTTACGCATTCCCACCGCCGCTGCAGCGTATTCGCGCGCTGGCGGTGGGATATGTGGGGCTCGCCCTCTCCGTAGCGTGGTATGCTAAACTCATACCACGAGGAGAGGACCCTACTAACCACTAAAACCTTCCGGACACTCCTTCGATCCGCCGTTGGCGGGGGCCGGGCACGCATGAGCAATCTGGCCCTCCGACGGCACCCGAGGCCAATATGGTACCGCGGGATCACACTTACAGTGGCCCATTTGCCCAATTATAGGGACGCCCGGAGTGTAGAGCCGTTTCGAATAAGTCACTCCTCATGGGCGCCTAGCGTCTTAACTAACCTAAATGGCGCCCTACAAGTTCGGAAGCCGTTTCGAATAAGTCTGAAGGGGCTAAATCTAAGATGCAGGTTCGAATCCTGCCGGTGGTCCAATTTTTTAAAATCTATATAAGGTAAACTTTTTCGTAAAGTGTTCAGAACATTTAGAAATGAGAAATACATTATCTGTGAAAATTTCAACTGTCTTGCTACCTCGGTTGATGGCAAACAGCTTGGTGACACACAGACAGTGGTGTCTTAATAATAGTGTCCCGTTTTTACCCTTTGGGTATGGAATCCTAAATCAGAAAAAGCCATTGTCAAGGCTAAATTATGTAAAATATTATAAATTATCAAACTATGTAAATGCCAAAATAACTTGCTCTGGAATGACACTGCTTAGCAATACCTATTGTATGAATAATTATAAATTGATTATTTTAAAAAAGGATTCCTCTGAGTTTCTTGCCACTCTTGCCACTGTTCTTCTTAGAGTTGGCACGTCCTGAACTGGTGGCAGAAAAAGAAGTGGAAGCATTATAAGAACATGTTTTTTTTTTATTGTTTCTATTTGAATAAAGACTGATGACTTTGACTTAGAAATGACAATCCTGGCTTCTTTATATTTGATCCTTGTGCCTCTTTGTATTCATATTTCTCTTTATCCACCTCCGCTAATGACCCCGTCTATCAGTCAATTTGAAGTGGCGATGTATCTATTATGTAAAACTGTTGAGATAATATCCTCTTGTAGGTCAGATTAGCAGGTAATATGATGTGGCTGATGTTCATCGCACCAGTTGACTGAGTCACTTGTTTGTGGAAGGTGCTGCGGCTATTTCAATAAAGGTACGTAAGTACAAGACCTACTATATCACTACATAGTGTATAACAAAGTCGCTTCTGTCTGTCCCTATTTATGCTTAGATGTTTAAAACTACGCAACGGATTTTGATATGGATAGAGTGATTCATTCACATTTTTATGTATACCTAATACATCAGCATTGCACCCGTGCGAAGTCTGGGTTGGTCGCTAGTTACTTATATGCGTGATTATCTAGGATAGGAGGCAGTGCCGGATTTACCATCAGGCTAAGTATGCTGGAGCCTAGGGCGGCAGAATTTAGGGGGCGGCTATTTGAGCCGAATTTTTTTTTCGTATAGAATGAAAAAAAAAAACTTCTAAATGCTCAATTGTTAAATTTTCGGTAGTTCAATAGTAGGGGCGGCAAAATTTGAATAGCCTGCTGGCGGCAAATGTGTAAGTTTGCCACTGATAGGAGGGTAGGATCACAGCTGTCGAGGACTGTGTTGTAGGCCGTACCAGTGATCACATGCTCTTTATATATCTGCTTCTACTTCAATGGCACCTTGACATGTGGTCTTAAACCCATAAGGATGCCGTCAAGTATGTGTCACTTAGATATAGCCACACTTGTAACTTTGAAGCGGTTTTTGATTCCTACTATAATAATAAAATAAGAGAATGTCACAGGACGGATGGTCGGACTAGGTAGGCTGTAGATCTAGTAGTTTGTTAAGCCCCTAAAAGTGTACCAAGATTTTTATATATTAATTTTATACCGTATAACATCCGCAGGCGGATTTGTCAGTCAACGCTGCTGCAGCCCGTTTCCTGTCATACAATTACTATATCCAGGTGCTGTTACAACAATCGGAACTAACGTTTACGTTATATTCGAGGCACGGAGGGTTGCCTCTTTACCTTCTGAATCCTTCTCATTCTTCTGATTTTTTACATAGGCAAAAGAATTCAGAAGGTTCATATAAACGGCAAAATATCACCTGGCTTTGTTGTATCCATGGGCGCAAGGCTCAATAGCCGTTTTTGTTTTTGGTGTATATGAACAACTTACCAAACTATGTAGGAAATAATCATGAGATAGTATTGTTTGCTGACGATACTTCCTTGACATTTAAAATAAGTAGACAGTTACGCAACTATGACGAAGTAAACAATGCAATCTTGAAGGTAGTCCATTGGTTTAACGTTAATAATCTACTTTCAAATGAAAACAAAACCACAGTCATTAAATTGTCTACACCTAATGTGAAACAAATTGATAAGAATGTGCAAATAAATGGTATTCGGTTGGAGCCAGTGGAGTCAACTGTATTTTGATCCCATTGCAATTTGGAGGCAAATATTGGCTCCAAATTGCAATTTCGCAATATGTTTTGCTGCAAAAACTGAGCTCTGCGGCCTATGCTGTTATAACTATGAGACGACTCATTGATTTGGATACTGCTAGAATGGTTTTATTTATCAAAACTTTCTTCTCCGACATTAGGATTAAACCTACCTATAGTGTTACCTATAATGCGAGATAGTAACGCAGTCCTAATCCCTAAGTATGTGTTAAACATTTTGCTAACCACTGCGATTAGTTTTAATCGTATGTCATTTTAATTTGCATTCATCTCGTAATATTCAAAACATTTCTAAGCTAGTTGTCTTGTTGCTATAATAGTTTAGCTAGGCGCGTAATTTTACTAAATTCATAATGTCGCACTGTCACACAGGCCTCATAGCCCAAGATAGGAGGATAAAAATATTTTTCTGCTTATTTGCATTTTTTTGTAGCTAGCTAGATAAACTAATAGTATAAAATTGTAGGTATATATCACACAATTTATATTTTTTATACAAATTAAAGTACATAAGAGTATTTATAATTCTTAACTTATAAAAGTTAACGATATTAAAAAAGTGGTAATATTTTAATCAATTTTCGAAGAATCAAATTAATATTATAATTAAAGTAATTTGTAATATTTTCCCTACATAATTAGGATATATTAGGTATAATATATCCTAATTATATATATTAGGTATAATACCTAGAGACAAACCCTGTCGTACCGCCACTTCTCTCCTTTTAAAGAACCCTCCTCATGTCTCTAGCAAATATGACCACTCGTTCACCGTCCGTGCGGTGCGGTTATGGAATTCCCTTCCACATCCCATACGCGCTTGCCAGTCTCCTGATGCATTCAAAAGAAGAACAAAGGAGTATTTTTTGTCTCAGTAATTTATTGTGTAATATGGACATATAAGTTAGTGTATGTAGTTTATTATATATAGCAGGCATATTTATTAGTATGTAATTATATATGTATATGTAACTATTAGTGTGTATGTTTATAGTATGTAGTATTTTACCAAGTAGCTAAATTAAATATGTTGTACACTTCGTATTCACTAATTTTCATGTATCTCTTTCCTAAGGGTTTGCTGGAAGAAAATTCATTAATTAATTAAGCTCGCCTTTGTAGGTACATGTTGTTTCCAATTATAAAATGTATGTCTTGTAACTTTCTTTGTGCAATAAAGTATAAATAAAAATAGGTATAACCCCAATTAATAACTGAAATAGATGTAACAAGTAACATTAAAATGCAATATATTTTATTTTATTTATTTTCTTCATTGTTTACCTTTCGATCCCTTCAACTCATATGTCAGGAATGTTAGTCATAAATCGTTATTGAATCCAAGGTTCTGGTATGCTATTATCATGTACCGATAAGTAATTTCCAGAAACCTGACAATGAGTTTTGTCCTACTTGCTTCTTAGGACAAGCACACTGTGTTGGAGCACCGAATTTTCTTGTTATAGGTTTCTACTAAGATAACAAATTGCAATTATAGGTATAATGAATTAGTAGGTAAGGTATTCAACCTTGTTTTTTATTTTTTATGACAATGTTGTGAACGGTGGTGGTGTGTGAGGTGTACGTTTTGTGTCGATACGTAGTTTGAGTACAGGTTCATATGTTTAATTAGAATTTTGCTAATTAGGTAAGTCATTAAAACTGATTGCTAAAACATTTTATAAATTTACTTTTATAAATTATATATAATCGATCATATAGTCAAATCGATTTTATTTTAATACATAAATGTATACAAATCAATAAAGTAAAAAAATTACTTGGAAATACGAAAGGTTTTTACTAAGTGCATTATACCTACCTGTATACTTATGTAGTTATACTTTGAAGAAAAGAGTGTCCGTATGTCTCTGATGGTTCCTCAATTTCAGTAACGGCTGGACCGATTTTTACGGTACTATCACTGATAGATAGCTCATTTTAATAAGGTATGCTAATTTCATTTTTGTCCGCCTTACCTCCAAAATGGTACCAATTTAGAGGGGTCATGATAATATCATAAGGAGTAGGTAACTCAGGCTTTTTTATGTAGGTATTTTTTCCGATAATACAATTTTTCTTATTTTGCGCGGATGAAGTCGCGGGCAACAGCAAATTTTAAACAAGAAAGAGTTTTATTGTTTGTTTTAAAATACCATTTGTTTAAAAATACTTCCATGATAGGCTACAGAAAATTATACAATTTTCTGTAGCCTATCATGGAAGTATTTTTTGGCTCTCTAACTAGATAACAACTCATTGAAAGAACTGTTTGTATAGCATGAAGGCAAGTGTCGGTTCGTGCGCGCCCGGCGTCGGAGCGGTGAGCGGGCTAGCCAGCGCTGCGCTGCAATTCTTCGCGGCGGCGCAGTGTCTGCTGAGTGAGCCCTGGCCGCCGCATGCGCAAGTCACCAGTAAGTTAATTGCAACTATTATAACGTCCACCTCCGTGACGTAACGGTATGAGTCGAAGAGGTCGTGGGTTCGATGCCCACACCGGACAAGAAATCTTAATGTAAATTCTAAGATTTCTTTCCGGGTCTGGTTGGTTGAGGGACTACCCTCCGTGCCTCGGAAAGCACGTTAAGCAGTTGGTCCCGATTGTTATAACGTCATATATTGTTATATATGATGTTTATAACAATCGGGACCGTATACCAGGGAACGAGTAGTAGCGTTTTCCATGTGTATTACAACATAATTGTGCGGCCACCAACCCAGTGCAGGCAGGCCCTGCAGTACTTATTCTTTTTCAAATGGCAACACTAGTGATATTAAAATAGAAATGGTGGCAAGTGTTTATCTATGCCAAGAAAATTGTAATTTTTTATTTGTACAATTAATAATAATTAATGTTTTCGAACTAACATTTTTTTTCAATTCTATCTATTCTTCTTCTCTTAAAAAGGCGTGTCATTTTCAGAACAATATTTCTTTTACCGATTTCGCTTAAAGTTCCAATAATTGGACGTTTTCTCCTATATCAATATAATTTGTGTATTAATGTCAGTTTCATCCGTCAATACCTTTCACGAACACGCACGATGCAATTTGGTTCCAGTTATATAATTTTTTCGGAAATTCTTTTTATAATTCCAAGTTAAAAAAAAACAAAGCTTGCTGAAATCATTAAAATGTCGAGTATGTATTACAGATGGGTCGGAGTTTGATTTCATCATCGTCGGCGCGGGCACGGCGGGCTCGGCGTTGGCGGCGCGGCTCGCGCAGGCGCATTTTGACGTGCTCCTGGTGGAGGCCGGGGGAGATCCGCCCGAAGAGACTATTGTGAGTTCCTGATGTCATCCATTACTTAACTATCAAATTCTCACTCAGAAGCACAAGGACGTGTACTGTATATAGATGTACTATTATACTTCAAAAGCTACATACAACATAGGGTCGTAAGTGCCAGTTTATGATAAAAACATAGGTACGATGAATGTTTCTGACGCATGATGACACATCCGACCTAATGCTTCTGAGCTCTTAATATATGTGCAATAAAAACGTAGTTCTTGTCTCAAATTAAAAATAAAACGTATTTGTTTTTGTTTTTTAATAGCCCAGATTGTGACCATTTATCGCTAATATTTGCAGGTACCAGGCTTCTTTACATCAGTGAAAAATACTCCTTATGACTGGAACTTTACAACAGTAAACGATGGGTATACGAGCCAAGGTCTGGCTGGTCGATGTCAGCAGCAGCCGCGCGGCAAGATGCTCGGTGGTACCGGCTCCATCAATGATATGGTGTATTCCCGCGGTCACCCTATCGATTATCAACAGTGGGCCAGCATCATTGGTGACTCATGGAACTGGACTAACGTACTACCTTACTTTATGAAGACGGAAAACCTTACAGATGAAAGAATTACTAACAAGCCAGAATTAGCGAAATGGCATGGTCGTCATGGTGAAATTGAAGTCTCCGGGCGAAAGGATATTGATCCTGCAAATACTGTGCTTTTAAAAGCCCTTGAAGAGCTAGGATTTGATATAGTTGATGATATGACAAATCCCTATAGGATAGGAGCCGGAAGATTATCGCATACAATCAGAAATGGACGAAGAGACAGCTCTACGACAGCTCTGCTGAATAAAGTAAGGACTAATAATCTGCATGTGCTGAAAAATGCTTTGGTAACCAAGGTATTAATCGCAAACAACACCGCTTATGGTATAATGACTAGAACAAACGACGACGAATTCGAATACTTCGCGAGAAATGAAGTTATAATATCAGCTGGAACTTTTAATACACCCAAATTGTTAATGCTCTCAGGTGTCGGTCCTAGATCTCACCTTGAAGAGTTTGGTATACAGGTTGTACAAGATTTACCAGTCGGAGACAATTTCCATGATCATGTATTCGTTACCAACTATATATCTATTGAGGACGGGTTTTGTTCGCAAAATGAATCAAACAGTTATTTTGAAATTATCAAATATTTGCATGACTTGACTGGAACGTATTCTTATTCTGACAGTATCGCAGCGTATCTGCCGAAAGCGGGTGAAGCGAAGAATGTACCTCATCATGCAGTGTATACCTCTTGCATTGGTGTAGGTTTGATGAGCTCAGAAGAGTGTTTAACTCGAGGCTACGAAGAAGATATTTGTCGCACTTTATTGAGTACCAATGAACATAAAGAGTTGATATCATTATCCGTGACTCTTTTGAAGCCACAATCGAGAGGAAGAGTTCGTTTGCGTTCAGCTGATCCCTTGGATGACCCATTAATATATGCTAACACATTCAGTAACTCAAAAGATTTGGAAGGGTATCCTGAGGCTATTCAGTTTATGCTATCGCTAGCTAACACAACTTACTTGAAGGGGAGAGGAGCTCGAGTGGTAGACATGGTAAGTGAGAATTGTAAAGGGCAGGAGGATTTGGCGTTAATTGAGTGTCAAGCCAAAGAATTTGTGACGTCCGCATGGCATGGCGTGGGTACAGCAGGGATGGGCATGGTGGTGGACGCAGAGCTGCGGGTCTTGGGAGTCCGGGGTCTCAGAGTAGTGGACGCTAGTGTGATGCCGGTAGTGATTCGTGGTAATACCAATGCTCCCGTCGTTATGATTGCGGAGCGAGCGGCTGACTTTATTAAAGTATATTATGATAACTCAGTATGAAATCTGTACCTATGAATACTGAATACCTACTGCATTATTTTTAAGGCGTGCATGATTTACGATAGGTATGATTTTTTTCGACTGTATTTATATGTCAGATAGAGAAGTATGGTAGCAGAAGACATGCTGTGCCGACACCCAAATAGAGTTGGGGTAAGGGCTGGAGGATGATGTTTAGGTGTACCGGATACGTTTTACCTTCATAAAACGGTGGTGTGAGAAATTGACTTGACTTGGTAGCTTAAGCGAATATTACGTTTGTAATTAAGTGATAGGTAATTGACTATTTTTGATTTAATTACTGCCTATTTTTATATTATTGTGACAATAAAATGAATACATACAAAACATAGTGATGATTTTTCTTTATGAGCCGACCATTTGTTTAATGTGAGTTACCTAAATCTCAATTTTGTTCCCGTACCATTTTTTTTCGGGCAGACATGTGTACTACGACATTTTAACTACTTCACCAAGGGTATAAATAAGTAAAGCCTTCCATAAATAACTTAAGTTGGAAAGTACCCACAAGCTCAGACCAGATAAAAAGTACAACCTCCGTAGCATAGCGGTAGCCTAAGTCTATAAGGCACGGAGGTTAGTCCTAAGGGATTAACCTCCGTGCCTTGGAGGAAAACCTTCAGGCCCGGAATGTTGAATTTGCCAAAATGTTGTATTCTTATAATGTTGAATATACCAAAAGAAAAGGCTAACCAGACTCGGAAAGAAATCTTAGAAATACGCAGCGCTCCTAATTTACTTTCATTTGGTTCACAAGAAATAATTTTGTGACATCGATAAAGAATTAAAGGGTCTTGTAAGACCCTTATGTTTTAGTGCCATCAATTCCGGTCTTCAATAAACCGGAACAAGTAATAGAAGAAGCTACGCTAACCGCCATACACCTGTCGACATAATGTCAAATATATTAAAGAGTCAACATGTCGTGTTTGATGTTTGTGGTTCCGTACCAGTGCTTCAGTACTCATCTTTTTGTTTTTAAGGTTTCGTATTACGGAAGGAAACCCCGCTGCTGTGTATTTTTTCTTTGCGAATGCATTATTACAGATTAAAAAGATATAATTGACATTCAAAAAAATATCCTCAACTTAAGATATAGCATCTATATATTAAACCTGAGAACCTCCCTCAAGCACCCGTCCCGTTACTTTAGTTACATGGGTCAATACAAATAGGAAGCTTGGTGTAAAATAACCCAGTTTCTTTTGGTCAGACATATGTTTGTCAAGCGGTTTTTTCTTGTGACCACATCATTATATATTGAGTGACTTTTTACCGTCTTGAAAATAATAGGGCGTGATATGTATATGAAATAGATGTGTGTAAGCCATAGTACGTACCTAATTGGTAGTTACGTTACGTTAGGTAAAATAGGTGCCTATGATACAAGGCCGCAATCAAAAATATTAAAAAAAATATATATATAAAATAACTAAGCCTTAGACATCTGTTTCATATACATATCACGCCTTATAATTTTCAAGACGGTAAAAAAGTATATTATTATTATAATCCTATATATTATAATTATATATAGTAGGCATTTACACATGTTAACGTTGCTGCCTGTTCCTATAAATTATCATCGTGTGGTGTGTGCTATCGGGACTAACGGCTTAAAGTGCTTTTCGAGGCACGGAGGCTAGTCCTTCAACCAACCAAACCCAGATTTTTTTACAAGAAATATTTGACTTTACACAAAAAAATATCTGGCGCGGGAATTGAGGCCACGACCTCCGAGATTTAAAGCGAGGTATATACCGCTATAGATGTTGTTAAAACAACCGGTATATAATAATATTTAATGGACATTGTACGTGCCGAGGCACGGAGGGTATCAACTAGATCCGCGAAATATTTTATTTTACACAGATATCTATACGGGAATTGAATCGACGTCCTCCAGTACTTATAGCGAATTTTATGCCGCAACTTTACGTAGAGGTAGAGTCGTATAGAACCCACAATATACATCATTGGGAAGTAATATTTTTTTAAGTAAAGAATGTTGATATTTGATATGAGCACACAATGGTAACCACATTGCTCATATTAAATGTCTCAATTTTGTTGTAGGTTGAATTCAGTATTTTTCTACCCACTGTTAGCCAATTTCTCTTTTCTACCTTCCATAAAAAAACTACCTAAACTAGAAAAGACTAGCTGCTGTCTGCGACTTCGTTCCCGTAAAATAAGGAAAATTTTGTTTTGAAGTCCCACCTAAATTGGTTGCTGCGATTAGTCATGGGTACAATCACTGAGTATTAGTGTAAAATATAAGTCGTAGTTGTCATAACAATGGTATAGTAGGGAACGGGCAGAAGAGTTTTTATATACAACTTAATCAGAACTGCGGTCACCAACCCGCCTGTCAAGAGGTGTTTATGTCAAAAGCTCTCTCCAGCTGATGATAAAGTACTCACCACTTTTTAAAGTCCTCTGGTTCATTCTTGTCCGCGCCTGGGTTTCATCGGTATGAGAATTATGTAATAAGATGTCATTGCTAAATTAAGATTCGGCCCTCGTTTGCTGTCTGTTGCACCTTTTATTTAAATATTCAATGAAGCATTACAATATTTAATTAGGCGATGCTCATAAGTTATCGTTTCACCCCAAGAAAGGCTTGCGAACGTAACCCGACGTAACTATGTGGAAAATCGTTCCGATTACGTGCCATACATAATGTGTTATGTATTGTTCTTCTACATTTAATTGTTATTGATCATTTACTATCATATATTATCTGTAGGTAGGTGAACAGTTTTTATACCTAACTATAGTTATGTTAGGTTAAATTGCTGAAAAAAATACTACTACACTAATGGAATAGCGGTTACGAGCGGTGCACAAATTTTAAAATTATGTATTCCCACTTAGGTAGGTACCTACCTACACTTATTTATATACTATATCTAAAATAATTATTATTTACACAACTGTGTAATGTGTAGTTTTTTTTTATTATTTCGGATGGACATTATGTTACTCTAGTCACGAGGATTTTGCTACTTCACCGGGTGTAAAAGCGAGCAGAGCTCCCGCCTTAATCAATCGTTTGAAAACTATAAAGTAAGCAAAAAATAAAGCCTGCTAAAGGGGGCGCCCCCTGTGTGACTGGAAGCTCGGTTCATGGCGGTCGCTAGCGAGGAAGTGGAATGATGACATTGTGCAACTGTCGCTCTACTTTACAATAGGCGACCCTCTCGGATTTTGGCTTTTGGGTTTACAAGGGCATCGGAACGGGAAGGCTAGAGGGGACGCATCGCGCATTCTTCTTCAGCGGGTCGGATAGAATGGTCTTTGGTAGTGGTGTGTGTAGGATAACAACTTGATCGAATTTATGTCACTAAGGCATAATAGAGATTCATGACAAATTTCTCTGGGCGCGTCGAAGGGTACCCGTTATGCATACTTACCTACTTACTGCCATATGATAAAAACACATAACAATACAATAATGTTGTTGCGTCTCGATTTTTTTTCAAAGCATTTACTACCAGGTACGTACCTACAAGACACTGCGAAATAAGCAACTCCCCCACAATAATAAACCGCGCTATCAGCCAAACGTTATCAATGAAACTCGCAGCATCATAACAACAGGTGGCATCAACAACAAGTCGCGTCGACTTTCACCGCGCGTGCCGCCGCCAGTCTTCACCGCGCCGCGGTCCCTCGCGCTCCTCTGTACCGCGCCCTCAGTGATGTGCCGCCATGGCCGACGAACCACAACCCGCGTACGACACGCGACTAACCACCGCCACAGTCTCCAGCCTCAAGTCCGAGGACTCTACTGAACAGTTGATCTGTAAAACTCCCCAAAAGAAAACCAAACCGAAAACTACGAATACGAAAGTCAAAGACAAGCAAAGTGTTAGTTCAAAGAGTGTGGAAGCTGGTAGTGATGAACCGAGTGGTAGAAAGAGACTGGTAGTGTTCTTGGGATTAGCTCAGGTGGTTTTGGGAGCGTTGTTAGTGGGCGCCGGAGCCCTAGCTGTGGTCAAAGGCGCAGCCCTATCGAGGGTGGGTGCTGGTCTGTGGGCAGGATGTGTGGCCGTCGTCGCAGGAGTGGTCGGCGTGCTCGCCGGCATCAATGATTGCTATGGACTCAACGGAGGAGGCAACGGGTAAGCCGATTCACTTAATCTGAGATAGGTATATGGCATATGTTGAGAAAGTTGCTGTCGATCTAACAGACCATGAATTTGCGATATGAATGCACAGTGCAGCTATCGCAGATTCTCATTAAAATAACATTCATACTTCAAATATTCGCACATCACGTAAAAGATCGCATGTGCGATAGATGAGTCTCTGCACTCAAAAAGATTTTCGAAAAGTGAAACTGTGGTCTGTAATTCACAACATGTAAATTAAAGAGAAAGTGAATCTGTAAAATGTTACTTATAAATAAATAAACTATGAAGACACTAGGTTTTGCTAAATAAAATATTTAGAAACAGCTTTAGATTTTTTATTGTTCAACTTTTACTAAAGTGTTCATTCGAAACGGTGTCAATATTAGTAATATTCGCTTCTTATGTTATAATCCGATATATTTTATATTCTAAGCTATGTATAATGTTTGTGGTGACCGGCTTTCGGTATAAGAACATATAGCGGAGAAATCAATAAACTTTCCTAAGAGATAAAAATGAATACTTACCGTCGCATCTAAGAATATCCCCTACTTAGTAGAATCGGAGAATAAAAATGTAGCGTAGAATGAAGAGATACGTAAAAAGTGAGAAATGAGGAGATACGTACAACGGATAAGTTCGTTTAACGCCCGAACCCAATATTCAATCCTAATCCATTTTTACCTATCCGAGATTGAGATTTCAATCCGAAATGTGGCAATGGGCAGGCCATATAGCACGGAGAACAGATGGCCGTTGGGGCCGAAAAGTTCTCGTATGGAGACCGCGGATCAGCAAGCGTAGCGTAGGACGTCCACCTACTAGATGGACGGATGACCTGGTATAGACCGCGGGATCACGGTGGATGCCGGCCGCCTCCGACCGTAGTCACTGGAAATCTATGAGAGAGTCCTATGTCCAGCAGTGGACGTTGAATAGCGTAGAAAGACTGAAAATAAAATTACATTAAAATCCATAATACTAGCGGAAAGTGAGGCCTCTTACTTCACGATACACCGAGAGATGTGGCCAGCACATATAGTACTGGGTTCGATTTTATTGAAAAAAAACCTAATGAAAAATAAAATTGATTAGTTAAATAAAATTATGTATCAAATGAGTCAAATCTTTACAACGTGACACTATCTCCTGTTAAAGCTATGGATATGTCATTTGCACCTTATTTTACCTTGTGAGTACTATTTAAGGAATCTTTTGATGTTTAGTCAGTTATCTTCTATTAGTTGAGAAGAATCAATTAATTACAATTTAGTAGGTATTTAAGCCTTAGCGACATTATTTTTTTCGGACGGATATACGTAGTTAGCCACTAGGCTTTTGCTACTTCACCGAGCATAAATTTGACGACTCAAACGAATGATACTATCGAGTTAAGATGAAAAATAATACGAACTGTTTTAATGAATACTAGAGAAATTCGTTTCTAAAGACGAGATGAGCAATGTCATTACAGCCAAGACATCGAATAGTTGTAACCTAATCATCTCGATCTTTATAATAATAGTTTTTAGACTTCTTATAATACTTAATCAGAATTTATGTAGCTACTAGCTCCCCGCGCGCGGTTTCACCCGCGTAGCTCCCGTTCCCGTGGGAACTTCATAATTAAATATAGTCTATGTCATCCGGGTATAATGTAGCTCCCAAAGGTGAAAGAATTTTTCAAATCCGTCAAGTAGTTTCGGAGCCTATTCAATTCAAACACACAAACCAGCAAACAATCAAATCTTTCCTCTTTATTATATTATTATTAGTAAATAAGTATATTGTGTCGGTATAGATAAATAAAAATATTTATTATTTACGTAAATCAATTAACCAGTTGCTGGCAATATTGGCACATATCATTTTAATGAGCAGAATTTTACCAGTATTGGTAATATTATTTAAAAAAGTGGATTTTAAAGTTGAGAGTAGGTTGAGAAGACGTATACTACGGATAGTAGAAAAAGAGTTTATTTCAAGTTATACCTAAAAGTCATAAAGTTATGAATGTTATCCGAACTTTATGCCCGAATGTTATACTTATCCGAATCCAATAAAATTAAAGCAACTCAAGATATAAGTTAATATAAATTTAGCACGTAAAGTAGATTACAGTGCTTCCAATACATAAGATAAATAAATTTTGTACGTGAACCGTACACGATGAACACTGCGTCATACTATCATAACTATTAAGTAGAACAAAATCTAGTCTGACCCACATTTATACTAAGCAAGTCTGAATGTCATTTATGTCAAACAATACTCATATTAGTAAGATGAAAGATTGTTTGTTTGCATTGAACAAGCTTCGGAACTATTTGACCGATTTCAAAAATTCTTTGACTGTTTGAAAGCTAAATTATTCAGGAGTAACATAGGCTATATTTCATGGTGAAAACGGGAGCTACGCGGATTAAACCGCGTGCGGAAAGCTAGTGATTTATATACGAGTACATACAAAGTCACTCGCGTCATATTTTTCTTACGATTGACACTGTATGCTAACAAATATGATAATGAATTGGTTGAACTTTCTCATAGTTCATGTTTTGTTACTAGAAAAAAGCGCATAATTTAAATACATAATGAGTGCAGTTTATTTGCACATTACCGATCAATGAATTTTATCAGTGGCACCTCTGGGTTGTGGTCCTAACCCCATAAGGGGGCTGGGGGCCTCCAGGTGTGAGTCACTTTATTGTATGCTTTTAAAAATAATAATTAATGTAAATATGAACTTATTATGAGCAGAGGAATTAATGACACACGGACAGACGGAGTAAATTGTCTGTAATGTCCTACAATAAGCAGCACTCACAGGTTGCACTTGCTAGATATAGTTGGTAGTTTTATTCATAGAATAAGAATAATAACCTATTAATTACAGTTCTTTTTCATTGTGATTTTGACAAGTACAAGTGTATGTAAATACCTAAGTGCTGAATAAATTCATTATTTTATACATACATTCATACATAAGCTCACGCCTGTTTCCCAGCGGGATAGGCAGAGACAATGGACCTCCACTTGCTACGATTCCTACACATGTCTTTCGCTTCATTCACTCTGATAGCATTCTTCATACAAGCACGTCGGTTTAGGGTGGATCTAATTTGACCTTTTGCGAGGATGTCTCCGATTTGGTCAGAGAACGTTCGTCGAGGTCTTCCCCTTCCGACTGGGCAACTCACACTTGCCATTTATACCTGTTTTGTCAATCTTTCTTCATCCATTCTTTCCACGTGACCAAACCATCTCAACATTTCCTTCTGTATCTTCGTAATCATGTCCTCTTTCACTCCACACCGTTCTCTTATCACGCTATTCCTTATTCTGTCATTCAATGTTAACCCACACATACTTCTCAAAGCTCTCATTTGCACTGCATTTTTTTTATTTCATTATTATGCATAAATGAAGCTTGAAGCTAGCAAATTGATTTTTTTCTCTTTAAAATATATCATCATCAACATCAACAGCCCGTTTACGTCCACTGCTGAACATCGGCCTCCTCTTAACAGACCTTGCAAGCCAGGACCGTTGAGGGATATTGCCTTAAAATATATATAATGAAAATATTTCTTGACAGATGAAATTACACCTAATTAGCTACTTCGTCACTTGCGCGGTAACCGACGCGGCGACGTTATGTAATTGAGGGAGGAGTAGGCAGATAAAATGTTTTAAGTGGTCGAACAAATAGTAAATGTTCTGCAGTGGGTTTGTTACACTGTAACGAACAATACTACATTAACATCTAAGAATGTATTCACTTTGACATATTCAAAACAAAAGCTAAATTCCGACGTGCTGTTCTTTGGTTTTCGCTTTGCTTTTAAGAAAGTTATTTAGTAGGTAGGTTATCTGAATGAATATTGTCGGTGATAGTGTTATATCGCGTAAGCGTGACGATAGCCATTAAGGTTAAAAATATAATGTACCAAATTAGAAATTCACCCTTTACTACACAAATAAATAAAAATATCTCTTAATGAACGAAATTATGCCTTACTAGCTGCGCCCTGCGGTTTTACCCGCGTCACTCTACTCCAGTGGTTCAGAGCGTGATATTTTGTAGCCTATATGTTAATCCAGCTTATAAACTATCCGCGTGCAAACTTTCAGCCAAAACCATTCAGTAGTTTTTGCGTGAAAGAGTATCAAACATACAAATATCGACCCATACAAACTTTCGCATTTATAATATTAGCAGGATTAGCCACTGAGACTTACGCAGTAAGTATCGCACTACGACGTATATAATTTTATACGTATATTATTTTTGAACGAAATACATCTAATAAAATGATTTCAAAAAAATCGAGCACGGATTTGGATGTGCTCGTCATTTTACACAGAAAGCGATCAACAGCAACTAGTTTATATTACCAAATTGGTTACATGTGAAACTAGCTCCCGATGCGCGGTTTCACCCGCGTAACGCCCGTTCCTGTTTGACCCATATCGATATTTCTAGCCTATATTTCTCCAGGATAACAAATATTTTTAATGGTGAAAGTTTTTTTAAATCGGAGCAGTAAAAAACTTCATAATAAAATATAGTTTATAAAGGAAATATTTTTAAAAATAAGACCAGGAGTTTCTGAGATTAGCGCGTTTAAGCAAACAAACAAACTCTTCAGCTTTATAATCCATGTATACTAATATAAAGCTGATGAGGTTGTTTGACTGTCTCGGGAACTACTAGTATACTATTGGTTTGATTTGTGTTAGATAGCATATTAATCGAGGCTGGTTATACGCTATATTTTATTACTAGCTGCGCCCCGCGGTTATACCCGCGTTACTCTGCTCCAGTGGGTCGGAGCATGATGTTTTGTAATCTATATATTAATTTAGCGTATAACCTATCCCGGTGCAAAATTTCAGCCAATTCCGTTTAGTATTTTTGGCGTGAAAGAGTAACAAACATCCATACATACTTACTAACTTTCGCGTTTATTACGATGAAGTTTTCTCGGGAACGTTATGCTGATTTTCCACCAGAGGGGCGAGACGAGACGAGACGAGGAGGGAATTAAATCGAACTGACCCTTATCCACTAAAAATAGCCATCGCGATTCTCAGGTAATAACACGGTAATAAGTAGCAATGAACAACAATAAGCATCTCGCGAGAAGCGTGTTTCTGTTGCAAAGTAATTTATACTCTATATTGGAAGCAATACGGTTCATTTTTACACAAACAAATATTTCAATTCACGCCTCGCCTCGGCTCGTCTCGCCACACTGTTTCCACCAAAGATGCGCTGGGAGAGGATTGAAAATTTGCCATACAAATTTCAAATCCCTCATCGTCTCGTCTCGTCTCGCCCTTCTGTTGGAAAATCAGCATAAAATAAACTCGGGTGAAACCGCGTGCGGGATGTAGTATTAGTATAGATTAATAAACGAGGAACATAATAGTAATTACCGGTTCTTACTTGTCCTAAGAGTCGAGCTATAAATCTATCATTCAGGAAACGGTAAAGAAACGCCGCATAGCTTGAGTTTACATTATGGTCAGACGGGCGGGAGCCGGTAGCCGGCGCGAAAGTACCGGCTTTCTCTTTGATGTTATGTAATGTGATAAGGTGTTTAAGGTCGCTGTTATTATGAGAATACAGGTATAATTAAGATGACTCGGATTTTGTAATGCAGGAAAGGAAGTGTAAATAATGCTTTGGCACTATTTGTTTTTCACTTCCATGCTGTTCTGTCACAAATACTCCCTTTTCCTTCATATGGCTTCTCACACAATTCATCCATCATATCTTTTACCTGCCTCTTCTTTAACTAGCACCACTACTCAGAGACCACTCTATTCAACCCGCCGGAAAAGAGTGCGCCCGCGACGCGACGCGTCCCCCCTCCTGACCCTTAGTTTGCAAAAAACCATCCGATGCCTTCGTAAACTCGAAGCCCGAGAGGTCCGCGAACTGTTAAGTAGAGCGACAGTTGCACAAAACTCCCCTAAAATACTAAAAGTAAGGCGGTCGCTGGCGATGAGATTGAAGGATTATGCCTTCAATCTCATCGCCAGCGACCGCCTTGAGCTTGTAGTTTTTAAACTATTTACTAAGGCTGGAGCTCTGCTTGCCTTTATGCCCGATGAAGTAGAAAAAACCTCGTAAGTCCATTCGAAAAAAAAATCGCTTCTTTAAGATGCGGAAGTTGAGTTTACATTACAGTATCTCGTTGGTTGAGGCACTACCCCCCGGGCCTTTATTCTTGCCCAATTCGTTTCCAGGTAAGGAGCAGCGTTTCTTTGTGTTGGGCATTATTAGATAATTATTTCAATAAATCTTGCGACAATTGTTTTTAAGTTGCTTACTTAAAGCAGTGTATGTTATAAAGTTTTGTAGATGTTGATGAAGAAAATAAAACATTTTACAGACGATCGTAGGTACCTATTTCCCGCCGAAATGGGCAACGAGCATAGAATTCCATAGAGGTGACGATGCGGACAGGCGGGTTGGGGACTGCTGGTTGACACTGCTGCCCGTTCACTGGTATACTATTGCTATATATGATGTTACAACAATAGGGAGTACTATGGAAAATTAAAAACATAAATATATCATACAATGTCACTTGATGAACGACGCGAACGAAGCTAAAGCGTCGAAGTCAACGGTAACTTTTTTTTTCGTACGGACATATGTATTTAGCCCCGAGGCTTTTGCAAATTCACCGGGCATAAAGGCGAGCAGAGCTCTAGCCTAGATAAATGGTTTAAACACTACAAATTAAGCAACCTGCGCAAGAGGGCGTTCCCTTGTGGGGCTTCGACCTCGGCTCAGGGCCTGACGGGGAGATTGAGGGATTAGGGCTATTAATTTTTTTTAACGGTACCTCCACCGTCGACCGCATTTGATGCTCTAGGAATGTACGCGCCCAATGTGGGGTCAACCTAAACCTGTAACGCAGACATATCTAAGTAATAAGCCGGTGGTTCTAAATGACATATTGCTCTACACACAACTTTCCGCACTCTATAATCTCCACGTTACTCTACATCTCTCGCAATCGTAAAACGTTTATTTCTTCGGTTTAATTCGTTTCATTTCCTTTGTGTTATAAATGCTTTGTAAATGGTGTGCTTATTTCTGTCGAGATGTAATATAAAACATGTTCAGTTGATGACTTACAGAGATGAAAAGATCTAGTCATTTATAAGGTTTAAAAAAATAAAAACAAAACCCACTTAATATAGCTATAACTATAATCTCTGAATCCCTCAGTCAGCGACGTTCCCGAGGTTCAAGACTGACAGGGAGCGCCCTCTTGCGCAGGTTGCAATTTGTAGTTTATAAACTTTAAGGCTGGAGCTCTGCTCGCCTTTATGCCCGGTAAAGATCAAAACCAAATGTCCGACCGAAAAAAAATGCTATAATCATATTTACGCTGTCTCAGTCAGCCATTGTATGATGTATATATTTAATTTCCATCGTTAATAGTGGTCATAGAATAGACCACCTCTTATCTTCCCATGAGTATGAGGCGACTAAGGGACATAAAGCTGACGGATGGGCAGCAGCATCTACCAGCTCAAGGACACTCACAATGTTATACTGCAATTAATCTGCTTGCAAAGCTTGTGATTATATTTTTTTTGTCCTGGGGGAAATGCATTTACTCATTCCCACCGCCGCTGCACCGTGTGCGCGCGCTGGCGCTGGCGGTGGGATATGTGGGACTCGCCCTCTCCATAGCGTGGTATGCTAACTCATACCACGAGGAGAGGACCCTACACCACTAAAATCCCCCGGACACTCCTTCGATCTGCCGTCGTTTTCACTCTATGCCAGTAAAAAAATAACTATGCCTTACACATCTATTTCATATACATATCACGCCCTATTATTTTCAAGACGGTAAAAAAAAGTCATCCAGTATAAAGCTGAAGAGTATGTTTGTTTGTTTGAACGCGCTAATCTCTGAAACGATTGGTCCGATTCGAATAATCTTTCATTGTTAGACAGTCCATTTATCGGGTGGAACGGGAGTTACACGGGTGGCAGTAAAATAGTAATTACAAGAAAAAAATATATAATAATAAGTCGTTCAATAGGTGAAAACAAAGGAAAGACCAATTAAAAAAGCCATTACTACTGTTTACCCCGTAATACAATGCTACAGGCGCACGCACGACACACTACTATATTTCCTGCACTAGAGCACGCATGGCATGCACCCGCGCACCCAAGCGCGAGGTTCCGGTGCGCAGGCGTCCATGCAACTTACAGACTAGACTAGTCTTAAGAGATGTTCCTCAATAATTAAACATTAAATGGAATAATATTGCAATTTCGAATGAGAGTTATCTATTTTTTATGCTTCATATAAGTCAGCGGTTCATCGGTCGGGGAAAAAGGTAACTTGAAAATAATACTTAAGAAATCTACTATTTTCTTCATCATTGGATTTTTCTTGTGTCGAGTAGCGTATCGTCGAGTAGCTTTTATTTTATAAAGTCAGTAATGTCGGGTGATAATACTGTGTGTGCAAATTACAATGATGCACAGAGTACCGTTGGTCTCCTGTTGTTTTACGATATGTAGCGTTAAAGTCAGTACAGTCGATTCAATTAAAAAATATACTTCTTAATTGACGCACTATATGTGGAACTTATATGTATTATGTGATGACTTCAGAGTACCTAGGTTATGTACGGTAGCAAGACCCCACATAGGACTGGTTCACAAAATATTCACTATAACAAACCAGACTCAGGTATGTTAGCGGTGGCCGTACACAATTGCAAACAAATGATGTTAATAATCTTTGTGTTTTTCACTAAATTTTTTATATGTGACGTAAAAGGTTGTACCCCTTTTTACGAATATCTCACGGTCAGAGGAGTATGAAATTTCATACTCCTCTGTCCGTGAGGCAGACAAAATGTTGCACACTTATAGTGAAGGAGTTTACATAGAGAAGGAGTGCAGAATGCTTAGATATTTTTTAATTATGAACAAATTTCGACCACTGGGTGACCTTTTAAGCCTAGGTTAGGTAGTATTATAGTTAGCTGACTGTACATTTGTCCACGGTAACTGTAGTCTATTGTTGGGTCTGAGTACCGCCTTGTTCGGAAACTGCGCTCATATTAATATGTAAGTAAATTTATATGCAGTGGTTCTTGTTACATTATGTAATTTTTATGGTGCATTGTTTGGCGTACCGTAGTCTTATTTTATCTACCGACATATATTATAGACATTCCTAAGGTATGCAAAGAACTATTTTAAATAGTACCTATTGTATGTAATTTATATTTACTAACAATTATTCCACGTCTGTGTTTTAAATCCAGGCCAATAAAGTTTATCCACATTAAAGTTTATTCAAAAAGTCAGTATTCTTGTTAACCTATGAATAGTCATTACACGTCGCTGGCAGAAATTGCTAAAGATTTCGGGAAATATGAAAAAAAAAAATAGTACTTTCTGATGCCCTGGAAGACTGAGAGACTCGCGAACTGTAACGTAGAGTGACAGAACAGTTGCAAAAAAATATCTTAAATAACCATATTATAATACCACTATACCACCCTGAGCCGAGATCCATGTCCCGCACGGAGGGTGCTCCGCGTGGGACATAGATCTTGCGCTTTAACGCAGTTGTAATCCATTTAATGAGGCTGATTCCACTCCTCCCCAATTCTACTTCTTATTGCTCACTGGTCTGTTTTGATCACGGCCTAAATCAGCCAAGAAAGCTATATTTAATGTCAAAGTCTCATAACATGTAAAGATGCGTTTCTGATATTATGCTAATAACACGACGAACAACGAACATACAGACCTCAGTTCCCACGCTATTGGCGACACTGAGGAAGTGAACTATTAGTGTGCTCATACAGACTCGGTGCGCACGCGCAGACGGCGAAGATTTATATTATGTCACAATTCTTGAAGATGCGTACAGGTTCTAGTTATAAAATCAGTCCTTAGTATAATTCAAACGTATGGTACTCCATACGTTTGAATTATACTAAGGACTGATTTTATTTGATTGATTCCTTACTAGGAGGAAAAGACAAGGCAGAGTCTTAGTAATATGGTCCCATTTGGTACCCATTGGGCACGGAACTGTAAAGATCTGTTTAATTTACGCGGCTAGAGGCTAAGACTCTAGTGTGTGTCTGTATGTCTGCCTGTCACCTTAAAAATAAAAAATTAAAATAAAATAATTATTTATGTCCCATACGATAGTGACTATGATTTATTAGTATAATCTAGGTTGAATTACCATGTCATTTATTTGAAAAACTTCCAGTACATCCAGAATGATGTTTGTGATTAGACTCTGAACATACAATTTAATCATAATCATAAATTTTGCTATTATTAATGCTTACAGAAACACATTTTAGAGATAACTACACTTTTGACAGATGATTGATACATTTAAACGTATATAATTCTTTCAGAAAGTGAGTGTTAGTTAACTTTTATTTATTACTTTACTTTATAATTTATTATAATAATGTGTAGATATCTAAATAGTTAACAATTCATTTTTAAGGGTTCCGTAGCGTAGGTCACAGCCACTTTTTTCCGAAACTATAAGAACTATAATGTTGAAACTTGGTAAGTAGATGTATGTTGTGAACCGCATTAAGATTTTCACACAAAAATAGAAAAAAAACAAAAAAAATTGGGGTTCCCCATACTTCGAACAGAAACTCAAAATTTTTTTTTTCATCAAACCCATACGTGTGGGGTATCTATGGATAGGTCTTCAAAAATGATATTGAGGTTTCTAATGTCATTTTTTTCTTTACTGAATAGTTTGCGCGAGAGAGACTTCCAAAGTAGTAAAATGTGTGTCCCCCCCCTGTAACTTCTAAAATAAGAGAATGATAAAACTAAAAAAAATATATGATGTACATAACCATGCAAACTTCCACCGAAAATTGGTTTGAACGAGATCAAGTAAGTAGTTTTTTTTGAATACGTCATAAACCGTTAACCACAATTTACCTTTCATTCAATCAACTATTATTAACATCGATCAAAGTTGCAACTAGTACGGAACCCTTCGAGCGAGAGTCCGACTCGCACTTGGCCGGTTTTTTTTAAGACTACTTGCAAGTGCAGTGTTTCTCAGTTTACTAGTATTCTTGTTAACCCCTCGTGCTAAGCAAAAATGCTTGTGTTACGAGTGGGTTCACATCAGTAGTGTCATGTGTTGGGATCGAATCAGCGACCCCAAGATCAAAAGTCCGACGCACCTGGCAATTTTTTTTTCTGACTGACATAATAATGTGTAGTTAGCCCCGAGGCTTTTGCTACTTCACCGGGCATAAAGGCCATCAAGCTATTGCCGCTTAATTGTTCCTTAATAACAGCTTCACATTCTCTAATGACACACAGCTCAACTATCAAACTCTTATTACACGATAGATCTCCATTCGTGATCGTTTAACACTTATCTCAAAATCACTGCTCAATCATTAATCATGTTGATTTTCCTTTCGGCATTAACAATCTAATTATTTTTATGATCATATGAATATGCACTTAATTGTGTTAGTGATACGATTTATATTTGTTAGTGAGGATGTAATGAGAGTTAGTGAAAGCATGTGACTTGGGCTGGTGTGTTACTGGTGGTTTGTGTTGTAAGAGGTATTTAGTATGGCTTTCGGAGAGCCATGTATTTATGTTCTAAACCTGGTTTACGTGTTGTGTTTAGGTGCCCGTAACAAATTTGAAATAGATTTTAGTTTACTACACTTTTTGTTTATTTACATAAACTTCAAAAGTCTGAGACAACCTCCGTTGCGTAGCTGTATTTGGCTCGCTTTAAATCTCAGAGGTCGTGGGTTCGATCCCCATGCCAGACAAGAAGAAATCATTGTGTTTTCCTTCCGCGTCTGGATAGTTGAGGAATCTATAACATCCTATCCTAGTCCCCATGCTTATTACGAAAAAAAATCTTTTTTTTTTATATAAATATGACTGATAATATTGTTATATGTAATGTAATATCTACTAAAATTATAATTGTAAAAACTACAAATACTTAACCAATCATCATGAAATTTTGTACACATATTCTTGGAGATATAAGACGTAGGGTCATTTTTAATGCGAGCGAAGATGCGGGTAAAAGCTAGTAATATATATTATTCATTTAAAGAATCTTTGTTACGTAGCTTGCGCGTGACGACTTATCTCATACTGGGTGACTTTTTCACCGTCTTGATAATAATATGGTGTCTTGTGTAAGTGGAATATAATCTATAGACCATGGTTAATTTGTACTAGTAGGTATATCTGCAATTAAAGTTTTGAAAATCTCATAAATTACTTTAAAAAAATGCACCCTACATAGCGCGTGCATAATAATAAAATAGGTGCCTATAATACCTAGGCCGCCATCACACATGAATGAAAAGATTGAGCGAAATATCGTAACTACCTACTTAGGTACGCATTTTTACCGTTACGTTTTTCACTCTATGTCAGTAAAAAAATAAAATGATAAAATAAATACGTCTTAGACATCTATTTCATATACATACATCACGACCTATTATTATCAAGACGGTAAAAAATGTCACCCAGTATAATTAAAATGTTCAATAATTTATTATCTGTGAAGTAGACAATAATGTATGTCTGTAGAATTCAGTAATATGAAATATGGTATAAGTATATACAACAAATAAATTTTATAATTATTCAGTACAGTAATAAACACATCAAGCTGTGAAATGTTTAGCACTGCGTGACTTACTTTGGATACTTTTTCTACATTATATCCATTATACCAGTATATTGCACTTTTCCTTTCTCGGTGGTTTTAATACAGAATTAACAATTATAAAATCCTATTGGCTGGGATCTCTTTAGAATTAAAAAACCTTCTTCTAATCATGATAATTAGATATTCAATAGTTTTATGACATTTTGTAGAGTAGTATTTTAAAATATTTTATTCTGACATATTTATATATTTACTCTAAATTTTAAATGTACGTACAATAAAACGTACGTTTTACTATATTTCTTAATGCTAATGAAATGCTATTGTCTCGTTCCTTGCACACCTCTTCTTCCACATTTGATTACAAATAGCTTTATAAATAAAACCAAATAATCAAATAGATAGTGACAGTAAAGATCTCAAAATATAAAGCAACATACAAACTAATCATATATATTGACGCATCTACAGTGATCAAATGTTTGAGAGCATCTTCCGTGTTTAAATGTACCGGAGCACCCACAACGCCTAATACTTCGTTACAACCAAGCCACTGAAAGCACGTAACAGCTAAAATGCCATCGGTATCTAAGCGTCCAAATTATTCAAAAGTTAGAAGTCACTTTACTTAATACTTAGACACACACAAGACTGTTCTAGCTTGAGATGTAGGTTCGTATCCTGTCGGTGGCTAAAATCTATTCATCTTAATACATTTAGGCCACTGACACATTGTTCAAACTGACTGGAATCTTTATTATATACAGGGTGTCCCAAAAGATTACGTAGCTGGGAAGGGGGGTGATAGGGATGGCCACAAGGGTCACCAGAAAAATATAAAAAATTCCCTCTGGGTGTTTAAAAAAATAAATGGCATTTTTTAAAAGACTAAAAATTTTACACCTTGTGCTAACTGTACCTACAAATATGGCTGTATTTAAAAAAATGCTGTTATGTAATCTTCAATAACAACAAGGTCATCAACATCAACATCAAAAATTACAAGGTGTAAAATTTTAAGTTTTTAAAAAATTGCCATTTTTTTTTAAATACCCAGAGCGGATTTTTTTTTATTTTTCTAGTGACCATTGTGTCCACCCCTGTCACCCCCTTTCCCAGCTACTTAACCTTTTGGGACACCCTGTATATATTCTTAATCGTTTAACCATAAAAACTTTCACAAAATCGAATAAATATTATATTTTATCGATTCGATTGATGTGTGTGCCCGATTATCTCGATTTATGAATAATCTAGCGATTAAATTCAAATTTTTGATGTATTGAAGATGTTTTATGTTGGTTAGTAGGTTTTTATAGTGACCTTCAATTTAATAATTGCGGCCACTGGATTAATTTATGGCCAATTCTTGTATATTTTAATTACCTACGTTTCAATAAATGGTTAGCTTTTAGTTGTAATCGGTTGATGTTCCTACGTCTAGGGGGAATTAGATTAAGAAGCATATTGTATTCTGGGTTTTAAAGTTCTTCGGTAGACATTGATATTGATTTATACTTAGTAAATTAGCATCGCGCTCGCGTATCGCGTGTGTGCGTAACTCCGGTTCTCGAACTTTATAATTAAATAAAGCCTTATAGCCTATCTTAATAAATGGGCTATGTAATATATTTGTTTTAATCGGTCCAGAAGTTTCTGAGATTAGCGCATTCAAGCAAACAAACTCTTCAGCTATATAATGTTAGTCTAGATTAATCAATTGTGTGTCATGTGTTCTAAGCAACATGAATTTATATTTTTAGTCATTAATGCTGAATATATTTGAGCCCAACAAGGTACTTTCTTTCCCACCACCCGATGAGTAATATATGATGACGATGAAGGCTGTTCTAATATAAAGCTGAAGAGTTTGTTTGCTTGAACGCGCTAATCTCAGGAACTACTAGTCCGATGTGAAAAACATCTTTCAGCGTTAGATAGCTAAATTATCGAGGAAAGCTATAGGCTATATTGGATTTTGATGTTGATCAGTGAAGGTAACCTGGTCCCTAAAAGCTTTCTCTTTTTGCAGGAGTCCGCTGCTAACTGCGTTCCTGGCGTTATCGCTGCTGTGCCTCGCATGTGGCAACAGTGCTGCAGTGCTGGCTGCCACTGGCTTGCAGAGAGACTCGCAGCGCCAGCCACCACCACACTCCAGCTTCGAGGTGAGTTCAACATTATCTCGTAATCTCGTCTTAGCCAGATATGTCTGGGATCTGATGAGAGATTTTCCGGGCGGAATAATGGAACATATACCATGCCAGAAAAAATCTCTATGACAAACAAAGATTATTATAAAAATAGTAGAATAATAGAATCAGGCGTTACCTTGCGGAAATCCATACATAACCAAACAAATTACACGCTATTCATTCAGCACTTAGATAATTATAATGTCATACACTTGTACTTGTCAATTATACACAATGAACACTAATTAATTCTAGAATTTAAATCTTAATACAATTTAGCTCTATATAAAGGATGCATGTTTTTAAACAATATTTTTACGTATAAGCATCACACGCCTGAGGGCATCCTTAACGGACTAGGACCTGGGCTCAGGGCATCGCTAAAACTATGATCATTACGTTAAAAATATTTATATGAAAAAGAGAACGTGATCACTGGCACGGATTACAGGCACTGGATCTTCGGATTGGGAAAGGCTTCCTCGGTCAGTCCGGCAAGGACCCTAGCCTAGCTAACCTGCAGGTTTCTCTAGCTACCTAAGTGGACGGTCCGTAGAAGAAACTCCGGTTTCTCTAGTCAAGACTAGAACGTCAAAATATCTTGTAGGACTCACTCCGCTCAAAAATGTGTCTGTATGATGTTTTGCGGAAAAAATAGGCACTATATTATGCATAGGCAGCGTTGACGAGTCGACTTGTGAGCAGAAGGAATATTCTTTTAGATATATTTTTAAATTCTACTCTGAATCAAATATTAGTTCCGGGTCTAATTGGTCGGTGGCTCAGAAAACAGGTTAAGCCATACGATTCGTACTTCGTGGTTGTCCAAATTATTTATATTGAAAAATGAAATCTAGAAACTCTATCGATTTTAAAACTGACATATTTCCATTTTGACTCATAAATTTCTCTAACTAATCAGTTATTTGACCTCATAGCGCTTGTGAGTTACGACTTTCTTGATTAATTTATCACATAGAGAAATGCTTAGGTTTCTATTTATTAATTGTCATAGATTGAGATTCAAAAACTTCCTTCTGGGTTTGATACCAACCAAATCTAGGCAATGCACCAATAAAGGCACGGATGGTAGTCTTGTGACGGATGTACTACCCTTCACGCCTCGGAAGAACGTTAAGCAACAAGCATCAGCGTTTTCCTGTCTCGGAGGTCGATGGCTCGATCCCCATTCAAGACAAGATATCTTTGTTTAAATGCTAAGTTTTTTTTCCGGATCTGATTTTTTTAGGGACTACCCTCCATGCCTCGGAAAGAAAGTTAAGCCGTTGGTCCTGGTTGTTATAACGACATCTATGACAAGGAACAGGCAGCTTCTTTTCTTTGTGTGTTACAACATATTACTACGTTTACTAACGCGCCTGCCAAGCGTGGTGATTATAGCAACCCCTCCTTTCCGAGGAGGCCCATGTTCAGCAGTATATGTTATACGGGCTGATGATGATGATGATGCGTTTTCCAGCACTATTACAGCACTATATTATATACTAGCGACCCGCCCCGGCTTCGCTCGGGTACAATACTGATAATTATACTACATAATGTCTTTAAACCTCTAACAAACGGGCGAAATTTGGTCAAAACAAACAGAAACAAATTAATATAGGTACCTACTAAAACTCAGTGAAATAAGTAGGTGGGTATACTTTTATCGTATGAAATACCTATACTCTTCAGGACTAACAATACAACAAACACTAAATAAATAGGTATTCAGGTATCTATCCCTCATAGACACACGAACACAAAACAAAAAATTTGCTCTATAATTCTTAAGGATCGAGCGCGCATAATCGCATTCGGCCTACCTCCGTAGCGTAGCGGTAATTGGCTCGCTTTAAATCTCGGAGGTCGTGGGTTTGATCCCCACACCGGACATGAAATCTTTGTGTAAATTCTAAGATTTCTTTCCGGGTCTGGTTGGTTGAGGGACTACCCTCCGTGCCTCGGAAAGCACGTTAAGCCGTTGGTCCCGATTGTTATAACATCATCTATTATAATCGTATATCAAGGAAGGGGCAGCAGCGTTTCCTTGTGTGTTACAACATAATTCTGCGGTCACCAACCCGCCTGCCAAACGTGGTGACTATGGCAATACCCTCCCTCGGGAGGAGGCCCATGTTCAGCAGTGGACGATATACGTGCTGATGATGATGATGACCTACTAAAACTCAGTGAAATAAGTAGGTGGGTATACTTTTATCGTATGAAATACCTATACTCTTCAGGACTAACAATACAACAAACACTAAATAAATAGGTATTCAAGTATCTATCCATCATAGTTACAACGAACACAAAACAAAAAATTTGCCCTATAATTCTTAAGGATCGAGCGCGCATAATCGCATTAGGCCTACCTAAAACACGCGCTGTTATTTTGTGATAACTTCTAAGTTATTCATTAAAAGTATATAGTGTAGGGGTAAAATAATCTGCATGAAATGCTTAAGAATATTAACTCATTTAAAATGATAAGGATGAATACTGAATCCGTCTGATTAGCTTTACAATTACCGCATTAGAAATTATCATTTTTCTAAGATAAGTATAATGGATATAGCAAGTTAACCTTGAAAGATAGACATATGCTATCGCAGACTTTTTTGTAGATCTAAAAGAGAAGAATATTTGCCACCATACATTGTTTTGTTATATCTCATAGGGTTTAGGCAGCGTTTTCGTTGAAAGCTCCCAAATGGCTTAATTTTTTCCGATACCTCTGACAAATATCAATATATATTAGTCAAATGTACACATAAACTAAACAAATCATATACGTAAACCTTCCGGAAGAATCGTTCTATCGATTGGTAACATCCGCATGAAAATCGATGTAGTAGTTTTTGAGTTTATCGCGAACAGACAGACAGACGCGGCAGGGGACTTTGTTTATAATATGTAGTGATGTAGTGATAGCGGTCGCCCGCGGCTCCGTGCGGATGTCGGTTACCGCTGCAAAAAGCCTACCCAGGAAAGACACGGTCAGCAAAATGATTCCCAGGTCAATTCACAGACACCGACATAAACATCGACAACGCAGTCATTATCCGCAGGCTGCACAGATTGTCTTTCTGTGGATGTTAAAGTTGTTAATTATGAAAATATAATTAATGATGTAATTAATTGGCATTTTAGGGATTAGGCATTTTAGGCATTTTCAAAGCTCTGAAAAGAACTGTTGTTTAGCTCTGAGAAGAACTGTTGATTAGCTCTGAGAAGAACTTTTGCGTAGGTGTAGTTTTAAGAACGAAATCAAAAAAAAATCGCACGAAAATTATTAGACTTCGCAACGGGCCGTGTAGCAGAAATCGTAATATTTTAATTTCGCCATAACTTCAAAACCAAACGTCCAGTTTTAATCATTCAAAGACCAAATATTATCTACATAAACTGTACTTAGTGATGAAATAATTTATTTTGATAAGGATTAATAGCATGAGTAAAATAAACGCGTTTAAATGTAAAAAAAAAAAAAATTCAAGATTTCTAAATAAAAAACTGGTTGTTGTGCCTCACTCGACATAGATAGGTATAGTGTGTCGCGGACTTTTTTGTAGATATTTATAAGATCTACAATTAATTAAAACATTTTATGGTTCTATCTTTTATAGTTTAGGCAGCGTACGCAAAATAAGTAACTTTTCTGGTTGATTTTTTACACCTTGTGTCAGAAAAACCCAAATATCTTACGGAACCCTATCTTTTTCCAAAATAAAATTTAGCCTATGTTACTCGTGGATAATGTAGCTTTCGAATGGTGAAAGAATTTTTGAAATCGGCCCAGTACTTTTTGAGCCTATTCATTACAAACATACAAACATACAAAAATAGGTACAAATCTTTCCTCTTTATAATATTAGTGTAGATATAATTGTGGACGCTAATATGCCTCCGTGATGACTGATAAAACCTCCTGTGTGGGAGGCTCATGTTCAGCAGTGGACGTTAGAAGAACTGATGATGAAATTTATACCGCTGTTAGCTACTTTTACTTATTAGGAATTCTTCATAGACTTGTAGAATATAAGATTAATGATGTTAGAATTCTTTAAAGACATAAGTTATGGTATTTTTATCACCACTCGTAGGAAATAGAGTTGTCTATCTAGTCGAAGAAACATTTTATGATTATGAGAATTATAGAGAACTTGCTTTTAATTTTATTTGTTTTTGAGTCTTATGGTTCTAGGAAAAATATTTTACTTTTCAAATAATATTTTACTTTTCAAAGAACAGTATAGCTTCCGTGGCGTAGCTATATGTCTCGCTTTTAGTCAAGGAGGTCGTGGGTTCGATCCCCACGTCGGCCAAGAAGTCCCTCAATCAACCAGACCCGGAAAGAAATCTTAGAATTTACTCAAAGATTTCTTGTCCGGTGTGGGGATCGAACCCACGACCACCGAGGTTTAAAGCGAGCCAATTACCGCTACGTTACGGAGGTTGTCTTATACTTATATGTTATTATACCCAATACCTATAATTGGATCTATTACAGGCTATCATGGCTGACCACTAGGTGTATGTGCTAAACAATTTATAGCACTTGTTGGCCAACCCGTTGGACAACTCGTCGGGGTTTGCGTAAAGTACACTGATAAATATCAGGTAGATATCGAACGTTTATGCTTTCATTCGCAATAACACTTGATTGGGTGTTTTATAGGTTTTCACTAAAACTAAGATTGCTATAGACAGTAGATAACGACTGTAACTATATTTTATTAGATGTTTGTTTTGCTTAGTAATTGCCATTATCTTCAGACTTTATAGGGTACGACATAAACCAATGATACTTTACTCATGGGTACATGTCCACCATCCTATGCCTTCGTAGACCAGAAGTCCGAAGGCCCGCGAACTGTAAAGTAGAGCGACAGTTGCACAAAACCTCCTAAAATACTAAGAGTCATAATCCCTCTCATCTCGTTTGTAGTGTTTAAACCATTGATCAAGGCGAGCAGCCTTTATGCCCGGTGAAGTAGCAAAAGCCTCGGGGCTAACAACATTATGTCCATCCGAAAGAAAAGAGCTTCCTTTTGATTGTGGATAACACAATCATCATCAGCCTGTCGTAGTCCACTGCTGAAGATAGGCCTCCCCCATCGATTTCCAGCGGGAACGATCGCTAGCGGCCTGCATCCACCGACTCCCCGCGAACTTTATGAGGTCGTCGGTCCAATGAGGTCGTCGGTCCAATGAGGTCGTCGGTTCAATGAGTCGTCGGTCCAATAAAGTTGAAGAATTTCATTTGAAATTTGAGATATTCTTTCAGTGTTGGATAGCCCATTTATCATGGGAGGCTATAGGCTATCTTTTATTGTGATGTTTCCACGGAAACGCGCGCCGGAAGCTAATTACAGATAAGTAATTGTTCAATAGTCATAACGTAGTCATAACATTAATTGTTATAATTGCACATAATAATTTTAAAACACGTTTATGTGTCCATGAATTTTGTGTTTGTAAAGTCCCCCGTGACCCAGTGATTTATTTCCCTGTGGCCCCCGCACTAGGGAATTAAATCCCTGAGTCACTCAAAAAATAAAATGTAAAAAGATTTATTAACGTTTCACCAGTGTTTGGAATATTAACTTTACACGTAAGTAATTTCGAATCAAGGAAGTTGTATAGGTAACCTAAGTACTCTCCGTCCTACATTCGAGATAGTGTACATTTCCTACGTAGGAAACTCTCGTCTTTCACCACATTTAACATATGCATATAAGGTGCTACCAAAACATGTGCCATCCATGTATAGTAATTACGTTGTTTGTTTTTTTTTTAAAATAATGTATGATATTTTATTTCATACTGAATCCTATGTTAAAATACATACCTATCCATTACTTTTGACATAAGTCGTCCCCAAATACTGGATATACTTATTCGACGTGTACAAATGGAAGAGGATGACATATTGCGCCGACCTCAAATAATGGGAGCAGGGCAGGAAGATGATGATGAATATGTTAAATACACAGTAGGTTTATTATTTACTGTTAAAGGGATGGCATATATTTTGTAAGCACCTTACCTACATAACTTAACATATGTCACGTGTTACCTAACTTACTTAGTAACTTGAATCAACTTAGTCAAGTTAACATAACGAATTGCTCAACGCAGCTTGTTAAGATGTTTACTTATGTAGTATGTGTACCTATTGTACATAATATTGTAACCAAACGCAGTTTTAAACCTAACTAAATTTAAAGACCGCATATGGTTACAATAAGAACCTTTCGATACCCTCCTAGACCCGAAGTCCGAGAAGCCCGCGAACTGTAAAATTGAGCGAAAGTCGCATAATATTCCCCTTAAAATCTGAAGTTATCATTCCTCAATTAGCCAGCGACCGCCCTAAGCCGAGGTCCAAGTCTCTCTTGCACAGGTTGCTTAGTTTCTAGTTTTTAAAACTGCTGAAGCTCTGCACGGTGAAGTAGCAAATGCCTCGTAGCTTACTGCATAGTGGCACATACCTAATAATGTTTTCATTAAAAATTTATCTTTAATATCATGAGCCTAAAACTCAGCATCATACATTTGGAGTTGTGTCACTACAAAATTGAAGCACCGATATGTCAGTCCGAAAAAAAATGGTTACAATATTGTACCCATATAATAAGTAGCTGCAAAAATTTTTTTTTTGCATTTTTTGGATATTTACGAAAGAGACTCTTAACTATTAGGCTTTTGCCATTTCGCCAGGCAACGCGATTGAAACACACCTACTTAATTGCTAAAATTATGCTTTAACTTTCTATTTAAATACGTTTTACTACGTTGATGAATATAGCTACGATTATAGTGAATTGTAAAAGAAGATGAGCAAGGTCGTCTGGTCGTGGGTAATGAATACCACGCGTGGGCAGCCTCGCTCCACATACGGTGTTCTTGCACTTGTTGACAAATTAACAACGATAATTAATCACTTAACAAATAATTATACACCGTTATTTTTTGTCGTTAATACTCAGCGAATAGATTTATTTTTAGTAGTACAAACGAGGTCGGACCCCTGCTCCGCCTAAGTTCTCCCGTCCGGGGGGAAATGCATTTACGCATGCCCAACGCCGCTACAGCGTATCCGCGCGCTGGCGGCAGGATATGTGGGACTTGCCCTCTCCATAGCGGTGGTATGCTTACTCATACCAGGAGGAGAGGACCCTACACCACTAAAACTCTCCTTCGATCCGTCGTTCCCCCGAAGCAATCCGGCCCCCCGAGAGGTCGGACCTCCACATAAGTTCTCCACCTGGGTGAAGCGCGGGCACCATATAGGGTCCCGTGCTCCACCTGATGTGTATATACAGTCAAGTAATCAAGAAATAGACAATTTAATTATTTCAATCAATAGGATTTATTTTAACGATTTTTTTCCAAGAAATGGCCCAATGAAATTGCATTATAAACAATAATGAAATTTGAAAAATTGTATTTGAGAATCTAAAATATTATTATCTTTTTGACAGTATTTTTGCAACGTTTAGTTGGCGGTGTGTCGCAAGAATCAATATTTTGCGATATTATTGTTAACAACTAATTTAAGGTAACATATGGCTTTATATATATATATATATATATATATATTTAGGTTAGGTGTAGGGTAGAGGTAGGGGTAGGGTAGAGGAATAGTAGAGGTAGGGTAGGGTAGATGTAGGACACCGCGTAGATTTTGAGGCGGTACGAAGTTTGCCGGGCCAGCTAGTATTAGTATAGATATAGATGTATGTATCATCTTAAACTATACCTATACCTACCATAGAGAATATACGAATATAGAATACGAGTTTCCCGCGCGCGGTTGCACCCGCGTGGCTCCCGAGGGAACTTCATAATTATATTTTAATTAAATATAGCTTATGTTACTTCTCAATCATAGCTTTTTAATGGTGAAAGATTTTTTGAAATCGGTCTTGTAATTCCGAACCATTTTCAACGCAAACAATCAAATCTTAGTATTGATGTACGGATCATTGTATAGTAGGTGTAGTAATGTACAATATTAATGTGCAATGTAATATTTCCTTAATTGTAAGACTTTTCACTGATACAAAGATAAGTAAGTTCAACGCACGGTCGGACCGTTGGTCGCTGCAGGAGCGCGCACAATTAAACATTGTAGTTAAAGTAGTGAGTGCATTTTTTTACTGAACACTTCAATGTCAATTCAATCTTCAATCAAATTCAGTTTCTGAAAAACGAACTAAGAAAACACTTCGTACATCCAATATGACGTTCGTCATTTGAAACTGACACAATAATAACTAACATGACGATAAAATCGGTTTTCTTGCTTTTTTTTATTGTTTTTTATTACGTTATTATTGTATACACTGATGTGCTTCGGAACATGCTATGCTGAGTATAACTTTGCCTCTCCTTTTTAATGTGATTCCTCAAATATTGCTATCAGTGTGCTCATCATGCTCCCATTGTTGTCATTGCTTGCGGTGGCGATGTGAGTCGGGTCGCCTCCTTCCCTCTGATATGGCGAGGGAGGCGATGGCTGTGTGCTCACACGTCATACTCGTGAACGGGTGCTGTTTGCGGTGGCTGGTTGGCTTTCTGATGGTAGTGTTTGAGGTAGTTGTTAAAACATTATTGTGTGTACCGTTAAGTCGATTATTTTCTCACATAACTTGTTCTTTCGTAATGTGTGTGGATGCTCCCTCCCTCCGTTTTCAAGTGCTAGAGGTTTATCTTTTGCTTGAGGATTTTTAATTAGTATTTAGCTATATTTATGAAAACGTCTAGAGCGTGCATTAGTACACATGCTGTAATTTCACAATATACTTTTAATGAAAAATTGTAAAATACACAAATATAAAAAAAAATGGCCATACTGTGATACAAAAGACGACGAAAAAAGAAGCCTGGAGTTTCTTTCTCCCTTTCTTCTCCGGGTCGTCCACCTAGATAGCTAGTGAAAGGTTGCAGGTTGGCTAGGGAAGGATTCTCGCCGGCGAGAACCGCGTTGTGCCCCTACCCCTGCCCTGTGATCCAGCGCCTGTAGGCCGTGCCAGCGATGACTTCCTCTTATATCCATAAATCTGACTTTGCTATCAGTGGCACCTCTGGGTTGTGGTCTTAACCCCATAAGGGGGCACTCAGGTGTGTGTCACTTAATTGTATGCTCTTATAAATTTTCAATTTATACCTATGATAATTAATGTAAATGAACTTATTATGAGTAGAGGAATTAATGACACACGGACAGACGGAGTAAATTGTCTGAAATGTCCTACAATTAGCAGCACAACCGTGCAATCTGTGAGGTTGCACTTGCTAGTTATAATTACCTAAGTAGTTTTATTCATAGAATAAGAATAATAACCTATTAATTACAGTTATTTTTCATTGACGGTCACCGTAGCCTAGTTGGTAGTGCTCCTGCCTACGAAGCTGGTGGTCCTGGGTTCGAATCCCGGTACGTGCAAATATTTGTGTGATGAGCACGAATATTTGTTTCTGAGTCATGGATGTTTTCTATGTATTTAAGTATTTATCTATCTATATAAGTATGTATATCGTCGCCTGGTACCCATAGTACAAGCTTTGCTTAGTTTGGGGCTAGGACGATCTGTGAAAAAAAAAAAAAAAAAAAATGTGATGTTGACAAGTACAAGTGTATGTAAATACCTAAGTGCTGAATAAATTCATTATTTCATTTATTATTATTTAAAAACAAAATTTTCTACCGACAAAACGTGCTATAATACAAGTGTCTTTGGCTGGTGATTGACTTTTTGCACGTTTTATTTTTCCTTCCTGCATGTGCGTAATTTTTTCGGGCGGGAGGGCCGGGCGGTGCGTAAATAGTATTACAGCATATATACACATTTCTAGCGGAATTAATACTAGATATTTTGTCTCTTTAATTAATATGGATTTCCGCAAAGTAACGCCTGATTCTATACGAATTAGACAAAAATTTCTGACGGAAATCAGCTGACAAAATAGTGTCACTAGCATTTTAGCTTCGCACGAGGGTTTAACAAGAACACTAGTAGGTAGTGTGCAACAAATCTGCAGGTAAGCTTTAAAAAAAACTAACAAAAAAACATTGAGAAATCAGCTGACATAACTATTTTGTTTAGTGCCAATAAACTACTTCTCAAGAGTTATATCGATGAACTTCGTTCATCCATTCAGAATTCAAGTTCAATAATTTTTTTTTGCCAAGGCCAGTAATGTCCGTAATGCCACTCAGTCAGTGTGTTAATAATTCTCCAAATATCATGATAATATAATAATTATGGTCTAATGGCGTCCAAATACCAAGGCCGTGCTTTGTAAATACTGGCCTAATGATAATGGAGATTTCTCAACCGACGTTTAACCCTGCCAAGTTATACAATAACCTTTGGATATTATAATTTTATAAATGATTTATAAATGATAAATGATAATGATATAATTTTATAAACTGATGATGATGATAATCATAAAGATATTTATAGGTTATAAAAGGAGACGTTCTCACTGACATAGGTAGAGACGCACGGACAGCCATAGTCGCTAATGGTAGAAATGTGAAAATGGGGCAGTTGTTTTAATTCAAAAAGCGGTTGCACACTAAGGGCCTATGCACACCACCTTTTTTGTGCGCTTAGTTTGTAATTTTTAAACCATTTATTAAGGTTGGACCTCTGCTCGCCTTTATGCCCGGTGAAGTAGCAAAAGCCTCGTGGCTAACTACGTATGTCCGTATAAAAAACCCATAATCAGAAACGCTTTATTGGATCTATTTATTTTTTAAAAGATGTTGTGTTTGAGTATATACCCTTGATACCGATTTGCTTGCAATAGAAAAGGGTACAGGAAAAAACGGTAATATTCCCTGTATTTTGCCTGTGTTCCTGCAAATGCCTGTTCAAATTTAATTGGACTATATATTTTTTCTTAATTCGAACAATGTATCTTGACAACCTATGTAGCGTAGCGTTATTTGGCGCGCTTTAAGGTCGAGGGTTCGAACCCCACACCGGACAAGAAATCTTTGTGTAAATCCTACGATTTTTTTCCGGGTCTTTTTGTTTGAAGTACTACCCTCCGTGCCTCGGAAAGCACGATAAGCCGTTAGTCCCAATTGTTGTAACATCATCTATATCAAGCGTATATCAGGAAACGGGCAGCAGCGTTTCCCTGTGTATTACAAAATTATACTACGGTCACCAATCCGCCTGCCAAGCGTGGTAATTATGGAAAAACCCTCCCTCGGGAGGAGGCCCATGTTCAGCAGTGGACATTGTACGGGCTGATGATGTTTGAATTTGATAGACAAAACGTAAGATTGTAATAAAACAACACTTTTATACAATGCCTTTATAAGTACACTTATATCGTGAGGTGAACTGCTTCAAAGGGCTTATGAATCATCAGTACTAGTAGCAACAGGTCGAGGCTATGCAGATTGATATTATACTACTCGTGTTTCGCGGTTTTAACTGCGTTGAATTGCTAACATATTAATACAGTCTATAAAATGTCATTTCGGGCTACAAGCTATCCTTGTATTTATATAAAATCATGCAAATTCGTTAATTAATCTTATTACGTTTAAGAATAACAAACCATGACACTCATCAACTCTCGCATTTACAGGGTTATGTTATAACACAAACAACCTTCAGGGGGTGAAAGTACTGATGATTATAAGCAACCTTTGCTATGGGAACAACCATTTATTAAAACCGAACCATGAAATCGCGAAGAAAAATCAGCTGTTCCATACATTTATGTTCACTTACCTCGACAAAATGTATGGAACTGCTGATTTTCTTTTTCGCGATGAAGCAATATCTTAAACGAAAATTGCGCGGACGGAGGAGTAGGAGTGCAGCATGCTAATATTTTATTAAACTATGGTTGAATGTTATTAGTATTAGTCCATCCGAAAAACAAACGTAAAACACTAAGCTCTTTACTTTTTCTCTATACCCCGTAATAATAACTTTCTTCCTTCCAGGATGAAATGGAAGCATGGACTCCCGTGCTCACCAACATAGCGCTCCTCATCATCGCCTCCGTCCACTGCCTGGTCTGCATCATCAGCATCTACCACCTGTCCAAGAGGATCTGTCCTTGCTTCCGGCCGAAACAGGCGTTTGACCACAACCAGTTTGACCCCACCTTCAAGCCTGTGCAGCAATACGTGGTGAATGTCGATGAGGTCAAGAAGGGTCATGACCTGGAGAGGTTACGGAACCATGAGCTTTGTAAGGAGTTGGAAACCAAGCTGCAGGGGGAAACCATGAAAAAGAAGAAGGTGAGATAATGATGAGCTTATTTAACATGACATTTGCCTAAGGTTAGCCTGATATATGATCTCTTCAAGTACAAGTGGAGAGTCCGAGGATGTTACACGCTCCAAGGAGTATTCTTGGGTTGCCAAACATGTGTCCAGTCTAACTAGTTCCCTTTACTAGAACAGACTGGTTTTTGCCTGTTTCTATTGTCCTTCACCATTACCTTGTTGATGGCCAATGCCAATGCAACTTAAGGTCTAGAGTGTTTTTGTGCAAGTAAAACCACACTTTTCAATGCTGCTTTATCATAACACCACACAACATTCTTTGCCTCAGAAAGGATATTAATCAGTTGGTCTCTATTATATAACAACATTTATGACAACAGTGATTGCGATATTAGAGCACTGTTCTTCAGTCTTTAATTAGCGAAACGTGGTGACTATGGTAAAAGTTATCTTGGAGTAATGCTCACTGCATTAGCCGTGAGAGACTTTTGCTTGATATTTTATGTTATGCCTCCATTACTTCATACAACATAGTCATAAGCTTCACTTAACACCAAAATCTTCTTATGTTGTTGTTAAAACACTTTTCAAAGCTGCTTCTTCAAATGTCCTTTCTGCGGCATTAACTAACCTCTATGCAGTGGCAGTGTAGTTGATGAATGGTAGTTAAACACCAATTTATTTAGTAGCTTCTGCCTTCCTAGGAGGACCCCGAGTACGGTAGTGCGAACAGCAAAGAGAAGCTTGTCTCGCGCTGGCTCAGCACGGAGACGAGGCCGGCCGTTGGGACCCGGCGCCGAGGAGTGCGCAAGCCCCGACACCAGCCCCCCGTCATGCTGCTCCCCGCGCATCACGCTCACCCCGGGCACCCCGGACACCCCGCCAGCACGGTGAGTACCTACTGTCACAAACGCCCGAGACCACGTCGATACGTGTTGATAAGTTTGAGGGTCGGGAGCAGGACAACTAAAAATATTTTGTTTTATGCATGAGTGATGTTTTTGCTCTTCAATATTTTTGATAATTTTATAAGACATTTTAGCATTTGAACACTGTGACATTGGTAAGAGAAGGTGCGAGGCTATTCATTTAAATAGAAGACGAAAGAAGCAGCGGTAAACGTCTCGTCGGTAGTGACTTCAATGCCCACTCCAAACAAGACAATTTTTATTTTTTTATTTTACTATACTACTTTTGCAGTCTACTAGTATTCTTGTTAAACTTTGTATAAAGTCTATTATTTTTTTCCGAAAGCCGTTCGCCCGAATTGTTATAATATCATATTGAGCAATTGTATACTAAGGAACGGACGACAGCGTTACGCTGTGTGCGTTATATTAAATTGCGGTCACCAATCCTCCTGCCAGGCATGGTGACTTTGGCAAATCCTCCCTCGGGAGGAAGACCAAGTTCTGCAGTGGTATACGAGCTGATGATGATGAATCGGCTTACTTGTGTCCGCGTAATTAAGGTGATGCAAAGCCCATCTGCATCGGCTCGGTTATGAAGACGCGAGTTAAAGCGTCTGGTTAAGAGATCGAAAAAGTTGTTTTCCGTATTATATAATATATTAATAAAGATATAGAATATCAACTATTTGCTATATTTATATAACGTTAACATTACGAACCCATTTATTAACACTAGACTGACAGACTTCTAGCATACCTGAAATAAATTTATACACAATTTATCAGTAAATGTTACCTATTGTGAAGTTTTTTGACAAGTACAAGTGTGTGTAAATACCTTAGTGCTGTATTAATATCGTTTATTTCTTAGAAATTACATCATCAACTACAATCAGCCATTATTATTAAAGTGCAGTGTCCTAAATTAGATTACAGTTGGTTTTATTGATGTGTAATTTATCGAACACATTACACACACTAGCTGATTTAAGAACGATATTTTTTCACACTAATATGATGTAAATAATTTAAGTGAAGCGTGTCGGTAATGAAACCATTTTTTTTTTCGCAACTGTTAATATGTAGGTACATGTATGTAATTGTGAAGTTACTATCTTATTTACATAGGAAATTTACATGCGTTGGCATTGAGCGCGAAATATCATTGAACCGAAAAGAAGTTTAGGACCTTTTTTCAAACATACTTGTTTAACATTGCTGCCAACAAAAAAGCAAATTATCATTGCCATCTATCTTAGTCTCTAATTATTAAAATATATAGGGTGACTGGTAATTAGTGACCGATACCTAAACACATCATTGTGCTCATGATAACAAACAACTTTTACTATGGCACCAAACCTGAAATCGCGAAAAAAAATCAGCTGCTCCCTACCATGTTGACGAGTTATGTGAACATGAATGTATGGAACGGCTGATTTTTTTTCGAAACAACCTCCATGGCGTTGTGACAACCTCCGTAGCGTAGTCACAACCTCCGTAGCGTAGTGACTACTTCCGTGGCGTAGTGACAACTTCCGCGGCATAGTGACAACCTCCGTAGCGTAATGAACACCTCTGTGGCGTAGTAAACACCTCTTTGGCGTAGTGACAACTACCGTGGCGTAGTGACAACCTCCGTGGCGTAGTGACAACTTCCGTAGCTTAGTGAACACCTCTGTAGCGTGGTGACATAAGTATCGCTTTAAGTCTCGGAGGTCATAGGTTGGACCCCCACGCCGGACAAAAAATCTTTGTGTAAATTTTATGATTTCCTTCAGGGTCTGGTTAGTTAAAGGACTAATCTCGTTGCCTCGAAAAGCGCTCAAAGCCGTTGATTCCGATTGTTATTGCATCATCTATAACAATCGAATATCAGAGAACGGACAGAATTGTTTCCTTGTATGTTACAACAACAGTGACATGTGGTCATCATCCCGCATGCCTAGCGTGGTGACAATGGTAAAGCACTCACTCTGGAGTAGGCCCATGTTCAGCCGTGGCTGATGATGATGATGATGATGATAGTAAAACACAATCACGACTATAATCTTACTCGAGATTACTAACTATCCCGTTGATATAATGCCACACATTACATCGTGAACGTTCAGTAGATTAATTTTTATTTCTAAAAAAAATAATTATATGTCTACCTAATGGTTGTCATACTGAACTTCAAAGTTCAAAATAGTATGACAGCCTAAAATGCTGCTACTCGAAATCCTACCTAATCTCCCCATTTAGCGGGACTTTTAAACCGTTACCCATCATTTGTACAAAATAAGCAGTAAAGTGTTAAGGCACTTAATGGTCATACAAAATACATCAACGCGTTACATACGCAACTCATCAGCCGTGGAGTTAACTTCATGTGATATTCCTATGGGAAATACAGTGATGGCTTCCCATGAATATGCAACTGTTATGTATGAGCTATGACTAGGTACTGATGTGGTGATTAAGGGAGTGTGAATGAAAAACATTTAATTATGTAGTGTGACAACCTACGTAGCGTAGCGGTATTTGGCTCGGTTTAAATCTCGGAGGTCGTGGGTTCGATCCCTACGCCGGACAGGAAATCTTTGTTTAAATACTAACATTTCTTTCCGGGTCTGGTTGATTGAGGGACTACCCTCCGTGCCTCGAAAAGCCTGTTAAGCCGTTGGTTCCGATTGTTATAACATCATTTATAAAAATCGTATATCAAGAAACGGGCAGCAGCGTTTCCTTGTATGGTAAAACATTATACTGCGGTCACCAACCAGCCTGCCAAGCGTGGTGACTATGGCAAATACCCTCCCTCGGGAGGAGGCCCACGTTCACCAGTAGACGTCATACGGGCTGATGATTATGTAGTGTGTAATGAATACGATAATAATGGTGTACATAAAAAAATAATAAAATTCAGATCAAAACAAAAGGTTTTTGTTTTTATTAGGTACAAAAAGTTTGTTTTGTAATTCTTGGGCAAAATTGTGTCGAATTAATAGTAAAATTTAGAATTATTTGCGCTTAAATATGAATATGCATGTAACCTGAAAATGGAATTAATAAAAAGTAGCATATAAAATTAATTTCATTAAATCGTAAACAGACCGCCACGAAACCACAAAGCATTTTAAAAATCACTTAAATGTCGGAAGCACATCAAATAATAATTAACCTACATATTATACGATGAAATAAAACAAAAACATCATAAACTTGTGAAATTTATATCTACATACATACATATAGGTACATATGGGTTGGTGACCGCAGTATTATGTTATACCACACAAGGAAACGCTGCTGCTCGTTCCTAGATACCTATACGGTTATTATATAGACGATATACAACGGTTATAACAATCGGGACCAACGGCTTAACGCGGAAAGAAATTTTAGAATTTACACAAAGATTTCCTGTCCGGCGTGGGGATCGAACCCACGTCCTCTGAGATTTAAAGCGAGCCAAATTCGCTACTTCACTGAGATTGTATATTATATAAGTATATGTATATAAATATGTATTGTATTGAGCGCTTTAATTTTCAAGCGAACAAAGTCGCGGATAAGAGCTTTTTTAACTGTGTTAGTATATATATGTTATGTATTAACGGTGATCTGTGGTTTCACTCGAATTGGACTGATGGCCTGCTCAAGTGGATCATAACGAGATGTCTAACATATCATTTTATTATGTGAAAGCCAGTGGATTCAGCCAGCTACCGCCGTAAGGTGTAACAAACATATATATAAAAAACTAATCTTTATTCTTTATAAAATTAGTACAAACAATACGAGGCCCACCAGAACTCGATAGTGTGCCCGGACAGAGCCTCCCCGACAAGTTTTGATACAGGACAAGGAATATTAGGCATCAGTATTACTATCAAACGACCACAATAAAATTGTACAATAAACATATGTTTTTACAAAAAAAAAAGTTACTACAACCGACGAAAACGATAAAGTGACTTTTACTGCCTTACAAACAAAGAAATTTAGTATTTGTACGTGCTTCTATCACATGTTTGAAGTCATTTTAATCTGTAATTTTTAATGGTATTGAAGAAGTATATACCCAGATCGATAGTACCACCAAAACTAAATCATTTTACTGAGTATCATACTCCCGACCTAGATTGCAAAGAACCATCCGATGCCCTCGTAGGCCCGAAGTCCGAGAGGCCCGCGAACTGTAAAGTAGAGCAGACCGTTGCACAAAACCCCCTAAAATACTAAAAGTCATAATACCTCAATCTCATCGCCAGCGACTGCCCTGAGCCGAAGTCCAAGCCCCACAGGGGGCGCCAACTTGCGCAGGTTGCTTAGTATATAGTTTTTAAATAATGTATTAAGGATGGAGCTCTGCTCGCCTGTATCCCCTAACTACGTATGTCCTTCCGAACAAAAAAATTAAACCCGCTAAGTTACCTTCGTGCAAAATGTTTCGCATTTATAATATAAGTAGGAAGACGCATCGAATGTAATAATCAGTATATTATGTAAGTCATAATCTTGCATTTTACGTAATAGAAAATAACATAAAATCAATTGGACGCGTCAGGTGAGAGGATTTTCAATAATCGAAGATACTCAGTGACCACATAATAGCATACAGGGTGACTGGAAAACAGCCTGTTCTTTTTTATTAATTCAATATAAAAAAAGATTTCTAGCAGTTTTTGCACAATACTAGTATTCTTAGTTATCCCTCCTGCTAAGCTAAAATGCTCGTGTTGCGAGTGGGTTCACGCAGGTAGTGTAATGGGTGGGGATTGAACCGGTGACTACGGCAGCTTGAATATGAAGTTCTTTTGAAATTAGATCCTCGTTTCCTTTGGCAGCTGCATTGGTTAACCATCTATGGTACTATTAATACTTTTGTCCATTATCATCTTTAAGGTATTGTTGATGATGTGAGATACTATTTACGTACGTACGGGTGCGAAGTATATCTGATTTTATACAAACAGATTTACTAGGATCCGATGACTTATGAATCTAGTCCAGCTGATTACTCTTTCTATTATTATTTAAAACTAGTTTCCCGCGCGCAGTTTCACCCGCGTAACTCCCTTTCCCGTAAAAACTACATAATTAAATATAGCCTTCTTATAAATAGATTATCTAACACTGAAGATTATTTCTAATCGGTGCGGTAGTTCCTGAAATAAGCACGTTCAAGCAAACAAACAAACTCCTTGGCTTTATATATAAGTATAGTCTTATAAATCTAGTCTAGATTGTTAATGTATCTAGTATTATTATAAATGTATCCAGGGACCCACCCTGTATATACAATACAACTAAGATGTAGTGGAATAAAGATAGATGATTAAGCATTTATATTAATTTCGAAGTTTTACACTACAGTCCAAGGCTGGGGTCATAGGGTCGTGTAGCCCAATACGATCACGACACGACACGACGCGTGATGCAATATCGCTGTATTCAATTATTAGAAGATGAAAAATTACTCAGTAATTACTTTAAATGCTTATTGAGCGTTCAAAATAATAACATATGATATTTTGCTTCACAAAGTACCTTGTAATAAAAGCGAAAGTGATTTTTATATGAATGTGTAATGGCTATTTGGCAGTTATGATGCTTTGGTTGACATGAATTCCGAATGGTCCACGAACTGTTACGAGCGACAGTTGCACAAATCTCCCCTAAAAAACTACAAGCAATCTATAAATCGCCCCCGTCAGCGACCACTCTGAGCCGAGATCCAAGTCCCACGGGAGACGCTCCCTAGGGCAGGTAGCTCAGTTTGTTGTTTTTTAAGGCTGGAGCACTGCTCGCCTATATGCCCGGGTTACTAGCAAAGCCTCTTGGCTAACTAGATATATCCGTCTGAAAATCAAAATCTTTTTGGCAAGCTTATTCATATAATATGCATTAATATTAGGTACCCGCCACTATAATATTACACGATGTAACTAGGGCATCCTATACATATGTTCACGCTTCTTTCCCATAGGAACCATCCGATGCCCCCGTAGACCCGAAGTCCGGGAGGCCCGCGAACTGTAAAGTAGAGCGACAGCTGTTGCACAAAACTCTCCCAAAATACTAAAAGGCATAATCCCTCAATCTCATCGCCAGCGACCGCCCTGAGCCGAGGTCCAAGCTCCACAGGGGGCGCCCTCTCGCGCAGGTTGCTTAGTTTGTAGCGTTTTTTTAACCATTTATTAAGGCTAGAGCTCTGCTCGCCTTTATGCCCGATGAAATAGCAAAAGCATCGCGGCTAACTAATAATGTCCATCCGAAAAAAAAAACTTTCCCATAATGGTAGGCGGGTCCTTTCTACTTGCATCATTCGCTTGTTACAACAATGTTTTGCGGTAAATATAATTGTGATGATCAGTACCTAATTGTGTTAAATGACTAGATAATTAAATACTAATTTATAATTACTATCTTGCTAAAGTAGCCAAACCTTTCATTTCTTTACTAAAGTTATTTCAACATAATTAAACATGACATTTTAGGCAATTAATTCGTTTACGCAATAAATGTTTTGAGTTAAAAAATCATAAACATAATCAATAATTACTCAATAATAATTAATAATTACAAACTGTCAGACATCTTGTTTTGAAAAATCAAACGTCGAGGCATTCTTTAAATGTTTGTGCAATTGTAACAACATTTTTAAATGATTTAACACCACTGACTTATCAATATCTGATTGAGCTCAAATTTGGCATCCAAGTCTGTTGCGTGTATAAGTCTATTAATGCATGTCTTATTACTCTAAATCCATTATGGCTGACTCTCAAAGATGGCTGACTTATACAATTCATCTGCAAGACCCCATCACCTTTTCACTTAAATTATTTCACGCTATCTAAACTCAAATATAATCAATAATTCCTTACAATGTTTAGACCACCACACATATTGATAAAACAGTTAATTGATTATGAATATAATTATATAAGATAAAGTAAACACATAGCTGTAACTTACAAGTAATCATATCCCATAATCACACCGCCATCAATCATAATATTACATTAAGTAACAATTAAGTAGGGTTACCATTTTCATGGCAAAGTCATAAAATTTTCCAGAAATGTTGGTAACATTTCTGGAAAATTTTATGACAATGATTTATATTAACGAGAAGGAAAACTAATTGAAATTGTTACAGATTAAAACAATTTAAAATTATGTGGGACGGTAAAAATTACCTTAGGCGGCGTCCTAATAAAATTGGGAGCGATCGTACGATGGCGCGATGCGTTTTTAATCTCACGATCAAAGTGGTTGTGCGATGATTTAACAGGTGTCCTAATAGATCGCGCGATGTCAATCGTGTGATGCCGTCTCTCGATGACTGGTGTTGCGCTCACGCCACTTTAACGGTGGCTCTTTACAGAGATAAACAGTTTTTGCGGTCGGGCAATATTGCTTTAAAAATTGCAAATGACATTGAAAAAAGGAAACGTAGACAACATAAAATACTTTATAGATCCAGGAATCTGCGCGGTGAATTTTTCAACCTTTATTTTGATGTACCGAATAACGAAGAAGACTTTTACGATTATTTGTCAATTTTAATAATAATAAATAATTATTTATTATTATTACATGGTCGCACGATCAACAAAAAAGTGAACAGACACTTTCTAGGCACGCGTGAATCATCATAGGCCTTATCTTCGCCTTCCTTCAAGCGAGATTATGGTCAAACGTAAGGCTATATTCAATAATAAAAAATAAAAAAAATCAAACGCATCGTACGATTGTTATTAAGCATTTCATGTGCTCGCACGATTTCTTGCGAGGTTTAAATAGGACACTCTGATGAAATCTGTATGTTTGACTCATCGCACGACGAGAACGCATCTTGTCATCGTGCGATCTTCGCCAATTAGGACAACGCCTTAAGGTTACCAAATGACAGGTAATTGAAAGGCCAGGTTAAAAAAAATCCTGCCAATTGGTAGGATTTTGAATCAACAGGTTTAGCTATGGTAAGAGATCACCATAGCTTAACCTGTTGATTCATAGACTTTGCTAATCATGTGAGTTGATGTGAGTGTCCTTCCTACAGCTGATGTAATTACTTTCTTATAGTTACCACTCTACCTTACTTACTGTTATCGAGAGGCGCTTTTTGTAGTAAATAGAGTAGTTAAGTAATTTAATCGAAAATGGCTGTAGGATTAAAGCACTCCATTTTATGGACAAGTTATTTATCAAAAGAGGTAGAAGAGTTCAGAAATTATTAATTAAACTACACTGGGTGACTATTTTACCGTCTTGATAATAATATGATGTGTTGTGTAAGTTGAATAGAATCTATAGACCACAGTATTTTTGTTCTACTATTTCGGTAATTAAAGTGTTTTAAACATTAATGACTTAAAAGAAATACACCCTACATAGTGCGTGCATTATAATAATATAGGTCCCTATAATAACTAGGCCGCAATCACACATGAATGAAAAGAGTGAGCGAAATAGCGTAACTACCTTCTTAGTTACGCATTTTTACCGTTACAATTTTCACTCTATGTCATTAAAAAAAATAAAACGATCAAATAACTATGCCTTAGACTTCTATTATACATATTATTATACATATCACGTCCTATTATTTTCAAGACGGTAAAAAAAGTCACCCAGTATACAAAGCTTAAGTAACCTACCGTATTCCCTTACGGTGTTAATAAAAAATGAGGTTGTGTCTCCTGGTATCATGAAATGGTAGAGAAAACTATATTATAACAATATCAATGTTTGTACTACAATAGTTATTATCTAACAATTAGCTGGCAAACACAGACACATTTTTAAAAGTCAAAAACAAAGAGGATCTTTGACATTTTTTTTTTTTAAACTACAGCATTTTTCTTCCGACTTAAAACAACAAACTGTACTTCCTCTATCATAGACAACGGGAAACCACACAATTATAAAACCACATCATCTATAAATCTTCAACTCCAAAATTGTGATCAGGTTTTGTATCACGTAGTGTAATGAACACTGTTTGTTCAAAAACTTAAATACGGCAATAACTCTTACCTGAATAAAATACTTTTTTTGTTATGTTATGAATTTATACTTACGTGCCAAAACAGTAGGTCAGTCTTGGCATTTCTGGTGTTAAAAAAAACTATTAATTTTTTTGTTGCGGCGATAGTTAACAATGACATTAAAGTATGACACTTGAGATGTCTATCAAATAAAATAGGCCAACATTTGGCAAATAATGAACACGTACTTTGAATAGACACATCACAATTTGTTTAGAGACTATTGGAGTCCCGTTGTCTTATTATTTTTGTCCGATCATCGTGACTCAGGAGATAGTCTGTACTTCTGTAGCCTGAGTGTCAAAAATCTAATAAAAAAGACCGTTAACAATGGTTAAGTCTTTAATTACTAAGCTCAAATCTTATAAAAAGTAAAGACGGAGTAAGGACGCTGTCATTGAAGCCGGTTTCTTACGGTTCCGTATCCGAATGGTTTTTTTTTCGGTTGGACTTACGTAGCCACGAGGCTTTTGCTACTTCACCAGGCTGTATCTCAAGAACCGCGATAGCTAGACAGTTAAAATTTTCACAGATGATGTATTTCTATTGCCGCTATAACAAATATTTTTGCTCGATATCAATATCGGCAACAGGTAGACCCTTAAAAGTACGGAACCCTTCGTGCGTGAGTCCGACTCGCATTTGACTAGTTTTTTGTGGTTTGCTATGATTTTTCAAAGTACCCCAATGTTATAAAAATAATGTTGAGCTTTGATTTGTAAGACCTTCCATGACTCAGGCGTTTTTGTTAACAAATAATTACATTATCAGCGATTAACATAGATAGGCTTTATTACCTGCCAGCTTCCACCACGCGGTTACAACCGCGTAACTCCCGTTCCCGTGGAAACTTCATAATTAAATTGATTTCCAACGATGAAATCTTTTTTTAAATTGGTCAAGCAGTTCCGGAGCCTATTCAAGACAAACCAACAAACAATAATAATAATAATCAGTTTATTTCAGACCAAATTACAAGATCCATATATTGTTAGTAAAAGTCTTAACCTAGTGTTAGTAAAAGACACTCTTATTTACAACTTGAAACGACTGACACCTACGTGTGCAGCCGCATCCAGTGAGCCAGCATGGGGCTGTCCCATCTATCACACAATACACTCAGGACGCTGTGGGAGCTAGCACGTATTCTACCGAGAATAGAAGCGCACCGTTTCCGTATAATTGCATGGAAACCATCAACCCTGGCCTCAGTGAACATCCCGGAAGCGCTACAAAAGCGTGGTAGACCCAACAGCATCCTGAATACATTGTTATACTGGACACGCAGGGCGTTGTATGCCCTCAGCGTATACCTGACCCACAGACTGCACGTGTAAAAAGTCTGGCTTTATGCTCTGAAAAGGGTTATTTTGACTTGCGTCGTACAACGTGCAAATCTGCGGATCAGCATATTACCTCGGACAGCCATCGCCCTGCGTTCCCTTTCGATGTCCAGGTCATCATTCAAGTCATGCGTGACCCAGTGGCCCAGGTATTTAAATTTTGTTACTCTGATTATCGGAGTATTATTTATGATGATATCTGGCACGTTAGTGTAACATTTGGTGCCTGCCTTGAATACTAGTAATTCGCATTTTGTCAATGAAATCTTTCCTCTTTTTCCTCTAAAGATTTTCCCATAGGAACGGGACTGCGTCAAACTAAAGTCCCCAACAAACTGAACCAATGTCCAATTCTTTTACCAATTTATTTGAGCATGTTTTCTTTTTAATTCAATGGCAATAGACATCGTAGTTCGATATAAGAGATAACGACGCCCCGTAGAGTCAAATTGTTCACCAGACGTGCTTCATTAGCGATACTAATGTCTATTTAATTTATTTTTATCTTTGGGTGAATAACCGCTATCTAAAAAGTCTGTTTTGTTGTACAAGTGACAGAAATTGGTTTGTTATGTGCCGGCGGTAAAAGTGACAAGTGTATTAAATTATATATAAACTAGCTTCCTTTCCCGTGGGAACTTCATAAGAAAATAAACCCTTTAGCCTCCTCAATAAATAGGTAATATAACACTGAAAAAAACTTTTAAATCGGACCCGTACTTTTTGAGATTCATCATCACCATCATCATCAGCCCGTATAACGTCCACTGCTGAACATGGGTCTCGTCCCGAGAGGGAGGGTATTTGCCATAGTCACCACGCTTTGCAGGCGGGTTGGTGACCGCAGTATCATGTTGTACCACACAAGGAAACGTTGCTGCCTGTTCCTTGATATACGATTATTATAATGGCTTAACGTGCTTTCCGAGGCACGGAGGGTAGTTCTTCAACCAACCCGGAACCAGACCCGGAAAGAAACCTTAGAATTTACACAAAGATTTCGTGTCGGGTGTGGGGATCGAACCCACGACCTCCGAGATTCAAGGCGAGCCAAATACAGCTACGCTACGGAGGTAGTCAGATTTTGAGATTTTTGAGATTAGTGCATTCAAACAAATTAACCGACAAAGATGGATGGAATCAAGTGTTCCCTTAATCACCACGCTTGGCAGATGCCAAGCGTGGTGATTAAGGGAACACCCCGTTCAAGGGAGGCCTCATGTTCAGCAGTGGACGTAAATTGTTTTAATTTCTATTACTCTCGTAAGTAAATTGTATCCCATAGTAAGATAATCTTATACACTCTTAGAACCAAATATGTATCGAAACGCAGTGGTCAGTGAGATATGAACGGAAGAATTCTGCGGAGTATGAGAGCGGAACGGGCAAAAAGCGAGCCGCTATGCGCCCGCGCCGGCCACTGCTGCCGTGACATAGTATACTTAGTTACACAGTAGATACATATTAGATCGTTTGTAGTTTTATAGGAAAGTTTTAAGTTTTGTTAATTAAATGATATGATTAACCGAGAGAGGTAGGACATAGAAAAATAGTATGTATTGTACATTTTTATATGTCATCGCCAGACATATCAAATTTATTTATTTAGGGACTTCAGAAAGGACATACGGCCGTCTTTATTAAGCATAACGCATTAGCATTGCCATTCAATGCTGCCAGATTTCTCGGCCGCCTTTTTTTTGTATTAGTAGATTTCATTAAAGGTTTACCGGTAGATAACATCACAAAATGAATAAATTGTAATGACGACTTTAATATCTATATGGGTAATTTTTAGTAGAAGAGAAAACAATAATTATTTTTATTACATAAAATAGTAATTTTAGTACCGAGCCTTCATCTTAATTCGTACACAGCCCACAGTTTATTGTCTGTTTAGTAGCAGGATTACTGTGGCGCTGCACCCGCGCATGCCGCTCCGGAACAACGCCTCTTTACCTGATTGATTGTAACCGATCAGAGAATTATATTATAATGACGGAACGTAGTATTCAGAGCGGCCATGACGAAGTTCCATATAAAACTGTTAGGGTTACTAGGGCGTTTCATAAGTTTAATTTACTTGTCGATAGTATTAGAAATGATATTTGTAATTTTGTTCATTTTTATTCGTTAAACTATATCATCAGCAGGTAAAGACAACACACATACAACTGAATATGTGCCTCCCGAGGACGGGCTTATTACCATAGTTACCACCATTGGCATGCGAGTTGGTGGCAGCAGTTTTATGTAATAACACACACATGGAAACGATGCTGCCAATTCCCTGGTATACAATTGCAATAAAGCTTTCCGAGGCGCGAAGAGTACACCCTCAATCAGCCAGATCCGGAAAAAAAAATAGAATTTATACAGAGATTTTTTGATCGACATGGGGATCGAACCCACAACTTCCGAGACATATACCGTTACGCCACTGAGGTTCTCTTGATGTTGCAGACTCTAAAATTATACATGATATTGATAAAGGACTTTTTAGTCCCATGTGTTGTTCAGCAATTGTCTAACTACAACTTGCACTGATTTGTTAGAACTAATTATCTAGAAACGAAGAAAAACAGAACACGTTTATTTATTAGCTGTTAAGAGATCTTTTTTGACAGTCTTGTCTTATTATCTCTATCATAACTCTTCGTTTAGTAATTGGGTTTAATAATAAACGCGTGCAAAAATATAAATTAAATCATTATATTTTCCTCAATAAGTATCACATCCGCATTTCTAATGAATAAGAACTGTTTAAAAATATGTTTATTTCATGTTTATTATTTCTGTTTACAAACTGTCCAAGTCATAATTCATAATTATTTATTGGGTGTTGACTATATAACTCATTAAATAATGTGTGTAATGACATTGTTATTTGCCTAACGGACCTAATTATGTAGTCAGACACGAGGCTTTCTTTACTTCACTGGGCAAAAATGCGAGTAAAGCTCCGGCCTTATTTAATGGTCTAAGAACTACAAACTAAGTAACCTTGAATGTATATTAAGCGTTATTTCCTCCGTATTGACCACCTCCGTAGCGTAGCGGTATTTGGCTCGCTTTAAATCTCGGAGGTCGTGGGTTCGATCCCCACACCGGACAAGAAATCTTTGTGTAAATTATAAGATTTTATTTCCGGGTCTACCCTCCGTGCTTCGGAAAGCACGTTAAGCCGTTGGTCCCAATTGTTATAACATCATCGTAACAAGCGATGTAAGGAACGGACACCTGCGTTTCTCCTGTGTATTACAACATAACACTGTGGTCACTAATCCGCCTGCCAAGCGTGGTGACTATGACAAAAATCCTCCCTCTGGAGGAGGCCAATGTTCAGCAGTGGACGTTATACGAGCAGGATGATGATGATGACGATGATTATTTCCTTACGAAGAGATATCAACTATTAACCGTAAATATCAATTTCTTAGTACTTTAGATTTCTCATTTAATCTTACCTTAGGGGGTGAATTTTGAATTTTAATTTTCCTTTCTATGTGATCAACAAATTGCCGACCCGTTTTTTCACCCGTTCAGTTGTTTGAGATGTTACTCGTCGGTCTATCAAGTGTGTTAATAGATCATTTTGTATACATCCAGTGGAAGATAATGGTGATTATTTATTTCCAAAAAACGAAAACATACAACGGACCAATGAGTCATAAAACATTAAAAAGCTAAATGTCACTACTAACATATCGCACCCCTAGATGAAAACTCTGGCAACTCAAAAAACCTCATTTTTCAGAAATGACGAAAAACTGTTTATAGAGTATTTAAGAAATATATCGAAGCTACTAACTCGAAACTCGTACTTTTTTAAGTTAGCGGAGTCTTCATCTAGGTGTGCGATATATTAAATCGAGGACTTTATTAACATAACTTGCCACCAGACTTTGGCACAAATTCTTGGCCACCTAGCTTGACGATTTACAACCAAATCTTATTAGATGTTAATAAAATTTATCAATCACGTATCACAATTAGCATAAATGGAATTTGAATAACTCGTAAAACTTTATGCAGAATTTAAATGTTGATTAGGTTCTCGGAGCACCATATTTCATTTGAAATTATTAGGTACGTTTTATGGCTAACATTATTTTTACCTCTGAAAGTGTTATATAAAGCTTGTTATGAACAAAAAATAAAAAAATATTAATGATAGAATTGATCGTTTCAACTCCAATACTGTTTTATTGATTGAATAACTTACTTAATCTTGTTGACCTTATTAATACGTAAAAAACCGGCCAAGTGCGTGTCGGACTCGCGCACGAAGGGTTCCGTTTCAGTTACAAGTGCGTACCTATTTTTGATATCAAGAATAAATAAAAAAGCGTATGTTTATGAAATGAAATGTTATTTTATATTTATATATTCGAGTTGATTGAATGAAAGCTAAATTGCGGTTTACGATTTATGACGTATTAAAAAAAACTACTTACAAGATCTCGTTCAAACCAATTTTCGGTGGAAGTTTGCATGGTAATATACATCATATATTTTTTTTAGATTTATCATTCTCTTATTTTAGAAGTTACAGGGGGGGGGGGGACACACATTTTACCACTTTGGAAGTGTCACTCGCGCAAACTATTCAGTTTAGAAAAAAATTACATTAGAAACCTCAACATCATTTTTGAAGACCTATTCATAGATATGTATGACACGTATGGGTTCGATGAAAAAAATTTTTTTGAGTTTCAGTTCTATGTATGGGGAACCCCAAAATTAATTGTTTTTTTTCTATTTTTGTGTGAAAATCTTAATGCGGTTCACAACATACATCTACTTGCCAAGTTTCAACATTATAGTTCTTATGGTTTCGTAAAAAAGTGGCTGTGACATACGGACGGACAGACAGACAGACAGACAGACAGACAGACAGACAGACAGACATGACGAATCTATAAGGTTTCCGTTTTTTGCCATTTGGCTACGGAACCCTAAAAAGGCGTTTTACCTGTGATCTTGTGGTCGCCGGTTCGATCCCCACCCATTGCACTACCGACGTGAACCCAATTGTAACCCAAGCATTTTAGCTTAGAACGACGGGTTAACAAGAATACTAGTAGACTGCAAAACTCTGCTAATGATCTAAAAAAAAAACGATCTATTTCTAACTTAAATAAATAATTAGTATGCGTATAATACTATCAGCAGACATACAAACACGCCAAATTGATTTCGAACAGTCAAGTAAAATCCTTGGCCTGCATACCAGTTGTGGTTGCACTTGCCAAACACATACAATTTCCAGGTGTTCAGAATGTGGACACTACATAGTAATACGTGATTGAATGTATAATGAGTTGGGATAGTGGCCATATGTTGACAGTTGTAAAATACTTTCTGCTGGAGCACTGTATACGGTTCTACAACAAACTTCCCCATAATGTAAAAGTATTGTCTTTTTAAATGTTTTTGAATACTTAACGGAAAAGTTTATCATATACTATGTCTTAAAATTGAGATTAATAAAATTCGACCACCGGCAGGACTACAACGTCCCCCTTAGACACGTGCTATAAGAGATTGATAAATTTCGATGACCGGTAGGCCACCGTAGCCTAATTGGATAAGGCATCAGGGGCTTAATGTAAGATGCAGGTTCGAATCCTGCCGGTGGTTGAATTTTATTAATCTATATTTTGAAACAATAGTATCGTCAGTAAATAACTTTAAAAGAACGATTAAAGCCAAATTGTGTTGCACGGCTTATTATAAAATTCTTGATTATCTTTGTGACAAAAATGCTTGGGATAGAAAAACGGGAACTTTTTATTAAGACCCCTCTATTGTATGTCACCAGAGTGTTTCTCATGAACCGTGATGGCTAGACAGTTGAGATGAAAACTCTAAAAGAATAGAAGTTTAATCGATCCAAACGTTCGTTTCATATAAGAATCAGTCATTAAACTTCCGTAATTTTTCCTGTGCCCACTTAATCACGCGACAAATGGCAAATGCCGTACATTTGCGTAAGCGATTTTATGCTAGCGATCGCTCCGCTGTAGTGGCATTTTGTCTAGGTCCTCTGGTCTCAGAAGCAACTACCGTAGCCACTGTACCAATATGTATACGTGTATATATGTTATAATATATTATGTGTGTTATAGCTGTATGTATATGCTTTCTTAGAATTTATCAATTAATAGTTAAATTATTCTTTTATATTTTCTAAACTACAGCGCACCCACCATGTTGTTTCATCACCACCCTAAGGTCAACTGGCAGATAATGCCTACTACGGCATTAAGTCCACCTTAATAAAATGGTATGAGCAAAAGTAAAAAAAAAACCGCCTCGACATACGTGCAGTCAATTTTAATGCTATTAAAGTTCAATGTTATAGTATACCTACAATATGTTTCCCTTAACACTTTATTATCTTCTCACCCTAGCAGCACACAATTCTAATGTTAATACTTCCCCGTAATTCGTACAAACGCACAACTGCTCTTTTCGCACAATTATAACCATCATTACGAACAATCCGCTGCTTCATGACGAACTAGATCGAATGCGTGCGCGCATTGTCATACACAATTATTTACTAACACCTACAAACAAAAATACACCTTAATACTAAGATTTAGAGTATATTTTACAATAGTGGGAGCATTTAGAATGGAAGTTTTAATTTAAGAAAATTAAACTCTCTTCGTGGTATTTCTAAGCGTAATTTCGCTTGTTTTGATTGTTTACGCGTCCGTTGCCATGGCAACTGGAGCGGAGATTAAGAATTGAATATAGTAGTCATTTATGAGAAGTAAAAAAATATAAACGCGTTATTATGCTAGAGTAGTAAACAATCTAAGAATGGTATTTAGCGTATTTTTCTAAAAAAAACGATGGATTCCTATAATGTAGTTAGTCTTGGTACACTTCGCCTTAGGCTTTCGTTTGGTATTGCTTTACTGAGGAATTTGAACATAATAGTGTTAAATTTAGTTGCCAGTTTCAATGAACGCGCATTATTATTATATGATTTACTTAATTGTATTGACACTTGAGCTAACCTAACCAAACGAGACTGTGCTTCTGTTGTAACAACACAAAAAAACTTCAACTTCAATAAGTCCTGTTGAACCCCCTTGGTTTAGGTTTAGGTTATTTTAACCACCCGAAACCTCGTTAGATTACGATACTTATTATTTTTGTGCGACATAAATATAACCCTATGCTTTGTGACTCTAAAGGTAATAAGACAATACACACAAATATTTTTCTCAGTAAGTAATTAGTACGGACCTAAATACCCACTTATCAAAATTCATATAACTTTTTCTTATAATCAAGTTACTAATTATTATAATCTCTGAACATGGGCCTCCTCTTAACAGACGTTAAAGGACATTGCCATAACCACCACGCTTGGTGGATTGGTGATCGCAGTAAGATCGTGAGGATCCTTGTGCTTATAGATGCTGCTGCTCATCCTTCAGCTGTATGTCCCTTAATCCTGACACCCGTCACAGACATGGCGCAGTCTATTCTAAGCTGGTCTACCTCACAGCTTCCCATTAATAATGGACAATACTGGTAATACAAGAACGAAACTCGGCAACAAAACTCGTGTGGTATCGTGGGACATCGGATAGGAACTTAGTTCCTTATTATAAAAATATTAAATTTAAGTTCTATTCGAGGTATAAAGAAAATTATTCGGGAATACATTTTTTATTATGATTTTTTATCGATAAATCGCTACTTCACAAAATTATCTTAACACCTTTATTTTATTTACAATGATTTATAAAAATATATTATCATAATAAACAAAGAAACAGCTATTTATAATAACAGTCATCACGTAGACTATACACTAGACACTGTCTAGCCATCATACATACATAAAAATCTTACGCTTTTTTGTGACGTTACGGACGTTTTTTCCCGGCTAGGGTACCCCTTCGCAACACAATAAGGAACTTCGTTCCAAAACATTAAAACATCAACCAACACAATTAACGAATAAAACCTTTGCAGCAAAAACAATAAAGAAAGTTGAGCGATAATTACTGGCGGCCCTTCTCCCATCGCTTGTGTATGGCAACATTAGATCGCGTTTAATGTTGTGACGCAGTTTCCGCCGGGAAAGCGCAATTGGTGCCCATCAAACACGCCGCCATCAGAGATGGAAAATTTTGAATGAGGGACAGCATGTCGAAGGGTTATCTTCGAGAAATTTCAAGTGATAGGCTAACGCTTGTGAATGGCTTAATATTCTCCGTATAGGAAAAAATTACAATGATTTATTGGAATGTTGTTCCAATACAAAAATAACTCTGTTAAATTTGAGATACCTAAGATTTTGTGGCATAGTTTTGTCATAAGGTAACATATATCTATACTAATATATGCTTGAATGCGTTAATAAATTATATTAGTAACTATTGGTCCGATTTGAAAAATTATTTCGGTGTTATATAACATATTTATCGAGGAAGGCTTGGGAACATTTAATTATGAAGTTCCAACGAAAACCGTAGTTATGAGGGGATCTAGTGAAATCTCTATCTAATCTATTTTTGTATTAAAGCTAAAAGATTGAGCTGTTGGTATTTTAAAATATTTCTATCAAGTTGAATAAAAAATGTCAGAAAATAACACATTTTATTTTATTATTCAATTCATAGCTACTAAACTACTTACCACAAGACATTTAAGAAAAATAACATCGTAGTTCTTCAAGTTATATCGGTAAGCCATCCCCTATACCCTTTTCTCTAAGCTCTACTACCGCCAAATGATGCAGCATGTTTTTCAGTGAATTCCTTTCCATCAAAGATAGTTAATAGTCGGAGCTTATATCCGTGTTGGGAAGCCTCGAATTATGGCGTTGCTTAGTGCTAATAGTTATTATATTTGATGGATTACTGTGGATATTTAATAGACAGAAAGCATTCTTGGTTTATTTAATGTTTATTTCATTGAAGTAGTAATTAAATTGCTATGTCTAGAGAAGATATGTGAGGTTTCCGGGTTTGTTATTATGTATATATTTTTTAAATGTTATTAATGTAGTAAGACAGTCGACTTTTGCTACTTCATCGGTTGTTTATAAACTACAAACTAATTAACATGCTTAATATTTTGCTTGGACATCGGCTCAGGGCGATTGCCAACGGAGGGATTGAGGGATTGATTTGAGTATTAAAGTTTTTTTAGGAGATATTTGTGCAACTGCCGCTCTATGTTACAGTTCGCTGGTCTGACTTTGGGTCTTCGAAAAGTTCTTTGCAAACTATGGTTTGCGAGGGCATTCTCGGCGCGTTCGCGGGAGTCGGATAGAGTGGTCTCTGTGTAGTGATGTTAGTTGGTACAATGTGATCTGTACGGCTAGATAGTAAGATGTGATCATGATCCGGGTCGTCTAGAACGCCCCGAGGCCGATGATGAAACATAAAGTGTCAAAGAAAGATTTCATAAGTTAAAATTTAATTGACATTGATTGACTTTTTACTCATCAAAGCTTAAAGCAACATCACAAACCAGCGTATGTAACTACTGAGTAAGATCGGGAAGCCTACTAGACCACGCCAACAAGTTACCTACCAGCCTGTCACCAACGATTACCATAATCTCAACAATTTATACAACCCATAGATTTACAGCGAAGTCCCTCAACCATCTTCATGAGAACGTCAACTGCATAAATACATACAAATCAACAATTATATGTAAAATCTGAAGTTTCTAGTGGTTGGCGATGTTAATGCTACATCTTAATCCCGCTGCGGTAGGTTGCAAACCGGTTGGCGACCATTTTCGATTAAATCGATGATAAATCTGTAATTTTAAGGCGTTATATCTATCTAGTATATATAATAATTTATATTTGTTACATATATTTAACATTACTTTCATAGTAGATAATAATAGCAACAATAAGATGGTAACTCTTTTTTTTCGGACGACCATTTTGTATTAAGCTAGGAGGCTTTTGCTATGTGTATAGCGAAATTAAAAACTACAAACTAAGCAACCTGCGTAACAGGGCGCCCCTTACGGGACTTGGACCTTGGCTCAGGACTGTTGTTGGAGAGAGGATTGAGGAATTATGACTTTTTAGATTTTTAGAATATATAGAATATTGAATAAGAATATAGAATTTTTTGCTATAACTGTCGCTCTACGTTAGACCTAAACTAAACTTAGGGTCCGAAGGGTGAGGCGGGAGTTAACTCTCTTATCATTATTCATCAAAATCATCATTTTTTTATGATTACTAGCAGCGTTTTGCCGTCTCTTGTTAAGCCCCTGTGATAAAATGCTTGTGTTATGAGTGGGTTCACGTCGGTAGTGCAATGGGTGGGGATCAAACCAGCAACCACGTGATCGCAAGTCCGGCGCCCTAGCCATTGGGCAACGGCGGCTTAATACTTATAATAAGTCGGTCGGGTCGGGTTAAAATACTTCACTAGAGTTTTACGCTTTTTCCGTATCTTCCTAAACACTATTTTTTCTAAACAAGATCACGACGCTAGTTTCGCCCACACTGTACATGGGCGGTAGAAACGCAAGCCATTACTTCGCTTTCTCTCTACGCAGGGAAACCGCACAATTATGTATACACTCTAACTTGACCACTGGGCTGTAACCTCAGGCTTAGTGTTGGGAGCTTAACGTATTATATGGGATTACCTTAGGAAAATATTGTTTGAGCAGAATGAGTTCAATAGGTTGCGGCGCGGCGTTTATCTTATCAATGATGCGTGATTTTCAATCGCTGCCAACAATACGAAAATGATAAATGTTCATGGCAATATGAGCCCTATTGCAATATAAGATAATGTAGGTTGTAGGAACGGGCGCCCTTAACAAGGGTTTGGAGTAATTTTAATGCTATAAAAATATCTTCTTTATCTTGGCAACTAACGACCAGTATTTTTTATTAAGTTAGTACCTAGATTTATCTCGACTTTTTTTGAAAGTGGAACCTACTTTATTACTGAATCAAGATCGTTCTATTTTATTTTTAAAGTCGTGCTATTGCTAAGAGTAATTACTATAGTGTAGTATTAAAGTCATTGAGAGTAAATCTTGAAGCATAACGTTGCGACAGTGCACAACGTTACCATGATGTAAATGCACTGTATTCTGACTCTCGCGGTCGCGTCTAATATCACCTAACTTGCGAATTTTGAAAGTCCCTACTAATTAACACTCTGTAATATAATATTGATAACGTTAGTTAATTGTTAATCTATACTTATATAATTAAGACAGAATTAATGGTTTTTTGCTTTACTTTACATTAATATATAACTTATCTCAAGAACTATTGGTCCGATTTGAAAATTCTTTCAGTGTTCGATAGCCCATGTATCGAAGAAGGCTATAGGCTATTTATTATATTTAATTATAAAGTACTTATAGGAACCAATTAAAAACAAATAAAGTCTTGCAGTGTATGTAATAGAAACCATTTTAAGTATAATCGTTGTATATTATTGAGATATTATAAAGTCATCACTCTGAAATACGTTTTATTTGCGACAAAGCGACAGTCTGTCAGAACAGCTAATTATTATTTAATGTTTCGTGACATTTTCAAAGCGTTTTAATGTAACTATGCTTGTATCATAAATGTTGTAGTTTTATTTTTACAATGTCCTTCTACTCAATTTCTAAATGCTTACAGTACATTATAAACGGCGTAAAAACTATTTAAAAACTGTTTACTTCGTTTTAATATTAATATATTACTCTTATAATAGACGGTTGGCATGCGTGCCGCAATAGCTGGGGCTGGCTAGAATACCAGCGCCGCGCGCCGCCGCAATAATCCTTTAGGTAGTTGAGGAAGCTATATAGAAGATAGCACCCATTTATGGTGCATAAATTGTATAATGTATAATGTGCCGAAAATTAATGTTACACCCACTGCTGAAGATGTACCTCCTCTTAACATACCTTAGCCAGCTTGTTAAAGGGGTATTGCCATAATTACCACGCTTGGCAGGCGAATTGGTGGTCGCAGTTAGATTATAAGTAACCTTTAGCTGATAGAAGCTGCTGCCCATCCATCAGGTGGACATACCCTTAGTCGCCTCGTACGACACCCACAAGAGGATTTGAAGTGGCCTGTTCTAAACCGGAAACCACAAGGCATAGTACTGTACACTATATAGGTACCTGCTGTAACTCCTGCGACTACTTATCAGCTAGCGTCTGGGGGTTGTGTGGTTGTGTGGGCTCTCCTGGTCCTCGAAAAGGGTGCGTGAGGGCTACTATAAATAAAAGATTTTTCTTTGAAATCTATATATATAAAACAAAGACGGGTTTGTTACAACACTTATAACTCGAGATCGGCTGGATCAATTTTCATGGTTTTTGTTTCGTTGGATTTGTCTACGCTCTGAATAGCAGAATACATTTTAAAAACAAAAGAAAGTCGTGCTAGTTACACTATTTATAACTCAAGAACGGCTGAACCGATTTGGCTGAAAATTGGTAGGGAGGTAGCTAAGAACTGGGAGAAGGACATAGGATACTTTTGGGTAGGGGTAGGGTAGGGTAGGGTAGGGTAGGGTAGGGTAGGGTAGGGAAGGGTAGGGGTAGGGTAGGGGTAGGGTAGGGTAGGGGTAGGGTAGGGGTATGGTAGGGGTAGGGTAGGGTAGGGGTAGGGTAGGGTAGGAGTAGGGTAGGGTAGGGGTAGGGTAGGGGTAGGGTAGGGGTAGGGTAGGGGTAGGGTAGGGGTAGGGGTAGGGTAGGGTTAGGGTAGGGCAGGGGTAGGGTATAAAAGTCCACCCGTGCGAAGCCGGGGCGGGCCGCTAGTAATATATATAATATATATATTACTAGCGGCCCGCCCCGGCTTCGCCGTTTCATAATATATATTATATATTATGAAACGCCGTCACTTTTTACAATGAATCACAACGGGTTCTCGTCTGAATTCTTGCACCTTCGCCAAAACAAATCTATCTGAGGAAATATCAAAATTACTGACCATCTTTTTTAAAAATTCACATTTTGAGGTACATTTTCCATAGAATAATTAATATTTTAGTTGCCAGAACGTCACACCGGTCAATGTAGTGAGGGATTAAAACCTTAATCTCACTACAGTACCTTAATCAATACAGATACATAGTAACTAATCGTAGTTTCGTGTTCTGTACCAACAAATCAATATAATGATGTATTGAATAGCACAATGGGGAGCGACGACGCCCGTCTGGGAAACTTATGTTGATAACACCATGGGTTTTGTTTGAAGAAAGAATAATATTGTATTCCTCTGGACTTTCTTAAAAATGACTTTTTTTTTGTGTATATACTACTAACTTCCCGCACGCAGTTGCACCCACATAATTAAATATGGCGTATAGCTTTCTACGATAAAAGGGCTATCTTACACTGAAAGAACTTTATAAATCGGACCAGTATTACCTGAGATTGGCGTGTTCAATATACAAACGAACTCTTCAATTTTATATATTAGTATAGATACATAATACTATGGTGACCAACTGGCCTGCCAAGCTTGGTATACTTAGACCATCTTATACTAGGCAAAATCCCCTTTGAGGGAGGTCCATGTTCAGCAGTTGATGTTATATGAGCTGATGATGTTTGTTATTTAACAAAACAAAGTCATTCTTTTTTGCTATGACCCCAGTAATGAATTTACCCTAGGGGCAGTCGGAGCTAATGCCCTGGGAGGCAAATTTTCGAGGGTGGCATAATTTGGAAAGTGAAAAAAAACTTTTTATTAAAATTCCAGTGGTAGGGCATTTTCTTTAGTGGCCAGGGCAACTCTTAAGTTTTAATCCGGTCTTGTATAACCGCAACCCACTTTTTATTTTTTGACTGTCACCCCTAAAAATCATCGTATGCGCATCTACGCAATATCAGTCCGAACCATATGAAAACCAAACACAAATGCCCAACAAGAAATTTATGAGTGCGTACGTCAATAACGTTTATAGAGACGAAGTCAGTTTCTATTCTGTGAACTGTCTGAGTGGGCAAGTACGACGACGCGTCGAGCCGCGCCTCACATTCCCCGCTGGATAAATAAACAACTATCTGTTTTACGTTAAATCTTCGTTTCTCTGAACCTAATATCTAGTTGAGTACGATAAAAGGCAAAAACAAGTAGTGGACGAAACGGTGTATCACATTTTTTAGTTTGCTTAGTCATTCGTTTTGCCCCTTAAGGTTGAATTGAATTTTGAAAAATCCTTTTTTAGTGCTGGTCTTGATTTACTATGAATAATATTTCAATATTATTCTCCAAATTTTAAGTTTCTCATTCTAACAGCACTTACAATCAATACTGTGCATGGCTTAGGTATAAACTTTTAAGTTTATCAGGGACCTAATCACGTAACTTTTTTTATACTTAGGTATATAGTTGAGTATATATTAAGGCATTCGTACCTCCCATCTCCAAGATTTTTGTACGAATTCTATCTTCGATGCTTACATTATAAAGAGGCAGGTTTTATGGTTTGTTTGTAATGGATAAACTTATTAACTACCAAACCCATTTCAAGTTACGTTCAAAGAAATTTATACACATATTTATTAAAATTTGTATAAAAATAAAGTTCACATCATACTTTCCCGAATATTCTATTCCAATGGTCACCCTACAACCAATTACCGATATTTTCCCTGCCATTCATTGATCTTGACAAAACCTGCGCTTGTGCAAAGGGACTTGACACAATGTCACATGTGGCCATCATTGTCTTAACTCAATAATTAGTGAAGTAAGTAACAATGGAACACAAAAACATTAAAATACCTGTTACGCAGTATTACAACCTAATCGGCTAAATAATTACATTTACTTTTCAATATACGTTAATAAACTTTAATAAATTAGAGTTGTGTGGTTGTTTTGATATTTTTGGCATCTGTTACACATTTACTAGTAAACCTACACTAGGACTTCTATAAGGTTTTAGAAATTACTTATTTTGCATTTTATCTGTATTGGCAGATAAAGTTTTAAAATGATCACTCTCAAAATTTTCGCATTTTCGCATCGAAAATGTAATATTTAAATGTATAGAAATGTGGTGTTTTTTTTTAATAATGGCACATAATGGTAGTTAATCTCTTGTAGGAAATGAAACCTCAAAAAATAACTCTTTGCAACTCCTATATATTACAAGTTTCAGTTCGTAGTTGCAATGTTTGTATTTGTATTTGAATCTTGAAACAAAATTTTGAAAAGACTTGCATACGACATAGCTCCTACTCGTGAACGACAGTAAACACGCCTTTACGATATTTTGGTCAGTCGAACTGACAAGTTACATTAAAAACGAGAAATATTATGTTATGTTATATTAAATGCGATATGTTATACTGAGAGATCAGTTCAGCTGAAGGCCACAAGGGCTTTGCTCTTTGAAAGGCTTGACACACTTTGAGCTAACGGCTTTCAATAGTTAAGGACATAAGCAGTAAGGTGGACACACGGAGAATACTTAAGCGGGTTTATTTCTTAGTTATTTTTTTTTCCTTGTACTGATTGATTTATCTTTTTAATATGTCCAAGACTTTATTCCTGTTAACAAACTCTCTGCTTCAAGATTCAATAATGGACCATTCAAAGAGTTGAACGGTAGCATTTTTTTCGGACGGACATATATTTTCTTCGAGGACATCAGACATCTTTTTTTACTTCACCGTATATAAAGGCGAGCAGGGCAGCAGCCATATTAAATAGGTTATAATCTAAAAACTAAGCAACCTGTGCGAGAGGTGCGGTCGCTGGTGTGAGGATTGAGGAATTATGACTTTTAGTTTTTAAGCGGAGTTTTGTGCAACTGTGGTTCTACTTATCAGTTCTTGGGGCTCGCGGATTTCGGGTACGAGGGCATCGGAATATTCTTTGCAAACTATGAAGGATAGACATAAGTCTTGATTATCTTTGAAACATTATTGCGTATACAGAGTGTCCCAAAAGGTTAAGTAGCTGGGAAAGAGGGTGACAGGGGTGGACACAATGGTCACTAGAAAAATAAAATAAAAATCCGCTCAGGGTATTTAAAAAAAAAGGCATTTTTTTAAAACCTTAAAATTTTACACCTAGTTATTTTTGATGTTGATGTTGATGACCTTGTTGTTATTGAAGATTACATAACAGCATTTTTTTTAAATACAGCCATATTTGTAGGTACAGTTAGCACAAGGTGTAAAATTTTTAGTCTTTTAAAAAATGCCAATTATTTTTTTAAACACCCAGAGGGAATTTTTATATTTTTCTGGTGACCCTTGTGACCATCCCTATCACCCCCCTTCCCAGCTACGTAATCTTTTGGGACACCCTGTATAAGTCATCATGTTCAGCCGGTATTACGTCCACTGCTGAACGTGGGCCTTCCTATCTTATAATCCTTACTAATATTATAAATTTGAAAGTAACTCTGTCTGTCTGTCTGTTACGCAATCACGCCTTAACCCTTATTCAAATATAGGGAAATTATTACCCAACATATTTTGAACTTTATGTACCTACTTGTAATAAAGATCAAAACCAATGAATTCTAAACATACCCTCTGTCCGTTTAAGGGTTAACTACTGAAGCGATTTAAATGAAATTTGGTACAGATATAGTCTAGAGCCTGAGAAAGGACATAGGCTATATTTTATTATGAATTTCCCACGGGAACGGGAGTTACGCGGGTGAAACCGCGCGCGGGAAGCTAGTAATATATAAAGCTGAATAGTTTTGTTTGTTTGCTTTTACGCGCTAATCTCAAAATTACTGGTCCGATTTGAAAAATTCGTTCAATGTTAGATATCCCATTTATCGAGGAAGACTATTAGCTATATTTAATTATGAAACATTCACGGGAACGGAAGTTAAGCAGTTGAAACCGCGCGCGGGATGTCGGTTATGTAAAAACAGCTAAAGAAACGTTGCTGCCCGTTACGGTATACGATGATGTTAAATGATGTTATGACAATTGGGACCTAAGGCTTAATATGCCTTCCTAACTTTAACTATTTAACTGTATACTTTTAAAGAAGCAACAATAATTTTATTACGTCGACATAACACCCAAACATGCTTAATGTTTCGTAAAGTTATAAAATTCGCAATTTCATGCACATCTGTATGTATTACAAGCCAATTTTACCCCGTAACTGTACATAATAGCACATTTACGTAGTTTGATAATACTACAAAATATATAATTGCTTACATAAGCGATGTAGGTATAAGCCATGTTTATTGTTTCAGCGATTGTCGTTTTTTTTTCCGGCTAATCGCAAATGCGTAGCTAAAAGTTATTTGCGTAATAGACAATTAAATAAGGTGTTTCCAAAATATGTGCCACTCCTTTAACAGAAGATAGTATCACGTGTGATTACGTTACTAAAGAAATTTCAGTGAAAATAGATTTTATGTTTCTTAACACAAAAAAATGACAGCCTCCGTGGCTTAGCAGTTTTGTTTGATGTCTTGGAAGTCGTGAGTTCGATCCTCACTCCAGAAAGACATCTTCTTTAATGTAAAACTTATAACATCATCGGTAACAATCGTATACCAGGGAACGAGCAGCAGCGTTTCCCTGTTTGTTACGACATAGTACTGCGGTCACCAACCCGCCTGCCAAGCATGGTGACTATGGCAAAACTTTCCCTCGAGAGGAGGCCCATGTTCAGCAGTGGACGCTATATGGGCTAATGATGATGGTGAATACAAAAATAAAATTATATTCAAAGTAATGTCCCTCACTTTACGAGTGCATTATGTATTTTAATAAAATTTTATTTGTAAAAGATATTTTTGGAAAAATAAATTGTTTTTATTTCACAAAAAGTTTTTTCAATAACGTGATCCTATCTACTTTTAAAGGGATGGCGTTTATTTCGGATGCACCTTACATATGTTCGCAGTGAACTAAGATGCTATAATTTTTTTAATCGACTATTTTACGAGTGCCTCTGTGGTGAACACTATTAGTTTGTCTTTGCAATTATCTTCAAAAGAAATTGTGTTCTTTCATATCTAAATAAGCCGGCACGTTTATATCTCCATTTAAAACTATACTATTATCTGCTGATACGTTTACCAGCAAAATAAATTAAGGTATTTTTACAGCCTACCTTTATTAGATTTTATATCTATGTCTATAATAAAACATGTCTTAATTAAATGAATAAAGACCCTTGATTTCCCATAGATAATTATTTACCGGTGGGCACGGACTAAGAATAATAGTAGTTGAAGGACCAAAAAAAAACACATTGTCTATGATTTACAGACATTTTGAATAGGTTAGTTGTCAAATACTCATACTTAATTATGCTTGGTAGGATGAGTACTGAATTATCCTTAGTAGAAAAAGACGAGTTCAAAAGGTCAAGTCGAGTCTATTTAAAATAGAATACGGGATAAAACTGCACTGTTTGAAAACTATAGGCGCCACTAACACAATACATACGTATACTCCTGAAATATTTTTATGTCGTATAAGTACTGGGACGTTATGGTTTTATCATGACAATTTTATTATTTAACAATGCATACCTAATGTTGTATTTGGATGTTTGAATGAAGCGAACCAAGCATTTTCTCGTGATATTAAAACTATCTGCAAAAATTTCGTTCCGTTTTGCTTTATGTACTGTGTTAGTGGCGCCATCTTTGCATTGTTTTGCGTTTTATGTCCTATTCTTATGTCTAGATAGAGGAAAAAAATCTAAAATAATAATGATATTAAAGTAGCTTACCCTTACAATGTAGATCTTTATAATAGGTAAAAGTACAGCATATGTTATTATGCAATTTTGCTATAGAACGCGGTATCTATTTTCATTTTGACATAACGCCATATTGTCGACGCCATCTTGATAATTTTTAAATAGGTGAGTGCTTACGTCTACGTATATTAAAGCAGTAATATACTTTATTCTATTGTTTTGAGCGTTACTTTATGATTTTATTGTTTCATGTTCTAGTTCCCGGTAATTTTGTCATCAAAATATTACTTGAATGTTGACTAATTTAGTATCTAGATGTAAGATCTTGATAATTTTCATTTGTTTAGATCTTACATTGGATTGTGGTAATACTATATAAATACCTAAGTCTCTGCACTTTCAATTTTACTAAAGTTAAGAGGATTTTTTTGCATTTTGGAATCAAAATTGAATTGTTGCAAATTTGAGATTCTCTTATTTTTTTTTTTTAATAGATATAAAAAACTTTGTTTAATTTTAAGTGAACGCAAAAGGCTAAATGAGTTTGAATAAAAATTGCGAATATTGCGATTATGAAGTTCCCACGGGAACGGGAGTTCCGCGCGCGGGTAGCTAGTTTATTATAAGAAAACAAAAAGGTAACGGTCCGTCTTTCAGTCGACAATGGGTAACCGTAAGTTATCATTGTTTCCCCACAGTCATCTAGCAATTTTATAACCATTTAACAATATTAATGACGTAGTTAACAAGACGACCACGATGTAGGATGTCGGCGGTATGTCGTCCGACCACTTTCAGTTTCACAGTGAGAGTGATCTGTCCCGGTGTTACGTGCGCGGGCGCATCTCACGGGTCACCGGTGTTGTAAGGGAATTCGTTGAGAACTTTTTTGACCTGCGCAGCGTGTACGGCCTAAAAATACGGCCGTAAACCAAGCTAGGGCGTCGGATTTGAGATCTTGTGGTCGCCGGTTCGATCCCAACCTATTGCACTACCGACGTGAACCCACTCATAACTCATGCATTTTCGCTTAGCACGGGGGGTTAACAAGAATACCTACTATTAATCTGCAAAACTCTGCTAGTACCTACTCTATTTAAATAAAAAAATAACCATTACGCGAATGAAACTGATGATGATGTTGATGAAACTGAGTCGTAGTAAATAATAAATATTAAGTTCTGTGAATTTTTACGTACTTTTATTTATATTTTTTTTGTTTGTTACAGGTAAGTTATCAAATACAAATATTTACAGACACAATGCTCGCTTACAAAAGTGAGTAGTAACAACTTAATCAATCAATCGGACTGTAAAATATCAGTTAATAGGTAAGTACTACATCTAAAGAACCCTATTTAATACTTATTATTCTCTCCTAAATTGCTAGTTGGACTGCGAATCGGCTCCAGTGGGTTGTAAAATGATGTTTTAAAAACAATATATGTTTATCTTGTTTATAAACGATGCCTGAACACTCGTTACCCGTGGGTCGACTGGGTCGACTCATTACTGGGTCCATGGGTAATTTTAATTACCCGTGTTTCCATGGCTGTAGGGATTGTTTCCTGGACTTCTGAATATGTCGATAAAAAATACAAATCCATAATAACAGCATATTATGTATGTCAAAAGAGATCACATACTTTTTCCTGTATTAGTCAAGTTTTTTTTTTTTATTTTTTTTTATTAGAAATAGGTTAGCGTTTGACTACACCCTGCCTGATGTTAAGCATCGGAATAGCCTAGGAAGTTGTCATAAATAGGATCTTTATTCATGAAGGTTTGCAAAAGAATAACAAACATCGATCCATACAACCTTTCACTCAAGAAGCCTCTGTGTGACTTGGCTCAAAGTTGCAGCGGGGATGAAATTGGAATTTTCTTCCAAAATTTTCAACCAACTTTGGCGTGGTCTTAAACTCAAGTTATATATTCTAACTAGCTTCCCGAACGCGGTTTAACCTGCGTTGCTCCCATTTCCGTAAGAACTTCATCATTATATAGCCTATGTTATTTACCTGGACAACGTAGCTTTCTCATGGTGAAAGAATTTTTCGAATCAGACTAATAGTTCCTGAGATTCAAGCAACCACCAAACCATGATATTAGTTCACTTCAGCTTTATAATATTAGTTTAGATCACGAAATATTCTCGCATATGTACACGTTAAGTGTCAGCTATAGGTATATGGTAGTCTACTTTCTTCACGCAACGATCAACCGATTGCAGTATTAGAATGATAATGAGCGTTCACGAAACCCACAGGAAAACAATTACGTCCTAAAAACGTTGGTGTTTCAACAAACGCATGTATTGTGCAAGTTGGCAGCGCTGCAAAAACCGCAAGGCGCCGTACTCGCTCCCACAGCGAGTGACGACATCACGATTATATCGACAAGTGACTTCAGGTGCTGGGATTATGTTTAACAGTATATTAAGACGATGGACGCTCGATGGACTTACCGGATAAATACCTCTTAGGCTCTCCTTGCATGATATGTTATTGTAAGTGATTAAGCAGGCCTCCGTTGCGTAGCAGTGTAAGTCTTGCTTTAAGCCTAAGGTCGTGGGTTCGATCCCCACGCCGGACAGAGATCGTTGTGTATACTCTAAGTTTTCGTTCCGGGTCTAGTTGGTTGAGAGCTACCCTCCGTGCTTCGGAAAGCACGTTAAGCTAACATCACCTGTAACAATTGTATACCTAGGGACGGGCAGCAGCGTTTCTGTAGATAAGATAAGATCATTTTATTACCATGTATTACAACATACTACTGCGGTCACCAACCCGCCTGCCAAGCGTGGTGACTATGGCATAAACCCTCCCTCGGGAGTAGGGCCACGATCAGCAGTGGACATTATACCGTACGGGCTGATGACGTGAATTGCCTCTATCGTATGCAAACATGCGCGGCAACCATATTGTATATATTACTACAACACTAGCTAAAATCTATGTCAAAGGATTTAATATGCATGATAAAAAATGATAATTTGTAGCTTACCTAATACAGTAACAGAACATGGGAATTTCGTTATAATATAATTCTCCTACAGTACGGAAGTCGTTTTTAATAAAACCATGGTCTGTGTCAACTATAAGGCAAAACGTATTTGTTTATTTATACCAACTTACGCTACGACAAACAACTTTAGCAGAACCGTAACGTTTTGTCACAGAATATACTTACATAGTTTGTTAGTGTTCGTTGTAAACACTCGTAAATACGTCCTGCTATTTACAACTGCCAGCAATATAGAATTTAAAATGTACTCGCTATTTTGTAAGTCCATGAAGAAATATTAATGTGTAGTATACTGTTAATAAGGTACAGCGCAAACGGGCCATTGACATACCACCGGTGGTTGTCGCATGCCACGTCTCTTGGCAAACGATTAGGAAAGTAAAATAGGCGTCATCTTAACAGACCGTGGTAAGCCATTGTAATTGAGGGATACCTATTGCCATAATCATCACGCTTGGCAGGCGGATCGGTACAACTACACAAAGACCACTCTATCCGACCCGCCGAAGAAGAGTGCGCCCGCGAACGCGACACGACCCCCCTCGTCCTACTGACCCTTAGTTTGCAATGAACCATCCGATGCCCTCGTAGACCCGAAGTCCGAGAGGCCCGCGAACTGTACAAAACTCCCCTAAAATACTAAAAGTCATGATCGCAATACGGTGGTAACAAGCCTTGAGCTGATAGTTTCTGCCGCCCATCGATAAGCTGTATGTCGCCTCTTACGCCACCCATACGAAGACATGGGGTGGTCTTCTCTCAGCCAGGAACCACACAGTGACTTTCAGAATACTATAGCTAAATAACATTATTGATTAATATTAATGTTCCTGTGAGTTAGTAAGGTTGCCTGAGCTCACGGAGGGAACGGGAAAAGACCGGCAAGGCTAGTGCTGTGGTATCTAATGTAGTGGCACTGTCAGCTGTCCTTGTATTTGGACCCCTATGCTACTTAACATCAAGGTTAATTTGCCTGGTCAGCAATAAATTAAAATGTGGTCACCACAGATAGTCAATGTTCGCTACAATTTATAATTGTTCAGTCTTACGATGAGGCGACGGACGTCACCGGAGACATGTCGGAGACACTAAGCGGTGTGTAGCCGCAAGTGATGGCATGTATATCGCAGATCACATGTTAAGAAGTAGCAAAAGCCTCCAGGCTAAATAAAAAAAGTCCGTCCGAAAAAAAAAATAGCATGGTATCGCGGCACACGTGTAGTGAGTTGCAAGTGGAAACCACCGATGGCGTATCGGCAGAAACTCAATAATATGTAAGAACAATACTTAAGTATTCACTTGAGTATGAAGTCTCAGTGTCGTGATCTCCATTGCTATGATAATAGAAATCATCAAGATGACACCTGACACTCCCAAGTAAACTCATAGTCTCAAGTTTTGTTCTTGCATACGGAAGTAAGTCTCGAGTGGATGCCACTCACTACACGTGTCCAGCGCTTCCATAGAAAATGTGTTAAAAATCATGTAAACAGTTTGTAGTCACCCACTGGTGGCCCGTTTGCGCACAGCCTATAGACAATGTCAGTTTCTGTGTCAACTCTGACATATTAAGCACATGGAATGTGTTAAACATAACAAAACCAATTGTAAAACCTCGTGAACACTGACATACAGACAACTGTTTGCCAATTAGATATGTGGTGCTAGACAGTTGATATGCTTCTCTGTCGGTTTAGGCTGTTGCAATGAAACTATTCCATTCTGAACTGATTAAAATGTACTTAGATGAATACTGTTTATCTAATGTTCATTCTTCTTGATGATTCAGATGAACTCCGCAACCAGGTAAATTACGTGGTAACGTCCACGTTAAGGGAGGATATATTAAGTGACTAGCTGACCCGACGGACGTTGTCCTGTCCTTGAACTTTTATTATAGGCGTAATAGCTCTAAACTAACCTAACCTAAACCGTGGCGTACACAAAGCACGCATTTTGTCAAAGTCCATAAGGTAACATTAAAAAAGTTTAGTGTCAAAAGCGCTAAGGTAACATTAGAACGTTTTATATGAAGGTTAAGTAATCTTAAATATTCAAATTTTCCGTTCAATTGTTTTAATATTCTTTTTTCATAAGTTCTTATTCTCCTAACAACAACAAAAAGCGAAATCACTCCAGGAGTTCACGTGTGATGCCATGACCAAAGGAAATAGGGACTCATTTATATATATATAGATAAAACATACGTTTTTTGTTGTGAAATCGCGAGGCACAGGTAGTAGAGTTAAAAGGTTTTAAGTCGAACGTTCTAGAACTGCTAGCTATGCGCGACCAGCAGGTGAAAGGGACGGCCCTACCACCTAGATTAGACGCGTACAAGCCCAGCCTAAAAGGTTATACACCATGATTTTCAGTCATATGATAGTAATGGACACGTTTTTCGTTTTTCAAAATAACTTATTTTTTATAAATGGTAGTTCGCTTTTATCACCGACTGTTCGCGCGCGGTTTCACCCGCGTAACTCCCGTTCCCGTGGGAATTCATAATTAAATATAGCCTATGTCATCCGGGGATATTGTAGCTTTTCAACGGTGAAAGATTTTTAAAATTGGTCCAGTAGTTTCGGAGCTATACAGTACAAACAAACAGCCAATCTTTCCACTTTATAATATTAGTATAGATTTATTAGAAATTAATGGGGAGGAGCAGTGATCTAAATCACTGCTCCTCCCCAATAATTTGAAACGTGAAGTTATATATGTTCGATGTTAAAGTTAATTTTATTTCTACATGTGTGCAGTACACCAGAATCAGTTGCAGTGTTTTGCTCGATGAATTAACAAACATTGGGCACATATAAAAGGACATGCTCTCCTTTTTGCAGGTTTGCCAGCAGAAATGGCATTTTTAGTTACTATGTAAAATATTTAATATCGTTATCGCCAGATAATTTGACCTACCTGAGTCGGAAAAAGAACTTTGACTTTAACATTTTACCCGCCGCGGAAATTGCACTCACGATAGCCAAGACTAAGAGCGAGACTTACACTTCTAATCTACTTGAGCTTGTTTAAGTTTGAGAACTGTAAATATACCTAGTTCATAGTCATCACGAACAACTTCTCGTTACTTTCGACTGTCAAAATAAAAGTAAAGTAATATCAACCTAATTGCGTTAAATATAAGGTTCAAACCTTTTGTGGGTGAAATTCTAATGTATTATAAATATAAACCTTCCTCTTGAATCACTCTAATCTATTAAAAAAAACTGCATCAAAATCCGTTGCGTAGTTTTAAAGATCAACAAGTAAGTAGTTATAGGGACAGACAAACTGCGGGAATCGACTTTGGTTTCTACTATGTAGTGAAGCTGTAATTATGAGTTATGTGACCATAGTTATAAAATCCATTTAACGGTACACAGAATAATTTAACGTTTTTTTCTCCATGTACCCGTATTTTTCCAATAATTCCTCGGCTCGTGGGAAAGATCGCTATAAAACTTTTGTTGTCGATGCTACGAGTCGTGACTGCAGAGCGCGCAGGGCTAACGTTTCACAAACGCGATATGTTTTGCTATTAAATGTACTGTACATTACTTAAAAATACTGATTTAATCTATAATTAGGTGGACTATGAGAAGAGATAACTACTAAACGGATCTTAATGAGATTTGGCACATCTTTACTAATATTATAAAGCTGAATAGTTTATTTGTTTGGTTGAAAGCACTAATCTTAGGAACTAATAGTCGAATTCGAAAAATTCTTGGAGTGTTAGATAGCCATTTCGAGGAAGATTATATGCTATATGCATCATCATGCTAAGATCATATGAAGCGGAGCACCATTGAAGAATTTTTCAAAATCGGCGTTAGCCAAAATAAACTATTCCAAGCAGACGAAGTCGCGGGCACGATCTATACTAATATTATAAAGAGAGAAGATTGGTATTAGGTTGTTTGTACCGAATCAAAAAAAAAATACCATTCAAAAATCCCGTTATCCAGGCTGTATCAGGGTTTCAAGTAAAAAACCGCGCAGTGAGCCTAGTTAGTCATAAAATTCGAAGTTTAATTCTTCCATAAAGATAACTTTCCTTGAAAAAATATCAACTAAGAAATCACAGCACGATTTTCTGCGCAATTCCATTTTGAACAAGATATTTTCAAAAAAGATATATTAAACTGATGATTTAAGTATAAACTACGGCGTCATCACTGCAAATCTCTCCTGACCCGAGTTGAACTAGGAATCAAACTTACGACCTCACGATCGCCACCTAAATCGTCTTCAACCTCTTATCTAACTACCGGTCACGATATAATTGATTTATCCGTGTTATTGTGGCCGACGATCTTGGATGCAGTAACTTTATAAATGTCAAGTGTTTACGAGAGAAACGTTTATAGGTATGACCTTTAAAAGATTATAATTTAACTAGGTTGCCGTTGGAACCTCATAATTAAATATCATCATCAACAGCCCGTTTGCGTCCACTGATGAACATGTGCCTCCTCTTAACAGACCTTGGCAAGCCAGGATCGTGGAGGGATATTGCCATAATCACCACGCTTGGCAGACGGATTGGTGATTGCAGTAAGATACCTTGAGCTAATAGATGCTGCTGCCCATTCATCAGCCATATGTCCCTCAGTCGCCTTTTACGACACCCATGTGAGGACATGGGGTGGTCTATTCTAAGCCGGAAACCACACGGTCTAGCCGGAAACCAGACGGTCTAGCCGGAAACCACACGGTCTTCATAATTAAATATACCTTATAACTTTCCTCGATAAATAAGCTATCGAACACTGAAATATTTTATCAAATCGGATGTGTAATTTCTGATATTAGCGCATTCAAGCAAACAAACTCTACAGCGTTATATATTAGTATAGTTACGACTCCAACCCTGATCTCGTTCTCTTTTTCTCCTAAAAAGACCAGCTTCCTCTTCAACTTTTCGATCAATATGCAAGAAGTCACTGTCTCTGCCGTTTCATGCATCAGGCATTTAGTCCACTATGTATTATCGCACCCCACGACCGCCAATACTGAAACTCATCTATGGATACGAAGGTCCTCGCCCGCCCGACCCTTAGTTTGAAAAGAACCTTCCTATGCCCTCTTATACCCCAGAGTCCGAAAGACCCGCGAATTATTAAATAAACTAAACGTCATAATCCCTAAATCCCCTCGCCAGCGACCGTGAGCCGAGGTCCAAGTCCCACGGGGACGCCCTCTTGTGCAGGTTGCTTATTTTGTAGTTTTTAAACCATTTATTTATCTAGGCTGGAACTCTGCTCGCCTTTATTCCCGGTATAGTAGCAAGCCTCCTGGCAACCTACATATATGTCCTTCCAAAAAAAGGATACGAAGGTTCTATTATAACTATTAAGATTAGTTGTAGGTACCTTTAAAAACTCCAGAATACATCTTGCATAAAAATTGAGACGAATCTCGCATTCCAGTTGGCACAAAGCATTACTCAACTCGTGCGCACATCGGTAGCAATATCGGTGATCCATCGTCGGCATTGTGCAAGCTGACGCTGTCATCATCTCGACATCACTTCATAAGACATTTGGGTGCCAAGTAATTGCGATATTCACAATTACTTGGCAGTTGGCACCCTTATTTAATTAAGCACATATTTGGGACCAATATGAAAAGTCAAGTACAACAAATTAAGTATTGACCTCTTTTGAAGTATGGACATATTATTACGTCCATAAATGCGACGATGATGATTTTTTTTTTAGAGATTACTAGCAGAGTTTTGCTTTCTACTTGTATTCTTGTTAACCCCTCGTGCTAAATTAAAATGCAAAAATGACGAAGATACAGCGCATTGAATTTTTTTTGTCACGTCACTTCTAGGTACAATTTTACCTAGTAGTGACGACACAAGCCCCCCTCTTGCTCTGTATCTTTGTAATTTTTTTATGATTTGATAAATAAATAAATACGTGTCCAATGTTTTTTAGTAATCTAACTGACGGACTAATAATATGTTTTTAGTCTTTACGCCTATTATACCTACTGTGCATTGAAATCGAGACTTGATCGGACACAGATTATGTAAAACATATGTATTCAGGACGCAACATCTGTCTGTGACAGAACTGGCTCTAGGTCTTACACCAGATTTTTGGCACGAATCCACTGGTCTCATTCTTAAAACTTAATATATTACTAAAACAATATATTCACCTATTAACACTAATCAAATGTGAGTCTCAAGAACAGCCTGCTTTTCTAGACATTAAGAATATTAACAACTAGCGGTCCACCCCGGCTTCGCACGGTGGATTTTGATAGCCTATCTTACTCAGAGATAATGTAGCATTCTAATGGTGAATGAATTATCGAAATCCGTTCAGTAATTATTGAGTTTATTTGAAACGGCCGTCGCCCAATGGCTAGGGCGACTTGTGATCTTGTGGTTCAATCCCCACCCATTGCACTACTGATGTCAACCCACTCGTAACACAGGTATTTTAGCTTGCTCAAGGGGTTAACAAGAATACTAGTAGACTGCAAAACTCTGCTAGCAATCTTAATAAAAAAGTCTTTAGATAACTTATCCGTTTCTTATAATAGATAATAAACACTCACATAGCTAACCAACGATGACGATGGTTTAAATAAATATCTAACTCTTTTACCAAAAATATAACGACCATCACTTTAAACTGACGATTTTAATAAATAATATTACTATTAAATCATTATCCTACTACATACGTCGCTGCTGACGATGTGCAAATAAATACGATGAACTAATATTTTTATATATTCAGTGGCGAGTTAGCGACCCAGAAGTTTCCAGCAATCATTCCCACGCGCCTGCAATAGCGATTCACGAAAGTGCTCCTTTATTATTTGTGATTTCGACGTGCTTTCAAGAGATAAATCTATTTATATAAAAATGCATCCCTATTTTCCATTCGTGGCATCAAACGTAAACGGCTGGATCGATTTCGCAAATTCTTTTTTTGTTACTGTCAGGAGAAGGTTCTTATAATAATAAAATTGTGCGGAAATTTAAGAATACTTAATCACTATATTAATGTTCTAATGTAACCTTATGGCGTTTGATAATACTGTCAGAATGCGTGCTGCTCTTAATGCACATCAGGGTTAGTTCAGAGCTTTCACGCCTAATATTAAAAGTTATCTACACTAATATTATAAAGAGGAAAGATTTGTATCTATTTTTGTATGTTTGTATGTTTGTACTTATTTTGCGTACGCTGCCTAAACTATAAAAGATAGAACCATAAAATGTTTTAATTAATTGTAGATCTTATAAATATCTACAAAAAAGTCCGCGACACACTATACCTATCTATGTCGAGTGAGGCACAACAACCATTTTTTTATTTAGAAATCTTGAATTTTTTTTTGACTACATTTAAACGCGTTTATTTTACTCATGCTATTAATCCTTATCACTAAGTACAGTTTATGTAGATAATATTTGGTCTTTGAATGATTAAAATTGGACGTTTGGTTTTGAAGTTATGGCGAAATTAAAATATTACGATTTCTGCTGCACGGCCCGTTGCAAAGTCTAATAATTTTCGTGCGTTTTTTTTTTATTTCGTTCTTAAAACTACACCTACGCAAAAGTTCTTCTCAGAGCTAATCAACAGTTCTTCTCAGAGCTAAACAACAGTTCTTTTCAGAGCTTTGAAAATGCCTAAAATGCCTAATCCCTAAAATGCCAATTAATTACATCATTAATTATATTTTCATAATTAACAACTTTAACATCCACAGAAAGACAATCTGTGCAGCCTGCGGATAATGACTGCGTTGTCGATGTTTATGTCGGTGTCTGTGAATTGACCTGGGAATCATTTTGCTGACCGTGTCTTTCCTGGGTAGGCTTTTTGCAGCGGTAACCGACATCCGCACGGAGCCGCGGGCGACCGCTATCACTACATCACTACATATTATAAACAAAGTCCCCTGCCGCGTCTGTCTGTCTGTTCGCGATAAACTCAAAAACTACTACATCGATTTTCATGCGGATGTTACCAATCGATAGAACGATTCTTCCGGAAGGTTTACGTATATGATTTGTTTAGTTTATGTGTACATTTGACTAATATATATTGATATTTGTCAGAGGTGTCGGAAAAAATTAAGCCATTTGGGAGCTTTCAACGAAAACGCTGCCTAAACCCTATGAGATATAACAAAACAATGTATGGTGGCAAATATTCTTCTCTTTTAGATCTACAAAAAAGTCTGCGATAGCATATGTCTATCTTTCAAGGTTAACTTGCTATATCCATTATATCTTAGAAAAATGATAATTTCTAATGCGGTAATTGTAAAGCTAATCAGACGGATTCAGTATTTATCCTTATCATTTTAAATGAGTTAATATTCTTAAGCATTTCATGCAGATTATTTTACCCCTACACTATATACTTTTAATGAATAACTTAGAAGTTATCACAAAATAACAGCGCGTGTTTTAGGTAGGCCTAATGCGATTATGCGCGCTCGATCCTTAAGAATTATAGGGCAAATTTTTTGTTTTGTGTTCGTTGTAACTATGATGGATAGATACTTGAATACCTACATATTTATTTAGTGTTTGTTGTATTGTTAGTCCTGAAGAGTATAGGTATTTCATACGATAAAAGTATACCCACCTACTTATTTCACTGAGTTTTAGTAGGTCATCATCATCATCAGCACGTATATCGTCCACTGCTGAACATGGGCCTCCTCCCGAGGGAGGGTATTGCCATAGTCACCACGTTTGGCAGGCGGGTTGGTGACCGCAGAATTATGTTGTAACACACAAGGAAACGCTGCTGCCTCTTCCTTGATATACGATTATAATAGATGATGTTATAACAATCGGGACCAACGGCTTAACGTGCTTTCCGAGGCACGGAGGGTAGTCCCTCAACCAACCAGACCCGGAAAGAAATCTTAGAATTTACACAAAGATTTCATGTCCGGTGTGGGGATCAAACCCACGACTTCCGAGATTTAAAGCGAGCCAATTACCGCTACGCTACGGAGGTAGGCCGAATGCGATTATGCGCGGTCGATCCTTAAGAATTATAGAGCAAATTTTTTGTTTTGTGTTCGTTGTAACTATGAGGGATAGATACCTGAATACCTATTTATTTAGTGTTTGTTGTATTGTTAGTCCTGAAGAGTATAGGTATTTCATACGATAAAAGTATACCCACCTACTTATTTCACTGAGTTTTAGTAGGTACCTATATTAATTTGTTTCTGTTTGTTTTGACCAAATTTCGCCCGTTTGTTAGAGGTTTAAAGACATTATGTAGTATAATTATCAGTATTGTACCCGAGCGAAGCCGGGGCGGGTCGCTAGTATTTAATATAGGGATTTAGTTAAGACAGTACAACGTCTTGCACAAAACTCCCCTTAAACATTAAAAGTCATAATCCCTCAATATGATCGCCGGCGACCGCCCTGAGCTGAGGTCCAAGCTTCGCAGGGTGCGCACTCTTGCGCAGGTTGCTAAGTTTATAGTTTTTAAACCATTTATTAAGGCTAGAGCTCTGCTGGCCTTTATGCCCGGGGAAGTAGCAAAAGCCTCGAGGCTAACTACGTTTGTCAGCTAGTTCTTAATATAACTTTGAGAAATTCATAGTACTATTTATTATTCTATGTCGTTACAACACTATTATTTTATGAATGTAAAAAATATAACAGTTACAAAAATAATACCAAATCATTGACATTTCTCTTAATGTCCATCAAGCGGCCCGATACCTCCAAAATTTTGCAGCTCCATATGTATTATAAACCATATCTTTTGATATTTAAGGTTGCAAGTCTACTGTGCTCGGTATTTAACACCAAAATGATTAGAAGCTTAGAATCTATCATTAGTTTAATGGTTAGACCGTTAGGTGTTCACTGCACGGTTTGGTGTGTTTAATTTGTGAGGAGTCATCGGAAGGCCACAGGGAAGCTTTGATTTGTGAAAATTAACTGTAACATATATATGTGTATATGCTGTACACAACCTGCGTGCCTGAATGAAGGTCACTGACATAGTTCAACGGATTAGCAAGCTGAAGTGGCTATGGGCAGGACGCATAGCTCGAAGAACTGCTAGCCGATGGAGCAGAAAGGTTCTCGAGTGGAGACCACGAATTGGCAAGCGCAGCGTAGGACGACCGCCTGCACGATGGACCTCATAAAGGTTGCAGGGAGTCAGTGGCTGTAGGCCGCTAGCGATCGCTCCCGCTGGAAATCGATGGGGGAGACCTATGTTCAGCAGTGGACTACAACAGGCTGATGATTATGATGATGAACCTGCCTGCCAAGCGTGGTGACTATAGCAACACCCCCTCCGAGGAAGGCCCAGTTCAGCAGTGGACGTTATACAGGCTGATGATGATGATAATTACATTTACACACGTCAGATATGCGATAAGAAAACACACTAAGTGTAAGGAAAACACTAGTTAAAAATCGTTTAAAGGTTCTTGCTGTTAAATAGATATGAATCTAGATATTTTGATACTCTATATTTAACACAGAGGATTTTATGAAATTATCTTCATAAAATCAGTATTACATATGGCCGAGAAAGCACTATGTTAAAACAAACTCATATAAGAATATGCCGGCGGCCACACACCAGAAACAAACTTGATTTGTTCGAAGGGATGCCGTCTCGTCGCCGTATCAATGCCGCCACAGCTTAATATATCATCAGCATTTATTATGTCCACTTTTGGAGAGCCTCTCTCGAATGCGCTTTTCACCAAGCTTGTCAGGCGGTTTGATGACCGTAGTATCATGTATACATCAATTGTTGGTAATAGACACGGATCTCAATCGTCGCTGATAGAAGACGCCGTTGCTGACACTCATTAGATAATCAGTGACCACGACTACCACCAGTGACCACCTATGTTGAAATGTCGGGAGTAACTTCTACTTCTACCCTGGTGTACGATTGTAATAGATGATGATATGACAGTCGTGACTAATAGTTTAACTTTCTTTTTGAGGTAACGTCTATAGATATCTGATTCAATCAATTCTAAAAGGAAATTATTGATTTTTACCGACCAGGTATCGCCTGACACTTTGGAGATTTAAATTTAAGTATACCGCGCTGGGTTGTGGAGATCATCAATAAAAAAAACAATAATCGTGAAATCTATGCTACAATAAATAATAATTATTAATAAATTTAACTATTTTGTAATGCGACAAATAAAATAAAAGAATTTTATAATTTCGTTTACTTTTTTATAAAATACACAACATAAATTATTTAAAAATATATTATAATTAATTTTAAAATAATTTATCTTTCATACTAAGTATATGGAGCGTATAATATTAATTCAAATATTAATTTGCCTTTTTGTCCCTAAATTCACCTACACTTTGCGATGTTGTCAGTTGTGGAAACATATTAATATTCTAAAAAATATAGACAACATCGTCAAAACCAGTTTAGAATCAATTTTGAACATACGTTTTGAAGAAAGGACTTGGTCACAGGCTTCACTTCCAGTTCGATTAGGGGGTCTGGGCGTTAGAGCCATTTCAGACGTTGCTCTCCCCGCTTTTTTGTCTTCTGTCCATAGTACCCAAAATTTATCACATAAAATTCTCTCGGCTAGTCTAAATAGTTATAATATTTCTTATATGAAGGAAGCTGAGTCTGAATGGCTTTTGGCTTGCCCCAACTCTGCCTTGCCATGTAATACATCTGTTCAGCGGCAATGGGATGGGCCGCTCTGTGAGCTGACGCGGAATAATTTGTTACAAACGTGTTCCAGCTCTGCAGATCGTGCCCGTCTCTTAGCCGTTGCGGAATGGGAGTCAGGCTTGTGGCTGCATGCGCTTCCGTCACCAAATACAGGCACCTTAATGGATGCAAATACGTTTCGTGTGGCAGTTTCGTTGCGCCTGGGTGCGCCGTGCTGTGCTCCCCACCGCTGCGAGTGTGGCGCCAATGTGACCCAACTCGGTCACCACGGCCTGTGTTGTAGCAAAAGTGCTGGACGTCTGTCCCGTCATGCCACTATTAATGATATAATCCGCCGGGCCTTCAGCTCGGCAAATATGCCAGCCGTTTTAGAGCCTAATGGCCTTATGCGCGACGATGGTAAAAGGCCCGACGGAATGACTCTGGTGCCTTGGAGGATGGGACGGCCTTTGGTGTGGGACGCTACGTGCGTCGACACCCTCGCGCCGTCTCATCTTTCCGGGACTCAGGGTAGGGCTGGCATGGCGGCTGAATCCGCGGAGAATCTCAAGAGGCGCAAATATAGTACCCTTGATAGTGGTTATGTATTTGTGCCTTTTGGTGTCGAAACATTGGGGCCGTGGGGACCGGGAGCCAAATTAATTTATAAATACCTCGCAGCGGCCCTCTTAAGTGCGGCACGTTCTCCGAGTGCTGGTTTCTACTTTGCACAGCAGGTAAGCATTGCCATTCAACGTGGTAATGCTGCCAGCATTCTGGGAACCTTGCCAAGTAGTATAGATTTAGAATAGTTGTATATAAGTTAGTTTTATTTTTAATTAGTTACTTTTAGTTTGTATTTTATTCAAATTAAAATAACATACAACAACTAAATCCATTAAACCAAAAATAATACACATAATAAGTAGTGTGTGTTAATTTATTTTTACAACTTTTAATATTAAACAAGACTGTAATATTAAAGTAAACGAAACAAAACTAAATCTCAATGAAATATTTGTAGAACAATTGCACAGCCTTTTAAGGCGCGGGCGCACGTCAATTGTACTAAGGTATAGGAGGGGGGAGCAATAGCACGCCTATCTTTCTCACGAACGTACCGACAGACAAAAAAGTGACTCTTTGAGTGAATTATTATCATGTCGAACAAAGCTTGAAGGTTTTGTAAACTGTGTTGACACATCTGTCATTGTTTTGTAATTAAGTAATTTAGTTATTTGACGGCTTTATATTTTAGTGCTGTCTGATGCCCTTCTAGACCTGAAGTCCGAGAAGCTCGTGAACTGTACAGTAAGGTGAGAGTAGCTCAATACTACCCTAAAAATGCCGGGACCCCGAAGCCGAAGTCCAACGTCTCTGGTGCAGGCTGCTTCTTTTCTAGTATTGAAACTGTAGAAGAGTGGTTGGTGGTGCTCCTCCACAGGAAATGAAGATCTTCTTTGCCGGGCGAGGTGGTATGCCCGGCGGCTGACGGCCATTTGTATATGTTCTATATAACTTGTATATGTTCGAATTGTCTTGCGAACTTATATTGCGCGATACAGGTTAGTTGGGATGCTAGGCGCTAGATGGCGCTGCTTGTCTACTAGTCGTTCTTGTACGGCTGCTGTAGATGTCGCTACAAAACTATTTCATAACGCTGAAGTTCTGCCTGTTTTTTTTTCCCGGTGAAATAGCAAGCCCCACATGTCTACCCGAAAAAAACATGCATTTTAGACTCGATGCTATATGATATTTTCATTGGATTTAAGAAAATTATACGCATATTTTCACGAAAATTATACGCATGTGCGGTTTCACCCGCGTAAGGTTCTTCATAATTAAATATAACCTATAGCATTTCTCGATAAATGAGCAGAAATAACACTTAAATATTTTTTTTAATCGGACCAGTCAGTTCCTGAGCTTGTGCGTTTACGCAAGCAAATAAACTAACTCTGCAGCTTAATATATTAGTATAGATGTATTTTAAGTATGTAGTAAGAAATACAATGTAAGTAGGTTTCAAAGTTGCAACTATAGGTAACCTTAATATGTTTAAAATTTCAAATTATAAGAAATTGTGTTAATGAAAGGAGATTAAACATAATAATCTGTGACAACTGTAAAACTTAATAGCTATGTTAATATAAATAATATTCAAATTGGTAGTCATTTAAATTAATTAACATTATATTAAGAACGTCTTACTTTTTATTCAAATTTTTTGGTGTGACACTTACCTACTAGTAATTTATTAAATCCTAGCGACCAGCCCCGGCTCCGCACGGGTACAATGCTGATGTATTATACATATTATTATAAACCTTCCTCTTGAATCCCTCCATCTATTAAAAAAACCCGCATCAAAATCCGTTGCGTAGTTTTAAAGATTTAAGCATACATAGGGACATAGGGATATTGGGACAGAGTAAGCGACTTTGTTTTATACTATGTAGTGATTTATATGTCGTCGTCTATAGTTTTAGTGATTTATGTAGATATAACCGCGTGTTTGAAAGAGCAACTTATACAGGGTGTCCCAAAAGATTACATAGCTGGGAAGGGGGGTGATAGGGATGGTCACAAGGGTCACCAGAAAAATATAAAAAATTCCCTCTGGGTGTTTAAAAAAATAAATGGCATTTTTTAAAAGACTAAAAATTTTACACCTTGTGCTAACTGTACCTACAAATATGGCTGTATTTAAAAAAAATGCTGTTATGTAATCTTCAATAACAACAAGGTCATCAACATCAACATCAAAAATAACAAGGTGTAAAATTTTAAGTTTTTAAAAAAATGCCATTTTTTTTAAAATACCCAGAGCGGATTTTTTTTTAATTTTTCTAGTGACCATTGTGTCCACCCCTATCACCCCCTTTCCCAGCTACTTAACCTTTTGGGACACCCTGTATATTTCGGGATAAGAATCTTAATTTCCGCTGCTACGCTAAATGTATCTATTTAGGTACCTATATAAAAATTACAACCTCCGCAGCGTAGCGGTATTTGGCTCGCTTTTAATCTCGTAGGTCGTGGGTTCGATCCCCACGTCAGACAGGAAATCTTTGTGTAAATTCTAAGATTTTTTTCCGGGTCTGGTTGATTGAGAGACTGCCTAGTGCCTAGGAAAGCACGTTAAGCCGTTGGTACCGATTGTCATCATCACATCATCTATAATAAGGGTATATCAGGGAACAGGCAGCAGCGTTTCCTTGTGTGTTACAACATAATACTACGGTCACCTACCCGTCTTCCAAGCGTGGTGACTATAGCAAATAGCTTCCCTCGGGAAGAGGCTCATGTTCAGCAGTGGACGTTACGGGCTGATGATGATATAAAAATGGATAGGTAATTTTTTATGTATTGTACCAATTGTACGCGGTTATTTGAGAATGACTTGATTGATTTGGTTACATAATTATTCATTGTTGTGTTGGCATGAATTGCAAGCAATTTTTTGCAGGACATCACCGCACCTCGACCGCTAAGTACATCAGAAACAGAAAAATTAAAAAGTTTTTTTTTTCACCGAATACTAATAGTCGGCAATGCCTGAGTGATAGCTTTAATATTGTAATCGTTCATTGGCTACGGTAACCAACCAGCAAGCCGTGTACTTGTTTGCCGAATCGATGACACAAAAAAGGTGGATACTTTCAAAATATTTATCTATCATAAAATAAACATCACTCTAATTGCCGTTGCTAACCGTACTCTTGAGCAACGTTTGTTTGCTAACACTACTGAAAGGTCACAACTATAGGAACCAATTGACATACCATAATTCGACCATTACCGCTTTATGGCGTAACCATGGCAACTATGTTAAGAGTTATTACGATCGTTTGTGATTCGAAGATGTTTTAATTATATACAGAATTCCGTTACGTATATATCACGTAGAGATGGGCTCTATAGTTTTCTGTACTAATATTATAAAGAGGAAAGATTTGATTGTTTGTATTGAATAGGCTCCGAAACTACTGGACCGATTTGAAAAATTATTTCACCGTTGGAAAGCTACACTATCTCCGGATGTCATGGGCTATATTTAATTATGACGTTCCCGCGAGCACGGGAGTTACGCGGATGAAACCGCGCGTGGGAATCTAGTAATAATATATTTTTGTTAAGAAATAATATTTCAACTTAAGGGTTTCGTATCGTCAGACAAAAGCTTAAAGGTACAAGTTGGTAGCGGACGACATGAAGCTGCAGCAAACGACGTGTCGCAGCGACACTACTGGTTTCTATGTATTTCTATGAAATTTCCTTCGTAGCGTCGCTAGCTTCATGTCGCGTACTACCAAGGGAATTTCATAGAAACCAGTAGTGTCGCTGCGACACGTCGTTCGCTGCAGCTTCATGTCGTCCGCTACCAACTTGTACCTTTATGGTTATAATTTTTTTATCTTACGATCTTATTGCGACCACCAATCCACCAACCAAGCGTGATAATTATGTTAATATTCCTCAACGACCCAGGCTTCCCAAAGTCTGTTATGAGGCCAAGTTCTGTAATGAACGTTAAATTATAAATTAATAAAAGTGAATTATATTTGTTATTTTTAGTTGTTTGTGTATATTCTACTTGCATTGTTGTTATACTAAACAGACATAGTAAGCGTCCATTTCACTAGAGTTGAGATAACCGAAATACAAATGAGTGTGCCACAAAACCAAAAGTACCGTGACCACAAAACGTCCCCATTTTCATACCTGTGTAAAAAATAACCAGCAATTTACAAAACGTGAGTTATTATATACATAATATTATGGTTTTGTATAGGTACTCGTATTATAGAGAAAAATTACCGTATTGTCTGTTTGAGTCTTCTTCTTAGTCATACACTCTTGACAGAGTGGTCGTGGTCATGTCAAAGTCGATGCTTGCGACACAGCAGCTCTTGCGACCCGTCGCCATGTGTCTCTGTTTCTGGTGGAGTGGGCACAATCGTTGATCGTATTCCCTGTGACGGACTTAATGAGGTCTGTCCATCGTGTTAGGGAGCGGATCTTGCAAGAAAAGTCTAGTAGTCATTCTCGTTCTTCACAAGCTGGACATGAAAAAATGAAAAATGAAAATGAAAACGTTTATTGATAATGTAGACGAATCGATCGTACTTATAATAAGTCAAATACAATGATAATGAAAAAAAAAAAAAAAAAAACTTAACTAATAAATTAGTTTACATTTCAACAATAATGGTTTTAAATTTATTAATATTGTTATGGCATGTCCGTAATTAATCGCTTATTATAAAATATAATTAAGATCAACCAGCGCGGGCTGGGATCGGGTCTGAAGCATAGAACGCGTCGCGAGCCTCGCCTTGCGAGGACGACCGGACCCTATCCTAGCTTCCTACGAGTCTTTCTCTATCTACCTACGGTGTGACACATTAAAATTATACTAGCTTCCCGGGCGCGTTTTCATCCGCGTGACTCCCATTCCCATTAGAACTCCATAATTGAATATAGCCTATAGCCTTTCTCAATAAAGGGGCTATCCAACACTGAAATAATTTTTCAAATTAGAACTGAGATTAGCACGTTCAAGCAAACAAACAAACAAACTTCAGCTTTATATATTAGTATAAATAATAGATGATCCACAGATTAGATTCAGTTTAGGTCAGATTGACTGACTAACTGTCGTCGTATAACCATGAGTAAGTAAACTTCAGTCCATGTAAACGAGTGTCCACCACAAAACAGATTGGCCGGTCACTTTCACACCGCCCAAAAGCCGGTGAAAGTTATCGATCTATGTTTTATTGTAATCATATAATAGTTTATATACCTTTCTGTTGATAAATTATGTCGGCAATTTTAAATATACGAAACACGATAAAATATGGAGGGTCTTAGAAGACTTGAAGACTCAATTTGCAATATTCCGATTCAATATGAACGATAGTAATGTGGAGAAGTGTTTTTTGTATGGGGCCAAAAACAATTTACAATAAAATACCTAGAGCATATAAACCCTAACGGTAATTTTTTATCAAAAATAAGTTAATAGATTTCTTATGTAAAAAGGGTATTGATAGTGTAAATAAATGATTTCTTATTAGATCATTCTATTGTTCCAAATCTATAAAATTATGAAAGTCATATTTAAAATTACAAGACATCTCATATTTCAAACATTATTATGTCAATTTATGAAGTTAATGTAGTTTAAATCATACTTATTATAAACGCGAAAGTTTGTAAGTATAGATGGGTGGATAGATGTTTGTTACTTTTTCATGTAAAATCTACTGAATGGATTTGGCTGAAAGTTTGCACGCGGATAGTTTATATGCTGAATTAACATATAGGCAAATATCACGCTCCGACCCAATGGAACAGAGTGACGCGGGTATAATCGCTGGGCAAGTAATACAGTAACATAGGAAACCCGTTACATTAACCCTTTAGAAATAAATAATATCATTACGTGTTTAGCCTTCAGGTCTAGCTACACCACGGCATTGTCACGTACCTCGTTTTCAGCGTAGACTTTTCGTACAGGTATGTACGAAAAGTACTATCTCCAATCTCCAATGATATCATCATCATCATCAGCCCGTATAACATCCACTGCTGAACATGGGCCTCCTCCTAAAGGAGTCACCACGCTTGGCAGGCGGCTAACCCGCCTGCCAAGCGTGACCGTAGTATTATGTTTTGCCACACAATGAAACGCCGCTGCCCGTTCCTTGATATACGATTATATTGATGATGTTATAACAATCGGGACCTACGGCTAAACGTGCTTCTCGAGGCACTGAGGGTAGTCTCTCAACCAACCAGACCCGGAAAGAAATCTAAGAATTTACACAAAGATTTCTTGTCCGGTGTGGGATTGAACCCACTACCTCCGAGATTCAAAGCGAGTCCAATACCGCTACGCTACGGAGGTTGTCCAATGATATGTTAGTTTAAATTTCATTATATATTTTATTATTTTTTTATAGCTATCTGCCGACTTATTTAGCTATTTCTGCCAGTGTCATGTAATGATTGCTTTTATAGAATTACTCAATCGTCGGTCACAATTATCGAAGAGTCAACACTTGTACGCATTAGCTGGACAGATTAGAAAGCCTCAAGTGTCTCCCAAATGGACAAATAGCAATTAAAATTGACATTTGACTCGTCAACTTACCGTGTGTAAGTGAGTACCAATCGACACATGATATAACTAACGGTGATTTTATCATCGGTTACGCAACGATTCCGGCTTCCGTGCAATGACTTATTAGAATGTACGCAGGTACTGCTAACTGTGTGCCGATAATTACAAGCGTTATATTGTTAAAAACGGTAATTTAATTATAATAATGTTTTCGCACGCCGTATGTATAGCTAATTGTTCGTATATATAAGTTCATCATCATCAGCCCGTATATAGTCCACTGCTGAACATGGGCCTACTCCCGAGGGCGGGTATTTGCCATAGTAACCCGATTGGCAGACGGATATTATGTTGTACCACACAAGGAAACGCTGCTGCCCCTTCCTTGATATACGATTATTATAGAGTATGTTATAACAATCGGGACCAGCGGCTTAACGTGCTTTCTGAGGCACGGAGGGTTGTCCCTCAAATAACCAGACCAGGAAAGAAATCTTAGAATTTACGCAAAGATTTCCTGTCCGGCGTGGGTATCGAACTCACGACCTCCGAGATTTTAAAGCGTTGTCATGTATAAGTTGTGGAATTTATTTTTGTGTCCAGATCTTTGACTCTGTAATATATACCGCTATAGTCGGAAATGTGTTGCCTATTCCATTGTTTTAAACCTTTTAACTTATACACTTCTGTACCTAAAGAGTAAACGTGGACCGTATTACTAAGACACCATTGTCGATCTCATTAACCGTGATTGGTTTCGCCCTCGTAGATCCCGTACAACTTCACATAGAATTTACAAACTACCCCCTCGCCCTCCCGACCCTTAGTTTGCAAAGAATCTTCCGATGCCCTCGTAGACCCGAAGTCCGAGAGACCCGCGAACTGTAAAGTAGAACGACAGTTGCACAAAACTCCCCTTAAAAACTAAAAGCCATAATCCCCCAATCTACCCAAAGGTGAGTCCTCCAAGTCCCACATGGGACGCCCTCTTGCGCAGGTTGCTTAGTTTGTAGTGTTAAAACCATTTATCTAGGCTAGAGCTTTGCTCGCCTTTATGCCTGGTAAAGTAGCAAAAGCCTCGGGGCTATCAACATAAGTCGGTCCGAAAAAAAAACACAAATTACCTTTTTTATAATATTAGTATAGATTGCAAACGTGTTCCTAGAATAAGTCAATATTTTAAAAATATTAAGAAAGTAAACATACACTTCATAATATACTATTATTACATGATATTAAATAATATTCAAAACAAAGTAACAAAATGGACACTAATTCTCTTTTAACTAACTTTAATTACAACTTAAACCAGTTATTTGGTTATAAACTGTAAATTCTCTCTATCTATCCATAGGAAGAGGAAAGTGTTCATATAAAACAGTTAAAAACATATATTTTTATCCATTTTTATGTATAATTTTATTCAAATTTATTCAACTTTAGTAACACATCCGCATTCTAGATGTAATGGCATATGATTATTATCTTTGTTCTGCCTTTCTATGCAAGTATAATTCAGAATACTTACTTTTATTGACTGTCTTGATGGTCTAGCGCTTATACCTACAGGGCTATTTTTAAAACATTAACAACCTTTCAAGGGGTGAAAGTACTGATGATTATAAGCAACTTTTACTATGGGACCAACCGTGAAATAGCGGAAAAAAATTGCTGTTCCATACATTTATGTTCACTTACCTCGATAGAATGTATGGAACAGCTGATTTTTTTTCCGCGATTTCAGGGTTTTTCTTTCTGTATAGTTTTTTTTATATATTATTTGAGATAACGTATGTATTTTAAAAACAATTCAAACTGTGGCCTATTTGCGTTGTAGAGCGTACTTACAACGTCGCAGTTTTCAATTTCACTTTTCTCTAAATCATATATGTTTTGAAATATTACAAACAGAGTTTTGCAGTCTACTAGTATTCTTGTTAACCCCTCGTGCTAAGCTAAAATGTGGTTGAACTTTGGCATGTGTTTGAACTTTTCCTTTTTTAAGATTACTAGCAGACTTTTGCAGTCTTCTTGTATTCTTGTTAACCCCTCGTGCTAAGCTAAACTGCTTGTATTACGAGGGGGTTCACGTCGGTAGTGCAATGGGTGGGGAACGAACCGGCGACCTCAAGATTACAAGTCCGACGCCCTAACCATTAAGCTACGGCCGCTTAAATGTTTGTGTTACGCGCTGTTATCTCAAATACTACTGGTCCGATCTGAAAAATTATTTCAATGTTAGTAAGCCAATTTATCGAGGAAGGCTATATACAGGCTATATTTTATTATGAAGTTTCCACGGTAACGGGAGCTGTGCTGGTAAATCGGTACCATAGTAGACATAGGAAAACTTGAAAGCTGAGGTCTAGAATGTATATAATAACAACTAGCTGACCCAACAGACGTTGTCCTGCATCATAATATATTAATATATATATTATATATGATTTTTGAATCTAGACCATCCAGGGCGCCACCCAAATGCATACAAAAAAAATCAGTCAAATCGGTCCAGCCGTTTAGGAGTTCAGTGTACACAGTAGTACAGTAGAATTATATATGTTTCCTTTTTTTTAAAGATTAATACCAGAGCGTTTGCATTCTACAAGTATTCTTGTTAACCCCTCGTGGTAAGCTGAAATGCTTGTGTTACGAGTGGGTTCACGTCGGTAGTGCAATGGGTGGGGATCGAACCGGCGACCCCAAGATCATAAGTCCGACGCCCTAGGCATTGGGCTACGGCCGATTCTATATACATATATAGAGAGATAATAAAGTCATCGACCCAACAACATTATTAAAACGCCATTCACGTGTTACACAATTGGATTGTTATGTAGACACAGTACAAATAAATTAGTTAATTTGTTTGTACTGTATCCACACAATATTCTTACTTTCTCCAAAGTTGTATAATGAATATCTTTCAATAAAAAACCGGCCAAGTGCGAGTCGGACTCGCGCACGAAGGGTTCCGTTTCAGTTACAAGTGCGTACCTATTTTTGATATCAAGAATAAATAAAAAAGCGTATGTTTATGAAATGAAATGTTATTTTATATTTTTATATTCGAGTTGATTGAATGAAAGCTAAATTGCGGTTTACGATTTTTGACGTATTAAAAAAAAACTACTTACAAGATCTCGTTCAAACCAATTTTCAGTGGAAGTTTACATGGTAATGTACATCATATATTTTTTTTAGATTTATCATTCTCTTATTTTAGAAGTTACAGGGGGGGGGACACACATTTTACCACTTTGGAAGTGTCTCTCGCGCAAACTATTCAGTTTAGAAAAAAATTACATTAGAAACCTCAACATCATTTTTGAAGACCTATTCATAGATACGCCACACGTATGGGTTCGATGAAAAAATTTTTTTTGAGTTTCAGTTCTATGTATGGGGAACCCCAAAATTTATTGTTTTTTTTCTATTTTTGTGTGAAAATCTTAATGCGGTTCACAAAATACATCTACTTGCCAAGTTTCAACATTATAGTTCTTATAGTTTCGGAAAAAAGTGGCTGTGACATACGGACGGACAGACAGACAGACAGACAGACAGACAGACATGACGAATCTATAAGGGTTCCGTTTTTTGCCATTTGGCTACGGAACCCTAAAAAAGAATCAATCATTACCTTTTTATGTTTTTCGAACGGACCTACGTAGCTGCGAGGCTTTTGCTACTTCACCGGGCATAAAGGCGAGCAGAGCTCCAGCCTTAATAAATGTTTTAAAAACTACAAATTAAGCAACCCGCACAAGAGGGCGCATCCAGGGGGGCTTGGACGGGCGGTAAGGCCGGTAAGGCGGTCGCTGGCGATGAGATTGAGAGATTATGACTTTTGAGTATTTTATGGGGTTTGTGCAACTATCGCTCTACTTTACAGTTCGCGGGCCTCTCGGACTTCGGGTGTACGAGGGCATCGGATGGTCTGTAGTAGTCGAATAATTTGGTTATATAACCCCTGAGATGAATTTAATGCTCCGGCTATTCATTTTAATAAAGGTATAGTATAGATACTCTTCGCGCGTATCTCCGGTTCTTCAGCTGAGAGAACTTCGTAATAAAATATAGCCTACAGCCTTCTTCAATAAAGGGGGTATACATTAAAAGCATTATTCAAATCGGTTCCTGAGATTAGCGCATCAAACAAACTCTTCAGATTTATATTCTTCATCAGGCCGTATAACGTCCACTGCTGAACATGAGCCTACTCTCGAGGGAAGGTATTTGCCATAGTCACCACGCTTGGCAGGCGGGTTGGTGACCGCAGAATTATGATGTACCACAAGGATACGCTGCTGCCCGTTCCTTGATATACGATTATTATAGATGATGTTATAACAATCGGGGCAAACGCCTTAACGTGATTTCTGAGGCACGGAGGGTAGTCCCTCTCCCTTAGTATAGATGTAGATTCAATAAAATAAAGTCTAGATGAACAATGATTTCAGCGCAGAGCATAAAAGATTTAGCGATCATATTTAGGCACAAAATCTTCATATCAATCAAAATGTTATTTGACTGCTTCTTATAAGGGGCTCGTGATTGCGCTGGCGCACGTAAAGCTGCACAACTGAATGTGCGCGATGCTTCATTGCGCAACCGTCTTGTCGGCCTCCACGCACATGCAGTGCGCAACCGATTACTCTCCTCAGAGTACTTTATAGCTATTTATATGGAATTAGTCAGATTACCTCTTAGTACGATCACTGACGTAGCGGTAAATAGCTAGCTTTACATCTCGGAAAACGTAGGTTTGACCCTCGCGCTGGACAAGAAATCTTTGTGTAAATTTTAGGATTTCTTTCCGAGTCCGATTGATTAAACGACTACCTGCCGTGCTTCATCATCAGCCCGTACAGCGTCCACTGCTGAACTTGGGCCTCCTCTCGAGAGAGGGTAGTTGCCATAGGCACCACGCTTGGCAGGCGGGTTGGTGACCGCAGCATTATGTTGTACCACACAAGGAAACGCTGCTGCCGTTCCTTGATATTATAAAGTAAAGTAAATTATAGATTATGTTGTAACAATCGGGACCAACGGCTTAACGTGCTTTCCGAGGCACGGCGGGTAGTCCCTCAACCAACCAGACCCGGAAAGAAATCCTAGAATTAACACAAAGATTTCCTGTCCGGCGTGGGTGTTCCGTGCTTTGGAATACTTAATTTTTATATGTTTAATTATGGTGTCAAATAATGAATTATGCGTTGTATTGTATATAGTACGCGCAATGAGTTGCTCGATTGTACCTCAGTTCAAGTCAAGTACCTTAAATTTACAATATTTTACAGCCAAATATCATAATTGATTAATGTTGGGCGTGCATGAGAGAGCAGAACTCAGATGGGAAATAGTTAAGGATTCGTTTAGTCACCACACTTGCTAGGCGGGTTGATGACAGCGGTATTATGTAAGAATACATTATTATGTATAACATGCTTTGTGAGCCACGAAGGGTAGTAGGGACTACCCATCGTGGCCATCGATGCCCGGAATAAGATCGTAATTTTACAAAGAACAAAACTTGTCGCACCCACGACTTCTGAGGCTTAAAGCGAGACTTATCGCTACACCAAGGAGGTTGTATAACTTATATAATAAAAAAACATTTGTAAAGTAACTCATTCTCAGTCCTTCGGTCCTCGCAGAAACCCTTTGACAGCGGAAGACAAATACGTAGACAAAATTAATATGTATGTCCTATAGTTGTGTAGAAATGCTGTGTGGTTCGCTGCTTAGAATAGACCACCCCATGTCTACCCATGGGTGTCGTAAAAGGCGACTAAGATACATACACCTGATGGATGAGCAGCAGCGTCTGTTAGGTCAAGGTCACCATCTAACTGCGACCAATCTGCCGGCCAAGCGTGGTTGTTAAGGCCTATGTGGAAAGAAATAGTGGACTGTATTCAATAGGTTTATTGGTAAATATCTAAGTAATTTAATTATAATATACAAAAAGTGTTGCACGCGGTCGGGCCAAACAATCCTGTTTTTTTTTCTTTTCGCGCGCTCCGCCGTTTTCTCTATGGTTTGTTTTATGTTTTTAAATATGGTCTATTAATTTTAAATGTGTTCATAGTTTTTCTATGAACAGTCGTGATTATGGCAATAAGCTTCAACGGCCCTAGCTTGCCAAGGTCTGTTAAGAGGAGACTCATGTTCAGCAGTGTACTTAAACGAGCCAATAAAGTAATCGCTCTTTCGCAATAAATACAGCTATTATAGACATAAATCATTCAGCTTACAAGGTATAATTACTAATTATCAAACGCTTACCATAAACTAACCTAGGATATCCCGTTAATGTCGTAAATTTCTCCATGAAATCGGCAAATACATACATGTCGTAAGAACACAAGCTATGGGTATGTGCCCCATGGGTGGGATGCTATAACATTCCCGTTACACTTGAAGTTCGCGCTATCTGCTCTAGAGGGCGTGGCAAATGATTTATGTCGCTTCCGCACTCGTAGGGTTGCCAGACTAATTACAAAAGCAATTTCTGTATTATTTTATTTTTCTAGAGGGACATTTGTATTTAGCCACGTGGCTTTTGCTACTTTATAAGAACGTCGCAAGTGCCCCTCGCACCCGCTATCGGTGGCGCCGAACTAACAAAATTACACTAACTGCGTAACATGCGCAAGAGCACGTTTCCTGTGGGGCTTGGAACGCGGCTCAGAGCGGTAGCTGCCGTTGGGATTAAGGAATGAAATTTAATAGAGCTGTTTTCTTTTTTTTCGGACGGACATATGTAGTTAGCCCCGAGGCTTTTGCTACTTCACCGGGCATAAAGGCGAGCAGAGCTCCAGCCTAGATAAATGTTTTAAACACTACAAACTAAGCAACCTGCGCAAGAGGGCGTCCCCTGTGGGACTTGGACCTCGGCTCAGGGCGGTCGCTGACGGGGAGATCGAGGGATTATGGCTTTTAGTTCTTTTTTTAGGGGAGTTGTGTGCAACTCTCGGACTTTGGGTCTACGAGGGCATCCGGAATTGTAGAGGAACGGTTGGTGGTGTTCCTCACAGAAAATGAAGTTCTATGTCGGGCGAGGTGGTATACCCGGCGACCGACGGCCATTTGTTGATATTCAGAACTTGTATATGTTCGAATTGACTTGCGAACCTGAATTGCGTGATACAGGTTAGTTGGGATGTTAGATACTAGATGGCGCTGCTCGTCTTCGTGTAGTTTTTGCGCCTATTGTAGATGTCGCTTCACTAATATAGGAAACTTTGAAGAAAGAATCGACATCTTTTACCGTGGCCGTGGTGCACATTTATCATTTTTAACTTATCATTGCTAAACCTTACTTTTTTTAACACATTAAAAGCTTTAATTATTGTCATCTGACCCTTTAACCGCTACGCCACAAAATATAGCAACATTCCAATAGTTTCTACAAGAATTATGTGAACTAAAGTATCTTGATCGTTAGCCTGATTACCTTAAGACATTACGTAGTATTTTATAAATTTAATCGATTACGAACGTCCATGTTTAATTTTCAAGTCTAGTTTTTGCAACTAAATGTCACGATTGAGTAATTTAATGATTATCATGAACTGGTTTTGGCAATTAATACACAAAAATCATGAAGGTTGGTGTAGGTAGTATTAAAAAAAAAATACATATGTGTAAGAATCGAAACTAAAATTTATTATTTATTTATTTCATCATTATCATCATCATCATCACCATCATCATCATCATATCAGCCTGTTGTCATCCACTGCTAAATTAGCCCTCCCTCATCGATTTTCAGCGGGAATGATTGCTAGCGGCCTGCATCCACTGACTACTTGCGACGTTTATGAAGTTGTCGGTCCAACATCCACCCATTTATTTATTTATTTATATTATACACATACAGGGTGTCCCAAAAGGTTAAGTAGCTGGGAAAGGGGGTGACAGGGGTGGACACAATGGTCACTAGAAAAATAAAAAAAAAATCCGCTCTGGGTATTTTAAAAAAAATTGCATTTTTTTAAAAACTTAAAATTTTACACCTTGTTATTTTTGATGTTGATATTGATGACCTTGTTGTTATTGAAGATTACATAACAGCATTTTTTTTAAATGCAGCCATATTTGTAGGTACAGTTAGCACAAGGTGTAAAATTTTTAGTCTTATAAAAAATGCCATTTATTTTTTTAAACACCCAGAGGGAATTTTTTATATTTTTCTGGTGACCCTTGTGACCATCCCTATCACCCCCCTTCCCAGCTACGTAATCTTTTGGGACACCCTGTATACACAGCAGATATTAAATAGAATTAGACAGACAGCAATGTACAAACGTACTACTTAACGAAACTCGAAATTAATTAAGTAGTTCGTGTTTGTTAATAATGTACCTATTAACATTATTTACAATTATTAATGTCTTGAGGATTTTGCGAAATATGGTAACTAAGCATGAATTAATCTAGTTTTCATACGTGGGTAAAATTTCTTATTTGTCCTCATTTAAGTATTTTCCTGCTAAGTAAGACACTCAACAACCAATCAACAAGTCAATTAAGTAATGGTAAAGTCACCTGCAACATACATACCGCCAGCGAAAGCCCTGAACCGTGGTCTAAGACCCACCAGATCGCCATCTTACACAGGTTGCTTAGTTCGTAATTTTAAACCATTTAATAAGGCTGGATCCATGCTCGCCTTTATGCCCGGAGAAGTAGGAAAAGCCCCGTGGCTAACTTTATATGTTCTTCCGAAAACAACATTCTCTGCGATTCAATTTCGTGTTTTTTAAATGATTAAGACAACCTTAAAATAAATAGCAAGCCTTAAAATATATTACCAAAACAATAACGCCTCAACAAAAATATAGTAAAAAAAAACAAAAAACTACTACTATATTTACACATTATATATGTAATTAACACATTCTTTACCACTTTCTTTTACTTTCGGCCTAGCTTTCTGCCAAAAGAGGTATGTGACCGCCATTTAAAAATCACAAGGTCACGGATTAAGCGGGTCGTTGTCCCACGGAACAATGGCTTTTTAAATTTTTCCTAAATAATATTAAGAATTTGAGTGTCAAGTTTCAAGATTGTTGTGATTAGAAGCGTGTGTTTGAGCTTGTTTAATTAAAAGTAATTAAAGGTTGGACAATAATTATATTTTACTAGCGACCCGCTCTGGATTCTTACGAATATTAAGACTTTATTAACATAAAACTTTGACAATAAAAATGTTCAAGAATCACTCTTGCTATTGGTGAAAATCGAATGAAAATGGATAGGATGGTAGAGGCGGTGGAAGACTTTGTTTTCTAATAAGATACACTAAATATTACATAATTAGTTGGCTAGTAACATTATTCTACGTGTACTTTCACAAAATGTCGAATTAGTGTCACGAAAATATTGTTCATTTGAAACAATTTAGATGCACTTAAAGACACACGAGTGATTCTATGAAGGTTTGGTTGTGTATTAAGGATCAAATGTTAAATAATTGAATCGAATATAATTATTATTTAATCAAAGAAGAATATACTATCCAAAATTATGAAAGACAATACTAACATTTGATATAGATATTCCTACGGTGTCCTATGTAGCTTCGGATACATAAAAAGTTAATATAAGTACATAAGTATTGTTTTTAACCTATACTAATATATAAAGTTGAAGAGTTTGTTTGTATGTTTGAATGCACATATCTCAGGAACAAGTGGAGCGATTTGAAAAATTGTTTCAGTTTTAGATAACCAATTTATCGAGGAAGACTATAGGCTATATTGTTTTATGAAGTTCCCACGGGAACGGGAGCTACGCGGGTAAAACCACGCGCGTGATGCTAATATATTATAAGTTAGGTATTAATAAAAAGTGGCCGAACAACATCGACCTCCTAACGCAATCCTAAACCTACCAATTCTTTTCACCTCATATCTCCCATCAAATGAACTGGGGCAAATATCCCGGGCCGAATGTAGTACAAAGTGCACAAACAATCGCAGCGAGATAACATCATCGTTACAATAGAACCAGTCGGGCCACTTGTCGCAGCACTGGCAAGGCTGCACCAGATACAGATGAATGTTGCTTGCCTACGATACTGTGATTAAACATCCTACTATGTATATTGTAGATACAATATATATACGATGACTGCATCGCTGGCTAAGTGATTACGGTAGTTGCTTCTGAAATCTGGTGTTTTGGATTCGATTCCCATTCGGAGCAATTATTTGAGTGAACTTTTGATAGTTGTTATGTGTCTGGGTGTGCTTTCTTTGTTTGTAAAGTCCGCTTTTATTTTCTGACGGGCATATGTTATAGTTAGCCACGAGGCTTTGGCTACTTCACCGGGCATAAAGGCGAGCAGAGCTCCAGCCTAGATAAATGGTTTAAACACTACGAACTAAGCAAGGCAAGCAAAGCGAGGTCCAAGTCCCACAGGGGACGCCCACTTGCGCAGGCGCAAGAGGGCGTCCCCTGTGGGACTGGCTTCGGCTCAGGGCGTTCGCTGGCGATGAGATTGAGGGATTTTGACTTTTTGTTGTTTTGTGCAAATGCCGCTCTACGTTACTGTAAAATTCCCCGAGACACAGAAATGTCGTCAGCACTCAGAAAAATCTATATTGTGATAGATTTTGATTCCGATATCAACTAATATTTATAATAACTGTATAACTTCTGTTCATAAAACTTAAATATGTTTTATAAACTCAATATGAAAATTATTTCTTTTGTCTATGTCTTTAACTTCTGAAATAGCTATTAGCCATTTTGTGACGTCATAAATCTTGTTAAAAAACATGAATGCGATCCTTTACTATTAAACTTTCTGAGTCATGACGTCATCGATCGTGAACACAGATAATGTCAAGCCAATTTTAAAATAATTATTTAAGTGTTTTCTAGATCTCAAATAAATGGCTTTTTTTTATCACGTCTTCTAAAACTTTGTGAAATAAATTGTGAAAATAAATTATATGTTCTGAAAAATTAATAAATCTTTGCGCGTTAGGTATTTTCAATTATAGCTTTGGTTATACCTACAGTCATGACTAAAGGTATTTTGTATAGAAGTAATTTATTTTTAAAGGGATAAAATATAATGACCAACAAAAATATATACTTGACACCAGAAAAATAAAGTCTAAAATTATAATAGTACTAGCTATTTTAGTCACGACTGCACTTCAAATTGTATTCGAACACCAAATTTAGTTAATGATCACCAAATCTTAGCGAGCAAATTATTGCGCTATTTCTACCTTAATAAAATCAATGAAAAATGACAATCGGTTAGGTTAGGTTAGAGCTGCGGCCATACAACGCACGAGCCGAGCGAGCGAAGCGAGCGGTGCCGCGGCAGCGGCCGGCGAGTGCCAGAACCGAATAGTAAATTAGTAAAACATTTAGGTACTTTTGGTGATCATTTACTACTTTTGGGTTAAAAATGATTTATTTGGAGTCATTTTGCTTAAATACGATAGCGAAATGTTAAAACGTTGGTTACAATTTTATGGTGATCATTTTCACTATATCTGATGGTAAGTTAAACATAAGCCATTTTTAAATATATTAAAGTTGTAAAAATAATTTCATAAATCTAATTTATTTAAATCAAGATGGCGCACAAAATAGTCTAACGTTTATTAAACCAGGAAATTATATTGCAATAACTAGTTTGTTCATTAATATTAGCTTATGAATCGTCACGACTAGCGACAGTGGTTGATATAGAAGGTGAATTAATCTACGTCCCAAGGAGGATTACTTTAGCTATGTGGCTGTGTTCACTTGTATTTATCGTAGTAGTATAAGTAGGTAATTTTCTTAGCTATGTCGCGATATCCGCCCCCTAATTACGTAATTCAAGGTTTCGTAATTTAAACAAAATCACTTAGCTAGGCAGCAATTAACATGCATGTAAAATGTATTAGGAACACTAGATTCCCGCGCGCGGTTTAACCAGCGCAGCTCTAGTTCTCGTAGGAACTTAATAAAAATATATAGCCTATGTAACTCCTGGATAATGTAGCTTCCTAATGGCGAAAGAAAAATCGGCCCATTAGTTGAGGAGATTATTCAGTTCAAACAAACAATAAAAAAATTTCCTCTTCATAATTTTAGTATGGATATGTCACGTAATTTTGTCAACGTAACTTATCAATTATAGTGACAATATATATATATTTTTTTCATACTATTCTTGTGCAAAGAACCATCCGATGCCCTCGTAGACCCGAAGTCCGAGAGGCCCGCGAACTGTAAAGTAGCGATAGTTGCACAAAACTCCCCTTAAATAGTAGTTTTTAAACCATTTATTAAGGCTGGAGCTCTGCTCGCCTTTATGCCCGGTGAAGTAGCAAAAGCCTCGTGGCTACCGACGTATGTCCAACCGAAAAAAAACTTATTCTCCTTGGGGGGGGCACTGGTAATAAATTGATTGCAAAAGCGTAACCTAGAACAAGTTAAATCAATAACTTGATATTTAATTTGACATAAAGACAGATTTTTAGGCCCAATACATCAATATTATCGCATGCTTCATCAAATTTTATACTCACAGTCAACACCTGCATTGTCAAAGACAAGTTGACCTCCTACCATACAATAATATCGCCAATAAACTGTGTAAAGACACTCCTCAAACACTACACTGTACAAACCACAAGTGTTGCCCAATCCACCATTCAGCCGCTGAGTCCGATAAATGTGAAGGTGAGGTAGTTACAAGCAAACACAATTTACAATTTATGAGTTTGTGAAACTGCAGCGAATCTCAGTTTGAGTGTCCACATATCAATGCAGCACATAGGTATATGTATTTGTATTATTGCTACAACTGAGTAAAGTGCACAAGTTTGTATGAATGGATGTTTGTAGCGGTATACCCTTTTGGAGTTCGTGGGATCGATCCCGGACAAGAAAAATATAAAATTTATTCCCGGGTCTGGATTATAGAGGGACTACCCTTCGTGCCTCGGAAAAGCCGTTGTTCCCGAATGTTATAACATTATCTGTAGAAATTGTAGGCAAATAGATACAAGAGATAGATAAACAACTATTAACAAGATCCTTATTTTAATAATCAGAATTTGGTAGTAGGCAGTTTATAATAAAATTATACGTGTAAGTAGATTTAATACATAAAAATGAAACCCTATTAATTTAGGGCGTCGGACTTGTGATCTTGAGGTTACCGGTTTGAACCCCACACATTGCATTACCGACGTGAACCCAGCCGTAACACAAGCATTTAAGCTTAGCACTAGGCTTAGGAGCTTAACAAGAATACTAGTAGAATGCAAAACACTGATAGTAATCTATAAAAAAAAATGACACGCTAATCTAAAATCTTAAGCGCCGAAACTATCGAACAAACGAAAATAACATTAGCCAATTCACATTGAAGAAACGCCAAATCAAAATATTCGTGATATACAGGGTGTCCCAAAAGATTACGTAGCTGGGAAGGGGGGTGATAGGGATGGTCACAACGGTCACCAGAAAAATATAAAAAATTCCCTCTGGGTGTTTAAAAAAATAAATGGCATTTTTTAAAAGACTAAAAATTTTACACCTTGTGCTAACTGTACCTACAAATATGGCTGTATTTAAAAAAAATGCTGTTATGTAATCTTCAATAACAACAAGGTCATCAACATCAACATCAAAAATAACAAGGTGTAAAATTTTAAGTTTTTAAAAAAATGCCATTTTTTTTTAAATACCCAGAGCGGATTTTTTTTTATTTTTCTAGTGACCATTGTGTCCACCCCTGTCACCCCCTTTCCCAGCTACTTAACCTTATGGGACACCCTGTATAAACTTTTGAGTCAAACAAAACTATGCCATCAATAATAATCACTCTTGAATGTCTTTAAAATTTGAGCCGCAATAACCTAAACTAAAATTCATTCACTAAGACACCTACAATGAGCCTACGTAGCATTCTTGAATTAATCCCTTTTATTTAAATAAATCTGCCAGTTACCTACCAATATCCGTATAATGTAATAATTAAGTGATTACAGAACAGTAAATTAACTCCTCGTTGAAATAAGTAAACAATTTATTAATATCCCGTCATTAATTTAATGTTGTAACTTGAACCCATTTGTTAGCACAATTAATATTCTGTTAATTACCTATAAGCCAATTAAACGCTTAAATAGTTGTCGTGTTTTTTGTTTAAAGCATACTTGGCATGAATATGGTATCACACATAAAAACACACTCGATATCGTATGTAAATCTGTTTTTTTTTTTGTTATTAATTTTGTCGGTAGGACGTATGTATCATTTTGATCATGTTTTTTTAAATTGATACGACTGCCTGCTATTTGTTTTTTTTGATTGATTTAACTTAGCATTGCAGGCAAATCTGTGGTTTATAGCAATGTATTAGAAGCTGAGGGTACAAACATATATGTAAAAATGATAATAAAAATAATTGGCACTGGGGCTTTTGCTACTTCACCATAAGATAATAAAGGCGAGCGGTGCTTCAGCCTTTTTTAATGATTTAAAAACTACAAACTAAGCAACTACCACTATATGGTGATCCCTGTAAAAATTGGACTTTGGCTCAGGGCATTCACTAGCGGGAATATTGTGGAATTATAAAATTTTTAGGGAAGTTTTGTGCAACTGTCGCTCTACATTACAGTTTGCGGGACTCTCGAGCGTCGGGTCTACGAGCGTATCGATAGGTTTATTTCAAACTAAGCGTCGAGGGTATTTTAAGCCCACAGGCAAATTAACTACTAAAATATTTCCTAACTAAGGATATTTTGCAACGAATTTCCGTAGTCTAAAGCCATTTATTCTTACCTGATTTATTTACTACTACCAAACCCTAGATGGTGAACGCTTTGCTACATTTTTACGACTTTACCATTCTGAGGTCGCCCGCATTCCTCTCGCGGTTAGAAAAAACTTTGTATTAGAAATATCAGCCCAATTACAGAGCATGTACCTACTTATATAGTTTATATTGAATGTGATCGATGAATTGATAAATCTTTGTTCTTATGCAAATCGAGATAAAATTCCTATGTCAAAGAACTTGTTTGGAATTATGTACATAAATAGGTAGTAATAATGAGGAGTTTTGTCAATAGAATAATTAGTATATATACCTACTGTAAAGTAGGTATTGCTTGCTTAAATACAATTCTAGGACATGACGTTTTTTGCCTAAGTAAGTAGCCATAATTTGTGTTCGAAATTTCATCCATTTTTTTAAGTTTTTTTCTATTTATGAACATGATTTGAAAAATGACTGTTTAAGTAAGATTTACAAGTTTTACATAAACTGGTCTAGAAATAAGACCAATGCCAATACTAAAACACTTGCCAAGTAGGTAACCTTTTTAACAAAATATTTATTCAGCACCAGTGATGTCCGCAATCTTCACACTATTTGAATAAGTAAATAATACTCAAGAATTCTCATATTACTCTCATATTCTACTTGAACATCGGTATAAATTGAAATTTATCGCTTAAATGTATGAATAACTTAAGAATTACATGACCAATTTTATTCATTATATTTTGTATTATGAGGACTAGGTTTGGATGAGAGTTTCTTTGTGGAAAATCCATTTAGGAAATGTCAGAAGGCTAGGCGGAACAGCTAGAATAGGTAGGATTTGGAGTTTTTGGTATGCTCGTAGAATCCACGACTAGTGCTGAGCCGGTTTATGTTAAAACATTTCAATTGTAGGTCCACAACATAGTAGAATTTAATATTTTAAGACAAATGTAAATAGTCTTCGAACCTACTGACACACAGCAACCTCTGAATTATTCACACTGTGTCCTCTGGAGCTATTTACATCAACGGACAGACAAACATACATCCTATTGTACCACATTACATGTAAATATGTATGTTTGAAATGTCACGCTTTTCCGATTTCTTGCGGATATTGACAGAATGTAATGCGAAGCACATGTTGTGTTTATTTTAAATCATCACACATGGTTTAAAGGAGATGTTGTATGTTTAAATTTTGGAGCTATTTTTGAAATACTAACGTGTTGATCAATATCCACTATAGTTATTTCATTAAGAGACATTGTTGTTTACAGAATGATTACCTCTTATGGCACAGCAATAATTATCAAACTTTATAATTTACCCAAATAAATAGATATGACCAAATCCAAAAAGTTTCAATAGTTACCACTATACATACTTTAAGAATTTTTAAGTGCCTAATAATTGAATTTTTAATTAATATTGCGTAATAAACGAATATATCTTTCTCTTATCTATCACAACCATTCCCAACAACAACAAATGCAACTTGAAAGAAAAGTTGGATGTAAAAGAAAGGTTAATGTTGTCGCGTTCATGTTGATCAGTATATCATAAATTACGCGATAAATCAGTTTTTTAAGTATCATAACATAACATTAAAATAGAATCAAAGGATTTTTCGGACATATGTTGTTAGCAATGAAACTTTTGCTACTCCATTGAAAATAAAGGCGAGCAGAGCTCCAGCTTTAAGGGGATTGTAGAATTATAACTTCAATTTTTTAGGGGAGTTTCAACGATCGCTCTATTTGACAGTTTGCCACACGGACTTCAGGACTACGAATGTATTGGTTTCTTTGCAAACTAAGGGTCGGGAAGACAAGACATGCATGTCCCAATAGGCTAGTTGACACTTTTTTTAAATTATTTTTATATGGTTATGAATGGTTTATGGTATTTATTTGAGATCTAGAAAACATTAAAATAAATATTTTAAAATTGGCTTGACATTTAGACATGAAAAGAGTATCAGCCATGTTGGTCTATATACATTATCTGTGTTCGAGATCAATGACGTCATGACTCAGAAAGGAATATAATTATATAGTAAAGAATCGCGTTCCTGTTTTTTAACGTGATGTATGACGTCACAAAATGGCTAATAGCGTTTTCGGAAATTAAAGACATAGACAAAAGAAATAATTTTCATATTGAGTTTATACAAACATATTCAAGTTTTTTGAACAGCAATTATGATATTTAGGTTCCATTAGACAATTATTTTTAGAAATAAACATAATAGTAACATAATTTCATACGTGTCAAATAGCCTATTGTGTAAGGAGTGATTAAACAGCATCAAAGTCAATTCAAGCAAAGTATAGGCTTATAACACTTCCATATTAGTTCCACTCATCTTAGTTAGAAACTGCGCCTGATGTCAAAAACTTTCGAATATCATGAGCCCTACATGGAAGCTTCTATTATAGATAACAATGCATTACCAACAACAGTCCACTGTGGACTCATTGCATTTTGATGCCAAGTTATTCTAATTTATGTGAAAACGAAAGTAGAAAGATGTTTTGGAACACGAATACCTCATTTTTCCGGTAGATGGGTAATACACAGTGTTCTTTACTAAAAGGTAATTAAAAATTATGTAGTTTTGTTTGGATGTTTGTAACCACACCAAAAATATTAAACGGACGTGTAAACGGATATGGTGCAGAGCCGGATTCAGAAGTCCGGAGGCCCCGGTGTAACAAAGGAGGAAGCGAGAAATGTCTACAAATTAGTATGCCTCTGAATGTGTAAACAATTTGAAGTATGTACCTACTTTTCAAGACGATTTGAATGACGTTATTGCAATATTTAAGAACTATTACATTCATCATGATTCTACAAAGTAATGTATGTAAATGCACCGAAAAAGTTATAAAAGAAAAGTTGTAGAGTTTACTCGTCAGAATTTGAAAGATTTGATATCTCTATTGTGGGGGCCCCTCTATTGTGGAGGCTCCGGGGCAGTTGCCCTGTATGCCCCCCTTAAATCCGGCCTAGATATGGTGTAGTGTGCATGTACTATTTACTAGTGGCAGCCCAGTGGACGAAATTTGACCATAATTAAAAAAATATAAGCAGTGTGCACTCCTTTTCTATATAAACTATATATAGGTATATAGGTATATAGGTTAGTGTATAATCCTCTATATTACCTATAAAGTATGCGATATTTCATAATCCTCCGTAACTCCGCGCAATTTTCATAAAAAGGGGTACAATGTTTTCGCTTTACGTTTTATCGTTAAAGTTTTTGCGTCACGTAAATCTTCATCATCATCATCATGAAAGATTTAGATGACGTGCATCTTAATCTTTCTATATTAGTTTATAGATTAAGATGATGGGGTGCGTTGCAGCCGATGCAGGGCAATTTTTATGCTATTGAATGCTTGCTATAAAAATTGCCCTTGAAAATAAATGTATGTAGTTAAGCATAAAGGATTTAATCCACAAAAAATAACTTTTGAGTTATGGCCGTTTGAAGTTTGAACTGTAATTTTTTAAATCTGTGCAAAGCCTTTCAAACATCCATTTGTTTGTGTCGTGGGTTCAATCCCCACGCCCGACAAGAAATCTTAGTGTAAATTCTAAGATTACTTTCCGTGTCTGCTTGGTTGAGAGACTACCCTCCGTGTCTCGGAAAGCACGTTAAGCCGTTGGTCCCTATTGTTATAACATCATGTATACCAAGGAACTATAACATCTAGGTGATACTGCGGTCACCAACCCGCCTGCCAAGCGTTGTCACTATGGCAAATACCCTCCCTCGGGAGGAGGCCCATGTTCAGCAGTGATTACGGTGACGTTATACGGGTTGATGATGATGATGATTCGTTTATGTGTAAAAGAGTTGCTGTAGAATAAGTTATTTTTGTGTTTTTGCTGATTTAAGCTATCTGATTTGTTCTCTCAAAAACAATAGATACATATTCATTATCCTATTAACATTGAGTTTTATTTTACAGTACTGATTTACCCATAAGATCCAAGATTTGAGGTGATTTATTTCCGAGGTGATCAAAGTAGACTATCAATTCCACTTCACCCAGGTGATTTATTTCCGAGGTGATCAAAGTACACTAATCAATTCCACTTTGTTCACCTAGGTGATATCACCCAGGTGAACAAAGTGGAATAATCCGACCATACATACTAACTACAAACTTTGGAATTTTAACTTAGAATAGTAGTTTGATTCATTACTTCACACCTGTTCGCTTTATGACAGTAAATTTATCACTATTAACTATTTTAGCTAACTCTAACGCCCACATCGAACTATAAACTAAATTAGGTATCTAGTAAGAGACATAACAGCACGAACTAAAGTTTACGAATAACAAGCGTGCCTTCTGAAGGACGTGGGAAACGTGCCTTTACAAATACTTGTCGCATTCCTTAATATAGTATTGTTATAATTTTACCGATACTAACAATTAAGCGGCCCTAACCCAACGGATAGGGGCGTCGGACTTGTGATCTTGAGGTCGCCGGTTCGGTATAGCACTACCGCCGTGAACCCACTCGTATCACAAGCATTTAGCTTAGCACGAGGGGTTAACAAGAATACTAGTCGACAGCAAAACACTGCTAGTAAACTTTAAAAATAAAAATATATAAAATATTGGAATATTTCGTGTTCCTATGTGTAACAAAATGATACAACGGTCGCCAGCCCGTCCAGCAAGCATAGTGACCATACCTGACTATGGACATACCCCTACCTCTGAACTTGTCCTTTTAATTCCTATACTTATAAACATAAAGTCACTTAAAAAAATATAGTACCTACTAATATTTAAATCAAAAATCTGACGTCACTTCGGCTACAGTAGACTATATTAATCCAATTCTCTTTCCAAATATTTACGTTGTGAATTACATAGTCACAAATAAGGGTTTACATTTATATAAGTTTTATTTATACATTACTAGCTGACCTGACAGACGTTATGCTGTCTTAATTAAACTCATAATTTATAATTTTTCTTTCATATGAAAGGCTCATTCCTCCTCACAATAACGAATACAACAAAAAACGATTAGTGAAATTCGTCCATCCCTTCACGCGTGATGCGATGACCAAGGGACTGTTTCCCTTTTTATATAGATTCATTTTTATATACATATATACAGATTTATTTCAAAATGATTTAATTTATGAATATATTGTTACAGCTGGGCCGAGTGCCGGCCGCTTGCGTGATGGTGCCGCAGCGGTATGCGACACTACCGCTACCGCCCGCGCCGTATGCGCCTGCGCACGCACCCATCTACTACCCCATTCACGATACTGTAAGTGTTTTTAATAGATATATTCAGCTGTTCACGGCTCGGCCAAAATATTCTGTAATTCATAGATTTCATGATTAGCCATTTGAAATGGCATAGGCCTCTTCTCTTAGCAAGCCCATAACCATTGATACTCCCATAAGTGGTTTAAAAACTACAAACCAAACAACCTGTGCAAGAGGATGTCCCCTGTGGGATTTGACATGGGCTCAGGGCGGTGGCTGACTTCCTGGATTGAAGTATTGAGGAAATCCTCCGGATGAAATAATTTAAATCGCTCCAGAACTGTGACTTACACAATCGAGCGCGCGTTGAAGTCTTTTGTATAAACTGGTTTCATATTATAAGTAGATTTATTTAATTGCGATACTGCACCGTGGGCGATATGCGAGACGCGCCTTCAAAAGTCAGACTAAAATGTATAAAAAGCCTGCTATGGCATAAATTTTTTTATGTTCAGTGTTAATCACCCTGTTGAAAAAAAAGGGGGGGGGGCACTTTGCCGGCCAATTTTGCAACTGAATGAGAAGCGAAGCAGCCGCTGCTACGATCGTTCCAAAATACTATATAGCTTTAATCTTGTTCAAATCTTAATTTGACCCTTAATTTGAGTACCTAACGCAAAGTAATAATATATAAAATGTTTAAATTATTATTTTTATTTGACTGTATTCATCTGTAATGTGGAGGTATTACCAGGGGCAAGGATAAAGGAGCTTTAACTCACATAAAAAAACATTACAAACTGAGATTAATAAATTTACTTCTTCGAACCGGGGTTAACAAGAATACTAGTAGACTTGAAATACTCTGCTGTAATCTTCAAAATAAATAATTAAATCATGCCTACTGTACCGTTAAGGCCGCGTCCTGGACGCCAGCGGGCGGAGCGGGCGATGCGGGCGACGGCACGCGCGACTTTATCAGAGTTCATAGATTTGTGTGAAGCTGTTCTCGACGACAGCGGTGCGAGCGGCAGGTTTTTCTTAGGCACCGCCCGCGCCGCCCGCTCCGCCCGCTGGCGTCCAGGACGCGGCCTAAGGGGTTGTGCTTGTATCTAGTATATTATTCCAATGTGGTCGATGTTCCAGCGAGTACGCCGCCGCCGTTCGCCCCGCGCGACTGCCGAGCGGCGCCGCCGAGACGGTCGGCCGCGAGACTCACAGCTCGCGCGCTCGCTCGAGCGCATCCACCGCAAGCGACGAGCAGACCGCGAGCATATCACCGACGCTGAGCTCAAGCGGACATATACGGGACTCGACAGGTACACTTTTACTTCTTCACTTACCCCAACGTCCATTGCTGAACATGGAACTCAGTACGTAACAGATCTTGATGGTGATCGGAGGATCTTTGATAGCTACTGTAACCCATTCATCATACATCCCATAGGAAGATATGGGGTCGTCGATTCTAAGCCACACAGCGACTCGTCAACTATCATTGATTGAACTGAAATGCATCTGTTCTGCTTTAGTGGAGTTTTGTGACCATGGGCTTTCCCAAATTATTGTCAACTAAGTGCCAGAAAGACTTAGTTTTCCCACTTAAAGTCCACATATAGTAGAAGAATGCGACGGACAGGCCATCGAGAAACCAACGCGCGATCAGCCTGCTTAGTGGGAAAATCTATCTTTAATTCCACTTAATAAATTCCCTGTTTCAAATCCAGAGGCCAACTCCTGACATGCGGCCCTAGGCTCAGTTCAACCAACCAGAACATTTTTTATTAAACAGAGATCTATCCTGTTAAGATTGATCGACTATCCGCTTTTAGTGACTAAACATTGTGTTTAACGAGCTCTTATTTACTTCAAAGTATTATCCTATACTCTATTTTAATATAGTAATTAGAGGAATATTCATTTTGCAGGGCATACGCGGAGCAATTTATAGCCGTGTGTGACGAGAGCCGCCACGCCGCGGAGCAACATGATTCTCTCGGCAGCACAGCCACGAGCGACAGCTGCCAATCAAACCCAGAACTGGCCTAAACATCTACAATTCCAGACCTCTGAATTATCAGGACGGGTGTACTATATACTTCAGAAGCATTTAGTCGTAGTGACAGTTTACGATGAAGGCGCATCCGACCTTATGCTTCTGAGCTCCAGAATTACTCTTAAACACTATAATCCTAGCTCATATAACGGTGACTATTAACAAAACAAGTATATATAAGAAGATAGCTCATCAAATTACCGTCCTAAAACAAAAAAACTCTTTTAAGACTAAGCCCGACGGGCGGTTTTTAACGGCCGCGTTAAAAAAACTCGTGTTCGATTATTATCCTTGTCAATTACATCGTTGATTATGTCTTTTAATGTGTCTGTTTAAAATCACAATTGGCTTCAAGACAAATCTAACATTACGGGCAATAATAAGGATTACAATCACGAGGTAATTTATCGGGTGTAAACTAAAAGTAAAAAAAAAAATTTACAAGTTTTTTTTTTACAACTAAGCTGTCAAATGTATATTGTTTCTAATTGGTTTAAGTATTATATAAGTTATCGTTCACTAAATTATTCAAATATACGAAACGAACGTAATATTGATAGAAAGTATTAACAATAGGTTAATAATTATGTTTAACATAATATTATCGTGAAAGTATACCTACTGTCTAAGCATATCATACCAAACTAAACGATAGATAGTTTTGTAAGGTCATCGTACTTTATTATACATTGTAAATAATTTCACTTACTTTAATAATTATACTTTAAGTTAATTTTAAGTAACTACCTTATGAATAACAAAAATATACATATCAGCTGGTTGCGCAACTCTAGCCTGACTTGGGGCAATTTAAAGTGTTGTTTTTTTCATCAATCTCTTTATGCACGGTTTTGAGGACTTTTAATTTGGCCCTTTATGTCGTCAATTTATTCATATCAGGGCTTCCTCTTACGAACTCGAACCGTTCACACTTATTCGATATACTTATGTCCAAATCATCGCGACATTCCTTGCTCAATCTTTGTCACTATATTGTCTTCTTTCAACTCACGTCATGATCTCGCTACTAAAATAACAATTAAAAATGAAATAGAAATGCAATTCTCAGCTGATTATTATAGATTAAAAGAAATATTTATAAGGTAGTTATTAAGACATTATATCGCACATCAAGATTTACTAACAATACTAGTAACTTTCTTTCTTATTTTGTTCATATTAATTAACTGTGCCTTTTGTTATTTTTAATAAGTTAATTACAACAATTTCAAAACCATGATCACATGTCTTAATTTACTCGAGTCAAAATTTTGTAGTTGACTTAAATTATATTTATTGTAGCAATCAAAGAAACCTCATTAAATTTACTTAATCATTGTTTATGAAGTAATTTGAATATATATTTTTTATTAGCAATCTCATATGTTTACATTTATGCATCATTTACACATTTTACAGTAAATTACAACATACTACCTAAAAATGGTTGAGCGTCTGATCAACTAGGTATATTGTTGTTGTGTAAATTGTTAAGACGTTTTACCGGAAAAAAAAAATGCACTTCTCCGATTAAATTATTGGCGTTTGACACGATTGAGATTTACTAATAGGATTTTTATCAGAAATATTGATTTTTGAAACAAACCGAACGAAGTATCGTATTCATAAACGTCCATCAAAATTTAATGAAATCGATCTCGATCAGAATTATAAAAGAAAGAAATCATTGCTTTTACTCAACTGAAATGTATTAAATTGTTATTGTTTCTTTCACCTTTTATTAACCCCTTAGCCATGTAGCAGGTATGTATGTTTAGAATACATTGGTTTAACTTTATTACAAGACAAACAAACATGGTGGTCGTTATATACTCACTAAGCATTAAATATTAAGTAAATAGTTATTTAATACATCACTCAACTAACACAACTTCAGTGATTTTCTAACTACACCTAAGTTAGTAATGTTTAGCAGTTATCTACGACACGTTGAAGCCATTTACTATAGAATCGAAAGCCCCATCGTTACAGACCATTAGTAACACAGATCGTCAAATAGATTTCTGTTAAATAAAGTAAAAAGGAAACTGGTACTTTTTTTTAAAAGATTACTAGGAAACTGTTTGCAGTCTACTAGTATTCTTGTTAATCCCTCGTGCTAAGCTAAAATGCTTGTTACGAGTGGGTTCACGTCGGTAGTGTGGGGATCGAACCATCATAGCTCTGATGCCCTTAGCTATTGGGCTACGGTCGCTCCAATATTGTATTGGTGTCTGTGTATAATTCTATAGGTACCTAGTTATTTCACTCTCCTGAAACAATATTATTTCTTACTCACGTGATGTTAGATCGTCACTGATGTCTACTAACATTAATTTGAGAACTTTCTGAGTATCGTCAAATATCTGTGTTATATTCTACTTTAAGTCTTATTTATCTAGTTTTAAACTTTTGTATATTTGAAAAATTAATAAGAATTCTTAAAATGTATGTTAAATATGAATCTTTATTATGTAAAGCACCTACTTCAGTACTTATTTTAGAAATGTATCAATAATATTAACATCCATAATAGAAAATGTCACTTTTTATAAGATTATTCGTCGAAATAAGATTTTGAATTACGTTAAACACTTTATATGAATTAGTTTCAATTGTCAATAGTACAGTCGAATAAGAAGATAGTGTATGTACACTTTGTGAAACGCATTTTAAATATAATTTCCATTTTTTTAAGAAGAGTTCACTGTAATGTACGCAGCTAGCTGCAAACACTTCACACGTAAAGATCAAATTATTGGCTGTTGTAATAATAATAATCATTTATTTGCGAAATATAGGTACAGGTTTTAAAATATACTTGCAGATAAGCAGTAATAATAATAACACAGTGACACGAAGATATTAATTTACATTAATGGATATAAAAGGTGTAAACCTATCTTCTTGCTTGACTGTACATGAATTGTATAAAACGTTGATACGACAGAGGGGCATTAAATTACGCTACGTTTACTATACGTGTTTTTTATTAATCCGATACGGTATAAAAATAAAAAGCAACCAAATTAAGATTTTTTTTCTTTCAAACAAACTAAATAGCTTACAAATCAGAGTAAAACGTAACCACCCTTTGTAAATAAATTACACTGACCTAGCAAAGCGGCAAGGTCGCGCGCGCGCCGGTGCGGGATGTTTTGCAATGATTTGCGTCAGAGCGGCAACAACGCATCGTAAGGAAAGATACGTCGTGTTCAAACGGCGCAAAAACTTAAAAAATCATTTGCGACTAAACTACTGCTCCTATTTAATTGATTTTTGGTACAGAGCTTGGAAATGGTACCTAGTATAGGCAGTTTAAAGGAAAGCCCCTCTGTCGTATCAACCCTGTATATAAAACGAAAATTGTAAGTACCTCGATGGTGCCAAATTGATCCCTGCGATTGGTGTAAATGACATCAAAATTCTTGCTCAAAGTTCAAAGTTCTTAGTTTTATATCTAGCACGTAGTTTTTATCTCTTAATTTTAATGTAAGTGTGTAGATAACTATATAACTAAGTCTTATCTTTATTCAAGATTTATTTTTATACTTAAATACACTTAGATATTTTGTGTAATTTCTCAATTTTTTCCAATTAAAATTCCTACGATTCAAAATTGATGTACGAATTTATTATTGACTTAATGTAATTAGGATGTTTTTTTCTGTAATTATAGTATTCGGTAACTTTCAACTTGTTCTTAGAGACTGTAAAATTATATTTGTAAATATGAATTCTTAATGTTAATTCTTGTAATGTATCAAATCGGACCTATGTAGTTTCGCCTTGAAATTTAATGGTAAGATTTGGCTTGGAAGATGCGATGAATAAATAAACATTATATTTTTGTATGATATTGTTGTTTTAGTGACATCCCAAGTTATTAGACATGTATTTCGATGTCGAGGAGCGGATGAACAGTTAATCTAAATTATCGAAAATAAATGAACCAAGGTAAGTATAAAGGATTCACATTATATAAGACACCGGTTTTACCCGCGACACCATGTTCCAGTGGGTCGGAGCGTGATATTTTGTAGCTTATATGTTAATTCAGCTTATAAACTATTTGCGTGCAAACTTTCAGCCAAATCCATTGAGTAGTTCTTACGTGAAAGAGTAATAAACATCCATCCATACTTATAAATTTTCGCGTTTATAATATTAGAAGGATAAAACGCAAAGCATTGTGCAGATAGCGCCACCAACATAAAAATAAATAAATGGAAAAAAACGTATGTTTTTAAGATATCACAAATTTCGCATCAATTGGGTTATTATTATTCAATTTCTCAAAGCTCTAGTAAAAATGTAAAGATGGCATCATATTGCGCTAGTTGCGCCAGCTAGTGGCAAAAAATTGCAGTATTATACCCTATTCCTGGTGAATGGAAACCATTCCGAGGCTGTTTAAGAAATGCACAAAATACTATTTTAGCAGTAAATTATTGTTATAGTATCCTGTGGAGTATGGAGTAAAACAAAAAAATATAAATGCAGTAGGAATCAATTTGTAATGATATAATGATACATACAACAGTGTTGAACAGTCATCTATCCCAATAAGATTAGAACTCATTATCGCTCAGCGCCGAAGCACGTCCGGGCGCGGCGGAGGGGCGCGCACTGGTGAGGCGCAGCTCACTCTCCGACGAACTGCCCAGGGAGTCCACGGTCTCCACGTTCTCAACTCCTGATAGAAGAGTAGTACTCCAGCTTTAATAAACGGTCAATAAATTGGAAACTAAGCAAGTTGCGCTAGAGGGCGTCGTCCGATGTTGGACTTGAACCTTGGTTCAGGGTCGTTGGCGGGAGGATTGAGGATTGAGATTTGAATTTTGTGCAACTGTCAATCATTAAAGGGACATAGTTATGACATTCCCAAGAAAACCTATAGTTCATCATCATGGGCCTCCCCCCGTGGGAGGTATTTGCCAATGCCACCACGCTTGGCAGAGAAACGCTCCTAACCATTCCCTGGTTTTGAATTGCTTTAGATATAACAATCAGGATCAACGGCTTAACGTGCTATCCGAGGCACGAAAGGTATAGTCCCTTATATAGGAAATATTTTTTTACTTTATACAAAGATTTCTTGTCCGGCATAGGGATCTAATTCACGACCTACGAGACTAAAAGCGCTCGCACGCTACGCCGCGGTGGTTGTCTAGAATGCAGAGAAAAACTAAGGTTGCGATGTCTTGTAAGTGCCACTGTGACAAAGTATTGGATGCATGGCGTCCTTAGACTCGTCTCTATTTACAAAGCCTATCATGAGAAATGTCCCTACATCCCAAGCATGGATCCTCAGCCACTGTCAGGAGTACCAGCATCATACGAGAATTAACAAAGATATTCGAAAAAAAAATAGTTTTGCCTTTTTTATTGTGATGGCATCATCATCATCATCATCATCATCAGCCCGTATAACGTCCACTGCTGAACGTGGGCCTCCTCGCGAGGTAGGGTATTTGCCATAGTCACCACGCTTGGCAGGCTGGTTGGTGACCGCAGTATAATGTTGTACCATACAAGGAAACGCTGCTGCCCGTTCCTTGATATACGATTATTATAGATGATGTTATAACAATCGGGACCAACAGCTTAACGTGCTTTCCGAGGCACGGATGTGGTGGCATCATCATCATCATCATCAACAGCCCGTTGACGTCCACTGCTGAACATGGGCCTCCTCTAAACAGACCTTGGCAAGCCAGGATCGTAGAGGGATATTGCCATAATCACCACGCTTGGCAGACGGATTGGTGATCGCAGTAAGATTTGCATCTTGAGCTAATAGATGCTGCTGCCCATCCATCAGCCATATGTCCCTTAGTCGCCTTTTACGACACCCATGGGAAGACATGGGGTGGCCTATTCTAAGCCGGAAACCACACGGCACTGTGGTTTCCGGCCACAGGAAAAAAAAGTCAATTTTATTTTTAATTATTTGGGGTGGCATACATCATTAAAAATAAAGTTGACTTTTTTGGTATGGCTGGATATTTTTGGCGTTACGGCGGTAACGGCGGCTTGGTTGAAACAGTCAGTATTAGTTTTGGTAGGTGCTCCGGTGTATTTGTACTCGGTGGATAGTCTGGACAATTCGATCACCGTAGATGTGCCAATATTAATAATCAATTTAGATGTTGCAATATATTTAGAGATATCGTCTGTCACTATCTACATGATGCTGACTGCTATGGCCTATTTAACAGAATTTAGGCCAATGTACGGACTGACTCCATTCTGCTGAAATACTGTATGTAGGTAGAAGCCTACCTTGTATAAGTTCAGCGAATTCATCGTCGTCTGCCGTGGCCAGGGTGCGAGTAGCGGGGCGGGGGCGAGCGCGCGACCAGCGAGACGGCACATCTGGACCTCCTGCCATTTTTTAAATATAATAATGTTTTATTGGCATCCAAAAAAGTACAATGCGATATATATTCTATTAACATGACTTAATTAACTAGATACATGGATTGATAAGAATATACGATGATCAATGGCCCCCGAGCTAGGAAATGCCTGTGTTGCGGGGGACATCCAATCCGTCTGCATCTTACAATAATGTTCCAGTATTCATTAAGTGGTTGATTAAGTTGAGTTACGATGCCTTTATTTTAATCAAATAGAGAAAAAAAGAGAAAACATGGAGTGGTAAGTATGGTTTTATATGTGTTGTGTAGGTGAAGGCGCGTGTTTGTGTGTTTGTGTGTGTATGAGAGAGAGAGTATGAGAGATTCATCAACAGCCCGTTTACGTCCACTGCTGAACATGGGCCTCCGCTTAACAGACCTTGGCAAGCCAGGATCGAAGAGGTTTATTGCCATAATCACCACGCTTGGCAGACGGATTGGTGATCGCAGTAAGCTGTAAACCTTCAGCTAATAGATGCTGCTGCCCATCCATCAGCCATATGTCCCTTAGTCGCCTTTTACGACACCCATGGGAAGACATGGGGTGGTCTATTCTAAGCCGGAAACCACACGGCACATGAGAGATTGCATTGTATTAAATTTATAGTGGATTATTGTTAATATATTTTAGTTTAGACTAAATAATATAAAGAAACAAGACATACTACATAATAACCGAATAAAATCCATACACTTATGTAACAAATCACCATATATCTGAGTATCGGATAAGTCGGAGTCGGATAGCGAGTCGTACTCATCTCGTATAAGAGTCGCGTGACAACATGCTGCCACAAAAAGACCACATTCTATTAGCATATTTCACATAAGCTCGAAGAACGCACACGCCAAATTTGGGATCAACCTTGTGTCGTCCTAGTCCCGTACCTCCAGAGTCGCGCATCGCCATGCTGCAACTGTAAGGCTGACCTCACAAAAGATAAAGCAAGCAAAAGAAGACGGAAAAAAGAAAACCGGAGTTTCTTTCTGAGTTTCTTCTCCGGGCCGTCCACTTAGGTAGCTAGAGAAACTTGCAGGTTAGCTAGGCTAGGGTCCTCGCCGGACAGACCGAGGACCGCGTTGGCCCCCTGTCCTAATCCGATGATCCAGTGCCTGTAGTCCGTGCCAGTGATCACTCCCTCTTTTTTAAATATTATTATTGTTACAGAAATATTTCTCAAAACATTAGCGATGCCCTGAGCCGTGGTCCTAGCCCATTAAGGTTGCCCTCAGGCGTGTGTCGCTTATACGTAAAAATATTGTTTAAAGACGTGCCTCTTTCTATAGAGCTAAATAATTAAGATTTTGATTATAGAAATAATTATTGTTATTACTATACATAATGACGTGCCACTAGACTGACAGACAGGTCATTAGCTAATCCGCAATAGATTTCAGTTGCGATATTTTGTAATTAATTATATTAATCATATTTAATTGTGTATAACCGACAAGTGCAAGTGTATGTAAATACCTAAGTGCTGAATAAATATCGCTTAATTCGATTGTCTGAAGTTCCTCGAGTGTAGTGGACGACCGCCGGGGTAGTGGAAGATGGGGGAACAGAAGGGCTCGGCGCTCGGCGCTCACGTCAGTCACACGCTCAAGGAATACCCATAGCAAACTTGGGGGCAGCCTTATGTCAAGTAGCTCACCCAGTATCTTCAGAAAATCGCGTGTCATCATGCCGCCGCTGTAGGGCTGACCACACATGCGCGTTTTTCGAGCGTATGTCATATGCGGACGACGGCGAGGGTTCACGTCGTTTGCACACTAAAGGAATGCGCACGACAAACTTGGGGTCAGCCATATGTCACTAGCTCACCATACATCTGTGTGTCCGACATGTCGGAGTCGGACTGCGAGTCGTCCTCGTCCCGTATCTCGTCCAGAGAGTCGCGCGCCGCCATGCTGCCAAAAGCACGCCGAGCCTCCGCTGCCACGGCGCCTGCGTACAATGTACAACGTATTTTTGTTATAAAGTGCTATTATAATAATATAATCTTTATATATGTCACCTAAAAAAAATAAGAATCTAAGTAATCTAAAACTAAGGAGGTTTCGGGTAGTTAAAATAAATATAACCTAGACATAAACGGGATTTATTAAAGTTGAAGTTTTTTTGTTTTATTACAACAGTAGCATAGTGTCGTTTGGTTAGGTTAGGTCAAGTGTCATAATAATTTCTAAAAGTGATCCCGGGAAGAGATTACCAAATGTAGTCTCCGGTTACCTAAATGCAGTATGCAGGGGGTGGGGCCCAATCATTGCCCTTCCCCCGGGATGAGTCTCTGCGGAGACGCAGACGCACGGCGGTGGTCCTGGTTGTCGATCTGCTCGAGTGCCCCCAGTGGCCATCGTTGGTTTTAGTGGGTACCGAATGCCCCGGCTCATCAGCTACACAGAGCCGGGAGCAAGTGAAGGAGTCCCACATGCCCCCACCGTCTTTCCCCAAGAAGGGCGCCGGTGGCTCAGTGGTTATGATAGTTGCCTCTGAGTCCTGGTGTTCTGGGTTCGATTCCCACCCGGGGCAATGTTATTTGTGTGAACCACAAATAGTTGTTCTGAGTCTGGGTGTTCTTTGTGTCCGTGAAATGAATGTTTGTAAAGTCCCCCGCGACACAGGGATTTATTTCCCTAGTGCGGGAGTTGTCTTTTTTAGATAGATAGATAGATAGGTGGGAATTTTATAAAAGATTCCCACCGGGAATAAAAATGTGTCATAATAATTAAGTGAATAATATAATCTTTTTTTTTTCTTTAATCTTTTTTTTCTTTAAAAAGACAACTCCCGCACTAGGGAAATAAATCCCTGCGTCGCGGGGGACTTTATAAACATACATTTCACGGACGCAAAGTACACCCAGACTCGAGAACAATTATTTGTGGTTCACACAAATAATTGTCCCGGGTGGGAATCGAACCCAGAACACCAGAACCACTGAGCCACCGGTGCAGTCGGATATGCCATTATACGTCAGAAACATTCGTCGTACTCGTATCTACCTTTATCGTAAACTGGGACTTATGACCAAATGCTTCTAAAAATAATAGTACATCAAAGCTTATGCTTCTGACTAATTAAATAAAAAATTAGGATAGCCGTGACTAGGCAATTATTACATGCAGTTTTAATTACCTGCAGTTTTAATCCTCAGCCTCGTCTTCGGTCTTGTAGCAGGCCGGGGCTTCGCCACCTCGCTCAAATCCTTGCCGTCATCATCAGTAGAATCCATATCATCTACAAACCATAAAACAGTTATAGCTATGGTATTGACGAAAGCGCTGTACTGCTCCTTAGGTATGAGAGAGAGGGACCGAGAAAGTACCGTTGATGGTAAAGCAGAGGAGACAAAATACCAAACTAAAAGAAGAATCAACCAATGAATATCCATCATGTGATCCCGCGCGCGATTTTTTGTTAGCGATCATTGACAACATTTCACTAGATGAAAAATTAAGGAACCCATATGTTTTCTTTGTGCGAAATTCAAAGTTTTTGATACAAAAAAAATACTTAGTCTCATTTTAAATAGACGTAAGAGCCGCATGACGTAATTTTTACGGTTGTTTGACGAAATTTCTTGGTCAGAGTTGAAAATTAAATAAAAAAAACTGACAGTAGCTAATGTGAACTGAAACGCTTGTGATTAGAGTTGCAAAATTAAGAATGTTTTAATAGTTTTTAATTTTAAATAGGCAAAGTAATATTTCAGTCTGTAATAGTCCCACCGTATCGATAACCTCATCGTTCATTCTTTACTATTTATTTTTTTTTCTAAAAAAAAAGTGGATCTGAAAATAAAAAAAAAGTTTTTGGGATCAGTATTCGAAAAAAAAGGAACGGAAGGTATTTTTATTTTAGGGTGTTTCGAATTTTCAAATGTTGTCAATTCCGCTGTATTGGCATTTTGTTTAGGCCCTCAGGTTTTATTTTTCGCTCCACATACGACCCTTTCTGACCAATAGATTTTATTTGAACCCATACTCTTTCCTCCCCGGCTCCCATCCCCCCGCACTTTCCTAAGGCGCGGAACAGCGGTTTCGGTCCAACTGTGTCAAATAGATTATGAATTTATTGAGGTTCATTTCTAAGAGATGGGTAAGTATACACAGTGTTTTTTTTTTTTAACATAACATAAAAATTTTAAATTATACATTTGAGTTCTACAATTAAGTTGTGAGGGAATATTTTTTTAAGACGGCAATTTTGTGCAGTCTGCTTTAAAAATAGACTCAGTGAGTGCTCTGTGCAATTGGCATAAGGTAAAATGTGAAGGTAACTAGTTGAAAAATATACGCCCTCTGCACAGTTAGGTACTACCGATAAGTCAGTTTGCCCGCGACAAAGATTCAATCGAACCGAAACTTTGACAGTATAAAAATGGTATTATTGTCGCGTTATTAATCGATATTTTCCCCATGCGCATAAATAAATAAATATTAAAAATCGTAATTACTGCGCTTTAAACGAACATTAATTGTGAATAAGTTTTATAAAATGTCTCATGGAAAGAAACCTCAAAGGTACGCACCACTGCTGGACCTCGGACCGTCTACTTAAAGGAAAGCACACACATTAGAAACACCCAGCATGTGTGTTTTGTTTAGGTTAGGTAGGTTAGAATCAGTAGCATATCCAGGCTTTATGATTTGGGAAGGTTTTGACTCCATGGAAATAAATGCAAATAGGTTTTTTTTTTCTCAAAGATTACTAGCAGAGCTTGCTTTCTACTAGTTTTCTTGTTAACCCCAAGGTTGGTGCTAAGCTAAAATGCTTGTGTTACGAATGACCGGCAACCACAAGATCACAAGTCCGACACCCTAGTCATAAAGCTACGGCCGCTTAAAATGCAAAATGGTAGTCAGTCCATTTTGATAACTTTTCAAGAATTCATCTTTGATAATGCCCCAAATATTTCTTTACGGTTTCAAGAAACTTTTAAAGTGGGGTAAGATTCATTTGTTCCCTGGATATGCTACTCGTTATAATCTTGAGTGTACCTGAATCACTCAGTTTGCCCAACACGTCTTCTGCCTCATATTTGTGGATGAGCTGCATGATAGCTGTCTGCTGCTCTTCAGCTGCCTGCAAGGGTAAGTAACAATTTCATTCATATGCGCCCGACGGTTTCACCCGCGTTACTCAGCTCCAGTAAGTCGGAGCGTGATATCTTGTAGCCTATATGTTAATCCAGCGTATAACCTATCCCGGCCAATCCCATTCAGTAGTTTTGGCGTGAAATACTAACAAACATCCATCCGAATCCAGCGAAAGTTTGTAAGTATGGATGGATGGATCATCCATCCATACTTACAAACTTTCGCTTTTATAATATTAGTAGGATATCGGGTCTTTGGCTGGTGATTGTATTTTTGCATGTTTTTGTTGTCCTTCCTGCATACTGTGAAGTTTTGCGGGCTGCGCAAAAAATGAATAGCAGCGTTTAGTCACAAATTTGTGTGGACTTTTGTGTTATTAATTTAGATTAGTATTGATTTCAGCCAAGTAGCGCCTGATTCTATTAATTGTATTCTATTAAAATCTTGATGCGGTTCACAGAATACATCTACTTACCAAGTTTCAATAGTTATAGTTCTTATAGTACCGTTTCGGAAAAAGTGGCTGTGACATACGGACGGACAGACAGTCAGACAGACAGACATGACGAATCCATAAGGGTTCCGTTTTTTGCCATTTGGCTACGGAACCCTAAAAAGCCCTTAAACTAAAGAAGTGCCTAAAAAATCCCATCCCACTCATTTACCTCCTAAATTCAGGTGGTGAAGTTCTCCTAAGTTGGGAACCCTGCTATGCGGTCTCGTTAACCACGACCAAAAACTTTGCCTAGCTTTGTTAAGACCATATGTTTTTCACAAATATACTACACTGCACTCGTCACCTCAGCCTGGGCGCTCTCAAGTACGCTGAGTTGATGCTTGAGTGCCTCAACGCAGCGGTAGCGCAGTACATACTGGTCCCACAGTTGCTCGATCTCATTCTCCAATGCTGTTAACTCGCCTTGGTATGCTGGTCTGCAAAACAAAACAAATTATACTATATAGGTGTCCCGCGCGGTTTTGCCCGCGTAGATACCGTTTCCGTGGAAACCTTGACATAAAATATGGCCTGTGATACTCACAAATAATGTGGTTTACAATTCGTAAAAGAATTTGCGAAATCGGTACCTCTTTATGATATTAGTATAGAGCTGCCCTCAGACTTCACCGAATTTTGCGCTTATAAACTGACTTGACTACACTAATGGCTCATTGGTTACGGTACATACTTCTGAGATCTGGTTTTCTGGATTTAATTACCATGCCTCAAATTTGTGTGAACCTCGGACAGTTGTTTTAAGTCTGAAAGAATCCTGACTCCTACTTCAGGATCCACATTAAATTAAACATATTGAAGCCATGCCACCAATCTCAAATGTCTCGGATCCTCACAAGGAATTTAATTTTTTATTGCGGTCATGGCAAAGCCAAGAACTTTTAAAAAAGCAGTTATTTAGTAGAAATTTACATTTAACTCACTTAATTTTCTGTACAGTATGCAGTCTCTTCTCGGCTCGCGTCAACTCGGCCCTCTTCCTCTCCAGCTTGGCGTCCAAGGCGGCTTCGCTGGTAGCGACGTTGTCAATCTGCTCCCGACCGGCTGCCACCTTCGCAGACACGGCATCCAAGGCACGACGGAGACACGACTCCATTGCAGACATGTCTAAAGGGCGGGAGAGGGCTTGCTCCCTTTGATCCTGTTCGAGAAAATGTATGTCAAGTCATGCGAGTAGATAACAAAACCTTTTAGATATTATTATCTAAAACTTTTCAAACAGTAGACACCGCGGTTTATTAAAGTGACATTGAAGAATTGTGTGGCGACTAAGAATCAGCTAATGGATGAGCAGCAGAATCTATCAGCTCAAGGATACTTACCATCTCACTGCAGCACTGGGATCACCACCGCCTACCAAGCGTGGTGATTACCCTCAACGACCCTGGCTTGCTATGTTCTGTTTAGAGGAGGCCTATATCAGTGGACGAAATAACTTTGCATTTTTACGTAAAATACGACCACAAACCACCGAATTTACTATCTCTAGCGGGTAGAAATTATTAAGTTAATGATTGATCATTCATCATTTCTTCCCGCACCATTTTATTAGCATTGTTAACACTAGGTAAATGCGCATCGTAGGCATTATATGAAGAGTCCTACCTTATTTTCGGGTTCCTTCGCCAACAGGTCGGAAAGGAAGGTTCCCTGTGCCACGATATCCGTTGCAAGTGCTCTGGCTTGTTTGATTTCATTTAGCTAAAGGAAAAACAATAATTTTTATACTTAAGTTGATGCAAGTTCAATTTTAAATCAAACCATGATTAATAAACTTTTAGCTATTAAGATTATCTTTAAAACAATAAAGAAATTACAGCTACAGTTTGAAAAGAGCCTACCTACTATATCGTGCAAGCGTGACATGGATGAACTTGTAAACTGATCTTACCCTATTGCTAAAGTCATAACTGATAGGCTGGTCTTGGTGATTGTCGTCTGTAGCTGGAGTCTCCAGCGCAGATCTTAGCAAGGTAGCCACCTTCATCATCTCTCGCACAGCCCACCCATCAGCGCCATACACACGCTTGCCATTCAGTTTTAAATTTGCACGAGAATGCTAGAAAATGGATAATATCAGCATCAGCTTCCATACACTTTTTATTGTTAAAAATAAAATACCATTCTGAACAAATGGCTCGAAACGGCACGATTTTACGATGAAATTCCTGATTCTGTTACATTTGGTATAGATCCGGACGGTTCTGAACTGCTCTAGACGGACTCCATAATCAATCCATTGTAAAATGGATTGATTTCGTTAGTCTGAAACGTACCTAACAATACAATATTAAGAGAATGACGTCATCCAAAAACAAGTGTCAAAGGGCTTAATGCTTGGGGAAGTTTCAGACTACAGAAGTAATTTTAGACGCCCCAAGTGCAGGACTTAGCTGTTTTTTACCAATAGTTTTGTGAAACTGTACCTCGACTTAACAAGTTTAGTTTTTATTCTTATTCGAAACTAGCTTCCAGCGCGCAGTTTCACCCGCATAACTACCGTTCCCGCAGGAACTTCATTATTAAATAGGTAGATCTGGTATAACCTATGTTACTCCTGGATAACTTAGATCTCTAATGGTTAAAGATCTTTTCAAATGATCAATGCCGCAATGTTCTTTTAGATTATTAAAGTAGCGTAATGCTGAAGCCAGTGCCCATTTATGCATATACCTAACTGTAGAAATTATCAAATTCTTATTTTTTATTTCCTTGTATGTGCCATAAATAAATGTATTTTCTTTCTTTTTTCTTTCAAATCGGATCATGAGTTCCTGATTTGCGCGTTCAAGCAAACAAACTATATCATCGAAGCATATGGTTTATTAGTTAGAATAGAAAATATAATAATAAATTACAACCGACAGTTGCCATAACTACTGGCATTTTTAACCCTACATTACTTACATGTTCCTACCGATAAGAAATTCCATTAGTTATGGCAACTGTCCGTTTTAACGTTTTACTTAGGTACTGGAGATCGGAGAAGCAACCGGGGGGGTTTTTGGTGGGTAACTCTCTTATTGTGGTATCATTAGCATACCATGGCTATGGAGGGAGGAGTCCTACATAGGGTATGTAATAGTAGCAATGACTAATGCGTTTCCCCTCCCGGGAAAAAACCACGCCTTACTTATTGCTACAAGCGTCACTTACAAATAGCGCTATAGCACTGGTGACCAGCGCCAGGCGCTGTTCCATGGTCTCACAGCCAACTGGGCCGAGCTCCGCCTCAGGCTCGACGCGTGCCGCCAGCCACCTCAAACATTCCTCCATCAGCTCCCAGTTAGGAGTCCTGAAGCTCTCCAAAGATATTGGCTTTCGAAAGCCTAAGACTCGCATGGCTTCGCTAAAATCTTTGTTGGAAAAGAGACTGTTTAATTTATAAAGTCTAAATAAAACTGTAATTAAATATAGCGTGTTCTCATTTTTGTTTTTATGATTACCAGCAGAGTTGTGTGCAATTGGTGGGGATCGAACCGGTTATAATAATATCTACTTAAAATGTTATGATAATTAGACATTATGGAATTCAATTAATGTGGGCGTTGAAAGTCGATTAAAATTATTTTTCTTAAAAATAGATGCGCCTACAAAATATTAATAGCAAGCCTTTGGCACTTACTTCTTAAATCTCGGTACGACATTTTGATTTTATTTTATAAATTTGTAACATAGAAAAAATATGTAAAATTGAATTTACGTGTGATGTTGTTTATTTGTTGCACGTATTGCGTTGCTATGGCAACGTTACGTCATGTGACATGTGTTGTCAAGGAAATAGAAAGGTTACGTAGATAATCGATTTCTCTTTGGTCTACCTATCAAAATGTTAAAAAGAAAATAATATGTTTCCCTATTCCTTCTAAATAAAAAAATATATATTTAGAAGGAATAGGGAAAACTCATTTGAAGCTAAACAATAAAACTTTAGTCATAGTCAACATTATACAAACTGAAACCATATAGATAAAAACGAACCACTAAAAGGGTAATATTTAACTTTATAAAAAAAAGATTTATTATTTTTTACAGAATATTTAATAACAATTAACCATAGTTTCATACGCACCTACTAACTAAAAATAACAAGTGAAAGCGCCTTAATTAAAATCACATCTAGAAATATTTCTAATTGAATATTGCTATTTATTTTAATGAAAATCCTGAGGAGCGCTTGCTACCCGTGTCGTTATGTTTTAATATAAACACAACTATTAATGTATAGTTGTTACTATATTATTATGTTGAAAACTTTCTACAGAGAAGATTTGAGATTATCGGTAGAACCGTCACTTGTGCACTATACAAAATATATTCTACGCAGATGGCTATTCTCCTTAGAGATTGGCCGCCGTGACTGAATTTTGAATTTTAATGGGCCTAATCTCACCCACATTCCCACCAGAGTAACTCCCGTAAGCCAGGATCAACAGTGGTACACAGTTAATAGCAATGAGCACCGAGGCTCGCCAAGTTCCGGGAAAAAAGTTAAAATGTCTTGGGACCTGCAACGAATTTAATCAGAAGGAAATTATAAGGCGTAAGACAGTGTTATGTTCGCACTTCCGTCCATTACAAAGCGGGAGACATCAACAATAGAATAACAACTAAGACACAAAAAGACTTTATTGATAAACTATACGCTAATACGGCTAATACCTACTTAATAAATATTTTCGCAATATCCGTGATATATATATTTTTTTTTTTTTTTTTCAAAAATAATAATTGTAGTACAAAGTTATTTAGGTGTTTTACAAAGATGTTTTATGATTTTATTCTACAATTTTAAGGGGTGAAGTTCTGTGCTCCTAGCTAGATTATAAAAATAAACTGTATTAAGGAGTTACAGTCCCGATCCCCTACGGTTTGATGATCTAATAATGACCTCGTACATTTATTGCGGTATAATGCTACTACATTGTTTCATTATTAATATGTTTAAATTTAAAAGATTAGTATTAAGTATTACTTAAATTAAGATTAGCATGCAGTTTGTACGTATGTATAGGCGTAAGTGTGTTTGTGTGTGTGTGTGTGTTTGTCTCTGTGTGTGTGTGTGTGTGTATGTGGATCGGTGAGAGCGTTTGTATGTGTGTGAGAGAGAAAGAGAAAGAGCTAGAGCTTGTGTATATAACGTAGGTGTATCATTTTAAAATGCTGCCTAGTGTACCTATACATATATCATAATGTCAAAAACTCGACCTGCAGTCACCTCACTTACTCTACTACTCCCACTTACCTACGTTTATTTTAATAAATCGACTGCACCGGTGGCTCAGTGGTTACGGTAGTTGCTTCTGGGACCTGGTGTTCTGGGTTCGATTCCCACCCGGGACAATTATTTGTGTGAACCACAAATAATTGTTCTGAGTCTGGGTGTACTTTGTGTCCGTGAAATGTATGTTTGTAAAGTCCACCGTGACACAGAGATTTATTTCTCTAGTGCGGGAGTTGTTTTCAAAAAAAAAAAAATAATAATAATAATAATATTTCAAATATTAATACTTATTCTACATATCGTTCTTATGAAATATTTTATTAATAGGTAAGTAAGCTACCTACTCATATTAAATTGGACATACATAACATTTAATACGCTGAAAGTAACGTATAAATGCTGTTTGATAGTTTCAATAATTAAGTTAAAGTAAGTATTTCAGGGTAAATCCGAGGCAGGGGTAATTTCGTTTATTAGGTACATGATATTCTTAAATTACATACAACAAGTACCTTCAACTTAGTCAATTATCAGTACTTTCGTCAATTAAGTAAATCAATAAAAAAGTAAGCAAGTCACGTATAGTTTAAAATAGTTTTACCCCAAGATAAAATAAAATAAATAAATGAAAATGTAAAATAAAAAAGGAGATTGATAATTAAAACCTTTTATAGCCCCTAATGCCTTAAGCAATTAGGCTACGGTGGAACCCTACCGACATTGCCAAATTTACCAATTAATATGTAAAATAAATTATAAAAACAATGTCACGCAAATTAATCACTGATTTGTATGGATAAGAAATCAGTGATTCATTTATAAATGCTGCTACAAAGTCCTTAGAAAATTCGAATCCTCGACTAAGCCGGACCAACAGGAAAAGAGTTGTACTTCAGAGATCGATTCGCCATCTAGATTATAAGAGTATGAGAATAGAGAGTGCACACTGCACATGTGAGTGTGTGGTATTGAAACAGTTGTGGTATTGCAACTGTATACCTACATATTTTGATAGCTTGCATACATCCAAGCTACTCACCTATAAGTTAACCGTGGTTAAAGGTGTTAGAGATCGCCATAATAACAAATAATAAAAAAACAAGGAAAAATTCAAAATTCAAAAAATAATAAACAACTAATATAATATTAATTTAACATAACTATTGAAACAGTCAAACTATATGGCTGAGTCAAAATCTGAGGAAACCGGCGTTTATTTAATTTAAATTACAGTCTCAACTACAAATCCAAACTATATACCAACACCGCCATGCTTAATTGAACCTTATTACTGTAGAATACGACATAACTTTCAATGACAAATTTTATAATGTTATGATCATTTAAATCTACAGAGCAGTATGGTGGCTTTATCAAAACGATGATGTATTAATAACGTCATCAATCACGTGACACGGATAAGACTGTTCCTATTAAACTCTGTTTCCTCAGTATTTGACTGTTATGCCATACAGTATGCCCAATTTAATGGTAAAATCATAAGTCCAGTGTGGGCGGCTGCCTCATAGCGCGCTTGAGGGATTCCTCGCGTTTGACGGCCACTCGAAGTCGGGCTGCTTTTAATTGTCTGGAAGAAAAGGACATGAATATTTAAAAATTATAACCTATATATAATAATATTATAAAGAGGTGAGTTTGTGAGGTTGTAGGAGGATTTCTGGATCTACCTAACTGATTTAGAAAATTGATATCAATAGAAAGCCACATTATTTGTTAGTCTATCCGTGAATTATGTTTGATTTATTTCCCTAGTGCAGGAGATCTTAAAAATAACCTCCCAAAACTCTAACAGCTCTCTGATCTTTTCAAGATTCTTATATCACACTTGGGTTGTTTAGGAAGTCAGTCCTTTGATGACATAAGCTCTAGCAGTCAAAAATGATGTATGACAATAAATCAGGAGCCTCCCTTAGCCCGGCCACATATTGGATTAACGCGTTCTAAAGCTTGTAAGCGACCCGTACGACGAGCGTCGAGCTCTCGACCCTAATCACCCCAGGATTTATGATTTTTTAGTCGGTGTTATTTATCGGCAATACAATTTACCATAAGTATTACTATCAAAACCTAAACCTATATTTTAAAATATACATATGTTTTTTACAAAAAAGTTGCCCACAACAAGACTGCAATGAAAATAGAACATGGCAATATGAGTTGTAGTGCCTTTTTTTTCGAATGGACATACGTAGTTAACCACGAGGCTTTTTCTACTTCACCGGGCATAATAGCGAGCACCTCTCCAGCCTTCATAAATGGTTTAAAAACTACAAACTATGCAACCTGCGCAAGAGGGCGCCCCCTGTGGGGCGTGAACCTCGGCTCAAGGCAGTCGCTGGCGATGAGATTGAGGGATCATGACTTAGTATTTTAGGGGAGTTTTGTACAACTGTCTGACCCGCGAGCTGTAAAGTCTCTCGGAGTTCGGGTCTACGAGGGCATCGGGTGGTTCTTTGCTAACTAAGGGTCGGAAGTAATCAATCAATTGTAAAAGGAAAAAAATATGTTAGCAACCTACTTCTACTTATATACTTGCTATCCCATCAATTTTTTTCTACTATAAACATTAAAAATACTAACCTCTGTCTAATCCTCTCAACGGTTTCTGGTGCAGGTTCCCTCTTAGTCACTAGGGCATCTCTGATCATATTCCTAAGCTTCTGCATACAGTCAGCCAAGTTCAGCTGCTGGGACCGAGTCATGTCCGATCTGATGATAATGTAACCCTCTTTGGAAAGCTTGTTGCTATACTGGAAATTGGAAACATGGTTATTAAGAAATGTTATACAACATGTATATGCTGCTTTTATAGGAATAGCCATTTCCACTTGAAACTTTTAGTAGGTACTGATAAATTATTTTTGACCTTTGAAAAAAAAATTTTATATAATATTTGTTGTTGATTCTGCACTGGATTTGAAAATGTATATTAATAAAAACATATTTAAAAATCTTAACAATTTCGCCAAAACAATTTTTTCATATCCCTACAATATGAGGGTCCCATAAGGTTTCACGGGAAACTTCATAATGATATATAGCATATTATGTTACTTCTAGATAATGTGAGAGCGTAAGTGACCAGCGCACAGAGCATCTAAACAATCCAGAGACCATGGGAGAGGTCCTGAAGAACATAAGACAACTCCTTGACTTCTGGCTGGAGTTGGGATGGTATGGATGATCATATCATTCTCAGATACAATGGCCCACTCATGAGGCTAAGTGCGGAAATTATACACTCAACTAACTATGTGGCTTTCTTTTGTGTAAGAATTTTTAAACTCAGTCTAGAAGTTATGGAGGCTAATATTGTAACATACCATTTCTAATAGTCTTGTTTTTACTTCTGGGTGGAGCCAATCAGCTTCACTAGGCTTGAATCTAAGATCTACCTTAGTATGTACCTAAAAACAAAATAATATAATCATCATCACTACATAGTATAAAACAAAGTCGCTTTCTCTGCCCCTATATCCCTATGTATGCTTAAATCTTTCGCATTTTGATGCGGTTTTTCTTAATAGATATAGTGATTCAAGAGGAAGGTTTATATGTATATTCCATTGCGCCCGTACGTTGCCGGAGCGGGTCGCTAGTCATTAATATATGAAAATTAAACTTATTTGTTTTTGGTTTGTCATTAAAAAACCAAAACCAATAAGTCTATGGTCAATGTCTTTATGTGTACGGCGAGATTTAGAGGTCTCGAGGCCATGAGGCAATGAAGGATTTGAATAAAGAATTAATTATTTGTCAAACATGAGTGTATGATCACATGGTTAGTGCATATTACATAATTATGTTACAGAGTTTGTTTGTATCAACATGTTTTACCAGAACTGATGTACAAAAATAGGTAGTTAAAAAAAATATAAATTGAAATAAGTCATTACCATTATAAAATTCAATGTTCTAGTTTATACCTATAATACAATTGCAGATAATACAATCAATCAAATTTATACATGTCAAATTATAAAAAAATCAATTAAATTGTTACTTATAAATTTTTGTCTTGGAGGAAATCATTAACATTATATTATCAGTAACATTAACATTTTGCAGTGAGAACATTTTTTAACACTTTTGAACGATTTAACATTATTTGGAATCTTATTGTACATAAAGGGGCTTTACATATCAAGCTTTTGTGTAGCAGTGCTGTTTTTGCAGGATGAACACAAAGTCTATTATTATCACGATAATTACTTCTGCCATTATCTGATAAGCATGGAAATAGATGTGGGTTTTTCATGACAAAAAGGGCTGTTTCCATTATACATAATGATGGGAGTGTAAGAATTTTATATTTAATAAACATAAGTCTACAAATATCTGTACTTTGGATACCAAACATAGCATGTATGCATCGCTTTTGTATTTTGAATATCATTTCATTGTTTGTAGTTTGCCTAAAATATTATGCCATATCTAAGAACAGACTCCACAAGACCATAATATGCTGTTAAGAGTGCATCTTTGTTTATAATTTGGGGAAGTTTGTAAAGTGCCTATGCAGTGCTGCTTCTTACTTTCTTACATAGTGAATCTATGTGGTCTTTCCAGTCTAATCTACTGTCTATCACTAATCCAAGAAAACAAGCAGAGGTGACTTCCTTAATTTTAATGTTATCATAAACTAAATTTACATTCAGTGGGTTATTTTTACGTTGATCAAAGTGCGTTATATTTGTTTTGAATAAATTAATTTTTAAATTATTATTATCAAGCCATGAAATTAAAGATGTCAAAGAATTATTAATGTCAATTTTTGTATTGGTCAATGTCACTACATGCTAATGTAAGTGTGCTGTCATCTGCAAATAATGATGCTCCTTAGCCACAAATTATTTTTAAATAAAATTATAATTTTATAGAGACATAGACATTTGGACATGAAATCAAATATTCAATGTTGGGCGGCAGGCAAGCACCCCATTTAGCCATTAGGATATTACCTCATAATGAGGCCCTTCCTATTAATAATTATTTTAAAAAGTAATATTCTTAATTGATATTTATTATAATTGTATCAAAAGTTATTTATTAATAATTATATTTTAATTATTGCAACTGTAGAGAAAAACACAATTGGCTGTTTTTGAGTTTAAATTAAGTATGTTTTAATGTGTATAAATATATAATTTACCTTGTTAACGTTTTGTCCTCCTGGTCCAGAGCTGGCGCTGTATTTAATGTCTAATTTTTCTAACGGGATGAATCCGGAAAACTTCTCATTTGGGTCAGAATTCTAAAATGTTTAAAGGTAGAGGTTAAAAGATGCCAAGTCTTAAATTATTATTAGTTTTTCAGAGAGTTTTTTAGAGAGACGTTCAGACAGTCTTACTGCAAAGGATTTCTTTATTATCTTGTGCAAGATACAAAAAGTTTTAATATCAGTCCGTATGACATCTATGGTGGAACATGGGCTTCCTCCCGTGGGAGAGTTTTGCTATATAGTGACCATACATAGCAGGTGGGTTGGTGACAATACAGAAATATTATATTTTACAAAAATTTTTTTTGTGCCGCTTGTAGTTTGGACTCACGACCTCCGAGACTAATACCTCTACGTCACGGAGGCTGTCTGCATTACTTAAATATTTACAAATGAGAACTTTTATTTATGCAATGTCCTGCCTGCCTCTGTACTTGTACAAACACATACACTTTATTAAATAAAAAGTAAAGAATACTCACAAACGATGGTGTAGTAATCTTTAGCGAGCTGTTTGGATATAGATTTTCAAGTGAAATAGCACTTTTGTATCCCATAGGTCGCCTCAATAGTGTTGTGAAGGAAGCAGTCTGCACCAAGCGCAGAGCTGACACTCGGAGCGATGTAAAGGTCATGATTATAACTTCCAAGTTACTAGTTTTAATATATAAATTATATTACCAAAAGAAAACTAGTTTACGCATAATTTTTTATCTTAGTAACATAACCTAAAACTCGAAGGATTTCTTTATGTCAAAAGGATTTTTTATTTTTAGTTTGACGACTAGATTTTTAAGTCTTTTGAACCTTTGAAATCAAACTTACACGGTTCTAACAAAAAATATTTAAAGATAAAAATTTACGAAGCAAAATATAATAAATCACTGATAAAAAAATTGTTTAAATACTAAAATAATAAAGAAAGTACATTTCTTTTTATCAGAGCATACTTTGAATATTTTTATAATTTTGTATTATTGTAGAGTTTTTAGTAAACGTTACTAACTTGTCTAGTTGATGAGAGTGATTTCTATATTTTGCGGTCAAGAAAGGGGATTAATGACCTTAGAATAGAATCACGAGCCAGTTTAACTAAATTGTTCATTATTATTAACGTCCAGAAAAACATGAGGCGTAAAATGCGCGCGGTAGTCACGCTCCAAATAATTTAATTAGGATCCCGTTCCGCTCCGTGGCGCCCTCTCACGTCTACAAGAATGTTTAAAGACAACAATATTTTCATCTAATTTTGACACAACCGTTTTCGCATTTAAAATAACATGCACATAGGTATATTATAGCTTTGAAATAATTATTGTTTAGTTAGATAGGTATACATTATAGCAGATCTTGAGAGTCGTTACCAGCGAAACGAATTAATTAAATCAACAGACGCGAAATTAACAAAGAGTTACAATGGCTGATAATCTAGACAAGCGGCAGCGTGTCAAGCCAAGTTCAAGCAAAGGAACACGAACCACTTGGTGCCACTTTTGACCCTTCTATAACTCAAAACCTCTTTAACGTAAACACATAAAACTACTTGTGTTTAATTATATCCATAAGATGTCCTTAGAAGCCCAAATTTCATGAAGCTAGCTCAAACGGTTATAAAGATATGAAGAAGAGTTGTAAATTTTATCACTGACTGACTGACTGACATAATAATATAGTACCTAAATCTAAGCTACTTCAGGTTGTTTCAAGTCAAATCTAACCTACTTTAAGATCTCACATGTCATTGTTTAAATAAAAGCAATTGTTATAGGTATCCAATAAAGCAAAGAAATAGAGTTTAATACTTGTTCATAATGTTATTTTGTTCCTATAAATACATATTTCGATTTTGCTTAGAACTTGGCACATATTCAGATCTCCATTATTTTTGCGGCGAAGCCCACAAAGCATAATTTTTGTATTGTACTTGGCTCTCCTTTCTTACATTTATGTTTTTGGTGGGATATAATTAACATAGGTATAATATGCGGAAGAAAGTTTGAAAGTTAAGTCAGTAAACCTATTTCTAAATATAATAACTAGGTGGTCTCCTATCCTAAATCTCTTAACAGTCTGGTCCAAGCCCAATAAACAGTAGATACCTATTTAGTTTTTAAACTGTGTAAAAATGTTTCTAGGTCCTTCATTCGATAGTCGAATTCATAGCGATGTTATAGTAATCAAATAATGAGGCGAGGGCTTACCTCAAATCCCTCGGAATCTCTGACAAACGCCAAAAATTTAACCAAGGAGATGCAAATGCATGACATCCGGTGCGTCTGTTATATCTGTAAAAGATTAAATAACTTTCTTAAATGTTTTTAAAAGAATGGGCTCAAACTTAGTAACTGAGACAGAAGATAAGCATACTTATTAGTAGTAAGTATACTTACTAGTACCTACATTTTTTAAATTACTAACTATATGATACTAATGCATTTTATAGATACTAAAAACGATACACTAAGCGCTGCTTTTTCCTACCACTATGGTGACTATCGCACGCAAATTGCCAGTGGATTATTATTATTAGCAATTAAACAGCATTAACTATCGGCTGAGGCGTTAAAAATACTTCACTTGATAAGTATAGCATACAATCATCTAATTAAGTTAACACGCACGGTGGCGTCCTAATTTGCTGACGTATAATCTTTGATCGAATATATTGCCTTCTAGCCGCGAGACTTTCACTAGAAAATAACTGGCCTTACAGTGACCAATGCAAGTAGAAAGAACAGGTTAATTTTCAGAAGACGCAAGGTACCTACCTGACAGCCTCTTAAACCCTCTTGGTATGCATACCATCGCTAAAGAAAGAGGGCTATCCTACCGGTGAAGAAGATGCGTATAATACTATTCGCACATAAGTTACGTATGTACGGTACGGTGTACGGTCATTATATTCATCATTACATTCGACATATGGACATTCTGCACTGCTCCTCTATACAAACTATAAGTGTGCGAAATTTCATACTGCTCCGTCCGCGCAATGTTCGCAAAAAGCGGTAGGTACAAAGTCTATGCTTCACATGTTAATTAGTCACGTATGACATTCGGTTTAGTTAGATCGGTGAATTTAGTCAGCCGCCAACCGGAATCGGACACGACCCGAAGTCATGCTGATGCAGTTTTTGACGTTCCCAACACAGGCGTTTGACTTGGGCGTTTTAGTGGGTTCTTTTCTTTTCTTCTCATAAAAATATCATTGGATAGAGAGTGGAGCCCCAGATTAGCCGATGCGACGACGGAAGTTATAGACACATATTATATTTCCCCTTAAAGATAAAAAAGGCAAGTTTATTAATATGCACATTTTACCACCTTATTATTTAGCAATTATGTAGTAAGTAATTATATTCTGTTTTTCGGATTGGCGGCGAGTCAGAAACCTGCTGTGTGCAAGGAAGCGCCAAATTTAATTAATTGCCAACAGGTGCAGTTAATCCATGAGATCGTAATTTAGAGACAATTAGTGCTACCTACCGTATATGTGTGTACAGCAACAATTTCACGGTGGTGATGTAAATACTAAATAACTTCCTTTTAAACAGAAAATTTATTTGTTTCATCTTGATAAAACCAAACGAGTTGGGATACTGAGCGCAAACAGCATTGTCATGTGTTACACTCTTAATCCACATGCACCATCATGACCATGGTGGCCTTTTGGTTACCCAGTTTTGGAAGTACTTACCTAGTCTTCTTCCCTCTTTTCTTTCCATTCATTGCGATCTTTTAAAGTTGGAAGAGAATGCCACATTCCCTTCCAAAGCTGTCTTTTAAAGTTGGAAGAGAGGCATTATCTTCCAACTTTAAAAGATCGACCTAATATGATGCCTTTGCCTTCCTTTAAGTAGAAAGTGGTTGCCCACTTCCTACTTAAAGGCATCATATTAGGTATCCCTCTTTTAATGTAAGAAAGTCATTACAGACCACTTCGATAATCAACTAGATGTATAGCAAATAAAAATGTCTTCCAACCAAAGTAGATACTTGTAGCTATCATTGAAATCATGTGAGCATAACCGAATGTTTAAACAAAATATGACTTTCAAATTATGCCCCAATAGACACGAAATTAATTTGCTTTAGCCAGTTGAAATCGATTCCAAATAAATACTCCGCGTGCTCTATAATCTCACTATATAATTAAAATATTAACTCGTTACAAGATACAATAACTCATAGTGACAACACTCTTTTTTCTGAACAGACGGCCGGTAACTGAACGCATCTCCGCGAAGCGACGTGATCGTTGGTGTATAAAAAAAACTGCATTTTTAGAGGCGAATTGTGTTATACTATGAGTAAATGACAAAATAACAGATACCCACTTTTTACGCTTGCTTATATAGACAAATAGGTCTCATTGTACTAACTTGACGGCAACCTTTAAATTACTTTGTTCTTAGACAGAACTAGTCAAATCACCATTTTAAATAAATTGCGGATAATACGGATCTTATTTCTATTAGGATTAAATAGTTTTAGCTTCATTTCAAGCGTAAGCAATAAGTTGGGTATCCATAATATATGGTGGAATATGGTGGCCTGTAATGATGGTCAAGGATTATCCGCTATTATTTTAGGAGCTGGCAAAGAAAAGGCTAAGGCGTTCAAGCCTCCCACTCCAAAAAGGACTGTAGAAAGATGGATAGATTTGCGGAATAATAAAAGTAGTTTCATGATAGGATGTGTGAATAGGGGCACTTTACATTACTGTGCTAGAAGTTTTAAATAAATAAATAGGGTCCCGCAAATCTATCCGCCATGATATCTAGCCTCTCCCAAACCCAAATCCTGTATTAATCCGAATTACCAATTGGTGTGTGCCTGGTAACACGGTGGAATGCATCGATAAAGCATCCTGATGGAAAAACATTCACCACTCTGAAGGACCACAACTCCATACTGGAAGGATGAGGCTATGATATGCTTGATTCAGCAAATTGCGTTCGCTCAGTGCAAATTTCACCGGAAAATAAGACGAATCTTACTTAAGTTGATCAACTTCCGTGCCACTCTTATTATTAAATTTAGTTGCTAGTTTCAGTAAACACGCATAATGATTATATTATTTACTTAACTATTATGACACTATTTTTTTATGTTTTATATTATTTTAAATATACCTTTTTTTAGCCACAATTTCACCTGATCGTAAGCGACGATGTGGCTGACAATGGATCTCAAAGGTCTAGAAGACACTTATTCACTCTTGACTTGAAGCGACCAGGTTATGGTTTTCAGGGAAAACAGAAGCTGGCAGCGAATTCCAGACCTTAGCAGTGCGGATGATGAAGGCGGAGGAGAACCGCGTGGTACACTACGCGTAACCTAACCAAACGAGACTATGATATAGTTGTAACAAAATTGAAAAAAAAAACTTTAATTAGTGTTGTTGGTATAGGTTTAAGTAAAAAAAAAATAGTTAGTTTATCAACTAACTAGGAAGTTGATCAACTTACGATACTTATTATTATTTTTCGGTGACACATTTAAATAAGTAAATCAAAACCGCAGCATCCTAAATCCCCAGCTGTACTCCAAATTACGTGTCTAATTAAGCGGATATCTCGTTTAAATGCTGTTGTGTGCAAATCTTGGTACAATAGATAGATGTAACGTGGCTGCTTTCATCAATTATGATAATGCACCGCAATTGCCACACGCAACTCTTCTGCTTTCCTAATTCCAAGGTTTAACGAAGCTTGCGATCGTAAATTCGTTGTTGATATCGATTAGAATTACATGAGAATTGTCGTCAAGGTATTAGTGAATACGGCGGAAGAAAAGAATGCCTGGCATAAAACCAAAACATTCATACGTATTATTAAAAAAAAAAAAACTATTTTCTGACAACCAATTTTACTAAAAATTTGAAATATATGATGGTTAAAACTTGGAATGATGTTTCATGATAAGTACCGTTAGCCCAACCGAATTTGGTCATATTTTCCATATCTATTCATTAAGAATCTCATTCCGTTAATAGAGTTTGGAAATGGCATGGCATCAGTATCCAGTTTAGAGCAAAATTATAACTTGGCAGAAACTTAATAAGTTGCAAGCCCGAATGTGAATCTTGAGCTTTTTAAATAATCAAGTAAACCACATCTATCATTTGACGAATATACGCTGCAAAAGCCACTAATCTTTCCACATTTTTATTCTTTAGATTTTCAGTTTTTTAATTGAGATCCATATGAAATCTATGCATGCTTTTTCGTCCATATCTTCCTATATAATATATTGATGTAAATCATTGCATTCATAAAATAGTGAAGTAAAGATAACATTCTTAATTTCAGTTTATCGCGTAATTAATAATTTTAATGTAAGAGTTTACCAAGTATCAAATTGAAAAATAAATGAAATCTTCAATTATATTTCTTTTTATCCCAAATGTCCTTAAAAACTTAATTTCAATTAAAAATAAAATTTCTAACAATAAAATTAAGCAACATATAGTCAACATAAAATTATATCTTAAAACTAAGTCACCATCTTCACGCTTTCTTCGGCAAACATAAAATAAAACATTTCCATGAATCATAAACCTTACCTACTCAAAATGAAAGCGTATAATGAATTAAAGTACTGCACATTAGACATTCCTAATTAAATAGCTCACATACCGAAATTGTTAAGTTTTCACGGTCTTTTTCTTTGGCCTACAATATGGCCAATTGCTTAGAACTGAAACATTCCTTGAATATTCTTCTTGTTCGTCTAAAATTGGTTATTAGAAGAGGAGTGTGGAGCTCAAGTTACAGTGGTGTTATAATTGCGAATCAAGATCGGTACAGGTTTAACGGCAGAAGTCGGTAATTGTTGGCAGACATAGATGTTTTGTACCGCTACGCTTTCCGTCGCCGTCTTCGCAAAAGAGCGTTACTTTATTTTGTTGGATGCCCACTTAATTAAATCGTTCATGTAAATTAACAGTAGCTGGAATTGATTCTAGTTGTATCCGATATGATTATAAAGGTGTACAGACACTATTTTGATTTTAATTGGCCATGGTTTTAACTGCGTAGAATTTATCTATTGATGCCTGTAAAAAAGTGTTAGAAATGTTAAAGGTAGGTTCTTTTTATGACAGATATGATTTAATTTCTTAGATACTTATATTAAATTATTCCATCATGTTTCGTTAGAAAGAAACAAAATTGTCTACTTACAAGATGGCTGGACAATTATTTTATGTTTCCTCGTCATTTGAATTCCATTGAAATTTCAAAAACAAATTTACACAATAACTATCGGCAAAAACATCATCAATTGCGGTGGCTTGAAATTTATTTAAGAAGTGAAGGAAGTAGGTATTAAAATTCATTAAAAACTACTTAGGTATCTGAAAAGAAAGCTGATACCTATACCCAATAAGAAAGGAATAAGATTCATGGATGGTAAAGAATATATTGAAATGAATTTATTGTCCAAGACAATTGCCTTGTCATGTTGTACGGCGTGGCTTGGACGGTAGACGCCTACCACATCCGCTAACCACGATTGCACATTGTAGCCTTTATCAATAGCTATAACACCATATTACTCCCTGATATCATCAGTCTGGTTGTCTGTAATCAACAACTTGCGTTGGAACTCACGCACCGAGATTTCTATTGCGCGTTAGCTCGCTGCGAGATGTCACGATAACGGTTTCTGGCGGAAAGATTGGAGATATGATTGCACGCACTTCGCGATTAAAACGGGTTAATGCGGGTATGGTTTTGTGGGTATGTATATATTCATAAATAAATTAGTTGTCCTGGTTTTACCTGCGTAGATATGGAAACCTTTTGTTGGGAACCTGTGATTTATATCGTAATTTGTTTTACATCTCTTAAGTTCACAAGAAGATAAGATGCTTCGGCAAAGAAAGTTATTTACCACAACACAGTTCTTTATGGGAAAGTACCTTTCAGTTATACAATCAGTATTGACAAGCCTTTGCACACACTAATTGACTCTAGTAACTTCCGTATTTCATTCATAATTTCCGTGTTATCAATTGCAAATACCACAAACAAATAAAATGTTGAAAACTAATAGTAGTAATCTTGATAGATCGGTAAGTATTTTTAATACAATTTCAGAGACATAGTTCCTAATTACCAAGGCATAAATGATTGCCAATATCCATTTTTCTGGAGGGCGAATACTTCTTGATTGCATGAACAACTTTCAACCTCCGTGGTTCCCTTCAACATTCTAAGATTTCAATTGAAGACTTCTTTACCTACGAGTCTGAATGATTGAGAGGTCTCCGTACCTCGAAAAGCACGTAAATCGTTATCTATAACAATCACACACCAGGTGCCGGGCAGCTGCGTTTCGCTTAGTTTTACCAGAGACTATATAATATTAGTCTCTGGTATTACAACCTAATACTGTGGATACCAACCCGCCACTATGGCAAAACTAATCGTGGGAGGCCCATGTCCAGCTGTGGACGGTTAATACGGGCTGATAAGTCCAAGTCCCGCAGGGGGCGCCTAGTTGCGCAGGTTGCTTAATTTGTAGTTCAAAAATCATTTAATAAGTCTGCTTGCCTTTACGCCCGGTGAAGTAGCAAAAGTCTCGCGTTATTTGACCATATCATTATTCTCCGAAACAATAGAATACCTATATATGCAAAGTGCTGACGAACAGGTAGTAACAAGCACCCTAGGTATCTTCAACTGGTAGAGCGGAACACACGAGAAAGCCGATAATTATGTAACGCGATTGTATGACGGGGTACTGTTTTCTCAGGAATGTCTGTCTAGCGGTGATGGCTGGGTGTCAGCAAGTGCCTGTAATTGACGTCTATCAACGAAGATATGATACAACTACGGTAGTTTAGCGATTAAGCTTCGCGGCTTGCTAAGTTATTGTACCTACATGGTGTTATAAGCAATCTCGGTTGCGTAGCGGTTTACCTAAGTGTCGCTTTAAGTGGCGGAGGATTCAATTAAATTCAATCCCCACGTAGGACCAGAAATCCTTATGTATTATCTAAGACTTATTTTCGGATCTGGTTAGTTGATGAAATACTTTCAGAGCCTCGGAAAGCATCTTAAGCCGTTGATCCCGATTGTGATAACATCATCTATAACAAGCGTATGCCAGCGAACGGGCAGCAGCGTTTCCTTTTGTGTTACAATATGATAATGTGGTCACCAATCCGAATGCCAAGCGTGGTGACTAAGGGAAACCCCTCTTTCAAGATGAGGACCACGTTCAATAGTGCACGTTTTACGGGCTGATGATAAAGAATCGTCCCGACGAGTGCAAGTTGAAACGTAAAGCCTAATTAATACAAAAACCTTGACAAATTATTCTAAATCTAAGCCAATAATCGCTTTATCTATTGTTAAAAACCTTTCATTTTCTAACTTATCACAGGCGTGCTACCGATTTATATATTTTCCTATAAAGTGATAGTTGCACAAAACTCCCCTAAAAATTATAAGTCATTAATCCACACTGCGCCCCCGCCAACGATACCCAAAGCCAAAACCCTATAGTGGAAGCCCTTTTACGCAGATTGTGTAGTTAGTAGTTTTTAAACCATTTAATATCGCTGAAGCCCTACACGGATGTATGCCCGGTGAAGTCCATTCTTAAAAAGGGGGGTCACAATATAAATAATTAAAAACATATGTTACAAACTATATGACAAAATCTGTTGCTTTTGACCATGACCACTCTAACATACTAACAGGAATAAGTCACATTTATAGTAGTATATTATTTAATGTTAACATCTTTTGAGGCGGACGTAGCCCATTAGCTAGGGCGTCGAACTTGTGATCTTGTGTTCGCCGGTTCGATCCTCACCCATTGCACTATCGACGTGAACCCACTCGTAACACCAGCAATTTAGCCTAAAATAGTATAGTATAGTATAAACTCAAAAATCTTTGAGTACATATATCCTCTAGGCTCCATAATTTTGTAAGTACCGTCAATAGGCTAGTTGACACATAAGAAATTATGTTACAATTATGTGTATTTCTAAAAGTATTTGTCTTATGGAACCTAAATATAATAATTTCTGTTCATAAAACTTGAATATGTTTGTTATTTGTATAAACTCAAAATTAAAATTATTACTTCAGTCTATGTCTTTAAATTCCGAAAACGCTATCAGCCATTTTGTGACGTCATACATATTTAAAAAAAACATGAGCGATTCTTTACTATTACACTCTCTGAGTCATGACGTCATCGATCTTGAACACAGATAATGTATATAGATCAACATGGCTGACATCGTTTTAATCTCTATATTTTAAAATATTTATTTTAGTGCTTTAGAGATCTCAAATAAATGCCATATTTTTTTCTTGATCTAGTAAAACCATTATTAACTATATAAAAAATATTTCAAAAACGTGTCAACTAGCCTATTGTCGTTACAATTGACCCCATTTTCAATGTACTACAAATTTATCTCAGATGAAAGAATCACATTGAAATCCAAGTCTCGTCTAGTAAGTGTTTGCCTGCAGCGTGTTTATGGTGCATGAAGTAGACGATTGATGGCCTATCAGCTCTGATTTACTTTCCGATAGTGTTGGCATCCGCTAAGTATGTGGTACCGAGGAATTTGAGAGGAAATCGTACAGATCCATTCTTTATGGGGGTAGTCAAGCCAAGTTAAACGTCTAATTAAGCGTATACAGCTGTAATGGGCAAATAGTCCGTGAGAGGAATCGGTAATTGCTAATTATTTTCCGAAATGGTATCTAATTAAGGAATACGACGAGAAAATAGATCGTAATCGATTACGAAGGCATTGCACTAGTGGATCATTTTTTTTTAAATTATCATTAAAAAAGTAAGCTAAGCCGTGTGGTTTCCGGCGTCAAATAAACCATCCATGTTATACTCACATATGGATGTCAATTGTCATAAGAGAATACTAAGAGACATACACCTGAACAATGAGTAGCAGCATATATCAGCTCAATAATAGGTACTACTATCTTACTTTGACCACCAATCCGCCTGCCAAGCGTGGTGATTACGGCAATATCCCTCAACGACCCTGCGCTGCCAAGTTCTTTTAAAGAGGATATTCAGAAGTGGATGTCAACGAGCTGATAGAGGTGAAGTGAGAGGCGATTCTTTAGTGGAAGTATGTCTTGCTACATATGATGTTTATTCCTTTTTAACACCGTTGCTCGTAAAGCTGATGTAATTCCACCGGTTTTAAATATGTAAAGCGGGTCATAAAAAACGCGTGTGTTACCAAAGCAAATAGTTAAGTTATAGTCTATACAAATTCCATAACAGTATTATTTGCCATTTCGCGCGCTGTTGCTATTCAAACGAACTAATCGCCGCGCGGCGTCAGTCAGTAGGCAGCGCTAGCGCGCTGTTAAAATGGCGGGAAAGCAACAGTGTGCATTCACAGATTCAGTTTATTTAAAATAAAAAAAAACAGTTTATTCGGTTATTTAAAAACTTGGCTGCATGCTCTAACGTCTTTGCCAACATTTTCACGCAGCTACGGCAGAAAATAATCCTCGCGCCATTTTTCTCAAATTTTCTTTTCTTTGTACTTGTATTGTGAAAAATGTTTTTTTTTTCTGTTTCCTCGCAAATGTGTTAAAAAACGTCGTACGATATACGTGCGTATTGGTTATAACATGCTCGGCTCAATTACGCCCTCGCCTTCGGCTCGGGCTGAAATTCCGCCTCGCATGTTATAACCATCATAACGCACTAATATCGTAATGTACTATAATAGGCACTATTCATTACTAAACTATAGGAATTAAAAACGTAATACGTCCACCCGACCCTTAGTTTGCAAAGAACCTCCCGATGCCTCGTAGTCCGATAAGAAAAGTCTGAGAGGCCTGCCAACTATAAAGCAGAGCGATTGTTGCACAAAAGTCATCTAAAACAAATAAAAGTCAAAATTGAGAAATTACGACTTTTAGTTTTTTCTCTCGCCAGCTCTCTCAGTCATCTAATCGTTAGCGACCGCTTCCTAGCGAGCCCCCCTGAGCCGAGGTCTAGACCCCACAGGGGGCGCCCTCTAGCGCTGGTTGCTTAGTTTCTATTTTGTACCATTTATTAAGGCTGGAGCTCTGCTCGCCTTTATGCCCGGTAAAGTAGCAAAAGCCTCGTAGCCAACTATGTATATCCGTCAGAAAAACGCATTAAAAAGATACCATTGCGTTTTTTTAAGAACCTATATATTACCGAACGATACTCAGAGGCGGCAAACTAGCCACGTGCACGTGCAGGCAAACTAGGGTCGCGAAGGTACAAAGGGGCGCCCAGGCGGAATAGACACTGGAACAGTCAAGTCAAAAAATATAGGGTGGTTTGACAAACCTTACATTGGGGGGAAACGAATACTGAACCAATTATGATGAGGAATTCACCAGATTAAAGCCAAAAGTGTGACTAACCTTTTGATCCACGGCGTCGGATAATGATGTTCAGCCCACCATTTTCGCTGTTCAAGCCGAGTGGGGTTCGACACTCGGAACTTACTAAGTCTTTTGAATAATGCACCAATCAAACACACACGAGCTAGCTAGCTATAAAGTTGTTGAAGATTCTAGGGTCTATTCAACGATTTAATGCGAGTTTTCAGATTTATATCAGCCACGAGGTGCGCTCAGCGGCGTACGCTTTCAATCCATCTTCGAATGTGTTTTGTCACCAATAGTTGAGGCTACTACACGTCGAAATAAAGAAATACTAGCTCCAAAATGGGGTAACCTCTACCACACATGTAGTTACGCCAATTACAGTGATCAAATTTTTATTAGTACTTAGTTATTTATAAAATTGGGGCGCCGATATTATCCTTGCTAGGGTTTCTATCTCAAAAGTTCACAACCAGGACAAGATGAGGGACAACCCCAGGTTTCAGAGCCTAGAACCCGGACATGTCAAAGGTTTTTTTTTAACATAGCGGCGTGGGCACAGAGTGTGTATCGCGGGTCGTCTAAGACTTAATAATTAAAGACTTAATTTTTAAACCCGGACTACAAATTAATACCGTCCCGGACGCTGCCCGGACCCTCCTCCCCCCTCTAAACTAGCACAAATCCGGGGAAACCCTACGACGCTCTCAACGTTTAATCTGCCGGTAACCAGTATTGCTCACATCGCTCATAAAATAATGGTCATTCGTTATATCGATAAACAATACACAGCTCGTCGATTACCTGCATGCATTATTCAAGAAGTATCCTCGAGTGTTACCATAACATAGTGGTAAGCAAATTGCACGAGGCAAGACTGACGGACGGATAAATCACCACGCACCATTGACTCGACCAACGATCTACATCATTGGTTCAGGCCATAGTTACAGCGCATCCGCACGTTTAGTGCCTTTTTTCCTTAAACTAGAAGTCATAAACTTCATGAATTGTGGGCACTTAAATTATAATAACACTCGCTTCCCGCGCGCGGTTTCCCCCGCGTAACTCCCGTTCCCGTTCGAACTTCATAATTAAATATAGCCTATATTAACCAGTGATAATGTAGCATTCAAATGCTGAAAGAATTTTCAAAATCGGTCCAGTACTTTTTGAGCCAATTCGTTACAAACATATTTACATACAATTTTTTCCTCTTTATAATATAAGTACCCGGACTTACGCGATAGTAGAGACCACGGGATAGCCGTGTAAGTCGAATTAGCGTAAGTCGGGGTTCAACTTTCCCTATAAATACATATAATGTTTGTGTAATCGGGACCAGAGTCTGAAAAAAATCAATAGATCACAAGAAACATGGTTAATAATACGTTAAATTATAATTAATCTTTACATTATCAAACCATAATTCGAACATGGTTTCCATCTAAGCGATAAAACCGTGACGTCTAAATTAAATTGAAAGATTTTCACTTATTATTTGGCTCGATCAAATATCTTTGCTAACTCCTTTTTTTATTTTAGATTCAAAATTAAGGTTATAATGATAATATTTAGTTTACACTCTAAAAGACAGTGTTTTTCAATTCATGTTAGGTTAGGTAAACAGTTAGCAGTTTAACTATATTATAAATACAATCGAAAGCTATTTTCAAAATACCTACACGCTCTATAAGTTTAAATATCCATACTAATACATAAAGCTTAAGAGTTTGTTGGCTTGTACCTACGCTCTAATCTCCGGAACTACTGGTCAGATCAGTAATAGATAGCTCATTTAACGAGGTAGGCTATATTTAATGACTTGCTGTCTAGCCCATCTACACTCACAAATGACGTGGCTTTCTATTGGTAGAAGTAGATCCAGAGATTACTGCCTACCACGCCACAAACTAGCAAACTTAACCTTTTTATAATATTAGTACCTATTGATGAAGTTTGATCATCAGCCCGTATAACGTCCACTGCTAAACATGGGCTTCCTTCCGAGGGAGGGTATTTACCATAGTCACCACGCTTGGCCGGCGAGTTGCTGACCGCAGTCTTATCTTGACCACACAAGGAAACGCTGCTGCCCGTTCCTTGATATACGATTATTACAGATGATGTTATAACAATTGGGACCAACGGCTTAACGTGCTTTCCGAGGCACGGAGGGTAATCCCTCAATCAACCAGACCCGAAAAGGAATATTATAATTTACACAAAGATTTCCTGTCCGGCGTGGGGATCGAACCCACGAACTCCGAGATTTAAAGCGAGCGGAATACCGCTACGCTACGGAGGTTGTCGCTAATACAATATAGGTGAATCTAATCATTAATATATAAACGTTTTAAAACATCATCGAAATATATATTGCCACGTCTATAGGGAAATAGATGTTAATATTAATTATTAAGTGATCATAGGTATTTTTTCCTCATACATCCACGGGATAAACTTTCAACATAACTACCAATAAACTTCAACGACAAATCAATATTGGTGTTAAAATACATTAGATACGACAGATTATTTTTGATTTTAAAACACATTAAGTACTAACATAAAAAAATGTTAAACAATTTCCGCGTTACAAATGTTACAATCAGCAGTTTCCCTATGTGCTACAACATTACACTGAGGTCATTATCCCGCCTGCCAAGCCGGCACATTTCACAACCCTCCCTCGGGAGGAGCCTCATGTTCAGCAGTGGACGTTATACGGACTGATGATGATGAATAGCATTATCGAGTATGCGTAACTTACATAAATACCCCGGAATGCAAATCCTTAACGGTGCTTTGTTATCAACTGTGTAGGGAAATTATAAGAAAATACACTAGATAGATAAACGCTGCGTATTAGGACTGTAGTCTAGACTAGACTTGACACTTGACTTGACACTTGAATGACTAGACCAAAGATTGAATATGTTAGAACAAAAAAATATTTTTCTGGGTTGTTTGTTTGGATCCATTTTATCCTCCCAAAAACTAGTTTTAACTTTAAAACAAAGAATTCGGTTAGTGAACGGTTTTTTTGGTCTCTTGAATAAATGATTCCCCACTCGTCCGCCTGACCCTTAGTTTGCTAAGTACCATCCGATGCCCTCGTAGACCTGAAGTCCGCGATCCGAGAGGTCCGCGAACTGTAAAGTAGAGCGACAGTTGCACAAACATCCCTCAATCTCATCGCCAGCGACCGCCCTGAACCGAGGTCCAAGCCCCACAGGGGGCACCCTCTTGCGCAGGTTGCTTAGTTTGTAGTTTTAAAAACCATTTATTAAGGCTGGAGCTCTGCTTGCCTTTATGCACGGTGAAGTAGCACAAGCCTCGAGGCCTATTACGTAAGTCCATAAGAAATAAAAATTGTATAAATGATGTCCCACCAAAAACATAAATTTGAAAATGGGAGACTCACCGAAGAAGACTTAAGATTTATATGGGCGCCAGTTCAATGACAATACTGAAATTTATTTAATGGCCACAAAAAAAAAACCGGCCAAGTGCGAGTCGGACTCGCACACGAAGGGTTCCGTACCATTTTCAAGTGCCTGCCTGTTATCGTTATTGATATCGAGCAAAAAAGGGCAAAAAAAAAGTTTGTTGTACGGAACCCTATTAACGAATAACATTCTCAAGTGAATTAAAAAGCCTTGGGTTCCGTACCCCAAGGGTAAAAACGGGACCCTATTACTGAGACTTCGCTGTCTGTCTGTCACCAGGCTGTATTTCAAGAAGTGCGATAGCTATAGCTACCTATATAGACAGTTGAAATTTTCACAAATGATGTATATCTATAGCCGCTATAACAACAAATACTAAAAATAAAATAAAATAAATATTTAAGGGGGGCTCCCATACAACAAACTATTTTTTTTTGCCCTTTTTTGCTCGATATTTGAAACAATTTTATGTAGTTTCCTAAAGTTCACAACTTTTTTTCATGAATGTCTGCTGACCATCAGAAAAAAAATGTTCTCCCTTCTGTAACGGCAACATGGAAGGTGATAGCCAACCAAATCCACCCCTCACCCCCAAAGATCGATATGAAAGACGCCAAGACCCCATATGCAAGGAGGCAAAATCATTTACTGTGTATCTCAGATCTCTCATCTCAGCTCACCTAGCTCAGTTATTGCCCACGGCTGAACTTGTAAAATGAGTTATTACTTGCGTCTAAGCATTTCCAAGGTACCTATTCATAAATACCGCTACATAACTGCTGTAGATGTTTAGTTGTGAGAGCCATTAAGTTTGTGTGTCACTTATGTATACTATGTACTATTTTATAATAATAAACGGAAACATATATTATTTCAAATATTTTTTTCGTATATTTTCATTTTTGTTATGTATGTATGTACCAACATTGGCATGCGTATCGTATGCTCAGTATAGCAACGTAATGTTTCATGCACGAAATCCAGGCTGCACCCAGTGGGTTAGGCTTGATTATTAAATGACCTACACAATACATACTCGTAGGTATGTCAGTACAGAACCGTCTGTAGTCTTTTAGGGGCCCTGGTCACATAAGGATTACGGGCCCCTCCTTTTCTTTATCTCCTATATGAAACATTTGCAACTTCGCCGAGTTTCTTTTATGTCTCATTAGTGACCCACCCTGGCGTCGCACGGGTGTAATGCAATAAAACAATTTTATACATATAAACCTTTCTCTCAAATCACTCAATCTATTTAAAAAAACGCATCAAAATCCGTTGCGTAGTTTTATACTTAATAATAATAATCATCATTTATTTGCAGGAATATACAAGTTTTAAAATACATTTGCAGGTGGTTTAGCATACATAGTGACATTATATTCCGCCTGCTGACAAGGCATGCAAATTTAGGTAGACTAGAAGTAAAATATTAAGTTATATAATAGTCCTTTCCCCAACAGAAATACTCTTTGAGTGTGTAAAATGTCTTTTCCAATAGCCATTTCTTTAATTTAATAAAAGATCTAAGCATACATAATTACAGACAGACAGCGGGAAGCGATTTTGTTTTACACTATGTAGTGATTAAATTCTTTAAAATTATTGTTTATCATTTAATTAGGTCCAATGAATGAATATTTTTCCTTCAATCGCGAGGCACTCGACAATTGCCGATATTTTCTAGATGAAAAAAGGGGCCAGATAGGTTTTATGAACTTATTTTATAAAAATACCTGCACTTCCTCCCGTAACTTTGTTGGTAACAATTTCGATATTTACATATCTTTTTATAAACTTTATATAAGTTGCTTCAAAAATATATGCTTTCATTTTAATAGCCTAAAGTTAGGTACTGTAAAATATACAGTGAAAAAAAAATTAATCATAGAAAAATAAAACGTTTGAAAATACTTGTTTTGGAAAAAGTCATCCCCCAATACTGGCTGTTCTGGTCTAATCAAAACAGACTGGCTTTGATTGAAGCTATGTCTTTCAGCAGTCTGAAAATGTCGACGCAATCAAATGTGATCGGGAGAAGTTTATGCAAGTCCTTGACCACAAACGCAGACACAGAGTCTGGGTCGGAAACTTACATCAGGGTGATGATGTCCTGGTTGCTTATTTCGGTATCATCCCTTCGTCGAGGCGGCACCTGGTCAAGTATTTGCAGTACCTGATTCTTGCTATTGCTTACTTCTTGTTTCCTGAAATTGCAGATCTACATGATGCTGACTTCGCCCATGATGTCGATAGCATGTTAAATGAATGCTAACAATTCATTCCTTATGAGTTTTGGGCAATGTTTCAGGCCTCAGGCTGTAGCCGCGCAATAAGTAATTAAATTATTTAATTCGTATGCATGTTGTAGTTTTAAAAATCACATATGTCGGTGTACCTATTTTATTTTCACCTTGCTTTCTTAGACCACCACATAATAATATAGAAATGAATAAATTATATTTCAGACATCTTACTTTAACTGCAAAAAAAAACAGTTTTTATGCAAATTCTAATTATTATGCAAATGTTCAGTACAAATGAAAACCACAAAGTATGTTAAAACACCGTGAAATTAATAAATAGGTAGTGTAAATACACTCTAAGTACCTATAATAAATAGGTACATATATAATATGACTTAGTTCCATATTGAATATAGCGTAACGGGACTATCCCTACTATCGGGACTACCTATGTAGTTTGCGGGGGGGAAAATAGTGTGAATTCAAATAAATATCAGATTTCTTTCCTTCTGCTTCATTTGAGAGACTATCCTCTGACCTCCATACCTCGGAAAGCACATTTAGCCGTTGGTATCTATTGTTAAAGATACCAACGTTTAAGTAATGGGTGCACCTACATTATATCTAGATAATACTACGGTTGCCAACCCACCAGCCATGCGCGGTGCAAACCCTATCGAGAGAGGTCCATGTTCAGCTGTGGACGTTAATCAGGCCGTACTGCCGTAGATAATTATGTATATATTAGGATTTTCATCCAGCAACGAAATTGGTATTTAAGTTGTGATTAATTAATGATAAATTTGACTCTGCTATAGATTCAGGGGATTAGATACCGCTGTGTAAGCCATATTGTGATACGAAGCCCCGACCACAAGGGTCCCGATAAGACGTGTTTCAGGGCCCCTCCGACATGTACTAATATGGGGCCCGTCTGGGGCTCGCTTCGCTACTGGATAGAATATACATTAAATCTATAATGGTATTTTTATGATACAAATAAACCACGATGTAATACAGTGGCGATTTATTAAAATATATAGTTAATTTAATAAACTTAACAGTACCTACCTATTAAACTAAAAAACTATACATTTGAAATGAAAGACTTTTTATTATTAATTATATGCTATATAACTCATATTAGTTTGATTAACATTACAAATTAACCGTTATTAAACTCTTAATTAGATTTATCTCAAAACAAATGATTTTTTTCTGTAAAAAAATAAAATACTTTATAATAAAATAAATTTGAACTTTCACGCGCAAAATAGTAAAGCTTGAAAAGACAAATCATTGGCTAATATTTTTCTCACTAGAATCTTATTGGATGAATTTCTAACGGAACTGTCGCTGCTGCGTGCAGCTGCTGCGAGTGTTGCTAGCTTCGTGGGCACGTATGTGTCTATATTATTTAAGTACGATTATTTTAAGCATTCAATATTATTATCCGGTTTTTTCAAAATATTTTTAAAAGGTGATTTTTTGGATGATATCCAAAAAATCAAATAAAAATGTATATTTTATTATTAAAATTGTAAAATTGTAGGAATCAATGTATCTTATATTGTTTTATGAAGTTGATTCATTTAGTTCCATTGTTTTGTCATTATTTTAATATATTTCTAGGTTTTCGTATTGTTAATTTAATAGCACTCATAATTATTATTATATTAAGTAAATGGATTAGGACAATTTTCAACATGCATATAAAAAGTATAATATAACATTTTTACGAGAGAACTTGTTTGTTAAGCTTTGATTTTTTGTTATTCAATTACACATAATAAAAACGTTAGTTTTGAATAACGTAATTGTAACAGTTATTGTTTAATACCTATTTCTATTTATTATTTAATAAAAGTCATACTAAAACATATCATTAAAATTACATAGGTATACTATTATTTTACCGCAACTATGAAAATATTGATTTCTTAATTTAATATTGATTTCTTTCCTGTAGTTGTACGTTTTTATTTATATCATCCATGCAACACTGACTGTTCACAGCAGCGCAACCGCACGCGAGGCGCCATCTTCAAACCGGACAGTTCACCGCGAACTGCCGTGGGGAGAACGTTATCGTCGCAACGATTTACGTATTAAAAATATAAAAAAACGCCGGACCTCATCGCACCGGTATATACCAATTTAATCTTAAAATATCATTTGTAATTTAAAAAAAAGTGTCAAGTTAATTGATTAAGTGTTAGATCGAGTTCGCGAATTAAGTGCACCACAGTGATTTGATCTCGCGATCTACTTGACTGCATTTCTTTGGTGGTGTGAGTTAGCTGAAGTGTAAAAAGGTAAGTTTTTAATGTTATTATGATCGGTAGAACGTGTCGTTGGGTGGTTCGGTTGGGTGGCGTCGTCGCCGGGGAACGAGGGAGCTTCGCGAATCGATTGTCCCGGTGTATACCTACCTACGGGGCAATTTACAACCCTCGCACTCTCGTCCCCGCGCTCGCCTGTTTGTCGTTTCACTCGGTGATCTTGAACTAGCTAGACGCGGTGCCGGTTTTGTCAATGTACCTATGAATTATTTATAAACATTCTTCTGTAGCGTTTGTTATTTCAGCTGCACTCAGGTGGGTATGGATGTAGATAGATACTAATGATGGCGCAGTGCAGGCATCCGATTTAATATTTTCTACCCTCGACATTAAAAATATGTATCTGCGGCTATCAATGTACAATTTACAATGATACCTATTATCATTACTGTGCATAAATTAAATGTTTTTAAATCTTGAATATTTACTAGGTTCACCTATATGAATATGCTTTATATTTTTTTTAATCATATTCTAAATCTACCTTCATTAATATATTTTTATAATAGTCGCACGGTTCATAAGGAACTTAGGTAAGTATTTAAGCTATTTCTGACAAGTACCAACAGTACGTACCTACCTACCTAACTTTTTTTGAATTAACCGACGGTATCTTTAACTCGGAACAAATGGTAAGTAGGTAGGTACCTACCTATAAATGTCGTCGGTAGGTTAAGGTAACTATACCTACCTTAGTAGCTACCACGTAGGTATCTAATTGGAACTTATTTCATATGAATTTTATAAGAATTGACATTTAAGTCCTTTGGACCCGTCCGGATTACCCAATAAGCAACTTAAGATACCTACTTACCTATTACAGCTCTGCCTTTATGCCCAGTGAAGAAGCAAAGGCTCTTGGCTAACCACACATTGTCAAAAAAAAAGGAGAAAAAAAAGAAAAGATTGAGGAACGCGATGAAGTGCACCAGAAATAGCCCAAAAAAAAATAGATAGGTATAGGTGCTAGGTAGTCCCTGATAGAATAACATATTAATGTCATTCTTTATGGGTTAATAAAGAATGACGACATAAAAAGACCTTCACAAGGGACCCACATAAATATGATCAAATGGTAATGGATCTATTTTAATTGCAGATTCCCACATCACAAATTACCTATTGGCGACAAATAATATCATATACCTAAATACAATAAATATTTACAATACCCACCAACATACCTAACTAATAATTATACACCGGCATTTTCCTTCCCGTTTCATTAATTCCTATAAATTAAATATGCCTACCTAGGTATCTAGTTTATTTATAAATACAAACAATAAAGCCAACATTTAAAAAAAATCCATCATTTAAAAAAATAGTGCACACGATTTAGTCATTATTGACTTGAATAGATCAACATACTTGAAACTTGAGTAGGTAACCTTTTTTTTTGTCCGGATGAAATTGCATTTACGCATTCCCACCGCCGCTGCAGCGTATCCGCGCGCTGGCAGCGGGATATGTGGGACTCGCCCTCTCAATAGCGGTGGTATGCTTACTCATACCACGAGGAGAGGACCCTACACAACTAAAATCCCCCGGACACTCCTTCGATCCATCGTTGGCGGGGCTGGGTACTGAGGAGCAATCCGGAAGTAGGTACCTACCTACTGGCTCAGTGATTTCGGTACCTAGTTGCTTCTTGAGACCTGGTCTTCTAGTTTCCTGGGGCAACTATTTGTCTGAAACACAGATAGTTGTTCTGAGTCTGCGTGCCATAGATTCTTTTTTGTCCATGTATAAATGCATTTACGCATCCTTTCCGCCGCTGCAGCGTTCCCGTGCCGGCTACTAAAACCCCCCCGGACAGTCCTCCATCTGCCGTTGGTGAGGGCCGGGTACGCTGGGTAATCCGGCCCTCCGATCATTGTTACCCTGCGACACATAGGGATTTATATTCCTAATGAGGATGCTAGCTTAAAAAGCTTTTCTTACTCTCTCATACCTACATACCACCAAAATTAAGTTAATAGGGAAGGAACTGTCTTTTGAGATATAGATGAAAGTCTAGTTAGAGGCAGGGCTCAATAAGAATTACCCGCCGCCTACTGCATCAAGCTCGGTCTCGGGGAGTGGGGCGTATGGACCCCGCTTCGAGGCTGACCCATGTGGAGTAGGGACGGCTACACTCCGGGCGTCCCTATAATTGGGCAAATGGGCCACTGTAAGTGTGGCTCAGGAGATCCCGCGGTGCCACATTGGCCGCGTGTCCCGTCGGGGGGTCGGATCGAAGGAGTGTCGGTGGGGTTTTAGTGGTGTAGGGTCCTCTCCTCGTGGTATAAGTTTAGCATATCACGTTATGGAGAGGGCGAGTCATGCATTTCGCACCGGACAACAAAAAAAAAGGGCTCAATAAGAATGTAATTACTATATTATTATTTAATAAATAAATTATTATTATTACTAATCACTGAACTACAAAGCGTCATCAACAGTGATAGTAAATAAGCCGAAAATTAAATAAGTGCATCTAAAAACGGCGTAGAACCTTGAACCTGAAGCTAAGCGTAAACCGATGGTCGCTCGGCCAACGACCTTAGTCTCATTTACGTCTGCTGTGCCGCGCTGTATTAACCGCGTAATGATTTTGTGTTACAATTTTGTTTTTTTTTCTAAACGTAGAGACTATGATTGATGCCGATTGTTGAACGATTAGCAATTTCAAGTTTCATTAAAATGGGTGCCCGATTTTTATTGGGGTTGAATAATTTAAATGAAGAATTTAACTTATAAAGTACGGTATTAATTCTTAGTGTTTCTTTTTAGTTTTTCTGTTCAGGACTATGTAAAGAGAACTTACACAATTTTGTCAGATAGGTAGATAGAACAAAGGATATTTTATCAACCTTTATATAATGATGATAAAGTAACAGAGTAGAATATTTTAGAAGTGTTACTATAACACATTAATATTTCAAAATACAAAATGCATTCAGTACTTTTGGCTTGAAGGATCACAAAAGGAACCTTTTTTACCGGAGTAACATGCGTTACGCATCCCTTTGCTTTAGAAATTTAGAATTTGTGATCCACGCGTCATCCTCTTCCTCTCCAAAAAAAAATCAGGGAGGGCCCCACTAAAAATCCCCCGGTTGTTCCTTCCCCCGCCGTTGATTGTGAGGGACCCAACACCGGTCTTGGCTTTTGTGTATCCCTTCGGCGGCTCCCCAGCAACAGCCACGAGCACTCCTGAACTCGTAAAAGGCCGAGAGTCCCCCATTGGGCTCTTGCGACTGGAGGCAGTCGTACAAATATCACGAAGGGACCTTACCTAATAAACATCTATACATACAACATTTCACGTTTATAATACTATGTAGTAGGAAGACGAAAGTGTAGCACTGGCTATATCGTTGACGTAGTCTAACTCTTAGGTTAAAGTACTAGATAGATAATGAAATATTTGTAATCTCGAATGACATCTAATCTGTATCAATTTAAGAAACCTACGTAAAAACGTTTCGACGAAACTAAAACGAGACATTTGCAATAAATATGATATCTATAGGCGTTTAGATTGTTGTGTTCTTGACAACGGATTTCGAGATTAAAAGATTTAATAAGAGAAGACCCAAGTATTCTTCGTGTCAAAACCCCTAACAATAAATACCGTGGTGTTTAAACTTAAACGATAAAAAATATATTTCAATGTCAACACGTGTTCCTCCGACAAAACAAAAAAAATAAAACCGGCCAATTGTGAGTAAGACTCAGTACCATAAATCTATTCAACTTAAATGAAAACTGCAAAAATACCGTTTATTTGTTGTTATAGCTGCGACTGAAATACATCATCTGTGAACATTTCAACTGTCTAACTATCATGGATCATGATACAGACAGTGGAGGCCTAGCAATAGGGTCCTATTTTTACCCTTTAGGTACGGAACCGTAACGAACTCTTTGCACCCCAAATAAAAAGCGCACAAATTAGGAAAATTCACTTAATTTGTGCGTTTTTAATTTGGGATGAGTTCGTTAAAGTCTAACGACCTTTTGCATCCCAAAAAAAGATCACAAAAGCAAGTATATTTTATGACCGCGGAAGCTATTTCAGTTTATCGCGAAAGTAAGATATATAAACGCATAATGAGTTTATTAACCGCATAGTATTTATCATAATACCTACATATGAATAATTAATCAACCGTTCTTAGTCGCATAAGTTACTTTTATACTTTCATTTTTGAATAATTCATCATTGACAATATTCCAGTTCAATTTTGTTTAGACTCTAGACTTAGACGGAAACAATTTACATACATTAAATACATGATTAAGTTAAACTGTACGAATTAGTAATTAATTGAGATGGGTTGTTAGATTTATAATTATCTTTTAGTACTTAATTATTCTGTTGATATTAGAAATCTATACTTCTATTCTTTAATTGCTAATCTCGGGAACTACTTGTCCGATTTCAAAAATTCTTGCAGTGTTAGATAGCTTATTTATCGAGTTAGTCCACAAGATATATTTAATGACAAGGTTCTTAAGGGAACGAGAGTTACACACGAGAAACCGCGCGCGGGAACCTAGATTAAAATTTCACTTTTGATGGCACCGACTTGCAGAACAAAGTTTCTTTCACATACACCCACATTATTTTATTTCCTACCGTTATTATTATAATTTTGTGTGCAAATCATCATCAGCTCGTCCACTGCTGAACGTGTAGCTCCTCCGGATTGAGGATGTTTGCCATATTCACCACGCTAGGTGTTGGCTTCCGAGGTTGGCTTACATGGCAACAACAGAGATAGGTGTAGGTACACTTACTTAGTGAAACGCATTTTAAATTTTTATGTACACGCTTATGAGAAGAGTAACCTATACTATTATTATGTGCATTTGTATACAGCTAGCAGCGAACTTTTCACCCATAAAGAATTCTTGGCTTTCGTACTGACATAAACATAAAATATAACGTCTATTATTATACCGATTAGATGTTAGTTTTCCAGAATTAATTTAGATTATATTTACCTAAATAAAATAAAAAATATAATATATTTAAGAAACTCTACGAAAAATTACACGGATTGATATAGAGGGGTGTTCGTTGTAGTGGGGGGCACATATCAAGTGATTGCGGGGCTAAAAGTCGCTTATAAACTTAACGTTAAACACGAATGAGATTCTTAGATGGATATTTTCGGTTAGCATAAATTTATTATAACTAAGAAGATTGGTATAAAAAGTTTTGCGGATCTCTCAAATTAGTAAAAAAGGCGGTTTCCGTTGTCGTGACTAGAATACACTAACAACTTCGTTATCTTCATTAAATTAGTCCATCGCGTGTCCACAAATTATTTGTACATTGGATGCCTCAGATTACTAACAAATAGCCAGAGAAATTGTGGATCTAGCATCTCTGATTTACAACGGCAAACTGATCGGCGCACGCACATTACCTACTATATTATAAAGGAATTTACGAATATATCAAGCACTATGCGTCTACGCAGCTATAGATGGTAGGATTTTTTTATTATCTTTTATCTATCGGGGGAAAGGAATGAAAGGTACAGAGCGTAAAGTTGATATTACAACTGGCCCTACGAAATATAATAATATAAGTTTTTACTTTAAATTATTATTAAGAAGAAGGTTACATGCTTATTGTAGTTGAAATATTGACTTTTATTAACGTCGCTTTTTACACCTACATTCCTGTTCTCTCCAATCACGGCACTTCTCCGTTTATTTATACTAATATTATAAAGAGGAAAGATTTGTATGAAAACGAACAGGCTCAAAAAGTACTGTTCCGATTTTAAAAATTATTTCACCATTTGAATGGTACATTATCACTGATTAATATAGGCTATATTTAATTATGATGTTCGCACGGGAACGGGAGTTACGCGGATGAAACCGCGCGCGGGAAGCTAGTTTGGTATAATTTATAACGCCTGAATCGTCTTGAACATAAATAGGTATTCTCTTTCTAAACTATACTTTTACGTTCTTCCATAATATGCATGCAAAAAAATGAATGTGTTGTCTCTGACTGTCGTCAACCGTTGAAGCATCTCGTGATCACGTCCTCTCTCATTATATCAACTGTCATTCCAACAATATTCGCACTTCGTAACGTGTAAATATGTAGCGGATAGTGTAAATTGAGTCGTTTTTATGAAATTGACAAATTGAATTGAAAAAAGAACAACACATTTTGACAGTTGACAACATTATTTCATGTCGATAAAAAAAGATCGAAATTAATTAACTGCAGCATTCACTTTTTTGTTGAATTTTATTAATATTGCCTCTTAATTATTTATAACTGGTTTCTAACGTTGTTCAAGTGGATAGGTGAATGCATTTCAGCAAATTGTATAAAAGCAATCTTCTAAATTCAATATTAACTCGGCAAGTCGATAGGACCAAAGTCTCTACTGAATCAATACACTAAGAAGTCTAGACGCCATACATTTTATACGAATTCCGGTCCGCGCTTTCTCTGCAGTGAAATATAAAATCGGAATGTTTGTAATAAAATCGGAGAATTATTTTTATAATCTCTTTATTTATGCTGATGTTTTTTCGTAAGTTATTACAATATAAAAAAAAAAAACTTTTATTTATGACCGTTATAATCTTAAGCCCGCAAAAGCGATTCATATAGGCTATGACGCAGAATCGGATACGAGATTAGATGGAAACGTACTGCTAGCTGTGATCATTAAATTATGCTTACTAATCATGCAACTCATCAATAGGTGAAAGTCGCTTCATTTTAAAATAAAAATGTTTACTTACTAAATCGTTCGGAAATGTTACCTATTACTTTCCCAAATCGTGATAAATTCAACATGACGCCGCTTAACGACTTTCCAACCGTTTATAATAGGTATCTATATCACAAAATTGAGCCTCATTTACTTAGAACAACATGTACATATGATGCTATTTCAGCAATTAGCGCTTTGATTTTAATTATACTGTAACGCGGACAACAGAACGTGTAGAATTTTTAATAGTTTTTTAATGTTGTTTATGGTTTTGGCGTGGTAATAAAAAAAAAATAGATACTTATTTTAAAGTTATGTGCGGTTAATTTTGTTTGATTGATGACTTTAAATGATTTTGCTTATAAATTTATCGGCTCTTATAATTAGATGACGATAAAGTCAACAAACTTTATTCGTTCCTATTTATTTAAGTATGAGCTGCGCCCTGCGGTTTTACCCCGTGCTGCTCCAGTGGGTCGGAGCGTGATTTTTTGTAGCCTATATCTTAATCGAGCTTATTAACTATCCCATTGCAAAGTTTCAACCAAATCCATTCAGCAGTTTTTGCGTGAAAGACGGACAAACAAACAGGCACACACATAAACTTTCCCATTATCATAGTTATATATATTATAAAGAGGAAAGATTTGATTGTTTATTTGCATTGAAAATACTCCGGAACTAATGGACCGGTTTGAAAAGTATTTCATAATTATAAGACTACGTTACCCTGAAGTAACAGAGGCTGTTATATTTATTTAGTTTCCATTGCAGTCAAATTTAGTCATAAAATAAAAACTAAATACACACCACGACATTGCATAAAACATTTACTTAGACCAATAGCCGATAAGCCAAATAATTTCGCTAGTATTTTTGCCCGACATCCATTTCATCTCGAAGTTTATATGTCTGATTTTATCATTCGTATCTAATCTGTAGGTTATCAATATTATCACGTGTGTCCGAATTACCATATTAGCATTCTCGAGAGCTTGATATTTCAATAAATTTATTATTTTATCTAAATAAACCTTACACCGGTAAAATAGCAAGGCTATCTCGTGGCTAAAACTACAAAGGTATTAAGTTTCTTCGAAAAAAAAACAAAGTTTTCTTTATTTTGGCTGTTTTATTTGACCGCGCGCGGAAAGCTAGTTAAACAATAAAAGTGTTGGCTATTTCAACTCGTTTTTTTTATACCTAGAGATATTAGAGATGTTCAATCTACATATCGATTAAGTATCGATTAATAAACAGTAATAGTTAAATTAAATTACCATATAAATACTTGTGGAGCCGAATTTCCTATCATTATATCTCGATAAGCGAATGTAAATCATGTAGTCGAATGTAGCCGACAATATGTCGTGATTACAGACAGACATCCGTCCATTGTGCGCGTCATTACGTATGCGAGGCTGCATGCCTCTTGACATGGCGTGGGCCCAAGAGAAAAAAAAAACATACGTTCTTGTTTATGACCGCAAAAAAAAGCCAAAGAGTGAGTGACCGGATTAAGAATAAAATTCTTGATTAAACTGAAACGTATGAAATGTTACGTCCTAAAATATTTAACTCGAGTTCAGAACTTAGAAGAAAACTAGTTTCACAAGTATGAAGGACAACCATTTTTCTATTTGGTAAATTTTCTGTGATTAATTGTTATTATAGTTGACTTTATTATTGTAACAGATGATAATTTCTTTAAGTAACTATTACAGGAAAAATATATAATAACAAGTTTATTCCATTAGTTACGGTTGACATAGTATAGGCATTACAACAATATTGTATGTTAATTACCTAATTTTATATTAACGGGTCCATACGACACATACATTTTATTCATTAATGTCATGTATCTTTTTTTCACTCAGATATAGGTATGTACTCACAGAACAGAAAAATTATCTGTTCCGTGTATGAACTCCCTACGCCTCAATACTAAAAATGCCCTTTATTTTTCTATACTATGCCCAACATAACTAATAAAGAAATACAAACTCTATTTTTGTTCACACAGGCATTCATGAACCGGTCAGTGTTAATTGTAAGTGAATCTAATTTGATTCATCAGATAGGGAACCTGTTAAAATAATGTCAATACCGCGTTAGATTTAAAACATTTATCTTAATTAGAAATCGTACAATACTTTCTTAAAGCTTTGCCTAGCAAGATTTTTCTATTAAGAATAAACCGCGCCCGTTTATGTCTTTTACTCTTACTTGAGTTTTAATTATAATAAGTAAAGTTGTGTGCTTTTATCAATTGATTCATAATCTGTAACATGTCCTGACTGTCGAGACAAAACTACTAAAGCTGGACACGTGATATTTGGACCGTGGCTTCCTTTTGTGACGTGAAGGTCCTCTAAGAAAGGATTTTGTAAAATTAAACCCCTAAAGGGGAGTGAAAACGGGAAGCATATAATTAATTATAAAGCCCTTACGGAACGGGAGTTACGCGAGTGAAAGTAACAAAAAAGAAAGATTTGTTTATTTTCAAATTTGGAACAAATAGACTCAATTTAGGAACGAATAGACAATTTAAAAACGTTTACCATTAGAAACCGTTACCCATGGTAAAACAACCTATGTCTTACAAAAATACTGCCATGGTGGGAGTTCCAGGGTAAAACCTTGCAGGAAGGCTAATAAAATTAACATTGTACATGTAAATGAGCTCTCAGCAACTTTCATTGAGCAGCACACGTACCATGAGAAACCGCAGTAATATTCATAATTTCCAACAACAATATTTAGCGCCGTATCGTCGTATTTACATGACAAATGGCCATTGTTTGCTGTTTGTTCAAGTGTAATGTCGTTGCGTTCTACTTGCAGCGTGTATCTCAACATCGTCTCCAGTGATAGCTTGTGTAATTATCATTAATATCGAACATGTCGGATTAACTGTTTGGTTTTTTAAAGCCTCTTTGAAATTTCTTCTTCTGTACAAATTACCGGCCGGTTAAGTCCACTATTGAACATGGGCCTCCTCTTAACAGGCCTTGGCAAGCCAGGGTCGTTGAGGGATATTGCCATTGCCATTAATCAGTAAGATGATAAGTAACCGGGAGCTGATAGATGCTGCTGCCATCTGAAGATGATGATCCATCAGGTGTATAAGTCCCTAAGTCGCCCCTTACGACACCCATAGGAAAACATGGGGTGGTCTATTCTTTGTCGGAAACCACATGGATGAATTTACAAACACATGATTCATGGTCTGAAAGCACCCCTGGACTCTGAAGAACTGTCTGTGTTTCACACTAATAATTGTCTCGGGTGATCATTTAACATAAAACACCTGGTGTCAGAAACAACTTCCGTAACCACTGAGCCACCAATTCAGTAAGTTTGTGTTCGTATAATATTATTCTTTAAGCAATATTTTTTGACGTGCATTATAAAGTGACGAAACTCGTGGACCAGCTGAATTTCTCAATACAAACTTTGCCATCCTTTTTCATCCTATAAAGGATTTTTTAAAGATCCACATCTTTGAAAAATCCTTTCTTATCGGATACCTACGTAATTTATCAGTGGCTGTGCGCTGATCCGTTATTTATTAATTAAGGACAAAGTGTTTTATTAATAGAAAATTGATTACTTGAAAACTTTAAAAATCCGGAGTATAGTATGAAAAACTCACCCGGAATATTTGAATTTTAACAACTCACGTCAATTACGGACTTATAGAAACTTAAGTCCTGCGGTCGTTTTTCGAATTCCTATAAAAAAGGGACGCATTTTCGAGTAACATCTCAGAAAATAATATAAGAGAGAAAAAGTACAATAGAGAATATCTTCTACACAGATTCAAAGCTCCAAAATAAAAACTACACCCAACATAACAGAGATATAGATCTGAATTCAAATAATAATTATATCGAACACAATCAACTGGATAATCACAAGGAATGTTTCAAAAAGAAAAATAAACTAGAGCGTTGGCAACACTGATTGGTGCAATGCAGTTTAATTTTAGCACAGACGATGGAGAATTGTGGTTTTCCTTTTACGGATGCCATCTTGTTATGTTGTTGTTCTTGTTACTTTAATAGCCGGGAACATTATTATTATGGTGTAGGACAGGGATGGCGAACCAATGGCACTTGTGATATAACGTGCTATGACGCATTAGGCTAACCCCACATTGGACTTGAGAACTTGTGGGGACAGCCTTAGGTATATAACGAAAGAAAGTATACGCTATTGATATGTTATTATTGTGCCAATAATACTCTGTAATTACAATGTCAAAATCATTTCTTTTCAAAAATGTCACGTTGACACATAAAGGTTTGCCACTCCTGACGTAGATGATTGTTTTAACATTAATAGATATTGAAGACGTTTGGGAGACAAAAAGTCATTTAGGCGCTGACCAATTTTATGTTCTATGCTTTTGTTTTACAATACAAACGTTGGAAGAAACCACATTTGTTATAAATAGGTATTATTCTTCTATCTACAGTTGAAACACAGTCTTCTATAACTAAAAAACCCGTTGCACAAAACAGTGGCGTAATTATATTATTATTTTTTTTTTCCAATTTCATTTCGCCCATTCACCCACCCTCTAGGTATGCCACTGGTCCAAAAATACAATTCGTCATTGAGACGTCCCATATGGCCATAAGTAAAAAACAAACACTTGTGACTCCTAATCTCCCTTGTCCTTTATAAGGATCGAGTATGAATGCGTTCATTGTCATGCAAACCTCTGGCTTTAGCCGCGACGAGAATGACATCTATGAATTAAAAAAAAACTTGAGTTTTTTTATTCTCTATGAATGTTCTTTTAGTATTGTGTTTTTGTGTTTAAATCTTTTTGTCAAATCATCATTTTTATTTTGTCTGTCTCAGTCAAGCCCTGAGGTCACGCCAAAACAACAAGGGACTTTGTTTGTTACAAATATAAAGGGAGTAGGTAGTTACTACTAAAATATTAAAATCTATATTAGCATAGAAAATACGTTATAGATAGAAATAGCGTCTTATTTATTCGACCGGAAATAATATCAAAATAATTGTACACCATAATGCAATGTTAAAGAAAGTTTTATAGCGGCAATTCACTCCTATCCTGTACCTATATTAATTAAAACATAAATAAGAAATAAATGACATAAATAGATGTGTCAATTAACTTATATATATTTAATTTATTGCTTATAGGTAACGATATCGTATAATTTATTAACTTTCACAGATAAAAAGTTAATTTAGAAAATTGATCTGTAAGTACCGCCTACCTACATCATAAAATGAAAGATTTCCCTCCGTACCTACTCCGATTATAAATTAACGATAAAATGTAGCCATAATACCTACTTACTACTGTAACTTAACATCAAATACTTACATATTTAATTTAATTGAATGCTCTAAATAAGATTATTTTGTCAATGTCAATAACGTAAACAGAATGAACTTGTAAATTGTACGGAATCCTTCGTGTGCGAGTCCGACTCGCACTTGGCCGGTTTTTTTTTCAGGGACGTGGCACGGGACGGAATATCCAACGAATTTTAATAAGTTGGGAATATCCAATTTTGTTTTATTACACAAATGATGTCATCATTAAGTATTGCCAGTATAGAATAAATATTGGGAAATAGCGAGAACCGTGTTTTTTCTGGCGTTTTTACAATCTGGTAGTCTGGTTATCTTAATACTTAGGTAGTCCCATATCTCTTGGTAGTAGGTACCTAGCAAAAGAAGAAAATCAAAGTAATCTTGCTTTAGTAAAGTGGAAAATTAGGAATTGAAATTATTTATTTATTACACAGACATTATTACATTGACAAGCTAACATAATATCCCACAAACTTTATTTATTTAATTATACAATAATCTTAAATTTTTACATGACTTATTATAAATCTGGTGGATAAAAAATCTACGGTAGCGACTTTTCTTTTGTACAGTGGCAACATTACCTAAACGTCATTCGGAAAGCAAGCTCTCGCCTCATGTCACAGACAGAAGATTAACTTAGCTGTTATTATCAGTGAATTTAGTGATATAGTTTTAATATTTAAGTTTACAGTACTACTTGCTGTAGATATTTTTTTTTTTTTTCAATAGAACAAATCAATCATGGGAAATTACGAAGCAAATGTCGATTATTACTCCATTTTGGGAATTGTATACACTGCTACGGCCAAAGAGGTATGATTTTTGTATTTATACTATAATATTTTGCAGTTCAAAATGTATCTATGAAGTAGACATGTTATTTAGTCAGTTTAATGTAACGCCAATTCCAATATTTTAAATGTTATAATCTGATGACTTTAGTACCTACACACTCGCAATTAAGTACTAGACTAAACTAACAAGTGAAGGCATCGTTTTGGAATGCGTGTGTGCGACAATTGAACTCTACTTCGGTGTGTATGTATTGTACATTTTGCCGGCGTCAGTGTCAGTGTTACTTACAGAAATCTTTTTTTTTTATTTGGTCGAATGCACAAAATAGATGCACAATTTTGTTGTGAGTGTATGTATTATAGTTATTGATATCAACATACATTATTATTATTGAAAGGCTCCATAGTAACTCATATTCTGTGTATCATTGTGTTGGATTAATTTGAGGGGCCCAAAACAAAGATTCTTACTTAAGTATTTTATTTTCATTTTCTTAATGGTTAACAAATTATCCTAATAATATTATAAATGTGTTAGTTTGTAATAAAGTTTGGTACTCTTTCATGCTAAAAGTACTGAATAGATATGGCTGAAAGTTTCCACTGCAATAGGTTATAAGCTGAAAATACTTTCATGGACATTTCAAAGTCAAAGTCAAAAATTCTTTATTCATATAGACACATTTAAAATATTTTAAATCATGTTCTTATGATGCGTCCCATTCTTTTACTACCACCAGTTCTGGATGTGGCAACTCTGAGAAGAACTCGCAAGAAACTCGGAGGAATCCTTTTTTTTAAATAAATTTTATTTTACAATGATTAATAAAGCAGTATTGTTTCAGAGCAACTCACTCCCAAGCAGTTTTGTCATTAAGATAATCAGAAATTTTATAATAAGCCTTTTTACATAATTTATTTTTGACATATTGTTTAAACTTGTTTTTTTGAAAGATCTCTTACATTATTAGGAAGTTTGTTGTAGAAGCGTATACATTGCCCCATAAAAGAATTGCTAATTTTGTGGAGACATGTAGCATGTAAAACGTGATTATTCTTATGAACATATAAAAGGTTTTCATAGACATATTGTGATGCAACTGTAATTTAATGACTTTGGTTTTGTTTTCATTTAAAATTAGATTATTAACCTTAAACCAATGGACTACCAAAAAATAATCGAGATTGCATTGTTTACTTTGTCATAGTTGCGTAGCTGTCTACTTATTTTAAATGTCAAGGATGTATCATCAGCAAACAATACTATCTCATGATTATTTCCTACAAAGTAAGGTATGTCGTTTATATACACCAAAAACAAAAACCGTCCCAGGATTGAGCCTTGCGGGATGCACATGGATACAACAGAGCCTGGTGATATTTTGCCGTTTATATCAACCTTCTGAATTCTACTGCCCATGTAAGAAATCAAAAGATTGAGAGCCTGGTTCCTAATGCCATACCGGTGTAATTTCCTGACCAGTGTTATGGTGAATGCAATCAAGTGCCTTAGACAGATCACAGAAAATACCTAAGGATTCCTGCGAATCTTCCCCTTCATATAAACCGTAAAATATCATCAGGCTCTGTTGTATCCATGGGCGTCCCGCAAGGCTCAATCCTAGGGCCATTTTTGTTTTTGGTGTATATAAACATAGTATATAAAAATTTGGTGAAATAATCATGAGATAGTATTGTTTGCTGACGATACCTCCCTAACTTTTAAAATAAATAGACAGTTACGCAACTATGACTAAGTAAACAATGCAATCTCGAAGGTAGTCCATTGGTTTAATGTTAATAATCTACTTTTAAATGAAAACAAAACCAAAGTCATTAAATTTTCTACTCCTAATGTAAAACAAATTGACACGAATGTAAAAATAAATGGATTTCGGTTGGAGCCAGTGGAGTCAACTGTTTTTTTGGGAATAACTATTGACTCCAATGCTGTTAAAACAATGAGACGACTCACTGATGTGGATACTACTAGAATGGTTTACTTTAGTTATTTTCATAGTGTTATGTCTTATGGGATTCTTCTATGGGAAAACTGTGCGGACATTGACACCATTTTTGTACTACAGAAAAGAGCTGTACGGTCCATATATAAACTTGGTCCGCTAGTTTCCCTACGGGAGAAATTCAAAGAGACTAATATTCTTAACAGTCGCATCACAATATGTATATGAAAACCTTTTATATGTTCATATGAATATAGACAGTTTTAAGAAAAAAAGCGACACTCATAATGTTAATACTAGATCTAAGCATAATCTCGTTTTACATGCTACACGTCTCCACAAAATTAGCAATTCTTTATGGGACAAAGTATACGCTTCTACAACAAACTTCCTAATAATGTAAGAGATCTTTCAAAAAACAAGTTTAAACAATATGTCAAAGATAAATTATGTAAACAGGCTTATTATAACATTTCTGATTATGTAAATGACAAAACTGCTTGGGAGTGAGTTGCTCTGAAACAATACTGCTTTATTAATAATTGTAAAATCAAATTTATTTAAAAAAGGATTCCTCTGAGTTTCTTGCCAGTTCTTCTCAGAGTTGCCACGTCCAGAACTGGTGGTAGTAAATGAAAGGGATGCATCATAAGAACATGATTTAAAATATTTTTTATCACATCTATTCAAAAAGAGCTAGTTTATTCCTCGTAAACAGGGACCAAAATAGCTCATTAATCCCTAGGGACCAAAATTGATTTGAATTTAGAATGTGGATATTGTAAATAATTTTTCAATCAGCAAAGAGGTTAATCACAAACCATGCGGGAACAATGTATTGAATATGTAACTGGCTGAAAAACTGCGAGCGTGCCAAATTTAAAAAAAGTAGATGAAAAATAAACAACGCGCGAAATTAAATGCATTCTGCTTTCGTTCGTAGTTGATTCATATTCAGATTTTAGAATTATAAAAAATAAGTGCGTCTTCCTCAAGTGAAAGTATTATTATGTCTTATGGTTCTTCATTGTACGTAAATAAATTCTTGTTCATAAGTTGCACTTACTTATTTTCTCATAGAGGGTGATAAAAAGTAGAGTGTCCACTTCGGGAGCAACACTATTTTAAGCTCGAGTGACATACTTTTAATCCCTCGCTGCGCTCAGGATTCTAGTTAAGAATCCCTCGCTCCGCTCGGGATTCTACTCTAGAATCCTTCGCTCCGCTTTGGATTAAAAAAAACACTCTCGACTTTAAAATAGTTGTTTGCTCCCTAGATAAACAATCTACTATTAAATGTGTCTATATGAATAAAGAATTTTTGACTTTGACATCTTAGAAACACTTTCTTTTAATAGCGCCTCAGCAGATATTGAAGATGCATTTAGAGTTTTAGTTGTTATTAGAGGTATGTTAGTGAAGAAATTCTCAAACTCAGTTGCAACTTCCATATCTGCCGAAATATTATCATTTTTTATTTTTAAATTAAAATCTCTATTACAATTTATAGCTCTACCTGTTTCATTATTAATAATATTCCATATATTTGTTTTTTAAACATTATTTTAATTTCATTTCTGCAGTTAATAGGACTGAATGCAACAATTTCTCCAATATCATAGTTTGGTTTAGAAAGAATATCTAATCTAACTTATTATTTTTTTCTTAAAATCGTGATTTTTTTTGAATATGTGTTCTAAAGCCGCCAAACTGTTAGAATCCATCAAACTCTTTATATTAAAGTTAATTCTAGACGGAATACGATTAATTTTAATTTTGGTGGAAATGGCACTTATGAAACCCATTGATTTTTAAGAAAAAACCATTAGATGTTCCTCTTATTTGCATTACAGCTCAAGCAACGCAGCAACTATTTAACAGTGCTCATTTTAAAGCTTATTTCAAGCACTACAAAACCCTATTTCATTAGAATGCATAAAATGTATCTGCTCGTCGCTAGATGGCATTGAATACATAGATTAAATTTCAGACAAAATAAAAAACGGCTTTGATCTTTAATATCTAGCTTAATATTGCACTTAGAACACTTTATAAAAAACTGATTTGTTCAGTTTTTTACCTGCTATAATTTGTTCATCCTAAAATTTTCGTTAAAATGAATATTTTTGGAGATATTTGCAAAAAACCGATGAGAGGTGAAAAATTTCGAATTTTCAATTGCCAATAACTTGAAAAGTATTGGGTTTTTTGAAAAACTTTATAGAACATTTTTTTCTTGAAATTACGCCTTCAATCGTTATCAGAGGTTATTTTGAAAAAAAAATACACCCACGAGGAGGGGTGGCAACCTCCCCCAGGGTGGGTGTGGAGTTCAGATCATTTTCACTTTTGAAGTTAAGGGTAAGATGAACCTAATTCCAAAATTTCATGCAAATCGGTTCACAGTAAAAAAATTCGGACCAATAACGCTTCAATGACTGCACTATTGCTAGAGGCTCAAAAACAACTTAATCCGACACAATCATAAACTATTTCTTAAATAACTTTGAAATACATGTATTTTTTTTTTATTAGTTAATCCACTTATGTTTTATTTTGTTATTCTTGTAGATTGAAAAGGCATACAGAAAAAAAGCACTAGAATGCCACCCAGATAAAAATCCTAATGATCCAAAAGCTGCAGACAAGTTTCGTGCAATACGTCGAGCTCTAGAAGTACTGACTAATTCATCATCTAGAGCAATGTATGATAGAGATTTTACCTTGGCCAAACAAAAACGTAAAGAAGAATTAGAAAAACAAGAAAGAGAAAGGCAATTAAAAGAAAGGCTTGAAAGAGAGAGACGAGAAAGAGAAAGACTTGAAAGGGAATGGCGAGAGAAAGAAAGACTTGAAAGAGAACGGCGAGAGAAAGAAAGACTTGAAAGGGAACGGCGAGAAAAAGAAAGACTTGAAAGGGAACGGCGAGAAAAGGAAAGACTTCAAAGAGAAATGTATGGTAAAGAACATTTAACCATTGGAGAACTACGAGCTGAAATTGATAATGAATGTAGACTAAATTTCATTCAACGGATGGATGAAATATTTTCTAAAGGTTTAGAACCTTTAACACCTTTGGCATCATTCAGCAATACAATAAATAGCCAAAGAGAAAAACAAGAACAAATAAAGAAGAGATTAGAAAAAGAAAGAGAGATGTTGGAGCGGGAGCGGGAGCGATTACTGAGTGAGAGGCTAGAAAGACAAAAACGAGAACATCGCGAAAAGGAGAGGTTAGAAAAAGAAAAACGTGTTCAAGAAGAAATCAAAAAGCAAGAAAAAGAAAGGTTATATAAAGAGATGCTTAAAAGAGAACAGATTTATAAAGAAATGCAAGACAGAGAGAGGCGGGAAAAGGAAAGGTTAGAAAGAGAGAAGCGTGAAGAAGAAGCTAAAGAGAGAATTAGACATGAAAAAGATAAGCAAGAAAGAGAACGGCTTGAAAATGAGAGACTAGAAAAAGAACGTCTCGAAAAAGAATCTAAAAATGACAATAAACAACACATACCACAATGTCGTTTTTCTATTGGAGAACTAGAACGAAAAAAGAGTGAACGGCGAGAAAAATATGAAAGAGCAAAACGAGAATTGCAAAAACAAGAAAGACTTAAAAGGTATGAAAAAGAAAGACTAGAAAATGAAACGCGAGATAAAGAAAAATATAATGTAGAAAGGGAAAATCCACAGAAAGAGTCTTCGAGTGAAAGTCAGCAAAAGGAAAGTAAAGAATCAGATATGATAGGTAAACAAAATATTAAAACAAAAAATAGGCCTTCGGATTTATATGAACGACAAAAGATAGAAAGACGACAGAAATACGAAAAAGAAAAAAGTCTACGCCGAAAATCCGAAAGATTAATGACCTTTGAAAAAGAAAGACAGGAACGGTTAGAAAAAGAGAGATTACAGAAGGCGATGCAGGATATTATAGAAAAAGATAATTTGAAAGAGACCAAGTTACAGCAAGGTAATAACCAAACATTACTTAGTGATAGCCAGCAAACAGATGAGCAAGAAAAACCAAATGTTGAAGTCAAAAATCAAAGAGATTTCTTAGTTACAATATTTAGTTCTTTAGCCTTACGTGAAAAACAAAAATTTGAAAGGCGACAGAAGCACGAAAGAGAAAAACTTCAAAAACGAAGAGACGAACGATTAAGTAACTTTAAAAAGGAAGCTAAAGAAAAACAAATACAGGACAAGGAAAAGGAGAAACAAGAAAGAGAAAGGCAAGCGAAAGAAAAACGCGAGCGGGAATTACAAGAACGACAAAAACGGGAAAGGCGTGAAAGATTCGAAAAGGAGAAGCAAGAAAGACGAAAAGTTGAGAGACGACTAAGTTATGAATATGAAAGAATAAAAATGTTAAACAGAAATGAGCAAAAAGAGGAATCATTAGATCAAAATTCGAACAGTACCACTTTTTAAATCTTTATAAGATTACTCAATTATGGCAGTATGGTTACATGGTAACAGTCCTTTATATAATTATACTACTAACTATAAGTTTAAGTACTACTAACTATATAAATGTTTGTTGTGATGTAACTTGCATTTACAACATATTTTCTTAACTAAGAAACAAACCAAACTGCAGTTAATTTTAAAGTGACATTTTTGATGAAGATGTTTAAAATTTATACTATTTAAATAAGATTACCTTTTCAAATCAGAACTGATGATTTTAAATCACTATGATGTCAAATCTGTTTTGTTTATTCTATAGGTCCAGCAGATTTATATTAAACAATATGATGTAATATGGCTTGATTTGATTTTTTGACTTTGATTGACCACCATGCCTCCACAATCAATGGTGATTGTCAGAATCATCAATATTAGAGTGTTTCAAATGTAATTTCTTGTAAAATCTCATGCCATATTGAAACGGGTCTTATTTTTCTCTGTTAGATATCTGGTACATACTAAAATTATTTTTATGTAAGGTAATTGACACCTACATATATATTTTTAAGTCAAAATCTAATATTTAAATTTGATTAGTTGATATGACTACGTGAATATTAATAACCTGAGAACAATACGATCATATGATGCCAATACCTCCTAACATATTTACCAAAAGATTGTTTTTATTTGTGTTAATACTAATCTTAAACAAAAATAGGTATATTCAAATACAAATATAATTGTAAATATACAATCAAATAGTTTTGGACTACAATGCCTCTTTAACTTTTAACCTAAAAGTATTGAATATTTTCTTAATAAACTTTTAATTCCTTACATTTTTAGTTTTTAGGTATGTTCTTCTGTAAAATTCACGTCAAAGCATTTAAGAGTTTTGCAAACTTACAGATGAATAAATGATTCCATTTTTTGTAAATATAATATAAACTATACATATTTTATATAGCTTTTAAAATAGTACTTAAAGTGACTTTGTATGTATAAAAAACATTTATTGGTTGGTTACTTCAAGCGCGGATCCAAAACGTCAAAAAGGTTATGGCCACAGGCCTAAATCGGACAAGTGTGAGTTTGTGCACGAACTGGTTCATGACAAATCATGATACGTTTGACTGTTTCCATTTTTCTGGGCATTAAGACAAGACGTCTATTAGGGGTGTGGGCATACCCATTGTGCCCATAATGGTGGATCCGCACTTGACTTGTACTCGCTGATACTAACTATACTTTTGGTGCTTCCTGTATGATTGATTAGTTGATATCTGATCTCTGTGTTTCAGTAGACACATTAAAATCTGCTTTAGTTATAAGACTCTTGATTTAATCAGAGAGGGTAGTTAAGGGGCTTACAACATCAGAATACTAATCACTGACAACCTCCGTAGTGTAGCGGTATTGGCTCGCTTTAAATCTCGGAGGTCGATCTCCACGCCGGACAGGAAATCTTTGTGTAAATGCTAAGATTTCTTTCCGGGTCTGGATGGTTGAGGGTCTACCCTCCGTGCCTCGGAAAGTATGTTAAGCCGTTGGTCTCGATTGTAATAACATTATCTATAATAATCGTATATCAAGGAACGGGCAGCAGCGTTTGCTTGTGTGGTACAACATAATCGCAAATAGAGGGTATTTGCGATCATGTTATGATCCTTGGGTGGAGGCCCATGATCAGCAGTGGACATTATACGGGTTGATGATGTTAACTAATTACTGCCCATAAAATAAAACAGATATAAATGGTAATCATTGTGGCTCAGTGCTTATGGTGGTTGACCTGAGACCTTCTTTTTCTTTTCGGACAGTCTTTTTTAGTTAGCGCTGAGGCTTTAGCTACTTCATCGGGCATAGAAGTTGTTCTGAGTGTGCGGGGTGTGCTTTGTCTATGTTTTATGTGTTAGCGAAGTCTCCCGCGACACGAATATACTACTCCCGTACAAAGTGTCTTTAAAAAAATGGAAAACATCCATCAAACTTACAATCATGGTATTTCTGAATTATGAATGTTAATACTACTAAGTGTAATTGTATTTTTACTTTTGTAGATCATTTTAAGAGTCTCTGTTTACGGGTATTTATGTAAATAAATTCGTATATAAAACATTTTATTTGTTTTTATTTTAATTCCGACAAAAATTAGCATTGATGGCAATAGAGTGATTAATTAGGATTAAAAATAAATGCGAAAGTTTTTATGTGTGGATGTTTTTATGTTTGTTACTCTTTGACGCGAAAACTATTAAATGGATTTGGCTGAAAGTTTGCACGCGGATAGTTTATAAGCTGGATTAATATATAGGTTACTGAAGCAGAATCACGCGGGTAAAACCGCGGTGCACATCTAGTTTGATATATTGCAACCACATCGTGTGTGTGTAAGGCTGACCCTACATCAGCCGTGCCCTTTCGCCAAGATTTGCCACATGCGGATGATGGAGTGGGTAATGGGGGGCGGGGTCGCGAGCGGCGTTTACACGCTCAATAAACAGTCAATATTGGCCTTAACAGTTTTATCATAATCTTTTTTGAACATAAAGTTTCCAATTTTATTGTTATATTAACGCAATATGGCTGGAAATTTAAGATGCCTCTTAATCTAATATTAAATATAACGTTTTTAGAAATTCAACTTTTTTTTATCTGCGTGTAACAACCGTGACGGCATCAGCCACGCACCGCTGATTCACTCGTTATGGTCACTTTTCAGCTTTAGGCATAATCTATCTAATTAGCTATGTTCTGTTAAATTTAAGGTGCAACGTTCGCTTTAGGTATTTATCCGAGAATTTGGCAGAAAACGGCATTTATAGCAGTAGACCAAGGAATTTCAATAACATGCTAACAGCATAAAATTTTAACTTCAGATATTATGGCCAAATTTGTAACCTAATGATGACTTAACATTGGTATATTATAGTATATTATTGCGTATTATCGAATTTCATTGCAAAATAAATATTATTATCTAAGAAATATTCAAATTGTCTGATAAATATTTGAAATGCTAACGATTTCTTAAAAAAAAAGTCAGTAAAATCTACGATTAATCCAAGTGTAAAGGCGAAAACACATTATTAAAACGCCACGCCACGCCACGTGTCAACACCTGTGCATCAGTACGCGCGTGGCGTATCGTCGGGTGGCGTGGCGTTTTAATAATATGTTTCCGCCTTTACTATTCCTTTAAAGATATAGTAAAAAGCGAGAGAAATAAATTGTCTTACTCTGTCCCTCTCACCACTAATCAAGGTAGACAGTTGTCATGACAACGAGCAATTTGTTAGTAGGTAGGGTGACCACCAGATTTGACAATTGATTCGGTACGAGATATAAACATATAAATTATTTAATTAAACATTGTGAAATGAAATGGCTTTATGTAAGTTTATGGCGTAAAGTCTGATACCTAATCTTTATAAGTTTCCGGGTCTGAGTTAACTACTTTAAAATTATTCTCATTGTATTTATCTATCAATTATAATCCAGGACATACGAAACAACCGCACATTTGACCCAATAAGCCGATCGCTTAACCGAAAGCATCATTGCCATTCGTCCGTAATGAAATTGTTTGACGAACCGCCGCCGTAACTGTACTCCACGGCAAGAAAATCTGCACTACATGAGAAGGGACAACTTACACTACACACGTTACGCTATTTATAACAAGCTATTATGATATTTCACGTTCGCGTTATTTATCGTTATGGTTAATTAATTGGCCGAAACGAATGTTTTAGTGTTGGTAATTATTATGTGAACCGTCACGCACTTTTATAAATTTCCTGTTTTTTAAGTAGTAAACTTAATAATATAGTAATTAGTGAGAATTTTTACAAATATTCGCAAGCTTCGCATAAACAAAGGAGGCAAATAATACATTATATTTAAGAGTAGGTAATAACGCAATTAAAACTATTATCAAGTTCATTTGTGCATTTGGGTGGGCACTACATGACGGGCGACAGTTGAAACAAAACTTCCCTTAAAACTAAACTCATAATCTCCCCCTCAATCCCTCCGCCAGCGACTGCTCTGAGCCGAGTTCCAAGTCCTACAGGGGACGCCCTCTTGCTTAGTTTTTAGTTTTAAACTAGTTACCCAGTGTTACTAGTGCCCAGTGAAGTAGAAAAATTTTTGTGTCTGAATACATATTATATTCGTACGAAAAAAACAAGTTGTAAATAAAGTTTTTGTAGCGACATAAATATTCAGTAAAAAAAAACGACAAGAAGACTAGCAGCGCCATTTAGCACTTAAAATCCTAACTAACCTGTATCTCGAAATACAAGTTCGCAAGCCAATTCGAACATTAGATGGTTTGAAAACAGAACAGTAACAAAGGGCCGTAGGCCGCCGGCCGTACCACCACGCTCGGCAAATATCTTCATTTTCTGCGGAGGAACAGCACCAAACGTTCCTCTACATATTTTTTATTAGACCCTAATGATTGGAGTAGGGGGAGGAAAGTCATGTCTACCACTGGTCGGCACTGGGTACTGTCTATAATTTTCTCCTAGTTTTCGAGATATTGAAGAGCGAGTATCGTTCGCATCTAGGCTAAAGATGCAAACAATATTCACATAACAGTACTGTCGAACAAAGAGCACTGACTTTCACTGTTCATTCTCCTCAAATTGAAGCCAGACGCTCACTTAGATATCACTTTATTCATTCTACTGTAACCATGACTCTAACCGTTAGAAATTATTCTATTTTAACAAGTTTAATATTAGATTTATTATTATTAGATAGATAAATATTATTAGTAATAAGAAAACGGTATGAAACAAGGAAAATAATTGAGCTAATGCTTACTTCATGCTTAAAAATGACTCAGTAGGTACCTAAGTATTAGTTAAATAAAATATTGAAATATTACATCCATAATTACAACATATTTATTAAATGACCGTAGCCACAGCTCTAGCTTTTTTTTAAGCATTTGGCGAATGCACAGAAAATCAGCCAAAACATTGGAGCATATTTTTGTTAAAAAAAATCAATAACGCCTTATCACATTTTGTGATAAGGCCGCCAATTGTTCCTATCTAATTTTAAGTTTAGTTTAAGCCCTTTTCTGTATTTTCCCTTTGTGAAAGTGTACAATAAAGATTTTATCTATCTATCAATAACTAAATATACAATAATTTAAAATAGTTTATCAATAATTGCTTGGTAAACAAAATAAATGTCATTGTCTAAATAGGAAGGTTGTTAGTTTTTTTTTTAATATCGAACTTCGTTATCTTTTAAACATAGAACTGTAAACACAATAAAGTTTCATTGTTTTGCCAAAAGCTTGTGTCCATTGTAAATAAAGTGACGTTATCTTGACAGCTGGAACTTCCGATCTGACCGTCTGTCTGTTGACATCTATTGTGCTAACCGGCTGAACTAAGTTTGGTTTTTGGTTTGAAATACCCTTATGTTGTTTTAGGATATTGTTGAATGGGTTTTGTTTTAGGTACGAGCAGTAAAATTTGTTTCAAAGTATACTCATTATGATGACAAATATACATAATTATTTGTATTGTTCCTAGTCCTGTTGGCATCATTTTAAGGCGGTACTCTAAAATCTGTGTTCGCAACAAAAAACTTAACTACAAAACAAATCAAATTAATAACACATTGATTGATAGACATCTACATTTAATAATGAATGGGCAGTAATAAACCATCAATTTAAATTTTGCTTCCCAAACGGTAAAGTAAACAGCAATATGTATTGATTAATAACATAAAAAAGCTTGTCAAAAGTAAAAAATAAAACCGTAAACCAATATCACTCGAGCACAAAAAATGCAACTTGATGAGAAGAAATCTCAATACCCAACCTGAACCACAGACAATAAACGAACGGAATCACTCGACTACCGTTTGTCGATGACGGTGTAATGGCGCCAAACGAGTTTATATCAAACATTGCTACACGGCCTTTTTCTTCCACTGTCAAAATATAAGTAGGAACTCCCAAAATCGACCCTATTAACATAGCAATAAGTTTCAATGTTTTTCGTTAGTATCGAATTAGCGAAAAGAGCTCGGAATGTGAACTTGATCGACGAATAATCTGTAGCGCATTCATTAAAATTGCAAATAAAATGTTATCACAAAAAAGGAGGAGGGGACGAACCAATGGACGAACTGAATAGCTCCAGCCGTTAACTGACATTAGCCTTAACAAACAGAAGATTTATTTTTTATTTTTATTAGTATGTGGTAATACACCACATTCCTAAGCATTTAGTAAAAACCTATTATTTTTCCGGTACAAACAAACACTTCAATTTTGTTATAAAACCTCGTTATGTATAATTATAAATATAAAGTTGTATCATCGATCTTGATAGACAAGTTGGTACGAGCTAAATGAACTTGTCAACTGATAATTGGCTATCAGACTTACCAGCCTTATTTTAAGGAATTTTGAACCTCACATCCAATAATAGTACCAGTGGCGTGTCACTTACGTCTAGTGACACGCCACTGGTACTATTATTGGATATCCGCCGCCGTATCAAACCTTTTTGAAAATATCTCTATTCTTGCCAGTTCTTCTCAAGAGTTGCCACGACACGAGAACTGGTGGTAGGCAAAAAACAAAGAGGATGCATCATAAGAACTATATAAAAAAAAAGTGTCTATGTGAATAAAGATATATTGACTTTGACATTGAAAAGGTTTACTTATTTTGGGAGCATTGTAGATCAGCTTTGTAGTTTGTTTAGCGACGAAATAAAATGATTCGCGTATGATATTTAAACTAATACAAATAAAAAAGGAAAGCATAGAGCGTCATCCATTAATAATTATCATAATTTATATTATAAATATAACATTAATCAATTTATCTATTAAAATAGATACCATAGGTAACATAATTCTCTCATTAATTTTGCTATTACATATTTTCCTCGTTCTGTTTGCAAAATCGAAGAAGGAGGTCAACGCCCTCAACCCCCGCAAAGGAATATTAATCACGTGCTCATACACGACATACAATCGTAAATAATTTATTTTTATATCGGACTGAAGTAAATTGAGTCTATTTTTAGTATTAGCACAATTCATAAGTGCCCATACACACGAAAAGGGGGGGAGAGGGGTCGACAAAGTGTGACAAGGAGTCCCTAAGTTTCCTGACATCACTTTTCACTATCTAATGTAGATCTAGGTATCAAATCGCGAAATTTGTAGATGATATAATAAATGATTCAATAAACAATGTAAATATAACAAAATTTTAATAAATGGAAATAAAATCAATGTCAGAACTGCTTGTTTAAAAAAATAATTAGCAAAACATGACTTCACACTAGGGTACGGGGAAGTCTCACAAATGCTGCCGACTGCGACAAAAATGAGGCGAGGCTTAAAAAAATCATGAAGTTTGATGTATGACTTACTTTATGGATAGTGTCTAATTATTATAAAAGTCAATCAATGCCACTGCCACCCACTGTATAAAAAAATATATTGAATCCCACTATTTACTTGTTGTTGTAAAGTTCGTGACAACCCCTGTAATTTAAATAGTCGATAACGTTATCATCTTAGTCACCATAAAGAAGTTCGTGAGAAGTATACTTACAGTTAGTGATAGCACGGTGTGACGTCATCGATATCCTTATCGGTTAAGGTACAAGGAACGGGGTACTATGAACTCACAGCAAATATGATCACCTAATGTAAATTATGCGTACTCTTTCTGTAACGATGTAAGCTCATTCAAGTGGAAAACTAATTATCTTCTTATGTTCAATACACTGTAATATTACATCTAACTGTAATAGTCTAGACGATTCCATAAAAACTGCATTAGAGAATGATTTTCTAACTTACCTGATAATGATTATTAATATGATCTTACTAGCAACGCCCCGTAGTTTTACTCGCGATAGATTCTCCACCCCAACGTGTTGTGGAGTATTGTTTTATAGTAGGCTTTTAATATAATTCCTGTTGAAGATACTTGAATAAAATTAAAATATGAGTGAATTGTAGGTGTATAAACTGATTAATTGAAAATCTATCTAAACTAATAATGTGGTCGGCGGTTCGATCCCCACCCATTGCACTAACGACGTGAACCCAAAGCATTAAGCTTAGCATGTGGGTTAACATGAATAGGTACTGGTAAACTGTAAAACTCTGCTAGCAAGCTAGTCATCTTTAAACAAAACAAAAAAATATGAGTGTTTGTTTGCTTGAACGCGCTAAACTCAAAAACTACTGGCCCGATTTGAAAAATTCTTTCACTGTTATATAGCCCATTTATCGAGGGAGGCTATAGACTATATTTAATTATGAAGATCCTACGGGAACCCGATTTATGCGGATGAAACCGCGCACAGAAGCTAGGTACTTTATGAAATCAATAGGAAACACTGCAATAATCGTGTAGACCAGGGGTCTCCAAACTACGGCCCACGGGCCAAATCCGGCCCGCCAATGTCATCAAACTGGCCCGCGACAGCCAATGTTTTATTATTGTTACTATTGCTAGAAATACGACTATAGATAAAATCAGAAAAAAATAATCTGTTTTAGCTAGTGATGTGCCGGATCGTCAAAAATGTAGATCCGCGGATACGGATCTGAATACGGATTTTTGGTGTCAAGATCCGCAGATACGGATACGGATCTTAATTTTCTTACACAATTGATGTCATTGTGATTATATTGTAACATTAACACTGTATGTGTCACGCAGTTTTAAGGTGCAAGTTGGAAGCGGGAGACATGAGGCAGCTGCAGACGACGTGTCGCAGCGACACGTGGTTTCAATGTATTTCTATGAAATTACGTCGAGCTTCGTGTCGCTAACTGCGAAGGGAATTTCATAGAAATACATACAAACCAGTAGTGTCGCCGCGACACGTCGACCGCCGCCGCCTCACGTCGCCCGCTTCCAACTTACACCTATACTCAATTAAAAAATCATTTAATTCGAATTTAAAATATTACGAAGATCTAAATTTTGTTTTGTTAATAAAAAGTGATCTTATAACTTTTTATAATATTGATCTAATTAAAAATCTAGTTGATTTAGCATTAGCATCTTGGAGTTATATACTATTGGTATGACAACTAACTACGGCAAAGTTTGCAACATAAAGGATCCAAATATTTGATTATAAGAAATAAAAAAATATCTGTATTGAATTTAATAGTTTTTTATTGCTTCCTAATCACCTATTTAAGGCGAAGAGTAAAGCGCACTAGTGACGCCAATTGCTTTAAATTGTGAGCTACTAAACCGGATATTAAATAATTGTGGACCGTCAGAATTTCGGCAATTAGCGTCACTAAAATTCTTTACGCGCGGGTAAGGCGCCCCTTGCCCTTCGCCTCAATTTTTTTTATCTATAAATTGATATTTAATATAAGGTAAATAGATCCGTAAAATATCCGCTAAAAAGTAACGGATACGGACACGGACACGGATCTCTATCACGGATCTCTCTCTTCTACCTAGGATATCCGCGAATACGGATACGGATATCCGGCACAACACTAAGTTTTGGTCCATGAAGCATACTGAAAATATAATTATGGCCCCATTAAGGCTTCAAAGTTTGGAGACCCCTGGTGTAGACTAGTAGACTATTCGATAAAAAACTGTATTAGAAAGCCTGCCTTTTGTAGCTTACCTGATAATGATTATGATCTACATAATTATGATTTAGATGTACCTGCCATATCACGCAGATCATTGGTATTCATCAATCGCGGTGATGATCGAGTTTTTTGTAAATTAGAAGCTTGCGGTCACGGGTTTTAAAAGAGGAGAGAAATGATAACGGTACTTGTGATAGCTAAGTCTATAAACTTATGATTCTATTAAAAACTGGCTTGTATTGCTAAATTATTAGTCTATGTATTATTTTTATATTAATACGTGAAGAAAAAATATTTATACCCACCCACTTTTACGTAAATTGAGCGGACGGAGGAGTATGGAATTTGCCGGGCCGGATTCAGAACTCTGGAGGCCCCGGGGCAACAAAGGAAAAGAGGCCTGCTGGCCACAAATTAGTTTTCCTCTAAATGTGTAGAAAATTTGCAAGTACCTACTTTTCAAGACTATTTGAATTCTGATAATTTACTGATTGTCTAATTAAAGTGAACAAGTACAGATGAATAACCGTTATTACAATATTTAAGAACTATTACTTTAAGGCGCTGTACCTAGTCAAAATAGACTTCACAAAACAGTTTTTTAGCCAAATGTTTACATTTTAGAGCAGCTAAAAAAATATATGTTAATCTTGATCATATTTATGGGGGGACCATTGTGTTCAAAACACGTTTTCGGTAAATTTTCTCGATAAAAAAAACCCATAAAATAACCATTTAAATTGAAATTGTAGCAATTGTAACTGTATTATTTATAAACAAATCTTGATAAAATTAATAACAGTGATGTAATATATAATAATAAAGGGAACTGTTGTTTTTATTTATCGATTGGAATAAGATATTTGCAAGGATTAATGTATTAAATCATTTGAACGAGTCGAACGAAACGTTGCGCCATTGCGGCGTCTCTTCGCTTCTCTTTCATTTCTACGCGGAGCAACAGTGACAAAACTAATACGTAAAAGTCGTCTATTCACCGCGCCTTAATCATTATTCTACAAAGTAGGTACTGTATGTAAAGGTACAACACCGAATAAATAAATAAACGAAAAGTTGTAGAGTTTACTCGTCAGAATTTGAAAGATTTGAAAACTCTATTGTGGAGGCCCCGGGGCAGTTGTCCTGACCTGAATGTCTGCTTATATTCGGCCTTGTCTATACTTCATTACTAATATTATAAAGAAGTAAAGATTGTGAATTGTTTGTAAGATAGTAGGGGATAATCTCTAGATCTACTGGAACTATTTAACTAATTCTTTTACCAATAAAAATCCACATTATTTGAGAGAGTCATAAGCTATATTTTAAGTCATGGTTTCCACGGGAACGGGACCGCTAGTTATCTATAAGTCCCGTGAAGAAAAAGCTTTGTACATTTGCTTCTTCAAAAATTGCGCCGTCGGAGGTGTATGAAATTTCGCACAGTACAGTACAGTTTATATAGAGAAGGAGTGCAGAATTCCTTTTTTTTCATTTTGGTCGAATTACGACCACTAGTATCAATAAAAATCCATCGCTACAGTGTATTACGCCCATAACTTGAGAACAAATTAGCCCATATAGTCAATTCTTTTATGGAGATTTGAACCCAAGACCTCGTTATTTGTACTTAAACACTACCTTACCGATAGACCAACGCGAAATTAGATTGTTTTTTTCACACCACAATACTTCTCACAACGAATTTTCCCTGCGCCTTTTTTGCTATTTTTGAATGCCGTTCGGTTTAAAAATGCATTAAAATAAACGCATAAACTCAGACTTCAGAAGTTGAGTTCTAAACTAGTAACAAGTTAAATAAAAGCTTGTAAAAAGACATCGATCCACACAAAGTCTGTCAGTAGGTGATTCATCGCTGCGTCTGAGGATAGGGTTTCAGCACCTCGCAAGTCTGCGGTTACGGTCTATGTGGTTTTATAAGTCTTAACTAGGTAACTACTTAGAAATAAGCACATCGACTTTACGCCTGTTTACCAGACGAAAAGGCAGATATAATTTATTTCTTGGCTAGATTAGCGTGACTTGACTTCTATCTACTTCTGATAATTAAGTATAGGTACAAGAAAAAAAAATCCAGATCGGTTGATCCGTTCTTGTCTTTTTGCGAGACTGACACGAAAGCGCGCGGATTCACCCGAATAATTCCCGTTCCCGTGGGAACTTCGTGATTTAATATCGAGGAAGGCTATAGGATATAGCCTTCCTCGATAATTATATGGACTCAAATTCAAGCTCATTGCGTTCAAGCAAACAAAAAAACAAACTCTTCAGGTTCTTATATTAGTATAGATTCTTCTATTGGGCATAGGTTCAGCAGTATTTGATAACATCTACTTAAAACTTTTTGCTAAATATTTTTATTTAAATATTGCAACATTTTTATTCAGCCATTTATACCCAGCAATCTGATTGTACATAACAACAAAACTTTTTAGTATTAGGTTTTAAACTAGAGCTATTTCACAAGATGAACAATGACGGACAATGCCCTTTCGATAAAGTGACAAGTTACAAGTAAACATTTGCCTATCGACAACTTGGATGTAGACTATAATTAGCATTTACAATATGCACCTATATGTATACATATTGTTCGCAATGAATCAGTGATACTAACTTCCTCACTCCGTTGATAGTTATACGATAGTAATGTATGATTTATGTAAATAACTACGGGAATTTCTGCATAGTTAGTTGAGTTTGAATTTGAATTTAATAATACAAAACCATATGTAATAAAAATATGGAATACCATAAAGGTTTGGCTGGTTAATACTCTTCCTACAAATACTTCCTTCATATAACCATGATAGGCTGACCCCAGGTGAACGACGCGAACGCCACCGACCCGGTCAGCCGCGGCCCCCGCCGTCGTCCACTCGAGGATTGCGCACGACCAACGTAGGGATGTTCAGGTCCAGTGGTGCCCGTCATAAACTAGTGTCATATTCGTAGATTTTTGCAAAATGTTATATTATAAAAGCTTTCACACAATGACCAACACACATCAAAACAAGTAAGTGCTAAATCAGTCGTTCTCAATTAAGCCCTTACCAAGTTAAATATGAATTCAGTTTTAACCTATTTATTACGTATACTTATATCACACATTCTTCCACATTTCAAATTTATTAAAGATTTCTCTGATTTTGCAAAAAAATATATATTGATCGACCAAAAGGAATAAATATTTGCCTAAAACTTGCAATTATGCATTTCTAATGCATCATATGATAAGATATCAACATCTTTTTCTTATCTGACGTCTCCAATGGAAAATATCACAAGCAAATTGGTACTTATCCACCACGCAGACACACCTTGTTGATTGATACCATCCCAATTACGTACAAAACTATTGTATTATGTAAATGACGTCACGAACTGTGAATAAATAGGACACTGTTTATTTTATTGTCATTTGTAGTCTAATAACATACAGTTATATTTAAAATATCCGGAGTTACGCTGCACTGTGTGTACTTGCAACTTGCAAGGTTCATCTTGGTTACGTCCAAGCATATTATTATGTTTACTTTATGCATCGTGGGTGATATTGCATTAACAATGCCACATATGTGACAACATCTAATAACGTTGAAAATCAAATGCAGCCAATTATACCAAGTCCTTTACAACACAAATTATGAAAAGATTTTTTGACGGATGAAATTACATCTTATGAATTGATGAGAAAACGAAAACTACGCAGTCCTAGTAGCGGACTAACTCTAGTGTAATTAACAGAAATACAACTCAGACTTCCAATAGATGCAAGAAATTTTGATAAATATGGAAAAAGCCAATGGAGACGCCGAAGAGTTTTTTGATGTGATAATATTTTTATTGCATAGAGATGTTATCGAATACTAAGTTATCTAATCTAGTGAATCTCTTGAGAATTGTTTTGGTAGCCGTCTGTACAAAACGTATATTGTAGTTTTATTTTTTATTATTCGCAAAAAATTATTATAGTCTTATTGTTTACTTTCAACTGATTCCCACAAGATTCCCACCAAATGTTGGCAATCCAAGCACTATTAACCCAACTGCAATATCACCAATGCATAACCCACCATACTGTTATGCGAATAGGGTATATTTTACTTATGCTGGTAGATTCTAGTACGACAAATATTGGTGCAAATGTTTGACTTAATCATATACTAATATGTGACGAGTAGGTGTTCATTGAGAGCAAACACATAATGCGAGGCGGTGGCTTTGACCCACAGGCCTTGGGCTTCTACCGTGACGGCATCCTGCCCTGTTAGTTCACGATTTTGCTTAGTACTATGAGATATTGTCAAAATATTTGGATCTGATTTGATGACCAAGTTTTGAATGGCGATTTTAACATCAATGTTATTTTATTCTCCGTGTTTTGATCAAGAAATTCTTATTTAACGCTCCGTGGCTGTTTATAACGGCCACGGAGCGTTAAATCCTTGCCTCTTTCAATAATTCTAATATCTGTAGACTACCACTTGTTGGCACTTGTCCTTAGTTTAGAATCTTTACAAATCCATTCTACATGTTTAAGCCGGAAGAAAATAACTAACGAAATTAATAGAATTACGGTCAATTGGCCCCTTCCAAAAAAAAGTCCCTTGATTTAATGTTGTTTTTATACGTTATTTTGTTTGAGTTCAACTACTTATTCATTCCGAATATACATTTAATATTATTAAGAAGCGACCGTAGCCCAATGGCTAGCGGCGTCGGACTTGTGGTCGCCGGTTCGATCCCCACCCATTGCACTACCGACGTAAACCCACTCGTAACACAAGCATTTTAGCTTTGCACGAGGGGTTAACAAGAGTTTTTGTAATCTACTAGAGATTACAAAAACTCGGCTAGTAGTAATCTTTAAAAAAAAAAGGTTGATTATTTATCTGAAATAGATAAATTTTATTTACATTAATTAATACTTATATGAATAAACTTAAAATGAAGAAGAAATATTATATTTATGTACATATTACCAAAAATTGGTTTTTAAGTTTCTTAATGAACCTGCACCAATTGTTTTAATTTAAAGTTCTTCTAGTGTGTTTAATATCTTAGTTTAAGTTTTACTACCCGAGTCCCGAAGTGAGGAAGCTCCGGTCAATTACCGCGTATAGCTAATCTCAGCCACTCGGAATGACCATAAATTGTTAACGACCGGTCTAGACACAACATGAATTACATGGATAACGATAGGGTTGCTCTCTTCATTTAATTAGAGCATTTATCTGTTCTATTTATGCCTGAAGTAATGAGAAAAGGTGGCAAAACATTCTTAACTCGTCAAATATGAATAAAGAGTGAGGGTTTTGTGGGAGCGAAATGTTTCTATGAACAGACGCTGTATATTTTCATTTTCAGAGGTGTAAATTTAAATGTTAACACATTTTGATTGGATTTTTTTATAGTTCCGGAGCCCATTCCATGCAAACATTAGCCAGATCAAATATTTTTGTTTTAGAAACCACATACTCAGTAAAGCGGTTATTTGAATTTGATTTGTAACCCACCATGAAACTCATAAGTTACGGTAGTAACGCGTCAAGGGAATCAGAAATCCCGTACATTTAGCATAAGGTAGTGTTTTGCTTACATTCTGATGCAAACCATGGCTTTGGTTAAGGATAACATTAGTTTAAACTTGTCCTACTGGATAGCAAATGGCTTGCCATTTTGCTGCAAGTTTCAAACAGGAATAGATGTTGCACTACTAACTTGTTCATATGTTAAGACTCGTTAAATAGTTTATGAGTATAGTAGCCGCGCCCCGGTTTTACCATCGTCACTCTGCTCCAGTGCGTCGGAAAATGATATTTTGTAGCCTGTATGTTAATCTAGCTTATAACTTATCCGCGTGCAAACTTTTAGCCAAATCCGTTACGTAGTTTTTGCGTGAAAGAGTATCAAATATACATTAATTCTAACAAACTTTCGCGTTTATAATATTAGTAGGATAGTAGGATTATCATGTGGATATATCGCATTTGTGAATAAAAGAAGAAATAATAGGATCATAATTGGAGAGGTGTCATTCCAAAAACTAACTAAAAACATTCGTTTTGACTGTGTTCTTAGTAGTGACAGTAGTTGCTTCTGACACCTGGTATTCTCGATTCGATTCCCACCCGGGATAATAATTTGAGTGCATTACGTGTTTGTTAAGTATCCCACAGTGCGGCAAACATCATAAAAAAAATCACATTAAGTTTTGACAATTGTCGTTGAGTTCGCTCAGGCCATCCTTATTTTGGTTACGTAGTTTAAGTATTGTTAAACATACTTACATCATGCATAATATCCTACGCGCATAATTCGGCAGATAAGCATATTATAACAATAAATACTTATACATGACAACAGGCCATTGTCTCCGGCAAATGGACCATCAGACGAAACAGACGTAACGATTCTTGCTTTATTTGCACTTAGGGTTGTCACCTCAAATTCTCCAGACACCATATTCAAAAGCATTCAAAGTTTCGCCAAGGATTTTTCGCGGACGGACTTAATGACCCCTTCGAAAACCATGACAAACAAAATGAATCTCAAAAGTAATCGATTCTATTCAGTCGAAAATATTTAAAAAGCCACTTGTCTGGACCCTCTTGAGTTAACGCGACGTCCAAGGGGCGTAATGTTTTAAACTATCAATTAGAAAGAAAGAAAGAAAATACATTTATTTATGGCACATACAAAAATAAAAAATGAGAAATTGATAATTTCTACTACAGTTAGGTATATGCACCATAAATGGGCACTGGATTCAGCATTAAGCTACTTTAATAATCAAAAAAATCATTGCGGCAGCGCTAGTTTTCTAGCCAGTCCCAGTTTTGAAGCCACGCATGCCTAAAATCCCATTAAAAAAAAAGTATACGGATAAAAATTGGTCGTATAGTTTCCAGTTTAGAATATGCCAACCCACTTCTTCCCATGATTATCATAAAAGGCGACTAAAGGTCATACAGCTGATGGATAGGCAGCAGCATCTATGGGCTCAAAGACACTCTCACCATACGATTACCAAGCATGTGGATTATGGCAATAACGCTCAACTACCCTGACTTGCCGAGGTTGGTGTTAAAAAGAGGCCCATGTTAAACTATGGACGTAAAGGGCCTGATAAAGTAATAAGGAGCCACATGTCTAACTATACATAATATGTATGTCCGAAAACAATAATTATACTTCCTTCTTAGAATGCAAAAAATAAAGAAAGGAAAAGCATTTATTTATGACACAGTCAAAGAAATAAAATAAAAATGCATGGTTTCTACTAGAATTATATGCACCATAAATTGGCACTGGTTTCAGCATTAAGCTACATGAATAATTTAAAAGATTATTGCGGCAGCGCTGGTATTCTAGCAGACCCAGTTCTGAATTACAATTCTTTCCTAATGAAACGTTTAATAACTAATCCTCTCTTTCTTTGTCTCCAGTTCCACAATGAACGGGCACAGCAATGGAGACATGAACAACGCCGGTGATATTCTCACGCAGAACCAGCATCGGGGCTGGTGGACCATTGGGCTCATCAACTCGCGCTACCGTTACCTCACTGCTGAGACCTTCGGCTTCAAGATCAACGCTAATGGCAGTAGTTTGAAGAAGAAGCAGATCTGGACCCTGGAGCCAGTTTCGGGAATCGGCACTGAGTGTGAGTTTCTTTTTATGAATTTTTTTTATGAATAAGGTTATAATATAGCCCATGCTACTTCTAAGCCTTTCTAGTGTTGAAGAATCAGTTAATGTTCCTAATCGGAACCAGTAGTTCCTGAGATTAGCATGTTTAAGCAAACAAACACTTCGGCTTTTTAATATATATAGAATAATTATAGATATATACAGTCTGTACAACGTCTCTTGTTTTATGAATATATCAAGTTCTAGACAAAAAACGTTGTAAAAAAAGGTTTTCGCTTTTTGGCGAATTTTAAGTCCAATATACCGATTCCGTCGTAATTGGTCAAGGATTGGTTCCGATAGATTGACAAATTCGATTCCTATCGGTTCTTTTTAACGAGATTTCGATGCTGAGACCGAAGCTATTTGCGCTCTTTTTGGATAATCTCATTCGATTCGACTGGTTAAAGGTAGTCCCACACTATAGTCAAAGAATAATTATACAAAATGCAATACAGTGAAAAAAAATTGTACCTACAAAATGCTCGTTTTGTTGTTACAACAAGATAGCAAAGTTATTGTTTTGTACAATATTCATATTTTATTGAAGTATTACAACAAAAACATCTTTTGGTCCATTTAATTATATAATTCATATTTTTTTTATAAAGGCAATCAGTTTGCTTGTTTATTTGCTACTAGCATCCTGCGCGCGGTTTCACCCGCGTAACTCCAATAATAGTAATAATCCTATAGCAGTAATAATAGTAGTAATCTCATAGCCTAATAGCCTTCTTCGATAAATGGGGTATCTAACACTGAAATATTTTTTCAAATCGGACCAATAGTTCCTGATATTACCGTTTTCAAGCAAACTCTTCAGCTTTTTACATTAACAATACATTAAAGTCGCGCTGTTAACCTGCACCGAACGGATTTTAGGAAGGTTAAATAAATTTATACAAAGAACATTTATTAGATTTAACTGCTATGTGGGATCACCTTTATGTCAACCAGATTTTAAGGCATCCTTATAAACAAAGTTATGGATGAAACCCAATTTTACGCTCAAATTTCAGGCATTGATACAGATAATTAATTATTGACGCCGGCCATTATTTTTTATTTTGTTTTTAATTTACTCTGGACCTTTGGTATATTATTATTTTCTTTTATTGTTATTATTCAGCCAATGAATGATGGACTATAAAGAAAGAAAAATATTTATATATAATGCACTGATTTTGAAGAAAAAAGAACATGATATATCTACGTAATTCCTTAATAGAAAGAATCTTTTCTGTGCACCATAAATAGGTACCAACTTCCGATTAACACATTTATGTATGAATGTAGCGCTGGTATTCTAGTTTAACGGGGACGGTAGTATCATGAGCAAAGAGTGACATTCTGTGATTTGTTACCTTTGGTAGATCGTTAATGTAGATGATGTATAAGATCGGCCCTAAAACACTACCTTGAGGCATGCCGTAGATCGTAGTTCTGTAGTCGGATGTTTGATTATTAACAGATTGATACAGTTATTGTACTTGATAATAATATTATATCAACAGGAAAAAGGTTAATTTACCTAAGCGACTTATCTGGGCATCGCATATGGGCGTCTGGGCGACCTTTTTTATATATATATTTTTTTTTAAGATTACTAGCAAAGTTTTTTCACACTACTAATATCGTTGTTAATCCCTCGTGCAGAGCTAAAATGCTTGGGTTACGAGTGGGTTCAACGTTGTCGAGGCCGTCGGTAGTGTAATGGGTTGGATCGAACCGGGGGGCGACCACATAATCGAAAGCCCGACGTCCTAGCCATTGAACTACGGCTGCTTCTTTAGCTATGCTATCGACAATGTTTGTGAAACCGAAATCCAAACGATCAAATCGTTTGTTTCAAAGAAGCACCAACCAATGAATGCTCGTCATTTTTTAAATAGTATCGCTTAATGATGTGCCAAAAGTCAAGTAAGATACATTTGCGTTAGCGATTTTATGCTTGCGATCACTGTGCTGTAGTGGCATTTTGTCTACGCCTTTTGATCCGATTTGAAAAATTCTTTTAGGCCGTGATTCCACCAAACCGTAGACGAGAGGAGATGTTTTTTAAACAACCAATAGAATCGCGTTATTGAGACATCTTCTCTCTGCTCAGCTTCAGTGAGATATGTAATATTTGTATGGCTCGATGGAAGCGGAGATGTGAGCTGTGCGCGGACGACGCACAGCGGAGACGAGAGATGTGAGCGGCGCGGAGTGATCGATGTCACCCTCCCGCCGCGGCGCCGGTAGTAACCCGCAGAGCCCCGAGCGCGAGCACTCAATGCCTCGCACACTCGCAAGGCTAGCCAGCACACATCTCTGCTACACTACGCATTTCCGCACAGCTTCGGTGGGTTCACCCGAGCTGAAAAACATCTTCTCGCACAGCACACAGCACACCGCACACATCTCCACTTTAGTAAAGTCCCGGCCTTGGTGTTATATAGCCCATTTACCGAAGAAGGCTATATTTAATTATGAAGTTCTCACGAAATCGGAGTCTACGCGGGTGAAACTAGTCACTGGTACGAGGAAACTGTGTGGTAAAGGGCGTCTAACAAGTCAGATACAGCTAAGTTGATACGGGGCCATCTAGGACTGCTGATTCACTACCTATTGATTTTGATTTTGATAGCGTTTGTGCCAATATAACTCCACATATTAGTAATCCTGCAGCAACCCATGACTCATAAGGCATTTAAAAAAATACCTACATCCGGTCTGCTACGGCCTAGGCTTACAAATTCTTAGTAAAGTCATAGGAAGGAAACATAAACAATGTTTTTGAACACCATATACGAATTAACCGTCAAGTTATTTTTAGATCTTACTATGACCATTATGGTTGTAAGTATTTTACTCTTTTATTTCAAACTCCAACAGCCCGTTTATGTCCACTGCTGAACAAGAGCGTCTTCTTGATCTTGGAAAGCTATGGTGATCGTAGTATGATGGTGACTAACCTTGAGTTGATAGATGCAACTGCCCAACCATCAGCTGTATATCCCTTAGTCGCCTCATACCCATTGGAAGACATGAGGTGGTTGTTTTTTTTTTCTTTCGTGGTGGAAATATTTTACAGACTTCCCACCGTCTTGGGGAAAGACGCGGGGGGCGTGTGGGACTCCATCACTAGCTCCCGGCTCTATATAGGGGTGGTATATTCTATGCCAGAAACCACATGACTGTGTGACAATGGATGGGCAGCAGCATCTATTATATCATCAATCACTAATCCACTTGCCAAGTGTGGCGATTATAGCAATACCCCACAAAGAATCCGGCTTTCCATGGTTTGTTAAGAGGAGGCTCATGTTCAGCCGTGGACGTAAACTGATAAAAACAGTGGTTGATCATCATCAGCCCGTATAACGTCCACTGCTGAACATGGGCCTCCTCCCGAGAGAGGGCAGTTGCCATAGTCACCACGCTTGGCAGGTGGGTTGTAACCGCAGTATTATGTTGTACCACACAAGGAAACGCTGCTGCCCGTTCCTTGATATACGATTATTATAGATGATGTTATAACAATCGGGACCAACGGTAAGCACGTTAAGACGTGCTTTCCGTGGCACGGAGGGTAGGTCCTCAACCAACCAGAACCGAAAAGAACCTCCCCTCTTTTTATCAACTTGCGCGTGAAACCATTCAAAAATGATGCAAATAAATAAACTGCCGAAATAGAATCCGTCGCACAAAAAGTCGACAACGACATTTTTGTCACCCCCGTACTAATTGTCGCAAAAACTCCCTTGTGCGACCAGACTTAATTAAACGGGGAGCCGCGGGCGCATTGGGGTAACGAAGGGTATATCTGTCACTATTGTTATTGGGGAAACGAATGAGTATTTTGAGGGATAATTTGTGTTATAAGTTAGTTTAGTTGGAAAATATTAATGTTAAGAAAAAGTATATTAACAAAGTATTTGTTTTAAATCTAGCTGACCCGACAGACGCTATCCTGTCTTAACTAAACTCTATATTAGTGATGGGTAACTCATCATTTTTATATGAGGTTGAGGGAGTACCTCATTTTGCCTCGCGAGGTCCTCACGAGGTACCCCTCATTTGAGGCGAGGAGTCGTATGTCAGCGTATCTTACGAGCCGAGCCGAGCCCGAGCCGAACTCAGCCGAATTCAGCCGATAGTCCGAGGCAGCGGGGCGGACGGTTGCGTCGACTCATAAGTACTCACGATTCTGATTTTTACGTCTCCCTCACTCACATAATTTTCTTTCACTCATGAATTTTTGACACGTGAATGAGTAGTGAGGTGGTTCAATGTTGAAATTTGAGTAACTCTTTCAATTTGCGATCACGAGTACCTCAAATGAGGCACCTCATGAGTGAGGGACACATCTCTACTCTATATTAAATTGATCTTTTTATATTTGGTGATCTCTAAACTAACTGTGATGTGCATTAAGAGCAGCACGTATTCTGTCAATGTTATGTTAAACGCCATATTACATTAAAAAGTTTCTTTTGTCAAAAGGGCTAAGGTTATATAACAAATTTAATATTGTGTTTAATTATTATTAAATTTTTCTAATCTTCTTTCTAATTTCCTTATTTTTTTCTTTTGTAAGAACCTTCTCCCGATAATAACAAACACAACAAACAAAGAATTAGTGAAATCTGTCCAACCACCCGTGATGCCGTGACGAAGGAAGATAGGGATTAAATTTTATATAATATATGTATACAGGGTGTCCCAAAAGGTTAAGTAGCTGGGAAAGGGGGTGACAGGGGTGGACACAGTGGTCACTAGAAAAATAAAAAAAAATCCGCTCTGGGTATTTAAAAAAAAAAATTGCATTTTTTTAAAAACTTAAAATTTTACACTTTGTTATTTTTGATGTTGATGTTGATGACCTTGTTGTAATTGAAGATTACATAACAGCATTTTTTTAAAATACAGCCATATTTATAGGTACAGTTAGCACAAGGTGTAAAATTTTTAGTCTTTTAAAAAATGCCATTTATTTTTTTAAACACCCAGAGGGGATTTTTTATATTTTTCTGGTGACCCTTGTGACCATCCCTATCACCCCCCTTCCCAGCTACGTAATCTTTTGGGACACCCTGTATAGATAACGAGCTGAATTTTTTCACGCTACTAGTGTAGTATTCTTGTTAACCACTCGTGCTAACCTAAAATGCTTGTGTTACGAATGGGTTCACGTTCGTAGTTCCCCACTCATTAGTGGGGACCGAACCGGCGACCACAAGATCGTAACTACGACGCCCTAACCATTGGGCCACGGCCGCTTAATAGTATCAGAATAATAATTATTTAGTATAATTAAATAATGATATTTAACTTCCCCACTAGGTTTTTTTATTCAGCACTTTGGTATTCATTCATATACACTTGTACTTGTCAGAATTACAATGTTATGAGATAAACTAGCTTCCCGAGCGCGGTTCCTATGGGAATGGGTGTTACCCGCGTAACACCCATTCCCATAGAAGCTTATTAATTTTTTTTTATTACGTTCCTCGATAAACATATTATAGTGTTAGATAGGTATCTAACACTATAATATTGTTTCAAGTCGATCCAGTAGTTTCTGATATTACCGCGTTCAAGCAAACAAACAAACTCTTAAGCTTTATTTAGTACTAGCTTCCCGCGCGCGGTTTCACCCGCGTAGCTCCCGTGCCCGTGGGAACTTCGTAATAAAATATAGCCTATAACCTTCCTCGATAAATGGACTATCCAACACTGAAAGATTTTTTGAAATCGGACCTGTAGTTCCTGAGATTAGCGCTTTCAAACAAACTCTGCAGCTTTATAATATTAGTATAGATAGATAAAAAATAAAAAACTAACTAACTGATAATTTTTACTCGATGAAATATCCGACTAGGTAACTAACAGAAGTAGGCAATAGCAAATCTACAGACCACATAGTCCGTCATAATCCGTCCGTCATGTAACAATTAAAGACGTGAGTGGATGAAGGTGATATGTCGCATTTTCGAGTTTTTGTGTTTTTTTGCATAGATGAAGATGATATGTCAATACAATACGACTACAGATCTTAAACCGTCCATTTAAGGTTTTACGAGACAACTACATTCATCTTAGCACCTCATTTTTAATATCTAAACTTGCAGAAAAGTTTACTTTTGTTTAAGAAAAAAGGAGTTATGTCAAGATTTTTTTTTTTAATTTAATAATAAAAATATAAATTTGTTTCGTTGCTTTCATACCATTAATACTTCAGGTTATTTACACAACTTGGCATCATAGTTTAAGACAAACATTAGTTTTGTAGCGACTTATCTCAAAAAATAAAAGTGAAACTTTAACTTCGATTTACTCCAAATTTAAATTATGTGATTTATCACCTTCATCCACTCACGTCTTCATTATTATTTCTGTTATGTAATTATTATTTTAAGAAGAAATTAAAAACGCATCAACATTGCAAGTCGTCACACTATATCTAAGTAACACCTGAGGGCACCACCGAGGGATTTAGCACCACGACTACGGTTGCCACCTTTTTTTTTGTTTCATATTACAAAAATTGAATAAATATACTTTTGGTCAATTCAGGACAAAAAATAGTACACAGTATTTTTAATAATTTTTCCACGTGTATAAAATAAAATAAAATAAAAAAAGTTTTTATTCACGTAAACCTATTACAGGTATTTGTAAATATTCAAAACATATTTGGCTTATTTTTGATTTAATTAATTAATTTTATTTGTTTATTGCTACGTATAATAATAGTTTATATAACTTTAGCCTAAAAGCTGTCAGGTATGAAAGTACAATATTATTGTATTATTTTATATCTATGATTAAATCTAAGTTTTGTCCTTTGAGTATGTTATTATTTAGACGGACCATAAGTATCTCGACGAACGCGCTTTAGTGCTACCACCGGATCCAATACGCCCCAACTGAGAAGATCCGGCGAAACAAACTCAGTGGGGTTATTTTACTGCCGGTTTCAGCGCGGCCTCATCGAGACGATCCGGCGAAACATACTCAGATGGGCATGTCCAATAAGTTTAGGTCCAGTTACTTTTATTATTTAGTTGGCATGTATGATCCATAGAGTGCCGGTTTTAGATTCTGTCCGGAGGCTGTCAACTAGCTTAATTTTTGAATGGGGTGAATTTTTGTTTAACAAAAAAATGGAGTACTTTATGTACCTACTATATTATTTTCGTATATTATATAGAACATTTGATGATGTACGATACTATATAAAATAGTACGGGTGGCAACCCTAACCACGACCCAGGGTGCCACTGAAGTTGAAAATGCAGATACATAAAGATTATGTGATCACTGGCACCGCCTACAGACGCTCAATAGTGGCGAAACGGCGAGAATCCCACCCTAGCTAACCTACGACCTTTCACCAGTCTATCTAAATCAGTGGTTCCCAACCTTTAAGCGATGAAAGACCATTTTACTAAATGTTTATCTCGTTACGGACCACCTGTTTTGCGTAATCACCCTAAAATTGAGTATAACAATAACTTATGTATATTATAAAATACTATGTTTAGTGAATAGATATTTTGCTGCGTCGCAATATTCTTTTGGCAGTTTTCAGGTCCATTTCCTTTGCTTCCAGGGACCACCAGTGGTCCGCGGACCACCTGTTGTGAACCACTGATCTAAATGGACAAATTATTTATTTTATTTGTGAAAAACAGGTATTTTTACAAATAGAGATGTTGTATAAATAGTAACAGTTTCTGAATAGAGGATCAACTTTCATCAACAACTTTTTTTTTTTTCGGAAGGACTTACGTTGTTAGCCACTAGGCTTTTGCTACTTCACCGGGCATAAAGGCGAGCAGAGTTCCAGCCTTTTTCATCATCATCATCAGCCTGTGTATAGGCGTGGAATAATGACATTGAGTAGCAGTTTCAATTATTTAAGCTTAAAAATGACGATACTTCCACACAATCTTCATCCCCCTCTCCTTTCAACACCCTACAAACTTTTTTTCGCTGTAAAAAGAAGCCTATTTCTGTGTACCAAATTTCATTTTGATCTGTTCAGTAGTTTTGGCGTGAAATGCTGACATACAGACAGACAGCAGAGTTAATGTTAGTGCGCATTTTATGATACATGCACTTTAACCTTATGATATAATAGATCTCATTCCACTGCAATCGCGTGCCTCCCCGCCCCATCCATCGATCTCAACTAGGGGTGGGGTTGGCTCCCTAAATGTCAAGGTGAGCACACAAACAGCTGAACCCCACCTGTTCAGTGTTTACTCCTATATAAAAACAGATGAAGTGGTTTAAATTTGAAATATTATAAGCGTAGTAAAACATTCTTAAAATATTAATTAGGTATATGAATAAAGACTTTTAAAATCTATTTATCCAGTGAGATTGCTAAATCATCTTAGGCCTTATTTTCGCCTTCCATCAAGCGAGATTATGGTCAAACGTAAGCCTATGTTTAATAAAAAAACTAAAAAATATTGGACCGCATTTTTTTAATTTAACAAATCAATAATAGTGAATAAGATACAGAGCAAAAACAAAGTATAAAGTTCAGGAGAAGGGGGCTTATGACGTCACTATTAGGTAAAATTGTATCTAGAAGTGACGTTACACAAAATTTCAACACGCTGTGCCGTCGTCATTTTTTGTTTGAGGAACGAAAAAAAAATGCGTGTAATAATCTTATATGTTTTAGTAATATAACTGACGGACTAAATAGATTTTTTAAACGACAAAAAAATATTTGACTAATGTTATTAAGAATTTTGAAGAATATTTAACTAGAGAGCTGCCCCTGATTATTATGGGTATACAGGACACATACACCATTAAATCGTTATTTTTTTTGGATGGACATTTATGTAGTCCGTCACGAGGCTTTCACTACTTCCCCGGACTTAAAGGCGTTAAAGGCGAGCAGGGCTCCAGCCGTATTAAACGGTTTATAAGCTACAAGATAACATCGTTCTAAAACTAGCTAATACTTACTTGCAAAGAAGGGGAAAGGGAACAAAACAATGTTACACCCATCCAGGATATCAAATTCTCTAGAGTCTGTCCTCGGTTAGAAAATGTCTCTTAGATATAATTCCATTAATATGTTGACCATTATAAAGCTACAGTCTTACCCAAAGGCGTACCTAGCCTTTGCTCCAAAGGGGGGTGTAACACACTAATATTATTTCGTTCGTATTTGGAATAAAAAGTGGTCGTTTGAAAATAACTAGGGTATATATTTATTTGTATCGAAAACAGACAAATAATTATATAAATAAATAGATTCTTCGGAACTTCATAACTAATTATAGCCTATAGCCTTCCTCGACAAATGGGCTATCTAACACTGGAGTATTTTTTTAAATCGATCCTCTTCAGCTTAAACACGAAAGTTTGTGAGAATGGATGGATGGATGTTTGTTACTCTTTCACGCAAAAACTTCTGAATGGATTTGGCTGAAACTTTTCACGCGGATAGTTTATAAGCTCGATTAACATATAGGCTACAAACAATCAAGCTTCAACCCACCGGAGCAGAGTAAAGCGGGTAAAACCGCGGGTCGCAGCTAGTATATTAGTATAGATGACAAGTACACAAAAAAATGGAATAGACAAAGTTCAAAAAAGGTTCGATTCGTGAATGTTTTATCTTTCCATTTAGTACTCCGCGACGCGCCGCGACGGGTCGAATTGTGTTAGTGTATACTAATTACTAAGTCCCGTATGAAAGAACACTTTATACTAAGACTTTAATCGCCCTCTTGACCCTGAGTTTTAAAGATAAGATTTAAAGCTAAGTATTGTTATTTCGTACCAGTGCAATTGTATGTACGGGATGAAAGTTGTCGAAGGCATCTGCCCTCCTCTAAACCCTCTAGGTACGCCTATGGTCTAGCCATTAAGGTTTCAACACTTTCAACAGCACCGCGTCTCCATTACGCTGCTGCCGTTATTTTAGACGCACAGAGCTTTGTCGGCGAAACACTCGAGTACCTTCGATTTACGATGAAAAGTTACCAGTCATTTAGACGGGAAGATAGCAGTGTTTTGTTTACATGAATAAATTAAGGGCTAGGCTACATATAAGGTGCTTTCAAAATATGTGCCATCCCTTTAAAGGTTAGTTGTGATTAAGTTTCTGTGAAATTATCAATTTTATTTTTCTTAAAAAGAAAAAATGATATTAAAATTCATGTTTATTTGAAATAAATTCCGATCAGCAGTTGCGCATCAATAGCTGTACTTCCTACATTGTGGTGTGGGTCCCAAGGGAGTTACATTTTTCACGGAACTTGGTGAGCCTCGGGGCTCATTGCCATTTCCAGTGTGTACCACTGTTGATCCTGGCTTACAAGAATTGCAGTGGTGGGTGGGAGTGTGGTAAAAAAAAAACATTTCTTTCATTCCTTACTCTGGAAATAAAGGAAAGGCTACTAAGTGTAATAATAGGTAATCCAATCAGGATGTCAGTGATACTCGTATTAGCCTTAACCCGTTTGCCCACTGAATTGAGTCATTGAATGCATTGTATCATTACAAAAGGGTTATCTACTGCCTGTCGATAGTAATTGATCTCTTTATTACAACGTTATGGTCCTCGGTTTTGATTACAAGAACGATTGGCGCCGCGCCTCTGCGTCTATTTATTGGATCCAATCTTCAACTAACAAAAGGCATGTACGAGTTAATAAAATAGCTTTATCCTTATGCCATGTGAAATATTCCCCAAATGTCTGATAGGTCCCAAAACATAAAGCAAAACCCTCCTTTGGGAGAGGCCCGTGTTCAGCAGTGGACGTTATACGGGCTGATGATGATGGCACTTAAACTGCGCCAGGACGTCTGCAGAAGTTTCTCAAAGAATCTTTATTTCTCAAAAAGAAGTAGAAAAAAAACTATTCTATACCAATATTATAAAGTGGTAAAGTATGTGAATTGTTTGTGAGGTTATAAAAGATTATCTCTAGATCTACTGAACCGGTTTTGAAAAATCTTATACCAATAGATGGTCAGGTGCGTAGTACTCGCAACCAGCGTCCGTGTATGACCAGATGTATGAACGTGGACGAGGCAAAGGGGGTGTGTAAGGATCGTAGCAGGTGGCGTTCTGTAGTTTCTGCCTACCCCCATGGGAGAAAGCCGTGATTATTATGTATGTATGTATGTATACCAATAGAAAGTGAGATCAATTATTAGAGATTAAATCATTTGTGAATGTCATATGCTATATTTTAAGCCAATTTTTCCACAGGAATAGGAATCTCATCAGGATCAGGGATCGCGGAATGTCAATAATTAATATTGATAAAAAGGCCCGGTGGTTAATCCATACTTATCTGAATCGTTGTAAATACCTATTGAATAATCTATGTATTCCATAAAACAAATTTTAGTTTTTAATGTGGTAAAATCTTCTGCGACATAACTCTTTAACTGTCCATCTTGAAAAAAAAAACGAAAGCTGAACGACGAAAATCTTCATAATTGTAAGTTGTATACTAAAATTGAATGAGGTTTAACCACAAATTTTGTCTCCAGGCCGGATCTACCTGCGCTCTCACTTGAACAAGTACCTGGCCGTGGATTCGTTCGGAAATGTCACCTGCGAGTCGGATGAGAAGGAGCCAGGAAGCCAGTTCCACATCAGGTAATTATTTGAGATGGATGAATATTTTTCACACAGGAATATTAAGTTAAAGTAAAGATAATATATATGTATATGATAATAGTGCCTATTTCAAAAGCTCTTTAACCATTGGAAAGCTAAATTCACCTATATTTTATTATGAATTTCCCACGGGAACGGGAGTTACGCGGATGAAACCGCGCGCGGGAAGCTAGTTATATATACGTTATTTATGGCTATTTTTATGTATGTGATAAATGTATACCTTTCTTCAATGTAAAGAGATTATTAACGGTTAAGTTGTTTGACAATTGAACGTTTTAGTTAACAGTTCAAGCAAATAAGTAGGTACGTCAATACTTTCTTACAAATACAAAGGCTTCAGCAAAGTCATGTCTATGTCTAAAAGTGGATGTTCATTGTTACTTTTAAATACTATTTATTCTTAACATAATGTTGTTTTCTATTTCAATTGGACACAGCTATCTACATACACTGGGACGCAAGTGAGTTGTATTAATAAAAACCCAGCTAATCTACATATAACAACTCCGAGTACATACTCGTATTATATAACAACATAGAATTACAAATGCAAAATGACTAAATGTATGACTTTATTAATGACTAAAGTTTTATTTTTAATATGGCAACTGATTATCGAGGAAATATTTCTAGACAATGAACACTTTTTTATTCGGATTTACATCACGATGTAAATGTAAATCCGTGATCCCTCACGGGCTTATAACTAGAGAGACGTGTAAATAATGTATTTTTTTTTTAAATATAATTATTTATATATTGAATAGTTACAACATGATCAAGCATTAAATATAAATATGGAAGTACTATAGACACACGCAAATATGCAATTATTGATACATAGAAAAAAAACTAATTAAGATTTTTTTATCTCCTGAAAAGTTTATACGTAGGACTTGTGATCTTGAGGTCGCCGGTTCGACCCACCCATTGCACTACCGACGTGAACCCACTCGTAACACAAGCATTTTAGCTTAGCACGAGGGGTTAACAAGAATTCTAGTTAACTGCAAAACTCGGCTAATAATAGTAAAAATAAATTAAAAAATATGATATCCGGTGAACTAGCAGAAGTCTCGTGGCTAACTTCCACGAGGCTTCTGCTACTTATTAAATGGTTAAAAAATTACAAACTAGGTAATTTGCGCATTTCCTCCTTGGGACTTGGCCCTCGTCTCAGCGGCGCTGGCCTGGGATTGCGGAATAACTGTTTTTTTAAGGGAACCGCTTGATGAACAGATCATGAGTTATATTAATTTAGCCTTAGACTTAGCGCTTAGCTCATTTCAGTCGATCGTACAAAAAATTGGCTATGTATGCTATGGTATGGTCGCTCTGGCAACCAGTATACCACTGAGTGACTTTCGAATGTGCCAAAGCACCATAGGTGCACTAAAAACAAAAAAAACATGGCGACTGTGACTTTTAGATTTTTACATAAGTTTTATTTTAGTCTAATTGGACGCAATTTCTCACTTAATAACTTCAGAAGCCAGGGTGAGCGAAACCGGTTTTAAAATAATTCAAGATTTCTTTTAAATATTGTAAATGCTTGATTTAAATCTCTTTCCTAATTCAAATTGGTTGTTACATATTGGTCTATAAAATCAATTGTCACTTCGCAGCTTGAATCGTGAGCGCCATGCCACCTTTAAATTACCTGACTACACAAACCTGACGGCTGACACCGCATACTAATACAATACAGTATAATAAAATACAATACAAGAGGATATAAAACAAGGCAGTAATACAATGAGTCACCGGAACTCGGGTTGTCGCACGCAGTAGTAAATGCATTTGTTTTTTCGACTGACATTCGTAAATTTTATTGCTTCATTAGCAAGGATTTATGGCAATTAAAATGTTGGCAGTAGTAATTAAGGCTTGTAACATGGTATGAGAATTTAATACACCCTTAAATTAAATTTAAAACTCAAAGCTGGGAAAAAAAAGGGTTGCACATCAAAGTTGCATTTATCTAAGAAGAATATCATCATCTAAGAAGAAAGAAAAATATTTATTTATAACATGATATAAATAGGTAATTGACAAAATATTGTGTGCAACATAAATATGTTCCAATTAGGGTTGCCGTCCGTTTTATATTATATAGTACCTATCGTACTATATTTCAGCCAAATGTACTAATATTATAAAAAAATATAATACAGTACTACAAAAAGTACTATATTTCTTTCGATTATCCAAATCTCAACCCTTTTCAAAATTTTGAAAGCACGCGCAGCGCGGCATTTGAAAAAAATGAATTGTTGATTTTTTTTAATATGGATCTATCATGCTCAGTTTCTTATAATTATTTTAAAGGTAAAAATACTTTGATGGCCAAAGCAATGAGTATTAACGAATACACATGGAAAAATAAATAATGATTCAAAATATATGTGTACTATTTTTTTTCCTGAATTCCCCAAAATTACTATATATTTTGAACATACATTTCACGGACACAAAGTACACCCAGACTCAGAACAATTATTTGTGGTTCACACAAATAATTGTCCCGGGTGGGAATCGAACCCAGAACACCAGGTCCCAGAAGCAACTACCGTAACCACTGAGCCACCGGTGCAGTAAATGTTACCAATTAATAATTAATTTTACATACTCTGTAACTATTTGACAAGTAGGTACTTGAAATGTTTGTTAATACCTAAGTGCTGAATAAATATAGTTTATTTCAATAGTTTTATAATGACGAAAGAGTAGCTTTAGATGTTGTTCGTTATAAAACAAATTTATTTTATTATTTCTCTTTATAAGTATCTAAGGAGCATAGTTAAAGTCGCTAAGTATACTTACATCGTCTCAAGTTGGACATAAGTAATTACAGTTAAACTTGAGATATTAGTGAACAGTTTGAGTCCTCCAATTTTATATTCTGAGTCATGTCTCAGCTTGCCAAATAACGGGGATAAGAATGAGTCACAGTGAATCACTCCTCTAAGTTAGGACGACGGGAACAGGCGCCAGTCTACTGGCAACACTGAGAGGTCTCATATGTTGATTTGTGGTAACAAAGTGTACTTTTAAGTTTTGGGGTAATATAGCTTGGGAATTTTGTATTAGATAGCCCATTCATCGATAGAGGCCATACTTTATAGGCTATATTTATTTATGGAGTCCCAATGTGAACCCGATTTACGTGTGAGAAACCGCGCGCGGGAATAAATCGATAATAGAAATTAATACCTAGATGAGACACACACAAATAAATATATATATATAGTTTAAAAATATTAAAACATTTTTATTATAGATATTTATATTATTAAATATTGGTATTAAATTAATATATCTTAATTTCTGAATTACACACTATCTACCTACGTCATTTACCCAATGAATTCCACTATCCATCCAAAGGTTCTCTGGAAGAAATTGCTTTATGCGATAAGACCGTTCATTGTACTGTGTCTATTATATTTTCTTTGTCCTGTATTCTATTCTATTATATTATATTCTAAGGTGATAGTATTATATTATTATCATGTTACAAAAAAAACTATTAATTAATATTTATTGGTATATCTGATATAATCGTAGCCGTGGGGTCAATTTATACATCATTTGAAATGGGAATGTGCATATTTAATATTGCAAACATAACTCTCGCATCGAACTCGCGACCTCTCGAACATTGAGACTTAAGTTAATACCGCTAGGTGTCATAAATTTACCATATAAATTATTTAGAGACACATTCAGTGTGCATTGACCTTTACAAAGTCTAACATATAAACATGTGTTTTAAAAACAGTTAAGATTTTTTTTAATGTAACTTTTAGCCCCCTTACTGTCGGCACAATGTTTTGTAGAGTGATATTTTGAAGCCTGCATAAGCTTATATTCTGTTTGTTTGCTAAATCTACACTCTTAATATAAAAAGAGAACATTTTTATCATCATCATCATCAGCCCGTATAACGTCCGCTGATGAACATGGGCCTCCTTCCGAGGAAGGGTATTTGTCATAGTCACCACGCTTGGCAGGCGGGTTGGTGACCGCAGTATTATGTTGTACCACACAAGGAAACGCTGCTGTCCGTTCCTTGATATACGGTTATTATAGATGATGTTATAATAATCGGGACCAACGGCTTAACGTGCTTTCCGAGGCACGGAGGATAGTCCCATAACCAACCAGACCCGGAAAGAAATCTAAGAATTTACACAAAGATTTCCTGTCCGGAGTGGGGTTCGAACCCACTACCTCCGAGATTTAAAGTGAGCCAAATACCGCTACACTACGGAGGTTGTCGGTTTTTTTATATTTGTATGTAATTTAAAAAGAATTAAGTCATTTTCATCGAAGTTATAGTAATTTTAGATATTTTAAATTCTAATGATTCGCTAGGATTTACTCAAGTACCTTACCCCCGGTACTCCAAAATCCTGTCAACATTATAATGAGTATAAATACTCACAAACGTAGGCTACCCCAAAATTATTGATCCTTCATTTGTATAGGGGACTGACTTAGGGTTGCAGACTCCTAAAGGACAATAAACCTTATATTAAGGTAATAAAAGTTTGTTTTACATTGGCCAATTGAAGGTTATTTGAAGGTTGAACGGGCGCGTGCCAGGATAAGGTACTCAGTTATTTTAAAGGTTTCATTCATCTGATGTTATGGAAATATTGTGCTGACCGTGCCTTATCGATGTTTACATCTGTAAATACATTTAAATTTGATTTTTAAATGAAATGAAATTTGATTGTAATTTTTCATTTAATTTAAAAATCAAATTTAAATGTCGTTACCGATAAATTACATAAAGTACGTTAGTTAATTAGGTACCTATAGAAAGTTTTGACAAAAGGCATAAAGATAAAAAAATTAGGTATAATAAGTCCGTCAGTGACTAAGTATAAGTATATAATTCATATATTTTAGTTATTGATTTTTATTTATTGTTGTAACTATACATATGACGTGAAGCTGGACTGACAGACAAGTCATTAGCTAATCCGCAAAAGATTTTAGTTGCGATATTTTTGTATTTAATTAAGTATATTAATCATATTTAATTGTGTATAACTGACAAGTGCAAGTGTATGTAAATACCTAAGTGCTGAATAAATATCGTTTAATTCGTTTAATTCATCATATTATCACGTAATTTCAAGCAGTGCCTGTAAGCACTGAAATTGGCAGCTAGAATGAGACCTGCATTCTGTAGATGACAGAACCAAAATCACCAACCAGAGCCGGAAAGAATTTACACAATCTGTTCAGCGTGGGGATCGAACTCCCGACCTCCAAGATTTAAAACGAGCCAAATAACGGAGGTTGTCGGTGAGTATTAGTTACTACTAAAAAAGGCGTAAATGTTATGATAACTAGTTAAAACGCGATTTCCAAGGTACGTAGGAGAATGCGTGCCTTAAAAAGCACGTAAGATTTTAAAATTTTAATAAATCACGATTTAAAAGTGTAAGAATATTTTAGTATTAATAAAAAAAAGTCGATAAATCGGTTCAGTAGATCCAGAAATTACCTACAACTAACCGCCTCCAAATAGAAATCATGTAAGATTTCTCTCATTTTGCTGTCTCATATCATACGAGTCGATATAAAACAAATTTCTATGTTCTTAATGTTATCTACATTTCACTTCCAATGATGACTATTGCTAGTCATGCCCAAGAAGATTGAAGTACCGCGTGGAGAGCTTACTCGAGTTAATTGGAGGAATTCAGTCTTTACAGATTATTAAAAAACAGGTGGAGAGTTGCGCTTATTAATAAAAGTATTGTCTTGATTTATCTTCGTCTTTCTATATATATAGTAGTATTAAAGATACGGGTGCGTTATATGAACAAAAATATATGGAAAGTGAAAGTGAAGGGTGTACTCTCTATACGAAGAAGACACCCGAAAAGGTTTTTAAAGTTTGTTTAATCAAATCGAAATATACGCGCACGTTGTCGCGGGTACTTACAAGTTAATCTACCTATAGGTATTAATATGATAAAAAGGAAATGTTTGTCCTTTTTTTCGAATAAACTCAAAAACTACTGAACGGATTTCGAAAATTCGTTAACCATTAGAATGTTTCATTATCCCTGACTAATATAGGCTATTTTTTTACTATAAAAAATAGGGTTCCCTACTAAAATTTCAATAATGTAAACCGAGATATCAAAAAAATTATATAAAATGTCTTTCAACAGTTTCAACACATGCGCTGCGGAAACTATGAATGGTTAAACTATTATATTTATATAAAGCAAGGAAATATTATTACATCTAAGTCATAACTCCATGTTTATGTATGTCAACGCTTCATGTTCAAAGGTTAAACCCATATACATTTCTGGTTGGCATTTCAATAGAATGCAGCTAGAAGTTTATGTTGCCCCGCGGTTTCGCCTGCATTAGTTGTAGCGCTGAACACTAACACCTTCATTAAGTAGAAAGCTATTATTTTAATGCTACAAACAGACACATCAATTTTATCTTATACGAATATATATAAGACATATTGATAGACTCCGTTGCGTAGAGGTATTTGGCTCGCTTAAAATCTCGGAGGACGTGGGTTCATCCATTTAATAATCGTATATCAAGGAACGGGCAGCAGCGTTTCCTTGTGTGGTACAACATAATACTGCGGTCACCAACCCGCCTGCCAAGCGTGGTGACTATAGCAAATATCCTCCCCCGGGAGGAGGCCCATGTTCAGCATTGGACGTTATACGGGTTAAATAAATAATAAACAATATAATAAACTAGCTTTCCGCGCGCGGTTTCACCCGCGTAACTCCCGTTCCCGTAGAAACTTTATAATAAAATATAGCTTATAGCCTTCCTCGATAAATGGGCTATCTAACATTGAAATAATTTTTCAAATCGGACTAGAAGTTGCTGATATAAGCGCGTTCAAGCAAACAAACTCTTCAGCTTTATCTATTACTAGATTTCCGCGCGCGGTTTCACCCGCGTAACTCCCGTTCCCGTAGAAACTTTATAATAAAATATAGCTTATAACCTTCCTCGATAAATGGGCTATCTAACATTGAATTTTTGAAATCGTAGCAGTAGTTCCTGAGATTAGCGCGTTCAAACAAACAAACAAACAAACTCTGCAGCTTTATAATATTAGTATAGATGGCAAATAACTCATTATTAGGTTCCAATTCCTTGCGTTTTTATACTCGTGATAATTTCTCATCAAAATGTCCGTTTGGAATAAAACAAAAAGTATTTTACTTCTACATAAATATGCTTGATAAATAATGCTTAATTTGGATAAATCCATTTATAGAGGAAGAATAAAGTCCATTTATAGAGGAAGGTTAAAGGCGATATTTTATTTTCAAATAAATTAGGGATCCGTAAGAAAATTGCGATTTTGTAACCCAAGGTGTAAAAGCGAAAACCTATTTATGTGCGCTGCAAAAACTATTGACATTAGAACAAAATAATGTACTACGGGTTTGTAGGTCTTATTAAGATCTACAAAAAAGTCTGCGAGAGCATATATCTAACTATTATAGTTTAGTCACAATAACCGCTTTTATGTTCATAAAAAAATATTAAATCGTCTGAAGAAAGAAACTACGTTAAATGCATATCGTAATATTAATCCTTATTCAAATTAAGCATTATGTTATCAAGCATATTTATGTAGAAAAAAAATACTTTTTGTTTTATTCCAATCGGACATTTCGTTGAGAAATTATCACGAGTATAAAAACGCAAGGAATTGGTACCTAATAATGAGTTATTTGCCATAATAGATAAAGCTGAAGAGTTTGTTTGCGTGAACGTGATAATCTCAGCCACTACTGGTCCGATTTGAAAAATTCTTTCAATGTTAGATAGCCCATTTATCGAGGAAGGTTATAAGCTATATTTTATTATAAAGTTTTTACGGGAACGGGAGTTACGCGGGTGAAACCGCACGCGGAAAGCTAGTATATGTATAAAGCTGAAGATATCATTTATTTGTTTGTTTACTAGAACCCGCTAATCTCAGGAATTACTGGTCCGATTTGGAAAATTCTTTCAGTGTTAGATAGCCCATTTATCGAGGAAGGCTATAGGATATATTTTATTATGATGTTCTCACGGGAACGGGCGAAACCGCGCGCTGAAGCTAGTTGATACAGGATGCTGTTCCACGATTTTAATTAAAATGTTATATTTAATAACAGGTGCGCTAGGTTTTACTGACGTTTTGTGCTTATTGAAATAATTAAACCATGACTTTTACTATGAGACTTTTAAGAATGTTGTAAAAGTGATTGAACGTAGAATTATTTTTAAGATTGAATCAAGTCTTGTCCATGCACTTTTTTACTGTGTAGTTTCAGGATCCGTGGGAACTGTCTCATCTCCTGACCTATTGCAAAAAAAAAGCAAAATCTCCTTCATAAAATAGTAACTACCTACATACCTATTTCCTATGCATTCTGCAACTACTAACGTATGTATGTATATAGGGTTATTTTTAACACGCTTTTATTAGCTTGGGTTGTATGTAACGGAATCTTTGAACTTTATTTTCGCCAGTTTGATTAATTTGAAACTATGCATACGTATCCAGGACCGATGACAATGCAATAATTTGATAACAGTCTCCCATTATCCTTAAAAAATAATAAATAAATAATAGTTTAAAAAAACACGCTTTTATAGCTAACCGAACTTAAAAATAGAAAATAATTTTCACCTCAAAATAAAATAATAATAAAGTTTAAGTTACTAACAGAATAATTCAATTCAAAGTGAAACGCGTGGGGTGCTTGATAAAATAAATGTCACATTCATTCTATTGGCAACTATCTATGAGAGGAGAGTTATGAAAAGTGGTAAAATGCACCCCGCGCTTTTTACTCTGAATTGAATTATTCTGTTAATAACTTATTTTACTTTATTATTATTTTATTTTGAGGTGAAAATTATTTTCTATTTTTTATAACATAAATGTATGGAACAGCTGCAATTTTTTTTGCGATTTCAGTGTTGGTCCCATAGTAAAAGCTTTTCATAATCATGAGTACTTCTATTTCCCAAATTGCCAAAATCCAAATTGAAGGTAGGTATATTATATTCTGGGGCAGCGTTATTTTTCTTTGTTTAATTAATTTTTTGAAAAATATCTCACTATCTAAATTTGGCACGTTTGGCACCAGGCCACTCAAATATTTCAACACAAATATATCCAAACAAATAAAGCTGAAGAGTTTGTTCGTTTGAACGCACTAATCTCAAGAACTACTAGTCCGATTGAAAAAACCTTTCAGTGTTCATTCCTCGATGAAGGCTATAGGCTATATTTGACTATGAAATTCCTACAGGAACGGAGGTTACGCGGGTGAAGCAGTGCATGGAAACTAGTCATACATAAACGCTTAGTAAACCTCTCCTATGGCAGCTTTTATTTTTTTTGTCCGGGGTGAAATGCCTTTACGCATTCCCACCGGCGCTGCAGCGTATCCGCGCGCTGGGGGTGGGATATGTGGGACTCACCCTCTCCATAGCGTGGTATGCTAACTCATACCACGAGGAGAGGACCCTACACCACTAAAATCCCCCGGACACTCCTTCGATCCGCCGTTGGCGGGGGCTGGGCACGCATAAGCAATCCGGTTCCTATGGCATCTACCCTATTATCTTACAAATGCAAGACATTTATCACAAACCCTTTTACATAGGGTTGAATGGTCCACACGGTAGCTACGCCCTTCATGCACGTAGCTCATTTTAATTAACAGAGGGGCAAAAGTGTCTTTTGTTTTCAACAATACGTTTAGTACTTGAAGCTTTTGTTGGATATACTAGGATCACTTTCCTTCCAAGAACTGCTTTTGGCTGACAGAAATGCACTTTAACAATAATAATTCTATGACATTTGTGCTATGATATTCGAGAAATTTGCTGGCTAGAACGAAACTGGGGCAGAATGCGAGAGCATTGTTTGTCATTTCACGATATATCATACAAAATCTGCTTTATAGAGGATGACAAATGAAAGAGACATGATGGTTTAACATATTTAACAGATTTAATAGCGCAAATAATAAAAATAAAACAGCCGTTGTATTCAACTGAAAGTACAAATTCCCACTAAATTGAAAATTCATAGACGTATAAATCCGTGAGACATTGCTTGTATATCTTAAAAGCTTAAGATTTCCCGATACATGAGAGCTCCCATCCAAATTGATCTAGTGGCTTGTCATTTTGCAACATATTTATTTATTCGGGTATTTTTTGAGCAGCAATTGTTTAGTATCATCATCAACATCAGACCGTATAGCGCCCACTACTAAAGTTAGGCTTGCTGCGAAAAGCGATTTGCTATAGTTACCACTTAGCGGGTATTTTGAGACCCCATCAAGAAAATTTCATGAATATTTTAAAATATGACTACACTTTAATGTTACACACAGTACGATGTAAAAAAAAAAGATACTTAAGTATTATAATTAGAGACCGGATTATATGCAACATAAAAAGCTTGTTATATGCATGCAAATATGCATGAAAAATGCTTGAAATATGCACGATAATTGGCAAAATATGCAAAATTTTATGATTAGTTTTAATGAAATCAATCAATTAAGTCCTTAAAAAAAAGAAGAAAAGTTAGTTTTAATTTTATTTTATTTCAAAATCAGCATACAATTAGTAAATTATCTTTGAATAGGCGACCATAGGTGTCACTACACATTACAGTTTATTACGTGACATTATTATTTTATTATTAATGGATATATTTATTTTGTGACTATAATTTGGTTTAATTCGCGATATTATCACTTTTATCGAATATCGGAACGGAGGATGACTGCACTGCACTGGAAAAAATATTGTAAATATACCGATAATATGCATTATAACTCGATATTAGGTAAAATATACAAGTACCGTTGAGAATGGCTTAAATATGCCAATGCATATGCAAATGCATATAATCCGGTCCCTAATTATAATTATATCATCGATATTTTAAAATATGACTAGACTTTCATGATACACCCTGTACATTAGAATGCACAGCCTGGAACGCGGCTCATACGATAACGCATCGAACGATGTCTGCAACCTCATATTTACGGCCTTTATGTTCTCAGTCTGGCATAGTTATTATTTCTAATCCACTATTCAACTGATCATAACCTGGATGGAATTCCTTTAGTTCTGTATTTAACTATTCGAATGCCAGTTCAGAATTAAAGCAAGATGCGATGTAGGAACAAATAGTTAGGTAACAAATTCATCCTACCTACCTTAGTGTGACCAGGTTAATCGATGAATTACTGATGGAAGAAACAATGAATTAGTCTACCTCGATCTAATTTCTACCAAACTGATCGATGGTGATTGACAGTAGAATTTACTTCATCAAGCTTACTTGATGAAGAACAACTTGCACTTACAAACTCCGTTGAAATTACGAATATTTACTATTCCAATAACTAAAACACTAATCTATTTGCTATCAAGTGGTTGCTGAAACCAAATTGTGTTTAAAAAATCTAATTTTTTCTAACATAAAATTTAAAATCAAATGATCATGAGCTTAATTCCCATAAGAGCCCCCGCCATATTTCTTTCGCGGCAATTAATACTACGTATAGTTTAAAAAAAATTGTCTAGGACAAAATAAAACAGCAGGATCATCATAGAACCTCATTACAATATTATCGGAATATCGATAGTACATAGTTTTAACTTAAATGAGGGAAAATTTCCATCGTTAGATAAAAAATATCACAGGATTAAATTTTAAATTTGACAGTTTTTGTACATATGAAAATTATGTCAAATGTTGTCTTAAAAACGTCTTTTTGGCGCCATCTGTTTGTTTTCCAATAAAAAAAACTTGTGATTGAGTCTCCTCAGACTACCATAGATACAGATTTGCTTCAAATAAAAATTGCGATATTCCCTGTTCTATGCACCCGTCAAATGTAAACGTGTTACCGACATAAAGTACCAGTATTTACATAAACTGTTGTCAATTATCAAAATGGCTGTCTGTAGCAGACTGCAACCTTTGCAATTTTCCCAATAATTAATTGTTTGATGAAATAATTGCACTGCGGTATCTCTAATTGGCAGCCGGTCGGCGCGGTCCTCGGAACTCCCGGGTTTTGTTGGAGATTATTGTGAGATTTGGAAAATGGAATTTAATAGAGCAGAGAATAGGGTTTAATGTAAAATGACAGCTGTATTTTTCGGACGGACTACTTGCTACTTCACTGGGTGAAAATGTTTAAGACTATTGAATTAGAGATAGATAAATTATAGAAGTTGTATCTACGTGTAGGGAAACCAGATTATTTTTTTGTTGTTATTCTTAGTTCATCATTTTATGTGTCTTATGACTATCATATATATTTAGACAATGAGGCTGCTTGACCATCAGAGATATGCGCCGATGCGTATTGTGTATGTATCTATTTTTTTTTCGTGTCAATCTTTCGTGAGTATTGTTCATATTTTATATAAAGTCCAGTTTGACTCACCACGGTTGACCACAGTTTCGGCTCCAAATTTATTAATTAATTAATTATACTATGCTCGTTTAAATTTATTACGTGTCATTAAGCTTTCTAAACAACGTCTTAGGCAATTTATTTATTTATAAGTATGTCAGGTATTATGTAAAATATTAATTATTTTATATGGTAATCTTAAAGATTAGGGTAATTTTGTGATCTCTGCTAATTATAATAATCAATACGATATTGCATTTTACATTTTTTTGTATATAGTACTAGCAGAGCTTGCAGTCTACTAGTATTCTTGTTAACCCCTCGTGCTAAGCTAAATTGCTTGTGGTACGAGCGGGTTCACATCTGTTGTGCAATGGGTAAAGATCGAACCGGCGACCACATGATCGCAAGTCCCACGCCCTAACCATTGAGCTACTGCCGCTTCGTTCTTTCTTACAATGTAACATTATATGCAGTACCAAACCTATAGACCAAATTTTTCATTTTATCATTATGTTCGTTTCCCAGTGTGTCAGAAGACCACAGCGGCCGCTGGGCGCTCCGCAACGTAGAGCGAGGCTATTACCTTGGCTCCAGCTCCGACAAGCTCACCTGCACCGCCAAGGTGCCGGGAGACGCCGAGCTGTGGCATGTGCACCTCGCCGCCAGGCCCCAGGTAACCACCAGCTCACGTACTACTATAGCGATGCTACTTCTTGGGATTTCTGGATGTAACTGTACAAAAGGAAGATTTTTCTGGCCGGTCGGAGGGGGGGGGGACGGCGGATCAATTGTTGCTCGTTGGTCTGTCTCGCGGGCTCGAATGAGTCCCGGAGTAACTGTACGGTAGTGATCTGTCACCACCTGGTAAAACTCGTAGGGTCTTGGGTGGGGGCCTAAGGGCCCACGACCAGCCCCTATACAAGCTCCGTAGGGGCGACCGGTGGTGTGCTAGAGCCTCTTGAGGGCTTGTATATAGCCTTAGCTCGCGTGCAAACTTCTATTTTGCGATGTAGGATTCGTGACGTCATCTGACGTTCGACGTTGGTCATATAGTCAGATTCATTACCTTTACTGAGGGTCTTTAGGCATTCCCACCGCCACGATGTATTTTTTTTCATTAGATGTTATGATGATTTTACACTCGTCAAAATTATTAAAGGAGAAACTTTTAAATTTGACAGATTTTGTATGGAAATTCATGCGAAAATTCAAATTTATTTTGCTGATATTTTTTATCTGTAGAATGAAAAATTAGCTCTTTGCATTTGTTTTACACCAATAGTGGTTATTGTCATCTAACTTTGGTACTCGTGGTAAGTCCGACCGTTATATTCTTAGAAGAATGATTTCCTGACACCTGTCAGTTACATCACATGTCATCTATTCATTTCATTCATTCATGACAACTGAACTAAACAGCACAAGCTGAGTCTTTTATATATTTTTGACAAGTACATACTTTCACAAAATATTAATTGGATTTTTCATCCATTGAGTGGTGGTATTCAACAAAAAATAGGACCCAACTAAGATATTTCTTCACATTAAATCAACGACCTGACCTGAATTTATCATTGTTTTAAAAACATTAGACAGCAAAAAATATCCCGCCATCATGACATTTGTTCTCCCAATTGGCATTACTCATGCTTCAAAGCGTCATAAACAAGTTTTTTTTAAATTGATCCTTGCAACCTCCTGGACTGTACCTACCATAAACAAATACCATATGTGTCTTAAGTTCTGGTAGCAAAAAAAAGTTTTTAATACCAAGATATAATTAGTTAAGTACTAAACTAAAAGATGGTAGCAACAGGGTGATTGACCGAAACCCGCGCTAGGCCTCTCTGCACGGCGGCGCATGTAATTTATGTAACACCTGCTAACTAACGCTTAGTTTGAACCCGGTCATTGACGATACCATAATCCGCCAAACTGACGATTGTTTTGCGTTTTTAAACGCAAAATTAGAAGATAATTTCTATTGAGTTTTCTTCTGAACTCCAATATATGCATGGAAACATCGGTCGTTGTACTGCCCCTTAGCGTTTCTTACGTACGATTACACCCGCGTAGGTCCAGTCCCCGTGGGAACTTTCTCATTAAGTATAGTCTATAACATCGACTTCTGAACTTCTATATGTAGCTTTCTAATGATGAAATATTTTTTGAAGTGCGTCCAGTATTTTCGGAGGAAGCAAATAATCAATTTATAACACGTCTCTAAGGATGGATGGCATATGCCCGATGAAGTAGCAAAAGCCTCGTGGCTAACTACTTTTTAAAACTGTAATTATGTGGCTTGGTTCTGTTTCGCATAATTGCATACAATTTTGATTCATATTGTAAGTGAAATTAACAACTGTTTTCTCTCCCCCAGATGAACCTGCGCGCCCTCGGCCGCAAGCGTTTCGCTCACCTCTCGGAGTCCCTGGATGAAATCCACGTTGACGCCAACGTGCCGTGGGGAGAGGACACGCTCTTCACCCTGGAGTTCAGAGCCGATGAGGGAGGGAAATACGCCCTACACACTTGCAACAACAAGTACTTAAGCGCTAGCGGAAAGGTGAGTCTTACATTCATAATCATAATCATTTATTTCTTGCAAATACGGGTGTACAAATCTGGAGCTCAGAAGCGTAAGGTCTGATGTGCCATAATATTATCCTTGTAAAAACAACAGATAGAAATAAAAAGTAAATTATAGTAGTTTGTCGAACATAGTGCTCCTTCTATTCATTTGTGTGAATACTAAACTTTAAATTTTTAGTTTAAGTCACTTTAAATAGTCTTTCTTTGAAGTCTTAGCCATTCCGCCTCGGTGACACCACCTATTTAAGGATGGTATAATATCATTATCATCAGCCCGTACAACGTCCACTGCTGAACATGGGCCTCCTCCCGAGAGAGGGTATTTGCCATAGTCACCACGCCTGGCAGGCGGGTTGGTGACCGCAGTATTATGTTGTACCTACCACACAAGGAAACGCTGCTGCCCGTTCCTTGATATACGATTATTATAGATGATGTTATAACAATCGGGATCAATGGCTTAACGTGCTTTCCGAGGCACGGAGCTTGTCCCTCAACCAACCAGAGGTATAATATGGCTTGTTTAAATAGTCAACCAATAATCATTACAAAGCTACTTTATCCAAGAATATATAGACTATTTTTAACGATGAAATTCCCACGGGAACGGGTCTATGCTAACGGAAACTGCGAAAGAAAAGCTAGTCGCTACATAGTATAAAACAAAGTCGTTTACCGCTGTCTGTCTGTACCTATGTATGCTTAGATCTTTAAAACTACTTAACAAATTTTGATGCGGTTTTTTTAATAGATAGAGTGATTCAAGAGGATGGTTTATATGTATAATACATCGGCATTGCGAACCGTGCGAAGCCGGGGCGGGTCGCTAGTAATATTATAAAGAGGAAAGATTTAATTGTTGCTTTGTTTGTATTGAATAGGCTCCGAAACAAATGGACCGATTTGAAAAATTCTTTCACCGTTGGCAAGCTACACTATCCCCGAATGCCAAAGGCTATATTTAATTATGAAGTTCCCACGGGAACGGGAGTTACGCGGGTGAAACCGCGCGCGGGAAGCTAGTACATTATAAATATCAGCCAACTGTACACAAGAAATGGAGTTATTCGTCCATATTAGTCGATGTCAGACCAACATGTAAATACATACAATGTTGTGGAAACAATACAATGTGAATATTTAAATGTTACGCTAAAAAGATCGAACAAAGCGATGGAACTCAACACTTGTGTACTGTACGTTATTTGTATCGCAAATTGTCTATGCACACGTTAGGGTTGTCACGCCGATAAATTCTCTACAAATTTTATGTGGGTGCTTTTAAATAGCTGAAAGTGCGCTAAAGTTGTAATTAAACTTAACGAATTAAAGAAAGTAGTTTTTTTTTTTAACTTTCTCAATTTGTTCACATAATTAAACTTACACGCGGGTCTCAATCGCGGTACGATTTTAAGGCAAATTATTACATTTTTGTCGTGGTCGTCGTGGTCACGGATAGACTCGGTAGTCTATCCGTGACCACGACTGGTGTGATCCATGTCGAAACGTCGGATTATTAAAAAGGTAATGATTTGCCCTAAAATCGTACCGCGATTGAGAGCCGCGTATGCTTTTAATTGGGTATTTTTTTTGTTGTTGCTAATACTAAAGGAAATAATTTATTTTTGGTATTACAACTACAAACCATTTATGTATTTACTTTTTTAATAGCATTGAAATTACTGCGAACCTTTAAGGGCGCCCGTTTGTTCAACCTAGATTATCTTATATAACAAGGCACTAGAGTTCATTTTGTCATGCACATTTGACATTGCCGTCAATAATTTGTAATACCCCCCGACAAGGTTGGAGCCGTGCAAAACTTTACAAAAAGCCTTGTGGTTAAAAAAAAAAAAAAACTTTCGTGTTCCACCATGGTTGAGGCATTAGGGGCTATACCTAAGAAGCAAGTTCGAATCCTTTATTAATCTCAATTTTGAAATTTAGTAATCGTTTCCGTATAGTATTCAAAAATAGTTAAATTTAAACATGGTCAACCCTACAAGGCACTTAGCACACAATACATTGACTTCCCATCGACGAATGGGAACCGATATGAAAATTACAGCCGACCGTGAGAGTTTATAGACAACCCGCAATGTAAGTTTACCTTCCCATTCTTAGTTTATAAGATTGATATCTTAACAATGTAAGGAATGGTGGAAATGTTATAAAAATAGCAACCGCCCTTGCTTCGTATAATTATTAAGGCGCGGTGAATAGACGCCTTTCACGTATTAGTTTTGTCACTGTTGCTCCGCGTAGAAATGAAAGAGAAGCGAAGAGACGCCGCGATGGCGCAACGTTTCGTTCGACTCGTTCGAGTTATTAAATACATTAATCCTTGCAAATATCTTATTCCAATCGATAAATAAAAACAACAGTTCCCTTTATTATTATATATTACATCACTGTTATTAATATAATCAAGATTTGTTTATAAATAATACAGTTACAATTGCTAAAATTTCAATTTTAATGGTTATTTTATGGTTTTTTTTTATTGAGAAAATTTACCGAAAACGTGTTTTGAACACAATGGTCCCCCCATAAATATGATCAAGATTAACATATATTTTTTTAGCTGCTCTAAAATGTAAACATTTGGCTAAAAATCTGTTTTGTGAAGCCTATTTTGAGTAAGTACAGCGCCTTAATTACAATTATGAATCAAGCGGCCGTAGCCCTTTGGCTAAGGCGTCGGACTTGTGATCTGGTGGTCGCCGGTTCGAGCCCACGCATTGCAATACTAACGTGAACCCACTCGTAACACAAACATTTTAGCTTAGCCCGAGAGGTTAACAAGAATACTAATAATTACAAAACGCTACAAGTAATTAAAAAAAAATTAAAAAAAATTGGTACACCATACACAAACTTCTCGAAAGAAATTCCTTTTAGGATAGTAAAAGGCGTATCAGATTCTGTTGTTGTCTAGGTTAATGAATCCTTTTATCGCGGGGGACTTTCGAGAAAATATATTATCTAATAGCATATAAAAAGGCAAATTACTTAAAAAAATTAAATGTCGAATGATTCGAAAACAGTTAGGTTGGGGCCTTTGGGGTAGGGGGTTTCAGTAATCAAATCATTCAGTAATGCTGGGAACAATATGCGGCTTTTTTTTTTTTTTTTTTTTGTTCGTTGGGAAATGCATTGACGCATTCCGACCGCCGCTGCAGCGTATTCGCGCGCTGGCGGTGGGATATGTGGGACTCGCCCTCTCCATAGCGTGGTATGCTTAACTCATACCACGAGGAGAGGTCCCTACACCACTAAAACCTCCCGGACACTCCTTCGATCCGCCGTTAGCGGGAGCCGGGTACGCATGAGCAATCCGGCCCAAGGTGCTCCTAATGGATCTTGGTCAACTTAACCTGTAACCTTGTATATTCTAGTCTATTCTTTATAAAATATAATATTATCGCTAAAACAACACCTATTGTCGCCAGCTCCAAGACCAATGCACAGAAACGTGCCTCTTCAGCGCGGAGTACCACGCGGGAGCCCTGGCGCTCCGCGACGGCACGGGCGCTTACCTCGCGCCCATCGGCTCTAAGGCAGTACTTAAGACCCGCTCCAACATCGCCAGTAGAGACGAACTGTTCGCGCTAGAAGACAGCCTGCCTCAAGCCGCGTTTGTTGCCGCCCTGAACGAAAAATACGTGTCGGTTAAACAAGGTGAGTCAGTTTTACTTCTTTTTTAGGGCTCCTATTACTAAGGAATTTCTGTCTGTCTGTCACCAGGCTGTAGAAATTTTCACAAATTATGTATTTCTGTTGCCGGTATTACAACAGATACTAGCAGGTTAGCTAGGGTAGGATCCTCGACGGCATGGCCGAGGACCGCGTTGTTGCTTATTCCCCGAACTGTGATCTCGTGCCAGCGATCATAACCACTGTTCGTAAATCAACTCTTTACTCCAGTGGCACCCTGAGCGTTGGTCCTAGCCCCTTAAGGGTGCCCTCAGGTGGATGTCGCTTAGACTTTGGCCAGATTCTTGGAAGTTAATTTGAGACCTGTCACCTTTAAGGCATCTATAATGTGTACATTTGACATTTATCGCACAGCAGACGGACAGACTGATTAGAAATCCTGTAAGATCAAATAATTTTAACAATATTTTTAGCTACATGAGTGATACTTTTGTAGATTTAGTCTTATACAGTGTAACTTTGACAAGTACAAGTGTATGTGAATACCTAAGTGCTGAATAAATTTCATTATTTAATATAAAATATATATATATTTAAGAGGGGCTCTTATACAACAAACGATTTTTTTTCTCGATATCAATAACGGCTACAGGTAGGCACTTGAATACTACGAAATTCTTCGTGCACGAGTCCGTCTCGCACTTGGCTGGTTTTTATAAACACATCATCATTAGTTTGTAGTAAAGATGTTTCTATTCTATTAACGAATATTTCCAGTATTTCCTCTTCTAATACTTTATTTTAATTGTAATACTGTAACAAATCTTGCTGAGCGCCTTATATTATTCGCCGTTGTATTTGTTATTCCTTCGGATTTTTAACTATCCCACACGAGCTCATTAATTTTCTGTGAATTAGTTTTTAAAATTTTGACCGGGGATGTAAGGAACCACAATGCAAAAATTCATTTAAATTGGTGCAACAGATTCGGAGATTAGCCCGTACAAAGAGACAGAGAAACAAAAAAAAACAAAAAAAACTGGATGTGTTCTATTTTACTTCTAACATCCCCTGACTCGGTTTTTAGCGTTTTTTTTCTATGTACATACGTAGATTCTATGTACATAGATATATGTTTTATTATATGCATAGAAGAATAGATAATACCACTGGAACATCCTATCAATATTATAAACGCAAAAGTTTGTATGTATGGATGGATGGATGTTTGTTACTATTTCACGCAAAAACTACTTAACTGAATTGGCTGAAATTATGCACCGGGATAGGTTATACCCTGAATTAATTAACCATTAAGGCTACAAAACATCTCGCTCCGACCCACTGGAACAGAGTAACGTGGGTAAAACCGCGGGGCGCAGATAGTAGAATATATTATTAAAACATCGACTACTGCAAAATAATCTCAGACACATTGATGCACCTATCGCAGCGCATTCTTCGATCAGACCACGGGTTTCCGGCAGTGACAGTTAATAGCACAGCATGAGACCGACTGACTCTGTCATCTTTGTTTATCTTAGTAGATGTCAACACATTTCGTATGGGAATAATTCCACGAATATTGGCAAATATGTTTGACGAACAATGAAGGTGAATGGACGGATATGAACGACCGATGCCACTTCTCGGAAGACGCTTCGAAGATGTAGAGGGCATTAGCTTCGTCACTAAGATAACTAGGGCAAAAATATCTCGGGTCTAAATACATACATATAATTTAGCCCCGAGGCTTTTGCTACTTCACCGGGCACAGCATATAGTCTAATGTTAATGTTAAAATGTTAGATATAGAGACGATTCTTTGAGTTTGACGAGCCATGGACTGGCTATAAATTCGTGTCTCATTTGCTTGAGATAATTGCTAATTAAACTCGCAGTTACCATAAATGACTTATTATGGAGACGCTAACAATCGATCAAGAAAAAAGCGCCAAAAAAAAAAATATTGCGCAAAAATATCGCAATGCCCACTTTCGTGACATTTTGTGATAGCAGTTATCACAATTTTATTATGCTGCGTAAAAACCGAAATCCCTTTTCCCCGTCAATATTCCCAATTTTATTACAGCCTACGACTGCTACAAATATATAAGAACTAATATATAGTTATGAATAGAGACCAGATTATATTCAACCTTAAAACCTTTGTATATGCATGCAAATATGCACGAAAATTGGCAGAATAAGCGAAATTAAATGATAAGTTTTACAATCAATAAATTCAATCCTAAATAAAGAAGAAAAGTATATTTTAATTTCTTTTACTTCAAAATCAGCATACAATTATTAAATTATTCTTGATTTTTTTGTAAACGTAAGCATAATATCGCGAAATAGACCGCGATATTATGCACTCGGAAAAATATTTTAAATATACCGATAATATGCATCATAACTAGATCTTACGTAAAATATGCTAGTACCGTTGAGAATGGATGAAATAAGCAAATGCATATAATCCAGCCTAGTGATGAACTAACATTTATGCAAAGACCTCAAACACAAATAGTGCCTTTCTAATCCCATAAATACCTAGAACCCGGAAACTATTTACAAATATCACGTAAGCCATCGATTGACCTTACTCCACCTCTAGAGCCTATTCCACTAAGGATTTAGTTTACTTCAAACTAGCTTTCGCTGCCATATTGCTTTGACATTAAGTACCTATTAACAAACGTCTACTGAAAAAAGTTTACATTATTTTCTGTGGAAGTATTATCAAATTGTTTCAACTCCATTGTTGAGGACCAAGCAGCAAAAATATACATTTTTAGGCGATTTTTCTATTCTCTGATAAACCGTATATGCAACTTTTCATTATACGATACTGAGTATTTATAGAATAAAAAAGCCAATTTTCAATTCTATGCTATCCCATCAGTTTACTATATACGTAGATGTTAAATAAGGCCCATTAATGTAATGCGTTAGTGTTAGAATGAGAGCGATTATACCTAAGTATTTAACAATTATGACATTTTTAACGATAATATTTAAAGTAGGTATGTTTTATTCTATATACATTTAAGTTTAATTTAGATATAAAGGTTTTAAGAGGATCTAGGAGAAAATATGTTTGGAAGCCTCTGGTCTAACAAACATACAGGGTGTCCCAAAAGGTTAAGTAGCTGGGAAAGGGGGTGACAGGGGTGGACACAATGGTCACTAGAAAAATAAAAAAAAAATCAGCACTGGGTATTTAAAAAAAAAATGGCATTTTTTTAAAAACTTAAAATTTTACACCTTGTTATTTTTGATGTTGATGTTGATGACCTTGTTGTTATTGAAGATTACATAACAGCATTTTTTTTAAATACAGCCATATTTGTAGGTACAGTTAGCACAAGGTGTAAAACTTTTTAGTCTTTTAAAAATGCCATTTATTTTTTTAAACACCCAGAGGGAATTTTTTATATTTTTCTGGTGACCCTTGTGACCATCCCTATCACCCCCCTTCCCAGCTACGTAATCTTTTGGGACATCCTGTATATTACTTTCATTGTTATACATTAATGTTGCCAAAATGAGATATTCCTTTTACATTTTTGTTGCATATTTTTACGCGTTCGTTGCTCCGGACAGTTCCAGTCTGGAACAAATTGAAAGTGGCTCATTGGATGCACAGGCATGCCTCGCTTCACTACTGAACAAGTCCAAGTCATAAGATAATATAATAAAATTTTCTATTAAAATGGTATTTTATTCAAATCGAACATTAAATTCTTACTTTGTATATAGAATAAATAAAATATGCACTTATTCAGAGTACTTGAATATTCTTTAGTTATAGTCGAAATTTTTATCGAACCCCCTTTTTGTTTGCTGGTAGTAATTACCTGCATTATTTTTCTTCCGTGAGTCGTAGCTTCCATTTTTCGGACGAATATATGTAGATAGCGACGAGGATTTTGCTACTTAACCGGGCATAAAGGCGAACAGTGCCAGCCTAAGCAAATGGTTTAAAAACTACAAAGTAAGCAACGTGCGAAAGGGGGCGTCCCCTGTGGGTCTGTGACCTCGGCTCGCGGGAGGATTGAGAATATAACTTAGATTTTTAGGAGAGCTTGGCATTGAATTTTCTGATGCCCTCGCTGACCCGAAGTCCGAGAGGCCGGAAAATTAAGGTTTAGCGACATATGCACAAAAGACTCCTAAAAATCTTAAAAATGACCCTGGTCTAGAATTGGATAATCAAAAACTAAATTAGTTATTAGTAGAGTTAAAGATTGTGTGTGTAATATGCGTAACAGAACAATCTTTTTTCTGTTACGTAACGTTTTAGTTAATCGCAAAATATAATATCGCTTTAATCTCAAAACTTAGGCATGATGATAGGCGGTCACGATCTAGCGCAACGTCTACTCGGTCACGAACTGCGTCGTATTACAACATTGCCTATGATTTATTTAAGGACGAGGATCCCATGGCAACGGTATCTACGCGGGTGAGTCTGCGCGGATAGCTTGTACCTATGTTGTTTAGTGATACGGAGGCTGTAGGGTTTTGAAGGCAGCTGCGGACTGAGAGCACTCGTTATAGTTCAGATATTGGATCAAACCAGCTAATGTTAAAAATGATTGAGAACATATATTATGACCTAACATAAACCGACGTCCTTGTATGAAGAATTTTATGAGAGTGAATGAAGCAAAAGATGTGTGAAGGGATCGTAGCAAGTGGAGGTCCATTGTCTCTGCCTACCCTGCTGGTGGTAAGGCGTGAGCTTATGTATGTATTATAAACTCAAATTCTCCCATATGTTGTTGTTACCTGGATGCAAATAAAAAATGTTAGTGATAAACTTATTTCGATGGCCGGTTAGGAGCCAAATGGCCAAATGGTTTTATTTAAGACTAGCTTTGCGCACGCAGTTTCACCCGCGTAACTCCTGTTCCCGTGTGAACTTCATAATTAAAAATAGCCTATGTCATTCAGGGTGAATGTACCTTTCCAATGGAGAAAGAATATTTGAAATCGGTACAGTAGTTTTTGAGTTTATTCATTACAAACATACACACACACACAAAAATACAAATCTTTCCTCTTTATAATATAAGTATAGATTTATAAATTTAGACCACCGACCTTCGCACCGACTCAAACCTGCATGTCAGGTAAAGCTAGAAATTAAATATTTTTAAAGTTAATTTGATTACAAAGTTTAAATTGTTTACGTAATTCCTGAAAGAAAATATCGGTCTACCGACGTTTTTCTTTCTTTAATTTGAAATTCGAAAAACCATTTAATTTTTTGAACGATAACATCATAATAATCCATAATATTAACCTTTGGCGATATAATAACTTCTTATATTTAAACTAGTAGAACTGGTAGTTATACAGTTTCAAAATAACTGGCTTCAGATAATACATCAAGTTAACTACAACCGTAGTTGGTCCCGTTAATTTTATGTAGTCTCGTTAAATTAACAAACTGTAAACTGAAGCTATAAATATTAATAATTATAATTGATACGATTCGGTTAAAGCTCATCCGATCCGTATTTAATTATTAATAATGATAATTAAAATCATTTCATATAATATGAAAGTCATCTGTTATAATTAAAAATGAAATAACTGTTTTTTTATAATAGTTTCTAGCTTAATGCGTTGAATTAATAAAGTTATATTAGGTTGTAAAAAAATATATAAAAAGCCATTTTTTTTGATAATTTATAAAATATATTTAAAGTTTTTTTAATGGGTGCTAATCACGAATATTATGATGCATCGAAGCAAACGGCGTTACTAATTATGCTATTAGACAAAATTTGCTTTTTAAATAAACTAAATTTCGGTGCAATGACCTCATAAAATGTTATATATTGTTCAGAAAGCGTATATTACAATAACTGAGATAAATCACATCTGTATTCGTTTGTTGAAATTAAAAATATATGCTTTGTTGCTCATATTTAGATTAGATAAATTATAAAGTTCAATCTAATTACGACTCCTCTTTAATTTATTTATACACGCTGTTAATATCAGCTAAAATATAATACTTATTTTAATCTAATTTAGCTCCGAATATTGTCTGGTATGGGTATCGACCCAGGATCGTATTCCTTTAAGAGCTAAATTTTCAATTCTCGGTTCTAAATCTTGACAGATTGAGATGAATATTCTGTCAAAATTCAAATTTATTGCTCTGATAACTGATCAATGAGCCCCAAGTTGCATATAACGAAATGGCACTATGGCACAACCAGTAAAGCATTTGGTCTAGTAATGAAAATGAAAAAAAAATCTCGAAAAAATATTTTTTTGATTGATTGATAGCGCCTGGTGACACGCGAATGTATGATGCGAAGAGTCTTATTAAGTCAACAAAAGATCTCAGCCTATGGGCTGTTGAAGTTGAAGTTTAAAGGGTGATCAAAGTCAATCTGGCCCTACTGTCACCATGAACAACGGTCACGGCTTTGCTTCTGCTGTATGTAATACTCAGATACTGAATACCAGATTGCTAACCAATTTACTCAGCTGCTTGGACCATAAACCAAACTGAAATTAAATAAAAGTTTAGTGATGTGGCGAGATCTCCGCGTGCAGGCATCCGTGGAGTAGAAACGCTAATATAGAAAGCAACGCGCATTTTTTGCGCGGCATTTCTTCGCGCGACGTAACTCTGTAACTCCGTTGGCAATTCCGTTGGCAATTCCGTTGACAATTTGACGTAAATACCTCTTAATTGGTTCGGTCTGTGGTCTGATAATTCTTGTGCTTTTTGTACGTGTAATCTATCGTTCAATGATCGGATGACTGGGTTAGACTGGCGATAATTTTCAATTGTCACTTCCGATTTGAGACTGCACTTGCATTGGTAAAGTAATTGAATTATCTACCTCCATCTTTTTGTGTCATAACTTCTATAGTGTTTTGAACCCTAGTTCTTTCGTAAAATCTTGAAACGGGGTCTAGATTAATTCTTGAAATGGGGTCTATCAGACCTTATTGAAGAATATTTGTACAAAATTATAAATGCTTACCGGGTGTCGTTAGTGTTTTGAATATTCTGTTCTATGTACAGAACTCCTTCAGTAAGAGATGCCAGCAGTCGAATATTTCAACTTGTTAATAGGGAAAAAAGCAATTTACACTGCCCTTAATTTCTGATGAAAAGTTATCATCGTATTACCTTATCCCTGTTCCATCACAGAATCAAAATAGAGCTAGATACCATCCATTCGTAGTTGATGTTCCTTCTTGTCGTACGAAAAGGTTTGCGTCATCGTTCCTTCTACGACTAGCGTATGCAAGTTTGCTCTTCCAGCCTCTGCCTTTCAAAAGAAGTACAATCTTGCTCTCTTCAAAGCAAAGGTGAACAAGCATTTACTGCGCATACGTGCTCCATCCTAGACCGTATTACCGCTTCCTATCAGGCGAGCCATCATCTCTTCTGATGTGAGAATGTAAACGCATTGCCACTTCGCCGTAATAAAAACTTATAACGACAACTAGCAATTGCTTTACACAAACTACTCTCATACGTAGTTAATTAATTACATCGGTGTATAATTACTTAGATTTGTCATCAGTTAGTCGAGCACATTCATAACTGCATATAATTATGCGGCATGCCATGAATTACATGCAACAACACCTTGTGAACATTGTCACATTAAAATGATTCATGGAATAGACTGATTGATAGATGATGTATTTGAAGTAAATAGCAACATACCAATGAGTTTAATATATAATGTGCTTAGGTTTCTAAATGCAACCAATTAATATTGTGAACGTGAAGGGGTGGATATGGATGGTGTGTTTTACTCTATCATGCAAAAACTTTTGAAAGGATTTGGTAAAAATGTGACACACATTTATTTACCTGAATTAAGTAGATAACCGGTTGTTATGGCGCAAATTAGGGGCGACTTATGTCTCTTACAGGGCTGCACTATGGGCCTTATGAGCAGGCTCAGAGTCGCTCAACGAGCTATGGAGAGGGCTATGCTCGGGGTTTCTCTACGAGATCGAATCAGAAATGAGGAGATACGTAGAAGAACGCGGGTTACTGACATAGCCCAATGGATTAGTTCGTTGAAGTGGCAATGGCCATCCATATAGCATGGAGAGCAGATGGCCGTTGGGGCCGAAAAGTTCTCAAATGGAGACCGCGGATCGTAGCCGATCGTAGACCTAGCGTAGGACGTCCACCTATAAGATGGACGGATGATCTGGTTAGGGCTGCGGGATCAAGGTGGATGCAGGCCGCTTCTAACCGCAACAATTGGAGATCTATGAGGGAGGCCTATGTCCAGCAGTGGACGTCCTACGGCTGAAATGATTATGATGATGTCTAACAGCGGACAGATATAAGCTGATTGATTGGTTTGAAGTAGGTACATATATTTTTGTCGTTGCTAATGCTCAGCGAAATTATTGACAGTGTATGCCCGAACAAAACTTGGCTTTAAGTATTCAGTTAAGTACATAGTGTCTCACTGCCATAGTCTCTATTGCTTTGGTAACAGAAATCCTCAAAATGACACCTGACATTCCCAAGTAAACTCAGTCTCAAGTGTTCTTGCATATACTGATACTGCAAAATCGCGTAAGCCACAGTTGCTAATAAGGTGTAATTTCATCTGTCAAATCTATTTTCTTGATATATGTTTTATAAGGCCATAAATAAATTTGCTACATTTGATTTTCAATCTTATTATCTATTGTCACTTACGCGGTGTTACAGTAGCACCGACGATATGGGAGTACAATCAATCTATGCTCAAAAGAAAAAAATACAGATTAAAATGACATCGAAACTGTATTAGGGCTGTATTAAATTCCCATAAACGTATAATTTCTAAAGAGGACTTACAAGCAGATTTATAAAGCAAATAAATCTTCGGCTTACAAAAATTCCAATCCGTTAGTGAATAGCAATTCTATTGGCTTATCTGTCCAATCGGCAGCTAGTCGCAGACTAGCGGTGCTCTGCGCGTGCGCCGGTCATAGCTCCGACAGACCCGATCTATAGGGCTGACAGATGGAGGAAACTATGAGAATATTATTAAGTATCGCCAAATTTGAATTCTTATTTTGATAATCGCCCGGATTTTGTTGTTATGTATTTAAAGTTATTGACGCATATTTTAGGTTAATAAACTCTAATGGTTTTATATTAAGTAAAGAAAATAATTTAAATTTTGACAGATATTGTATGGAAGTAAAATTCATAATATTGTCTGACTATTGAAAAAGGGATAAATCGCACCTTAATTCCCAGACTCTTTAACTTACTTACTTAGATGCATTTAATGTAAGTAACCATGTTCTACACATAGACCAATAAATTCGTCTTGCACTCAAAACAAAAATTCCTGCTAAACAAAGCAACAATAGAAATTAAATTTTGCTCTGAAATTAAATTGAATTTCTAAAATATTTGTAACTAGCTGCGCCCCGCGGTGTTACCCGCGTTACTCTGCTCCAGTGGGTTGGAGCGTTATGTTTTGTTATAGCTTAGCTAGCTTATATGTTAACCCAGCGTGTAACCTATCCCGGTGCAAATTTCAGCCAATTCCGTTCAGTAGTTTTGGTGTGAAAGAGTTAACACCCATCCATCCATACTTACAAACTTTCGCGTTTTATAATATTAGTTGGATTATGAAAAACTTTCATTACGTCCAAAACAACGTCTGTCTTCTGATTCTGAGCGGCTTTTTTAACAGATTCTTCCCATTTGAACTTACTTGTGTTAACTGATCACTTAATTTCCGCGTTGATCATATGTCTCTATACCTAGCGATTGACCATGCCCTGCGTTTTAACGAATACATTAAATAATTAGTTCTATACTTGTTTTATCGAAATATGTATAATACGCAATTTGTTCCGTTTTAGTTTTTTATAAAAAATGACTTTTTCTATAACAGTTAGCCAGCGATGTACTGTTAAATTACGCACTTTAAAAAAATAAAATCTAGATAGGTTCTACATTAACTCTAATTACTTATCTACTTTTTTTTTTTATAAAATTCATTACTTTAAGTTAAAAAAGACAATACAAAGAAGTAAGCGATGTATTTCTAAGTAAATGAATTTCTTTCAATGTATTCGTTAAAACGCAGGGCATGGTCAATCGCTAGGTACTGATACATGTTGATCATCGTTTCACAAACTGTTTGTTATTCGGACAGTATAAGGTTTTGTACTTTATTACAATGCTATAGAGTTCAAAATGTTGTTATAGTTCCATTACCGGATAAATAAAACGTGTACATGTTGGTGGCGTCCCTACGACATCCCGTCCCGCACGATTGCGCCCGCGCGGCAAATCTTTGCCCGTTGAGGCAGTTCACTAACTCACTTCCTTACTGCCTTTGTATCCTCCCTGTACCATTATCGACGAGGCTAATAGTTGTCTTTGTGGGCAGAAGCCCATTATCTTTAGCAAATGTCTTCCTTTGTATGTTCTTTTCAACTTACTAAGAGATCGTAATCAAATCGTACATGGCCACATCAAAGGGCCAAAAATATAAAAGGAATTTTTTTATACAAAATTTGATACGGAAATATATTGCTACATTACAAAGTACAATCAAATGTTGTAGGAATAACATTATCAACTCAAACGTGACACCCCAAACCTCTAAAGACAAAACCAAAAATATAATTTAAATCAATATAATTTCTTTTAGTGATTAATGTTATATTAATTATTTATTTTGCACCGGCTGCAATAATAAAGTGCGTCTAGAGCCTTCTTAAATCCCAGCGGTGTGAACTCGTTGAAACTGCACTAAGGTCTCAAGGGACAGCACTTAGTTTCTACAAGTCCTCGGGAGATAACTCAGGCTGAACCGAGGCTATTCAGTATTTGTTGCTTTCATCATCACGTCCACTGCTGAACATGGGCCTCCTGACGAGAGTTTTGCTACCAAATATTACAGTTATACGAAACACGGGAACATAACGCTGGTGAAACCGGGGGACACAACCAATAAAAGTATGTTTAACTGATCCATCTACATGGTGTCTAATCAAGCATTTTAGCTTAGCACGAGGGGTTAACAAGAATACTAGTACAATGCAAATCTCTTATAGTAATCTTAAAAAAAAAAAAAAAATTAATCATCTTGCAAACTACTATCAGCCACATTACAATCCCTTTCTTCTTGAATCCCCTATGGTATGAGTAAATCGACTGAGTGTTCTTTGTATAATGTTCCCTAGAGAATGGACGTGTAGTGTTTACCGATGTCTTCATAATCGACTCGACTCTACTCGAAAGCTAGAACGACTAATCGATTAGAAGTTTCAACTTGTTCTGTTACCCTTTAGGTTGATCGCAAGTGTGTTTATTCATGCTGAAGCTCTGCTAGCCATTATGCCCGGCGAAGAAACAAGCCTTCTGGCTAAATGAATAATGTCCGTCCAAATAAACATGCGGTCTGTGGCGGTGGTAGCGGGTGACGGGGACGGGACCTCTACGCTCATATTTGGGCGTACGCATTTCTCGAACGTCTTTGGGAGAAAAAATTAATAAATAATAATGCGATATTTTATAAGAACTACGGATTTAAGCTTGGATAATACATCCATACATTTGATATTTGGGTAAACACTATTTGAAGGATGTAAATTTTTTTGAAGCTTCAAAATAAATGTTATTTAGAATATTTTGTGGGCTCAGCCACAAGTCACAAGCACGGAGGTGTCTTTTAAAATTCAACAATTAAATTGATATTCAATTTATTTACGTAGACCTAATTACAGGCAATTATAAATAGGCAAAACATGTTTTAAGAATTACATTTTAGTTGTGATTATATAGCTACTTTAATTTACATACATTTCGTTTATTTCGATGTCTATTACTTTGTTCTGTCTTTATTCAACAAGAACAGTTGTCATTTATTTTGACGGTAACGTAACGAAAAATAAAATATTACTTCTTAAACAAATTCTCTTTTTTTTGTTTGTAGGAGTGGATGTGACCGCCAACCAGGATGAAATTTCCTGCCACGAGACGTTCCAGCTGGAGTTCGACTGGGCCACCAAGCGCTGGTACATCCGCACCATGCAAGACCGCTACTGGACCTTGGAGACTGGGGGCGGCATCCAGGCTTCTGGAGATAACAAGTGCGTAGTACTTCTACTTTGATTATTTTTATTCTATACAAATTAAAAAAAGTTAGGTGCCTGTTTTTATTTTACTAATAACAAAATCACATTGCTTTTGTCAGTCTATGTGTCTTTTTGTTCCGGTTAATCTGAGTTACACCTGTACCGATATTGACGTAAAAACCCCGTAAAAATCGGACCAGCCCGGCTAGCATAGGCAGCGCGACTCGAGTCTACTCTACGGCGGCCAACCAATCACATTGCAGAAAGTGTCACGTGACAGTGCGTTTCTGCAATGTGATTGGTCGGCCGCCGTAGAGTAGACTCGAGTCGCGCTGCCTATGCTAGCCGGGCAGGCGTTCCTGAGATTTGTTTGATTTTTACCTTACGAAATCCTTATTAAGTTTATAAATAAATATATTACTTTTATACCCATCAATTCAAGCGGCCGTAGCCCAATGGGACTTGAGTAGGACTTGTGATCTTGAGGTCGTTAGTTCGAATCCCACATTGCACTACCGACGTGAACCCACTCGTAACACAAGCATTTTAGCTTAGCGCGACGGGTTAACAAGAATATACTACTTGGCGGAAAACCTCTGCTAATAATCTTTTCTTTAAAAACAAAAATCATCACCAAGAGTTTAGGCAAAGAACAGTTTGATGATAGAAAATAATTGAAATGATAGGAATCTATTGCTATTAAAGCAGAATTAAAGAAAATTACTCTCATAGCTTGTAGAAGAGCTAATTATTTTAATTCTCAGTAACTTGGCAATCATTCTGTGATAAGACAATAAGCCATTAAGAGTTTTATTAGCAACAGGGTTTCTTAGAATGCTTTCTTTCATGCATCGAGGTTAGATCGCGCTGTGTCAGAAATAAACAAAATTGGAAAAATATGTGCAGTTTCACTTGCGTTTTAGTTTTTATTTGTTACTACAAAGACTGCCTAAAAATGTCAAGAAAAATGCTCAATTATGTATATTCTTCCACAACCTCCGTAGCGTAGCGGTATTTGGCGCGCTTTAAATCTCGGAGGTCGTGGGTTCGATCCCCACGCGCTGGTTAGATAATCTTTGTGTAAATTCTAAGATTTCTTTCCGGGTCTGGTTGGTTAAAGGACTATCCTCCGTGCATCGGAAAGCACGTTAAGCCGTTGGTCCCGATTGTTATAACATCATCTATAATAATCGTATACCAAGGAACGGGCAGCAGCGTTTCCTTGTGTGGTACAACATCATACTGCGGTCACAAACCCGCCTGCCAAGCGAGGTGACTATGGCAAATAGCCTCCTTCGGAAAGAGGTTCATGTTCAGCAGTGGACGTTATATGGGCTGATGATGATGATGTAGGTACGTTTAGAAACGAACGAAAATTTTGATATTATAGCCAGACCAGGCAGATTTTACCTATTCATTATGCAGTTTCCAAGGGAACGGAAGCTACGCGGGTGCGGGAACCTAGTAGCAAATATTTTGAATTTAATATTGTTTTCCTTATTTTTTCAATTATTTGTTGGTCCAGGTCCTCCAACGCGTTGTTCGAGTTGGAATGGCAGGGCGATGGCTCCGTCGCTTTCCGCGCCAACAACGGCAAGTACTTGATGACCAAGCGCTCCGGCCATCTGTACGCCAACGCAGACTCCATCGATGACAACTGCAAATACTACTTCTATCTTATTAATAGGTAACAAAACACTTTAATTTTTCTTTAGTTAAGGATTTTTATCCCACCAGGACTACGCCACTCCGTATATAGGTACATTACACATTAGGCCATAGGCCCCACAGAGGGCGCCTATGGCACAGGTTGCTTAGTTTGTAGTTTTTAAACCATTTATTAAGGCTGGAGAGGTGCTCGCTGAAAAGCCTCGTAGCCAACTACGCATGTCTATCCGAAAAAAAAACATAATATAAGTAGACGCATGCCTTTCAATTTCAATTTATATAACATCGTAGCCACCTCAGAAACAGTGCATAATAAAATTAACACATTACAGCCTCCTAGTTCACTGAACACTTTTACTTACACTTCAAGCCTAGTGAATTAATTGTAGAGAGAGATTTGTGAAGGAGTCTTCTGCAACAAGGCTCGCCTTATATTTCACGTTGGTGGGATTCGATTTCTGCTTCAGAAAAATAAAAATGACGTTTGTGCTTCTAAATGGTCTCGCTTCTTTCACCTTCAACAATTTTTTTAAGTCTACTATTTTAATACAATTTTGCTTTGTTTACAGGCCTATCTTGGTGCTGAAGTGTGAGCAGGGCTTCGTGGGCCCGAAGGGCGTGCGAATGGAGTGCAACAAGGCCAACTACGAGACCATCCAAGTCATCCGCGGCCCTAAGGGAGCTGTTTACTTCAAAGGTAAGGAATTAATTGAAAAAAAAAAAATGAAAAACTGTTTATTTAAAACATAGAATAGTTTGTTTTATAAGACTTATAGGTTGTTAATTAACTAAATTATAGATGTTTAGTGTTGCAACTAATTCATAATTAATTAACCAGTATATTATTTTGCTACGAATCTCGTAGACTAAATATTTTACTTTAAAATGTGATCAACGGCAATGTTACCATGCCTTCCACTAGTTCCACTAAAATAATTATTTATTGTAATTTCTCCAATTCCGATTCCTAGACTCGATTAGAACGTTCTATTTGCGTTTACATTGAAAATTGCACCCGTGCGAAGCCGGCGGGTCACTAGTATAGTATAAAGGCTTTTACATAATGCAGGAATCAACACTGACAGCGTATTACTTCTCAATTGCAGGACAGAACGGCAAGTACTGGCACGCGGACTCCGAGAGCGTGACGTGCGACGCGGACTCTCCGCAGGGCTTCCACCTGGAGCTGCGCGAGCCCACGCGCCTCGCCATCCGCGCCGCCGCCGAGCGCTCCTACCTCGCCGCCTCCAAGAACGGGAACTTCCGCCTCGCCGGCGAGGACCTCTCGCAGGCCACGCAATGGGAATACTAAGCCCCTTTACCCACAACTAATCTTATTATCGTTGCATTTATTCGTGTCACTAAGAAAAATATGTCGAAATCACTTATTATCATGTCCTACGCGTTCAAGATATTGTATTAAAATGTTCTGAACGATCGCGTATGCTCTGTGGTTTATAAACGTCAAAGGAAATACAGGATACGTACTAATGCAATGATAGTAATGTTAGTAAAATTATTTGGTTCTTTCATTAGAACCGAAATCATGTTAATGAGGTTTAAATGTTTGATGTCGATATCAATAAGAATTAAAAGTTTATAGAATAACTAAACCTATTCTGCTACATGAATATTTTTTAACAGTTGTACAATTTTCGAGAAGATAATATTGCCTAAATGAAACTTAATTCTTTACATTAATGACTGGACTTTTAGAAAAACACTTTTTAACTATACTGTAGGCAGGTTTTTATTATTTATTAAGAAACATTTGTAACTAATGTCGACTATCATAATATTGATACTTAAGACAAACCTCTTAATACTCTTCCATTATTACTAACAAGTCTGTTTGACGTGAGACTGCTCATATCGCTAATGTCAGGGTGACGTCGCGTGACGCCATTTTGGTTTCCTCAACCGTCATTTCGTTTTGGCGGAACGAACGACCCAATCGACTATTCTGGAATAGAATCCGTCGCCAATGGTAAAAAAATATATATAAAAAAATTGGAATGTTAGTCAATGATCCTGCATTGATGTTACACATTTCGCACAAAAAAAAAGTAGCGCTGGAATGGCTCGGGCGCGCCGCCCTGTTCTGCATTTAATACGATAAGATTCACGCGGGGACGCGTATGTGATCATGTGACCACTTCATCTTATTATAAATGTAATCATAGATTATTTTCTTATACCCGGTAGATCTGCCGCCGCTGCTTATGTCCAATTATTTAATATTTAATTTGTGACCGTCGCTTCAATTATTTATTCTAGTTAGTATGGTATATAAATTTAGTATGGGAAGTATCATTCTGAAATTATTTTGAAAAATATTTATTGGATATTGTAGTATCTAGTCGATGGTTTTTAAACAACTTTTTATCAGCCCCAATACTGTATCGCCGTCGTATCCTGTAGGTTAGTAAAGTAACATCGTGAGACTGATCCTACAAACAGCACGTTACTTTTCAGTGTCACTGTACCGCAATTAATTTAAGTTAAAACAGGGATTGACGCAATACCAGACGTGTGCACGGGCCCTAAGCCCCGCGACAGTACGTTCGATACTACGGTGTGACAACATTAACTTTGCATAACAAAAAAAATAAATTATTTTTTTAGAAATACGCTAACGTGTCGAGGTGTGAACTAGTAACTTATTTAAATTAATTTATAGTTAAGTTTCCGACCAAAATTATGTTATATTTAACAAGTTGTGCATAGTTAATTTGGCATCCTTGAGACTTTTCACACAAGGGTGGTGTAGAGTCGCAACATTACTAAAGGACGTCTCCAAATGTTGCGACAAGTCGCCAGTGTGTATATGGTCGACTTCGCACTGAGTCTGGCTTCTAATTAATGAACATGTAAGGTAGGTAAGTTATTGTAAGTAACTCGTAGAGGGTAAGCTTGGTTCGCTTCCGACTATATAATCGTTCATTCCATGCTTTTAGAATAACGACGTGGGATAAAACCACTCCTACTTTTTTATAATTTTTACAAGAAAAGTTTATTGTTTTGTAACTGGTGCATCGTCTTGTATATAAACGGTTTCCAAAATGCGTTTAATTGTACTTATGATACTTTTGGGAAGTGTTGGCTCCTTCATAAGAACAAATTAAGTTTTTTATCGAGGGTTTTTTTATGCAATGCTGATTCTTAAATATATGTACGATAACGTCTTTGTAAACTATTAATGAATAAATTATAATCATATTGTATGATGCTGTTTTATTTCTGCCCGATTTCCAGAAATATACGCTTTATCATGTGTATGACTAAGTACTCAGCTATTTTTTTAAGATTACCATCAGAGTGTATGCACTCTATTAGTATTCTTGTTAACCCCTAGTGTTGAGCTAAAATGCTTGTTTCGAGTGAGTTCACGTCAGTAGTGCAATGGATGGGAATCGAACCGGCGACCACATGACCGCAAGTCTGGCGCCCTGGTCCTGGCCCTTGGCTACGGCCGCAATGCACTAACAGCCTGGCCAAGAGACATTCGCCATAGCGAATATTCGCACGGTGCGAACGGTGAAGTTTCTAGCGACAAAAAGTAGTTAATGTTTGTAAGCCAGTAATAAATGTACCGGTTGAGTCGCGCGGAATCAGTACAACACGCCACAGCGCCGAACGGCAGACGCGGCGGGCGGTCGAGTCGTTTTAATTATTTTTTACTACGAATTCCGGGTGAAATGTCACTTTGCATAGAATTTTGAATAAAATCTGTGATTGCCCATACCTTTTGCGATAGTTGGTCAAATTTGTGGTATAAATCTTTGTCCTTAGTTGAACGCGCCCCGCTTACGGCGTGTTGCACGCTTCGGTGATCATTCGTCAAAGTTCTGAGAGCTCGATGAACTGGAGTAGATTTGGCATCGTCTTTTCTATGGACGTCCACGTGTTTTTGAACGCTTATTAGAACCACACGATTTCGAACTATCTATTACCAATGGGCTAGACATTTTCGTCAGTTTTATTCAATTAACTCACTTTGACACACAATATGAGGCTCAACTTTTAGAAAATCAAAAACGCAATGACGCGATTGAATTGGGTAACAAAAAAAATGTGTTTAATGTAGGTAGGTAAGTTACAGGATGTGACGTCAATAAAGGAAATAGTCAATAGATGGGCTGATTGAGGCAGTGAGGAAAATCCTTAACGCTCTCTCACAACCTCGGAAAAGACGAAGGGATGACAATATTCCACTTTAAATTATCAATCACAGTGTAAGGAAGATTTGTGGTTGAAGATACATTGCCGAAGTTCAGAAGCATCTCCCCCTATGTGTGTGGATTCTTTAGAGTTTTGTGAGTCAGAAAAAAACTCATGTATATTGAAAAACTTATATATTTTAATTAAATAGTTACATTAATCTTTACAGTTTCTCCCTAGCTAGTGACACATTGAAGTAGCATCGATGCATTTTATTGGTCAGGAAATAATATTAAAAATAATAATTTATCTAAATAACTGATAAACAATAACCAAGTCAACCTGCTAGATATAAGCGAAAAAAAAACATGACCAATATGTTGCCAGTGCGAAAAATAACAAAAAAAAAATCAACTGTCACTATTTTTATGTCAGGTTAATATTCCATATAAATGCGTTTTCTTAACTGGCTGCTAAAATGATTGAAGTCGTCTGGCAACACATTGGCAGTTTACCTAATCCGTACATAATTTATCTAATACGTTGAATACTAAGTAATAATGAGGATAGCAAAATAACATAGACATGAGAATATGGATTTTTTTGTACGCAACAAACAAATTATATTGACTGGTCGAAGTTCGTAAAATGAACTCATACGTTAAAAGCTATATTCAAATAAAAGTGTACAATACTCATCTACACCCGGATAATTAAAATTATGTCAATTTTATAAAATTTCATATAAAAAAATCGTTTACAACTTTTTCTCGAATTATAAAAAGACATTTTTTATTAGCGACAAATGTGTTTTGTCGTTTTTATTCAAATATCAAGAAAATACATAAATAATTGTTTTTGGAAAACCATTATAATAGTAAATGAAATGTATACTAACACTAATGCGATTTTCACTTTTGAAACACAAATATAGAAATGAACATAGGTATAACTAGGAGTCTAAATAATCTATTTTTTATATATTTGGGACAAAATACATGACATCTGGATATTTATTACAACTCTCTTAAAGATAATGATGGAACAACCAAATCTTGAGTGATAATAAGGTAAACCCTTACAATTACTGATTTCAGATCGAGAATTTTGGATATATTCTGAGAAAAGTGACAGCAATAAAAGATTAAAAACCCTTTTAATCTTCTATTGCTGTGTGAATTTAATGTTACCAAAGACAATATGGAGTAGTCAGAAAATCGACGCCCCCCTCACCGGGTCAACACCGCTATGTAACTCGAAATTTAGTCGAATAAAGTAGTTAAATTTAGTCGCATTAGTACCAAATCCAAATCTCTTTCCGATTATTACAAAACCTTAGGTTAAAGTTGTTATGTAAAAATAAGGTATATAACAATTTGTGACGAAGTAACAAATATCCAAATCTACATATCTACACTAAACCTTCTATTACTGTTTAAAATATTACCTGTTTAGGCCATATGTAATTTAAGACGTACAATGAAAGTACGATCTTTCATTTACTATAACAAAAGCACAAAGGTGTTTTATATGACCATATAATATAGTCTCCTAGTTATACCTAGTGTAACTAATGACATGACAACAGCGACGAGTGGAGGGCGACCATCAATACGTTATTGTAATACAAAACTGTTACTAAGGCACGAATACCGACTGTACACCTTAGCTGCTTACTTCGATCTGTAGAGTTTCATATTCATTATTGTTTACCTGCGACTTTGAACCTTATTCTGATCGGTATAAAGATTTAATGACGACCAGGGAATGGCCAGCAGCGTGTCCCTATGTGTTATACTAATGCGGTCACCAACCCGCCTATCGAGCGTAGCCCATTGGCCCATGTTTAGCAGTGGTTTTCTACGGTCTGTTGATGATGATAAAGATTATTCAAAAGACAACATGAATATGAAACTCTACGCAACCGCTTACATAACCTTTTGCACCCGAATTATTTGGGGCCTCTTTAGTAATTTACGTAGCTGGTAAATAATTTTTGTCTTATACAAAAACAGGTGTTTATTGAATACTGACAATTTTTTTTACGTTTTTCATGGCGTTCTTAACCTTTAACTTATTAAAAAAGATAGATTTATGTTACTTTCTTTTTTTTTACACAAATGATTGTCCCGTGTGTTAATCGAACCTCGAACATCAGGTCTCAGAAACAACTACCGTAACCATTGAGCCACTGGTGCAGTCTTCCTCCAGTGTTGGAATGAAAGCGAAAAGGTTACCCCCTCCCCTTCATAAATCTTCGGCGTCGGAGTAGAAAAATAATTGCATTTGTAACGTTTTCAAATTCCAATAAAGTTTTTTTTTACTTTTTGTTTTTATTATTTTAACAGTACATTGTTTACCAGCTACGTAATCACAAAGATTTGTCATCAATCCGATAATACTCTATTAGTAGTTAGCGGGCCCCGGCTTTAATCTATTGTGGCTACACTATGCTAATCTGTGTGTTTGTGTGTGCACACGTAGTATTGCTTTAGTTGGTGTTATTATAATTGTTATAAGTTGCTGCTTATATTTGTGGGGTATTTAGGAATATTTGGAATACAGGTGTGTTTAAATGCATTTACATATAATGTAACTATTCGTTAAATTAGGTCATTATGTCGCGTCCTTTTTACATACTGTCAAACACACGATTTTCAAATTGATTACATATGAAGTCCATGCATAAGGACGTATGTACTTATGCAGAAAAATTTGGTTGTAAGTGCCAGTTTATGATAAGGCACATACGACGAATGTTTCTGACGTATAATGGCACATTTGACCTTATGCTTCCGAGCTCTAAATATATACTTATTATTATTTCCGTACGACTTTAAAATTCTATTACATAAATGTATTATATTTTTCATCAGTCCAATTATAGATAACAACCTAGCCAATAATTGTCCCGGGTGGTATTAGAACCAGGTGTCAAAAGCAACTACCATAACCATTGGTGCAGTCTAAAATGAGGGTAGTTGCAGAAACCCGCGCTATTCGAAGACACCTTTGCTGACACTCATCATTCTATCCGTAACCACGATTGGTGTCTACCGCTGATGAGACCGTGTCTACTATAAAATAAACCTATCAAGGTTCCTTCACGACTTACTATAACAAAATTCCTGATTACCCCACAAGTATTACCAGTCACCTGTTCTGGATACATCCTACACTAAACTGATAACATTTGTACAATATAAAAATACAAATAATTGTAAGCCAAGTGCACACACACAAACACACAGTAAACGTTCGCTATATATAAAACACGACAGCTCACAGCATTACCAGTCTATTTATAAAAAACATTTCATTTTACTTTATGTATACTGTTTTATAGTTACCGGCCAACGGACGACAAACGTGTAAACAACACATACATATATGTCTATACTTTTCTCTCGCACGCGATAACGCGTGACGTCATAAGTGTTCATTTACTTTTTTTATCCCGCTGGCTTTATGGGGGCATCGACACAACGATTTAATTTTTTTTTATTAAAATTGCCTTTTAATTTACATCAATAATATATATTTATAATCTTTGCAATTATATTAAGAACAGCATTTTATTTTCATTTCAATACAAAAAAAAAAATATTTTGCCTTCATATTATCGATGCGTCGACGCCCAAACTACTTATCACCTTAGTCCACATTATATTAGAAAAAAAAATCACATGATTACACCACACCATTCGCGTTATAAAAAATAATATACATTTTATTGGTGATTGTATAAAAAAAAGATAGAGATATATAAACAAAACAAAAAAATACTAATTTCATTGCAGTGGAGCTATTAGTGTAGTCTGACACTACTTAGGGTTTTAACACACTATAGCAAATCAATAACCAGCGCTTATGTATCTCTAGACCTCAGACGCATAAGGACAGATGTCTATTGTACAAAATTATTAATCAAAGACTTTGAAAGATGACAAAAAGAATGATCTCGAAGTTTCTTATAGTCTTTCTTCTCCGAGTGTCACACCGTAGGTAGATAGAGAAAGACTCGTAGGAAGCTAGGATAGGGTCCGGTCCTCCTCGCAAGGCGAGGCTCGCGACGCTTTCTATGCTTCAAACCGGATCCCAGCCCGCGCTGGTTGATTATAATTATATTTTATAATAAGCGATTATCACATGCCATGGCAATATTGGTGGATTTTATTTAATAACATTATTGTTGAAATGTAAACTGATTTATTAGTTAAGATTGATTTTTTTTTTCTATTTTGTTTTTATTATCATTGTATTTGACTTGTAATAAGTACGATCGACTCGTCTACATTATCAATAAACGTTTTCATTTCATAACTTCAGAAGCATTTGTTCCCAAGTGCCAGTTTACAATAAAAGACACATACGACGAATGTTTCTGACGTATAATGGCCCATCCAACCATACGCTTTTGAGCTCTAGATTCCATATCGCAATACTCACTAACACGTATGTTTTTTAATACTAATAGTACTTAATATTGTAGATTTACAGAACCGCTGGTCATAGATTGCATTAGAACATCGTTTGCTTTGCCCCTAAAATGGTGCACTATTTAAAACCTCGTTTCCTTGTCGTCACACTTTACAGTCTCTTCTACACGGAATATTCCAGAATGATCGTGTGATACCGATTGTTCCCACAGTTGTTCAAACTTCCCCATTGCATTATTTGAACATCACAAACTTCTACTTCCAATGTACTTTTGATTTCTAAAATTTGTTGAAGTTTATTTAATTGATTCTATTAACATTTTACACGGATTATTAAATATTTTCCATACATTTTTCGGCACAAAAATGTAGGAATAACCCTGAAACTTTACTGTGTTGAATTTCTGCAATTCAAACTTAAATTTTCATATATTTTTCTGGGTTTCTTTGTGGGATGGCGTGTTGTGTGTGTAACACTGATGGCGTAGTGGTTATGTCCGTGCTAGAAACACATTGTAGAACCCACGCTGCGCTCTCACCGCCGTTACCGACGATTCTACGGACAATAACGTTTACATTATAATCCTTACTAATATTATAATGGCGAAAGAAAAAAATGTTGTATGTATGGATGGATGGAAGAAAGAATGAATGGATGAATGAATGAATGGATTCATGGATGCATGGATGGATGGATGGATGGATGGATGGATGGATGGATGGATGTATGGATGGCAGCTAGTTTGTTAATAATTCTTTAGTAGCTAGATATTAATTGGGTTTCTTTTTAGCTTCCGGCTTAGTATATACCACAATGCCTTCCCATGGGTGTCGTAAGAGGCGACTAAGGGTGGATTTTTCAATCGTCTGATAACAAATATCAAAGAAGTAAATTTTAAATTTGACAAATTTTATTTGGAAATTCGGTCAAAATTCAAATTTATTACTGAAATAATTTTTATCTCGAGATTGAAAAATTAGACCTAAGGGAAATAAAGCAGATGGATAGGCAGTAACATATACAGGGTTATTTTTAAAATATTAACATCCTTTCAGGGTGTTAAAAAGTATCAATGTATTTTTCACCTGAATGACTAAGGTTTTTGTGTCTATTTATTATTGTCTAAAATTTATATGATTGTATTGATGTCAAAGATTTTCTCTTAAAATAATATAACATATTTCGCTGATTAATATTGCATTATTTATTTTGTTTCATCACAGGGGGAGAAAGTACTGATGATTATATGCAAATTTTACCATGGGAACTAGCCTGAAATCACGAAAAAAAAAACAGCTGTTCCATACATTTTGTCGAGGTAAGTGAACATAAATGTATGGAATGCTGCAGCTGATTTGTTTTTCCGCGATTTCAGGGTTAGTCCCATACTAAAAGTTGCTTATAATCATCAGCACAGTACAAAGGTTGTTAATGTTTTAAGGCTCGAGCACACCAAATGCGTATGCGTGACTACGGCGTAATCACGCCGTAGACACGCGCGTAGTTACGGCGTAACCCGATGTCACACCGGGCTACGCATACGCTTACGCATCCGAGCCGAGTACGCAACGCACATGGCCTATTGCGTACCCGGCTGCGGCAGCCATATTTTATTCTGTTTTCGAAGGTTGTGTTGTGCACGATGTCTGAAATGACGAGGAAGAAGCAATATTAATACTATTGTGCCAGAATAATCCTGCGGAATATATATATTTATACGATGCATTTTTGTAGAATTTACTTTTTGGATTGTAGATACATTCATAAATACGCACAATTTCAATAAGTTTTTCTTTCTTATCTCTATTCATTACAAAAACAATACAAAACATCACTACGTGCCAGTATATCTGTAAAAATATACAACTGACTGCAAGTTACGTGCGTAGGGCTACGCACAGCAAAGGTACGTGCGTGTACACGCACGTACCTTTGCTGCTCGGTGTGACGTCCAATAAGGCGCGCCATTGAATACAACGTCATCATGCAACGTTGCCGCTCTGCTCTGCGTCAGGTACGGCGTAAGTCACGCAGTCAGTTTGTGCCTTGGGAGCTGCATTGCGTAGGGCTACGCATTACGTCTACGCGCACGTCTACGTTACGCAAGCGGTGTGACCTGTCTCATACGGTTCCATACATTACAACTCAGTGGTACGTGCACGTCTACGCTTACGTCTACGCATACGCATCCGGTGTGCTCAAGGCATTAACAAGGAGGAATTTTAATATACTCTATAACACTTACCTCATCGGTGTGTGGCTAGGACAGGAAAGGGTTGGGCGTGTGTCGCGCGGGGGCCCAGGCGTTGGGCGCCAGGGGGGCGAGGGGGGCGAGGGGCGCGGGGGACGCGGCGGGCGCCCAGGGGTCGGCGGGGGGCGGCGCGGGGGCGCCGAATGCGGGGGACGCGCTGGGGAAGGGCGCGCCGGAGAGCCCCATCTGCTGCTGCTTCAGCTCGTTCATGGTGAGCCGCGCCTGGACATACACCGTCTTGTTAGATAATCAACAAATTAAAATCCCATATAGAGTACATTTTAATTGATCACCAATTGGCAGGCGAATTGGTGACCGCACTATTATGTTGTACCACAGAAGGACACGTTGCTACCCGTTCCTTAATATACGATTATTATAGATGATGTTATAACAATCGGGACCAACGGCTTAACGTGCTTTCCGAGACACGGAGGGTAGTCCCTCAACCAACCAGACCCGGAAAGAAATCTTGGAATTTATACAAAAATTTCCTGTCCGGCGTGGGGATCGAACCCACGACCTCGGAGATTTAAAACGAGCCAAATCGAACCCACGACCTCGGGAGATTTAAAGCGAGCTAAATGCCGCTACGCTACGGAGGTTGTCAGGTTGAAATTATAAAATTGAAAATACAAAATTTTGCCGTGTACCAAGCTGCACCTTTCGTGTTTATTGTGTTTTATTCCACTCGATCCGTTATAATACCAATTCCTTTATTTTTGTGTACCTCTCGATTGAATAGCTTTAATATCTATGTGAAAATAACCAAGTTTTTACTAGTAATGACCAGACTACATAATGAATGAACTGAAACTGACCGGTTGTGGGGGCACGAACATCTGCGGTCTGGGCTCGAAGGGGTTGGGGGCGGGGGGATCCGCGGGGGCTGGCTGCAGCAGTCGCTCCAGGTTCACCAGCGACGAGTTCTCCCCGAGGAATGCGGACGGGGACTTCTTCACGGCGCCCGTGCTGTTCGCCGGGGGAACCGGACTGGTTAAGTGGTCTCCTGAGGAAATAAACATAAGAAGGTGATCAAAATACATCAATCCGAAATGTAACCTTAATTCATTTTCTTATATATTCCAGTTTAATTCTCCTTTATGAACAGTCTACAAGTGTCTGAAAAGGCTCGGTTGGCTGTGCATGGGGAAGCGTTAGTTCCAACACTGATGTATGGTAGCGAGACTTGGGTATGGTCGAAGGATCAAAATAAAATTAATGCAGTGGAAATGAGAGCTTTGAAAAGTATGTGTGGGTTAACATTGAATGACAGAATAAGGAATAGCGTGATAAGAGAATGGTGTGGAGTGAAAGAGGACGTGATTACGAAGATAGAGAAGAGAATGATGAGATGGTTTGGTCACGTGGTAAGAATGGATGAAGAAAGATTGACAAAACAGGTGTACATGGCAAGTGTGAGTGGCACAGTCGGAAGGGGAAGACCTCGACAAACGTTCTCTGACGTAATGAGAGACATCCTTGCAAAAGGTCAAATAAGATCCACCCTAAACCGACGTGCTTGTATGAAGAATGTTATGAGAGTGAATGAAGCGAAAGATCGTGTGTAGGGATCGTAGCAAGTGGAGGTCCATTGTCTCTGCCTACCCCGCTGGGAAACAGGCGTGATATTATGTATGTATGTATAATTCTGAAATACACATGACAAGTTTCTTCTCCATAAATAAAAACGGAAAAAGTCACATCTAATATTCATCTAAAAGAATTAATATACTGAGTGCTACATTTATATCGATCAGTATAATGCAAGTCTGCAACTATAAGATATACAAAATATTACCTAACGCTGTGAGGTCGAAGGGGTCATCAGGTTCCGCGTTGTTATTGTGATTGGTGCGAGGTCGCTGCGACAGCGCGTCGAACTGTTCCAGCTCCGACGACGATGGCGACGACAGGACCGATACCGGAGATTTACTCTGCAACACATATAAACAAATTCACAGTAACATACAAAATAAATGCAAGCGGCCGTTGCCCAATGGCTAGGACGTCGGATTTGCGATCATGTGGTCGCTGGTTCGATGCCCACCCATTGCACTACAGACGTGAACCCACTCGTAACACAAGCATTTTATCTTAGCACGAGGGGTTAAGTGTGAAAACTCTGCTAGTACCTAATATTTAAAAAAAAACTTATTATTCGTTGAAGTGTAACTGTCAACTGTTGGAAATCAAAGTAAAGAGTGTGTGTGTGAAGTAGTACATAATTCACACAGACATTCTTACTCACAGTGTATAACACCGTTATTTATTTGTTGTTCGTTAATTTATTACTCAGCGAAATCATTTATTTATGATAGTAGAATCAATATATTATATTCCTTTTCATAAAATACTGATGTTAATGACATCGAACCTGTGTAGTGACGTCCTTTCATAAAACTAGATTATTTAGTATTGTAAGTCATTAGCCGTGTGGTTTTCGGCTTAGAATAGGCCACCCGATGTCCTCCCATGGGTGTCGTAAAAGCCGTCTAAGGGACATAATATGGCTGATGGATGGGCAGCAGCATCTATTAGCTCAAGGTTTACATCTTACTGCGATCACCAATCCGTCTGCCAAGCGTGGTGATTGTGGCAATATCCCTCAACGATCCTAACTTGCCAAGGTCTGTTAAGAGGAGGTCCCATGATTAGCTGTGGACGTAAACAGGTTGTTGATGATGAAGACAAGAGTTAATTTTGCCATGTATATTTATAATTGCAGTCTCCTTGTACAAACAGCTAGTAATTAATAAAAATTTTGCCATGTATATTTATTTACTAAGTAAATAGTAGAGTTGAGTAATACTCACATTGGCGTGCGGGGCCCAGGGGTCGGGTGGCGCGGCGGGGGCCCAGGGATCCCGCGCCGGACTACCCACACCCGACCACGAATCCGCTGATGTCTCCTAACACATTATAGATATATATTAGTTATTTTGATTATGCATATGATAACAACTGTGAGACTGTGCGATAAAACGAACAAGTTAAGAAACACACCTACAATAATAAATAAGTGATATAAAAAGAAGTATTAAAAAAAATATATAACAACAAAACTAGTTGAACAATATCTATTTTTTTATTTTTTTAAGTATCCAGTACCATTTAAGTGTCTTAAATAAGACCCTTATAATTATAATATATAATCAATTGCCTTACAAGCCTTTGCCCTGCAGTGGTACACATCGGGCTCATAATAATAATAAAAAATAATTAGCAATTTACGTAATATTAAACATCGAGCGTACATATATATATCGAGCGAATAAATTGATTTTATTCCTATACAACTTGTTAATTAAATAACGCAACACCTCTTGGGTGGTGATTGTGCTCATATATATGAACAACTTTTTATAAGAGGCCAACATTGTATTTCGAAGTAAAAAATGAGCTGTTCCATACAAATCGTGCCTACCTACTTGACCAAAATGTATGAAAAAGGTGTTTTTTGTGTTCGAGTTACAAAGTTGGTCCCATATTAAAAGTTGTTCATATCAATGACCACAATCACCACGTAAGAGGTTTTGCGTTATTTAATTAACACGTTGTATAATTACGTTATATGATAGAAAACAAATTTTCCACCAAACACCTGAAATGCTAGCAATCTAGTTTCATACACCACATCTTACCATAGGTATGGGATCAGCAAAGAAATCGTAATCCGAATGCATGGGCTAACAAACGTAAGAAAAAATAAACAATATTGTAAGAAAAAAATAAACAATATTGTAAGAAAAAATAAACAATATTGTAAGGAAAAATTAACAATGTTATAAGCAAAATAATTCTAAAATGTATTATAGTTTTACGTAAAGACACTTGCAAGAGTGATTGCAAGTGCCTAAATTAATCATGACTGTCAAAAATCAATTATAGCCATATTTACCTGACTATACACAAAATGCCATATATATGCGCATTTAAATCCTATTTTTACCCGTCCCATGCCGTTTAACCAGTTTTCTCAACTCTAGTCTAAACGTAAATGACACATATTGTGTTATTTTACTCAATAATATTATGTACCTCTATTATAGAGGTACAATGCCATACTCAAAATTGGCAATCTGCATATAAAATGAAAATAAAAACAGGTTCTAAGTATAGTCGTATTTTTATACAGATATGGCGTAGAACGAAAGATTAAGACGAAGAAAGATAGGTTCGAAAAAAATATTACGTTTACCAGCTCTTCGAGGCACCGGGTCTTTTAATATTTATTTAAACACGAGTAAAAAAAACAAATACAATGGTTAAAAGATAGGTCTCAAAGGTTAACGTGTTCTCCGAGGCACCGGTTTTTTTTTTAAATATTTATTGATTAAAACACAAGTTAAAACAAATACAATGGTATTACATTTATCAACGTCAAACGTAAACTGTTACGTTTAATGACAGGATGTTTAACCGGTTTGTAGTAAACATTACTAGTAACTAAATGTTTGTCCTACACGGAACTTGAGTTAGTTTAACGGTAATGTATTCAAACACTCTCCCGCCGGACCAATGTAGCTAGCAGTGGGGAAGGCCTTGGGGCCAAAAAAAACTGGTGCCCCTAAACGGTGAAGGTTTTATTATTACTAATTATTTTTAAAAGCAATATGTGGGTTACTAATACCGTTTTGCCCCCCCCCCCTCCCCTAAACTCGAGGGTCCCGGGGCTGCCAAACCTAGCCCTTCGGTAGCTACGCCAGTGATTGCAAGTAGTGTTTCACTGACTGACGTGTGTATGGTTGACAAGTAAATAATTATATTTGATCCGTCAGTTAGATTACCAAAAAATAATTGACACGTATGTTTTAGTTCCGGAAATAATAAATAACGGAGATGCAGCCCGATGAAATTTATACACATTCACTTCTAGGCACAATTTATACCAGGGGTGGCCAACCGGTCGATCGTGATCGACTTGTCGATCCCGGCAGCTATGATAGTCGCTCAACCTATATAATAATATAAGTGATATTTTAGTATACAAATACGTGCCACAGACGCATAAAGTTAGTGTTTGAAACCTATTTATCATTAGATTGACTATGAAACGTGATTTTTACCATATGGTCGATCGCAAACAGTAAACAGTCGAGCTTAGGTCTTATTTAGTTGGCCACCCCTGATTTATACCTTAATTTAATTATGTATTACCTTGGAATGACGTCATAAGTCCTCCTCTCCTCAATTTTGTTGCTTTGTATGTTTTTTTGTAATCTAACTGACGAACCAAATTTATCACTATAGTTGCCGTGGTCTAAACTTGAAAAAGCACATTAAGCATATTATTATCATACCGGTTTGGGGGGTGAAGGTGCTCCCCAAGGGTCGACTAGGGGAGCTGATGCTGCCACAGGACTCGACAGGTTCACATCTAGCAGGTCCAGGAGGTGAGACCCTCCCGCCGCGGGGTCCGACTTCGTAGGTAAAGGATCTACGCCCACTCTGGAAATATGAAGAACATTTAGTTGGACCTTTTTTTGTATGACTGTAATCTAATCAATCAATACTAATATATAAAGCCGAGTTTGTTTGATTGTTTTCTTGAACGCGCTAATCTCAGCAACTACTGGTCCGATTTGAAAGATAAGAGGAAGGCTATATTAAATTATGAAGTTCCCAAGGGAACGGGCGAACGCGCGCGGGAGTCTAGTAACTTTACATTTTATTATTGTCTAGCTTCCCGCACGCGGAATCAGCCGCGTACGAATATAGCGGAGGAATCTTTTGTGGGCTATGCAAAATGACTTATATTTTTCTATACGATCAATAGAAAAACCAATCGTAATGAGGATAATCTTATATACAGGGTGTCCCAAAAGATTACGTAGCTGGGAAGGGGGGTGATAGGGATGGTCACAAGGGTCACCAGAAAAATATAAAAAATTCCCTCTGGGTGTTTAAAAAAATAAATGGCATTTTTTAAAAGACTAAAAATTTTACACCTTGTGCTAACTGTACCTACAAATATGGCTGTATTTTAAAAAAATGCTGTTATGTAATCTTCAATAACAACAAGGTCATCAACATCAACATCAAAAATAACAAGGTGTAAAATTTTAAGTTTTTAAAAAACTGCCATTTTTTTTTTAATACCCAGATCGGATTTTTTTTTTATTTTTCTAGTGACCATTGTGTCCACCCCTGTCACCCCCTTTCCCAGCTACTTAACCTTTTGGGACACCCTGTATATAAAAGAAAGTCGTGTTTGTTACAACACTTATAACTCGAGAACGGCTGGACCGATTGCCATGGTTTTTGATTTGTTGGATTTGTTTCCGTCCCGAATAGCAGAATACATTTTAAAAACAAAAGAAAGTCGTGTTAGTTACACTATTTATAACTCAAGAACGGCTGAACCGATTTGGCTGAAAATTGGTAGGGAGGTAGCTAAGAACTGGGAGAAGGACATAGGATACTTTTGGGTAGGGGTAGGGTAGGGTAGGGTAGGGTAGGGTAGGGGTAGGGTAGGGTAGGGGTAGGGTAGGGTAGGGTAGGGTAGGGGTAGGGTAGGGTAGGGTAGGGGTAGTGGTAGGGTAGGATAGGGGTAGGGGTAGGGTAGGGTTAGGGTAGGGGTAGGGCAGGGGTAGGGTATAAAAGTCCACCCGTGCGAAGCCGGGGCGGGCCGCTAGTAACTTAATAATAATTACTTCCATAACCGTAAAAAACATAATAAGTCTTAAAGGTAATCGATTCTATTCGCTCGAAAATATTCTAGATATGGAAACCCTACATAAGTGGTTTCTTAAATATTTCCGACCGAATAGAATGGACCTGTAAGATTGCACTCTGCCTAATTAGATATTTTTGAACTGTTGAACACTAACGGTATTACATTGAGACAATCCAGACAGCTGTAAAGCCAGTTCGACGGTCGCCACGATGCGCTGTTTTTTAACGCAAATCGGTGGCTATCTACCCGAAGATACGATTCCAATCTACAAAGGAAGGGATTAGAAATAGGTGAAGTTATTTCGTTTCAAGGAGTGAAATAGGAAAGATTTGATCTGATTAGAAGTTACAAATCTTCAGTCGGATCAAATATATTCAGGCTTAAGGTAAAAAGGGCATATTGTCCGGGAAAGTATTACTTATTTTTATCTGCTTATGGAATATTCTGCAAATATAAACGCTTGAAAATAGAACATAAATGTTTAATTAACAGGCGTTAATGGATAAGGATACATTTGAAGTATTCAGTGATTTTGTAATCGTCAATTATAACTGGGGATGATTTGTCATCGAAACGTAACATTTGAATTAAAAAATTGACATAAAATAGTAAGATTATAACAAAAAAAAAAAACAGCAATGTTAAATCTACATGCCTTACAATACATGATAATCTAATTTGTGTAAGTAGTTCTACACAGGTATTTCAGTAATTTTAATCAGAAAATTTTAATGCTATTAATAAAAATGTATATACATAGGTCTATTGTACTTCTGACGATCTCATTTAGCAGAGTATTAGCAACAATTAAAAAACCACGGAGTATTTTATAAACTATACATATTGTTCCCATATTCTATAAGCAGATAAAAATAAGTAGGAAGGACTACGGGAAGAAAGGGATCAATAAAAAAAAATATCCACGGTAGGATGATACTGACTGGAAGTCCTGCTGCGACTGGCTGATGGCGAGCTGCAGGCGCACGTCGTCGGAGCGGCGGCGGCGCTCCTCGCGGTCCGCCTCCTCGCGCGACATGGCCAGCGCCAGCTGCAGCTGCAGCTCCTCCTCGCCCGCCGTCAGCGGCCGCGCCAGCTCCGCCTCGCGCGGCGCGCCCGCCCACTCCGCGCCCGGCCCCGCCCCGGCCCCGCTCAGCTGTCGCAACATCACACCTCACTTAGTCCATCGTCCTCGCATACCGTCCGGAGAATATCGCATCATCACACCTGACTTAGTCCACCATCCCCGCATAACGAATGAACATCGCAACAAATACCTGACTTAGTTCATCATCTCCGGAGGAAACAGAAGAAAGAAGAGAGAAAGAGATGTCATGAACCCTACTGAACTACTACTCAATATTTCACCATTAGATAACAAATGTATTAAGGTTAAAAGGATTATATATCAGTCAAAACTCTTAACCTGTCAAAAGTACTTTTAACTAGCAAAATCAGTCAAAACTAACCTAACCTAAAACTACTTATTTTCTATGTTAAAAGTACTTTAGACTGGTTAAGAGTTTTGACTGCAACATATAAAATTATAATGTTATAAGTCTCGCAGGTCATGGATTCGATTGCCACGCCGAACAAGAAATCTTTGTGTAAATTCTATGATTTCTTTCGTCGCCTTAGTGCAATTTTGTTTATTCAAATCTATATAAACGACATTGCGCAGACTTAACTCAGTTGAGGTCGCATGAAAGCCAAGCGAGTACGTAATCACATTACAGAAGAAATAGGACAAAGTCACTCTTTTTAATTAACTGCAAGTTGAATGATTAATGTTTTTTGGAATATGCTTAAATCAGGTTCATTTCACACTATTAATGAATATTTAAAAAGTCACATTATATCACTAGAAATACCTGGAAATGTTTTCGCTTTTGTAAAGGCAAATAATATGAGGTGATTAATGACTCGTTAAAGAATAATACACAAACCACATATCTATTTAATATTAACCCTTCATGGGTAGTGGAAATTAAGTTATATATGTATTTGAACTATAAGTACTTGTAAATAGGATTCAAAACAAATCAGTATTTTATATACCTGGCACTTTTAAGGGATACTATATAGGTTTACTACCAGAGTTGGCTAATTTTTACATCAAAATTAAATATCTCATGCGGGACGGCTTCAGTTCTGGTTTTCGTGCATAACTTAACCACTATGAAGTCAATCTCAAATTGTACAGTCAGTATCAAAAGTAACATTATTTTCATTAAGATACGTTATGAGTTGCTATCTATTGTTATATACTAGTAAACATAATTCATTCCATAAAAAGTATTTAAAATGTTCTGAGTATATACTTTTTACTTTAATCGGGATTCTTTGGGAATCCGAAGAAAAAATTCCGCTCTTTCATTGAAAAAGTTTCATAAAACTATGGCTAAAAGAAAACAGGCAACACTGTTGACCATTTTCTACCTTTTTATAGTCTGAAACAAACATTTCCACTACTCACCGCAGGGTAGGTAGGACTGGAAGGTGTATCAAGTGCACCGTCGCTCCCGAACGCACTGGCGCTCTGAGCGAACCGTTGTTTCGCTTTCAACGCTCTCGCTCGCTCGTTCTTTAATCGCTCTTCGTCTTTTAATAAGTTAACTAGCTGCTTAGCCTTTTCGCGTACGTTTAAACCTGAAATATTATTAAAAACAGTCTTAAAAAAATCATGCTGAAACATTCACTGCTGAGTTTCCCTCGAAGACGGTTAAGCCAAAGTCACCACGCTTATCAAACGGATCGTACGTACGTACGAACGTAAAGTACTATGTTATAAATACACTAGCTTCACCAGTTTCACCCGCGTAACTCCCTTACTAGCGACCCGCCCCGGCTCCGCACGGGTACAATGCTGATGTATTATACATATAAACCTTCCTCTTGAATCCCTGTATCTATTAAAAAAAACCGCATAAAAATCCGTTGCGTAGTTTTAAAGATTTAAGCATACATAGGGATATATGGACAGAGAAAGCGACTTTGTTTTATTCTATTTAGTGACAAACATACACACACACAAAAATACAAATATTTCCTCTTTATAATATTAGTATAGATAGGTAAAAGATTCTGCCCTTTAGTTTGAATGCGATTAACGTAATGTTATTAAGTACTTCACAGGGCATACATGCCAACTTCACACTTATTAAGGCGCTGTACTTAGTCAAAATAGGCTTCACAAAACAGTTTTTTAGCCAAATGTTTACATTTTAGAGCAGCTAAAAAAATATGTTAATCTTGATCATATTTATGGGAGGAGCATTGTGTTCAAAACACGTTTTCGGTAAATTTTCTCAATAAAAAAAAAACATAAAATAACCATTAAAATTGAAATTGTAGCAATTGTAACTGTATTATTTATAAACAAATCTTGATAATATTAATAACAGTGATGTAATATATAATAATAAAGGGAACTGTTGTTTTTATTTATCGATTGGAATAAGATATTTGCAAGGATTAATGTATTAAATCATTTGAACGAGTCGAACGAAACGTTGCGCCATCGCGGCGTCTCTTCGCTTCTCTTTCATTTCTACGCGGAGCAACAGTGACAAAACTAATACGTAAAAGTCGTCTATTCACAGCGCCTTAAATGGTTTAAAACTTAAAACCTAAGCAACTTGCGCAAGAGGTCATCCCATGTGGAACTTGGACCTCTGCTCTGGGCGGTCGTTGGCGGATTGAGAAATTATGACTTAGTATATTTAGCCATATTTAACCTTCGTAGCGTAGCGGTAATTGGCTCGCTTTAAATCTCGGAGGACACCGGACAAGAAATCTTTGTGTAAATACTAAGATTTCTTTCCGGGTCTGGTTCGTTTAGGGTCTACCCTCTGTGCCTCAGAAAGCACGTTAAGCCGTTGGTCTCGATTGTTATAACATCATCTATAATAATAGTATATCAAGGAACGGGCAGCAGCGTTTCCATGTGTATTACAAAATATTACTGCGGTCACCAACCCGCCTGGTGACTATGGCAATACTCTCTTTCGGGAGGAGGCCCATGTTCAGTAGTGGACGTTATACGGGCTGATGATGATGAGTATATTTAAAGTTCCCACGCAGTTTTTTTTTTTAATAAATGATTACTAGCAGATTTTTGCAGTCTACTAGTATTCTTGTTAACCCCTCGTGCTAAGCTTAAATGCTTGTGTTACGAGTGGGTTCACGTCGGTAGTGCAATGGGTGGGGTTCGAACCGGCGACCTCAAGATCACAAGTCCGACGCCCTAGCCATTGGGCTACGGCCGAAAAACTCACCTTGGTCTTTCCCCTCTTCCATATACTGAAAGTCCTTCAACGTGTGTATCGCAAATATGTTCTCTTTGCATTGCATCGCTACTTTTTCACTACCAGTCTTAATAAGATATTCCATTAGGACTAGAGCTTTGTACACGTGCCGCCAGTTCTTGCCGTGGTCGTTGAGCCGCTTCCAGATCATTTGCATTATTTCCGTGAACGCCATCACATTGTATGTTAGGTCGGCGATCTCCGCCATAAGAGTACTGGAAGGGCCCCATGGGTCGTTGGACGTAGCCTCGCGCACTTTTACCTGCAATGTTACGAGAAATTGTTAGATTTGATTGCTTATATTATAAAATGCTCATCATCATCATCATCAGCTTGTGCAACGTCCACTGCTGAACATGGGCCTCCTCCCGAAGGAAGGTTTTTGCTATAGTCACCACGCTTGCCAGGCGGATTAGAATTTACAACGCTAAGATTTCTTGTCCACAATGTTCATAAAATAAGGTATCTTCTAATGGTTAACGTTTACTAAATTAGAAATAAAGATTTTTAAATTTAAGAACACTTAACATTCACCGTTTTTTAAGGCTCAGGGCCTTTTATTTTTTCGGAAGGACTTTCCACGAGACTTTTGTTACTTCACCGGACATAAAGGCGAGCAGAGTTCCAGCCTTAATAAATGGTTCAAAAAACTACAAACTAAGCAACCAGCGCAAGGGGGCTCCCCCTGTGGGACTTGTACCTCAGCTCAGGGCGGTCGCTGGCGATGAGATTGAGGGATTTTGACTAAACATACCGATGTTCTGACTCAGAATTGATGTGGATTATATGAATAAAAATTGAGTTAGAAGATCCACAGCACTAGGGTCAGGGCTGAAACATAACCGGTGATTTCTAATCATATATTCTAATGAATTGTTTGAAGAGAAACCATAATTCTATAGATAATAATTATAAATAATAATTCTGCACATATTTTATGGGAATATTTAAACATTTTGTGTTTCATATTTACAGGCAAAATGCATTAAATATAACACCATGACTTTGTAAGGTTGCAGATACTCAGCTACATGATTTATTTGGGTTATGGATGCCCGTGCATCTAGATTACCTTGTATAGTGACACTAGAGTTCATTTTTCCTTATTCTTTTATCAATTCAGTCGAATTAAGAGAGGCAGTTGTTAAAAAAAACAACATTTTTTACATTTTGTACAGTAATTACTAAGGTAAAATGTCCTTTTAAGTATTATCACCCATAAAATAACACATAATACATTAAATTCACATCACAATATACTATGAACTGGCCACCTCTATCTCAATTTTATTCTATACTAGCGGCCCGCCCCGGCTTCGCACGGGTGGACTTTACCCTACCCCTACCCTACCCTACCCCTACCCCTACCCTTATCCTACCCCTACCCTACCGTACCCCTGGACTTTTATACCCTACCCCTACCCTACTCCTACCCCTACCGTACCCCTACCGTACCCCTACTCTACCCTACCCCTACCCTACCTCACCCTACCCCTAACCTACCCTACCCTACCCCTACCCTACACCTACCTTTTTTTTCTTTGCGTTTAAACCTTCCCTGTGTTAAAGCGATGATTACTGCCAAATTTCATAAAAATCGGTCCAGCCATTAGCGAGTTTTAGCGAGACTAACGCACAGCAATTGATTTTTATATATATAGAGTTTAGAAATGGCCGAAGCCCAATGTCTTGCGGCGTCGGACTTGCAAGCATTTTAGCAAAGCACGAGGGGTTAACAAGAATAGTAGTAGACTAAAAACCTCTGCAAGTTATCTTAAATAAAAAAAATGTAATATTTACAACAAGTTTATTAAGTCCGGCGCCAAACTTTAACCTATCTAAGATTGGATTGCAAATATGCAGTTGATATGTGGTAGCCAGTGAACAAGAGAAATTGACAGAAAATCGCTTAGCATGGTATGGGCACGTTATGCGTAGGCATGACAGGCATGTGACGAAAATAACCGTAGCCCAAATGGCTAGGACGTCGGACTTGTGATCATGAGGTCGCTGGTTCGATTCCCACCCATAGCACTACCGACGTGAACACACTCATAACACAAGCATTTTAGCTTAGCACAAGGGGTTAACAAGAATACTAGTAGACTGGATGATAATGGAATGATGCTGGATATGTTGGTAAAGGAAGGCCAAAAAAATAATGGATGGACTGTTTAAAAGATGACATGTGTAAGAAAGGTGTGAGTATGGAAGAGACGTCTAATAGGGAAAAATGGAAGAGGATGACATATTGCGCCGACTCCAAATAATGGAAGCAGGGTAGGAAGATGATGATGTGGTGCATTACCTGGGCATCGGAATAATTGTGCGCGAGGTTTTTAATATTTCTCCTTAGGCCCGCCACGTTTACTTGCATTTCGTCCCGACCACGGGGCATCTGGAATATCAACAAATATGTTATAGCAACACAAACATTCACACTATAACCTGCGCCAATAAAGAAACGAATCTAAAATGGCAGCGGCGATCATGCGCTCTCACTCTAAACTGTTGATGTCTTAGTCACACACGGCGCGTACCGCATGCAAAAAAAAATCCGTAAAGAAAGCTAACGGAAAATCACGACTTAATTGCGAGTGGTTAAGGTTAAAAATGTTAAAGAAAAGTAAGCAAATAAACAGTTCTAATTTTTATGAAAGATTATGTATTTTTTTGTATACGTACACATTTCAACACATAAAACTAACAATTGTATTATACCTACATATACAATAAACAAACTTTCTTTCTATCTTTCTTTTTATTTGCTGATCCTACCATCTGTCAGTGACATTCATGGACGCCATTTTAGATTCGTTTCTTTATTGGCGCGGCTTATACAAACATACGTAACAAAAATATATTACCAAATAAAAAATATTAATAAGCATATTAACTTAAAACGATCTACAAAATCAAAAATATATAATGAGTAAAAATATTGTAAAATTAAACTATTTATATATCGGACGGAAAATATAGCTAAGCCCGAGACTTTAGATTACACCGGGCTTACAGACTCCAGCATTATGACATGGGCCCCGCTCCCTTCGAGGCTGACCCATGAGGAGTAGGGACGCCTCTACACTCCGGGCGTCCCTATAATTGGGCAAAGGGCCACTATAAGTGTGGCCCTGGAGATCCCGCGGTACCATATTGGCCGTGGGTGCCGTCGGGGGGCCGGATTGCTCATGCGTACCCGGCCCCCACCAACGGCGGATCGAAGGAGTGTCCGGGAGGTTTTAGTGGTTGGTAGGGTCCTCTCCTCGTGGTATGAGTTTAGCATACCACGCTATGGAGAGGGCGAGTCCCACATATCCCACCGCCAGCGCGCGAATACGCTGCAGCGGCGGTGGGAATGCGTAAATGCATTTCCCCCCGGACAACAAAAAAAAAAAAAAAAAAAAAAAAAAAAAAAAAAGGCTCCAGCATTATAAAATGGTTTAAAACTTCCTAAACAATATTTTTTTCTTGTCCGGGGGGAAATGCATTTACGCATTCCCACCACCGCTGCAGCGTATCCGCACGCTGGCGGTGGGATATGTGAGACTCGCCCTCTCCATAGCGGTGGTATGCTTACTGATACCACGAGGAGAGGATCCTACACCACTAAAACCCCCCGGACACTTCTTCGATCCGTCGTTGGCGGGGGCCAGGTACGCACGAGGCAATCCGGCCCTTCATAAACAACCTGCTCAGTGCGGTCGCTGGCGGAGGGATTCTCTTTAGTAAACTTTAAGTTTTTTCAGAAGAGTTTAGTGCAACTGTCGCTCTAATTAACAGTTCGCGGGCCTCTCGGACTTACGAGTCTAAGTTTAAATGTCTATTAAAACAATATTAAGCTATAAAAACTTCGTAGCTTTACGGTTATGGTTGCATTGAGGAATTTTTAATTTTAACTTGGGTAGACATGAAGCCTCAGAAAGCATTTAAAGCTCATCCTCCTGGCACTTTTGGTAATGGAGTATCATAGTCGGTACTAATATTATAAAGCTAAAGAGTTTGTTAACTTCAATGCACTAATCTCAGAAACTACAGGTCCGATTTGAAAAATTCTTCCAGTGTTAGAAAGCCTATTCATCGAGAAAGGCTATATTTAATCATGTAGTTCCAACGTTAACGCTCGGGAAGCTAGTATGACTATGTTACCGAAACAGAAATAGGGCTGCTTTCGGTTTCGAAGGAGTGTCCGGGGGGTTTTAGTGGTGTAGGGTTCTCGTAGTGAGAATGAGTTCGCATACCACGCTATGCAGATGGCTAGTCGCACACATCCCACCGCCAGCACGCGAATACGCTGCAGCAGCGGTGAGAATGCGTAAATGTATTTCCCCCCGGACAAAAAAAAAAGGCTGCTTACAGTGAATATGGTAAACCCAGGGCCGGATTTAAGGGAGGGCATCCAGGGCAGCTGCCCGGGGCCTCCACAATAGAGGGGCCCCCACAATAGAGATTTAAAATCTTTCAAATTCTAACGAATAAACTCTACAGCTTTAGTGTAATAGTCCTTCAATATTGTAATAACGGATATTCATCTATTTCACTTAAATTAGACAACCAGTAAAATATCAGAATTCGAATCGTTCAGAAAAGTATGTATCTATATATTCCAAATTTCTACACATTTAGAGGGTAACTCTTCTTCCTTGTTGCCCCGGGGCCTCCGGACTTCTAAATCCGGCCCTGGGTAAACCCACCTTCACTGGCGGTCCATCACCAGCAGTGGAAGGTCTCAAAAGCTTATTACTATTATTAGAAAAAAAAATCCTACAGATTTGAATATAAGGAAAATCTAAATATTAGCCTACTAAAGTCTCGTTTATTATTCACATGTAAACTAATTCCTTTATCTGTATGTACGATAAGCCGGGAAACAATCTATGTAATCACAAAATATTCGATTATTACTAATCTGATGAGGCGAATTATGTATCGCAAATAAATAAATAAGTTGGTGATTTGAATTATTTGATAATGTCAAAGGGCTTGTAAAACTGAGAATCAGGTAACCGGGTCAAATACTGACTGAACTTGATGCCTTCTACTCAGGTTTTCATCTAAGAGGTTTGTAGTTGAGGAATTTCCGATTGAACCACAAGGTTCAATAACGAGTAACTATTTAAAAAATAAAAAATTAACACCAACTACAAACGAATTTTTTTCCTAATCCGGGGGATGGCTATTTTTGGGTGACCCATATTTTTTTTTCGGTCAAACTACAAACAATTTTTTTTTCAACTACAATCAACTACATACCAAGCTCTTCAATAATGCGTTAAAAAAATCGATTTTCTTAATTGGGGTGCCAGGTTCACACAGGTCAAATACTTAGGTGAAATTAGGGTTGCCACCTTTGTTATTTATTTATATCGTACTTTATACAAAAAAGTTGCTAAATATATAGTAGGTACTTTTGGGAAATTCAGGAAAAAAATTGTATACATTTATTTAAAGTTATTTTTTTTCGTGTATTTGACTCTTTGCTTCGGCCATCAAGGTTAAACACCTTTAAAATAATAATAACAGTCTGAGCATGTTAATTCCATATTAAAATAAATAAACAATTCATTGTTTTCATATGCCGCGCGAAGCGTGCGGTCAAAATTTTTAAATGAATTGAATTTTGGTTAAGCAAAAAAATATAATAAGTACTTTTTGTACTATATTATTTTTTTATAATTTATACAACATTTGACTGAAATAAAGTACGATACTATTTAATATAGTACGGATGGCAACCCTAGGTGAAATAATATAAGCAACAGCAATCTTAAGCTGTCTTGATTCTCCTTGAAAAAGTAACAGAAATGTTAAGTTCATGTTATAATTTCACTCGCGTACCTCCCGTTCCCTTGGGAACTACATAATTAAATATAACCTATGTTACTCCTGGATAAAGTAGCTTTGTAATGGTGAAAGATTTTTTGAAATCGGTCCAGTAGTTTCGGAGCCTATTCAATGCAAACAATAAATTATTATTGTCCTGCTTTTATATATACTTTATTATGTACTAGCTTCCCGCGCGCGGTTTCACCCGCGTGACTCCCGTTCCCGTGGGAACTTCATACTGAAATATATCCTATGTCACTCAGGGTGAATGTAGCTTTCCAATGGTGAAGGAATTTTTGAAATCGGCACATTCGTTTTTGAGTTTATTAATTACAAACATACACAGACAAAAATAAAAATATTCCTCTATATAATATTAGTGTAGATATAGATAAATAAGTACATTGTTAGTTGAGGTTAGCAGGAAATCATAATGAGATGTAAAATGTATATCAATTCAAGGAAAACCATGGTACTATAAAACAAGTAGAGTCGATATTTGCAAATACTATACGGAATAACCCACATGCGTAAGCGCATCCGTAATGGTTTTTATACAAAATAAACAATTTTTTTCGAGCCATGGTGAGTATGGATAACTCACTCTTTTTTTTTCGGATGGACTTACGTAGTTAGCCACGAGGTTTTTGCTACTTCACCGGGCATAAGGCGAGCAGAGCTCCAGCCTTAATAAAAGGTTTAAAAACTACAAACTAAGCAACCTGCGCAAGAGGGCGCCCCCTGTGGGGCTTGGACCTCGGCTCAGGGCGGTAGCTGGCGATGAGATTGAGGGATTATGACTTTTAGTATTTTAGGGGAGTTTTGTGCAACTGTCGCTCTACTTTACAGCCTATAACCAGGCTATATTTTATTACGAAGTTCCCACGGGCACGGGAACTACGCGGGAGAAACCGCGCGCGGGAAGTTGGTAGCAGATATTTCTGTTGTCCTTCAAATGACAATGGACTCTGGCTAACGACAGCTATTGTCATAAATTAGGCCATATAAGTTTTGTGGGCATATAAAGTTCTACTGAGGTCATTGTTCAGTAGGTTACGAGTTTACGACGCCTCACACAAACACAAGAACATCACATTCTTTGTTTGTTAACAAATAACATATTTGGTTTTCCTTTTTCGTTATCAGACTGCGGCAAACGAGCATACGGCCAGTCTGATGGTAGGCGGTCACTGCAGATGGGCTAGTCAGTGTGGCCCAGGAGATCCCGAAGCACCATAAGGGCCGCGGGTGCCGTCAGGGGGCCGGGCCAACGACGGATCGAAGGAGTGTCCGGGGGGTTTCAGTGGTGTAGGGTCCTCTCCTCTCATAACATCTTTCTTTTTCTTTTTTTTTTAATTCTTGATAGACCTTGGTTTTGCCCTAATCCCAAAAACCTATTTGAACTCGCCGAATTTTAGTTACTTACGCACAGAAACACGACAATAATAATTGTTGAAATATTGTGTCCAATCGTGCAGCTCATTCAAAAAACAATATCTACAAAGTATTTTATAAAAATATCAATAATTTCCTACGGCAAAAAAACCCTATACATCACAAAATTACTGCGGTCACCAATCCGCCTGCCAAGCGTGGTAACAGCTCCGAGGGAAGCCCTTGTTCGGCAGCAGAGGTGTACGGTCTGATAATGATAGCAAAAATACGATAGTATATAACAATAACAATCTCCTCGTGGCATTGACACTTGTCTAGGGACACACGGTATGTACACATTAACAGATACACTCTAATTTAATATTTGATACCACACGACCGAACATATTGTGATACGTACTAATAGAGAGGTTTTAAGCGAGTTATATTAATTTAGATGTAGGTTTTCAGTTGAGGGTCATTGACAAGGGCGTACCGTAGGGAGCCTTTTTTTTCGGACGGACATAGTTATTTAGCCACGAGCCTTTTTCGACTTCACCGGGCAAAAAGGCGAACAGAGCTCCAGCTTTAATAAATGGTTTAAAAACTACAAACTAAGCAACCTGCGCAAGAGTGCGCCCCCTGTGGGGCTTGAACCTCGGCTCAGGGCGGTCGCTGGCGATGAGATCGAGGCATTATAGAGGGGGTTTTGTGCAACTGTCTTCATTCATACAGTTCGCGGGCCTCTCGGATTTTGGGTTTACGAGGGCATCAGATGGTTCTTTGCAAACTAAGGGTCGGGAGGAAGCCCAGGAGTATTTAAAAAAGCCCTAATAAGAATTACTGGCCAATATACGAAATTGATTTAACGTTTTATGATGTCCTTGTAGCGCTTCAATCCCTGCTAAAAATAGCATGATTATATTTCTCCTTTGTCAGATTATTATCTTCTTCTGAACAAAGAAGTAAGTAGTAAGAATACGCAAATATTTTTGGCTTCTCTACTTCAACGACGGGGTGAATTGCGATTCCTTTTTCCAATGTATATGCTTCTGGAATCACGACTTGACTGACTTGGACTGGGCTTACCGACCAAAATTGGGTGCTTCTCCAAACGCCAGTGATAGAGACACTCGAACGTTCTCCGAGCTTTATGTACTAACAGACCAACAACAAGTGATAAGTTCAACACTAATTATTTGAACTCCAAACACATCCGTGACTTTCTTTGATCAGTGCAAACAGGGACGAGAACAAAGCGTTTAGTTCCGAGTAGATCCTGCGTAAACACTGCATGACATCGACATTACAATTATTTTGGTTGCGGCCATTGACCTGGGCCATCGTTCGGTTACTTTATCAACATGTCTCTGATGCTTATTTCAATTTTGGCGTGACATTGTGTGGCTTTGAATAACTTTCTTCTTCCATACAATGATATCATAGGTATAGTCTGTAGTTGTGGACCGAATACCGTACACTCGCCGTTCCCGGTGATCCCATTACTGGCAGCAGAAACACCCAATCGTTTAGAGTCTATCATCGCTATAGACAGTTGATAGATTCCTACATACCCTGCTGCTGAGAGAATGCCTAATGGATTCCCCTCGTGGGATTTTCAGTTTTATGTAATTTAATAGGTATGCAACAACAGAACCTGGGGTCCTCACAATCGGCGGACAGAGGTTCAACCAAGGGGTATATTGCGTAACCAGATGTCACAGCACTGCCACGTGCGGAGCCGGACGCAAATAGAGAAGTCTCAGGTCCCCCACTGTCTTTTAAAGATTTCCTCCGGAAAAAAATGTACAACAACAGAAATTTAATTCTTCGAGATTATCTGATGCAATTTAACCTCGGCAATACTCTTTAGTTACGAATAACTGAGCTGAATTGTTCAAGACTTACCTATACTCGAACGGGAAGTTAAACATCGTGAGGAAAGCCTTCAGAGAATTATCTTGTTATGTATAATTTACATGAGGAAGATCGATCTATTAATACATTGAGATTCCATTGGCAATTTGTTTGCCTGTTATTCAGAGGGTGTTTTACTGATTGTAGAGTCTATTTAAACTTTTCAAACCGTAGTGTATGTATACTCTAAAAAGTTCAGAGCGCCAGGTTACATTTATGTCGGTAGGTGCCTCAATTTCCAGGGGCCATCGGATGTCATGGTGATGCAGTTTCCCAATACTAGGGTTAAGAGGAGCCATCGTCAATAGTAACAGAGTAGCATGCCATTGCGAAGGGGAGGAGAGTCCACGCATAAGCCAGCCTTAATAAATGGTTTAAAAACTACAAACTTAGCAACCTGCGCAAGGCGGTCTTTGTGAACTTCAACTTCGGCTCAGGGCGGTTGCTGGCGGAGGGGATTGGGGAATGATGACTTTATTTTTATTTTTAGGGGAGTTTTGTGCAACTGTTGCTTATTTTTAAGTTTGCGGGCCTCTCGGACTTCGGTTCTACAAGGACATCAAAAGGTAATGGAAATCCTCCAATGCATTTCTCCCTAGAGAAGAAAAATAGTAAAATATTTTCATCCACCATGCGAGCGTCAAAGGTAAAAAGTAAATAAAAGCATCAGAATAACAACTAAACTGCTTGTGTGTTTACGAAAACCAAGATGGAATAAGATGACACAAGGTCTAATAATATCAGCCAAGGTCACCAGTGTATTGCCTTTTAAGTTTGATACAAATAAAGTTTGATGCAATCAAAGTATAAAGGCTAAAGTTTGGGTGGATGTTTTTACTATTTCACTCAAAAACTACTGAACCGATTTTGCACAGGCATCGCTTATGAATAGTTTAACATAATATAGCCTACGCGGGTAAAACCGCTTTACACATATTTATGTATATTGGAAAGAAATTGCAATAACAGAAGCCCAGTCGTACGTCTTTCCATTTTGTATGAGCTTTTATATAGTAGGTAACACCCCCCTTAAAAGGTGACTCATGTCCAGCAGTGGACGTTATACGGGTTGATGATATCGAAATTGGTTTTCTTCAAACAGAATAAAATAATATTATCCATTCTCAGTGACTCTCTTTTTTTTGTTTTTAATGCTATAAGAAAACATGGTGAATCCTAGAAGTTTCTCGAAAGAACGTAGTATATTATTATTAATACACTATAGAGATATATGAACGAGCATAAAATGAAAGTGTTTTAAACATAATTTACATAGCGATTTGACATGATCGTTAGATTGTATAGTCCTTCGAATAGACGAAAACAAAGTCATTACAGTCTATTTTTTAGTTAGACTTACTACTCATAGGATTCATTGAGCTTCTAATGGCTTATAGGGATGAATACAAGGTGTATAAAAAAAACATGAAATTTGATAAGCTGACTTCGCGAGTACAATGCATCTGAGGACCGCGGGGGTATGCCTGTAGGTAGCCTGGCTTTTGGGAATTCAGTGCCTTTGTATTATGGGTTTATATTAAGTATGATTAATATTATTTTACGAACAAGGAAAATAAATGTTGTTTCAAGGAACTAAGCCAGACTCTACTTTGGGCATGCCCGTTCCTCGAGCGTGTGTCATATATGAGGACGGCGCGTGGCGGCGGGGATAGCGGGTGATAGGGGGAGAGAGTTCGGTTATCGCATCTTTCACACGCTTAAGCGACGCGCACACCTAATATGGGGTCATCATTAATAAAATCAATAATTAGAACGATACAAAATTAAAAATTTTTTTGCAAGAGAATATTGTGATTATGTTTTTGAAAGAGTTAAGTGAGTGATCGTAAAAGAAATATTGAACAAGATTTATCAGATATTAAGAAAAAAATTGTAATAAAAAAAAAACAAATTTAATTTGTACCAAATCAAACGACTTCTAATGACTCGACTTCAACAGTTACATAATTATTATATTTTCGTATCTAGCTTAGCTTATAAATGTAGACATACATGAACAACGTCACGGGCAAAATAAACTAAGCTAAAAAAAAACAATTGGTCACACATTTAGAAAAATATATACAAAACTATACCTAATTCATTCGCTTTTTTATACTAAAAAAAAGATGATGACTGTACATTAAGTAAATAAAAAAAAACTAAATAAAATCACCAAAGCTAAAAAAAAATCAATTCTAGCAAAATAAATACACATTATATATTCGGCCATAAAATTGTCAATATTACTACGAAACTTACTTTGAAGTGCTTATAGGTTGTATTTTAGTATTAATTCAATAACAGCCCAGTTTGCGTGGTTACCCCGTCTGTTGACAATAGATATATAAAAATACATACAAATATGTTATTACATGCTAAATTCATATACATGTTTAAAACATCTGGTTTAGAAAACGCACATTTTGACAATGGGACGTTCTGATTATTCATTGTATACATTTATTAATTAAAGTTTTTAAAGCCATTGGTTCGCCATCTCTGCCCTATACTATTAGAAGTGGCCCTTGAGAAGAAAAGCATGACGACCACCGCTAAAAAGATTACATTTAATTTAACTGTTAAAGCAAGTATTTTTAAATCAATTAATTATTACTGTAATAACATAACAATAATCGTATAGTAAATCGTCAATGCGTGTACAGATAACTTGAACAATCTGTAATTAAAGTCATAGGGAAATTGAATAACTTCTTATAAGAATTAAAAATCATTAAAATATCAACTTTGTCTAGAGATAGTTATTCAAACTAGTTAAGTTATTAATAATAGTATAGCAACCGCAAAAAGTGAGTGAACCTAATTAGTGTAATTAAAATCTAATTAGCAGCATTTCTTATGGGAACGACGGCCATTGTCAAAATGTGATAAACAAAAATATTACAACCACAAAATCACCACGGTTAATATTATTAAGTAAAAATTGCATGCAACACTACTATTATTTTTAAAAGTAAGAAATTGTTAGTACCTACCTACTTATGTACTACGTACACTATAGATTGTGACTGTGCAGAAAAATATATAGTTCAACTACTACAAAATCCATACATTAAAAGTAAATATATAAAACGAGCAACGTCCACTTTCTTTATCATTTGATTGAATCGAGACTTATTTCATTCATTTTCAATAAAAAATAACAGCAAATTTACTACTACATGTCTACATGTAAAAAGAGCACTCGACTTCCAAAACGGAAGGATCCACATACTTCATAAATCATACTCACATACACACATAACAAAATAACTGTAATATCCACATTACCTTTCGCACAGTCCTGCAATTAAATCCACATTACATAAATATTAAAAAGGTTTCACCATCACTAAAAAAAACAACAACTATAACTACACTATGGTAACAAAACCACTAATTTACAACACTTAACAAACAAAACTACAATAACGAATGCACTATTTACTCTCAAAATCACTTAATATATTTTTTACGACATCACTACACTAGTTTTACAGACGGAGAAAGTAGTATAGTGGGATGTGCTCTCGTACTATAATCTAAATATTCTGTCAATATACACTAATGACCGACGCATACTGAACAAGCGCGACTGGTGATACACACAGTGAAATATTAGGAAAAACACGTCACGAGGCGTCTACGAATGCTCATTGTCTAACTGTTAGTGTCGGTGTAGACGGCACTGAGTTATGTTGGTGAACAATATCACTAGTTTTCCTGTTGTTGTTTTTACAAATATGTTCATACGTTAAACATGATAAAGTAAATATTTCTTGAATATTTTTTAAACTTCAACAGCAGGTACTTTTAATGTTATCGTACGTGTGCTTGTTTAGTTTGTAAACAATGCGATTTATGATATAAAAATATGATATAACTTAATGTCATGTGCTTGACTTTGTTATGATCACTAAGATAATTGTTGATAAGAAAGAGTAATGTGAAATACATCGTATAAAAAACTACAGGACAATAACACTGTGATTAAAGAAGTATTTTTAGGAATATATAACACTAGCGGCCCGCCCCGGCTTCGCACGGGTGGACTTTTATACCCTACCCCTGCCTTACCCTACCCTACTCCTACCCTACCCCTACCCTACCCTACCCCTACTCTACCCCTACCCTACCCTACCCTACCCCTACCCTACCCCTACCCTACCCTACCCTACCCTACCCCTACCCTACCCTACCCTACCCCTACCCAAAAGTATCCTATGTCCTTCAGCCAAATCGGTTCAGCCGTTCTTGAGTTATAAATAGTGTAACAAACACGACTTTCTTTTGTTTTTAAAATGTATTCTGCTATTCGGGACGGAAACAAATCCGACAAATCAAAAACAATGGCAATCGGTCCAGCCGTTCTCGAGTTATAAGTGTTGTAACAAACACGACTTTCTTTTATATATATAGATTAAAAACTATTTTATAGGTAGTTAAATGGTCTTGACCATAAAATAATTTATTTGGATAAGGATTAATATAAACACATAAATAGCATGGTTTGAATTTGGTTAGCATTTTCATTAATGTTTAAAATTAAAAAAGTTGTTGTAGTGACATAACTACAATAGTTGGACATATGCTACCGCGGAGTTTTTTGTAGACATTATGATGTTCTTCAATATTGTTGTACATTATTTTGTTCTATCGCTAATAGTTTCGGTAGCGCATTCGACGAAAGACATTTTGAGACTCATTTTTCTACACCTTCGGTTACATTGTTCAAATTTTACCAAGGATCCCTAATTTTTTTCAAAATTAAAATGTAGCCTATGTCAAATTGGAAAAATGTAGCATTCTATTGGTGAAAGAATTTTTTAAATCGGCCCAGTACTTTTTGAGCCTATTCATTACAAACATACAAACATACAAAAATAGGTACAAATCTTTCCTCTTTATAATATTAGTGTAGATAATAAACACTGCTTTATTGAGCCAAATCTATTACGAAAAAGGTAACGTCATACGCAAATCAGGACACAAGAACAAAGTCTGCTTAATCTCACTTTTATTTAAATAATAAAGTCATAAACTAAATTATGCCACCATTTAGTCACAAGAGATTCTCAGTAAGATAAAAAATCAACAAAAGATATTATTTATGTTAGAAAATGTTTTTATGTTGGAACCTCCACTTATGTTGATTCCTTTCTCTATGTTGGCACGTGTACAAGGGCACTAACAAAGGGGGTAGGTTGAGTAACTATGTGGGAGGAAGCACTACGAGTCGCGACTAAAACACGAGGTAAATGAAATGCTGTGTGTGCTACGTATTGGGGAAGACTGTGAAATATGTCGCGTTTACTGACTCATTGTTAACGCACCAACGTACTTGGGTTATGACTGGCATTTTTTTCAACACTTACGAGTTCATGTTACTTGCCATAGGTGGTAAGTATATAATATCCGGTCATTTGAGGTAGCTCATAGTTTCTATTTCACCTGAACAAAATATACATAGGTGAAAGTAGAATTTTAAGTCGAGGTTCCCCCGAAAACGGGATTTACGCGGGTAACACCACGTGGGTCAGCTAGTATGCATATTATAATTATTTGAAAAACATTACATTTAACATAGAAACAGCAATTAAACCTAGAACATTCTATTGAATTCGTCAACAATGAATGGTAGAACTGCACTATCTTATAAATTTTCAGATAAGACAATGATTGTGACGTCATCGTCTGAAAATACCGCAAACAACCGTTGTTCTCTTTGTTTTTCTGAGACGTAAGTAATTTCAGGATAATGTACATTTTCAATAGTAAACTGAAAGTGGAATCCTCAACGTCGTCGTCCAGCCTAATATCTTATCTTATACTCATAAATACAGCTAAAGAATTTGTTTGTTTGTTTGATCGAGCTAATGTTTGGAACTACTGGTCCGATTTGAAAAATCTTTTAGTGTTAGATAGCTCTTTTATCGAGGAAGCCTACCTAGGCTAAAGATAATTATGAAATTAAGGCGTTATGCGGGTAAAACCCCGTGCGGAATCAAGTTTATTTATATTGACCTCAGAAGACCTCAGAAGCATATGAAGGGAACGAACGTACTATTACTTCAAAAGCATTTGGTCGTAACTGCCAGTTTACGATAAAAACTATATAGAGATGGCCCGACAAGTCGGGAAAGCCGACTATTCGGCATCGTTTGTAGTCGGCGACTATTCGGCAAAATATGCCGATTATAATCGGCGCATAACAAATGAAATAAAACAAATAATTTGTACTTGTTTTATAATTTCTGAACATTACTTAGAGTAGTTATCTAAAGTTACAGTCTTTACAACATAGGAAAGTATTAATCAGTCAGTAATTAAGCTCAGCGGCCGCGCGATGACTAAGCCGAGTGATGACGAAAAAGCCCGAACAGCTCCGACAAGTAGGTATTAGAATGATCGGCATTTTGAAAACCGATTAGTCGGCTAGTCGGTTAGTCGGCAAATACTATAGTCGGCCCATCTCTAACAAAAACACATACGACGAATGTTTCTGACGTATAGGTACATCCGACCTTATGCTTCTGAGGTCTAGAATTCAAATAATAACGGTGAAAAACTTGCAGATAGAACGTAAAAGTGATTATTAGATATTTCGAATTTGAGATTAATAAAATTCGACCACCGGCAGGATTCAAAATTGCATCTTAGGTTAAGCCCCTAACTAATGCCTTAACCAATTAGGCTACGGTGGAACCACAGCCGGTCATCGAAATTTATTAATCTCTTTGTAACGTTAAGGGGTAAAATGATAAGAATTCCAATCTTCAATCCTATAACTATAACTTTGAAGAGAGAAATAAACCATATTTTTGTTTATTTATTATTTATTCCACGCAAATATTTTACAATCCATTAATAGACTTGCAATGTAAATATAAACATACACGTAAAACTACAAGTTTCTAAACAACATATTATTATGGTAGGTGATACTGCTATATATCGCGCAAGTGACAAACGCTAATAAGGTTGAAATTAAAATGTAGCAAATTTGTCCTTAACATCTCATCTCAATTTTGCCCTTAAAGTCTCATGATCATCATCAGCCCGTATAACGTCCACTGCTGAACATGGGCCTCCTTCCGAGGGAGGGTTTTGGCCATAGTCACCACGCTAAGCAGGCGGATTGGTGACCGCAGTGTTATGATGTAATACACAGGGAAACGCTGCTGCCCGTTCCCTGGTTCGTTTGTTATAGATGATGTTAAAACCAACATCTTAACGTGCTTTCCGAGGCACGGAGAGTAGTCCCTCAACCAACCAGACCCGGAAAGAAATCTTTAAAAAAAAAGTTTTTTTAAGAGATTTTTTTCTTCTGAGAAGATTTCTTGTCGCCGCTACGCTACGCTACGTAGGTTGTCCCTTAACATTTGACATATTATGGAATTACACCTTATAAACCACTGCCACATGCGCGGTATCGCAGTATCTGCTACTCACGCTATTTATTTCACCTGTTGTTTAGAAACCTGTGGTCACCTGGTGCACTAATATCACCTGCACCAAACAGTTACTTTATCATTTATATTTCAAAGAAAAGCGTTCCGCGCGAATACATTCGATTTTAACTTACTTATGCTACACCATTATACACCAGTCCTTCCTTACTGACTTAATTCAGCTGAACAGAAATTACCCGGAACCAGTAGACAGAAAACATTCAAAGTGATTAAATGGGCTATATTCAACTGAAAGAATTTTTCATATCGGTCCATTAATTCCTGAGATTTGCGCGTTCAATCAATAAAACAAACTCTTCAGCTTTATATCCTACTAATATTATAAACGCGAAAGTTTGTAAGTATGGATGGATGGATGTTTGTTACTCTTTCACGCCAAAACTACTGATCGGAATTAGCTGAAATTTTGCACCGGGATAGGTTATACGCTGGATTAACATATAGGCTATAAAACATCACGCTCCAACCCACTGGAGCAGAGTAGCGGGGGCGCAGCTATTATTAGTATAAAGATTAAGGGAGTGCTCAGCTCAATTAGTCTTTTACCCTTCGATATGAAGGTAGTATACGTCAGGCTACAGATCTAATTAGAAACAACAATAATTATTTACGTAATCAGAACAATATTGTAAGTATTTATTACTTGAAAGGACACGTTGTTCCACACGTGGCCCTTAAACGAAGGCGAATGTAATTAACGCAAGTATTTAAATACAAAAGAGATTTACTATAATTTAAACACTGCTATGGCTTTATATGTGTACTAATATTATAGTGAGGAAAGATTTGTTTGTTTGTATTGAACAAGCTACTAAACTACTTGACTGATTTGCTAAATTCTACTTTCCCGCGTAGCTCCCGTTCCCGTGTCAACTTCATAATAAAATATAACCTATATAGCCTTCCTCGATAAATGGGCGATCTATCAATGAAATAATTTTTCAAATCGGACCAGTAATTCCTAATATTAGCGCGTTCAAGCAAACAAACTCTTTAGCTTTATATTTAAGTGTAGAAGTATAAATTTCAATAACACAGTACCTATAACTAGAGTACCTTTACTTTATATTCAATTTATCTACAAAAGTCAATCTAACACAACTAAAATTCGTTCTGCACGATCCTAACTGTTATTTTGACAACAACGACCATTCTTGTTATGATACTAAGCGTCCTTATTACATTTAAAATAAGGTTCAAATCCACTATCATGATGTATGGTAGTGATAATACTATGGTTCGGATGCACAGACTGAGACGATCAACGAACTTGATTTAACTATTATGATGACTTACATTTGCATGTGTGAAAGCTATATATAGTTTATGTAGGTACATATTGTTAATGTGACATTGAACGCTTTGTCCTGACTTGCGGATCAACACACTGTTTAAACGTCTGATCATAAAAGCACCCGATAAGATAGGATTTCTTAAAATTCTACCACAAACTGTTTTTTTTTCACTTTTGCTATTTTACTGGGTATAAAGGCGAGCAAAGCTCCATCCTAAGTAAATGGTTAACTATAAACTAAGCAACCTGCGCAAGAGGGCGATGAGATTGAGGGATTATGACTTTTAGTATTTTAGGGGGTTTTGTGCAAAGGTGAGCTACGAGGGCATCGGATGTCGATCAAGCTTCGTCGGCAGCGTGTATAAAAACGTATTGTAATCTAAGCTAACATTTTTAAGACGTAAATTTTGTGAGTTTGTGAAGTAGAACGAGGTCTCTCAATCAATAAGGTAATTTTATTATTGCAAACAAAAAATAAATGAAACGGTTAAAAATATGTGTTTTATTACTAAACATTATACTATCTAGTGTTAAAGGCATGGCATAATATATTTTGAAAGCTCCTTCTTTAATAACTAGCTTCCCGCGCGCGGTTTCACCCGCGTAACTCTCTTCCCCGTAGATACTTCATTATGAAATATAGCCTATATCAGGGGTGGCCAACTTAATAAGACCTAAGATCGACTGTTTACTGTTTGCGATCGACCATATGGTATACATAACGTTAAATCACGTTTCGTATAAGTCAATCTAATAATAAATAGGTATTTTTTCTGATATTATACGACAAAAACTAACGTTGTGCGTCTGTGACACGTATTTGTAGACTAAAATATCACTTTTTATTATATAAGTTGATCGACTATCATAGCTTCCGGGATCGACAAGTCGATCGCGGTCGACCGGTTGGCCATCCCCGGCCTATATCATCCGGGGATAGTTTAGCTTTCTAACGGTGAAAGAATTTTTCTAATCGGTCCAGTAATTTCGGAGCCTATTCAATATAAACAAACAATCAAGTCTATCCTCTTTATAGTATTAGTAAAGATAAATAATAAATGATCATATGTCAAGGAAACCACAGTATGGCACAAACTTGGAGTACAGTTAGATGACATTCACAAACGAATACATTTGCATAGCTTATTAGTCAATCTATGTAAATAAAAATTAATCGCAAAAATGTATGTACGAGCATAACTTGAGAACGACTAGATTAATTTGGCATATTATTTTTATTGTGTTGGTAATTCTAAAGACAATGTTAATAAGTATGCAATAAAATCTTATCTTTATATCGGTATATATTTCTACTGTACGTGTATATGTCGCTGAACTCTTCCTAAACAGCTGGACCGTTCTGAATGTTTTTTCTGTATGCGTTTGGGTGGCGCCCAGGATGGTTTAGATTCACAAATCATATATAATATATTATTATATATTATCATGCAGGACAACGTCTGTCGGATCCGCTAGTATCCTTACTAATCCTTACTAATATTATAAATGTGAAAGTAACTCTGTCTGTCTGTTACGCAATCACGCCTTAACTACTGAAGCGATTTAAATGAAATTTGGTACAGATATAGTCTAGAGCCTGAGAAAGAACATAGGCTATATTTTATTATGAATTTCCCACGGGAACGGGAGTTACGCGGGTGAAACCGCGCGCGGGAAGCTAGTTAATATATAAAGCTGAAGAGTTTGATTGTTTGTTTGCTTGAACGCGCTAATCTCAGGAACTACTGGATCGATATGAAAATCTCTTTCAGTGTTATATAGCCCTTTTATCGAGAAAGGCTAGGTATTAAATTATGAAGTTCCCACGGGAACCTGAATCACGCGGATAAAACCACGCGTAGGAACTAATTTTGGATAAATCACGGGAAATGTCAGAATTTCTGACGGATGAAGCCGCTTTCCGCTAGTTTTAAATAATCTAAACACCAAATAATAGCTAACAACAGGATTGGCAAGTTCCTAGCCGTCAAAATGACGTAGCCATGCGTCATAGTAGCAGAGGTGAATAAATGTAGAAGAATCCACATGTACACTAGGTACCTCATGATTCTATAGCTGCCATAAAACCTTTACTTAATTCGAAATAAGTAGAAACATAATATGAAAAAGTTAAAGCCAAAAATTCTTTATTCAAATAGACACATTTAAAATATTTTAAATCATGTTCTTATGATGCGTCCGTTTCTTTTTCTACCACCAGTTCTGGACGTGGTAACTCTGAGAAGAACTGGCAAGAAACTCAGAGGAATTCTTTTTTTTTATAAATTTTACTTTACAATTATTAATAAGCAGTTTTGTCATTGAATACATAATAAAATACATTATCATGTAATAATGGCTGGCCAGGAATTACAGTGCTCCTTTTTTTTTTTTTTTTCTTGACCTGGCAAGTGACCATCATCCATCTGATGTTAAGTGGCATAGTGGGAGTTCAAATAAAAGGGCAACTTAGTGCCAGTATATTAGATATGTACCGCATTAGCCACCTTTATCCTGACGACCTATTCCCCTTCCTCCCGTGAGCTCTGGCGACCTTACTCACGCCACAGATTAATAAATAATGTTAAAATTTGGCTGTGGTATTCTTTAAGGTGGAGGTACTTACTCAGTCGTCCAGCTCATTGAGGGGACTATCGCTGTGCTGTACTTCTCTATAAACATATTCACTGTTTCGTCCTATGACCCTTTCGTCCAATGAGAGGAATCGTAGCAATACCTACTGTTTAAATTCATAAAACGTCGTACGTAACAGTGACCGAAAAATACCATATTTGATTTATTTGAGCCTTGATAAATCCGTGCAAAAGTGAACCAAGTGCCATTTCGTCATATTTTTGTGACGAAATGCCGCGTTTTTATTGTAAAAAAGCCTAATTCATAAATGAGCATTTATGAATTAGGCTTTTTTATAACCGCCACAGGTGCAAAACAAAAAGACCCCGCCCCTTTTGATCTACATGTGTTTGCAAGAGCCAGCAAAAAAAACCGAAATATTAGTCAATACACGGTTTGGATATTTAGTGTATGTGTGACAAGATCGCTACGTAGTACCATTGGCAGGTGGGACACTCCTGCGCATTGTGCGGGGCCGTTGACCGCTGCATCCTATCGGCAATGGGATATATTTCCCACTTTGAATATGAATGATCGGTTCGTAAACTACTATAATATTTATGGCCTTGTTATTTTTATAACTGGTGTTTTGAATCACTTCATCAATACATTGTATAAAACAAAGTCGCTCCCCGCTGTCTGTCTGTACCTATGTATGCTTAGATCTTTAGAACTACGCAACGGATTTTGATGCGGTTTTTTTAATAGATTAATTGATTTGAGAGGAAGGTTTATATGTATAAAACACATCGGTATTACACCCGTGCGACGCCGGGGCAATTCGATAGTTTCAAACACCTGGTAATTAAAATGGTTGCTTAAAGGAATTTATCTATGTTTATACTAATGACTTATATACATATAAAACTGGGGTTTTTTTTTGTTTGAACGCGCTAATCTCAAGAACTACTGATCCGATTTGAGAAATTCTTCCATTGTTAAATATCCCATTTATCGAGGAAGGCTATGGCTATATTTTATTATGAAGTTCCCACGGGAGCTGGCTAGTAAGATATAAAACAAACATTTTCCTTCAACATTATCAATCTATGATAACTAGTTATTTAAATTAAGGTACTTGTTTACTAATAGGATTACCTGATTGAGTAAAAAGGTGCTATTCTGTACTTACCTATAAAATACGATTTTAAACATACATATTTCCTCTCTTAGTCCTAAGGGTTTCTGAATAAAGAATTTGTTTATTTGTAAATCATAACTTTAAAGTTCCCCATATAAACCAACCCGGATTGTAATGCGACCTATGGTAAAACTGTGTGGTTCCCGTCTTGTTCGTTTTCTTAAATATAGCATATCTTAAATAAAGCCATAATACCACCACCCCATAAAGAGAACGCTTTTCATAAGCACTAACCAGTTAGTCAAAAGGCATAGTTTAGTTACAATTGTAGTGAAAGCACAATATTATAATTATTATTTGTATAAGGCCCCATTAAGGCCGAGACCGCTCTTATTCGGCGACAGAAACTTAGCGGTAACGATACCAACAAATAAATTTCGTTTTTTGTTCCTGGTACGTAGCCGCTGACATATTTTTATATAAGTTTGTTCTCACGAAATCACCGTCGCGTTCCAGTCCAGTTGCGGACAAGCGATTTCTTTAATTAAGAATTAAGACGCGGGCCGCACCGCCCAGAAACACGCGCGACGCCCCGCGTCTCCGTAAAGGCTTGATTATTTCTTAGATAGACTGAGGAAAATAAAAATTTAGGCATTCAACGTAATGGATTTTAACTAAGATTTACTACTACTACTACCCATAATGGTATCACTAATAATAAAATTAAAGTGGCACGTAAAACTAAATTCATAATACGTACAGTCAAAATAGAAAACAGCTTTACACAATGAATAAAAATTAACCTAGTTAGTGACATAATAACATACGGTAATTCTATAGAAGCAAAGTTTTCATTGTTACTACAAATACACATAACTGTGTCTGATGAAAAGAGTCTATAGACATATTATTCTAAAATATATTTCAATAAGTGTTAAGCTATATCCTACTTCAACTGTACATTGTACCTACTAGTTACGTGAGGGAGATAAAAACTAACAAAAAACATGTTAATGATAATAATTTCAATATAGCAAAGAATTTTAGCATAATTAGGCAAGCTTGTGGGCGTATTTCAATTCTCGTACCTTATGTTTTATGACACCGAAGCTATCATTCAAGAACATTGGGACCAATTCTGAAAAATACCTTAGTTTTAGAGGAAAGAAGAAGAAGAGAAGAAAGAAAACATATTATAAAAATAAGCAGAATATGACAAGGAAATCGCATAAACATGTAAAATTGAATCATACACGGATGAATCATACAAATTATTGTTATTAAAAATACAGAATTTGATAAGATTATATTTACGTGATATCATCTTCGCACATAACCTATAGTTTATTTATTTATTATCAGGGCCCTGATTCTGCAAATTTAAAAACTCTCCTAACTAATCGCAATGGAGTATCGACTGACTGGTTCTGGACATTTGGTATAGGTACTGTTAATTAATTAGGTAAAGTATCATTCCATTGATACACCATTTTGATATTTAATCTAATTACTATGATCATTTTATTATTTTTAAGTTTGAGCCATTCCAAACGTTCTTATTTTGCTTTCGTGACAACAACAAACACAACTTTAAGTCACAAGTAATGGAATAAATGGAGTATTTCTAGAATTATCAATAAATAGTTGTAATTTTACTTGAGAAAAACTTAGAAGAATTGATCCACAGAATATCAGCATCATCATCATGATCAGCCCGCAATACGTCTTCAGCTGAACATGGGGCTTTCCCCCGCTGGGGATCTGTGCAGCAGCTGTGATGTTGTTGCAACACATTGGGAAACGCAGACATGATGTTACAACAATTGGAATCAACGGCTTAACTAGCTTTCCGAGGCACTGAGGGTAGTTTCAATCAACAAGACCCGAAAAGAAATCTTAGATTTAGATTTCTTTTTCGATGTGTGAATGGAACTCACGACCTCCGAAATTTAAAGCGAGCCTTTTACCGCGGCGCCCCAGAACACACGTTAATAATCGAAAGTGAAAACGTTAGCCCCCAAACAAACTTAAATAATCAAGCTATGACTGATCGATCTGGAATTCTTCATATGTATAGGTATAGTGAATCATGGTTCTTAGAAAAAATATGACTTACGAGTCTCACAAACTCTTATATTTGTTTGTATTGTTCGTAGCAGGTATTTTCGCGGGCGGACATATCGCACCTTCTCGGTACACACAAGGATAAGGGCACATTTGCAGTTGTTGTAATAGGGATAGGGACATCCTCCGTGGCGTAGCGATATAAGTCTCGTTTTGAGTCTCGGACGTCGTGTGTTCGATCCCCACACTGGACAAGAAATCTTTGTGTAAATTCTAAGATTTCTTTATGGGTCTGGTTAGTTGAGGGACTACCCTCTGTGCCTCTGAAAGCACGTTAAGTTGTTAGTCGTTGGTCACGATTTTTATAACATCATCTATAACAATTAACGGAACGGGCAGCAGCGTTTCCCGGTGTAAACAACACTGCGATCACCATCCCGCCTGCCAAGCGTGGTGATTATGGTAAAAACCCTCTCCTAGGTAAGAGGCCCACGTTCAGCAGTGGACGTTATACGGTCTGAAGATGATGATAATAGGGATGACGAATAAAAAAATATATTTGGTCAACCAGTTATATTACCAAAAACTATTGGTCACGTATTTTATTAATACATTGAAATAATAAAGGAAGTAAGAGATCGTCTTACGCAAGATGGGGACATATGGCAGCTTCAATATGCTCAAGTTACGACCTTTGAATGTTAAGTTACGATGTGACGTAACTCCAGCTGCTTCGTCACTTTTTGGCACTACACCGGGACCCACCAACATAATTAATTACGTTAGCTAGTAAATTGTGCTTACCATATTGGTTTTAAGCCAAGACCGTGACATTAACGGAAAATTAAGAGTTTTTACGTGTCGTACGTGTGTAAGGGAAGCAAGCTGGCATAAGGGAAGTCAAACGTTTACCTAAGAACACTTGCTATATGAGTAGATACAAGCAAGAGGCATCATGCACGCGTCGCCGACCCTAATTTCTCACCGTCCCATGATGAGCTATGGCAATCTTATTCGCGCATAGTAATGCAACATGAATTACTTTATTTGGCAGTGACATTCCGTAGACCGTTGGTAGACTGCCTCGGCCAAACAGCTTAATAATCATCGTTTTAACAATATTTTATGCTCTCATTTAATTCAGATTACAGAGTCACTGGGCTCTTTACTCCAGGAAACTAAACTTTGCTAACTAAAATTCTGATTTCTTCTCTAATTCCTGTACCTGTACGTTTAACGTCTTAATTTCACTTTTTATTAAAAATATGATACTACTTATTAAATAAAAAACCGCAATAATGAAGTGATCAAATCAATTAAAAGTTAATTTAAATCAAGAAGACATCGTATAATCGCGAAACGAACTGTCGTTTCGCAATTAAATTTCACAACATTCCTAATTACAACACCATTTTAATTTGTAATTTACAAAAATACGTGAGCTGTTCGCCAGTTTCCTAATATTGAAAGAAATCATAAACAAGGTCACAGTATCAAACGAAACGAGAAACATTATCGACAGCTAGATAACATCTATTGGGTCAATAGACAAAGAAAGCTTGGTCAACGTCCGTCAAACTTGCAGTGCTGGTCAATCAGATATGTGCGATGTTCTATGTGAACGAAGCCAAAACAAGCTACTTACTATCATCATCATTATCAGACCGTACAACGTCCACTGTTGAACATGGGCCTCCTGCCAAGGGAGGGTTTCTTGCCAGAAAGGAATCTTACAGAACTACAAGAATTTACACAAAGATGGTGTGGTTTCCGGCTTAGAATAGACCACCCCATACACCATACGGACATATGGCTGATGGATGGGCAGCAGCATCTATTAGCTCAGAGGTTTACATCTTACTGCGATCACCAATCCGTCTACCAAGCGTGGTGATTATGGCAGTATCCCTCAACGATCCTGGCTTGCCAAGGTCTGTTAACACGATGTTTAGCAGTGAACGTAAACGGGCTGTTGATGATGTTGATGACACAAAGATTCTTGTCCGGTGAGTAGATCGAACCCGCGAGCCCCTAGAGTCAAAGCGAGACTTATAATGCTACGCCAACCTCCGTGGCGTGGCGGTATAAGTCTCGATTGTTGTTGTAGGTCAGGCTATTATCATCATCAGCCCGTACAACGTCCACTGCTGAACTTGAGCCTCCTCCCGAGGGAGGGTTTTTGCCATAGTCACCACGCTTGCAGGCAGGCGGGTTGATGACCGCATTATGTTGTAATACACAAGGAAACGCTGCTGCTCGTTTCCTGGTATAAGCTTGTTATTATGATGTTATAACAATCAGGACCAACGATTTAACGTCCTTTCCGAGACACGGATGGTAGTCCCTCAACCAACCAGATCCGGATAGAAATTTTAGAATTTACACAAAGATTCTTGTTCGGTGTGGGGATCGAACCCACGGTGCGCGAAACCCCAGGATTCTAGATCCCAAAACCCGGACATGGGTTTAGGTGCGAGAGTCGCGGGCGGTCCGAGACTCAAAATTCTACAAATGAAGTAGGACTAAACTAGGACTAATCAGGGCTATGGTTTCCTTGGATTGGTTGGCCCAGCGAAACTATGAAAATACCAAAATCATTTTGGTAGAATTACGCTTAACACATGTCCGTTTGAAAGTTAATGCCTCATAAAAATAGCTCAGTCAGCATCTTGATAACCTTTCGCCGAATTTAGGACGTATACTGGCAGGTGTTCAGTGTAACATAAAACCTTTATGTGGTAGGTAATTAGCTTTAAAATCTTTTGGTCTTGGCAAAACCTGGAAAATCAGACGCCATCTTATATATATACCTATACTAATATATAAAACTGAAGAGTTTTTTTGTTTGTTTGCTTGAACGCGCTCAGCTCAGGAACTACCAGACCGATTTGAAATATTTAATTTCAATGTTCGATAGCCCACTTACCAAGGATTTAATAGGCTACATTTAATTATGAAGTTCCACGGGAGCAGGAGTTACGTTCAAGTTCAAGGTGCAAAAGGGTAGAAAGACCACCAAAGAGTCAACAAAAGTCCATTTATCTATTTGATCCATTAGTGACTACGACACTATCAGCCGTATACAATGTTAGCCAACAAGCTATCATAGCTATAAAGGTATACAGAAAGTACCAGATCGATATAAACTCTATAAAAATACACTGCCACGGCATTTCCACGGTGTTCCGTTCACCTAAATGGCCTTGGCCGTTTATAAATAATGTGTTAACATGAGCCAAACGATTTCAAGTTAAAGAGGGCATGCAAGGAAAGTTTGATGTTTGATGCTATTGTTTGAAGAGACTGCCAAATGCGAGACGTCAATAGTTCAAGTTAAGGCTGCGGAATAGGCATGAGGCAAGATTTTGAAATCCTCTTGCGCAACGTGGGTAGTCATTTTCTAAGTACGAAAAACACAATATTTCGGTAATAAATTTAAATTTAACGAAGTTTAAGCCATATTTCTATAAAATTTTAAATAGCGCGCGAAAAAAGGCCTCAAGTGTCATGGCGTCGGCTATGACGTCACGCTATTGTAAAAATTGTCATTGAGTCCGCCAAACCTAACGTAGTGGTTAAATTCTCTTTGATGGTTACAATATCGTGACGTCATGCGCCGTGATTGGTGTTTCAGTCAAAATGGCCGATTGCAGTATTTTAATCTTTTATTTTATTAAAAATCACATTAATCTCAAGGTTATATATAAAAATAAATAAGTGTAATAATTTCTTTTAATATGTACTTTCCCCTAAAAACATTAAATCTTTAATTTTTTGATACTGTCGTCACGCCTATTGCCTTAGTGAATCATGAAATATGGAAGGACTAATGAGCACTCATTCTTTTTTTTTCAGGTCGGACATGATGTAGTTAGGCTTTTGCTACTTCACCGGGCAAAAAGGCGAGCAGCACTCTAGCCTAAATAAATGGTTTAATAACTAAAAACGAAGCAACCTGCGCAAGGGGGCGTCCCCTGGGGGACTTGCCAACTTTTTAAAAAGTAAAAGGTATATTTAGGTCTGAGAAGAATATTGAACAGTATTAAAAAAAAGAAGAGTATGCACATGTCACACTTGATGTCTAGAATATTTGACATAAAATATTAAAAAATTGAGTCAGAGTCTCAATTCGATCTATAGTGTTAAGCATTTTGACGCTCAAAACAGTATTTTGTATCATTTTATTTTTGTTCAACAGTAAAAAGAATAATGTACCGAAAAACAGTATAATACTGTTTTTAACAGTATAGTTGGCAACCCTACTTGGACCTCGGCTCAGGGCAGTCGCTGGGCCACTCGTAGAAAATAAGGACTAAAGAATGATTTAGATTTTAAACATTTAATTATCAAGTTTCCAAAGGAACGGGTGTCACGCGGAACCCCAAAAAATATATTGAGGTCGTCATCACCATGGCATCTAGAAAACTCGGAGTCCTGAACAGGGTGAGACGGTTCTTCACTCCTGGGCAACGATGTCTTTTGTACAAAACCCGGGTGCGCTCGAACATGGAGTACTGCTCTCATCTCTGGGATGACTCCGCAAAGTACCTGTTAGATGCCCTGGACAGGCTGCAGCGACGGGCTATCCGTATCATTGGCTGTGCAGAGGTCACTAACAACTTAGAGCCTCTGCAAATAAGTAGAGACATTGCTTTCCTGGCTGCCTTCTACCGCATCTATCACGGGGAGTGTTCTGATGCGCTATTCCAGCTAATACCACCCCCTAATACCCTCCCCTTTCCTTTCTAGAACAACACGGGCAGGCCTGCCCGTGTTGTTCTGGAAAGAAGATGATGAGATGCCATCCTTAAACGGTGGAAACCATACCGTTCCGCACATAAAGGTTTAGCAAATCCTATCTGTGCCGCACAATTACGTTGGGGAATTTATTACCAGCGCACTTGTTCCCTTCTTCCTACGATCCAGGGTCCTTTAAGCGTGGCTTGAAAAAAAATTTTGTAGGCCGTCAAGGTGAGGCCAACCACCACAACGGTGCTCGCTGTGGTGGTCGACCTCAATAGTGGGCTTCACTAGCCGCTTTCCATCAGGCGGAGTGGAGCCATCACAGACTGGGTCATTAAAAAAAAACGCGGGTGAAACCTCGCGCGGGAACGGAATCTAGTTGTCGATATAAAACTTTCTGAGAATTAATGACAATTTGTACACAAATATTATGAGTTACCTAATACCCATTGGAATCATAAACAAAGTGTACGGTGAGTCAATATTAACCGGATGACCTTGTACTACGTAATGCATCCTATTTATTGTGGCAATGTTAATTACATGCTAAATAGCTACAAGCAGGCCCTTGTGGGTCGCTAGAGAAATTGCATGTGGTTTCAACTATTTGTATATGGGCTTGACCTTGAGGTTTAAAGGCCTGCGTGATTAGAATACCAAGTTCGCTCAATACATTGTAAGCTTACAGAACAGTTACACACAGTTTCAAGGGCTAATTGCCTATTAGTTATTTAGATATACATACATACATTCCCGCCTTTTTCCCATAGCAGCAGGCATAGGCCACTTCCTTCCATCTAAACATACTACTTTCGCCTCTTATACATTCATCAATTTCCTTGTGTATGTCCTTCGGTTTAGGGTACTTTTCACCTAGTCTTTCTTAAGAACGTCCTCGATTTGATCGTGGCACGTCCGCCTTGGTCTTCCTCTTCCAACACATCCGTTCACATTCACCCTATAAATTTTACTAGTGAGTCTCCTTTCATCATCTCTCTCTATGTCCGAACCAATTTAGTATGCCTTTCTCAATTCTTGTCACTTCATTTATGTATTTTATTTATCTGTTAATATCATAAAACTCAACGTTAGATCAAATATTACAGTGATTAATCTGGATTCAGGAAGATGCAACACATAGCATATTCCACGACAGCATGATACATGAGTCTAGTCTATACTACTATATAAAGCTGAAGAATTTGTTTGCTTGAACGCGCTTATATCAAGAAATACTGGTACGATTTAAAAAAATATTTCTGTGTTAAATAGCCCATTTATTAAGGAAGGCAATAGCCTACATTTTTTTATTATGAAGTTCCCACGGGAACCGGAGTTAAGCGGGTGAATCCGCGCTCGGGAAGCTATTAATTTAGAGGACTATAGCCAAATAATCTATAACTACATCGGAACTAATCGGAAGTCAGTTAAACCTGTACTTTATTACTTCAGCTTTAGCTGAGACGGGTGCCATTTTCTGGCTTGCACGGTGCCATTTTCTGGCTTGCACGGAATGGTTTTTAATCTATGCTTGTTATTCAAGTAATAAACATTTTTTCTTTCTATACAAGTTGCAATTTTGTTGTGCAGTGTTATCGGTAGAAGCCACCTAACAAATTTCGCTTTGGATAAAACTGCCCCTCTGGTTAAAGTGCAGGTTCAATCAGTGGGGCATTTTTTAGCCTAATAGTAATTCTGCCATTGTTATACATATTTGCCATAGCAATTTTATGACAACTGCGACCAATGGAATATCATGCTTTCTAATTATTTCTACCACCAGCAGAAACGGAAATAAATAGTTGATTTTATTTTACACAAAGGCCTAAGGTGCAACCTATACAACTATCGCTAGAACCGAACTATAGTCTAGCTGTACGCAGCTTATTATGCAATCTTGCAAGGTCTTTGTAAACATTAATAGTAAGTATAAGATCTCCAGGCCGATATAACACCGAATTCAAGCATAACGTTTCAAAGAAATATATGGCCTATTACCACGAAATAGAGTTTCGTGCTGTTTGGCTTCCATTAATCTGTCAGTAAGATCTTAAGATAGGAAATTTCTAAAGATTTGAACGTTAGCGATAAACCAGCGATCTGTTTGAAGACGTTTGTATGATAACACTGGCTCATATTCACAATTCACAATCACGGTTCAAATTGTTAGCAAAGCAACGGTACAATGTACCTATCTTTACAGTTATGGTATTCAGTTTCAGTAATAACAGTTTTTAAAGTACCTATATCTATAACAATATATAAAGCTGAAGAGTTTGTTTGTTTGGTTGAACGCCCTAATCTCAGGAAGTACTGGACCGATTTAAAAAAAAATTTCAGTGTTAGATAGCCCTTAATTAAGGAATATTATGAAGTTCCCACGGGAACCGGAGTTAAGCGGGTCAAACCGCGCTCGGGAAGCTAGTAAGTTATAAGAATAGCCAAATAATCTATAACAACAGCGGAAGTCAATTAAACCTGTACCGAGTGCGAAATACATCTGCAATTTCCGCCTCCCTCCCTCCCACGTGCTCTGGGGGGTTATTACTGGTATTGGCCAGTTTTAGTGGGTCGATCCTTTCATCATGGTATGATCATTTCTGATGATTGGGTTATGTGACATTATATTAGTCCAATTTTTGATGACGATTTCAATTCCGTCAAGAAATTAGCACACTGAGACCAGTGATTTTTGAATTTAATGGTACTGTGTATTTTTACAATTATGGTATTAAGTTTCAGTAATGACAGTTTGCCGCCCGTTCCTTCATATACGATTATTTTAGATGATGTTATAACAATCGGGACCAACGGCTTAGCGTGCTTTCCAAGGCACGGAGGGTAGACCCTTAACTAAACAGATCGGGAAATAAATCATAGAATTTACACAAAGATTTCAATTTTCACAAGGATTTCGTTTTGAACGAACCCACGTCTTCGAGATTTAAAGCTAGCCAAATACCGCTACGCTACGGAGGTGGTCTGAGGATGTGATCTATTATAATAAAACGCTTTATTTTATAATTTTAGTAGAGACTAGCTCTACTAAAATTATAAAAAGGAAAAAAAAAAGTTTTTTTCAAGATGACAAGTCCGTCGCCTTAACCAAAGGACTACGTTCGCTAAGTTATAAACAACATGATATGAAAGCCTCCATTGTGTAGGCGAAGAACTAAATTTAAGAAGAATATGGCTTAGTAATGGTAGTAATAACCAGTGATCGGTGTAGGTAGAACCTTTCGGGTCAATGATCTTAAACCTACGTGGTATGACTTGACTGTACCGGCAGGCTCAGTGGTTACGGCAGCAGCCGGTGATGTGCCAGAAATGAATCGCTTTTGTAAAAGGACACAGTTAAGTTAGGTTAGGTCAGATTAAAGATAAAGTAAAAAAATATATTTAATAAAAATAACTACCTGTACCTATATAATTTCTATCAAATGAAAATGGCATCCTAGATTTGGTAAATAACTAAAACATTCTGAAAGTTGTCATTTTAAAAAGTGTCATTATGAAAAGCAGACCAAACGTACAGTTGCTATCTGTCATCATCATCATCATCAACAGCCCGTTTACGTCCACTGCTGAACATGGGCCTCCTCTTAAAAGACTAAAGAGGATCGTAGAGGGATATTGCCATAATCACCACGCTTGGCAGACGGATTGGTGATCGCAGTAAGATGTAAATCTTGAGCTAATGGATGCTGCTGCCCATTCATCAGCCATATGTCCCTTAGTCGCCTTTTACGACAACCACGGGAAGTCATGGGGTGGTCTATTCTAAGCCGGAAACCACACGGCATTCAGCACATACAACATACGGCACAGTTGCTAACTATAAGGTTGGAAAATAAAACAAAATTATATGATAAGTTGGGAAATTATTATTCTGCGAAATGTAAGTTGGCAAGTGAAAATCTGACAAACAATTTTCGGCGAAAAGGCAGAGAACTTTTGTAGTTAGCCAGGAGGCTAACTACATAAGGAGGCTTTGATACTTCATTGGGCATAAAGGCGAGCAGAGCTCTAGCCTAAATAAAAAAATTGGTGTGTCTTGTGTCTGTATGTTTGTGTTATGTGTTTGTAAAAACTCCCGCTACACGGATGTTTTTTTCTGGTGCGGGAGTTGTCTCTAAAAAAATACACTATTGCTGTGGTCCTAAATTTAAGCGAAATGGTTTTTGGTTTAGAATAGTTTTTTTTCTTTTCGGACGTACATATGTAGTTAGCCCCCGGCTTTTGCTACTTCACCGGGCATAAAGGCGAGCAGAGGTCCAGCCTAGATAAATGGTTTAAACACTATGAACTACGCAACCTGCGCAAGAGGGCGTACCCTGTGGAACTTGGACCTCGGCTGAGGGCGGTCACTGACGGGGAGATTGAGAGATTATGGCTTTTTTTTTGTTTTAGGGAAGTTTTGTGCAACTGTCGCTCTACTTTACAGTTCTTGGGCCTTTCGGACTGCGGGTCTATGAGGGCATCGGAAGGTTCTTAGCAAACTAAGGGTCGGGAGGGGGTTAGAACAGTGTACCACCTCATGTCTTCGGAATAGACGACTAAGGAACATACAGCTGACGCATGGGCAGTAGCATCTATCAGCTCAAGGTTGCTTACCATCTTACTGCGATCACCAAGCGTGGTGATTATGGAAATATCTCTCAACGATCTTTTTTTTTTTTTGTCCGTTTGGAATTGCATTGACGCATTTCCAAAGCCGCAGCAGCGAATACGCGCGCTGGCGGTGGGATATGTGGGACTCGCCCTCTCCATAGCGTGGTATGCTAAACTCATACCACGAGGAGAGGACCCTGCACCACTAAAACCTCCCGGACACTCCTTCGATCCGCCGTTGGCGGGGGCCGGGTACGCATGATCAATCCGGCCCCCCGACGGCACCCGCGGCCAATATGGTACCGCGGGATCTCCAGGGCCACACTTACAGTGGCCCGTTTGCCCAATTATAGGGACGCCCGGAGTGTAGAGGCGTCCCTACTCTTCATGGGTCAGCCTCGAAGGGAGCGGGTCCCATGTCCCCCACTCCCCGAGGCCGATCCTAGGGCGGTAGGCGGCGGGATCTCAAGGACCCTGGGTTGCCACGGTAGATAACAAAGAGGCCTATGTTCAGCAGTGGACGTATACGGGCTGTTGAAGTTGAATAGTTGGAGCGATAAAGAAAGTTTCTTTTTTAGATATCGTATAAAATCCTTAGTTACGTAGAAAAAGTCGCGAGCAGTAGATAGTAGAGCTAGACAATAACTACAACAAATGTAACTGATAACCTCAAAAACATCGCACAAAAAATATCTCCAAATTTTATCTAAAGGTCAATGTATTTTCCACAACATCCTTCCAGCATGTTTACAATTTTATCAAAAGCATTGTAAACATAGTTTTGGCAAATATCTGACACCAATGAGGAAGACATAAAATGGAGGTTAACGAACTTGTGGCGTCTATTTGTATTAACAACTTTATTTTTATACTAGCTTCCCGCGCGCGGATTTACTCGCGTAACTCTCGTTCCCGTGGGAACTCCATAATTAAATATAGCCCATGTCATCCGGGGATAGTGTAGTTTTCCAACGGCGAAAGAATTTTAGAAATCGGTCCAGTAGTTTCAGAGCCTATTCAATACAAACAATAAAATCTTTCCTCTTTATAATATTAGTATAGAGTAAAGACCATCTAAAGCTGACCCCACATTAGAGTATGTGTGTTCTTCGAGCGTGTACTAAAAATATTTGTTTATTTTTATGTTTAATAAAGATAATAGATAATGTGTTACATGTGGACGGCGCCGGGGGTTACGGGTGGTGGGGTCGAGAGTACGGCGTTCGGGTCATGCACAGGTCCATGTGGGGTCAGTATTAATGACACTGGATTTTTTTTTACCGTCGGACATTTATTTTGTTAGCCACTAGGCCTTTGCTACTTCACCGGGCATAAAGGAGAGCAGAGTTCCAGCCTTACTAAATGGTTGAAAAACTACATACTAAGAAACATGCGCAAGAGAGCGTCCTCTGTGAGACTTGGACCTCAGCTCAGGGCGATTGCTGGCGCGGGGGATTGATGGATTGTGAATTTAAGGTGGTGGAGTTGAAGGCTCGGCGTTCACGTCATTCACAAGCCCATGTGGGGTCAGTATTAATACCACTTGGAATTTCATACAGCTGCTTTAATTTCCTTAACCATTATGTATGAAATGTATAAGGTACTTTATCTAAATAACGTCGAGTCACCATGATACAATACGTTATAATCTTCTTATCTATATATATAAAACAAAGACGGGTTTGTTACAACACTTATAACTCGAGATCGGCTGGATCAATTTTCATGGTTTTTGTTTCGTTGGATTTGTCTACGCCCTGAATAGCAGAATACATTTTAAAAACAAAAGAAAGTCGTGTTAGTTACACTATTTATAACTCAAGAACGGCTGAACCGATTTGGCTGAAAATTGGTAGGGAGGTAGCTAAGAACTGGGAGAAGGACATGGGATACTTTTGGGTAGGGGTAGGGTAGGGTAGGGTAGGGTAGGGGTAGGGTAGGGGTATGGTAGGGGTAGGGTAGGGGTAGGGTAGGGTAGGGTAGGGGTATGGTAGGGGTAGGGTAGGGGTAGGGTAGGGTAGGGTAGGGTAGGGGTAGGGTAGGGTAGGGTAGGGGTAGGGTAGGGGTAGGGGTAGGGTAGGAGTAGGGCAGGGTAGGGGTAGGGTAGGGGTAGGGTAGGGGTAGGGTAGGGGTAGGGTAGGGGTAGGGTAGGGGTAGGGTAGGGGTAGGGTAGGGGTAGGGTAGGGGTAGGGTAGGGGTAGGGTAGGGGTAGGGTAGGGGTAGGGTAGGGGTAGGGTAGGGGTAGGGTAGGGGTAGGGTAGGGGTAGGGTAGGGTTAGGGTATGGGTAGGGTAGGGCAGGGGTAGGGTATAAAAGTCCACCCGTGCGAAGCCGGGGCGGGCCGCTAGTCTTATATATATAAAACAAAGACAGGTTTGTTACAACACTTATAACTCGAGATCGGCTGGATCAATTTTCATGGTTTTCGTTGGATTTGTCTCCGCCCTGAATAGCAGAATACATTTTAAAAACAAAAGAAAGTCGTGTTAGTTACACTATTTATAACTCAAGAACGGCTGAACCGATTTGGCTGAAAATTGGTAGGGAGGTAGCTAAGAACTGGGAGAAGGACATAGGATACTTTTGGGTAGGGGTAGGGTAGGGTAGGGGTAGGGGTAGGTTAGGGGTAGGGTAGGGGTAGGGTAGGGTAGGGTAGGGTAGGGGTAAGGGTAGGGTAGGGGTAGGGTATGGCAGGGGTAGAGTATAAAAGTCCACCCGTGCGAAGCCGGGGCGGGCCGCTAGTAAATTAATATAAATACTGTGTTATAAAAACTCACAATTTATACACTTTTAATAGCGACTGAGAAATCTTCAACCTTGATGTATCCTTGACTGACATTGAAATAACTTGATTAACAATATTAATCATATTAAATTTGTCCTCGTTTACAAAAACCTTAATATAATCAAATCATACAACAGACAACCTCGGTAGCGTAGCGGTATTTGGCTCGCTTTAAATATGTCGTGGTCGTGGGTTCGATCCCCACACCGCCGGGCAAGAAATCTTTATGTAAATTCTAAGATTTCTTTCCGGGTCTGGTTGTGTGAGGGACTACCCTCCGTGCCTCGGAAAGCACCTTAAGCCGTTGGTCCCGATTGTTATAACATCATCTATATTTATCGTAAACATAATAATGCGGTCACCAACCCGCCTGCCAAGCGTGGTGACTATGGCAAATACCCTCCCCTCGGAGGAGGCTAGGTTAAATATTATAATCCTAAAGTTATTATTTCACCAATAAAAATGCTTTTTGATTTCATTTCTTTTCCAGGTGAAATAGCATCGGGGGATTAATGCTACGAAAGTTTGTATGTGTGGACGTATGTATGTTTGTTACTTTTTCACGCAAAAACTACTGAATGTATTTGGCTGAAACTTTGCACGCAGACAGTTTATAAGCAGGATTAACATATTCAATGCAACCAAACAAAATTCTTTCCTCTATATATAAGTAATATTAGTATCTATATATTTTAGTTTGTAAGGTAAAAAATAATAGGATCCAACGCAAACTAACACACGCCTAATCGATGTCTATTTGGTGAATAAATCATACCCACAATATTATCGAGTTCTCCACCTAAATCTTATCGTATAGGAAACTTCACTTAAGACGATAAACAATGTGACCATCATTATAAGGAAACGACATTGCCACATTCACAATAGTAAGAATGGCATTGCACCCAACCTTGGTAGTTGCTAGGAGGAAACATCTTCGCACCTGAACATCATTTCAGGTTTTTTCAACAAAAGTAGTGTAAATGGGAGCCTATTATTAAGTGTTGGAATCATTTGATCGTGGGGAATTCCAGCATATTATCAACAATAGTTTATAAGTGGTAACGCCACATGTTATTCGTACGCCTATCACCTATAGTCATATGAGTAACAGAACTTTCTCATGATGATTTTTCTCAGGAATCAAAGTTCCCGACTGAATATCTTCCTTTAAATATAGTTAAGAAGTTAATAATTACGTTTGCGCGTCGTACATACGTGCAGAGTCGATGGCATATGTTCGTAAAACTAAACAATAAAAAGAATGTACGCTAAATAATGTTATATTTTCACAGAAATAACAGATACCACAAAGTTATATAAATATTCCGTTTATGAGCATTTTAAATTTTTCAAAGAATTCAAGTCTCCATTAAACACACAAATAAGGAGATTGAAGAGACATAAAAACTGTGCCAATAACAGTTTAAAGACAAAACAAGTTTGCGGTAACGGAAGCATTATTTAACATCGAAGTTTGCGGAAATGCGGATGACTCGGAGGTCAGGTGGATTCCGTGCTAATACTCGGAATGTTATCGCCGTATTGAGGAAACAAGATTCTGTTAATGGAGCGAGAAGAAACGATTGTAAGGCTTAATGTTGCTAGGTGATTCCCGTGCCAGTGTGATACAAATGTTAATTTTGAATCAGTACGAAATTACTCATTGAAGAACGTTATAAGGTAATTTCGTGGCATGAAACTATGGATACATTTTGAAATTACACAAGTCAAATTTATAACACAATTTATGCTGGATTAATATCTTTTTTACCACAGGACAAAAGGGAGGCATTGAACTGATCCAGTAAAACGTAACAACCAGAAAAAAAAACTTTCGCATCGCAAATATCTCGCAACTTAAATTTATGTTAATTTAACGATATTGGGATCAGTTCAGTCGGTAATAAACGATGCCATGATGTTTCGTTGCCGGAAGATTTAAATCTTGGTTATGGATTATTACAGTGATTCTCTAAGTAGTTAGTAGCCTATTCGATACAGGCGAAAAATTCTATTCTGAAAAGCCTACGACAGTAACAGTTCCGATGTTCTCTATAATATTATGGTAAAATATATAAAAGGAGAGGGTTTGCGTCATCCATCCATTAGCCTATCTCAGTCAAATGCTTTTTCTACCACCAGTTCTGGACGTGGCAACCCTGAGAAGAACTGGAAAGAAACTCAGAGGAATCCTTTTTTTTTAATAAATTTTATTTTACAATTATTAATAAAGCAATATTGTTTAAGAGCAACTCAATCCCAAGCAGTTTTGTCATTGACATAATCAGAAATTTTATAATAAGCCTTTTTTACATAAGAGACCAGAGACCTCTAAAATGCCGAAATACGTGGTCCTTTCCTATCCGTATCCCATCTAAAGTAGTGGACGGAGAGCTGACAACCGAAACGGCAAGGTAATTTGATCATTCATAAAAATGATTTATCAGCTTACCTGGAGCATTCTAATCATAAAGACGTCGACCTGGCAGGATTCGCGTGGTGGATGTGGGAGTTATGGGATGGGAAAAAAATAAAAATAAAGGTAATGTGATCAGGATTACTTTTTATTTTTTATATTCTGTTTAAATAAAATAAAATAAAATAAAATAAAATAAAATAAAAATAACATTTATTTACGTAAACCAATTACAGGCACATTACCGAGAGAGCACGGACGCCGTAGTCACGTGTATCCCCTCCACGCGCTCTTTTTCATGCCTCTTAGCTCTTTCTCGAGCAAAATACAATTTAAAATATAAATTTTCAATTATTTTTTTCGACATGTTCCCACCACTATTATTGGCTGGCTTTTTTTTCCTAGCCTCTGGGAATAATAAACTTTAAGCACAAAAAAAGCCAGCCTTGTTCATATTACCTAAAAATAATTTTTTTTCCTCACTTTAATTAAGCCTGGCGATACCTTTCCACCAACCAAATGACGCCAGATTTTTTTTGTGTGCTTTGGGGAGGTAGGCAAACCATTTGGCATAAAAAGTAATCCTGATCACATTACCTTTTTTTTTATTTTTTTCATCATTCAATCATTTTTATGAATGATCAAATTACCTTGCCTTTTTGGTTGTCTGCTCTTAGTCCATAGCTATTTTCAGGTCACCGGTTAATTCGGTTATATGAAATGGACTCCATAAACTGAAAATGATTGAATACAACAGTATGAATATTCTTAGTTCCTTCTTAGTTATCCAAGAGGCTTTTGCTACTTCACTGGGCATAAGAGATAGACACAGGTCCAGATAGTCCATATAAAAAATGGCCTAGGTTACTTTTTATTAAGAAAATATGGTCCCAGGAATATTTTCTAACACTCGTATTTATGGTAGTTAGTTCTGAGTACTGGTTTTCTGGGTTTGATTCCCACCTACTACAATTATTTGGGTGCACAATGGACAGTTGATCTAAGTGTTGGTTAGCTCTGTGTCCGTAAATTTAATGTATTTAGAGTCCCATACGAAACAAACATATCCTTAGTATGAGTAATAAAAAAATACCACCAACCATGCAGCATTGCAATTAAATAATATAATTAAAACAGATAAAACTTTATCATTGTTTATCTAAGTTAATTGATAATTTTATGAATCTGATATAATCTTTATATCTTTATGTGGCTTTGTAGAATTATGATATTAAGTAGCTAGAGCTGATTCATTGCAAAGAACTGAGTGGAAATGGTAAATTTTGGGGAGGTTTATGTCTAACAGTAGACTGAGACAGGCAGAATAATGAATATGGATATTATTACACTAGCTTCCTGTGCGCGATTTAACCCATGTAACTCCCATTCCTGTGGGACCTTCAAAATAAAATATAGCCTATATCCTTCCTCAGTAAATGGGCTATCTAACACTGAAAGAAATTTTCAAAGTGGTCCAGTAATTTCTGAGATTTGCACATTTATACAAACAAACAAATTCTTCAGCTTTATATATTAGTATAAGATTTGAATTACCACTACTAGTATAATACAATGTATGAAAAAATAATAAACAATTACATTAATTAATTGTCTGTTAAATTACACACATTCTGTTATTACTCATATAGAATTATTATCATTGAGTGTATATATTCAAACCTTGAATGAACAATCTTTGAGTGAATGTGTTGACTTCTTGAATGAATGTGTTAACTTTAAGTGAATGTGTTAACTCCAATGTACTTTTGATGTACATTAATAAAATATCTAGTACAAATTAATATTTGTACTAGACAAACAGACTATAATGCATTCATAGTAGCTTTGATTAACAGTTAAGTAATCAGGTGTAAGTACATACAGTTGAAGAAATTGTTTCCAAAACAAAAAAAAATCGTCAACGGGACATTATGACACAACACAAAAAAAAAACTCTATCATAAACATGTTTCTTTAGGTTTTATGTAAGTAAGTACATACAATTTAATAGAATGTATGTGTAGTTCCCAGCTCACTTTGTTTGTTTTAGTTGTCATTATAGCAATGCAAATGCATTGAAACAAAATGTTTACAGTACATGCCAAACACTGATTCGGAGATTCTAAAGTAATTTTTGATAAGTATATGATACTATATATTCTTATTTTTGTTTTAGCATTTTTGCTTATGATATGAGTATGACTATTATAATATGATTAAGTCCAGGACAGCCTTAAGATAAGTTAATTCATAAAAGTCTTGAAATCTAATAAAAATATGATAAACAAGGTGGTGATGAGTAAAAACTATTTTTTTTTTTATGTATTGTACTTCTAATTTGATTATAAATTTACTTTACAACTTTACTTTGTAACACCATTACTTATTTAATGGAAAAATAATAATAAACATTACTAAACTTTATGTTTTTAAATATTTTTTTCACTTTTTAAACACTTTATGGAAACGTTTAGCGCATATTATAACAAAACTATCATGTATTGAGTATAATGTAAATTATGTTTTGAATTCATTTCAACCTTAATGTAATTATGTCAATGTTAATGAATTAAATTGTTTAAATGTCTGAGTATGAATTAAAAATTGTGCATCTACCAAATAACTTGAACTAATGATTTGCTTGTTAAATACCTGTATTATTTTAATTTTTATATTACAACTGGAGACAAGACAAGGTTACATGCAAGGTCCTAACAAGTTATAGTAAAAACTAAGGTTATAACAAGAAAAACGATGAAAAAAACTTACACAATAGTGAAAAAAGTCTGTCAACTACACTAGACACTGAATTTTAACTATATTTCGTACAAAACGTACGTCGTGCACACGAATAACGGAATATACTAGAGTGTACTTAAGCCCACTATCATCTGTAGATAATGTTTATCATATCAAAGGCTACGTTAGCACAAAGAATATTTAGCTTGCACACATGTGACGTCACCAAACAACCACCCAATTCGCAAATACACAACACAGGCATACGATAAAGCAGCTAATCGCGCCCTAAATACGATAACTACGCGCCGCGATACGTCAGCCCGACTGGCGGCTGACGACACTGACACTCTACTAACTATTACTATTACACCTCTCTATTCATGTTTCCTACACCGAACTAGCCTAACTTGCACAGTCATAACTAGCACATGCTATGTGGAAAGTTAGTAAGTAATTGATGCAATAATCTAACACTTACCAAATAGGAGAAGGTTTGACTTTGTGGCGAATGTTTATCCCTCAGTCAGACTTATTTATGTAAATATATATCACACATTATACTGTTATCACGAAACACAACACGGTATCACACGATTTACTACAGATTTTGTTACGTTTTCGTCTAAACAAAACAGTTTTTGACGAATTGACAATATATCGTTTTTAATCGTGACAAAATCAACATGTCTTCCTACGAGTCATCCGGTCATAATACTATTTGATTATTACTTTTAGTAACTTTTTCCAAGACAAAATTAAAATATAAAAATGAACAGCAATTTAAAATAGACTTTGAAATCTTGGTAATAAATAAAATCATTAAAATTATCTGAAAACAATTAAAAGATTTTTATTTAATTTCTAATAATCAAAGTCCTGAAAGTTTACAACTAAAGTGTAGTAATATTTACACTCTCTTCTCGTAAGTTGAGCTTAGACCATTACTCTATGGTAGAAAAGGTTTTTTTTATATTTGAATAGTATTATAGTAATAGTATTATGGTTGAATTACGAGATTATAACATTAGGCCCAATTTCTCATTGAAGAAAATAATATGTAATGATACATATATTAAGCCATACTTTCGCAGTATTACCATACTAAATATTATTTATTATCTATGATTCGACTAAAAATGTCGATGCAGTGGGGCCCTAGTGTTAGTGCGTTTAAAAAAACATTTGTAAAACATCCGTAAACGTCCGAAACGAAATAAAACGGTTGGTTTAATGAATACACAAAATAATATATATTTAAAGAAACCATGAATACCTCAAGCTTTGCACTAAACGTTTCACGTGGACAGGGTACCGAAACTACAATTAAAGCAAAAACATTTGTAAGTTTATGTATGAGATCATCTAGGTTATGTTTGTTCTTGAATTCAAGAAATAGTTTCATAAATGTTACAATTTAACCATATTTATGTGCTTATTCTTTACACATAACATAGTATCTTTTGACCCTGTTCTTAGCAATATACGTACGAACTTTTTCAGTAATAACTGTTTGTTGTTTTCAGATTTTACCTGATCGATGTTTTGCTAAACATGTTGGATGTTCATGGGGGAGAGGAAATAAGTTTACGATATACCCTCGTAGCCAAACCAAGAGCACCGAGCAACCAACCACCTGTGATAACAAACTTATCAATATCCGTCAAGATGTTCTGCTCTTCACTCCAATACTTCGCAAACTCGTCAACGAATCCAACGGCACATACCTGTCACTACAAAAAGCAGCTGAAGTCGCTAAAACTATGGATAATCAAGTCGAATTTCTAAAGCTGTCCCGTCAATTTCGTTCTATCATTAGAGTCTGCATTGAAAATCTTCAAGAAGCAGCAGAGAAGGAAGAAAATGGCATTGAAAAAAATAATCTGCTATCTTGCATTACTATTTTCTATTCTATTGAATGTATTTGGCACTTATGTGAGATTTTGTATATTGATAATATTCCCGGTGATATTGTGTTGCCATATTTGTTGGAATGGGTGCGGTTTCACTTTCCATGCCATGAACAGACTGCTGCCCAGTTGTTGGAGGCCTGTGAGCGAGGGTCAGAGGAACATGAAGAGTATTGGGATACTGTAGTTGGGATGGTGGTCCAGGGACGAATAGATGTGGCAAGAGCATTACTGAAATTGCATTCAGCTGGAGAAAGCAATGAGTTTAAATTGGTTGACAACTCATTGAGGAGTATGCCTGTTTACAGTGTAAGTTATGATAGTAAATTTTATTCTTATTAATGCTGGTCAAGTAAATTACAAGCTCCGTTGCATAGAGGTATTTGGCTTACTTTAAATTTCGGGGGTTGTGGGTTCGATCCCCATGCCTGACAGGAAATCTTTTTTTAAATTCTAAGATTTCTTACCAGGTCTGGTTGGTTGAGGGACTTCCCTCCGTGCTTTGGAAAGCATGTTAAGCTGTTGGTCCCAATCGTTAAAACATCATCTATTATAATTGTATATTAAGGAATGGATAGTAGTGTTTCCTTGTGTGATAACAACATAATAAAGTAAAAATCTTAAGAGTTATTCTCTTCAATATTATTTTGTTAATGGTTTTTAGTATTTTTTTTGTGTTGCAGGTTTATGGAGGTATATCAACCGGTGAGTTCACAATATCCTGGAAGCACTGGCAGGCAGAATGTAGATCCAAGTTGAGCAGTAGAGTGCTTGCCTCACAACCTAAGTTGGAGCTTATCATGAGGGTAAATATATATATTTGTTTAAGGGCTGATTTTTCAATTGTCAGATAAAGGTTATCTGAGGAGTAAATTTATAATTTGACAGATTTCATATGGAAATTATGTCAAAATTCAAATTTATTCCACTGATAATTTTTATCTGAGGATTGAAAAATCAGCCCTAAATTAACTTTTTTTTAAATGAAGGCTTTTGCTCTGCAGGACATTATAGTACACTTGAACAGTGTAATTTATACTAATATATTAAGCTGAAAAGATAGTTTGATTGCTTGAATGCACGAATCTCAAGAACTACTGGTTTGATTACAAGAATTCTATCAGTGTTACATAACCCATTTATCTATGAACAAGCATTTTGCGTCGCTAGCGACAATATAAATTAATTATAATAAATAATACTTAATAGGTTTATAAATAAACTAGCGACCCGCCCCGGTTCCGCACGGGTACAATACTGATGTATTATACATATAAACCTTCCTCTTGAATCCCTCTATCTATTAAAAATTAAAACCGTATCAAAATCCGTTGCGTAGTTTGAAAGATTTAAGCATACATAGGGATATAGGGACAGAGAAAGCGACTTTGTTTTATACTATGTAGTGATAACAAATGTAATTTAAGGCTGATAAATAATAATTAATTTTCCAAATAATGTTTGATGATTTACAAGTGCCTGTAATTGGTTTTTGTAAATAAAAATGATTTTTATTTTACTTTATGAATGCTATATTTAATGATTAAGTTCCTACAGGAACATGAGTCCACTCCAGCTGGACTTACTTTAAACTTCTTTCACTATAAGTCACCTTATTCAAGCAAAAACTTGGCTACACTTACCCTTGACAAACCAGATGCAATGCTTTTCACACATATTAGACTCATCATACATCATGAGCCCATACAATGTCCACTGCTTAACATGGGCCTCGTTCCAAGGGAGGGTATTTGCCATAGTCACCACGCTTGGCAGGCAGGTTGGTGACCGCAGTATGTTGTACCACACAAGGAAACGCAGCTGCCCGTTCCTTGATATTCGATTATTATAGATGATGTTATAACAATCGGGACCAAGGGCTTAACGTGCTTTCCGAGGCACGAAGGGTAGTCTCTCAACCAATCAGACTCGGGAATAAATCTAATAATTTACAGGCGTGGGGATTGAACCCACTACCTCCGAGACTTAAAGCGAGCCTAATACCGCTACGCTACGGAGGTTGTGATATTAGACTTATTACTCTCAAACCACCAATGCAAGTTTATTACAAAATCAGTCAGGATGTTTATAAGTTAACACATTTATGAACGACTCTTTGTCAATAGTTCAGTAGTACAAAAGTAAATTGACTTTCAATAAAACCTACTGAGTAGTTCCCATGTCATACACTTGACAGTTTAGGCTGGAGTAAGGCTCTGCTCACCTCTGTGCCCAGTTAAATAACAAATGCTTACATTCCCTGGCTAAAAACATAATGACCACACAAAAAAAAATAAAAACAAAAATGATGATTAAAATAAAATTACATGTTTCTTTAGTAAATTTTACAGTTTGAAAGCATTATTTATTTACCATATACAATGTCCACAGATTATAATTGGTGACTACTCGGCTTTTGAATCAATCCGGTCCAAATACTCATCCTGGTTTGATATCCTTGGAGGCTGGGTGATGTTCACAGCACCCTGGTCTAGGAAACATGAGTTGAGTGCTCCAGCTGCGGCATGTGCCGGGATGGCCACCGATAGAAATCATTTAGATCATATGGTGCGGGCATTGCTGGAAGGTGACCTACATCAGGTATGATTATTACTCCATATTTCAAAAAGTGTCTGAAAAAATCAAACAACATGCATTCATTGGTGTCTCATAAAAACGTTGAACTCCTCTTTAGGTAAAATATGATAAAAAAAAATATGATGAATTATGAAAAAATATGATAATGTTATGTAATGTATAAGGGCAGTGTCATTGTTTAATATTTAATACCAAATGCAACTTTGGAGATATTATTCGAAGTAATGCGGATCATTACCGATAGATGGCACTAACGTCTCCCTTAGAGACGTGTTATAAAAGAGATTGATGAATTTCGATGACCGGTAGGGTTCCACCGTAGCCTAATTGGCTAAGGCATCAGGGGATTAACCTAAGATGCAGGTTCGAGTCCTGCCGGTGGTCGAATTTTATTAATCTCAATTTTGAAACATATTATAATTATGGTAAAATTTTCCGTAAAGTAAAGCAATAATTGGTCATACTCAATATTATAAATGGGAAAGTGTATGTGTGTGTCTGTTTGTTTGTCCGTCTTTCACGCAAAAACTACTGAATGAATTGGGCTGAAACTTTGCAAGGGGATAGTTAATATGCTCGATTAAGATATAGGCTACAAAAAATCACGCTCCGACCCCCTGGAGCAGAGTAACGCGGGTGAAACCGCGGGGCGCAGCTAGTATATACATATATAAATGAATCGCGTAAAAAAACACGCGTGAAAAGTTGGTAAATTATAAAATTTTAATTTTACAGGTGATACATGAAATACAGCAGATATCTGACAATGGGTGGTTTGCAACGCATCTCACAGACATTCTGTACCACTGTGACAAGCTCAAAATTATGGATAAACAACAGAACAAGTTAGTAAATGTTACATTTTATCAATTTATGTAGTCTATACTAATATTATACAGAGGAAAGTTTTGTATTTTTGTGTGTGTACAAATATTCTTGCACAAAGTGGACACGTGAGAGCACCATTAACATAATTGTAATTGATTGCTGCTGGTGGTCGGGCTTTTAGTTCGTCACCCTTAGTAGTTCCAGTTTTGAAAGCCGACGAGTCTTAAAGTCAAAAACTTTCTGTTGTACTAGTGACCTCCACTCTACGCGGTTAGACGCAAGACGTCACAACCTTTCATGCGTCCAATGTGGTGATTACGGTAATATCCCTCAACGATTTTGGCTTGCCAAGTCTGTTAAAAGGAGGGCTGGTGAAGTGAAGGCGAGTGAGGACGAAACCGCGCGCGGAAAGCTAGTACGAACTAAAATACATACAACTTTAAAATCTGCGGGAATGAAACCCGCCTTAATCTTAACTAATATATTAAGATAAAGTGTTTGTTTGCTTGAATGCGCTTATCTCAGGAACGAATGGTCCGATATGAAAAATTCTTTAAGTGTTAGATATGTTTTAAAATTGAGATTAATAAAATTCGACCACCGGCAGGATTCGAACCTGCATCTTAGGTAAAGCCCCTAATGCCTTAACCAATTAGGCTACGGTGGAACCACACCGGTCGTCGAAATGCATCGAATTAAACGAATTAAACGATATTTATTCAGCACTTAGGTATTTACATACACTTGTACTTGTCAATTATACACAATGAAATATAACGCCAACGCGTCCTCGGTCTGTCCGGCGAGGATCCTAGCCTAGCTAACCTGCAGGTTTCTCTAGCTACCTAAGTGGACGGCCCGGAGAAGAAACTCAGAAAGAAACTCCGGTTTTCTTTTCATCATTCACATCACATCAGGTTCGAATCCTGCCGGTGATCGAATTTTATTCATCTCAATTTTGAAACAGTATATGGTAAACTTTTCTGTAAAGTATTGAAAAACATTTAATAATAAGTGTTAGATAGTCCGATCGAGAGTAAAGGCGAAAACACATAACTAAAACGCCACGCCACGCCACGTGTCAACACCTGTGCGGGGCAGTACGGGCGTGGCGTCGTGTCGGGTGTTCTTAGTGTGTTTCTGGTCTATAGAAAACAATACATTTGATTTGACTCAACACGCGTAGCGTGTCGTCGGGTGGCGTGGCGTTTTAATAATATGTTTCCGCCTTTAGGCTATATTTAACTATGAAGTTCCGGGAGTTAAGCGCGTAAAACCGTACGCGAGAAGCTAGTGTGCTTATTATTTATAAAAATAAATTATTTGCAGCGTCACCAACCTACTTCGCGACTCCTTAATCTTGGAGTATGGCAGTCTACTGATGGAACACAAATCCCTCTGGTCAGTGGGACTGTCGTACCTGGCCTCCTGTCCGCCCGAAGGTTTGAGACGTGCTGAACTGATTCTGGAGAGAATGCCTGTGGATACCGAGGCTAAAGCCATGAGGATCATCGCTGAAGCTAAGAAATATGGACTGAATGGTGTTGGTAAGTTCATAAATATAAATGTATTTGGCTGTACTATTGGTGAACTTAGCCTTCGGTGGTTACAGCCTTTATTGTCCGCGGTGTAATGCATTTTCGCATCACCTCGTGGGACTCGCCCTCTCCATAGCGTGGTATGCTAAACTCATACCACGAGGAGAGGACCCTACACCACCAAGACTCCCCAGACACTCCTTCGATCCGCCGTTGGCGGGGGCCGGGTACGCATAAGCAATCCGTGGTTATAGCCTTCGTGAACATTTAATTTTGATCATGTAGGCTATAAAAACATAAAAATACAATGCATTATTGGTTTATTTAGTTATTGGCTTGATTTGTCACATATAAATTTAATAGAACTCAATAGCTACAATACCTACAACTTATATCCTATTACTAATATAAATGTTATAAACGCGAAAGGTTTGTATGGATGAATGTTTGTTGTTCTCAAGCAAAACTACTGGACCGATTTAGGCGTTATTTTGCAAAGGAATCGCGATCCACTAGAGCCGAGTAGCAGTCCAACGCGGACACATCCGCGGCGCGCAGCTAGTCTATATAAATAAAATGTTTCGCTAAAATGTATATGTTACGGCTAAAGGTAGGTGTGAACATAAACTTAAGATTAGCCGGCTAAACCTAGGTCTAGCCGACCACATGTGGTTAAACTTAGATCAACCTCTATAAGTCCCTGTTCAACTCCATTGGTTTATGTTAAGGTTATTTTTTATTTTTTTTTAACCACCCCAGCACCTTTATTGTGCCGTGCATAGGTATTGTTTAATTTAATTAAAAACTAGAATATCACGACGCAAACTAACATGTTATCGAACTTTAGCTGCTTCTCGAAGATAAACCTAAGTTTAGCCGGCTAATCTTAAGTTTATGTTCACACCTACCTTTAGCCGTAATATATATACGCGCATAATTTGAGAACGACTCGAACGATTTGGCTGATAGGTACGTATTTTATAAAAAACAGCTTGTTTATATTACAGATAAAAAGTGAAATTACCATGTCCATTTATTTTTATATGTTTTGAAATAGGTATATCATTTTTTAAAATCACATAGTATAATGAAAACATTTTTTGAATGAATTGGTCAAAATTTCAAAGATTTTAATACATCTTTTTTACGATCCTTTAAATATATTCTTGTATCCCCAGCTCAATCAGTATGCCGCTGTGCCAGTGCCCGACACCTGCCCGGGCGCGTGGGCAGTGCACTGTGTTGGGCAATCCGCGCCCGCGCCATGAAGCCCTCGAGTAGAGCAGCTCACGCCGCGCTACAACACTACGTGAATACGCAGTCGTTGCCCGCACAGGATCTGTTACTTACCGCCGGATCGGCCATGCTGCTGTCCGACACACTATTGTTCTTGGGTGAGTGATATATACGTAACTTGATCAACTTTCTATTTCGTTAATAAACTAACGAGGCTTCGGATGGTTAAAAATAAAAACCTAAACATATGGAAGAGGCTAGTTGATACTCATGAAATTATGTTATAATGATGTTTATTTCTAAAAGTATTTGTCATATTATGTTACCTAAATATAATAATTTCTGTTCAAAAAACTTGAATGTATTTGTATAAACTCAATATGAAAATTATTTCTTTTGTCTATGCCTTTAACTTCAGAAAACGCTATCAGCCATTTTTTGTGACGTCGTACATCTCGTTAAAAAAAATGAACGCGATACTTTACTATTACACTTTTTGAGTCGTGACGTCATCGATCTCGAACACAGATAATGTAATCTTGCCCCTATATACAACAACCATGGCTGACATCGTTTTCGTCTCTTAAAATATTTATTTAAGTGCTTTCTAGATCTCAAATAAATGCCATAAATTTTTTCTTGATCTAGTTAAACCATTCTTAACCACATAAAAATAATCTCAAAAAAGTCTCAACTAGCCTATTCGTGAACAAATTTACACGTGATAGAAGTGAAACCTTAAAACTTTTTGCTTCAATATAATGAGACGAATGTAAAATTTCGGGAAGAGAATAATTGTAGGTTTTAGTAAAGATCATAGTACAGACTTTGATAATCCATTATACTAAAGCTGATGGAAATCCGTTAATACGATTGGTTATCATTTCATCACGTGATATGAAGCATTTCTATTATGAGTTTGATTGACAACAAGGATGGCGCGCGTGAGGATTGAAGCGCGTAAAGTTCACTTCAAATTTAATATATCTATAGCACCATGTAATTATGTATTAATAACTATTGAAGTTAGGACATTTTATGAATGATAATAAATTTATTATCATTCAATGATCAGATTAAGCAAATTAAGAGGTTTTATTGAAGTTGAAGATTTTGTTTTGTTACAACAGTAGCATAGTATTGTTCGGTTAGGTAAGGTTAAGTGTCATAATATAATAATTATGAGCGTTCACTGAAACTGGCAACTTAACAATATGAGTGGCACAGCACAATGTATGAAATCAAGCTTTTCTTATAGTCTGTCTAATTTATAGTATTACTTGATATTTAGTTGGTGTGAATAAGTTAATATTTGGTTTCAGGTAAATACTGTGATTTCCACAAGCTGTACAAAACTAGGGAGTTCAAGAAAGCTGGCAAACTGTTAGTCTCCTTGATTACTTCTAAAATAGCGCCTGACTAGTGAGTATACATGACATGAAATAAAACTGTATCATATTTTCAGAGATTAAAAATTAAATGAGTATTACTACTGAATGTCTAGCGTTGGAATGACATAATGATTATAAACTTTTTCTTAGTGCAGGTGATTACTGCACTAAGAAGATGTAACTGCTAGGTATTTTAAATGTGGGTCGGATTGCTTATGCGTGCTCGGCCCCCGCCAACGTCGGATCGAAGGACTGTCGGGGGGGGGGGGGGGGGGGTTAGTGGTTTAGGGTCCTCTCCTCGTGGTATGAGTTTAGCATACCACGCTATGGAGAGGGCGAGTCCATCATATCCCACCACCAGCGCGCGAATTCGCTGCGGCGGTGGTGGGAATGCGTAAATACATTTTACCCCAGACAAAAAAGAAAAAGGTATTTTAAATGTAAGTATTGTAAAGTTTTAAAATGTATATCATCAGTATTTTGAGAGTGGGGATGTTATAATTATGCTCAAAATACGCAAGACATCCCTATAACTGCATAGTAACGCCACCTATAATAGTTCATTTAAGTTGTACCTATCTGTGTATCTATGAAAATAAAAGTTTGTTCGAAGTTCAGTTACAACTAGCACATTTGTTTTATTTTAAATATACAATTTATAAGAAATATTCATTAAACATATTGATTAAGGGCCACCAATTCTCTTCCAGTTTCTGGGAGACCCTTTTACTGGACACCATACCTTTGCTGGAGCGAGATGAGCCAGTGTTCACCGCTAACGACACCTATGAAATCATGCTGTGCTTAGAACTCAAGTCAACCAGCCTAGAAGGAGAGAAGGCGGAGCTACTGCGCTTAGGTAACAATTGCAGTTAATATAGCTATTTGTTTAAGTGGGCTCACATTAGCGTATATAATAGTTATTTCCAAACTAATGTGTGTCTCGGAGAGTGTGGCAATTATAAGGATTGACTGCAATATGATTATACACACAAATAAACACTGCTGTCCGTTCTCTGCTATTTGATTATTATAGATTTTATGAGAATCTAAACTTACTTAAATCGATTTTTATAAAAACTAAACATAGTGCGCCCGCGCATGTTTACGCCACGCGTACGCTCTCGTTTATAAAAAACTTTCCCGTTACCCTCGTAGACCCGAAATCCAAGAGGCCCGCGAACTGTAACATAGAGCGACTACTGCACAAAACTCCCTCAAACATCTAAGTCATAGTCCAAAAAAAATATATAAAAAAAACCGCTTTCCATGAAAAACCTTTTACAAACTTCTCTATTGTGTTACAATGCATCACCTTCTATGTTTTATTGCAAAATTTCTTAAAAAATACATTCAGAAGTATTTTATTTATACTAAACATATCCATGTTATACTCATAATTCATTTATTGTCCATAAACACGGGTGGATAAAGGTACAGTTGTTACAATGATATTGAGGTGCTCCATGTGTTACCTTTAGACGTATGAACGTAAAGTTAAACAGATTAATTTTATTCACTACAATATTACAAAAATAAAATGAGATGTAGTAGTGAAATGTCAAAATAAATAAATAAATTAAAGTACATACATAAATCAAAATTATTAAGTTTTATTGTTATAGATGTTTATCATTTAAGTCTTAGTATACTTTTTTACAAGAAAAACTAATAATCTAAAAAGGAAATCTCTGAATCTACTGAACCTATATTAATTTGTACATATTTTTTATAGGTCTTGCGAGGAACCTCGCGCGAACCGCTCTGTCCGAGGGTGTAAATCAAGATGAAGATAGTCAATGATTGTTCAAGAAATTCCAATCTTGGAACTCAGTGCTTACAGGACGCAATGGGCAAAAAGTTTGGGAAATGATCAAGGATTATTAAGGATTAATAAAGGATAATGCGAGTTTCCAAGTGCACATGTGGTTTACAACATTCTATTTGTGAATAAATTGTGATAAGTGATTGTATGATTAAGTGTTAAGTAAGTTTTAAATGCTGATGTGTAAATAAAAAAAAATAAACTGTAAGTGAATTTGGAACTATACTAATGTAAGTGGTATGAGTATTGTTAAGTGTAATAATAAAATGGCATATGGTTCAGTATGTTGTTATGGCTAATTATTAACAATTTTGTATCGAAATGTGGCATAGTGTTATAAGTCGCGCTTTAAGTCTCAGAGATCGTAGGTTTGATCCCCATATTGGACAAAAAATCTTTGTGTAAATTATAAGATTTCTACCCTCTGTGCCACAGAAACTATGTTATGCTGTGGGTCCTGATTTTTAAAACATAATCTTTAAGGCATATGTCAGGGAATGGCAGCAGTGTTTCCTTGTATATGTCTAATATGCTGTATACATAAAATTTAAATGGCAAATAACTGTAATGGTAAATTTATTGGTAATATAGAAAATGTTATATAATTAGGCTGGTTCCCAAAGTTGTGTAGTTAATTAGGAAAAATTGATGTTATTGTTTGAGATAAGTTAACTTGGAAAGCAAGGTATTACCTCAATGAATGTTGCCAGTGTTAATTTATAGCTTACTCTTTTTTGTTTTGTAAATTTAACTTATACAGGGTTATTTTTAAAACACCAACAACCTTTTGGGGAATAGAAGTACTCATGATTATGAACAACTTTTACTATGGGACCAACCCTGAAATCGCGAAAAAAAATCAGCTGTACCATACATTTATGTTTACTTACCTCGACAAAATGTATGGAACAGCTGATTTTATTTTTCGCGATTTTCAGGGTTGGTCCCATAGTAAAAGTTGTTTACAATCATCAGTACTTTCACCCTCTAAAAGGTTATTGGTGTTTTAAAAATAACCCTGTATACTTAAAAACTTGGAAGTTTTTTAACATGTTAACTTTAAGTATACTGTTTGTAAAATAAATGTCATCTGTAAAACAATTAAATACTTAAAACATGTATGTGGTCCTAATTATTATCTTTTTTATTAGAATCTATATATTTCATTAATTAATGATTGGATTGGCTGCTTGGCCACAGAGGTCTAACGCCTATGTGGCCTATCTTAAGGTCTGTAACAATTGATTACTTCAAAGTAAATGTTTTGTTTTTTCAAAACAAATATGATTAAGGAACAATACTGTACCTTTTATGTAGTAGAAAATAATCTTAGTGAAAATATTTTATATTTTTTATAAATTGAAGAAACTATCCTTAGTATAAATATTACAACATACTATGTGTGTCCTGCGGGTTGAACCACTATTAAATAATGTAAATTGTAATATTTATGTGCTGACTGACTCATAGAGGGGCAGTGTAAAAAGCTTATAAAATGTTTGTAAATGAAATAATCTCGCGCATACCTATACATTTGTAATAAGCTGAAATAATAATACAAAGAATAAACAGTTACTCCTAACTTATAACATTTATGCGTAAAACATACGTTAGTAGATGAAACATCAACACAGAGGAGTCTAGTTAAGGCCAATTAATATTGTAATAATTCATACATTAACGTCATACACTCCAATTAAAAATGATTGTTTGTATTATGTTTTTCTTTTCACAAATAACTTATACTATCTTATCCACTGCAACAGCCCATTTACATCCACGGCTGAACATATGCCTTCTTATAACATACCTTGGCAGACCAGATTCTTTGAGGGATATTGCCATAATCACTTTGCTTGGTGGCGGTTTGGTGATCGCAGTAAGATGTTAAGTAACTTTCAGGTGCCCTTCGTCGCCTCTAATGACGCCCTTAGTACTTGTTCACGTCGGAATGTTCGTGTTCATATTGGCCGCCAGGCGTGTGCGAGGTTGAAATTATGGAGTTCTAGCCTGAACATCACTAATAAACTCTTCTGTATTGAAAGACATGATGAAAACGTTCTTCCGTCTCTAGCGACAAGTTCATACGGGTTGATCTTACCCTGAAGTCGCGAGTGAATCGCGCGCTCCGCCGCTATTTCGACGTGAACACATACAAACAAATCCCGCTAGCTTACCAGCTACTCAAGCGCAGGCCACACTATCAGCGGGCGGGCGAGCTAAACTATGGGGTTTCTAACCTAACCTAACCTAACGAGGTGAACGAGTAGCTACGCTGGAATCGTTGGATATATCGTTAGCTTCGCTCGCATCGCTGACGTGGGTTACTCGGTAACTTGCGGTGTGAACCGAAGTATGTAAAAGAGGTGAAACGATGTTCGCACGCCTTGCTCGCTCGCCCGCCCGCTGGCGGTGTGGCCTGCGCTTTAGACCGCACGTGCGTTTCGTTCGTGAACACTTGGGTATTACGCCATGTTTGATATTTCGTGACCGCGCCCGCGAGTAACGTAAATGAGTACTTAGGAAGACATGTGGGTCTATTCTGTTTATACCTACTCATTTATAAATAAAACCGAGTGCCAACTTTCATTATAATAAAGCTATGAAAGTACTTAATATTATTTGAATTGTATAATATCGAGCCGTAGTTGAAAGGCATGAATTACAGAATTGTTTTAACATTATTTAGGTTCTAAAAATGTTTGGAACCTAAATAATGTTAAAACATTATCTCCATTGACTGCTTCCTTGGTCAAAGGCTTACAAAGGAGGCAGGTAGTAGAGTATCAAGATTATTACTTACTTAATTGCGTCAGTCAATGTTGTTGATGCATAAAACAACTAACAAGTTTTAGTAGCATATATAACATTGATTGATAAAGAAATAAATATTCATTCAAAAATATATAGATAAAAATGAAATTTGGCATGTAGACTGCAAACTTGCAGCAAACTATTCAACTTATGGATCTTGTAATCTATTTGAGCCCATAGTTTGCCACTACTTTTTATTTGAGCCCATAGTTTGCCACTACTTTTATATAAAACATCTTGTTAGTCACACATCTTATTTTATTTATTACTCTTACTAGTTACACATTAACAAACAGAAATGACTTCACAACAACATAATAATATTCAAATAAATCACATAAAAATCAACATGACTGTATTTTACAATGAGAAAGTATAAATGATTATAAAAGATCGCTTATTGCCGATTGGCAGTGAGAGCAAGAATGCTTTTAAAAATGTTTTCCAAAAGATCTGTCTTCAACAGTCAGCAACTGGGAACTGAAGTACCAATAGTTCAATGCAACAAAAATATAAATCATTACAAAGTAAGACAATATTATCACAAAAAAAAAATGAAAATGTGTATCAGATGAGTACCTATACAATTTTCTTTTTTTATACATTACAATTTTAAGTTTGTATGTAGGGCATTTTTGCTCTGAATGCTTCACATTGAGTAAATATTTAATGAGTAGTCAAGGTTGTCCAAAATGGGTCTTTTAACAGTGGGTATATTTTGAAGGTATTCAGCATGATGTAAACAGAACCTAATAAAGGTGGCAGAGAGCTAGTGGATGCAGGCCAATAGCAAATATTACCGCTGGAAATTGATGAGGGAGGCCTAAGTTGAGCAGAGGATAACTATAGGCTGATATGGTGAAGATGAAAATAAACATTTTTACACCTTTTGTTCTACCGCAACAGCATCCTGTTCAGAGCAACTCGTTATTTAATGAAAACCGAGAGCATCTGCATGTGAATAACAGTATTAAAGTGACAAATAATCTAATTCTAAGACTAATCACACATGTTCATCACAGTCATTAAGTATTTTCCTATACCTACACATAGTTTAACTATAACACTATAACAAAAATAAAAAGTAATGGTAGATTGATTATGTAGGTATCAATTTGAAAAATCTAAATGAGTTAAATCGAAAACTCTAAATGAGTAAATCAATATTTATGTTCTGTTTTTATAGAAATCTTCCATAGACTTTTGTTCTTCAATGTTATACTTCAAAATCGTATCATAACCTTTATAATGGAAATGTGCGAAAATATTTTTCCCTGACAGCATATACGGAAACCAGTGTCTATCGTCTAGCCACATGTTATCAAATGGTATGTCCTCAATATTATACCATTTCGGTTTCATTTCTTCGGTTTCTTGAGGAATGCCATCGAAAATTATAGTGCTGAAAACCCGAACGTCCATTAGTGTGGTTTCGCCTTCAAAAGTAAATTCTAAGTGTCCAATATTTTTCAGATCACTGGTTTTAACGTCTACACAACATTCTTCTTTCAATTCCCTGGCTGCAGCATCAATAATTGTTTCGTTGGGTTCCACTTTGCCGCCAAAACCGTTCCATTTGTTCATGCCGAATCCTCGCTTTTTTAACCCCAACAATATTTGATTTTCTTTACGTAGGAAGACAAGGGTGAATAGTTTTCTGATAATCATTGCAAAATTCGTTATGTTTCTTTCAATAATACAAAAATATTCTAATATTTATGTACCTACTAACCATCTGTTTACATATTATTTGATATTATAATATTTGACATTTGATTTGACGGTTGATTGACGGGGTGTTTAGTGTTGCCAACTACGCCATTCTATTATTAAAAAGTACGCAACAACAAATAAAGTACGCAGCCTATTTTACTTATAGCCATTTTCACTTTTAGTGTACCCGCGATTTTGAGACTGTCCCACTTATTCAAAATTTTATAGCAAAATAAATCATGGGCATATGGTTTAATTTATGGAATAAAAAAGTAAATTATTCATTAAATTGATGAATTCATCTGAAATCCAGGTAAAACACGTATTAATTATTCATTTATGCGTATTTCAAATATTCATAGTAACTGTTTTTGGCATGTCCAACCCCTTGCCCACATTGAATTGACCAAAATTACTAAAATACTACTACAGCTTGGCCAGAAAGAGTAGAAATTAAACAAATATGAACTAATTTTTTCTACACATGGCAACTCGAAAGAAATGTCAAACATCAGTCAAACTATTAAAACAAAAAAGTGTATTGTGAAATAATTTAATTTTTCGTAGCTATTAAACGTATTAGTCGGTGAATTATTATTGAAAATGGGCAAGACGATAAAAAGTGGTGCCAGAGAAGTTATTTACAATGTTTTTAAGAGGTGTTTGGCGGAATATCATGCCGGAAAACTTCTAACAGAATTGGATGACCTTTACAAACGAGTTGCTGATATTACAGGTATTTATTCACTCTCATTTTATATAATTTATATAGTTCATGATCTAAGTTACAGTTAAAGTCGGTTAGGTCTTCAAAAAATACCACATCATCGAAGTTTTTTACGGATTTAATATAATATTAGAGGTTATGTTTACATCGGGTTCACAATGACTTTGTATAGAGCGACTGCATTTTTTGATCGTCACGCACGTCATTCTACATTAATGTTTTATTTTGATTACAGGAAAATCAGAAAGCACTGTTCGACGCATAATAAACGAAGGCAATAAAAACGAAGGCAAATTCATAACACCAGCCAAGCATAGAAAAGGACGTTCAAAAATAGAGATGGACGATTTTAGTGTCTGTGCGATTCGTCAGAAAATTCAGTTTTCTTACACCGTACAGAAAATAGCACCAACTTTGCGAAAGTTGTTGGCTGTGGCAAAAGAAGAATTTTTTTTGTTACTATATTAAAGATGCTTTACTCTCCTATGGTTTTTAATTACTAAATTAAAAAAAAATGAAATTTAGCTTCTGATTTAACGATTTTCCACATTCAGATTTATCATTAAAAATACTTGAAGTATCAAATTAATTTTGGTTGTAGTATAAATGATGCCATATAAACGATAGTGGCGACCTCAATTTTTTTCTACTCTTTCTGGCCAAGCTGTACGAATACATTTAAAAGTTTTGGTGTGTTCATAGTGTATATCTTTGTCGTCACATAAATTAAATTTATACAATTTAAACTATAATAACACAGGCCACAATACATTTTCAAAAAATGTTCTAAATTGATACCGGTCGGACATGTCAGTTTAGTGACGGTTCCAGTTGTTCAAAATAATTACTAAAGGAATTCATAATAATTTAAATGGCAACATTAAGTGAAGAAGATAACGGCCAAAATTTTTCAAAAAAAAAATTGCGGCAGTGTCTTGACTTAAATAGTGTTATTGTTTGTGTCGGCAGCTGTCTCCAGTTTTTTTGTCAGGTTAGTGACGTTATTTCCTTGTTAATATAGAACGTTTTACATCCTACAACTGTTTCAACCGAATCAGATAAAACTTACAAATATTTTCACATGTTTTATTCTTACTAAATATTTAATTGTGATTAGAAAACATTTTTCTTTAATATTTACCCGCGAATGTGACTTCAGTTTGGTGACATTTTTATTCCATCACATATGTCTAGGACTGACTACAAATGTCACCAAACTGACACATAAAGCTAGGATTACATAGCTACAATGTGCAATATTTTATTTTCAGGTATTTTTTTTAATAAATCTTACTATGCCACTAGCATGGCGCGGAAATGACGAAACGATATAGGGAAAAACTGAAATTAGAACGTGCTCAGGAATATGAAACACAGAGGAAGAAAAATTTCTGAATTGCCGCCAGAAGAAGCTGACTGAACTGACCTATACATTGCAAAAAACGCAAGAAAACTTAAACTTCGCGGGCTAACACAGCCTATCCGCCCTTAGATATAAAAATATTAGTTTAAATACTTTTAATAGAAATGTTAAAGAATAAAGACTTTTATTTACCAAAGCTATGTTTTATTTTGTATCATGTAATCTCAGCTTAACGTTTTTCAATATGTAACTTTGGTGACTGTCCCAATTTGTATGTGAACAAAAAAATTTTTTTTTACTTTTATTTCATTGTTTAATTATATTTGTTTGAATATTGTTTAAGCCTGTTGCAATATTGAACACTACAAAATACATTAATTAAAAAAACTAAGCCCTATATCAAAAGAATTAATAAAAATCGATCTTCTTAGCGTCACTTGTCACAAAATAGAAGTTGAAACCTCATTTTAGAGAAATGAGATTTTAATTAAAGGTTAGTATATATTTTTTTCGATGGATTGATTAATATTAAGTAGAAAAAGAAAATAAAAATTGAGTCATATTACTTAAAATAATAAAACAGGTGATTTTTATGTAGTCACCAAACTGACACTTTTTTACTACAAAGTCCAATTATTTTCCGTTTTTAATAAGGAAAGCACTCGATTTATTAAAAATAAAATACTATCTCCAGCCCGTCATACTATGAAGTACAGGTGTACAGATCTTTAAACATATTAAAAACCCAACTTTAAAAAAAATATCGTAATTTTAACAGGGTACACTTATAATTGAAAATGCCCTAAGACAGATTGTCGGATGAAATTTCTTATACATCCAACAATCTGTAAAGCTTCTAGGACCTGGTGTCCTGAGTTGATTTCCAGGATAATTGTTTGTTACTTATGTCTTTGTAAAGTACCCCACGTAAAAGTGACGTATTTATTTAGGATAAACTGCCCCATAACCACTAAAGATAACAATTAACTAGGTAAGTACCTACTTTAAGTTTCACTAATGGATAGTAATTTCGGAAAACATTAGGAGCGTAGCTGCCGCCGGCATATCAATAATAGGAGGCTACAAGGGTGCAGCGTCCGACCGTCTCCAATAGAGGTCTCTCCAACTATTTGTGATACGGGGACCACAAGGGTTAACTATGCCAGCGAAAATCATCAGAATAAGACCACGCTACCGCCACCAGAGTCAGTTATTTCTACTTCACCGGGCATAAAGGTGAGCAATGCTCCAGGCTTAAGAAATCGTTTAAAAGTACTAACTAAGTAACCTGCGCAAGAGGGCGCCTCTTGTGGCACTTAAACCTCGGTTCATTGGCGGAAGCATTGAATAATGATGATATTAAATCTTTTAGGGAAGTTTTACATTTTATACGTTATAAATTGCTAGATTCCCCCGCGCGGTTTTTTCCGCGTAGCTCCCGTTCCGGTAGGTCCTTCATAATTAAATATAGCCTACATTTTGAAAACGGCCCAGGAGTTCTGGAGCCTATGTAATGCAAATAAACAATCAAATCTTTCCTCTATAATATTAGTACCTATAAAAAAGAAAAAATTACACATTAAAAACGTACACAAATCAATTTATAAAATGATTATTTGCGATTCATGACGCGACAACCCATAAGAAAGTTAGCACCAATAAAAAAAACCCCGGCTTTTTATAACGACGTGTGATGGATGTTTTATATCTGTTTGAAGTGTTACTAAACTTGCGACAGATGTTTTATAAACGATAATATACCTTATGTACCCCACACAAAGTTGATATTTCAATGAGACATTGTATTGAATGCAATCATTTACGTTTTTGCGGTTAACGAAAAATGACTTAGCAGAGATAAAAAAAAATAAGTACGAATTGGTTTTTAGTACAAGTTAATTATTTTGTGCGTTATTTAGATAGTATATAATTTACCTTCTTAGAGTTATACAATCTTTTAGTCTTTAAGTAAATAGGTAATTGTATTACATAATTTTATTTTCTTCTTCACGTCGTACCTAGTTATAACTCGCGGTTTCACCCGCGCAAGGGAATAACATTTGTGTGCCTACGCCGATACTATACGTCACCGAGACTATGCCCATGCCTGCTCCCCATACCTACAATCACCGTGAAGATAAGTACCAATCTATGAAATAACAATTTTTTTTTTCAATAGCAAAAATAAAATAAAAATTAACATATTGTTTTGTATTAAAATGTATTTGTATTAAAAGCTACTAAAGTATTTTAAGTTTCTTTTGAATGAAATCGTTCCTCAATACAATACGCATCACCCGATGTGCTGTGGACTGAGCGGAAATACTCCTGGCGGTTGTCTACCTATACTTAAATTGTAAAGAGGTAAGATAATAAATTATGTATATTTGTTACTAATAAACTCGAAACTACTGTACGGATATCGATAATTCTTTTACCATTAGAATAAAAAAAACAATATCCCTGAGTAACATAGCCCATTAACATATAATAACGAAGTTCCCACGAGAACCACGGGAAGCTAGTACAGTGAAACCTGGTTAATTGGGATCTCAACCACCAAGGATTTTGTACCATATAAAGAGGTTTTCATTTATCCAGTTTTCCAATTAGACAGGTTTAAAATTTAGTTGACTCATTTACAGAGGTCAAAATTTGAGATAGTACTGACAAATAAAGCATGTGCGAAAGAAATTCAAGTGTTTGTTAACAATCGTGTCCAAACCTGTCCCAACCTGATATATTGTCACACTTTTGAAGGGAATTAAGTTCTAGAGTACCAATTATAGAGGTTAACATCGAAAAAATCCTAGAAATCAAACCTCATTTAAGCAGCTTCGAAAAGTCCCATTAACAGAGGCTGAAAGTTCTATTCGCTAATTCGATGAAAAAGTGCCGGTACCTCATTGTAGTTCTCAATAATAGAGGTTTCTCACTTATCCAGCTCCCACTTTACCAGGTTTTATAGATAGTAAAAAGAAGTGTAAAATATTTTTATTTTATTATCTAATTTCTAATTTTTTTTACTAACATAGCCAATGCTCATGACACTATATCCTGTTAATAAAGACATGGCATATACTTTCTAAGCACCATATAGGTATGTATTGGTACTTATTTATTGCATGAGAGTATAATATATTGACGTTTCTCAAGTACGATCGACTCCACTAACGTTAGCAATAAACTAGATATTACATTTTATTTCATTTACCTTGTCAATCATCATTATAGACAATGTATTGGACGTCTTTATGCAGAAAGCAATCAATCCACATGTTATCCAAAATTGAGGTAAGTATGCCATCGTACTCCTGAGGGTGGAATCTATCATGTAGTCAAAACCCTATTTTTAAAATCGACATGGAAATTAGCTTTCTTCAGTACCACAATTCAACCCAAAGTATGAAAATCACACTAAAAGTATCTGCTAAACGAACTCAGTTAGCTTCAATTCATCATCATTCTCATCAGCCCGTTTAATGTCCACTGCTGATACTGGGCTGCCCTCCTCTCGAGGGGGGATTATTGCCAGGCGGCTTATTATATTGGGAGGCGGATTGGTGACCGCAGTGTTATGTTGTAATACACAGTGGAAACGCTGCTGCCCGTTCCCTGGTTCGCTTGTTATAGATGATGTTATAACAATCGGGAGCAACGGCTTAACGTGCTTTCCGAGGCACGGAGGGTACTCCCTCAACCAACCAGACCCGGAAAGAAATCTTAGAATTTACACAAAAATTTCTTGTCCGGTGTGGGGATCGAACCATTTAATCGATCGATTTAAAGCGAGCCAATTACCGCTACGCTACAGAGTTTATCCTTTAATTGTTTCTAATTAATATTTCATATAAGTACTAGGTACTATATTCAGGGCCGGATTTAGAAGTCCGGTGGCCCCGGGGCAACTAAGGAAAAGAGGCCAGGGGGGCCACAAATTAGTTTCCCTCTAAATGTGTAGAAAATGTGAAGTATGTAGAACCTACTTTTTAGGACGATTGTAATTCTGAGGTTTTATTGATTGTCTAATTTAAGTTAACAAGTATAGATGAATAACCGTTATTACAATATTTACATTAATCATGATTCTACAAAGTACTGTATGTAAAGGTAAATACCGAAAAAAAATTAAAAGAAAAGTTGTAGAGTTTAGAATTTGAAACATTTTTAATCTCTATTGTGGGGGCCCCTCTATTGTGGAGGCCCCGGGGCAGTTGCCCTGGTTGCCCTCCCTTAAATCCGGCTTTGACTATATTAAACCAAATTTCTTATTCAGAGACAATAAAAAACAGTTATTTTGTATTAGAATAATTCATCATCATCATCATCAGCCCATTTACGTCCCCACTGCTGGGGAACGGGCCTCCCTCAATAACATGAGGGGTAAATGCCAAAACCAAATTAGAATAATTACAAGAGACTAATCACGTAATGATATTACTATGACTTCGATAAAAATGGCTTTGCTTCTTAGCGAAATGAAAAAAAAAATATTATGTCAAATTAGTTATTATACAGTAACTAGGTATAACATAAGAAATGCGTTACAATAATTATTATTAAACTCGTGCTTCGTTCTCGAGATGAGTAACCTGTAAGAATATTTAATTATTTGTTCAGTCAACTTGTAGTAGTATCATCACTATCCCCCAGCTATCATCACTCCACTGTATTTGAGGGTAGTTGTACATATATATATATTTTTTTCTACCCTACGTTGCTATCCACTCGGTGCCCCCGGCCTGGTCCTTCATTCGTATTCTCAGTGTCAATCACTCCGCACACGCAATTTTGACTTGTTCGATTATTCTTAGTTTAAAACGTCGAAATGCCTAAAAGAAAACGTAATGAAGAAGATGGTGTTACGAGAAAGTTACTAAAAATTGAAAAGTTATTAAAAATGTGCAAAAGTCGTCGCAAACGGATTATTTCATCACCCTCGGACGATTCTTCGCAATCTCTGCAAAACCATAACCGTAAGTACTTTTCTTTGGTTTTTATAATAATTTCTAATATTTTATAAACTGGTTTCGCATGACTCATAAAAAAGGAACGCACAAAGACGCCTTCAGGGCTATCCCCGCGTAACGTGTTATGAAGTCTTAACTTTGTGGCGAGGACTTCCTCGACATTTTGGTAACGCACAAGGACGCCTTCGGGGCTATCCGCGCGTAACTTGTTGTAGATTCTTAACTTATGTGGCGAGGGCTTCCTCGACACTTTAGTAACGCACAAGGACGCCTTCGGGGCTATCCGCGCGTAACTTGTTGTAGATTCTTAACTTATGTGGCGAGGGCTTCCTCGACACTTTAGTAACGCACAAGGACGCCTTCGGGGCTATCCGCGCGTAACTTGTTGTAGATTCTTAACTTATGTGGCGAGGGCTTCCTCGACACTTTAGTAACGCACAAGGACGCCTTCGGGGCTATCCGCGCGTAACTTGTTGTAAAGTTTTAACTTATGTGGCGAGGGCTTCCTCGACATTTCGGTAACGCACAAGGACGCCTTCGGGGCTATCCGCGCGTAAACCAAACCACCACATATCCATACATGGTGACCTACTTATGATAATTATACGCGCAAAGACGTTCTTAGGACTATCTGAGCGTCATATTGAATCTCGTGCTACCGTAATTCAATGCAAAGCGATATAAATCAGAATTTTTACCTCATTATGGTTGATTCATTGCCCTTATAAGGGAAAACGCTTTGAATTAAATAAATTATTGTCGAGTCACCCTCAAATTAATTCGGTTAATAACTAGTAAACTTATTCTGGGATAACTGAATCAATAGCTGTTTGTCTATTTTCAGGTGGGGAAATCGAAAACTCATCGAGTGATGTTTCTGATATTGACTCCATCATTCTTCCATCGGGGCCCTCACGACAAGAAAACATTACGATTCCGCTGCCAGCGACGCTGCCGTCCCCAGTGCAGGTAACACCAGTGCCATCAGAGGCGCCACTGCCTTCGACCTCACGAGAGGTGCCACCGTCTACTTCACAAGAAGTTCAGATAAATGCGGAGGAATCAACACTTGATAACGATATTCTTGAACTTCTTGGCGATGAACCGACGGCTACAGTGAAATATGGGAAAGACATCCGCACGGAGCTGGCTGCTCGTTTTAATCACATTGCGACTAATGGATTAAACAAAGAGCTGCGAAAGGAACTATGTGATAAATATCTTTTACCTGGAAATTGTATGCTGATTGGAGCTCCGATGTTAAATACTGAAATAAAGGGCGCTCTGAACGAAGCCTCACTAAAGCGTGATAAACTTATGCAATACCGTCAAAAAAGGATGGCTGCCGCTATTTCTTGCTTAGGAGAAGCGCTGTCCTACGCTCTCGATGCTCAAGAAAAAGACAATGCTCAAATCAAACGTCTCATGGATACGGCTCGTCTTATGTGCGATACACAATATAATGATTCAATATCAAGAAGGAATCTCGCCGTTTCTTCCTTAAAAAAAGAAATGAAAGAGCCGTTGCTCAATACTAAGATAGACACTTCACTTTTCGGTGAAACCCTTGCTGATTCTTTGAAAACTGCTAAGGCCGTTACGAAATCAGCCAGCGAGTTGAAACATCAGTTTAAACCGACACAATCAAAAAACTGGAGAGCCCCAGTCGCGGGCCGCAAGCAACCGGCGACGACGGGGCCAACGACGACGGGACGGCGGAACGCGCCTGCAGCTCCAATGGCGCCCGCGCAACCAGCGCCGCCCTCGGGCCTCGAGCCGCGCGCCGCGCGTACCAACTTGTCACGCAGGCCGCCGCCGCCGCCGCAGAGGTACACGCGCAAGCGGTACTAGACCAGGTAAAATACGCCGGACGGCTGTCGCATTTTTACAAGTCGTGGCGCCTAATCACCAACGATCGCACAATACTATCATGGATAAACCCAGGTTACCAAATAAAGTTTTCGAAGTCCGTAAAACAATTACATCAACCTCCAGAAAGAAAGCATTCAGATTCAGAAAAACTGCTTTTAAGTGAATCGATTGCCAAACGAGTCTTACGGAGCAATTTCGATTTGTGAACCGTGTAAGGACCAATTCGTATCTAGCGTATTCTTACGACCTAAACCAAACGGTAAAATGAGGTTTATACTTAATCTTAAACAGTTGAATAAATTCATAGATACCTCGCATTTCAAAATAGAGGATCTGCGTACAACCTTGAAGCTAATGTCACGTAACTGCTATATGGCAACAATTGACATAAAGGATGCTTACCATTTTATCAAAATTCACCCAGAAAGTAGAAAGTACCTAAGATTCAAATGGAAAAATAAACTATATGAATGCAATGTTTTACCGTTTGGTTCAAGCACGGCTCCGTACATATTTACAAAAATTACAAAACCCATAGTCAAACTTTTAAGGTCCGGCGGTTTCATGTCAACTATTTATTTAGACGACATGAATTTGATAGGTAATTCCTATCAAGAATGTATCAGCAATGTTTCGATAACGACAAAACTGTTATCCTCCCTGGGTTTTATAATAAACGAGGAAAAAAGCATACTTACACCGTCGAATAAATGTAAATACTTAGGCTATATTCTCGACTCCAGTAGATTCATTATTTTATTGCCAGATGAAAAAAGGAAACGCATTAAAGAGGAATTGGTAAAATTTACTAGCCTAAAAACATGTTCAATTAGGCAGTTTGCACAGCTTATTGGACTCCTGGTCTCGGCTTGTCCCGCCATTGAATATGGGTGGCTCTACACCAAAAATTTAGAAAGATGTAAATATTTAAATTTAGCTCAGGACGATAATTACGAAAGATTAATGAACATTCCCGACTTTTTAAAAACAGACCTCTTTTGGTGGCTAGACGCAGTAGAGCGCTCTGTACATAGGATTTTAGAAGACAGGTACGACGCTGAAATTTTTTCTGACGCCTCAACGACTGGATGGGGCGCAGCATGCGGCAATGAGATAGCGAGTGGCCAGTGGTCCAATGAGGAGCTCAAAAAACATATTAATTATCTGGAGTTACTGGCCGCGTTTATTGCAATTAAGATTTTTGCTAAAGACTACTCCCATTGCCAGATTCTTCTTAGGGTCGATAATTCAACAGCAGTTTCGTACATTAATATAATGGGTGGCGTACAATTCCCACATCTTACAGATGTTACTAGGAAAATCTGGCAATGGTGCGAGTCGAGGAAAATTTTCATATATGCTTCTTACATCCGTTCTGAAGAAAACACTATGGCAGATGCCGAATCCAGACGCAACCATCCTGATGTGGAATGGGAACTCAAAACTTTGGCTTTTAACAGGTTAACCGCTGCTTTCGGCCAACCCGAGATTGATCTGTTCGCAAGCCGAATAAATAAAAAATGTACAAGATACGTCTCGTGGCACAAAGACCCAGATGCTGTGGCGATAAATGCTTTTACTCTAGATTGGTCCTGTTTATTCTTTTATTCTTTTCCACCCGTATCGATAATTCTAAAAACGTTAAAGAAAATTATTCTGGATAGGGCAACTGGAATAATGGTCGTACCTTTATGGGAAACACAGCCATGGTTTCCGGTGTTTACACGATTACTCGTTAGCGATACCATAAAGTTTACGCCCTGTGAAAACGCCCTCGTTTTTCATTCCAGCCGAGGCAACATTCAGTCGAGTCTTACCCTGGTTGCAGGAGTGCTCTCCGGACGGCACTACTGCGACGAGACGTCCCTACAGATTCTATAGACATCATGCTTGCATCCCTATCATCCAACTCTATGAAACAATATGATGTGTGCCTTAAGCGTTGGTTTATATATTCAAGAGATAATCACCTAAATTTTTATGAAGAATCTATTCCCTCGATTTTGTCATTCTTTACATATTTATTTAATTCTGGTTCGCAGTACGGTTCTTTAAACACTTATAGGTCCGCTTTAGCTATGTTAATGGGATCAAACGTATCAAACGACGACAGAGTCAAAAGGTTTTTCAAAGGGGTATTTTGTTTAAAAACTCCAGCCCCTAAATATGATGTTACCTGGGACACATCGCTCGTTCTAGAAAAGCTCGCAAATTGGTACCCCAACGATGAGCTATCTTTAGAAAGATTGTCCAAAAAATGCTCCATGCTGCTGGCATTAACGACAGCACATAGGGTACAGACTTTATCTTAAATATGTATACAAAACATAGAAGAATCAAATTTACAACTTACTATAAAAATACCGGATCTTATTAAGACCTCGCTACTCGACCTCGTGTCGGCGCTAATCAACCGACTCTGTGCTTACCGTTTTTTAGACAGAAACCGCACATTTGTCCTGCTAATACCTTACTCGCTTATTTAGACAGAACAAGAGGACTCAGAGGTGATTGTAATTACCTCTTTATTAGCTACAGGAAGCCTCACGCGATTGTTGGTCCTCAATCAATTAGTCGATGGATAAAATCGGCACTAGAAGGATTTGGAGTAGATGTAACGATATTCAGCGCGCACAGTACGAGACATGCAAGTACGTTTCACGCGCGCCGTCTTGGTCTCAGTGTGGACACAATCCGCAAAACTGCGGGCTGGAGCGGTACATCTTCCGCATTCGCTAGGTTCTACGATAGGACTATTGTTGATAATCACAGTGATTCTCTTGCTAGGTTGATTATAAATGACTAGTACGTTAAATATCGTTAATTCATTGTTTAATTAGAGTAATAACTCACTTGAACTTAAATAACTTGTCAATAAAAACAAATGTTACAACTTCTGTTTTTTACTGATATTTCCTCAAATACCTACTCTCAAAATCTACAAGTTGACTGAACAAATAATTAAATATTCTTACAGGTTACTCATCTCGAGAACGAAGCACGAGTATAATTAATGATTAAACGAACTTACCTGTACGTGAAGTTCTATCATAATTATACAAAGTGCTTCGTTCGAAGAGATGAGTAATCAACGCCCACCCTGCCCCGTCCGTACTTGCTGAGTACTTATCCCGATGTTTTCGGAAATATCTATTTAATGGAGTGATTTCTTGCTCCAAACTAAATGAAGGACCAGGCCGGGGGCACCGAGAGGATAGCAACGTAGGGTAGAAAAAAAAAATATATATATGTACAACTACCCTCAAATACAGTGGAGTGATGATAGCTGGGGCTACTACTACAAGTTGACTGAACAAATAATTAAATATTCTTACAGGTTACTCATCTCTTCGAACGAAGCACTTTGTATAATTATGATAGAACTTCACGTACAGGTAAGTTCGTTTAATCATTAATAATGATATTTTTATCAAAGTTAAAGTCATATCGCTAAAATACTAAAATTCATAATCTCTAAATCTCATTGCCAGCGACCGCCCTGAGCCGAGGTCCAAGCCCCACAGGGGGCCCCCTTTTGCGCAGGTTGCTTAGTTTGTAGTGTTTAAACCATTTATCTAGGCTGGAGCTCTGCTTGCCTTTATGCCCGGTGAAGTAGCAAAAGCCTCATGGCTACCTACGTAAGTCCAAACGAAAAATAAAGTCATATCGTTACGTTGGTAACTTCCTGATGAATTGTTTCTGAATAATATATTTCTATGAGTATGTTAAACCTAATCTCGAATATGGTTGTAAAAAGGTTTTTTTTATATACATATTAAATAGGCTTGCGTTTGTCCGCCATTCCACCTGGTGGTAAGTATCGATGCGGACTAAGATGGTTCCATCTTTCATCGGTTCACACTTTCCTTGCAAATGCCCATTCACTCTTGACATGAAGATCGCCTGATTATATTGCTTATTGTTCAGGGTACACATACGTTGAAAAAGAGTTTCATATCTTTGGCGGGATTTCAACGATGAAAGGATGATCTTTGCCTTAGACTGGTTGATTAGTGATGGAAGGATGCGGGTGGAATTAGATTGTGCACTCTTTGAAACGTAACCTATAAAACCGTATAACGAGCAACTTTAACCTTTTTAAAAACTTTAGCCGTATGGTTCTCGGCTTAGAATAGTCCACCCCATGTCTTCCCTACGACTCAGCGAGATGCACACCTGATGGATGGGTAGCAGCCTCTATCAACTCAAAGTTTCTTTTAACATCTTACTGCGATCGCCAACCCATCTGCCAAGCATGGTGATTGCGGCAATATACCACAACGACCCGGGCTTGCCAAGGTTGGCACGGCCGGCAACTGCCCCGGGGCCTCCACAATACAGGGGCCCTCACAATAAAGATTTAAAATCATTCAAATTCAGACGAGTAAACTCTACAACTTTACTTTTATTTATTTTTCGGTATTGTACATTTACATACAGTACTTTGTAGAATCATGATTAATGTAATATATAATTCTTAAATATTGTAATATTTAACGGTTATTCATACTTGTTCACTTAAATTAGACAATCGGTAAAATATCAGAATTTAAAAACCGTCCTGAAAAGTAGGCACATACCTACTGCAAATTTTGCTACACATTTAGAGTGAAACTAATTTGTGTCCCGGAGGCCTCTTCTCCTTTATTGCCCCGGGGCGTCCGGACTTCTAAATCCGGCTCTGAAGGTTTGTAATGAGGAGGCCCATGTTCAGCAGTGGAAGTAAACGGACTGTTGAAAATGAAGAAGAAGCCACTTTTAAAGTAATTACTGCTCAAATGCCCATAACTTAAAAGTTACTTTGTGTGGATTGAGTCCTTTCTGCTTGAATACGTCCTATTATAAGTTATGTAGCATCGTAACATCAAGCGCTTCGGATTATCGAGTGTCTCACAAAGTTGAAGGTTCATTTTTCATTTTCACTTTTTAGACTGACTAAGAAAAATGTGCTGTATCTTATCCAAGAGCTACAAATTACAATAAACTGACATAATTTATTCATAATATAATTCAAAGTTTAGTAGGCATTGAAGTGGGTTTACGTAAAGCGATAGTGATTACGGAGCAGAGGGCCTTGACAAAATGACAATATTGTGGAGCGATCATTTACTTACCTATAGCAAATATAAGGCGGCCTAATTGTTTTAGGGTTCTATTTGATTAATAGTTATATTTAACGACGTTAACTTTATAATTATCACTTCTAAAACAGTGGAAATTAAATTAAACTCAAGATTATGTTTTTTGCACATCTAATATTCCCTCACAAGAGAAAAAGCTTCTCAAAATTTCACCTTTCTCAAAAATGACACGCCATCTAGAAACATGGCCTCATCTTTGTTTACCACAGAACAATGTTACACGTGTCTCGTGTGTTAGCTTGCCACGAGGACAATACGATATACAAAAGTTCTGTGCCTTTATGTACGGAATACGAATGTGTGCTCAAAAGTACACATTCGAGGCATTGACAGGACTGAGCGAAGCAAACATTGAAAGGTCTTTTGCTTCCTTTCATGTGGAGAGTCGGATTGTGTATGAAGGCGTGTCCTAATAGTATACAGCCAGCCGTCTTGTTTTCCCAGTAAAAATCCTGGTTTTATTTATGTCCATGGAAGTCCGGGACAGTTTTTAAGCAGCGTCAATAATCTTCGAAACAAAAGCCGAATTATTGATAAAAATACTTGCTCTCTGCCCTTTGAATGTGAACGTAACCATATCGCGAGTCAGAGAAATAGTACTACGCCATCTATTGAGTGTTTTTTAAGAACTTAATAAAGTTTGTGTTTAAAACAAAATGTTTACTTCGACTGCATTTATGCACAGCGTCTTGGGTTTTTAAACTCTCCTGACCTTTAGTTTGCTAAGAACCTTCCCATGCCCCCGTAGACTCGAAGTCCGAGAGGCCCGAGAACTGTAAAGTAGAGAGACAGTTGCACAAAACTCCCCTAAAAAAAAAACTATAAGCCATATAATCCCTCAATCTCCCCGTCAGCGACCGCCCTGAGCCGAGGTCCAAGTCCCACAGGGGACGCCCTCTTGCGCAGGTTGCTTAGTTTGTTGTGTTTAAACCATTTATCTAGGCTGGAGCTCTGCTCGCCTTTATGCCCGATGCAGTAGCAAAAGCCTCAGTGATAACTACATATGTCCGTCCGAAAAAGAAACGGTTTTTAAAGGGACTATTATAATTTGAATTTAATTTACTTAGCCCACTTTTTCTACATATTAGAAATTAAAATTATGCAACTTTATAAATGCGTTCTGTTTTTGAAACGAATTGTCCTGGTTTTTCGAAGTTCATGTCCTAGTTTATTAATATTGTGGATGGCAACCCTAGTGTACAGTGGTAGCATAAATTTAAAAGCGCGTCCGTCGTTACGTACTCATGGTCCGCCCAAAATTAATGACAACTGATCTTTTTCAGTACAGACAGCACCTACTTCAAGATAAAAAAAAATGTTATTGATGAAATAAACGAAAAGTATGTAAATAAAAGTTATTAATTGTTAAAACTTAAATATAATTTAAAAAAAATGTTTTGACAAGTGCCTCAGGCACTGTGCCTGTAATTAGGTCTACGTAAATAAAAATGTTTTTTATTTTCAAACGATTTCTTTTCAAAAAAAAAAAAAAAAAATATTTCCCATGCATAAGTGAACGTGTAAGCTTTATAAATAAATCAATAATAAAAATTCGCGAATCGCGGATATCGTGAATTAAACTTTTTAATCGCAGACTTTATAAATCGCGGACCGCGATTCTAGATATTTTAAAATTAAAAACAGTAACTGTAGTCGTATCTACTCCTTTCTTGTTATATTTTCTGTTTGCAATAAAACAAACTTATATACAAGTTTACCATCATAAGTTAAAGCGGTACTTGCTAACTTTCGCTATTCCGATACACGTTTAATACCAGACCGCGGTCGGAAATATTACATTCTATCACCCGTTTCGTAGAAGTCATCGCAATATACATACAATTTATAGATCAGTTTCCTTGTTACCTCCGCCTCATAACATTGAATGTCCTTGGTAACGGCGTACCCAGCTTTTGGCCCAGGGGGGCAAACCGTAACTTGGAATTTCGGGGAAGGCAAAATGGAACTTTAGGAAAAACACAAAATATGTCCAATAAACATATTGTATAATTGCTTTTATATGTTTCATTGATACTGATCAAAATAAATATCCAATTATTAACTAATTGTAAACGACGAAAAAAACAACCTTTACATTTAAAAAAGTTTTTATTGTCAAATATTTTTATATGTATAATAATAATAATAATAAGTCCCCCAAAGCCCTACCTTACGTCCGAGCCGACCATCTGGCCACGTGGGGGACGGACATGCGCACTTTCGAAACTTGCGCAGCCAACAAGGTTAAGGCATCCCGCGGTATGAAAATGGTACGAACTAGAAGTCAAGTACCCCAGGCGGGTACCAGCAATGGAGAATCCCGTCCCGAATTCTCGGGCAACCTCGCGTACTCTGGGGGAGGTAACATATCGCAACGAACTAGATCCACTAAAAAAATGACCAATGCAAGATACACGGACCCCGATTCATCTAACGAAAGCTCACCACCGTACAGTATAGTTCAACCATTAATTTCATCACCGCAATCTGTTCAGGTTCTCTCACAGTCTAGTACTGTTTCTCCATTGCCTGTAGATGTTGTGCGGGTGGCAAACGCCACTGAATCTGCACCCGCTACAGGCACAAATCGTGCGCGCAAAAGATGGTCCGAAGAAATGAACATATTCATCTGGCGCACGTATCTCATAGCAACAAAAATTAACACTTCCAAAATCTATTTAGACCATCTGTATCGTGAATTTTCAGAAAAATATCCAGAGATGGAAGCATCCAAACAGCGCTTAGGAGATCAATGTAGGGCTATAGTTCGAAATAAACTAATCTGTCAAGTAACTCTAGATCAGATAAAAGACGAAGTCGCAAATAACTTAAAGCAAACACAGAATCAACTTAACACTTCACAAACTGACTCTTTTACTCAATCTAATTCACTAACACAAAACGTTATTTATCCAGGAATAGGCCAAAGACGGAGATGGACAACGGAATATAATGAAACAATTTTAAGACATTACTTGAACATTTCTGAATTAGGAAAAAATAGAACGGCTTACCGACAACTACTACATCAAGCTGTTATTGCGGCACATCCAGAATTATCAGACGTTAGTGAACAGAGAATATCAGACCAGCTTCGCGTAATCCTTAATAACAAAATGATTTCCGATCAAAGACAGCAACAAATACGTGCCGAGGTAACCAACGAACTCTGTATGTGCCGTAATGATATAGAAACACTACAGGAGCCAATAGTTACACAATCAAACACTTACATGCACCACCAGGTATCTGACATTAATTCCCGCTCACTAACTCTATCCATACAGACTGAAAACGAAGAAGTTTCAGTAAGCAATCAACCAACCATAGAATACTTAAGTAACATTAACATAGAAAAAATTAAAGAACTATTTTCGTACACACTGAATAATTTTTGGAATTCTAATCCAACCACTCGACCATTCATACCTAAACAGAAATCTTCTAAGAAATTTGCTCAAATTGTCCACCTTATAAATACAGAAATATTACCGGAACACGTAAGAACCGAACAAGGGTTTGAAACCTTTCAAACCATAATCTACTCGGCAGCATATACAGCGGCTATTTGTAATGGAGCAAAAATAGGTGAAACAATAGTAGTAACTAATAAAACACGAAATATACCAGCATGGCAAAAAAGGTTAAAAAGGAGAATTGAGGGTATTAGACAAGATATAGCTAGAATGATAGAATATATGAGAGGAACTAGAAGTAATAGACTTATTTCACTTGTAGACAAAATTAAAAGTAAATATAGAGTACACTCCCAACACGAAGAACCTAACTTAAGTAATGAACATTTCTTAGACACCCTTAAACAAAAACTTAATGCAGCTTCAAGTAGATTACAAAGATATTTGAATTGTAGTCTCAGAAAAACACAAAATTCCCAATTTTTAAATAACGAAAAACTTTTTTATAGAAATTTATCATCAGGTTCACAACAAAGTAGGTCAACAAACAACACCTCTCAACCACCTACGGCTACCGAAATGCACAATTTTTGGTCTAATATTTGGTCAGTTCCAACTCACCATAATTCCAATGCCGATTGGCTTCACATATCCCATAGACAAGCAGAAACCATTAATCAAATGGAGTTTGAGCAAATTCCACTAGAAACATTTAGACATATAATAAATAAAACTCATAACTGGAAAACACCTGGAACTGATCATATACACAACTACTGGTACAAGAAATTTACATCCATACATCATATACTATATAAACACATTAACTCTTTTATAAAAACACCAGAGTCAGTACCAGAATACATCACACAAGGCCTAACATACATGATACCAAAGGACACTAATAACAGACAGGACCCAGCTAAATATCGACCTATAACATGTTTGCAGACCATTTACAAAATATTGACATCTTGCATAGCAGAACTCATGCATTCACATATATCTACAAATCAAATACTATCTGAAGAGCAAAAAGGATGCCGCAAAAATAGTCAGGGTTGCAAAGAGCAACTTATTATTGATTCAGTTGCCATGAAACATGCTATGAACACGAAAACAGACATTAACACCATGTACATCGATTATAAAAAGGCATATGATTCTGTACCCCATAGTTGGCTTCTTTATGTACTTCAACTTTATAAAATCCATCCACAATTAATTCATTTTCTTGAAACCATTATGCCGAACTGGACAACTAGATTAAAAACCGTAGGTGAAAGTTGTACACTGACATCTGATATCCCTATACGAAGAGGTATTTTCCAAGGTGACGCGCTCAGTCCATTATGGTTTTGTCTCGCTTTAAACCCCCTATCTCACGCACTGAATGCCTCAAGTTACAGCTACATTATCACTAAATCACACAAACATTTATCTCTCACACATCTTATGTACATGGACGACATTAAATTATACAGTAATAGTCCACAATCACTCCATCGTTTAGCAGACATCACACAAACATTCTCAAACGACATTCATATGCAATTTGGTATTGATAAATGCAAAACATTTTCAATCCAAAAAGGAAAATCCACTGGCAATAGTTACACACTTGAATCTGGAGAAACTATAGAATCATTAGAGCCAAACGCAACGTATAAGTACCTAGGTTTTCAGCAAGCACGCCAGATTAACCAAAAAAATACAAAACAAGAACTTAGAAAGAATTTTAAACATCGGCTTAACATAATACTTCGCTCACAGCTCAATTCACGTAACTTATCTAAAGCAATTAATAGTTTTGCAATCCCTTTGCTCACTTACTCATTTGGTATAATTAACTGGTCTCAAAGCGTTATATTTTCTCTTCAACGTCTTGTTAACACCACTCTCACTGCTCATCGCAAACACCACCCTCGATCATGTATACAGAGAATGACTCTACCTCGAGCCGAGGGCGGAAGAGGCATAATAGATATTGTCAATTTACACAACAAACAAATCTTATCACTCAGGCAGTACTTCCATAAACAATCAGAAGAATCCACATTTCATGAAGTAGTTTCACTTACAGATAAACGTTTTACTCCACTAAACCTTGCAGACCGAAATACACAACGGAACGAACGCGTAGTCAACAATCAACAGAAAATTGCTGCATGGCAGCAGAAATCTTTACATGGAAGACATTACCACGACCTCCAGCAACCCTACGTCGACAAAAAAGCGTCGAACGCTTGGCTGAGGCGAGGCAACCTCTTTCCTGAAACCGAAGGCTTCATGTTGGCAATACAAAATCAGATAATTGACACCCGCAACTACCAAAGATATATTATACACGCACCGATTCCGACCGATACTTGCAGAAGATGTCACACCAGCTCAGAAACAATCCAACACATAACATCCGCTTGCAGAGTTCTTGTACAAACTGATTATAAACATCGACACAACCAAGTGGCTGCTATAATACACCAACACCTTGCTCACCAATACCATTTTATTTCAAAAAAGGCAGCCTACTATAAATATAAACCAGATAATGTACTTGAAAATGATAGTTACAAATTATATTGGGACCGGACAATCATAACAGACAAAACCATACACTTTAACCGCCCTGACATCACATTACACGATAAAATTAAGAAAACCATCTATCTCATTGACATTGCAGTACCAAACACTCATAATATCCAATCCACTATATCAGAGAAACTTAACAAATATCAGGATCTCGCCATAGAACTAAAACGGCAATGGCGAGCAGACACAATTCATATAGTCCCCATAGTAGTCTCAGCAACTGGAATTGTGCCTAAAAGCCTTCAACGTAGCCTAGACATATTAGAAGTCCCCAAACATACTCTTGAAACCCTACAAAAAGCTGTAATATTGAATACATGAAGGGAGAAAAAAAAAGATATGAATAAAAATAATAATAATAATAATAATATCTAGGGACAATGTCACACAGATCATCCTAGCCCCAAACTAAGCAAAGCTTGTACTATGGGTACCAGGCGACGATATACATACTTATATAGATAGATAAATACTTAAATACATAGAAAACATCCATGACTCAGAAACAAAATATATTCGTGCTCATCACACAAATATTTGCACTTACCGGGATTCGAACCCAGGACCACCAGCTTCGTAGGCAGGAGCACTACCAACTAGGCTACGGTGACCGTCGATAATATATGTGATAATATATTTAGGATATTAAAATAATTGACTATAAAACCTTTTGGCTTTACCTAAAGGGCTTGTCGTTAAGTCATGGCCTCTAATAGTTTATCTATCTCTTTTATAAGCTAGAATATGTTACTCTCATTTCAAACCGAAAATTAGAGTTCCTGGGGAGGCAAAATAGAACGTTGGTGTCTGGACACCAAAGTTCTACTTCCCTTCCTGGTAAGGGGAAAGATCAATCAAGTTACAAGCCGATTCTAGTCCTATGCATACATCATCATCATCAGCGCGTATAACGTCCACTGCTGAACATGGGCCTCCTCCCGAGACAGGGTAGTTGCTATAGTAACCACGCTTGGCAGGCGGGTTGGTGACCGCAGTATTATGTTGTACGACACAAGGAAACGCTGCTGCCTGTTCCTTGATATACGATTATTTTAGATGATGTTATAACAATCGGGACCAACGGCTTAACGTGCTTTCCTAGGCACGGAGTCCCTCAACCAACCAGAACCGAAAAGAAATCTTAGAATTTACACAAAGATTTTCTGTCCGGCGTGGGGATCGAAATCACGACCTCCGAGATTTAAAGCGAGCCAAATACCGCTACGCTACGGAGGTTGTCCTATGCATACATAATATATGACAATACAATACTTACTGGACCAGAGTTCTAAGACGAAGAAGGGGATATTACTGTCCCTTTCAATACGCCCATGGTCGTTGGGGTGTGAACTGTGAACCTTAATGGCGTAGTAACTGGCAGCAAGTATCGATATCTAAGTAGTAACTGAAACGATAAAATAACTGAATTCATTCGTAGATATCGTACGGAAAAATTAATTCACACCAAAATCCATAAAATGGGTTAAGCGCGAGTGGAATTCTATACGAGTTCCGTACTAAAAAAAAAGTAGATTAATTAAATGTAGTGTTAAATTAAAGGCGTGTGCGTTGAGTTCAATCGTATATTGAAACTGACATCTACATTTGACATTTTAGATACCTGTTACATTGTACCATTCCAAATAGTATTGCCACTTATCTTATAATAATATGTAACACCTCCCTTCTTAAATCTATGACATATTTCTTAATTCTAATATCTTTTTCTTAATTCTAATATCTTTTTCTTAAATCTAATACATGGTTCTTAAATTTAGTATATTTTTATCAATCTATATTACTTACTTTCTAAATCTTATTACTATACATCTCAATAACATGACAACACAATAACTAAATATATTCCTCTATTAACCTCTTCACTGGCTTACGTTGGCGCCGTTGAATCGTCGGTTGATTATTAAAAACCGAAGACTTAGGGCTTGGATTACCTATCTCCTGTACATTGGGCACATTACTATTCGCAGAAGATTCTATCTCGGTGCCTTCAGTTAGCCGGGGGATGTGGCCGCCGACATAGGAGACTTATTCTTATCCTGTTCGTTAAGCCGATCATTACTATTTGAGGGATACACCAAAGAGGTCCGGGAACTTTTAACAGGCTTTACTGGTTGAACATCCCTAATATAAACTCCATCATTCTTTCTAGTGGCCTCACTTACTGTTCTTAACTTTAATTGATCTATGTGCCTATGAACCTCTGTGCCGTGAGAAGACCTAACATTGTAATCCGTATCACCTTTTCTCTCTATGACAGACCCTGCCGTCCACTTATCAGGATTACGGTATTCCCTGAACCAGACATGGTCCCCTGGATTAAATTGTCTAATCACACCACCCGCAGTCTCTACCGCGCGCTCTTGACGAGCTCTAACCTGTTCTTTTTGGTCCGGCTTCAAGCAATCTAAACGCATTCTTAAGTTACGCCCTAACAGCATCTTAGCCGGACTTTCCCCGGTAGTATAATGCTGTGTGTTTCTGTACGCTAGTAAAAATCTACATAAGGTAGAATCTATTTCTGATTTGGATTTAAGTGCTTTCTTAATACTCCTTTTACATATTTTCACGGCATTTTCTGCTGCTCCATTAGAAGCAGGATGATAAGGTGCCGAAAACATCTGTTCAATACCGTTATTCTTTAAAAAATCTTTAAATTCAGAACTGAAGAATGGAGGGCCATTATCACTTACTAACTGTCTTGGTAACCCGAATCTCGCAAACATTTCACGTAATTCCTTTATTACCGCTTGTGCCGATGTACTTTTCATTTTAATGGCTTCTATCCACTTTGAATGAGCATCGACTACAATGAAATAAGTAAGACTGCTAATCGGTCCTAAGAAGTCAACATGTATCCTGGACCACGGGCGATCTGGCAATGGCCAAGCTCGAGGTGCATGTGCCGGTGGCGCTTCCGCAACCGCCGCACACACTACACACGTTCGACATGCCGTCTCCAAGGCCTCATCCAACCCTGGCCACCACACATAACTTCGTGCTAATGACTTAGTTTTGACAATACCCATGTGACCCTCATGAAGTTCCGCTACGACCTTATTTCTACATGAGTTAGGTATAACTACTCTGTGTCCCCACATAATACACCCTAATTCGGTATATAGTTCATTTTTCCGATTGAAATAGGGTTTTAATTCCTTGATATCTACCTCGGCCGGCCAACCGTCATTTATATATCTAATCACTCTGCTTAATATGTTGTCTGAAAAAGTTTCTTTTTTTTAATGTTTGATAGTCTAATAATAATGCTTCTGTAGCAAAATGTAAATAAGTTTGTTCCGGTGTATCTAACTCTTCACTAATAATGTCTTCTTTATGTTTACTAATTAATCTAGATAATACATCTGCCGTATTTTTATCTGTGCGAATGTATTCTATAGTAAAATCATAAGCTGAAAGTTTAATCGCCCACCGCTGTAAACGACTAGCTGCCGTGTTTGGAATCCCTGCCTGAGGGCCAAAAATTGAGACTAGTGGTTTGTGATCTGTGCGTAATGTAAACTTCCTACCATATATATATTGATGAAACTTATCTACCGCGAATATAATGGCCAGAGCTTCTTTGTGAATCTGACTGTAATGCACTTCGGCGGCGGTGAGCGCCCGTGACGCGTACGCCACCACCCGCTCGCCGCCGTCGCTGGCACGCTGAGTCAACACGGCACCGAGACCCCGTGAGCTAGCATCGCAAGTCACAATACTCTCTAATGACATATCGAAATGTGTCAGCACTTTGGTACTACATAATAGTTTTTTCATTTTATCAAAAACATTGGAATGCAAATTAGTCCATTTCCAATGTCTACCCTTTCTGAGCAGCTCGTATAACGGTGCCATATGTGTACCCAAATTTCTAATAAATTTACCATAGAAATTCTCCATTCCAAGAAATGATCTCAACTCAGAAACATCATTCGGGTGAGGCATAGATAGAATGGGTTTTAACTTATCTGGATTAACACGCACACCATTTTTATCAATAATGAATCCTAAATATTTTACTTCCGCGGCCATGAACTCACACTTTTCTTTTTTTATTTTTAAACCATACTTCTCTAAAATTGTAAATACCTGTTCAATTTTCTCTAAATGGGATTCTAACGATTTACTTTTAATTAAAATGTCATCATAAAATACTATCACATCTGACACGTTTTTGAACAGATTCATCATAAATTTTTGAAAAATGCCTGGACTAGAAGAAAGACCATACACTAAACGATTATATATAAATAGTCCTCTGTGTGTATTTATAACTGTGTACTTTCGAGAGGCTTCATTTAAAACTATTTGATTATATGCCTGCGACAAATCTAGTTTAGTAAAATAATGATTACCACTTAAGTTACTAAATAAATCATCAACTTTCGGAACTGGGTACCGATCAACCAATAAAGCCTTGTTGAGTGTCACCTTATAATCAGCGCACAAGCGTATCCCTCCATCTGCCTTCCTTGCTATAACCAGCGGTGTGGCCCAGTCGGACCGGTCAACGGGCTCGATGACGCCGGCGCGCAACATAGCATCCAGTTCCGCGTCCACCCGCGTGAGCAGTGCATAAGGCACCGGGCGCGCGCGGCAGTAGATCGGTTCAGCTCCATCCCGCACATATAACTTGGCCTCTTCACCAGTATATTTGCCCAATGTACCGTCGAATAGGTTTTCATGTCTGGAGATAATATCATTAAACATGTTATGTTTACATACTTTCATATTATTACATTTAGAAAGTTTTGGTATCTCTATGCTTAACTCTGATAACCATTGTCGCCCTACTAAACTTGTAGTGCCTTTATCAATTACATATAAATCCAACTTTTTTTTATTTCCCAAATATTCAACATAAGTCTCTAAGTACCCTATCGGTTGAATCACAGAACCATCATAGAATTTTAATTTGAATCGACAGGACTTTAAACATAAATTTTTAAAATGTTCCAAATACATTGACTTGCTTATACAGGATAATGCCGATCCTGTGTCAATTTCCATACTTAACTTTTTGTTATTAACTAAAAGCGTCATACGCACCGGTTTATAATCAGTTAATGACATCTGATACATAGGTTCATCGCCGTCACCACACACTTGTTCAGTCTCCGAGTCTTCGCTTGAAGCCGGCTCACGTAACCAATGCGCCGCCCGAGCATCCCTGCTGCTTGTCTGGCCACTGGCGTGGCCGCGACCGCGCCCTAAAGACCGCGCCGCGTTCCCGCGTCGCCATGCACCCCCTTCGCCACTGCTTGAACCAATCACGCGCCCGCCACGTGACCTACCACGCGCGCTGTTACCGCCGGCATTTTTACGTAGATCGAAATCTTTTTTCATACATACTCTTTGTAAATGTCCTAATTTTCCACAATAACTACACTCGAATTCCTTGTATCTACAGCTATGTACACTATGTCGGTTATTTCCGCACGCTGAACATTTATTGACCCCTAGATTGTGTATATTTTCAATGAGTTCCCGATTCCGAGCCTGTTCCCGCGTTCCCTCGACGGCTCCGGCGTCCCGCTCGGCTGCTTCCAGGGTGTTGGCTAAAGCCACTGCCTTTTTATAATCCAAACTTTCCTCCGCGAACAACCTCTGCCGTATAAAATCACTGCTTAAACCGCATACAAACTGGTCTCGTAGGTTCTCTTCAAGATTGGATTTGAATTCACAATAACGTGACATTTTCTTTAAGTCCGCTACATAGTCGGCTATTGATTCCGCCGACCCTTGGCGCCTTTGTCGGAATCTATACCTCTCCGCTAGTAGGCTAGGTTTAGGTTGCAGGTGTGCTTGCAGTAGATCCACCGCCTCCCTAAACGTCAGGGATGATGGTTTCTTTGGACTCGCTAAAGTCGACAACAATTCATAAGTCGATTCACCAATTAGTGCTATTAACGTAGGTAGTTTGAGTTCGTCCGTTATTTTGTTGGCTACAAAATACATATCTAGACGGTCTATGTACGCCGACCAATTCCCATTCTTTATGTCGAATTCTCTCACTTTACCAACCGACATTGTTGCAAATAATGGATTTCGCTTCAGTAACAACTTTAAATTAATTATAATTTTCGTCCATTGTCCTCGTCGCCATTGTTAAATTAAAGGCGTGTATATTGAAACTGACATCTACATTTGACATTTTAGATACCTGTTACATTGTACCATTCCAAATAGTATTGCCACTTATCTTATAATAATATGTAACATGTAGGACACACTGTAAATATTTTTTCAATTCGGATCCATAGGTCCTGAGATTATTAAAAAATCGAAAGATCCGGTCCGGTTGGTAGGCGCTTTCCAGCAACGGTTTTATCGGTTACATTTCAGGGAGTGTGCGGAAGTTCTGCATAACCTGGAATTCCCTTCACCTTTCCATCACCGGACGACTGGGCGCAGCGAGCGGTTTCACCCTTTTGTTGTAGACATTCCTTCAATACCCACGAAGCGAATTGATTCTTCTTTCATAATGCTGACGGAGTAGAATTCTTTGCCGGGGTCTGTTTTTCCGGAACGCTATAATCTGGACATATTACTAACGTGAACAGACACTTTCTAGGCAAGCGTGTATCATCTTAGGCCTTATCTTCGCCTTCCATCAAGCGAGATTATGGTCGTACGTAAGCCTATATTTAATAAAAAAAACCACTTCATTATCCACAAAAACAAGGTATACACCAATACACCTAAGTCTCCGTACTTTCAAATGTACAATGTAAGTACAAAGAATGTCCTGAACTCATATCTGTGCGGTATTAAACACGTTCCGTTTGATTGCCGACGTGTTTCGCCCATTCTCTTTTATCGTTAATGCTTGGTTTCAACGTTTTTGCCGCCATATTTCTATTATTTTGTATTGTTGAGGTTTAAGGACTGGTTTTCTTTTATATTGTAGGTAGCGTTATTTTGATTAGATGTTTTCATGCCAGATATGAGAGAATGCTAGACGCTAGATAACTTTTTTCGGAGGTCATTTTTTTATTGAGTAGGTGTGATAACTTTCCTTCATATTGTAACGGTATATTTCGGTTCTATTCAAAAATTTCTTTCTGGGTCTGGTTGGTTGAGGGACTACCCCCCATGCCTCGGAAAGCACGTTAAGCCGTTGGTCCCGATTGTTATAACATCATCTATAATAATCGTATATCAAGGAACGGGCAGCAGCGTTTCATTGTGCGGTACATCTAATACTGCAGTCACCAACCCGCCTGTCAAGCGTGCTGGCTTTGGAAAATACTCTCCCTTGGGGAAGAGGCCTATGTTCAGCAGTGGACGTTATACGGGCAGATGATGATGATGACCCAGTAGGTGTATAACTTCTGCTTCTAATTATTCAGCGCGTCCAGTTTCTGAATATAATTCAATGTGAGCTAACCTAAAGGCCCGGCGGGCCACCAGCCAAGTAAAGCTTTCCTACAGCGACTAAATTCCTTAATTTCGCGTTCGTTACATTCGATAGTTTACCAGGTTCGTTCTTTGCATTCACTTAGTCAGCTAAACAAATGTAACCTTTCTTTTGAGACAGTTCTTTTGGGCAGACATTTAAGAAGTCAGCCACGAGTTTTTGCTGTTTCACCGGACTGGGCTCCAGCCTTAATAAATGGTTTAAAAACTACAAACTAGGCAACCGCACAAGATGGCACCCTCTTGCTCTAGTGGGATTTGTCCTGTGAGAACCCAGAAGCGTTTAGATACTTCTTCGGGCTAGAAGGCGAGTCCGTAATAAATGCTTAACTAATCACAAACTAAGCAGCTAGCGCAAGAGGGCCCTCTAGGGCTTGGAAGTCCGCAATCGCCGGGTGATTGCGGGATAACAAAGGATGGATGGATGAACATGGATGATGTTAATATACGCTGACCTCTCAGACGTTGCGTCGGATCTACCGAGGCACGGGCCGGATTGCTTAAGCGTACCCGGCCCCCGCCAATAGCGGATCGAAGGAGTGTCCGGGGGTTTTAGTGGTGTAGGATCCTCTCCTCGTGGGATGAGTTAGCATACCACGCTATGGAGAGGGCGAGTACCGCATATCCTACCGCCAGCGCGCGTATACACTGCGGCGGCGCCGCGGCGGTGGGAATGCGTAAATGCATTTCACCCCGGACAATAAAAAATAAAAATAACGGGTCTACCGAGGCATCGGACGGTACATTGCAATTTGAAAAGGCGGGAGGGGATTAGGAACACAATGGGCGATAGTGCAGGGACAGCGGAAAGCGATTCTCGCTAGTAATTGCTTATTGTCGGCGATACTGCAATAAATAAAAACCTTTTATTTTCCATATATAAATAAAAACAATTTGTTTTTCTTAGAGACTAACTTTAAAAAGAAAATATATTTTTAAATCGCATAGTTTTTTGTATGACTAATAACGACATTACGTGCTATATCAGTATCAGGATAGTACAATATATCTCCACCTGTATATTGTTATCATGCTTTTTATTTTGTACACATCATTAAAATAATACGGTCCTTAATAATTTCAGCCATAGGACGTCCACATCTGGACATAGGCGCCTCCCTCATAGATTTCCAGTTGCTACAGTTGGAGGCGGCCTGCATCCACCGTGATCCCGCGGCCTTTACCAGGTCATCCGTCCATCTAGTTGGACGTCCTACGCTACGCTTGCCGATCTGCGGTCTTCATTCGATAACTTTTCGGTCCCAATGGCCATCTGTTCTCCGTGCTATATGGGTCCTCAATAGGTAGGTATTATTAGTTTTATTTAAATATTGTTTTGTAATATTATGTAACATACAATATTATGTATTCGTTATTAATTTAATAGGTTACTACAATATAATTAATACCGATTGCTGTGAACAGAAAACTATTCAAAAATGACCAATTTTACGTATAAAAATTGTTCACAAATGCTACAAATTGTATAAAATTAAATTCAATTTGTTATTCATGTATTCTGTCGATTTGCATGGCTTTTGAAATAGTTAGCATACCGTTTTTAACAAATGGAATATTCGTGCGTGACGAATGCAAAAATTTAAATTTGTAACTAAAGCCAAGTCATTTAATTTCGTCAGCCAAAAGTTCGTTTTAAAAGTTACATCTATAGATAGTATTTAATAAAACTTTATTACATGAATAAAATAAAGTAAATAAACTAAAAAGTAGTTAATTTAAAATTTAATATTCTAAATCTATTCTACTTGGCAAGGTTCCTAAAATGCTGGCAGCATTACCCCGTTGAATGGCAATGCTTACCTGCTGTGCAAAGTAAAAACCAGCGCTGCGAGGTATTTATAAATAGTATAAAATCACTACATATACTACAAGCTTTCCACGAGCGGTTTCACCCGCTTTACTCCCGTTCCCGTATTGCTAGATAACATAGCTTTCTAATGGTGAAAGATTTTTTCATATAGGACCAGTTGCAGTAGTTTATAAGATTAACGCGTTCAAGCAAACAAACAAATAACCAAACTCTCCAGCTATTCAATATTATATAGCTTCCCACGCGTAGTTTCACCCTCGTAACTCCCGTTTCCGTAGTAAATTCATAATTAAAAATAGCCTATAGCCTTCCTTAATAAATGGGCTATCGAATGCTGAAAGAATTTTTCGAATCGGATCAGTAGTTCCTGAGATTAGCGCGTTCAAACAAACATACTATTTAGCTTTATATATTAGTATAAATAGATATCTATTCTAAAAGGATGGCATATATTTTGCAAGCACCTTATATAAAAGCTGATAAACAAATAAATCAGAAGTTAATAGTTAGCCATCAATATAATGTATTCGTATCACAGTACGTTGTACGAGTACCAGGATTTCCATATGTGTGGTTTATGCAAACGCTACAATTAATTATTTTTGTTTTGGAAAGTGACCTGTACGGCTAGAGGCACTAAATTCAGAATCGTTTGAACGCTGTTTTTATTTTCAATATTTTGTCGAACCGTAACGCAATTCAGAATTTCGAAAAAATATAGACCATCTATTACAGGATTGGCGAAACATTGCACGCGTACCATTGATGACACGCGGCGCAATATTTATGAGCACGTCACAATGACAAATTAGGTATCAGTGAACCTACCTATGTTATATATGTAGGTGGTCGCGTAGATTTTGATTGCTAACGGTAAATTAATGGTAAATGATTGTTAGGATCCACCGTAGGCATTAGACACTTTTTTTTTGTTGTTTGGGGTTAAATGCATTCCCACCGCCGCTGCAGCGTATTCGCGCGCTGGTGGTGGGATATGTGGGACTCGCCCTCTCCATAGCGTGGTATGCTAAACTCATACCACGAGGAGAGGACCCACTAAAACCTCCCGGACACTCTTTCGATCCGCCGTTAGCGGCCGGGTACGCATGAGCAATCCGGCCCCCCAACGGCACCCGCGGCCAATATGGTACCGCGGGATCTCCAGTGGCCACATGTAAAAATGCGCCACACTTACCGTGGCCCATTTAAGGCATTAGACACTTAAGATGCGGTTTCGAGTTTTTAAATTAATTTATCTCATTTTTTAAATTTAGTAATAAGTAACCTTTTCCTTAAAGAATTCAAACATTTTAAAATACCAGTTTCAATACAACCTTTACCCCTTTTCATCTGTTTAGGGACAAAATTTTGGAAACTGCTCTCATATCAGATGCCTTCATCATACGAATACCATATTCTCCATGTTTAGGGTTTCTACGATTTGCGGTTTAGCCTGTACGTCCATCTGTCAGGCAGTCAGCCATTTAGGACAATATGTCACCGGAAAATAATACGAATCGTAAGTTGATCAACTTTCTTGCCACGCATGATTATTATATTATTTACTTAATTATTATGACACATGACCTTTTTTTTTTTTTTTTTTTTGTTTACCGGGGTAAAAATGCGCAACCGCACTTCCTCCCTGGCGCAGGGGTCACTATATACGTGATCCCTGCGCCAGTGAGGGGCATGTGGGGCTCATACTCTATAGAACGTGGTGCGCTGTCGCACCACAGAGAGTATGTACCGCTAAAAAAGCCCCCGGGTGTTCCTCCTTCTGTCGTTGGTGATGAGAGACCCAAGTACCGGTATAGGCCTTTGGTTATCTCTCCGACAGAGTACAACTATAACTCTCGCCCCGGTGAAGGGACTAGAGTTTCCTCCCCCTATGGCTCGATCGCGAGTGTTAAGCACCCGCGATGGATACCTTCCTACTCCTACAGGGATTGCCAGAACACAGTGGCATCCCCGACCTACTACATGAATGTGACCCTAGGGAGCAGATTCATGTTATCTGCTCCCCAGGGTCACCCCTTATGGCGGGAGGCGGCGGATTTCGGCCCTCCGCCTCCGGCCAACGCGACGTCTACGAAGCGGGTGAGAGCTGGAATCATCTTCTCTCACCCGCTCCGCGGCCTCCTTCTGTGAAACTACAGTCTCACAGAAAGAAGCCATCGACTCCCATGCTCCCTCGCTCTCGAGCATCCTCTTGATGATGGTCGAAAGCGAGAGGTCATTACCTACATGTGCGACGAGCGCACCGCGCTCGGCCGCCCAAGCCGGACACTCGACCAGTGTGTGTTGCGCCGTATCATCGGCGCAATCACAGTGGTGACAACGAGTGTCCGGCTCTCTCCTTGCCACTTTGCACAGGTAATGACCGAAGCATCCGTGCCCCGTCATGACCTGCGCAATGCGGAAGGTTACCTCGCCCCTTTTACGTCCGGCCCACTCAAGCAAGTGAGGCCGGATCGCATCTACCGTACGTAATCCGCTCAATGGCGGGTCGGTTATCAGCCGGTCTTTCCATTCACGGAGGACACGACGCCGCGATTCAATACGCCACGTCGCCATGCCCTCCGGAAACGGATCACGGCCGTTTAAAACTCCGTCGCACCTCCGACGGTATGCCTCGGCCAGCTCCCTCGCCTCGAGTTCCCACGGAGGAGAACTGGAGAGAAGACAAGCCGCATCGAAGGATACCGTGCGGTAGGTACGAGCCGCCCTGGCGGCTATGACCCGCTGCGGCCGGCGCAGCAGGGCCACGTTACGCCTATCCAGTGCGTCCACCCATATCGGGGCGCCGTACAGCGCCATCGAGCGTATCACGCCCGCGTATAGTCGCCGGCAACTCCCCCCTGGCCTACCCAGGTTCGGCAGGAGACCACCGAGGGCTCCTGCCGCCGCTACTAACTTCGGGGCCAACCGGTTAAAGTGGGCCCGGAAGTTCCACCTACTATCGAGGACGATACCTAAGTAACGCATCGTATCCCCGACTATAATGGAGGTGCCGCCGACGACTAAGCATGAACCTGCAGGGGGCGCTTGCCGAGGCCCCCGCTTATGAAAAGCGAGTGCCTCGGTTTTGTCAAGCGCCACCTGCAGTCCTAGCCTACGAATGCGAGCGACCACCTGAGCCACACCGGCTGTGGCCGAGATGTTCGCTCGCCTATGATCTGGACCTCGGGCGGTCACCAGAGTGTCATCCGCGTACGCAATGGCGGTGACACCCGGGAGCCGTGTGTCCCGAAGCGCCCAATCAAAGCCTATGTTCCACAGGAGGGGACCTAATACCGACCCCTGTGGAACCCCTCTAGAGACGGGCCAACGCCCCGTCCCGCCGCCTGCTATCGGGTACACTACCTCTCTACCGCGGAGATAGTGACCGATGAGTACCCGGAGGTATCCGGGCACCCTGTGGTATCTGAGGCCTTCCTCGATACAAACCCAAGGGATGGTGTTGAAGGCGTTTTTAATGTCTAACGACACCGCCATCAACACACCCCCCTGCTCGGTCGCGTCCCTTGATAGGTCTCGAAGCCGAGTGATGGCATCTAAAGTAGAACGACCCCTACGAAAACCAAATTGATCCTCGCAGAGGTCGGGACCTACCTCACTAAGATGTTTAGTGAGGCGGCCAGCGATGACCCTCTCCATCAGCTTACCCAATTCATTCAGCAGAACGATCGGGCGATAAGCTGATGGCGATTCGGCCGGACGGCCCTCCTTGTTAAGGAGGACCAACCGACCCGACTTCCAGGCCGAAGGGAATCGACCTTGCCGCAGGCAAGCATTGAAGAGGGCGAGCACAAAGGGCTCAAACGCCTCAACCGAAAGGGCCCAGGCACGTCCTGGTATCCCATCCGGACCGGGGGCTGTGACCTTGCCTGACAACTTGGCAATGACCGCCCCCAGCTCCGCCTGTGTAACAGGCGGCACCTCAGTGTCCTCCGTTGGCACATCGGTGTGATCATCGGGCGCCGCCATAGGAGGCGGGACAAACTCCGATTCTTGGCTGGGGAATAACCCACCCACTACCGTTGTTATAACATCTGGCTGGAGGCTTTCCGTAACTGGTGGTGCCCACGGTCGCATCTTGCGGCGAACCCCTTTGTATGGGCGACCCCACGGATCGCGATCTAACGCCTCCAGCGTTCTCTCCCAGCCAAGTTCTTTAGCTTGCCCTATGGCAACGCCCAACTCACTCCGGCTCTCCCTATACTGGGCGTAGGCCTCCTGTATGCGGACCTCGTCCCTCGGCCTCCGACGCTGACAGCGAGAGTATACTCGGCGGAGGGCGGTGCACCGAACACGTAAGTGTTCGATCGCACCGCTCCACCAATACACCTGCCGCCGCGGTGGACACGGACGAAGACGGGGCATGGCCGTGTCACAGACACGAGCCATGGACTCCCCGAGTTCCTCCGCGGCCACATCTACGTCGAGGTCGGGTTACACGGCCGCGAGAACCACGCCTGAACCAGGGCTGCCTCTAGTAGCAACTCCCGGTCCAACTGTCCGAGTGCCCACCGAGGGCCCTCTCGTCGAGGCAATGAAGCAGGACGGGCGGTCGGAACCGCGGGGGACGCAGAGATGTCGATACCAACATACAAATGGTCCGACAGCGTCTCCACGCCCTCTAAAACTCCCCACTGATGAACACGACGTGCCAGGGTGGAGGACGCAAATGAAACGTCCACAATCGAGCCACCCTGTTGTCTCACGCACGTGTTCACCGAGCCACGGTTCAAAACTACCAGGCCCTGCTCCACTACCCAGTCCTCAAGGGTCTTACCTTTGGGGTCGGACACCGGACATCCCCACGCCGAGGACTTGGCGTTGAGGTCGCCCACGAGAATGACGTCGGCGTGATCTCCCAGTCCAACTAGCAGTCGGCCGACCTCGTCGAGGAAGGCCTCGAACTCGGCCAGCCCTCTGTTGGGTGAGAAATACACACCGACGATGGTGAGCGACCCCAACACCGCCTTTACAAAGCCTCGCCCTCTTTCCACGTTGAAAAAGGGCGGGGTGCCAACGGAAGGCGACGACACTAAGGTCACCAAGCCGTCCAAGTCCCCGACATAACACGGACGGTCGGGGATCATGTACGGCTCGGCGACTACCGCAACGTTACTCAATCGCTGCGCCATGGTCTGCAGGAGAAGGTCCTGAGCCCTGGCGCAGTGATTGAGGTTGGCTTGGAGAAGTCTGAACATGGGCCTATCCATTGATGGTCGTATCCATCTCCTCCTCGATCACCTGCCTAGCGGTGCCCTGTTCCGTAGTCGGAACTGAGGGCCTAAGTGCCTTGCGCACGATCGGCGCCTTACAAAGTTTGGAGCCGATACTATGATCGGCTTCCCTACCTGCCGAAGCGCAGACGTCGCACCTCGGCTTGGAGACGGCGCAGGACGCCGCCTTGTGGCCCGGCTCCGAGCAGCGGAAGCACAGACCGCTGCGGTCGGTGTCGTCGCAGCGACAGCCCACGTGACCCGGCACCAGACACCTGAAACATCTAAGTGGTCTCGGGTCGAGTATATCTACTCGTACCGAGACCAACCCTACCCTAACGCGTTCTACTTTTTGTAGACGCCTCGCCGCCGCGATCGGGACTGCACATATCGCAGTACCGGAGCCACGATGGTCGCGCCGTATATCTCCCGCCCTAATGGCGGAGACCGGACACTCCCCGACCCTCGCTAGAGCAGCAGCTAGCTCCTCAGGCAGAATGCAGTCGTCGATACTGCTCACCCTAACCCCGATCGTCTTCTCGGGACGAGTGATGGTAGCGACGGACGGGTCAATAAGTTTGACCAGAGCTTCCTTAAGGGACTCGGCCTTAGCGCCGCTATTAGCGCCGGGGACCTCGAGAATCCTACCCCCAGCTAACCCCACCCGGAAACGAACGCCCTGAGTGATGCCCAGGGCCTCCGCATCGACCTGATGGGCCTTGCGAATGACATCGCTATATGTGGTGCCACTTTTCTCCGCCTCCGGAGAGAGTGTCACCACGACTACCGACGAGCGAGGGGCGCGGAGCCGTCCCTGACGGTTCTTGCGACTACGCTTAGTGGTAGCACCAACCTTTTTGGCGGCCTCCGCCCTGCGGGCGGCTTCCGCCGCGGCTGCCGTCTTCTTGCGGGCCTTCTTCTCCGCGGCGGTCTCCTTGCGAACGAAACCGTCCGCGTCGACCCTAGGCCCTACACCCGCTACAGGCGCGGGCACCGCTGCGGGCGCGGATACCGCTACAGGCGCGGGTACCGCAGCCGAAGTGGAAGGGGCGGGCTGTACGGTCGGGACAGAGGCCGAGGCCGAGGCCGAAGCCGAGGCCTTACCCTTGCCCTTCCCTTTGCCCTTTCCCTTACTCTCCGGCGGCGGGCCCGCCGCAGCGGCCGCGTACGACGTGACGGCGGACGGTTTCGTAACCGCAACCGCCGCTTGCGCAGCTGCCACTCCCGGCGCCGATATAACCGGCGGGTTCGCTAATCTGATAGAGAGAGGGAGGGAAACGGACTCCTTCTTCTTCTTAGTCTCGTGGGCTAAGGGAGGACGCGAAAAAGGGACATCTCTGTCCCTCTGCCTCTCCCACTCCACGAGACGTTTGTCCACGGCGGACATCAACCGATCCATCATTCTCTCCATATGAGGTTCGAATGAGTCCGGCCGATCTCCGCCGCGGACGCTCTTACTTGAGCCCTTCTTCGAAGACGTCGACGACCCGGGGACAGCCGCAGCACCCGCCGCGCCCTTCTCCATGCGGGTCACCGACTCCGCCATCCTATCCAGCGTCTTCTGGAGAGCCGCCAGCTGACCCCTCAGCGAGGCGTTCTCCTCCCGGAGACGCTGCATCTCGTCGGTAGCGTTCAACCTAAGGGTAGACGCTACTAACTGTTGGAGTGCATCCGCAGCCTCGTAGAGCTGCTTCTGCATCGTCCCTTTGAGGTTGCCGGAGACCCGGGCGACCTTTCTCACCGTCTCGGCGAGGTGGGCCGCAAGCTCTCGGCTCCCGTCGGCACCCAGCTCCGCGTCGGCGCCTCCCGCAGAAGAGCGCCCGCTCTGCACCTCCTGCAACTTATCGCGGAGTGCCTTCATCTCTTTTGACCTAACCTGCTCTTGGGTAAGAACAACGACCTCCTTGTTCTTACTGCCGAGCGGTCGGCCTCTCTTAGTTTTAGTATGGGGGGATCCGACCTGTTCCAGGTCGGAACCCTCCACACTACTAGCTTCCGTATCCGGGAATACCTGAGTGTCGCTCAGGCACTCCAGGCTCCGATGCGTCCCCAGCTTGGGGGCCTTGGCCTGTACTTTGACAGGGTCCCCAGCTACAGACGCGTCGTCGGAGTCCGAATCCACCAGATTGACACTCGGGCGGTCTCGGATACGCTTTCGCCCTATTGGCGAGCTACCCCTCACATCTACGTCCATCCTATCCAGGACGACGACTACCTCCTTAGAGACTATGGGCGATTGCGCAGGCTCTGCAGCGGGGCTCACACCCCTAACCGCGTCCCTTACGCTCGCCCTCCTCTCCTTGCCTATAGTAGGCTGCGTGCGCTCTGCAGCGGGGATCGAACCCCCTGTTGCCACGCTCGCCCTCCTATCCTTAATTACCGCTAACGCGTGCGCGCGATCCGCAGGGGGGCTCGAACCCCTTACTGCGTCTCTCGCGCTCGCCCTCCTCTCCTTCACTACACCTCCGGTTGTTGATTTTGTATATGTTTGGTCCATAATAAATCCCACGAGTAGGGCCGATATAAAAGGTCGACTACAGGGTGACGCCCATTCCCATAGCAAGGCGAATACAACCGGCCAGCGCCACGCTCGACCGGGGTGGTACCGTTAAAGACGGAGTAACGCCTCCGCCATCCACCTCTCGTCACGGTACGACAACTTAGGTTACGACATTTTTTAAAGAGGTTTGCATCCTCGCGACCCAGGCGGTTAAGCCAAGGCCCTCGGTTCCCAAAACATGACTGAGGATTACGAGTTGGAAGTAAGCTCCCCAACCAGCGGTTAAGCCAGTCACCCTAGCCCTATCGTTTCCCGCAGAAGGCGGAAAACAAACTAACAATCCCGAGAGGCCTAAGGAGGTCCCTCGGCAACGAGACCCAAAGAGGGCCCCGTTGAATAACAACAATGCCACTGGAGCCCAGAAGGGGCAACAGTGACAGCTACACAAATAAATAAATATTATAATAGCGGAGCCAAGCAAAGACTCCGCTGTAATCTATAAATTAATTTAATATATATGACGAGGAAGGACGAGCATCGTTGTTTTTAATAAGGTGTGACGTCATCATTGCTGACGTCACATTCATCAGGATGGTTCTCTATCGAGGGTTGTTGATCCATAGTAACAGCAAAACTCCATAATATGGTTTTCAAGTTTTATTCCAGTAAATTGAGGAGCTCCGTACAGTCCGGCAGCTCGAGCGAGACTGAATTGCAATCGGTCCGCCGGCCGTATTTATACTAAACGAGCGGCTCACAAACAGTAAACAATTTAGTTTGATAATTTTCAAACTATGTGAACAGATAATTATTTCTACAAATATTTCAACGATTTACAAATCATAATTTGATCCTGAATACTTATTTATTAGTCTAGTATTTTATGAACATATTTGTGTTTCTATCAAATCATGCATTGATTCACAATTTATTTATTTTGATGAGACGAGTAATTGTATTTATGTGTTTATCATTAATGAAGTGTTGTTGCTATGCTTATTTTATGTGGTTGCGCCGATACGGCCATTCTGACAGGCGGTGCGCGCTCTGCACCAGCCTCGTTGATTCTCGTCGCGTAATTGTACAATTTTATTTATTTTATTTTATTATTTTGCATCTATGATTAAATCTAAGTTCTGTCCTTTGAGTATGTTATTATTTAGACGGACCATAAGTATCTCAACGAACGCGCTTTAGTGCTACCACCGGATCCAATACGCCCCAACTGAGAAGATCCGGCGAAACAAACTCAGTGGAGTTATTCTACTGCCGGTTTCAACGCGGCCTCATCGAGACGATCCGGCGAAACATACTCAGATAGGCATGTCCAAGAAGTTTTGGTCCAGTTACTTTTATTATTTAGTTGGTATTCACAATTTACCAATCGGTTGTCTTTATACGAATTTTATTTACGTTTTCAGTAAAAAACAGATTAAATAATTTATTTAAAGACAGAACTGAATAAATATTTGGGAGTATTATTTTTATTATTACAGATAGTAATTTCTGTGTAAGTCTAGGAATATCAATGCTAATAAGGTGTTGGAAGTTCTCGACGAGTTCTCGGAGGTTCTCGTAGAGTTCTCGGAGGTTCTCGTAGGGTTCTCGGAGGTTCTCGTAGGGTTCTTCGCGAAATCTGCAATACTAGAAATAACTTTCTCTGAGTTGGGTATCTGTGAGCAACTTGTTGTTGTTATGCAAAAACATGCATTTCTATGTTAGTCTAGGAATATCAATGCTAATAAGGTGTGTAAGGTGTTGGAAGTTCTCGAAGAGTTCTCGGAGGTTCTCGTAGAGTTCTCGGAGGTTCTCGTAGGGTTCTCGTAGGGTTCTCGGAGGTTCTCGTAGGTTCTCGTAGGGTTCTCGGAGATTCTCGTAGGGGATGGAATGATGCTGTGCTCTGGGCGGTCCTGTTCGCCGTGGTACACAGAGGCTCTACTGGGAGTATGGAACTAGGTTGAAGGTGTTTATACACAGGTTCTAAAAGAGTTAAATTCAAGGTAATATTTTGTAAATATGTTCAACTCACAGTTTATTGTGGCAATGAATCTTCTTCACTTTGATCTCGTAGTTTTTGCTGAGGCAACCCGTCACTTGATGTGCTTGGTACGGGGCTCTATTTCTATTTCAGGTGATGGTAGTGGCTCATCTTCTGCCGATACGGTTACCTGATCACCAGGTTGTGATGCACGACGAAGTTTAAATTTAGGCTTACCTCCAGAACATAGCGCTCCGGAAAAACTGACCCCGGCAGGAGAACTCCACTCCTCAGCCGTCCGCACCACGAAAGAGGAAGCAAATCGCCTCGTGCGTATCGAAGGAATGTCAACAACAAAAGGGTGAAACCGCTCGCCGCACCCAGTCGTCCGGTGATGGAAGGGTGAAGGGGGCATCAGGTTATGTAGAACCTCCGCACACTCCCTGAAATGTAACCGATAAAAAACCGATAGGCAGGCCACTCGAGGCTCCGAAGACTTGCCTCCACAAGTGAGCCATTGCCTATGACTCTTCGCTCGACGCCCCAATGCATCCAGAGCATCCAGCTAATATCTGAAGATAGATAGAAAGATGTGAAGTACCGCCCCACCCTGGAGAGGAATGCCGTCAGGACCACCAGCCTTATTCACATCCAGAGTGCAAAGAATGTTTAAGTACCACTTTTTGCCGAATGCAGAAGTCCAATGAGGTAACCTGGGTGGACTTTTACCAGCAGCATCTAGTTGTGAATTCTTAGTAAATAGAGATGCAAATAAGTCTGCTTTCTCCTTGGCGGTGTGAGCTAATGAACCGTTCGGCTCCTGCAGTGGCGGAAAAGAGGACCGACAGAAATAGGCTTCGACCGATTTGGCAAGAAACCAAAAAGCTTTACTCCCAGATGGGTAAGATGCTAGTGTGGCTCCAATGCGTCCAATATGGTCAAAGCGGGCCCTGCGTAGCGCACGTTTGCAAGACTTGGCAGCACCATTGAAGGCTCTCTTCAGCCCCCGAACATTTCGCGCTTTGCGGGCTCGAGCATCCGCCCACGCTCGGCAAGCAGAGTGCTTATGTGCTTCAGTACTATCACACTCAGCGCCGAACCATGAACGGGCCTTGTCTCGGAGTGAGACATCAGAAAATGGAACGAAATATTCCATAGTCTGGCATATCACCCCAGAAACAGCCTCCGCGCAGCAAGTTGGGTCGTCTGAAGAGAAGCATAAGCGCAGCCAAGGGTAAGACGCGAAGAAATACCGCATCCCATCCCAATCTGCTGACTTGTATCGCCATACTCGCCTAGTCCCCTTGAGATCGGGATCGGGTGGCGAGCAGACAGACACAGATTTCACCAGACAGTGGTCGGAGCCACCCAACGGCGAGGAAACCGCGACTTGACATGGGTCTGGATCAGTTGTCAGCAGAAGGTCCAAGCAACCGGCCGCATGGCCATCAATGTCGGGCACCCGTGTCAGTCCAGTCACCAGTTGGGAGAGACCAAGCGTCAGTGCGAATGCACACGCCAATCCCCCAGCATGGCCGGTGCTCCGGCATGGGCACAGCCACTCCTGGTGGTGGGCATTGAAGTCCCCCAGAACAACCAGCTGCGCCGATGGGCACCTGAGCTGAGCCAGTTCAGCCGAGTCCGAAAGATAGTGAAACAACCTGGTTGTCCCCATGTTGTCGGTGTGCGACCGATAGACACCAGCATAGAGTATCTGCTCCAAGCGAGAAACTGGAATCCTCAATGTTACGGAGACACCGACAGCAGATGTCATCACGAGCACACACGCAGGCGCCAGCGCGTGGCTTAAAACTGTGCTCCAGGGTGTACCCCGGGCGGCGCAAGCATGCTGCGTCAGCAGGACATCTGATTTGCGTCTCCATGAGGAACAGCAGATATGGTTTTTCGGTCTCATGGTGGTGATGGACCGGTATGAGATCGGAGTGCAGACCTCGGATGTTAGAGAGGTGCATTTTTTTTTTGATCATGAGCGACTTTTCGTGTTCGCCCTCTTCCCACAACTCTTGCATAAACGCTCGAACATTTGCTGATTCATTTGCATCATGTGCATGAAGAATTAAGGTGGCACCCCACCCATGGACGTATTCGGCATAGGTACATTGATCATCGGCTGTTGCCCCTGTTGCGTAGACCCCATTGCTTGAAGCCAAGGTTGAGTCGCAACAGGTCGTGATGAAGCAGTTCCAAGGATCACTTCGAGTCCCACTTCTGATGACGAGGAAGGACGAGCATCGTTGTTTTTAATAAGGTGTGACGTCATCATTGCTGACGTCACATTCATCAGGATGGTTCTCTATCGAGGGTTGTTGATCCATAGTAACAGCAAAACTCCATAATATGGTTTTCAAGTTTTATTCCAGTAAATTGAGGAGCTCCGTACAGTCCGGCAGCTCGAGCGAGACTGAATTGCAATCGGTCCGCCGGCCGTATTTATACTAAACGAGCGGCTCACAAACAGTAAACAATTTAGTTTGATAATTTTCAAACTATGTGAACAGATAATTATTTCTACAAATATTTCAACGATTTACAAATCATAATTTGATCCTGAATACTTATTTATTAGTCTAGTATTTTATGAACATATTTGTGTTTCTATCAAATCATGCATTGATTCACAATTTATTTATTTTGATGAGACGAGTAATTGTATTTATGTGTTTATCATTAATGAAGTGTTGTTGCTATGCTTATTTTATGTGGTTGCGCCGATATATATTATATTTAAATAAATAAACTACTAGCGGAGCGCCCAAGGGGACGCCCCGCCCGCAGACCTCTAGTCGTTGCTACGACGAGGCCCGCTACTCTTGGCCAGCTGCTAGCCGCCGGTAACCAATTGAAGATTGGTGACCGTCGTTGCCCAGGGTGCACCACGGGGAGGTCGCTGCGCCATCGCACCCCATGACACATGACCTAACCTAACCAAAAGAAGATATTAACAAAATAAAAAAAATCACCTGAATAAGTCCTTTTTGTTTATTCGGACGGACTTATGTAGTTTGGCACGATGGTTTTGCTACTTCACCGGGCATAAAGGTGAGCAGAACTCCAGCCTAGATAAATGGTTTAAACACTACAAACTAAGCAAACTGCGCAAGAGGGCGTCCCCTATGGGACTTGGACCTCGGCTCAGGGTGGTCGCAGGCGATGAGATTGACGTATTTTGACTGTTTGTACTTTAGGGAAGTTTTCTGCAAATGTCGCTCTACTTTACGAATTAGTCCTGTTGAACTCCATTGGTTTAGGTTTAGCTATTTTTTTTAAACACCTAATACTACGTTAGTTTGTCAACTAACTTGAAAGTTGACTAACTTACGATTCTTATTATTTGCCGGTCGCATATATATTTCTGTCTCAATAATAATGAAGTCAACATTATTTAAAAGCATGTCTTAGACGTTCGATGAAATATATTTTTAAGCACTTCTTTTGAAAAATGGCACGTTCATGTAGAAAGGTTCACCACCCCTGGAGCCTATCATGTAAATGATATGATAGGCTCCAGACTCCAATAAAAAAAGCTTTATTAGGGTTTAATAAATTGACATATTTTTAAGTTACTGTACTTTAAATAACAGTAAATTCTTCCCGCGTGCGGTTTTACCTACGATTCTCCCGTTGCCGTGGGAACTTCATAATTAAATAGCCTATAATAGCCTCTATAAATGGGCTATTGGCCCCCTTTTATTTGTCCTTGGGGAATTGCCTTTACGCATTCCTACCGTTGCTGCAGCGTATCTGCTGCAGTGCGCTGGCGCATGGCGGTGGGGTATGTGGGACTCGCCCTCTCCATAGCGTGGTATGCTAAACTCATACCACGAGGAGAGGACCCTACACCACTAAAACCCCCTCACTCCTACGATTCGCCGTTGGCGGGGGCCGGGTACGCAATCTGCCCCACGTTATTGGCCCCTTTGATCTAGTTAAAGCAAAATAAGTAGGTAAGTACATTATGGACTGTCAACTCGTGGTCGCGTCACAACTCAATTTAAATCAGACAGGCGCGGCGCCTAGGTGCTGTTGTGTATGTTAAGTAAAATGTGTGACATAATAATCTGAACTTATCATATATTTGCAAGGACAGTGTAGTCGACTTGTTGACTGTCGTTATAAATATGTGTGTTTGTACAAATGTTTGTAAGTTGTTGATATTTACATGTGTACTTCTTTATAAATAATCTTATTATTTACTTTATCATCTATACTTATAAAACATCGTATCATCATCATCATCATCAGCCCGTACAACGTCGACTGCTGAACATGGGCCTCCTCCCGAGGGAGGGTTTTTGCCATAGTCACCACGCTTGGCAGGCGGATTGGTGACCGCAGCGTTTCCTTGTATTGTATGATACAACATATGTATCATACAATACAAGGAAACGCTGCTGCCCGTTCCTTGGTATAGAATTGTTATAGATGATGTTATAACAATGGGGACCAACCGCTTAACGTGCTTTCCGAGGCACGGAGGGTAGTCCCCCAACCAACCAGACCCGGAAAGAAATCTTAGAATTTACACAAAGATTACCTGTCCGGCGCGTGGGGATCGAACCCACGACTTCGATATTAAAAGCGAGCCAAATACCACTAAGCTACGGAGGTTATCGTGTTAATTAATACCTTCTAACTAAAAGTTATTTAAAACGCTAATAAAAATCATCTTTACTAAACAATATATATTTACAATAATACTAGCCACTCAGTTTAAAAATCCCGATAAAAATATTGATTTAAAATTATTAGGTCTTGTTATCTCAAAACACAGATAAACCACGATAACTAGGTATTACTCTATAGAGATATACAAGAAATTATAATTATCATTATCATAATGAGGATTTGTAAAACACAGTTATTATTGCTTGGCAGTTAATTGTGTTCGAGATTATATAACGGACGTGTTCTTTGTGTCAAAATAAGTAAATAAATGTTATATTATTTATTAAACTGGTGAATTAGTGGTTATGGGAGCTGCTTTTGATACCTAGTGGTTCGATTCTTATTCGGTAAAACTATTTGTGTGAACAAACCAATGATCTATACCAGAGGTCTCCAAACTACGGCCCACGGGCCAAATCCGGCCCGCCAGTGCTATCAATCCGGCTTGCGACAGTTTAAGACTAGTGTCATCAATCTGGCCCGCGACACCCAATGTCTTATTGTTGTTACTATTGCTGTGATAAGTTGAAAAAGAAAACACAAAATGATAACTACTCGGTCGTACACTATGCGAATAGTCTAAAAATGAGAGTAAAGTTAAGGATAGAAAAATTAAAACTGTTTTGGCCCTTCGAACATATTGAATCAATCGTTATGGCCCTAAGGCTTCAAAGTTTGGAGACCCCTGATCTATAATAATATACAAATCTATACTAATATTATAGAGCTGCAGAGTTTGTTTGTTTGTATGATTGTGTGAACGCGCTAATCTCAGGAACTACAGGACCGATTTCAAAAAATCTTTCAGTGTTAGATAGTCCATTTATCGAGGAAGGTTATAGGCTATATTTTATTTTCAAAAAAAATTATCCGTATCCGTATCCGGGATCCGTAAATAAAATTGCGATTTTAACATTTAACACCTTGTGTTACCCAAGGTGTAAAATGGAAAACCTATTTATGCGTGCGCTGCAAAAAATATTGACAATAGAACAAAATGACGGGTTTGTAGGTCTTATTAAGATCTACAAAAAAGTCCGTGAGAGCACATATCTAACTATCATAGTTTAGTCACAATAACCGCTTTTATGTTCATAAAAAATACTAAATCGTCTCTTAAGACAAAATTTGTCCCTAGAGAGTTAACAGGACAGCATGAAAATTGGCGTGTGCTAAACGATACAGACATACGTTTAAGTGTGCCAATTAGCATAGTTTTGTGGTGCCATTTTTTAAAGCTTCTAACTTCTTTTACAGTATAATATAATTGGAACCAACGAAGATAGTTGTTCTGATTATGAGTGAGATTTGTGTCTGTGAAGTAAGTGTTTGTGAAATCCCCCCGACTCAGATGTTAATTTCCCAGTTTTTTTTTTCGGTTGGACATGTCTACGTAGGTAGCCACGAGGCTTTTGCTACTTCACCGGGCATATATTTCCCAGTGCGGGAGTTGTCTTTTTAGAGAAAATGTAATTTTGTGTTGATTGTTTTATGACTTAAGTTTAATTAAACATTTTGTAGTATTCATTGAAATACATGTTGGTACAAAATACAACAGACGTTGCCATTTAATTTTTTTAAGTTGCCACTTAAATGAATAAGTATTTTTGCATTTTAGAAAAACGAATAAAAAAATCAATAGAAAGTTGTTTATTTTTTATAAACAACTTTCTATTGATTTTTTTTATCAAATTATGAAAAACTGTAATTTTTATTAAGAAATTTCTAGTTCTATTTCAAAAATGAAAGTCTTGAATAGCGTGTGTCATGGAATGGAGTACAGCATACTTACAAAAAATTTTAACTATTATTTTACCTGCGTTACTCTGCTCCACTGGGTCGGAGCGTGAATTTATGTAGCTTATATGGTAATCGGGCTTATTAAGTATCCCCGTGCAAAGTTTCAGCCAAATCCAGTGTTTTTAAAAAGATCACTAGCAGAGTTCTGCAGTCTACTAGTATTCTTGTTAGCCCTTCGTGCTAAGCTAAAATGCTTGTGTTACGAGTGGGTTCACGTCGGTAGTGCAATGGGTGGGGTTCGAACTGGCGTTGCTTATAATAAAAAAAAAACTTAAAATTTACACAACGATATCTAATGCAGTGTATTGTAAAAAAAAATCTATATACGTGAAGCAAAACTTTGTTCTTATTAATGTTTTTAAAGCCAGTCTATCCGTGACCACGACTGGTGTAACCATGTCGAAACGTCGAATTATTAAAAATTTAATGATTTACCTTAAAATTTTCCGGTTGAGACCCGTGTCTTGGAGGAGTATAAAATTTCGCACATCTATAGTTTTTACTTAAATTAACATTCATTTAATTTAATTAATAGTAAAATCTAATTTAAAAATACAAAATATCTAGTATTAATTCCGCTAAAAATGTGTCTATATGCTGTAAGGATTTTTTTTAGATAAATTAGATTAATTTAATTAAAAAGACAAAATATCTAGAGTTAATTAGGCTTAAAAAATGTGTCTGCTGCAATGCTATTTTTGCACCGACCCCGCAAAAATTATGCTCATGCAGAAAAGAAAAATAAAACATGCAAAAATACTATCACCAGCCGAAGACACGTGTTTCACTCCTCCACGGAGCATCATCAGGGTGATGTTGACTACACGAACGGTAAAGCGCAAAAAAAAAAAAAATTGCGTTAATATAAATGGTATGAAATAACTCAATAAAGGCTGTATATAGGAAAAGGAGTGTTGTTTGCTAGTATTTTTGACCACTCTTCTAAATAACCACCTAAATATAAAATAACTCAAACTTAATTAGAATTCTCAAACACAGTCAAGTTAGTAGTAAACTAGTAACAATTAAGTGAACCTTTTTGTTGGTTCTACAATTAAATAACTACCATTATGTTTTTAGTTTCACAACTAACAAATTAAAGTCGACAGTTGGTATGTAAATAGGGGTTTGTACTCTATCGTCTGAACTCGCTAAAATACTTGAAAGAGGAATGTGGCTAAATTTATCTAAACTTCGACTAGTTCTGTTTTCTCTTTATAGTTCAAGCGGCCATAGTGCAATGCTAGGACTCTGTCTAGCGATTATGTGGTCGCCGTTTCGATCCCCACTCATTGCACTTCCGACGTGAACCCACTCGTAATACAAGCATTTTAACTTAGCACAAGAAGTGGGCTAAAACATTATATAGCTAGCAATGTTTTAAAAAAAAAAGTTTTACCACACGCAATAACAAGGAACGAAGTAGCTAGATCTATTCCCTAAACACTTTAGTTCCGCGTAGCAAAATTTCATTGTCATTAAAGAGAATATTATAATAATAGGTATGCAAACAATAAATAAAATAAAATACGACTAAAAAGGTGAAATGTCTTCTTTTTCTTGCTTCTCTGAAAAAAAAACACCGGAAATAAAACGTTTACAGAAATAAGGTTTTGTGAATCCATGTGATTGAGGAAATATGCGAAGAGAAAGTAAATCGAGTGAGGAAAAAAATCGACTGGGGAAAAATGTGACTGGAAATTTTGCTACGCTATTTCAGCTATTCGATTTTCGTAATAGGTAGGATGCCATCGGTGTTACTATCAAGATATTATATTACATTTTTAAAATAGACAATATATATAATTAATTTATAAATTTAGATAGGTTTGATTTTGTGTTTAGTCCTTCATTGACCATACTCGAATTACTACTTGTAACTAAGTATAATTTCTGATATTCCAGAACCATGGCGTGTGTCGCCAACAGTACCTGCCCTGCTTACAGCACGGGTGCCGCCGGAGTGACCTTTACAAACCTGGTGACGCACTTCATGGCGGCGCAGTGTCTGATCACTGAGGATTGGCCTTACAGCCACTCTTACGACATTGACAGTAAGGAAGCCTTATTTATAATATTCGGCTTGAATATGCGCATGTTAAAGGTTTGGCTCATAGGCTGGCACCAGCGTGTGCGAGTTAAGTCTATGGTCGTCGTATTACGCTGACGACGTTTATGGCGGCACAGTGTGCGCAGTGTGTGCTCACAAAAAGTACCTTTAATGCCATTTTTCGATTGCCATCCATTGCTGAACATGGTCCTCTCATCAAGAGGACGTTGCTTAAGTCACCACGCTGGGCAGGCGAGTTAGTGTGTGCAGCATATACTCAGGTAAACGCTGCTGCCCATTACCTGGTATCCGATTGGCATAGATGATGTTATAACAATCGGAACTTACGTTATTTCCAAGGAACGGATGGTAATCCCTCAACCAACCATACCCGAAAATATTTCATTTTACATAAAGATTATTTTGTCCGGAGCCGGAATCGAACGCGCTATGACAAGGAGGTTTGGTAATTTCATTACATTTTTAGGATATCGACAGTAAGTTAGACGCCGCAATGTCTTCTACGCGGATAACATGTTGTTAGAGGCTAAGGGTATTTACATAATGCCGTCATAATATAAATGGCACAAATATATTTTTTTATAAATGAGAGTATAAATGAGTTATTTACATATTAGGAAAAAAGCCAATCTTTCTATATTTTGTGTTAAATTTCGAAAAACATCATCTTCAGCATCAACCCGTATAACGTCCACTGCTGACCATGGGCCTTCCCCCGAGGGAGGGTTTTTGCCATAGTCACCACGCTTGGCAGGCGGGTTGGTGACCGCAGTATTATATTGTTGTAACACACAAGGAAACGCTGGTGCCCGTTACTTGACATACGATTATTATAGATGATGTTATAACAATCGGGACCAACGGCTTAACGTGTTTTCCGAGGCGGGGAGGGTAGTCCCTCAACCAACCAGACCCGAAAATAAATCTTAGATTATTTACACAAAGATTTCTTGACCGGTGTTGGGATCGAACCCACGATCTCCGAAGCTTGAAGCGAGACATATACCTCACGCCGCGGAGGCTGTCGAAAAACATATTGTGTTCTTTTGTTCATTATCACGGCAGCATAGGTATGCTATTATTTTGTAAATTCACGCAGAGGTTTATGTAGTTGGGACAACATTCCAGTATTGTTGTCTGTTGCTTGCTTGTCTTGAGAGCTAAAGCCTGTTGGCTAGCTAAATAATGTCCGGCCGAAACAAAGGACGACGATTGTGGTGTTACATTTATTGTTGGTTCAAGTCAAGACAAACATTTCTTTATTCAAATTTCCCAAATCAAAAAAAAAAAAACATATTCTTATGATGCGTCCATTTCTTTTCCTACCACTAGTTTAGTACGTGTCACTCGTTTGCTGATTGGGTCATTGACCTTGTGATTTTGTTCGGTTTTCTTTTCTTTATTTAAAACTAGCGGCCCGCCCCGGCTTCGCACGGGTGGACTTTTATACCCTACCCCTGCCCTACCCTACCCCTACCCTAACCCTACCCTACCCCTACCCTACCCCTACCCTACCCCTGCCCTACCCCTACCCTACCCCTACCCTACCCCTACCCTACCCCTACCCTACCCCTACCCCTACCCTACCCTACCCTACCCCTACCCTACCCCTACCCTACACTACCCCTACCCTACCCCTACCCTACCCTACCCCTACCCAAAAGTATCCTATGTCCTTCTCCCAGTTCTTAGCTACCTCATTACCAATTTTCAGCCAAATCGGTTCAGCCGTTCTTGAGTTATAAAAAGTGTAACCAACACGACTTTCTTTTGTTTTTAAAATGTATTCTGCTATTCAGGGCGTAGACAAATCCAACGAAACAAAAACCATGAAAATTGATCTAGCCGATCTTGAGTTATAAGTGTTGTAACAAACCCGTCTTTGTTTTATATATATAGACTAGCTACAGTTGTTTTAAATAAAGTCCTCGTTTTGCTCGGATTTAATTTTCCGTATTGTCAACAAAATCTACGATAATAATAATATCGTTTGCACTGTAACAATATTGTAGTACTTAGGGTTGGTATTCAATTTCTGTTAACAAGGACAAGATGTGTGCAAATCAAGGGTTGCTAATGAGTATCCGGAATAACCATTTACGCTTATAATCCTAAAGGCCTAGTTGTAATTTATAAACTAACGCTAAAATAATATTACAAACTAAGTGACTACAATCTAAGTCACAAGAAATCTTTGAGGAAATTCTAAGATTTCTTTCCGAGTTTGATAGGTTGAGGTTGACCCTCCGCGCTTCGGAAAGCACGTTAAGGCGCTGTACCTAGTCAAAATAGGCTTCACAAAACAGTTTTTTAGCCAAATGTTTACATTTTAGAGCAGCTAATATATGTTAATCTTGATCATATTTATGGGGGGACCATTGTGTTCAAAACACGTTTTCGGTAAATTTTCTCGATAAAAAAAAACCATAAAATAACCATTTAAATTGAAATTGTAGCAATTGTAACTGTATTATTTATAAACAAATCTTGATAATATTAATAACAGTGATGTAATATATAATAATAAAGGGAACTGTTGTTTTTATTTATCGATTGGAATAAGATATTTGCAAGGATTAATGTATTAAATAACTCGAACGAGTCGAACGAAACGTTGCGCCATCGCGGCGTCTCTTCGCTTCTCTTTCATTTCTACGCGGAGCAACAGTGACAAAACTAATACGTAAAAGTCGTCTATTCACCGCGCCTTAAGCCGTTGGTCCCGATTGTTATAACATCATTTATAATAGTCGTATATAAAGGAACGGGCATCAGCGTTTCCTTGTGTGGTAAAACAGAATACTGAGGTCATCAACCCGCCTCCCCAGCAACGTGGTGACTATGGCAAATACCTTCTCCCGGGAGGAGGCCCATGTTCAGCAGTGGACGTTATACGGGCTGATGATAATAATGATGTGTAGTAGATCATTATTATCATCAGCCCGTCTTCTTTGAAAAAAGATGACTAAAACAATTTTAATTTCATGTAAGTTTATAACCGCTATGATAAAATTGTAATTGTGGCTGTATTTATACTCGTAACATAAAATATCTATAACACCTAATGTTAACCTATTGTTAACAAAAGCAATAAACAAATTGAATTTTGGTGTTTGATCTTTCAATCGCACTGCATAAAGCATATACAAAAAGTATTGCAAATTATCCAGCGCCAATACGTTTCCACGCGTGACGCGATCGAGTAAAGGGAATTACCACCCTGGGTCGAGGTATTAAAGACTTGTGCAGGTTGCTTAGTTTGTAGTATTTCAACCATTAATTAAGCCATTGTTCGCCTTAATGCCAGGTGAAGTAGCAAAAGCCTCGTGGCTAATTAGGAAAAAACAATACCGAATTGCGATTTTTAGGGTACTACAGCAGCCTGAACAAGCAATTAAGTTGCGAGTTCTGTTGTTTTTTTTGCTAATACAAGATACGAGTATACGTATTAGTCTTGTGGAGTTAAATTCAAGGCCCGCGCGGAGATGCGTGGATAGACAAGAACAAACGCGAGGAATACCTATTGGATGGTGGATTATTCTTTCAGGACCAATGTTTTGAGCAGCAATGGTTTGTACGCCAAAATTATTCTCGTTTCAGAATAGGCTATTTATAAGCTTCTTTTTTTAAAGATTACTAGCAGCGTTTCTACACATAACTAGTATTCTTTTTAACCCCACGTGCTTAGCTAAAAATGCTTGTGTTACGAGTGGGTTCACGTCGGTAGTGCAATTGGATCGAATCGGCGACCACAAGATCGCAAATCGGCCGCCGCGCCTTAGACATTGGGCTACGGCCATTTCTAGAGAATAGTTTAAACTGTTGGCGCTTAAAAAAATTGTGCTGGATGTGGAATACTTCTTGATGGTAGCCCTACGTGATATCCAGAAACAGACGCTAAGCTGTAACTGTTTTACATTGAAACTTTTAGCATTATGACGTCATAACATAACCTTTTGCTGATTATTATTGGAAGTGGTTATATCCTTTGCTGTTACAGACATTTTATTTCATTGCAAAACCTAATTTAACTTAATGTTGGAACGTTTCAGGGTGCTGGTACAAAAGTTGCGATATTTAACATACCAATTTAAGTAAACAGGATAGAAAATTTTCAACGATGCGGATTGTATACTAATTTAGAACGAAAACCGACCAAGTGTGAGTCGGACTAGTGCACGAAGGGTTCTGTGCCATTATATGTATATACAACATAAGATTTTGAAATAAAACATAATTTCAAGTTGTTGCCGTTATCAATGTCAACTAAAGAACATTAAAATCACGTTTGTTGGATTTTATTTATAGTATTTGTTGTAAAAAACAAAATTTCACCTGTGTAGCTATCATGGTAAATGAGATACAGTCTGGTGACAGACAGATAGACGGACAGCAGAGTATGAGTAATAGGGGCCCATTTTTACCCTTTGGGTATAGAACCCAAATAAACCCTAATAAAAAGTAGCCTCTGTGATATTCCAGAATATGATGTATCGACCGTAAACTATCTATCAGCCGTTCAGCTACTCTACCGTTATTGAGTAAGAAAAATCCGGACTTTCACATTTATTATATTAAAAGAATTCGATATTTAACACAGTTTTCCTACAAACATTTTTTTTGTCGAGGTAATTAGGCCTTTTCATAGGCTGATGGATGATGTTTTGAAAACGGCTTTACATGTTTTCGAAATGGATAATAAGTAGTACTTTAATTAGTCAGATCCGAAAAGAAATCTTTGTTGTGTTTTATTAAATGTACGTTGCGGCCTCCCAGACAGTACTGCTAGGCTAGAAAATTGAATGAGGTTGTAACGTATTAATTATTTTTTTTAATTTACCGGTCCGTCTGTTCACGCCTGATGTCGTGAATCGTGACCAAGGGAAATAGGGATTCATTTTTATATATGCATATACATTAACGTTCTATGTCTTTTCACATCTATAGGGGGAAGTCCCTTAACGCCGGACGGCACCTAGTGCCGGACACCCGTTCTATCGCGATAACCAATAACGCAAGTGAAACATAGATAAGTTAAAAGGGTGCGGGGCTACGTACGAATGCCAAGTAACCACATGCGCATCGTCAGTGGCGCGCATAGCAATGCCAGGAGCGTTTTTTTGCAGATTTTGGAGGGAACATACTGCATCATTTCAGATTCGGATAAGTATTACGGACTTGTTTTTGTGTTTAGCTGCCTATGTTTAGTTTATTTTTACTAAGTATATTATTCGTTTACTTTTAATGATAACAGTTTTTGTACATTTATGAAATAGTTTAGGTTTGTAAAAAAAACAACTGTAACGGTGTCCTGTCCCGTAGTACCGGATACCAAATAGTCCCGTAACGCCGGACAGTGAGTATGATTTTTTAAATTTGGTAGTATTAAAATTACCATAGTACTTATTGTGCCTACGAGGTTTTAGATATCAGAACGCTCAGGGAAAAATGAAGGACAAGAAAAAAGGGTAGTGAGATGAAAATAATTTACAAATTGCGATTACTAAAATTTCGAGAAGTTGGTATTCAAGAAGCTGCGACACGATGCAATATGCAAAAAAGTATATTACATGATTTTTTGTAAATCATGTAATCAAGGTCATCTCCATACAAAGTTGTTGTCGAAACAAAAGAGGATGAAAAAAAAATAGACGAAAAAATTGGAAAAAAAAATTACAGGTATAACCGAGGACCGTAATTAAGCTATAAAATTTGAAAGACATAGAAAAGAAAGGGCAACGAGTTTGTTTCGAGGAAATTGTCAAAACTATAGAAAACGTTTAGTTCAATAAAACACAAAATATAAAAAGGAGAAAAAACAAAGAAAACAACTAAAGCACGCAAATCTACCTATTCGGTTCATTTAGATGACCAAGACGAAGACTGCATGCAGTGCTACATATGCCAAGAGTGGGCACATGAGGCCTGTCCTGACATTCCACAATGATTAAATGGTTAAACTTGTGATAGTTGTTAAATATTCGGTTCGCGATGAATTCCGTCCGGTACTAGGTGCCACTTTCAAAAACTGCGTTTTTCCTCACATAAGTTTGATCTATAATTTTGAGTAAAATTTATGAAGAAACTGCATTTTTGATTATTTATTACAATTTAAAAATTTGTTAATTTTGGTAATCCATAAAGAACAACATCGTTTTCTGAACATATATTTTTTTATTTTAAAAAAAACCTTATATGTCCGTCACTCGGGGACTTCCCCCTACTATCTATACTAACCCATACTTCTATACTTATATTATAAGGAGGAAAGATTTGTATTTTTTTGTGTATGTTTGTAATGAATTAACTCAAAAACTACTGCGCCGATTTTTAAAATTCTTTCACCATTGGAAAACTACATTTACCCTGAATGGCGTAGGCTGTATTTAATAATGAAGTTCCCACGGGAGCGGGAGTTACGCGGGTGAAACCGCGCGCGGGAAGCTAGTACAGTATAAGTTGGGTGAGAGTTTAGACGATTGCAGGATACGAGTTTATCCTCTCATCAAGAAGATGTATAAACTGTCTTTAGTAGATAAAGACAGACATACATCTTCTGAATTCCTACTAAGCTCATCCAAAGAGATAGTTATATTACTACGTTAGTTCATTGTTTTCAGGCGGTGAGAAGTTTGACTTTATCATCGTTGGCGCGGGCACAGCTGGATCGTTGCTAGCCAACAGACTAACTGAGGTGGGGCATTGGAAGGTACTGCTCCTCAACGCAGGTGGTGACCCTCCCATGGAAAGTGTGGTAAGTATACTTGATGGAACATTACAATTTGTACATGAGGGCCAGGACCCTGGTAAAAATATAAATAAAAAAAGAAAAAGTTAAATGACCTGACCAAGCCAATGAACCCTATACACTTGATGTTCAGCGGCATAGAGTTCCAAATAGAAGGACAGCTAGTGCCTCTATTTGGAGATCTAGTAGATATGTATATCACAAGCCACCCTTATCCTGCCAACCCTTCCCTTTTCCTTCCCATAGAACTGGTCACGTTAGTCACGCACAACATTAATCAATAATCTCATTTGAAGCGCTTAGGTACCCAGTTGGGCAGCTTATTGAGATAACTTTATTAAAGGTTCAAATAGAGATCATCATAATAGAGAATCTGTTGACATCAATAAAATATTTTTTGATTTCAGATTCCTAACTTCTCGGGAGTAGTTCATAAAACACGCTATGCGTTCAATTATTATACTGAAGAAGACGAAACTATTAACCGAGGAAGTATTGGTCAAAGATCTTTTTGGCCGCGAGGAAAAGTACTTGGAGGTACAGGCTCCATCAATGGTATGCTACATATGAGAGGCAGTGAGGGTGATTATAAACCTTGGCATACCGAAAAGAATGACGGTTGGGACTGGCCAACATTGAAGAAATACTTTATAAAAAGTGAAAAAATGGTAGACCCATTCATTCTCAATAATCCAGAATTAACAAAGGAGCATGGAACCGATGGAGAATTTATAGTGGATCAATTAAATTTTACCCACGGAGATATTGCTGATCGCTTGACGAACGCTTATAAAGAAATGGGCTTAACATATTTGGAAGATTTAAATGGGCCTACACAGATGGGTGTAGGTAAAATAAGAGGAAGTAATTATAAGGGTAGAAGAGTCAGTACTGCTACTGCTTTCCTTAGCCCTATAAAAGATCGTGAGAATTTATACGTTATGAAACATGCGTATGCTTACGAATTAGAATTTGAAAATAACACAAAGAAAGCTATTGGAGTTAAAGTTGTACATTTTTACGGTGAAGAACATGTTTATTATGCGAACAAAGAAATTATTTTGTGTGCTGGATCTATCAACACGCCGCTTTTGTTAATGGCATCGGGAATTGGACCAAAGGAGCATTTAGAAGATAAAAAAATAAATGTCTTAAGAAATTTGCCAGTGGGTCAGAATCTTCAAGACCATGTACGGATACCTATTCTTGTAACCATAGATACAGGAGCTGAGAAACGGGGTGAAGATTATTGGTTGAAAGCTGCAGCACAGTATTTGATCGACCAAACTGGAGCTCACGCTACCAACTACGACCAGCCCAACATTAATGCTTTCTTATCAGTACCAGCTGGTAAAAAATTGCCGGATATCCAAATTGACCACAACTATTTTTTGCCAAATACCTCTTACGTATACTCTATGTGTAATAATATAATGAATTTTAAACCTGAGATATGTAAACAATTCGCTGAATTTAATTCCGAGAAAGAATTGTTTATATTCTTCGTTTCTCTATGCAGGCCAAAATCTATAGGTAAAATTGAGATTCGTGGAATAACTAAAACTGAGCACCCTTTGATATATCCCAAATATTTTAGTGACGAGCAGGATATGGATGTATTCATAAAAGCTATTAAAAGAGTAACTGAAATTGTTAATACGCCTACATTCAAAGATATGAAAGCGGAACTAAAACGAATAAGTTTTGAAGATTGTGATAGCTTTGAGTTTGAAAGTGATGAATATTGGGAATGTATAGCTAGAACCTTGACTTACCACGTTTATCATCCTGTAGGAACTGCTAAAATGGGTAAAAGATCAGATTCTACTGCTGTAGTTGATCATAGACTTAGAGTTATTGGAGTAGAAAACTTGAGAGTGATAGATGCTAGTATAATGCCTACAATACCTAGTGTAAATGTAAATGCGGCTGTTATGATGATTGCTGAAAGAGGTGCTGATTTTATTAAAGAAGACCACAACCTCATAGGAAATAAAAAAGATGAACTATAGAATTGTGTTTTAATGACATAATGTAAGATTGAATTTGTTGAATTAAATGAAAAATATAATTATCAAGCAAGAATATATTTATTTTATATAGAGGTATGTATAATGTTTCTCAATATTCTTAATGAAAAATAATTTTTATATCGATGCTCGTCAGCTACGCTATTCCTCTTCTGATGAACTAGACGATCTTGGGAAACGGCATTGACTCTTGGCGAGACTTATCTGGCTACCAATATCCAACTTTCTGTATCTTTTCTTTCGTTTTACTTCTTTACCCATTCTATCGCAAATATCAATCATACTGTCCCTTAATTCTATTGGCAGGTCTCTCACAATTACTTCTTTTAATAAATTGTCTGTTACCTCTCTGTTTATACGCGAAGGTTTTGTCATTTTACCTTCGTTGGTCCATTTTTTAAGTTTTACGATTGGATTTGACAATTCTCCTCTTGACCATTTCTTGTAAAAGCAGAAAGTCACATGAATGCAACAAACTAATAAAAGTATTGCTCCACTTACAGCTGCAATATATAAACATATTGAAAATATGGCTTTTTTGTAAAATGTTTCATAGGCTGTTATTTCATTACAATTGTCATTCATCGCTGGCCATAATTTTCCTTCTAATAAGTCTTTCAGTAAGTTCAAATTTTGCGATATAGTTGAGCAGTTGGATTGCACCTGTAATTTAAGAATATTTACTGTCTTTATTGTCTCGGTTACCACACCCATGCCTGTGTTTATGGCATACATGTCTGCGATACTGAAAGGATGCTCTAGATCCCTACACAAATTACTTCGAGGTACATAAACAAAGTCTGGAAGTACTTTATTAATATCAGTCGGGCAAATTGGTGCTGCCATACATTTATTACCATGAATATCATAAAACGGTCTTTGCCCTGAATACTTATGGTCACAGTTGATTGGTAAGCATTCATTCAAAGTATCTTGATCTATAGATAGACATGCTCTTGTTTTCTGATCATTATAAGCTTTCAAATAATGAGGCTTTCGGTTATTAGTGAGTTTAGTATCAAACGTGATGTTAATATGATATTTTTTAGATAGAGGTGCATGTCCACACTTGAAATTGACAACGAATTCACAGTTTCCAACTTGATCGTATTGGAATAAAGTAGGATATATAAAAACAAATGTTTTTCTTTCTTTAGGTAAGATTATCGTTGAAGCTTTTCCAAATATATTGTTAGAACTACAATCACTTATTTTGTCAGAGAGACAACACATTTTTGGTATTGTGTGAGCCTTGCAAGCTGCGACGTGGTGGTTATTTTCCATGTCTATATAAAATTGTAAACCTACTGAATCTTTTTCTAGTGGAAATAATCCTTTGTCTAACACTGAGAGAGATGCTGTAACTTCTTTTATAAATATTTTTGCTGAGATTATATAAATGTAAGTGAAGAAATAAACAAGCATTTCTTGCTTCACGTGTCCTGTTGACAATATTATAGAATATAAGTTATGGTATCCAAAAGAATGAAGTAATAAAATCTCTTTGACGTTTTATGTAAAAATGAAAAATGCAAGTATAAATATCATCATCATCATCAGCACTCCACTGCTGAACATGGTGCTCCCGGAGTACGGTATTTGCCATAGCCACCACGCTTGGCAGGCGGATTGGTGACCGCAGTATTATGTTGTACCACACAAGGAAACGCTGATATACGATTATTATAGATGATGTTATATCTATCGTGACCAACGGCTTAACGTGCTTTCCGAGGCACGGAGGGTAGACCTTCAACCAACCAGAACCGGAAAGAAATCTTAGAATTTACGCAAAGATTTTCTGCCCGGCGTGGAGATCGAACCAACGACCTCCGAGATTTAAAGCGGGCCAAATACCATAAACCATACATAGTATAAATATTTTGTGGGCTATTTAATACTTCAGAATATTAGAAATCTATTTATATCGGTGTGTCATCATGTTGATGGTGGCTAGGATCCTTCGCTCAGTTTCACCTGTATAACTATAGAAATTTCATAATAGGTATCTTGTCACCATAAGAAAGGTAAAATACCTTTCTTATGGTGACAAAAACTAGCGGCCCGTCCCAGCTTCGCACCGGTGCATAGTAAATAATATAGCCTATGTTACTCAGGGATAAATTAGCATTCTAATGGTGAAGGAATTATCGAAATCCATCCAGCAGTTGTTAATTTATTTGAAATAAACATAAAAAAATGCAAACTTTTCCTCTTTATAATATTAGTATAGATAAAGATATACAAGGTGTAACGGAAAGGGTATATACATAGAAAGAGCAAGGCTTCTTTGGATCATAACAAACCTATATTTTATTTTTAAAAAAATTAGGGATCCGTAAGAAAATTGCGATTTTGAAACCCAAGGTGTAAAAGCGAAAACCTATTTATGCATGCGCTGCAAAAACTATTCACAACAGAACAAAATGATGTACTACGGGTTTGTAGGTGTTATTAAGATTTACAAAAAAGTCCGCGAGAGCACATATCTAACTATCATAGTTTAGTCACAATAACCGCTTTTATGTTCATAAAAAAATTTTTAATTCGTCTGAAGAAATAAACTACGTATGTATATCGTAATTATTAATCCTTATCCAAATTAAGCATTATGTTATCAAGGGTATTTATGTAGACCTGCCTCCTTGCGGGGTCCCCTCCGTGGGACCTGGAGGCGGAGGTTTTAGCCACCGCGTACCGGCGGAGGTGTGAGGGGGTGCGTTCTGGCCGCGACCCCTTCCCGGAGGGTGTTGCATGAAACCCTCCAGATATGGCAGGAGCGGCTAGAGGTCGCGCCGCGGAGCGGATTACGTACGGTGGAGGCGATTCGGCCCCATCTAAAAAAGTGGGCCGGTCGCCGTCACGGCGACGTCACCTACCACGTTGCACAGGTAGTAACAGGCCATGGCAGCTTCGGCCACTACCTGTGCAACGTGGCGCAGAGAGAGCCGGACACTCGCTGTCACCACTGTGACTGTGCCGACGATACGGCACAGCACACGGTGGTGGAGTGTCCAGCGTGGGCCAGCGAGCGGGAGGAGCTCGTTGGCGTGGTGGGAGACGACCTCTCGCTGCCGACCATCATTTCGAAGATGGTCCAAAGCGAGAGGTCGTGGGAGGCGGTTGCCTCCTTCTGTAGACAAGTAATGTCACATAAGGAGGCCGCGAAGCGGGAGAGGGAAGTAGATCCCTCCGCCCACGGCGTGTTGGCCGTCGGCGGCGGGCTGAAACCCGCCGCCTACCACCCTAGGCTCGGCCTCGGGGAGTGGGGGACATGGGCCCCGCTCCCTTCGAGGCTGACCCATGAGGAGTAGGGACGCCTCTACACTCCAGGCGTCCCTATAATTGGGCAAATGGGCCACTGTAAGTGTGGCCCTGGAGATCCCGCGGTACCAAATTGGCCGCGGGTGCCGTCGGGGGGCCGGATTGCTCATGCGTACCCGGCCCCCGTCAACGGCGGATCGAAGGAGTGTCCGGGAGGTTTTAGTGATTGGTAGGGTCCTCTCCTCGTGGTATGAGTTTAGCATACCACGCTATGGAGAGGGCGAGTCCCACATATCCCACAGCCAACGCGCGAATACGCTGCAGCGGCGGTGGGAATGCGTAAAAGCATTTACACCCGGACAAAAAAAAAAAGGTATTTATGTAGAAGAAAAATACTTTTTGTTTTATTCCAATCGGACATTTCGTTGAGAAATTATCACGAGTATAAAAACGCAAAGAATTGGTACCTAATAATGAGTTATTTGCCATAATAGATAAAGCTGAAGAGTTTGTTTGCTTGAACGCGCTAATCTCAGCAACTACTGGTCCGATTTGAAAAAATGTTTCAATGTTAGATAGCCCATTTATCGAGGAAGGTTATAAGCTATTTTATTATAAAGTTTCTACGGGAACGGGAGTTACGCGGGTGAAACCGCGCGCGGAAAGCTAGTAATTAATAAAATGCGACGTTACTTTGCGGAATTAACACTAGATATTTTGTCTTTTTAAATTAGATTAAAAGAGAAAACGCAAACGCATCAAGAAAAGAGAGAATATTTGATTAAAAAACGTATCTACATCAATTATTACTAACATGGCACAGCTCATAGCCATTATTCCGTAAGAGTAACGATTACTGTAATTAGAAAGGATTAATTAATTTACTGCGGGTAAAAGCCGTTTAGTGGTACACGTAAATGTGAGGAACGTAAGTGTATAATCAAACATAATGGATTAAATTATGTGGGCGTTCAATGTGCTTGTTCTATAGATGTTTATTTAAAACTAGCTTTCCACTCGCGGTTTTATCCGCCTTCCTCGATAAATAGGTTATCTAAAATTGAAAGAATATTTCAAACTGGCAGCGCCCCGCGGTTTTACGCGCGTTACTCTGTTCCAGTAGGTCGGAGCGTGAGTATTTGTAGCCTATATGTTAATTAGGTTATTAACTATCCCCGTGCAAAGTTTCAGCCAAATCCATTCAGTAGTTTTTCGAGTGAAAGAGTAAAAGACATCCATCCATACTCACAAACTTTCGCGTTTATAATATTAGTAAGGATCAGACCAGTAGGTCCTGAGATTAACGCGTTCATTCAAACATACTCTTTAGCTTTGAATATTAATATAAGATATAGAGTAGAGTAATACTAATGTGCATTAAAAATACATTATTTTTAATTGATTATAAAAAAAAAACATTACACATACTAGCATGTATTTGACACACACGTATATCCTACACTCTACTGTTTATTGATAAATTTTATGGTCAAAGTTCAAATTTATGATTTAAGTTAACTATGTACGAATCTCGACCGCTAGGTGACCACTAAAAATGGTCGAACATCGACCACTGGGCGACCATTAAGGCGCAAACACATTATTAAAACGCGACGCGACGCCTCGTGTCGACACCTGATATGCACCGTGCGTCAGTGCGCGCGTGGCGTCGTGTCGGGTGTTCATAGTGTGATTCTGGTCTATAGAAAACAATACATTTGATTCGACTCAAAACGCATCGCGTTTCATCAGGTCGCGTCGCGTTTTAAAAATATGTTTCAGCCTTTAGGCTGCCTGTCCACCGGAGCGGAGCTAGGCTGCGGAGTGGAGAAACTGAGAAATATTAACCAATAGGATTGCACAAAATCTCGGAGCGGAGATTTTGTGCAATCCTATTGGTTAATATTTCTCAGTTTCTCCACTCCGCAGCCTAGCTCCGCTCCGGTGGACAGGCATTATTCTCTTTATTTTCAGCAAACTCATAGACAACAATAAATTATAGATAGGTTTTATTAAAGCAACACACAAATCCATACGCCACAGCAATCCGAATTTAAATACCAATTTATCTTATCATTTCAGAGTCGATTCAAAATAGCAAAGCCATAAAACTGAAATAATAAGGTTTCTGATTGATTCTCTTTATCTGATAGAGAGTCAACAGACACCGGCCAGAGACAATAGAACCGAGTTTAAATTTTCCAAAGGGAAAGGCTCAATTCGAGCCGGGAATTTGCATATTGTTCTTTAAATGACACAGTAAATTATTTTACTTGGTAAAGATAGAGTCATTTACTCTTTAAAAATATTATGGAAATTGTTCTTATGTACCTACCTAGATTTATTTAAAACGACTTTTTGTTGCCCGCGATTTCATCCACACAGATTTCCATTTATCCATACAAACGCCTTCGTTTTTCATCCTCTTAGGGGTGGTTTTTAGGGTGCATCATATATATATATATATATATATATATATATTATATATATATATATAATTTTTTTTGTTGTTGTCCTGGGGAAATGTATTTACGCATTCCCACCGCCGCTGCAGCGTATTCGCGCGCTGGCGGTGGGATATGTGGTACTCGCCCTCTCCATAGCGTGGTATGCTAAAATCATACCACGAGGAGAGGACCCTACAACCACTAAAACCTCCCGGACACTCCTTCGATCCACCGTTGGCGGGGGCCAGGTACGCATGTGCAATCCGGAATAAACCGTTACACCCCTGTAGCGACATCTACAGTAGCCGCATAACATCACAACACAACTAGCAGCGCCATCTACCACCTAGCATCCCAACTAACCTGTATCGCGCAAGACAAATTCTCTAGCCAATTCGAACATATACAAGTTCCGAACAGTAACAAATGGCCGTCGCGGCGTCGGCCGCCGAGCATACCACCTCGCCTGGCAAAGAAGATCTTCATTTGCTGTAGAGGACCACCTCCAACCGTTCCTCTACACCCCTCACGCGTCTTGTCTACATAGCCGTCTATCATAGCCAAATTGCTCCGAACAACTAGACCCAAAAAAGTTTTGAAAAACCATTCTGTGTCATATAATAATGAAAGGGCTCGTTATGAGGATCTCAAATATATTTTTATTATTATTGCAAAATAAATAATTTTGATTTTATTCATGAAAGAATACGAAAATTGATAATCAAGGTGGGGACTAAAATTCCTCTCAAATCAACTTCAATTTCATTAAGTCTCAGATATCATTTTAGTTTTTTTTTGTTTCTGCCCATATTTTCAAACCCATGTATAAACCAGCGTACGTCAACTTTAATTAAACCTCTCTAGATTTTAATACATAAAATCTAAGTCAATTTTCTTCGCCAGCTCATCTTCGACATAATCAACATCGTTACAAAAATTGATAGCTAAATGCAATCAAGATACATTGCGGACATGCGCTCGCTTCTGCATCTCGAGCACAAATGAGATTGTCGCGGTAGTGGCGCCAGCGGAGGCGACCGCAAACTTGATTTCCGTGCTCTTCCCGATAATTATCGGAAATTGGCGGGCACGGCGCGACCGCGCTAGAACCACATCTAATTATGGACGATTAAATTTAATTAACACGGCTTTATGAGATTGGGATGTAATGTACAGGAAGTTTACTTTTTGCTTAACAGCGATTGATTTAGAAATGTTTGAATTGAATACGCTATCTGTATATAAATGAATATCTTTTGAATTCCCTCGTAGGTATAGAGATCTCTTTAGAAATAAGTACATAATAGGTACCTTAGTATAAGACTATACGTCTGTCTTTGTTTTTTTTATATTCTGTGTGTATATAAATTCTGTGTGAAGTGATTACGTTAGTGAAGAAACGAGAATGTTATTTTTTGGTCCAAAAATAATTAAAAAAAATAAAAGTATGACCCCAAGCCTGCCACATGGTCAGTTTGAAAGATCATCTAAAATACGATATTTTTTGTACAGAATCAAAAAAATCTGTCCTGCAGAAATCCAGATAAAAGCAAATAATTAGTCTTTAGAAAAAAAAAAAAATAACTCTTAAACTTCAGGTTCGGTTTTGTTGCGTCTTTGCACACATAGTAACTTCATATGAATGAGTCGATCCACAATGGGTTCATGCTTGGGGACTACAGATTTTTTTTGGACCAGGGCTCATAGTAAAAAAAACATTGTCCTTTCTTAAAAATATTTTATTTTATTTCATTTTTTTTATTAACGTTACATAACGTCCTTATTTTACTATTTACTTTTAATTCTACATGTCTGTCATGTGTAGCAATTTTGCCACGTTCTTCATTAATTACATTCCAATAGCATATTAAGACAAAATGTTATAAGTATCAATGGAATACTGTTCTCATCTTTGGGATGGGTCTGCTAGATATCAGCTGGATGCGCTGGACTCATTGGAGCGCCGAGCGAAGAGAGTCATAGGCAATAACTCACTTGTGGAGGCAAGTCTTCAGAGCCTCAAACACCGTAGAAGAGTAGCCGGCCTATCGGTTTTTTATCGGTTACATTTCGGGGAGTGTGCGGAGGTTCTACATAACCTGATACCCCCTCTACCCTTCCATCACCGGACGACCAGGCGCGGCAAGCGGTTTCACCCTTATGTTGTAGACATTCCTTCAATACGCACGAAGCGATTTGCTTCTTCTTTCATAATGCGGACGGCTAAGGAGTGGATTTCTCTGCCGGGGTCTGTTTTTCCGGAACGCTATAATCTGGACATCTTTAAAGCTAAAGTGAACAGACACTTTTTAGGCACGCGTGAATCATCATAGGCCTTATCTTCGCCTTCCATCAAGCGAGATTATGGTCAAACGTAAGCCTATATTTAATTTTTTTTTAAACTAGCTGTTCAGCGCAATTCACCCGCGTAGAATCCGTTCCCGTGGAAATCTCGTCGCAAAATATTGTCCTCGCAAATAATGTGACTTTCTAAAGGTAAATGAATTGAAAATCAGTACAGTGGATCCAGAGATTCCCCTTACAACCTCATAAACCCACAAACATTACCTCTTTATAATATAAATAAAACGAGCTTTAACTAAACGGCAAATAAGGACTTTTGATTATACTGGGTGACTTTTTTACCGTCTTGAAAATAATAGGGCGTGATATGTATATGAAATAGATACCTAAGGCATAGTTATTTTATCTTTTTTTTTAACTGACATATTGTGAAAATTGTAACGGTAAAAATGCGTACCTAAGTAGGCAGTTACGCTATTTCGCTCATTCTTTTCATTCATGCGTAATTGCGGCCAAGGTATTAAAGGCACCAATTTTATTACTATGCACGCGCTATGTAAGGTGTGTTTCTTGTAAGTAATTTATAGATACTCTAATTACCGAAATACTAGTATAAATATACTGTGGTCTATAGATTATATTCCACTTACACAACACACCATATTATTATCAAGACGGTAAAAAAAGTCACCAAGTATATTGGAATACCAGTTGTAATATCTATATAATGAAGTAATTTTGTGTTAATTCTAAATTTTTTTAATCAATACATAGTATAAAACAAAGTCGCTTGCCGCTGACTGTCCGTCCAAAGGTGCAAAGCTGATGTATCATACATATAAACATTCCTCTTGAATCACTCTATCAATTAAAAAAGCCGCATCAAAATCTGTTTCGTCGTTTTAAAGATCTAAGCATACATAGGGACGGATAGACAGTGGCAAGCGACTTTGTTTTATACTATGTAGTAGTATGTAGTGATTATGAAGTTCCTCGAGGAACGGCGCGCGGAAGCTTGTTGGTACAATACACCCTTTGGACATCAAGGCAAATAAAGGAATTCATCCATTTTCCTAAGACCATTGTTTGTAATTACCATTATCTCTGGGTCTGTATTAATGACTCTCAAGACGATACTTTGTGTAAAAACCCTCTAATTCTCTTCCAATTTCCAATTCTATTTTTCTTAGTAAATACTTTAAGTAAACTTCCATAGAACTAATCGAAGAAAAGGGAATTTTCCTAAGCAAATATTATTTTAACGGAAAACGAAATTTTCTTTAAAAGTTAAACAGAACTACCTAAAGGTAATACTACCTATAGGTAGAATTTCTATTACTCGTCATTTTACAAAGTTAAGTTTTTATTAACAAATAGCTTCCCGCGCGCGGTTTCACCCGTGTAACTCCCGTGGGAACTTCATAATGCTATATATAGCTATATAGCTTATGTCACTCAGGGTGAATAAAGCTTCCCAATGGTGAAAGAATTTTAGAAATCGGCACAGTAGTTTTTTAGTTTATACATTACAAACATACACACAAAAATACAAATCTTTCCTCTTTATAATATTAGTATAGAATAGCGACCCGCCCTGGCTTCGCAGGGGTGTTTTATAGCCTTTGTTACTCATGGATAATGTAGCAATGTAAATATAATTGTGAAAGGAAGACGTGAGTGGATGAAGGTGATAAGTCACGTAATTTAAATTTGGAGTAAATAGAAAGTTAAAGTTTCACTTTAATTTTTTGAGATAAGTCGCTACAAAATTAAGGATTGTATTAAACTATGATGCCAAGTTGTGAAATTAACTGGAAATGTTAATGGTATGAAAGCAACCAAACTAATTTATAATTTTTCATAAACAAAAGTAAACTTTCCTGCAAGTTTAGATATTGAAAATGAGCTGGTGCTAAGATGAATGTTATTGTTTCGTAAATCCTTAAATGGACGGTTTAAGATCTGTAGTCGTATTGTATTGACATATTACCTTCATCTATGCAAAAAAACACAAAAACTTGAAAATGCGACATATCACCTTCATCCACTCACGTCTTTTTTATCGAAATCCGTTCAGTAGTTTTTAAGTTTATTCGAAACAAACATACAAAAATACAAACTTTTTCTCTTTATAATATTAGTATAGATTACTATAGATAATATAAAAGCGAGCAAAAAATAAATATTTATATGTAATTACCACGCTTTTAGTCTATGAGGTGGTGGGTTTGATCTCTACGGCGAACAAGAAATCATTGTGTAAAGTCTAAGATTTATTTCCGTGCCTCGGAAAGCACGTTAAGCCGTTGGTCCCGATTATTATAACATCATCTATAATAATCGTATATCAAGAAACGGGCAGCAGCGTTTCCTTATGTGGTACAACATAATACTGCGGTCACCAATCCGCCTGCCAAGCGTGGTGACTATGGCAAATACCCTCCCCAGGAGGAGGCCCATGTTCAGTAGTGGAAGTTATACGGGCTGATGATATATAATATAACAGCAATGCAATATAAATGCGACGGTATTCCTATACTATGTATTAATTACTATACAATGCAGAACTTACTTAAAGGGAGTACTGTAGTCACCACAAACTTGAGTCGTGGTCCTTACCCCGTAAGGGTGCCCGCAAGCGCGTGTTGCTAGAATTTAATAGAATTTGGCTGAGTACGTCCGATCTCGCCACTTGACCGGTCATTACACTTTAAAATATGCTAAAATATTTTTATATTTTTATTTATAAAATTTTTGAATAAAATAAATATAGCAAATAGATATTAACGTTAATATTAAGAGCATAGAGCTCATTTACTAACACAAGACTGACAGACTTGCTAGAAGTCTGTTGTACCTGTTAATAAATTTAGGTAAACATAATTTAATAGTAAATGTGACCTATTTATAATTAATTTTATATGCATTGTGAATTTTCTTGACAAGTACAAGTGTATGTACCTAAGTGCTGAATAAAAATCGTTTGTTTAGTTTAAGCTGTATTTAAAGGGATTAAAAAGGTTTTATTAATAATTGAGTCATAGACAAACGAAAATCCCACAAGTAAAACACTTTGATGTGACTTAAATATCGTAACATTGTAGGTATTTGTCACCGTCACTGTCAAATCAAAATCCAAACAAAACATGTTTAAATTACTTATTACTTTCTTCGCGAAAACTGTAACTGAAAATTGTTCCATCGATCTGGGTACTGATTTAAAATGATACAACTGCCCAAATTGTATGGGGACACTGTTAAAACTGATGATTTATGCAAGTAAATAATTGTTATATTCTTGACAAAACTTTTTCGATTCCTGCAGAATTTCCATGCTTGTGTTTCGTTACAAACGAATGGAATTTTCTATAAAAATGATTAAAAATGTAGTGTATTATTAGTGATTAAACGAACTTACCTGTACGTGAAGTTCTATCATAATTATACAAAGTGCTTCGTTCTCGAGATGAGTAACCTGTAAGAATATTTAATTATTTGTTCAGTCAACTTGTAGTAGTAGCCCCAGCTATCATCACTCCACTGTATTTGAGGGTAGTTGTATATATATTTTTTTTCTACCCTACGTAGCTATCCTCTCGGTGCCCCCGGCCTGGTCGTTCATTTAGTTTGGAGCAAGAAATCACTCCATTAAATAGATATTTCCGAAAACATCGGGATAAGTACTCAGCAAGTACGGACGGGGCAGGGTGGGCGTTGATTACTCATCTCTTCGAACGAAGCACTTTGTATAATTATGATAGAACTTCACGTACAGGTAAGTTCGTTTAATCACTAATTATACTCGTGCTTCGTTCTCGAGATGAGTAACCTGTAAGAATATTTAATTATTTGTTCAGTCAACTTGTAGATTTTGAGAGTAGGTACTTGAGGAAATATCAGTAAAAAACAGAAGTTGTAACATTTGTTTTTATTGACAAGTTATTTAAGTTCAAGTGAGTTATTACTCTAATTAAACAATGAATTAACGATATTTAACGTACTAGTCATTTATAATCAACCTAGCAAGAGAATCACTATGATTATCAACAATAGTCCTATCGTAGAACCTAGCGAATGTGGAAGATGTACCGCTCCAGCCCGCAGTTTTGCGGATTGTGTCCACACTGAGACCAAGACGGCGCGCGCGAGACGTACTTGCATGTCTCGTACTGTGCGCGCTGAATATCGTTACATCTACTCCACATCCTTCTAGTGCCGATTTTATCCATCGACTAATTGATTGAGTACCAACAATCGCGTGAGGCTTTCTGTAGCTAATAAAGAGGAAATTACAATCACCTCTGAGTCCTCTTGTTCTGTCTAAATAAGCGAGTAAGGTATTAGCAGGACAAATGTGCGGTTTCTGTCTAAAAAACGGTAAGCACAGAGTCGGTTGATTAGCGCCGACACGCGAGGTCTTAATAAGATCCGGTATTTTTATAGTAAGTTGTAAATTTGATTCTTCTATGTTTTGTATACATATTTTGGATAAAGTCTGTACCCTATGTGCTGTCGTTAATGCCAGCAGCATGGAGCATTTTTTGGACAATCTTTCTAAAGATAGCTCATCGTTGGGGTACCACTTTGCGAGCTTTTCTAGAACGAGCGATGTGTCCCAGGTAACATCATATTTAGGGGCTGGAGGTTTTAAACGAAATACCCCTTTGAAAAAACTTTTGACTCTGTCTTCGTTTGATACGTCTGATCCCATTAACATAGCTAAAGCGGACCTATAAGTGTTTAAAGAACCGTACTGCGAACCAGAATTAAATAAATATGTAAAGAATGACAAAATCGAGGGAATAGATTCTTCATAAAAATTTAGGTGATTATCTCTTGAATATATAAACCAACGCTTAAGGCACACATCATATTGTTTCATAGAGTTGGATGACAGGGATGCAAGCATGATGTCTATAGAATCTGTAGGGACGTCTCGTCGCAGTAGTGCCGTCCGGAGAGCACTCCTGCAACCAGGGTAAGACTCGACTGAATGTTGCCTCGGCTGGAATGAAAAACGAGGGCGTTTTCACAGGGCGTAAACTTTATGGTATCGCTAACGAGTAATCGTGTAAACACCGGAAACCATGGCTGTGTTTCCCATAAAGGTACGACCATTATTCCAGTTGCCCTATCCAGAATAATTTTCTTTAACGTTTTTAGAATTATCGATACGGGTGGAAAAGAATAAAAGAATAAACAGGACCAATCTAGAGTAAAAGCATTTATCGCCACAGCATCTGGGTCTTTGTGCCACGAGACGTATCTTGTACATTTTTTATTTATTCGGCTTGCGAACAGATCAATCTCGGGTTGGCCGAAAGCAGCGGTTAACCTGTTAAAAGCCGAAGTTTCTAGTTCCCATTCCACATCAGGATGGTTGCGTCTGGATTCGGCATCTGCCATAGTGTTTTCTTCAGAACGGATGTAAGAAGCATATATGAAAATTTTCCTCGACTCGCACCATTGCCAGATTTTCCTAGTAATATCTGTAAGATGTGGGAACTGTACGCCACCCATTCTATTAATGTACGAAACTGCTGTTGAATTATCGACCCTAAGAAGAATCTGGCAATGGGAGTAGTCTTTAGCAAAAATCTTGATTGCAATAAACGCGGCCAGTAACTCCAGATAATTAATATGTTTTTTGAGCTCCTCATTGGACCACTGGCCACTCGCTGTCTCATTGCCGCATGCTGAGCCCCATCCAGTCGTTGAGGCGTCAGAAAAAAATTCAGCGTCGTACCTGTCTTCTAAAATCCTATGTACAGAGCGCTCTACTGCGTCTAGCCACCAAAAGAGGTCTGTTTTTAAAAAGTCGGGAATGTTCATTAATCTTTCGTAATTATCGTCCTGAGCTAAATTTAAATATTTACATCTTTCTAAATTTTTGGTGTAGAGCCACCCATATTCAATGGCGGGACAAGCTGAGACCAGGAGTCCAATAAGCTGTGCAAACTGCCTAATTGAACATGTTTTTAGGCTAATAAATTTTACCAATTCCTCTTTAATGCGTTTCCTTTTTTCATCTGGCAATAAAATAATGAATCTACTGGAGTCGAGAATATAGCCTAAGTATTTACATTTATTCGACGGTGTAAGTATGCTTTTTTCCTCGTTTATTATAAAACCCAGGGAGGATAACAGTTTTGTCGTTATCGAAACATTGCTGATACATTCTTGATAGGAATTACCTATCAAATTCATGTCGTCTAAATAAATAGTTGACATGAAACCGCCGGACCTTAAAAGTTTGACTATGGGTTTTGTAATTTTTGTAAATATGTACGGAGCCGTGCTTGAACCAAACGGTAAAACATTGCATTCATATAGTTTATTTTTCCATTTGAATCTTAGGTACTTTCTACTTTCTGGGTGAATTTTGATAAAATGGTAAGCATCCTTTATGTCAATTGTTGCCATATAGCAGTTACGTGACATTAGCTTCAAGGTTGTACGCAGATCCTCTATTTTGAAATGCGAGGTATCTATGAATTTATTCAACTGTTTAAGATTAAGTATAAACCTCATTTTACCGTTTGGTTTAGGTCGTAAGAATACGCTAGATACGAATTGGTCCTTACACGGTTCACAAATCGAAATTGCTCCGTAAGACTCAAGTTTGGCAATCGATTCACTTAAAAGCAGTTTTTCTGAATCTGAATGCTTTCTTTCTGGAGGTTGATGTAATTGTTTTACGGACTTTGAAAACTTAATTTTGTAACCTGGGTTTATCCATGATAGTATTGTCCGATCGTTGGTGATTAGGCGCCACGACTTGTAAAAATGCGACAGCCGTCCGGCGTATTTTACCTGGTCTAGCACCGCTTGCGCGTGTACCTCTGCGGCGGCGGCGGCGGCCTGCGTGACAAGTTGGTGCGCGCGGCGCGCGGCTCGAGGCCCGAGGGCGGCGCTGGTTGCGCGGGCGCCATTGGAGCTGCAGGCGCGTTCCGCCGTCCCGTCGTCGTTGGCCCCGTCGTCGCCGGTTGCTTGCGACCCGCGACTGGGGCTCTCCAGTTTTTTGATTGTGTCGGTTTAAACTGATGTTTCAACTCGCTGGCTGATTTCGTAACGGCCTTAGCAGTTTTCAAAGAATCAGCAAGGGTTTCACCAAAAAGTGAAGTGTCTATCTTAGTATTGAGCAACGGCTCTTTCATTTCTTTTTTTAAGGAAGAAACGGCGAGATTCCTTCTTGATATTGAATCATTATATTGTGTATCGCACATAAGACGAGCCGTATCCATGAGACGTTTGATTTGAGCATTGTCTTTTTCTTGAGCATCGAGAGCGTAGGACAGCGCTTCTCCTAAGCAAGAAATAGCGGCAGCCATCCTATTTTGACGGTATTGCATAAGTTTATCACGCTTTAGTGAGGCTTCGTTGAGAGCGCCCTTTATTTCAGTATTTAACATCGGAGCTCCAATCAGCCTACAATTTCCAGGTAAAAGATATTTATCACATAGTTCCTTTCGCAGCTCTTTGTTTAATTCATTAGTCGCAATGTGATTAAAACGAGCAGCCAGCTCCGTGCGGATGTCTTTCCCATATTTCACTGTAGCCGTCGGTTCATCGCCAAGAAGTTCAAGAATATCGTTATCAAGTGTTGATTCCTCCGCATTTATCTGAACTTCTTGTGAAGTATACGGAGGCGGCTGCGGAGTAGACGGTGGCACCTCTCGTGAGGTCGAAGGCAGTGGCGCCTCTGATGGCACTGGTGTTACCTGCACTGGGGACGGCGGCGTCGCTGGCAGCGGAATCGTAATGTTTTCTTGTCGTGAGGGCCCCGATGGAAGAATGATGGAGTCAATATCAGAAACATCACTCGATGAGTTTTCGATTTCCCCACCTGAAAATAGCCAAACAGCTATTGATTCAGTTATCCCAGAATAAGTTTACTAGTTATTAACCGAATTAATTTGAGGGTGACTCGACAATAATTTATTTAATTCAAAGCGTTTTCCCTTATAAGGGCAATGAATCAACCATAATGAGGTAAAAATTCTGATTTATATCGCTTTGCATTGAATTACGGTATCACGAGATTCAATATGACGCTCAGATAGTCCTAAAAACGTCTTTGCGCGTATAATTATCATAAGTAGGTCACCATGTATGGATATGTGGTGGTTTGGTTTACGCGCGGATAGCCCCGAAGGCGTCCTTGTGCGTTACCGAAATGTCGAGGAAGCCCTCGCCACATAAGTTAAAACTTTACAACAAGTTACGCGCGGATAGCCCCGAAGGCGTCCTTGTGCGTTACTAAAATGTCGAGGAAGCCCTCGCCACATAAGTTAAGAATTTACAACAAGTTACGCGCGGATAGCCCCGAAGGCGTCCTTGTGCGTTACCAAAATGTCGAGAAAGTCCTCGCCACAAAGTTAAGACTTCATAACACGTTACGCGGGGATAGCCCTGAAGGCGTCTTTGTGCGTTCCTTTTTTATGAGTCATGCGAAACCAGTTTATAAAATATTAGAAATTATTATAAAAACCAAAGAAAAGTACTTACGGTTATGGTTTTGGTGAGATTGCGAAGAATCATCCGAGGGTGATGAAATAATCCGTTTGCGACGACTTTTGCACATTTTTAATAACTTTTCAATTTTTCGTAACTTTCTCGTAACACCATCTTCTTCATTACGTTTTCTTTTAGGCATTTCGACGTTTTAAACTAAGAATAATCGAGGTAAGAACAAGTCAAAATTGCGCGTGCGGAGTGATTGACACTGAGAATACGAATGAACGACCAGGCCGGGGGCACCGAGAGGATAGCTACGTAGGGTAGAAAAAAAATATATATACAACTACCCTCAAATACAGTGGAGTGATGATAGCTGGGGCTACTACTACAAGTTGACTGAACAAATAATTAAATATTCTTACAGGTTACTCATCTCGAGAACGAAGCACGAGTATAATTTGTAAGATAAAGGATAAAGCTCTAACCAACAATTTCTTAAAAATGTTTGGTCTTTCAGAACGTAAATATCACTCACCGAGTTGGTGCCAATTATCTATTAACTCATTCATTTTTTATCGAACAAAAATACGTTGTTTGTAAATTAATCGTGCGCTCTTGACAGAGTATGTTAATAGCACTAGCTTTCCGCGCGCGGTTTTACCCGCGTAACTAGTTTATTCCACTTTTACCTAGGAGTTCAAGGTGGAATGAACCGGTGTCCGCAAATCACATACGAATCAAATCACCCAGCTAGTACCACCCTGGTGATTCAAGGAGACTAAATTGGTGTCCTCTGAACCTGGGAAACAAATCACCTAGGAGATCAGAGGACCGTTTCTATTATTAGTGCAGTCATTGAAGCGAAAAATAGGGTGTAACCTCCGAATTTCTTAACTGTGAACCGATTTGCATGAAATTTTGGAATTAGGCTCATCTTACTCTTAACTTCAAAAGTGAAAATGATCTGAACTCCGCACCCACCTTGGGGGAGGTTGCCACCGCTTCTCACAGGTTATTTTGAAAAAAAAATACACCAACGAGAAGGGGTGGCAACCTCTTTCAATGGGTTCACAGTAAAAAAATTCGGACCAATAACGCTTCAATGACTGCACTATATGTGCTGAACCTTGTTCACCCACATAAATCCTGCTACAAACATAATATCCAAGTATCTTTTATTTTTTCTAAGAAGCAATCTATTTCATTACTAGCCGAAAGCGCTATTTGGCATTTTGTATCCTTTTGAGCTTTCCGACAAAATCAGTTTCAGAGTCAACTAGCCTATTAGAAATGCCTTGCTGAACCTAATTTTTAGGCTATCATATGATATCACCTTGAACACCTAGGTGATATCACCTGGGTGTTAAAAGTGGAATGAACCGCGTAGGTAACTCCTGTACCCATTATAACTCATAATTTAATTCCTCGATAAATGGGCTATCTTTATATACATAAAGAATTTTTCAATTTCGACCAGTAGTGCCTGAGATGAGCTATAATGCGTTTCATCAAACAAACAGCCTTAGCTTTAATTAGTATTGACATGAATGGCCCTAACTATTCTGTTATATGCAGAACGGAGTTACAGTCGTTCATCATCATCATCAGCCCGTATAACGTCCACTGCTGAACATGGGCCTCCTCCCGAGAGAGGATAATTGCCATAGTCACCACGCTTGGCAGGCGGGTTGGTGACAGCAGTATTATGTTGTACCACACAAGGAAAAGCTGCTGCCCGTTCTTATATATACGATTATTATAGATGATGCTATAACAATCGGAAGCAACGGCTTAACGTGCTTTCCGAGGTACGGAGGGTAGTCCCTCAACCAACCCGGAAAGAAATCTTAGAGTTTATACAAAGATTTTCTGTCCGGCGTGGGGATCGAACCCACGACTTACGAGATTTAAAGCGAGCTAAATACCGCTTTGCTACGGAGGATCTCACAGTCGTTACAAAGAACGAAACCAATCACATCAGGTCACGTTTGCTTTTACTTGGCTTTTATAGATGCCGTCCAGTCTGTAAAAAACGTAGACGTTATTGGAAAGGCAAAATCCAGGAAACCTCAGAAGAATTGTTACTGAAGAGAAAACCATCCCCCATATGCTTAAAATTATAGCCTCCGGTAACTCAAATTTATAAATAATAAACCAAAGCAGTTAGCGTCTTCAAAATTGTGTATGTGTGTACTGAGAGCCCACTTTTATTTTTGCGGATTTTTGCAGTTTAACAAACAATAGTGCTTAGTAAAAGTTGTGGAAATATTTGTAAAACGAATATTAGAGTTTGTAAAGACATCATTTAAAAGATATATCGCCTTCAGTAGGTCCCTCAGTTCACACACATAAGCTCCCAAATCTAGATATATCATGAATTCACCAACAAATTTTGGTTATAGACCTTTAGTAAAACATGAATAAACATCTACCCAACATTAAAAAACGTAATGTGAATAGATAATAAAGAAATACAAACGTTTTTGTGTGGTCCTGAGAGACCACATAAATTTTTCTGATAATTAAATGATTATAACATGAACATTCAATATTCATAAGCCAATCTTTAGCAAAAATTACAGGGAAAATTTTAAAACTAAAGAAAGATCACAAATAGTGTTAAATATTGTAAACTTTACGTTTTTGTTGGTGGGCCCTCAGTTCACACACTATGCAAATGCTAATTGTTTTAAATATAATTAAATACAACAATTACTAAAATGTGGAGCCTTTTAGTGCTTAGTAATTTTTTTATATGATCAATCTTTATTTATCTTGTCACTGTTTTTATTGTTCTTTTACCAAAAATGTACAAATTAAGTTTTCCATACTAGTAGGGTGTCCATGCAGTCAAGAGATAATATTGTTTCAAGAACCATTACATACATTAAGTTTCAAAGTTCCTGCATATTCGTAAAGTGTGAGATAAAGATGAACCGTTGTTGTTGTATGTTGTTTAGAATTTTAATTTATTTGCGGACGTAAAACTGACAGCTTGTTGCTTGTTGTGATATCGCTCAGTTACGTGTATTAATTTTAATTATTTGTGTGCATTTACTTACCAATCCAATTAATTGTGCTATTATTTTACCCATTTTATTATTGACTAGCTTCTGCCCGCGACTTCGTACGCGGATCCTGTTGCTTATGCCAGCGACAACGGGGTCGTCAAAATCGAAGATCTCTTTCTAGGCATGGTCATAGTTTTATTCTGAATATACCTTATCGATTAATATCAAAGTAACTGCTAACGTAGGGGGCGTTACCGGGTAGGCTACCATGTCACTAAGATAAATGGAAAAGGAAATTAAACAATCAAAATAACATAAGACCGAAGGCATCTATTTGATAAAATAAAAAAATAAATTGGAGTTTTGGAGTAGAGTCAAATTTTCATTGATTCATAGAATTTTCATCGAAAATCAATCCTAAACTATCACCGCGTGGAGGTACTCCCTCCCAGCTTATGTTATTTTATAATTATATAGTGAAATAAGTGATAGTTATGATTTCCACATCAGATGTTTCTGATCTTCGATTTTTATAAGGCATCAGGAAATGCCTATCAGACCGAACAACTTTTGCTAAGACGTCATTCCTATATGTATTATGGTGTAGCTGGGCGCTTGGAATTCCACAAAAGATGTTCCAGATCTTCAATTTTTATACATACGTATATACATAAAAGATCTAATCGATGCTTTACAAGAAGAATTAATTTTACAATACATAATAAAGCTGTCTGGAATTGATTGTGAAGACAATGATATTTACATGTTAAGGGCAAAATTTATTTGTGTAAATTCTAAGATTTCTTTTCGGGTCTGGTTGGTTGAGGGTCTACCCGCCGTGCCTCGGAAAGCACGTTAAGTAGTTGGTCCCGATTGTTGGGCCTCGGGAGGAAGCCCACGTTCAGCATTGGACGTTATACGGGCTGATGATGATGATGTTAATAGTACTGGATTCTTTTCGAGTTTTTCCTGAGCAATAAATATATTTGCTTGTATTATGGATGCCCGTATTAGAAAGAAAGAAAGAAAAATATTTTATATATTTCGATAACTTACTTAAAAACATATATATATTTTTATTCTCAGTGTCTGACAGAAATTGTCTAAGTTAAATAAAATAATAAAGGTACTAGCAAAAGATTACCTGCGTAACTTCAAATTTTGTGGGAATCGTTTCATAAAGTAAAATTAAAATTGTTTGAAGTTTTACAAGTGACCTTTTTGGAGTTACGAGGATTTCTTTATTTTGACTGATTAAACAATACTAGCTCAGTTATTAGATGGCGTGGTTATGTAATGGTACCATTTGTGTTGCAGAAACTCCACCCTAATAGCCAATGTCCTTTAATCGGTCGTACAAAACATATCGTCACTAAACCCTGCTCTAATATACCAGTGTCTCATGTGATTAGTATATGTCAGGCCCCTATATATAACTCTGTGGATATGCCTTACTTAAAGTATACGGAGATGGCAAGAAAATTAGGTGAGTTCAATTTACTATTGAGTTTTTATGGAGATTGACAATGTTTTAGAGGTTTCACGAACAGTGTATTCGACTGAGCGTAAGTGAAACCTGTGCTCGAACGCTTTCCATATACGCTCAGAAGTTTTGCTTTCGGTCGAGGATTGCGTCAAGTACTTGGCTTGCCGTTCCCAAGGAATTGGTTCGCCAAACATCAGGGCCGGTAGAATGACCGGTGGATTATTAAATTTCGAGATGAGTGCGTTTGCCTAAAACATTTGATACGGATTTTAGAGCGTCCTAAAATTGAACTGACCATCTTCGATATTTAAGACGAGACATACAATACTGGACTACTGGACATTTTTTAATCTTGGTTTAAAAGTATATACCAGCAGTGTTTTGCGGTCTACTAGTGTTCTTGTTAAATCCTCGTGCTAAGCTAAAGAGCTTGTGTTACGAGTGGATCCACGTCGGTAGTCGAACCGGCGACCACAAGGCCACAAGTCCGACGCCCTAGCCATTGGTCTTTATCTATTTCAGGTGCTTGGAGAGCTGTGAAAGCATGTTGCGCCTTTTGTGAGTGTGGTCCATGCTGTATTTGCGCCGATAGACAGTACACCATACATGACCCAGAGAGGGCTTCAGTTCGAAAAACTGACATGATGTTCGATGCCCGGGTGAAAACTGATCATCAGGTCATGAGGATTATGTATGATGAGCTGTAAGGCTAATATATTAATAAAATAAATAATTTTATAATAAAAAAGAAACGAGTTCATATTTATTTTTGAAGTTTATTAATACACGACCACCTCTGTGGTATAAGTTTTGACTCTCTTAAGTACAGGGCTGTCTTTCACCTATTAGAGGCCCTGGGCACTAGGACAATGGGGCCCATAGTTATTTAGTTTTTTTTACAAAGAACCCAGATATGAAAGGTTTAAGCTTTAATTTTACTTCTTTACGGCAGTGCCGGATTAAGCCAGCGCAGGGTATGTATTCTGTCCGAAGGCCCCTCTTAATGACTCAGAGTCACTCAACGAGTTTTTTTTAGGCATCCACCTATTCCTCTTGTGACGCATCGTGATACTGATTGCGCACGTATCTTGGTGTGACGTAATTTTGGTTATCGTTTGGAGTAGGGACTAGGGCGCCCTAAACCATCGCGGGGCCCTGGGCAAGTGCCCAGTGTGGCCAGTGGGTAAGAATTCATTTGTGTAAATTCTAAGATTTATTTCTGGATAACCCCGTGTCTCGGAAAGAACGCCAAGCCGTTAATACCAATTGGTATAACATAACTTATAACAAGCGTATACGAGTAGATATTTTTCTTGTGCTTGCCAAGCGTGGAGACCATAGCGAAATCCTCTCTACGTAGAAAGTCCATGTTAAAGGAATGGACGTTATTACGCTTATGATGATGATTATTTAATAAATTAGCTGCGATTCCCCAGGGAACTCTACAAAAAATTATCCTACTGTAACTCCATAATAATGTTCCTGATAGCTGAAGGAATTTTCGATTCTGAACATCATCCATTGAGAAATTAGGTAATGGGATTCCATTATAGCAAGATTATTGATCGTTTACATAAAATAGCTTAGCGGATGGTGTTAATAATCCTCGGGCGATCCATAAAAATGATTCACGAAAGCACGTATTTATCTCTTTAACCATAGAAAAGCGCTTAGGTTCACTATGATTTATCCGTAGAAGATACATTAGGGTAAGACTATTCCAAAAAATGCTCATGAGAGGAGCTTTGAGAAAGAACTATTAATCTATTATACTATATTAAAATAATTGTAGCTAGAGAGTTTTTTTCACTCTCCAAAAAAGTATGGTAACTTTTTTGGAGAGTGTTAAAACTATACACCGTGAAATTTTAATGGTTGTTTTCCCGAAGCAGAACAACTTGCCGTCGGTAGTACTATCGAAACATATTTTTTATTTATTTTTTAGACATGTTTTGGATTTAAAATTATTAAAAAAAATATTAGACAACTCGAAAGCGTGATAAACAGTAGTAACACTAGACGGACCTTGTAGGTACTACTCGAATCGCACGCGCTGCTGACAAAGTAAAGAACGATCCATAAACGTTTAAAGCAAAATAAGAGCTCAACGCTTTCGAGTTGTCTAATATTTTTTTTAATAATTTTTAATCCAAAACACGTCTAAAAAAAAAAAAAATATATCTTTCGATAGTACTACCGACGGCAAGTTGTTCTGCTTCGGGAAAACAACCATTAAAATTTCACGGTGTATATTTTGTTTAGGCACCGTTGCAATACCCTTTTTATTTTTTTATTGATTTTAGGCGGTTCTATTGGTTGATGTGTGTTTCTTATTGACATTTTTCTCTTTTTTTCTAAACCTCTTGCAAGTCGCATTCAAATATCGAATGACTTTAAACGATAATTTACAATTGGAACAATATCGATATAGATATAAATAAAAAGTTACTGAATTAAAACAAAGTTAAATTATTTTTAACACACTGTTTATGTCGTGCGAGGGGTACTATAAAGTCAAGCCGTAACGTACAGTAGCATTCAAAAGTCCCGTAGCAGTCTCAATAAACTACAGCGTATTTTTTTTCTAATGGACATACGAAGGTAGCCACGAGGCTTTTGCTACTTCACCGGGCATAAAGGCGAACAGAGCTTCAGCCTTAATAAATGGTTTAAAAACTACAAACTAAGCAACCTGCGCAAGAGGGCGCCCCCTGTGGGGCCTGGATCCGGGTCCAGGACGGTGCTGGCTATGAGATTGAGGGATTACGACTTTAAAAACTATAGCGTCAATACTATTTTTATATACGACTTTTTTTCTTTGAAGACACACGCACATAAATATAATTTGCTTGCCGAGTTGCTGCGCGCATACGGTTGATATTGTTAATAGCACAATAAGATCACGCTATTATAAATATCTCGATGTTTATAATAGTGCTTTTGCACTTTTGAAAGTGTATAGTACAAAAGCATTTTAAATAGAGGGCATTTTTACAAAAAGAAAAGTAAATGTCCCGCAGCTGTCAGCAGCAGCAAGATAGCCACGAAAACGTCGGGCGAAATGTCCCCTACTGAAAATATTTCTTCTTTTTTATTTTTTAAATTTACTAAACTGAGTCCATCAAGGCCCAGAGGACGTGTGTTCAGAATGTTGGCAGCATTATTATTACAATATTCTGACTTCCCTAGGGACTTGATACGGAGTTTTCTGCCACTAGCTGTGTTTAAAGAAGCATTTTTTTTTGCTTAATAAATGGTGATAAAATATGGTATCCCTTAAATACAAAATTGATTGTGACTTATAAGATAACGTTGCCGAAGAAATTTCATTTTTTCATACAAATTATGAAATAATATTACACTAGATTCCCGCGCGCGGTTTCACCCGCGTAACTCCCGTTCCCGTGGGAGCTTCATAACTAATTATAGCCTATATCACTCAGGGTGAATGTAGCATTCCAATGGTGAAAGATTTTTTGAAATCGGCACAGTATTTTTTGAGTTTATTCATTACAAACATACACACAAAAATACAAATCTTTCCTCTCTATAATATTAGTATAGATAACATGTTTCTACGGTACAACATTCATGAATGACTATGTATTTTGTATTGGATGGGGGGTACTTTCTCAATTGAGTCGAGTAGCTCATTGAACGTACTAACGTTCTTCCTCTCTAAAGGTCATACTAATAACAGCACTATAACATAAATTACTATATTCAGAACGATTTCAATTACTTTATTTATAAATTTCACAACTAGCTTGTCAACCATGATACACATTCGATCCTGTTCATATACAGGGTGTCCCAAAAGGTTAAGTAGCTGGGAAAGGGGGTGACAGGGGTGGACACAATGGTCACTAGAAAAAAAAAAAAAATCCGCTCTGGGTATTTAAAAAAAAATGGCATTTTTTTTAAAACTTAAAATTTTACACCTTGTTATTTTTGATGTTGATGTTGATGACCTTGTTGTTATTGAAGATTACATAACAGCATTTTTTTTAAATACAGCCATATTTGTAGGTACAGTTAGCACAAGGTGTAAAATTTTTAGTCTTTTAAAAAATGCCATTTATTTTTTTAAACACCCAGAGGGAATTTTTTTTATTTTTCTGGTGACCCTTGTGACCATCCCTATCACCCCCCTTCCCAGCTACGTAATCTTTTGGGACACCCTGTATGTTCAATCATGTTTTCCACAAACGCGTTCTTTACCATTTCATATCGAGCCCCATCTTTCATGTCTGCTCAAAATACTCCGACCTACGATATTAATTTATCCTTATAAATGAATGCATGATGTATTAACTTCCAAGATCTGTTTGAAACCACGATTTATTTCTTATCTTTTCCTCTTTATATGGGGCTGATAAAACAGCGATTTAGGAAATTAAACAAAGGAATAACAAATGATAATAATTACTCTATGCCATGTGGTTGCCACCTTAGAATAGACGTCCCATTTCTTCCCACGGACATCGTAAAAGGATATTAAGGGACATGCATCTAATGAATGGGTAGCATCATCCAAGCAGTGATTGGTGTATATTGCTAATTAGGGTAAGCGTCACGTCATACTTTTTGTAGGGTCGATAATCGGGCAGAGTTTTCCTCCGATTCCGATTTTGTGACAAGTGCCCTCGCAAGTGGAAGCGGCCGACTGTCGGTGAGCAATGTGCGTTAAGGCGCGTTCCCGTGCGAAACACAGCGGTAGCCGTTTTTTAGGCTGTTTTTGGGAGCCAACTTCTCTTTATCTAAAAGACCTAGCAACTAATAAAAAAAACATTAAATTTCTACATAATCTTGACTCCAAAATGGTAGTTTTTTTTTAAGCGGCATAGTATTTAATTAAAGGGCCACAAAAAATCCACAGAAATGAGAAATAATGATTTATAACACGCATCTCCTCCTAAAATAACCATTATTTTGATTTGCTTCCTAAACTAATGGATAGGTAATTTAATAAAGAACGTTTTGCTAGTTTTATTTTTTTCAAAACACGAAAATTTGATTTTATAAAGATTTTATTCTAAAATCTGAGCGTACTCGCTAAGTAACTCTTGCGCAGAGTTAGTGTGCCACAAAGAGGGAACGAATGCTCAAGGTTATTTGGTCAGGGTAACGCCTTAATGCATACATTTCCGGTCGTTCCATTTACACCGACAATCGGATCGGACTTTTAGTAGGACGTGTGCGTTATACTATTGCAATCAGTACGTCCTATTTTGTAATATAAAAAGTCGGCCACCGATTGTCGGACGTGGGCGGGCACCCTTATTGCTATGGAACGACTCATATTACGTTATACGTTAAACTTATGGTTATTTTTAGTGTGTGTCATCCTTTTGATTAAAGCACTTTCAATTATCGTAATACATATCTTTTGATTTATATTACTTTTCATTAGCCTAAGTCGACAAATATGTTTTTTTTTTTCAAATTTCCTTTAAGAAATGTTAGTACATAAATGAAAATATATTTCTTTACTTCCCTCTAGTTTAGAGGCCGCATACCATACGTTCTCAAACGTAACGTTTAACTGAACACAGTTTCGTATAAAAGCGATTTGTGAGATCTGTAGATCCCCGAGTATTGGTTATAATTTATTTTTACTAACGTTTCAGAGATTATGCTTTGGCTTAATCAATGTGTATTATTATTTTTAAAGAGATTTTTTCTTTTGCTTTTATATTAGATAGATAGATAGATAAACACTTTATTGTACACTTTTACAAAGAGAAAAATACAGAAATGGACTTAAAACTAAACTTAAAATTACATAGGTACAATTGGCGGCCTTTTTACAAAATGTGATCTATTCCAGGCAACCGAGGAAGGAACCATAAAAAGGAGTTTAAAAGAGGGGTAGTTAAGTGTACTGGATTATAATAATTATAGTACCCATGGGTATTATATATTATATTGTTGTTTAAATAAAATTGTTGCGTATTAATTATTCTGTTCCTCAGAGTCTCCAGATATAATGAGATAATCTGAGATTGATTGTTTGTATTGAATAGGCTCCGAAACTACTCGTCCGATTTGAAAAACTCTTTCTATGGCTATATTTAATTATGAGGTTCCCACGGAACAGGAGCTACGCGGCTGCAACCGCACTATAATCACTAAGTGACATCACATTTTATACTATGCTGTATTATACAGGGTTATTTTTAAAACACCAATAACCTTTTAGAGGGTGAAAGTACTGATGATTGTAAACAACTTTTACTATGGGACCAACCCTGAAATCGCGAAAATAAAATCAGCTGTTCCATACATTTTGTCGAGGTAAGTAAACATAAATGTATGGAACAGCAGATTTTTTTCGCGATTTCAGGGTTGGTCCCATAGTAAAAGTGGTTCATAATCATGAGTACTTCTATTCCCCAAAAGGTTGTTGGTGTTTTAAAAATAACCCTGTATAAGTCTGCCCTCTTTAATGCAAACGCAGTACTTGCAAAATCGCGATTTCGAGATAAACGCGGTAAACACATTTTTGGGCAAGTACGGCGTTTCCCGTTACATAAAAAAATCCGTATATAAATAGTATTAGTCGGACTTGTTCCGTACTTTGATTCACTATAAAATTTATTATTACGCCGCTATCGTATGTATAATTTGCAAACACTCACTGGCAACGTTTATGCACTTTTTCACTAATTAATCACCATTTCATAGTTCTTTGGCAGAATAAAGTTATTTTAATAAATAAAATTTAAGCAGCGAATGTTTACTTGTGTTGGCAAGGCAAGGATTTTTTAAATGTTTAGATTAGGGTCCTAAAATGACATTTTCGCAAATAGGTGAAAATCCCAAAAATGTCGAGTCCAGTCAAGTCGAGTACAAATAGCAGGGCAGCAGTATAATCTAAATACTCAAAATATCTAGTGTTATATATCCCAATCCCAGCATTTAGACACATTTTTGAGCGTAACGCTCAAAAATGTTTCTAAATGCTGGGATTCACTTTTTAGACCGTCCTCCCGCACGCAAAAACTATGCCCAATATGCAACCTGGATAATAAAAACATGCAAAAATACAATTAACAGCCGAAATCCCGAGGAGGAGTCGAGGAGTTTCGCTCCTCCACGGAGCATCATCAGGGTGGTGTTGACGAGTTGAACGTTACTGCGTAAAAGTCATGCATGTCTTTACTGTCCTTTCTGCATATTTTTGGTCGTCGGGAGTGCGGTGCAAAAAGTGCTTCGCAGTATTTAGACATCCTTTTGACCTGAATAAACACATTTTGCATTTCAATTTGGATCTGTATGGATTTCTGCAAAATAACACCTGATTCTAGGTTTTTTATGATATAATCTTCCAAGATAAAGCTGCCAAAAATCTACTTTTACTTCAAGTCAAATTTTTAATCACAATTTCAGTCTCTCTTAATGACGGTCGACTTCGTTATTGTACAGGCGTCTAACTTGTTGACCTAAATAACCGCATTCAATGGAAAATTCTTCCTCAATCTAATTGGATCAATTGACATACATTGCTGCCTCTACAAGACTTTTGATAACACGCTATGGTTTCTCAACCAGTATGCACAATCAATAAGACTCGTTACTTCATGTTAAATAACACTTGATTAAGGAATGTTTTGATATCAACCCATTAGCGACAAAATTTATCATTATAATTTCGGAGCTTTTGTTCGAGGTTATAAGGTTGACTTTTGCATGTTATATAATCCGAATGTAGGGCAGGTTGGAAGTGAGAACGTTGTGAATAGCCAGGGTTAATGGTGTTTAAAATATGCACAGCCCATCTCAGAGATTGTACTCAAGACTTGCTTAGAATGACAAATGGCGTTGAGAGACGTTTTCTTGGATTTACGTTATGTAGGTAAGCATTTTCCTATGCGTTTATATAAGGAAATAAAACTGTATGTAACGTGAACATTTTCTTACATAATAAATAGTCTGCGCAGATGGCCAATCATTAATAAAAAATGGTTTAGGAGATTAACCATCTACAGAACACAATATTATAGCGCACTCTCTGGTGCACTCTCAAAATCCATTCAGACGGTTCTGCTCACCAGACTGCTGAGAGATCAGCCGCAGGAACCATAACTCGTGCTGTCTCCAAGACACGTTAGCCACTAACAATTTCAAGGCTTACTGGCTGGTATTCGATTTTTGTAAAAGGAAAATTTCTATTAACACAATATTTGTCCGATATTTGACCTGATCGAACCCGATACTTCAGTTACGGTCGAACTAATATTTCCGATAGAATACCGATACAGTATATATGCGAGCTAAACTAGGTATTCGACTTTTTACATTTTTGTAGAAAGGATATTATTCATTTGGGTGACGGAGACAAGCTCCAAAAGAAGTAAACATATTTTACGTGCCAACAAACATAATACACACGTCGGTACACACTAATGACGCACTAAGTTGTTCCGTTTCCTGGAAGCCATCTTGGGCCCTTGTCCCTTTGTTCCACGGAATATGTTAGGGCAAAGTCTCATCAACAGCTATTTAGTAAAAGATATGGGTATAATAATACTGTCGTTGTTGGCTAATGAAATGAGATGAATTAGTAGCTTTGGAACGTAAGATTTTTGAATCTTAAAAAAACAAAAAATATTTTGATGTTTACGGAAGCATGAAAGCGTTAAAAATACCATAGCAATGTAGCGAATTAATAACAAAATTTTAATAAATGGCGTGTTTTGATGATACCTTGTAATTTTCATCATAATCTGTAGCTCCTGGCCCGTCAACAATTACTGACAGCCCCAGTATATTACATACAGAGCAAAAGAGACGAAAAAAATAATCTCGGAGTTTCTTTCTTCCTTTCTTCTCCGGGCCGTCCACTTAGGTAGCTAGTGAAAGGTTGCAGGTTAGCTAGGCGGTCCTCGGTCATTCCGTCGAGGATTCTATCCTCGACGGAATAACCGAGAACCGCGTTGTTGCTTATTCCCCGAGCTGTGATCCCATGCCAGCGATCATCACCACTGTTTGTAAATCTACTCTTTACTCCAGTGGCACTCTGAGCGTTGGTCCTAGCCCCTTAAGGGTGCCCTCAGGTGGATGGCGCTTAGACTTTGGCCGGATTCTTGGAAGTTAATTTAAGACCTGTGTGGTCTTTAAGGCATTTTACTATAATATGTACATACATTTGTCATTTATCGCACGACAGACGGACATGCTGATTAAAATATTGTAAGATCAAATAATTTTAACAATATTTTTAGTTACTTATGTGATACTTTTGTTAGATTAAGTCTTATACATTGTAATTTTGACAGGGTGTAAATACCTCAGTGCTAAATTAATTTTTATTATTTCATTATATATTATTTTATATAGACCTTGTTCTTTAATAACAAAAACAATAAAATAAGTAGCTTTCAAGTTATTCGCGTACGTATATATATTTTTCGATTCATATTTGTTCATATAGATTGTATTGTTTCATTCGTTGCAAATTACAAAAGCCAGTGAAATACAGCTTAAATATCATATCAAGCATCACTGATAATTGTGAAAATTGTTCGAGTTGCAAATATTTATGTTCACATTAAAATAAAGCGAAGTCATTTAAAATTAGTTAGTGAGCTGGAAACTACTGTAGTTATTTTCAGCTGACCTAATATGCCACTAAATAATGTCAACTTGTTGAAATTGGGGTCAGATGTCACGGCCGATCGCTGGCGTTAATATTACTTAAAAATAGGTATTTTATCTCAAGAGTACATCTAAACTATTTAGTAGATGAGCTCTCACAGACATGATTATCTTAGATACTGTCAATGTCACATAGTTTTTGACATTTTGATAAGACGTTTGGATAACTAGCAAGCCGTAAGTGAAATCTGTAATATTAAGCAGAGTTTATACGAAGCCAGTCATGCTGGCGCCAGTCCTGCGACAAGCCAGTGTTGGCCTGGCCCCTGTTGTTTAGACGAGGCCATTTCATTCGCGGATTTTTCTTCGGGTGTGCACACGTTTGAAGTAAAAAATAATGATTTCGCGGCAAAGTCTATTGAAAAAAAAATGTTTAAGGAACATCTCTGCACTATTAAAAGAAGAGTTGATTGATATGTTAGAAAAAAAGAAAGCGAAACGACTTTGGATAAGAAAATGGTTAAGCGATAGACCTATAACTGGTGCTTCTGCCTTGTTGCTGAAACAACTAAGATTAGAAGATCCTTCTGAGTACAGGTTGGCGTTGCGGGTTACTGCTGAAAACTTTGATGAGTTACTTTCACTTATACAGAGCTCGATTCAGCGCCAAGACACCCTGATGAGAGATGCATTACCAGCAAAAATAAAATTAGAAGTAACGTTATCGTTCTTAGCAACTGGAATGAGTTATCGAAGCCTGAGTCATTTTTACCGTGTTTCCAAACCATCTATATCAAAATTCATACCAGAAGTTTGTCGAGCAATCTATGAAGCATTAAAACAGTTTATTAAGGTAAGAGTTTATTTATTTACTTAAAATTGAAATAATAAGGCACACATTTTTAAAAATACAACTAACATGTGATATTAAGCCTTATCGAAGGCTTGTTGAATGACATCACTGTTGTCTACGCTTTCGCCGTAACTTTCATAATTGTATGTAGTTTCTGGGGATACAATATTAGTAGTATACTGGGAACACGAAGAAGAACATGTCGATGGACTGGGCTCTGGAGGAGGACAGATTGTAGTTGTTGGCAGAGAGTATTGGGGTACTGTGAAGCTTGGAAGAACTTGTGTAGAATTCCAATTATTTTGCAATTGCATTTGACAAGAATACGCATTCTTGGCTCGTATATCTGTAAGCCTGCATTGTGTCAATATACTCTGTATCTTTTCCTTAGCAATGACTGCCTGTTCCTCTGTCAATTGTTTCAATTGTGCCGAGACGCTTTTTCCAAATAGATCTAGTTCTGTTTCTTCAACGCATGTTCTGTCGTTAATTTCTCTTAAGTCACTTATCATGTTAGATATTTGTGTTAACTTGCTCCGCTTAGGTTTTGTGGGTGGGGTAAATTGTGGTATCTCTTCTGCCGACTCATTTTCTCCATTTTCAGAGCGTGGAACCAACGATGGTCCTGATTCATTGCTATTCGATGATCCTGGTTCATTGCTATTTGGTGTATCCATGTTATTCTGTAATTAAACAAAATAAATTACTGTAATTGTAATGTTATAGTATGTTTGTGTCTAAAATTGTATTAAATAGGAGAGATTTTAATTACTATCCTTTTTTTACAGGTGCCAAATGCAGAAGAATGGAAAAACATCGAAAGGGGGTTTAAAACACGATGGAATTTTCCCTTATGTTATGGTTCTATAGACGGAAAACATGTGTCAATTAAAGCTCCTCCTAAAAGTGGAAGTTTATACTTTAATTATAAAAAAACAAGCAGCGTCGTATTGTTAGCTATTGCCGACCACGACTACTGTTTTTCGTACATAGATGTCGGCGCATGTGGTAGCGCATCTGATGGAGGAGTTTTTAAGAATTGTTCGATTTACCGAGACCTGGAAAATAACTTATTACCTGACAGTGGAGTCATTGTAGGAGATGCGGCATTTCCACTAAAGACTTATTTAATGAAGCCGTATCCAGGTGTAAACCTCAGTACAGAAGAAAAAGTTTTTAACTACAGATTATCTCGGGCAAGACGGATAATCGAAAATGTATTTGGAATCTTAGTTAGTAGATTCCGGGTATTAGAAAAGCCAATACTGACTAACTTGGAAACAGTAGATGCAATCGTTTGTGCTTGTTGCGCCCTTCATAATTGGCTACGAAAAAAAACAAGGTCTTACATCACCGTTACTTGTGTTGATAGGGAAGATGAACAGGGAAATTTTCTGCCCGGTTCATGGAGGAGTCAAATACATGCCCTACAGAGTATTGGCAATCAAGGTAGCAATCATTCAGCAGACACAGCAAGGGAGAAAAGGGACATTTTGAAAAATATGTTAAATAATGAAGGAAGAGTTCCTTGGCAATTAAATAGCATACATTAACAATCGACCTAGAAAATAAACATTGAAACGAAATTACATTTAAATGTACATACAAACATACATACACTGATCAAATACATAACCTTCTTTTGTTATGACATGTACCTGACGAGTAGTTGTGTATCTGACAAAACGCGTATCTGTAAATGGCTTTATAAGTTGCTTAAATGTAAATTTCGTTTAAAATAAATAATAATGTGATTTTACTTACTATGGTTTTTCTCCTTATAGTAATCGGCTTTACAAACGAATCATATTCATCAAACCATTTTGCCTTTGGCTTATAAACGCTCCCCCCAGCCCCAGACCTCGTAGATTTTTCGATTTTGTCGAGTTCCAAGTAGTAAGTATTTCGAATACTTTTGATTTTTGATTTAACTTCATTGATAGTAAGTCCATCTATATTCATTCCTAGACGAAGTTGTCCTAGTGCTGCAGTGCGCATTTCTTTATTTTTGTATGCATCACAACGTTTATCCCACAAGCATTCGTGCTCTCTATAAAGTTGTACGAATTTTAAAGTATCCTCTTCATTGAATTTTCTCGACATTTTGTCGCAGAGTTCCGAACAAAAAACTAAAACATACACACCGTATAGACGTTCGCCAGTGACTGCGAGAAGCGTCTACACGTGTCGCTGGCGCTGGCGCGGGGGTCGAGGGGTATGCGGGCGGAGGTCACTGGCTAGAAAAATAGGCCGGCGCTCTATTCACGCCAGCGTTGACTGCCAGCGCTGGCTTGGCTTGAAAAACTGTTTACACAAGGCAAATGCCACGCCAGCGCTGGCTGCCAGTCTTATTGGCAGCCAGCGTTGGCTTCGTATAAACTAGGCATTATACTGTATTTGCTATACATATTTTATTCATGACTCTCTGAAGTCATTGGTTTCAGAATCTGGGAAGAGAAAAATCCTTAAACAGATCAGCTAAAAACATATCCCCTTATTTCGGAAGGCATACATTCAGCAGTGGAGCTGTTGAGGATGTTATCGTGCTCTGTAAATACAGACTGAAAGGTAATTACATATTGTAATGCATGCTAGTTTGCTTGGTGGATGGAAGTCATACTTGTTGTGCATTATTCAACTTAAACTAAATGTTAAACATCTTTTATCTCCTAATATGAGTTATCTTTTAGTAATATTCTAATACTAATGCCACACATTAAACTTACTAATAATGTAAGAGATCTTTCTACAAACAATTTTAAATTATATGTCAAAGATTAAAGGTATTAAAGCGCGTCCGTCGTTATATACCCATGGTCCACCGAAAACATGACAATTGTTCTAACCTAATATAGACAGAACCAGCTATTGGACACAATATACCTAGTTAAATAATAAACTAAGACGTTAAGTCTAAAATATGATCAAAAATAATAACTTAAATATACCATAATTTATTAAATGTGATCATTATAGAATAATGAATATAATATTTTTGTTTTGACTATTTGCAAGTGCCTGTTTACGTAAATAAAAATGATTTTTATTTTATTTGATTAATTATTATTATGGTTAAAAGATCAATATAACATTTCTGATTATGATTATGACAAAACTGGTTGGCAGTGAGTTGCTCCGAAACTTTGCTGCTTTATTAATAATTTTAACATAACGTTTATTTTAAAGGATTCCTCTTAATTTTTTTGCAAGTTGTTCTCAGAGATTGGCACCTCTGAGAAGTACTTGTAAGAAAAATATAGAACTGGCGGTAGAAAAAAAAGGGATGCATCCTAAGAACATGATTTCAAATATTTTAAACGTGTCAAAGAATATTTTGATATTGAATAACACAAGCTTTAACTGTTTACAGCTTGAAGTAATAACTACTCATGGATATACCAAAGGTTCCCACTAGTATTAAGATGGAACCAAGGTCACATGTGAATTTAGACCACCAAAGTACTGAAGGCAGCTCGCTTGAAGACGGCTATTGTGGGGAACCCTTCTCCTCTCAATGTCTGCGGTTAGACTTCACTCCTCGTGAAGAAGACACTGAGTTTCTGCAAAAGAAATGCTGTGCTTTTTGGGACTTTATACGAACTGTGCCCGAATTGCAACGTTTGAAAGTTTTACCGGTTAATGAAGCTTTATATTTCTAGAATTGTATCATTACATAGTATTAAGCAAACTCGCATTCTGCTGTCTCTCTATCCCTATGTATGCTTAGATCTTTAAAACTACGCAACGGATTTTGATGCGGTTTTTTAAAGATAGAGTAATTCAAAAGGACGATTTATATGTATAATACATCTGCATTGCACCCGGGACGGGTCGCTAGTTAAGCTATAATGTAGTATTTAGTTTTGAGTGTATGGTTTGTTTGTTACGACAACGTCCGTAGCGTAGCGGTATTTGGCTCGCTTTAATTTTCCGAGGTCGTGGGTTTGATCCCCACACCAGACAGGAAATCTTTTGTGTAAATTCTAAGATTTCTTTCCGGGTCTGGTTGGTTGAGGGACTACCCTCCGTGCCTCGGAAAGCACGTTAAGCCGTTAGTCCCGATTATTATAACATCATCTATCTATATCAAGGAATAGGCAGCAGTGTTTTCTTGTGTGGTACAACCTAATACTGCGGTCACTAACCCGCTTGCCAAGCGTGGTGACTATGACAAAAACCCTCCCTCGGGAGGAGGCCCATGTTCAGCAGTGGACGTTATACGGGCTGATGATGATGATGATGTATGGTTTGTATTCTTCTGGGGTGGAATGCATCTTCCATCATAACAGTCGTTATACCCGTTAAAAAAAACCAACTTGACATAGACTGCAGCAGTCTATGTCAAGTTTATGTTTTTGGTGAACTTTTGGTGTCTTTAAATTTCAAAATATGAAATGAAGCATATAATGTTAACTTACATTTCGTTGTTGTACCTATGAATAAATCACTTTACGTTTCGGTGGCTGTTTGTTTCGCCGGAAAAAGAATTTGGGTCTAATTTAGGTTATATTTATTTCTAGGTTTTGTTAGGTTTCTAGGTTGTGAACGTCTCTGATATGTAACAGAACGATGAATCTACAGCGATACCTACTTTGGTTGATGATAGCTTTTTATTTTCTCCAGGAGGATACTAATTACACAATAGTAAAAGCTGCAGAACCATCAATGTCAACAACTACCTGCAGTGATAGTATGAACTTGGCCAAAGATGAGAAAACAGGTGTATCAGTGATGGAAACGGCTGTGGAAAAAGGTGTCTCTTTTAAAATATCTAGCACCACCATTTTGAACCACCAAAATGCACTTTTTGACAAAGTGTCGGTCTAATTCATCAAGAATTTTGGGTTTTGAGGCTGCTATCCACTATATTGGCTTGGGCAATACCTCTACACTTGGTACTCTACACAATTCAACAAAAAATAATGCGATACGAGCCCTGCGTCTTAGCAGCTATTTCAACTTCTATCAAATTCTATCTTCCGTCTATATCGTATTGTCTCCATCCTTTTGCGTTGTGTCGCCATCCGTTATTTTAACGCATCGTATGGCATGACTTTCTGAATGAATGTGTAGAACGTCACCTCTTAGTAGACGGAGCGCCAAAGCAACGCACCGGCGCACGCCCATGTGGCATCACTCACGGTCCTAGTCATCTTAATTACTTGTTATATATTTATTTTCATAACAATGTTCTTGTTGAAATACCTTAAAATATATTTTCTTGTATAAATAGATGGATTTATCTATAAGTTCACATGTCATGTTGTCATATTCATATAAGATTACACAAGTTTCAAATTCTTGCAGGGTTGTTAGACGGCGCGTTTGAGACCGAGTTGTGTCAGTCACTGTGTACTCTCGGCTCCCGTGAGTACAGGGAAGGGGTTATGAATATTACACAAGACAATGACATTGATAAAGGTGGCTAATTTAAATTCTATTTATGAATAAGGAAAGGTAACAAAGTGGCTCATAAATCTTGATTTTAGTCTTGAAGTTCGTGCGCTCGAACTACAGACCGGTCAAGAAATCCTTGAGTTAAAACTTAGACATTTTTGCGGCTTTGGTTGTTATAACGTTACCTATAATATTTGTATGCCAGAGAACGGGCAGCAGCGTTTCCCGATGTGTACTAACATAATATTCCAATCGGCCTGCCAAGCGCATACTATGGCATAAATAACGCTCCCTCGGGAGGAGGGCCAATTAAACAGGCTGCGGTTAATTATGAGTTCAGGAACTTTCCTACTTACTATTAAACGATTTTCTTCTGGCTCTTTGAGAAAGCTATGGCAAAGGTAAGTACGCGCAATAAGAAGAAGCACCTTTAACTTATAGAATACCACAGCCAAATAACATTATTGACGCGGCTAGTATTGTCCATCTACTAGAATGCCACTGGCCATCCTTGCATTTGGTCTCTTCGAGAAAGGAGTTAATAGTCTCAAAAGGAAATGGGTAATTTTAAGTATCCCATTTGCTATATTTACGGTTATTAACGAAAAAAAATTACTTTTATGTAGCAATCGGTGCCTCTACTACAGCAAGGAGATCTGGGAGAAAGAAGGACAAAAAACAAGTAAAGAAGCTTTGTGATGCAATGGAGAAATGGGATGAATCACATCCTAAGTAAGTCTAAGCTTCCTAGCCGTTTTTTCTTACGGACATGTATGCGAGTAGACGAGCATCTTTTGTCAATTCTCAGGGCTTAATCCTTTGCCGTGTTGATCGGTCTACCACTGAAATAACAATACCGACCGCATAAGGAGCATGATTTTTCGGAATGGAGACGACCCTTATTTCACACTGTATTTCAGATTAAACAAATTGTAACTTTAGACTTGTCAGGCTACTACAACAGTGGAGTCATCACCTGGAGTCAGGTCCTTGTAAAAATATCAATCTCGAGGTTAGGTGCTCTCTGCACCGGAGTTACCGCACTCACTTGTTTACCATTATGGTTTGCGCTTTTTCCTACGGGTTGGAAGCAGTGACAAATAGCCATATATCGCTATATGGCTAATCTGGCAAATAGCAAATGCTACGGGCCCAGCGTTGATTTGGGGAGCCCTGCGATGATTTGGGGGGGCCCAAAACACACCAAGACACGTGAGCAAACGAGAAATTGGATCCAAAAAATAATTCTATGGACCCGAATCATGGTGCCTAACAATAGGTGGAGGCCTAAAAAAAAAGCTCGTTGAGTGGAATTTGCTACAGGCCCCGCGCTGGCTTAATCCGGCACTGGCTGGAAGAATATATAGTTCCGAACATTATATTTTAATAAGTTGATATTATTGTTTTTCAGATCCATGGAACCACCTGGTCATCCTCCATCTCTTCAACAAGGATATACTATGCAAAAGTCTAACCTGACAAATTGAGTAAAACCTATTAACAATTAAATTAATTTCTTGGATTTAAAGTTTCTGTTCTTTTATTACATATAAATAGATTTATATTCGAGCATAAAGAGGAGCATGCTATTTGCTTCTTCTACTGTACGAGCTACTATGTTAAGTGTGTTGTGGCTAAAATGTATTTGAATATAAATACATATGCAACAATAAATACAAGTAAAAGTGGATACTCTAACTGTACCTACCCGTATGTGGATGTAAGTTTCTCTTTTGCACTAGAGTTAGAAAAAAAAATATTGGTAAATTTACATAAATAATCTTTAATAACGATGCAGTTTCTCCATAAAAAGTCAATATAAATAAAGAAACTGAACTGATTCCTAAAGCAGCTTCAAGCACAACGTTACAACTATGGGTCGATTTTTTTTTTTTTTTTTTTTGTTTTCCGCGGGGAAATGCATTTACGCATTCCCACCGCCGCTGCAGCGTATTCGCGCGCTGGCGGTGGGATATGTGGGACTCGCCCTCTCCATAGCGTGGTATGCTAAACTCATACCACGAGGAGAGGACCCTACCAACCACTAAAACCCCCCGGACACTCCTTCCGGGTACGCATGAGCAATCCGGCCCCCCGACGGCAACTATGTGTCGACCTGCGATTGCCACAAACACTACGCCACATATACAGAATGGTCGAGTATTTAGTGGTTGAAGTGAGTGAATAGTGTCCACAGTATAATGTGGTATGTACGTCTGAAAGTATGCGGCCGCCGACATATATTAATATGAATTTGTTTTCACGAAATCGCGCTTGCGTCGCAGTAGCAATCCACCGTCGTCGTCGTGTTAAAATCGCACAGTTAGTGCCAATTTTTAATATTATAACACACATCTTATCTACGCTAAATGATCATAGAGTACTAATAAATATTAAAAATTGAATATGTCAAAAGAAGGACGTGGCAATGACAACTTCACGAGTTAAACAATAGTAGAACTATATTGTGCTGATAGCAGCTTTTATATTTTTTTCTAATGTGCTACGGATGGTACTACGATTATTTTAAGAAATGCTTCAAATGATTAATTATTCTTTATGTCTATTGTAACGGTTAGTTGTTACTACTTCCACCCTATTGCCCAGAGGTTCGTGCGGCTCTGGAGATATGTACAGGTGGGGATTAATGCAAAATAGAACGCGTACTTAGCGCCGCGTTGTTGTGTAATAGCGACGCGTTTTAACGTCCGATGCCCGAAGTCCGAGAGGCCCGCGAATTGCAAAGTAGAGCGACAGTTGCACAAAACACCCTAAAATACTAATCCCTCAATCTCATCGCCAGCGACCGCCCTGTGCCGAGGTCCAAGCCCTACAGGGGGCTCAGGTTGCTTAGTTTGTAGTTTTTTTTATTTATTAAGGCTGCAGCTCTGCTCGCCTTTATGCCCGGTGAAGTAGCAAAAGTCTCGTGAATAACTATGAATGTCCGTTCAAAAAAAAAGGTCATCGCATCCTAATGCCGCGACAGAGCGTGGCTTATGCTAGCGCCGCCGGTGCTCTGTTTGACATCTTAATACCGTTAAAGTACTAACAACACAATTCGGTACTATAGATCGGCTAGTGCTCTGACGCTGTTCTTTCTGTTCTGTTTGCTGCCGCGGCTTGACACTTAGTGGCAAATTTGAAGGCGCCTTTATTATAAGTGATATAATATATTTACTAAACTAATTATTTTAAGCTTTCAATGCTATAAAGTAGAAATTTTAGTGATTATAGATTATTCTAGACAGCATCCGTAGCTTAGCGGTATTTCGCTCGCTTTAAATCTCGGAGGTCGTGGGTTCGATCCCCACGGCGGTCAGGAAATCTTTGTGTAAATTCTTAGATTTCTTTCCGGGTTTGGTTGGATGAGGGACTTCCCGCGTTATTTACCTTTATATTTACCTAGACTAATTTTAAAAAACATAGCTCATCTATTTTGTGCCAACTGTGATATGATGTAGGTATTATACATCATATTATTATCACAGTTGTGGAAATAACACTTGTGGAAATAATGTAAAGCGCTCTAGTACTATTCATTATAATATTCTTATAGTAACACTTAAGTCGATCAAATAGTAACACAAACTGCGTAATTCGAGTATGTTTCATTTCGTTTCTCGGTACCTAGTGAATGACTTGTTCTAGTTGAAGGTCTTCCCTTTGTTTGAAGAAATACCAACACTTATTCCTTTACACATGTATGCGCTGTTGACTGAAAAATTTCTTATTAATTTATTACTTTGTTCAGATTGTATCCGATGTCATCGCTTTTATCGTGTCCATATTCTGCTGCCAATGCTGGGACGCAATGCCCCTATCTTCCAACACGTCTTGCGTGACTGGGACTGCCTTGCAGGTAAAGTTATGTAGTTAAGTAGTACAGTCCAGATTAAAACTGAAAAATAACAATGTATGTTTATTGACTGAAGCTTTACTTACTTGACTCAATGCTTTTAATTAGCATATGGGTTATAAGGCCTGTAGAATATGTTTATGTCTAGAAATTTCCAATTATTTAGCAAAAGCCTCGCGGCTACAGTCATGAATGTCCGTCCGAAAAAAAAAACTGTGGTGGTATTCAGCGGCGCTTGAACGAATTGTATGGGGACTGAATGAAGCTAAAGAGATATATTGTGTACCACAAATAACATCATCAGCCCGTGTCCATTCCTTGATAAACGAATATTATAGATTATGTAATAATAATCGGGACCAACGGCTTAACGTGCTTATCGAGGCACGGAGGGTAGTCCCTCAACTATCCAGACCCGGAAAGAAATCTTATATTAACACAAAGATTTCTTGTCCGGTGTGGGGATCGAACCCACGACCTTCGAGATTTAAAGCAAGCCAAATACCGCTACGCTACAGAGGTTGTCACAAATAACGTTATTCACCTTGTGATAATGGTTTCGATCCCAATATAAATAACAAAAATTGGTAATGATAAATTCCAGGAATTTCATTATAATTGAATTTTATGTACCAAAGTACTTCGCAGCAACTTCTGGTAAATATAAAACGGATTAATTCCATCAAGTTGTTTGCTTATCTTTTCAATCAAACACTTAAATCAAGTTGAGGATTACTTAATAACATTCCATATCTACGCTGGTTAAAACGTACCCTACTCTTTGGTACTTGAGTAAAAAGGAATTTATCCACCAACGCAAAATGGTTTTATTACAATCCAGCATTGTAATTACATAAGCTTTACGATCAGCAATCCAATCGCTATTTGATATAATATGCTCACCGTCCATTGAGTTTTTTTGTATTATCAATACTAGCGGCCCGCCCCGGCTTCGCACGGGTGGACTTTTATACCCTACCCCTGCCCTACCCTACCCCTACCCTAACCCTACCCTACCCCTACCCTACCCTTACCCTACCCCTACCCCTACCCTACCCTACCCTACCCCTACCCTACCCCTACCCTACCCTACCCCTACCCTACCCCTACCCTACCCCTACCCTACCCCTACCCTACCCCTACCCTACCCCTACCCTACCCTACCCCTACCCTACCCTACCCTACCCTACCCTACCCTACCCCTACCCAAAATCCTATGTCCTTCTCCCAGTTCTTAGCTACCTCCCTACCAATTTTCAGCCAAATCGGTTCAGCCGGTCTTGAGTTATAAATAGTGTAACTAACACGACTTTCTTTTGTTTTTAAAATGTATTCTGCTATTCAGGGCGGAGACAAATCCAACGAAATAAAAACCATGAAAATTGATCCAGCCGATCTCGAGTTATAAGTGTTGTAACAAACCCGTCTTTGTTTTATATATATAGAAGATAGATAAAGAGTGGAGTAATACGAATCACGCATTGAATAATATGCAACTGTCACTTTGCGATTGGACTGTTCGGTCTAATAACAAAAACACAATTATCATTTAAAAAAATGTGTATCTGTCTTTTTGTTCCGACTAATCTCAGTAACGGCCTGATCGATATTGGCGGGAATTTCATTGCCACATGAGAATTCGTGTTTTTGTGCTACGTACCTTATAAACGTTTATATAGCATTTAGTAAAACCTGTTATTAGCAGCTTTTATTTTTTTAATTACAATCAGACAATCAGTTTAATTTGTCTGTGTGACAGCGCCGTGGGATTTCCGACAAGAATAGGCCACCCCATATATTCCTATCACAGGCGATTTAGGGACGTGGACCTTTTTTTTTGTCCGGTGGTGAAATGCTTTTCATTGCATTCCCACTGCCGCTGCAGCGTGTTCGCGCGCTGGCGGTGGGATATATGGGACTCGTCCTCTCCATAGCGTGGTATACTAACTCATACCACGAGGAGGGGACCCTATACCACTAAAACCCCCCGGACACTCCTTCGATCCGCCGTTGGCGGGGGCCGGGTACGCATGAGCAATCCGGCCCATCCTTCAACGACCCCCTGGCTTGTTAAGTTCTTTAAAAGAGGAGGCCGACGTTCAGCAGTAGACGTGAACGGGCTGATAGAATAAGTAAAAGTAAAGCAATAACTATTTTATTTCTCAAGAAATTTCCATCAATACACGAAGACTCGTTAGAAGCATCCGGCGAGCCGGTGCGCGAACAACGCGTGGTGTTAGACTTCACTCCCAAAGCAGAAGACACCCCAGACGTACAGAAGAAATGCGAAGAGTTTGTGCATAACATTAATAAATCCGAACTTGAAAGTATTAAGGTGGAACCGGTGAGTCTTTTTTGATATAATGTTGGTTTCGCGGCGGAAAGCCACTATAAATCTTATGAAAGTAGACCTGGAGTTCAAGAGGCCTTCGAACTCTAAGGTCAAGGTTGCGTTAAGCTTCCCCTGAAAATTAGTCATCATTATTTAATTCTAAAAAATATTTAGTTTAGGACACAACATTTTTATTTCAATAAAACGTTTACTATCAGAATTTTTGAACACTACTCGTATTCTTGTTACGAGTGGGTTCACGTCGGTGCAATGGGTGGGGTTCGAACCGGTGACCTCAATATCACAAGTCCGACGCCCTAGCCATTAAGCTACGGCCGCTTCCAATTTCGTTCGTGAACCGCGTACCATACTCTTCTATACTACCTGTCGGTGACTTTCATTGTGAATTGTGATTTCATTCGATTGTGATGAATTTCGGGTCTATACTGGCTATAATATACTTACTTTCCTATTTAATTTCCAAAAAGCAGCCGTAGCCCAATAGCTAGGGGCGTCGGACTTGTGACCTTGTGGTCGCCGGTTCGATCCCCACCCATTGCACTACCGACGTGAACCCACTCGTAAAACAAGCATTTTAGCTTAGCACGAGGGGTTAACAAGAATACTAGTAGAATGTAAAAAGTCTGCTAGTAATCTTTAAAAAAAAAAAAAAAAAAACAGTACCGCCGATTAGTGTTCATTCATCAATTATCGATGATGATTCGCATGTGACGAAAAGAGTAATGAATATGAATGTAGATGGATGGAAGGGAAGAGGGAGGCCTAAGAAAAAATTAAGGATTGAGTGGGAAGCGATATGTAGGAAAAGAGAGTAAGTGATAGCGTGACGGCTAATAGGACAGAATGGAAGTAAAACACAGTTGCGCCGAACACAATTAAATTGGGTTAGGGATAAGGAGATGACAACCTCCTGGCGTAGTAGTATTTGGCTCGCTTTAAAATCTCGGAGGTCGTGGGTTCGATCCCCACTTCGGACAGGAAATCATTGTGTAAATTCTAAGATTTCTTTCCGGGTCTTGTTGGTTGAGGGACTACCCTCCGTGCCTCGGAAAGCACGTTAAGCCGTTGGTCCTGATTATTATAACATCATCTATAATAATCGTATATCAAGGAACGGGCAGCAGCGCTTCCTTGTGTTGTACAACATAATACTGCGGTCACCAACCCGCCCGCCAAGCGTGGTGACTATGGCAAATACCCTCCTTCGGGAGGAGGCCCATGTTCAGCAGTGGACGTTATACGGGCTGATGATGAAGGATGGGGAGATGATTGTGTTCATAATTCACTCTTATTTTGTTTTTTCCTAATACTTGTGTGTACACACTGGTTAACTACTACCGTCATATTCATTTTTTTAAATCATACCAATGTCGGCCTTAAAAAAATACAAGTTTACTATGTATTGTTTCCACAGGAACAAAGCCCGAATCCCGGTTGTTCCAAAGCAACAGCCAAAGAAAATTCACTGAGGAGTATACATCGAGATTATCCAGACATTCACGCTGTAAAGAATATTAATAAAGGCAAGTTATAAAAATCATTTGCTACTCTTTTTTTCTGGTGGTTAAGGATTTTTTTATACTTTCACTTTAAGTTGTAATTTTTAATAAATTATCAATCAACTGATTTAGTACTTTAGTAAATTTTAATCAATAGCTTTATTTAATCAATTTATTTATTCACAGGAGCGGTGAAAACGACACTGGGCACCGTCAAGGTCTAAATTATGTTTTAAGTAATTTGAATCTTTATTATGTTTTATGTATAAATTTTAAATTATTATTGAAAATATAAAGGTTTGAATAACTGGAACTCATTTCGTTATTTGTGTAGATAGTCATTTGCACGTTCCGATAGACACGCCAGCTGTACTCCATTTTCCACCAGTAATAATACATTAAAATTTTCAAAATGGCCACTGAAAATAACTTTATAGAGCAAGTATTTAGTTTTTCTTTTTAACAGAGCTGTCTAAAGAAAAGATCTTTTACCTAAGTGGCGCGAAAAACATTCGGTCTTTGTAACATATGTGACTGGCTGGTTGGCATTAAGCCTTTGCCATTATTTAAATATGGAACACTCACGACATTCTCTTGTTTATAGATATGAATAAAAAATAGTGTGTTTATAAATTTTGACTATTTCATTACAATCCCTATAAAAACACATATTTTATGAACAAACCTATGAACAATAAAAACAACAAGCTTTATTGATGGATTCCAGTTGCGAGAATTGTACCTACATTACACACAAAAGGTCACGCGTATCTGTAATAAGGGTTAATTAAAAAATAAACTAAAAAAATCAATTTAGTTCGTCAGTTAAATTACCAAAAAATATGTGCCACGTTTTTTTGGTCCTTAAACAAAAATTGACGAATATACTGCGCGTTGAATCTTCATGTGACGTCTTTAAGGTACAATTATGACTAAGAGTGACGTCACAAGCCCCCTCTCCAGAATTTTATAGTTTGTTTTTGCTTTGTAAGTATCTTAGTATTTTATTGATTTGATATATAAAAAAATACGTGTCCAATATTTTTTTTTATCTAACTGACGGACTAATTAGTTTTTTTAGTCCTCATCCCTATTGTAATATTACAAATCTGATAATATTGGCGACGAAGGTAATGGGCCACTATAAGTGTGGCCCAGGAGATCCCGCGGTGCCATATTGGCCGCGGGTGCCGTCGGGGTGCCGGGCCAGTGTGCGAATACGCTGCAGCGGCCGGCGGTGGGAATGGGTAAATGAATTTCTCACAGGACAAAAAAAAAAGTTTGACAGTGTGCTTATGACCTCTGACCGTTTCATTATATTCAATAGTCCGAAATATCAAAATCTTTATTATATTAGCAAAGATTATTACAACGCAAACTCAGTTACTATCTTTACCCAATTTTAAACGTTTATCCTAAGCTTAACTGCCGCAAAGGTGAGATTACAAAAGCCGACGGATATCTCTCGGGATTAGCCGGATTTTAACCGTTCAAAGTTCCGGAATTCGGATACCAAGTGGCTTTATCCGGTTTGAACTGGCGACTTTGTCGTGTTTGCGACTTTTTTTCTTAGCAGGAAATTATAAGGGATTATCTTTATGGATTATATCGCTAACTGTCGGATGTTGTTGAATTATAGATTTGGATTGGATTGCCGAGTTATAAATGACGGTAGGCTTTTTCCTTTTTGTATAGGTATTATCATATACAGTTAGGGAGGAATCAATAGCTAGGAACGAAGGTAAAGGAGTAATGGGGGTGACAAATATTAGTGATGTACCTTATTATTATTTATTTTATTTCTTTGTAGTTGTAATGTCTGCTTTTACGTTGTTTAGATTTTTATAACTTCTGTTTAGTGATAGTATGATACGAAATAGGTTCAGGGTGAATATACAAAAGTTGGGTAACTTTTAGGGATATTTTGATATTTTTTAAATAATATTCCCACAAATTTGGGCCTATACGATAAGTAATATAATAAATATATTGTTCATGTTTGGGCCAGTCACTTTTTCAAGTAGATTCTGAGATATTTAGATTTTTCTGAATTTGACTGCCAGGGGACTGATGAGGGTGACATAGTACGTAAGTGGTACGTACCAAAAAACACAATTTCATGAGATATGTATGTCATTTATTAATATTTAGCAGAAATCTCTTAGAATCAAATAATGGCACATAATCCAAGCCTCAATTAAATTAAGTAACAATAAAAAACTATTAATATTACTGTAAGAAAAAAAACCTTTAAAACAGATTTTTAACATTTTTTATAATTTTATATTAACATCATACATTTTTTAAGTAGTTAGTTAGTTGAGCGTATAATTACCTACTTACTTAACCTCATAAGTGAGCCATTGTACGTGAGAATGATACGATCATCCATTCCGTCCCAACTCCAGCCAGAAGTCAAGGAGTTATTTTATGTTTTTCAGGACCTCTCCAATGGTCTCTGGATTGTTTAGATGCTCTGTGCGCTGGTCGCTTACGCTCTCACAGTGTAGAAAAACGTGAGCCGGTATTTCTTCAGCATTCATACAGCCCCTGCACATGGGACTGTTCGTGTAACCGATGTTAAAAAGATGTTTGTTTAGTGGACAATGACCTGTGATTATGCCCACTGTTTCTCGTAGGTAAGTTTATCCTGTTCAGGTGAAGTAATTTGCGCGACAGCTTCGTATTTAAGGAGGCAAGAGCTTCCTTTGTCTGCCTGCATTATTTTAGTGTTGTCCACTGTTTTTCATGTAGTTCTGTGGTCCTGTCTCGTAACCACGTTTTGAGTTGCTTAAAGGGAATCGGTACTATTGGTTCCGGTCCCAATATTATTGTGTCTCTTTGCTAGTTGATCTGCAGCATCGTTCCCTAAGGAGTTGTTGTGTCCACGTATCCACTGAAGTGTGATTCGGTTTTCTTCGGCAATTGTTTCCAGTTCTTGGTGACACTCTAGGATAAGTCCGTTGTTGATGCAGGTTTTGCCTAGAGCTTGGAGTACAACTGAGCTGTCGGTGACAATACGATTTTTTTAAGTAATCAACAAGTCTCTCACGTAAGTGGATAGTCAAATATCACATTCAAAGTCTGTAAATACGTTAGAAGTGTCTCCACGTGTACCATGTTCAGCCGATATTTATGTTTGATAATGAATAGATCCCAGCTTGAAATGAGACCATGCGTTATTGTCGCAGAAACAACTTAGAGACTTCATTGTAAGATGGTTGGGAATATAAGCTGAGCCGGTCACCTGATGCGCCAATAATGTCCTTTTAAAAGCGACAATTTAAGACGACTTATCGTTAATCAAGGTGTTCAGTTGCTCGACTTCACAGCTTTCAATCTCATCCACTTGTAGGTATACCTAGACATATATCACGTGCTGTAGCAATCACTTGATCTGCTGTTAGTTTACATGTCGCCCCTACACCATTATTCCTACAGTGATTTTTTTTAACTAATACATCTTTTCTATCCTTTTTTGTTTTTTAGGAGGCTGCATATTGTTTTAAACTGAAATAAGTGAAAAAAATGCTTCCACACGCTAAATATCAGTACTCTGGAACCACGTTAGCCCTCTGGCGCAATATCAGACAAAGGACTGACGCCAACGGACTGACGAACAAGACATGAATTTAAAGTTATCATTAGAACCAACGTAAACTTTGATACGTTTGAATAGCAACAAGCTACATTTAAAACAATCAAAGCTATAAATTAAAATATAATCCAGGTTTACCAAAAAATAACGACTCACCATAGGACTGACATTTTGACTGGATCAGCACGTGTTTCGGTGACAAACACAATACTAGCACTGGCACATTAATGGCAGCTGTAAAATGGCGCTGCCTACAGCTAATTTCACCACCAACGTTGAAATTTAACACGGCCTTTAATGTGAGTCGACAATATTTAGCGGGAAATTCAAATTCGAATAACACACAGCGGACTGACGAATAAAAGTGAAGACAAAGTATTTTTATAATTTTTACAACAACAGTAAGAATATTATGTTATAAAAGTTGTAATATACATTGTTAACTACTTCATAGATTCTAGCTACGGTCAAACGTATTACCACTATACCAAAGAGGCAGTCAAGTATTTATAAAGTACTAACAACAAAATATTGCCATGAATTTAAGCAGTAAGCTTGCTTAAATTCATGGCAATATTTAATACACAGCCACTTCATTGCGCGTTTTTGGGATTATGACATGCCAAAGTACTGACGTTTTGAGAACATATTATGGAAATTTACAAACTTGTATTTAAAATAAGTAGCTGAAATTGAGTGACCAAATAAGAGGCGTTTAATTGTTTTAAAATAACATTCAAAATATATACAAACTATAAAACACATAGTTCTATTGTCTAATGACATTGAGTTACCCAAATTTTGTATAATCAACCGTCAAATAAAATAAAATAATGATGTAACGAGTAATATTTTATTAAAAAATATGGATTTAAAGCAATGACTAATTGGTGGTCGACAAAATGTTAGAATCCCTATTTTTTTTGTAGGTATTTGCTATGAATTTGTGGCTTGGCGTGGGGGGTACGCCGCGCCGATGCGTTTACGCTCTGGTTTTCAAAAGGTTAACGAAGAACAGTTTTTCTCAATACCTATTTGGGATATATTTATAAAATATATACATTCATAAAGATACAGCTCCGTGGAGTAGCGGCAATTGTCTCGCTTTAAATCTCGGAGGTTCGATCCCCACGCATGCACTAACAAAAAATCTTTGTGAAAATCTTAAATCTATTAAGATTTCTTTTCAGGCCTCTTTCTCTCTGAGTCTCGGAAACCACGTTAAGCCGTGGGACCAGATTGTTATAACGTCATTTATGCCAGCGCAGCAGCGTTTCCTTGTATATTACAATATAGCAAAACCCTGCCTCGGGAGACGACCCATGTTCATCAGTGGACGTTATACGGGTTGATGACGATAATGAAAGATATCTTCAATAACATTTTAATAACGGATAAAATGCATGATGTGTCCGCTCTGCCACCACGGATAGACGTTATCGATAACGAGCAAAAAGGGCGAAAAAAAAAGTTTGTTGTATCATTGTATGGGAGCCCAGATAAATATTCTTTATTTATTTTTTTGTATTTTGTGTTTCCGAAGGCTACTTAACTACGTGTGGTATAACGGAAGACGGAGTTCTTCTGTGGAAGTATGACTATAATATATATTAAACTTTGATCTGGTGAACTGTTGACATAGTAAGCTGCTGACATTCTGAAGAGTTGAGATTTCGAATTCTTGGTGTTACGGTGTTGATGTTTTAACTGCTGATATAATGGCTGTTGATCTTAAGTATCAAACCCTTATGTATGGGCAGCAGCATCTTTCAGCTCAATGATCTTTATTATCTTACTGCAATTACTATTCCGCCTACCAAAGCTTGCAAAGTGGTGGTTCATGATCAGCAGTGGACGTAAACGGGCTGCTGAGGTTGATGCAAGGCATATGCTGTAGTGTCCATAGTTTATCAGGTTCAGGTGGGCCCTCAATCCTCTATGTGAGAACTGAGGGCCCAATTTTACAGTCCATAATTGGTTTATTTGACTTTCACAAAATCTGATTTCAACTTTTACAATTCTTTGGGAATGTTCACTAAATCCTAAGCACATTTGAAAAGAGTTTTAACAAAGTGGCCCTCACACCACACGCACATGTGAAGGCTGCTCACCTTCTATATAAGGCAAATGCTGTGAAGGGAGCCTCCACAGCTCATCTTCCTAATCTTGTATGACGTATACATATACTACACCCTACACTTTAATCTTTATTTGTGTAACTAGTAAGTTACACAAATAATCTTACCCGCGTTCACTTGAACTGAGGACTTAGTCCATTAGATTATGTATTTTTTCGTATAAGCAACCCACTTACTTATACAAGAAAAACTTTCAGGTTTTATAAGGATAAAATGCTGAGGTTTACTTTGTAGATTTTCTCGAGTGTGTGAGAGTTTTTATTCGGAATTGAGATTAAATTCGGTCTGACCCAGTATTCATTTGTTATTACGTTAAGTTACAAAGTAACCATTTTTACTATTCCATAAATAAAGGGTAAAAACGGGGTTCTATTAGTAAAACTCTACTGTCTATCTGTCACCAGCCCGGCTAGCATAGGCAGCGCGACTCGAGTCTACTTTACGGAGGCCGACTAATCACATTGCAGAAAGTGTCACGTGACAGTGCGTTTCTGCAATGTGATTGGTCGGTCTCCGTAGAGTAGACTTGAGTCGCGCTTCCTATGCTAGCCGGGCAGGCCGTACTGTCTTACCGTGATAGCTAGACAGTAGAAATTCTCACAGATGATGTATTTTTGTTGCCGCTATAAAACTAAATACTAAAAACAGAATAAACCAAATATTTCGGTGCGGCTAATATGCAATACACATGATATTTTGGTCGAACAACGGCAACTAGTAGACTCTTGAAATATTCACAGCTGTATTGTATAGTAAAAAATAAACAAATAAAATAAAATAAATATTAAAGCGGGGCTCTCATGCGACAAACGAGATTTTTCTTATCGGCTGTTACAGTTAGCATTTGACCGTAAAAGGTAATTCCAGTCTGTTAAATTATTATATATATGTTTTCAATATGTAAATGTGACAGATCAAGAAGGTCAGCCAATTTCAGTTACTCATTTTCGGTTGCACATTAATTCGAAAAAATTCGAATTCTTTTGTCTTTAAGTGATAAATAACTTAAAGCAAGTTAAAGTTTTTCTAAGTAAGAGCATCATACGTACCCAATGCTGAAAACCTTATGTATGTCAGTTCTGGCTTTTCACCGAATAATATATTATTATTTTGAATGGCTTTCAATAGTAAATGGTCGACATGGCTTTGGATGGTCACTCGTAGCATCCGAACAGGGGTCTTTGAGTGCTTCAAGAGACCACCAGTGGATCACGCGTGGTCTCAGAGGGCAAGGAGTTAACCACTGTTCTAGGTCAACAAAGCAGATTGAGAGGCGGCAGACTTTGTATTCTTGGCCACCAAACTCTTCGTTAGTAATGTTATTCACATACTCAACCTCTAGGGGCGTCTTTATTATCGAAATTCGGTAAGGACTCATGGGAAATTATGAAATATCTCGTTTGTTTTCTGTGTTAGTAACTAGTTAATTGGGATTGAGAAAATATCGAGGAGACACGTTTTACTAGCAGACAAGGTTACTAGCAGAGTTTTGCAGTCTACTATCTTGTTAACCACCCGTGCTAAGCTGCTTGTGTTACAATTGGCTTGTGTCACGTCGGTAGTGCAATGGGTGGGTATCGAACCGGCGACCACAAGATCAGAAGTCCGACGCCATATACTGGTCACAGAGAATTACGATATTTTTTTGATAAGACAGACTTTCATAAATATACGACCGTAACTTGCGAGGTCTCGGGTTCGAATCCAAGGAAGAGCAAAATCTTTTGTTACAAAAAAAAATCTCTCAAGAAATAAAGGGTCGGCCGGCTCGAAGTTTGAAAGTTGATGGTACGTGTCACCCGTGGTTCGAAGAGTAGCTATCCTATCCGCGCTAGACCTCTAAATTGTTGTGTCGGTAGAATCGTTCCAATTTTTTTTGTTGGAGTTTTTTTGCACTATTTTAGGTCCTGATTAATCTTCATTGAATTTGGCCGTCAATATACAGGCAGGCATTTACTTCAGTCCTCCGATAGGTCTTAGGGTGACGTTTTATAGCTAATGTTCTTCAAAAAAACATATATACACATACCTTACAATTTTTCGCATTTATGATATCTGTTACGACATTAAATCAATGGTATCATTAAATTGTTGAATACCTACCGATTATGTTTATGTGAGCGACAACTTGTGCTGCCCCCATGTTTAATAATTCAGTGTAGTTTTATATTATAGCTAGCTTTTTCCCGCGACTTCATCTGCGCGGAATCCTATTGGTGTTATCGTGATGATATATGGCCTATAGCTTTCCTTGATAAATTGGATATCTAACATTACTATTTATTAACACGCGCAGATCTGCACTATGGTAAATCTCTAAGCAAACAAATATTGTAAACAAGTTGATGCGTTTTGTGTTTAGTTGCCATATTTATGCATATTACGATCCAAAAGATTGAAATTTACCCTTTTACCCACTTTTTACCCACTTCGTATTGATTTTGTATAGTTTTGTAAGTGTTTTGTATAGTTTTTTGTAGGACTATTTATACAAATACGCTTTCTTAGATATAAGAAATACCTTACATTACATCATCAGCCCGTACAATGCCCATTGCTTAACATGGGCCTCCTCGCTTGGCAGGCTGGTTGGTGAACGCAGTATCATGTTGTAATATACAAGGAAACGCTGCTGCTCGTTCCCTAGAATACGACTGTTAATGATGATGTTATAAAAATCGGAACTAACGGCTTATCGTGCTTTGCGAGGCATTTCGTCCCTCAAACAACGAACCGGAACGAAATCTTAAACCTTACATTGTTGGTATGTAATGTTTATGTTGGTGTGTAATTTAGATTATTTTTAAGATAAGCCACGCTTAGCACTCTAAGATATTTTATATAAAATTAATTTTTGTATAAGTGAATGCATTCTTTAAACGCATTGAAATATTTTTTTTTTATCGGAGCAATAGTTCTTGAGATTAATGCGATTAAGCAAACAAACTCTTCAGCTTTCAATTTTAGTATAGATATATCTGGTACTAGAATGAACATATACATAAAATTTTTAATAAATTTCAACATCACATATTTTTACCCCTAAATATGTATTTGCCATAGATTTACCCCGGAAAAACCATGGTTCAAATTTCAACCTGTTAAAACTTTCTTCGTTTCATCCTGTTACTAAACCTAGCATTCAATTCTCATAGTCATATCGCATCCTCAATAAAAATACGCGGTAGTGTGGCAGTCTATAAACAAAATAAAAATAGTAACAAAGCTACTTCAGCATTGAATGTCCATTGCAGTGTCATGCGGCTGACATTTCCAGATCACCGAATGAACAGTCCATACTAACCCAACTCAAAATACGTTCAAACTTGCTTGTTTCTCATTATTGGATTATTTTTGTCGGACGCAACCTTAGAGAAGTTAATAGAAGTGTCATATGATTTGGTTTTGTTTACTGCCTAATGTGAAATTAGATAATTTATTAATCATCATCATCATCAGCTCGTTTAACGTCCGCTGCTAAACATGGGCCTCTTGTGATTTGCCATCGTCACCACGCTTGGAAGGTGGGTTGGTGACCGCAGTATTATTTTGTAATACACAGGGAAACGCTGCTGCCCGTTCCCTGGTATACGCTTGTTATAGATGATGTTATAGCAATCGGGACCAACGGCTTAACGTGCTTTCCGAGGCACGGAGGGTAGTCCCTCAACCAACCAGACCCGGAAAGAAATCTTAGAATTTACACAAATATTTCTTGTCCGGTGTGGGGATCGAACCCTCGACCTCCGAGACTTAAAGCGAGACAAATACCGCTACGCCTAATTTAGATAATTAGTTAGTCATTATCATTATCAGCTCGTATAACGTCCGCTGCTGAAGATGGGCCTCTTGTGATTTGCCACTATCACCACGCTTGGCAGGTGGGTTGGTGACCGCAGTATTATGTTTTAACACAAGTTAAGGCTACTGCCCTGTTCCCCGGTACGCGCTTGTTATAGATGATGTTGTAAGAATCGGTACCAACGGCTTAACGTGCTTTTCGGGGCGGGTATAGTCCCTAAACTAACCAGACCCGAAAATAAGGCTTGGAATAACGCAAAGATTTCTACTAGTTGCATGTTCATTTAACGTATTTGGGTGGAAATTTCGAATAAACCAGTCGGTAAGCCCCTGTCTCTTCTATTTTTTAATATTCTTTGGACACGGATGAACATTGGCGATCACTAATAAACATGTCACGTTTGAGATGTTTCCAGATGAAATTCAATTATGTGACTCCGGGTGAATATGATTGCAGCGGAGCATGCAATTTCTATGAAAATCAATTTGTTTACATCTAGAACAGATAAATATAGGATGATTCGAAAAATAGGGCTCCCGCTTTGCTATGGAGGGAATTGAAAACTTTGTAGAATTACGTTTTTTTCTGCTAGGATTTTGCCTATGTTAGCAAAAAAGTTGTTAGCTACGTTCGTCACTTCCAAAGAGCATGTATTTGTAGTTATTAGGTCAAGAGGAGGTTCTTGATTTTTAGATTGAAATATGTTCTTTTTTATCAATTTCCACACTAACTTGTTGTTAGCCCCTGCCTTTTGTAATTCATTTTTGTCATGCTCAATTTTCAATTTCTTTAAAATATTATTACAAACATTTCTATACCTTTTGTAAGTTATAGCTAATATTTCATTCTGTGGTGAGCGTTTTGACTTTACATGAAGCTTATCCCTATGTCTTATACAACGGACGAGGCCGGGGTATGTCGATATTCGTATTAATATGCTTTGAATTTCAAGTTTTGTATATACGGATGAACATTAGGTACAGAATTGGACTGCGATCTTACACCAATGAGATTCGGGTATAAGCAAACGACAACATATTCACAATACGTGTCAATAGATGGCGTTGAATACAATCAGTATAACTTATCATATCCTTCCAATTAGTGAGGGTCGCATAATTATAAGAGTTTCGGGTGTCGCATTTCGTTATCTACCATATTGTTATCTACCATATTGTTATTCGAAAATTATTTCATTAAATTACTAGTGTGACAACCACCGTTGCGTAGCGGTATTTGGCTCGCATCTAGGTATAAAAGTCGTTGTCGTAACATTATATAGCATACTTCTAATAATTGGCTGTTTTGCCTTCTTCAATTAGGTATTGGTTTCTTTCTCTTTAATCTGTGTGCACCTACTGTTCTTTTCTCTGCACCACCCCAAAGTTGACTAGTTGAAAATGCCGTTGGCATTAAGTACGCCTTTCTACGATTTTTTTGCGCGTAAAGTTATAAATAAATAAATAACTGGGTATATTAAATACTTCCACTGGCTTTGAATATTTTCACCAAAATATTAAATTTCTGCTTATTGCATTACGTTAAATCGCTTTAGAAAAACTCAACATTTATGTAACAGCGCTGTAAAAGTTGCGATGCCATCAAAAGCCGGTATCGCGGCGTCTTCGATGCCCCGGTATTGTAACGGCTTTCCAATGGATAGGTAAACACTGGGAATCTACCCAGACCTCTCAAAACGTTGTTTGCCTTTACTCAGACAAAAAAAACAAAGGGATAATGTCGGTTTTCAACGTGTATAATTGGCAATGTTTGTTGTAATTGATAGTTATTGATAACCTTCGCAGCCTAACATTTTAAGCCTTCCAAAATCTTGGCCGATCTCACTTTAGACAAAATCAAAGATTCCTTCCAATTTTGTTTGGTTACATGGCTTTGACAGACGTTTAGGTAGTCCTCCTATTTAAACTACGGTTTAGGTTTCAAAATTTTGCACATTGGCTAAGTTAAATTGTGGATGGTTCCTTAACTAACTCCTCCTTTAAACTTTCTAGTTTAATCCGTCACGGGATCCCAGAAGTTAAGTGTCTCAGCACCAGCCAAAGCAGCTTAGATCAGTTAGCAGCTAAGAGCTTACAGCTAATAACCTTTTTGCGTTTGCTGCTGTTGCTGTTGTCTAAGTTACAGAAGTTAAGGCGTATCATGGATTTGCATTCAAATGAAAGTAAAAGTAAAAAAGAGGTATTATAAACAATGTGAATATTTGGCGTTGTTTATACTTACTTTTTAAGTGACATTCAAAATTACAGATTAAAATGTCATCAAACCTGTGATATTGGTCCATTATTGGTCCATTCGTACAACCTCATAATCATAATTTTTAGACGTAGGACTTCTACTGCTGGACAAAGGCCTCCCTCCTCGTAAATCTACAACTTAGATTATCTTATATTTCAAGGTTTTGAAGCTTATTTATATTTATCTATATATGCTTATCTAACATTAACGTCATGTTGAGTAAAACTTTAAAATATATTGGCGTATTTTTTAATTTTAGAGTTTCGTTTCGATAGTAAGTAATACCGACGTTAAATCTTCCTGTTAATAATTAGTAACGACTATAACATCATGTTTTATAGGACATTCTAAAGAACGAGAGTTGTGTCTAACTTGTCAAGGAATTGATGAACAGACAATAAAATGGGAACAGCTGGAGACGACAGTCGTCCTACGATTAATTAATCGATATAGTGGAAATGCGCTTTTATAGAGGCGTGGGAAAGATTATCGCATCAAAAAGTCCCCAAGCCGCTCTTATATAACAACACCCAAACCCTTTGGTTCTTTTTCGGAAGGACTTACGTAGTTAGCCACGAGGCTTTTGCTATACTTCACCGGGCATAAAGGCGAGCAGAGCTCCAGCCTTAATACCCTTTGGTTGTTGCAGCATCCGACTATAGGCGTTTGCCCACAGAGCGTCGTAAAAACCGTCTGGATCATCTAGGCCTCGGGGCGTCCTAGACGACCCGGAGCGACGAGATAACATCTTGCCAACTAGCAGCAAAGAGACTGTACAAAATTAGTACCATTACACAGAGACCACTTTATCCGACCCGCCGGAGAAAAGTGCGCCCTCTTGGGCAGATTGCTTAGTTTGTAGTTTTTATACAATTTATTTAGGCTCGAGCTCTGCTTACCATTATGTCCGGTGAAGTAGCAAAAGCCTCCTGACTAACTACATTAGGTCCGCCCGAAAAATACCTCTTATTTATAAAGGCATAGTACATGCAAGTTACTTATCAATTTTGAAGCAATAAAATGTTACAATCGCGGACGTAACTATGCAATGTTTCATTTCCTCTACAAGAGTGACACATTTGTTTGTATGCAGTCACAAGACGGGCCGTCTTGGCGTCCGTCCATCTGTCACTCATGACTCGGGAACATAGCCAATTGTACATAATTAATCGAGAATTAATATGTCCAAATTATATGATTGCGATTCGCATAATTGGTTTGTTGAATGAAAGTCGATGTGAAAGAAATACTTTGTTTTATATGTTAGTGCGTGGGTGTAATAGTAAATGTATTAAGATCAGTGCCTATATATTACTTATTCCACGTGGCAGTACTTGTCCTTCCACCCTTAGTTTGTATTAGTAAACACGTAAAAGTCACAATTTCTCAATCTTCTGACCTAAACGGAAGTACAAGTGTAAGAGGGCGACTCAGGCCTATGCATATGGGGCCGGATTGCTTCGTGCGTACCCGGCCCCCGCCAACGACGGATTGAAGGAGTGTCCGGGGGGTTTTAGTGGTGTAGGGTCCTCTCCTCGTGGTATGAGTTAGCATACCACGCTATGGAGAGGGTGAGTCCCACATATCCCGCTGCCAGCGCGCGGATACGCTGCAGCGGACAAAAAAAAAGTCCTAGTCGTTTTTAGTTTTTATAACATTTATGGAAGAAGAAGAAATAATTAGAATTCTGCAATCAAATATGATTGGCATTTAATCGATCAATTTTATGTGCTGTCCAAGTATTTTAAAGATGAGCAAGCGGGATTTTGGTCAAAAATCCTGCATAAAAGGATTTCTGTAATAAAATATACTCCCCCTCGTCCTACTGACCCTTAGTTTGCAAATTACCGTCCGATGCCCTCGTAGACCCGAAGTCCGAGAGGCCCGCGAACTGTAAAGTAGAGCGACAGTTGCACAAAACTCTCCTAAAATACTAAAAGTAATAATCCCTCAATCTCATCGCCAGCGACCGTCCTGCGCCGAGGTCCAAGCCCCACAGGGGTCACCCTCTTGCACAGGTTGCTAAGTTTGTAGATTTTAAACCATTTATTAAGGCTGGAGCTCTGCTCACCTTTATGCTCGGTGAAGTAGCAAAAGCCTCGTGGCTACCGACGTAAGTCCATCCGAAAAAAATGATATGTATATACTGAACTAATTTGGTAATTATATACATACATACTTTAAATAATTATTATTGGTTTAACCTATTTTCCTAACACCTAATAGATGAATAACCTACCAAGCATACTCATTAATTTAAACAAATTACTTTGCAAATTCAAATTGCGAACGAATAACTAAATTTGCTAACGTATTTTCTAACACCATTTCATCTCATTAGTGTTTGTATGGATAACAGATCTGATAGGATACAGATCAACATTAAGTTCTATTAGTATCAACAAATGGTTCATATTTGAATAAGACTTAATAAGAAATGTGGCGGTCTAGTAATTTAATACAAACAACCCTGATCATAGCTTTGTGTCCACAAAATAAACGAATTAATCAGAGGAATTTTGAATTGACTTCCTTTCCAGTGAGGGTAACGTAACGTATAAATAAAATAAACGTATAAATATATAAAATTAGATTCGTCTATTACATTACTGCGCCGCGGTCTGACGTTAATTAATTTTAGCGTTGATATGGTTGATTGGTATTAATGTTACATAAATATTAGTAATTAATTGTAATGGATGAATAGGTCTGGATAATTTCTAGACAAATCATCTTGCGTAAGGCGTCCACCCCATCCAACAGATATATGTTTATAAAAAACCAGCCAAGTGCGAGTCGGACTCGTACACGAAGGGTTCCGTACCAGTTTCAAGTGCCTACCTATTTTTTATATCAAGAAAAAAAAGTTTGTTGTATGGGAGCCCCCCTTAAATATTTATTTTATTTTATTTTTAGTATTTGTTGTTATAGCGGCAATAGAAATACTTCTGTGAATATGTCACCTTTCTAGCTGTCACGGTTTTTAAGATACAGCCTGGTGACAGACATACAGACAGCGAAGTCTTAGTAATAGGGTCCCGTTTTTACCCTTCGGGTACGGAACCGTAAAAATGAAAAGGATCAACAATACTAAACGATCACGAGTTACCATTTTTAAGAGAAATTAACTAATTTTTAAGATTTTTGTTTTTCGACCTCCCCTTTTCGCAGAAAACTCAAAAACATTCAAAAATATTATGGAATAAAAGTACCCTCTATTAAGTGAACATTAAAATACATGAGTTGAATTACCGAAGACCCTAATACAGTTAAATTGTTGCTATAGAGACAAGAGCTGTCAATTGAATGATCATTGCTCCGTCAACGAGCGACAATCGAATTAACGTTATTGGCAACTACGTAATGGACTACGTCCTGTTGTTATCGTTTTATTTTATTGTGAAACCGACAGGTATACAATGTGTGTTATAATTAGACTCAATATAGACAAAACCTTCCAAGGACTATAGTGCCAACATCTATATTATGACATGTAAACTTTTGATCCATTGTTTTTTTTGTTTTGTTACAAGAGTATCTCGTTTGGCTAACCAAACGAGATACTCTCTTCTTAATTATTATGATACTTGACCTAAGTCAAGTGTCATAATAATTAAGTGAATAATATAATAATTATGCGCGTTCACTGAAACTGGCAACAAAATTTAACAATATTAGTGGCACGGAAGTTCATCTACTTACGGTTCGTATTATTTTCCTGTGACATACATACTCAAAACATTTTATTACTATTCTGATGATATTTATATTAACTATCCGGTTGTACTCACGATTTGTCATCATCGGATATGTCCGACTAGTTTCGAGACCATCCCGTGGTCCATTCTAAAGGAGTATTCGACTCACAAAAATTTTAATTCTAAAATATTCTGATGATCTGATTCTATTTCGTTTTTATGCTCTTACTATATGTACTACGTTTTAACTATGGTATTCTCATAATGCGGACATCGTCCATCATTTAGTGTTGCACTTTGACATTGGATCGCTATACTCTCTATTCATCTACATTAATTTGTAGTGAGATATTTTTATTAGGCCATTATGAGTATTAATTTTTAAAATTGTTAGGGGACATGTTTATTTTTACTCCGCATTCATGCCCGTGTGGTGTCCGGAATAGAATAGATTACTCCATGACTTCTCATAGAAGCGTAAGGAGTGACTAAGTGACAGGCCGCTACTAACCGCAACAACTGGAGATCTATAAGGAAGGCCTACGTCCAGCAGAGGACGTCCTACGGCTGAAATGATGACGATTATGATGAAAAGACTTCAATTTTTAAAATTGCACACTATCTACGTAATTTACTTAATAAATTCCTTAATCCATCCAAAGGTTGTCTGGAAGAAATTGCTTTATGCGATAAGACCGCCCATTGTACGGTTTCTATTATGTTTTCTTTCTTGTCTTGTACAATTAACAGTATTCTATTCTTTTCTATTCTCTATTCCAGGGACGGCGAATGTTTAAAGAAATGTTTAATAAAGCTACAGACGTGCCATCAAATAATTGTAGACTAGACATCGTAGTAACTAGAACCTCCGTGGCGTGGCAGTATAAGTCTGACACAAGTCGTCGGTTTGATCCCCACGCTGGATAAGAAATCTTTGTGTTCTAATTCTAAGATTTATTTCTGGGTCTGGTAGTTTGAAGGATATGCCTCAGAAAAAAACGTTAAGCCGTTAGGGTCGATTGTTATAACATCATCTGTCTCCCAATTGTTAAAGCAGCGTTTCCTTGTGTGTTAGATCATAATACTGGAAAAACCCTTCCTCGGGAGGAGGCCCATGTTCATCAGTGGACGTTGATCGACCTTGGATCAATCGCGTTCTATCGTAGATATATTAACTATACTTCATAGCTGCGTGCCCAAAATATTGCGTCGGGGCCATCAAATTCGTCGGGCTCTATTCTATTCTATTCTGACGGTACACCCCTAATGAGTAATGGCCATGACTTTTCATCTCTCTTGATATATTATCTATTTTAATATATTACTCAGCTTTCTCAATGAATAATAAATATCTAAATAAACAGCGTTGGTATATCACTCAAGTAAGACATGAGAGAATGAATGGACGCGTGTTTCGGATGCCGGTAATATTCCTGGATGATTGACAGATCAAAGCAGATATAACAGGGTATATATAGTTACTATTATATTTGTAGTGCAAGTTATGTACGTATAATAGGTACTTAGGGAAAATGTGAGATAGACAGGGATGGAGAATTATATTAATTACTAGTTTCCCGCGCGCGGTTTCACCACGTAACTTCCGTTCCCGTGGGAACTTCATAATTAAATATAGCCTGTGTCATCCGGGGATAGTGTTGCTTTCCAACGATGAAAGATTTTTTTAAATCGGTCCAATAGTTTCGGAATCTATTCAATACAAACAAACAATCAATTAAATCTTGCCTCTTTATAATATTAGTATAGACTAGTCTCTTTTATAATATTAGTATAGACTAGTCTCTTTTATAATATTAGTATAGACTAGTCTCTTTTATAATATTAGTATAGACTAGTCTCTTTTATAATATTAGTATAGACTAGTCTCTTTTATAATATTAGTATAGACTAGACTCCTTCCTCTTGAATTACTCTTTTTATTAAAAAAACCGCATAAAAATCCGTTGCGTAGTTTTAAAAGTCTAAGCATACACAGGGACAGACAACGGAAAGCGATGTTCAAGATGAAAGATAATGTAGCGCGTAAAATGCTTTACATTAATAAATCGTTTAACTTTTTTACTATAGGTATCTGTATGTTTACGGTCACTGCTGAATATGGGCCTCCTCGCTTCATTGTTTTAACAGACCTTAGCAAGCCAGGGTCGTTAAGGGATGATGATGTAATCACAACGGCAGGCGGATTAGTGATCGCAGTAAGATGGGGGTATCTTTGAACTGACGGATGCTGCTGCCAATTCATCCGCCGTATATCTTTAACGACGCCTACAGGAAGATATGGGATCGTCTATTCTAAGCTGCTTTTAATAAAACACATTGTGTGAAATCACTGACTGTCGGATTAACGTACACCCTAAACCACTCCCTAAAAACATTTATTTTCGCATTTGTTTTATAAATTAAATTATCTACAAATGTTCACTTTTTAAATAAATATTTAGGTGGAGGGGCTCAATTAAATATTAATTTTATTCTGTTTTTAGTATCTGTTGTTATAGCGGCAACAGAAAAACGTATTCGGCGAAATTTTCGACTATCTAGCTATCACGGTTCTGAGATACAGCCTGCTGACAGACAGACTGAGAATACAGTTTTAGTAATGGTTTTTATAAAGAACTCATTTTTATCCTTTACGGTACGGAAGTCTAAAAAGTGACCTTCCTTTCATTGAAGAATCCTTCAGGACCAGGGCCACTGTTGCTGTGAAATCGTGCGAGCTTCTACAATCTTACAGTTTATTTTAAATTAGCTATTACTTCCAGACAACCGTGAAATAGAATAGAAATAATAAACTAGTCCTTGAAATAACAAAGGACATTTGCGGCAGATAATGTACCAACCGATCTTTTCTCTAGGTCATCAAAAACTAATCTCTATTCTTTGGTTTCTAGGGTCAAATGCTTTCCTGGAGATCCCGCGGTACCATATTGGCCGCGGGTGCCGTCGGGGGGCCGGATTGCTCATGCGTACCCGACCCCCGCCAACGGCGGATCGAAGGAGTGTCCGGGAGGTTTTAGTGGTGTAGGGTCCTCTCCTCGTGGTATGACCTTAGCATACCACGCTATGGAGAGGGCGAGTCCCACATATCCCACCGCCAGCGCGCGAATACGCTGCAGCGGTGGTGCGAATGCGTCAATGCATTTCCTCCCGGACAAAAAAAAAAAAAAAAAGGGTCAAATGCTTTAGAGCCGGATTGCCCAGCCTACCCAGCCCTCACTAATGGCGGACGGAGGAATGTCCGGGAGGTTTTAGTGGTGTAGGGTCCTCTCCCCGTGGCACGCTATGGAGAGGGCGAGTCCCACATACCCCTTCGCCTACCTCCACTTTTACCACTTTTTTTTGTTTTTTTTTTTTAATTTTGATATACTCAATGCCACACTCACAGGAAACACGAATCTTACGACACCTCTCAAGCTAATATCCATCAAGGTGCCAATAATTATACATACATACTTCGCTTCGCATTTCCCCCGGAGAACAAAAAACAAAAAAAAAGTGGTAAATGCTTTAGACATCCCTTCCACCGCAGCGGCACCTTTCACTATACCGCAATTCTATTCTTCCACGAGGCTGGATAGTTTACCTACAAAAACATCCAACCTCCGTTACGTAGCGGTATTAGTCTAACTTTAAATTTTGTAGGTTGTGGGTTCGAATAAGAAACCATTGTGAATAATCTAAAATATGAAATAAATTTTCATCTGGTCTGGTTGGTTGAGGGTCTATTCTCCGTGTCTCGGAAAGCACATTAAGCCGTTGTTCCTGATTGTTATAACATCATCATCATCAGCCTGTGTAGTTCACTGCTGAACATAGGCCTCCCCCATCGATTTCCATCGGGAACGATCGCTAGCGGCCTGCATCCACCGACTCCCCGCTACCTTTATGAGGTCATCGGTCCATCGTGCAGGCGGTCGTCCTACGCTGCGCTTGCCAGTTCGTGGTCTCCACTCGAGAACCTTTTTGCTCCATCGACCGTCAGTTCTTCGAGCTATGTGGCCTGCCCATTGCCACTTCAGGTTGCTAATCCGTTGAGCTATGTCAGTGACCTTCGTTCTCCTGCGGATATCTCTTCATTTCCGATTCGATTACGCAGGGAAACGCCGAACATAGCTCTTTCCATAGCTCGCTGAGCGACTTTGAGCACGACTATGAGGCAACATCATCTATAACAATCTTTCTCCCGTGTGTTATGACATCATACTGCGGTCACCGATCCGCCCGCCAAACGTGGTGACTTTAGCAAACCATCCCTTTGGAAAGAGTCCCATGTTTAGCCGTGGACATTATACGGTATCAATATTACGGGGTCCCTGAAAGAGCGTGGTAGAAGTTTGACGTGGCTCGTATAAAACTCGTTACGTCATTGATCAGTCGCACCACTATCGCGAAAGACAAACGAATTTAAAATAGAAAGTACATTATGTAGGTGCATCTACTTATCAATGATCTATTACTCACTCCTGCATTTAGACTTGCGTAGGATTAAAGATATGCTGCAGTCAAATGATAAAATAAAGCGTATTGATCTACGGCAAGAAAAAAACTCGGCTATTTTATTACGGCTTATGTTTAACTTACCATCAGATATAGTAAAAATGATCACTAAAATTAAACCCGCATTTTAATGTAAAATTGTAACCAAAGTTTTAACATTTCGCTATCGTATTTAAGCAAAATGACTCCAAATAAATCATTGTTAACCCAAAAGTAGTAAATGATCACCAAAAGTACCTAAATGTTTTACTAATGGGTAAAAATCATTTAAAATGACCATTTTGGTAGAAAAATTTGTCCACACGTGATATTTTATGATACAATTATTTTTACTACGTAAAAAGTACTTATCAGTACTAAGATATATATTGTCAAGCTGCATTATACAGATTTATATATTCATTGCCAAGAATAAACAAATTATATTCCTTTTTTCTCATCCACCTCGAATATTCTCCATACAAAATAATTTGTCCTCTTCACGAGGTGCGTCACAAAAATCGTCTGAATAAATACATTAGTTACAGTATTAAATTATTGTTGAACTTATTATCAAGACGTTATTAATTGCAATTAGTTTCGGTAAAATTCATTTTACGTTAATTATTTGAAATATTAAAAAAATGGGTAGAAAATAATGTCCATTATTTTGTTCATTTTTGTTGTTCCTTTTTCTAACAGTAAAATTTGATAATATTTGGTAACTGTAAAATGGCAACACTTACGCCATAACGATCCAATCACATGCTAGAGTCGACTATGAGTCGGCCATTTTGTCCTCGAGTGCAAAAAGTGAATGACGTGTGTTTCTGTGTCGGCAAGCAAAATTCCAATTTTAATTTGTCAGTTTTGTTTTGTTTGAACAACGCAGGTAAGTGAGAACTTCTTATTATTTAATTGATTGATTAGATAGGTTATTGCTAACCCTTATTGAAAAGCAAGGTGGTTGGGACTCATTGAGATTTCTGTTTGGCTTAACACATTTTAAGTTACAATCAAAATATGGCGGTTTTTCATTTTTGTTATGATTTGTTACACTTTTTAAATATGTTACAAAAATGAAATAACTAAAATGAACTAAAGTCGCATTCACATAGCTGATGAAATATTATTTTTAGAGCGTAATTTTAATGTTTTATGTCTGAGTGTATTTGAAGAATGTGTTGACTGCAATTAATATTTTACAAGTGTTTTGGAGTGCAGCTGATATGCATGTGCGTTCACTTGAATTAGAAAAATATGTTTTTTCTTTAATGATATTATTGATTGAATATTGAATTTCAGGAAAACCTACTTTAAGGTTACAAGAAGACACATTTTGTCTCTTTGTGTTGCTAATCATTTTCCTTAAATCACTAAGTGAATAATTTACTCGAACATCAGACAGAATAGTCACAGGTGCCACATTTTTATATATTTTTAAATGTTTATTTTATTCTGATGATCGACATTTTCTTTATTTGTCACGGTGACGTACGTATGGTCTGCATCCACAGGAGTAACTATTCAGTAATCTGTGCCACAGGCGTTTAATATGCTTTATATTGCTTTTTACCTTATCTTGAGAAGTTTCAGTATTATCAACGACATCGAAAATGTCTAAAGAGTCTGAATCACCGTTGTCAGTCTCTCTAATGTATCTTCTTGCAGAGTCGTGCGATGTTTTGAAGAAACCGGTGTTGTATTATTTTCGGAATTCGAGATATCAGTCAAAGTATTGATATTATGTGCTTGTCTTTTAAATGGTGAAGACAAGCAGTCATCTGAATCGGATGCTAACCGAGTTCGTTTTCTGGGGCGAGATTTTAGTAGGCAGTATCTTTTAATCTCGAAACAATCGCAGAAGCCTCTAATGCTTGAGCTGTAATTTTATTATAGAAGTTTGCCCTTTTTTCAAGTTCATAACATCAATGAAAGCTCTTGACAAATTATATTATTATTTTTGTATTGTTGATTTGTTTTACATAACTTTATAATTTGAGAATAATATTCTCAACGTGATTTCTCAAAACTGATAAATTATTATAGGATGACTGTTATTACGCTGATCTCTTTTTGCTGTCTCCAAAGAAAAAATAGGTTTTAATTACAATAATGTTCCTTTTAATTTAATAAAACAAATTATAAAAGACATGTAACGTGTTTTATTGCGGTACTCAAATACGAAATCAATTAAATAAATACCTAATAGTCATATATTAATGCGCATTGTGAACAAGCCCTAATATTTCATTTTTGTTATTTTTTTGTTCGCGTTTCATTTTTGTTACAATTTCTTTTTTATTTCATTTTTGTCACAATGGTCATTTTAAATGATTTTCACCCTAATTTACTATTCGGTTCTGGCACTCGCCGGCCGCTGCCGCGGCACCGCTCGCTTCGCTCGCTCGGCTCGTGCGTTGTATGGCCGCAGCTCTAACCTAACCTAACCGATTGTCATTTTTCATTGATTTTATTAAGGTAGAAATAGCGCAATAATTTGCTCGCTAAGATTTGGTGATCATTAACTACATTTGGTGTTCGAATACAATTTGAAGTGCAGTCGTGACTAAAATAGCTAGTACTATTCTAATTTTAGACTTTATTTTTCTGGTGTCAAGTATATATTTTTGGTGGTCATTATATTTTATCCCTTTTATTACAGCTTATTGAACTTCTAATTGGTGACGATAATGAATACGGTTGGTGACAACCTCCGTAGTGTAGCGGTATTTGGTCTCGGTCGTGGGTTTGATCCCCACGCCGGACAGGAAATCTTTGTGTAAATTCTAAGATTTATGTCCGGGTCTGGTTGGTTGAGGGACTACCCTCCGTGCCTCGTAAAGCACGTTAAGCCGTTGGTCCCGATTAATAATGTTAATATGTAGGTATAATAATAATCTTATATCAAGGAACGGGAAGCAGCGTGTCCCTGTGTGGTACAACATAATACTGCGGTCACCAACCCGCCTAGTAACTATGGCAAATACCCTCCCCCGGGAGCAGGCTGATGATGATGATGATCATGATGGTTGGTGAAGAGATGATTGATGATTATGACGATTGGTGAAGAGATAAATTGTGACAATAGTGATGGTTGGTAAGATGGTGGATAATGGTGACTGATTAGTAATATTAGTAAATAGCTATCACCCGCGTAGTTCGCGTATCTAAGAGAACTTCATTTATAATCATTAATTCATATAATTATAGCCTCCCTCGATAAATGAGCTTTCCAACACTGAAATCAAATCGGATTAGCGGGTTCAAGCAAACCAACAAACAAACTCTTCAGCTTTATACAGGGTGTCCCAAAAGATTACGTAGCTGGGAAGGGGGGTGATAGGGATGGTCACAAGGGTCACCAGAAAAATATAAAAAATTCCCTCTGGGTGTTTAAAAAAATAAATGGCATTTTTTAAAAGACTAAAAATTTTACACCTTGTGCTAACTGTACCTACAAATATGGCTGTATTTAAAAAAAATGCTGTTATGTAATCTTCAATAACAACAACGTCATCAACATCAACATCAAAAATAACAAGGTGTAAAATTTTAAGTTTTTTAAAAAATGCAATTTTTTTTAAATACCCATAGCGGATTTTTTTTTTATTTTTCTAGTGACCATTGTGTCCACCCCTGTCACCCCCTTTCCCAGCTACTTAACCTTTTGGGACACCCTGTATATAAGTAAGCTTGTTGCAATGCTTGGCTTAAGGTGCGAGCACATTATTAAAACGCGACGCGACGCCACGTGTCGACACCTGATATTCACCGTGCGTCAGTGCGAGCGTGGCGTCGTGTCTGGTGTTCATAGTGTGATTCTGGTCTATAGAATACAATACCTGTTCAGTACGGGAACATAAAATAAAAAGGCGACTTACGCGAAAACTCGTTTATTACAAAAATAATTAAAATGTAACAAAAAAGATATTAGCCGTTAGGCGAGCAATCGGTCTGGAGATCCCGCGGTACCATATTGGCCGCGGGTGCCGTCGGGGGGCCGGATTGCTCATGCGTACCCGACCCCCGCCAACGGCGGATCGAAGGAGTGTCCGGGGGGTTTTAGTGGTGTAGGGTCCTCTCCTCGTGGTATGACTTTAGCATACCACGCTATGGAGAGGGCGAGTCCCACATATCCCACCGCCAGCGCGCAAATACGCTGCAACGGTGGTGGGAATGCGTCAATGCATTTCCCCCCGGACAACAAAAAAAAGGCGAGCAATCGGTAAGTGGTTGTTCGGGGGTTATCGGTGACGGTTCGGGCGTTGGGTCCATGGCCATGACCCCGCACTCCTCGCAGTCCCCTATCTCGCCTGTTGGCGATTTGTAGAAGCGCCAACAATACCTACATTTGATTCGATTGAACACGCGTCGCGTTTCATCAGGTCGCGTCGCGTTTTAACAATATGTTTCCGCATTTATTGTTATTGATTCAATATCTATACCTACTAATATTATAAAAAGAAAAAAAATGTATTTTGGTATGTTTGTTTCTAATAAACTCAAAAACTATTGAAAGGATTTCGATAATTCTTTCACCATTAGAATGCTACATTATCCCTGAGTAACATAGGCTATAAAAGTCTACCCGTGCGAAGCCGGGGCGGGCCGCTAGTTAATATACAATTAGCTGTCCATTTTATAATATATCGAATTTCATTAATCACTTAAGATCACTTTAAGACCTCAGAAGCTTAAGGACGGATATCTTTTAAACTTCCGAAGCATTTGGTCGTAAGTACCAGTTTCCGATAAAGGCATATACCTATACGACGAATGTTTCTGACGTATAATGGCACATCCGACCTTTTAATTTTGAGCTCTAGAATTATATACGCAGTTGCCGATGAGGTATAACGATGCATCCCAAGTATCAAAATAATGTGTGAGTGAGACGGAAATGCGTGAGATTCTCTCGCGTTGAGTGAGTGAGAGTGGGAGAGTTGGCTACAGTACCTACTCACACCCGTTGTTACCTGTGTTCTTTAAGTAGTTATTTGTGTAAAGATAACTGTCACTGTAGAGACTTAGATGTTTCTCAATTTGACATCTGTGCACCGTCCATCGAGTTTTTTTGGGTTCTCAATATAACGTATGGAGCATACCAAAGACGCATTGAATAACGTGCAACTGTCACTTTACGATTAGAATGCACACCGCTAAGCTAACTTCATCAAATTGCCTAAACGTGAATTATAAAAAAATCCAACAGTTACGTCAAAAATGACATTTTTAGTTGGATTCTGAACTAAAATGTTAATCTTTCAAAATTTGAGATTAATAAAATTCGACCACCGGCAGGATTCGAACCTGCATCTTTGGGTAAAGCCCCCAATGCATTAACCAATTAGGCTACGGTGGAACCCCAGCCGGTCATCGAAATTTATTAATCTCTTTGTAACACGTCTCTAAGGAGGACGTTAGTGCCATCTATCGGTAATGATTCGCATTACTTCGATAAATATCGCCAAAGTTACATTTGGTATTAAATATTAAACGATGACACCGCCCACCGAGACGTGTTACAAAGAGATTAATAAATTTCGATGACCGGCTGGGGTTCCACCGTAGCCTAATTGGTTAATGCATTGGGGGCTTTACCCAAAGATGCAGGTTCGAATCCTGCCGGTGGTCGAATTTTATTAATCTCAAATTTTGAAATATAGTATAAGGTAATCTTTTCCATAAAGAGTTAAAAACATTTAAATAATGTAAAATGTTAATCATCGATTAAGTAATACGATTAAAATCAATATTGTTTAATGAAAATGAGACATCAAATTTTAATTTAATTTCAGTTTTAATTTTCGTTTTAACTTTCAATTGTCCCTGCCACATTTTTTTAAAACCATTTGTTCTTTCTATTAATATTTCTATGGTAATGTTTATTAATCCTAACAATTTAACTGTTATTTTTTAATAGTCATTTTTTATTTTGTACAATCATAATTTTTTGGTGATAGAAATCGTCAGTGTTACATCACAATCCCAAGTGATTTTCTTGAATATTTTTACTATAAATTTATCAAATTCACAAACAATACCTGTATATCCGAACCTAAAGTCAGCCTAAAAAAAAAGTAACGGACATCTCACCATTTCAGATCTACTACCATTAAACCGAGAGACCGAACCGACAACATAATTAGAATCATTTTACCAATAAATTAAAAATGTAAACGAAAGAAATTTATTCAAATATGAATATATCTTTTGTATGGAACTTTCCATGCAAGAAATAAAATTATATAAATATACACAAAGCAAGCCAAAATTAGTGTGACAACCACATTCCTCTTTCAAATCATAGTATTCTAATTTACTTCACAAAAAAGAGCTACCATAAAAAGCTTAAGCCAACACTCAATTCGTAACAAAATACAAAATATTTTCAGTAGGTACACTTTTGACTTGCATTAAACTCATCACAAAGTCAATTTCTGTTCAAAGCAATATAAACCGTAATTACTGTCAGTTCTGCGAATTCTCTTCACAACTACCCCGAAAGCGAGTAGGTTTAATTTCCAACGATATATCGCTAACGAATATCACTCTTTATTTAGATTAGATTGCAACACCCGTGGTACCAAAACGGCAGGGTAGATGTACCAGTTGTGTGCCTGACAAGCATTAAACACAACAATGTTTTAATGTTATTAATAGGGACATTGTCTATGTCGGTTGAATGAATGTTATTTTAATGTCAAACAGAATAGAAATAGACGGGATACGTAATTATACAGGTCCGACATTAAATAGCTGTGAATAGAATGTCGGGATGTAAATTAGTTTCACTCGTTGAGATCCCTATTAATAACATTAAAACATTGTTCTGTTAAATGCTTGTTCTGGATAAAGTATCTTTCGAATTGTGAAAGAATGTTTGAAATTGGTCTAGTAGAATACAACCAAACAAAATATTAGCATAGATAATGCTATCCCACTTTATTCCTGGTAATATTAGGAATGTGAAATTTTGTGTGAAAGGAATAATTTATTTCTATAAATCCTGTATTCTTGTTGCAAGCTTTGAATTGTGTTGCTTTAGAGCTAATTTGAGACACCTAATTATGATTTAGGCGCGCTTTTAACAAACCCTGTAGCTATAAATCATGACTTTATTAACACGAGCAAAATTACGGGTCGCTGCTAGTAAAATTATTTAGAGTAGGTACTCATTTTTATAAATATTTTTCTAAGTATTACTTTGTTGTTTTGGACGGACATGTATATGTCCACGAGACTTTTGCTACTGCGATAGGTTAAAAGATCAACAGGGCTCCGGCCTTATCAAATTATTTAAACACTGAAAGCTAAATGGTTGCAACTTAACTCGAGGCGCTAGGCAGTTGCAGGTGGGAAATGACCTTCAGATATTTAGCGGAGTTTTCGTCTTTACAGATTACGGCTCCGTCGGATTGCAAGCGAAGATTTAGGAAGAGACAAATATCACAATATGTGAAACAGGCTATGGATCTTAGTAAAATTATGGAAATCGTCAAGGACGATATGCTAAGGCTATTATTTTAAGCTGACCGCATATTGGGCATGCATATTTCGACCGTGTGTCACATGCGGACGACGGCGTATGGCGGGTCGACAATACGCTCATACCTACGGGATCAGTTTTAATTATTTTAATTTTAAACTTAGCACACAAGGAAAGCTAACATCAAGAGATATAAAATGGAGGGATAATTAAAAAATACTTATCAAGCAAACAATGTAGTTATTTAAATAAAAAAAATCGATATGTAATCTCTTTGAAATACCACTCAAAGCCCTCTTTGTACAACAATATTAAAATTGACGATTCATCTCTCACAAAAATGTAATCAACGTAATGACGACTCCGGGTAGAATAAATTCAAGCATGTTTTACGTTGTAAGTCTATTTTGCTTTCACAGAAAATTATGTATGAGGTAAAGCAGGCATGTTTATTTTTGTATATACAGCGTTACTGGAAATGTGACGTATTCCTTTAAGAATGTTATGGATAAGGTCAAAAGCATCAGATTTTGTCATATAATGATTTATCCTAAAGTAAATAGTTTCTGAGTTGAGATATTAAATTGAAAAAGAATTTAAAAAAGTGCGCTATTTTCTGGCCATATTATGATTCATTTTGATAGTAAAGATTGTTTAGTATGATATAATATCGAAAAAGTAGGAAATATTATGTTATTTTAATAATTTTTACACTTTTCCAATCCGGAATAATCCGGATGGGAAAAATTCAAAAAGAATAAGGCCTGAAATTATATGAATAAAATCTGTTGCTTTTTATCTGATCTCTAAGACCGTAACAGGAGTACGTCACATCTCCAATAACCCTGTAGAATTGTGACCAAAAGTCTATAAATTTATAAAAGATAATAATTAAAAAAAAACCCTGTAGGAACAAGTAAATATCTAAACTAATCTATACAATGTTATTATTTATTTTTAATTGATAAAATGCTTGATTAACATAAACATAGCAAATATTTATTAACATTAATATTAAGAACTTATTTACTAACACAAGACTGACATACTTCTAGTCTGTCTGAAATAAGTTTAAACATAATTTAATAGTAAATGTTACCTATTTATAATTAATTGTATATCCATTGTGAATTTTCTTGACAAGTACAAGTGTATGTAAATACCTAAGTGCTGAATAAATATCGATTATTTCATACGAGTCCTCCTCAACCTCCGTGACGTAGCGGTTAAATCTCGTATTATGCCGCAGAGATCTAGGGTTTGATGGTGGCTACACCTAGATTTATTTAGCTAGAGCTAAGTGTAGCCACTTATTCTAGGTTAAATCTATACTAATATATTTATTAAGCTAAAGAGTTTGAACACGAAAATCTCAGAAACTACTGGTCCGATTTGGATATTTTTGTCAGTATTAGATAGCCCATTTCTGTCCTCCTTAATGCAAACGCAGTTCTTGCAAAATCGCGATTTTGAGATAAACGCGGTAAACACATTTTTTGATATCTAAACAAGAAGTCTATATTAAAAGACTTTTAAAGTGAAAAAAAAACAATCTTTATGTATAGATAAGGGTCCTGAGATGTCATTTTTGCAAAAAAGGGAAAATCCCAAAAATGACCATTACTGTAAGTACAATTAGTAGGGCAGATTAATCAAGGAAGGTTATAGGATATATTTAATTATCAAGTTCTATGGGAATGGGAATTACGCGAGTGCTTTCACTGGGTCTAACTAGTATAATTCTGGCTCGGACTAAGTCTAACCAAACCGTAGCGTCTGATACTAGATATAGATTTTCCTACACTACTAGTATTCTTGTTAACACCTCTTGCTTAGGTAAAATGCTTGTTTAAGGATGGAGTCTCGTTGGTAGTGCAATGGGTGGGAATCGAACCGACCACAGTCTTAAAAAAAAAGAAGCCTTTAGTTATGTTTCTTTTATGTTCGATAACTGTGTTCGTTTACCCTACTATCCATCAGAGTGTATTGCCACCGCTGATTTATTTACGCGTTCCCTTGAGGATGCACTTCATTCATATGCCACTGAATGATACACGCCTATCGAACACATAATGTACTATGTTATACGTACATTATATTATCATAGATTTATATACTAACATAGATTTATATGTTAACACTAGATAGGCAAATGTAACAGCGCTGCACAGTGCACTTAATTATTTCTCTGTTTAATCTATGGTATGTGAAAGAAATAGCTAATCATTAAGTACATTTATTTTGGTAAGTATTAAAATCGATCTTACGTAGGTATGTACTTTTTCAATTGGACCCTGTTATGCAGAAAAGATCCAACCAAAAGGCAATTAAGCGTTGGTTGGATCTTTTCTGCATAACAGGGTCCAATTGCAGAATACAGATTATAATAACTAGAGATATCAGTGTTATGGGTGCCTGTTCGTTCAACCGTCATTTTCGTTTAATGGACGTCTCCTTGAGGGATGTTTATTTTTGTAAAAACATCGTAGGACGTCCGCCTGCACGATGAACCGACGACCTCATAAAGGTCGCGGTGAGTCGGTGGATGCAGGCCGCTAGCGATCGTTCCCATTGGAAATCGATGGGGGAGGCCTATGTACAGCAGTGGACTACAACAGGCTGTCGATGATGATGATGATGATATGTCCATTAGAAACTTATGAAATTACGTTTTGATAATTACTAACAAATCATCTTACTAATTAGCATAACTCACGGTGATTATTCTATTGGCTATTCTAGTTTTTAACAACTCATTGAATTATTATATACAGAATTGGCATCCGCTAGACATTCGATTAAAACCTCGTTACATTATTGTTAACAGTGGAATAATTAACTATCAGATAAGAAGGGTTAATTCAGCGCTGTAAAATGAAAATACAGAAAAACTTTATTTTCTCATTGGTGGTAAAAAAGTAAGCTTTTGATCTTGTTGGGCCGGATTGCTTATGCGTACCCGGCCAACCGCCAACGGCGGATCGAAGGAATGTCCAGGGGGTATTAGTGGTGTAGGTTCATCTCCTCGTGGTATGCGTTAGCATACCACGCTATGGAGAGGGCGAGTCCCACATATCCCACCGCCAGCGCGTGCAGCGCGCGAATACGCTGCAGCGGCGGTGCGAATGCCTAAATGAATTTCCCCCCGGACAACAAAAAAATAAGTTAAAACATGTTTTCCTGTTTATTTGTTTTTTTTAATATTAATGTCATTGACAATTTTTGCTGTACATTACAATATTTTCTCAAACCATCACCTTTGATTTTAAATAAAAATAAATAATGTAAATGCGTAACTATGGTAATAAATAAATAATGAGGCTAAATACATATTTTTAGTTAATCGACCATTCTAATTTAGAAAATAATAAGTACTGGTTGCTTTAGCGGCTGCTGCACAATACATGTATAAAAAAACCTACCATTTTTTGTAGGAAATAATTTAATTAGGAGAAGATAAAATGGGTGAACACATTATTATTATGTGATAAAAGTTCAAGCAATCTTACGATACACTTTAATTGTAAAACTCGCGATTTAATTTTAGGCGATGAAAAGAAAAAATAAATTTGATAAAAGTATTTAGAAATGTTTGAATTTGAAAAATAATTGAAAGTTTGTATTTGAAATATATGCAAAATTTAAATAAGTAAACCTTCAGGAATGAATGATTTTTGTGCAACATGCACAGGTAAAAGAAACAAAATAATTACTGGGAAAATCAAATACATCATATCTATATTAATCTATATCTATACTAATATTATAAAGATGAAAGATTTGTATTTCTGTGTGTGTGTATGTTTGTAATGAATAAAATGAAAAACTAATGTGCCGATTTCAAAAATTCTTTCACAATTGGAAAGCTACTTTCACCCTGAGTGACATAGGCTATACTTAATTATGAAATTTCCACGGGAACAGGAGTTACGCGGGTGAAACCATGCGCGGGAAGCTAGTAGGTATATATGATGGATGTTATTTTTGCACGAACTTTCACCTACTCTTTCTACCGAAAATTTTGCAAATTAGGTACCTTAAATAATGCGATATTTCCACACACGTGACGTGCTTTCTTTATCTTGTCACGTGTTTGATTATGATTCAAATCTGTTTCTGTTTTAAGCAAGTATTTCCGGTTTTAGTCTATTCTTGGTTACAAAAAAATCAGGAAGGATTCAGTTGTCTTCCTCAAAATTCTGTATCACCATTGAATAACTACCAACATTTTGATGATTATCAAACCGTATTACCCCATTGTCCTCCTGACCCTTAGTTTGGAAAGAACCAACCGATGCCCTCGTAGACCCGAAGTCCGAGAGACCCGCGATCTGTAAGGTAGAGCGACAGTAGCACAAAACTCCCCTAAAATACTAAAAGTCATAATCCCTCAATCTCATCGCCAGCGACCGCCCTGAGTTGAGGTCCAAGCCCTACTGGCGGCGCCCTCTAGCGCAGGTTGCTTAGTTTGTAGTTTTTAAACCATTTATTAAGGCTGGAGCTCTGCTCGCCTTGATGCCCGGTGAAGTAGCAAAAGCCTCGTGGCTACCTAAGTAAGGCCAACCGAAAAAAAGGGTTGTTCTTAGGAGATAAATTCTTCACTTTGTCTGTGACTTACATCTTTGTAAATTGCCCCACGACACACTAATTTATCTAACTCGTGCATCGACGTCTTAATTTTTTTTAAAGATAATTCCTCCCTATTTACGTTCGCAGATACACAAGACAAACCTACAGCATCCCTTCTCCCTCTAGGCTTAACGTCACGTCATTTCGATTCGTCGTAAAACTGGATCACCTGCCAACAATTGATCAACGATCGATACGCCCACGATCGATTCAATATTAATTGTCACAGTTGAATGTCATCATTATAGCGAGTGATCTACACCTGAATTGGTAAGCTCTTTACCAAGTGACATTTTAAATTAGATAAAGTAATTAAATTGATAATTAGACTGATTAAATTGTTGTTAATGAGTTGCGGATTATATTGTGTGGCGTGTTAGTGTTTTGTTGTAGTTTTGTTTTGGTTGTGCGTGTTTAGTGTTTGTTTTGGAGGCATCTGGAATGTGTGGAAGGTTAGATTGTTTTTAAACGAGACTGATTCTGCTGTACGATTACAAGTCATCATCATTATCATCATCAGCCCTTATAATGTCCACTGCTAAACATGGGCCTCCTCCCGAGGGAGGGTATTTGCCATAGTCACCACGCTTGGCAGGTTGATTGGTGACCGCAGTGTTATGTTGTACCACACAAGGAAACGCTGCTGCCCGATCCTTGATATACGATTATTATAGATGATGTTATAACAATCGGGACCAACGGCTTAACGGGCTTTTCGAGGCACGGAGGGTAGTCCCTCAACCAACCAGACCCGGAAAGAAATCTCAGAATTACAATTAGTAGTAGTAAATAACAATGATGTTGCCTTAACTTATAATGTATGAATTTTCATATTGCGTCAATTTGTTGTCTTTTATTTACTAGCTGCGCCGGGCGGTTTTGCCCGCTTTACTCTGCTTCAGTGGGTCGGAGCGTGATGTTTTGTCAAGCCTATATGGTAATCCAGCGTATAACATATCCCAGTGTATAAATTCAGCCAATTACGTTCAGTAGTTTTGGCGTGAAAGAGTAACAAACATCCATCCATCCATCCATACTTACAAACTTTCGCGTTTATAATATTAGTAGGATAATTTTCATGAGTTCAGAATGAAAAAAAAAACATGTTTTTAATGACATATTATATAGAAAACTATTAATAATTTAATAAATTAACTTTTCAGTATGACATTTGTAAGTCAGTTCCCTGAAATATGGCGAGGCATTTAAATAGACAATGTTAATACCTACTATTAACTTTAACTTTATTAATATTCTATTCTTAATATGAAAGTATTTTCCTTTAAATATGGATAGTTTAAGCGGCCGTAGCCCAATGGCTAAGGCGTTGGACTTGTGATCTTGTCGCCGGTTCGAACCCGAACCATAGCAATGCCAACGTGAACCCACTTGTATCACAAGCATTTTAGCTTAGTACGAGGGGTTAACAAGAATACTAGTAGACTGCAAAAACTCTGTTAGTATATACACTCTACATACTCTATACACACTCTGCTCCAGTGGGTCGGAGCATGATATTTTGTAGCCTATATGTTATTCCAGCTTATAAACTATCCGCTTGCAAACTTTCAGAAAAATCCATTCAGTAGTTTTTGAGTGAATGAGTAACAAACATAGATACATCCACACATACAAAATTTCGCATTCATAATATTAGTAGTAGTGTTTTGTAGCCTATATGTTTATCCAGCGTATAACCTATCCCGGTGCAAAATTTTAGCCAATTCTGTTAAAGAGTTTTGGCGTGAAAGAGTAACAACACAGAAACAACATTTTACACTTTGAGGAGATAACATCATTATACAACAAGGAACAACATAAATAAATAACTTATTTAATAAGAGAACTACCTTTATAACACGCGGCGAAATAAGGGTAAACACCCGCTCTATCTCGGCATGGGTATTGCAAAGCAGGGTTCTAACGCACCCACCGGGACAATTGCCTTGTTGGCCAGGACACCGGGACCTGACGATTGACTCCGGGACAGGTCCCGGCATACCGGGACGAATGGCAACCCTAGTATAAGGTTAAGTCATTGTATTTACAAATAAAGAGCCGTACATCAATCGTCGCGGGAGCGCGGTATGCTATAAATTGGCACGAGCATTAACTATTGCTTAATCATTCTTATTACAATTAAGATGTATTTACATATTATAAATCATCATCATCAGCCCGTATAACGTCCACTGCTGAACATGGGCCTTATTTGCCAAAGTCACCGCGCTTGCCAGGCGGGTTGGTGACCGCAGTATTATGTAGTATAACACACAGGGAAACGCTGCTGCCCGTTCCCTGGTGGCCCGTGGTGATTGTTATAAATGATGTTATAACAATCGGGACCAACGGCTTAACGTACTTTCCGAGGCACGGAGGGTAATTTGAGGGGCCAACCAGACCCGGAATTAAATATTAGAATTTACTCAAAGATTTCTTGTCCGGTGTGGGGATCGAGCCCACGACCTCCGACTGACAGACTTAAAGCGAGCCGAATACCGCTACGCTACGGAGCGGAGGTTGTCTATGTTGTTGTATATTATATATTATAAATACTAGCAATCCAAATTGAGGAACAACTATATATATGGCTAGTCCTTACTGACTTATATTATAAACGCGAAAGTTTGTAAGTATAGATGGATGGATGGATGTTTGTTACTCTTTCACGCCAAAACCACTGAACAGAATTGGCTGAAATTTTGCACCGGGATAGGTGATAAGCTAGATTAACATATAGGCTACGAAACATCTCGCTCCGACCCACTGGAGCATACTAACGCGGGTAAAACCGGGGGGCGCAGCTAGTAATATTATAAACGCGAAAGTTTTCGAGTACGTATGAATGGATGGATGCTTGTTGTTTTTTAACGTAAAAACTACAGAACGGATTTCGCTGAAATTTTGCACGGAGGTAGCTTATAAACTGGATTAAATGTGTGCTTCAATTCATCACCCTAACATAACGCGGGTAAAACAGCGGGCTCAGCTAGTTAGAAATAGTTAAGATGACAAGAATGATTAATTTTCCCATTATTGCACGCTACCGCCTAGAAACTTGTTCGTAGTAAATCAGACTTAACTAGCAAAATGATTATATATCATGTCTCAGTAAACGTGGTTCTGTTTCCATTAAGGTAAAATGTTCAAACTTTAGGTATTTGAGGCGGCTGTAGCCCAATGGCTAGGGCGTCGGACCTGCGATCATGTGGTCGCCAGTTCGATCCCCACCCATTGCACTACCGACGTGAACCCACTCGTAACACAAGCATTTTACTTAGCTTAGCACGTGGGGTTAATAAGAATACTAGTAAACTGTAAAAAATCTGCAAGTTATCTTTAAAAAAATTAACGAAAAAAAAAACTGTTATTTTCATTAATTACTTAAATTTAATTGCAGTAGTATACCAAGGAATTCGATTACAATGCTAACAGTATAGAATCAGTCTGATATATCTGAAATACGCAGCAGCGTTACCTTGTGTGGTACAACATAATACTGTCACCAATCCGCCTGCCAAGCCTGGTGACTATAGCAAATACCCTCCCTCGGAAGGAGGCCCAAGTTCAGCAGTGGACGTTATATGGGCTGATGATGATGATGATGATATCTAAAATAAGATAATTTTTAATATGAGTATTTCTAAATATTATACGCTTATACTATTCTGGATTAGCTAGCCTTAACTATGTTCACGGGTTTAATAGGAACGGAACACTGGAACCTATTTTAGTAATATTTATTAAGGATAGGGTCTGGTCGTCCTCGCAAGGCGAGGCTCGCGACGCGTTCTATGCTTCAGACCCGATCACAGCCCGTGCTGGTTGATCTTATATATATATTTTATAATAAGCGATTATCACATGCCATAACAACATTGGTAAATTTTATTTAATTATATTATTGTTGAAATGTAAACTAATTTATTAGTCATAATTGTTTTTTCTTTTTGTTTTCATTATCATTGTATTTGACTTATAATAAGCACGATCGATTCGTCTACATTATCAATAAACGTTTTCATTTTCATTAAACACATGAATAGGTAATGTAAAAGGGTCATGTAGACCTATGACCTAAACCTCGTCAAGGTCAAAATTAACCTTTTGGTTGACCTTGACCTACTTGAAGTTTAAGGTCATTTGACCGTTTAATGCCGGTTGAAATTTTTAAGCTGGTTTTTCCGCTACAGAACAACTGTTACAATGCATACTTTACAGTTATATAAAAATATAGCTTACCCTACGCGGTTTTAACCGCGTGGCTCCCGTTCCCGCGAGGCCTTATGCATTAAATATAGCTTGGGAGACATAGTTTTCTAATGGTGAAATATTTTTTCAAATTGATCTAGCAGTTTCGAAGCATATTCAAGCAAACAAACGGGCATGAAGACTAAAAAAAACTATTTAGTCCGACAATTTGATTACTAAAAAATGTTGGACACGTATTTTTTTTATTTATCAAATCAATAAAAATTGACAAAGATACAGAGCAAAAACAAACTATAAAGTTCAGGAGAGGGGGCTTGTGACGTCACTATAAGGTAAAATAAAATTGTACCTAGAAGTGACGCCACACGAAATTTCAACGCGCTATATCTTCGTCATGTTTTGTTTGAGGAACAATAATAATAATGAAATAATGAATTTATTCAGCACTTAGGTAATTACATACAATTGTACTTGTCAGAATCACAATGTTACACAATTATTCTTATTATATTAATTAAACTTAATTAACCGGTAGCAAATTGTAGGATATTACAGACAAAGTAGTCCGTCCGTCAGCTGGTCATTAATTTCTCTACTCATAATAAGTTTAAGTTCATATTAATTATTTTAGACTTTAATGGATCAAAATAGGAAAAAATTGGAAAAAAAACATACAATTAAGTGGCACACACCTGGGGGCACCCTTAAGGGGTTAGGGCCACGACCCAGTGGTACCACTGATATATAAGTCAGATTTATGAACATAAAAGCGCTGGATCACAGGGCAGGAGTAGAGGTGCGACGCGGTCCTCGCCGGCGAGAAAGAAGAACGAAAAGAAAAATACGTGTCCAATATTTTTTGGTAATCTAACTGACAGACTAAATATATTTCTTAGTCTTCATGCCTTCATTATCATAAAAATACAATTCATTCTTAACGTATATTTACATTTAATTACTAAACACTCTACCGCTAAATAACGTATATAATATACCCATACCTACTTAGAATATCGTTATTCATTAAATCCTACTAAATTTTATAAACGCGAAAGTTTATAAGTATGGATGGATGGATGTTTGTTACTCTTTCACGCCAAAACTATTGAACGGAATTGGCTGATATTTTGCACGGAGATAGGTTATACGCTGGATTGACATATAGGTTACAAAACATCTCGCACCGACCCACTGAACCTGAGTAGCGCGGGCAAAACCGCGGGGCGCAGCTAGTGTTATAATAAAACACCAATTGAAAAGCATTCTTGACGCAATTTTTTCCAAGTCGTGAGCAAACCTCAATTTGAACTGAATTAAAATATTCAGTGCATCATTAAGAAACTAGGTTGAGTTTTAAAAGCATCAGTCTAACCGTCAAAGTCGTCGAAGATTCTACAGCACTTCATTAAGAAATATCTTCTATTTAATTTCCTTGAGAACATACTAAAAGAAACTTTAAATCTTTCATTATCGGCCAAAGAATGATATTATATTCCAATGATTGGAGGATTCAGCGAATAATATAAACTGTCAGTTACACTTGCTCATTGCTCAATAGTAGCATGAAAGCATGCTTCTATTGAGCAATTGCTACTGAAGCATGTGAGTCGAACCATTGCTAATAATGAGCATACTTATTTCCAGTAAGCTCAAAAATCAACAGCAGTGCAATTTATGGGCATGCTACCTACCGCTTGGTTGGAAAGGTGGCCTTTAGTGCGTTTGAAAAGGTTTGCTTATTGAGCATGCTAGTATCAATCAGTCGTGCAGCTTATTTCAAAGTACCTATGAATGCTCGTTTTAAGCATGCTAATAAGCGTGCCATGCTTCAAACTGACACATTTGCTTTTGTAACTGTAGCTAAAGGTTTGAAAATAGTCGGGCGTAAATATATAACAGCATCTTTGTGTCGGTAAAGTCGGCCATGTGGCTAATCACGAAACGATACGGTAGGGTTATTACAAAAAGTTTCCTACAGTATTGTTATTGCATTATCGATGCTGTTTAACTTCATAAATTGGCATATGTTTTGCATAAGTACTTGGAAAACGCTGAGTAACGAAGTTTTTTTTTTATAAAAGTCATGGTAGGCTCGTTACTAATGTAATCTAAATACAAACTAAACACAGTCAATTTTAATAAATAATATTTGTATTTAGTTTTTTTTTATTAATTTTACATACAAAATTATTTATAAGTCTTTTTTTATTATTTGAAAAATAACCTTAAATGCATCTATAATTTTATCAAGTTTGTGGCGATTGAAATTATTTTAATTGTTTCATTTTCTTGAGTAAAGATATTTTGTTAGTCAAAAGTTTCATTGATTCTTCAAAGACTTTGCTCGTGTTTTCTATAGACGTTTTAAATTTGTTTATAAGTAAAGCAAACTTGTTAACTGTACAATTAACAATTTGCTACGAAATGAATTCGAAATAACTCATGAATAAAACTCGACTTAAGAAGGATTAATTTTAAAAGGAAATTAATAAGAAGTTTATTGAAACCGGGATTCTTACCAAATTTATTTTATACTAGCCGATTCTCGGTTTTACTGGCTAATCTGTACTTGATGTGGGAATGTGCCCGTAATAAATAGTACCTACAGAGTATCTATTAGCTCAAGAATACTCATCACCTTACTGCCATCACAAATCCGCGATCCACGATCAAAATCAGTGATTATTGCCATAATCCCTCAACAATCGTAGCTTGCCAGGGTATGATATGGTCGATGTAAAGCAATGCAGATAAACAACTGGCTAGTGAAGTAGTTTCATCCGCGTAACGTTTTTTTATGTTGCTTGAACATACATTGCTAAAACTAGTACAACAGTGCTAGATTTAGGTGCATCTTAGTGAGACATTCCCGTTAAAAATGACATCAACAGTTTGACAATTTCGAAAGATGGCGGTTTCTAAATAAAATGTATGAGAAAACGATTCTTCGTTATGATATTTTTTTCGTTTCGTTTAGTTTTGTTTTCATGACTCTTGTCTGAATATCTTATTCCGGGTGGAGATATTCGATATTCAAAAAAACTAAGATAATTGTGTTTTATGTGCAAAATTGCCCTTTAAACATTTCAGAAAAGGCTAATAAAGAATAATATCATGGAGTATTTCAAGTGTCCTTTCCTTATGGAGCCCTAAACCCGAATCAGTATTCGAATAATGTCTCCGGTTTCGTTGGGTCTCTTATTTTTATTGAAATTGTGGTTAATGCACCTTTTTACCTTTGTTTCTCGCTTTTCATCCACGTGGAAGGAATAAAAGAGGACAATTTTGTCCCCTTAATTGTATGGTAGGGGACATATTTTTGTGTTTTTCAGTAGAATACGTGTTTTTTTACAATATTATTGTGTAGTGCACGGCAAGTTTGAGAGAAGTGGTGGTTTTGTGTTGCGTTTTTTAAACTAATTGGATTGTTTTTAGTGAAAGCGTTCTGAATTAGAGTGGAGTAGAACAGTTAATTTCACAAATACCCAACGTATTTGTGAAATTAACTGTTTTACTGTTGTGTATGTATGTGTTTGTTTTTAAAGTTGTATTGTTTTGTGTATGTAAGCGTTTTTGGTATGAGGCGTCGTGCAATTAAAGTTTGTTGTATTTTATTTTGCTCGAAAATATTATATTTCGTTTCTAGGATATGTTGTTTGAATCAGAGGAAATATAGTGGTTACAAAGTCGAGCAAATATATTTATTTTTTGGTATATAGGAATTGGAAAAACGTAATAAAAGTTTTTGACGCCAAACTCAATTACTGTTGGGCGAACAAAGTAAAAAATATGTTTCTCATTTATGTGGCATTCGTTTATTACAAAACAAATTCGAATAATTTCATCCTTCATGCATAATTATATACAATTTGCTTTTGTTAAACTTTGGACCCCTGTTCATAACAACGTAAAAAACGCGTTAAATTCAGCACAATCCGTTCAGCAGTTGGAATAAATCCCCAAGTGGAAAAACAATCTTTGTGTAAAATCTATAAATATATTTCCTGACCTGGTTGGTTGCGAGACAAGGTAGTCAGTCTCTCAAGCAAACAGATCCGTGCCTCGAAAAGCACGCTATGCCGTTGGTCCCGAATGTTGTAATCATGGCATACTAGGGTACGGGCAACAGTGTCTCCCTGTTGTGTGAGCTGTGACCGCGCTTGGCAGCTTGGTGGCAAATCACCTCTTTTGGAGGAGGCCCATGTTCAGCATTATACGGCCTGATTATGATGATGTGTAAAGGTGACCCGAAAATAATACGAATCGTAAGTTGATCAACATCCGTGCCAATGATATTATTAAATTTAGTTGCCAGTTTCAGTGAACTCACATTATTATTATATTATTTACTTAATTGTTATGACACTTGACCTAACCTAACCTTAAAGTAATATGCTACTGTTGTAACAAAACAAAAAAACTTCAACTTCAATAAATCCTGTTGAACCCCACTGGTTTAGGTTTTAAGTTTATTTTTAAACCACCCGAAATCAACGAAGTTTCGGGTGGTTAAAAAAAACCTAAACCTAACCTTAAGTTTATAAACTAACTAGTAAGTTGACCAAATTACGATTCTTATTATTTTCCGGTGACATGTACAACAAAATAGATAGGTTTACATCGTCAGTATCTAATACCTAATATAAATAAATAGGTTTTTGTCATTACAACAGCCGGCAATTCTTTATGGGCGAAGATGTGGCTGCTGTGTTCAAATAAACATACTAGTTAAGTTTTCTCAGAAACGTGTACATATGAATTTAAAATGAGTTTTTCAGGGTGTAAACCTATCTGTTTTGCTCACTGTACAAACGCAGAATATAATATTGAATTAAGATCCTAAATATATAAACATAAATATGTATGATGATCTTAAGTAGCAAAACATTTCGTTTATAATTCTGTAAGGGCAACACTGCAGGGTTAAAGCATACCTTCAGTAATTACAAGTCGAGTTTCTAACTAAGCTTTATTCAAAGAGACTTGACAAAGTAAATTAGTAGTTAAGAAGGACTTAATCATAATAAAGCCTTAATTAATCTTATATAGATAAGAATTTAATTTTTATAATAATATATAAGGCTGACAACTTTATTTGCTTGAACGGGCTGATCTCCGGGACTACTGGGCCCCGAGTCTACTATCGTAATGGCGTGTCCATGAACTATCAAAGACAGTTCAATGGTCGGTTTTTATCCCATTTGGTAATCTACTAATCCAAATGACGTCATAATGGTGTCACTTTGACGCCACGATGACATTAGCGTAGTTGAATATAATAACAAATTTATAAGTTTTGAAATCGCCTAAATAAACATTATACAATCTCCCTAACCATCTTCCCTGCTACTTCTGTTGACGGCCTTTTTATGCGGTAGCAACACCGACTGCCATTCCATCGCCGACATCATAGTGAGATTAGTAGATTACCGTTTTCATGATGGCACTACGGTGGCACAATACTTAAAAAAATAGCAGACTCGGCCCCCTGGACTCATTTGAAAAATTCTTCATTTGAAATTTTATTACGAAGTTCCTACGGGGACGTGAGTAATGCTGGACACCACACGTGGGAGGCTAGTTATTAATAAAATAAAAACATTTTTGTTTACGTTACCCAATTACAATTAATGTTTAAACATTAACATTTGTTGTGATACAAACAAAATGAAAGTTTGACTATTTAAACATCAAACATTAATTACCTATAACATTAATAATAATTATAACAAAAACCCAATTTTTTGATGAATATAGCGTAAACGAAGGCAATACATACTTTACGTATTTAACTGATGATTTGACTATTTATTTTGCAATTTTTATTTATTAAATAAAAAGATTATTTATTGGGCGATTGTTAAAGTTTATGTTTAGTCATCATTAGGTCAAAATTATTTATATCTCCCGTCAACATTGTATTACCGTTCCCCTGAGGTTTTGGTTGAAAGGACGCGTTATAGGAATACACCAAGCATTGTTGGTTCCTTGGTCTATTGCTTCTTACAATTCAACATTCGTCGTATGTGCCTTTATCGTAAACTGGCACTTACGACCAAATGCTTCTGGAGATAATAGTACTACATCCGCCCTAATGATTTTCAGAGCTATAATTATATTTACATAGGTATTAATGAACAAAATTACTATGGGCCCATTTTTTCAGTTCTTGTTTGCAAAATAAAATTAAAAACAATTTAATGTTTATTAATTTAAATATTAAACCTGACCTGAAATTTGTCTAAATAGAAGGCTCCAGAATAGCCGGCTTCTTATTTTAGATGTCCAGTAAAAACATGGCTAACGAAGAGAAGTGTAACGTAATATTTGACATGTTTTGAAGATAACGAGTTGAGTCTGTTAGTTTTCTTTGGTCATTTTCAAGTTTTGACAAGTTTTATTAATAGTTACTTTTAATGAGGACATAGTTTATTCGTTTTTTTTATTTGTGTTTATATTATAACTAGCTTCCCGCACGCGGTTTCACCTGCGTAACTCCCGTTCCCGAGGGAACTTCATAATTAAATATAGCCTTTGTCACTCAGGGTGCATGTAGCTTTCCAATGGTGAAATAATTTTTGAAACCGGCACGGTACTTTTTAAGTTTATTCATTACAAACGTTCACACACACACACACACACACACAGACAGCCTAAATGCTCTTATTAGTCCTAAATGTACTTTAGTTATATACTTTACATATTTAGGCATAAGCCTTAAGGCCAGTATTTTTTTCTTGACTTCAGAGTTGGAGATATACCAGTTATATATCAGTCATACGATATTTAAACCTACGATATATAAATGATGGTGATTGTTCAAATCAAAATAATACTCTATGATCAAATGTCTTCACTCAATCGGTACCCTCTATGGAATTATATGCTTTTATCTCGTTTTAACAGAAAAGAAAACATGATCGTTGTTTTTTTTTCTTTTTCAAGTTGTACCTATAATAACCACACACGGTGTCCGGCTTAAAATACGGCCTTAATGCGATCACCAATCCACCTGCCAAGCGTGGTGGTTATGGTAATATCCCTAAACGACCCGGGCATGCCATGGCTATTTGTTATTATAGCGGAAACAGTAATAGTTATTCGGAGTCCCTTAGCCTATCAGTCACGGAAATATTTTTTTACACAAAGATTCTGGGGAAACACCGCCACTTAATGCGGGACATTACTGCTACATCACGGAGGTTGTGTTCTTGATGGCTTAATTGACCTTTTGTAAGTCCAACAAAAACAAAGAACTTCTATTCCAAGCAGTCAATAACTACAATGTAATCAAGTGGCAAAAAAACGATTACAGCTCAAAAGAAATTAGAAGTAACGCTTTTAATGTATGAAGTTCCTTTGATCTACGACATTCTGTTGAAAGTAGGGTTACCATTTCTATAATCTGTTAAACCGGACTTTTTTTTTCTGACGGACATATGCCGTTATTTCTGAGGCTTTTGCTACTTCACCGTGCATAAAGGCGAGAAGAGCCTATAAAAATGGTTTAAACATTACAAACTAAGTAACCTGCGCAAGAGGGCGTCCCTGTGGGACTTGGACCTCGGCTTAGGGTGGTCGCTGACGGGGAGATTGAGGGATTATAGTTTCGGCTTTAAGTTTCTTTAGGGGAGTTTTGTGCAACTGTCGCTCTACTTTACAGTTCTAGCAGCCTCGGGCATCGGAAGGTTCTGTTAAACCGGACAAAAACTTATAAATCATTCGAGAACCTCTGTGGCGGCGTTGAAGTATAAGGCTAAGTCATGAATTCGACTCCTGTTTCAGACAAAAAAAAACAAAATTGTTTATTGGGTCTGGTTGGTTGATTGGGATCATCCTCCATGCCTTGGAACACACGTTCAATCGTTGGTCTTGGTTGTGTTAACAATCGTACCTATAGAATGTAACGGGCAACAGCGTTTATCTTTACATAGTGATGGCGCTAAAACGCTTTCCAGAAAGGCCCGACTTTAGCTTTGAACGTTAAACAGACTGATTATAAACCAGTGGATCCAAAAATTTGATTAACCCATGCCCGAATGCTCCACGAATGCCTTTTGTACTGGGACTAATCCAAGGAAACACTAATGGATGGCAATCCTAGAAAGAACAGAACTAATAGGTTTTACCATTACCGTCTGAAGACAGTTCGTCTAAATTGGAAGCTTTGGGGAGCTCCAATGTTTAAAAGTCGGAATTTGAACCGTTTGATGAGCAGCTGCAATCTAATAACGTTGTTTATTGTAATGAGATCTGTTTTTCGGCGGGAGTGTATTTTTTTGTTTGTTAAAAGACAGGGTCTTTTATTTAGTAAAAGAATTTGGGATTCTGAATAGGTTAGGGGTTGGGAACTGTAATTTATATTACATATATTCCTGACTAGGCGATTGACCACTATCCTTCTGATGTTAAGAAGCTATTTTACTTTATCAGCCCGTCCACTGCTGAATATAAGCCTCCTCTTTAACAGACCTTGGAAAGCCATGGTTATTTAAGGATCTACACTCCGCGCGTCCCTATAATTGGGCTAATGGCCCACTGTAAGTGTGGCCCAGGAGATCCCGCGGTGCCATATTGGCCGCGAGTGCCGTCGGGGGGCCGGATTGCTCATGCGTACCCGGCCCCCGCCAACGGCGGATCGAAGGAGTGTCCGGGGGTATGACTTAGCATACCACGCTATGGAGAGGACGAGTCCCACATGCATTTCCCCTTGGATAAAAAAAAGCTGGATTGATGATCGCAGTAAGATGGGGAGCATCATTTAGCTAATAAAAACTGCTACTCATCCATCAGGTGTATGACTCTTAGTCGTCTCTTACGATACTTAAAGGAAGATTTGGGTGGACTTTTCTAAGCCGGAAATCACACAGTGATTTAAAAAGCATATTGGTCACAATAACAAGGACAGCTAGTGCCTGTCACGTAGACATATATAACACTAGCCACCCTTATCCTGCCGGCAATTTCCTCAACCTTCGTAAGTTCTGCTGAACATATTTTTATCAGGTGTTCATCGTGCACCCCAATGTGTTTTTATCTTCTTAAAAATAAAACCAAACAAATGCATTTAGGCTCCAAAACCACCACTTCAGAACTTTTCCATGTGATATAAACAGTTTGTCGTTAAATTCTGGCCACGTACATCCTGGTGCATGCTCTGCATGTTTGAACAGATTCAATTACGAGGATACCATTAACATGTTTGTTTCCGTTTCTATTCCAGATTAGAGCAAAGTGTGTTGAAAGAAAATTATGAAAACGATGTGTATATTTGAAAATACTACTCATTAAAAAGATCAATCTCGCAATTGGGAAATTAATCCCTGTAGCGCGGAGGACTTTACAAACACTTAATAGACAGGCACAAAGCACATCATACTCTAAACAATTATCTATGGTTCCAACAAACAATTGCCCCGAGTGGGAATCGAACCCAAAATTAGTTTAAAACTTCTAACATATTTCTTATTTTCGTGGTGAAAAATGTGTCCTAACTTGACTCTCGTTTTATTAGGAATTTACGCATGAACTGATGTTAATGTTTACTGATCAAACGGTAAGCAAAATAGAATAATTAAATGGTTAATTAGTTATTTGGGTTTAATATACGAGTATTAAGAGGTCAACGGTTATATTAAATGTTTTCATGGTATTCCTTCAACATACCAGAAGTGAAAAGAACTGCAGTCAAAAATCTATATATTTTATAGATTTTTGAAATCTATAAATTATTGAATCTATTGACGAATTACTTAGTAATAATTATTGAAATCTATGTTGTAAAATTTTAGACTGAAGACTATGCCGCTCAGCTGTGGTTTTCTGAAATTGTTTATCTAACATGTAAAGCGAATGGTGCAGATATTTTTCAATAATATCAGTGCTAAAACGGAGTAGGATAATATATATAACCTGCGCAATAGGACGTTCCAGTGGGCTCAATGTGTTTGTTTGCGAGAGGATTGAGAAATTATGATTTTTACCTTTATACTCAGTGAAGTAGCAAAAGCCTTAATGGCTTACAAAAATACGGTATTTAAGCCGAGATGCATTAGCAACTTCGTCCGCAAAAAATACCACATTTCCTGTAATAGTATTTTAAATAATAATATTGTTCTAGGGTTATAAATTATAATACCACCAGAGATGGCGGTATCTATGAGGCACACGAAGTTGAAGGCGGAGGAGGCCGCTCTCCTCGCCGGCGAGATCTCCAAACCCTCTTGGGAGTCCAGGAATGAGGGTATTCACGAGAGGATCAGCTTCGAAGATTCTATCTGGGGCTTCGATCTTGCTGGCGGTAGCTTTTATAAGACGCCTTTGAGAGTCACTTATGTGAGTACTTTTTACACGTCTTTAAAATATTTATTTTATTAAATATGTTACTGTTAAATGTCTAATTTTTACGATTTACGATTTTATTCCTAGATTTTAAAACAAATACATATTTGTTTAAACGACGCACGATTTTATTTTTAATTTAATCGTGCGTGGCGATCGAATCCACGATCCACGACATTTAAAGCGAGAGTAATCAAGGCCACGGGCTTACTTTTCTCATTTTTTGCCGGTTACAGGTCTTTCTCATTTTTTGCCGGTCACTGGTTGACTGCTTATACTAACCGTGGTCTTTACTCAGTTGTACAGATTTAAGCAATAAGGAAATTTTGCTTTCCCTCAGGTCAAACCTGACAGCCGAGCTGAGAAGGCGGGTATCAGGCCTGGTGACAAACTCCTCAGGATCAATGATATCGATACCTCCACCCTCAGCATCTACGAAGCACACGAAATCATCATCGAGTCAGGAATACACCTCCGGATTGCTGTTACAGCGTGAGTATCAGACTCGAAGGACCATTTAAAAAGAAAGAAAAGCTTTGAATGAACATACAAAACGAATACTTAATAGTAATAACAGTCATTAAAAAAATAAGTACATAAGTAAGGACAACACATGAGGCTCGGACGCCATACATTTAGTTCGAAAGACCAAATATTTTTTGAGAGATTTATTTTGATATATGTTTTCAGGCCTGAAGATGAAGAAGATGCTTATTATTGCTATGAGGATCCTCTTGTAAGTTCTATTTTATTGAATTAGTTTACTTTAGAGTATATACTTTTAGATAGTTTTTATATTCATACTTTTGTTATATGTCTGAAATGTATTGTCTCATATTTATCAGAACTCAAATGGATGCCATACCATTAACAGGAGATAGCGTCACATTATACTGATTACGTTAATGACACAAATCTGTGAAACACATTATTTATTTATTTATTTCAACTTTATTCACAACATGGTACAAAGGCGTACCTAATGCCTAAGACGTTCTTTACCAGTCAATCTTAGGGTGATGCAGAGAAAAACATGGAAGGTGCTGTTTAAAAGACAAGAAAAGATAGCTAAAAGTAATAAGTACTTACATAATAACATAGAATACAATTATACAAGGTGTAACGGAAAGGGTATAAACATAGAAAGAACAAGGCTTCTTTGGATCATAACTAACGATATGGCAAGGGTTTCAACTCAAAATAAAATAAAAAAGTCAGTATTATTTTGCAAATAAAAAATAAAAATGCGGAACCCTTTATTCAGAAATACCAGGAGTAAGAGGTTTATTTTTACTTGCAAATAGTTCGTTGACATCGATCAGCTATTATTTCAATTTGAAAAGTTTGGTTTCTGGTATCTATGAATTGAAAAAAATTATTACTTCCGAACTTGCAGAGATAGGATTAAATAACCCTTGCCATATCGTTTGTTATCATCCAAAAAATCCTTGCTCTTTCTATGTATATACCCTTTCCGTTACACCTTGTATATATGCTTTCAAATCGTAAGCGGTAACCGGAATCTAAGAACACTTACAATTCAAGTACAACGTACTAACCTTCTAAATCCTTTATAACAAGTGGAAATACATGTACTTTCCACTTTGAGGAACAGACATGAGATAGTATATTGGTATGTATGTGTGTAACCATGTAAGATCCATCCTGGTTGTGGTTTGTGGTTACAATTACGTGCATAACCACGGTATTGTTTATTTTGTGAGGCTTTGAATCTCGGGCTGTGCCAAAAATTGTGTTAAAATATTTTTTCTCTTGATAAAAATCTCAGTACCAGCCCGTCAGGAAGTTCGTAGTATTTAAGGCCCGTCGCCCACGGCGACTTTTTGTTGCAATGCAATTACGCTACAGCGTCGCGACTGTATCAATGGAAACGCCCGAAAGTGTTGAAGCGTAACCCGCGCTTGTGTAGCAATGTTGCCACCTTAGTGATTTTATCACTAAATCTAATGATTTTTAGAGCTGAACAGCGATTTTCTTTGCGCGACCGTATAATGTTTGCATCGCGATATATTCGCAACTAAATCGTAGTTATGTGGGCGAGGGCACACAGCTGCACAGCTGGCGATAAAAACGCGCGACAGCATCGCTACTAAATCGATGCAAAAAGTCGCAGTGGGCGATGGCCTTACCTGTGGCTCGATGAGCCCACTGACCTGTCAGCCTAGCACATTTAGGAGCAAATAAACAAAGAGTGCTCCTTTGTCTGTGCGCTATATGTTTTGTGTAAATGGCCAATCTCCTAGGAGTTAGGGACTGTAATCATGCTAAAGTGGCCGAAGAACAAAATTTTCCTTTAAAATGCAATATGCTTTCAAGTAGTAAATTCAGTCTTTTCCAAGTTTTAAAGCGAATTAACCGTCGTTTCCATAAAATATTCTACTTACGAGATTATGTCGTTTGTTGGCTGCTCTTGTAAGTATTCTAGCATATAGGAACATATTCACTTTTATGAATATACTACCGCAAATAAGTGTCCATTTAGGAAAGTGTTCGGTTAGGATTTAAATGCAATCCGCTTATACAATGTTGTATTATGCAAATTAGACGAAACGACAACGATATCGCAAACTATTAGGCAGTCGAATCGTTTTTGTGCTAGCTAAAATGACATTTAACTTGTTAATTTTTTCTATTCGACCAATAGTTAAAATGACGATAATATTTTTTTAATCGTCACGCCCAAAGAAGTCACAAACAAAATTAAACTTTTTTTTTATTATGGAGTTTTTTTTAAATATATAAGTATAAATTAATTTGTATTGTTTTCAGATGGATGGATATGACAGCGAAGAAGAGAGGAGACGTGAAGAAGAGAGAGCTCGGAAACGAAGAGTTCACGCTAAAGTGGTCAGTATTAAAGGAGTTAAGATGTATGTTATCGTTGCCTTCAATTAGTTTTCTTCTAATGCCATAAAGTTGTAAAACAAGCATACGGCCGCTTAATCGTAAGTGGTTACCGTTGTCTACACATGCATTGCCATAATCTCTCCCCTGCAATCAAAATTCCTTAGACATTGGTCACCGTGGTCGAAAAACGATCGGGAGGGCTATCCCTATGCTGTGTATATAATAACATATTTATTTTACAGAGCTCATTTTGGAGTTTGGCTTGGCCTTGGACCAGTAACAAAAAGCCTATATACAGAGAATCAAACTGTTTCATGGTTAATAGTAAATACGAGGAAGCGCGCAGGTCAGCATAATATCACATAAATTGCGACTTCATGGAATATTCATTCGCATATAAATTAAGTTTTATCACATTTGTTGGTGTTGCTGAAATTAATGTTAAGCTTAATTTTATTATTCGATATGATCATAATCATTATTATTGAATTAAATATATCATTCGCTCATGAGTTGTTTCATTTCATACACATGTCACCCGATCTACCGATTTACCCATGTTCAAGTAAAGGTTATTAGTTTACAACAGAATGGTTTGTTAAGTAAATATATCATCAACCTATCATCATCAATATAAATAATTGACAACACTGAATAACTTTTAGTAAACTGGCAACCTCAACAGTTCGACTATGAAAGCTGGTATTAAAGCATTTTTTTTAGAATATCTACCAGACGAGCACTAAACAAAGATTTCTCTAAATATACAAATACTAGAAATCTATGGGCATAAAAACTACAGTTATTTTAATTGTGAAGTTTTGCTTGTTGAGAAAGAGAAATACATATTTCGGTCATATTTTCTCTTCAATTATCCGCCTAAAGTAAAGACACACATTTTAAGTATGCACATTGTGTTTCCAGAGAAAAATATCCTCCTCTTCCAACCTTGAGGTGGACGGACGACGTAATACACTTTGCTGAAGATGCCAATAAGAAACAAATACCTTCTCTATATGAAGTTAAAGAAAACACTAGAAAAGCGAGACAGGAAAAGCTTTCGCACAGTGAGACCACTAGTAACCACAGTGAACAACATGATGAAATTGTTAATCACAAGGCCGAAGAACCGGTCAATGGGGAAACAGTACCTGCAATTGTTGAAAATGGTGATGAAAATAAAGAGAAGCAAATCCAAAATGAAATCCCAAGTAAACAAGAGACGGATGAAGAAAACAGCGTAGTCGAAGATGAAAATATTATAGAAAACCAAAACGGTCTAAGTCCAGAAACTATGGAAGAGAGCAGTTCAGAGATTGAACCAGATAGTAAAGAAACCATAGATACAGAAAATATGGAAGAAATTAACGGAGAAGTAAATCCAGATGAATTGATAAACGAAGTTCTAGGAAAAACTGATAATATTCCAAAAGGAGAAGAAGATAATATTTTAGACAGTATTTTAAGTGATGAAGGTCAGAGTTTAGAAAGTTCTGAGGATAATGAGAGGTAGAGATATAAGAGTTTCTGGTTACCTAGGTATTTATAATTTTGTAATTAGGTAGGTAAGTTTATAAGACAAGGTTAACGAAAAACGACTTTAACATTAGAGGATTCAATTTCCATGACGAGATAATAAATTAAGACCTTTAAATGTTTTTTATACTTATAGAATAACGAAAAAATACGCATCAATGGTAGCTGTATGAGTTAAAATATTTGCAATAATTGATATAATCAGTAGGTAGATAGTATTAGATAGTTAAGCTCCACTTCTTATATAAAAATGAGTCGTTTCATGTTTTTAAAATCTTAAATATTTCAAGGAATTACTATGGAATTATAAATTTGTACAAAAACTTTGATTGCTTATGCTAAAACTGGATGTTATTAGTGAATTACATAAATAGTAAAATTTAATAATTACATGGTTACAAGAAATGTAGTACCAAATTCTATATAATCATTTCCGTCACAAAAGTTCATTCTGTATATTAAAAATATTCCTTTGAAGTAGACTAGCGATTTTATATTAATCGTGTTCGTCAGAATGTCGCTCATTCGTATTGCCAGGTTTATTACGTCCGAAATAAATTTATGACCAAATATAAGTTTCATATTTCATCTTTGTACATTTTAAAAATATTTTTCAGATATTATACCAACGACAAAAATATTTCGTTAATTAAAATACGTTTAAAAACAGGACTGTGTTTTAATTTGCCAGTTCATATTTTGTTTGGTTTGATATTTTCAACGGTCCTTCAGGAATATTGATAAAACTATTTGACAATAAATGAAAAATACACATACAGGTTTAGAAAGGTTGTTGGCAAGCATTGTTTAAATCAACGAATAACGAATGCAAAGATTAGGTACAGTATTTGTCTTTCTGACTGATATTTATATTTTTTTTTAAATTTATATACACTTTACGGCCAAGTTTAATTCAGATCAAATTTCAACCAGATAGGATATATCGAGGCCGAAATTCTTTTAAAAGACAACTCCCGCACTAGGGAAATAAATCCCTGTGTCGCGGGGGACTTTACAAACATTCATTTCATGGACACAAAGAACACCCAGACTCAGAACAACTATTTGTGGTTCACACAAATAATTGTCCCGGGTGGGAATCGAACCCAGAACACCAGGTCTCAGAAGCAACTATCGTAACCACTGAGCCACCGGTGCAGTCAATAAACTAAATAGTCTAAGTATTATTTATTACCTAAGATGCAAGTTTGAATCCTACCGGTCTGGGTCTAACTTTATTAATATCAATTTTGAAATTTTGATTAATTAAGTTAGATATCGATATTACATTATTCAATGTTTCCTCATTCAACCTATTACCTATTGAACATTACTTGCCAATATAAGAATTCAACAAAAAAAATCGTCAAGTTATATTTTACGAGTACATTGCTAAAGTAAAAAATATGAAAGTAACAATTAATAAAATAAAAAGGTAAATGCAATTTAGAAATTCCTTTACCCACTTTTTATGTGGTCTAGCAGATTATTATTTTTGTTAGACACAGTTGAGGATCAAATTACCACGTTGTTTCACATGTTAGTCTAACGTAGGACTTAAGCCTTAGAGTGTGGGAGTGACAATATCGTTTTATATTATTCTGCGAATTCAATGTTTTATTATTTCTGTAGTTTGAAAAGTTCCCTTTGTTTCCAAAAAAAAACCCACATTCGAGAAATAATGCTTTGAGATGGGAGGATGGGGGATATTTTACAAACACAATTTAAGGACACAAAAAGTACATTTAGACTCAGAACTATAATAAGAGTGCGTGGGTATATTCCGTTGTAATTAGTGTATCTTCGACTGGAACAAAGGGTTAGAAAAACTTTTCTGCTTGTCTGTCAAGAATCAAGAACATACATCGTCGTTGACACTTCAATTCCGCGTATTAAGGTGGAAGATCAAATATAGCAAATTGATTGTTTGACCTTTATAACGCAAATAAAGAATATATTTCTTGACGTATGAAATTACACCTTATTAGCAACTGTCACTTACACGGTGATGTCATGATCGCTGAGTAGCAACGGCACCCACCCCGCACCGCCTCGTCGCACGGCGTCCACTGAATGTCGGCAGGTGGTCCACGGGTGGACGCCGCGTTATCAACAATAAACGTCGCGCGGTCAACCAGTGGACCCCGCGCGGTCAACGAGTGAACGCCGCGTGGTCAACGAGTGGACGCGGCTTGGTCCACGAATTTTCTAGTAGTCTGTTAACAATGGGCGCATCGCCTAGTATCGTCCTCGCGTGAATCATTCGCGGGCAGCGCGTGGTCCACTCGGGACCCGCGCGTTGGCAACGCGCCGTCGTCGAGTGGTCCACCCGCCGTCCGCGCGTGGAGGGCTTACGACCGAGGCGATCCGGTGACGTAGCGTCACCGGATCGCCTCGGAGTTGATATAGTGAGCGCATACCCATACAAATCCATTTAAAGAATACTAGCCGCAGGAGGCGAGGCGGTGCGGAGTGGGTGCCGGGTGGCCCTAATGAGCTGTGACCTTTAAGACGAAGCGCTGTCAAACTGAGGCCGGTTTTTTGTGCATTATTGTGGGTAAAAGAGTTACTATAATTTTTTACAGTAGCACGATGTTAAAAAAGTAACGTTGAGCTTTGACTTGATTGACCCTTTCACAACCCAATTCGGCATTTTTGTTAACAAATAATAAAGTTGATGTGTCGCAGGCTGCGACAGATGGACTGACAAGGTAAGGCATAGTTAAGGTACGCGTGTGTTTTGCTGGCGTCAGTGCGTTACTCGCAACGCTCCGTCTTTACTTCTTATTTGGTTTAAGCCCACGCAGTATAAATGTCCACAATACAAGCTGAATAGATATCACGTCACATCGTTTGTCTGTGATTAGGTCGCAATGTTCTAATTCATTCTAAATACAATTCACAAGATACATACAGTTCTCTATTCACCTTTAAATAACTCTCCCAATTATGTACCGAGAACAAAGCATACAAATACGTGTCGATCCTCAACCACATCAGAACAAGGCCACACTTGATGAACCCTCGGCGATAACAAATAGAATTGTAATCGGGGTTGTGACGTCACTTCGCAAATATTGGCCCAACGTGTCCCACTGGCCGGATATATCATGTGTGTTTTTCGTACAATCAAGTGCGATTGGAATTGCGTATGAGCCGTTTAGCTTTGGGGTAGTTGGATCCAATTTGTGATATGTATTTAGATATTAGATACAAAGATTTTGTAAGCTTACCTATCTGTAATGCTGTTTATTTTTAGACAACTAAGTGGCGAAGCAGTAAAAGGCCCACTTTAAATCGTACCCATGGGTTCGATGCCCGCGCCGAATAAGAAAACTGCGTAAGGTCTAAGATTTATTAAGCCGTTAAGCCGTTGATCCCGATTGTTATAATATGCTAATAGTTGCGTTTTCCTATATGATACAACATAATAATAAATGCGGTCATCAACCCTTCTGCCAAGCGTGGTAATTATAGCAAAAACCCATAATTATGATAATAATATTGTATACTCTATAAACCAACAAATTAACACAACTATGTAAGTAGAAGATAATATTAAGCATCTTTGTGTGTTTACTATTTCCAGGTAAGAGATAAAGAGAAATAATAGAACAGCACAGAGTCAACGCTATTTGACTGCTATCTGTCATCTGTTAAAATTAATTGGAACGAAATTTGGCACGCAAGTACCTGGGTTAGCATGTAGGTAATAAAACGCTACTTCAAATTTGCCTGAAGCAATCGAGTAAAAACCACTACTTCTGATGGCCACTTAATACAATAAACCACGCCATTTTTTTCCATGGGTGTCGTGAGAGCCGACTAAGGGACATACAGCTGATGGAAAGGCAGTATCTATCAGCTTAACGCTATTCACCATCTTACTGCCGTCACCACCCCGCCTGCCAAGCGTGGTGATTATCCCAAAAAAATTCGCTTCGGCCAAGGTCTATTAAAAGGCCCATGTTTAACAATGGACGTGTACATATAGTCATTAAAAAACATTCTGAATCCACTTTATCCACGAAATTTTGAACTTGTTCAAATTATGTAGTATCCCTCTGTTACCCTCTTGTTTTTGGCCGCAGGATTGTCCTCGTGATTTGTGTAATCAAAACAAAAGTTTTCAAAAAGTTGGAACACAATTTCGTGGATTGTCTCTCTGAGGAGCGCATTCTCGAATGATATATAGCATAGAATTGTTCTCTGTTTTAATACCTTTTGTTCGAAAATCGCCTCGTGTAAGAGGGCATGCGTGGCTTACGATTAAATTTATAAAACGATTTCTGAATCAGATATATAAACCATTAACTTAACCCAACGTGCAACTTAAGAAAAACAGGAATCGTAATTAAGGAGTAGATAGGTTATAATTATCATAATCCCGTATATCGTCTACTGCTGATCGAGGGCCTCCTCCCGAGGGATGGTATTGGCCATAGTCACCACGCTTGGCAGGCGGGTTGGTGAACGTAATTTTATGTTGTACCACACAAGGAAACGCTGCTGCCGGTTCCTTGATATACGATTATTATAGATGATGTAATAATAATCGGGATCAACGGCTTAACGTGCTTTTCGGACCAGACCCGGAAATAAATCTAAGAATTTACACAAAGATTTCTTGTCCGGCGTGGAGATCGAACCCACGACTTCCGAGATTTAAAGCGAGCCAAATACCGCTACGCTACGGAGGTTGTGGATAGGTAATATTAATATTTACTAATAATATTTTTCCACCAACACTCCAACAACGTATCGAAACTTTCATCGACAGTATTGTTTAATGTAAAATTACCTGAAAATTACTGAAAAATCTTTAAAGGTTTCAGTCACGAACTGTAATTCAAGACCATCCTAACGTAGGTTTTGTATAGAACAAACTGAAGACATTTAAAGACAATTCTTTGGTGGAGCGGTATTAACTCCAGTTTTACTTGAAACTTATGAGACTTAAAAGTTTCAAGTAAAAGTTAAGTTTATAAGCTCCAAGTCTAAGTGGTTGTTGGTTTGTACCTAATTTTGGATAAGACATCTTAGTGGTAAATATTTTCTTTCCGGGTCTGGTTGGTTGAGCGACTATTCTCCGTGCATAAAGCCGTTGGTCCTGCTTCTTATATTTGAGTATAACATTTTTTTTTGTATTACTAGCAGTTTTGCATTCTACTAGTATTCTTGTTAAACCCTCGTGCTAAGCTCAAATGCTTGTGTTACGAGTGGGTTCACGTCGATAGTGCAATGGGTGGGGTTCGAATCGGCATTCAACCCGCCTACCAAATTTGGTAACTTTCTGCTAGCCTTAAGCTATGGCCATTATACAGGCTGATGATGATGATGATTTTGATGGAGTACCCATCGTATTAGTTGCCATCGTCAACTATTCCATTTTTTTTTCAAATTACATTGCATGAACGTTTGACACGATAAAGTAATTGGAAAATCGTAATTTTAGCTTTTTGCATATACATACATATGTAATTGATTCGATGACACATTTGAATGATTTATCTTGACCAATGCTATTATTACTGAACTGTAGTTTTCGTATCGAACGTATTTACATAAACCTATTACAGGTATTTGTAAATAGTCAAAACATATTTTGGCTTATCAGTTTACTGTGTTAAATTAATTAAGTTTATTTGATTATTGCTACTCATTGTGATAGTTTTTATTGCTTTAGCCTAAAAGCTGTTAACAAAGTTATTAAGGCCCTAAATCAAACTTCGTAACTGTACGGATGAAACCAATTGTTATATGTATGTATATTCTTGAATTGCGCTGAAACTAGCATTCTCTAAAGTGTACTAAAATTTTGATTATCTCCAAACCAGTAAAATACAGATTCGGTTACTTTATTTGTGTCAAGAGAGCGATGTAACTGCTAATAAAAATGGAAATATTGGACAATTTGTGATGAGGATCTGTGATTTAGATCTACCAGTGTTTGTAAGTATTGAAGAAATTACAGTAAGGTTCGAGATATGGTTCGCATTGATGTTTTGGGGTTTTAGGTATTATTCAGCGGTAAAAGAGAATATGAAACACTTTGAGTACGATTTTTTCTTTTCGGACTGACAAATGTAGTTAGCCCCGAGTATTATAATTCTACAACGGGCATAAGTGCTCCACTTAATAGATGGTATACAAAAACTACAAATTAACAAACTACATAGGTAAAAGGGCACCTTTTTGCACTTGGACTCGGGTCAGGGTGATTCAGAAATGATGGCTTTAGTATTATGGGGTAGTACCTGCAACTATCATTCTACATTACAGTTTGTGGGCCTCTCGGACTTTGGGACTACGAGGTCATCGGATTTTTTTTGCAAACTTAGGGTTTCCCTCCTCTCTGCTTTCCCATTTATCTTTACCAAATAGTAAAAGGTTTCCCTTAAATACACTTTTAGGGACTATCATCGGGAAGCACATTATTAAGCAAGCGTTTGGTCCCAATTGGCAATGATATGGCATATTACAATCATATACCTACCAGATAAATTCAGCATTAACCTGTCTTTATGCTATAAGGAAGAACGCCCATGCTTAACAAAGGACGTTATATGGGCTGATGATAAAATTTCATTCATCGCTAAAATATATGGACTAGCTGTAGTTTATCAGGACGAAGATAATATAATACATATAACTAATTTCCATGTTTTATAACCGCCATAATAATAAATGAAATTTTATCTCGTAACGCATGTTTCAAACCTCATAAGCTTGGCTAGTCGGATAGTGGCTGTTGTGGGAAATGGGTCAATCCCGTAGCTTTCTATTGATGTGGCTGACAAACACCAAAGCTAGGTATATATAGACAGCGCAATATCCGTCAAATCCCAAGGGAATTTTGCAAGAAATAAAAGGTCGTTTGGTGGCCGATATGGCCCTTATTTTATGTTAGCATGCATCTGTCTTCCATTGTGGGCGGCTTTATTTAACATCATAATGTCAGTACCACATTATGATCATTTAACTAATTACTAAATATGAAAGTAGTCGAAATCGTGAGAATTATATATATATATATATATATATATATTTTAAAATATGTATAGGGGAATAGAGTAGCTTCCCAACGGTGAAATATTTTTTTAATTCGGACAACTAGTGTCGGAGTTTATTCAATACAAACAAACAATAAAATCTTTATTCTTAATACTATTAGTATAGATATATTCTGTGTATAAATTTTCTTCAATTTATCGGAATCAAAACATAAGAAAATGGTTAATAATATTCTTATTCAAATAACGGATTTGGAAATTTTTGAGCCGTTCATGTGATAAAATGAACAGGAAACCTTGGTCTCAAGAGGGCACTTTAAATCACATTTCCATAGAAAGGAATTCATTAATTTATTGTAACTGTTTAACAGTGAATTACATTTAAATCCTAACAAATAAAATTACCAACCCGTTTCGTTATCGAGCGTAATTATCTCATTCAAATAAATCGTCTTAAATTCATGTATGCTAACAAAGTCAGTGGCATAGCAGTAAAAGATTTGCTTTAAATCTGAGTGGTCGTTGGTTTGATACCCGCGTGGAATGGGCCAAGTTTTGATTGAGAAGATTGTGACAATGAAAGCTCGGCTTGCTAAGATCTGTTAAGAGGAGGCCCATGTTCAGCATTATACGTAAATGGACTGTTTTTTGTGACGGACATAATATGTATTTAGCCACGAGGCTTTTGCTACTTTACCGTGCATAAAGGCGAGCAGAACTCCAGCCTAGAAAATGGACTGTAGATGTCATAATGTTCCAAATGTGAACGGATCGTTAAAGTATCCAATCACGCAAAATATACAATCTAAAAAAGATCCTACCATCCTATACGCTACGAGCCCCTGATAAAATCTTTAACATTAATTTAAACATCCAACTGGCATGTTACAGTCCACTTTAATTCGCATTGACATCTCCCTGAATATATGAGTACATTCCTGATCTGAATTTTGTACGAAGTTACAAATTAAACGGGACACCTACAATACGCTTGAAAGCCGGAAATGAAGGGTCCAGGAGAATCGACTTCCGCCGGCCATATTGGATTATTACGCCTCAACACCGAAGAAATTTGTCGTCAGGTTAGACACAGGCGAAGTCTTATACCTACAGATTAATATATTGAGAAACCCTATTTATTTAAAGTAACCACTTAACGACCACTAGGGCTTTTTTTTTGTCTGGGAAGAAATGCATTTACGGATTCCCACCGCCGCGCCGCTGCAGCGTATTCGCTCGCTGGCGGTGGGATATTTGGGACTCACCCTCTTCATAGCGTGGTATGCCAACTCATACCACGAGGAGAGGACCCAACACCACTAAAACCCCCCGGTACTCCTTCGATCCGCTGTTGGCGGGGGCCGGGTACGCATAAGCAATCGGCCAGGCGACCACCAGGTCTAGTGATCAAAACGACCACAATTAATGTGATTTTTAGGGTTCTGTTCCCAAACGGTAACAACGGGACCCTATTAATAAGACTTTGCTGTCTGTCTGTCTGTCACCAGACTGTATTTCAACCGCGATAGCTAGATAGTTGAAATTTTCACACATGATGTATTTCTATTGCCGCTATAACAACAAATACTTAAAATAAAATATTATTTTAAGGGGGGCTCCCATACATCAATCTTTTTTATACCAATGAAACAATGCATATTTTGCAGGTTGATCACAAAGCGCGGTGGCTAGTTATCAACTGTGCTACAATTGCGTTGCTTAATGCGTTTATTTTATACCAACAAAATATAACATTATCACAAATTGCAATAAATTCATTTTCAATATTCTCTTACTTGAAGTTCGTAGTTGAACTTTAGAATCTCCAGAGTCGTAAAGAGTTGAAAATGTCAGTTATTTAGAGTGACTTTTTATTGATTTTCATACTTCCCTTGTTGACCCGTTCAAGAATTTTTCAACTGAAGTGCTCTTAACTCTTGAGACTTCCTTACGTGAGTCCTTGCCAAACGATTTATCAGCATTTATGGTGAAGTGACGTTTTGTTTTTACCATTTTTTACGTTGTTTTATTTATCTACTAGCGTATCTACTACCCTACCCCTACCCTACCCCTACCCTACCCCTACCCTACCCCTACCCTACCCCTACCCTACCCCTACCCCTACCCTACCCCTACCCTACCCCTACCCTACCCCTACCCTACCCCTACCCTACCCCTACCCTACCCCTACCCTACCCTACCCTACCCCTACCCAAAAGTATCCTTTGTCCTTCTTCCAGTTCTTAGCTACCTCCCTACCAATTGTCAGCCAAATCGGTTCAGCCGTTCTTGAGTTATAAATAGTGTAACTAACACGACTTTCTTTTGTTTTTAAAATGTATTCTGCTATTCAGGGCAGAGACAAATCCAACGGAACAAAAACCATGAAAATTGATTGAGCCGATCTCGAGTTATAAGTGTTGTAACAAACCCGTCTTTGTTTTATATATATAGAAGATATATGTTTCACGCTAAGACCATTTGGAGTGAAGCATCAATGAAGAATGTTTCCCTCGTCCTCCCGACCCTTTGTTTGACCCAAAGAACCATCCGATGCCCTCGTAGACCCGAAGTCCGACAGGCCCGCGAACAGTAAAGTAGAGCGACAGCTGCACAAAACCCCCTAAAATACTAAAAGTCATAATCCCTCAATCCTTTCGCTAGCGACCGCCCTGAGCCGAGGTAGAAGCTCCACAGGGTGCGCCCTCTTGCGCAGGTTGCATAGTTTGTAGTTTTTAAACCAGTAAATAAGGCCGGAGCTCTGCTCATCTTTATGCCCGGTGAAGAACGAAAGTCTCGTAGCTAACTACGAAAAAAAATAGGAAGAATGTTTCAAAATCGGGAATAGCCTTAGAAGACGCGGGCACGAGCTGTGTAGCAATATATTATCAAGAGGAAAGTTTTTAATGTTAGTTTGAATTGAAAGGGCTCTAGAACTACGCAACCGATTTCAAAATTTCTTTCACTTTTAGAATGCTATGTTTTTCAGGAGTAATATAGGTTATATTTATAGTCAAGTTCTCACGGGAACGGGAACTAAAACCGCGCTGGTGAAACTATAGTCTATACTAATATTATAAAGATTTGATTGTTTAGTTTGTTTGTATTGAATAGGCTCCGAAACTACTGGACCGATTTGAAAAATTCTTTCTCCGTTGGAAAGCTACACTATCTCCGGATGACATAGGCTATATTTAATTGTGAAGTTCCCACGGGAACGGGAGTTATGTGGGTAAAACCGCCCGTAACGTGAAGTTAGTTGTTAATAAACTGCCCCAATTTCTATTTTCTTTCTCAATTTTTTTTAAGGGTTTCGCTGAATTTACTTTGAATAAATATCATAGACTCGTCGCGGGTTTATATAATGGAGATTTTAAAAACTTATTTTATTTCGTCATGGACGTGGTGAGAAAGAGAGCGCAATATAGTTATTAATGGTTAGGAACGAACTGTTAAAGTTAACCTTAAATAAGAAATACCTTGCAACTTGCAATATCGTTTGAATATCAACCAGTATGTATCATAAACCAGTCCAGTTGATTCAGAATTTCAAGGCTTGAAGCACTGAAGTTTCACCAACCAGACTTGAATCAAATCTCCGCTCCTTTGACAGTAAACAATACCGGATTCTGCTAGGTCTGAGGTTCACATATTGTGTGTGGCTTTACGTTGCTATATGCATATTCGTGTGGTGGCAAGACAAAGGAGACTTATCTATTGAAATGTGAAGGTTCATTCCACATCGTGATCAAATTCCACGTCTTTGTGTCCTCAAATCTCCTACTAACAACAAAACAAAACAAAACCCATAAGATTTATTTGAATGTGTTTATTATGTTTCTTTAAATCTTTTCTAACAATTATATTAAGCTGGAGGGTTTGTTTGTTTGTCGGATTTCCAATTATTTTATTGTAACATAGCCCATTTATTGAGAAAGGTTAAAGGCTATATTTAATTATAAAGTTCCTACGAAAACTTGTGTTACCTAAGCGGGGGAAATCGCGTTTATTAGATATTTTATACAAAAAAAGACAGAAATGGAGTATTTTACAAGAAATGTTGAAGGTCCTATGTCCTAAATCGCATACGAAACCTTAAAAGAAGCGCTCTCTCTACTGATCTAGTTTAATGTTTCAGGTGAAGTGTTTAAATATAAAATCTGCTAACCCTTACAATAAGTTTCGATCGCAGCTATTTACACATATTATTCAAAATCAGTATAACTAAACTAAAACTATTATAACCAAATCAAAATTTCTATTAACTAGAACCATTAGAGCTTTAGCATTAGAGCATTAGAGATAAGAAAAACTTAACCTAAATTCTAACAACTAAACATATTTACCTATAAGGGACTAGGTACTCACATTTATTCAGCTTTATTCAGCTTTTGTCCATAGAAAACAACCATTTTGTATGGAGACGTGTACGCATCCATTCAGCTTTCCGCGTCTATTCTGCTTTCGCGGCAAACTAGTATAAAATGAGGATAAATGTGTTTTTATCATGCGAATGCTATAGAGAGCGTTCAGCGCTTTTCCGCCGCGTTCAGCGCTGTTCCGCGGCATTCATCGTCGAACGCGGCGGAACAGCCCTTTACAGGGATGTCGCGACTCCTTGTCGACAAGTTGCGACCTGGATTGTTCCTGCATTGTTTTGATTTATTATTGCGTAATCACTCTGCATGCAAAGATTAAAGAGTGTATATGTGTTTTAAAGTACAACTCGCTGGAATGCCCCGTTCTTCATTCACCTCCCCGCGCTCGCCACGGACGCACCATATCAGAGCGCCGACGCGACGTGACGTCATCGACGCCAGGTCTCGAGATAATGTGACCGAGTAGTAATTATAATTATTTTATTTTTACGAAAAATGATCGACGAAGAGAAACTTATATTGTTAGTGCAAAAATATTCTTGCTTGTATGATATTAGTTAGTTCATCACATCATAGCGATCAACAGAGAGAGCGTTTCAGCGGAGAGAGCACGCTATGACGGCTTTTCTCATTCTTACGACGCCGTACGCGGCTGATAGAAGCAGAGCTGTATAAGTGTGACCAAAATCGTTCAACGAAACGCGAATGGAGCTGAATAAATGTAATTAAGTAGTCCCTAACCTACCTGGTGTTGACTAAACTAGTTTAACTATAATTTTATATTATTTATACTTTTCGGTGACGGTTACATAATATATGATATCTATAAAAATGTTATTCCTATTCTCATGTAAGTGGGTTTTTTTGTATTTTACGAGATTAAATGATTTGAACACAAATGTTTGCAAATAAATACAAAAGTGCTAAATTAATTTGTTTCAGTACTGCGAAACACATTCACTTTCATATCTCTGCAACAAAGGCACAGGTTAATATTTCCTGTTTGCAGTTGTCGACAAATATTACTTTATGAATCACATTTGACTGTTTTACTCTGTACTGTTGAATATTTAGCAAGATATTAAGCGGGACATCAAGCTATTGATCCCGGTTGTCACATCCTTACTAATATTATAAACGCGATAGTTTGTGAGTATGGATGGGTGGATATTTGTTACTCTTTCACGTCAAAACTACTGGATGGATTTGGCCTTGCACGGGGATAGTTAATAAGCTCGATTAACATATAGGTTACAAAAAATCACGCTCCGACCTACTGGCAGAGCAGAGTGACGCGAGTAAAACCCCGGGGCGCAGCTTATTAACTATCCGCGTGCAAACTGTCAGCCAAATCCATTCAGTAGTTTTTCATTCATCCATACTTACAAACTTTCGCGTTTATAATATTAGTAGGATATGTCAATTTAAAGTAGGTACAGTTAATGTAGCTTAAATAATACGATCAAAATATGATAGTAAAAGCGTTACAGTAATAAATACATTTTTATTCAAGTCATAGTTATTTACTTGATTAGCGTGATTATATACTGAATATAATATTGCGGCCACCAGCCGGCCTGCCGAGCGTGGTGACTATGGCTCCCCCTTTGATGGAGGCCACTACCTAATGATCAAGTTCACTATAAATGTTACGCGTACCGCGCAATTTCACCTGATTAAATATTAAAAAAAACAATTCTTTTTACACAAAAATACTTATACTTTGCATGACAAACAAAATGTACTTATTACCAAACGCATATATACATAACAAAGCTTTAAAGCTGACCATATATTGGTCCAATGTGGGATCAGCCTAAATCCAGATATACAGCTACTGAGGTTAGTTATCTAAAAGATTCGGTCTCAAGGTTGTATTATCGGTTTCAGTATTACCACTGTGGCCGCTAAATCTCCTTATGAAGCAAAACTTTGTTCTTAGTGGGCTTATCTTAACTGTCCAGCGGAATATTTTTGCTGGCGAATGATACGAGAACTTTATCGTGAGAATGGCTGGAACAAAACTTTTTCTCCATTTTGAGTACTAATTAACTACCTACCTATCTTGGCAATGTAGTGAAATGATTTCGGATATGTGTTTTTTTGTAGGCATAAGGCTTTTGCCCGTTGAAGTAGATAAAGTCATTCAAAGTCAATAATATCTTGATTCATATAGACTCAATTCAAAAACAAAATAAATCATGTTCTTGTGATGCTTCCTTTTCCTACCACCAGTTCAGCTCGTGTTAACTTTGACAAGAACTGGCAATGCCTATTGTTGAAATAATAAAGTTAAATTTAATTTTGCGGTCGATTATGTGTATTTTTCCGCAGCCTTATGGAATTGTGGGACGAAAATATCTAATTCGAATTGGTACTCATAACTCCGATCGAAGCATCTATGTTAAATCATATTATTATTTTTTATCCTCTTTGACATTATTTGCAGCACCTGTCAATGTTACGGCAAACACCATAAGGTTACATTAAAAAAAAAAATCTACTGTCAAAAGCGTTAAGGTTACATTAGAAAATTGAATATGGTGATCATTATTATATATATATACTAGCGGCCCGCCCCGGCTTCGCACGGGTGGACTTTTATACCCTACCCCTGCCCTACCCTACCCCTGCCCTACCCTACCCCTACCCTAACCCTACCCTACTCCTACCCTACCCCTACCCTACCCCTACCCCTACCCTACCCTACCCCTACCCTACCCCTACCCTACACCTACCCCTACCCTACCCCTACCCTACACCTACCCTACCCTACCCCTACCCTACCCCTACCATACCCCTACCCTACCCCTACCCTACCCTACCCCTACCCTACCCCTACCCTACCCCTACCCTACCCCTACCCTACCCCTACCCTACCCCTACCCTACCCCTACCCTACCCCTACCCTACCCCTACCCTACCCCTACCCTACCCCTACCCTACCCCTACCCTACCCCTACCCTACCCCTACCCTACCCCTACCCTACCCCTACCCTACCCCTACCCTACCCCTACCCTACCCCTACCCTACCCCTACCCTACCCCTACCCTACCCCTACCCTACCCCTACCCTACCCCTACCCTACCCCTACCCTACCCCTACCCTACCCCTACCCTACCCCTACCCTACCCCTACCCTACCCCTACCCTACCCCTACCCTACCCCTACCCTACCCCTACCCTACCCCTACCCTACCCCTACCCTACCCCTACCCTACCCCTACCCTACCCCTACCCTACCCCTACCCTACCCCTACCCTACCCCTACCCTACCCCTACCCTACCCCTACCCTACCCCTACCCTACCCCTACCCTACCCCTACCCTACCCCTACCCTACCCCTACCCTACCCCTACCCTACCCCTACCCTACCCCTACCCTACCCCTACCCTACCCCTACCCTACCCCTACCCTACCCCTACCCTACCCCTACCCTACCCCTACCCTACCCCTACCCTACCCCTACCCTACCCCTACCCTACCCCTACCCTACCCCTACCCTACCCCTACCCTACCCCTACCCTACCCCTACCCTACCCCTACCCTACCCCTACCCTACCCCTACCCTACCCCTACCCTACCCCTACCCTACCCCTACCCTACCCCTACCCTACCCCTACCCTACCCTACCCTACCCCTACCCAAAAGTATCCTATGTCCTTCTCCCAGTTCTTAGCTACCTCCCTACCAATTTTCAGCCAAATCGGTTCAGCCGTTCTTGAGTTATAAATATTGTAACTAACACGACTTTCTTTTGTTTTTAAAATGTATTCTGCTATTCGGGACGGAAACAAATCCAACAAATCAAAAACCATGGCAATCGGTCCAGCCGTTCTCGAGTTATAAGTGTTGTAACAAACACGACTTTCTTTTATATATATAGATATATATATATATGTATATAATATGTGCAATACAGAATAATAATAATAATTTTGCTCTTAGAGAAATAAATACTCATTTTACTTTTAGTGATGCCGTCCCTTCAATTTTTTAAAATAATTTTACTAACTAAACGCTTAGCTTGGAGCTTACTTAATTAAATCTTAGATTTTCTTTTGGTCTTTATTATACAGCAGTATTAAACAAAAGAAAAGTTTGTAGATAAGTTCCGAAAATAGACAAATGAAGATTACTTAGTTGTGCGTTTGTATTTAAAGTTGAAATTAGTGCCAAAAGATTCAAAGAAATTTAAAAAAAATGGTTGAATATTCCTATAGAAACTTCATTTCATATTTACTCTTCTTTTGTTTTGTAACGTCTGATCCCAGTTATTTATTTCAATGTGTTACATAATTTATATAATGATAATAATGAACTTATTCAGCACTTATTATTTACTTATACTTGTACTTGTCAGACTGACAATGTTACATTATTATTCTCATTCTATGAATTTAACTAGGTAACTAATAAGTAGCAGCAAATTGCAGGATTGTATGTAGCAGCATTTGCTTGTGTAATGAGACATAATACTGCGGTCACCAACTGGCCTGTCAAGCATCGCGACCATGGCACAACTCTCCCTCGAAAGGAAGCCCTTGTTCAGTAGTGGGTGTGTCATACGGGGCTGATGATGATGGCAGTGCGACTCGACCTTGGAAATGAAAATTAAAATATCTTTTATCATTAAAACCCAGCCCATTGTAACTATTTTCGCAGGCTACATCTGGTTGACTGTGTTTATGTATAATCTATACTATATTTTGGATAACGAATATCAAAATGTTAACTTTGCTCAACTTTAACTCAGTTTAGTTTAAGGGTCCGATCGTACAGACCGACACAAAGATTTTGAGCGTGTTCATTATTTTGTAGTTGAAATAAAATTGTGTCAGAAATTAAGAGGTATTCCTCGAAGCGGTACCATTTTGAGGCGCTCCTAATTAGGCGCTCCTTTTTTATTCCTCGGAGCGCTTGTCTGATGCGTTATTTTTAATGTTGATAAGTCTGAAGATAAAGTTTGACTGTAAAAAAATATGGATTTTTTTTTTTTTTTTAAAGACAACTCCCGCACTAGCGAAATAAATCTCTGTGTCGCGGGGGACTTTAAACACATTCATTTCACGGACACACAGAACACCCAGACTCAGAACAACTATTTGTGGTCCACACAAATAATTGTCGCGGGTGGGAATCGAACCCAGAACACCAGGTCTCAGAGGCAACTATCGTAACCACTGAGCCACCGGTGCAGTCAATTTAATATATATAGTATGTCGGAATATTAGACGGGGCACATGCATAGATTAAATATAAAACACAAAAGAGAAGTACAAACAGAATATAAACAACATAGATTTTAGTTCAGTGTTGCCAACATACATTACTCTTAGTACTAACGTTATTATAAAATGGTAGCGTTTCGATTTCTAACAGATCACAATTAAAATTGAGTTCTGATTACTTGAAACAGTTTACTTTTTAAACTTCAATTCTTTGGTATTTATTCACTATCTGGCCCTTAAGTATTATCAGTAACTAGTTCTATCGTATCTCCCGTTCCCGTTGGAACTATCTAATTAAACATAGCCTGATGATAGCTAGATTCCTGTATAATGTAGCTTTTTAATGGTGAACATTTCTTTTTAATCGGTCCAGCAATTCTGGAGCCTATTCAATGCAAACTATAACATTTTACTTCTTTATAATATTAGCGATGTACTCGTAGATAAAACAAGATAATTTTATAAATAACCCTTAGTACAATAAAGTCAAAAACAATTTTATATTTATTCACATACACACATTTAAAAATAATTTATAAATAATGTTCTTATGGTGCGTCTTCTTTATTTTTTTATCACCAGTTTTGGACATGGCAGTTCTAGAGAAGAACTGGCAAGTAAGTTTAGCATTATTTTATTAATGCAAGTCACTCTCACGCCATTACGTCATTTACATAATCAGTAATTTTATCATTGGCTTTTTTACATCGTTTTATTTTCATAATTTAAAACTCAATCACTCATAATTACGATCAAAATCTGTTCGCGTTTACGAGGCGGTCTATGAGTAAAGACCCTAAATTCCTTTTACACTTCGCTTTCCAACAAGATAAAGTTAAAATTTGTTATAATTCATGTTTAATATTGTTAAATATGTTTCGTTAAGTTGAACACTTTTGTCAGAAGTTTCTCGAGTTTATCGGCTTTGAATTTAGTAATGGTATTTTACTGAAGTTCTTAATCTATATTTCCCTTGTTGGTGGGCAAAAATGTCAAAAGATAACCCGATTCTTGATAGATTTTTCTTGTGTAATGACCAATTTATCTATCCTCTGATATACTCAGATACGATTTCCATTGAACTTAACCTTGCTATTTATCAATCGACTAAATATGTAAATATTTCTATGCTATGTTATCCATCAGTTTACTATCTGTGGATTTTCGACCCCCCCTGAGCCGAGGTCCAAGCCCCACAGGGCAGGTTGCTTGGTTTGTAGTTTTTAAACCATTTATTAAGGCTGGAGCTCTGCTCGCCTATATGCCCGGTGAAGTAGCAGAAGTCTCGTGGCTAAATAAGTATGCCCATCCGCAAAAAAAAAAAACCGTGATTGTGTTCATGCTAATCGTGTGGGAATGAGACACATTTATACTTATGTATAATGCGTTGGTGTTAGAACGACTGCGATTACTTGTATTTGACTACTGTCAAAGTTTACAACTATTGTGGTGTTATCTTGTATTGCATTTTTAATGACAATATTTTGTAAGTAATTTTTTTTGGTGTTAATAACTCAATTCAGTTTAACTGAGTTTATTTATTTATTTATTTTATGAGGTATAACCAATATACCGTATAAAAGACCAAATAGCATTACTCTGTGCTATTTGTTTAATACTTCTATCAGGCTATTTATCTGAGCATTGAAATATCAACCCTTAGTCTAGTAATTAACTGCCATATTTATAAGCAACTAACAGTTACTTCATACTAAGTTTGTGTAAATTTAAATTTTTCCACACATACTTTGGACCCCCTCTCATAGGGAGTGAATTTTCTTTATAATAATACGTCACACAACTGTTCCCATGCTAAATATCAGGGCAATCCCTTGAGCCGTGTGTTGATAGATTGCGGTTGCCTTGTATATACACCAAAAAGGTTCCTACCCTGATTATGTATAAGTAATATGTCATTTCGTGATCTCTATTGCTAGAACATTAAATATTATGAGAATCCTGTGCAAATGGGGCCAGCCATTACTCAGTTAAGCTGGTACAAACAGACAGACAAAAAATGTAATTGTGTTTTTGTTATAAGTATCGTATCGTATTCAAATACATTAGGAAAAAACATGTTATTTCACCTTTACAAACAGATGTATCAATTTAATGTATTTATTTACGCTTCAATTTTATACATCAAAATGGAATAAACCATAACCAACCACTAGCCCAGATATATTCTGATTAATACTGTAACTTTTTCAAATAATAATATATACTGAATATAAAATAAAATTGCAAGTAATATAAGGGGTAATATTTCTTTACTCCTAGAACTGCTATCTTTAGGGATTCACTGATAAATCACTCGCAACTTATTCGCTTGTCAACCTTTGAGAGGTTTTGCGATGAAATCATAAATAATGTTTATAGACTTCTTTTATAAATTCCCAATTTATTCCCATTCAGAGAGAGACGGCTGCCCAATTTTAAAACACAGTAACTGACATTTCTGAGATTTTTCATAATTTTCTTTTCTTTGTTTGTATTGTTTACACACTAAATTTATTAAAAATTGTATTTAAACGAAGACGATATATAGATAAACAGATTTGTAATAAAAAAATCGTCAAATTCTTTATCTGGAGTAGGAAAAAATGCAACAATCCCCATAAAAAACAGGTCAAAAAAATTGTCTGTTACTGTGTTTTGAAATAGGGCAGCCGAGATCTGAACGCCAATTACGTTGTGTTGCCATAGCAACGCGATAACAGAAATGTATACTAATTAATATGTTATTGCCTATAGTCTTCCTCGATAAATGGGCTATCTAACACTATAGGATTTTTCAAAGCAGACTAGTAGTTTTTGAGATTAGCGCGTTCAAGCTAATAAACTAATTCTTCAGGTTTATATATTAGTAAATCATCATAAGCTCGTATAACGTCCACTGCTGAACATGGTCATCCTCCCGAGGGAGGGTTTTTGCCATAGTCACCACGCTTGGCAGGCGGATTGGTGACCGCATATGTTGTGATACACAGGGGTAACGCTGCTACCCGTTCTCTGGTTCGCTTGTTATAGATGATGTTATAACAATCGGGACCAACGGCTTAACGTGCTTTCCGCGGCACGGAGGGTAGTCCCTCAACCAACCAGACCCGGCAACCCGGCTCTTGTCCGGTGTGGGGATCGAACCCACGACCTCCGAGATTTAAAGCGAGCCAAATACCGCAACGCTACGGAGGTTTTTTTTTTTTTTTTTTTTTTTTTTTTTCGGACGGACATATTATTGTGTAGTTAGCTAGTAGGCTTTTGCTACTTCACCGGGCATAAAGGCGAGCAGAGCTCCAGCCTAGATAAATGGTTTAAACACTACAAACTAAGCAACCTGCGCAAGAGGGCGTCCCCTGTGGGACTTGGACCTCGGCTCAGGGCGGTCGCTGACGGGGAGATTGAGGAATTATGGCTTTTAGTTTATTTAGGGGAGTTTTGTGCAACTGTCGCTCTACTTTACAGTTCGCGGGCCTCTTGGACTTCGAGTCTACGAGGGCATCGGAAGGTTCTTAGCAAACTAAGGGTCGGGAGGGCGAGGGGGGACGCGTCGCGTTCGCGGGCGCACTCTTCTCCGGCGGGTCGGATAGAGTGGTTTCTGTGTAGTGGTGCTAGTTTCTTGCAGTCTCTGTACTGCTAGTTGGTAAGTTGTGATCTCGTCGTCCGGGTCGTCTAGGACGCCCCGAGGCCGACGGTGTTTACGACGCTTTGTAGGCAAAGGCTTGTAGTCGGATGCTGCAACAATCAACGGGTTTGGATGTTGAGCCGCGGATTCAAAGAAGCGTTCCGACGCCTCTTTCATCCACTGCTTGATGGAAGGCAGTTGGAGATCAGAATGCAGGTTGCGATTACGAATGAACCACGGTGCCCCGGTGGCACGTCGAGTGAATCTACTTTGGACAGTTTGTAAGCGGTACAAACTGCTAGACGCTGTATGAGCGAATACAGTGCTCGCGTACGTCATAATCGGCCGTATACACGTGGTATAAATCCTAACCTTGTTATCAAGTGATAGTTTACTGCGTGAATTTAAGAGACAGTGTAGTCGACTGAGCGTAAGTGAAGCCCGTGCACGAACGGTTTCTACATGCGCTCTAAAGTTTAGCTTTCGGTCAAGGATTACGCCTAAGTACTTGGCTTGTCGTTCCCAAGGGATTGGTTCGCCAAACATCGTGACCGGTGGAATGACCGGTGGGCTGTTGAATCTCGAGAAGAGTACAGCGGCACTCTTTGTCGGATTGACTTCGATTCTCCACTTTCTGAACCATTTGCCTAAGGCATTTGATGCGGATTGTAGAGCGTCGTGAATTGCAGTAGGACTGCGGGCCGAGTAGTATAAAGCGGTATCGTCCGCGAAGAGTGCCAGATGGGCCTTCTTGGGTTTCGGGATGTCACTTGTGTAAAGCGAGAACAGGAGTGGCGAAAGTACCGAGCCTTGTGGCACCCCTGCTTGGATCGGGTGAGGAGAAGAGTAATCTCCTTCTACACGATACCTGAAGGTTCTCCCCGAGAGGTAGTCTCGTATGATGTGCACGAGACGGTCCGGCACTTTGAGTTGGGCTACGGAGGTTGGTAATGTATATTAGTATATATTTGAGATTATTTTCTCTACCATATGTGGGATCCAGATGGCATTTACTTGAATGAATAAAATACATATAAACAACTAAAAGTAGCAGGTTTAACTTAAAACTAACTTATAAAATACTAACTATTTTAAAACAATTGGCGGTAACCAAAAAACATTTATAACCTCATGAATAATTTAAGTCCAGCTTTCATCACTACAAAAGAACTTTGAACCTAATCGTAGTAAGATTAGAGATTAAATTCGCAAATGAAACGTGACAAAGCTCCCGATATCTTACCAAAACAAACTTTTCGACAATACTTTAGTTGGAAATCCCTTAAGCGTTTAACGAATAAATCTATATTCGTATCGACACAACCTCTCATCAAGTTATATCAAGTTAGATTGTGGAACAATAAAGTTGTTTATTAAGTTCTCTTCTATCGAGAAATATCGGTAGTTGGTATTAGCTCTGGCGTTACTTGGTAATTGTTTTGCCAAGAAGCCGACTTAGATCAAGTTTCCCTACGTGTTTGTCATTTTAATGCGTACTTGGTTGTTTGATTGGTTAACTTTTTTGTTTATCTGTGTTTTGACCAGTCCGCAGATGGTGTGATCCGTAGCCCAATGGCTAGGGCGTTGGACTTGCGAACATGTGGTCGCCGGTTCGATCCCCACCCATTGTACTACTGACGTGAACCCACTCGTAACACAAGCAATTTATTTATTTTATTCCGAAGTCCGTCCAATAAAACAGGCTGACAATGTGCGACATTTTAACCATTGTGAATTTATCATGTTTTTTAGCTTTTTTTAGAAAATTATTTAAAATTAAGTCAAAATCATAGGTAGGTAAAGTGAATCAATGAGTATGTACGTTTAGATTGATAATTTTTTTAATACTCAAAAATGTATTTAAAAAAAGGTATTGTTAATTGATAGGCGCGCTGGAAATCAGATGGACTGGAAAATTAAAATTAGAAGCTTGTTGTTACTAGATTTTCTGTTATATTATTTTTGTTTTGAAAAGTATTCTATTTTATATTGTTGTACCTGTAAAGATAGTCAAGTAGAATAAATACCTACCCACCACTTTATTACTGCAACCACCCTTTGGTTGACTGGTAGAAAATGCCTATTACATTAAGTCTGGCATGCTACATAATTAATTAATTATACATACACTCATTTTATTTACCGCTATATATCTAGGCTAAAAACATTTTGAACACGAATATTCGCTTCTTTACGTTGTATCTGGCTCACGTATAAGGATCACAGCACACATATCAACTCAGGAGTAGATCGTCACCGCCTCGCCTTTCACCGTGGCGTCAAACAGGCGTCCACGTAACGTAAGCGGAATAGAAACTCCGGCACGTCGAATCGGCTACAGCTAGGCGACGACGACGCCGCGCTTACGGCTCGCCGACGGCTAGTTGACGGCTAGGCGGCACTAGCCATGTAAGCACGTTCGGTAATAAAGACCGCGGGATAGGCGTGGACGAAGAGACATAAGCTAGGGTACGGAGAACCGTAAGAGCGAGAATAGCAAGCTGATCACGCACCGCACCGCGGTTCGTGAGCTTGTCCTGAGGCGAGGCGATAACGTTACGATTCCGATTAGTGTGCGTTGCAGTAGGGAGTTTCACACAAGTAGTACTGAACGACTCGAGTTGATACGGTGACAATCCCTTTTCGAGCTGACAACACTGAAATATAATTACAGTAACTAGTCTAATTGTTTATATTAATGTATTCAAAAAGGTCCAAATTCCCGGACCTCCTCTATTAGATTACTTGTTAGTCGTTAAGACTTTAATACAGTTTTAACTATACCTTTGTTCAATTTGCTTCGTTTATTTGTTACTTTATTAAGTCATTATACATAAAAATTTGAAGTTACCTCTAAATTTGGCTAAACTTGGCTTTGCACGGGTGGACTTTTATAGCCTATGTTACTCAGGGATAATGTAGCACGTGTCTAATGGTGAAGGAATTATCTAAATCCACTCTTCTGAATCGATTGATAGAGCTTTTGAGTTTATTCGAAACTAACATACAAAAATATAAAATCAAACGAGTAAAGTCATATTATCTCAGTCAAATGCAAACCCGACGACTGAGTGCACAATCACTTTATTTATCAATTGTGAACGGCGGGAATGACATATTCGCTACTCCTGCCATCCCTTTTTTTTCTCGAATAGACAATGACATACGTATTTAGTTGCGAGGCTTTCCTACTTCACCGGGCATAAAAGTGAGGAGAACAGGTTTAGGTAGCTAGAGAAACCTGCAGGTTAGCTAGGCTAGGATCCTCGCCGGACAGACCGAGGACCGCGTTGATCCCTGCCCCTGTCGTGTGATCCAGTGCCAGTGATCACGTCCTCTTTATTTCTCTTTACTTCTAGCTTCAGCGGCGCCCTGAGTCGTGGTCCTTATCCCTTAAGGGTGCCCGCAGGCGTGTGTCGCTTAAATTTAATGGAATTTAGCTGAGGACGTCTGATCTCGCCACTTGACCGGTCATTGCACTCTAAAATATGCTTTAATATTTTTTTTTATTTTTATTCATAAAATGTTTGAATGAATTGATATTAAGAGCTTATTTACTAACACAGGACTGACAGACTAGAAGTCTGTCAGTCCTGTGTTAGTAAATAAGCTCCCACACCTGAAATAAATTTTAACATAATTTAATAGTAAATGTTACCTATTTATAATTAATGTTATATGCATTGTTCATTTTCTTGACAAGTACAAGTGTATGTAAATACCTAAGTGCTGAATAAAAATCGTTTATTTCGTTTATTTATTTCGAACATGCCGTTCTAATGAAGGAACACCACGCACAATGTTGTTCTTGTAATAATAGAAATAAATGAAATAAACTATATTTATTCAGCACTTAGTTATTTACATACACATGAACTTGTCAAGACCTTCACTATAAAATTATTTATTTCAGGTGTCTTGTATTAGGAATTTATTTTATTGACACAAGACATCTTGTCTTTATTATAAGAATTTATCAATCATTTTCTAAATTATCAAAAATCTTCTCTAGGATTTTTTTCATTCTCAATCCGCGATATTTTGTCTCATGTTTAGCAAACGTCGCGTATAAGTTTCTCTCACTCTAAAATTTTAAATGGTAGATTTATCTACTAAAATTCCATTACTTCCGTACATCCGCACTAAAGAACAATTGAAATTTAAGATCTTTTGAAAATTAGATTTTTAATCACTTCCTCCTTAAAAGACTCATTAAGAAAGTTAATGTTTAATAAAGAATTAATTAATGGAATTTTCCTTTTAAATAAAGAACGTTTTTAACGCAATCTCGAAAAGTAATTAATTTGATTAATTGAAGGAATGATTTCAGATAAGTGTAGATACTGTTGCTATGCACAAACATGCTCACGAACTTTCACGTTTATAATTTTGGTAAGATAACGATTTCAGATAAAAAGACGTGAGTGGATGAAGGTGATATGTCGCATTTTCGAGTTTTTGTGTTTTTTTGCATAGATGAAGGTGATATGTCAATACAATACGACTACAGATCTTAAACCGTCCGTTTAAGGCTTTACGAGACAACAACATTCATCTTAGCACCTCAATTTAAATATCTAAACTTGCAGAAAAGTTTACTTTTGTTTATGAAAAAAGGAGTTATGTCAAGATTTTTTTTCAAATTAAATAATAAAAAATATAAATTTGTTTGGTTGCTTTCATACCATTAATATTTCAGGTTATTTACACAACTTGGCAACATAATATGTAGTTTAATACAAACATTAGTTTTGTAGCGACTTATTTCAAAAAATAAAAGTGAAACTTTAACTTCGATTTACTCCAAATTTAAATTATGTGACTTATCACCTTCATCCACTTACGTCTTCATAAGTAAGAGCAGAGTAACAGGGTAAAACCGCGGGGCGCAGTTGATCCTACTAATATTATAAACGCGAAAGTTTGTAAGTATGGATGGATGGATGGATGTTTGTTACTCTTTAACGCCAAAACTCTGAACGGAATCGGCTGAAATTTTGCATCGGAATAGGTTATACGCTGGATTAATATATAGGCTACAAAACATCACGCTCCGACCCACTGGAGCAGATTAACCTAGGTAAAACCGCAAGGGGGAACTAGTTTATAATATTAGTAAGGACGAACGAACGTGCGGATGGATGGTTGGATAAGTTTTTATTACTCCTTCACGATAAAACTACTGGACGGATTCGGCTGAAACATCACACATTTATTTACTTCACGTATTTGTCTCAAATAATTTCATTTTACCTCATAAAATAGATTTTATGTAATATATTTTCTTGGTAGAACTACAAAAATAGGTCACTCAGTACAAGTTATGAACATTTCTCATAAAATCTAATAAATATCTTTTTTTTAAATGAAAGTACATTCAAACCTTTGTGTAGAAACTCCAAATTTTGATTATTTAATCAGATTTTGTTTCACGAGTCACTCTGAAACGAGATTATAAAAATGAGAAGAAAAATGTGAATGTTTACATTTCCAAATTTGAATTTAGTAATTACATCAGCCTTACAGTTTGTCGTAAGATCATTTATTTAATGAGTTTTATTTTAAGAGCAAGAATGAATTATCATCATTATGCTATCAGCATCTAGTCGTCCATTTCTGAACATAGGCCTTTTTGGAGGAACTCTCTAGAGTATTATCTGATCTAAAACATAAAAGATTAAAGTGTGTGTCTATTACAAAAAATCCTCTATTTTTTCATTTCATTGATTTTAGTTTTAATCGTATGCTTGTCGTCTACAGCTAAACACAGACCTTCCTCATCAGTGTCAAGGGGTAACGATTGCTAGCGACCTGAACCCATTGGCTCCCTGCGACCTTTATTAGGTGTCGTCTATTGTTGCAGGCGGTGCACCCACGCTGCGCTTGCCATTTTGTGGCCACACCATCTGTCATCAGTTCTTAAAGCAATGTTCTCTGCCCATTGCAACTTCAGGCATAGTTATTTTATCTTTTTTTTTTCTTGTTTGAGTGAAAATCGTAACCGTAACAATGCGTACCTATAAGTAGTTACGCTATTTCGCTCTTTTCATTCATATTTGATTGCGGCCTAGTATTTTAACTGACTTGACGTAACTACTTAATTAGATACGTATTTTTAACGTAACGAATTTCACTCGAAGTAAGTAAAAAAAAAAAATTTCATATACATATCACGCCCTTTTATTTTCAAGATGGTAAAAAAGTCATCCAATATATCTCTTCGTTTCTGATTTAATCGTGCAGGGAAATATTGAGAATTACTCTCTCCATAGCTCGCTGAGCGACTTTGAGCTTTCTAATGAGGCACACTGTGAGAGACTAACCACTTGAGTATGCTATAAAGAAAAATACATTTGCTTGTTAACTTTTGTTGTATTCTGTTAGGAAAACTACATTTCGTTAATGACCTAGCAAATAAAAACAAATAACGTCGCTGCGTCTGACAAGCTTCACATGTGATATTTGCAAGGTTTTGGAAAACGGAAAAAACGTGTTATTTAATTCATTAAAAAGTTACTACGAAAGTTTGGACGCAATGTCATTCAAATTTATTTAAGTCTTAATAGAAATACAAAAATGTTACACGTTGTTATTTCAGATGCTATGTTTTTTTTAAGTTAAAATGCACATATCTAATTATAAAAAAATGCACATATGGCGTTTGGCACTCGCAACGACGATATGAGAAATTCGCTTCTCTATTTAAAACATTACTAGCAGAATATTGCAGTCTACTAGTATTCTTGTTAACCCCTCGTGCTAAGCTAAAATGCTTGTGTTACGAGTGGGTTCACGTCGGTAGTGCAATGGTTGGGGTTTGAACCGGTGACCTCAAGATCACAAGTCCGACTCCCTAGCCATTGGGTTACGGCCGCTTCAAAAGTTAGTATCAACCAAATTCAGTCAGAAATACACTTGAATACTCTCAGTGCACAGATTCAGTACAAATGTGACATGCGCAGTGACCCGTATTCGATGTCCGTGTTGACACAAATATTTGTCGTCTGTAGGTGTTTGCTTCGAAGTGATATGTCTTATGCGAAAAGTATTTTGTGGTTTATTTTATAAAGTTATTTGGGATTTTAAATGTTATGAACTGGTTTTAAAACCTTATTCTGTTACTGCTGTATTTGAAATTATGTAGCATACATTTGTTCTTTGTTCTTCTTCATGATGTCCCACCAGTTCTGGACGAGGCAACTCTGAAAATAAATGGAAGACTGGCATAGAAACTCAGAGAAATCCTTTTTTTAATAAATGGTTTTGAAACAATTTATAAATAAAGCAGTATTTTTTCAGAGCAACTCACTCCCAAGCTGTTTTGTCATTGACATAATTAGAAATGTTATAATAAGATTTTTTAGCTGTTTAAATTTGTATATAGAATGATCTCTTACGTTATTAGTAAGTTTGTTATAGAAAATAAAATGTGATCACCAACCAGCCTGCCAAGTAGTGGCGGACCGTGAATTTTATGAGGCCCTGGTCTAACATGATTTCGAGACCTACCTAATCAATTTCAGCACCTTATTTCAATTTGGATAAAAAAAAATTGTACTACAGTCCATTGTTTTTAAAGGAGAAATAGGGACCCTTCATATGTACGGGGTCCTGGACTGCAGCTCAAAAAGCCTGTATGTAGACCCACCCCAGCTGCTAAGCGTGGTGTCAATAACAGTTTATTGTATTCCTTTTGCTTACCTCAGTGGTATGTGTCTCCTCAGATACAGTCTGTTTTACAGAGCTGCTACTACATTGTCTCTGCACCACTCTATGGTAGACTGGTAGAGAATTCCTCTAGCATTAAGTCCGCCTATGTTCTTTTATAGTGCTGAAGTTTTTAAATAAAAATAAATAAATAAAATAAACACCTCGAGGGAGGCCCATGTTCAGCATCAGACGTTATACGGGCTGATGATAATGATCATAATAAATTGGCCACCTCTTGCAGATACTTAAACAACTTTAATTAACAATGCTTTAGTAACTAAGTTTCATGTGTCTGGTTTCCTCTGTCGAATGAAATAGTACACATTCCCGGACTTAACTAAATTTGACTCTTAAGTGCTCCTAACAAAGTTTACACATCCATTCTGCATAGACAATGATACACGTCTTGTAGGTATAGTGGTTACACATTTAATTATACAGGACTATGTTTAAAACATTACCAACCTTTCAGAGGGTAAAAGTAAAAAAGTCTGCTGTTTCATACATTTTGTCGAGGTATGTGAACATAAATGTATGAAACAGCAGATTTTTTTTCACGATTTCAAGATTGGTCTAACAGTAAAAGTTGCTTATCAGTAGTTTCACCCCCTAAAAGGTTGTTAATGTTTAAAAAATAATCCTGTATACACAAACGGTTCATTCAAAGTATGTAAACAAAACTTAATGTATCTGTCACAGCGATCTAGTTGGATCGGCCATTCAATGGGATGGCTAGCTCGTTAATTGGACGCCGACACTCAATGTAATGGCTAAAGGACAACTAGCCAAATCGTTTATTTTGGGTGGTTAAAAAAACCTTAACTAATGTTAAATAACATGCCTGATTTTACGACAGCGAAACACAGAGGGCTAGCTTACTATAAGCCAACAAGTAAAACGTTAAGTGCTGTTAGTTCAATCAACGATTGGCTTTTAATGTCGGCGTTTGATTGCCGCGCTGGCTGTCCTATTGAATGGCTGATTTGACTAGATGGCTGCGATACATCTGCTTATATAATATATCTAGTAGTAGCCACTTTCTGTAAAAGTCATCATGAATAATTATAATGGTGTTTTTGAATAATATGTTGACGAGGTGTAAATGACATGTAATAAGAGCAAATTTTTCATCTACGTAGTAACGTATAAACTATTTCTGTTTACATTTCATTCCTGGTCCTGGGTACGACTTATGGGATGGGCAATAAATCAGTCTAAAAAGATGATGATATGGGTTATGGGATAAACAGTAAATCAGTCTAAAAATATGATGATATGGGTTATGGGATAAACAGTAAATCAGTCTAAAAAGATGATGATATGGGTTATGGGATGAACAGTAAATCAGTTTAAAAAGATGATTATATGGGTTATGGGATAAACAGTAAATCAGGCTAAAAAGATGATGATATGGGTTATGGGATAAACAGTTAATGATATGGGTTATGGGATAAACAGTAAATCAGTCTAAAAAGATGATGATATGGGTATAGATATGGATATGGATATAGATATGGGGGATGATGATCCCATAGGATGGCCAATAAATTAGTCTAAAAAGAAAGATGTCTAAAGAGAAAATGCCAATATTACTTTTGTAATTGTGAATAAATGTTTGATATGATAATAAAGGGCTCTCTTAATTTACAATTTTAAACAATGTTCTTTTTCTCTATTATACGATTACATTTTCTTATTTTATACTTCGTAATTCAAATAACCTGCTATAATTCTGAACTAACTAACTCCTTGTTGGCTCTACCTTCTAAAAAAGATATGAAAATGTAGTAGATAATATTACGAATATTTCCGCATTCGGCATTATTCACAAAATATTTTTCACCGCAAATTTATGCCAACAATTTGGAAGTTACATTTCTGGCGTTATAATGAAATAGCCGCTTTAAAACACTGCTTTTGAAAATCCAGGCATGTTTTGAATTGGTATACGGTTGCCCCATTACCAACTACTTAAATGGAGTTTCCTACTACAAACTGCAATTTACGGTGGTTACGGCTTGAATTGTTGGTATTTGCTTATAACTAGCAAAACTTGCCATAAGTATTTCTGTCGATAAAAATACGGTAGGTCAATAAAGTATATTGCAAAATGATCATAGAACGGGCAGCAGCAGCGCCCTCTAGCGCAGGTTGCTTAGTTCGTAGTATTTAAACTATTTGTTGAGGCTGGAGGTCTGCTTGCCTTTAGGTATGTCCGGTGGAGTAGCAAAAGCCTCCTGGCTAAATACATAATGTCCATCCGAATAAACAAAATCTTTGACTGTCGTCACCAAACCGCCTGCCAAAAGTCTTGACGTTATATGTAACTTTAGGTTATATGCTGATGTTGATGATGACTATATTGATAATAATATAGATTTGTTTCTCACCATCATACAGATTTCATTCGACTTAAACGTGTATCAGAAAACATGTGCAAAGATATATCGCACACGCGTGTATTGTGAAATAAACAAAGCCTTCCGAGTTACTAGATGCTAGATAAAATAAACACAAGACCTGAAACCAGAGATGTGTGTTTTAATTTACACAGTGAGATATAGAGTGCAACAGGTAAATTATATTGAAAGTGTTTACCTTTAAACTCTTGCTTAATATTAAAAGAAAATAGGAATGAATACTCTTGTTATTTTTTCTTTCTAATGAAAGTTTAATTAACGTTAGAATAAAATGTGTTTGTGATTTTACTCACAGATATCTTGGCCGGCGTGGGAATCAAACCCATGGCCTTTGAGACTTATTCCGCTACGCAACGACGGTTGTATAATACTTCTGCTGAATAGGTAGGTACTACCTACCTATTAGTATATAGTAATGTTGTACAAAGACTACCTACCTAGTACGCACTCAGTTTCTAAGGATACATCTAGTAATTGAATTTATTAGACGAACTTGTACCGCTAATGGCATGGAAACTCATACGTGCTACTTGAACGAGAAATCAGTTCTCTTTCCGTACTTACAACCTACTCAAACGGGACCCTATTTAGTATAAGGCTCCACAGACTGTTTGTCACTAGATGTGTCATGAACCGTGATAGACAATTGATTGTTTACGGATGGCGTATTTTTGTTGGCAAATCAACAACAAATTTATTTATTTATGTTAATTTTTAATTAACGTTACATTACAGTTATCCAACTCGATAGTGTAAGAACAAAATTTTACAATTTTAATACACATTGTTCGCCATTAATATCTTCGGTGACTTTTTTTACCGTCTTGAAAATAATAGGGCGTGATATATATAATTATGAAATAAATTTCTAAGGCATAGTTATTTTATCATTTTTTTTTACTGACATAGATTAAAAATCGTAACGGTAAAAATGCGTACCTAAGTAGGTATTTACGCTATATCACTCACTCTTTTCATTCATGCGTGATTGCGGCCTAGGTATTATTTCTTTAATCTTTTAAGTATCTTATTATCTTAGAAACTCTAATTACCGAAATACTTATATACAATATTATATTCCACTTAAACAACAAACCATATTATTATCAAGACGGTAAAAAAAGTCACCCAGTATAGGTCCTTGTGAATTCACTCAGCGAACATACGAATAGATCGAGTTGCCACTTGAAGACATTGAGCGCGCGCAACGCACAAGTAGGTAACGGCAAATACTAAAACGTAATAAAATAAATATAAATGTGGGGTTCCCATACAACAATCGTGATTGTTTGGCCGTATTTCGATTTTTAAAGCAGGTAACACTAAAAATATGGAAAGGAGATATTTAATTATTTTTGTAAGATTTGACAACTAAATGGGACAAATCCTCTTAAACTTATTCTATTTTAAACTCAGGTAAAATATTGTAAGATGATTTTAATTTTGTATAATGCCGTTAACATATTTTTCTAATTAAAAACGTTATTTCTTTGATATTTTTATCTCAGGTTTGAATAATTAGTTCTTCGTATCTAAAGTTCATAGAATCGTGAAGTATTAATGTAGTTTAATAACAAAGTTATTTCAAAGCGACCGCAGGAGGCAGCCACGGTTAATTTTACAGTTCGAAAATTGTAACTGTAATTTTCGAACTGTAAAATTAAACGTTACTAATATTATGCTAGGAATCAGGAAACTAGACAGGGAAGGTAACTCATCCATAAGATTAAGACATGAGTGACAGAGTTGTTTTTTTTTGTTACTTCTCCGGGTATAATGGCGAGCGGAGCTCCAGCCCAAATAAATTGTTTAAAAAATACAAATTAAGCAATCTGCCTAAGAGAGCGTCTCCTGTGGGACTTGGACCTTGGTTCAGGGCGGCTGGCGGGGGATTAAAGGATTATGACGTTTATTTATTTAAGGGGAGTTTTGTACAACCATCGGTCTACGTTAAAGTTTGCGATCCTCTCGGATTTTAGAGTCTATGAGGGCATCGGAAGGTACATTCTTATCAATTAAAATCGAAAATGGCGGAACATGTGACGGTGCCTCGTGAATCAAACCCAGAACACTAGGTCTCAGAAGCAACTGCCGTAACCACTGAGTCACCGGTGCATTATAATACCATACAAAATTTGTTTTTTTTTAAAGGATTACCAGCAGAGTTTTTGCAGTCTTCTAGTATTCTTGTTAAAAACTCTGTTTGGAGCAGAGATTTTGCAGTCTACTAATTTATGCTTCAGACCCGAACTCGGCCCGCGCTGGTTTATCTAAATTATATTTATAATACAATAAGCGACTCACTTAGTTTGTAGACAACCTCCGTAACGTAGCGGTATTTGACTCGCTTTAAATCTTAGAGGTCGTGGGTTCGATCCCCACACCGGACAGGAAATCTTGGTGTTATTTCTAAGATTTCTTTCCGGGTCTGGTTGGTTGAGGGACTACTCTCCGTGCCTCGGAAAGCACGTTAAGCCGTTGGTCCCGTTTGTTATAACATCATCTATAATAATCGTATATCAAGGAACGGGCAGCAGCGTTTCCTTGTGTGTTACAGCATAATTCTGCGGTCACCAACCCGCCTGCCAAGCGTGGTGACTATGGCAAATACCCTCCCTCAAGAGGAGGCCCGTGTCCTGCAGTGGACGTTATACGGGCTGATGATGATTATGATGAAGCGACTCACATGCTAAAACATCATTGGTAAATTTTATTTAATTACATTATTGTTGAAATGTAAACTAATTTATTAGTCAACATTGTTATTTTCTTATTTGTTTTCATTATAATTTATTTATATATTTGACTAATAATAAGAACGATCGTCCACATTATCAAGAAACGTTTTCTTTTCATTTAATTTATTTCACTAAGCTAAAATGCTTGTATTACGGGTGGGTTCACGTCGGTTGTGAAAAGGGTTGGGTTCGAAACAGCGACCTCAAGATCACAAGTCCGACGCCTTAGCCAGACTAAAGCCGCTTATATTATTATTTGTCCTTAGATAATATTCATCTGTGTGTTGAATAATTAGACCATAACAATTGTCCAATGTTTATAGAACCGTGAAATATTTATACAGTTGAATAAGAAACTTAGCTCAAAGCGACCGCAGGAGGCTACCACGTTTAGTTTTATAGTTTGAAAATTTTAATAAAATTACATGATTCATTGACCCAGTAATAAATAATAAGTTTACTAGCGGACCCGGTAGACGTTGTCCTGCATGATAATTATCAGCCCGTTTAACGTCTACTGCTGAACTTGGGCCTCCCAAGGGAGGGTATTTGCCATAGTCACTACGCTTGGCCGGCGGATTGGTGACCGCAGTATTATTTAGTACCACAGAAGGAAACGGCTACCCGTTCCTTGATGTACGATAATTATATATGAAGTTATAATAATCGGGACCAACGGCTTAACGTGCTTTCCGAGGCACGGAGGGTAGTCCCTCAACTCAGTTTTTTTTTTTAGAATTTACACAAAGATTTACTGTCCGACGTGGGGATCGAACCCACGACCTCCGGTATTTAAAGCGACCCAAATATCGCTACGCTACGTAGGTTGATAATATATATTATGATTTGTGAATCTAAACCTTCTAGGGCGCCAAACAAACGCATAAAAAAAAACATTCAAATCGGAGCAGCCATTTAGGAGGAGATCAGTGACATACCCACGTACAGTAGAATCATATATTATATAAAGATAGATAACTTTTGGCCTAGGTCAATATGATTGATTTTAATAAGAAGGACATTCTTTTAAATTATATTTATTAGAGACTGTACCGGCTCAGTGGTTACGGCAGTGGATTTTGAGATCTGGGTTCGATTCCCGCCACGACCATTATTTCTGTGAACCACTAACAGTTGTTCTGATACAGGTACTGTATCTGTTATGGTACAGGGATTTATTTCTCCAGAGCGCGAGCAGTACCTTAAAAAAAAAAGTCAAAAAGTCACTATGTACTATTCCGAAAGTATTAATAAGTTAACTATAACTTAATAATAAATTGGTTTTAATACAAATTGATTTCATATCCTACTAATATTATTATAAACGCGAAAGTTTGTAAGTATGGATGGATGGATGTTTGTTACTCTTTCACGCAAAGACTTCTGATTTCTTAACTATCGCCTTAACCCGGGTCGATCCAATTTAAACTACAATGATCGACTCAGTAAATTCAAAGTTGAAGCACTGCAGATGCGCCGTACATATATTGATATTGTTTACCTGTATAAAATTATTCACTCAATTGTCGACTCCCCTGAGCTGCTTTCACAAATTAATTTCAATATTAAATTCAGTGCCCGTAGGTCAATCGACACAAATCTTTTCTCTCTTCAAATCTTTAAAAATAATATATCTTACTACAATCCACTAACAAGAATGGCCCGTCAGTATAACGACATCTTAAAATGTAACAATAATAAATTTCTCGACATATTTAATCACAACTGTAATAGATTTGCTGCTAACGTGAAAGACATCCTCCATATCAGTTCGGGTAAGGATGCCTCAAGTTTCACTGGAAGCATTTGAGTCATCCTGTGCCGATTTACTACAGAATGTTTTTAATTGCTTTCTTTTAATTGTATTGTCATAGTTTTAGCTGCATGCACATATCTTTGCGTTACAATCCAGATCAAAACCTGTAATTTTATTTTGTTTTTAATATTGATTGTAATGTGTTTTGTGCATTAAATAAATAAATAAAATAAAAGATTGGATTTGGCTGAAAGTTTTCACGCGGATAGTTTATAAGCTGGATTAACATATAGGCTACAAAATATCACGATTCGACCCACTGGAGCAGAGTGCCGCGGGTAAAACCGCGGGGCGCAGCTAGTCTAAAATATATCGTTTTCATATGAACTGAATAAACTTAAAGTAATATTTACATTAAGGATCCAGTAAGCCACAAAGCTGAAATTAGTGGTGAACTGCTCTCAAAGTTGTGAAAAGGTAAGTTACATACTAATGTTATTAATGTCTGAGTATTAGTTTGTGCTTATTTAAGGTTGAATTAATTAGTATGAACAGATGTAAGGTATGATATTATATATTTATCCGTGTGACCACAGGTTTATGAGATGATAATGGTTGTAAGAGATTGGAGTCGTGTCTAGATAGGTAGCTATGGGATCTATACGATCGATAGCGGCATTAAAAATCATCTGTGAAAATTTCAACAGTCTAGCTATCGCGGTTCTTTAGATACAGCCTGGGGGCCGAGTCTGCTATTTTTTTAAGTATACTACTAATCCCACTATGGTGTCGGCGCTGGAATGGCAGTCGGTGTTGCTACCGCAGAAAAAGTCCGTCAACAGAAGTAGCAGGAGAGATGGTTAGGGAGATTGTAATGTTTATTTAGGCGATTTCAATTATAAATGTATCATTTGTTATTATATTCAACTACGCTAATGTCATCGTGGCGTCATAGTGTCACCATTATGGCGTCGTTTGGATTAGTAGATTACCAAATGGGAAAAAACCGACCATTACGATACTCGGGGCCCTGGTGACAGACAGACAGACAGACAGCGAAGTCTTTTTGTTTTTTAAGTCGTTGCTAGAGTTCCGTACAAACGTGATTCTATTACTATGGCCGGTATTTTCATATTTTTTTTGTCAGCGCTAAATGCGCCTTTACGCATTCCCTCCGTCGCTGCAGCGTTCCCGAGCCGGCGAAGGGGTATGTGGGGCCTGCCCTCTCCATAGCGGTGGTATGCTGATCATATCACGAGGAGAGAGCCCTACACCTCTAAAAACCACAGGTACTCCTCCGTCCGCCGTTGGTGAGGGCCCGGGTACACTGTGGTAAACGGGGACACCCTCCGGCGGCACCCGAGGCTAGATTGGCGTCGCGGGTTCTCTTGGGTCAAACTCATTGACCATTTGCCCAGTTACACGGAAGCAAGGAGTACCAGGGCGTGCTTTCTCCTCATGGGTCGGCCTCGAAAAGAGCGGGGCTTATGTTCCCCTCTCCTTGAGGCCGAGCTTGAGACTGAGGCGGGTCTCAGCCCGCAGCCAACTGCCAACACGCCATGATTACGAACCTGTCTTCCTACAACTTAAATTACATTTTTAACGTAGGTAAATTCTTTTTAAGACACTAGTGCTCATTTTGGCAGATAGGTACCAATTTTTTTTTAAGCCCTCGTGCTAAGCTAAAATGCTTGTGTTACGAGTGGGTTCACGTCGGTAGTGCAATGGGTGGGGTTCGGACCTGCGACCTCAAGATCACAAGTCCGACGCCCTAGCCATTGTGCTACGGCCGCTAAAATAGTTATATAAATGACAAATGTTCTGCCAATTATTTGCTACTACTAAAAATCATGGTGTATATAAATTTACTGTATATTACTGTTAGTTATTGGCAAAACAAATATTGTAAAAAACTGCCTTTCATAACTAAAATGTTAAGTAACCAATGACATTGTACCGATAGTCGCTTCATTACAACACATACAAAGACCACACAAACAAAAAGATATACATAAATGGTATAATAAAAACTTTTAAATTTAATCAAACTAAATAAATTAAACTCATGTAATTCATGAGACGTGCAAATGACAAAAACAAAGTAATTTTGTTGTTCATTAATTTACTTTGTTATGTATCATATTAAAATAACTTTTATTAAGCGCAAATTATTATCAGGGTTTATTCTGTTTTATTTTTTTAACATTATCTTTATAACTCAATTTCTTTCAAAAGGCAGATAATATTATATTTTCAGCTTTAGTTAGAAAAATGCCTGTACATATACGTACATAGATTATTATACATATAGTGAGCAATAAATGAATATGAATAATGTGAATAGAATCGTTGAACTTAATGGCAAACGCATTTCTGCCAGTCAATTTTGAGCCGAGACCTCAAGGCCTGAGGGCCTTGCCGGCATGCGCGGCATATGAAAACAATGAATTGTTGATTTATTTTAATATGGATCTAACATGCTCAGACTCTTATAATTATTTTAAAGGTGTTTAACTTTGATGGCCGAAGCAAAGAGTGGAAATACAAATACACGTGGAAAAAATATTAAAAATATACTTAGGTATGTGTATTTTTTTTCCTGATTTTCCCAAAAGTACCATATGAGTCATATAGATGCAAAGGTAGCAACATCCCATACATCATTATGGGATGTTGCTACCTTTGCATCTATATGACTCATATACTTATTTAGCAACATTTGTAAAATAAAACAAAAAAGGTGGCAACCCTATTTGGGACAGACATACATAGTTAGCCATGAGGCTTTTGCTTCTTCACCGGGCATAGGCGATCGCGATGCCACAATGCCTGAAAACAAAAATCGTATAAAAACATGTTTTCTGGGAAAGTGGTCTTCGCACTTGTGTACGTGTCATGGTCATTGGTTAATTAGTTTTCGCGCGTAAGCATAACAAACCAACTTATATTCACATTAATAATATTAGTATTTTATTTGAATTCATTATTTCATTAAGAAGTTACCATGGGATCGGGAGCTTAGCGTGTGAAACCGCGTGTGGGACGCTGGTATGTATACATAATACTGCAGTTACGAACCCGTCTGCTAAACGTGCCGTTCATATTGGACAATACTATACACCAGCGGGCTGATCATAATTGCTGGCCTTCGAAGAGGCCGTAGCCCAATGGGTAGGGCGTTGGACTTGTGATCTTGAGGTCACCGCCGGTTCGAACCCTACCCATTGCACTACCGACGTCAACCCACTCCTAACACAAGCATTTTACCTAAGCACGAATAGCTCGATCTATTCCCCAAACTCGTTAGTTCCGTGTAGCAAAATTTCCAGTCGCACTTTTCCCCACTCGCTTTTTTTTCTGGTCGCGTATTTCCTCAATCGCTTAACTTCACAGACGTTTATTTCTCTAAACGATTTTTTTCCAGTCGTTTTTTTTCCAGAGCAGTTATTATTATTTGCATAATAATGCCGTGTGGTTTCCGGCTTCGAATAGACCAAGAATACTAGTAGGCTGCAAAATCTTTATTACAAAAAAAAAATATACCTATCTAAACCTTTTAATATGTCTGTTGCTATACTTATATCCTGCATACTCAAATCGCGATCTATGTTTCTATTGTGATCCAATTTGAAATTCTGTGAAGTTGTGTAAAACTTTTCAATTTCACAACGTAACCACGTGCTTGTGACTCTGCACGGAGTGCAGATGTATTTGCAAATATTCGCTGTTAAACCAACGTAGTATTTTTATATCGATTTGATTTGGTGGAGATAGAAATAAGAAGAGCCACGGACACTAGGATTGCGATAGAATAGAAATCGTTTTTTCACGTCTTGCGATTGAATTACTTTATAATCGCCACCCCTTTTTTGTGTAATCCAAATTGCAGGTAAAACAGTATCATCATTATCAGCCCGCATAGCGTCCACTGCTGCACATGGGCCACCTCCCGAGGGAGAGTCTTTGCCATGGTCACTACGCTTGCCACTCGGGTTTGTGACCCCAGTATTATAGTTTAACACACCAGGATATACTCCTGTCCGTTTCCTGGGACCAACCGCTTCAGGTGCTTTACGAGGCAAGAAGGGTATTCTCTCAACCAATCATGAAAGAAATCTTAGATTGTAAATAGAGATTTGTTGTCAGGCGTGGGGATTGAACCCACGACCTCCGCGACTTAAAACGAGACTACTACATTAGAGAGGTTTTTGTTGTAGATCTGTATACCTAACATTAATGGCAGAATTGGATCACAATTAATGGGAGGGACAGCATGCCCTTCCCCCCTTTGGTATATCCATGGAAGTAATAATCACTTTGTCAAATGATCTCACATTATCATTGATGGCAAGGAAAGCACTTTTCTTTATTGGTTTTCCACCCAATATTGAGGTAAAATGGTATGACGATCGCTTTTATTCTTCCTGGGACATTATACGCCATGTAAAATTTTATTGGATTAGTCATAAGAGTTTTGTATATAACATTAGCTGTGGTCCGCGACTTCGTTCGCGCAGATTTTGATTCATCGATACTAACTTTAAAAAAAATGTAACTCAACATTTACATATAGATTTTTAAAATTTTATTTTTTCTCTGTCTATTTGTTTGAATGAGTTTTTCATTAAGGTACCTTACATCCACGGTCAAATACTTTTAATCACAGAAAATTGATGAGTTCCTATGGGATAATTAAAAAACCGAAGGAATAACAAACAGCACCCGGAAAGTCGCGGGCATCAGTTAGTCTAGTATAAATAAATATTTTATATAATAGTAGATGACCCGATAGAAGTTGTCCTGTCTTAACTAAAATTCTATATTAAATTGAACTTTTAATTTAAGCGTGCTAGCTCTGAGCTAACCGCGATGTGCACTAAGAGCAGCACGCATTCTGTCAATGTTATGTCAAAACCCATAATATCATTAAAAAGTGTAGGTATATTGTCAATAGCGCTAAGGTTAAATTAGAACACTTCATGTGGTGGTAAAGTATTGTTAAATTTACAATTTTGCCGCGCAATTTTCTATTCTTTTTCCAACATAAGAACCTTCTCCTGACAATAACAAACTCAACAAAGGAAGAATTAGCGAAATCGGTCCAGCCGTTCACGCGTGATGCTGGCCAAGGGAAATAGGGATACATTTTTATATATAAATATTATATATATATATATAAGTACAAATGGCACTTCGATTTTATTTACCAATTTGTATAATGAACTATGCCGATTCCCTAGTATTGGTTTCATCGAATCCGACTCCACACGGAATGCCCTGGAAATTCAATTTGCTCTGGAATTTCAATAATCAATGAAACACAGCTATTTCCAATTAAACTTTATTTGACTCACAGTCGTTGTAAATTCAATCTTAATTTTTTGTTACTAAGGTTTGATTTGGCACGATGACTTACTTAATTGTACCCACTGTAATAACCTTAATATATATAAGTAATCGAATTAATGAAAATAAAATACTGTCTAATAGATAATTATTATATTGAGAAGTACTTTGTAGTCCAAGTATAACGAACACTGCTCAACATGGGCATCGCTCGTGGTGGGTGGGGTTAGACCATCCGATGCCCTCGTAGACCCGAGGTTCGAGAGGCCCGCTAACCGTAAAGTAGAGCGACAGTTTCACAAAACTCCCTTAAAATACTAAAAGTTATAATCTCTCAATCTCATCGCCAGCGACCGCCCTGAGCCGAGGTCCAACCCCCACAGGAGGCGCCCTCCTGCGCAGGTTGCTTAGTTTGTAGTTTTTAAACCATTTATAAAGGTTGGAGCTCCGCTGGCTTTTATGTCTGGTGAAGTAGCAAAAGCCTGGTGGAAAATACAGTATGTCCGTCTGAAAAAAAAAAGTTGGGTTTTTTGTATTACTGACGGTTGGTAACTTCATTATTATGTTTGGTATACAAAAATAAGAAGTACATTTTATTGTTATTCATATAGGTACTTATGAATAACAATAAAAAAGCTTACGTTACTACGTTAGCTATACAGGGTGTCCCAAAAGGTTAAGTAGCTGGGAAAGGGGGTGACAGGGGTGGACACAATGGTCACTAGAAAAATAAAAAAAAAACCGCTATGGGTATTTAAAAAAAAATGGCATTTTTTTAAAAACTTAAAATTTTACACCTTGTTATTTTTGATGTTGATGTTGATGACCTTGTTGTTATTGAAGATTACATTACAGCATTTTTTTTAAATACAGCCATATTTGTAGGTACAGTTAGCACAAGGTGTAAAATTTTTAGTCTTTGAAAAAATGCCATTTATTTTTTTAAACACCCAGAGGGAATTTTTTATATTTTTCTGGTGACCCTTGTGACCTTTGCTACGTAATCTTTTGGGACACCCTGTATGTCATGATGAAGAACCTACGGGAACAAAAGTGATGAATCATCACTTTCATTCATTCATTCATTCACGATCACACGCATCATCACTGATGATGCGTGTGATCGTCAGGTCGACGATCCATCGTATAGATCGTCCCACGCTGCGCTTGCCAGTTCGTGGTCAACACTCGAGAACCTTTCTGCTCCATCGGCCATCAGTTCTTCGAGCTTTGTGTCCTGCATTGGCATGAAAGTTTCAAAGTATATAAATTATAACTAAATTAATCTACTACCAACCTTCACAAAAAAAAACTTAATTAAGGTAATCACTATACTCGTTACTATCCACAGCTAAAAGGATGGCATTTTAGAAACACCATATAAATAACTATATTTGCAGCAATTTAAAAAGTGCATTGCTTGTTTCTACTTTTAAAGTAAAGTTTTTTTTTTTGAACCGATTGTTATAACATTATCTGTAATAATCGTATATCAAGGAACGGGCAGCAGCGTTTCCTTGTGTGGTACAACATAATACATAATATGGCAAATACCCTCCCCCGGGAGGAGGCTCATGTTCAGCAGTGGATGTTATACGGGCTGATGATGATGACGTTTTTTTTTAAACTTTTACTTTCAATTGAAAACCAAAAACCTTTTTGTGTTTGAAAAAAATAAGAATAAATTATTTGCTGCAGATGAATATTCCTACCTGTAACCATGTGATAAGTGAATTATTAAAACTGTCGTGAGTGGTACACATATTTATATTAACTATCCGGTTGTACTCACGATTTGTCATCGCGCCGCACCGTCGAGTCGACTACTCGTTGACATTGGACCTCGGGATGGTCTCGAAACTAGTCGGACATATCGGATGATGACAAATCGTGAGTACAACCGGTTAGTTAATATTAGGTTGGGGAAAAAGTCTTTTCGCATTATAGTATGTATGAACTTGTAATAAAATCTCTTTGGCTATACTATTTGTATCTGGCTGGTTTTGGTATCATTGAAAGTTTACATTTTAGAGAACATAATTAAATTCAAATTAGGAAAATGTGTGATTTTCATTTGTTGTGTACTGTCAAGATGAGTGAATCTAATGAAGAAATTCGATACATTTTACAATTTTACTACAAAAAAGGTAAAATTGCAACGCAAGCCGTGAAAAAAATTTGCGATGTTTATGCACCTAGTGCAGTGTCTGTGAGAGTAGCACAAATTTGGTTGCACGTTTGATGCACGTCGCTCTGGTCGCCCTATTACGTATAAAATGGATGCCATTTTTGAAAAAGTGGAGCAAGATCGGCATATCTTTAGTTACGACGTAGCTGAAGAATTGGGAATTGACTACAAAACAGTTTTGGCGCATTTGAAAAAAACTGGGTACACAAAAAAGCTTGATATTTGGGTACCTCACGGGAACTGAAGGAATACTAATGAACCGTGCACTCATTTGTGATTCTTTATTACGACGTAATGAAACCGAACCATTTATGAAGAAGCTGATAACTGGTGATGAATAGTGGATCACGTACGACAAGAACGTGTAAAAAAGGTCGTGGTCATAGGCCGGTCAGGCTTCACAGACTTTGGCGAAACCTGGGTTAACTCGCTACAAGGTGATGCTGTGTGTGTGGTGGGATTGGAAGGGCATTATTCATTATGAGCTGTTACCACCAGGCAGGACCATCGATTCTAAACTCTACTGCGAACAACTGATGAGATTAAAGCAAGAAGTTGAGAGAAAGCGGGCGGAATTAATGGATATAGAAGGGGTGTGGTTTTTCATAATGATAACGCTAGACCTCACACCTCTTTAGCCACTCAGTAAAAATTAAGAGAGTTTAGCTGGGAGGTGTTAATGCATCCGCCGTATAGTCCTGATCTTGCACCTTCAGATTTCCACCTGTTTCGGTCTCTTCAGAATTCTTTAGGCAGTGTCAGGTTAACATCACGAGAGGACTGCCAAAACCACTTGCCGCGGTATTTGGATCAGAAGTCTCAAAATTTCTATAGCAATGGGATCATGTCCGTACCCACAAGATGGCAAAAAGTTATGGAACCAAATGGTACCTACATACTTTAGTTAAATGTAAATAAACTATATTAAAAAATGTTTTGAATTTTATTAAAAAATGCGAAGAAACTTTTTCTCCAACCTATTATAAATGTGTGGTTCATGTTAAACGCGAGATACGAAAAAAAATGATCTGAAAAATGAACTGTATTACTGCTTTATAAACTAAACTAGCTTTTGCCCATGGCTTCGTTCGCGTGATAGGAATCCCATTTTCCATACTGTTTCCCAAAATGTATCCGCAAAAAGGATAGAACACTTTCTTAGCGAATGCCTGCGTCTAATTATCTACGTGCCAAGTTTCAGGGCAAACTGTTCAGTGGTTTGAGCTGAATTATCAGCTGGTAACAGTTACCTTATATACAAACGAGTAACTATAATATAATGGTTTTAAAATAAGTTTTTGCGCCGTTTTCTAAATTAAGCGCACCCTTAATAAGTAGATAGCCATGATACTCAGTAATTGAAAAACACCTTAAGCCATTTCATGATCAGCCCGTATAACGTCCACTGCTGAACATGCGCCTCATCCCGAGAGAGATCCTTCCAAAGGTCCACCCTTGGCCACTAAAACTATTTACTTTGAGTAAAATGTGAGACGACGGTAAACTCGTGGTCGCGCTAATCATGACTAGTGTTTACTAAGGCACAATACACACATTTGACTACAGTAACGAGCACAGTTCGTTGTAAACTCAGCTGAACACTACTTAAGCTGTGTCATGTAACATATATACTAGCTTTGATCCGTGACATTGCCCACGTTAAGCTAAAGGAATACTTTCGCTTGCACAACGCCATCAATTGAGTCCAGACGATAGTAGCACGTCATCTTGAGAGCCTAGGTATGTCACCGTTCCGGATCGCTTATGCGTACCCGGCCCCCGCCAACGGCGGATCGAAGGAGTGTCCAGGGGGTTTTAGTGGTGTAGAGTCCTCTCCTCGTGGTATGAGTTTAGCATACCACGCTATGGTGAGGGCGAGTCCCACATATCCCACCGCCAGCGCGCGAATACGTTGCAGCGGCGGTGGGAATGCGCAAATTCAATGCGCCCGGGACCAAAAAAAAATGTCCGTACCGTCCTTGCACAGCGCCCTCTATACCTGTTCTTAGCGAAAAAAAAATGAAGTTGATTCCAAAATCAAATTCATACAACCTCATCATCATCAGTCCGTATAACGTCCATAAATGATCAAGCCAATGTCCACAGCTGGTATAATATTGCTTTAGATAATATTATAAAGTAGGGCCAACGGTTTAACGTACTTTCCGAGTACACGGAGGGTAGGACCTCAATCAGACCCGAAGATAAGTCTTAGAATTTACTCAATATTTGTTTATTGTCCAGCGTGGGATGAACCCACGACCTTCGAGACTTATATACCCATTCTGAGACACTTTTTACTTGTAACCACTGTTTGACCACATTTTGTCACTACAATGTGGTGTGGTTGTGGTAAAGTTATAGATAAGATAGTTTAGAAGTATTCGACTAGTTCTAAAGCACATAAAATGTTTAGTCTAAGATCCGATCAAGAAGGACCTTTACCGATCTGTTTACTGGATGAAAAATATTTTATATCAAATTTAATGACTTAAATAATATAACGCGGGTGGGTTGCCAGGAAATACCTGGCAACCCAGTAGTTAATTCTATTTATCTTCACTTTTATTTATTTATTTATGTACACATACACACAGAAGATATAGATACAACAAGACAGACAAACAGCAATGTACAAAGGTACTACTTCACCTATTTGTTTAATAAATAAATTTTATATCAAAATATAATATTGTTTTGCTACAATATGCATTAAAATATTTCAAATTACAAAAAAAAAAAACTTATTTATTTTGGGTAGGATTTTTTTAGGCAAGCCACCCGCGTTGTATTATTTAATATTAAATTAGATTTGATATAAAAACTTTTTATCCAATAAACATCAACATCGTATCCTCTACTAGTTGTATTAATATTTATTACAGCAATCATGATAATAATTAATTTTATTTATTAATTAACGAGATATTTTGTTCGCTGGATCGTAATAATTGTCATTATACTATATAATAAATATAATACAGTATTAAAGAATGAAAAAACATAACTATATTGATTAAAACTTTCCTTTTTATTATCAAACTTCAGCAATAAAGATGCAACACCATTTCTTTTGTATTGGAAAAACATACATTGCGAATTTATGTTGTACATACAGTAAATATACAGTCAAAGTATAAGACTGGCAGAACACTCGTTGTATATAATATGAATGTATGTCTAACATTTCTGTAAAACAATTTCACTCGTAAATATTTTAAAACTATAACGATCAAAACTGGTTGTCCGGAGTAAGTTCTTATTACGCTACGACGTAGTCGCTCGTAGCATTCTCACATTTTAACACATTCTACGCCGTAGTACACGCGTAGTAGCTTTGAATTATCACAATATTTTCATACTTTTGGCACTTTTGTTTAACACTAAATAAATATATTTTTGTAAAGCACAGCTTTGAGCTTGGACTCATAAAAATGGACTTTAAATGTATAGGCACAAGGTTAAAATTCTTCAAGGCACGGTTTTCGTATTGGCGTGTCTTCGCGGGGCTCCGTAGTTGAGGTAGGACAGGAGTTGTTTCGACGATGGTGCCACAGAAGAACGAGAAGACAAATGAGGCATAGGATTATAGAAAATCCTAACATGAAGAGTAGATAGAGCTGAAAAAAAAACAATTATAAGTAAATAAATTGTTTTAATGTTTATAAAGATAGTGATGAGAAAAGGAAGGCACAAATTTTATTAATCAAAAATATCTGCCTTTCTTTTCTTATCTCATAAATGAAAAGATTTTACTTGATAGTCTCAAGAGATATGTATTACTCAACCTGAGTTCAATGAAATATATTGCTTTAATGATTATGTTTAAATAAGTCATGGAATTTATATACCCCATGTAGGTATATCATTTAACTTAAATATGATGAAGGCCTTGCAATCCTGTCCACTTTTATTTATACTATAATGAATTATAAGCACAAACAAAGGAAACGAAAAAACAAAGCTATTTTCCTATTTCAGCAAATTGACAAACACGGTCCCTCTTAACCACGAATAGCATTCATAGAATATCATTCTAATTTGTTTACATAATACCCGACCGTACCATATATACAACCCGACTAAATTGTTAACCTTCCACTTTACTTAACTCTTATATAGGAAAGACATACATTTTAATTTGGTCGGATAGCATTTGTTTACTGACGCCTATATATAATGCGACCAAATGAAAAACTTTAACTGTTTGGATAGCATAACATAGAATGAGTCCTATTCCTCTTACTAGATAATACGATGACGTCATCGCCAATCACAACATGGCAGACGCATGCGCGGTAAAATAATTTTAAAAATTCAAATATAGAACAATAATAAATGTTAAGAATAAATAGTGACAATTTTTTTTAGGTTTTGTTTATAACATTTTTTTCATTGATTTTAATGGTATGTTTATGGAAAAATATATGTTTTACTTACCCCGAAGTATGCGAAGAGAGTCGACATGGTGTCTTTATAAGCACTGATGGTAAACTGGCTATGTGAGGGCATTTTGCCAAAGGTTTTCGCAACGCTACATCAATAGATTATTTCTATGAAAAGTTTGGTTATCGCGCAAATCTATGCTTCATAGATTTTATGCGGAAACTTTTTGGAATTAGAACTGGGTTTGAAATGTGTTAGAACTAAATAATATCAGTTTATTTACGTAAGTTTTCGTTTCAAACAAGGAAAACGTTAAACCAGTGTGGTTGACAGGTCCTTTGATAAGCCGACGTTCTATTTTAATAACGGATTATTTTAGACTATATTTGATACGCGGGTCATTGTCTTTGTTTCAGTATGTTATATAATCTGTATATGTAAAAGGTAATTGTTTCTGACTGATCTAACGTTGGTAGATTGAACAATTTACACAAAAAGCTCTACAATTACCAAACTCAAAAATATCGCTACACGTCTGTGCGTTTATCCACTCTTATCTATATTAGGAAAGTGATTTTCACTAGTACACTGAGGCAAGGGCTTTTGTTACCTCAGAAATAGTTGTACGAGCGGTAGTCATAAAACTGCCCTTAAATAACTAAAAGTCATAATCACTTAATCCTTTCGTCAGCGACCGCTATGAGTCGCGGTCCCCGCCCCACAGCGGGTGCTCTTTTCCGCAGGTTGCTTAGTTTGTAGTTTTTAAACCATTTAATAGGGGTTAAGCCCTGCTCTTTTTTAACCCCGTGAAATAGCAAAAGCCTCATGGCACACTACATAATTGTCCATCCGAAAAAAAATTAGAAATTCTACTAACATTATGAACGGGAGAGTTTGTAAGTATGGATGGATGGATGTTTGTTACACTTTCACGCAAAAACAACTAATTGGCTGTAACGGAGTTGGCTGAAATTTTGCACTGGGATAGGTTATACGCTGGATTTACATATTATTATAGATAATGTTATAACAATCGGGACCAACGGCTTAACGAGTTTTCCAGGAACGGAGGGTAGTCCCTCCACCAACCAGACCCGGAAAGAAATCTTATAATTTACACAAAGATTTCCTGTCTGGCGCGGCGTGAGGTTTGAACCCACGACCTCCGCGATATATATTGAGGCAAATACCGCTACGCTACGGAGGTTGTCAACTTTGAATACTACACTAATATTATAAAGAGGTACTGTACTGTGTGTGTGTGTGTGTGTGGATGTTCGGCGTAATCTCCGGTATTACTAATGTGATTTAAAACATTATTTCACAATTATATTATAGCTTAATTATCCAAGACTAGCAAAAACTACATTTTATTTCATTAAAAGAGATTTTTACCGGAAGATGACCAACGAGGGTATAGCGGAAGGAACAACTTGTATTTTTTAAATAAAAATCATGTTTGCTATAATTTCATCATCATCATTATCAGTCCGTGTAACGTCCACTGCTGAACATGGGCCTCCTCCCAGGGGAGGGTATTTGCCATAGTCACCACGCTTGGCAGGCGGGTTGGTGACCGCAGTATTATGTTGTACTACACAAAGGAACGCTGCTGCCCGTTCCTTGATATACGATAATCACAGATGATGTTATAATAATCGGGACCAACGGCTTAACGTGCTTTCCGAGGCACGGAGTGTAGTCCCTCAACCAACCAGACCCGGGAAGAAATCTTAGAAATTACACAAAGATTTCTTGTCCGGCGTGGGGATCGGACTCACGACCTCCGAGATTTAAAGTGTGCCAAATACCGCTACGCTACAGAGGTTGCGATAATGTACGAGTAAGTATAACATATCATACGGAGATGCTACCATACCGCGTTCGTGACAGTTGCCAATAAGGTGTAAATTCATATGTTAAGAAATATTTTCTTTAGATATGTTTGAAAGGGCACTAAATCAATTTGCTACATTTGATTTTTAAACTTATTAGCTATTGTCACTTATGCGGTATTGCAGTATATCTTTGTTGTATATGTATGCGTGAGCGACGCGTATGTGTGCGTGCGCCGCGTCGCCACCCAAACCTTTAATGCAGGATTAAACCAGTGTGCTATTAGCCGTGAGTAGTTTCACTTGTATCCCTACACACCTACACAACAGTGGCGACGAGTTACCCACAGTAGCAAAAAAGTGAAAAATGGCACAGTCATTTTGTGGTATTTTGTCAATTTTCGATCATAATGTTAATGATTGGAAGACCTACAAAGGTCGCGTGACACAATGGTTCATCGCAAATAACATCGATGAAAAAAACGATACGGCGGGAACCAGGAGGCGAGCCATTCTACTCAGCGCACTCAACGATGGTACATACAAGTTGGCGGCAGATTTAGCCTTGCCCAAAGACGTACAAGAGGTACCATACAAAGAACTGGTGACGTTGTTGGATAACCACTTCACACCAAAACGTTGCGGGTTCAGCGAATGGCACAACTTCTACGCAGCTTCGCAGCAGCCTGGCGAGTCGCCTACGCAATGGGCAGCGAGGTTACGTGGACTAACGGCGCATTGCGGATTCAGCAATGTTGAGGAGGCCTTGCGTGATCGTTTTGTGATGGGGATGCTAGCGGGTCCTGAACGGGAGAAACTTTTTGCGCTGGACTTGGAGACCTTGACCTTGGCGAAGGCGGTGGAGCTAGCAGAGAGCATTAGATGCGCGCGAGCAGGCGCTGCCGCTACTGCTCCTGCATCTTCAGGTCAAGCACAGGTGTTCAAGATCGAGAAAGGACAAAATAGGGTCAACACGACCGATAGTGCCGCGAGGAAAAAGTGTTCAGTGTGCGGTCGCGCTAATCACGAATCGTCTCAGTGTCGGTTTGCCAAGTATAAGTGTAAGAAGTGCAACACAGTAGGGCACGAAGAATGTGTAATAAACTTAACTACGTGTTAACGGGGGATGTGAGCGAGGACGATGATGGTAAGTCGCTTTATAACATTTGTTTGGCTCGGGGAGAACCTATGACAGAAACAGTGACGATAAATGGTCGGAATTTAAAATTTCAAATAGATAGTGGCTCGGCGGTGACGGTCATATCTGAAGGTACATATAAAAAATTGTTTTCGGGTATACCATTGCATATTTCAAACAAAAGATTTTATGGTTACACGGGAACCGATATGCAGTGTGTAGGTTATGTGCGTATACCTATAACATATATGAAGCGCACACACACACTTGACGTGTTCGTCATACGACACGGCGGCCCACCGTTGCTAGGTCGCGACTTCATATCAATATTTAAATTAAAGTTAACACCTGTAAATTTTCTTAACCATGCTCAAAGCGCAATTGACCGGTTGCAAATACAGTTCCCTGAAGTATTTTCAGATAAGTTGGGCGCTTTTAAAAACTATAAAGTTAAGTTGCAATTACGTAATGATGCAAAACCGATTTTTTTTAAAGCGCGTCCCATTGCGTTTGCGTTGCGCGACAAAGTCGATAAAGAGTTAGAACGCTTGTTAAACCTCGGAGTGTTAAAACCGGTTAAACATGCGGACTATGCATCACCTATTGTGCCGGTACTCAAACGTGATGGTTCCGTCAGAATATGTGCGGATTATTCTGTGACCATTAACAAACAATTAGTAATAGAACAATATCCTTTACCGACGGTTCACGAATTATTTTCAAAATTACACGGAGACCAGCAGTTCTCGAAAATAACACAAAACATAACCTGTATTAATACTCACCGAGGGGTGTTTGCATATACGCGTCTTGTATTCGGCTTGTCAAGCGCGCCGTCTATTTTTCAGCGCGCTATGGAAACCGTGTTGTCCGGGTTAGACGGAGTGTTATGCCTATTGGATGACGTGTTGGTAACAGCAAGCACTAAAGATTTGCATGTGGAAAAGCTACACATAGTTCTCAAGAGACTGCAGGACGCGGGACTAACTTTGCGAAAGGACAAATGCGAATTTTTTAAAGATGAAATAAAATATTTAGGGTATATTATCAACAAGAACGGTTTAAAGAAAGATTCGTCTAAAGTAAAGGCAATCGTAGACGCTCCTGTTCCAACTAATATTGCCACCTTGCAATCATTTTTAGGGCTTGTTAACTACTATCGAAATTTCGTCCCTCGAGCATCAAGCATTCTCAGTCCCTTGTACGACTTGTTAAAAAAAGGAGTTAAGTGGCATTGGACAGCAATTCATCAAAATGCATTTAATGAAATAAAGAAATGCTTAACGTCGGAACAAGTATTAACACATTTTGACCAAAATTCTAAAATAATATTGACGGTAGATGCGTCTCCATTTGGTTTAGGCGCTGTATTATCACAAGTAAGTAGTGATATGTTAGAACGTCCCATATCATTCGCGTCCCGTACGCTCACGTCAGCCGAAAAACGATACTCGCAAATACAGAAGGAAGCCACAGCGATTATATTTGGCATTAAACGTTATCATCAATATTTATACGGCAGATCGATACCGTTTGTATTACGTACCGACCACAAACCCTTGATCACTATTCTATTTTTGGTCCTTATAAGGGCATACCTGAAGTATCGGCTAATAGGCTACAAAGATACGCAATGTTCTTAAGCGCATATAATTACACAATTGAGTATGTAAGAAGTGCCGACAACAACGCAGACTATTTGTCACGAGCGAGTTTACGTTACGATCAAAAACAGATAGAGGGGTGGGGGGACAGCGGCGCTCACGCGGCCGCATCCGCAGCTCCTATCGACCGGGCGACTTATGTTAATTTTGTAGTTGAAGGCGGCATACCAGTAACATTGGACGAATTACGCAAAGAAACTGCCAAGGATATTATTTTAGCAAAGGTAATTAATTACATTCATCAGGGGTGGCCTAGACAATTGTTGTCGGATTTATATATTAAGCCTTATTATTTGTGTAGGACACAATTATCACATGAAAATGGTTGCCTCATGAGAGGACATAAAGTGGTTATCCCGGAAACGTTACGCTCAAAAATTTTACACGAGTTGCATAATTCGCATTTGGGAATTGTGAAAACGAAAGCTGAGGCTAGATCACGATTTTGGTTCCCAGGGGTAGATGCAGCGCTGGAGGCAATGATCAACTCGTGCGATATCTGCCAACAGTTACGGCCGTCCCCGCCGCGAACGCCGATAATTCCGTGGCGGTACCCACCAAAGCCATTCTATAGAATACATATCGATTTCCTAGGCCCGCTAAATAATCAGATGTTTTTCGTAGTTGTAGACGCATACACCAAATGGGTGGAGTTGTACGATGTTACTATGTCTACAACTTCCACAAACGTCATAGGAAAGCTATACGATTTTATGTCCAAGTACGGCTTGCCACATACAATCGTAAGTGATAACGGCACCGCGTTTACGTCATTTGAGTTTAGAAATTTTTGCTTAAGAAATGGCATCGACCATATGACGTCACCGGCTTACAATCCGGAAAGTAACGGGCAAGCGGAAAGTTATGTTAAAATCGTTAAAAAAGGTATTAAATCATGCGTTATTCATTCGCGCAATAAAAGTGATTGCAAGTTAAAAATATTAAAATATCTTTTTGATTATCGTAATTCGGTCCATTCTGTCACGGGGTTCTCACCGGCTGAGTTAGTGTTTGGCCGAAAGTTGAGGTCACGCTTAGATCTGATTAATCCGAAAACCCCTTCGGCCTCTCTCACATCCCTCACTAATAATGTTTACCGTCAACAGTGTTCGCAAATTAAAGCACGTGGAGGGTGTAATAAACAAGTGTTTAAGCCAGGGGATCAGATAATGTACAAAAAGTATTTAAATAATGTCACATTCCGTTGGTGCAAAGGTATCATTAAAAAGAGACTGGGTAAAGTACTTTATCTTATTCAGGACTTGATTTCGACGTGTGATGTGAAAAAGCATAAGAATCATCTAATATTATTAAAAGATGGCAAGGGTAATGTTTCACAACAGGTGGAGGCGCAACATCATTATGACTTTGATGATTTTAACAACAGTCGTAGCGAGCCATTACCTGGCGACCCTCGGGTACAGAGTCCCGCGGGGGAGGGAACTGACGAGGCAGATCTGCAATCACCACCGTATGCAGACACAAATACAGTCTCGCAAGCAATTTCAAGGAATCCAGAAAGACTGTTGAGAAACATTCCCAGGGTAGATTATAAACCTTTTCTGTAACTTTTGTATGTTTCTATTGTTAATTAATATTGTATTTTGCACAACTTTATATCATTTTGGTTAAATAAGGGGGAAGTGTTGTATATGTATGCGTGAGCGACGCGTATGTGTGCGTGCGCCGCGTCGCCACCCAAACCTTTAATGCAGGATTAAACCAGTGTGCTATTAGCCGTGAGTAGTTTCACTTGTATCCCTACACACCTACACAACAATCTTGTACTTATCTATACTAATATTCTAAAGAGGAAAGATTTGTATTTTTGTATTTTTGTGTTTGCGTGTATGTTTGTAATGAATAATCTCAAAAATGTGTGTGCCAATTTCAAAAATTCTTTACATAGGTTATATTTAATTATGAAGTTCCCACGGGGACGGAAGTATATAAATATACTAGCTTCCCACGCGCGGCTTCACCCGCGTGTGAAGCCGCGCGTGGGAAGCTAGTATATGTATAAAGCTGAATAGTTCGTTCGTTTGTTTTTTGCTTGAACGACTATTACTCAGGAACTACTAGTCCAATTTGAACATTTATTTCAGTGTTAGATAGCCCATTTATCGAGGAAGGCTCAAGGCTATATTTAATTATGAAGTTACTTTGGGAACGGGAATTACGTGGGTGAAATTGCGCGTGGGTAGCTAGTTATATACAAGGTGTAACGGAAAGGGTATATACATAGAAATAACAAGGCTTCTTTGGATGATAACAAACGATATGGCAAGGGTTTCAACTCAAAATAAAATACTCGAAAAGTCAGTTTTATTTTGCAAACAAAAAATAAAAATGCGGATCCCTTTATTCAGAAATACCAGGAGTAAGAGGTTTATTTTTACTTGCAAATAGTTTGTTGACATCGATCAGCTGATTGAGTGCTAGCGATGTATTTATTTCAATTTGAAAAGTTTGGTTTCTGGTATATATGAATTTAAAAAAATCATTACTTGCGGACTTAGAGATAGGATTAAATAACCCTTGCCATATCGTTTGATATCATCCAAAGAAGCCTTGCTCTTTCTATGTATATGCCCTTTCCGTTACACACTGTATACAGGGTGTCCCAAAAGGTTAAGTAGCTGGGAAAGGGGGTGACAGGGGTGGACACAATGGTCACTAGAAAAATAAAAAATAAATCCGCTCTGGGTATTTAAAAAAAAATGGCATTTTTTTAAAAACTTAAAATTTTACACCTTGTTATTTTTGATGTTGATGTTGATGACCTTGTTGTTATTGAAGATTACATAACAGCATTTTTTTTAAATACAGCCATATTTGTAGGTACAGTTAGCACAAGGTGTAAAATTTTTAGTCTTTTAAAAAATGCCATTTATTTTTTTAAACACCCAGAGGGAATTTTTTATATTTTTCTGGTGACCCTTGTGACCATCCCTATCACCCCCCTTCCCAGCTACGTAATCTTTTGGGACACCCTGTATACCTACGCATTAATATTTCATTTTAAGATGAAACATTTTATACAGAAAAATATCTAATGATGCACTCATTATAAATTCTTCTCCTTTTCTTAGTATGAAGCAGTCTTGATAATGTATTAATAATTACACTAATGAGCAAAAACGTAGCGAGAAAAATGAACAAGATGTTGTGCATTTACCTCGTAGGTACCTATATACAAATAAATGAAATTAAAGTGTCTGTTTGGTAATGGAGAAATATCAAGTTTTTACTCAATGCATGTATATGCACTTATAACACAAACACAATCTAAAAAAAGTCAGGCTTATCTCATTATTGGCTAGACCGATTTTGGCGGGACATTCACTGTTAGATAGCTAATTTTATAATGTATGATATACTATCATGTTTTTCTCTGCATCACCCAATGGTTGACTGGTAGAAAATGCCTATTGGCATTAAGTCCGCCACTGTACAACTTTGTGCAAGAAGTTTGAAATAAATAAAAAATATACTTATTACTAAGGCTATTACTTAGATCACTTTTCATTTTTTCAGTCTGTATATTATCCTTTTTTTCCGCTTTATCTCCAAAATGTAGAAACCACAACTCCAAAAGATAATATCGATGTACATGGGACTTTCAGATAGATTATTATTATTATTATTTAGATAGCTTAAAAAATCCTAATTTAACACGTACGAAGTCACAGGCTGCAGCTAGTATAATATTTTATATGTGGTTGACTAACAAGCGCGAACATAAGCATCGAAAGGTGGTAAAAACTACAATTTATTTTTTCTTTTTTAAGTTTTAATGAACCGAGTTCACACCATGAGCTAAAGTGAGAATAACATAAAAGGGTTTTCTTCCTGCACGTATATAATATTAAATAAAAATTAAGACTGTTGCTACTTCACCGGGCATAAAAGCAAAAAGTGAAAGAACTACAAATTAAGCAACCTGCAAATACGACGAAATAGAGCGTCCTTTGTATTGTTAATGTATAGGGTGCAATGTTATACAAACAATAGAAGTAAAGAGTAATTATAATACATAACAATTTTAGCTAGTCCAGGGCGAAAGACTATTGCTAACTTAAAATAAATCAAAGAGAAAGAAGAAAAAAATGTTTTGTTAATTAATGTTATGTCTGATGTGTGTGTGTGTGTGTAGTGTTGATCATTTATGCGACGTCTGTTACTGACACATTTGTATTTGTATGTTACTATCATATTAAACATCGATGTCTAAGTTCCAAATAATTTATTCCGTAAAAATTGATTACTTAACTTGTGGTGAGTCAACAGTGCCAGTGAGTTTCTAAATTAAAAGGCGCGTGTACAATTTTTAACAATGCATTTTCCACGTGGCGTTATAACAAACTACACACCTAAATATACAGTACAAATTTAATTGGTGCCCGCAGCTCGCAACCGTCAACAAAATTGTACGTATAAAATTTATTAATTTGCGATTTTTATAACAGACTAGCTTTCAACGCGCGGTTTCATCCGCGTATTTCTTGTTCTCGTGGGAACGTCATCATGATATATAGCATATTTTCTCCTAGACAACGCAGCTTCTAATGGTTAAAGATTTTTTTTTAAGTCGGTCCAAAGATAGTCTAGTTGACACTTTTTTGAAATTATTTTTAAATGGTTAAGAATGGTTTTACTAGATCAAGAAAATAATATGGCATTTATTTGAGATCTAGAAAGCACTTAAATTATTATTTTAAAATTGACTTGACATTTTGAGCAGAAAACGAATGTCAGCCATGTTGTATCTGTGTTCGAGATCGATGACGTCATGACCCAGAAAGTGTAATAGTAAAGTATCGCGTTCATTTTTTTTTAAATATAGTATTGTATGGCACAAGTAGTATATTATTATGTAAAATATACACATTTATTTTATTAATCATTATTAAAAAATATATCTTATAAGTAGCAACCATTATACCTTAGACCTAACATGATGTCTCTACGTCGCCTGTGGTCGACTGGCAGAAAATAGATATATAAAGCCATATATATATTAAAGTCCAGCAATGTACAAATTAAAATATACTATAGTTCTAGGAATTACTCAAAAATCAAGATAAAAAAAAACAAATCAATCAACAAATAAATATTTAGTTTTATTTAAATAATTATCTAATTTAAAATGTAATAATTACTCTCATTATTCTCTCATATTGCCAAACAGAAACAGAAAATCACAAAAAATAACTCAAATACCTAATTCAACACAAAACAATAAAATTAAATAGACAAAAAAATGATGACAAGTTAGAACAAGTCGATCGCTCATCCAAACCGATGATACCGCTACGGACGCCAAGCGCAAAAGTGAGAGAGATCTTGTGCCTGCCTAGTGTTGACAGCTTCCATAGACTTGGGTGACGTTGCCTGTCAAAACCTCAACTAATTACTAACAATATTATGAATATTTAATAGAAATAAATAAATGGGTGGGTATCGACCCGGCGACCACAATGATATATTATGATCGCAAGTCCGACGCCTACGCGGGCTACGCCACTTTCATATCCTGCGCAGATGACTAATATCCCTAGAAACTAGCCAAAATTAGTTCGGAGGACTATATATATAAAGCAATTAACCCGATACGTTAGATATCCCATTTCCAAGAGGCACGTGTATGGCTTGCATAATTAACTTGTCGAAACAATGGCGGCGGCGCGGTGTCACATCTTTATGACGTCATCCTGTAGCCGAGCAAGCTATTAACATCATTCATTCACTGCTAGTGCTATCTAGTGGTAGTTGATAATTGGGTTAGAGTATAGTGTTTCATAGGGTTGGTTAAATTTTTTAATGAAATCTTTAACTTCAGCTTATGTATTTGCTATACGAAATAAACGATATTTTTTCAGAACTTACGTCTTACACTTCAGTCAGTCAGGTAGAAGTGTAAAGGTAAAGTAGAAATCAAGGAAATTCATAATGCCTACAAAATCTTTTTAAAAATAGCTAACATACATACTAATATTATAAAGAATATTGAATAGGCTCCGAAACTACTGGGAGGATTTGAAAAAAATATTTCACTATTGGAAAGCGGATGACAAAAGCTTTATTTAATTATAAAGTTCCCACGGGAACGGGAGTTACGCGGGTGAAAGAGCGTGGGAAGCTAGTATACAATAAAATTATGTTTAAATTTATTTCTGGTGACCGAGAAGTCTGTCAGTCTATTAATAAATAAATTAATAACATTAATGCTATTAATTATTTGCTAAATTTGTTATAATCAAGATTTTGTAAATCGACACTGATATTATAAAGAGGAAAAGTTTGTATTTTTGTATGTTTGTTTCGAATAAACTCGAAAAATTCTAAACGGATTTCTACATTATCCCCGAGTAACATAGGCTGTATGTTTAAAATAAAAGTCCACCCGCATGTTTGAAACTAAACCGTTAGATGGCCCTTTGCGTTGATTGCTTTTGAGTGGTGCCTAGTAATTTGACTATGTCACGTACAATGTGTATAGATTGAAATATGCCCTTAATTAACTTAGAACTAAACTTAGAACTATGTATCTTCAGTTGTTGTTTTCGGCTTCGTTCGAGTGAAAATCTATTTAATTTAAAATACAGGAACCATACTTTGTTCGAAATTTGAGTAAAAATAGCTTAGAAGCAATTTTAGATTATAATCTAATTCCGTGCTTTTTTAAATTCATAATTGTTCTGTATAGATTTATTAACAGATATCGATATAAATTTAAAAGACAAAACATCTAGTGTTAATTCCGCTAAAAATGTGTCGAAAGGCTGTAATGCTATTTTGCACTGCCTTCCCGCCGACAAAAATTATGCACAATATGCAGAAAGGACAATAAAACCATGGAAAAAATACAATTACCAGTCGAAGACCCGACACGTGTTTCGCTCCTCTATGGAGCATCATCAGGATGGTGTTGTGTTCAATATTTTTTAGTAATCTAACTGACGGACTTAATATTTTTTTTTATTCTTCATGCCTATTGCATGTTCTTTGAAAACCCCTTCCTTACTTCCTTAGTAGTCATCTGGGCACTAACTGGTTAATATTAAGATCATAAAAAGTTTTTGGGTGGTAAAAAGAGAAAAAATAAACCCAAACCAATAGTGTTCCATTGAACTTAGTAGTGTCAGTGCGGTTGTTAGTACGTTCGATAAGAATGCACGTTTACATTCAATACACGAACTCTGTGTCGCTGATGTGTCGTGTGTCAATCCAATAAGTGAATGCCTTGAAAGAAAAAAGTCACCCCAACCAAACCAAACTACCTAACCCCCCTAACCCCCCCAATCAATCTACCGGCGACTATCAATTTATACTTTCGTACATTGGTATATAAAAATATTCTAAAGATTTCACATGTTATGCCTGTACTCAGCGTACAAATATTATGTACTATTGTGAAATTGTGTGGCCTTATATTCGAATTACACAACAAAGAGTAACAACGTCCATACATAGTCACAAACTCTCGCCTTTATTGTATCAATAACTTACAAAAACAATACAAAACATAAAATTTATATGTAGTTACTACGTACAATTGACCCTAAATACATATATGAACATATTGCTTCTATTTTCCAGACCTTTTCTTAAAATTCTCTTCACAATTCCTTGTCCATTGCCTTTACTTATATAAAATGGATACCTTAATTTGTTATTTATTGAGTTTCTGCAAAAGGGCGGATGACTGGTGACCGGTTACTACCGGTGAAGCCGGGTACTCAGTAAAGCGGACAGTTCGAGACCTTTATCTATAGTCATAAGATACTGTTACAATATTCAGTTCAGTTACAATATACAATATACGTAAAAAAACAAAAATGGACCTAAGATACACAGAAAAAATAGAAAGACAAAAAAGCTAGCTAGTCAGCATTCAACTGGAACTCAGTCTTTTATTTGTAAACCGTGTTTATCGGGGTTCCATAAAGAAAGTTATTTTGCTGAAATTTAAATAAAATGCCAAGATATTGGTACCTGAAGTTGTCAATCGGATTTTTTACATAAGCTCATTGCAACAAAAATAATAAAAAATTATACATTAACTTTCGTGGCGGAGATTAAGGATTTATCAAATCAGAATCTGAAAGTAATATACATAATGCAATTACAACACTAAGATATGATCAAAGGATCGTTTAGAAGTTAAGAAAACGGGCGGAAATAAATCGGTTTGTACCTTTGAATGTGTAGCGAATTCGTTTCGAAGAACGACTTTGAACACATATTTTGTACTGCCAGTACTAAGAACTTGAAATTACATCCCACGACAAATTTTTGGTCCCGATTGTTATAACATCATCTATAACAAGCGTATACCAGGGAACGGACAGCAGCGTTTCCCTGTGTATTACAACATAATACTGCGGTCACCAATCCGCCTGCCAAGAGTGGTGACTCTGGCAAAACCCTCCCTCGGGAGGAGGCCCATGTGGACGTTGTACAAGCAGTTTTTTTTTTCATTCAATTTGCATTCTATAAGTGAAACCAAACCACTGGTTTCAAGGATAACGGTGTTTACACTAACACCCTGTATATAAGTAATTATGATATATCATATATTTCACTTAATGGGTAACTTAATACGATTAAATTATTTAAGATTTTTCAACAACAAATTTATCGCTTCCTCCTCTCTTCTAACTTGCCGTTCCCGACAGGGTCCATACTTTGTACTGGTTTTGTTTTTGTAACAACTTATGCATTCATATAGTGTGCAATAAATGAATATGAATATTAATGTAATGACATCTTAATTTTGTGTTTCTTTACAATCTAAACTTATTGTGTCCTATTTCAGATCGAACTCTAAGGAAAGGGGCTATGTTCCCCATTCCAAACAACAAGACAATGTAAGATAACTAGGGCTTAATTCTGCTATGTCTGCTGTCTGTTGTCTGTTATTCTGCTGTAGTTAATCAAACAATACTAATAAAACAATTATTACAATTTAATTTGGTATAAAAATGTTTATTCTCTGTTTTGTTTTTTTTCTTTACATGTCACTCATGCCTAATAATACAGGGTAGCTATTAACTAACATAAGGATCACATACAGAAAATTTTGCTTAACATATCAAAAATTGCTTAACATTACAAGCATCATCATCATAATCATTTCAGCCGTAGGACGTCCACTGCTGGACATAGGCCTCATAGATCTCCAGTTGTTACGATTAGAAGCGGCCTGCATCCACCGTGATACATTAAATATCATTAACTAACATTACAATATGAAACTAAAACAAAGCCATATCTTTATTCATTAAAAAAACTTAATAGATATGAAGACTAAAAAAAAATATTTAGACCGTCATTTAGTTTATTAAAAAATATTGGACACATATGCGGCCCGCTTGGCGGCCGAATTGGCGATCGCAGTAAGATAAATAATCTTGAGCTAATAAATGCTGCTGCCTATACCTCAGCTGTATAATGCTTAGTCATAACGATATCCATAGGTAGACATGGGTTGGTCTACTCTAAGCCAGAAATCACACGCATGACTTGCATTAAGGATTTTGTGTTATAAAGACATTATCAGGAATAACAGCATCAACTTGTCTTTCTTCATCAAATTCAGACTTATGAATTAGATGATAGGTACTAGGTTGTGTCTCAATATGTCCAATTTCGTTCGTATTATTTTATTATTCTTTGTTATTCTTGGCTCATGTAAAATCAATAACCGCTTAATATGCCTCTCAATACAAAACTTAAGCCTTCATTGATTTGGCTGATAACATTTTGGGTTCCATATCAAAACAGTAAAAATGGGACCCTATTTTACTCTAATTTCTGTTTGTCTAGCCGGTATGACATGATGTATGATTATTAATATATTTTTGTTGCCGCTTTAACAACAAATACTAAGACTAAATTAAATATTTAAGATAGACTCGCAATCAAAAACCCGTTGTTTTTTGTCCGATATTAATTATAAATCATAAATATATGTAGTAGAGTATATAGTTAATTATACAAAACCCTTCGTGCGTAAGTTCGACTCGCTTGGCTGGCTTTTCGTTATATTTTTTACTATTAAGATTATATAGACTATTTGTTATTAAAATCCGGTTCTTACGCTCTATTATGAATGTAATAACATATTAGGTACTGAATCAGGGGTGCAGGGTATTCAATCACCGGGTTTCCGTAAAACCCCTCCTCAATAGGTATGCTTTTGGTTATCACTGAGCCACCAGTTCAATGAAAGCTTTTTATGTTAGCAGAATTGAGGTAGAAGGCACTTAATCTTTATTTCTGTTTAAGAGCCGTGTCTCACTCGTTTCTGTGACGGAAACTAATGACTACGTTTGATAATGGAAAGTGTGATACTTTTAAATATTCTCTTTTGTTAGTATAGGTAACTTTTTACACAACTTCCGTGGCGTAGCGGTATTTGGCTCGCTTTAAATCTCGGAGGTCGTGGGTTCGATTGCCACGCCGGACAAGAAATCTTTGTGTAGATTTTTTCCGGGTCTGGTTGGCTGAGGGAGTACCCTCCGTGCCTCGGAAAGCACGTTAAGCCGTTGGTGCCGATTATAATAACATACATCTATAATAATCGTACGGGCTGATGATGATGATAAAATACAAAAAAAGTAATTAGCATGAAAAAATCTTGCAGCAATAGAGCTATGGAATGTTCTACAGAACTGAAAACAATCGACGGAGGAAGATAATAATATGCTCACACTCTTCCAATGTTTGAGCTTTCATCTGTCAAATTAAATTTGATATATTGAACTACGTATCAATATTTCTTTCGAATCTACGATACCCAACCGAATACACCCCGCAGATAAAACAAGGAATTTCCATAATGATAAAACAAGCCCAAAATAGCGTCGTAAATCTAAAGTAAAGTTATGTTCATGAGATTGTCACCGTTTTTACTATTTTACGAGTTTAACGTAACTACATAGGAGTTTATATATCTATCTATCTCTTTCAGATTTGAGTTGGTTCACTACTGGATAATGTTAAGAAAATGTGTTAGACGAAATCCTACTAATATTATAAACGCGAAAGTTTGTAAGTATAGATGGATGGATGTTTGTTACTCTTTCACGCCAAAACTACTAAACGGAATTGACTGAAATTTTGCACTGAAATAGGTTATTTGCTGAATTAACATATAAGCTACAAAACATCACGCTTCGACCCACTGAAGCAGAGTTATGCGGGAAAAACCGCGGGGCGTAGCTAATATTCTCATAAGACAACTTTCACATCTTTAATTATAGTCGTCATCTAAACACCATTCGCGGTCCTCCACACAGCGTTGAGGGTCTACCTACCCTCCGTGCCTCGGAAAGCACGTTACGCCGTTGGTCCCCATTGTTATAACATCATCTAAAATAATTGTATATCAAGGAACGGGCAGCGCTTCCTTGTGTTACAACATAATACTGTGGTCACCAACCCGCCTGCCAAGCGTGGTGACTATGGCAAATACCCTCCCTCAGGCCCTTGTTCAGCAGTGGATGTTATACGGGCTGATGATGAAGATGATTTGTAGACTTTCTAAATAAATAGTTAGTTATATTTTAATTTTCAACGCCAACCATTAGAATTGGCAAAATAAAGCGAACTCGTTATTTAAATAAACTTTTGTTAGCAAACATAAAGAATTACTGAATTACAATAAATGACCGTAAAAAAAGGGACACACATAGTATAAATTTAATACAAGAGATAAGAATAAAAAATAAAATAAAAAATTACAATTGTAAACATATTGTTAAAACGCGACGCGACCTGACCATGTTTTACCAGAATCACACTATGAACACCCATGGTGTTCTTAGTGTGATTCTGGTCTATAGAAAACAATACATTTGATTTGACTCAACACGCGTCGCGTGTCGTCAGGTCGCGTTGCGTGTGTGGTCCATGCCAGCCGTCTTCGCAAAATAAGTATCTCTTTTATATGGCAAGGGATACGGTTCTAAAACAAACTTCCTTATAATATAAGAGAATTGTCTATAAATAAGTATAAAGTAACTATTGAAGCCAAATTGTGCAGCAGGGCTTATTATAAAATTTCTGATTACTTATGTGACACAAATGCTTGGGATTAAATCGCTCCAATTAAAATGTAAAATAAAGTATTTTGTAATTAGGATAATATTTTTTTTTTTTTAAATAGGTTTCAACTGATTTTTTTGGCAGTTTTTCTCAGTAGTCGCCACGTCACGCACTGAACGGTAGGAGAAAAAATATGACGATTCCAAACAAATGTAACCATTTTTACGAATAAATGAATTTTTAATTTGAATTTGAATACCATTTAAAATACAAGCTTACAATGAAGCATCTCAGATGAATATATGAAAATATATTCGAAGACTAAACAGAATTGACCACCGTTCTCGGCGTTTGGTCAGCTTCTAGCTATAAATTTTATTGCAGTAACTTACCAGTAACCTAGAAAGATTGCAATTTGCTTTATTTTTGCTCAGCTCACTTTGTAGTTTATTGGAGTCGATCATCTAAATCATGTTGTAACTTGTTGTAAAGAGTTGCGTTTTATGCCGTATTTTTTAAAGAGCCTTCATATAACAATTTTGACATTGTACGTAAATATTAACCTATTTTAATTAACCTTTCGATGCCCTCGTAGAGCTGAAGTCCAAGGAGCTCACGATTTTTTTTTAAGTTTACTAGCAATGTTTTGCAGTCTACTAGTATCCTAGTTAACCCCTCGTACTTAACTAAAATGCTTGTGTTACGAGTGGGCTCACGTCGGTAGTGCCATGGGTGGTGTTCGAACCGGCGACCTCAAGTTCACAAGTCCGACGCCCTAGCTAATTTCCCTGCCCGCTTTCGGTCAGAGTTGAGGTCGAATCCTTACAGGAACTGCCTTCTTACGCAGGTTGCGTAGTTTGTCATATAATTTTGCCATGCATCATTGCCGTCAGGAATTATTCCCGATTGTCCCCTCTAGCCATGTCCTCCGGGGTGACATCTGGGAATTGTCTTTCCAGTTGTCACCAGGGTGACAATTTGTGCCGACTGTTCCCTTTGAAAACTGACTAAAGGGGACAAACGGGAAGTATTTTTCTCAGTTGTCACCGGGGGAGGGTGACATTTGCTACTTTTGTTTCTTTTTCAGGAAAAAAAATGTAATCACCGTACATTTCAGCATTTTTTATTTCTTATGTTTCATAGAATCAAATAAAAAAATAACACAATGTCAACACGCTTACAACATAGGAGAAATATTAGCTATTAAGTAAGTAAATATAAATGTCATAAAAATTACAAAGAATCAAATAAAAAATCATCAACATTATGTTTCCGTTAATAGGTACAATCACAGAACTTTAATTAATACTAATCGTATAATCACAGATAATCACTAAAGGTAAAGTTACACGTGCTTACTTAATAGCTAATATTTTTCCTATGTTGTAAGCGTGTTGACATTGTGTTATTTTTTTTATTTGATTCTATGTAACATACGAAATAAAAAAAGCTGAAATGTACGGTGATTACATTTTTTTCCTGAAAAAGAAACAATCGTAGCAAATGTCACCCCCCCGGTGACAACTGAGAAAAATACTTCCCGTTTGTCCCCTTTAGTCAGTTTTCATAGGGAACAGTCGGCACAAATTGTCACCCTGGTGACAACTGGGAAGAAAATTCCCAGATGTCACCCCGGAGGACATGGCTAGAGGGGACAATCGGGAATAATTCGCCGTCAGTCTGTTTAAAGAGAAAACATATAATTGGAAAAAAAACTTATTGTAGTATTTGAATATGTAATATAGCACGGAGAACAGATTGCCGTTGAGGCCAAAAAGTTCCCGAATGGAGACCGCGGATCGGCGGGCCTAACTACATTTGTGTTTCTTTTTCTACACTAATATTATAAAGAGGAAAACTTTGTTTGTTTGGTTGTAATGAATAGGCTCAAAAAGTACTAGACCGATTCCAAAAATTCTTTCACCATTCGAAAGCTACATTATCCACGAGTAACATAGGCAACATTTTATTTTGAAAAAAATAGGGTTCCGTAAGATATTTGGGTTTTTCGGACAAAAGGTGTAAAAAATCAATCAGAGAAGTTACTTATTTTGCGTACGCTGCCTAAACTATAAAAGATAGAACCATAAAATGTTCTAATTAATTGTAGATCTTATAAATATCTACAAAAAAGTCCGCAACACACTATACCTATCTATGTTGAGTGAGGCACAACAACCATTTTTTTATTTAGAAATCTTGTATTTTTCTTGGACTACATTTAAACGCGTTTATTTTACTCATGCTATTAATCCTTAATCAAAACAAATTATTTCATCACTAAGAACATTTTATGTAGATAATATTTGGTCTTTAAATAATTATAATTGGAAGTTTTGTTTTGAAGTTATGGCGAAATTAAAATATTACGATTTCTGCTGCACGGCCGTTGCGAAGTCTAATAATTTTCGCGCGACTTTTTTAGATTTCGTTCTTAAGACTACACCTACGCAAAGGTTCTTCTCAGAGCTAATCAACAGTTCTTCTCAGAGCTAAAGAACAGTTCTTTTCAGGGCTAACCAACAGTTCTTTTCAGGGCTAACCAACAGTTCTTTTCAGGGCTAACCAACAGTTCTTTTCAGGGCTAAACAACAGTTCTTTTCAGAGCTAGAATATTACACGCTATTAATATTTTCTTGAACATTTGAAAATGCCTAAAATGCCTAATGCCTAAAATGCCTATTAATTACATTTAAATATTTTCATCATTAACAACTTTAACATCCACAGAAAGACAATCTGTGCAGCCTGCGGATAATGACTGCGTCGTCGATGTTTGTGTCGGTATCTGTGAATTGACCTGGGAATAATTTTGCTGACCGTGTCTTTCCTGGGTAGGCTTTTTGCAGCGGTAACCGACATCCGCACGGAGCCGTGGGCCACCGCTACATCACTACATATTATAAAACAAAGTCCCAGGCCGCGTCTGTCTGTCTGTCTGTACGCGATAAACTCAAAAACGACTACATGGATTTTCATGCGGTTATTACCAATCGATAGAACGATTCTTCCGAAAGGTTTACGTATATGATTTGTTTAGTTTATGTGTACATTTGACTAATATAAATTGATATGTGTCAGAGGTGTCGGAAAAAAATTTTCGGAGCTTTCAACGAAAACGCTGCCTTAACCCTATGAGATATAACAAAACAATGTATGGCGGAAATATTCTTCTCTTTTAGATCTACAGAAAAGTCTGCGATAGCATATGTCTATCTTTCAAGGTTAACTTGCTATATCCATTATATCTTTAAGAAAAATGATAATTTCTAATGCGGTAATTGTAAAGCTAATCAGACGGATTCAGTATTTATCCTTATCATTTTAAATGAGCTAATATTCTTAAGCTTTTCATGCAGATTATTTTACCCCTACACTTTATATTTTAAATGAATAACTTAGAAGTTATAGCAAAATAACAGCGCGTGTTTTCGCAGCGCAGCGAATGAGTTAGGCCGAATGCGATTATGCGCGCTCGATCCTTAAGAATTATTGGGCAATTTTTTGTTTTGTGTTCGTTGTAACTATGATGGATAGATACTTGAATACCTATTTATTTAGTGTTCGTTGTATTGTTAGTCCTGAATAGTATAGGTATTTCATACGATAAAAGTATACCCACCTACTTATTTCACTGAGTTTTAGTAGGTACCTATATTAATTTGTTTCTGTTTGTTTTGACCAAATTTCGCCCGTTTGTTAGAGGTTTAAAGACATTCTGTAGTATAAGTATCAGTATTGTACCCGTGCGAAGCCGGGGCGGGTCGCTAGTATTTTATATTTACGTTTTGATGATAACATGTCGTCGTGCCAATTATTAGCTATGACTGAAACTTACAATGATAAGTCACTGGAGATTTGTCAATAGATAGAACGTAAACTATTTTCATGAATAAAATTATGAAATATTTTCGCTCCATCTTTGTCATTCTAGTAATGTATCCCTGGAGGACTAAAATAAAATGGTGACTGTTGAGAGAGATGATTGAAACGGACGAACTTTGGTTATATATAACAAATTTATTGGATAGCCGAGGCGATAGGTGATACATACAAATATGGATTTGCGCGTAGATACGCGCACATCATTTCTTGAACATAACCCCGGCCAGTGACATCCCTGAGCCGAGGCCCAAATCCCACAGAGGGCATCCTCTTGCGCAGGTTGCTAAGAATGTAATTTTAAACCATTTATTAAGGCCGGAGCTATGAAAAATTTCACCATCATCATCAACAGCCCGTTTACGTCCACTGCTGAACATGGGCCTCCTCTTTACAGACCTTGGCAGGCCAGGATCGTAGAGGGATATTGCCATAATCACTACGCTTGGCAGACGGATTGGTGATCGCAGTAAGATTTAAACGTTGAGCTAATAGATGCTGCTGCCCATCCATCAGCCATATGTCCCTTAGTCGCCTTTTACGACACCCATGGGAAGACATGGGGTCTATTCTAAGCCGGAAGCCACACGGCATGAAAAATTTAATGATATCAAAATGCATGTTTCTTTTGAATCAAGTCGTTCCTCAATATTTGCTGTGCTGGCTGTACCCCTCAGTCTGGGGAGGTAGAGGAGGTCTTTTTGCGGTTGTATAATGTAATTAAATATTGAGTAAAATAAATAATACAACAAAAACCATTATTTCAAATAAACTTCACAAAGGTAACCACGATTCACGATACTATCTGCTTTTAAAGGGATGGCGTATATTTATACTAATACTAGCTGACCCGACAGACGTTGTACTGTCTTAGCTAAAACTATAAATTGAATTGAACTTTTAATATAAGGCGTGATAGCAATTAACTAACCGTGATGTGCACTAAGAGTAGCACGCATTCTGTCAATGTTATGTCAAACGCCATAAGATTACAATAAAATAAAAGAAAAAAATTAGTCTATCCCTGATCGATGATATGCTAATGATTTTTAATAACTACATAATGTTAAGTAGGGTGATACGAAGTTCATCGATGCACTTCGTATCACCTACCTATTATTAGTTATGAAAAAAAACTTCACAAAATGCTAGAATGTTCTGAAAGAAAAGAGAGAGGGTGATCCGGAAACTTAATGTCATCAGTCATCACAGCGACAGCACACGGTACATTGGTGCGAGGAGTTTCCGGCTTGGGCGGTGGTGCGAGAGTGATGGGACCCGTCCTCTTGCTTCCGACCATTGCCCATTCAGTCCGCGGAGTGTTTTCAGGAGAAACATCTCTCCTACCCATTTCACCGAAGGCGCACAGACAGCAGGCTGTGCCCCGAGCCTCGGCTTCGAGGAGTAGGGAACATAGTCCTAATTTATTTTAGAGGCCGACCCATGATGCGTAGAGTTGTAGTTATGCTCCGTGCGCCCCCAAAAGGTGCATTGAATGGACCCAGGAGAGTCCATGACTGCTAGGTCATAGGCATCGCCACGGTACCGGATGTATAATATGCATTAGCTATTCCTTGTGCTCAATTTACTGGCATTTAGAGGAACATCCTGGGTTAAGTTAAGTAGGTAAACCATCTTCTAGTGATATAATAAGCATATCATCGCTATAAACAGGGGAGTTCTACATACTACATACCACCACTGTGGCCGTGGATGCCTAATGCATTTTCAACCGGGGAAAAAATGGACATTGAACGACAGCGACGAATTTCTTATACATAGTAGTAACATTTTTTTACGTTTTGACGAATTCAAAGCAATAACTGCAGCAGTTTATATTTTGTTCAAAATATGGTCACCGTTCACGTCGAACAAAAAGAATTAATAAAACAAAAAAACAATTCACACACAAATTAGAATAATTAATTCGTAATTTCATTAACGCCATCGATTATGGATAGAGTAAGTTTTCTAGATTTCAATATCACCGCGGAAGAGTTTAAGCAATTGGAAATGACCGAAAGAAGCCAGAATCACAACATGAACGGTGTACTAAGTATATTTTCAAAATAAAATTCTGAACCCACCTATAAATATTTGACAATGGTGACAGATCAACTTTTGTCTAGAAATGTACTTCTTCTGATTTTAAAATACTATCGACTATCTGTCACTTTTTGGTTGCTCAATCAATCTAATCTATGACGGAACAAAACTGTAACGTTTGACAGTTATAACAATTTGTATGGGAAAAAAAATAAGACTTTTTTTTTAAATATGCTTAGCTGTCAGTTGCGTTTTGTTATACCATTTTTAACAAATGAACCGCTGACTTATATTTTGTCTGAGTTGTTTTGTTATTCCATGTCAGTTGCGTTTTGTTATACCACGTTTTATGTCACGTCACACGGGAACGGCATAAAAAGTTTGAGACTTTCTTTTATATATATAGATTATACAGAGGACAGATTTGATTGTTTGTTTGTATTGAATAGGCTCCGAAACTACTGGGGGCCGAGTCTGCTATTTTTTTTAAGTATTGTGCCACCGTAGTGCCATCATGATATCATTATGCCAAAAACGGTAATCTACTAATCTCACTATGGTATCGACGCTGGAATGGCAGTCGCTGTTGCTACCGCAGAAAAAGGCCGTCAACAGAAGTAGCAGGGGAGATGGTTAGGAAGATTGTAATGTTTATTTAGGCGATTTCAAAACTTATAAATGTATCATTTGATATTATATTCAACTACGCTAATGTCATCGTAGCGTCATAGTGACACAATTATGACGTCAATTGGATTAGTAGATTATCAAATGGGAAAATACCCGACCATTGAACTGTTATTGACAGTTCATTGACACGCCATTACGATAGTAGACTCGGGGCCCTGGACGGATTTGAAAACTCTTTCACCGTTGGAAAGCTTCGCTATCCCCGGATGACATAGGTTATATTAAATTATGAAGTTCCCACAGGAACGCGGGTAAAACCGCGCGCGGGTAGCTAGTTTTTTATTGTTTCGTCGTATTATATATAGTAAAAGTATCTTATCTAAGTCCGTCCGAAAAAACAAAGTAGTCTGGACGTACTCTTTATCAGTGACTGATGTGTTTGTTAACTCCCTAGTGATACAGAGACTTAATTCCGTAGTAGACATTCGTCTTTAAGCGTAGGCCACACTGCCAGCGGGCGGGCGAGCGAGCTAGGCGGGCGGGCAAAGCAAGAAAAGGAAATTATACAAACTATACGGAATATTGTCGAGCTAAACTATGGGGTTCCTAACCTGACCTAACGAGGTGAACGAGTAGCTTCGCTGGAATCGTTGGATATTTCGTTAGCTTCGCTCGCATCGCTGACGTAGGTTAGTCGGTAGCTCGCGGTGTGAACCGAAGTATGTAAAAGAGTTGAAACGATGTTCGCCCGCCTAGCTAGCTCGCCCTCCCGCTGGCGGTGTGGCCTGCGCATATCGACCTCTCCATATCTTCCTAAGCGTGTCAACTAAGGGACATACCACTGCTGGATGTGCAGTAGGAGCAATCAGCTCAAACAAACTCCCTTCATACTTCGATCACCAATCCGTCTGCCAAGCGTGGTGAAACGGCAATATCCTTCAACGACCCTGGCTTGGGTCTGCTAAAGAGAAGGCCCATGTTCAGCTGTGGACGACAGTAGGCTGATATGATGATGATGGTGATGAAATCTATTTTAGTGACTATCATCATCATCATCAGCCCGTATAACTTCCACTGCTGAACATGGGCCTCCTCCCGGGGAGGGTATTTGCCATAGTCACCACCCTTGGCAGGCGGATTGGTGACCGCAGTATTACGTTGTACCACACAACAAAACGCTGCTGCCCGTTCCTTGATATACGATTATTATAGATGATGTTATAACAATCGGGACCAACGGCTTAACGTGCTTTACAAGGCATGGTCTCTCAACCAACTAGACCCGGAAATAAATCTTAGAATTTACACAAAGATTCCTTATCGGTGTGGCGATCGAACCCACGACCTCCGAGATTTAAAGCGAGCCTAATACTGCTACGGAGGTTATAATACAAACATTTTAATTTGAAATGTTACCAACTTGATATTCATCATCATCATCATCAACAGCCCGTTGCCGTCCACTGCTGAACATGGGCCTCCTCTTAATAGACCTTGGCAAGCCAGTATGGATATTGCCATAATCACCACGCTTGGCAGACGGATTGGTGATCGCAGTAAGATGTAAATGTTGAGCTAATAGATACTGCTGCCCATCCATCGGCCATATGTCGCTTAGTCGCCTTTTACGACACCCATGGGAAGACATGGGGTGGTCTATTCTAAGCCGGAAACCACACGGCAAACCATTGACAGAGTAAAATTCAGGGGATAGAAGTGGTTCTTTTCATAGTAGCAGATGTCCACACAACAATAATTCTTCTAAATGGAATCAGCTCTCGAGGATAACGAGAAAGTGGGCCGGATTGCTTATGCGTGTCCTGCTCCCGCCAACGGCGGATCGAAGGAGTGTCCGGGGGTTTTATTGGTTAGGGTCCTCTCCTGGTGGTACGAGTTAGCATACCACACTATGGAGAGGGTGAGTCCCACATATCCCGCCGCCAGCGCGCGAATACGCTGCAGCGGCGGTGGAAATGCGTAAATGAATTAAACCCCGGACAACAAAAGAAAAAAAAATGATAACGAGAAACTAAATTAAATTCAGTATTTTTTGTGTCGAGTTTTTGTTTGTTGCCCACGCAATATGTACGGTACCTATTCATTAAAGTATTGTTTAACGAAGTGCAACACTTCGGAAAAATATTGTATTGTCGAATACAGATTTATAGATGTCCGAAAATCATATTCATATAATACTGGCTTTCCGCGCGGTTTCACTCGCGTAGCTCCCGTAACCGTGTTATCTATACTTTAAAAAAAAGTTTACTATCAGAGTTTTGCCGTCTACTAGTATTCTTGTTAACCCCTCGTGCTAAGCTAAAATGCTTGTGTTACGAGTGGGGTTACTGTGGTCACTTGTGGTCGGTAGTGTAATGGGTGGGGTTTGAACGGGTGACCTGAAGATCACAAGTCCGACGCCCTAGCCATTGGGGTATGGCCGCTTTTATCTATACTCTTAACAACGGCTTAAACGGTTCATACCTACATAAGTTAGATATAAAATAATTTATCTCCTTATAAATTGTTCTTTCCAGAAATTTTACTCTGGCAATGGTTTGCTGGAATAAAACTCATCAATAACTTAAGATCGCTGTTGTATAATGACATATTTTTAATTAGTATTGTATTATTACTGAAATTCATTGTACACATGAATGTCAGTAAAGCAGAAACAATATATATATATAAAATAAAGACGGGTTTGTTACAACACTTATCACTCGAGATCGGCTGGATCAATTTTCATGGTTTTTGTTTCGTTGGATTTTTCTACGCCCTGAATAGCAGAATACATTTTAAAAACAAAAGAAAGTCGTGTTAGTTACACTATTTATAACTCAAGAACGGCTGAACCGATTTGGCTGAAAATTGGCAGGGAGGTTGCTAAGAACTGGTAGAAGGACATAGGATACTTTTGGGTAGGGGTAGGGTAGGGTAGGGTAGGGTAGGGTAGGGGTAGGGTAGGGGTAGGGTTGGGGTAGGGTAGGGGTAGGGTAGGGGTATGGTAGGGGTAGGGTAGGGGTAGGGTAGGGGTAGGGTAGGGTAGGGTAGGGTAGGGTAGGGGTAGGGTAGGGTAGGGGTAGGGTAGGGGTAGGGTAGGGTAGGGGTAGAGGTAGGGTAGGGTAGGGTAGGGGTAGGGGTAGGGTAGGGGTAGGGTAGGGGTAGGGTAGGGGTAGGGTAGGGGTAGGGTAGGGGTAGGGTAGGGGTAGGGTAGGGGTAGGGTAGGGGTAGGGTAGGGGTAGGGTAGGGGTAGGGTAGGGGTAGGGTAGGGGTAGGGTAGGGGTAGGGTAGGGGTAGGGTAGGGGTAGGGTAGGGGTAGGGTAGGGGTAGGGTAGGGGTAGGGTAGGGGTAGGGTAGGGGTAGGGTAGGGGTAGGGTAGGGGTAGGGTAGGGGTAGGGTAGGGGTAGGGTAGGGGTAGGGTAGGGGTAGGGTAGGGGTAGGGTAGGGGTAGGGTAGGGGTAGGGTAGGGGTAGGGTAGGGGTAGGGTAGGGGTAGGGTAGGGGTAGGGTAGGGGTAGGGTAGGGGTAGGGTAGGGGTAGGGTAGGGGTAGGGTAGGGGTAGGGTAGGGGTAGGGTAGGGGTAGGGTAGGGGTAGGGTAGGGGTAGGGTAGGGGTAGGGTAGGGGTAGGGTAGGGGTAGGGTAGGGGTAGGGTAGGGGTAGGGTAGGGGTAGGGTAGGGGTAGGGTAGGGGTAGGGTAGGGGTAGGGTAGGGGTAGGGTAGGGGTAGGGTAGGGGTAGGGTAGGGGTAGGGTAGGGGTAGGGTAGGGGTAGGGTAGGGGTAGGGTAGGGGTAGGGTAGGGTAGGGGTAGGGTAGGGGTAGGGTAGGGGTAGGGTAGGGGTAGGGTAGGGGTAGGGTAGGGGTAGGGTAGGGGTAGGGTAGGGGTAGGGTAGGGGTAGGGTAGGGGTAGGGTAGGGGTAGGGTAGGGGTAGGGTAGGGGTAGGGTAGGGGTAGGGTAGGGGTAGGGTAGGGGTAGGGTAGGGGTAGGGTAGGGGTAGGGTAGGGGTAGGGTAGGGGTAGGGTAGGGGTAGGGTAGGGGTAGGGGTAGGGGTAGGGGTAGGGTAGGGGTAGGGTAGGGGTAGGGTAGGGGTAGGGTAGGGGTAGGGTAGGGGTAGGGTAGGGGTAGGGTAGGGGTAGGGTAGGGGTAGGGTAGGGGTAGGGTAGGGGTAGGGTAGGGGTAGGGTAGGGGTAGGGTAGGGGTAGGGTAGGGGTAGGGTAGGGGTAGGGTAGGGGTAGGGTAGGGGTAGGGTAGGGGTAGGGTAGGGGTAGGGTAGGGGTAGGGTAGGGGTAGGGTAGGGGTAGGGTAGGGGTAGGGTAGGGGTAGGGTAGGGGTAGGGTAGGGGTAGGGTAGGGGTAGGGTAGGGGTAGGGTAGGGGTAGGGTAGGGGTAGGGTAGGGGTAGGGTAGGGGTAGGGTAGGGGTAGGGTAGGGGTAGGGTAGGGGTAGGGTAGGGGTAGGGTAGGGGTAGGGTAGGGGTAGGGTAGGGGTAGGGTAGGGGTAGGGTAGGGTAGGGGTAGGGTAGGGGTAGGGTAGGGGTAGGGTAGGGGTAGGGTAGGGGTAGGGTAGGGGTAGGGTAGGGGTAGGGTAGGGGTAGGGTAGGGGTAGGGTAGGGGTAGGGTAGGGGTAGGGTAGGGTAGGGGTAGGGTAGGGGTAGGGTAGGGGTAGGGTAGGGGTAGGGTAGGGGTAGGGTAGGGCAGGGGTAGGGTATAAAAGTCCACCCGTGCGAAGCCGGGGCGGGCCGCTAGTAAATAAATAAACCCGTCTTTTATGGAGGATTGTATTACGTTTCTACGAAAAACTCCCTAATGATACATGAAAATTATTGCCCATTAACAGGTTTAAAAGGATTATAAAAGCCAAATTGTGTAGCTGGATCTTTTATTAAACCTGTGAATATATAAATGTCAACACTAATTATAAAATGCGAAGACTGTACTTTAAGGTAACACTCTTGATAAATATAACCATTTTCATAATTTTCAAAAAAAGCCTATAGAATATTTTGGCTGTAAGGCCCATGGTCCGCGATGGGGCGACGGCCCAGGGCGCCAATATTTGAGGGGGCGATTGTTGGGGGTGGGATGCTGCTCCCCCGCCAATCTAGAACGCGTGTCGGATGATGGGGATAGCTAAGCCTTCGAGCGTGGCGCGAGATCGCTTTGTGTTTTTGGCTTTCCAATATTGCTCTTCAGATATCCGAAATCTTTTATTCCCATTGTTCTGTATATTCATTTGAATACAGAAAAATGGTCAAAAATTGTAAAAAAACTTACACTCGATTTTGATTTCCTTACGTGGGTGCCATAATATTCTTGCCCGGGGTGTCAGTCCCTCTAACGCCGTCACTGCCAATGGGAGAAAATGCCTCAGGCATTAAGCAGTCCACCATGTATTATCATAGTGACAAACTTATAAATAAAATATTAATTAATAAATACTGAATAAGTACTAAACTAGTTACAAGCACGCTCTTTAAATCACGGAGGTCGTTGGTTCCATTCTCGCCCTTAAGGCGCAACCTTCGCACTTCAGGTATTTAACGTAGAAATTGTCGGAAAGTGGCATTTCTTATCTGATATATTTAAAGATTATTTATTTTGCGATAGCAAGTGGCAATAACAGAACAATGTTAAGTCATCATTAGGTCAAAAACATAGAAAAAGCCTTGTAATATCTGTAATCTAAATTTATTATCAATATGACAACCTTCGTAGCGTAGCCGCGTAGCGGTATTTGGCCCGCTTTAAATCTCGGAGGTCGTGGGTTCGAACCCCACGCCGGACAGGAAATCTTTGTGTAAGTTGTAAGATTTCTTTCCGGGTCTGGTTGGTTGAGGGACTAACTTCCTTGCCTCAGAAAGCACGTTAAGCCGTTGGTCCTGATTGTTATAATTATAACATCATCTATAACAATCGTATACCAAGGAATGAAACATAATACTGCGGTCACCAACCCTGCCAAGCGTGGTGGCTGTGGAAAAAAACCCTCCCTGCCCATGTTCAGCAGTGGACGTTATACGGGCTAATGATGATGATGAGGCGGTAATCCATATATTCTTGGGAACCTTTGAACTGAAAAACCGATTTTGGATGCACATTGATATTTTTTTTACTGTTATTACAGAACTTTTTTTTTTGTCCGGGAGTAAATGCATTTATGCATTCCCACCGCCGCTGCAGCGTATTCGAACGCTGGCGGTGGGATATGTGGGACTCGCCCTCTCCATAGCGTGGAATGCTAAACTCATACCACGAGGAGAGGACCCTACACCACTAAAACCCCCCGGACACTCCTTCGATCCGCCGGTTATTACAGTACTACTGTAGTTCTTTATAGTTTTGGCTTTCAATTTAATCATGTTATAACCTAAAAAGCATATAAAAACTGTGTTTTACGCGGTTAAAGTTTAACCCTTAAACGGGCAGTGGCAATATAGTTACCACCATATTTTGAACTTTATGTACTTGTAATAAAGATCAAAACCAATGAATTCTAAACATACCTTCTGCCCGTTTAAGGGTAACCCTTAATAGGGCAGAGGAAATATAGAAGCCACCATATTTTGAACTTTATGTACTTGTAATAAAGATCAAAACCAGTCAATTCTAAACATACCTACTGCCCGTTTAAGGGTTAATAATAATTAAACCTCTGGGGTAAATCAAAGCAGCTGAAATACACCCGCGTTGCGTGATTAATGTGACCAAATTGTGATTTATTCAGTGGAGAGGAACGAAGTAGCGATTATGTCTGTTATTTAGTGGTGTACAGTAGCGGAGCTGGATAAACGAAAGTGATGGTGCTTATTGTTAAATTTATTTATTCGACAGTTAATATTTGGAGGCTAGAAGCCTTTTTGTATTTAGCATTGGGTCCGGAGTCTACATTTTAGATGAAGCCTGAAGCTGGGAGTTTTGCCCTTGGCTTGAAAGGCCCAAGCGAACCGTATGAGCAAACTGAAATTTTGATGACCACAGATTCTGGTGTATTTTGGATGAAGTGCCTTTGTTTCTTGCTTTAACTACAATATGTTTACCAATAAATAAAATTTACGAGTCTGTTTTTAAGCGAAAAAATACGGGTATTTTTAATAATATGAAAATAAATGTATACAGGGTACTTATTACAAAAATACAATTTTAAATATTTATTTTTCTGTCTGTGTGTCTGTATGTTACAGCTGATCTCAGTAGCGGATGTACTGATTTTGACGGGACTTTCACTAGCACACTTTTAATTGTATAAATTATAATATAGGCTTCTTTTATTTCGTTTTTTTCCGATTTGGACGGGAATTACTCTGATAGAAAGCTTAAATAATCTTTATTTTGCGCCATATAGTTATAAAACATAATGACCCGACCAACCTGAAGAAAGAAGCGTGTATCACAGATAATTCAAGGGACCACCTGACCTTGATTATTTTTGTATACTCTTGTTCCGTGACCTCCTTCATCCATAAACCAAGACTCCGTAATATTTTGCCCATTCTAATCCCTCTAGTTACGCTACTAACCTCCTATCTGGTTGAAAATATTTACTTATTTTGTATTTGTGTTAAAAACAAATATTATTCATCGTTACACAGTTGATCTTCGTGACAGATTCACATTCAAAATTTAAACTGCTTTTTTTTCAGATAAAGTTAGATGATACTGTGATACTCGAGTATTAAATCTCAAATAGTGTTCCAAAATAAATACAACTAGCTTCGGATGCAGTTTCACTCACGTAGCTACCGTTCTCGGCGGGACTTCATCATGAAATGTAATAATTCTTTTATTTTTCATACAAACAGAAAATGTGTATCAAACTCCTTTGTAATGAGAAAGAAAACCATACAAAATCTGCTAGTAGATTGGTACAGTTATATATAGGTTGTTTAAGTAGTAGGTGAAAATTATTTTGATGAGTGAGGATAAACTAGTGCTCGACCGGCTTTCCACGGGCCCTAAAATAAAGGGCCGGGCATACCGGACAGTTATGCATATGATGTTCTTGGTGCCCCCATAACTGGCAATCGTAGGAGCACCCGAAGGATTTTAGCAGATAAAAACTTTCCTCCTGGTACAGAAATTTCCCTCCATAGCGATGGTATGCTAATGAATAGCATACCATCGCTATGGAGAGGGAATACCTAAATAGTTACAGTAGCGATATGGAAGTTATTATCACACGAAAAAAAGGTTTTTTTTTAAATCATTATGTAGGCTATCGTTAGTCCGCAATCCCACCTACCGTATGCATATTGTTCAGGGAACACAGACGTTGCCAAATGGTTCCACATCTTCGCTGTTCGTATTATAAACTCGGAGGTCGTACTCGTACGATTGCCTACAGAACAGTAAATCAAATTGCTGCTGTTCTAATTGTGTTTGTAGTTTCCAAAAACCTTAACTAACAAATAGGTTTCTTTTTTCCTTGTTTGTTAATGTCATCAAGAAATGCGTGTTTCTGTGATTTCACTGAAATACTGATAATGTACTTGTGCATGGTTTTATTGTGTTATATGAACTGTACATTTATAACTTAATAATATTAAAAAGCTGTGTGGTTTACGGCTTAGAATAGACCAACCCATGACTTCTTATGGTGGTCGTTGGAGGCGACAAAGGCACGTACAGCTGATAAATAGACAGCAGCATCTATCAGCTGAAATATACTCTCCATCTTACTGCGAGCATGGATCACGGTTTGCAGGCGGATTGGTGATCGATGTCCCTCAGCGACCCTGGATTTGCCAAGGTCTGTTAATAGGAGGCCCATATTCAGCAGTGGACGTAAACTGACTGATACAGTACAGCACAATATTAAAAAGAGTAGAGGCTAGAGACCAATAAGGCGGGAACCATGCTCGCCTTTATGAAGTAGTAAAAGCCTCGTGGCCAATAACAACAAAACAATACGTTTAGTCCATAATCTGGAAATATTCATGATGGCTTGATTACACCTACCGAGTAGAGTGGCGAGACAGTAAAATGTAACTCGACCGAGACCGTGCTTGCGGCGGTGCCGGGCGATCGGTGAATGTCGGGTCCGAGCGGGGCGACGACAGCGCTGCGTACGTGTGTTCTTGTCCAGTGAGCTTCCGTAACTGTCCTGCACTCTGCAGTTGAGTGCACGCCGAGTGCTGTTTAGATCCACCGAGTGACAAAGCGAGACAGTGCGGGGAAGCGGGGAGGTGGGTACTCGCCCTAGTAAATAGAACGGGGTCCGAGTGACTGTCTCGGCCTAGCACTTGGTAATGTGTTTATAAATACCGAGTGCTCGGCCGAGGGCACTGTTTCGCCACTCTACTCGGTCGGTGTAATCACGGGATTGTTTTTTGTTTTGAGATTTGAAACCTAAAAATGTACACATACATGATATTGAAACGGGATTCTCTGTTTACGAGTCGTACTTGTTCTTGTTATATTTTATCTATTTTGTACCTCAACTCCGTGTAATTAGTGGCTGTATTTCATGCACTGGACGTCGAGTATCGTGTCAATGAGTTCATTTATCGTATATGTTGCACGTTAATTGGTGCTTGTTGTGTTCATAAACTAATCAAGGCCTTTTGACATGATTCTTTTAAACAAGTGCAGTCTAGTCTAGTCGGCTACAAAAATATGTTAACAACTTGTATTATTATAAAATACTGCGAAGTTTTCTCTACACGCGTTATACATAGAGATTCCCATGGTATAATGCCATTAAACGATTATAGTATAACTATGGCTTTATCCCCATTACTCTACTCCATTAAGCCGTAGAGTAATATTTTATGAAGCGAAAGATGTGTGTAGGGATCGTAGCAAGTGGAGGTCCATTGTCTCTGCCTACCCCGCTGGGAAACAGGCGTGAGCTTATGTATGTATGTATGTAAATATTTCTACCTGCCGAAGAAATGAGGTATCAAGTGCAAAAACCACTTTATTGAATAGCTAGGTACACTAGTTTCACCTGCATAGCTCCCCTGAGAGAGCCTCAGCTTAAAATTTAATTAAGGCCATTATATTTAAGAGAAAAGTATAGTTTCGCGATAATACGCCATTGATTTAAACACAACTTTCTTTCCCTTTTAAATAGTATTCAATAATCTGTCGTTAAAATTAAGGTAGCGAAGATACAATAACAATGGAATGTCTTTTTATTATAATTGTATGTCTCTGGGAGATGAAGAGAGAAAAGCAATTTTGCATATTTCAATATGAAATATAAGGTGATTTAAAAATATATGCCATACAGAAGGTATGGCATGGAACTTAGATAAATGTTTAGTCGGGTGCGCTTTACTAGATACCGAGCTATCTAAAAACCATAGCTCTGTAAATGAGACAACTCAATATTGTAGTGTGTATAAGACACTGTACCGATGGTATGTGATACCGATTCCTTCTCATTCCTATTTATGTTATTTTTTCACAGTTAACCATGCAAACTTTCATATTATTTCGATTATAACCGAAATTCAATAAAACTTTCGGCACGTATTCGCTCGGGCTCGGGAACGCCGAGTTCGGCGTACTATTTTTGCCGCATTTTTTAAGTTCGACTGCAGTAAAGTTTATGTGTTGTCTTGCGCGCGAGACCATTCATTAATTTAAGATTTTATAATTCACACAATATTCTTAATTACTTACTACTGTCATAAAGAAGGCATATACTTTGGACGCACCTATATCATTATTATTATTCCCACATACTCGTTACGAGACGCTATCGAGAAAGCCTTGATTTTGGCAATTACTTACAAAGACGACCTTTTAAAATCCTTTAAATTATATAAACTCTTCGTACGCTATGAAAATCAAAGCGTTTTCCTTGATATCTACGGAAAATTTAAACATAATTTGAATATCACACTGGTTTGATGAGAATCATTAAAATCTATGTTATTATGAGTTGAGTCGTCCAAAATTCCTCAATGCCTTAAGGCGAAAGTCTTCAACCAGCGTGTGTTGCCAGTGATGACCTATGAATCCGAAACGTGGTGCTTTACTACAGACCTTATGAACAGGCTCATAGTCGCTCAACGAGCTATGGAGAGGGCTATGCTCGGGGTTTCTCTACGAGATCGAATCAGAAATGAGGAGATACGTGAGAAGAACGCGGGTTACCGACATAGCCCAACGGATTAGTTCGTTGAAGTGGCAATGGGCAGACCATATAACACGGAGAACAGATGGCCATTGGGGCCGAAAAGTTCTCGAATGGAGACCGCGGATCGGCAAGCGTAGCGTAGGACGTCCACCTACTAGATGGACGGACGATCTGGTAAAGGCCGTAGGATCACGGTGGATGCAGGCCGCTTTTAACCGCAACAACTGGAGATCTATGAGAGAGGCCTATGTCCAACAGTGGACGTCCTACGGCTGAAATGATTATGAGTTGTAGACACTTTTCACTTTATCAGCCAGTTGCCCACTGCTGAAAATGGGTGACCTCTTAACAGGCATTAGCAAGCCAGGGTCGTTGAGGGATATTGCCGTAATTACCACGCAAGCGGATTGGTGATCGCAGTAAGATGGTGAGTATTTTTAACCTGGAGGATGCTGCTGCCCATTCATCAGGTGTTTGCCCCTTAGTCACCTCTTACGATATCCATAGGAAGAGTTCAACATGTTCAACAGAGAACCACATATATATTTAAATACTTGTATATATATTTATTCAATATAGAAATCAATGTAATATATATACAATATAGAAATCTATCTACCTTAATTACCTTAATCTACCTGAGCTTATTTGCAAGATTTTCTTTATTCTAAATGACCAAATCGTGAATTAAACTATACTATTACAATTTCTATTTAACATTGCGACCTATTGACAATTACAAAAAGATGTAAAAAGCGCGAGGAATCACAATGAATCAATTATATTAATATCTAATTTTGTAAATAATATATTAATAACAACAGAATAATTCTAAAACTAAACTTAACAACTTAAACTTAACGAATTAAAAACTACCAAAAGTTAAAAACGAACGTAAAACTAAATACTACTCTAAAATGGCGTCAGTGGGAAACGTAAAAAGCTAACATTATTAAAAAAAAAACTGCAAAGGTTTCTCTACACGTGTACGTATTACGGATCAAACGAAAGTTCGATCCGCAAAAGGCTAGTTGACACTTTTTTGAAATTATTTTTATATGGTTAAGAATGGTTTTACTGGATCAAGAAAAAAATATGGCATTTATTTGAGATCTAGAAAGCACTAAAATATATATTTTTTAAATTGGCTTGACATTTGGAGATGAAAACGATGTCAGCCATGTTGATATATATACATTATCTGTGTTCAAGATCGATGACGTCATGACTGAGAAAGTGTAATAGTAAAGGATCTCGTACATGTTTTTTAACAAGATGTATGACGTCACAAAATGGCTGATAGCGTTTTCGGAAGTCAAAGACATAAACACAATAAATTATTTTCATATTGAGTTTATACAAACATATTCAAGTTTTATGAACAGAAATTATTATATTTAGGTTCCATATGACAAATACTTTTAGAAATAAACATCATTGTAACATAATTTCATATGTGTCAACTAGCCTAGTCATGCGTAACAAAACTGACAAGGGATCAAAAGCTATGAATTTGCTTTCACAATATGTGGGTTATGGCTTTTTAAATACCCAAGTGGTACCAAAAGTCCGTATTGCTAATCTTTTGATTTTTTTAGCTGTATACTGAAAACTATTTTTGCACTTACGGGTAGGTTCGGGCAACGTGTGAATTATATATCCTACTAATATTATAAACGAGAAAGTTTGTAAGTATGGATGGATAGATGTTTGTTACTCTTTCACGTCAAAACTACTGAATGGAATTGGCTGACATTTTGCACCGGGATAGGTTATACGCTGGATTAACGTATAGGCTACAAAACATCACGCTCCGACCCACTGGAGCAGAGTAACGCGGGTAAAACCGCGGGGCGTAGCTAGTCTTGTATATAAAGCTAAAATAAAAATATAATTTAAAAAATTAGTTATATTTGGCTCTATTTTACATGAGTAATGAATTTCTGCTGATTTTTTACAAAATAATATCAAAACTTGATATTTTTTTACAGCCTCCGTAGATTAGCGGTATTTGGCTCGCTTTAAGTCGCGGAAGTCGTGGGTTCGATTCCCATACCGGACAAGAAATCTTTGTGTAAATTCTAAGATTAGTTTCCGGGTCTGGTTGGTTGAGGGACCCTCCGTGCCTCGAAAAGCACGTTAAGCCGTTGGTCCCGATTGTTATAACATCATCTATAACAAGCGTATATCAGGGAACGGGCAGCAGCGTTTCCCTGTGTATAACAACATAATACTCTGCGGACACCAATCCGCCTGCCAAGCGTGGTGTCTATAGCAAAACCCTCTCCTGGGAGGAGGCCCATGTCCAGCAGTGGACGTTGTACGGGTTGATGATGATGAAGTATATTTAGTTTATGGTTCCGTGATTGAACCCGTCAAGCGTTAATTTCAAAACACTGTACAAGTGTACAAGGTTTATGTTTGTGATACCTCTGACCATTCCATCCTATAAATTTACATACCTGTTCGCATTTGATATCCCTTTTAAAGTATTGACTTAATTTAAATATTGTTTTTTAAGGATTCCAAATATAAAATGTATGTGAATATTTATAAATTTGAGTTACTAGATAGAAGGGGCTTCTGTCCCGACATTTATGCCGTTCTCCAATTACCATTACGCGTTTAATTCCAGTAACCAATTCTAAAAGTTAGTTCCTTTTACATTAACGAATTTAGACCAGCGTAGCCCAGCCCATTTATTTTGAGACCCCGTGAGACCGCCACGTTGCCGGATCCTGAGGGCCGTGTCCGATACCTCATACATGCTCTTGATCACTTTACAAGGGCATGAGGTTTCCAGTTTCCAATAGACCAGCCTTTATCTTTCCATGAGTGTCGTTAGAGGCGACTAAGAAACATAGACCTGATAGATCTATCAGGTTACTTACCATTTTATTGCAATCGCCAATCCTCTTGTCGAGCATTATTATTATAGCAATATCACTCAGCGACTCTGGCTTGCCACTAAAGCTTGCCTCTTAAGAGTACGCCCATGTTCAGCAGTGGACGTTTTGAAACTGATGGATAGGTGAATTCTTTTTGCCGTGCCCTGAACAACTCAATAGTACAATCAGACTACTCGGTACCAAAAAATTGAAAGGACTTAGAAAGTGAATTTCATAGTAGTATAGTAGCCCGTATGCTACGGAGACTGTAATATGCAACAGTCTCCGTAGCATAGTATAAGACTTGCTTTAAATCTAGGACGTCTTGGGTTCAATTCCCATGCCGCCGGAAAAATGTTTGTGTAAGATTTGTTTCTGAGTCGTGGTTGAGGGCCTTCGTGCCGTGGTATCAATTGTTATAACATCATCTCCAACAATTGTACACCAAGGAACGGCTGAACCGGCGAAGAAAACCCATGTCCAGTAGTGGATGATGATAATGATCATAGTATGTTGTCGGACACACTGTGTCCGTCGAGGCGTTTAATTTCGTAAGAAATTTCTTTACGAAAACTATCAATATAGCAACATTTTACTCACGTGTAGTGAGAAATGTTTTAAGTAAATTTACTTACTTAACTGTTTGTAAACAAATAAAACGATGTTTGATCTTAATTCCATTTCCAAACCAAACAAAGATTTATCTTATCTAATTAGTGTGCATAATAAACCAAATAAATACCTCTGAACGCATTATAATTATTTTATACTGTGTAAATTTTACTAATAGTAGGTAATTTGATTAAATTCAAATATTTGTATTTCGTAAAAATGGTTACATTTATTTGGAATCGTCATATTTTTTTCCCTACCGTGCAGTGCGTGACATGGCGTTTACTAAGAAAGTCCCATATGAGGAGCCATCTTGAGCAGGTCGCTACGTTTATATATTTTAAACCATTTAGTTTGGCTGGAGCTCTACTCACCTTTATGCCCGGTGAAATAGCAAAAGCCTCCTAGCTAACTACATAATGTCCGTCATATTAAAAGATAAATTTTTCTTACTTTAAAATATTATTTTTCTTAATATGTATATTTACGACTATTACTTTCAATGAATTAAGAATAAAATCACTTAGATGCAGATCCTTTGTCTTATTGTCTTCTGAAACAGCATGGACCGTCTTAAAAGATATTAACTTTAAATATCTTCAAACGAAGTATATAAGTCGTAGTGAAATGAGAAAATGATTGAAATATTTTGTAGTAAATGTTTCACCTACTACTACGGCTTTCGCTGCAAAGTTTGCTATAGGTATGTAAATATAATTAAGCAAAAACTTTGGAGGTGCCCCTTTCTAAGAAAATTCCGCGGAAGGAGGAGCTTGAAATCATAGTTTATATAGCACATTTATAGTTTATGTAGAAAAGGAGTGCAGAATGCTAATATTTTTTATAAAATTACGAAAAAGAAATAATTATTGTCGAATATCGACCACTGGGCGATTACTAGACTCATAAAAATGAGAAAAGTTAGTCTATATAATACTATCAAGAGGAAACATTTGTTTTTTAAGCGAACCTCGAAAGGAAAAAACGGTCCCTTATAGGATCACTTTATTGTCCATCTGTCTGTTTGTCAAGGCTCTTTTTCTCAGGAACGTGTGGAGGTATCGGAAATGTATATCAAATACTCAAGTCTATTGTCCCTTAGAGCTGTGAGCCGTAAATTTACGAAAATTTTTGACACTTGCAAGGGAATACAGGGTACTTCTCGTGAACTCAGAATATTGAAATTTGGTAAGAAGCTACGTCTTATAGCACAGATACCGAAAGGAAAAATTGCGAAAACCGTAAATTTTTTACTAACATCTTATGATAAAAATCGGTTTGATCGGAACCTTCGGTGCGCGAGTCCGACTCGTTCTTTGCCGGTTTTTTTTGTTTGCATTGTATAAGGTCCAGAACAACGGGACCGATTTTAAAAATTATTTTACCATTGGAAGGCTACTTTATCCAGGAGTGACATAGGCTGTATTTAACGATGAAGTTCCCACGAGGACCGGAGCGACAAAGGTGAAACCGCGTGCGAGAAGCTTAGTGTTCACATAAAATTGGCCCAGACAGTAATATCTACTCGAGATTGTTCAATAAACGTACTCTCAAAGGTACGGATTAAGATTTTATCTCGCAGATTATAAATATCGCTTTGCATCAGATTGCTTATTCCGGGAAGATAAAATACAACTCTGTTAAATTAATCGTACTACTCTACGTTCTCTTGTTAAGAGAAAGGATATCAGATAGCGGAAGCATTTGTAAGAACTCTTTCAACGAGAAACTGCATAGAGCTAGTACACTCAAAAAGTTGCTCGTAGTCTAAGTACTTCCAAGAATCCTTAAAATATACGCAAGACGACTGATGAGACTGTAGGCATGTTTCTATATATATATGTAAATCTTGGGGAGCGCTCCTTGTACTACCTACTTGAAATTATTATTGTTGTCTTCACACTTTCCTGCTACAAGTGCCTACACAACGATGTATGGGGATCACTAATCTAGATATTAAAAATGTTTAAAAAATGTACAAATTTATTCAAAGACTTTAAAAGATGACATAAAGAATGATCTCGGAGCTTTTCAGTCTTTCTTCTCCGAGTGTCACACCGTAGGTAGATAGAGAAAGACTCGTAGGAAGTTAGGATAGGGAACGATCGTCCTCGCAAGGCGAGATGAGCGACGCGTTCTATGCTTCAGACCCGATCCCAGCCCGCTAGTTGATCTTAATTATATTTATATTATAATAAGCGACTACCACATGCCATAACAACATTGGTAAATTTTATTTATTAACATGATTGTTGAAATGTAAACTAATTTATTTATATTGTATTTGACTTATAATAAGTACGATCGATTTATCTACATTATCAATAAATGTTTTCATTTTCATATTGGGATTGTTACGTCACTACTAGGTAAAATTGTACCTAGTAGTGACGTCACACGAAATTGCAACGCGCTGAATATTAGTAATTTTTTGTTTGAGGCACGAAAATAAAAATACGTGTCCAATATTTTTTCGTTATCAAACTGACGGACTGAATATACCCAAGTAGATTTTTATTCTTCATGTCTATTGTAAAAAATGTTATTTTGCGCGCAAGGTTAATAGTGATTAATGCTGTACACATCTTCTCTACTCGCACTATATGTTCCTCTATTTGGACCCCTATGCCACTAAACGTTAGGTGCACATTTGCGTAATCAGAAATTAAAAAAAAAGAATGGCATATTGCAAACGACACGGTTTGACGACTGTTGTCAACCAGTTTATCGACAAGTAGATTGCAGTCTTATTTTGTCTTATATTGGTTAACCCCCTAAACAATAAAATAATCATTTTGCGTAACACGTCCGCTTGTGTCACTCGCGAATTGCGACTACGTAATTAGGCGACGGGGACCTGATTTATGTGGTCCACGCGTTAGACATGACTCACCTATCTTCCGCTATTTTGGTATAATCTAAGATTACAAGGTTGAAAATCTAAACGTTTGATAACTTGGTTCATATTACTACCTACTATGATATCATATCATGTCATAACAGGATAGGCAGTTCGTTTACCGAACTACAAAATTTCTGATTGCGTTCGCCATAAACCTTGTTTTGAATTAAGTTTCATCTTGTTTTTTACATTAAAAAATGACCATGTTTGTTTACCAAGCACCTATAAAAAATATGAGACATTTGAATGATTAAAATGTTTGAATTTTAATTTCTTTTCTTTGATTCATTTGATGTAATTTCGTGTAGCTAAGACGTCACAAAATGTCAAGAAAACTCAAAACAGTTCAAAGATTTAAAATGTTGGGACAGTTTTGACGTGGCCTGCTCTTGAATTTTCGTGAAAATACTCAACCTTCTAAGCTATAATTTATAGAATACTAGCTTTTACCCACGGCCTCGCTCGCATTGAAGCCGCATTGAAGAATATCCTTCATCATCATCATCAGCCCGTAAAACGTCCACTGCTGAACATGGGCCTCCTCCCGAGGGAGGGTTAGTCACTACGCTTGGCAGGTGGATTGGTGACCGCAGTATTATGTTGTAATACCCAGGGAAAGGCTGCTGCCCGTTCTCTGGTATACGCTTGTTGTAGATGATGTTATAACAATCGGCACCAACGGCTTAACGTGCTTTCCGAGGCCAGAGGGTAGTCTCTCAACCAACAAGACCCGGAAAGAAATCTTAGAATTTACACAAAGTTTTCTTGTCCAGTGTGGCGATCCTTATATTACTTCTAATACCTTCAAGAATATATATACAAAGCTTCATGATAATCGTTTGAGAAGTTTTCGCGTGAAAGCTTAACAAATAAACTTACATTCACATTTATAATATAAGTAGGTATTTGACAAGTTGTTTGAAAAAATCGATACCTCGTTTTGTTTCCTCTTGCATTGTTGGACTAAGTGCAGTTCATGTTCAGCGGTGGAAGTTATACGAGCTGCTCATAATAATAACCATCACTATCATCTCGCATAACGACTGTTGCTGAACTAGAGCCTCCTCCCGAGGGAGGGTTTTGGCCATAATCACACTGCTTGTCTCTCCACTAACCCCCTCCCAACCCTTAGTTTGCTAAGAACCTTCCGATGCCCTCGTAGACCCGAAGTCCGGAGGCCCGCGAACTGTAAAGTAGAGCGACAGTTGCAAAAAAGTCCACTTAAAAAAAAACTAAAAGCCATAATCCCTCAATATCCCCATCAGCGACTGACCTGAGCCGAGGTCCAAGTCCCACAGGGGACGCCCTCTTGCGCAGGTTGCTTAGTTTGTAGTGTTTAAACCATTTATCTAGGCTGGAGCTCTGCTCGCCTTTATGCCCGGTGAAGAAGCAAAAGCCTCGGGGCTAACTACATATGTCCGTCTGGAAAAAAAGAAAACCTCCACTAACCAGATCCAGATCGCTCGTTGCGGTGTTGTCTTTCAGTGATACTTATATCATTATTTTGTTACTAAAAAATAGAATTAAATGCATTTTTTAGTGTGTTTTTGTTTCACACTTTGCTTGATGTTTATGTAACTTCGCAAACAATGCGAAGAAAGATTTTATAACCGCCGCGGGAATCGAACCAACGTCCTTCGAGATTTAAAGCGAGTATCAGACCGCTAGGCCACAGAGTTGCCGTTCATGAAATGAACTTGATATAAATATTGGGATATTTTAATAACTCAAAATTTCGATCAAGTTTAATTAAGGTAATTTTGTCACGTCAATTCCCGATAGTTATATTACAATTTTATAATTAAGTTAAGCCAAAGTGTATAAAAAATAAGGCAATTTTAGGGTTCTGTATTACTAATTCTTTGCTTTCTGTCTGTCACCAGGCTGTATCTCAAGAATTGCGATAGCTAGATAGATAAATTTTTCACAGATGATATTTATATTGCCGCTATAACAACAAATACTAAAAATAAAATAAATATTTTTTAAAGAGGCTCCCATATAACAAGCATTTTTTTACCTTTTTTGCTCGATGTAAATGACGTCAACTGGTAGGCACTTGAAAATGATACGGAACCCTTCGTACGCGAGTCCGACTCGCACTTGGCCGGTTTTTTATATAATAAAACTAATAAAATGCAAGTAACTGACAGGTATTCAAATAGGAGGAAAAAGAGAATAAAAAGGGCCAAGCCAGACCAAAGCTTTAGATAGAACGGTTTATTTTTATAATACGTATTTGTTAGTTATCTTTTATTCCTTAGAAACTCGTGGAAGGTATCGTTTTTAATAACCTAAAAGCTTTTATACATTAATAATGATATTAGGACACACGGTAGTATATTAACAAAGTTCGCAAGCAAAAATTAAATTGCTCTATAATATCTTATTGTTTCAAAATAATAATGTATTTAAATAGTTCCTCTATTTTAACCTTTTCACGGCTATAAAATGCCTATTCATTGTCTCGTTACATCCACGTTTCTCATATTATTAAAGAAACCGGCCAAGAGCGTGTCGGGCACGCACATAAAAGGGTTCCGTAGCCATGCATATCTAAAATGCCTAATTCCATAGTTTTTAAAATCGGTGCAGTAACGGCGGAGTACGAGCCCGGACGGACGGACGGACATGACGAAACTATTATAAAGGTTCCTTGTGGACCCTAAAAAGGAAAGATTTAAGCGGCCGTAGCCGGCATCGGACTGGTGATCTTGAGGTCGCAGGTTCGAACCCCACCCATTGCACTACCGACATGAACCCACTCGTAACACAAGCATTTTAGCTTAGCACGAGGGGTTAACAAGAATGCTAGGCGAACAATTAAAATGAAAGGTACAGAAGACTTGTGGGGACTTTCTGTTAAAGCTATTGACACAGTAATACAAAATATCGCTCCTACTCTAGCAGCCATCTTTAATAAATCTCTAAGTGATGGAGTATTTCCTGACTTAATGAAGATTAGTAAAATAGTGCCGACATTTAAATCAGTTTGCTCAAATAACGCGACTAACTATAGACCTATCTCGATATTACCAACATTAAGTAAAGTATTCGAAAAGATTATGCTCAATCAAATGTTGACACATTTTAATCTAAATGGGATATTGCACGACAAGCAATTTGGATTCACTAAAGGCCGGTCAACACAGGACGCAGGATGCACTCTTCGAAAATTCGCTTGATCATGTTATATCCTATTTATCTGATAGGAAACAAATAGTATACGTAGACGGCGTTGCTTCAAAAGAGCATTTGATAAAAATGGGCGTGCCCCAAGGATCTATTCTGGGTCCTTTTCTGTTCTTAGTCTACATAAATGATTTGCCATACATCTTAAATAAACTGTCAGATATAGTTCTTTTTGCTGACGATACCTCATTAATATTTAAAGTCAGTAGAAAAGATACTAACCTTATTGAACAGAATAAAACAGTATACTTTCACATTGGTTTTCTTCAAATAATCTTTTATTAAACGCGGGTAATACTAAATGCGTCAGATTTGTGCTACCATATGTAACTAACGCTAAACCAATTGCTTCACTTAATAGAGAAACGTTGGACCTAGTTCAATCGACAGTTTTTATAGGAATAACATTAGATTCAAAACTACAATGGGGCCCTTATATTGAAAAATTAACTGGTAGACTCAGTTCCGCATCTTATGCTATCTGGAAAATTAGGCGATTGTCAGATGAAGCAACTGCTAGACTAGTGTATTTCGCGTACTTTCATAGCATTATATCCTATGGAATACTGCTTTGGGGGTCAGCCGCTGATGTCAATAGTATTTTTATACTACAAAAAAGAGCAGTTAGGGCTATTTACGGTTTAGGTAGTCGCGACTCCCTGCGTACCAGATTTAAAGAGATTAATATACTTACCGTTCCCTCTGAGTACATATTCCAAAATATCATTTTTGTTAGAAAAAATATAGATCAATATAGTAAAAAAAGTGATATTCATAATGTTAACACGAGAAATAAACATAAAATTGCCATACCCGGTTTTAGCGTAAGTAGAACCAATAAATCATTTATGGAAAATTGCATTAGGTTTTATAACAAACTCCCTAGTCATGCAACTGATTTGCCTGATTCAACTTTTAAAGTATATATTAAACGGGTCCTCATATCTAAAGGCTATTATAGCATTAAGGATTATATTGAGGATAAAGACGTTTGCTTCATAAACCTGCTTGCGTAACATTTCCTAGAGACCCTGTACCCAAATAAAATAGTAGTAAGCAATAGTGTGATGTTCTGTGAACTATCTGTAATTGACCTACTTACATTATATTATATTCATAGACTGGTAGTTCTGCCTCAAATTCTTTTATTTTTCTATTAGTATAAAAACACAATAAACAAATATTACAAAGACAACCGTTTGGGCAAAAAATGTGTATGGCAATAAATAGTTAAAGTAACTGGACCAAAACCCACGTTCTGCCCATTTGAGTATGTTCTCCGGACCGTCTCATGTGGGTCGTGTTAAAACCAAATAACCCACTGAGTTTGTTTCGCCGGATCTTCTCAGTTGGGGCGTATTGGATCCGTGGGTCCACCGAAATAATGACAATTGTTCTAACCTAATATAGACAGAACAAGCTATTTGACACAATATAGTTAAATATTAAACTAAGACGTTAACTAAAATATAATTAAAATAATAACTTAAATACTTGTTTCATATGAAAATTTAATAAATATGATAATTATAGATAATAATACTAAATACTAAATTATTGTTTTGACTTTGACTTTCTGTTAAAGCTATTGACACAAATTATTGTTTTGACTATTTGCAAGTGCCTGTAATAGGTTTACGTAAATAAAAATGATTTTTATTTAATTTGATTTTTATTCTTCGAAATTCCGCTAGTAAATTAAAAAAAATAATTGATTGTTAGCATTGAATAGGCTTCGAAACTACTGGATCAATTACAAACATTCTTTCAACATTAGAAAGCCACATTATCAAGGAGTTAGATAGGTTATATTTAATTATGTACTGTCAACGGGAACGGTTACTAAGCTGGTGAACGCGTTGGTACATAATTCCAAATAAAAGAAGAAAACATCGTATAACAAATATTTTAAGTTATTTAATGTTAGAAATATGTCTTTACAAAAATACAAAGTTATAACCAGAAAACCTACTCGTACATAATATAAGCCTGGCTGTGATTTGCCTCCATGAACTTATTTATGTATGAACACAAACACACAGAAGGTATCAAAATACAATAAGACAAACAAAAACTATGTACAAAGATAAGACCTACTCATTTCTTAAGAAATGAATAGAGGATCTCAGAGTTTCTTATAGTCTTTCTTCTCCGAGTGTCACACCGTAGGTTATAGAGAAAGCCTCGTAGGAAGCTAGGATAAGGTCCGGTCGTCCTCGCAAGGCCAGGCTCGCGACGCGTTCTATGCTTCAGACCCGATCTCAGCCCGCGCTGGTTGATCGTAATTATATTTATAATTTAATAAGCGACCATCACATGCCATTACAACATTGCCAAATTTTATTTATTAACATATTTGTTGAAATGTAAACTAATTTATTAGTCAAGATTGTTTTTTTCTTTTTTGTTTTCATAATCATTGTATTTTACTTGTAATAAGTACGATCGATTCGTCTACATTATCAATAAACGTTTTCATTTTCATTTCAAATCTTATCTAGCAGACCTGCGAAAGGAGAAGTCAGAAGATAGAAACATTTAAAAGCGTAGGCAGACATACAATACCTAAATACATATATATACATAAATACGTAGCATAAATAGTGCTACAAAGAGAAGAGATAATATTCCTTTACTTTACTCTTAAGTATTAAAAAGTATGCATTGTAATAACGGATTTGAGTGGGTAGCAACCTCCACAATCTGACCGCTTGCACTGTAAGGGAGTAGGAATAAAAATCGGATTTAAAGAAGGGAATTCTAAGGATAGATTTAAGTTGAGCATCAGGATAACGTACAATGGAAAAACAGTTGAATAGCTGAAGTCAAGTATTGTTTTTGAATACCACTGTTATACCAAAATTCATAGAGAATGTAATAATTTTTATTTCATCATCATCAGTCCGTATAACGTCCACTGCTGAACATGGGCTTCCTCCCGAGGAAGGGTTTTGCCATAGTGACTACGCTTGGCAGGCGGGTTGGTGACCGCAGTATTATGTTGTACGACACAAGGAAACGCTGCTGCCTGTTTCTGGTGTACGATTGTTATTACAATCGGGGCCAACGGCTTAATGTGCTTTCTGAGGTACGAAGGGCCTCAGCCAACTAAACCCGGAAAGAAATCTTAGAATCTAAAAAAAATGGATCGAACTAAAAAAAATGGATCGAACCCATGACCTCCGAGATTTAAAGCGAGCCAAATACTGCTACGCCACGGAGTTTTAGATTTTTAATTTATTTTTAAGTAACTTGATAACTAAATAAAACAAAAAGTTCCCAAGTAAAACAAAGCGGCCGTAGGCGAAAGGCTAAGACTTGTGATGACCAATGGATGGTGATCGAACCGGCCACCTCAAGAGTGGCCGGTTCGATCACCATCCATTGCTCTACCGACGTCAACCCACTCGTAACACAAGCATTTTAGCTTAGCACGGGGTATTAACAATAACATTGCAAAACTCAGCTATCATAAAAAAAAAATCGGTAAATTTTAGCCTTAATACCTATAATTTTGCTGATAAAAGATGTTTTCTCGGTAGAAATAATTAAAACAGTCACAAATCCGTATCGAATTTTTGAGCCAAAATTGCGAATCAATATAAAATACAAATGTTAAATTACGTAACTGCGAAATACAAAAGATTCGTTACAATATTTTTCTCGTTAAGAATTTTTGTCAGTACTTAACTCTCGTGCCTCAGACAGCACGTTAAGGATTCGCGTCGGTGCGGCGCCATAATTGTCACCATTCGTGTCGAATAACCACCTTCATGGATCTACACCTTTATTTATATTGACATAAGTGAAGGATTAGTAAACCGAAGGTACAATGCTTTATACAAAGACCTTTCCCAAACTGGGAATAGACGAATAGACTATAGAGATATAATATATCGTCGTGTTAATTTGAACAAATGACAACTTAAACAAACTACGCTAAACCACTTTAGTATATTCTCGAATTTTTCGAGAATATACTAATAGTCAGTGTCAACTATTTTAATAAAAACTTTTTTCGCAAACATCACGGCTGATAAATGTAATATCACCCAAAATATTTCATCTAAAACTCATGACAAACCACCACAATAATAACCGTAACATTGTCCGATATATTTTTCCTCAAACTTGCACAAAACTCCTCATATCTCACTTCATTCCAGGTATGATATCTCTCAGATTTCCTGTCAACCCACCAATATTTCATTAGATGTCCAACCGACATCAAATATTGTCTCGAGCTAAGATTTTTCCGCTCAGCAATTTGCTCGTGCGAAGGAAATCCCAGTCGACGTTTCGCTCTGCAACGGATCGGTCGCGCTTAGCTGCGAAGGTACCCGTATCCGAATTTCGAAACTACGAAACTTCTAAATTTAAACTATTCTGTGAGTTCTGGTTTTAATTACAGTTCTTGTTTTAAAGTGGGTTTTAAATCATTTAAGTTCTGATTTGGCAGTGGTTTTTTTTTATTGTGAGTGTGAATAGATTTTTGGAGTCAAGTGCGAGTTGTAGGTGAGAGTTCGGGTTGGTGCGGTCTTCATTTTGAAATGTAAGTACTTATTTAATTATTTTTTTAAGTATTATTATTTATTTGTATATTAATAAGGTTTTTTAAATAATATATTTCTGCTGTTACAATCGTTTACAGGTATATTATCTAGAGAATATATTTATGATAGTATCGTATTTTTTTTAAATCGAGCCCAAATAGTAATAAAATTATTGTGGTAACTTCTGCTTAATTGTAATTTTTCATAGGCAGCACGACATAAATTTTTTAAGTTAACTTACTTCCCTCCGTAGCTTAAAAAATAAGAACACAAATACCTACCTGATTTTATATATTGTTGGTATCAATTGTTAAAAAAATACTTGTAATTAGTTTAAAATGTACAAACATAATTTAGCATGCCTTTTTGACTCACAAGGAAATTAGGGCTTTATCCTGAGGAGGTTTTTTTATTAGTACTTTTTTATTTTTCATCTTTTGAAGATTTTTGGAAGATTCACACGAAAGAAGATGTACACATTTTTCAAAACATTTTAAGATTTTTGAGTTTAAGACAAGAGTTTTATTTTTTATAGAATAGTAATGTACTTCGCACATGATCAGTTATAAGGGAATTCTATTTCGAAATCAACGTTTATTATTTAAGAATTGAATTTAATAAAATTCTTACCTTCAATAATAGATATATCTATATAGAATAGGATGCAGCCGATAAATAATATTAACAAAATAAGGTAAATAGTTTAAATCCTACTAATATTATAAACGCGAAAGTTTGTAAGTATGGATGGATGTTTGTTACTCTTTCACGCCAAAACTACTGGACAGAATTGGCTGAAATTTGCACCGGGATAGGTTATACGCTGGATTAACATATAGGCTACAAGACACCACGCTCCGACCACTGGAGCAGAGTAACGCGGGTAAAACCGCGGAGCGCAGATAGTATAGCCATATTTGAACTGTCTTTGTATATATTTTTATAGTGCCCTCTGAATTGATATGCTTTTTTATTATATATATATATAGATCTATCTGCATTTCTTACTTACTTATAAAAATTGAAATGGAGCAGAAGTAATTTTTCTTTTAATGAAAACATTTCCACGGATCGAAGGACGTCAAAAGTAGTTCCAGATAATTAGTATCAGTCAAATTAAAGTATTGCTTAGGGCGTTACGTTTTAAGAGTCATAAAAAACTTCACAACAATAATAATGACTAAAATTTAAAAAAAAGAAGATTACTAGCACAATTTTGCAGTCTGGTATTATTCTTGTCACCCCTCGTGCTAAGCTAAAATGCTTGTGTTACGAGTGGGTTCACGTCGGTAGTGCAATGGGCGGGGTTCGAACCGGCGACCTATAGATCACAAGTCCGACGCACTTAGCCATTGGGCTACCATTTGAAACCTTAAGTACTGATTTAATGATAGCTTGGATAGCTTCTGCAACTAGAACTATATTTTTATTTTACTAGCTCCCCGCGCCCGGTTTCACCTGCGTAACTCCCAATCCCGTAAGAAGTTCACTATTATTATTATAGCCTATAGTCTTTCTCAATAAATGGACTATCTAACACTGAAATAATTATTCAAATCGGACTAGTAGTTTCTGATATTAGCGCGTTCAATCAAAGAAACAAACATTAATAAGGATAGAAAATATTATTTTATTCAGGCAGCAAATTAAACATTGAATGACAAAGTTTTTCAATTAAGCTCCGATCACGTTTCGCGTATTACTCCAGCACCTACCTATTTTTCCCCCATCAAAGGGCCGATTGTTAATTATCTAAGCACAAATAACTATATCATTTTTCGTTTTGAATGTTTTGAAATTTGGTTTACAGTTAACCTTCCGATGCCCTCGTAGACCCGAAGTCCGAGAGGTCCAAGTCTCACAGGGGACGCCCTCTTGCGCAGGTTGCTTAGTTTATAGGGTTTAAACCATGCATCAGTATGAAAAAAAAAAGTTTCAACGAGACAGTTAAACGAGAGGATTTTGCTATTTTACCGGGCATAAGGTCGAACAGGGCTCCACCTTATCAAATTGTTCAATAACTTCTAACTAAGCAAGAGGTCGTCCTCTCGAGCGATGACATTTCTCATGCGTAGACATTAATTTACGGTGATTACAGGCGGCATAGACGAAACTACATTAAACGCTTTGGCGGCCGAATCTTGGTTGAGCTAGCAAAAATAATTTAACTAAACTATCGCTTTTATATTCATCATCATCAGCCCGTATAACGTCCACTGCTGAACATGGGCCTCCTCCCGAGAGAGGGTAGTTGCCATAGTCACCACGCTTGGCAGGCGGGTTGGTGACCGCAGTATTTTGTTGTACCACACAAGGGACGCTGCTGCCCGTTCCTTGATATACGATTATTATAGATGATGTTATAACAATCGCGACAAACGGCTTAACGTGCTTTCCGAGGCACGGAGGGTAGTCCCTCAACCAACCAGATCCGGAAAGAAATCTTAGATATTTACACAATGAATCGAACCCACGACCTCCAAGATTTAAAGCGAGCCAAATACCGCTACGCTACGGAGGTTGTCATATTTATTCGATCAATAAATAAAAATGATAATTTAAGTATGATCTTTTGCAACACCGTGCCAAAAGAATTAAAATTAAAGATAATCGATTTTATTCAGTCGAAAATTTCAGCGGCCGTAGCCCAAGGGCTAAGACGTCGAACTTGTAATCTTGAGGTCGCCCACCCATTGCAGTACCGACGTGAACCCACTTGTAATACAAGCATTTAAGCTCACCACGAGGGGTATATGAAGAATACTAGTAGACTAAAAAAAACTGTTATGCTGATTTTCCACCAGAGGGGCGAGACGAGACGAGGAGGGAATTGAAATTTGTATGGCAAATTTTCAATCCTCTCCCAGCGCATCTTTGGTGGAAACAGTATGGCGAGACTAGACCAGGCCAGGCGTGAATTGAAATATTTGTTTGTGTAAAAATTAACCGTATTGCTTCCGATATAGAGTATAAATTACTTTGCAACAGAAACGCGCTTTTCGCGAGATGCTTATTGTTGTTCATTGCTACTTATTACCGTGTTATTACCTGAGAATCGCGATGGCTATTTTTAGTGGAAAAGGGTCAGTGCGATTTAAATTCCCTCCTCGTCTCGTCTCGTCTCGTCTCGTGCCTCCGGTGGAAAATCAGCATAAGAAGCCTTTAAAAAAAAAAATTAAAGAATTCACCTGTATAGACTTTTTCAGCCAAATCTACTTTATTTATTCGGTTAAAAAATAAAAGAAAACTTATTGAATGGTTTATAAACTTTAGCGTACCCTGCGCAAGAGGGCACCTCCTGTGGGACTTGGACTTCGGCTCAGGGGGGTGGCTGACGTAATGCAATTGTCTCTCTACATTACAATTCACGTGACTTTCGGACTTTGTGTCTGCGAGGGCCATCGGAAAGTTCTTTGATTAGTTCGGGAGAAAGAGTGGAGACGCGTTGCGTTCGCGGGCGCATAGAGGCGAGTCGGATATATGTATCTGTGTACTGTATTAGTTTCTCGCAGTCTCTGTATTCCTAGATGATAAGTTGTGATCTCGCCGTCCGGGTCGTGTAGGACGCCCCAAGCCTGACGGTGCTTACGACGCTTTGTGGGCCAAGGCTTAAGCGTGCTCCTCAAGGTTCTCGCAACGACCAAAGAGGTTGAGTGTTACGCCGCAGACGGACATAACCAAATGTAAAATGTATAAGCCGCGCCAATAAAGAAACGAATCTAAAATGGCGTCCCTGAATGTCACTGACAGATGATAGGGTCAGCAAATAAAAAGAAAGATAGAAAGAAAGTTTGTTTATTGTATATGTAGGTAAAATACAATTGTTAGTTTTATGTGTTGAAATGTGTAACGTATACAAAAAGATACATAATCTTTCATAAAAATTAGAACTGTTTATTTGCTTACTTTTCTTTAGCATTTTTTACCTTAACCGCTCGCAAGTAAGTCGTTTTTTTCCGTTAGCTTTCTTTACGGATTTCTTTTTGCATGCAGTACGCGCCGTGTGTGACTAAGATATCAACAGTTTAGAGTGAGAGCGCATGATCGCCGCTGCCATTTTAGATTCGTTTCTTTATTGGCGCAGGTTATACTAATTAATAAGCGCTTCAAAGGACTCGTGCCTAATGCAGTGTTGGTAGACGGTTTTAGGCCATTATTATTCTGTCTGTATGTATTCCTGTACCTAAGAATATAATAGTTAAGATAAGACTTTCTTTTGATAAAACATTGTTGTGTTATATATGTATTCATGGTCGATATTCCCAAAATACGTACGAAGCGCTTCGAGTCCACGTTTTTTGTACGTACTGCGAAGATGTGGAACTCCTTGCCGGGGTCTATATTTCCCGATAAGTACGATATGGGTCTCTTCAAATCAAGGGTAAACCGGTTCCTTCTAGGTAAGCGTGCTCCATCCTAGGCTATTCCGATGCTTAACATCAGGCAGGGTGTAGTCAAACGCTAACCTATTTCTAATAAAAAAAAAAAAAATCATATTCAACATGAGTCCATATACAACATAGTCCATTTAAAGCGGCCGTAGACCAATGGTTGCCATTGCACTACCGACGTGAACCCACTCGTAATACAAGCATTTTAGCTTAGCACGAGGGGTTAACAAGAATACTAGTAGACTGCAAACAATGCTTAATAAACTTTAAAAAAAAAAATACGACACATGGGCCTCTTCCTGAGGGAATGTTTTGCCATAGTCACCACGCTTAGCAGGCGGGTTGGTGACCGCAGTATTACACTTTGTAACATGCAAGGCAACACTGCTGCCCTGGTAAACGATTGTTATAGATAATAATGTTATGATAATCGGGACCAACGGATTAATGTGCTTTCCGAGGCACGGAGGGTAGTCCTCCAACCAACCAGACCCAGAAAGAAGACCAATCGGATCTAAGATTTTATACAAAGATTTCCTGTCCGAAGTGAGGATCGAATCCACGATTTAAAGCGGGACTTATAACACTCCACCACAGAGAATCATAACATCGCATTGTCAGCAATTTATTAAAAGAAATATCTTTTGATGACACAATTTTGCTGTGAATATTTCAATAGATACGTGATATATCTTCTCATTTTTGTCCAATTTGTTGTACAGAAATGATTCAAAGAACTAATATTTGTGTATAAAAAGGGCGCAACATTTTTACAAGCCTTTCGTGTTTTCTACGACATTTTCCTTGCTTACTCGTAAAAACGTGACCCCTTTTTGACTCTGATCCATTGAATAGCTCTGATGTTTGATTTATATTACAAAAGATATAACAGTTTTTATACAATATGTCTTTACATATGTGGGCTTAGTTCAGAAAAAACGAAATATGAGCCTTCAAATTATGTTTCTAAGATTTATTTCTTCGATGAAACGTAGTTATCAATATTTTATTGAAAGCAGAATCAGATCTTATTTTAAAACAATTATTTATATAACTTCGGTTGGCCACAGATGGTTGTTGGGGTTGGAAAGTTGTCGAAGGGAGACCGCGGATCGGCAAGCGTAGCGTAGGACGTCCACCGACTAGATGGACGGATGATATGGTTAAGGCCGCGGGATCACGGTGGATGCAGGCCGCTTCGAACCGCAATAACTGGAGATCTATAAGGGAGGCCTATGTCCAGCAGAGGATGACCTACGGCTGAAATAATGATGACATTACGACTTAGATTAGTGATTAGTATCGCGCTCGACAAGATTCCGCGCTTGCAATAGTTCCGTAAGTTCGCATCTTCAGTAATCATCATGAGCTAGTATGAAGTTTACTGCTGAACATAGGATTTTGCCAAAGTCACCACGCTTGGCAGGCGGGTGACCGCAGTTGTAATTATGTTGTATCCTTCAGGAAATGCTGATGCCCGTTTCCTTGTATACCTTGTTTCCTTGATTGTTATAGATTATGCTGATGGTGTTTTTATGTATACTTGACAAAATATCTTTGTATAAAATCTAATATTTCGTTCCGGGTCTGGTTGGTTGAGGTACTACTCTCCGTGCCTCAGGAAGGACGATAAAGCGTTGGTCCCGATTTCTTTTAATTTTAAAGTTAGTTACATCTAAAGAAGCTTTAACTGAAATAACAAGATGGCGATGAGTCGTCACATCCCAAATTCTTTTTTTTTTTAGTTTATATATAAGCAAAGCACGGGCGTACTATTTATTATCTTCAGAAGCATTTGGTTGTAAGTGCTAATTTACGATAAAGGCACATATGACGAATGTTTCTAACGTATAATGGCACATCTAGCGACCCGATACTAGTAAATACGAGTAGGTACTCGATACTTTTCATTCGATACCAAGTACTTATAGTATCGCATCAATCTTGCAATACTTACTCGGTATCGGAACAAAAGTATTGGATATCGAATCGAATCAGACAGATTTAACAAACATAACATTTTAAATACCCGAACGCATCAGACAGAACGAAAGAGCGAAAGCTCTCTCGCTCGTTCCTCGCGTTCCTGACGAACGAATCGAACTCGTACGACTTCACCCGAGCCGAGCGAAACCGAGAGGAATCGAATCTAAAAAGTTTTTTGTTTAATGTACCTAAATCTAATCGAATCTAATGAGTTTATTGATAATACATATAATTATGTTAATTAAATATAATAAATTGTAATATCTTAACTTTTAATTTTTGCCCTCAAAGTATTTACCTAATTATTAATTATTGTTCTTTAACGTTTGCTACGTTAATTTCATGAAAAAAAAAACTAAAAGTATCGATACTTTAGAAGTTTTTTTTAAATTAAATTAAGGCTTACGTTTGACCACAATCTTGCTTGATGGAAGGCGAAGATAAGGCCCAAGATGATTACACGCTTGCCTAGAAAGTGTCTGTTAACTTTAGTCATAGTATTTGTATGAGTAGTATCGGAAAATAATTTGAGTACTAATGAATTGAGTAGGTATCGATACTTTGATGGTATCGGTACATCCCTAGGCACATCCGACCGTATGCTTCTAAACTGTAGATATTATATAAATAATAAATACATATATTATAATATAAGTTATAAATTGTAATGTCTCTATTGCATCTGTAACATACAGCTAATATTATAGATGTGAAAATTTATGAGTATGTATGTATGATGTCTCTCACACTCTTTCATGGAACTACGAAACTAATTTTGTATGGCGATGTTTGTAACTCCAGAGTCTAATTTTAGCCACTAAGTATAATTAGACTTGACTGTGCCGTTACAACGATAATGACGCTAACTAGTATTTTTTTTTTTTTTTTTTTTTTTTCTTTAGTAGATCCCTCACATTCTATTGATTACACACTCTGTGATATTCATTTATTGACATTGTATTTGGCTCGCTTTAAATCTCGGAGGTCGTGGGTTCGATCCCCACGCCGGACAAGAAATCTTTGTGTAAATTCTGGATGGTTGGGAGACTACTCTCCGTGCCTCGGAAAGCATGTTAAGCCGTTGGTCCCAATTGTTATAACATCATCTATAACAATCGTATACCAGGGAACGGGCAACAGCGTTTCCCTGTGTGTTACTACATAATACTGCGGTCACCAACCCGCCTGCCCAGCGTGGTAACTATGGCAAATCCCTCCCTCGGTAGGAGGCCCATGTTCAGTAGTGGACGTTATACGGGCTGGTGATGATGATGATGAATAGATATAATGGTCTAGCTTCCCACGCGCGGTTTCACGCTATAACTTCGGTATTGGAAATTCATAATTTATCATAGGTACCTAAGATTCCTCGATAAATGGGCTATCTAGCACTGAAAGATTTTTCAATTCAATTTTTCAGTTCCTGAGATTAGCGCGTTCAAGAAAACAAACTAAATATATTAGTACTTGCTCCGACCCGCGGTTTTCACCACGTTAATCTGTCCAGTGGGTTAGAGCGTATTTTTTTTTAATTGTATTTCTGTTATTAATACCCTATTAAAATTAATTCACATTATGCGTTTTTATTATTTAAATAGTTTTTCATTTTCATCGCTTCGTAAATAAGCCATTATTTCTCGTAAAAAGACATATACCATCGCGGACTTTTGTGTTGACCTTTTTAAGGTGTATAATATAATAGTAAACTATTTTGTTCTATCTTTATATTTTTTTATTCAAAAAAATACATACATACATAAGCTCACGCCTGTTTCCCAGCGGGGTAGGCAGAGACAATGGACCTCCACTTGCTAAGATCCCTACACACATCTTTCGCTTCATTCACTCTCATAACATTCTTCATACAAAGGACGTCGCTTTAGGGTGGATCTTATTTAAAAAAATAAGTATTTATTTACGACATCACATTAGAAACCTTTAAAATTATCAGAGTTCCTCTACTATGTAATGCATGTATTATACATAATAATAAAAACCTTATGTCTCTATCGATTAAAAAACGGCGTAAAAATCCGTTGCGTAGTTTTAAAGATTTATGGCATACAAAGGTACAGATAGTCAGCGGGGTCGGGAGATAGCGACTTTGTTTTATACTATGTATATGACTAGGGGGGTTAACAAGAATACTAGTAGACTACAAAACTCTGCTAGTAAAACACAAAGAAAGAAAAATATGCGATAATATATTATGATGTATGAATAAAAACTGGTAATTAGTTAATAAATTGATTAAAACAACGTAACGTCTTATGTTGCGTTCAATTAAATTTGAAATAAAAGTAGATTTATATTAGATCTAGTAAACTTTTTTTATAATTATGTTTTATTATTACTTATGTAATATTTATTGCCTCATTTTATTACCCACCACTACACAGAAGGCACTTCAGATCAATAACAGAGCAACTATAATCGAAAAACATATATTACCTAATCAAATATTATATCGAATTTTCCTACTTTGAGCGGCATATTGAATATATAGCTAACTTTATTGCCAATATAATACCATGTGATGTATCTATGTCACAGCTAGATCGTACATTCGCCGCATTACATTACGGCTAGGCGTTTTTTAGCTTTCTTAAAGTCTGTAAAACAGAACAAAAATCTTTATTTGTTCTGTTTTACAGAGCCCTGTAAGTATCAGATTTTTAACTTTCTTTGAATCAACGGCCAAGCGTAGTGACTTTGGCAAAACCCGCATTAGTAGGACCATATTCAGCAGTGGACGTTATACGGGCTGATAACGATAAATAGAATAATCATGATGAAATTGTGCATATACATGGACTATTTAATTGCATTGTCTCACAGAATTGAATTGGTAGCAACTATATATTATGTTCAGTGAAGCTTGCGTCCGATAGCGCAATTAAATTAAGATAAGCGTATCGTGAGGGTAGTTCATACTTAACGGATATAGTTTGGCTGTTAAACCATTGTGACGTAGTGGTACAAGTCTTGCTTATTGTTTCAGCGGTCGTGTGCTCGATCCCCTCACCGGACAAGAAATCTTTGTTTAAAATTCTAAGATTTCTTTCCGGGTCTTGTTGAGGGAATATGTATCAGCGGAATTTCAAACTAATCAACCATATTGGAATTTTGTATGCAGCAAGGTTCATCATATCAGCCTATAGAGCTTCATTGCTGAACATGATGACGTCCACTGCGTTAACGATTCTTAGGGCCGGCACCCACTGTCTTTTTGCAACTTTTGTAAGGTCGTTGGTCCACCGCTGCGCTTGCCAGTTCATGGTCTTCACTCAAGAATATTTCCAGGCCATCGGCCATTAGATTTTCGAGCTATTTGCCCTGCCTATTGCCACTTCATCGAACTAATCCGTTGAGCTAATCACGCTAGGAAATACCTAGCGTAACGCGCACGAATTGTTAAGCCATTAAATGCATGTCAAAGCGATATTTGATCAATGATTTTATTGCTGCCAACACATATTTTAGTATTCCAATTCAGACTTTAAAGCTGCCCATAGAAAGGAGCCATTTTGTAACACCATCGATAAAAATTCAAACGAGTCTTACTTGCGACTACACTAATAAAAATGCCACTAAAAATTGATTTCCCTTTTGATCGGGTGTTTTTCCCGAAAGGCGTGGTACTTCAACTTAACTTTAGACAAAACTTAAACCTATGTTTCGGGTATTTAGGTCGATTTTCTACTAACTCTGAGTCGCTTAAAAGTTATTAAAGTCAAGTATTCATTTCGGCACTTAGGTAGCTTTAGCTATCTGAATTTGCAGGCAGTGCGGTCTTAACTCTTATGCAGATTAATGTTTGTTAAAGTTAATATTCAAACTGTGAAACTAATTTAACATGTTTATCGAAGTGGTGCATTGTGTATTTATCTAAGTTATTAGGCATTTGGATGTTTGTGGGCGTTTAGTTGAGAGTAGCACCATCATCAGCCCGTATAACGTCCACTGCTGAACATGGGCCTTCTCTCAATATAAGGTTTTCGCCATCGTCACCACTCTTGATCGTGACCGCAGTGTTATCTTATAACACACATAGATAAACGCTGCTGCCCGTAGTCGTGCTTTCCGAGAAACGGGGAATTGTCCCTCAACCAATCAGACTCTGAAAGAAAGATTTTAAAGAAAACACACATCTACTATGCCATCTAAATTAAATGTCGTGAAAAGTTTGTCCAGATTTCAAATTATAATTATTCGCCCTACTAGTCCTAGTATTAATTTGTTAGATGAGCATTTCTTCCTCTTTTACTGCTTGTTTATATCCACTGTTGAAGACTGCTGGGCTTCCTTTTAGCAGTCCTCGGCAACCCATGTTCGTTGAGGGATATTCCCATAATCACCACGCTTGGCAGGTGAATTGGTGACTGCAGAGTGATAGAAGTATATTTAATCTAATAGATGCTGTTGTCCATCAATGCAGAGTGATAGCAGTATTATCATCAGCCCAAACAACGTCCACTGCTGAACATGGGCCTCCTCCCAAGGGAGGGTTTTGCCATCGTTACCACGCTTGGCAGGCGGATTGGTGACTGCAGTATTATGATGTAATACACAGGCAAACGCTGCTGCCCGTTCCCTGGTAAACGCTTGTTAAAGATGATTTTATAACAATCGGGACCAACGGCTTAACATGCTTTCCGAGGCATGGAGGGTAGTCCCTCAACCATCCAGACCCTGAAAGAAATCTTAGAATTTACACAAAGATTTCTTGTCCGGCGTGGGGATCGAACCCACGACCTCAAGGTACTACCCTCCGTGTTTCGGCACGATAAGCCGTTTATACCGGTTATAATAACATAATCTATTTTAACCGTAGCGTGTTCTTGTGTGGTACAACATAATACTGCGGTCACCAACCCGCCTGCCCAGCGTGGTGACTATGGCAAATACCCTACCTCGGGAGGAGGCCCATGTTCAGCAGTGGTCGTTATACGGGCTGATGATGATGATGGAGTTAAATTATATAGTACCAGTAGAATTTCAATTCTCATTTGGAATCAAAGGCGTCGAGTCTGTATAAAACGATTACTCTTGGCTTCTTTTTCGCTGAAATATGTAAAATAAAATCGTGAGTGGTGTATTTTTTGGTTTATGCTAACGTTTGATCAAAAATTCTTTCTGTGTAAAATGTATGTTAATTCAGATCTATTATTAGATTAAGGTTGCTTTTTAATTTGAGTGCCGCATGTATATATTTTATCTATTCTTTTAATCAGGCTAAGAAACGAGTACTAGCGGTAAAATCATTTTATTTTTCGGACGAACATATGTAGATACGAGCGACGAGGCTATGCCTACTTATGTGTCCGCGCATAAAAGCGAGCAGAGCTCCAGCCTTAATAAATGGTTTAAAAACTACAAACTGAACAACATGCGCAAGGGGGCGTCCCCTGTGATCGTGGGACCTTGGCTCAGAGCCGTTGCTGGTGGAGAGATTATGGCTTTTATAATAAAGTTGAATAAATAAGAGCATTTATGTCTCCCGATAGGGAAGTGGAATTTTACTTTTCAACTCCTCCTATAAACTTTCTGATTAAATTAGGACCAGCCTAAGCCTAACAGCTTAGAGCCTCTTTCATGTGTGCCGCTGTTGATCCTGGCTTACAGGAGTTACAGTGGCGGGAGTGTGGGAGGGATTAGTCACAAAAAAATAAGAGCATTTTTAGGAGCATAGCATAAACGGATACTCATCCGAGCAGTAAAACGAATGCTCAAAAGCGAGTAATTAGTTGATAGCTTTAATGTTTACTAATCAGTTAGATTTTACTTTTTAACTTGTGATCTTGTCATAGGTTCGATCCCCACGCACTGCACTACTGACGTGAACCCATTCGTAGCAAAAGCATTTTAGCTTAGCACGAGGGGTTAACAAGAATACTAGTAGACTGCAAAACACTGCCAGTAATATATTTTTGTTCTTTTAATTCACGGACACCAAGAACATCCAGACTCTACAACTACAAATAATTGTCTCGGGTCGGGTCTAGAACACCAGACATCAGAAGTGATTACTTCTACCACTGCTCCATTTATCGGTGCACTCAGTAATCCTTTAGGATAAACTGGTAAGTATCATCATCATCATAAGCCCGTACTTAGAGACATGTTTAGCAGTGGTCGTTCATGTTCACTGCTGAACATGGGCCTCCTCCTGAGGGAGAGTTTTTGCCATGTTGTAACACACCAAGAAACGCTGCTGCCCATTCCTTGTTTTACGTTTGTTATAGATGTTGTTATTATAATCGGGACTAACGGCTTAACATGCTTTCCGAGGCACGGAGGGTAGCCCGTCTACCATCCAGACCCGAAAAGAAATCTTAGAATCTACACAAAGATTTGTCTGGCTTGGATATCGAAACCACAACTTCCAAGATCCGTAGCGTAGCGGTATTTGAAGTTGATAAGTATAATCATATTAATATTTCGTGCCATTACTACTACAAATTGTTACCAGAAGGTAAAATCTATAACGAGAAATATTTGCAGCTATTTTATGGGCCATCATTTATGAAGCTAACAAGTTGATTGGGTTATTGTTACCCTGTTGGGTTATTGACGGTTGCCACTTTTAGCAGTGATGGTGAAATGTCACCGTCATACATTGATATAGGTTGTTTATTATTGAAGAGAATGGGTTTTAATTGACCAATAGTAATAATAGGAAGCCGGTTCTATAGTCACGTATGCGCTCAAACATTACCCCACAGATAACCTTAAAATCGTCATTTTGTCACTTAAGCAGTTGAGAGATATATATAATTTTTGAGAGATGCCTTCTCAATTTTTTATTTTATTTTACTAGCACAATTGTGCTTAGTTAAAATTGCTTGTGTTACGAGTGGGTTCACGTCGGTAGTGCAATGGGTGGGAAACGAACCAGCGACCACAAGATCACAAGTCCGACGCCCTAGCCATTGGGCTCCGGCCGCTTATGTGTGGACACACAAAATGATTTTAGGGTCGTCTGTGTGGCAAAGTTTTACAGCTATCCACAGTCACTTCTCCTAAGTTGGGTCTCCACAGGTCTCTACAGAAAATGACACATTTTGCGATACAGTTCAGATATATAATATGCTTACCTAAAGTATTTAATACGTAGCTTCCATTCCTGAGGAAACTTCTTAACTAAATATAGCTTATGCTACTTCTGGATAACGTATCTTTCTAATTGTGAAAGATGTTTTTAAGTCAGCCCTATAGTACCGGAGCCTTTTGACTGCAAACAAACAAACTATCAAGTCTTTTCTCTTTATAATATTAGTATAGATGTCTTAATAACGGGCCAGTCATGTTATTGTTTTCCGGTATTCATTTTATACATTACACTTATTCAAGTTCGAGCATAATTGATCATGAGCCTCGTCTTTCCAAATCTTAGGGCTAGCCATGGTCTATGAGGGTTATTGCCTATCAAGCTTGGTGATTAACCTCGCTTGGATTGATGATCGCAGTAAGATGATAAATCAGTTTGAACCGATAGATGATGCTGCCCATTCGTAAGTCCCTTAGTCGCCTCTTATGGAACCCGTGGGATAAAATGGGGTGGTGATAGCCAGGTTCGTTGTGGGTTATTGACATAATCAACACGCTTGGTAGGCGGATCGCAGTTAGATGGCAAGTAACCTTGATCTAATAGATGCTGCTGCTCATCCCTCAGTTGTATATCCTCTAGTCGCCGCTTAAGACACCCATAAGGAAGAACTATTCTAAGCCGGTAACCAAGGCAATTCCAAATATTTACGGAATTTTACTAGATATTATTTATTAATATTATAATATGTTATTGGAAAATGATTACTGCTTGCAGAAATTGATCATTTATTTATTAAGAAAAAGATACGTCTTGTCAACATAGATGTAACCAACAGTCAATAATAATATGCCATTGCAAACAATCCCTTTCATTTGACGGCCTATCAAAAAATTTTGATCTCTTCACAAAGGATCAAGTGAACTCATCTGAGCACGTCTTTTCAAAGACGATCAATGTTTTGACACTTTGGATGGAATCAAACCTAAATTATATCTCTATGTTATCTCTCTGAGCATTTTATTTTTATAGTTGGAAGTTTGGTAATATTAAGCTTACGCTGCAATTGAATTCAGTACGTTATGTAACACCAAACAATACAATAAATTCGTTTTAGTCCGTAAGCTATTAAACCACATATTTTCGGTAAACATAGCAGTTTAACCGCTGATATGAGAATAAAAATCATATTTGTAGCAACACTTACCATAAATAATCTCAAATGCTCTTCATCTTTCTTATGGTCTGAGAGAGACGCACTAAACCTGAATGCGTCTCTTTTTTAGAAAAGGATCACATGTTAATTACTTTGTCCGAACTTATTGATGGTTTTAGACGGTGGAAACATGAATGCATTTATTTTACGTAACAGCAACCTGCACATGAAGTCTCCCTTGTAATCCTGTAAAGGACCTCAGTTCGTGGTGTTAACTAGGGGAGATATTGCCTTTATATTTTTGGGGGATTTATCTTTGGTCACTTCTACTGGACTGGAGATAATAGGCATGTTGTGGGCGTAGTCAATCTTCGAAGAACATATTTTTAAACAACTTTACAGATATTACCTTAAAGAGACAGTTGTAAAAGAACAAATAATAGTGTTCTACCTCAGTAAATAAAGTAAGTTGGTATATCTCTCTTCCAGAGCCGTTTGTTAGTGGTTTTGAATCGGCGGCGTGCGAACATCATTTGCGCGATTTAGGATAATTGAAAGTTGTAGATGGCACTGCTAGTAAGTATTTAGTTAGTTTAGTTTTTATGCGGCTACTTTAGGTAGCGCTATATAGTCATGATATTCTGTAAAAAAATAATTCAAGTATTTCTTTTGGCATTGTTTCCCAGCAGTTCTACTTCATAAAATTTCATTACAGTTCGAAAATTAAATTAACAAAATGAATAGGAGATATGCGACCAAACTTTACCCATGAATGTCTAAATGCCTGCTCAAAAATTGGCAACTTACCAGATAAGATTATATTAAATTATCATCAGCCCGTATAACGTCCACTGCTGAACATGGGACTCCTCTCGAGTGAGGATTTTTTCCATAGTCACGTTTGCAGGCGGGTTGGTGACCGCAGAATTATGTTGTAATATACAGGGAAACGCGCTGCCCGTTCCCTGGTATACGCTTATTATAGATGATGTTGTAAAAATCGGGGCCAACGGCTAACGTGCTTTCCGAAGCACGGAGGGTAGACCCTCAACCAACCAGACGCGGAAAGAAATCTTAGAATTTACACAAAGATTCCTTGTCCAGTGTAGGGATCGAACCCACGACCTCCTAGACTCAAAAAGAGACTTATTCCGCTACGCCACTTGAATTTCTATTACAAGAGTTTGCGCAAGACGGTGCCCACTATGGAGCTTGAACCTCGGCACCCCCCTCGTCCTCCTGACCCTTAGTTTGCAAAGAACCATCCGATGCCTTCATAGACCCGAAGTTTGAGAGGCTCGCTACCTGTAAAGAAGAGCGACATTTGCACAAAACTTTCCTAAAATACTAAAAGTTATAATCCCCCAATCTCATCGCCAGCAACCTGAGCCGAGGTCCAAGCCCTACAGGGGGCGCCCTTTTGCGCAGGAGCTTAGTTTGAAGTTTTTAAACAATTTATTAAGGCTTGAGCTCTGCTCGCCTTTATGCCCGGTGAAGTAGCAAAAGCATCATGGCTACCTACGAATGCCGATCCGCAAAAAAAAAAAAAAAATCTCGGCTCACGGCAGTTGCTAGCGGGGCGATACAGGAATGATGACTGATTTTTAGGGAAATTTTCGCATTTCTCACATTTACGATTCGCATCGGCCGTACGGCTCTGAACGGCTCCCGACGGACTGAGCAACAGAAACATGAACTGTAATTTCCTGTTTTAATTTCCGCCGATGGCTAACGAGTACCGGCCGGTATAAATCGTACCCTATTGTAATAATGTATTTAATAATATAATTATAATTTCTTCAAATTGTCAAACTTTGCATTTCTCCATTGGTTAATTCTACTACCTTTTTGCATTTTGGCATTGCCATAGTCGCGTAAAATAAAACTGTAAGTATCCATACAATTTTATTTGAAAATATCTATGGATGTTTTATTTGTGAATATTTTACTTAATATTCTGTGAATATTTCAAGCGTCTACCTGATGCCGTTAATAATAGCAAAAAACTGCAAAAAGTCACGATTATTAGATGGAAGGGCCACTTAAATATTCTATTTCATTTGCTGTTATAGCTATCACGCTTTATTAGATACAGACTGGTGGCAGACAAACGGACAGATAGCTGGACAAACAAACGGACAGACAGACGGACAGGCAGACGGACAGACAGATGGACAGACAGATGGACATACATACGGACAGACAGACGGACAGACAGATGGACGTACAGACGGACAGACAGATGGACAGACAGACGGAAAGACTGACGGACAGACAGATGGACGTACAGACCGACAGACAGATGGACAGACAGATGGACAGACTGACGGACAGACAGATGGACGTACAGACGGACAGACAGATGGACAGACAGATGGACAGACTGACGGACAGACAGATGGACGTACAGACGGACAGACAGATGGACAGACAGACGGACAGACCGACGGACAGACAGATGGACGTACAGACGGACAGACAGATCGACAGACAGACGGACAGACTGACGGACAGACAGATGGACATACAGACGGACAGACAGACGGACAGACAGACAGACGGACAGACAGACGGACAGACAGACGGACAGACAGATGGACGTACAGACGGACAGACTGACGGACAGACAGACGGACAGACAGATGGACGTACAGACGGACAGACAGATGGACAGACAGACGGACAGACTGACGGACAGACAGATGGAAGTACAGACGGACAGACAGATGGACAGACAGATGGACAGACTGACGGACAGACAGATGGACGTACAGACGGACAGACAGATGGACAGACAGACGGACAGACTGACGGACAGACAGATGGACGTACAGACGGACAGACAGATGGACAGACAGACGGACAGACCGACGGACAGACAGATGGACGTACAGACGGACAGACAGATCGACAGACAGACGGACAGACTGACGGACAGACAGATGGACATACAGACGGACAGACAGGCGGACAGACAGACGGACAGACAGACGGACAGACAGACGGACAGACAGATGGACGTACAAACGGACAGACTGACGGACAGACAGATGGACATAGAGACGGACAGACAGATGGACAGACAGACGGACAGACAGATGGACAGACAGACGGACAGACAGACGGTTGTACAGACAGACAGTAGCATAGCGGAGCCCTAGTAATAGGGCCCTTTTTTACCCTAAAAATAACTTTATAATTATGACCAACGTCAATAATTACTACCGATACTACCCTTCATAAATTCCACCCCACGTATTCATGTTTTATTTATATTGTATCTTTCAATTAAAGAAGCTGACAGTTTGTTAATAGGAGCCAAGTTTGCCGGTGCCGTGTGGTTTCCGGCTTAGAATAGACCACCCCATGTCCTCCCGTGGGTGTCGTAAAAGGCGACTAAGGGACATATAGCTGATGGATGGGCAGCAGCATCTATTAGCTCAAGGTTTACATCTTACTGCGATCACCAATCCGTCTGCCAAGCGTGGTGATTATGGCAATATCCCTCTACGATCCTGGCTTGCCAAGGTCTGTTAAGAGGAGGCCCATGTTCAGCAGTGGACGTCAACGGGCTGTTGATGATGATGATGATGAAGTTTGCCGGTGTCTTAGCTGTCTGGCTAAATAACTTTCATTTAGCCTGACGGCTTGACGTCGTAAATGACGCACTTTCCGATGGTTAATAAGAAAACGGAATAGAGATTGCAATCTCAACATTTTATGTATAAAGCTCTCGATATTAGTTTTTGATTGGAACGTGGGTGTTATGGATAAATAAGGAGTTGAAGGAGAACAGTGATGTGTATATGATTACCCCTTTTTAATATAGGGTGCTTTCAGTATAAATGCCATCCATTTAAGAGATATTGTGAGGTGCGAGCCGGATGATCTGTAATATAGGTTTACGCTTGTTATGTAAGTACCTACATTGGCATGCGTATGCACGGGCTGCGTACCGCCCTCGCGCCCCACCAAATACGATATTAAAGGCGGAAACATATTGTTAAAACGCGACGCGACCTGATGAAACGCGACGCATGTTGAGCCGAATCAAATGTATTGTGTTCTATAGACCAGAATCACACTATGAACACGTCCCGTCGCGTCGCGTTTTAATAATATGTTAATCAGTGTGATTCTAACTAACTTGTTTTAATGACGTGTCTTTGCTATAGATCCCGATCCCCGATCTATAACACAAAAGATCGCCAGGTTTTTTTAAACTGTAAAGGGGTTGGGAAAGCAGAAAGTTTAACAGAGCTGTAGCTGTAAGACTTTTAAAATAAAATATATTTGTATAATAAGCAGGCTATCTAACAGTGTAAGAATTTTTCAAATCGGACCAGTATTTCCTGAGATTGGCTACTTCAAGCAAACAAACTTAGCTTTATACAGTATTTAGTATAGATTAGTATAGAATTTAATGTTTAGTTTTTTTTAAAGACTACTATCGAATATAATACGCTGCAAAAATAAATCTCTGTGACGTGGGGGACTTTAAAAATATCCACGGGGCACCACTATATTATATTTTCAAGTTTGTCCCATTTCATAACAGAAATAGACGATACAAATCGATTGTTCATCATCATCAGCCCGTATAACGTTCACTGCTGAGCATGAGCCACCTCCCGAGGGACGGTATTTGCAAAAGTCACCACGCTCGGCAGGCGGGTTGGTGACCGCAGTATTATGTTGTACCACACAAGGAAATGCTGCCGCCCGTACCTTGATATACGATTATTATAGACTAGCTTCTGCCCGCGGCTTCGCACGCGTGGATTAAGTTTTTCTGTCATGAAACCCTTCATTTTCCAGAATGCAAAGTATGTGTTAATCAAGGTAATAAACTATAAATTTCATTCTAATCCTACTACTACTCCTACCCTAGTTAAAGTGAAGTTGAGATGCCAGAAATATTATAATATAGCTGGTGCCCGCGACTTCGTTCGCGTTGAAGTATGTAAAAGTAATTAATAAGTTTTTAAATCAAAGAATTTCTCTATAAACTACATTATTCGTTTTTCCCGTTGGGGCTAAAACAAACAATTGTTCAGCGCTACTCACTCGTGAACATGCAGTCACTCGCTGGCCGTGGGAAAAACAGTTAGATCTTGGATCCACTCCAGCAGCCTTAAGAGTTTGACCTTGGGATTTGTTAATGGTCATTGCGAAGCAGAGACTTATAGGAAACTGTGTGTGTTACGAGGGGTTGCTCAACCATAGATGCGGGAACTGAATTATTAAAAACTATATTCGCGGCCTGGGAAGATTCGAAGGAATCCTTAGGTATTTTCTGTGATCTGTCTAAGGCATTTGATTGCGTTCACCATGACACTCTGGTCAGGAAATTACACCGGTATGGCATTAGGAACCAGGCTCTCAATCTTCTGATTTCTTACATGGGCAGTAGAATTCAGAAGGTTGATATAAACGGTAAAATATCATCAGGCTCTGTTGTATCCATGGGCGTCCCGCAAGGCTCAATCCTGGGGCCATTTTTGTTTTTGGTGTATATAAATGACTTACCTTACTATGTAGGAAATAATCATGAGATAGTATTGTTTGCTGACGATACCTCCCTAACTTTTAAAATAAATAGACAGTTACGCAATTATGACGAAGTAAACAATGCAATCTCGAAGGTAGTCCATTGGTTTAATGTTAATAATTTACTTTTAAATGAAAACAAAACCAAAGTCATTAAATTTTCTACACCTAATGTAAAACAAATTGACACGAATGTAAAAATAAATGGTATTCGGTTGGAGCCAGTGGAGTCAACTGTTTTTTTGGGAATAACTATTGACTCCAAATTACAATGGGGCCCACATATTGCGAAACTGTCAGGGAAACTTAGCTCTGCGGCCTATGCTGTTAAAACAATGAGACGACTCACTGATGTGGATACTGCTAGAATGGTTTACTTTAGTTATTTTCATAGTGTAATGTCTTATGGGATTCTTCTATGGGGAAACTGTGCGGACATTGACACCATTTTTGTACTACAGAAAAGAGCTGTACGGTCCATATATAAACTTGGTCCGCGAGTTTCCCTACGGGAGAAATTCAAAGAGACTAATATTCTTACAGTCGCATCACAATATGTATATGAAAACCTTTTATATGTTCATAAGAATATTGAAAGTTTTAAGAAAAAAAGCGACACTCATAATGTTAATACTAGAACTAAGCATAATCTTGTTTTACATGCTACACGTCTCCACAAAATAAGCAATTCTTTTATGGGGCAATGTATACGCTTCTACAACAAACTTCCTAGTAATGTTAGAGATCTGTCTATAAACAAGTTTAAACGATATGTGAAAGATAAATTATGTAAAAAAGCTTATTACAAAATTTCAGATTATGTCAATGACAAAACAGCTTGGGAATAGTTGGGAGTGAGTTGCTCTAAAACAATACTGCTTTATTAATAATTGTAAAATCAAATTTATTTAAAAAAGGATTCCTCTGAGTTTCTTGCCAGTTCTTCTCAGAGTTGCCACGTCCAGAACTGGTGGTAGTAAAAGAATGGGACGCATCATAAGAACATGATTTAAAATATTTTAAACGTGTCTATATGAATAAAGAATTTTTGACTTTGACTTTGACTTTGACTTAAATTCGAACGGGAAATTGTTGGGAATGAGTGGAATTCTTGGTATAAAAACGGTTTCGCCCACACCACATCCAGTGAGAATCTCAGCATGTATTAAATTTATCTGCAAAGCACTTACTTTAAGTCGGGTGCCATTGCATAATTTGGGTGGAGTTAGATTTCTCAAAAGCATTATGGGCACTCCGACTTTCAGTGTGATTTTATGTACAGGAAGGCCACTCGCTGTTAGAGAGCTCAAAAACTCTACTGAGTAGTTTGTAGCATCGTTTTCGTTTACAACGCTGTTAAAGGACGTGTAAACCACTTCATCTCCAACAATACCTGCCAAAATGTTTTTTGGTGTAAGTATGGCGCGTTCACATAACCAAGAATTATCATGATGCAGAATACTTGAAACGTCTCCAAACACTGAATTTATCAGCTCATCATCGGACGACACAACTCTGCCTAAAACTTCGGGAATTACAACTTGTCCTTCATCTTCAGGAAGAGTACCCTCTCCAATTTCCAAAAGAATATTAGAAAATGCTTGTGCCTGAGAATTTCCGCCTAGTTGTGCTCTCATGTTTATTGTAAGACGCAATTTTTTTATGAGGCCATAGATTTGACCGTTTCAATGACGCATTGATTTCATCGGCTCTGGTTCCTCGAGTAACAACCGGAAGAGTTTGCTGGAAATAGCCAGAGAACAGTACCGTCACATTCCTCATTGGACTATCGTTTCGGCGAATGTCCCGCAGTGTTCTATCCACGGCTTCAACAGCTTTTTTATTTTTTATTTGCATTGTGCATTCATCCCAAACGATAAGACAGCATTCCTGAAACACCTTTGCTTTATCGCAGTTTCTTGTAACTGCACATGTTGGTGTTTCAGTGCTGTCTATATCGATTGGGATTTTGAACATCGTGTTTTACCACCGGGAAGAAGTGTAGCTGCGATTCCGGAAGTTGCTACAGCCAAAGCTATCTTACCTTGTCGCCTGAATTCAGCAAGAATCGCTTTTGTTAGGTAGGTCTTTCCAGTACCACCTGGAGCATCTAGGAAGAATATCTTCCCTTCATTGTTAAGTACGCTTTGGACGACGATGTGAAATATTTCCCTTTGTTCTGGTGCAAATTTTGTAAATTGTCATTTACTACAGCGGTAAGGTCAGTGGAGCTATAGTTTATCTCCGTAGCATACTCACGATAGATACGCGGTTGATCAGGTATCATTTGGGGAGAAGGAAGACTGAAGTCACTCAAAGATTTACCACCAATTGATAAAAGGATCTCCTGAATATAACAAAGGGAACTATTAATTACTCTTTCGTCATTTGGATCAATTTCTTGATTTAAATTGCTCCTCAGAGAATGATGGAAGTCTTCAGAAAGATACGTCTTATACTTTTCTCATAACATTAAAGGGTCTGAAATACCACAGAACACTAACATGATAGCAAATAGGTGATTATTTGTTTCCTGTGTTCAAGTCCAGATAACAATCACTTGATTAAAAAAATAGTTCCATTAAAATCGGTTCAAAACAATCAAACTTCAATTTTCTGCCTACCCTCTAAGTCAGGTGGCGTGATTAGTTTTACTCCAGGTAAAACTCAGTCGAACAAAAAAAACTGTCAAAATCGGTTAAAAGCAATCAAAATTCAATTCCCTGCCTACCCCCTAAGTCAATTGGCGCGATTATTTATATCCTAGTTTACAGTCCAGGTAATACTCTGTCAAATAAAAAAAGTTCCATCAAAATCGGTCCAGTAGATTCTGAGATTAGCCCGGACAGACAGACAGACAGAAAGACAGATAGACAGACAGACAGACAGACAAAAATTCTAAAAATGGTTGTTTTGGCTTCTATTGCTATAATTAAGACCCCCTGTAACGGTTTTTCATAAAAATCTTCAATGTACAGACATCGACCACTTACAGTTTTATTATATGTATATAGATATAGATGATGTTATAACAATCAGGACCAAAGGCTTAACGTGCTTTCCGAGGCACGTAGGGTAGTCCCTCAATTAACCAGACCCGGAAAGAAATCTAAGAATTTACCCAAAGATTTCAAATCGTGGGGATCGAACCCACGACCTCCAAGATTGAAAGCGAGCCAAATACCACTACGCTACTACGGTTGTCTCACTGAATCGATTATTGACTCACTGAATATTCAGTAGTAAACTGAAAATATCTCGCATACTTTCCCACCAGCCGACCCTATAGCTTTCTCGAAGCTTCTTTTTGCTTTGCAATATTTTTTCTGTATAAACACAACTGAATAAACAACAAAACTTAACAGTTTTAAATATTAACTTTTGACTATTTGTTATTATGCGATTGAAGAGAAATCTGTCCTGGGTACATTTGGGTGCGCAAGATAGTGACAATTATTAAAGTATTATTTATTATATAATAGCATTTATTGTCATAATATAATTATTATTATACTTGTATCTAAACTAATATATATATATCGCACACCTAGATGAAGACTCCGCTAACTCAAAAAGTACGAGTTTTGAGTTAGTAGCTTTGATATATTTCTTATATACTCTAAAAACAGATTTTCGTTATTTCTGAAAAATGAGGTTTTTTGAGTTGCCGGAGTCTTCATCTAGGGGTGCGATATATATTTTTTTGTTAAAGATTACTAGCAGAATTTTGTAGTCTACTAGTATTCTTGTTAACCCCTCGTGCGTAAAAGGTGACTAATGACATACGACTGATGAATGGGCAACAATATCTATCAGTTCAAGGTTCCTTACCATGTTACTGTTATCACCATTCCGCCTTTTTTTTTTGTTGTCCGGCGGGACTTGCTTTTACGCATTCCCACCGCCGCCGCGCCGCTGCAGCGTATTCGCGCGCTGGCGGTGGGATATGTGGGACTCGCCCTCTCCATAGCGTGGTATGCTAAACTCATACCGCGATGAGAGGACCCTACACCACTTAAACCCCCCGGACACTCCTTCGATCCGCCGTTGGCGGGGGCCGGGTACGCATAAGCAATCCGGCCCATCACCATTCCGCCTGCCAAGCGTGGTGATTACGGCAATAGCCTTTAATTGCCCCGTTTCAGCAGTGTACGTGAACGGGCTGTGGATCAACCATAATAATAAATTCTGTCTTACAAACTTAAAACATGACCTTATTTTTATTTATAATTAAATTATGAAACTAAAATAGCACTAAGGTATTTGCCACATACACTTGTACGTGTCAGAATTACAATGTGTAAGACTAAATCTAACAGAAATATCACTTTAGTAGCTAAAAACCACGTATATATACGACTCATAATGCGAAGCATTGAATCAGAGAGTGCTCAACTACCGAAAAAATCGTTTTGCCTTGGTTCCGCGACTATTTAATTAATTTATCGATTGGTAATCCACGTAATCTCCTCAAACTGCGCACCATTTTATACATAAATTAATGGAGAATAATTCTGTCACTAGTAAAAATTGATTTAAGATAACAGAACCGGAAAAAGAAATAGAAATAGAAAAAAAAACCCGTCAATCAACACTTTTTTTCGTTTGAAACACGATAGCTGGCGTAAAAATTAATTAATCTAATTTTTTTTTTTTGCTTTAGATCTGCTATGCGGAGATTGGTATTGAAAATGGTTATCTTATTTAGCGCCGTTGAATTGTTATTAACGAAAAACTAAAATTAACAAATAATACACGAGTGCTTATATACCTACCTAATATATTAGTAAATATTTTTTTTATTTTAACGAGTTATAAGGAATATATATTTATTAATATTTTCTTCTTTTCGTAGAACAAATGAGCATTATGAGTCGTGCACATTTGGATTTTCCAATTTTTTTGATCTTCACAGACTTTATGATCCGTCCGTTTGTCTGTCTTGAGATATATGACAAATATACCTACACATTATCGTAATATAGTAATAAATTAACGTCTAAGAATCCGGCCTGGGTCTAAGCGACATCCGCTTGAGGGCACCCTTCGTGGACCAACAACGCTAAAGGTGCTACTGGAGTTAAGAGTAGAAAAAATAGATAAATACAAAAATAAAACGAAATTTATATTATGTTATTTCTTGCATCCGAAAACAGGTTCTTTTAAAAGAACGTGGAAGGCCGGATATTTCGATGCCTAGTTATAAAACCTTTGCGTGATACGAACAGTTAAGTCTTTGAGCCATAGACATTCAGTTACGAACAACAATAATTTTCGTAGTCATTTTGGGGTTATTTTATGTCTTCAACATAACATTCATACTAAGTGAACAATATTACAATTCTATATTTCTCGTATTATAGAAAATAAACAGGTATTTATCTTTTAATGTTGGCAAATAAAATAATCCGAATTACGCGTTTTTAAAATCCCATTTTATTTATTTATACTTTATTGGACAGAGTAAATTACATGAAATAAATTGTATAAATTGGAAACAACATATACAAAGGCGAGCTTAATTCAATTATGAATTCCAGCATACCTTTAGGAAAGAGATACATGATAATGAGTGCATAGCAAGTGTACAACAGATTTAATACCAATAATTTTTACCAAATTGGTAAATTCATATATATAAACATACACATTAATAGTTACATATTATACAACTACATACTAATAAATATGCCTGCTATTTATAATAAACTACATATACTAACTTATATGTCCATATTACATAAATTAATGAGACAAAAAGTACTCCCTTGTTCTTTTCTCTCATCCTATGTTCTCCGTCTATAAAAATCAATTGCTTGAATATCTGATACGGTGTTTAATTACTACGGTGGGACATAGCATATGTCGAAAGACACTAAGCTCGTGGTTCATAAGCGGCTGTAGCCCAGCTATAGCCTAATGGCTATGGCGTCGAACTTGTGATATTGTAGTCGCCGGTTCGATCCCCACCCATTGCACTACCGACGTGAACCCACTTGTATCACAAGCATTATAGCTTAGCACCAGGGGTTAACAAGAATACTAGTAGACTGGAGAACTCAGCTAGAAATCTTTAAAAACGTCTACATTCTCGAGGCACGCGCACCACAATGCATGATGTTTTTTTAAAAATGTGCTAGCAATTTATCTGTAATAAATAGTACTCAATCTACGTTTTTTAATGGCGGCTAATATGTTATGGAGTCCGAATGTTTTCCCATGAACTAATATTAACTGCTCACCCACGCATTGCGTCATAGTAAATGGCAATACAAACAATACTTCAATCAAAGTAGTTTCTTTACGTTAAGCGTTCTTCATTTATGTGGGACGTGAATCGGTGAATTATTACGTAAAATTGGATTGAGTGTCGCGTGGAAGTTGTTATAGCTGTAATAAACATGACAAATCACCCGTTTTTACCACGGAAATTAACCGTGCTGATAAATGATTAGCATTATTTAATTGAAATTTATGTGGTTTATTCAAAACTAGAGTAGCTTTTTTATTTCTGGTGGACATAAAAAAAACATATTATGGCAGTTAGTCACGTTTACATTCATACATACATAAGCTCACGCCTGTTTCCCAGCGGGGTAGACAGAGACAATGGACCTCCACTTGCTACGATCCCTACACACATCTTTCCCTTCATTCACTCTCATTCCATTCTTCATTTTAAAGCACGTCGGTCTACATAACTAAAATATACACTTACACTTGTGAATATACACTTTGACCCAGTGCCATAGAAATACCTAAAACAGCAGTTGCTTGAATCCCCAAAAATCTCTTAAAATCGTAATTTCTCAATAAGCCAGCGACCGCCTTGAGACGAGGTCCAAGTCACACAGGCCCACACTCTTGCGCAGGTTGCTAAGTGTTTAACTCTTAAACCATATAGTAAAGCTATAAAGCTTTCTGCTCAGTGAATTAGCAAAAGCCTTGTGACTATCTACATACAAGCTGTTGCTATTGCTATGTCCATCAGAAAAAAGTGCCATAGAGAAGCAAATAATATTAGCATTAAAAAAAAATAGTCGAATGTACTAAAATATTTTTGAATATTATTCTTCTTTACTTGACTTCAACTGCCCCTCCACTGCTGAACATGGGCTTCCTCCTATCTAGGCTTGGTAAGCCAGGGTCGTTGAAGAACATTACCATAATCAACGCTTGGCATGCGGTTATTTTATCGCAGTATGATAAACTACTTACTACTAGTTACTGTTACCTGTTAGATACTGCAGCTGCTGCCCATCCATCAGGTGTATGTCTCTTAGAACACCCACAGAAAGACATGGGGTGCTGTGGTGCTCTAAAGCTTGTATATGGTAAAATGGTAATCATCATCAGCCCATATAAAGTCCACTGCTAAACACGGGCCTTCTTCCGATGGCGGGCTTTTGCCATAGTCACCACGCTTGGCAGGCGGATTGGTGACCGCATTGTTATGTTGTAATACACAGGGTAACTCTGCTGCCCGTTCCCTGGTTCGTTTGTTCAAAATGATGTTATAACAATCGGGACCAACGGCTTAACGTGCTTTCCGAGGCACAGAGGGTAGTGCCTCAACCAACCAGACCCGGACAAAAATCTTAGAATTTACACAAAGATTTCTTGTCCGGTGTGGGGATCGAACCCATGACCTCCGAGATTTAAAGCGAGCAAGTTACCGCTACGCTTCGGAAGTTGTATGTGTAATGGTAAAATAACACGATACCTACTTAAGAGATGATAAGGCGAAATTCATGGCGAACAAATCCAAAACAATGACAGGGCTTTATAGACTTAATACCATATTTCTTTATTCAAAACTGTTTGGAATTGATGAAACGCATATTTATAATTCGTTCTTTTGACTATTTTATTTTATTAGAAATTATTTTAACATTTTCTTCTTCTAGTTATTTTTACGTTATAACATTTCGGGTCATTCTTGATTCGGATTTATCATCTTGTAATACCGCATGCTGATGACAGTAATAAGAATGAAGAATAAAAAATATATAATAATATATTAGATTTAGATTAGTAAAAAAATTGGACACGTATTTTTTTATTTATCAAATTAATAAAACTTTACAAATATGCAGAGCAACGACAAACTATAAAGTTCAGGAGAAGGGGGTTGTGACACAGCGCGTTGCATCATCGTCACTTTTGTTTGAGGAACGAAAAAAAATACGTGTCCAATATTTTTTGGTAATCTAACTGATTTCGAAACATTCGGCAACAATTCTATAAATCGGCTGGAATTTGTGATTTTGGCGTAAAAATGCGTACCTAAGTAGGTAGTTACGCTATTTCGCTCACACTTTTCATTCATATTTGATTGCGGCCAGTATTATAAGCACCTATTTTAACTAACGCAACGTAACTACCTAATAAGGTACGTATTTTTATCGTCATGATTTTCACTCTATGTCTGAAAAAATATATATAAAACAACTATGCCATAGACATCTATTTCATATACATAACACGCCCTATTATTTTCAAGACTGTCAAAAAAGTCACCCAGTATAAAGCTGAAGAGCTTGTTTGTTTGAATTAACGCGCTAATTTCAGGAACTACCGGCCCGACATAAAAAAATATTTCACTTAGATATCCAATTAATAGAGGAATGCTATAGGCTGTATTTAATTATCATGTTCGTACGAAAATGGGAGTTACCCGCATGAAACCGGTGCGGGAAGCTTGTTTGTATTATGGATGTTGTCACGGTGCCCTCATATCAACATTTTGCTAAAAGCCAGGCTATATTTAAAATCAAATCTATTGAACCGTAACTAATTGATTTGTATAAAGAGCGTGTGCGTTGGTAGTGATTTTTTCAATTTTAGAGACTAACTTATACGTATCGTTCGCGAAACATGAGACGAAATATCAGGGAGTGTCTAGAAAACAGTCACTCACTTTTTTCAATATACTGGTTAGACTTTTTTACCGTCTTGATAATAATATGGCATCCGTGTGTATCCTTATTACCTATATTATTGTTACTATTTAATCCATTTTTTTATATTCTACTTTTGTTGTTACTATTTTATGTTTGTTATTTTTATTTTATGTTTATTACTATTGTATGTTCCATAAATGATTTTTCTTTCTTTCCGATTTTTTTCTTTCTTTCAAAATATGGTGTGTTGTGTATAGTCAATCGAATCTATTGACCACAGAATATTTATACTAGTATTTTGGTAATTAGAGTTTTAAAAAGCTTATAAATGACTTAAAATAAATACACCCCGTGCCCACCATGTGCGTGCATAATAATAAAAAAGGTGCCTATAATACCGAGGCCGCAATCACACATGAATGAAAAGAGTGTGCGAAATAGCGTAACTATCTACTTAGGTACGCATTTTTAACGTTACGATTTTCACTCTATACCATTACAAAAAATAAAATGATAAAATAACTATGCCTTAGACATCTATTTCATATACACATCACGCCCTATTATTATCAAGACGGTTAAAAATCACCCAGTATGTATAGCTAATACTGACAAAGGAAAAAAAAATAGTCTTCCTCTTTCAAGTCCAGTCTTTCTTTTTCATATACATAATTAAAACTTTACAAGTATTTTTTGAGGAAAGATTTCATGATATGTTAAGAATAAACGCAAAACTACTTGGCAGGTGTCGATAACTTATACCAATATTTTTCAACCTGTGGGTCGGCCCCCGAGGGGGTCGCAGAGTCAGACTCGGGGAGTCACCAGTAAAAAAAATTATCAACTTACATCGTGCTTATTTTCTTATTTTCAAGTCTCGCAAATTATTATTAAAAAAATTGTCTTTTAAATTATATATAGTTAATTATGAAGTTCTCGAAACTGGAGCTACGCGGATAAAACCGCGCGCGGAAAGATAGTTGAGTAGGTATAAAACGAAAAGCAAGTCATTTAAGATTTTTCAAGATTTATTTTTATAAGTCAACTTTATAGTATTTTATTCTTGGTCTTAAGAAATATCCTGTAGTTTCATAAATTAACTCAATACCTAATTTGTCCTTCATCATCAGCCCGTATAATAGTCTAGTCAACAAGTTCAAATTGGTGAAAAATAGTGATAAAGCTCCTAAAAATATGAGTGATACCTCATTGGATTCGGAATGACGTCTAGAAAAATGTTTTCGAAGGAATAATTAGCACGCAAAAAATTACAAAAGTTATTAACAAATTAAGTTGCAAAAAAAAAAAGGATTTCATTGATTGTCAATAACTCCGAAACTATTCATATTTAAGAAATTTTAAAAAAAGCATCTTAATGAAGAACAAATTTCCAATAAAAAAGTCCTAACTCTCGGAGTTCTATCTCCATTATTTATAATTTTAATTTAACGCTGAAAATAGGACTCCACGCGGCTGTTACGGCATGCGCGCGCCACCTAAAAAGTGAGTACCCCACAGAAAATATATTTTTTATAGTATTAAATATCAATAAAAAAAATTGAATTAATTATTGTGTATTTTGAACGCTTGAATGAAAAAATTCCCGTTGGAAAAAAGTTTTAAAATTCATTTTTCAACAAGTTAGGATATTGTTTATTAGCATAATTTTTTCGGGACTTCGTCTTCATTGTAGGTAATAAAAAATGTTTAAATAATTGCTCTAAAAATCTTTCGCTTCTTGGAGGCCTTATTATATATATACTCAGTAGGATCAAGTTATTAAAGTTTTCAAAAATTGTTTATTTTGTTAATTATAATTCTTTTAAGTGAACAACAAAACAGAGATTTGTAAAAATTCAAAGTTTTTAAAAATTGTTTATTAACAAAATAAACAATTTTCAAAAACTTTAATAACTTGATCCTACTGAGTATATATTTAATAAGGCCTCCAAGAAGCGAAAGATTTTTAGAGCAATTATTTAAACATTTTTTATTACCTACAATGAAGACGAAGTATGAATAGTTTCGGAGTTATTGACAATCAATGAAATCCTTTTTTTTTGGCAACTTAATTTGTTAATAACTTTTGTAATTTTTTGCGTGCTAATTATTCCTTCGAAAACATTTTTCTAGACGTCATTCCGAATCCAATCCACTCATATTTTTAGGAGCTTTATCACTATTTTTCACCAATTTGAACTTGTTGACTAGACTATAATGTCCACTGCTGAACTTGGACCTCCTCCCAAGGCAGGGTATTTGCCATAGTCACGACGCTTGGCAGGCGCTTGTACGTTGAAACGCTGCTGCCCGTTCCTTGATATACGATTATTATAGATGATGTTATAACAATTGGGACCAACGGCTTAACGTGCTTTCCAAGGCACGGAGGGTAGGCCCTCAACAACCAAACCCGGAAAGAAATCTTATAATTTACACAAGGACATACTGTCCGGCGTGGGGATCGAACCCACGACCTCCGACATTTAAAGCGAGCCAAATACCGCTACGCTACGGAGGTTTTATTTGTCTTTATGTTAATTAATTATATATGCATAATTATATCTTAATGAGATGTACCATTGTTCGGACAGAACAAAGCCTTTTATAGTACCTACTTGTCTGATGCATTTTCACTATATTATTATGGTATTATAGATAGATATACATAATTAGTAAAGATAATAAAGACCTTAGTCATTAGTAATATTACCACAAATGGTATCCATACGTGAATTGAAAAACTAAAAAACACGACTGCGTTTTTATGTAATTTTTTGTTACGCAAAAATTTTAATTTGGCGAAAATATAGGTTACCGGCATTTTGTTTTTTTTTTTTTTCATGAATTACGAAAACATGAATCTAAAGACATCTTTTAAGCTAAAATCTATCAAACTGTTTAGTCTACAGAGCGAGCCAAGCATTTTAATATAGCGCCTAAAATCCGCCATTTTTTATTTTTTTATTTTGATAAGCCCATTGTCACTCTCATAGTAAACACGAATCTAACGACACCTCTCAAGCTAAAATCCATCAAGCCGTTCAGGCTGCAGTGCGTGCCAAACAATTATACATACATACATACTCTCGAAAAACATAACCGTCCTTCTGGCGGATTTTTTACCCGACTGGTAAAAAATATAATTCTCGTTAACATCAGATGGTATACACAGAATTACTTTCAGGTTTTTTTTAACTTTCTGATTATGTTTTATCCAAAATGAACGAGAATTTGAATAAAATCATCACAAAATCTGGCTTTGCTTCCATGCACCGCAGATGAGAGTGACTTCCCTCGCGCTTGTATTCCAAATCGGAATACAATTTTATTTTATGTATGAAAAATTAAAACTTGACTTGGCTGTGCTCCCAGATTGATTAATTTACTGAAATTTCTTAAATAACGTAGTAATTTTTCTATGTACCACTGTAAATTTTTGTTCCTAAAAATTGACACGACAAAGATTAATCGAATCTGACATTAAACTTTTAAAATAGACATGTGTTTAAAAAAAACAAAAACTGCCAACAATGATGACAAAATGAGCTCTATTGCCTTTCAATACAAGATAATTCAGCATGAAGGAACGAGAGCCCCTACCACAGGTGTAACGTTATTTAAATCTGTTATTTATAAAGCTATTGAAAAAGTACATACATAGATTGATTTTACCAAAATATCGCTGAGTATCACGGTGCCTTTATTTAGCATCTTAAGGCGCTGTACTTAGTCAAAATAGGCTTCACAAAACAGTTTTTTAGCCAAATGTTTACATTTTAGAGCAGCTAAAAAAATATATGTTAATCTTGATCATTGTGTTCAAAACACGTTTTCGGTAAATTTTCTCGATAAAAAAAACCCATAAAATAACCATTTAAATTGAAATTGTAGCAATTGTAACTGTATTATTTATAAACAAATCTTGATAATATTAATAACAGTGGTTGCGCCATCGCGGCGTCTCTTCGCTTCTCTTTCATTTCTACGCGGAGCAACAGTGACAAAACTAATACGTAAAAGTCGTCTATTCACCGCGCCTTAAATAAAAAAAATCATTATCAAAAGTTTCATCTTAAAAGTCATTCTAAAACACACAATTCAACAAGTATTTCACACATAATTATGAATACTTTTTATAGAACAAGTTTGTAATAAAATAATCTTTACAATAAACATTCTGACTTTAATAGATTTAACCGACAAATAGATTACATATTTAATGGTAATATTTTTGTTCAATTTGTTTAAATATGATATTATATATAAACGTAACGTAAACATAAATATATGTGTAGCTGAAACATTGATAACCTCTGTGGCGTAGCGGCATGAGTTTTGCTTTAAGTCTCTAAGGTCTTGGGTTCGATATTTTTGTGTAGATTCGTAAGACCTTTCCCGGATCTGTTAGGTTGAGGGGCTCTCCCCTCTCCGTGTCTCAGCAATTCAATTCAATTCAATTCAAAATACATTTATTCCGTAAAAATGGTTACATTTGTTTGGAATGGTCATATTTTATCTCCTACCGTGCAGTGCGTGACGTGGCGACTTAAGTGTGGAAAGCACGTGAAACATTTCTTTGTGTGCTACAACATGTTACTACGTGTTTAAATAAAATTTGCCCGCTATTCTCGCACTAGGGAAATAAATCCCTATGTCGCCACCCATACAAACACATAATTTATGGAGACAAAACACACCTAGTTTCAGAACAACTATTTATAGTTCTCATAAGCAATTGACCCCGGTGGGAATCGAACCCAAAACACCAGGTCGTCATTATGAAACGTCATGTTTATGTGATTTTAGAGACGCTTTTAGCATACCAAACAGTTAAATGCTAAACTGCGATGCTCAAACCGACTGAAGTATATTGCTTAAATGCAAATAGCCAATTTATTATAATTGAAATGCTGTAAATAGCAATATAATACTGAAGCCATATGTTATGAAATTACCAGTTGGTTAAATAACAACACCATTATAGGTAACATCGTAAGCAAATTGAGTAAAAGCTATTTGTGTGCTTGTAATTCAATTTGGCGGCCCAATTTGCTTTTAGTGAATAAATTTTAACAGTATTTTTATTGGAATTTGAAGCAATTACCGTCATTAAACTAGTAATAGTTAAAGTAAATGATTATAGAAATTTGAAATGTTTCTGCTTTATCTATGCAGTAGGTGTGAGTTTCTTGACACATTAGAAGTGAGTTGCTCTGAAACAATACTGCTTTATTATTAACTAGCTTCCCGCGCGCGGTTTCACCCGTGTAAATCCCGTTCCCGTGGGAACTCCATAATTAAAAATAGCCTATGTCACTCAGGGTTAATGTAGCTTACTAATGGTGACGTTTGGCAGGAGGGTTCATGACCGCATTATTATGTTGTAGCATACAAGGAAATGCTGCTACCCATTCCCTAATATATGCTTGTTATTTATTTATTTGTATAACATACAAATTAATAAAAGAATGACAAAACCACGGAATCATCGCATATCTCTGAATATAAAAACAAAACAAATGATAAGTAGCAAACGTTACGGTCACCCTATTAAATTATGTAAAGCAAACGCTTGCGACCTATATATGGCACGTGGTGCCATCTATTGTCGGAAACTTTGAACTAATAAGTAAAACATTTCTCAAGTGCATTTTAAATGCAGTATTGGTCGTGCGAAACTTAATAAACTTATTTGTATTGATACATTGTACTTTTTTTTTATAGACTCCGACCAGAGGCCTGAGTCTACTATCGTAATAGTGTGTCGTGGAACTGTCACTGACGTCTCGATGGTCGGTTTTATGCACATTTGGTTATCTACTAATCCAAAAGACAAATAATACCGACCATCGAGACGTCAGTGACAGTTCCACGACACACCATTGTGATAGTAGACTCAGGCCCCTGATAACCGTGGTTCAAAATAAAAATTGTGTAACAAAATCCACAACATAATCTCGAAAAGAACCCTTTTCTCAGTGTTAATTAGTTACAATGATTGTTTTGGAGTTGAATTTGACTTTTTAGCTACCACCAGTTCAAACAGTACAAGATTAAACATTTAATTCTTTTCCCGGAGTATTTATGAAATAATAATTAACATTACCAAACCAATTAACGTTTTTTGTATGCCTCAAATGTTTAATTAATCTTCCGAGAAATTAAGCAAAGCAAAACGTTATGTTTATGAATAATAAAGAAATTAGCTGGAACAAAAGAGACGGACAGGGAAAATGAAGTGCTTATTGTATCGTTTAGTATACCACGTTCATTCTTTTCGTATCTCTGTTTATTCATTTACATCAAATGAAACTTGTTTTTTTAGAAACAAGCAACAACAAATTTTACTGTGATTTTACAAAAAAGAAGAACGTTTCATGAATCGTCAACAAAGCAATATACACTTCATGTTAATAGCTTTTTATATTAAATTTCTCATTCCATATTCTTGCATCGAATAGGTTTCACTTATTTTAAATTGTACTGTCTTATTTTAGTAACTTAATTTCTAAGTCATTTCATAAAAAACTGAAACAATCATACTTTTCCCTTTTGTCAAAACAACTCCCGCACTAGATAAATTAATCCCTATGTCACAGGGTACTTCACAAACTCTAAATTCACGCACACAAATCACACCCAGACTCTGAACAATTATTCGTAGTTCACACAAACAATGAACTACAACAAAAATCTTGTTCCATGCAAATAAAATTTTACCAAAAAAAATACACAACCTATATTTTACCTTTCATACTAGAAACCTGACATTTTAATTATATAATAATATTCTCTTGGCACCCAGCCCGAGCGTTAGGGAAGAATTTTTCAAAATTAAGCCCCTGAATGGTTGAAATGGGATATCGGAGGGAGTTAGTACGAGATCTAAATCTACGTGGACCAAGTTACGGGCATAATATTTTACATAGACGACTTATTGCGAATTTGGGCAAAAACATAGCAAAGGCCTTATATAAATCATAATATTCCAGTCTCTCGGGATCACTGAGTAAAGGTACTTTATGCCCTTCGGAGGTGAATGTCGATTTATAGCAGTATCGAAGAAATATAGGTAACTTGTGATTTGGGAAATGCTAGGACTATACAATTTATATGTTTAGCTTTCCGCACGTGGTTTTCACCGCACCGCATCCTCGATAAATAGGCTATGTAACACTGAAATATTTTTCTAATCGGACCAATAGTCCCTGAGTTTAGCACGTTACAGGCAAACAAACAAACTCTTCAGCTTTATATATTAGTCATGGATAAAGGTACAAGTTGGTAGCGGACGACATGAAGCTGCAGCAAACGACGTGTCGCAGCGACACTACTGGTTTCTATGTATTTCCCTTCGCAGTTAGCGACATGAAGCTAGCGACGCGTCATAGAAATACATAGAAACCAGTAGTTTAAGAACCAGTTTAAGCCTTTGTAAACATTTGTTATGAGTACTCTTCAAACCTTAAATGAAAAAAGTGATAGTGTAAAAAATAAAACTAATTATTTTAACAAAACTAATGTTACGAAAAACAATAAGTAAGAATACAATAAATATTATAAACGCGAATATATAACGCACAAATAATCTTAAGAAAGACCATAATATTTAAATCGTTTTATTTTTTGTATGAAAACATAAAATTCATTATTACACAAGAATGTCTTCACATATGCAATCACAGCATGCAAACTCTAGTACTTTATTATTTTTAAAACCGCCAATATATTTGCATAATGCTGGGGGATAATGCTGTTCGCATCCGTGGGCTTTAGCTCTAGTTACCCACACGTGTCCCCTGGGTAGCGCCAAATGAACAGCACATCTGGTGGTAGGTTTCGACCGCGGTTTGTCACCACCCTCAAGGCAAAGCCATGCCGCCAAGTGATTTTTGTCGCGTTCCGGCATGTTGCCTTGAGTAGCCATCGTGGAAGGAGAGTCTGGGCAGTTGTGTGGTATTGCGAACCGGTTCTGGTGCTGCGTGGTGTCTGTGCTGGGTGACTGTTCGCGGAGGGTAGCGGGATCCTAAGCACGGTCTTCCGCAGGCCGACCGCAGGTAGTAGGGGGCCCAATTAGTAGGAAAGCCACCTATGAAAGGCTGCCCCGCCAACTAGCGAAAAATCCCAGGATGCGTCACCGTGCCGGTTGGCGACCGGATGCCCTCGCATCCGGTCGCCCGTTGAACATCTCTGGGGGGGTTAGGGCGTCCCCGCGCGCTCCAGATCAGTCTCCCGTCGGTGCAGCATTACGAATGTATTGCGCGGTACTCGCTCTTGCTATACCTCGCCCAACTGTCCCTTTCCTGCGTGTCTGTTCGCCATCAAAAATTAAATGAATACAAAAAATAGGAAACTGGTAAAACAGCGGTTGCACTCCCTCGCACTAAAAGTGCACCTCTCTAACATCCGAGGTCTGCACTCCAATCTCATCCCGGTCCATCACCACCTTGAGACCGAAAAACCACATCTGCTGTTCCTCACGGAGACACAAATCAGATGTCCAGCTCACGCAGCGTACTTGCGCTACCCAGGGTACACCCTGGAGCACAATTTTAAGCCACGCGCTGGCGCGATGTCATCTGTTTTCGACGTCTCCGTAACATTGAGGATTCCAGTTTCTCCGTATTATGGGTTCTGATGGACACTGGCTTGGAGCAGATACTCTATGCCAGTGTCTATCGGTCGCACACCGACAACATGGAGACAACCAGGTTGTTTCAGTACCTTTCGGACTCGGCTGAATTAGCTCAGCTCAGGTACCCATCGGCGCAGCTAGTTTTTCTGGGGGACTTCAATGCCCACCACCAGGAGTGGCTGTACCCATACCAGAACACCGACCATGCTGGGAGATTAGCGTATGCATCTGCACTGACGCTTGGTCTCTCCCAACTGGTGCCTGGGCCGACACGGGTGCCTGACATTGATAGTCATACGGCCAATTGCTTAGACCTTCTGCTGACAACCGATCCAGACCGATATCAAGTCGCGGTTTCCTCACCGTTGGGTAGCTCCGACCACTGTCTGGTGAAATCTGTGTCTGTCTACTCGCCACCCGATCCCGATCTCAAGGGGACTAGGCGAGTATGGCGATACAAGTCAGCAGATTGGGATGAGATGCGGCATTTCTTCGCGTCCTACCCTTGGCTGCGCTTATGCTTCTCTTCAGACGACCCGACTCGCTACGCGGAGGCTGTTTCAGAGGTGATATGTCAGGCTATGGAATATTTCATTCCATTTTCTGACATCTCACTCCAAGACAAAGCCCGTCCATGGTTCAACGCTGAGTGTGATAGTGCTGAAGCACATAAGCACTCTGCTTACCAAGCGTGGGCGGATGCTCGAGCCCGCAAAGCGCCAAATATTCGGAAACTGAAGAAAGCTTACAATAGTGCTGCCAAGTCTTGCAAACGTGCCCTACGCAAGGCCCGCTTTGACCATATCGGCCGCATTGGAGCCAGACTAGCATCTTACCCATCTGGGAGTAAAGCTTTTTGGTCTCTTGCCAAATCGGTCGAAGCTAATTTCTGTCGGTCCTACCACATTGCACTTCCACTATGCCTGAGGTGCACATTCGGCAAAAAGTGGTACTTAAAATTCTCAGCACTCTAGATGTGAATAAGGCTAGTGTGCCTGACGGCATTCCTGCCATTGTCTTGCGGTCATGTGCGCCTGAGTTGTCTCCTGTTTTGACTCGCCTCTATCGCTTATCCCTGAAGACTGGTCTAGTTCCAGCATCCTGGAAGATTGCCAATGTTCAACCGATCCCCAAGAAAGGTAGTCGTGCCCACCCTGCCAACTACCGACCAATCGCAATCACCTCCATACTCTGTAAGGTTATGGAGCGTGTTTTAAACAACCGTCTCCTGGCATACCTGGAAGACAACGACCTCCTCAGTGACCGTCAATTCGGATTCCGTCGAGGCCGGTCTACTGGGGATCTTCTTGTATATGCTACTCACTTCTGGAGCGAAGCCATTGAGAGACACGGTGAGGCTCTTGCCGTGTCTCTTGATATCTCTAAGGCTTTTGACAGGGTTTGGCACGCAAGTCTCATTGGTAAGCTTCCGGTTTACGGTATTGCTCCCGTACTTTGTACCTGGATTCAGGATTTCTTGAGGGGAAGGTCGATTCGAGTTGTCATTGATGGCCCCTCGTCCGATCTTCTTGGTATTAATGCCGGTGTCCCTCAGGGATCTGTTCTCTCCGCGACTCTTTTTTTGCTGCACATAAACGACCTGCTAGTTACTCCCGGTATCTTTGGGTATGCAGACGACAGCACAGTCTCGGTGAGATACTTGTCTGATGCGAAGTCGGGGTCAATGGTCCAGTCGTTCAGGGATTCGATGATTGAGGGGGTGAACTCGATCTTGGAGGCTGTTTCCTTATGGGGTGATGCCAACCTGGTTGGGTTTAACCCCTAAAAAACACAGGCGTGTCTTTTTTCGGCGAAACGGAGTCCATTCCAACTGACTCCGACTTTCCGGAATGTCTTCGTTCCGATCAGCGACCATCTTGAGCTCCTAGGGCTTGACCTCTTTTCTAATCTAAACTTCGGTCACTACATCGAGTCCATTGCAAACACTGCAGCCAAAAAACTTGGCATTCTCTCCAAGGTGAGGCGGTACTTCACATCGGAGCAGCTCTTAAGTCTTTACAGAGCTCAAGTTCGCTCCTCAATGGAATACTGTTCTCATCTTTAGGATGGGTCTGCTGGATATCAGCTGGATGCTCTGGACTCATTGGAGCGCCGAGCGAAGAGAGTTATAGGCAATAACTCACTAGTGGAGGCAAGTCTTCAGAGCCTCGAACACCGTAGACGAGTGGCCTGCCTATCAGTTTTTTATCGGTTGCATTTCGGGGAGTGTGCGGAGGTTCTACATAACCTGATACCCCCTTCACCCTTCCATCACCGGACGTCTAGGCGCGGCGAGCGGTTTCATCCTTTTGTTGTAGACATTCCTTCAATACGCACGAAGCGATTTGCTTCTTCTTTCATAATGCGGACGGCTAAGGAGTGGAATTCTCTGCCGGCGTCAGTTTTTCCGGAACGCTATAATCTGGACATCTTTAAGGCTAAAGTGAACAGACACTTTCTAGGCAAGCGTGTATCATCTTAGGCCTTATCTTCGCCTTCCATCAAGCGAGATTATAGTCAAACGTAAGCCTATAAGTAGTAAAAAAAAAAAAAAAAAAAAAATTTCATAAAACAAACGTCACCATTTGAACTAAGACCACTAAAAATTCACTTTCATCTTCTAATGTCAACATTATTAACTGAATCGTCGTCAAATATGAATAGTCTTTAAAACCCACTAGACTAAACAAATTACCAAACATATCTCCCTCTAGACACAAAGCTAAACATTACAGGCGAACAAATAAGTCAAATACATAAATAAACACAAGATTATTTACAAAACTTGCAAATACATTTTCAGAACGGTATAAAGGACGCATAGCTATTTACTAGTTGTGTGAGACCTGTTGCGTAAGTATCGTTACGTGACCCCTGAGGGACGGAAGGACGCTGGTCAAAATGAGGTCACGAAGGGAACGAAACAACTCGTGGTAGAAACACGTGTTGTATAAGCAAATATCGTTAGTGAACTTGATTGATAGGATCGTTTATTGGGACCTTGTATTATTAAGTCTTTTTGGGCCAAATTTTATAACTCTCTGATAAAATTGGACACAATTATGGGAGCTACGACCAACGTCCAACTTTGTTCAAATTGAGTAAAGTGCACGGTTATATAGATGATATATTATTTTATCAGGTAAATCTTTTATTTAAAAACTTTCTTTGCTAGACGTTTAAGCCTTTCGTAAGAAGCAATGTAGATGTACACAGTTTTTAGTGACAATCTTAAATATCTCAAAGCTGTAATCGTAAGGGTTGGGTCTACTTCGCATAAAAGCGAAATTTTAATAAAATTTCAATGCATTTGCATAAAGATTTTGTCAAATTTGAAATGAATTGAGAAAATTAACAGATTTCATTTTAAATTTGAAAGGTAGGTAGTAATGTTCCATGTCAATAACATGGAATATTACAACCTACCTTTTAAATTCACTTTTTAAAGTTAGGATAAAACGATACAACTGTCCGAAGGCTTAACTGAGCCAAGTAGCTCTGTATCTCGTCATGTACACGATAGTCTTAAATTCGTAAATCCTGCATAATTTTAGCGTGATCACCAGTTTGTTAAGTAATGATTTAAGTTCCTTGTTTTTTTAGCAGTAAATAGTGCCTATCCTACTGATAGTCTCCTATCCTAAATTATTCGCCGAATACCTAATGCCTATAGCATTGTCATCACATTCCCTTAAAGCAGTGGTTCCAAGCCGGTAGTCTGCGGAATACTAGTTGTCTCTGAAAGCACACAAGAACTTATAGCTGCCCGAATATGGCATTGTACCAAAATGTCTATTTACTCAATAATGTATTCAGAAGTTATTGTAATATACATTTTAGATTACGCAAAACAGATAGTCCGTACCTAAACATTTTTTTATAAAATGGTATTTAATCGCTTAAAGGTTGAGAACCACTGCCTTAAAGGGTTTCGAAGTGACCGCAATTTAGTCCAGATTCTAGAATCATTTGTGTGCTTAATATCATCAAAATCGGTAGGTTTAAGTGTTTGTTTAGTTTAGTGTTTTGGTATTGATAATGCAGACGAATCGATAGGATTTGTTATAATATCATACCTACGAAGCTGGTGGTCCTGGGTTCGAATCCCGGTAAGTGCAAATATTTGTGTGATGAGCACGAATATTTGTTTCTGAGTCATGGATGTTTTCTATGTATTTAAGTATTTATCTATCTATATAAGTATGTATATCGTCGCCTGGTACCCATAGTACAAGCTTTGCTTAGTTTGGGGCTAGGATGATCTGTGTGACATTGTCCCTAGATATTATTATTATTATTATTATTATCATGTCATTGTTATAATATCGCGTTATATAAAAAAGTTAAATCAACCAGCGCTGGGATCGGATCTGAAGCATAAATTGCGTCGCGATTTTCTTCCCACGAGGACGACTGACCCCTTGATCCCTATGCTTCCTACGAGATCTAAGTTGTGACACCCGTAGAAGAAAGATAATAAGAAATTTCGGGATCATTCTGATAGTCATCTTTTAAAGTCTTTTGATTCATTATTTCATTCATTTTAACATCTATCTACACATCAGGATTACATATACTAAGTACCTATCTAAAGCACGTCTGTCAATATTACACCTTGCAACTCCAGAACTGTTTTAATTTTCTGAAATACTTTTTATTGGTTCCTATTGACCGTGATCTCTTTAGAAAGAGAGGAGACGTAACCTCACGTTGCTTCGTACACAACTGTAGTTGCATTAAACTATAAATTATAAAGCATCGCACTATAATGCAACCTATCTGACTATAGGTATTACTTAGTAATATATATGCCAGTGTTGCAGCTTGACACCAAGCCCAAGTTGCAACAAGCTAGCTAGCACATAAAATAAATATCATATGATGGGGTGTTTCCAATGATTTCTTGATTTTGATCACGTTTCAGTCATGAAGTAACGCCGGCCCAGGCGTAACCTACTCCATCTTTTATAATATATTTCTTATTGAAAATTTTGCAAAGTTTGGCAGTATTGAGGGTTATCACAAATTATAAAATGAATCGCTCCTAAAAGAGACGTGACCGAAAAAATTCTGACTGCTGATGTCACTTCAAGATGGGAACATAAAATTATTTAACGCCTGTCCGCTATGAAACGCCAGCGTTCGGTCACACAATCTACAAGGGTTATGAAGAGGGCCCTTTCAAGCACCTTTTAGGTCAATAGCGCCAAGTCCTCGCCATAAATAATGGACTATTATGAAAAGGACGGGAAAGTCCGCGTTCAATACCAGCCCTGTACTTATGTTTAAGGGCCTACGTGAGTGTTCGGTTTTATATTTGTCGGCTTAATAACCACCGTATTGCTTTTCTGTTTCTTGGTGAATGTAGCAATATAATGTAGGCAAGCTTTTTGACGTATGGGAATTTGAAGAATGGTCTGCCAAATGCATATCTACGTGAAAGTTGATGGATCTTCTTTTATATCACCGGAAAATAATAAGATTCGTAAGTTGATCAACTTACTAGGTAGTTGATAAACTAACGAGGCTTGGTTAATAAAATATCCTACACCTAAACCGACTACTACTAGTATTATTGTTAACCCCTCGTGCTAAGCTAAAATGCTTGTGTTACAAGTGGGTTCACGTTGGTAGTGCAATGGGCGGGGTTCGAACCGGCGACCTCAAGATCACAAGACCGACGCTCTAGCCATTGGGCTACGGCCGCTTCAAAACAACAGTTTTTGTTACAACAGTTGCATAGTCTCGTTTGGTTCAGTGAGGCTACATATTTGAGCCTTTTGGGGTCGAAACATTGGGGCCATGTCACAGCGCTCACAAACTTTTTAAAGATCTTTCAAAACGCTTGGTCGACGCCACCCGTGACCAGAGGGCTGGCTTGTATTTAGCACAACGGATAAGCATTGCCATTCAACGTGGCAATGCTGCCAGCCATCTGGGCACTCTTCCGGTGGACATCGATGTGGAGCAATTTTTCAACGCCCTCTAATATCTCCCCCTTTTATCTTATTTTAGTTTTTCTTGATTATATATTGGTGAGGTCAGGTGTCATAATAATTAGGTAAATAATATTATAATAATGCGCGTTCACTGAAACTGGCAACTAAATTTAACAATATGAGTGGCACGGAAGTTGATCAACTTATGATTCATATTATTTTCGGTGACATATAAAATGTTCGCATGTCGAAGATGCCCTGAAATAAAGTCTGCCATAAATTGATTTCACTTATAAACATCGTAGGAGCTCGTAGGTGGAACAAGTAATATGATCTGAATTGTTTATCAGCTAGAAATTGTTATTCGATGCACCTACTTGATATCTTATTTTATACTGCGCCCTCATTTCTTGAAGTTAGAAATATTGTAGACAATATTTTATCATGTCCTATCGAGTTATATTTAAAACTTCTGCTATTGTTACTAGATTTTATAAAATACATAGGTGTGCACGCGACTTCGTCTGCGTGGAATAGTGACTGTTTGACTGAGTAGCAATTTTATTTATTTTAATTAGACCCTCTTTTCGACCCTATAAAAAGTAGCCTATGTCCTTTCACAGGTTCTACACTTTCTGAGTACCAAATATCTTTGCGTACTTTCAATTAGTACTTTGGGCGTTGAAAGGACGACAGACAGACAGACTTCGCATTTATAATATTAGTAAGGATAAATTATATTTATTTGCGTTAATAAAATTGTTACTTATCAGGGCTAATGTACAGTAAACGCGTGTTCATACTAAGGGTATGAACAAGCTTCATTTTAACATTATACACAATATTGAAGTTTACTTTTTGTTACAGTAAGTAGTTATATTAAAATACTCGCTGCTGAATTAGAAGTTTTATCGACTTAAATGTGTAAGAGTATTTATGAATGAATGGATCTACGTGCTTTCCGAGGTATGGAAGTTCTTTTGACTAACCCAACCCTGTTCTTTTGAAAAGAAATCTGAGATTTGACACAAAGGGTTTTCCGGTTGAAGTAACCTGTGATTTCCCTGGCACTGGCACCATTTAAGAACCGGTTTGATATACTTCGGTATTTATAGCTAAATAGTAAGATAGGTAGGTGTTTAACAAAAAAAGTATTCTAAGGGCCACTTATTTGTTCCATAGGAAGATTCACAGAATTAGAATACTTTTTCATGATAGGACGAAAAGGTCGTGGGACGAAACATTAAATGCGTCACCCTACGTTGTTTATAGCCATACCTATATAACTTTATGTTATAACTATGTTAATATGTCCAACAGGAATCATAATTAGTACCACAAATTATTATAATATTAAACAACCTGTAACCATATTGTGAAATGCTATGAAATATTGAGCATTGAGTATTGGCTTGGTAATTTGTGTATCCTGTGTCATTTCCATAGGTTTCTTATTTAGGTTGATAGTTACACAGACTGTTATGCAAGAAACTAGCACAACTACATAGAGACCATTCTATTCGACCTGCTGGAGACGGTCCTCGTACACCCGAAGTCCGAGAGCCCCGTGAATTGTAAAGTAGAGCAACAGTTGCACAAAACTCCCCTTAAAAAACTAAAAGTCATAATCCCTTAATCTTCCCGCCAGCGACCGTTTTGATCCGAGAGGGTCAAAGTCCCACAGGGTACGCATTTTGCATAATTTTAGCGTGATCACCAGTTTGTTAAGTAATGATTTAAGTTCCTTGTTTTTTTAGCAGTAAATAGTGCCTATCCTACTGATAGTCTCCTATCCTAAATTATTCGCCGAATACCTAATGCCTATAGCATTCTCATCACATTCCCTTAAAGCAGTGATTCCAAACCGGTAGTCTGCGGAATACTAGTTGTCTCTGAAAGCACACAAGAACCTAAAGCTGCTAAATATGGCATTGTACAAAAATGTCTATTTACTCAATAATGTATTCAGAAGTTATTGTAATATACATTTTAGATTACGCAAAACAGATTGTCCGTACCTAAACATTTTTTTATAAAATGGTATTTAATCGCTTAAAGGTTGAGAACCACTGCCTTAAAGGGTTTCGAAGTGACCGCAATTTAGTCCAGATTCTAGAATCATTTGTGTGCTTAATATCATCAAAATCGGTAGATTTTTGGTATTGATAATGCAGACGAATCGATAGGATTTAACAATTATTATAATATTAAGCAACCTGTAACCATATTGTGAAATGCTATGAAATATTGAGCATTGAGTATTGGCTTGGTAATTTGTGTATCCTGTGTCATTCCCATAGGTTTCTTATTTAGGTTGATAGTTACACAGACTGTTATGCAAGAAACTAGCACAACTACATAGAGACCATTCTATTCGACCTGCTGGAGACGGTCCTCGTACACCCGAAGTCCGAGAGCCCCGTGAATTGTAAAGTAGAGCAACAGTTGCACAAAACTCCCCTTAAAAAACTAAAAGTCATAATCCCTTAATCTTCCCGCCAGCGACCGTTTTTATGCGAGAGGGTCAAAGTCCCACAGGGTACGCATTTTGCGCAGATTGCTTAATTTGTAGATTTTAAGCCATTTATTAAGGCTGGAGCTCTGCTAAATACTAAATACGTCCGTCAGAAAAATTAAATGATAAAACCAGTCAAGAGCGAGTCGGACTCGCGCACAAAAAAAAACACGTTTGCTGTATGAGAGCCCCCCTTAAATATTTAGGTAATTTTATATTTAGTATTTGTTGTTATATTTTCAACTGTCTACCTATCGCGGTTCTTGAGATACAGTCTGGTGACAGACAGACAGCGACAAGTTCTTAGTAATAGGGTGCTGTTTTTACTCTTAAAAAATAAAACTTACTGTCATTCAATTTATAATGGTAACATTTTAATAATCATCATCATCATTATCATTTCAGCCGTAGGACGTCCACTGCTGGGCATAGGCCTCCCTCATACATTTCCAGTTGCTACGGTTGGAGGCGGCCTGCATGCACCGTGATCCCGCGGCCTTTACCAGTTTATCCGTCCATCTAGATGTTGGACTTTTTTTTTAAATTTCATATAGGCTTACGTTTGACCATAATCTCACTTGATGGAAGGCGAAGATAAGGCCTAAGATGATACACGCTTGCCTAGAAAGTGTCTGTTCACTTTCGTTTCACGTCCTACACTACGCTATATTTTAATAATACACATTTGCTATTATCAATTGCTTATGTAAGCATTGAATTTCTTAAGCATATCTAAGAAATAATAGAATTGTCGTCAGTATACGGGATTGTGTGATTTGGCATATTGCCAGAACCATGTCAATAGATCGCGGTCTCTTACCAAATAACAATATTTATTTTAGTATCCTATTCTGGTGCATTAAGGTTTCATTTATTAAACAATTGGTTTAAGTTTCTTTGATTTCTAGAAGATGCAAGAGATATTAATGAAATATTTTATTAGTAACGTAGACGAATAATTCGCGCTTGTTATACGTCATTTACAAGGTATTAACACATTTAAGAACATTATTTTTATTATTTACTTAAATTAAGAACAAGATTGAAGAGACATCACATTATTATTGTATCTAATTATTGTAAATTTACTTATTGTCTTTATTTGTGTGGACCATGAGCATATAACAATGGCCGCGCTTTAATGGCAACACCGAATCCAATGCGCCTAAACTGAAAAGATCCGGCGAAACAAACTCATTGGGTTATTTTACTACCGGTTTCAACACGGCCCACATGAGACGGTCCGGCGAAACATACTCAAATGGACAAGTACGCGGGGTATAGGTCCAATAACATTTAATTATAGCCTATCCGAGGCCAGGTCCGATTTGAAAATTTCTCACAGTGAGGCCACTGTGAGAAATTTTCAAATCGGACCTGAGATTAGCGCGTTCAAACAAACAAACAATCTCTTTAGCTTTATTATATTAGTATAGATTTTATATTCATCATGATTTTTCTTGACAAGTAAAAATGTACAAATATATATGTGGCGAATAAATGTTGTTTATTTCATTTATTTATGGTAGCCTGAAAGATATAATATAAATAAATAATAGATGAGCTTCTAAAAATAAGATATACATTCTTCTATTACTTTATTTCTCAATTTCTCATCCATTATCAACTTGTGTCAGTTTGCCTAACTCATGGCATAATAAAAAGTTTTTAGTAGTATCAGTTTCTCTTATTTGAAGAAAGCCTATTAAATTATAAAAACCTTGCAGCGGCAATCGTTATTACGACACGTTCCCAAAATGCTGGTATTTAGTTTGCACAGCAGATAAGCATTACTATTTAACAGGGCAATGCTGCCAGCATACTGGAAACGTTATTTATCTAGGCTGGAGCTCTGCTCGCCTTTATGCCCGGTGAAGTAGCAAAAGCCTCGTGGCTAACTAAATATGTACGTCGGAAAAAAAAACTGGGAACGTCGCCAAGTAGCATAGATTTTGAATATAATATAGTATTTTCTTAGTTAGTTTTAGTTTAGATTAGCTACTCTTAGTGACAACCTCCGTAGCGCAGCGGTATTTGGCTCGCATCCAATCTCGGAGTAATCTTTGTATAAATTCTAAGATTTCTTTCCGGGTCTGGATGGATGAGGAACTACCCTCCGTGCCTCGAAAAGCACGATAAGCCGTTGGTCCCTATTGTATTAACATCAACTATAACAATCTTATACCAGGGAACAACAGCGTTTCCTTGTGTGTTACAGCACACTACTGCGGTCACCAAGCCGCCTGCCAAGCGTATTGACTATGGCTAGAACCCTGCCTCTGGAGAAGGCCCATGTTCAGCATTACACGTTGTACGGACTGTTGATGATGATGACACTTAGTTATGTATTATTTTTGTATGCATATATTTGTATTCTCTTTTAATCAAGAAACAGTAGCTTTAAACTCACCTTGTTTACCATTTGCAAATTAAGTTCCAATGTTTCAACTTTAACTGGAAGCTCATTTAGATTTCCACAGGAGTCTTATAGCGAGATTTGGTTAAGAAGTCTCAATTTCTATTTCCTTGTTGCAAATTAAGGCTTTAAAGCCCAGGTCACGGATTGAGTCTCGAGGTACAATTGGCTAGCTTCTGAGACGACGTGACCTGAAACTACGGCGGAATAAACTTATGTGGTGACTATCAATGTAAATGAAGGGATAAGCCTTCTTGTGTGAGGGTCGGCCTGATGACTCGCCATTTGACATGGTCGTTGTACGCATACTAAATCGTCAGTGGAATTGTGCGTGATAAAAGGAAACCTGAACCTTAGAGGTATTTTATTATATACTTAGTAGTTTAATATTACATCATATTAAACGGGAAAGTTAGTGGCTTCCTTGTATGATATAGTCGTGGCCCACCAAAATAATGACAATAGGCTATTTGACACTTTTTTGAAATTATTTTTATATGGTTAACAATGGTTTTACTAGATCAAGAAAAAAAGATGAGAGACATTTATTTGAGAGCTAGAAAATACTTCAGTAAAATTTTTGAAATAGGCTTGACAATTAGAGATGCAAACGATGTCAGCCATGTTGGTCTATATACATTTGTGTTCGAGATCAATGACGTCATGACTCAGAAAGTGTAATAGAAGAAGTATCTCTTTCATGTTTTTAATAAGATGTATGACGTCACAAAATGGCTGATAGCGTTTTTGAAAGTTAAAGACATAGGGAGACAAAAGAAATCATTTTCATATTGAGTTTATACAAACATATTCAAGTTTTTTTGAACAGAAATTATTATATTTAGGTTCCATATGACAAATACTTTTAGGAATAAACATCTACAACATTGTAACATAATTTCATATGTGTCAACTAGCCTATTGTTTTGGAATAATATAGACGGAACAAACAATAATATTAATAATTATAACAATTGATGACATTATAAATAATTATAATAATACTTTGCACTGTACGGGCTGGTGATGATGATGACTTTTGATAAAATAGGTATTTAATTATTGTGCAGTTGAAAGAGAAAATCTATTTTTCTCTTTCAACTGCACAAAAACGATGCCTACTAGAGACACTACTTAGAGACGTGTTATAAAAAACTGGTCAAGTGCGAGTCGGACTAGCGCACAAAGGGTTTCGCATCATTTTCAAGCGTCTACCTGTTGCTGTTATAGATTTGTTGTATGGGAGCCCCCCTTAAATATTTATTTTATCTTTAAGGCTCGAGCACACCGAATGCGTATGCGTTACTACGGCGTAATCACGCCGTAGACACGCGCGTAGTTACGGCGTAACCCGATGTCACACCGGGTTACGCATACGCTTACGCATCCGAGCCGAGTACGTAACGCACATGGCCTATTGCGTACCCGGCTGCGGCGCCATATTTTATTCTGTTTTCGAAGGTTGTGTTGTGCACGATGTCTGACATGACGAGGAAGAAGCAATATTAATACTATTGTGCCAGAATAATCCTGCGGAATATATATATTTATACGATGCATTTTTGTAGAATTTACTTTTTGGATTGTAGATACATTCATAAAAACGCACAATTTCAATAAGTTTTTCTATTCATTATATAAAAACAATACAAAACACCACTACGTACCAGTATATTTGTTAAAAAATACAACTGACTGCAAGTTACGCGCGTAGGGCTACGCACAGCAAAGGTACGTGCGTGTATACGCACGTACCTTTGCTGCTCGGTGTGACTTCCAATAAGGCGCGCCATTGAATATAACGTCATCATGCAACTTTGCCGCTCTGCTCTGCGTAAGGTACGGCGTAGGTCACGCAGTCAGTTTGTGCCTTGGGAGCTGCATTGCGTAGGGCTACGCATTACGTCTACGCGCACGTCTACGTTACGCAAGCGGTGTGTCCTGTCTCATACGGTTCCATACATTACAACTCAGCGGTACGTGCACGTCTACGCTTACGTCTACGCATACGCATCCGGTGTGCTCAAGGCATTAGTATTTGTTGTTATAGCAGCAATAGAAATATATCATCTGTGAAAATTACAACTGTCTAGCTATCGCGGTTCTTGAGATACAGCCTGGCGACAGACAGCAAAGTCTTAATAATAGGGTCCAGTTTTTACCCTAAAAAGAGATTGATAAATTTCGACGACGGGGTTCTATCGTGGCCGAAAAGTTAAGATATTAGGGGGTATACCTAAGACGCAGGTTTGAGTCCTGCCGGTAGTATAAATTTATTAATCTTAGTTTTTGAAATTTAGTAATTCTTAAACTTTTCCGTAAAGTATTCAAAAATGTTTTAAAATGCCTACTAGATTGATATTTCTTTATATATCGATATTTGCAATATACCTATATGACTTTCATGAATGAAAGGGTCGTCTTATTGGCAGTTAATTTTGCTGGACTATCAGGAGATTTCCTTTTGTTACACCAGCTTATTGCTCACATCAAAACTAATGAGGGATAATGGACATTGTTCGGGATAACTTTACCATAAATGTATCAAGTAGGTTGTCTTTGATCAAAGGGCTTCTTTTTCTTATCTTAAGAAACATTTCAGTATAAATACAAATCAATAAAGCTGTGTGTCTGTTTGTAATGGAAAAATAACGAATAACGATAAATGAATGTTTCATTCATCATCAGCCCGTATATCGTCCACTGCTGAACATGCCCATGTTCAGCAGTGGACGATATCCTCCTCCCGAGGGAGGGTATCACCACGCTTGGCAGGCGGGTTGGTGACCGCAGAATTATGTTGTAACACACAAGGAAACGCTGCTGCTTGTTTTTGTTGTGTTCCTTGATATACGATTATTATAGATGATGTTATAACAATCGGGACCAACGGCTTAACGTGCTTTCCGAGGCACGGAGGGTAGCCCTCAACCAACTAGACCCGGAAATAAATCTTAGAATTTACACAAAGATTTCTTGTCCGGTGTGGGGATCGAACCCACGACCTCCGAGATTCAAAGCGAGCCAATTACCGCTCCGCTACGGAGGTTGTTTGAATGAATGACATTCATGTTTATAGGATATTAATAAAAAAAAACGGCCGAGTGCGAGTCGGACTCGCACACGAAGGGTTCCGTACTATATTCAAGTGCCTACTTGATATCAAGCAAAAAAATAACATGTATGCTGTGTGGGAGCCCCGCTTAAACACTTATTTCATTTTATTTTTTCTATTTGTTGTTATTGCTGCAATTGAAATACATCATTTATTAATTATTTTTGTATAAAAGTATAAATTTTATATATCGTTATCTATATGTGTATATATACATTTAATCACAAATACACTATTTCCTATTTCTATTTTCTATTTTATTTTTTATTTTACACTACCCCTCTCTTTAACTCCTTTGTTTGACTCCTTCCTCGGTTGCCTGGAAGAGATCACATTTTGTGATAAGGCCGCCAATTGTACATGCTCTGTATACCGATTAGTTTGTAAGTTTTCTGTGTTCTTGTTTTTATTAGTGTACAATTAAGAGTTTATCTGTCTATCTATCTATCATTTGTAAAAAAATCATCTGTCTAGCTATCGCGGTACTTTAGATACAGCCTGGTGACAGACAGACAAACAGCGAAGTCTTAAAGAGGGTAAAAACGGGACCCTGTTACTAATACTAGGGTCACGTTTTTACCCTTCGGGTACGGAACCATTAAAAATACTAATGAAAAAATATGTTTATTCACTACCAGTTTGTCTGTTTTTTCTGGCCAATATCGCTGGACAGATTCTCAAAGGAGATTTACTGGTAGGTAGCTAATTTTATAAGGTATATTGTCTGTCTATTATTTAACGCGGAGAAAGTCGCAGACAGCATCTTATACGGTATGTATTACATGTGTTTACGCGCACAACTTGAGAACGACTTGAAAAATATGGTAAATTACTTTTTATTGTATTAATAATTGTAGGAATAACGTCTGTATAAAAGATCATCTAGGAAAATTCGCTCAAAAAATTAGTTCGATGAATGTGTGATAGAATAAAAAAGATAAAATAAGCAATAGAAGACGGAAAAAAGAAACCCGGAGTTTCTGAGTTTCTTCTCCGGGCCGTCCACTTAGGTAGCTAGAGAAACCAACAGGTTAGCTTGGCTAGGGTTCTTGCCGGATAGACCGAGGACCACGTTGGCCCCCTGTCCCTATCCGATGATCCACTGCCTGTAATCCGTGCCAGTGATCACTCCCTCTTTTTTTATATAATTGTTGTAACAGTAATATTTCTCATAGCATTAGCGATGCCCTGAGCCGTGGTCCTAGCCCATTAAGTGTGCCCTCAGGCGTGTATCGCTAATACGTAAAAATATTGTTTACAAACACACAACGAGTAGGGGTGGCAACCTCCCCCAGGGTGGGTGCGGAGTTCAGATCATTTTCACTTTTGAATTTAAGGGTAAGATGAACCTAATTCCGAAATTTCATGCAAATCGGTTCACAGTAAAAAAAATCGGAGGTTACACCCTATTTTTCGCTTCAATGACTGCACTAAATTAAACTCTGCACTGTTACACGGGCTGGTGATGGTGATGAGTTTTGATAAAATATTTAATTTTTGTGTAGTCAAAAGTACTTTTAACTAGCAAAATCAGTCAAAAATAACCTAACCTAAAACTACTTTTGACTGGTTAAGATATTTGACTGCAACATATATACAAATCAATGAAGCTGTGTGTCTGTTTGTAATGGAAAAATAACGAGATTTTACTTAATGCATATGATTGTTTATAGGATATTAATAAAAAAAACAGCCAAGTGCGAGGCGAACTCGCACACGTAGGGTTCCGTACCATATTCAAATGCCTACCTGTGGCCGTTATTGATATCAAGCAAAAAAAATAATATGTGTGTTGCATGGGAGGCCAGCTTAAAAAAATATTTTAATTTATTTTTTGTATTTGTTGTTATTGCTGCAATTGAAATACATAATCTGTAAAAAATTCATCTGTCTAGCTATTTAGGTTCTTGAGATACAGCTTGGTGACCGACAGACAAACAGCGAAGTCTTAGTAATGGGGTCCCGTTTTTACCCTTCGGGTACGGAACCATTAAAAATACTAATTAAAAAATATGATTATTCACTACCAGTTTGACTGTTTTTTCTGGCCAATATCGCTGGACAGATTCTCAAGGAAGATTTACTGGTAGGTAGCTAATTTTATAAGGTATATTGTCTGTCTATTATATTACGCGGAGAAAGTCGCAGACAGCATCTTATACGGAACGTATCACATATGTTTACGCGCACAACTTGAAAACGACTTGAAGAATATGGTAAATAATTTTATTGTACTAATAATTGTAGGAATAACGTCTGTATAAAAGAGCATATAGAAAAAATAACTGAAAAAATTAGTTCGATGAATGGGTGATAAGTACGTTGTTTTTCCGAACAGATTAAAAAAAAGAATAGTTTATTGGGTAAAACAGGTTTATATGTGTAGTTTTTACCCAGGCTTTTGTTACTTCATCACGAACAGCCAGTGTGTTTATAAAAGTATTTGTTTTAGTGATAAATTGGACTAACGACTTGACCAGGAAACGTAGGATCAGAGCCAGATTTAGAAGTCCGGAGGCCCCGAGGCAAATTAGTTTCCATTTAAATGTGTAGGAAATTTGAAGTATGTACCTACTTTTCAGGACGATTTCAATTAAGTTTTGACTTATTTAAGTATAGATGAATAACCATTATTACAATATTTAAGAACTATTACATTAATCATGATTCTGCAAAGTACTTTGTGTAACGGTACAAAATAAAATAAAATTTGTTGAATTAACTCGTCAGAATTTGAAAGATTTTCTCTCTTGTGGGGGCCTTTGTAGTGTGGAGGCCCCAGGGTCCAGTGCCCAGGATGCCCTCCTTTAAATCCGGCCTTGCGTAGAATCTAGGCTGACTAAACTTATCAACACAATGTTTCAACTAAATAAAAACGAAAAAAGAATGAAACATTGATACAAATGAAGCAGTGAGATATTGAAGTACCTACAAAATTTAGTTCGAAATGTTAAAAGTAATATATCAAAAATGTTGGACAGAAAAATAAATATCGGCATTTAAAAACATGTCATTTCTATCGTCCAAATATTATCTTCATCATCAGCCCGTATAACGTCCACTGCTGAACATGGGCCACCTCCCGGGGCCCGTGTTCAGCAGTGGACGAGTAATATCTGCCATAGTCACCACGCTTGGCAGGCGGATTGGGGACCGCAGTAATATATTGTACCTCACAAGGAAACGCTGTTGTCCGTTCCTTGATATACGATTATTATAGATGATGTTATAACAATCGGGACCAACGGCTTAATGTGCTTTCCGAGTCACGGAGGGTAGTCCTTCAACCAACCAGACCCGGAAAGAATCGAACCCACGACCTCCGAGATTTAAAGCGAACCAAATACCGCTACGCTACGGAGGTTGTCAGTTCTTTCATTCATCTTAACTGATGTATATTGTATGAGTTCATAGTTCTATGTTTTTAGTGCTCACATAACAAATTAAAATATGTTTATCTCCATTATATAATGAGCGTCAGCAAATCACGTTTCCCTTATGAATGAAATTGATCTGATTAACAAGAAGTTTTCAGTGGAAAATCTGAAAGCAAAAGTGAAATTGATCCTATTGCCGCCGGTTGCGTTTGCAATATTTTATTACTTTCAAAGAAATTCACGCATCAACGGGTTTAAAGTCATTCAATCCGGTGCATTAAGACTTGTACAATAAACAGTGGAGCTAAAGACGAATAAGTAATGTGTTTTTTATATATTTATTGGAGTGGCTTTGTAGTCAATTCCATTCACTACTCCGTAAAAACGTTGTATGGATATTAAATTGATTACTTATTTAAAATATGACAACATCTTTGACGTAGCTAGGGTTGCCAGGGCACTGAACCTAATACCCGGACAGACCAGCCATTTTGGCCGGACTTTTAGGTACCCCCCACATTGTTGAGGATTTGGAGTGTCAGTATTAATAGGTACGATAAAAAAATGTAAAATCAAGCTTTTTTATTATAACATTATCAAAAAGAGCTTGATTTTACATAAATGAATATAAGCACTTAAATACTTCATTAAATAAGCTGGGCCGACTTGTTAAAAGCCGGACAAGCCGGGCAACGTTTATTTTTGCCGGACAAGCCGGGCTACGTTTATTTTGGTCGGACGCGCTACTAAAAAGCCTAACTATGTCCGGATTAATTATTGCGCATGCATGCCAATGCGGTGGCAAAATATTTAGGCTTTTAAATAAAAATGATTTTTATTTTATTATAATGGTATATATTTTTGGAGCATCCTCCGCTGCTATACTTACCGACTTTCGGGTCAACGAATTTTCAGTCTCTCGAGATAAATTATTTTAAGCATCAACTTGAGTAAAAGGATTCAAACATAGAACTTGATTGCTTTGTATTTTATCTAATTGATAAAGTATCTTAGTTAGGTTTTCAAATTCTATTTTGTTGATAAAATACTTTAATAGACTTTAATATTTCAGTCATTTGTATACATGTTTCAATTTTAGATTGCCTCACAATTATGGATGATTCATCTTGAATTATCTTAGTTATTGAATCATCAACATCATCAACGCGTATAACAACCGCTGCTGACCATAGGCCTCCTCGAAACGTAGAGATATCGTAACACAAAGGAAAATGCTGCTGCCGGTTCCAGTTAAAGATATTATGATAATTGGAACCAAAACAGTTTGACGTGCTTCTATAGGTACGGAGTCCTTCAACCAACAGGAGCCTGAAGATCCGTTACTATTTTCAACGCTCCTGTTAAAACAAACTGATTTATTTATCTATACCTATTATTAAAACGCTAGGACCACTAACTGACGGACCAAATCACAGGCTAAGCCGCTGATTGTAGAGACTTAGCACTTGCATTATATATATGACGTAAGGTAAAATAGGATTTTTATAAATTCTTCCTTTGGGAGTATTCAAAAGGTTGTATAGAGTAATTTATAGTTTCGCAGATGAAGTGGCGGGCAACAGTTAGTCTATATACAGTTAGTCAATACTTATATTATGAAGAGGAAATATTTGATTCTTTGCATTTAAAAGGCCCTGGAACTACAGGACCGATTTAAAAATGCCTTTAAAAAGTCACGCTATCCTGGAGGTTCCATTTTGTGACCAAGTTTTTGCAGAAACGCAAGCTACGCAGGTGAACCTTCTCAATATTATATAAGTCTATTAGAAGATCTTAGTGCATCTGCAAAGTTGAGTCCATGATAAATATTTCAAGATTCAAACTAGACTGCAGCTTTTATAATTAGAAATACTGACAGTAGGTAATCCATATATAAAATTAGCCTCGTCTGGGTTAAATGGCCGAGTGGCATCGATTAGGGTTTAGGCTGAACTTAGTGAAATTGGTTTCCAATACTTATGCAGATGATGTCTGTCTCGCCAGAGGTTTCAAATTCCGTATTGGGTTCTGACTTTGCTATTTTAACACTCTTTAATATTAAATTAAAGAGTTTTCGCAATGGAGGGTTGGTGCATATTTAGAAGAGAAATGAAATTGTTTCCTTGATGTGAATGTTCAATTTGAAGAAATTGTACGTTATTAACAATTATAATATTATAATGATGACACTGTTCACTGTTGAAAAATGTTCACTCGGTCATCTTGCACATATAATGTGCAAGATGACCGAGTGAACATTTTTCAACAGTGAACAGTGTCATCATTATAATATTATAACGCTTCACACTGTTATATGGTATTTTGATAGTTATTGTTATTTCTGTAGTTCCTCTACACTGATACACCATTCTGCCGTAAAATAACTTCTGTTTTACTTCTTTAATTCGAAATGTCGTGTGCATTCGATATTTTGGATTTCTTGTTTAGGAATATCTGATGTTTACTTCCCAAAGTAATGTTTGCTTCTTGCTTGGGTGCAAACGTCGGAGCACTGCGTGCGTGAATATATTTTGATCGACAAACCACACGGCTTAGCGATATGGGTATCGCTTTAAGTTTTCGCGGTCGCGGTTTAGTTTCGTATGCTGGATAACATATATTGTGTGTATGAGTTTCTATATTTTTTATGGAATATTGCTGCTATTGTTTATATAACTGCGTCACGGAATGCGATTTTACACATACTACTCGAACTACTTTGTTTACTAACGAATAAATGATTTTAATTTTAATAAGTACTACTATTTCACCGTCTCTATTCATATCACGCATTTTTAGAAACGACATAGTTAATTGCCATATGTTTGTGTTTACGCGTGATATCTGAAGGGCCGCTTAACAATGCGCCATACAGTAGAAGGAAAACAATCTCCAACACGACGCGAGACCACACGCTCGTCACCTCGCGCGAGGTTCCACCATTTTTACAAATAAGACTTAAGATGCAATAAACTTGCTAGCAAATGCCCATTAACATTAACTTGAAGTCAGATAGATCATATTGTTTAGGGAACACATACCTCGGCAAAGACTTCCACATCCTCGCCGTTTGTATTATAAACGAAGTTTTGAACCGATTTGAGCGAATTGATGGCATTTCGATGTCAACCCTAGCCTAAGTCTGATTGATGGAAAGGTGACGGTAGAATTATTTCGTGTAATTCTGACGTAAACTCTCTGAAATGTAACTAATATACACCGAAAAGTCAGCAAATTCACGGCAATTAGCAAGCATTTTCATCACCATTCTATGAAATATCTTCGATATTTTTCTATTCTGAATAACGCCTTTAAGAATCGAAAACCCGAAGTGATACATTCATATCACGTGCCTGAGATGGTGACGGTGTGATCTTTTAAATTAATTTCATCATAATAAAGTGTTGTATAATGTATTTCAAACTTAACTCATTTACAGAAGAATTTATTCTTTATTCATTTCTCGAAGTGAAGAATACTGCAGTGCATATATAATTTAAGTAGAATAACTTAGAAACTTGAATTACGGTACAACAGTCGCGTTTTCGCTTGTCTGATTAGTTTGGTTAAAACATGTTTTATGTTGCGAACATAAACATTTGAAGCGGCCGTAGCCCAATGGCTAGGGCGTTGGACTTGTGATCTTGTGTTCCCCGGTTCGATCCCCACCCATTGCACTACCGACGTGAGCCCACTTTAGCTTAGCACGAGGCGTTAACAAGAATACTAGTAGAATGCAAAAATTCAGACAGTATAATATTAAAAAACAAAAACGAATTTTCAAAAAAAATAGACTCTGATAATGGTATGTAAGAATAATACTTGGTTTTAAGTATTTACTTGAGTAGGTATGTAGTCTTTTACAGTCGTGGTCTTTTTTACTATGTAAATTAAAAAGAAATACTGTCATCAATCATATGTCGTCCGAGCCTCAAGTGTTGTCCTTACTAATGGCCTTTTTTTATTTTTAATGACTGTAATTAATATTTAGTATTCGTTTTGTGTGTTAATTAAATGTTTTTCTTTCTTTCTTTATTTCATTTAAGATTAATAAACATATCCAATTACACTTTTATAATAGTATGCAGCGATTCATACAAATCAAGAAAGTCATATCGTTATTAATATTAATTTTATCTTACTTCTAAAACTCATCCTTACTAATAAATATCATGAACGCGAAAGTATGGATGTTTGCTACTATGTCACGCAAAAACTATCGCAAAATTTCACACGGGGATATTTATAAACTGGATTAACATACACTGTTAAAAATGTCCATGGTAATTTTACTAGATTTGTGTAGGAAGTTTTTACGCACCACATTTTTGAAATTGTGGAACTCCGTCTTGTAATTTTACTACACAACTGATCACGACTCAGTTTCAAATAATTTCAAATCATCAGTCGCAAAATTACTCATCATTTACTAAAACTATGTTTAGTAATATTACTATACATTATTCGGCGGTCATGACCGCCACAAATGCAAACAGAATTAAAAAAAGAAAGATTTGTAAATTTCCAATAATTTCTTGTAATTTAATTGCAAATTTTGGTTAGTAACTTTACTGATATTTGTGGTAAAATCAAATCCCGAATGTATAGAGAAATATTACAAAACTTTAGATTTAATTCTACAAATTAGGATTTTAAAATTACAATAAGTATCTGACGAATACCAAAAAATTGTAAAATTGCAACCTGCTTAGTACTCTAGCTATTACAAAATGTAATATTACAACAGATGCGTGTTAAAACCCAATATAATACAAGAGTTTGTAATTTTACTATGCAATTGCTTACTAAAAAAGAAGTAAATTAAAAAAAAATTGAAAAGTGTAAAATCTTAAAAAAAAAAACACGCTTTAACCAATTGTAGCAGAGTGACGTGGATACGAAGCGGCTGTAGCCTAATGGCTAGGGTGTGGGACTTGTGGTCACCGGTTCGATCCCGACCCATTGCACTATCGACTTGAACCCACTCGTAACACAAGCATTTTAGCTTACCACAAGGAATTAACTAGAATACTAGTATACTGTCAAACTCTGCTAGTAATCTTTTAAATAAGAATCTATTCACGTAACACATAAACGTGCAATATAGGATCAAATCGTCAGTTAAGTGCCCGAAGTGCTTCGAAGTGATTCGAAATTCTTCGTATTCTCGTATACAAGCCAGTTAATTACTTAGGTGTATGCGTTGTTACTATGATTGTATCTGCCTGTCTACCTTTCTACCTATATATCCTATCTCTTCTTTGCAAACAAGATTAAAGTGGATTAATCTGGAGCTACTCGTAGTATGTTATTCAGAGCCAGTTACTTCCGATCCATGTTTTGCATCAATGTGTTCCATTTCGCAGTGAACTGTGCATTCCTAGTAAGAAATTACGTTAGAAAATAGCATATTAAATTGATATTACATTTTCAAAGAATATTGAAGTCCAAAGTATGCAACATGTTGGGGACACGGTATTGAAAAATGCCGTGTAGAAAGATAATTTTAACAAAGCAATTTCAAATGAGAAATGAAACTGTATCCTATTTTTTTTTAACTATTAGATATTGGAAGCTGATATTTTCTGAAAATCATTATTAAAATAAGTAACTTCCAAGAATATGGACTAAGAATCCAAGAATATGAATAGTCGCAGCTTGGAAGAGAAGGTCGATAAGTGAGAAAATGTTCCTTTTTTAGGAAAAAATAATCGTGTGTTTTTGTTAGGTTCATGTTATTATAAAGATTATCGAAAGAAAAAGTAATAATATATTTCAAAATTAAGATTAATAAAATTCGACCACCGGCAGGATTCGAACCTGCATCATCAACAAGAAATAAATACATTTCGACGACCGGTGTGGTTCCACCGTAGCCTAATTGGTTAAGGCATTAGGGACTTTACCTAAGATGCAGGTTCGAAACCTGCCGGTGGTCGAATTTTATTAATCTCAATCTTGAAATATAGTATAAGGTAAACATTTCCATAAAGTGTTCAAAACATTTAAAAAATAATAATGTTTCCTTAATGAATGTGTGTGTGACTAAATGACATACATTTAGTCCTCTTACGATACCCATGGGAAGACCATGGGGTGGCCTATTCTTACTCGTCTTACTTTTGTTGAGTGTCTCTTGATTTAATTACTTTATCAGTTAATCTATTGCTAACAATAGGTTCGAATAAGAAACGCCATTTTGGATTCCTCGTACCTTATATTTCAGAAAAAAATAATTGCCCTTTAACTTTATCAAATCATCTGACGCTTCTATTTTTTGGAACATTAGACAATAAATGTTATAGTAGAGGAGACGTGGAAAATCAACCTTCACCCATCATATAACCAGATGAGATATACTTTTTGTCAAATATTATTCATTAACAAACATCCGAAAAGCGGCTATTTTTCATTGGATTAATTTTAATCAACATTTTTCATTACTTTTACTCTATTGACAACCGAATGAATTTCATCTCAATATATAATAATATGTTATGTCATTATACAAAAAGTGTAATCAAAATAAGAGTTATGGTCAGAAGGCTCAAAATTACTGTCGAATACAAACAAACGCTGTCTCTGTCACTAAAACGTAAAACAGCATGAACACTCGGTCAGGTAGAGGGCAGCTGTTATGTTCTGTCCTGTTCTATCACACCGACCTCCGATCCTCCACTTTCTCTAAATTGATTAAACGAAAATTAACCATGAACACTTTTCAATATATCATTGCCATGACAGTTACTGAATTATATTTGTCAAAAAATATGTCTCATATGGTTATCAGATGGGTGAAGATCGATCATCCACGGCTCTTAGACTAATACGAAGATGGCCTGCAAACCTTTTTAAAAATTGGCAAATGTACGAATAATTATAATATTTGGCATTACATAATTTTATTATTTGACATTTATTATTACATTAAGTAATGTTCTTAAGCGAAAATATTCACATTTGAGTGACATAAATAAAAATTCTATACAAAATAATTCAATTAAACTATTTGAAAAAAATATGAAATAATGACGTCTTTAATATATTTCAATTATAAAATTCTGCGAACATTGTATTTTGTTTTACGAAGTTTGCAATGAATTTTTCAATGCCCTTGTGAACCCGAAGTTTGAGAGGTCCGCAAACTGTAAAGTGCGACAGTTGAGCGACAGTTGCACAAAACTCCCCAGCAACTAAAAGTCATAATCCCTCAATCTCTCCATGTCAGACCTACACCGAGGTAAAAGTCCTTCAAGGGGTTCTTGTGCAGGTTGCATAGTTTTTAAATTATTTAATAAGACCCTGCTCGCTTTTATGGCGAAGTAGCAAATACACATCTTACTAATATTAGAAATGCGAAAGTTCATATGTGTGGACGTATGTATGTTTGTTACTCTTTCACGTAAAAACTACTGAATGGATTTGGCTGAAAGTTTGTACGCGGATAGTTTACAAACTGGATTAACATATAGGCTACAAAATATCGCGCGTCGACCCACTGGAGCAGAGTGACGCGGGGTGCTAGACTGCTGACACAAATGTCCGTCTGAAATAAAAAACTGATCTTTAAATATTTTAACCATTTAAAAATATCATCATCATCATCAGCTCGTATAACGTCCACTGCTGAATATGGGCCTCCTCCCTGGGAGGGTATTTGCCATAGTCACCACGTTTGGCAGGCAGGTTGGTGACCACAGTGTTGTAATATATGTTGTAATATACAAGGAAACGCTGTTGCCCGTTCCTTAGTATACGATTATTATAGATGATGTTATAACAATCGGGACCAACGGCTTAACGTGCTTTCCGAGGCACGGAGGGAGTCCCTCAGCCAACCAGACCTGGAAAGAAATCTTACAATCTACACAAAGATTTCTTGACCGGCGTGGGAATCGAACCAACGACCTCCGAGATTTAAAGCGAGCCAAATACCGCTACGCTACGAAGGTTGTCTTTAATATTTCAACCGTTTAAAAATATATGTAGATATATATAAAGCGATACGTGGTAAGCGTAATGTACACCAAGACCTCTTATCCGTGAATTTATTCGGTCGAGAAGAAACCTAATGTATGTTCAGAAGGTAGAATTTGAATTGGTAATGACCCTGACGTATGTTTTGCAAATACTGTGAACCTATCTGAACGCTTTTACGTTAATAAAATAAACGCAAACGAGATTAACATTTGAAACGTAATGAGGTTTGCTATAAATTAAATGTGATAATGTGGTTATAAAAACCAATGCTTTTATGCATAATACACAATTTCGCTTTTTTTCTAAGCGTTTGATCCTTTCTTTAAACAATTATTTGGGTGGTTTGATATATATTTATACAACCTCAGTAGCGTAGCGGTATTTGGCTCGCTTTAAATCTCAGAGGTGGGGGTTCGATCCCCACGCCGGACAGAAAATTTTTGTGTTAATTCTAGGATTTCTTTCCGGGTCTGGTTGGTTGAGGCACTACCCTCCATGACTCTGAAAGCACGTTAAGCCCTTGGTCCCGGTTATTATAACATCATCTATAATAATCGTATTATCAAGGAACGGGCAGCAGCGATTCCTTGTGTGGTTGTACCACATAATACATAATACTGCGGTCACCAACCCGCCCGCCAAGCGTGGTGACTATGGCAAATACCCTCCCTCGGTAGGAGGCCCAAGTCCAACAGTGGACGTTATACTGGCTGATGATGATGATGATGATCTGCATCTTCGTCCGCGTGAAATAGTTACTTTGGGTTAATGCCGCTTTTGAAACATCCTTTATTGGTGCTCCGCTCTTATTGGCCTTGCGCGATCGTATCATCATCATCATCATCAACAGCCCGTTAACGTCCACTGCTGAACATGGGCCTCCTCTTAACAGTCTCAGATAATCAGATAATCACCACGCTTGGCAGACGGATTGGTGATCGCAGTAAGATGTTATTCTTGAGCTAATAGATGCTGCTGCCCATCCATCAGCCATATGTCCCTTAGTCGCCTTTTACGACACCCATGGGAGGACATGGGGTGGTCTATTCTAAGCCGGAAACCACACGGCAATGTGCGCGGCGCGATCTTATATCGATTATATATGGCTTATGTTTAACTTACCATCAGATATAGTAACATATAACAGAAAAAAATTTGAAAATGATCACCAAAATTAAACCCACATTTTAATGTAAAATTGTAACCAAAGTTTTAACATTTCACTATCGTATTTAAGCAAAATGACTCCAAATAAATCATTGTTAACCCAAAAGTAGTAAATGATCACCAAAAGTACCTAAATGTTTTACTAATTTATTATTCGGTTCTGGCACTCGCCGGCCGCTGCCGCGGCACCGCTCGCTTCGCTCGCTCGGCTCGTGCGTTGTATGGCCGGAGCTCTAACCTAACCTAACCGATTGTCATTTTTCATTGATTTTATTAAGGTAGAAATAGTGCAATAATTTGCTCGCTAAGATTTGGTGATCATTAACTACATTTGGTGTTCGAATACAATTTGAAGTGCAGTCGTGAGTAAAATAGCTAGTACTATTATAATTTTAGACTTTATTTTTCTGGTGTCAAGTATATATTTTTGGTAAAAGAACTAAGGGTATACAAGCATTTTATGGTGGTCATTATATTTTATCCCATTATATATTATGGCCGTCCTCGTATTAAGTAGGTTATCTAACACTAAACGAATTTTCAAAGCGGACCAGAAGGGTAGACCATTTTTTGAGATTCGCGTGTTCAATCAAACTAACTCTTAAGCTTAATTATATAACTATATATATATAAAAGTCGGCTGTTATTGAATGATTTGTCAATACTTGGCTCAAACCACTTGGGTCTGCAATTTAAGATGGTCGCAAAAAAAACTATTTATTTCTATACAAACACTACAGTATAAAACAAAGCCTGTCTGCCTGTCTATGTATTCTTTAACGCAAATTTTTCTACACAACGGATTTGAAGAGGTTTTTTTAATTGATATAGAATGATTGAAGAGGAAGCCTTATATATGTATAATACATCAGCATTGCACCCGAGCAAAGCTGAGGCGGGACGTTACTAATTTAAAAACTGTATGAAATATTTTTATTTTAAATTAAGCGTAACAGTATACTGTGCATGCTTAGAACTTGAAAACACTAGGTATAATTATATTAATAAAGATAGAGAACGTGAAAGATGTTGGTACAATTTCTTGGAAATTCTTAATAAAATAATGAAATCAACTGATGCTCCGTTCTAGTCCTTTTTGTTAATTTGTTGCTTCAATTCAATTTAATATACTTGAGTAGCTTCATCTCACTTTGAAATATAGTAAGTAATTTATTACAAGACACAGGTAGAAAACGTAAGACTCTTAATTAATTATTTTCTTGACTCTGTATTCTTGATTAAATTACATCAACATCGACTGAACAGACCTAAGCCAGCCCTGAGCGATATTGCTATAATTACCACGCTTGGCCGACGGATTGGTGATTGCAGTAAGATGGTAAAGAATCTAGTGCTGATAGATAGTGCTTACCATCCATCGGCAGCATGACCCTTAGTCACCTCGCACTTAAATTTGTCAATAGCTTTAAACATTACAGATTAAAATGACTTCAAACCTGTGTAAGGGGAGCCCGGTCAAACAAGCTAGATTTTATTGTCTAGAAAGGCACTAGAGTGTAAAGTTCTGAGGCGGCCGTAGCCCAATGGGTAGATGGACTTGTGATCCCCACTCATTGCACTACCTGCTGCTTGTGTTACCAGTGGGTTCACACTCACTGCAAACACAAGCAACAATTTTAGCTTAGCATAAGGAGTTAACAAGAATATTAGTAGTGTCAAAAAACTATGCGGTTTAGAATACCTTAATAATTATTTAATATTATGTCTTACATCCCTTATCACTGCATAGTATAAAACAAAGTCGCTGCCGCTGTCTGTCTGTACCTATATATGCTTAGATCTTTACAACTACGCAACGGATTTTATTGTGGTTTTTTTAAATAGATAGAATGATTCAAGGGGAAGGTTTATATCTATAATACATCAGCATTGTACCCGTGTGACGCCGGGGCGGGTCGCTAGTATACGATACAATGTACCTTCTGTTTAAGTACCTCATAAGATAAAGTTAGACACAAACAAACGGTGTTCCTTATTACAGGTATACAGAAAATTTTTAACTAGATTCGTAATCTGAAAAAAGTTACGAAACGAGTTGAGAACATGCTTTGACCGTTTCAAATCTTATTTGTCGAACTATCGGGTAGAAGTGAAGACTTTTTACCTTCTTATGCTGTAAAGTGGTGTAACGTGTTTGACATAAATCACGTGACCTTACCATACAATAACTGACACTGTAACTTGTCGCTTTAGCAAAAAAACCATCAATTGAATATCATCATCATCATCAGCCCATATAGGTAACGTCCACTGCTGAAGATGGGCCTCCTACCGAGGGAGGGTTTTGGCCATAGTCACGCTGCTTGGCAGGCGGGTTGGTGAGCGCAGTATTATGTTGTAATACACAGAGAAACGCTGCTGCCCGTTCCCTGGTATACACTTGTTATAGATGATGTTATATCAATCGGGATCAACGGCTTAACGTACTGTCCGAGGCACGGAAGATAGTCCCTCAACCAACCAGCCAGACCCAGAAAGAAATCTTAGAATCTACACAAAGATTTATTGTCCGGTGTGAGGATCGAACCCACGACCTCCTAGACGTAAAGCGAGTCTAATACCGCAACGCCACGGAGAATATTATTCATTAACGATTTTTGATCATGATGGAGATAAAATTGACGAATTCCGGCGTTACTCAAAGAATTAAATTTGAAGAAACTAACTTTTCGTGGAGCGAACTTGTTTTTATGAAATTATTTGGTGTCAAAAGATAGTATGCGCATTGTTGAGTAGCCAAACACTACTTTTTTTTCGTTTAGCCTTAATAGTTTTTCCATTGAACATTATCGGATTCTCCGCTTTTCTGGGAAAGATAATCGATTGGATTAAAACACGCTTAAGATGAATATAAAAAACTTAAGAATTTTAGTCGTTTTGTCGCAAAATCTATTCTGAAACAGAAATGATTTTGCTGCTTAATTAATTGGTGTTCAAAAAATTGGTGCTGAAAGAGGAATACTCAATTTTAAACACTTCCTTTTTACAGTACCAATTTTTTGAAGAAATTTATGCTATAATTAATATAAATAAAAAACATAACTAAAAGTAACTAATTAAAAATAAAACTAACTTATATACTATTCTAAATCTATTCTACTTGGCAAGGTTCCCAGAATCCTGGCAGCATTACCACGTTGAATGGCAATGCTTACCTGCTGTGCAAAGTAGAAACCGCCGGCCGCTGCAATTTTTTGAAAACTCCATTTACAAAACAGTGGCATGTGAAGCGATCCTTTTTGTCTTACGGGTGGTTACCAAATGTTAAATTAGTACGACGTCACTAATTTAAAATTCAAGACGTTATGAGGAGCGGCAACAAAGGAAATATTCGTATGATATCGTGAATATATAAGTAAATAATGTAGTTAGAAATAATAAGTAGTATTCGCAAAAAACTTTCATACAACGTCACGTATGAATAGTGAAGGCCGCGCCACCAAAGCCTTAATTGAGGCATTACGTAGGTATACACGATGTGATACTTTCTTTTTTCGTTCTATCAATAAAGTCATGCTCTTTCTTCATTGTCTCCACTCTCCTAAAGTGGTTACAGCGGTTTCGATTAATCTCTAGTAAGACTGACTGACTAGTTGACTGAAGTCAACTACAATGCCGCTCACATCCCCGTCGCCAACTGCCTTCGCCGCCCACAAGCGCGCTGGTGGAACTCGTTGCGTATGCAGCGTTGCGCTGAACGGACGCTCGAGGAACGCATACTGCAATGCGAGGTCAACATAATTCTCTTTCTCTTACTTATTATTACTCTGCATATTCAATATATTGTAACTTAATATGTCGTAATTTTTTTATATTTAATAACTTTACTTTTATCCACAATCCCACCTGTTGGTAAGTGTCGATGTGGACTAAGATGGAATACGCTGCAAATGCCCATTCACTCTTGACCCGAAGATTGTTAAAATTGTTTAGGGAACACAGACGTTGGCTATGAGTTCAACATCTTCACTTCTCGTATTATAAACGAAGACTGGAACCGATTCATCCAAGTTCTTATTCTTTTTATACACAATTATATTTCCACTATTTCCACAGATATGCAAGAAGACAAAGATTTATTGCTCAATATCATATAACGCAAGTTTCTACGAGTTGCACACTCCATTTGCCCTGACATATGGAAACCACGAGTAGTTCCACATTTATTATGCTAGCTTATTTTGTAGATACATACGTATTACGACTAGCAGTAAAACATTCAGCTATATTTTACTTGTATTGTAAGATATATTGTAAAGCACGTCGGACAGATAAACTGAAGGTATATAGATATATACCTATATATATAGATTAGATAATCGGATCGGCCACTCAATGGAACGGCTAGCCCGTTAATTGTACGCCGACATTCAATGAAAAGACTAAAGGACAACTAGCCCAATTGTTGACTATGGGTGGTTAAAAAAAAATTCCTAAACCTATAATAAATTTAAATCACCTGCCGGATTTACGTCAGCCAAACCTAAAGGCTTACTGTAAGCCAATTAGTTACACCTTAAGTGATGTAAGTTCAATCAACGATTGGCGGGCTGGTCGTCCCATTGAATGGTAGATTTGAGTTGACGGCTGCGATCTATATGTACCTATACAGGGTTATTTTAAAACATTAACAACCTTTCAGGGGCTGAAAGTAGTGATGATTATAAGCAACTTTTACTATAACAAAAGCTGATTTTTATTTTCCCGATTTCTGGGTTGGTCCCAGAAATCGGGAAAAAAAATCAGCTGTTCCATTCATTTTGTCGAGGTAAGTGAACATAAAATGTATGGAACAGCTGTTTTTTTTCCGCCGACATTGATTCTGGTTGTTAAAATATCATCAAGAAACATAATAATCTAGTTAGTTTTTGTTTTTCGGACGGAATACGTACTTCACCGTGCATAAATTTCCTATTTTACCTGCTTAATAAATGGTTTAAAAACTACAAACTAAGCAACCTGCGCAAGAGGGCGCGCCCTGTGGGGCTCGGACCAGGGCGGTCGCTGGCGATGAGATTGAGGGATTATCACTTTTACTATTTAAGGGGAATTTTGTGCAACTGTAACTCTACTTTACAGTTCGCGGGCCTCTCAGACTTCGAGGCCACGAGCGCATCGAATGGTTCTTTGCAAACTAAGGGTCGGAAGGAAATAATCTAGTTATCAAACCTTGATCACTATAGTGAAACCCTCACTCGGGTCGAGGCCCATGTTCAGCTGTGGACGTTACACGATGGAAGACGTTATCCTATCAAATGCCCACTTCTTATGACTTAACGATCGCCAGATTATATTATTTTGAGAAGACCAATCTAGCCTCCCCCCCCCTTAGTTTGCAAAACACCTTTCGGTGCCCTCGTAGACCCGAAGTCTGAGAGGATGGTCGAGGCCGAAATTCAGCTATGGACGTTATACGGGCTGATGTAATCATCATCTTTTACTGGCCGCTAGTAATAATAATTACTTTTCATTGTAATGTAATAACTAAATTAATAAATTCTTTCTCTTTGTTACAGGTAGAGGTGATGAAGAACATCTTCAATTAATCAAATAAAAGTGAATCCTTTTGAAGTTAAATCCACTGTATTGTTGGAAACAAAGCTTTTATGTTCTTTTACAAGCTGTTTCCTAGTAAGTGCATTTTTATTGAGTTCTCACTTCATAAAACCTTATGGAATGCAATAAAACAAATGTGCCAGTAATGCCCAAGATTAGGGTCAGAATCCGAAGGGTTGAAATTAAAAACTCAATCTTAAATCATTCGTATACAAGAAAGCATTTTCGAAAATAATGAGATTTGATTGAGAATTGTGTAAATAATTTAATTTTTTGTTATTCCTTCGATAAACATTTTTAACGTGTAGGTACAAACATAACTTCTGTGATTATACGTATTTAAAATTTGCAAAATTTCATTAAAATCGGTCCAACAGTTTCGACGGTTACCCGAATAAACAAACAAACAGACAGAGAAACAAAAAAAAATCTGAATGTGTCCTATTTTACTTGCTTACTTGGTTTATTGCGTTTTTTTTTCTATGTGTATGTACAGACGTACGCCATCTACAGTTTTATTATATGTATAGATATATAGATAGAGGATGTATAGATAGGTACTAGGTGCTACCAGCGACATTGTACGCGTTAATTAAGTAAACGATTTAACTATAAATGTCCCGTCTAAATTGGTACTACCGTTTTGGAGATTAGGCGGAATACATGGAAAAACGAAAAAATAAAAAATAAAATCTAGCTGTATTATAACTTACAAAATTAGCTATTTAACCGCAACCTCGGAAATATTTAGAACCTCGTAATTAATAAGATTATTTGTGATCAAACTTGCATGAAACTAGCACGACTACACATAGACTACTCTATCCGACCCGACGGAGTAGAGTGCGCCCGCGGACGCGACGCGTCCCCCCTCGTCCTCCTGACCCTTAGTTCGCAAAGATGCCCTCGTAGACCCGAAGTCCGAGAGGCCCGCGAAGTAAAGTAGAGCGACAGTTGCACAAAACTCCCCTAAAAAACTAAAAGCCGTAATCCCTCATTCTCATCGCCAGCGACCGCCCTGAGTCGAGGTCCAAGCCCCAGAGGGGGCGCCCTCTAGCGCAGGTTGCTTTGTTTGTAGTTTTTAAACTATTTATTAAGGCTGGAGCTCTGCTCGCCTTTATGCCCGGTGAAGCAACAAAAGCCTCGTGCCAAAAGACGTAGGTCCATCCGAAAAAAAAAGTGATCAAAATTATGGCTGTCGTCTTTGAGACGTCATGTTGTAAAAGTGATTGTTTTATCTATTTTATTAACGTAAGCCTTATCAATTTTATTTAAAAAATAATCTTGTTTTTCAATTTAGAACATATTGCAGGCTATATATCTTTTTTCTGTTTAAAATAATTTTTAATGGTAGCACTTACTTACTTTAATAATAAAACTTGTTTTTAAGGAAGTAGTTAAAGTCACACAGTTTCCATCTTAAAAAACTCAATCACCATTATTTAAAAATACGCTTTTAAATTTTCGAGAAACTTTATTAATGTGTGTTTGCCGTTTCTTTGCATATAATGGCAAAAGTTGTACAGATATGGCTTTCAGACTTGGCTACTTAAACTTAACTTGAGCGAACATTTTGTGATCCAGAGCTCATTACAATTTCGTAGTTTATGAGCTACTCCATTGTACGGAAAAGTATTAATGTATGGAAACGTTTTATAGCTGAATATCTTGTTAATATATGAAAGACTAGCGGCCGGTCCCGGCTATGCACGGGTGCACATTTCTAGAAGGCCTATGTTACTAAGTTAATGTAGCATTATGTGCATCCCTGGGTCGTAGGGTGCGGGGCAGCGCCAACAGCATCCTGTCTAAGATAGCAAGTAGGCTGGATTGTGTGTTTGTAAACCACTGCTGCAAGATTTTGGCTGAGTCTGTAACGTCAAAGCAGTGATTTTGTGTCTGGTTTTTACCTCTGTAATTGTTTAACTCACATAGTTTGTAAGTATATATTGTTACTAACATTATGAGTCTTGTTACTTGTAATTAAATGATTATTATTATTCTAATGGTGAAATAATTATCGAAATCCGTTCCGCAGTTTTTGAGTTTATTCGAAGCAATAAACATTTTATATGTTTACATATACATAGTTTTTATTATATATTTTTTCTACTTCTGATTCAGAAGAAAAAAAATCTACTTCTAAGTCAGAAGTAGAAAATTTTCTACTTTTGACTTCTTTTCTCGCAGCTCTACTGGAAGAGATTTCTTTAGAAATAAGTAGTACCTTTGTATAATGATAAACGGGATCTTCGTAAATAAATTTAAATGAATACTTTCTTCTAGAATTAAAATCCTTTTTCTTAATAAGTTTTATGCAAAGATATCTACTTTGAAATCGGATATTGAAGCTGTTTATTGCGAAGTTTTTTCTTTAGTTCTATAAGTAGGTCAACTTTTAGTTTCTTTTACTTAGTCGAGGTTCGAATTAAAACTGGTACCTAGTTGAATTTAATTGGAAGATGCTGTTTATTGTTGGTGGATATTGAAATAAAATGATTAGGTATTTTATTTTTTTAAGTTTCAATTCGTTTCCGGACGGACATTAGATAAATAGCCACGAGGCTATTGCTACTTCACCGAGTATAAAGGCGAGCAAGGGTCCAGTCTTATTAAATGGTTTATAAGCTGCAAACTAAGAAACTTGCGTAAAAGGGTCTCCCTGTGGGACTTGGACCTCGGCTTAAGGCGCTCGCTGGCCGGGGGATTATTACTTTAAGCTTTTTAGGGCAGTTTTATGCAACTGTCGCTCTGCTTTAGAGTTCGCGGGCCTCTGGGACTTCGGGTTTACAAGCATCGCAAAGTTCTTTGCAATTCAAGAGTCGGTAGAATGTTTCATTAAGTTCATTAGCCTGTTTAAGGCTCAGATATGTAGCATGGGCGGCACTGTATACCCATGCTGCTATAGTAAGAAAGAAAGAAAGAAAAATATTTATTTATAATGCATTGATAAAATAAAAATTAATTATTAGACAACCTCTGTAGCGTAGCGGTATTTGGCTCGCTTTAAGTCTGAGGTCGTGTGTTCGATCCCCACGCCGGACAAGAAATCTTTGTGTAAATTATTAAATTTCTTTCCGGGTGTGGTTGTTTGAGGGACTACCCTCCGTGTCTCGGAAAGCACGTTAAGCAGTTGGTCCCGATTGTTAAAACATCATCTATAATAACAAGCGAACCAGAAAACGAGCAGCAGCGTTTCCCCCTGTGTATTACAACATAACACTGCGGTCACCAAACCGCCTGCCAAGCGTGATGACTCTGGCAAAAACCCTCCCTCGGGAGGAGGCCCACGTTCAGCAGTGGACGTTATACGGGCTGATGATGATGAAGCTACAAACGTAGCAACTTGCGTAAAAGAGCCTCTCTGTGGGACCTGGACCTCGGCTTAAGGCACTCGCTGGCCAGGGGATTGGCAAATTATGACTTTTCGTTTTTTAGGGCAGTTTTGTGCAACTGTCAATCTTCTTTAGAGGGCCTCTGGGACTTCGGGTTTACAAGCGTCGGAAAGTTCTTTGCAATTCAAGAGTCGGGAGTTTATCTTAGATATGTAGCATCGGCGGCATACTAAGAAAGAAAGAAAGAAAAATATTTATTTATAATGCACTGATAAAAAAACGATTAGTAATTATTAGACAGAGTCTATTTTGTGCACCGTAAATAGGTACCAACTTCAGCTTTATGCTACATCCACACATTTATGTATGAATGTAGCGCTGGTATTCTAGTTGGCCCCATTGATGACGTAATATATGAAGTAATAATAAATAAATTCAACATGCAACAGTTATAACTTAAAAAATAAAAATAAATATAGAAAATGACTACAAACAAAGTAGTTCTGATTTTGTTAATTAGAAAACTAATCATCAAAACTCAGTTTAAACATATCAGTGGAATAAATTTTGACATAATTTCAATTCAATATCTATCAAACTAAAATATAAACTTGCGAGTATAGTATTTAACGATTTAATTCCGCTTAAGGCGCAACGTTCCCAATACAGGTATTTAACCGAGAAATTGTCGGAAAGTGGTAGTTTCCATGTATTATATTTAAAGATTATTTATTTGCGAAATAAAGTGGCAATAACAAACCTATGTTAAGTCATCATTAAGTCAAAAACATGGAAAACGTCTTGATCGTCTCGTAATCTTAATTTTATACTATTATTATTGTATTGAAATACCTTGGTCTAATGATGCTATTAACTTTTAACAAGAGGAAGAGACAAGGACAAGAGACCCGTTGTTGCTTTTTATATTCGCAAAATAAATAATTATTTTAGTGTAACAGATAAATATGCCATATTCCGACATATTCATCGATATAAACTTAAAGTGCGAACGTTGCGCCTTAATAAACCTTTACTGCTTGTGCCACCGAATTTTTCATTCAAATTTTTCAGCAATTTTCGCGCCACTAACCAAAAAACAACCAAACGAAATACACCCAAAAAGTCAAAAGTCTTTCAAAAACTTCGCAAAAGTGTACTCTGACTTGCAAAACAGGGACAAATGAAATATTTAATTAAATTGTCTTCAATTCAAGCCCAATGAAAAAAGCGTCTCTATATACTGAGGCCGGTGTTGGTGGTACAAACAGTAAGCGTTTACTTAGCGGGATAAAGTCGCTAAATATTTGACGAGAGACAAACAGAAAATGTATATGTTCACTAGGCAGACCGTAGGAAGACTAGAGTTGGGTGATAAATAACATCACAGTGATCCGCCGACTAAAGTGATCACTGTGATCTTTCAAGAAGGAACTACGTTCCAAAGTAATGTGTGTTGTTCCGTGTCATAGCAATTGCGCGGCAAGTCTGTCTCCCTCTTGTATCTTGTATTTAGACTTTTAACACAATAGAAAAGTGCAAACCATTGCCGAATGACGACCTCTAATTGAATTGTGTACCCAATCGAGATTGGAGTGACAACTGTGACGATAACTACCTACCTAAATGAAAGAAAAAAACTGAAACTACAAGTTTCCGTTTTTTTCTTTAATTTAGGTAGCATGTATTTGTGATGATAGAGTCACTGGAACGACGGTCACGTTGACGGAAAAGTAACAACTTTGCACACCTCATTCATCATGCGGGAAGACCCGCATTGGGTGTTCCTTCAGCGTGAGTCACATGCGGGGGATCATGACGGCGGTAGCAGGGTCGGGAGTTCGACGCTCATGTCGCTCGTGTCGTTCATACTCTCGGAGAACTTGCCTACCCATGGGGGCGCTTAATACCTTAGACTACCGGGGGTCTTGAACACTTGATCCGTCAGCCATAGAATGTTGACCTATTACTTTAAACTGCATCTTCGATAAATGAAGAAACTTGCGCAAGAGGGCCCTCCCTGTGAGACTTGGACCTCGACTTAGGGTCTGAATAGATTGTTTTTTTGCAATTGATTTAGTTTTAAGTCATGGAACATTATTATAAAATTAATTACATGGTCAAGAAGTCTTAATAATACTTTAAAAATATTTATTACTTGACTCGCCCAAAATCGCCGTAGCTTTTATTTTAAACCAAACGAAGATGTTGGAAGAGTGTTTGGACTAAAAGAGGCCGCGTTGTTTTCTGACATTCAGGAAAAGTACCGTGAACCCACGACAGATGTTTATGAAAGTTGCGATTCAATTAGTGGAGGAGTGCTCTTTTACAACTTAGTAATATAGACAACTACATTTTGTTTATAATTTATTCAATTCCAATCGTTGTAATGTAATTAATAAATAAAAAGCTGCAATGAAATGAAATCATAAGCAAGATTAATCACATGGATTTTTCAACATCGTCAAACCGTATAACGTACTTCTTTTTTTGTTGTCCGGGGGACATTTATTTTCGCATTCCCACTGCGCCGCTGCAGCGTATCCGCGCGCTGGCGGCGGGATATGTGGGTCTCGCCCTCTCCATAGCGGTGGTATGCTTTACTCATACCACGAGGAGAGGACACTACACAACTAAAACCCTCCGGATACTCCTTTGATCCGTTGTTGGCGGGGGCCGGGTACGCACGAAGCAATCCCGTATTACGTCCATTGCAGAACATAGGCCTCTCTTGAGGGGAGTTTTAGCCAAAGTCACCACGCTTGACCGGTCGGGTGGTGTCGTAATTATATCGTAAGGTACAGAGAAACGCTGCTGACAGGTGTTCAATTGTAATAGACGATGTTGTATCTATTGGCACCAACGGCATAACGTGATTTCCGTGGCACTAAGAATAGTCCCTCAACCAATCAGATCCAGAAAAAGTAATGCGTGTGAACTGACCAGAGCTTTATTCGTGAATTCGTATGTGTACCTATTTGTATATTATGCTTTTCATAAATACAAATTTCATAGGTTTTCATTGATTAAAACAACGTACAATTGTATACACACTTTGGATTCCCATGTCATTTCTTTTGGGTTTGAATTTTGAAAATCAACCTTTCTTATTATTCATATTCATTTATTGCTCACCATATGTATAATAAGTTGTTACAAAGACAAAACCAGTACAAAGTATGGCACAGTATGTAGGGCACGGCAAGTTAGAAGAGAGGGGGAAGCGATAAATTTATTTAATAATTGTTAGCGTGCTAAATCTGAGTTAAGTGTTTTGAGTTAGTAACACCGTGTCAGATCAGTTAGTAATGGATTTATTTAAATAATCTTTCTTTTTCTATATTCATACGATCCTTTTATTTAATTTAGCAACATATACCAAATAGAAAACCTCAATCCTTTTGTAAAGTCCACTTTGTGAAAAAACAGTGAATATAAAAAGTGCGTGTTGTGCTCGATGAATAAATAAAAGAATATAGATATTATCTTTTTCGTATATTTCTGTCAACATTTCGTTATCGTGCCCTCGTGTACATTCGTATTCGTAGTATGCCCGGTGAAGTAGCAAAAGCCTCGTTGGTAACAACATATGACTGTCCGAAAAAAAAAATGGTTGTTCAGTAGTTACACTAAAACCTAGTGTTCAGGTTTCGTCCGGGATAATAATTTGAATGAGCCACGAATGGTTATATATAACTGAATATTTGTATTATATATATAGTATCTATGTAATATTGTATGTAATTAATTGTATTCCTCTTACTTTAGTGGTACGTGTCTCCTCAGATATTCTCTTCTACAGTGCACCTACTACATTGTCTCTGCACCACCCTATGGTAGACTGGTACAGAATGGCTTTGGCATTAAGTCCGCCTATGTACTTTTATAGTGTTGAAGTTTTGAAATAAATAAAAAAATAGTTGTTCTGAGCTTAGATGTGTTTTGTATCCGTGATATATGTGTTTTAGAAAAGTCATCTAGGCACAGGGATATATTTCCCTAGTGTGTTAGTTGTTTAAAAAAAATTAAAACAGGTTAATTGCGACAGTAGAAACTATATTAATTAAAGATTTTGAAATAAGGAATGAATTTTGATTGAACTTTGAATTTTAAGTGTCTACCTGTTGTATTCTCAACATACACAATTGCAATCTCACATTCTCACCCCAATCTAAATGTAAATGTGACCACCGCATTTTTAGACATACTATAAACTATTAAATGTCGGAATACGCATCCTAACTACAACATATCATGATAAACAACAATTTTATCCTATAGCTATTTTTTATTTGTTTTCTAATAAGATAAGTGAGGCGCACGGCTATTACATTTATGTTTTATGCAAATGTACTCCCTTTGTCCATAAATGTATTATGTCGCATTAATACTGCAGTCGTTAAGTAAAGGAATACATGTAAAATGGTTTAGCAGTTGAATATATAGTAATATTTACGTGTAACGGTAATGTGGGCAGCTAAATACTTTTTTTCTAAAATATTACTATCAGAGTGTTTGCACACTACTGATAATAATGCATCATCATCATCATCATCAGCCCGTATAACGTCCACTGCTGAACATGGGCCTACTCCCAAAGGAGGGTATTTGCCATAGTCACCACGCTTGGCAGGAGGGTTAGTGACCGCAGTATTATGTTGTACCACACAAGGAAACGCTGCTGCCAGTTCCTTGATATACGATTATTATAGATGATTTTATAACAATCGGGACCAACGGCTTAACTTGCTTTCCGAAGCACGGAGGGTAGTCCCTCAACCAACCAGACCCGGAAAGCAATCTTAGAATTTACACAGAGATTTTCAGTACGGCGTGGGGATCGAACCCACGAACTCCGAGATTTAAAGCGAGCCAATTACCGCTACGCTACGGAGGTTGTCATGTTGTCGAGTTTGCCTAAAATGTTTTTATTATAAGTGGGTTCGTATTAACGTACAAGTTTTAATAACCAACGGTGTTACTAGATTCTCACCTTCTGGAGAATTTGCAGGAAACACATTACTAGTGCGCCTAGTAATTAAATATGGTGGAGAGTTATTACAACTTACGTCCATAGTCGAGTGAAAGCCTAATCTAGGGATCCGAAATTTATATGGTGAAGCAAGACTAATATTTAATGGCATCAGCTAAGTTAAGAAAAGACTCACTGGTTACGGTAGCTGTGTTCTGAGATCTGGTGCTGTGAGTTCGATTCTCAGCTGAGGTAATTATTTATTTTGTGTAAACCACAGTTTTTTTCTGGCGTTGGTGCTTTTGGTGGGTATTTCTCAAGACCCCAACGAATAAGAAGATGAGGAAAAGGGGAGGGAGAGGAAAGGAGAAAAAGAGGAGAGGATCTCTTTGACGATAGAGGAGAAATGCAGCACTCCTTCTGTCAAACTCCATAGTGTTTACTTTACAATAGTTTATATTGTCAAAAACGCAAATGTAACATTAAAAAATATTATATGGTCGTGCATTCTTAAATTTTCTAATTTTCCGCGCAATTTTTAGGGTTCTGTAGCCAAATGGCAAAAAACGGAACCCTTATAGATTCGTCATGTCTGTCTGTCTGTCTGTCTGTCTGTCTGTCTGTCTGTCTGTCCGTCCGTATGTCACAGCCACTTTTTTCCGAAACTATAATAACTATAATGTTGAAACTTGGCAAGTAGATGTATGTTGTGAACCGCATTAAGATTTTCACACAAAAATAGAAAAAAAACAATAAATTTTGGGGTTCCCCATACATAGAACTGAAACTCAACAAAATTTTTTTCATCGAACCTATACGTGTGGGGTATCTATGAATAGGTCTTCAAAAATGATGTTGAGGTTTCTAATGTAATTTTTTTCTAAGCTGAATACTTTGCGCGAGAGACACTTCCAAAGTGGTAAAATGTGTGTCCCCCCCCCTGTAACTTCTAAAATAAGAGAATGATAAATGTAAAAAAAATATATGATGTACATTACCATGCAAACTTCCACCGAAAATTGGTTTGAACGAGATCTTGTAAGTAGTTTTTTTTTTAATACGTCAAAAATCGTAAACCGCAATTTAGCTTTCATTCAATCAAAGTTACAACGAACTACAAGAACTTTTATACTATGTTACTTGTTGTATTCTTGATATCAAAAATAAGGTAGGCACTTGCAACTAGTACGGAACCCTTCGTGCGAGAGTCCGACTCGCACTTGGCCGGTTTTTTTTTATTTTTTTACTTTCCTTACAACCTTCTCCCGACAATAATAAATACATAAAAAAAGAAATCAGACCAGCCGTTCACGCGTGATGCCGCTACTCAGGAAAATACCGATTCATTTTTATATACCTGTATAGATTCTTATACAAAAGAACTTGATTTTCTTACCCTATTCATCGCGAGAAGCGTATCCGTTTATGATATAACTCATCTAGAAGTTACAGTTGTGTATATACTATCATTATCATCATCATCAGACCATATAACATCCACTGCTGAAAATGAGATTCCTCCCGGGAGAGGGTATAAGTCCACTTTGTGAAAAAACAGTGAATATAAAAAGCGCGTGTTGTGCTCGATGAATAAATAAAAGAATATAGATATTATCTTTTTCGTATATTTCTGTCAACATTTCGTTATCGTGCCCTCGTGTACATTCGTGTAACTGAATTAATTGATAATAATATGTATATTTAACAGTTTCCGTGGTATAAAAAATAGTTTATTTTCCACCAAAAAGTTATGTGTGAATAATGTTCAGAGGTTCTGGGTTCGATTTTCACGATGGACAACAAATCTTTGTGTAAGATCTAAAATATCTTTCAGGGTGTGGTCGATTGAGGAATTTCTCAATGTACCTTGGAAAGCACGTTAAGCCGTTGGTCGCGATTGTGATAACATCAGCAGTGTTTCCCTGTGTGTGTTTTATCATAATACTGTTGTCACCAACCCGCTTGACAACCGTGGTGACTATGCCAAAACCCTCCCTCGGGAGGAGGCCCAGCGGTGGACGTTATACGAGCTGTTGATTATGATGATTTTAACAATGAATGATTACAACAGTTGATTTTGTTTATATTTGTTGCATTTGTTTATATTTCATGATATATAATGAACAGGTCAATTATGGTTTCGAAACGTTGAAACACGAACTATGAAAACCGCAGGTTAATTAATTAAATTAATTTTATAATTGTAATAATAAATTTAGTATGCTCCAGGGTTTTATTGGCGAGTTGCGATGGACTGCTATTCTGCTCTATTTGATTTATCTCGTAATTATGTTCCTTATAGTCGTTTCTCGCGGTTTCACCTACATAGCTCTATTATTATACTTGTAAAACCTGACTCATAATATTTTCTGTGTTTTATTGAAAACTAAACCACCAGTGTCCAGCGGTTCAACAGTGGACGTTATTCATATAACGTCCACCGCTGATGAGTCCATACTGATGAAGATGATAAGTTAGTAATATTGTTCGACTAGCTTCCTGAGCAGGATTTCACCCACGTACATCGTAGGACTTCATATTTAACTTTAGCTTATAGGCAACGCAGCTTTCAACTGGCGAGAGAATTGTTGATGAGTTCAGTAGTTTCTGAGCTTGTTCAAAGAAAACAATCAAGAATCAAATCTTTCCTCTTTCTATATATACATAGATGTCTGTTAATTACTCAATTCATAGATTGAATGGGTTAAAAAGATGCTGATGATTAAAACATCGACCTCAAACTAAATTTATTACACTCAAAACGCAGAATATGCACATTATGAATTACAAATGTGCATATTCCGCGTTTTTTCGCTCAAAGTGAGACTTCCAGTCACGCTAACCATTAGGTTAGCGTGACCGTGCGTCTCGCTTTGAGCGGGATAGTCCTCCTTTTAAGCTGTCCCGTCCTCGACGTATTCATTATCGTTACGCTTTTTCTAACATATTAGGAAGTTTAGGTATATGTTCATTCCTTATCCTTTCTTTATTTTTTTAAGACCTTGATCGCATTTTTTTTTATTCTTCCTACAAAATAGAAAAATTAAAATAACAGTAATGGTAAGTTAGCTTGGCCAATTAATGAAAGTACCTAGTACTGGCCTGGAGCGAGATTTTATTTTAGCGCCCTCTATGCCATCAAATGCATGCATTGTTGTAAAAGAAGGATAAGAGAGGCAATAGATTTGTAAATAATACGCATCCTGCGCTCCCTGGACTTGGACTTTACAATGCGATTACCGCCAATGCCGTAAAAAAAAATGCGACACAGATAATTATGCAGATTACAAAAAATACGCTTTTCATTAACGCAAGATTTTGTTACGTTGTAACAAGAGCATATATTGTAGATATTGTTAACTAGCCTCCAATTACTTTGTCAAAGCGTCATTTTTAATTTATGACTTATCTGCAAAATTATATCTGCTGTCACGTAGCAACTTACATAATTGGCCTGCTTGCTCTGATCATACTATTTGTACGTGATATGGTTGGCTTCCATTGACAAATTAACACGGACACTCACGCTCTTCGACGTTAAGGTAGTCAATAGTAATACGAAAGTACGCCCGTCACCGCGTCGGCTTCAAAGTTTTTTCTGAGAACTGTCTGAGCCTGAGAATATGTAACGTTGTATATTTACATAAAAAATAACATTATATGTGAAGTAGTAACGCCTGACGACGTTAACGTATATTGCCGTTCTGTCGTATCAAACGTTATTATGAACCATGTGTTGTGGTGTTACATCCGTGGGCAATGTATGAAAAATAGTACTGACGCAACAGGGGTGACTGGTAGAATAGTACTATCCATCAATGTGTTATTAAATGGTCACCCTACGTACTAATAGTCAGAATAATATATTCAGCAGATCCACTTATAGCTTTAACGTTCATTTTCAATTGAAGCATTTAATTCCCCTTCGGACATATAGGTGGTTAATGGGAACAGCAATGGTTTTGTGCAGCGGTAAAAATTGCTAAATTGAATCTAATTGTCTGTAGTACGCTGAAGTACTCATGGCGATGCGGTTTAAAAGTCGCCTTTAATCACGAAGGTAGAGGTCTTCATTCCCGCTACGCATAAATAAATCTTTGTGTAAAATCAAAGATTGTTTTAGGGTTTTGTTGATTGAGGGAACACAACCTCCGTAGCGTAGCGGTAATTGGCTCGCTTTAAATCTCGGAGGTCGTGGGTTCGATCCCCACACCGGACAAGAATTCTTTGTGTAAATTCTAAGATTTCTTTCCGGGTCTGGTTGGTTGAGGGACTACCCTCCGTGCCTCGGAAAGCACGTTAAGCCGTTGGTCCCGATTGTTTAACATCATCTTTACCAAGCGTATATCAGGGAACGGACAACAGCGTTTCCCTGTATATTAAAACATAATACTGCGGTCACCAACCCGCCTGCCAAGCGTGGTGACTATGGCAACTACCCTCTGTCGGGAGAAGGCCCATGTTCAGCAGTGGACGTTATACGGGCTGATGATGAATGCTAAGACAATGAGACATTAGTAAAGTAAGACATATACTTTATCAATGATGAGTACCACTTCACTAGTCCCTTTATGTCCGCTACTGAACATGGGCCTCCTCCTAACAGATCTTGGCAAGCAAGATCGTTGAGGAGTATTGCCATATTGCCATAATCACCACGCTTGTCAGGCAGATTGATAGTTGCTGCTGTCCATCTATCAGTCGAATATCCCTTAGGCGGCTCTTTTGAAAAAAGAAACCACAAGACTAATATTCAGTATGAACTAAGTTTATTTTAAAGTAGGTACTATTTAAAATATAATTTGGTTTTATTCTCTTTTTTATATCTTCTTCGTGGAAATTTTACGAAAATAATTTAAGAGCAACATTATTTTCATGCAATTTTGCGTTATGACTCAAGTTTTAAGTTTCTAACTCATTACAAAGTTAATTTCGAATCTATTACAATATTCCTCTCGAACAGACACAAGATAGCTAGTTAATAAAATTTTGTACATAAAATGATAATGAAAATAAATTTGGTGGGTTGGCTTTTAAATACAGACTTCGTTTTTGCTTTATTTATTGTAAAAAGTGGTTATGAAATGTACAGTATCTCTTGAAGTCGATCTTCATTATTTAATTATAAATAACTATTGATCTGATTATGTTATTTAAATTATTTTAGTGTTAGATAGCCCATTTATCGTGGTCTATAATATCATGGTGTGCTACTAGGGTATACGATATGGCCTATTCTATGGTATATCAATGTCATATATTAGTTATTGAAGCAATGAGGGCCAACGGCTTAATGTGTTCTCCAAGGCACAAAACAGGTCGTTAGGCAACTGGACCCCAAAATAAATATTTGATTGATTCCGACGCTATACAAAAACCAATTAGTAAGCCCATAGTGATTTGTCTAGCGTCGGAATACTAATAACATACACTTCAAATATAATGGCCTGCAAAACGAGAAGGAAATAAAACAAAACGATCATTGTAAAGAGACGGAATACTATTCCATACTTGAATTGTTAATTCATAGAAAGTAGTAACCGCAACTCAGTTTTGGCTCACTGGAACTGAAAATGGCACGTGCAATCTCAGCGGCATCTATTATGAAGAGCAATCTGTTTTTGTTCGGAAGAACAATAACAAATTTCCGTCGGCCACCTGGCACATCACCTCGCCTGGCAAAGAAGATCTTCATTTTCTGTGAAGGTACACCACCAAACGATCATCTACAATACTTTAAATATATTTGTTTTGTGGTGTCGGTTTCGCGAGTTCAATGGTTTTTACCCATCTCAAATATGCTCAACGTGCCTAAGGAAGATTTCACTTCAAAAAACAGCTAAAAGAATCTAGATGAAATTTGGCGCGATTCTTCTTGAGGCGGGAACGTAAGCTACACGGGTAAATCCACAAAGCTATTAATTTTAAAAACTAATACCAACGCTCCAGAAAAATAACTCGTATCCAATTCGATTACAGCGGTTTTCAATCCGACCATCAATTTCCTCCAGTGGCTTTGCGTCACGCGATAAGAGAGAAACGCGCGATAATCGCTTCTGTATCGTGTTGATTATATGGCATGCTAGTGGTATATGACAGCTGTTTTTTTCAGTGTCAGATTTAAAAATAATATATGCTTATAAAATCCTTATTTAACGCAGAGGAAGTCTACCAAGCTGCTATTTCGAGCAGGTAAACAGAACAACTTTTTTGGACCAGACAAAGAACGCTCTGGTAATCATTATTTCAAATACGTTTCAATTATAAACAAGTTTCCAATCCGACCATCAATATCCTTTACTCGGATCACGTCATTCACGACACCTCCAGACGGATAACCAAAAAAGCGTGATATCATAACGCTTCGATCCAGAAAATATTTTGTTTCACTGATTCCTTAAGCATTCCATGTGTGATTTTTGAGGTCGATTGTTCTTTGAACCGTGAGGAGCTTTGGGGCTGCGCAAATGAGCTAACGGTCTTTTGGTTGTCACGATGAAGTCAATCTCATTTCTGCAGAACCATAGGTCCATAATCTGTAATAAAAAATCGGCGTCTGGAATAAAAATCCTCTTTATTAACAATGAACTAGCGGCCGATAAACCCGACACCTCCTTGGGACCGCTGCTCGCGAAACTAATTCAGGGTTAACATATCCTAATCTGTTCTCGGACCTCGGACTCCTCGGACTTCTGAAAAGCTATATGACCAGCGCAGCTTATCCAATTACTCTTTCTGTTCCTTTCCTATGATGTTTTCGACATTCCTCAAAGTGGTTAGAGTCAATTGAGGTGTGGTGGTGGTAGCCTGATCTTGTCCGGAGATTCTTAGCATCCTATACCCTGCCGGAACTATGGCTGATTCCGTTGCTAGGTTCATCGGGGTAACCGGAAACTAAAGGCCTAATCCTGGTATGTCTTTTCAATCAAAATTGGTTGTGGCGTACGCTTGGCAGGAGATTTGGCGAGCACTATAAGGAATTTTTTCTATTTTTTTTACCTGACATATGTATATCTTAGTCACTTTATACGCCAAATAAAAGAGAAAATGGGAGAGGGGGAAGTAACTATATACTTATTTATATACCAACACCCCACACCTAACTTAGGTATTAAGATATACTTATTTCAGTCATTTTATCCGACTCCAATACAAGAATACTAAGCAAACTCCAGCTATCATTTCTAATGTTTGCAGAAAGCTCAAAAAGAAACGGGATTTTCGATGTAATACTCTACCGTCGTCGTTGTTTCAATTTTGTTCTATTGGAAAAAGATTTCGGTTTGATTTGCTATTATAATAAAGAAATTTTCAGAAATTGGGTTCCGTGGAACATTGGTTGTTATGAGAAAAGCAGTGGCGTAATAAAAGGGTGGCTAGACGGTCAACATCCATGGCCTGCATGTTTGAGACCACAGAATATAAAAGAACTAACAGTCAATAAGATTATACCTACCTAACTTCCACTAAATGGTTTTGCTACTCAGAGCTTACTATTATGCAATTAGCTGACATAACAATTAACAATAAGAAAATAATAGAAATATAACTAGGAAAACTAGGAGTCATACTTATTGTGATATATTTAAAAAATGGATTAGACATTGTATTTCTAGAATTAAATACAGGAACAAAGAAACATGCATAGGTATTTAATTAAAAATTCATTTTATAAGAGTTTATCAACAAGAACTTTGTATTAAAAGAAAACTTTTAAATTTCGATGGTAATGACTCAAAGACGACATCGACATCTGTAACGAAGTACGTGGTGGATATTTATCAAATATTTTTTTATAATTAATAATAGCCAAACCTTTCTTTATTTTTATAAACTTATTAGCGTTTTAATTTATTGTTTTATTTTGAATTACAAAACACATTTCCTTGTTGATAAATCCTAGAAATAGACGTGGCACCCGTTGCTGAAGTTTAACAAATTGGCTAGCCCCATATTATGTAGTTACGCCACTTTAGAGAAGTATGTTTTATTTTACTGAAGCTTATGTTCGTCGTTTTAATTTATACCAAAATTCGGTTCCTATTTGAAAATAAGAAAGGAAAATGAAAGTTGTGTTGTTTGCGTATTCTATAAAAGTTATTGTGTCTGAAAACTTTGGTGTTAACAAATAACTGTTTCTTTTGTTCGTGGCTATTGTCCGATTTTGTATTATATTATTTTATTTTGAAAGCAATAATATAATACTTTTATACGATATTTCATGTATAAATCTTCTGTCTTTGATCGCAGATTTTTCCTAAGTTTGTTAGTTATTATTTTTTGCAATACTTTAGTAGAACTGCCTGGTGAAGTAGCTACCTACATATGTCCAACCGAAAAAAAACTTTAGTACAACACCTCTTTAATAATAAAAACAATTACCAACAATATTTTCGTTGACAGTTTTTTTACAATCTATGCCCAATGCCCATACAAAAAAAAGGTGTCGACAGCCTTTAAGTTTGCAATAATAATTATTGACGGATTAAGTTCCAGAGTCGGGATAGTATTAAAAATTACCTGAAGTTAGAAAGTTGGGCCTCTAAGGGCATAGCATATACATACATATAATGCTGTCAGTCCAGTCTTACTGATTCCTACGCAGATGGGAAAATTTTCTTGAAGCGATAGTTTATCAGGAGAATATTATTATTTATTATTATCTCCTTGTCTTTGATAATGGTTGTGTATTTGTTTCTTTTAGAAATATTTGGGCTGTGGGAGCAAATTAATATGTAAGTTGCAAAACGTCGCAGTAACTCTAGTTTCTAAAACACGTTTCCGCGAGCTGGTATTTTCTTTCCACAGCACATACGCATTGCTATTCTACGGGACTGCTTAGATTTTGGAGACTTTTCCCAGTACCATACAGATGATTATAGTTTAAATTAGCTATATATCGTGTTGCCGTGTAATTTACAGGTTAAAACAGACCACCCGCTGTCTACCCATGGATGTCGTATGAGGCGACTAAGGGATATATAGCTGATGGATGGGAAGCCGCATCTATCAATACAAGGTTTCTTACCACTTTACTGCAATCACCAATCCGCCTGCCAAGCGTTTCCCTCAACAATCTTATCGTTTTATTTTTGTTGTCCGGGTGAAATGCATTTACACATTCCCACCGCTGCTGCAGCGTATCCGCGCGCTGGCGGCGGGATATGTTGGACTCGCCCTCTCCTTAGCTGTGGTATGCTTACTCATACCACGAGGAGAGGACCCTACACTACTAAAACCCCCCGGACACTCCTTCGATCCGCCGTTGGCGGGAGCCGGGTACGCACGTAGCAATCCGGCCCCCCGACGGCACCCGCGGCCCATATGGTGCCGCGGGATCTACTGGGCCCCCTCAACAGCCCTGGCTTACAAAGTCAATTAAGAGGAGGCCCATGTTCAGCAGTGGACGTAAATGGGCTGTTGAAAAATATGTAGCTTTGAATGTGTAGTTTATCTCCATAGCCTAGAAATGAGTTCTTTATTACCTAGTACTTACATTTATAACTATCTCAATCTGTTAGTTCGAGAGTTATTTATGACCACATTAGACCAATGTTCACCAATGACGGATGACTACCTATTAATGTTTGACGTGGTACATTCATATGTGTAGTTGTTTGACTAGTGTTTAGCTATCGACTCATCCACTTAATAGTACAGTGATTGATTGTGTAGTGTGTATAATGTATTAAACGATCTATCAAGTCTAAGTAGCGTTCCATGTTAGATCTCCAATAATATAGGATATGTTATGTGCTTTCAAAATGAAGAAACGGACTTGTGATCTTGAGGTCGCCGGTTCGGACCCCACCCATTGCACTAGCGACGTGAACCCACTCGTAACACAAGCATTTTAGCTTCGTACCTACTAGGAGTTTACAAGAATACTAGTAAACTAGATATAAAAAAACGGTCATGTATAATTAGGGTTGCCATGTCTCAAAATTAGCAACTAGGACAATTCTAGTAAAAACCCCGGAAGTTAGAGCCCTAGCCCGGACATGTCAAAAGGCTTTTTTTAACGTAGGGGCTCGGGTATAGCGCGTGTGCCGCGAGTGAGCTAAAATTTTTTTTTTAACTCATGCTGCAAATGAACTCCCCGGACGCATTCTAAACTAGGACAAATCCGGGGAAACCCAGACGGATGGCAACCCTTTGTATAATGATTAAGTAGCTGTGCCCCAGACTTCGTGTGAAATTTAATAAAACAGTTACTTAGTTGATTTAGATTTTTTTGCATTTTTATTTTTCTATAATAAAGAATGAAAGAAAATACATTTATTTACGGCACATACAAGGAAATAAAACATAAAAATTGATTACAGTTAGGAGCTTCGGTACAAAAGCCGATAAATCCACTTTGTGGCAGATTTTTTTTTTCTGTTAGTCATAGTAATCATACATAACATACGTCACACAGGTCGCAGCAGATCCCGTTAAAAACGATTTAAATAAGGCTCTAAAGATGGACAGCCGGACCTAAACCCATCAAATACACTTATTTTTGAGGTGTTTTAAATTTTCGGAACTAAAAAAAATTAGCTAAAAAAGAGAAGATATACAACAAGATGTAAATAATTTAATAAAAAAACATTGTGATGATTGGTGTATTAATGAGGAAATTAAAAGGTATAAAGAATTAGTTAAAATCTCGATAATTACATTATGGTCGGACCAAAACACGATAATTCCCAATTTAAACTAATTACATCAACACTAGATTTTTTTAATATACCCTATTTGAAAGTCCTTGCTATAAGCCAAATTCACGTTAATTTAGTAAAACAAACAACAATATAATTCCTAGGTAAATCATTCTTTTGTATTTCCTGTAAAAATACGAAAAGTGAGTTTATCGGTTTTTGTTCCGGAACTCCTCATTATATGCACCATAAACGGGAACTGGCTTCGGCATTAAGTTATAAGTTATCAAAAATCTAAAAGATTATTGCGCAGCGCTGGTATTCTAGCCAGTCCCAGTTTTGACGCCACGCATGCCAAACGTCAAATTAAAATATATATAGATAAAAAATTGGCAATAATGCATTAAAAATAGACATTTAATTTTTATTATCCATTCAATATTCTATTTTAATTTTAATTTTCGAGCCAAAGAAATAAATAAACAAATTTCATCAATAATTTAAGATTTTTTGTTGGAAAGAAAACAAAAAAAAACCAACAAATAACATCAATCAGAAAGATAACAGCAAATTATTTACAAACAACATAAAATTCTATTGTCATAAGATTAAGAATTAAAACAATGATAATAATGAGAGTATTTTAAATAAATAAATAAAATAAAAATCATTTTTATTTACGTAAACCAATTACAGGCACTTGTAAATCGTCAAACATTATTTGAAAATTAATTATTATTTATCTTAAATTACATTTGCTGTTTATTTATAAACCTATTCAAATTACTTATTTATAATTAAATTAATTATTATAATTAATGTATATTGTCGCTAGGAGGCAAAATGCTTGTTCTGTCTATATTATGCCAAAACAATTGTCATTATTTGGGTGGACCATGAGCATATAACGACGGACGCGCTTTAATGCTACCACCGGATCCAATGCGCCCCAACTGAGAAGATCCGGCGAAACAAACTCAGTGGGTTACTCTACCACCGGTTTCAACACGGCCCACATGAGGCGGTCCGGCGAAACATACTCAAATGGGCAATTACGCGGGGTTTAGGTCCAGTTATTTAATTTATATTTTAGTAGGCACACACATTTATTGCCCTAACGGTTGTCTTGTTATTATTTGTTTATTTTTGCTCAATAAGATTGAATGATATTGAGACAGAACTAGCGTTAATTAATAGTTAAGGTATGTAAAGAAGTCAATTACAGACAGTTCACAGGATAATACACAGTTCTAGTCACAACTATTGTACTTGGCTATATTATTATGGTCTTCAGTGAGGTAGGTGCAAAGATGGTACCGAAACCCAAACGTCTTTATCTTCAATATAGTTCTGAATACTATAGTAACCTTTTGACATGAGAACAGTTTTGACATGTGATTTAAATCTTGTATCAGGCAAGTCTGTAATATAATTAGGGAGTTTATTATAGAACCTAATACAATTTCCCATAAATGATTTATTCGTTTTGCTAACTCTAAATCCTGGAACAGCAAGTTTATGTTTATTTCTAGTATTAATATTATGAATGTCACTTTTTTTACTATATTTATCAATATTTTTTCTAATAAAAAGAATATTTTGGTATATATACTCAGAGGGCACGGTAAGTATATTAATATTTTTAAAAAGGTTACGTAGGGAGTCGCGACTACCTAATCCATACATGGCCCTGACCGCTCGTTTTTGTAATACGAATATAGTATTTACATCGGCGGCTGACCCCCACAGCAGAATTCCATAAGACATAATGCTATGAAAATACGCGAAATACACTAGCCTAGCCGTGGCTAAATCGGACAACTGTCTGATTTTCCACACAGCATACGAAGCTGAACTTAATCTACCAGCGAGTTTCTCAATATGAGGGCCCCATTGTAGTTTAGAATCTAAGGTAATTCCTAAAAATATGGTTGAAGTGACCAAATCTAATGTTTCTCCATTCAATGAAACTACTGGGATGGAATTGATTACATTTGGTAGAACGAATTTGACACATTTGGTTTTTCCTGCATTAAGCAAAAGATTATTTGCGGAAAACCAGTTTGCAATTAAACCGAGTGTTCGATTATGTTCAATTAGATCAGTATTTTTTCTTTTAACTTTAAAAATCAATGATGTGTCATCGGCAAACAGAACAATGTCTGATAATTCATTAATTAGGTATGGGAGATCATTTATATAAACTAGAAAAAGAAAAGGACCTAAGATTGATCCCTGGGGCACCCCCATTTTAACAAAATGCCCTTCAGAATTCACGCCGTCTATAGATACTATTTGTTTCCTATCTGATAAATAGGATATTACAAGATCAAGTGATTTATCACAAACACCATAATATTTCAACTTTAGCACGAGCGTTTCGTGATTTACACAATCGCAATTTGAATAAATTAATATAATTAACTAAGATTAAGAGGATTAGAATTTCGGCCAGGGGCCGTACACATCCTAACGTTCCATTACTAAATAGGTAAAAAATAATTTTAGTCTGTGCACCCCGGCCCCTCGAAGAAGCATCCCTACGCACGGCGGGAATTCTAAAATTCAAGATGATAAAAGTAGTTTAAGTTAGTTCTTATTAGACACACTATCTGCCAGTAAAAGTGCCGTCAAAATATTTCTTTTGTATTTCCAGCAGTTCTAGAGATTAGCCGAAATAAGTAGACAGACACACAAAATAGTAGGTACTGTAGATACATTTCTATGCATGTAGTAAAAGAGGCAATTTTAATATTTCAAAAAGATACCACAATTTTATTTATTCATATTTTAATAAGTAACATAAAAAACGAAAAACTTAACATAGATTATACAAAGCAAACGAAGTTTCTCCGCTTTAAAATTGTAATTGCTTACGGTAGCGAAGTGGGGCGGGTCGTCTCCTTCCCTCTAATATGGCGAAGGAGACAATGGCTGAGTAACTACTCAGCAGTCATTAACTCTCACTTTAGCTTGAAGATGGGGGTATTTAATTTATTATTGTGAAGTAAGTACTTCTCCGCACTTAACTCTCCTTCCATCTATTTTATAATGGATTTTCCTAGAAGGTGGGTGTTGTTATAGTCACCACGCATGGCGGGCGGGCTAATGGCCGTATAGCATAGCATAACGTAAACGTTGTTGATAGTTTTCTGGTACCTATGCAGTTTTCATAAATTTTGTTATGGGAATTAGGACTACCAGCTTTTCATGCTTTCGAAGACATAAGAAATAAATAGTTTGCCCTTAAATTGAATCTACAACTTCCAAACTTTTCAACAATTCAACTTATACCTATTTTTTTGTTGTCCGGGGGGAAATGCATTTACGCATTCCCACCTTGTAGCGTATCCGCGCGCTGGCGGCGGGATATGTGGCACTCGCCCTCTCCATAGCGGTGGTATGCTTACTCATACCACGAGGGGAGGACCCTACACCACTAAAACTCCCCGGACACTCTTTTGATCCGTTGTTGGCGGGGGCCGGGTACGCAAGAAGCAATCCGGCCCAAGGCGACTTATACCTACCGACACTCAATAAATATTTGCAATGCAATTACACGTGTCCAATTACTCAACAATTTTAATATTAAGTCTCGATATTCGATTTTGGTTTCATTCGTTACAATATTGTCACAGTAGGCGTTGTTAATTAACATAATTGTTAATTATAACATTTCATCATGGTTCCAAAGTAAAAGTCGGGAATTATTTTACAAATAAGTGTATGCGTAAAAACTGTAATTTACTGTAACCCATTTTACAAAGCAAATTTACAGTTAAATTTGTTAATTAATGTGTACCAATACCTACCTATTTTAATGAATCAGTGATGGAAATTGACTGAAATTTTAATTTTATGTTGCGTTGGTTTTATATAATGTAATCTGATTTTTTAATGATCGTTACTTAACGAAGCTGCAATTTTTGGTTCTTGGTAAAATCAAGGTAATAAATGCATTCTTTAACTGCACTTATTTTTTCTTTTCTCCATATTTTTCATATAAATATGTCGCACTAGTTTAGATTTTCTTAGTTTTTCATGTTCTTCAAGTGTATTGATCACCCAATAGATTTTATCATCCTCACCCCGTATAACGTCCACAGCTGAACTTGCCTCCTTCTCCCAAGGTTTTTTTTTGCTACCATGATCGGAAGGCGGTTTGGTGACCGCAGAATTCTTTTATAAGAACCTTCTCCGGACAATAACGAATACAACAAAAAAGAATTAGTGAAATTGGTCCACCTGTTCACGCGTGATGCGATGACCTAGGGAAATAGGGATTCATTTATGTATATATATGTTACGGCTAATAGCCGAAGTGCGACTACACCTAGGTTTAGCCGGCTACATGCGGTTAAACTTAGATCAACCTCAATAAGTCCCTGTTCAACTCCATTGGTTTAGGTTTAGGTTATTTTTTTTTAACTACCCCAACATCTTTTTTTGTCGTGCATAGGTATTGTTTATTTAATTAAAACCTAGTTCTAGCCGAAAATAAGTAGGATAGGTAAGTTTAACCGCATGTGGTTAAAAAAAAATAACCTAAACCTAAACCAATGGAGTTGAACAGGGACTTATAAACGCATGTGGCAGACTGCACCTAGTTGTAGCCGGCTAAAACTTGGTGTAGGCCGCACTTCGGCTATTAGCCGTAACATATATATATATATATATATATATATATATATATATATATATATATATATATATATATATAGATTTAAGGTTAAATTAAGTAGTGTGTACGTTTAAGCTTCGACCTTCCACAGAAAGGCATTACCATTACCGCGATACTGATATTATCATGACAGCTTATAGGCAGCTTTCCATTACTTTTATGGAAATTTAATGGTATGCCGAGAAAGGAAGTTTATCTAGTATCACAGGTTGACACCTGTCAGCGTAATATATTGAGATCTCATAGATAAATTTGCTGGAAATCGGAAATTGCGTTGCATGTACAGTTATTTTTATAATGTAGGTACTGTTTGTAATTTCCCTGTGTGTGCTATTCAATCCGATGCCCTCGTAGACCCGAAGGCCCGCGAACTGTAAAGTAGAGCGACAGTTGCACAAAACTCCCCTTAAATATTAAAAGTCAATCTCATCGCCAGCGACCGAGGTCCAAGCCCCAGAGGGAGCAGCCTTCTTGCGCAGGCTGCTTAGTTTGTAGTTTTTAAACCATTAATAAGATTGGAACTCTGCTCGTCTTTATGCCCGGTGAAGTAGCAAAAGCCTCGTGGCTAACTATGTATGTCCGTCTGAGAAAAAAGGGCGAACATGATATTTCTTCTTAACGATAAATTGAATATCGGCTGTTATATTGACAGATTGGAGATAATTTGGCAAAGTGGGTGTCGTATTGTATTACACGAAAAGAAAACGTTTTTCTGCAAAATCAGGTAGCTTTGTTAGAAAAGGAAAATGTAGTTGTTGGGTTCCTATTGATGTAGCTGTTAAATACATGATGTTTTTTTGTAGCACAGATGGACTTGTAGATTTTTATATAAAATGCTTGCAAAATATTATATACTAACCATCTACTAGATTCCGCGCGCGCGCTTTCCTCGATAAAGGGGGCGCAACCTCTGGGGCTTGGATCTCGGTCGCTGGCGATGAGATCGAGGGATTATCTAATATATAAAATTCTCGTGTCACAGTTTTCGTTGCCATACTCCTCCGAAACGGCTTAACCGATTTTGATGAAATTTTTTGTGCTTATCCGGTATCTATGAGAATCGGCCAACATCTATTTTTCATCCCCCTAAATGTTAGGGGTAGTCCACCCCTAAATTTTTATTTTTATTTTTCAGACAAAGTTAGGGGTAGATTAGAGGTAGGTGTAGGGTAGGGGTAGGGTAGAGGTAGGGTAGAGGTAGTGTAGGGTAGGGGTAGTGTAGGGTAGGGGTAGTGTAGGGTAGGGTAGGGGTAGTGTAGGATAGGGGTAGAGTAGGGTAGAGGTAGTGTAGGGTAGGGGTAGTGTAGGGTAGGGGTAGTGTAGGGTAGGGGTAGTGTAGGGTAGGGGTAGTGTAGGGTGGGGGTAGTGTAGGGTAGGGTAGTGTAGGGTAGGGGTAGTGTAGGGTATGTATCGATTGAGGCAGTACAAAGTCTGCCGGGTCAGCTAGTGACTTATAGTATTTAAGGGGAGTTTTCTGCAACTGTAGCTCTACTTTACAGTTCGCGGGTCTCTCGGACTTCGGCTCTACCAGAGCATCGGCAAGTTCGCCTCATTCTATTCGGATGGTTGAGAAATTGTCAATTGACAATGAGAAGTACATAGTATGTAAGTCCCAATCATCCCATGAAATAATTCAGTTTTTGTTGACAATCACTTATTGTTGGTTTATTATACTTTTTTAATGGATATTATGTATTTTTAAACAGCCTCCGTAGCGTAGCGGTATTTGGCTCGCTTTAAATCGCGGAGGAAGTGGGTTCGATCCCCACGCCGGACAAGAAATCTTTGTGTAAATTCTTACATTTCTTTCCGGGTGTGGTTGGTTGAGGGAAGCACGTTAAGCCGTTGGTCCCGATTGTTATAACATCATCTATAATAATCGTATATCAAGGAACGGGCAGCAGTGTTTCCTTGTGTGGTACAACATAATACTGTGGTCACCAACCCGCCTGCCAAGCGTGGTGACTATGGCAAATACCCTCCCTTGGGAGGAGGCCCATGTTCAGCAGTGGACGTTATACCGTAGGTTGATGATTATGATGATGATGTATTTTTAAATTTTTAGATACTTTTAGTATCTAAGTATACCGCCTACTAAATTTCAAAATTTATATTAATAAATTTTTTACTACCGGCTGGATTCGAACCTGCATCTTAAGGTTCCCCATAAAGACGTGTTATAAAAGAGATTGATACATTTCGATGATTGGTTGGGTTCCACCGTAGCCGAAATCCCTTATTCGCATAATATCAGATTCTCAAAATATGAGATTCTTAAAATATTAGATTATCAAAATAGCAGATTCTCAATATAACCAAAATTGGACAGTCAACGTGAAAAACATTTTGCTATTTAAGTTTGCATAGCAATTTTTTTTATGCTTCCTTTTTTCTCAGCAAACCAACTATATTCTAATTTATTAAATTATTAAAAGCTGAAGCCGAAATACAAAGCATTAGACTAGAAAGAAGATCATATAATTGCCTTGGGAAAAAAAGAGCAAGAAAGCAAGTAAAAAAAGATAACCAAATTCGCAACATAATATCTGACTGCACTTCCAACAGAATTACTGTTTAAAATGTTTAAACATGTTTTCGACATTAAATAAATATGAAGAATGCTAATTTAATTGCTAAGAAGATTATTATGTACCTAACGAGATTTATGCGTGTGGTTGCCGCTGCAATTATTTTTAAATCTACGGGATTATTTTGTTGTTTTCAACAAGTGTTTGTCTCCAATGTAAAAAATAAATTTGATTTAAAAAAAAATCACTTGATTGTACTTTGGCTATATTGAGAATCTGCTATTTTGATAATCTAATATTTTACGAATCTGATATTATGCGAATAAGGGGCCGAAATGGGTAAGATGCAGGTTCGAGTCCTGCAGGTAGTCAAAATTTATTAATCTCAATTTTGAAATTTGGACATTATGTAGTTAGCTCAGAAGGATTTTGCTACTTCACCGGGCACCGGGCGAGCAGAGCTACAGCCTAAATAAATGGTTTACACAAACTAATCAACTTGCGCAACTAGCGATAGACTCCGAAAGTCCTTGACCGATTTGAAAAATTATTTCCAGGTTCACACTATCCCCGGATGACATAGGCTATATTTAATTTTGAACTCTCTAGAAGGGAATCTAGTTATATATGTATGTATATATGTTACTATAAAAGCTCGAACTACGATAAATCCTAAGATTTTCCATTAAGACCTAAGATTTACCAACTATTAATGATAAAAGTCAGAACAGATTAGCGATTCGAATTTTAACCACCATTCACTTGGTAAATCTTAACATAACCAACTCATGTCGGTAAATACTAAGACTTCCTCATAAAACTTAAATTTTAGGTTTTACCGTAGTTCAATCTTTTACAGTTACACATACCTATGTCTATTAAAAAACACATTGATGTTTTTTTTTACTCGGCAGTGTATTCTTTTCCGTCCTGAAAAAATGAAATGCCGTGAGTGACATTATATGCGAAATTTCTGATACGCATACAGTTAGTTACCAAGGAGTGGCGATGTGAACGACCTGTGCTTACGCACCTTCTAAGCAAACAAGGGTACATTAAATATTGACACTACGTTACTTTTCTATAGATAGTGAATCTTACAAATCTTATATATGTAAATTGTCAATACCTATAGTATCAATTTGACAACCTCCGCAGCTTTTTTTTTGGCTGGCCCTGAGGCTTCTGCTACTTCACCGGGCACAAAGGCGAGCAGAGCTCCAGCCTAGATAAATGGTTTAAACACTACAAACTAAGCAACCTGCGCAAGAGGGCGTCTCCTGTGGGACTTGGACCTCGGCTTAGGGCGGTCGCTGACGGGGAGATTGAGGGATTATGGCTTTTAGTTTAGGGGAGTTTTGTGCAACTGTCGCTCTACTTTACAGTTCGCGGGCCTCTCGGACTTCGGGTCTACGAGGGCATCGGAAGGTTCTTAGCAAACTAAGGGTCGGGAGGGCGAGGGGGGACGCGTCGCGTTCGCGGGCGCACTCTTCTCCGGCGAGTCGGATAGAGTGGTAACCTCCGTAGCGTAGCGTAGCGTAGTTTAATCCGATCGAGAGATTTAATTCAGACTAGCATCCCTCGAGCGGTTTACCCACGTAGCTTCCCGTGGGAACTTCATAATAAAATAGCTTCCTCGATAAATGGGCTACCTAACAATGAAAGAATTTGTCGAATCGGACATGTAATTCCTGAGCATTAGCTCGTTTAAGCAAACAAAGTCTTAAGCTTTAGATTGGTATATAAGTAGAAGGATTTGTAAGAGTCACTGTTGAAGTAGAAAGACTCCCAATAGATCGTTTTTTTCTTCAGTAAGTAGGTTTAACAGAGTTTGTCGAAAGGTGCATTTTACATAGCAGATTTAAATTAAATTCTACGACGATGCATCATACTGTCTATTGTTAAAGGAAAGGTCAGACGATTGGAAACTCGTCATAATTTGCGACGTGTCAGGACATGTTCAAGCACTGATAACATACAATCTAGTTCTTTTTGGTCTCATATAATAAAGAAAGCTCATGAACCAAGCTTAGATGTAAGACCTCTTATAATCAATACCTGTATTGAAAGAAGATGTGGCTACCTACGAGATTGAATATACTTCAAATTCTTAATGATATTACTACCATCACTTTTTTTCGGGACACAGATACAATTTGCTGCGTAGTTTTATCTATTTAACCAAACTTAAAGAGAAGCATGCCTCTGGTCTTATTTAATGAGCTGATCACCATAATTTCAGCCGTAGGACGTCCAGTGCCGGACATAGGCCTCCCTCCAAGATATCCAGTTGTTACGGTTAGAAGCGGCCTGCGTCCACCTATCCTGCTGCCTTTACTTGGCCCATCAAGTTGGTGGACGGGATTCTTCCCAGCAATCCCCTCTAGAACTTTCACCTGGGTGACAGATCCAGAGGGGATTAGTAAATAAAACACAGTTCTCAATCACCAAGCTTTAAATAAGCAACCTGCGCAAGAGAGCGCGTATCCTTTGTAGCCGTTAATATGAGCTCTGGCGAGCCAGATTTAGACGAATGCCATTTGGTCAATGTAAATAGAACTTAGGATACTTTTTTTGTATGGCAATCCGCAAATATCAGCCAGTGTTATGTAGTCTCAGCTACTCAATATACATGGTTCTAATGAGGTGCATTTTTTTGTTGTCTTTGTCAGAAGAAATGTAATTATAGGCAATTTAATATTGTAAAAGTGCAGCAAAATAAATGAATCTAATAAAAATTTGTTAAACGAAAATGGAAGGTTTTACTAAGTTTTCTTGGCAGTTACCTAGACTACTAAGTAACACTGCCTACGCACGCACTGCACGTAGAGGAAAAATATGATTTCTACGGAATCAATTATTTTTGAACTTTAAACGTAATAAGTGGTATAACTTGACAACAATTTAATATCAGTAACTAATATCAGAAAAATAATTACTACAAATTACATGCATGCTAACGCTACTGCAGGACCTGTAGCGGGGTAGCGGGAGTAAGATTGATTTTCTGTACAGAAAGCTCAAAAAACCAATAACTAAAAAGAACAATGGGCATGAAGACAAAAAAAAACTATTTAATGTGTCAGTTACGAAAAATATTCGACACGTTTTTTTTTATTTATCAAATCAATAAAAATTTACAAAGATACAGACCAAAAACAAACTATTAAGTTCAGAAGAGGGGGGCTTGTGAAGTCACTACTAGGTAAAATTGTACCTAGAAGTGACGTCACACGAAATTTTAACGCGCTTTATCTTCATCATTTTTTGTTAAAGGAATGAAAAAAAAAATACATGTCCAATGTATTTTGGTAATCTAACTGAAGCACTTATAGATTTTTTTTAGTGTTCATGCCCTTTGTGGTAATGGTTGATATTTGATTTCATCTACGGAATTCTATATCGCAGCCATGTTATTAGAAGTTATGTTGTTCTTATCAAGCTTTAGCTTACCAAGTGCTTCACTTTAATCAAAAGTTCAGACACATATTATACTAGCTGATGTCACGGGGACTTTGTCCGCGAGGTGTTTGTTATTCCTTCGGTTTTTTCATTATCGCACGGGAACTCATTCATTTTCTGTGATTAAATGTTGAACGGGTATGTAAGATGGTACCTTACATCCCCGGTCAACATTTTGAATACTTTGCATGCCAAATTTCATTTAAATCGATGCAATGGTTTCGGAGATTACCTCGTACAAACAGACAGAAAAACAATAAAATAAAAAAAAATCTGGATGTGCTTTTTACTATGTACAGACATTTGACCTCTACAGATTTATTATATTTTATTATGTATTAAATCTTTGGCTCGCTTTAAATCTCGGAGGTCGTGGGTTCGATCCCCACTCCGGACAAGAAATCTTTGTGTAAATTCTTAGATTTCTTTCCGGGTCTGGTTGGTTGAGGGACTACCCTCCGTGCCTCGGAAAGCACGTTAAGCCATTGGTCCCGATTATTATAACATCATCTATAATAATCGTATATCAAGGAACGGGCAGAAGCGTTTCCTTGTGTTGTACAACATAATATTGCGGTCACCAACCCGCCTGCCAAGCGTGGTGACTATGGCAAATATCACCTCGGGAGGAGGCCCATGTTCAGCAGTGGACGTTATACGGGCTGATGATGATGATGATGAGATAGAAAGATATTGTATTTTAAGTTATATCTTCATGGATTTATTATAGAAGCCTTTTTTTAAAGAATAATACATATCTCGTAAATCATTACATAGTAACGCAAAAATGGGTCAATAGATTAGCTGGTTATTGCTTATTGCCATTTGTGATAGGCCACTTTAGGTCCCGGGAAAAAAGGTGGCATGGGTGATTTACCCTTCATAAACACAACAATAGGTAACAGGTAATCTATATAGGTATAAAGGTCTAACCACAACTGTTACTTTCTGACCAATGCACTGCTCAAATCACTGAAAGAACTGAATTAATAAGAAGGTTTATATGTATCAGCATTGTACCCGTACGAAGCCGGGGCGGGTCGCTTCTATAAGAATAATATCATTATCATCATTTCAGTCGTAGGACGTCCACTGCTGGACATAAGCCTCCCTCATAGATCATATTCCTTACTATCCTTATCCTTACTAATACTATAAATTCGAAAATAGCTCTGTCTGTCTGTCAGTCTGTCACCCTACCACGACAAAACTACTCAACCGATTTAAATGATTGGTTAACAGATGGTGTAGAACCTGAGAAAGGACGTAGGCTACTGTTTATAGCGAAAAAAGGGGTGTAGGGGGTTGAAGAGTTTTAGTGGTGTATGGTCCTCTCCACGTGTTATGAGTTAGCATACAACGCTATGGAGAGGGCGAGTCCCACATATCCCACCGCCAGCGCGCGAATCCGCTGCTGGGGCGGTGGGAATGCGTAAATTTCACCCCGGACAAAAAAAAGGGGGCGTTTGAAGATTTGTAAAGTCAATATTCCACGCGGACGAAGTCACAGGCACATCTATTTATAAAATACATCAATTCAATTGTCAATTTTATGCTAAGTACATATAATAAAAAATAAAAGCTCTTATACTGGGTGGCGCAAAAGTAAAGACTCAATTTGATTCAGTTATAAAAAAAATTCTAAATTAGAAAGCTTGATTCAGGTAATTTTAAATGTATATTTGTGCCATTAAATTTCGTACCATTAGGATTTAAAGATGATGTCTTTTAAATGGTGACCTCTAGAGTTGATCACATCTGAGCCCTATTTATGACATTTTGCATAACTAGCCGTAACACTTCCTGCGATATGTTCCTTATTTCTTGATAAATAGTCCAGACTTCTTTCTTTGGGGTTTTTTGAAATCTCGGGTGTATGTGAACAAGCCACAGACTCTCGCAGCTCTAAAAGAAAACATTTATCAAGAAATAAGGAACATATCGCAGGAAGTGTTACGGCTAGTTATGCAAAATGTCATAAATAGGGCTCAGATGTGATCAACTCTAGAGGTCACCATTTAAAAGACATCATCTTTAAATCCTAATGGTACGAAATTTAATGGCACAAATATACATTTAAAATTACCTGAATCAAGTTTTCTAATTTAGAATTTTTTTTATAACTGAATCAAATTGAGTCTTTACTTTTGCGCCACCCAGTATATTCTGTACAAGATGGATCGCAAGATAAGAATATAAATAAGTTGAACATTTACATATTCCAGTGTGTATAATAAAATATAGATTTATCTACATAAAATAAGAAAAGAATTCTTGTAGTAGAAAGCTCTAGAACAATAAAAATGAAAAATATACTCAACGTCAGCGTAACGTGGTCTGATCGCATAAATCTTTTGCCAAAATGTATTTTACATAAATCTTTTTTACATTCACTCAACCATTTTTCTTTATAAATCATAATGTTTGGGTTTTCTATTGGTTACAAATTAGTAAAGTACTTACTTAGAAAGGATAAAGGATTTTTATATCAATGCTTAAAAGGGTTGATATAAAAATATAAAAATTATGGCATTCTAGCAGACGACCCGTGGCTTTGCGGTATAAGTCTCGCTTTGAGTCTAGGAGGTCGTGGGTATATCCCCAAACCGGAAAAGAAATCTTTGTGTATGTATATTCTTCTCACCACCACGTGTAGCCAATGGTCCCGATTAATAACATCATTTATAACAAGCGTATACCAGGGAACGGGCAGCAGCGTTCCCTGTATATTACAACATTATACTGCGGTCACTAACCGCCTGCTAAGCGTGGTAACTATGGCAAAAACTCTCCCACGAGAGAAGCCCATGTTCAGTAGTGGAAATTATACGGTCTGATGACTAGCAGTTGCAACTGTGTTTGTTTTAACGTAACAAAAATGAAGTTTCAAATTGCATTTTTTTAAAGAATAAAATTGCCTGTTACTTCACAAACAAAGCAAGATGTCCCAAATCTATCGCTTTGAAGTTTATGTAGCTAATTAGGGAGTAATTAAAGAAGATATTTTTCTTTAGTAAATATTATAGATATTTCATCTAAATACATAAACGGAACCTACGTAAGTATTGTGATGTAGATTTACTTAATTTGGAGGATTCTTTATGAAGTAAAATGTAAATGCTATATGTGTATAATTGAATTAAGCTCGCCTTTGTACATGTTGTTTCCAATTTATATAATTTATTTCATGTAATTTTCTGTGTGAAATAAAGTATAAATAAATAAACAAAGTGTAATTAATACGTATATATGTTATTGTAAATGCTCGAACTACGGTAATTCCTAAGATTTACTAACTATTAATAAAAAGGTCAAACTTTTACCACCTTCACTTGGTAAATCTTAACAGAACCTAACCTTACCTAGGATGTATATGGTAAGGTTTAGTACACTAAATTCTAATGGTAAAAGCCCAAAAATATCGTATCATTTTTATTAATCCTCACTTTTACTAACTCATATCGGTAAATCCTGAGACTTTCGCATAAATCTTAGGATTAACCATACATGGAAAATTTACAGTAACATATACATATTAAAAAAAAAACAATAGCTGTTTCAACTGTGAATCAAAAAGATAAATCTTTGGAAAAATTGCTCTTTTTTCCCATTGTACTCTCTATACAGACTTATTTCCCATTGAATACGTAAGGAAACACAACACTCAATATAAAATTAATCGGATAATGTTGATTAATTATTTAGGGATTGCGCAGATTTAGAAGTTATCTTTGGTAAACAAATATTCCCGAATGGATACAAAAACATCAACGGACTCAACTCAACAGGGATAATTTCTTGCCACTATGAAAATGCACTATTTTAATAGAAATCTCTCGTGTGAGTTAACTCGTAAAATAACTAATTCTCTCGTTTTTGAGTTCTTCCCATTGTTTTATCGTTATAATAGGGACAGTGTGATAGATTGGTGCTGGATGGTTTGGTCTATAAATACTCTCGGTTCTTTGAGGGGCTTTTCATTAGCGTTACTTTGATCTGAAGCTCGCGTTATTCGATACATTTGTATAAGACTACTGGTCAAGGACTAGTACGGGCTCTTGCCAATTAATTTAATTCAGTTCCATACATTTTGTTTTAGGGTAACTATCAGTTATATATAACATCCGTGGGTCAGCAGTATAAGTCTCACGTTCAGTTTTGAAGCTTTCCTCGAAGAGCACCTTGGGAAGGGAATAGGAATTCCAATTCCATACTCATGTGCCTTAAGCCTTTCTTCTTTATCAAGTATCATATAACTTTATATCCTTCCATTTGCATTTATTTTGTTAACACGTGAAAAAGATATTGTGGTTGCCAAGCGTGTGACTATGACAAAATCTTTTCAGCAAAGCCTAGTCGTAATCCTATATCACAAGGAGACGCGGTACGGAACAGCTAATATCAAGTTATATTTATAACTACTCGGTTTGTACTTTATTTATTACGGCTTTCACGGTCGACTGGCTTAGAAAATACACATGATCAGATATGACGGCTTTCAATAATAATGTATTGTTAGTTTGATTTGAGATTTGTTTTTTGATTTATGTAAAGTGCGTGGTTGTCGACTTATTTTGGAGTGGGAAACATACAATGATGAGTCATAAATCGATACCGTATTTATAATTTGAGATATTTTATAATCTTTATTTTTTGTCATCATCAACCCGTACAATGTCCTATGTTGAACATGGAGGTGGGTGTGGCCATTATTACCACACTTAGCAGGTGGGTTGATGACGCAGTAATATTTACAGGTAAACGCTGCTACCCATTGTCAAGTATACAATGGTCAAAGATGATGACAATCGCGGCCAAAGGCTTTTGCTGCGTACTCTGCGAACTAGGTAAAGCCTGAACCAACCAGTCTTGGAAAGAAAGATTTTGTTGTACGATGTGGGAGGTGAATCTATGCCACTGGTGTGTTGTTTTTTTTTACGAATGTTAATTTAAGTTTCGCTAATTTTTAGATATCAATTAGTGCGCATTGTATGTTGTAAGTAGACTGTAAATAACAATTATTACTAATGACTAAACTAACTCGGAAAAGATTTTTTTCTATACCTACTAGTTTTCACAAAGTTTTCTTTTTCTCAATGTTTTCTCTTTAGCTAATTCCCGTGGTCAACCTACAATTATAATCTTAATTATCAAAATTTAGCCATGTTAACGAAGGACAGCACATAGAGCGTGCACTAATAAATTATAGCTGGAATTACAGCATTGGGACGTTCTACGAATCAACTAACAAGGTTGATTCTTAGAACTATTATAGTTCCGTTCCCACTCTAGACAACTATTTCTGTGAGCCGCAGATAGTTGTGGCTTGGGCACACTGTGTCCGTAAATTAAGTAGCGTAAACTTTCATGCTACAATGGGATTTGCATCGCCAGTTTGAGATTTGCATTAGAATAAATATAATAAACTTCTTCATTTACATTCATAGCACACTCGACTGAGAATAAATCATATCAAACTATAAACATTTTTACAAAAATATGCAAAGTACTTCAAAACTGCAACATAAAAGCAAAGCGCAGTTAATATGAAAATATGTTACAACCTACAAAATACGTAGGAATACGAAGTGCTAAGATTTTACTACGTGCTCGTATATTGCAGAAATAGTTGTTATCCCATACAATGTATATACATATAACTGATGCACATACAAGACAATCAAAAACGGCGTACTCTGCACGTTTGCGTATCGAATCACCAGTACTACGCCGGAATAGTAAACATCGGTTTGTTGTTTCACATTGCTAACGGGGATGAATATGGAAATATAATAAACATGTCGGTAAAATACACATGTCTTCCACTACTCGTACACAATTGTATATTCATAAATTACATTTAATCGTAATGTCTCCTTAGATTTCAATTGCACATAAACCAGCACAGTACGTGTTGTAGTCGTTTTGTGTAGTACAAAAACGACACTACCTGAACCAGTTTAGCATGGCAAGTTACCTTTGTAGTTCATAAGCTGAAGAATAATCTAGATGTTGCTTAAATCTATAAGTCGTCGAATTAATTCTCTAGTAAATCCTTATTATTTACATATTCAAGTTTCAAATTAGTGAAATTAATTTGCCGCGATGATAAATAAAAAGGTTAACCAATTTAACAAGTCTGCTTTGTAGTTTTAAGTTGCTTGAATCTCGAAAATCGTCAAATTAATTATGTAGTATAACATTTAACATTTAAAATATTTAACATGACTACAAATTTTAATATAAACCTACCATAAATTGAAATTGATCAATGGAATACGATAATCTGAAATTCCCATTTAATCCGCTTTGCTGGGTTTTTGTGACAAAAACATCAATCACAGATTCATAATTAAACTTAATTGATATTTTCCTATTATAAACGAAATTTTCATTTCTTATTGTTATTTTTATGAAATAAATTAATTTGTTTAATCATTTTTATGATTTATTAGCATTGTAAAGACATTCTTATTATATCACATAGTAGTACAGTTATATATAGTACAATACAAAGTCGCTTCCCGCTGTCTGTCTGTCTTATGTATGCTCCAATCTTTGAACATACGCAACAGATTTAATGCGGTTTTTTTAATAGATAGATTGATTCAAGAGGAAGGTTTATAGGTATAATAGCATTGCACCCGTGCGAAGCTGGGGCATGCATGTATGATTGGATATATAATGTTTAAGCAGATATTTCAACTAATTTGTACGCGTGGCGTAGGTTAATTTTATGTACCTATACAGAAAAACTGTAACTCGATAGAGTTTACCTATTAGATGAACAACAACTTTTTTTGTGTTTTCTTGTCCGGGTGGAACTGCATTTACGCATTCCCACCGTCGCGCCGCTGCAGCGTATTCGCGCGCTGGTGGTGGGATATGTGGGACTCGCCTTCTCCATAGCTGGATATGATAACTAATACCCCGAGGAGAGGACCCTACACCACTAAAACCCCCCCGACACTCCTTCGATCTGCATTTGGCGGGGGCCGGGCACGTATTAGCAATCCGGCTCAGGGTACAACGCCTTATCAGTTTCTTTATGTCTGTTCAGAACTCTTGACCATATTTTTTTATTGTTGATAATGTATATTTGCGAGACATTTCAAGCAACTTACTTTTTCTCATCAATACCCTTGATTGGTGAAGATAATGGTTAGAAGATTGGTGGTACCTACCTAGGACCTACCGAATTATTATTTTTAGCTTTTAGTACATTATTGACGTCATCATTTCTATAAACAGTTTAACTTAAAAAAAAAGTATTTTTTTAGTGCATTTAAGAACAACTGATTTTAATTCGTTCGTGCAATGCGGTTATGGAATTTACTTCCACACCTTATTCGCGCTTGTTCTACTCTCAACGCATTTGAAGAAGAACAAAGGGGTATTTTCTGAGTCAGTAATTACCTATATAATTACAAAATTCAGAAATATAAGTTAGTATAATTATGTAGTATATTACAATTACATACATATACATATGTATGTAGGTTTAAATATTATCATGTAATTGTATATGTATCTATTAGTGTGTATGTTTATTGGTATGTATTTACCAATTAGGTATAAATTAGTTATTATAAGATTTGTCCGTTGTACTCAGGCTATGCACTTTTAATCAAATGCTTCTTTCATAAAGGTATGCTGGAAGAAAATTCATTATTGAATTAAGCTCATCTTTGTACATGTTGTTTCCGTTGTATTAACTATCTGTTACCTATGTTTTTACTGTGTGCAATAAAGAATAAATTATTTACATGTTACTTTGCGACTCATATAGCAAAAGTAACATAAACTTAATTTTAACCGACTTCTAAAAAGAAGTATTTCTACCTCGTTATTCTTCGTAATGTAGTTGCATAAGTTTTTTTCATTGTTTTGCATGTTTCCTGTTATCGTAAGATTAATGGTTGTTCGCAGAACTCCACTGCTTTGGTTGCGATGTATTCGATTTCCGTATAACATGTTTTGTGTTCTTTGAGCGCACATTTTCCGATGCAACATGCAAAGAATAATTTCGTATTACCTCGTATAAAGCAAAGTCACTTCCCACTGTCTGTCATTTTCCTATCTATGCTTAGATTTTTAAAAATACGCAACTGTTATTTAAACTATTTTTAAAGATAAAGAGGTTCAAGAAAAAGGTTTATATATACTATTTTGACAGTACCTAAGAGTATTTGCATTTTAAATACTCTTAGGGCAACCTCCGTAGCGTAGCGATATTTGGCTCGCTTTAAATCTCAGTGGTCGTGGGTTTGATCACCACACCGGACAAGCAATCTTTGTGTAAATTCTAAGATTTCTTTTCGGACCTGGTTGGTTGAGGGACTATCCTCCGTATCTCGGAAGGCACGTTAAGCCGTTGGAATTGTTATAACATCATCTATAATAATCGTATATAAAGGAACGGGCAGCAGCGTTTTCCAGTGTATTACAACATAATACTGCGGTCACCAACCCGCCTGCCAAGCGTCGTGACTATGGCAAAACCCTCGGGAGAAGGCCCATGTTCAGCAGTGGACGTTATACGGGCTGATGATGATGATAGATTACATAATACCTTTTATTAGACCTGCATACAATCAAAATAACGGGCCGCAACAACATGTTAATGGTTTAATGTATTTCTAAGCTAACAGCTCACTCTGACCAGTTAAACAGAATGTACATTAGAAATCGGTCTTATAGTTCCAGAAACAAAATGCAAACAAACAAACAAATCTTTCATCTTTAAAATCTATATATATAAAACAAAGACGGGTTTGTTACAACACTTATAACTCGAGATCGGCTGGATCAATTTTCATGATTTTTGTTTCGTTGGATTTGTCTACGCCCTGAATAGTAGAATACATTTTAAAAACAAAAGAAAGTCGTGTTAGTTATACTATTTATAACTCAAGAACGGCTGAACCGATTTGGCTGAAAATTGGTAGTGAGGTTGGGTAGGGTAGGGTAGGGTAGGGTAGGGTAGGGTAGGGTAGGGGTAAGGTAGGGGTAGGGTAGGGGTATGGTAGGGGTAGGGTAGGGGTAGGGTAGGGTAGGGTAGGGTAGGGGTGGGGTAGGGTAGGGGTAGGGTAGGGGTAGGGTAGGGGTAGGGTAGGGGTAGGGTAGGGGTAGGGTAGGGGTAGGGTAGGGGTAGGGTAGGGGTAGGGTAGGGTTAGGGTATGGGTAGGGTAGGGCAGGGGTAGGGTATAAAAGTCCACCCGTGCGAAGCCGGGGCGGGCCGCTAGTAATAGTATAAATTGATAATGTTTAATTATAACCCCTTTAGGTACCGCCGTCATAACGAAAAAGACAAAACATTTTATATTTAATTTAAAATTATGCAAAATATATGGACAGATATTGCCTGTTCTTAAACATCTTTATCTATACTTCTATATTAACATTATAAAGAGGAAAGATTTGTATTTTTGTATGTTTGTTTGTAAGTAATAAACGAATGAACGGATTTCAATAACTTTTCACCTTTCAAAATGCTTGCACATCCTTGAGTATCGTAGGCTATATTTAATTGTGAAATACCTATTGGAACGGGACATACGCAAATGAAACTGTACGGTCCAAATATGGGTGTAACTCAATTTTGAAAAAATATTATACATTATTAGGGTTTCGTACCTTAAAAGAAAAACACGGAACCCTTATAGGAACTCTTAATTGTCCGAATGTTTGTCAAGACCCTTTATCTCATAAATCCATTTCAAATAATACTCAGTACAGTAGACTTTACTGTCCCTTGCGGCTGTGAAAAATCAAACTTTACAGCCAACGCAATTAAAAGCCAGGGAATCAAAATCTAAACGCTACTTAGCATCTTGAAATTTGGCACGAAGCCACGTTTTATAGCACAGTTAAATGAATAATTGCGAAAACCATCATTTTTTAGTTACATCATATTATAAAAATAAGTTTGTACGGAACCCTCGGTGTGCTAGTCCGACTCGCACTTGGCCGGTTTCCTTGTAACTTCCTTTCATTAACACTTACACAGGTAAAACGTAATCTATTGTAAGAAGATGCCAATTAGTAGAGTAAAGAAGTCTCGTTAAGTTCCTATAAATAAATGAAATAATTTATATTTATCTTGTTCAGTACTGTAACGTCTGAGCTGGGGTGCGAAGCTCAGCAAGCTCATGCTCCTAGTGTTTGAAGGGGGAACTACCACTATCACTAAACACTTAAATGAACGCAGGCACACTTTATAATTGTATATTATCGATGTGCTCCCCTCACACTGATTCGAAGTCATTTTAATTACTAGTTAGTTTTTTGTTTTTTTTTATTTATATACACATACACACAGAAGATATACAACAAGACAGACAAATAGCAACGTACAAAAGTACTTATTATTTCTGAAAAAATCTCTTCCAGTAGACTTGCGAGAGGAGAAGTCAGAAGTAGAAAAATTTTAAAGCGTGTAGGTAGATACACATCCATACAATAACTACATATTATACAAACAATATTATCTTTCCTCATCGTAACATTATATTATGATTATAATATAATGTTACGAAGAGGAAAGATAATATTTATTTTATACTTTAACTCTAATTATTTATGTTTGGTACTACAATAATTGATCTATCAACAACCAAACTTAAATAACGTTTATTAGTAAAGACTAAAAATAACCGTCTTCATGCGTAAAGACATGAGAAATTTGTTTGAGTTGCATATTTACCTAGTTTTAAATATTCTTTTGCATACGTTATATGTAACTAGCTGCGCCCCACGGTTTTAATCGCGTCACTCTGCTCCAGTGGGTCGGAGCGGGATGTTTTTTAGTCTATATGTTAATTCAGCGTATAACCTATCTCGGTGCAAAATGTCAGCCAATTCCGTTCAGAAGTTTTAGCGTGAATGAGTAACAAACATCCATCGATATTTACAAACTTTCGCGTTTATAATATTAGTAGGATAAAGTAAAATGAAAAAATATCGGTATGTTTGTGTATTTCCTACCCTCACGCCTTGCATCCAAAGAATTAACATGTTTCAATATAAAAGCAGTCCATAGAAAAAGCATTACTCTCCGTCTTTGATGCCCCGGCACGTTCCGGGATAAAAATTGCCTCTCAGATCATCCTGTAACAAATTTAATGAAAAATAAAATATGGGAAGGGTTAACAATATTACTTTTTATCCCGAAGCGGTAAAAAGATGTGACAAAAATGTGTCACTTTTTATATGGTAAAAGTAATTTGAAATTATTCACACACACACAATCTAAGAAATAAAGTGATGAATGAGAATAATATAATAAAAGAGCATTTTGTCTTATAGAAAAAAAATTGTACTACAGTGAAAACTTTTTTTTTGATTGTGTTATGGACACAACCTGCCGGAAAAAATATAGCTAAAATGTTAGTCCTATAAAATTTTGCCATGACATGACAACGTCCGTGGCGTAGCGGTATTTAGCTCGCTTTAAATCTCGAAGGTCGTGGATCCCACGCCGGACTAGAAAACAAAAGGCAATCTGAGACTAAATAAAAAAAAAACATTTAGTTATGTCCTTTTTGATTACAAGCTTTTATTTAACTTGCAATGTTCGTATATAACTAACTATGTAAGTAAGTTGTCCTTTCAAAATTTACAAACCATTTATATATAGAAAGAGCAAGGCTTCTTTGGATCATAACAAACGATATGGCAAGGGTTTCAACTCAAAATGCGTTACTTAGTGCGTTCAAGCATTTTTCCTCATTAATTTTTTACAACGCATAGAATTTTGCATCAAACAACCTCAAAGGCTCAACCATACACATCCTACTTATAATATAAACGCGAAAAGTAAACGCGTAAGTATGGATGGATGTTTGTTACTCTCTCACGCCAGAATTACTGAACGGAATTGGCTGAAATTTTGCACCGGGATAGGTCATACGCTTGATTAACATATAGGCTACCAAACATCACGCTTCAACCCACTGGAGTAGAGTAACGCGGCTAAATACGTGGTGCGCATTTAACAACGTCATTAAAACAACACTCAGTAGTTTCTCTAAATGGAGTAGTATATCGACCAAGGGTAGGCCATCAGTTCGGTTTTTATCACTATCCTGTTCCTATAAAAGTTTGTAAACAAGAAAGAAATTTGAAACAACTTTGTATCATCTTCATAAATGAAACGGACTTGTATTCCTATGTCCTTATTATGGCAGTGACTCAGAAAGTCTTTTCGCAATCACAAATTGATGAACTGGCAAAATTGAGTCGGAGATTTCTTTTCAAAAAGTTGCAATAAAATAAGGAAAATAAGACGTTGGAAATAAACATATAAATTGTGAATTGCGATATATTTTGTAGAACTTGGAAATTTGGATTGGATTTTATGGCGTTATATGGAATAATATTGCACTTTTGGTAAGCGAATATTATTTTATCCTTTGCTGAAAACGATATAATTTTAAAAGCCAAGGTTAATAACATGCATAAAATAATTCAGATAAGAAGTAGGTATAGTTAATGAAATATCTATCGTTTTGAATGCCAAAAAAACATCTTAAAATGGTACTGCTAATGAACAAGCTCTCTGTTCTCGCATTATTACCATTTGGAGGTGAACGCCGTTTCAGTGAGAATACAACAGGCAGTTCTCGCATTATTTGCATTTGGAGGCGAACTCTTTTTTAAAGGGAGTTTTAGTGAGAATACATTCTTCTAGTGAACAAGGGGTGGCGATGCGATATAAATTCCCCAAGAAAACTAAATAAAAATGACTTACTAGAGTCAAACTGCGCGGGGAATCAAAAAATAAGTACCTCTATCTATATACTATATATATTAGCTTTGTGGTGTCCAGCTTATAGACGACCCTATATCTTAGCATGGGTGTCTTACGGCGACTAGGGAATATACAGCAGTTGGATGGGCAGCAGCATCTATTAACTCAAGAATACTCACCATCTTACTGCGATGACCCGGAAATAAAATATTTGATTTTACACTACATAGTATAAGACAAAGTCGCTTCCCTGTCTGTCCGTCACTACGTTTGGTTAGATCTGTGTCCATTGCAAACACTGCAGCCAAAAAACTTGGCATTCTCTCCAAGGTGAGGCGGTACTTCACATCGGAGCAGCTCTTGAGTCTCTACAAGGCTCAAGTTCGCTCCTCAATGGAATACTGTTCTCATCTTTGGGATGGGTCTGCTAGATATCAGCTGGATGCGCTGGACTCATTGGAGCGCCGAGCGAAGAGAGTCATAGGCAATAACTCACTTGTGGAGGCAAGTCTTCAGAGCCTCGAACACCGTAGACGAGTAGCCTGCCTATCGGTTTTTTATCGGTTACATTTCGGGGAGTGTGCAGAGGTTCTACATAACCTGATACCCCCTTCACCCTTCCATCACCGGACGACCAGGCGTGGCAAGCGGTTTCACCCTTATGTTGTAGACATTCTTGCAATACGCGCGAAGCGATTTGCTTCTTCTTTCATAATGCGGACGGCTAAGGAGTGGAATTCTCTACCGGGGTCAGTTTTTCCGGAACGCTATAATCTGGACATCTTTATAAAGCTAAAGTGAACAGATACTTTCTAGGCACGCGTGAATCATCATAGGCCTTATCTTCGCCTTCCATCAAGCGAGATTATGGTCAAACGTAAGCCTATATGAAATAAAAAAAAAAAAACTACCTACGCATCGGATTTTGATGCGGATTTTTTTAAATAGATAGAATGATTCGGGACGGGGCGGGTCGCTAGTTATTTATAAAAAAAAGTGGTATTCACACGAGAAAAACCATTTATCTAGGCTGGAGCTCTGCTCGTCTTTATGCCCGTTGAAGTAGCAAACGCCTCGTGGCGCTACATATATCCGCCCGAAAACAAAAAAACACACACGAGAAAATGAACAGAAAGGATACATGCCTTGTATCTATTTTAAAAATTTCTTCCCACAACAGAGCAACCTTAAAACATCTAAGAACCAAACTCCAAGGAAGTTTGGTACAACATTGGTTATAACTTACTCCTCATCAACCAGTTAGCTTAAGAACTTTACGTAAACTTTAAATGCATAAAGTACTAAGTTCAGTGTATACTTTACTCTTGAAGTTGTCTCGGTGTAAAAACCTATGAATTCAGATGAAGACGTGCCTCGACGGTGTTTGCTAAGCCGATAGGCTAGAGCTTTTGAAGTTTTGCTTATTCATACTGTAAGCAGAGCAAGGCATTCAAAGCTTGTTGCACATCATGAATATCGATTTGTAATGCTTTTTGATCGGGTCTATTTTGAAATTTGAGCAATAAGATGAAATACTATGTATGCTGTATATAGACGTATTTTCTTGATATGCCTGCAACAGTCCGTATAACGTCCACTGCTGAACATGGGCCTCCTCCCGAGAGAGGGTATTTGCCATAGTCACTACGCTTGGCAGGCGGATTGGTAGCCGCAGTATTATGTTGTACCACACAAGAAAACGCTGCTGCCCGTTCCTTGATATACGATTATAATAGATGATGTTATAACAATCGGGACCAACGGCTTAACGTGCTTTCCGAGGCTCGGATGGTAGTCCCTCAACCAACCAGACCCGGAAAGAAATCTTAGAATTTACACAAAGAGTTCCTGCCCGGCGTAGGGATCGAACCCACGACCTCCAAGATTTAAAGCGAGCCAAATACTGCTCCGCTACGAAGGTAATAATGTTGACACAACAGAAATAATAAAGTTAAATAATCATTTTATTCAGCATAAATTTATGTAATTATACCTTATCTATACTAATATTTAGGTTAGAATCGACTTTGCTATGACCACGATATCATCAGCGAATCGAAGGTGTGTGATTTATTCGCCGTTGATGTTGATGCCTAGTCCTTTCCAATTCAGAAGTTTGAAGGTGTCTTCCAAAGTGGTCGTAAACAGTATCGAAATAACGTCTTACGCCTCTTTTTAGTGCAATCGCCTTCTACTAAAAGTTGTTCTTGTACTCGAACCGAAATTTTGGCATTTCTATACAAATATTTCAACACATATAGGTACCGATAGTCAATACGGCATCGCTGTAGAGACTCAAGTACGGCTCATGTTTCGACCGAATCAAAGGCTTCTCGTAGTCCACAAACGCTAAACAGAGCGGCAAGTTATACTCTACGGTCTTCTGTATTACTTGCCGCAGCGTATGTATGTGGTCTACGGTACTATAAACTTTTCGGAATGCTTTGGGCGTGGTGCCTCCGAGCAAAACGGAATTCAAGAGCTTCTAAAGGACTTTAAGTACCGGTGATCCACTCGCTTTCAGGAGCCCTCACCCGGCGCCATGTTGTTCTTTATCTGTTTCAGGGCCATGCTTATCTCGTATAGATAATGAGATATTATATTGAGATAGTTTCTCAACCAATTCAAATCCAAATCTATAGTTTTTTTTTTAATTTTTTAATTCTTTAGTAGGTACATAAATTTTAATTTCTACATTGGCGGACCTAATGTCAAATGCATTTTCTACCAGTCGACACAGATATCGTGGTAAATGTTACACTTAGTTTTAACATTTTATATACGATACTTTTAGGTTTATGACAACCTCCGTAGCGTAGCGGTAATCGGCTCGCTTTAAATCTCGGAGGTCGTGGATTCAATCCTCACACCGGACAATAAATTGTGTAAATTCTAAGATTTTTGGCAAGTCTGGTTGGTTGAGGGACTAGGTACCCTCCGTGCCTCGGAAAGCACGTTAAGCCATTGGTCCCGATTGTTATAACATCATCAATAATAACCGTATATCAGGAAACGGGCAGCAGCGTTTCCTTGTGTTTTGCAACGTAATACTACGGTCACCAACCCGCCTGCCAAGCGTGGTGACTATGGCAATACCCTCCCTCGGGAGGACGTTATACGGGCTGATGATGATGATGATATACGAGACTCTTTAAATTTGATGCTATATAACAGCTTAATTTATTAAGCCTTTAAACTCAAACTCAAAACATCAAATTTGTGTTTTGTTTATAAATAAGTCAATTACAAAACTCTTTTATATAAAAAAAAGAAGACAGATGAACTCAGATATGACGTATTTTTTTAGTTTTTATGTAAATCAACGTTAACGCTTCTACATCGTTGAGTAAAATGTCACACAATGTAACAAAGGCATTGTTTGTGGTAATTAATGGCCACCTACGCTTTCCATCCCAATTCACTAAGCCAATGCTAATTTATCATTGTAAGAACGCGGTGACAGATTGTTGAACAGAAACATTATTATTATTATTATTATAATTGTACAATATGAATAATTATCATCATGTTTATCAGCCCCAAATATAACGCCCACAGCTGAAATGGACCTCTTCCTGAAGGAGGAAACGTCGCGACGTGACGCAAAATTGCAAGAAAAAATGTGTGTGTGTGTCTGCTTTTTTGAGCTAATCAAAAACTGCTGAATGTATTTTTATGGGAACATAACTAGCAGCGCCATCTAGCACCTAGTACCCTAACTAACCTGTATCGCGCATTACAAGTTCGCAAGCCAATTCGAACATATACAAGTTCTGAATTTCTACAAATGGCCGTCGGCCGCTGATAGTCTGTCCAGGATTTTTAAAGCCAACCCATTTTTAATATATTTTCAAATTTTATTTATTTATTTTATTTAGGTTAACTAACAATTGTTTACACAGTACATTTTGAACTTAATTACTAGGGTAACATTTACAAGTGCAACAATTAATTAAGGTTAACACCACATGCACAAAGAATAAAAACGTCTTTAAATAACATACATATAAAGTTAATATTCGTACAAAAATAAAATTAAAATATTATAAAATTAACAATAAATTCAATAAACATAAAAAAAATCATTGGCATCAAAATGTCTCTTTAAATTATAATTAACTAATGATTGATTAATTAATTAATTAATACAATTTAAATGATAATGAATTATTGATTAGAAAATTAAATTCAAAGACTAAAAACAAATTACAATTTAAAATAATAGAAAACTAATATACTTATATATTTATTATAAAAGGTGTTTCATTCATCAACTTGGTGAAGGTCGATGTAGGTTCGGATTTTAGACTATAAGTAAAGTATCGAGTATAGGGGGTGCTCCTCTAAATGTTCGTTTCAAGCAACAAATTTTAAAAATGATTACTGCCAGACTTAAAAATGGTGTACTTAATTAGGTAAATATAGGCATTTAATTAATTATAACTAGTATGCTGTTGACGTGTTATTGCCTACGTTGATGGGACAAACCAATTTGCAGATTCGGTTTTTACGATTTGTTTTAAGACCCCTTAATGTCCGTCTTGTCGGCCATAATGATGATTGAAAGTAAAATGAAAACGCAATAATTGACGTGACATAATTAAATTAAGTAGTAATCATAAAACAGTTTAATTGTCTTCGGATGTTTTTACAGTTCCGTACGTAGAGTACAAAAGCGACCCTCTAACTAAGACTTAAGTGTTTGTTTGTCATTAGGTTAAATCTCATAAAACTTTAAAGGAATGCTGTTGAAATTTTCACAGATGATGTATATTAATTGCCGCTAAAACAAAACAAATATTTTGGTTGTGCTCCCATACAACAAATATTATTAGGCAATTTTCGCACGTTGGTCCAGGTGATTTTTATTTTATAAAGAATACGAGCAGAATTCTTGCAGTCTACTAGTATTCTTGTTAAGCTGAAACGCAATGGATGTAAATAAATGTCTTGTTGTATACATGATGGTAGGGAACCCTTTGTGCGTGAATCCAACTCGCACTTTCACTGCTTTCTTTATATAAAGTGCTTTCAAAAGATATGCCATCCCTTTAACAGGGGATAGTGTCACACGGAGAGATTACGTTAGTGACGAAATTTCCGTGTAAAAAATATTTTTCCATACCAAATATAAAATCATAATAAAATCCATGTAACTTTTTAATATTTGAAACCCTCTATGTCTTATGTCTCGATCCAGCTCTTTTTGCAATGAGTACCTACGCCAAATTTCATGTAAATGCGTTAAGCTGTAATTGCGTGATTGAGTAACAAACATCTTCACAAACTTTCATATTTACAATATTAGTAGGAATTAGATATACCTATCTATACTAATATTATAATGAGGAAAGATTTGATTGTTTGTTTGTATTGAATAGGCTCCGAAACTGCTGGACCGATTTGAAAAAAAGTTTCACATTTGGAAAGCTACACTATCCCCGGATGACATAGGCTATATTTAATTATGAAGTTCAAACGGGAACGAGAGTTACGTGGGTGAAACCGCGCGCGGGAAGCTAGAATAGTTTTTTTTTTCGGCCGACATGTTAACAATGATGCTTTTGCTACTTCACCGGGCATAAAAGCGAGCAGAGCTCTAGCCTAGATAAATGGTTTAAGCACTACGAACTGAGTAACCTGCACAAGGGGGCGTCCCTTTGGGTCTTGGACCTCGAATTAGGGCGGTCGCTGGCGATGGGATTTGTATTTTCGGGAAGTTTTGTGCAACTGTCGCTTTACTTTACAGTTCGCGGGCGTCTTGGACTTCGGGTCTACGAGGGCATCGGAAGGTATGCCTGTATGGTATACCTACATTTGATTATCTACGGCGTTATATCGTCAATTGTACACAATGTTTTCGTTTAACACAGCTAACACTTTCAAGAAATACAAAAAGCAAAAGAAAGCTTGATATTTAATCCCAGACACTACACAGAAATATAATTGCTATGAGATTTTTTGCGACCAACGGAGAATAGACCGTTCATACTATGATTTAAGAGCGATTATTCATTAATTGTCAGCACTTGGCTTTTAGAGAGAAAGAAATATAATAAGCGTGTGAATGTTACAAAAATATGTATTTTCTGTATAAAAGGAGCTTTCTAAATAGATCCCATTCCTTAGACAGGAAATCTTTGTGTAAATTCTAAGATTTCTTTCCGGGTCTAGTTGGTTGAGGAGTCCCTCAGTTGAGGAGAGTAGTCACCCTCCTCACCTCGGATAGCACGTTAAGCCGTTGGTCTCGATTATTATATCATCATCTATAATAATCGAATGTCAAGGAACGGGCAGCAGCGTTTCCTTGTATGCTTAAACGTAAAACTGCAGTCACCAATCCGCCTGCCAAGCGTAGTGACTACGGAAAATACCTTAACCTTACCTTACCTTAACCTACCCTTATTCAGCAGTGGATGTTACACAGGCTGATGATGATGAAACAGGAGTTATTGGATCACGTTAATGAAGAAATAATAATGAAATTCATTTCTTTCTCATTTTTACTTTAACAGCCTATTATAGGTCCACTACTGAACTTGACCACCTCTTAACAAACCTTAGCACGTTTGAGAATTGGTATGATTACCAATCCTCAAACTGGTGTGATCACTAAGATGGTAATAAACCTTACGTCGATAGAGGCTGCTGCCCTTACGACAACTAATAGACGATATTTTACGACGGAAACTACACGGCATATTGAAAAATACAATTGGTACAGATAATGTTATAACATATCATCTGTTGCAGTACTTCCCACTCCATGAAAATGAAATGAAAACGTTTATGGATAATTTAAACGAATCGATCGTTCTTATTTGTTAAATACAATGATAATGACAAAAAAATCTTGAGTAATAAATTTGTTTACATTTATTTTCATAATATTTATATTTTTAATTGAAACTTAACCAATTTTGTTATGTCATGTGATTGATATAATTGGTACATATGGTGTCAGGGTCGGATTTAAGAAGGGTAATTGCCCCGGGGCCTCCAAAATAGAGGGGTCCCCACAATAGAGATTTAAAATATTTCAAATTCTGACGAGTTAACTCTACAACTTTTCTATTATTTATTTTTTCGGTGTTGTACCTTTACATACAGTACTTTGTAGAATCATGATTAATGTAATAGTTCTCAAATATTGTAATAATGGTTATTTATCTATACCTACTTGTTCACTTAAATAAGACAATCAGTAAAATATCAGAATTGAAATCGTCCTGAAAATAAACACACTTCAAATTTTCTACACATTTAGAGGGAAACTAATTTGAAGCCAGGGGGCCTCTTCTCCTTTGTTGCCCCGGGGCCTCCTGATTTCAAAATCCGGCCCTGGATGGTGTTTTACCATCATCTGTACCAATCGTATTCTTAGTTACGGGCAGCAGCGTTTCGTGAGTATATACTGTACTGTATCATATATGGTCACCAACCAGCCTGCCAAACGTAGTCACTGTTGCAAACCTTCCTTGATAGAAGCCCATGTTCAGCAGTGGCTGTTTTATGGTCTGATGATGTTGAATAATTTTTAAAACGAGCAGCTTGCCTCGGCATGTTCAAATAACTAGAAATGCTAGTCCATCATGTGTTGGACATATACTGGATAGAATGGGCAGCAGCATCAAACAGTTCAAAAATACTTAGAATCTTACTACGGGATGATGTACGGGCTCATGAAGATATTTTATTTAACGACAAACATTTATTAATACATCAATAAGAAATAATTGACTTTTTTATATAGTTACAGATATATAAACTAATAGAGGACATTTTTCGTATTAATTGGCTGCGTCTAGACTGTATGAAAAGTCTAATTAAGGTCGCGAAAAATGAGAATCATATTGAACGTGGCGCTGGAACAATTTGGCGTTGTAATTGAACGTGTATGTAGTATGACGCAACGCCGAATGTTAATTTCCGCGCCCCAGATTATACACATGTCATTATGAGTAAATAGAGCTGTTATGAAGAATTATTTCATAAACAATGTTATTGCTGTATGAGCTAAACATAAAGCTCGTATAATCTAATATGTATATGTAGGCCCACTGCTGAACTGCGTTTTTATTATTTTTTGTCCGGGGGTAAAATGCTTTTTCGCATTCCCACCGCCGCTGAAGCGTATTCGCGCGCTGGCGGTGGGATATGTGGGACTCGCCATCTCCATAGCGTGGTATGGTACTCATACCACGATGAGAGGACCCTACACCACTCAAACCCCCCCGGACACTCCTTCGATCCGCCGTTGGTGGGGGCCGGGTACGCATGAGCAATCCGGCCCATTGCAAACATACCCTTCCATTTTATTAATTTGTATATGTTGATACAGTTGTAAGTTGAGATCTAATAAAAAGACATATCAATGAAGTAATAATATAATGATTCGGAAGCATTTTGCCCGGAGGCGGCGGAAAAGGTTTCAGTCATTTGAATACGAAAATAATGAAATCAAATTTTATATTCATCTGTAGATATTTTTCCATAAATAACATTTAAGGCTCGAGCACACCGAATGCGTATGCGTTACTACGGCGTAATCACGCCGTAGACACGCGCGTAGTTACGGCGTAACCCGATGCCACACCGGGTTACGCATACGCTTACGCATCCGAGCCGAGTACGCAACGCACATGGCCCATTGCGTACCCGGCTGCGGCAGCCATATTTTATTCTGTTTTCGAAGGTTGTGTTGTGCACGATGTCTGACATGACGAGGAAGAAGCAATATTAATACTATTGTGCCAGAATAATCCTGCGGAATATATATATTAATACGATGAATTTTTGTAGAATTTACTTTTTTGATTGTAGATACATTCATAAATACGCACAATTTCAATAAGTTTTTCTATTCATTATAAAAACAATACAAAACACCACTACGTGCCAGTATATTTGTAAAAAAATACAACTGACTGCAAATTACGCGCGTAGGGCTACGCACAGCAAAGGTACGTGCGTGTACACGCACGTACCTTTGCTGCTCGGTGTGACGTTTAATAAGGCGCGCCATTGAAATGAAAATGAAATGAAATGAAATGAAAACGTTTATTGATAATGTAGACGAATCGATCGTACTTATTATAAGTCAAATACAATGATACAAATATAAAAAGAGGAAAAAAAAAAAATCTTGACTAATTCATTAGTATACATTTCAACAGTCATGTTATTAAATATAATTTAAATCTACCAATGTGGCATGTGATAGTCGCGTACTATAAATATAATTAGAATCAACCAGCGTGGGCTGGGATTCGGTCAGAAGCATAGAACGCGTCGCGAGCCTCGCCTTGCAAGGACGACCGGACCCTATCCTAGCTTCCTACGAGTCTTTCTCTATCTACCTACATTTAGTTTTACTTGCATTAAGAAGAAGATTATTGGCGGAGAACCATTCCGATATTAAGGTAAGTGTGCGATTTAACTCAGTAACACTTTTATCTTTTCTGTTTACATTAAATATAAGAGACGTGTCATCTGCAAATAAAACGATATCGCACTCATTCTTGACCACATTTGGAAGATCATTAACATAGATTAGGAATAAAAATGGACCTAGGACAGACCCCTGTGGAACTCCTATTTTGACGGTAGAACTTTCAGAAGTTACATTATCAATAGATACTTTCTGTTCTCTATCTGTTAAATACGATGTTACAAGATCAAGTGCTGAGTCAGTGAATCCGTAGTATTTTAGTTTCATAATAAGCGTGTTATGATCAACGCAATCAAAAGCCTTAGAAAGGTCGCAGAAAATACCTAATGCATCCTGCGATTTCTCCCAAGCTTTAAATACAGATTCTATTAGACTGGAACCGGCATCTTGAGTAGATTGGCCTTTCGTGAACCCAAATTGTTTGTTGTTCAAAAAATTATTTAAGTTAAAGTATGCCAGCATTTGATTCAACATTATTTTTTCAAATATTTTACTTAGCGCTGGTAGTATGGAAATTGGCCTATAGTTTGAAGCATTATTTGAACAGCCTGCTTTAAAAATGGGAACAACCTTGCTTATTTTCATTAGGTCTGGAAATATTCCATCTCTTAAACAAGTATTAAAAATATCTGCTAGGATTGGGGCAATACTGTCAATTATTGAGTTTATTGCTTTGGTTGACAGTCCCCATATATCTTCAGTGCTTTTTTGTTTGATGGTTTTAAAGACTTTTATAATATCTACCGGATCTATAAATTTAAAGCAAAACTGAGATACATCTAAAGTAACATTTTTCCTCAACAGTTTTTCAGCCATTTTCGTTGATGAGGAGAGACATTTAGTCGTTTCTAGGGGTATATCTGTAAAGTATTTATTGAAAAAGTCAGCGACAGTGAGTTTATCCGAAACTAATTTATTATTTATATTTAATGTTACTGATCCATCGTTAGTCCTATTTTTACCAGTTTCCTTATTTATCATTTGCCAGGTTGCTTTTATTTTATTATCAGAAGTAGAAATTTTTTCACTAATGTAGGCAGCTCTAGCTTGAGCACACACGTTTCTAAATATTTTTGAGTATTTACTGACATAATTTCTAAAATTGGGATCAGGTGTAAAGGACCTCATGTCATATAACTCATATAACTTGTCCCTACATTTGCGAATACTATTAGTTGCCCACATACTAAATTTAATTTTAAAATCTACATTTCTATATTTTACTTTGCATTCTTTATTGAATTCTTCACAAAGTTTATGAAGCAACATGCTGTACATATCATTTGGATTTTCATAACTATAGTTTAATGAATATAGTGCAGCATTCACATTTTTACTAAACTTTTCTAAATTATTTTGGGTCAAAGGTCTTATCTTAATTTTAATATTTTCTTTTACAATAGAATCACAAAATTTTACCAATTGGCATTTATGATCAGAGCGGACCCCAGTAATTAAGGACTTTTCCTCTACTTCAAAATTAGTAATTATGTTATCTATGCAAGTGGCTGTTGATGGAGTAATCCTAGTTGGTTCATCAAATAAACAATATAAATTAAAAGAAGTAAACAAAGATATAAAACTAATTTTTTCATTTGATTGACCCAATATATTAATATTAAAATCCCCACAGATAACAATTTTTTTATTACTTTTAAACTTCTTAAGAATGTCTTCCATTGTGGACAAGAATAACAATAACTCAGATGATGGGGGTCTATACACACAAAGTATTACATACATTTTAGTTTCTATGCATGCAGCTTCACACACTCTTTCAACGGATAGTTGAGATATATCTTTACGTTCTTTAAAAATAATATTGTCTCTAACTAGTATCAGTGCCCCCCCACCCTCTGCTGATACCCTATTGAACGAGCTGGCAACCCTAAAACCATTCACACCGAACCCCATCTTGTGTGCCTTCAACCATGTCTCAGTAAAACACATAAAGTCTGGGTTATATTTCTCACAAAAAAGTTCAATATCTAATAATTTGCCAGAGAAGCGGTTTATATTTTGGTGTGTTAAGGTTAAATACCTAATATGCTTCTCTTTTGTCACACTTATTGGTTTAAATTACTGACTAAATTGATCTTAGTATTATTACTAATTGTAAAATTTGTCATATTACATATGACTGTGTATATACAATATGCTAACTGTGTAGCAAAGTCATGTAAAAATAATTTTGAGATAACTACACTATCTCTAGTCAACTTACATATGTAACTGTTAGTGAAACAGTTTGTGTCAAAAAATATGAATTTGTCATTGAATACAACGTCATCATGCAACGTTGCCGCTCTGCTCTGCGTAAGGTACGGCGTAGGTCACGCAGTCAGTTTGTGCCTTGGGAGCTGCATTGCGTAGGGCTACGCATTACGTCTACGCGCACGTCTACGTTACGCAAGCGGTGTGTCCTATCTCATACGGTTCCATACATTACAACTCAGCGGTACGTGCACGTCTACGCATACGCATCCGGTGTGCTCAAGGCATTATGGAGTCACTGCGTTGTGTGCCTCACTTTAATTTACGATGTTTAGGATAAAGGTATGTTCGCTCTTTTACTGTTAGTTATCTACTCAGATATTTTATAGAGTAAGAATTATCTGTTAGTTATTTTATTTTGTTTATTAAACTTCATACACAGTACATTGTACAATGGTGGACTTAATGCCAGGGGCATTATCTACCAGTAGACTGGTAGATGCAGACATATTTTTGGTATTATTAGTTATAGTTTTTTTTAATAATTTATCTTCTTACATTGTTGACAAGTATAAGTGTATGAAGATACCTAAGTGCTGAATAAAATTCATCATTTCATCATTTTACTCAACCGGATGTATTTATTACTAGCTTATGCCCACGACTTTGTCCGCGTGGTGTTATTCCTGCGATAAACATTTTTAACGAGTAGGTAGATATAAAGACATACATTCTGTGATTAAAAGTATTTAGAATGTTGACCGCGGATGTATGGTATCACCATGAAAAATTTCATTTAAATCAGTCTATCAGTTTCGGAGATTAGCCCGTACGAACAGACAAAGAGACAGAGAAACAAAAAAAAATGTACGTGTTCTATTTCACTTTTAACATCCCCTGACTCTGTATTTAGCGTTTTTTTTTCAATGTAGATACATTCGATCTCTACAGTGTTATAATATGCATAGATATATAATAATGAGGCAGTAGGTTATTTGATATTAAAAAAAAGAGTGAATTTATTTTTAAAATCATTTCAATCTTTTTTCAAACACAATTTACGCATTTGGTAACTAAATCCTTGTATTCACGGACGCAAAGCATCCATTTAAAATAACTATACGTTATTTACATAAATATAATTTGGTCTCAGAAGCAACTACCGTCTCAACTCAGCTTTAAGGCGCTGTACTTAGTCAAAATAGGCTTCACAAAACAGTTTTTTAGCCGAATGTTTACATTTTAGAGCAGCTAAAAAAATATATGTTAATCTTGATCATATTTATGGGGGGACCATTGTGTTCAAAACACGTTTCCGGTAAATTTTCTCGATAAAAAAAAACCATAAAATAACCATTTAAATTGAAATTGTAGCAATTGTAACTGTATTATTTATAAACAAATCTTGATAATATTAATAACAGTGATGTTATAAATAATAAAAAAGGGAACTGTTGTTTTTATTTATCGATTGGAATAAGATCTTTACAAGGATTAATGTATTAAATAACTCGAACGAGTCGAACGAAACGTTGCGCCATCGCGGCGTCTCTTCGCTTCTCTTTCATTTCTACGCGGAGCAACAGTGACAAAACTAATACGTAAAAGTCGTCTATTCACCGCGCCTTAAGAGATCGTTCTATTAACAAATTAAAAGATTATGTCAAAAAACTAACAATAGAATATCTGATTATGGTAATGACAAAACTACTTGTATGTAGTTGCTCTGAAGCAATACAATAATTAATAATTGTCACCAAAACATTTATAAAAAAAATATTCCTCCGAATTCTTTGGCAGTTTTGAAAAAGGGACACATCATAAGAACATGATTTTAAATATTTCAAATGCGTCTTTATTAATTAAGAATATATCATTTGATTAATTAGATATTTAGCGTCAATCCATAATGTCGTAAAAGCCGACTAACGAACATACGGCTGATGGATGGGCAGGCATCAATCAGTTCAAGGATGCTCTAACTGCGCTCATCTATCCACATACTAATCGTGATTATTATGGCAATATTCCTCAACTCTCAATTACCTTGACTTGCCATAGTCTGTTAAGAAGAGGCCCTTGTAGTGGAAGGCCGTGTGGTTTCCGGCTTAGAATAGACCACCCCATGTCTTCCCATGGGTGTCGTAAAAGGCGACTAAGGGACATATGGCTGATGGATGGGCAGCAGCATCTATTAGCTCAAGGTTTACATCTTACTGCGATCACCAATCCGTCTGCCAAGCGTGGTGATTATGGCAATATCCCTCTACGATCCTGGTTTGCCAAGGTCTATTAAGAGGAGGCCCATGTTCAGCAGTGGACGTAAACGGGCTGTTGATGATGAAGAATGAAAAAAGAAACAACTCTTTACAAAGTGATCTTTTGAAGAACTATCCTTTTAGCCACGAATTACGTCACGGTTTGGGAATTCACTTAAAAAATGTGTTAAATCTACGATTTTTTCAGGCTTACGGTGGTTAAGGGGCTGCCGTCCGTGAGTCTGGTAGTTGAGGCCCTCCTTACCACAGAAAACCCGTTAAGCCGTTGATCCCGATTGCTAAAACATTATTTATAACAATCGTAGACGGGCAACAGCGTTACCCTGTGTGTTACGATAAAATCATAACTGCAGTCATCAAGCTGCACTAAGCGAATAGTGAATATGGCAATATCCACCCTCTAGGGGTGGCCTAAGTTTTGCAGGGGAGGTTATTTGGTCTGACGATGCGTGATGTATGAAGAAGTACACAGTATCTCGACGAAAAAGATATTTCCTCTCTCATATTTTATAACCAGGATCAAAATAAGTTCTCTTAGCATTAAACTATACTGTTTACGGTGAAAATTACTTCTTGCATAAATGATCTAGTTAGCTCTTTGCAAAGACTCAAAGTAAGACGTCACTTAGTAACTGTATTACTTAGTACTTAACTCAGCACTAATTTGATTATGCTACCTTTCAAATTATGCAAAATATGTACCTAAGTAGGATAGAAGCGCACAAACTTAGTGTCCCTTACACCCATTTTCTGTATTCTGAAGCTGAATTCAGAAACTGGATTTACATTAACTGATGCTAAGTGCTGACATTAACTGATGCTAAGGCTAAGTGACCAAAGAGAATCGATTAACTGTGAATTTTTTTTTCTTAAGTTATCATTATAATCTTCATTTCTGGACAAAACATATTATTATATCTATCTCGAGTCTTTAAAATGTTATTTAGTTCCTGGTTCTTACCAGTCAGGGGTCCTATTTTCCAGGCTGCTAAGTGTCTGACTTTGCTAGTTCTGGTCTATAAAACTCTTGCTTTTGGAGAACGCTATTATATCTTTATTCGCATTTGTAACATTTGCGTCGCTTGAGAGTGACGTCCTAGTAACCCTCCACTGTAATAAATTTCTTTGTGCTTTCCATAAGAACCGCTAAGGTTGCAACCCTGCTAGCCTTAAGCTGGCAATTTGAATTTATGCGTTGCAAAAATAGGCTGCCTGCCAAAGTGTCTACCGGCCGGTGTAGCTCTTATGACGGACTTGCCGTTGACCCTTAGGTCGCCACCCCTTATGTGTATTCCAACCTGAATCTTCAGCACATCATCAGCCTCTGCTACAATTATGACAAAGTCTGATGATGGGGTTTTATTCAGAGTATCCGTCTCTGATCTTGACTTTGGGGTTCTGGGCACAGGTACTGCGCGTGCTGTGTCCCTGATACACTTCGCCGCAATCACACACCGTGTAATCCGTGTAGATAAAAAAATATAAATATGCAAGTATATAAATCTACTATATCAGAAAAAATTGTTACTATCAAAGACATTAACGCCGTATCACTTTTACTAGGAGGTATAAATATACAGATCCGCCAGCGGGTACCAAAAGTCATGCATTTGCATTGGACAAAGCTCTTACCTTATGTAAGGATTAGCATGCCATCGCTTTAAAGAAATGCGTCTTTTATAACCTGCCCAAAACAAAGTGTAAGTAAAGATTGAGATAAATCCATGTGCTTCGCTATATGCTCTTAAAAAAAATATAACCCACACAAACACTATGGCCATAGTCGATAAAAAAAAACCCTAACATATAAAATTTATAAATATGATTATCCAACCGAACTAGTACCTGCTCGTTATTAATCCCTTTTCCGTAAAGAGCAACGCAAAGTGGCACACAATTTAAGTAGATTGCATGTTTTACCTGAGGCAAATGCTTTTACTATTGAGCCGTGAGAAATACAACTGTCTTTTTAAGATAAAGATTGGAAATGTAGTTGTTTTCAATTCCCACAAGATTGGTTTGGTGTGTTACTTCCATTAAAAAAGACTATTATTAAATAGGACACATTTGCTATCGTTATCGTCCCACGCCTTGTTCCCATGGGGTGTGACATAGAATTTGAATAGTTTTTTTACGATTCATCTAACAGGACAAAAGGGTCGTGAAATGCGCTCAAATTTCTAACAGTAAATAAAATAAACACTGGCGCTAATATAAATAGGCCTAAATTTCGTCTTCAGCAGCCTGTTTACGTCTACTGGCCAAGGCCCTCCTCTTAACAGAGCTTGGCAAGCAATGGTCGTTGAGGGATATTGCCATAACCACCACGCTTGGCAGGTGAATTGGTGATTGCAGTAATATGGTAATCTTGATTTGATAGAAGGCCCATACAATTCTTTTTTTTAGTTGTTACTAGCAGCTTTTTTGCAGTCTACTAGTATTCTTGTTAACCCCTCGTGCTAAGCTAAAATGCTTGTGTTACGAGTGGGTTCACGCCGGTACTGCAATGGGTGGGGTTCGAAACGGCGATCACTTCAAGATCACAAGTCCGACGCCCTAGCCATTGGGCTACGGCCGCTTCATGAATTGGATAAAAATTTACCAAAACTCAAATATTTTACCTTAATTTATTTTAGTAACTTTCTTAATATTTAGATTCTTTAGAAAAGAGTAATGTATTAAATTCATGAAGTAATTTCAAGTCAAGGCTAATACTTTGAATATTAAATATCAATATTCATGTCGTGTAAGTTTGCGGAATATGCTAATGGCGGTGGCCCTTCGTACCTACAAAGTTAAAGTAAGGAATATTTTTTGTAAAATGAATATTTCTCCTTTGACAAATTTCAATAAGAAATGACAAAATGAGTTGGTGAAAAGGACTAAATAATAAGATCAGTTTCTTTTTACCTACAAATGAAAATGATATTGCTTGGTATTATAGGATTCATATTCGTAACTCTAGCAGTAATATCTTCCATCGTAACTAGCAAGGTTTAGAGTCTCGGTTAAAACAAACAAAAAATGCTTAAATAAATTCTTTTAAGAAAATTCTGGTTCTAGTCCGACGACAGTTGGAGCTGTTTTATGCGTGCTTCAGAGGGTTTAACTGTCAGGCACGCACCTGATATTTCATGCAATTGTTTTGGTAAAAGCATCTGGGAAAAATAAATACTGCACCTGTGTTAGCACGCTCTTGTGCACTATAATATTGTCACAGCGCGGTCTATTGACTAAAAAAATACTTGTTGACCTATATTTTATACATAGATAATATATAATAGAATCTGTAGGTACTGTTGATTCGGAAAAGAGATTCACGGAAATAAATAAAAAAATTTTTTTTCATTATCACAAAATCTTACAATAAACGCAACGGACCACAGCAATAGCTGCTTGTTTTATGTTTGCTTTAAAGGCGGAACCTTTCTCTAGTTTTTTTAGCGGCCCAAACTTACGAAAACTAAATTTTACCTTCCACTGAAGTTTCTTGGAAACAGTATTCTAGATTCGTACGGATCTACAAGGGTTAACCTGGAAGTTTTTTATTTACTTAGTACGCTCCACTTAGTTTCAAGTTGTCCCAAATTCTGTGTTAAAATCCTATTTATCCTGTTAGAATATTTTAGAGATGTCAACACTTATTTCAAGAGTAACCCTTGCGTGTTATACCCACATGACATCGTAGCAACAGATTTTTTTCGGAAGGACTTACGTACTTAGCCACTAGGCTTTTGCTACTTCACCGGACATAAGTAGCAACAGAATGTGGTTAAATGGCAATGGTAAAAAGGCATATTATTAAATATCAGACTATGTAAATGACAGAATGGCTTATCAATATTGTAAAAGTAATTATATGATTCCTTTGAGCTTCATGCCAGTTCTTCTCAGAGTTGCCACGTCTTCTGACTGGTGGTAGGCAAAGAAATGGACGCATCATAAGAACATGATTTAATTTTTATTAATTGTATCTATATGAATAAAAAAATTATTGACTTTGTAGTTGCACCTTTATGCAGTTGCGTTGTTGTACGGATTCACATTGACAAAATGTCGATATCGTCATTAAAATTTTAACACCACGTATGCGAGAAATAGTATTTTTTCTGGAGAGTGATTCGTGTGGTGTATGCTGCGTAGTTTTCAGTTTACAAGAGACCACTCCATGTGTTCCTATGGGTGTCGTAAGAGGGGAATAAGGAATATACAGCTGATATATGGGCAGCAGCATCTACCAGCTCAAAGCTAACCAATCTGCCTGCCTAGCGTAGCAATGATGGCAATATCCTTTAACGACCATGGCTTACCACGGTCTATTAAGAAGAGGCCCATGTTCAGCAGTGAAAGTAAAGGGGCTGTTTGAGTCCAGTCACGCGAATGAAAAAACTATATAGGTAGAGGAGTATATGTAACATATACATCACTACAATACGAATTTTTAGATTATTTTACATATTTCTATTTGATGATGTGTGTTTGAATGAAACGAGTGGTCTTTCGGTATCCAAGCAAATTGCATTGAGATTTCGGAACCAGCGAAATCCCACTAATATTAAAAACGTGAAAGTTTGTAAGTCTGGATGGATGTTTGTTACTCTTTTTCGTTTCTTCGTTTGTTTTAAAAGAGGGTTCTACTGAGTTTTTTGGCAGTGTTTCTCAGTAGTCGCCACGTCACGCACTGCACGGTAGGGAAAAAATTATGCCGATTCCAAACAAATGTAACCATTTTTACGGAATAAATGAATTTTGAATTTGAATTTGAATTTGAATCTTACACGCCAAAGCTACTGAACGGAATTGGTTGAAATTTTGCACCGGGATAGGTTTGCGCTGGATTAACATATTGGCTACAAAACATCACGCTCCGATCCACTGAAGCCGTGTAACGCGGGTAAAACCGCGGGGCGCAGCTTGTTTACGATACAGTTAAGTTTACGCGACGTTGTGTGGGACCTGACTTAGAATAGACCATACATTATCATATTGCTTTTGTTGACTGTATTTTAATTGTCTTTTTTTTGTTCACAGATCAGTATAGGAAAATCTGGTGAGTTTATAAAATTAATAACTATATTTATTGCCTACACCTAATGTGATGCTTATCAAAACTAAGTATGAGTACGTGTTTTAAAAGGAAATATCCCAAAATCGCCGAAAATGTAACACGACTTTGGCCTTAAAGGCAACTGCAGCAGCCCTAACATAATTGCAAATTTTATCCCAATACTTATAAAATAAACAGATCTCTATGTTTTAAATATTTGACAGAAATATAACACTGTTACCTGAATAACCATCGGTATTGCTAATAAATCCTTAATTATATAAATCTCATTACTCATTTAATACTATGGTTAATTAAAATACATAATTTGTGATATTAATTTGTTTAAATTAACTAACATCCTTTGCGCGTGAAACGATATGTTGAATAAATCCACAGATCGATGCGTAAAAATAATTGAATATGCTTAATATCGAGCTTCTATTGAAAATAAAAGCTACCGGCACCCGGAGGGTTTAAGTGGCCTGTCGTCGTGGTATGATATGCATTGATAGAAGATAGGGCTACTAATCCTACATTCCTCCATCAGCGCGAAAATGCTAAGTGCCTCCCAGTGGGAATGCTTAATGCATTTTAAAAGGTCTCTATACCATATGCGGTAAGTGCGCGAGCAAATCCCTTGACCTGGATGTAGATGAGAAACACGGTGGTGTTTAAGTGACAATATCATATACCTAACTACGGCATTTTTAGCGCCGTGGCATACGTATGGATTTCTCCAGGAAAACAAACATCTGTTAAGCTTTGTTTGAAGGTCTTTTTTATTTTCAGATCTCATGAAAAACTCTTTCAAGAGTGATTAAAGAATGTTTTGTTTTGACATTAAGTCAAGCTTTTCTTAGAGTGGCTTAGTAAGTAAGAGGATTACCTTATTATAGCTTATTTACTAGTTTCTATTATATCGTCCCGTTATTTTTTATTCTTAAAACGTGGGTGTTTACGTAACTAATCTCTTCTACTAATGAGATTGTTTTGTAGGCGTATTATTGTTCATATATTCTTGGAAACACTTCTCTTACTAAGCTTCAACTACGAAGTAAACTTAATTTACAATTTTCACACCCACGGCGTCCATCACTGCATTTGATTACTAACAACTTTAAAAATCTCCTATTTAATCTACTGTCAATGGAAATACAACCATGGCTGCCAATTGATAACACGTTAGTTTGAAACCTTTTTCATACCGTCAATGCACGCATCCACTGGTTATGCAAATTTATTGAACAGCTTTGAGCAATTTTATTCTGATTACATTCTTTTTACGATGGCAATATCAATTTGGCGATATTCTAAAAGAACTGTAGTAAATTTAATATGGTACGATCTTGTAAACATGGCTGATATAAAAGGTTATTGTATATTTTAACATGTTAAGGCACTTAAGGTTTGGAAGGATGGGGAATAGAAGAAGAAAATTTCGATCTTCCGAATAATGGTAGGTTTATTTCATAAGGGAAAGGGAAAAGGTTTGAACAATTTATAAACTATTGAATGATTTAAAAAGCCTTTGATCGTGAAGTTGATAAACCTGTGAAGTCGACTCTTTTTAGATAAATCTTCTGCCCTATTACAATCAGGATTTCCTTTACACATTACCATATATTTTACCTGCCACAAAAGGTATTTCCTTTTCAACCCCCCCCCCCCCGGAAAAACAGGGTTGTTTTATAAACCGATTTGTGTTATAATTGAAAATTAGCAGCCTTCTTTTTCTTACGTAATAATCGTTTACATTTCATGTGGACGCAGCTGTAAATAGCGATGACCTTATTAAATCTTTTCTGAGTTAATTCTGAGTTTTCTGAGTTAATTTCTAAGTTAATAAATCTTTTTTAATGTTAACAATTTCAATGTAATTGTTTTTTATTTGCAAGCACGATTCCTACCGTTGGTTCTTAGATCGATTTTATCAAAATTGGTTTAGCCGTATCAAAGTAACAGGCTCTTGTACCATTTAAGAAGTTCGTTTTTGCGTTGAAAGTTACTTTATGGGTATATTATATTGTGATACTTATACTATTTCTAAACGCATATTGAATTATTACTTCCACCGATAGTTGGTATGTGTTTGGTCTTAATTAAACAGTAATAAGTAATCTTAGGTTTCCATAACTTTTGAAACCATCTCTGCGCCACTAAGTTAAGGCTAGAGCTCTGTTCTCCTTTATGCCTGATGAAGTAGCAAAAACCTCGTGGCCTAGCTCCCATAAGTCCGACCGAAAAAACAAACTACGCCCCTGTGCTCTGAACCTTGTTAAGGTATAGGCAAACTGTTATTATAAAAACAAATACATGAAATTTATTCTCAAACAATGCAATTTAATTATCCATCCAAATCAAAATTTTTATTTCAATACAAATATTTTTATTCAAAACGGTATGCCTGTATTACATCAATTTTAGTTAACAAGCGAATTTGTTAATATCGCAAGCAAATTTGGGCCAAAATTTAGACTCTGCTTGAATGTTTAATGTTTTATCAAATACTTGCTTTCACGGTTTCACTCACACAGCTCCTATCCGGTGGGGGGTTCATCATACTTTTTTTTGTTATCCCGATGCAAAATGCTTTTACGCTTTCCCACCGCCGCGCGCCGCTGCAGCGAATTCGCGCGCTGGCGGTGGGACTATGTTTGTGGGACTCGCCCTCTCCAGAGCGTGGTATGCTAACTCATACCAGGAGGAGAGGACTTTACACCACTAAAACCCTCCGGACACTCCTTCGATCCGCCGTTGGCGGTGGCCGGGCACGATTAAGCAATCTGGCCCGGGACTTCATTATCCTACTTATATTATAAACGCGAAAGTTTGTAAGTATGGATGGAAAGATGGAAGTTTGTTACTCTTTCACGCCAAAACTACTGAACGGAATTGGCTGAAATTTTGCACCGGGATAGGTTATACGCTGGATTAACATTAAGGCTAAAAAACGTCACACTCCGACCCACTGGAGCAGAGTAACGTGGGTAAAACCGCGGGGCGTAGCTAGTAAAATATATGTAGCTAATGCATAATGTATATAGCTATGCATATGTAGCTTTGTTACAAAAAATTGTTACAACGATAACGTCTAATGGTACAGTATTTGAAGTCGGTTCCGGAGCCTATTCAGTGCAAACAAACAATAAAATCCTTCCCTTTTTATAATATTACTAAGTATAGAAAAACTGACTTTATTTTAAGAACACACATTTTTTTTCGTCTAAACGGGTAAGATGTCGAAGTTTTTGCCAACGTATGTGTTCCCTGAACTGATCTCTGCAGATTTTAAAGTCAAAGCTAAATGGGCATTTGCTATTCAAGCGGGGTTCAGCTTACTCCGCATCGGGTGATATTGCAGACAAAAGCGAGCCTTCAAAGTTAATAAAAACCGGCCAAGTGCGAGTCGAACTCTCGCAAGAAGGGTTCCGTACTAGTTGCAAGTGCCTACCTATTTTTGATATCAAGAATACAACAAGTAAAATAGTATAAAAGTTATTGTAGTTCGTTGTAACTTTGATCGATGTTAATAATAGTTGATTGAATGAAACGTAAATTGCGGTTTACGGTTTATGACGTATTAAAAAAAAACTTGATCTCGTTCAAACCAATTTTCGGTGGAAGTTTGCATGGTTATATACATCATATTTTTTTTTTAGTTTTATCATTATCTTATTTTAGAAGTTACAGGGGGGGACACACACATTTTACCACTTTGGAAGTGTCTCTCGCGCAAACTATTCAGTTTAGAAAAAAATGACATTAGATACCTCAATATCATTTTTGAAGACCTATCCATAGATAACCCACATGTATGGGTTCGATGAAAAAAAAAAATGAGTTTCAGTTCTAAGTATGGGGAACCCCATTTTTTTTGTTTTTTTTTCTATTTTTGTGTGAAAATCTTAATGCGGTTCACAACATACATCTACTTGCCAAGTTTAAACATTATAGTTCTTATAGTTTCGGAAAAAAGTGGCTGTGACATACGGACGGACAGACAGACAGACATGACGAATCTATAAGGGTTCCGTTTTTTGCCATTTGGCTACGGAACCCTAAAAACGACGTTCCTTGACGCGCTGTTACACGTGCATATCTATAATTACGTATATATATATATGTATATTTACCATTATCTATTAAGTTACCTATTCTTTTTTGTTGTTTTATGAATAACTTTAAATAAAAATGGGCCCCAGACCTTCTTTGTTCACAGACTAATCAGAATGACGAGTGTCAGGATTGTTCTCATTAGTCTATCTGTACAACTAATTGCACAGACAGTCTTAATTAATTTCAATTTTAATTATTTGTTTCTTCCATGGTAGGTACCTACATTGGCCTTAATTTTACTAATATTATAAACGCGAAAGTTTGTAAGTATGGCTGGATGGATGGATGGATGTTTGTTACTTCGTCTTTCACGATAAAACTACTGGACGGAATCGGCTGAAATTTTTCACCGGGGTAGGTTATACGCTGGAGGGAACATATAGGCTACAAAAAATCACGCTCGACCCACTTGAGCAGAGTAACGTGGGCAAAAGAAATCTATATATAACTATATAAAAGCAGAAGTTCCCAGTTCCCACTAACATATAGATGCACGCACAGACGTTACCGACAGTTGCACAAAACTCCCCTATAATACTAAAAGTCATAATCCCTCAATCTCATCGCCAGCGACCGCCCTGAGCCGAGGTCCAAGCCACATAAGGGGGCGCCCTCTTGCGCAGGTTGCTTAGTTTGTAGTTTTTAACCCATTTATTAAGGCTGGAGCTTTGCTCGCCTTTATACCCGGTGAAGTAGCAAAAGCCTTGTGGCTACGTAAGTCAAAACTAAAAAAAAATGACCCAGTTTTTAGTGACATATAGACGCACGCAAAGACGTAACCGTTAATGTGGAGTAACGTGAAATTTGGATAATAGCCTAGTTGACACTTTTCTGAAATTAGCTTTATATGGTTAAGTACCGCTAATGTCGTTGTTTTTAACTTTTTTTATAAGTTCAATGCTGTAAATGTATTTTTATCATCTCGAGACCGAAAGTTTGACTTTCTTCCCTTGTTTGCGGGAAGAAAGATACATATTTCAGACTACCCACCCGAGGCCGAAAGCTTAATTTTCTTCCCTTGGGACGGAAAGATGCATATTTCAGACTGCTCACAATCAGTGACAGTTTAAAATTTAGTCTTTTTATTTTTTAATTTTCTTCCCGTTACCTATTAGAAATAACTCGTTACCATGGTAACCGTGCAGTTGTTATTTGTTATTGTTATTTCTTGTTCAACGTTCAATGTTTTTTTTTTGCGTTCGATAATATATACTATTTTTCTTACTAGAAAAATTCAATATTTAATTATCTCGAATATTAATAATAATATCTATTAAGTATAAGACAATTAAATCTATTAATGTGTTTTTTTTTCGTCTGGGGGGCTTTTCTCCCCCCCCGCCCCCCACCGGGGCCCCGGATCCCGTAGGTGGGTCTTCCCCCTCCGGGCCCCCCGACGGGGCTACGCCCCGGACCCAGTCAGTTAATAGCTTGAACTACATTCGTTTTTCTTATATAGGTACAATGTCATTAAACTTTCGGTTCTGGTATGATGAAAAATAGTATACGCGCCACGGGAGGATAGCAGGACATTTCAACCCACGCTTTTCGCGCGGGTTGATAAGGCATACTTTCCTCCCTTGGCACGTAATGTACTATTCTGGAATTTTATAGGCAAACGTTCTCATCATTCAAATAATTTAGGGCCAAGTTGGGAAAATAATTATTAATAACTGACTGAAATTCAATTTCATCCTTTCAGTAACTGAAGTACATATTGCTTGGTATTGTCTTTGCCATATCTTATGTGTTTATTACCTTCTGGCTGCACCCGCATTACTCTGCTCCAGTAGGTCGGAGCGTGATGTTTTGTAGCCTATATGTTAATCCAGCGTATAACCTATCCCGGTGCAAAATTTCAGCCAATTCCGTTTAGTAGTTTTGGCGTGAAAGAGTAACAAACATGCATCCATCCATACTTACAAACTTTCGCGTTAATAATATTAGTAGGATTGATAATATATTTTTTATTTATAACGATGAAAATCGTACGGAACCCTCGCACGGAATCGTGCGCGAGTCCGACTCGCACTTGGCCGGTTTTTTTTAATAGTGAAGTCGGGCCCTATCTGCTAGTATGTATGTATATTTTAAGAGGAATGACTCACTAGTTTTTTGATATTTTCATGGGAATGGTTCCTGTTCCTGCTTCTGTTCTCGCTTACACTCGCACCCGAATGCATAGCTCTGATGCAAACGACAAAAGAGATACCAACGGGAATTAAAGCAACTCGGACAAAACCTCTCGAGATTAGCATTCTGCCATTACATAATACATGTAGTCTTTACAGTACAACTGCTTCGTATACATCCCCAATAAACTATTCCATTTCTCTTAGGATACAGGTAATCACCTAGTCTAAGAGGCAGAGTTCCATAAATTTGTGATCTGTTTGGTTGAAAATAAATTTATTTATTATTATTATTATTATTTTATTTCCATAAAATCCCAGTAGAGTCTATTTATACATCTGTGAGAGTACTAGAAACGGGATATCCAAGATTAATCTGCAGCAATAAAAGCTTTAAAACACTTTTATTACTGTTGGGAGCTTTAAAATTGTTCAGCAGTAACCACGTTAGCAACAATATGGTAAATTCCGCTGGGATTGGTATGACAGCAGTTAGTGCGCGGTTACACGTGATTTAATATTACTCATAGTCTGGGGACCTAGCACTTATATACCCGCTATATGTGCTATTGTAGTTCATTGATCAATTATTTATTAGACAATTGTAAGTAGTAAGTAGGTTTTTTATTTTTTTTTATTATCTTGCTAATATTATAAACGCGAAAGTTTGTAAGTATGGATGGGTGGATGTTTGTTACTCTTTCACGTAAAAAATATCTGAATGGATGTGGCTGAAACGTTGCACGAGGATAATTAATCAGCTTCATTAATATATAGGCTACAAAAAATCACGCCCCGACTCACTGAAGCAGAGTAACGCGGGTAAAACCGCGAGGAGCAGTTAGTAGTGCATAAGTATGTGCGCAAAGGTGCAGTCTTATTCATTTAGTTTCTAAAATTCGGAATTACGGTTCTACCGACACTACTTGTTACGAGCAGGCGAAAGACCGATAGATTAATGTGCTCTCCGAGACAAAAGAATAAGTTCTAGTAACACATTGATTGCCAGACCCCATAACGCTTTCCATAGCTCGCTGAGTGAATTTGCGCTTTTTATGAGGCACTCAGTGAGAGTCGCACCACGTCTCAGATCTAAATGTAATTGGTTGATTTTCGTATAAAGACACTGACGACTGCATTTTGTATGAGAAGATCTTTTGAAGCTTCGATGTGGATGCAATGATTAACCAGCGTTAAGAGAGCAGCTCGTCTTAATGCACCGTTGTTCTAGGGTACCGGGCAAGAAAATAGCGGCGGGGCGAGGAAATGGCACACATATGATGCGTGACAATAAACTGGCGCGCGTCCCCATCAACGTAGGGAAATCTTTCACACTACGTTGCCAGTTTTATGTCGAAGTTGGTCGCGTTCAATGGCTCCTCACGCCCGCAAAACGCCAAACTCGTGGTCGCAGTTAAAATAATTACACAAATGACGTAATTCGTTTTTATTTTATTCTTTTGTCAATCTCTCACAATTCTCCCGTCACATTTTACATTTGTACATGTTTTCAACCAACTCGCCAGTGATAAACGCCGCAATTTCCGCGGCCTTTGATAGTATGTGGAGCAAAGTGGGTAACTGACGTCATTCAACGAAATTCTAAAGCGACTTTTTCTGCCTGCTTTTACCGTAATAACTTTGGTGGTAATGCTTTCAATGAATTACGTAGGTAATCACCTAATTTTATTCCATTGTAGCCTTGTTGAAATTAAATGGTGGATTCGATTCCATTATAAAACTTTAAGGCCCTCAGTACCACAGCGATTTAATTGTATATCTGCTATAGATATAGAGATAGCCTCCGTAGCGTAGCAGTATTTGGCTCGCTTTAAATCTGGGTGGTCGTGGGTTCAATCTCCGCGCCGGACAGAAAATCTTTGTGTAAATTCTAAGATTTCTTTCCGGGTCTGGTTGGTTGAGGGACTACCATCCTTGCATCGTGAAGCACGTTAAGCGGTTGATTTGATCCCGATTGTTATAATACCATAATCTAACCGTATATCGTATATCAAGGAACGGGCAGCAGCGTTTCCTTGTGTGGTACAATATAATACTACGCCAAGCGTGGTGACTATGGCAAATACCCTCTAGGGAGGAGGACCATGTTCAGCAGTGGCGGGCTGATGATGATGATCTGCTATAGGTATAATTTTAAACAAATGAACTCGATGTCCGCCTTGGATGGCTGCAAGTACAGTTTTAAAACTATCATGGGATTTGGTCCATCATAGGTTTCATAACTATAGGTACTAAAGGTATCGTATCGACCATGAATTATACGACATGAAAAAATCATGTATTAAAAAAAATACATTTGCCTTAGCCTATTGTGGGATCACCAACTTGGACACCTAATTAATACAACAATTGAATTCGACACCAATTTATATAACAATCTAAATTGAAATACGTATGTATATAAAATATAATTATTAATTTAGGACATTAATTGGCATCAATCTTGTACCTTACATAATTTGAAAATATATATTTAATTAATTATATCGATAAAAACCAATCTTTGCGATTAATAATACATGTTAATGTACAAGATCTTTCAAAATTTTCACAATTACGTTAAGGAATTATTCTCTTTTTAGATAACCTTAGGAGGTGAGAAAATCGGTCGAAACGGTGTTTGTGTAATTATATTTAAAAATTTAACTTACAAAAATTCTTACATTTTTCTTTGCTAATATTTTAAAAGGGTTGTATCTAGGAACTAGTTTATTATACCAATAGAAAGCCACATTGTGAGTGTTATTGCTATAGAGCAGGGGTGGCCAACCGGTCGATCGCGATCGACTGGTCGATCCCGGCAGCCATAACAGTCGATCAACTTATATAATAAAAAGGGATATTTTAATCTACAACTACGTGCCGCAGATGCACAAAGATTGCGTTTGTCATTTAGTACTCTGGAAAATACCTATATATTATTCGATTGACTTATACGACACGTGATTCAACATTATGTATGCCATTGGTCGATCGCGCGTCTTTCCATTCTATACAAGGCCAGAATGCAACCATAGGAAACTGCTCGTGTATATATTGTAATGCTGTTTTGAAGTCTGTGATTACAATATATACACGAATTTTGCGTACTAATCGTGTATAGTTTGTACCGTGGATGCTTGCGTCTTCGTTCCAGACTATACTACACAACTTGCTTACGATTCGCGAAGCGGGGCTCCGTCGAGCTTAGTTAGTAGACGCCATATGAGGTTTATTTTAGGTGTAATTGTGAATAAAAAATCTTTGTCTGCTAACTAAGCTCGACGGAGCCCCGCTTCGCGGGGCTCCTGGTTCTGAGCGGTTAAAAAAAAAAACCACGAAGACTAAGGCGGGAGCTCCGGTTCGCTTCGCTCCCGCCTTAGTCTTCTAACCTAACTTATCCGAGTCGGGTTGCACTGACAACAAACACAACGTTTACGTTTCTTTTCTACACTATTGGTCCGCATGCGTAATGGCGCTGTACGTTTTGGAGCGCTGTACTTACTTACATCACTTCAAAGTATACGCGAGTATTTGCGTACTGCTCTTGTATATATTGGAAGAATTTAGTATAAAAGTTATTTCCAATCTGTACGTGATTAGTTTCACACCCTTGCGTTCTGGCCTTGTATAGAATGGAAAAACGCGTCGATCGCACTCTGTAAACAGTCGATCTAAGGTCTTCTTAAGTTGGCCACCCCTGCTATAGAGCATCCTAGATTTAACTTTCCGTCGGTTTGAATTTATATTCAGCTAATCTTTTCTTTATAAAGTCATTTCCAAAGATAAAAAACATTAGTAATTTGAACTCAGTTTTTCATCTCTGGCCTCAGTTTTTCCTCTTATCTGAAAGGCCTTGCTGTCAGTCAGCGCCAGCCCTAAGTGACGGGTATAATTTGCAATAAGTAATTTATATTCTGAATATTTCACCCTCGTCGCTCCTGTTTCCACGTCAACTTCATAAATAAATAAGCTATGTTACTCTAATGGAATTATCAAAATCCGTCACAATTTTTGAGTATATTCGTTACAAACATACATTCAACTTACTGTACTATACTAATCTTCCGCTTTAATATTAGTAGTAATAACATCAACAACGGATTTTTTCTGTGGCATAAAGATAATTCCTCAACCAATCGTTTTTTTTGTTGCCCGGGGGGAAATGCCTTTACGAATTCCCACCGCCGCTGCATCGTAGTTGCGCGCTGGCGGTGGGATATGTGGGACTCGCCCTCCCCATAGCGTGGTATGCTAAACTCATACCACGAGGAGAGAACCCTACACCACTAAAACCCCCCGGACACTCCTTCGATCCGCCGTTGGCGGGGGCAGGGTTCGCATAAGCAATCCGGCCCTTCCTCTACCAACCTGACCCGGAAAGATTTTGATATTATCTAAGAAAATCTTAGATTATGCACAAAGATTTCTTGTCCGTCATGGGGCTTGATCTCACAACCTCCGTGTTTTATATCTTTAAAGTCCTCTCCCCCTCATTCTAGTCTTGCGATAATTATACCGCTGGACTCCATACATATTTAAAAAAAATAACCCAATTATCCGTGTAAAGAAAGAAAGAAAGAAAGAAAGAAAAATATTTATTTATAATGCACTATCTTCCGTAAAATTACAATATCAAATTAATACATTAATTCCATGTGCACCATAAATAGGCACCAACTTCAGCTTTATGCTACATCCACACATATGCGTATGAATGTAGCGCTGGTATTCTAGTTGGCCCCATTGATGACGCCACGTTTATAAGAAAACAAAAAAAATAAAAAATAAAACAGTTAATTAATTAAATTCGAAATAATATTATGATTTTTTACATAAAATTAAAATAATAATAGAATATAAATTTATTTCTAAAACTACAATTTAAAAAAATATAAAACAAATAATTAAATAAATAAGATTTTAAATTATAGACTTATTCAATAAAATTATAATAATAAATTTAAATGTAGTTTCCGGCTTAGAATTTACTACTCGATGTATTCCTATGAGTGCCGTAAGACTAAAGGATGTAGGTACAGCGGATGGGTGGGTAGCAACATTTAACAGCTGGAGGCTAACCTTGAGCTGATAGATGCTGCTTCGTGATCAGATTGGTGATCACGGTCAGATGGTAACTAATACCTTCTGACTGTGCTTGCCAAGCGTGGTGATTATGGCAATGTCCCTCAGCCAGCCTGCCAAGTCTGTTAAAAGAAGGTCCATGTTCAGCAGTAAACGGGATGTTAACCACAATTATCAAAGTATATCCATAATTATGCTTTTGAAACTCATTTGACCGTTACCAAGGGTGATAAACAGCTCACTAGTTCAAACGTTGGTCACCCTTATTAAAACAACGAGTATTTTATTCTGCTTAAGCTATAAAACGTTATTGCAGAAAATATTTATGGTATAGTTAGCATGACATAAAATCCAAGTGAATAGTGCCTTGGAAAATTGTTAAAATCCATGAAAATTGTGTAACCAATGTTCATATTTGTTTCATTACTAAGGTGATACCAGTTGAAGCTTTAAAGACCCATTACACTATTTCGTGTGTTTACAATAGGTAGGTTACCTAGACTGAATGGTAGACTTCCTTCCATACTGTTTGGAAAATGCAAAGTTGCCAACAAAGCAATGGCAAAAATAGAAAACAATATCAAAATATGGGAGCGCAAAAATAAACTGTGACATTTCAGAATTAAAAGGATATACACAACGAAACAAAATTCAATTCAAGAGCATCTACAAAAATGTATTATTAAAGATAAAAGCGTTTCTTTGTATTCTCCAGTATTGCAATAATGTCATACTAAATTTTTTTTTCATTTCTACGAAGTACTAAAGCTATTTTATTGTATAATGTCAATGCAGTGGTGTTTTTGACAGCGGAATGTCAGACTGCCCTACTGACAAGCAATAGTATTTTGAATTGTCGAAGCCAACATTTTTAGCACAGAATTCGAACGTAGTTTGGCATTTTAGACAGTGTCTGGAAGTGCAGCTTTGTGTGCAAAATGTACAAAAAATCTATGTATGCACTTCAGAAAAATGCTGTTAGGATTTTAAAAAAGGCCTTCATATAAAAAAATGTTTCATATTTCTGGTTTCGAACTATTTTGGCTATTTTTAAGGTTCATTCCTTAGCAGATGATGCAGCATATACCATTTTTGATATCTGTTAACTATACCATAGCTGACATTGTGACTCGTACTCTAAGCAAATGTAATCTGTCTATTTGCACTTCAAAGTTATTGCATTTTGATAACTTTATGCAAACTCTCCCTGATTGACGATGATTCGTCTATTAGGACGATGAGGGGATAGTTTGCATAAAGTCGACATTAGTCGACGCTCGTGCGATGATGTGAAGCGATTTTATCGTGCGATGAAACCAAATATGGTAGCATTGCAAGATCTTCAATACGGTGTTTTGTACATATCAGTATTTTTAACGCATGATTTTACTAACATTTTCATCGGACGCATATTATCAACCGGAGGTTATGAGGTTGATTTTTTGAAATTCCTTTCCTAGTGTCTTTTCTAAGAATATATTCTCGGTTTTTAAGAATATATTCTACTTATGTACACATCGGTTTGCTAACTCTTACAGTTTTTTTTTATTATGGGTTATATAAATGGTATAAACATTATATTACTTCATTTAAGCAATTGTTGTCACTTCTTTAAAAAAATAGATTAACAACAATGTCGATCTTGTGATTAGATAATAAATGTTATGTATTTTTTTTTATTTAGAAAGAAAGAAAGAAAATATATTTAATGTAAATATATTTCCGAAAACAGATCTTCTGGATTTGTTATAAGAGACTCAAACTAAAATAAGCTATTAAATTCGTATTGTGACAGGAAAAACGGCATTGAAAAAGGTTTTCAATTTGTCTTTCAACCGATTTAGTTAGAAAATCTTTGTCCCTTAAAAGCTTTTTCGGAGATACAGTGAATTTATAGCTACGACTTAGTAAGTCTGACTTTATTTTTTATATTAAAGGTAAAAGACAAACTAGGATAGTGGAATCGTCTAATTTTTTTGTGTAATCTTTTTTATTGTGAAGATTAGTGGCATACCTAATACCGTATAAATTAAAGAAAAACAAAGTTAATATAAACCTGTTTTTTTTTCTGGCTGTTACAGAAATATCTAAGTTTACAACACCGATTTTTTAAATTTATGTTTTTGATTTGAGTGCTTTAAAAACAGACATTTTTTAAATTTGTGTTGTACATCGATTTAGTTAAATTTTTGACACGATAGACAACTTGCTACAAATATTGTTTTATCTAATTCTTATGCTGACAGAAAGAGATAAAACAATCTTTAGTCGATTTCTTGCGGTCGCAGATATTTTACTGATGAAATATCTGCGACCGCAAGAAATCGGCACTTATTTCATTTCAGGGCATTTCATTTACCGATAGATGGCGTTAAACACCAATTGTTTTTAGTAAGAAGATTGATGACGCGTCGCATTCAGATTACTATTCCTTATTTCTCATCATAACTATAATGTGCCGCAGCGGAGCATAGTAGAGTAATTACAGCTAGTTTTTTATATTTATGATGTGATTATGGCATTATGGGCCATGTATGGATTAGGTAGTCGCGACTCCCTACGTAACCTTTTCAAATATTAATATACTTACCGTGCCCCCTGAGTATATATACCAAAATATTATTTTTGTTAGAAAAAATATTGATAAATATAGTAAAAAAAGTGACATTCATAATATTAATACTAGAAATAAACATAAACTTGCTGTTCCAGGATTAAGAGTTAGCAAAACGAATAAATCATTTATGGGAAATTGTATTAGGTTCTCTAATAAACTCCCTAATTATATTACAGACTTGCCTGATACAAGTCACATGTTAAAACTGTTCTCATGTCAAAAGGTTACTATAGTATTCAGGACTATATTGAAGATAAAGACGTTTGGGTTTCGGTACCATCTTTGCACCTACCTCACTGAAGACCATTATAATATAGCCAAGTACAATAGTTGTGACTAGAACTGTGTCTTTTCCTGTGAACTGTCTGTCATTGACTTCTTTACATACCTTAACTATTAATACCGCTAGTTCTGTCTCAATATCATTCAATCTTATTGAGCAAAAATAAACAAATAATAACAAGACAACCGTTAGGGCAATAAATGTGTGTGCCTACTAAAATATAAATTAAAATAACTGGACCTAAACCCCGCGTAATTGCCCATTTGAGTATGTTTCGCCGGACCGCCTCATGTGGGCCGTGTTGAAACCGGTGGTAGAGTAACCCACTGAGTTTGTTTCGCCGGATCTTCTCAGTTGGGGCGCATTGGATCCGGTGGAAGCATTAAAGCGCGTCCGTCGTTATATGCTCATGGTCCACCCAAATAATGACAATTGTTTTGGCATAATATAGACAGAACAAGCATTTTGCCTCCTAGCGACAATATACATTAATTATAATAATTAATTTAATTATAAATAAGTAATTTGAATAGGTTTATAAATAAACAGCAAATGTAATTTAAGATAAATAATAATTAATTTTCAAATAATGTTTGACGATTTACAAGTGCCTGTAATTGGTTTATGTAAATAAAAATGATTTTTATTTATTTTATTTATTTATTTATTTATCGCTCAAAGACCCTGGCTTGCCATGATCGACAGAGAGACCTATGTTTAGCAGTCGACGTCGACGAAGGGTGTGGGTTGTTCATAATTAATGGTTTGACTAGAAATAAAGTCATAAATACTACGTCATTCATTCTCACAACTCTAAAATTATAAAGTACCCCCCCTAAATATCACCCCTAATTGATCTGTCCTTATTTATTAAAAAATAATAACTTGTTAAATAATATGCAACACATTTTTTTTCTTACTTAAATATTTATTGAATTTTCAAAGGAATATCCAATTCCAATACCCAAAGGGCACATCTCAAATGTTTTGTCAAAACAAGTCAAAAGTGCTTTCGAAATAGCATTTTTTAATTATTTTTAAAATAATCAAACTAATCTAAATAACAATTTTAAGCCAAATTTATTTCCCATGTACCTCTTTCATACTTCCATCTTTATTCAGGAAGTTCATTATACCGAACACAAAAAAAGCTTCCAAGCTTAGTTTTCAGCTTTGAAAAGTAAATAAAATGTTTCCAGCGTAAATTTTGATCACCTTTTTAGGGATTTGCCTCGGGCTTTACTCGCTCCTTTTTCGGATAACACATTCTACTGAATTTAGTTGTGTAAAAAAGTCGACAAGTATAATATATTTTCACTGTGGAAGGTTCTACCAAGTGAATCTTTTTTTCCTACTTTTTGAACTTAGCTTCACTGATGTCTTAGTGTTTATTGTAGTTGCTTCTGGGACCTGTTGTTTTGGATTCGATTCGCACTCGGGACAATTATTTGTGGGATCTAAAAATAGTAGTATAGTAGTAGTTATAATCCGTGAATACTACGAAAGTTATTGTAAAAAAAGGGTACTGTCACACTTTTGATACAGAACCCTAAAAAGGGACGTGTTTCTTGGAACGTCATTATAATGAAAATGCTTATTAATATTTGGAGTGTACCTGCAGGTAAAATGAAATTGACATAGAATGTTATACATATACACAAGTTCTGCTTCTTTTTAATAAGATTGGTACCGAGTATACGATCCGCCTGAAGAATACGGCACGCATCTACTCGTTATGTTGGAGATATCAGCTAAAAAGGTTTTTCCAAAATGTACACCCAAAGACTTTAACTAGTGTGCCAGTGATGACCTATGGATTCGAATCGTTGTGCTTCCATAGGCCTTATGAATAGACTCAGAGTTGCTCAGCGAGCTATGAGCTTCTATGCTCGGGTTTCTTTACAAGATCGAATCAGAAATGAGGAGATACGTAGAAGAACCCGGGTTGCCGACATAGTCCAACGGATTAGTTCGTTAAAGTGGCTGTGGGCAGCCCATATAGCACAGAGAACAGATGGCCGTTGGGGCCGAAGAGTTGTTGAATGGAGACCGCGGATGGGCTAGATGGACGGATGACTTGGTAAAGGCCGCGGGATCACGGTCGATGCAAGTCGCTTCCAACCGTAATAACTGGAAATCTATGAGGATCTGACATCGGACTGGAAATCGATAAAATCGTAGGCCGTTCACTGCTGGACGTAGGCCTCCCGCCTATGGCCAGCAGTGAACGGCCACTGAAATGAAAACGAATGATGAGACTCATAACCGCAAGGAAAATGTTGATATAAAATTTTATGACGAATTCCGTCAGAAAAGTTAGTAGGTACACATTGTGGGTAGTTTACGATCCCAAGACTTGACTACCATTTAATTTTAAACACTGTAAATTTGTGTCAGTCCTAAATTTTACCTGAAGAATATTGTATTGTCTAAAAGTACTTTTGACGATAAAATATTTAAGCAAATAGTGCTCGTGGGAAATAATGGCTCCGACAGTAATATCTGATTGTTGAAACAGGTACTCGACTCGGAACGACAATGTAATCTAGTAAAAGTTAGCACAATCTGAAAAGTTAGCAAAATCTGAGTATACCATACCTATTTTGATATTTATATTCAATATCGAAATTAAGATGTTTCTTTCTCTTCTTTCTTCAATTAAACACGTAGAATAAATCAAGTCTATCGAGAAGCACAGCTATTACAATAAAACATTCAGCTTTCGCTATTCCAAATGCCATACACCATAGTTCAAAATACCTCAGTGCGTTAAGGGGAAAGTCTTGAATCAATGTGTTTTACCAGTGATGACACACCTATGAATCTGAGAAGTGGTCTCTCACAGTGTGCATCATCATCATCAGCCCGTATAACATCTACTGCTAAACAAGGGCCTCCTCCCAAGGGAGAGTTTTTGCCAAAGTAACCATGCTTGGCAGGCGGAAAGGTGACCGCAGTACTATGTTGTAAAAACGCTGCTGCCCGTTCCTTGGTATACGATTGTTATTGATGTTGATATTATAATCAGGGCCAAAGGCTTAATGATTTTTCCGAATCATGAAGGATAGACATTTTTTTTGTTGTAAGTACTTATACGTAAGACAAAGTAATTGAATTTTTAAGCATTCAGTAATATCCTGTTATTTTTCCATTGCAAACTGACACTTCAATTATATTTATTTGTCTAGATGAAATAATGAAAGTTTAATATGTAGTTTTTTTTCCCCGAGTGCTGGTATTTACTTGGCACAGCAGATTTACCATTCAACCTGGCAATGCTGCCAGCATTCTGGGAATAGCCAAGAAGTAGGTATAGATTTAAAATAGTTTGTATTTTATAAGTCAGTTCTAATTTACTTTTACTTATATGTATTTTACTAGCTTTAACGCGCGGTTACATCTGCATTACCCCCGTTATCGTAGGAACTTCATAATTAAATATTGCCTATAGCCTTTCCCGATAAAAAAACTTTTACGTTCAAGCGAACAAACAAACTCTTCGACTTTATATTTTACTATATATAGATAAATAAACTCTTTATTGTACATTTATAAGAACAGAACTCAGAAAACTTACAAACTAAACGGTATACTGAGTAGGTACAATTAGCGGCTTTATCACCAAATGTGATATCTTTGAGGCAACCAATTCATGTAAATAAAAATTAGCTCCTTGCAATAAAAAAAAATAACAATCTATATCTATACTAATATTATAAAGACGAAAGATTTGATTGTTCGTTTGTATTGAATATACTCCGAAACTACTGGACCGATTTACACTATGACATAGGCTATATTTAATTATAAAGTTTCCACGCGTGCGGGAAGCTAGTTGACTATATTTAGGTATCTCATATTCATATTCATATTCATATTCATTTATTGCATTTCCACAATGTTATGAAAGGTGTTAGGTATTAGTAAGTTATGATACAATCATGGACCCTGTTGGGCACAGCAATTTAGGAGAGAGGAAGCTTACTACAGTCATTTTGATTATCTACTACGTAATTTTTCTGAATTACGCAGTAGATATAATTAATTTGTATTATAATAAATAATTTGTTACCATAGACCTACATCCATACATATGATATTTTTTATATTATATATAAAATATACATGATACATTATATTTTGTGTCTATGTGTTGTGTGTTTTGATGGTGAGGTATAAGTGTAGGTGTGTCTGTAATGAGTAATGAATGGCTAATGTTTATTTTTCATCAAGATATTCGGATACTTTATAGTACGATTTATTAAGTAGATGTACCTTTAATGTTTGTGCAAATGTATTATATTTTTCTTCTTTTCTTATGGAAGCGGGTAATTTATTATATATTTTTATTGACATGACTAAAGGACTTGATGAGTGTAGTTTTAGTCGGGAGGTTGGTAAGTTAAGTTTGTTTTTATGTCGTTCTCTAAGGGAATAATTACTTTGTAGATCTTCTCTTTTACTATACAATTCTGGGTGCTTTCGGACAAATTTACTTACTTCTAAAATGTAGATGCAAGGTAGGGTTAGTATTTCAAGTTTTTGGAAGTAGGGTTTACAGCTATCTGTTTCTTGTATATTTGCTAGAATTCTGATAAGTTTCTTTTGGAGTGTGAATAAGGTTGGTGCGTCTGTACTGTTTCCCCATAGAATGATACCGTAGCTTAGCCAGGAGTAAGCGTAGGCGTAATATGTAGCAAGTGCAGTTTGTTGATTAGTGTTTTTTTTTAATTCACGAAAAGCGTAAGTAAATTTTGATAATTTCTTTTGTATTTTTTGGATATGACATTTCCAATTTATGTTAGTATCTATTGCTAAACCTAGTAAATTGAATTCGTTAACAGTCTCTAATTTTATATTGTTGAAGGAAAAATTTATATCTAGGGGTGTCTTTTGATAGGGGTGGAAAGTAATTATTTTTGTTTTTGTAAAATTTATTTCTAGGTTGTGATTGTTCATCCAGTTTGTTGTGTGTTGTAATGTTGAGTTTAAATTTTCATTCATATTTATATTGTTGTGACAAGGAATGAGTATTGATATGTCATCTGCAAACAATACGCACGGCCCTTCGATAATTTTGGGGAGGTCATTTATATAGATGAGAAACAGAAGACAGCTGATCACGCTACCTTGGGGGATTGAAGCATTTATATCTTTAGTGGTAGATGTAATTTTTTTAATTATCTTTTTCTGATAGTCGTAGTGTTCTATCTCTACCATTTGTTTTCTATTACGTAGGTATGATGAAAACCAGTCGTGTGTTATACCACGAATCCCTATGGTGTATAATTTATGTAGTAAAATATCGTATTGTACCCTATCATATGCCTTAGTCATGTCGAGTAATACACCGATTGCATATTTTTTATTATTAATAACATTTAGAGCCTCTTGGATATATTTGAACACCGCTAAAACCGTGGATCTGTTCTGGCGGAAACCATTCTGACTCTCACTGAATATTTTGAATTTCTCACAAAAAGAATAAACTCTGTTGCACATCGCTTTCTCAAAAACTTTGGACGCAGTAGGTAACAGGGCTATCGGGCGGTAATTATTTGGATCTGTTTTGGATTTTTTTTTATGGATTGGTTTTACTAGAGATACTTTTAATTGGTCGGGAAAGGTGCCTTCGTTGAAAGATTGATTGATTAATTGATAAAAGGGTAAGGTTAGCTCGTCAGCGCATTGTTTCATTAAAATCGGTGGAATTTCGTCAATTCCGTGGCTTATTTTGCTTTTTAATTTTTTTAGAATCTTATTTACTTCATAAGGTTCTACGGGGCTTAAGAACATGGTATTTTTTATGGAGTTGGGTGTAGAAGTAATTTTGCTTTTGCCATCTTTTTTAAATTGGCTTTCCTCCCCAATTGAAGCAAAGAAGTCGTTGAATGTATTGGCAATTTCACTTGGTTCTAAAATAATGTTGTTGTTTATTTGTAATTTAATATTTGAGAATTCTTTCATATTATGTTTTTTTGTGTGTTCATTAATTATTCTCCACATGGTTTTTATTCGGTTTTTAGAGGTTTTCATTCTATTTATATTGTGTAGTTTTTTGGCGGTTGTTACGGACTTTTTTAATAATTTCTCATATCTTTTATAATAAAGGGTTAGTATAGGGATTTTTGTTTTTAGGGTTAATATTTTTAGCAATCTCTTATTTTTACAAGAGAGCTTTATTCCAACAGTTAACCAGTGTTTTCTATTTTGTGGTTTTAATTTTATTTTACGTTTTGGTATATATTTATTAAGTAAATTATTTATTGTAGTATTAAAAGATGTATAGTTATCATTTATATTTTTATTTTCTGTAATTATATCCGTCCAATTTTGTTGTTTTAGGGCATTCTTAAATTTGTCTATGTTTGCAGTGTTGAATAGTCTTTTATATATGTACCAAACCTCAGGAATAATATGCTGAGGCTGTTTCATGTGTATTATTGTTCCATTGTGGTCTGAGAACCCAAATTCCTCCACTGTAGTGTATAATGTACTGTTGTGTATATTTGTAAATATTAAATCAAGACATGTTGAAGTGGTTGGTGTAATGCGTGTAGGTTGATCTATGTGTATCTCATTACCATATTTCACAAGAAATAATTATAATTATGTCATGAATTAATTATTTGTTGTTTACAAATAATTAATTCATGACGAAAATTTCCCCTTGTTGTTCGATCATAAAAATTCATTGCAACGATAATTTTATTCGTCATTAATATTTGATGAACATAAAGATACATCGTTAACTGTTTGGCAGTATTGTCACCATACTAAGTAAAATAGACATGCTTATGTATTTATGGACTGTTTTATATAGGGTGACTGGTAATTAGTGACCGATACCTAAACACATGATTGTGCTCATGATAACAAACAACTTTTACTATGGCACCAACCCTGAAATCACGAAAAAAAATCAGCTGTTCCATTCATTCATGTTCACATAACTCGTCAACATGATAGGGAGCAGCTGATTTTTTTTTCGCGATTTCAAGTTTGGTGCCATAGTAAAAGTTGTTTGTTATCATGAGCACAATCATGTGTTTAGGTATCGGTCACTAATTATCAGTCACCCTATATATGTTATGATATAATATGAATCTTTACTAAAATCATGAAGCTGAAGAGTTTGTTTGTTGGCTTTTATATCAGAAACTAGAGGTCCGATTTGACAAATTCTTTTAGCATAAGAAAGCTAAGTTATTTAGGCGTCACATCCTTACTAATGTTATAAACGCAAAAGTATGTCAGTGTGGATGGATGGATGTTTGTAAATCTTTCACACAAAACTTCCTCAACGGATTTGACTGAAAGTTTGCATGCAGATAGTTTATAAGCTGGATTAACATACAGCACATTATATCTCCGACCCACTGGAGCAGAGAAACGCGGATAAAACCGCGGGGCGCAACTAGCAGGTACCTAGTCTATATTTCATAGTGAAGTTTCTTTAACAGGAGTCACGGGGATGAAACCGCACGTAGGAGGCTAGTTATGTATAATCTCTAGTTTGTATAATTTGTTCTGTTGCTGTAGTCACTCCCTTATCGGGGTTTAAACCTGCGTTAGATACTGTAGAACTTGAAAACTAGTTTACAAATCATCCCTCAAGTTTTAACTCCACGTATGTCAGTATGCCCACAAAGCGTCGTAAACACCGTCGGGGCGTCCTAGATTACCCGGACGACGAGATAACAATCTACCAACAAGCAGTAAAAAGACTGCACGAAACTAGCACCATTTCACACAGACCAAGAGAAGAGGGCGCCCGCGAACGCGACGTGTCCCCCCTCGTCCTCCCGACCCTTAGTTTGCAAAGAACCATCCGATGCCCTCGTAGACTTGAAGTCCGAGAGGCCTGCGAACTGTAAAGTAGTGCGACAGTTGTACAAAACCCCCTTAAATACTAAAAGTCATATTCCCTGAATCTCATCGCCAGCGACCGCCCTGAGCCGAGGTCCTAGCCCCACATGGAGCGCCCTCTTGCGCAGGTTGCTTAGTTTGTAGTTTTTAAACCATTCATTAAGGCTGGAGCTCTGCTCGCCTTTATGCCCGGTAAAGTAGCAAACGCCTAGTGGCTAACTAAGTATTTCCGAAAAAAAAAATATACGTCAGAAATAGTGACTTTTCACGAGAATGAAATAATTTAAATGTTACATAAACACCAAAATAATATCAGTTTATATTTTACTTAAATTTACTAAACATCATGTATGCCTATGCCCAGACTAGTAGCAAAAGCTTTACTTAATTAAAGTATGTCCGAAAAAACAAAATGGCATATGACCTTATGCGTCGAAATGTCAAAAATTATTATATCGAACCAAGAATAAAGACGTGCTTCCAATGTAAAGCCTGACAAGCCTTGTCAGTTAAGCGTGTTTACCACAAAAAAATACCTTTATTTTTTACAATTTTTTTCCTCCTCCTGAAATATTACGAAGTACGACTGTAAAGTACAGTCAGCATCAAAAGTTGATGACCACATTTAGATTTCCAAAACCGCTGAACACCGTATTATACCTAAATCGCTCAACATGACAAGCGCCAGAAATGAATGATTATCATAAAAGGCCATAAGTAGGTCACCATCACTTTTCAAAAGTCGCTAAACAAAATTATAGTAAAAATAGCATAACATTCTTCGTCTCTAAAGTCTCTGAACAACTTTTTGACAAAAATAGCATACCATCGTTTATCTCATAAGTCCCTGAACAAAATGAAAAAAAAATGGGTATTAAACCCATTTTGTGTGTATTTTACAAGCTTTTATTTAACTTGCAATGTATGTATGTAATTTGTTCGGGTGGAATCTTGCAAGCATATGTATATTGCGTGACAATGCAATAATATGGTACCTTGAGCTTATCTGATGATGGAGTCGGAAGGTGGTCATAGGAACTCACTTCTGTACTGAATAAAATAGTCCAGTTTGGGCTCGTTTGTTTTGTGTTTATGAGAACCTACTTTCCATTGCATATGATGACCGGATGGCATCGACCGTGCGTGACCCGCTGTAAATAGGGTTACAAGCTTAAGTATAAAAAGTCAAAAATTAAAAAAATATTTTTTAAAACAGGCTTTTATTAAAAAATAATGTGTACTCATAGTACAATTTCAAATATCAAAATATATAAATTGTAATAGCTTGAGGCACTGAAATATAGTAATGAACGCCTCAAGCTTTTATAATTTATATATATCTAAACATATAATAAAACAGTAAAAAATGGTGTCTATACATTGAATATATTAAAAAAAAATTGAGGGGGGTTTAGAAAAAGTAATTGAGCACGAATCCAAAAAAAAAGAACTGTCTGTTTGTTTGTACACGCTAATCTTCGGAACTACTCGACGGATTTGAATGATTTTTTTGTTGTATAGGTATTAATTCTAGGTAACATATAGGCTATAATTTATCTTGGAAACTTGAACACCTGATGCAGAACCGCAACTGACCAGCCAAACTATAAGAGATACAAAAATGGTACATAGCATAAATTGTTCCACGTGATGAGCATTTTCTGCTGAGACAATAAATTTGAAGATCTGGAACACCTGATGTGGAACTCCAAGAGTCCAGCTACACTATAACATATATAGGAATGACGTATTTGCAAGAGTTGTTCAGACTGATGAGCACTCTCTGTTGACGTAATCAAATTGAAGATCTGGAACACTTGCTGTGGAACTCCAAGAGCCCAGCTACACTATAACATATATAGGAATGACGTCTTAGCAAGTTGTTCAGCATTTTTTTTTTGCTATCCGTTGGAAGTGCATTTACGCATATACATATACACATACACTATAAAACATATAGGAATGACGTCTTAGCAAAAGTTTTTCGGTCTGATGGGCATTTCCTGTTGACTTATAAAAATCGAAGATCAAAAACATCTGATTTGGAAATCAAAGCTATCACTAATTTCACTATATAATTATAAAATAACGTAAGCTGGGTGTACGTCCACGCAGTGACAGTTTAGGACTAATTTTCGATGAAAATGAATCAATGAAAACTATACTGGCCAAAACTCCCATTTTTTTTATCGAATAAATATGCCTTCGGACTTATGTGTTTAATTTCCTTTTCCATTTATCATAGTGACACGCACATCTTAGTAAAGCACTTAAGCTCAGTCAACTACATTGTCTTCTAAATTCACGCAGCAAACTTTCACATGATAATAAGGTTAAGATTTACACCACGTGTGTACGACCGATTACGACGCACGCAAGCACCAGTGGTAAAGTGCCTGCTCCTCATTAGACCCCCCTCATCATGTGCAATGGACAATACTCACTAACACAAAACAAACGATCCTGAACTCGACTATCTTAGCGCTTGCATTAAGGGTGTACCAGTGGTAATGTTCCTGCTCCTCATCAGACCCTCGTCATCATGTGCAATGGAAAGTACTCCTAAACACAAAACAAACGAGCCCAAACTCGACTATCTTAGTGCTTGCATTAAGGGCGTACCAGTGGTGATGTTCCTGCTCCTCATCAAACCCCCGTCATCATATGCAATGGAAAATACTCACTAACTCAAAACAAACGAGCCCAAACTCGACCATCTTAGCGCTTGCATTAAGGGCGTACCAGTGGTAATGTTCCTGCTCCTCATCAGACCCTCGTCATCATGTGCAATGGAAAGTGCTTATAAACCCAAAACAAACGAGCCCAAACTCGACTATCTTATTCAGTAGGTACAGGAGTTCCTATGGCCACCTTCCGACTCCATCATCAGATCAGCTCCATGGTACTATTGCATTGTCACGCGATATACATATGCTTGCAAAATTTCAGCTCAATCGGTTGAGGGTATGTGCTTCAAAATTTAGTTGCAAGATTCCACCCGAACAAATTACATACAAAGCAAGTTAAATAAAAAAGTTCAGTAACTTTTGTTATTTTATTATGTTAAGTTATTTTTGGACATTGCCGTGATTATACTAGATAAATAAAACAAGCATTTTATATTGTTCAGTGACTTTTGTAAAACTGAATGTTATGATATTTTCGGGTATTATAACGATCAGCGATTTTTGACAAAATGGTGTTCAGTGACCTTTGACGAGTAGTGTTCAGTTAATTTTGAACTTTAATGATGTTCATTCAATACTGGCGCCTATTTCGTTCAGCGATTTATTGGTGATATAGTGTTCAGCGGTTTTGGAAATCTAAATGTGGTCATCAACTTTTGATGCTGACTGTACAATTCAAACCAGTTTACAATTCGATTACGAAAATTGAAACATGTAAACAACTTCATATTTCTGTCACGGACTCGTTGGTTGCCATATGGCGGAATGTGAATGTGACAGAAATATGAACTGTAATTCCAGTTTATACGCTTCATTATCTTTACCGCACTATAAAATGCAGTCCAGCCATACCGGTCGCTTACAGTTGTGTTTAAGTCTTAAATAGGCTACTAGGCAAAAGTTATAACAATGTGTAGGTAAATATATCCATATATCATGCTTTGTAGACTCATCATCATCAACTCGTATAACGTCCACTGCTGAACATGGGCCTCCTCCCGAGAGGTAGGGCATTTGCCATAGTCACCACGCTTGACAGGCGGGGTGGTGACCGCAGTATTATGTTGTACCACACAAGGAAACGCTGCTGCCCGTTCCTTGATATACGGTTATTATAGATGATGTTATAACAAGCGGTACCAACGGCTTAACGTGCTTTCCGAGGCACGGAGGGTAGTCCCTCAACCAACCAGACGTGGAAAGAAATCTTAGAATTTACACAAAGATTTCCTGTACGGTGTGGGGATCATAGACTCATATTATTCTATAATTGTTGGAACAATAAATAGCATAATATTTTTTTACCAAACAAATGCTTAAGAAGATTTTATAGTCAATCTATATTATTCCTAGGTATCTGTACCTACTAATATATAACTATATATATATATATATATATATATATATATATATTATAATATATACTAGGTGAAGCGTTGATTTGTTATGAACGAGCTAATATAAGTAACTAATGGTCCAATTTGAAACATTCTTTCAATGTTCGATGGCCCATTTATCAAGGAAAGCTATTAATTATGAACTTCAACAACCTCCTTAGCGTAGCGGTAATTGGCTCGCTTTAATTCTCGGAGGTCGTGGGTTCGACCCCCACACCTGACAAGAAGAATCTTTGTGTAAATTCTAAGATTTCTATCCGGGTCTGGTTGGTTGAGGGACTACCCTCCGTACCTCGGAAAGCACTACTCGTTGTTATAACATGATATATAATAATCGTATATCAAGGAACGGGCAGCAGCGTTTCCTTGTGTTCCTACAACATAATAATGCGATCACCAACGCGCCTGCCAAGCGTGGTGACTATGGCAATACCCTCCCTCGGGAGGAGGCCCATGTTTAGCTGTAGACGTTATACGGGCTAATGATAATGGACTAAGAGCCCGTGAACCCCAGACCTACGTTATTTTATAAAAGCTGAAAGTTTGTCAGCGCATGCTCCCAACACAGGTAAGAACGATGGACCATTATGAAGTTTGGGTTACAGTGGCTTTGGTAGATAAACGTCACTAAAGGTGTGTAAAATACCGATCTAATTACATCAAATAATAAAGTGCGATTTTTTGGTATTACCTTATAATATTAAAAATCACGTTATTCATTGCCAGACACTTAACATCGTGGCAACCCCTTGCCAGACACCCTTAATGTTAATGAAATTATAATTTTACTTACGTTATAGTATAAAAGCTGATTTTTATAAATAATACTTGGGTAATAAGTAGATGATATTTCCTCATAAGCCAGACACTTTTGCTAGTTCCAACCCCTTGCCAGACAAACATTGTAAATCGTAAGAAGAGATTTTTTTGACGCATTTTTATATAACTGATGGTCTATGTTAATTTGAAAAAACATTTTAAGAAAATACATTCAATGCTACAACTACCTTAAATTGTTAAAAAATTAAATTTATTCTGGTTTAAAATACAGGTTTAAAAAAAAGCCAAATAAAATATTCCTTCAAGATTCAAGATTCACGGGCTCTTGCTCTATAATGATGATGATGAATGATGAACTTCACACGAAAACGGGAGTTACGCGGGTGGAACTGCTCGCGGAGGGTAGTGTATAAATATGTCACATGTTTTCTAGTCACATACTGTCTCTATAATAATTAGGGCAATAAAAAGGATAATATTTCTTTCCAAATAAATGTTAAGTAAATAAGTTTTTATAGTCATATTATACAATCAGATATTCTTCATTATTAGGTACTACGTATGAATGAAATGAAATGAAAACGTTTATTTAAAATGTAAACGAAACGATCGTACCTATTATAAGTCGAATAGAACAATAAAAAGAAACAAAGAAAAAAAAATCTTAACTTATTAATTAGTATAGGTACATTTCAACAGTAATGTTATTAAATAGAATTAAAATCTTCCAATGTGGCATGTGATAGTCGCGTATTATAAATATAATTAGCATCAACCAGCGTGGGCTGGGATTAGGTCAGAAGCATAGACCGCGTCGCGAGTCTCGCCTTTTAAGGACGACCGGACCCTATCCTAGCTTCCTACGAGTCTTTCTCTATCTACCTACGTTGTGACACCCGGAGAAGAAAGACTAAGAAATTCCGAGATCATTCTTTTTGTCATCTTTTACAATCTTTGATTAATCATTTGATTTTTTTTTTAACTTCTCTGTCACTTTTCGCAGTATACTTAGGTCTTTAAAACTACGAAACGGATTTTGATGCGTTTTATTTTAATAGATGGAGTGATTCACAAAGAGTTTATAATATATATATAATATGTAATACATCAGCATTGCACCCGTGAATGTTTTGTTGTCCGGGGGAAATTCATTTACGCATTCCCACCGCCGCGAGCCGCTGCAGGGTATCCGCGCGCTGGCGGCGGGATATGTGGGACTCGCCCTTTCCATATGGCACCCGTGAATGCCCGGGGCGAGTCGCTAGTCTATACTTTTATATAAAACAGAAGAATTTGGTTGTTTGATTGAAAGTGCTAATATTAGGGACTAATAGTCCGGTTTGAAAAATTATTTCAGAGTTAGGAAGCCCATTTATCAAGAAAGGCTGTAGGCTGTATTTCAGAATCTACAAGAACGGGAAGTCACGTTGATGGAACCGATTATGGGAAGCTAGTGTAAAAATACGTAAATTATGAATCTTAAATCTACTTCAGTAAAAAAGTGAGAAAAATAATGAGAATTTGATGGAAGCTTCTATTGTCGTCAGTAATGCCATAAATCATTTTTCAACATTATTGGACGGCATCTTTATCACATATAAGTCAAATCGGATAACGGACGCAGCATTACCATAATGCCCGAACAGTGTTCTAACTTACTAAGTTTTTATGTTAAGAAGAACGTTGCATGATAAAGATAAAACATATGATTCTCTTTTAAGGATAAAGCGCAAAAAATTATCAAGATGATAGTGGTTATGTATTTGTGCCTTTTGGTGTCAAAACATTGGGGCCGTGGGGACCGTTAATACTTCGCAGCGGCCCTCTTTAGTGCGGCACGTTCTCCGAATGCTGGTTTTTACTTTGCACATCAGGTAAGCATTGCCATTCAACGGGGTAATTCTGCCAGCATTCTGGGAACCTTACCTTGTTTATTTTGCGAATATAAAAATTAACAACGGACAACAACATTAAAAGTTAATAGAATTAGTAGACCAAGTCATTTCAATACAATGATAAAAATATGAAATTTAGATTACAGACATTAACAAGCCTTTTTCTATTGTTTTGCCCTAATGATGACTTAAGATAGGTATGTTATTGTCGCTTACTTTCGCTAAATAAATAATCTTTAAATATATCAGACTCACTTCCCGCGCGTGGTTTCACCCACGCAATTCCCGTTTCCGTGGGAACTTCATAATTGAATATAGCCTATATTAATCAGTGATAATGTAGCATTCAAATGGTGAAAGAATTTTTAAAATCGGTCCTTTTCTAGTACTTTTTGAGCTAATTCGTTACAAACATACTTACATATAAATCTTTCCTCTTAATAATATTAGTATAGATAGATAATGAATGCTACCCACTTTCCGACAATTTCTCCGTTAAATACCTGAAGTGCGAACGTTGCGCCTTAACACTTTACTGCAATATTGTCTTTGTTGGTATTTCGTTTGTTGGAAGTTTTGTGATTTATGACATTACTTATATTACATTTATTTTGTGAATTGAAGTGGAATATGATCGAGTTATGAAAGTGTTCGAGACATTTAGTTCGAGATACAAAGAATGAGTGAATAGCAAGTTTTACTTAGATTGGATACTTGCGTAACTCCCATTACCGTAGGTACTTCATAATTAAATTAGCCTATAGTGTTCCACGATAAATGGGCTATCTAGCACTGAAATAATTTTTCATATCGGACCAGTTCCTTGTTCCTGATATTATTGCGTTCAAGCAAACAAAAAACTCTTCAAATCGGGACCAACGGCTTAACGTGCTTTCCGAGGCACGGAGGGTAGTGCCTCAAACAACCAGACCCGGAAAGAAATCTTAGAATTTGACCAAATACCGCTACGCTACGGAGGTTGCCTATATCTATTCCTAATATATATTAGTTCTATTCTTAATATCAGATAGAATCTGCTATTTTGATAATCTAATATTTTAAGAATCTGATATTTTGAGAATCTGATATTATGCGAATAAGGGGCGGAGTGTGCAGGACTTGCCTGTGCAATGACGGGAAGCACGAATTGTTCCGATGTTCTCGTAGACCCGAAGTCCAAGAGCCCCGCGAACCGTAAAGTAGAGCGACAGATGCACAAAACGTCTCTAAAATACAAAAAGTTCAAAATCCCTCAATCTCATCGCCAGCGACCGCCCTGAGCCGAGGTCCAAGTCCCACAGGGGTCGCCTCTTGTGCAGGTTGCTTAGTTTGTAGTGTTTAAACCATTTACCTAGGCTGGAGCTCTGCTCGCCTTCATGATGAAGTAGCAAAAGCCTCGAGGGTAACTATATATTCCCGTCCGAAAAAAAGCACGAATTGTGGGTGCTGGGACTGAACCTAGCCACTAAATCGCCCTTAGTGCTTTTCCGGCTACCAATTGAGGATATCAGGTAAAAGTAATGACGTCTTAGGTATGTTTAATACATCTGCTCCTTGGATTTGAGTAATAAGTAACGCTGTTTGCTACAGTTGTGAAACCACACCTAAACCCGCAGTCGCATCTGTAAAGCAAATTATGTTTATTAAAATAACTGAGCGTCTTACTAATATATCAAATTAGGTAGGTACCTACGTAAAATCAACTTTTTGAATTACTAAAGTTGAGTGAAATTTGTTGCTGAATAAAGTATTGAGTTACAATTTCATTTATTGTGCCTAAAACTAATTTTGGAAGCAATTATTAAATTTTGAAATGTGTAAAATAATATTAAACGTTTGAGGAGTTTGTTTGTTAGATACAAGTTTGGTAAGAAAGTTTGGAACAAAAGATACCTATCGTACAATCGATTTCTTTTGAACGCTGCGTCAAACATTGAGGCCGTGGGGAGCCAAATAAATTTATAAAAAGCTGGCAGCGGCCCTCTTAAGTGCGGCACGTTCCTCGATTGCTGGTACTCAGCAGATAAGCCTTGATATGTAAAGGGACAATGTAGTCAGCAACTTGATTACCTTACTAAGTAGTATAGATTTAAAATATTTAATATTTAAGCAATTTATTTATTAATTTAAATTAGTCACTTTTAGTTGTTGACAACCTTCGTAGCGTAGGGGTATTTGGCTCGCTTTAAATCTCGGAGTTCATGGGTTGGATCTCCACGCCGAACTTGAAATCTTTGTAAATTCGAAGATTTCTTTCCGGGTCTAGTTTGTTGAGTGACTAGCCTACGTGCCTCGGAAAGCACGTTAAGCCGTTGGTCTCGATTGTTATAACATCATCTATAATAATCGTATATCAAACAGGAACGGGAAGCAGAGTTTCCCTGTGTGGTACAACATAATACTGCGGTTACCCGCCTGCCAATCGTGGTGAATATGGCAAATTGGAGGTGGCCATTGTTCAGCAGTGGACGTTATACGTGTTGATGATGACTTTTAGTTTTTATACGTATTTTATTGATTGATGCAAACAAAGAGTTTCTTTTTTCAGTATTTCCGCCCCATACTGCAGTCGCAAAACTAGCATACGACCAATTTAATTGTAACCAAACTTGACTTGGAACTACTTTAAATTATCTCGAGAGACATTTTCTAGTAACACATATAGAATGGGTATTGAACCTGATACCATACTAGATATATTTTCACATGTAATAGTTAATTCTTTACATAATCAATTAATCCAGTAACAAATAAAAAAAAAATAACACAATACCTTAAAAAAAAAAAATCATTTAGATAATTAAATAAACCTATAAGAGGCCCTTGCAAATAGTCAAAACAATAATTGACATCTGCCGACTCCCTGCGACCTTTATGAGGTCGTCGGCCCATTGTGCAGGCAGTCGTCCCACGCTTCGCTTGTCAGTTCGTTGTCTCCAGCTCCACTCGAGAACTTTTCTGCTCCATCGATCGTCAGTTCATCTCTTTATTTCTGATTCGATCATGCATAGATGACTGACTGGACTGATGGTTAGCATAGTTCTTTTCATAGCTCGCTGAGCGACTTTGAGGTGTTTTTATGAGGCGCACACTGATAGACCACGTCACGATCCATAAATGTCAGCTCACATCTCCGCTTCCATCGCGCCATACACAGCGCAGCGATCTCCACTGAAGCTGAGCTGAGAGGTGATGTCTCAATAACGCAATTCTATTGGTTTTTAAAAAACATCTCCTCTCCGCACGTCTCGTCTCCGCTTTGGTGGAGTCCCGGTCTTAGTGATACTGCAATATCACGAAGTTGCTAATTGAGTCGAAGATCAAACGTAGCAAATATATATGTTGCAATTTATTACACAAATAAGGAATATATTTATTGATTTATATAATTCCACCTTACGAGCAACTGTCACATACGCGGTATTCAAGTATCATCGACGATTATGTTCGTTTCGTTCGTACGTACGTTAGCGAAATTGAAGGAAGTCATGAATTGAATTTATTGTATAAATGTTCCACTAGAGATGTTTATTCTTTATTGCACACATAGAAACACTAAAGGATACATATAATTATGCAGAAATACAATCGCACAAAGGCGAGCTTAAATTAATTAATGAATTTCCATCCAGCAAACCCCGAGTAGGAGAAAAAAAAAATGTGAACATAGGGCATTACCGTGTAAAACCAACAAACAATTTATTTATAGGTACCTGATCGGTAAATAAAAAAAAACAATAAAAATAAGATAAACAGCAACGGATTAGCAAGCTGAAGTGGCAATGGGCAGGACACATTGCTCGAAGAACTGACGGCCGATGGAGCAAAAAGGTCTCGAGTGGAGACCACGAACTGGCAAGCGCAGCGTAGGACGACCGCCTGCACGATGGACCGACGACCTCATAAAGGTCACGGGGAGTCGGTCGATGCAGGCCGCTAGCGATCGCTCCCGCTGGAAATCGATAGGGGAGGCCTATGTTCAGCAGTGGACTACAACAGGCTGATAATGATGAAGATAAACAGATCTTGTTCATTTTTCAATATGCATGATCTCGGAGTTTCTTATAGTCTTTCTTCTTCGAGTGTGACAACGTAGGTAGATAGAGTAAGACTCGTAAAGAAGATAGGAAAGGGCCCGGTCGTCCTCGCAAGGCGAGGCTCGCGATGTGTTCTTTGCTTCTGACATAATCCCAGCCCGCGCTGATTGATTCTAATTATATTTAATAATACGCGACTATCACATGCCATAACAACATTGGTAAACCTTATTTAATAATATTCTCGTTGAAATATACTTAAAGTAATTTATTACTTAGTCAAGATTTTTTTTTGTCATTATATCATTGTATTTGATAATAATATTAATAAGTACGATCGATTCGTCTACATTATCAGTAAACGTTTTCATTTTCAATATAAACTAGGGACTATACTAGATAAAACAAACTATTATATATGAATAGGGGTTGTAATAAAACAGTCAAAGGTTATAAGCTTCTTATTAATAAACAAGAGAAAGTCGAGAGTGTTCTATGTTTGAAAAATGGCCAAGGCTCTCTGTATACAGCCAACCAGCCAGTCACATAATAATATATTACACAAACAATCAGGGGTTTAGACTATGCGTTGATCCTTTTGTAAAAAGAATTTTATTAATAGGTTTAAATAACAAGACAAGTACAGACTAATTGATTTTCCATCTCTCTCTGTCGTAGTTACTCATAATGTCAATAGCAAGTAATTTGTCTAGACATAAACTTTATACGTCAAGTCATCAATTAGTTATTGTTTTCCGATATTTATAGACATCGTTAACACTAATTTCCTGTTGTGGATTATAGCTTTGTCTATGGTCTGTGGGGGAAGTTAAGGAGAGCTATCTACTGGCGAGAATTGCTTGTGTCAGTGTGAGATAAACCAAAAGCTCAACTCACTAATTGGTTCTCTGATTATAAACTCTGATGGCTTAAAATTGCGTTTACTTTTATGAATTTCCTTGGACTACTTATGCCAAAGTACATCCCTATGGATCCTTAGCTTAAATGATCAGTTGCCAAAAAATTTTCGGTTTCGTGTGTTCCCTACAAATATCCCCTGACACGTCTGTCTAGGGACATTTGTCCCCTGTCAACACGGGGTGTTGACTTTTGCTCGGCATATCGCTTAGCATGTCAGTAGCAATGACGCGTGTTGCACGAAGGCTGTCAATACAGATATCCGACAATAGCGCTGACAACACTTGTCGCAGGGCTTTTGTACAGTGTATCCCTGGTTATTAGGGTTCCGTACCCGAAGGGTAATAACGGGGCCCTATTACTAAAACTTCGCTGTGTGTTTGGTTGTCACCCGGCTATATTTAAAGAACCGCGATAGCTAGCTATCTACTACAGTTGAAATTTTCACAATGATGTATTTATGTTGCCGCAATAACAACAAAATACTAAAAATAAAATAAACAACAAACTTTTTTTTTCTTGATATCAATAATAGAAAGGCACTTGAATCTGGTACGGAACCCTTCGTGCGCGATTCCGAATCGCACTTGGACGGTTTTTACTTTAACAGGCAGCACCGCGTTATTTCTTAGCAAAACGTAGTAAACAATTTTCAAATATACCGTGTTTAGAAACAAGGTCAAGGACTTACTTCTAAGGCTTAGCTAACGGCCGAAGATAGATTGAATTGAAATACAGAAGAATGAAGAATTAACCTTCGTGACAACGAAAATGTTTAGTGTATGATTGTTTGGCACGTATTGAAGGTATTGTGAAGAATACAATGGATTTTGGTTCTCCGTTTCATCCCCATTGGAAAATTCTTGGCTGCGTCATAAAAAATCAAATGTCAGTGGATTTAAATGTGTTGATGAATTATTCAGTCACGATGCGACTTGCAGTTTAAAATTAATTTGATATATACTTTTTGAAACCATCAGCGTCAGATAGAAAAGTGTCAATAGCACCGTCTTGGAAGAATTCGACTGTAATTAATGAAATCCCTGCGTAGGAACAACGCTGGTACTTTCAAAAGAGAGTCCGCGGACATAAACCACACATAGCTGAACCGTGATTCACACACTTGTGTGAACCACGGATCAACTATAGTTAGTTACAGATAGTTGTCGTGGCAGAGTACCAAGCTCCGATGACCTTTTAGATACGATGCCCTCGTAGACCCAAAGTCCGAGAGCACTTTGTTTTTGTCCGGTGAGAAATGCATTTACGCATTCCCACCGCTGGCGGCGGGATATGTGGGACTCGCCCTCTCCATAGCGGTGGTATGCATACTCATACCACGAGGAGAGAACCCTACACCACTAAAACCCCCTGGACACTCCTTCGATCCGTCGTTGGCGGGGGCCGGGTACGCGTACCTAACTTTAAAAAATATTCCTCAGTCCCCTTGCTAGCGACCGCTTAGAGCTTTTTTTTTCGGACGGACTTTATAGCCCGGAGAAGTAGCAAAAGCCTTCCGATAACTTGCCATAAGGCTTTTGCTACTTACCGGGGGTGAACCGCTCTGTGCCAACGTTCTAACGGGCGGTTCTAATTTATAGTTTTTTAACCATTTATTAAGGTTCGACTACTACTTGCCAGGAGACTTTTGTTTCATCAGGCATTAAGGAATACTTGATGAAACAAAAGTCTCCTGGCTAACTTCACATGTCCGTCCGAAAAAAAAAACAAGTCTTTTACCCACTAGTGCAGCCAATGTTTATTAGTAAACATGTTCTTTTATATTTCCCAAGCCATACATGAATTTCATAGTAACTTCACGATATATTTCCAATTAATTGAAATGAGATGAACGTTGTATGTGGCTTCTTTCAAATGCGGTTTGTGATGAACACAAATGCGTGGTAACGTTTATGGAATAGAAAGGCAAACTGCTTAACTGAGGCTTATGAAATGAAATAGTTAATTAGTAACGTAGACGAATAATTCGCGCTTGTTAAACGTCATTTACAAAGCATTAGCACAGTTAAGAACATTCTTTTTATTATTTACTTAAATTAAAAACAACAATATTTCATATCTTATTATATAAAGAAAGTCTTCAATTGAAGGTATGAGCTTAAGTATTTAGACTTTGCTGCTCCGACCCAAATAATTACAGCGTGATATTTAATATTTACTAATAAAGTTGAAGAGTATGTTTGTTTATTTGCTTGAACACGCTAATCTCAGGAACAAAAAATCTTTCAATTTTAGATAGCCCATTAATCGAGGAAGAAGTTAGTATGAAGTTCCCACGGGAACGGGAGCTACGCGTGTCGAAACTAGTACTTCTATAAAAATATACTAATATTTGTACTTCTGTTTGTAACTAATAAACTCTAACTAACGGGTGAAACCTCGCAGTAGGGTTACGTTTAGACCTTTTTAACGCCAGTAAAAAAATGTATGCAAATGTACCCTGTGCACTAAAGTAAACAAGTCACAAAAAAAAACAAAATATGTACAAACTATAAACAAGTTACAGAAAAATACAAAAATATACAATAAACAAATAGCATTCATTTACTTTTTCAAATTTTATTGATACAGCTCACAAAACTAATCACATATTGAACACTGCAAACAAAAATTCAGAGTTACTCATCTATTTGATGATGAAAAACAACATATACCTAATTATATACAGATTTTTGGGCTTGACAGAGTCATCATCACCATCGTCATTATCAGCCCGTATCACGTCCACTGCTGAACGTGGACCTCCTCCCGAGGGAGGATATTTGCCATAGTCACCGCAGTATTATGTTGTAAACCACAAGGAAACGCTGCTGCCCGTTCCATGATATACGATTATTATAGATGATGTTATAGCAATCGGGACCAACGGCTTAACGTGATTTCCGAGGCACGGAGGAAAGTCCATCAACTAACCAGACCCGGAAAGAAATCTTAGAATTTACATAAAGATTTCCTGTCCGGCGTGGGGATCGAACCCACGAACTCTGAGATTTAAAGTGAGCCAAATACCGCTACGTTACGGAGGTATACAAAGTATGGAATTTAAAACATGATTAGAATTCAGCCATCTGCATCATGCATGCGTGTTGTAATAAAAAAGAGACATACATGGAACTTCCTTCTCCTCCAATTCTCTTTCTGATTAAATTTATTCTTAGACACATATTACTTTTATTAAAAATTAACTTCTCGCGCGCGATTTTGCCCGCGTCTCTCCCATTCCCGTGCAAAACTTCATAATTAAATATAGTGAATAGTGTAGCTACATAACGGTGAAAGAATTTTTCAAATCGGTCAAGTAGTTTTGGACCCAATACATAAACAAACAATCAAATCTTTCCTATTTATAATTAATACAAATATAGACAAAACAAGGCGAATTAGAGAAAAAAAACTTCATGCGGCTGAAACTGCGGTCGGTAAGTGCACCGGCAAAAATAATATTTTGTGGCGCGATAAAATCTGAAAGCTGAGTGACGTATTGATCTAATATTGCTCGTTTTATCTGTTCGTCTGTCCATCATACACGACAGATATTGGATGCCGGTAGACATGACCGATTTTAAATGACAAATTGGCTCGGTGGGGTTTCATATAGTTATTTATATATAAATAGTATGTATTTATTTTGTGAGAAATAACTGACCTCTATTAGCTTTTCGGTGAACATTTCGTTAAAAGGTCAATGTTCAGATAGGCTCATGATTGTATTTTTAAATTAGTTGATAAGACATTTATTTTATACAAGGTCAGTTTTTGTCATATTGAGTCACATTTGAGGGACGAAACTCTAATCTATAAACTGCTTTCCATCAACCAAAGGCTCAAAGAGGTGTGGGAACGCTTCTTACAATCCGCGGCTCAACACCTTTGGGTGGTGAGCATACGAGTTTAAACTATAATTATTGCAGCATCGGCGAGCGATCTACATAACCTGGAGAATTGGCTCACATCTTACCAATTAGCAGTACAGAGGCTGCAAGTAATTGAGACCCATAAGACACATAGACCGCTCTTACCGACCCGCTGGAAAAGCGTGCGACGCGCTCGTCGTCCGCTCCCGACCGATTTTTTTTTATAGGCGTTGCGGCTTAGTTTTGATCTGATAGCATTTAACGATACAATGTATGATTGTTATAGCAAAGCGAAACATGATGTATTAAAGAATAGTAAATTAAAAGGTCCATTCTACTTTAAACACCTAGATGATTGACTCAAATTGCCACTAATTTAGTCTCCTTAGATAATTTTGGTGATTATACCTGGGTGTAGACGTGAGGCATAAATATTAGAATAGGTTAGTGAATTAGGTATTTTTCGATCCGAATCCGTACCTAATCAAAAGCGTCGAGGATTAGGTATGGTACAAAATATTCGTTACATAGAGTACAGTTTACATTCCTTATTTTTTTTAATACTCTGACATTGCTAGAGGCGTTACTAATATGACATATATCTAATTTAGTATCGATATCAAAGTTAGTAAAATAAAAGTGAATTACAATATTCTATTCGACTAATTCTCAATTCTACCATGAATGGAATAATTAATAAAAATCTACCTAGAATATTAATTGTTATAAATTTAATTTCGAAAGTACTTCAATTTCAACCATAATTTATGATTAGTACGAGTGGAAACATATTATAAACTTTTCATATGCCAACTTCCCGATTACTTAGCTGAATATTTCCTACGTAATCCACATACGATACCTACATAATATTGGTAACAGGCCAGCTATATTGAATAAATATTAGGATTAGGTAAATGGAACAGGTATTTTAAAATACTAGAATTAGGTGGATTAGGTATCATTTTTAACTAATCCAACCCATCTCTACCTGGGTGATTTGTTTCGTAGGTGATTTGAAAGGAGGATAGACATGTCTTCGCACCTCAGTGTTTACTATGCATGCATTAATAATTAAAATATAATATGTCAATTTACATATTAATTTAAAATAACTTTAATAATACAATACCATATAAAATGCGTAATAATAGTAAGAAATTTTTATCGAAATCATCTTACGCACTCCCACTGTCGCTTCAGCGTATCCGCGCGCTGGCGCGCCGGCGGGATATGTGGGACTCACCTTCTCCATAGCGCTGGTATGCTTACTCATACCACGAGGATAGGACCCTACACCACTAAACCCCCCGGACATTACTTCGATCCGTCGTTGACGGATTGATCCCCGTTACGCGCAAAGCAATCCGGCCCATCGAAGTCATCACCTAGGTCTTCAAGGTAGAATGAACCAATTAAAATAAGGATAATGTTTATTTAAAAAGAGGACAGCTAGTCAAAAACAAACTGAGTTGTTTTGGCAAAACCTGGTTCTGATAATTAGCTCTATGGCCAGTATAAAATATATCAAACAAAAGTATTTAGATCTTTATATTTTTTTAAAAGCTTTATTTAGGTAGCTACATATACATAAATAATAATATATTTTAATTCCAATTTTCTTTATCTACAGGTCAAGTGACGTAGACACAGCAATCAACGCGATTGGAAGATTTAATTAGGTGAGTGGTGGTGAATAGCATTAGAATATATAAATGCTTTAAAACTAAGTGTAAACAGTAAAGAAACAATTAAGAAAGAAGAAAAGAAACAAAGGAGAAACTAACAAAGTCGATCGCCATCCGATTTTAAAATGGATTTTTAGATAGGTATTTCAAACTGTAAAACCTACATCATTATCCATTTACAAATCTATCCTTTAGTCTTTATCTTTTTATTTATAATTTTATAGAAAAAAATATAATTCATCACGAAATAATATTTAACGTAGCGCCAATGCGATAGCAAAGCTAGAACACAAGCTGCTGTCAAAAACTTATTTTGTGTAAAATTTTCTGTTTTGGATATTAGGTGGAATACAAACCAAAAAGACAGACAGACAGAAATAAATACATGTTTTACACCTTATAAAATTAGCTACCTACCAGTAATAATCCCGTTGCAAAGGTACTTATATATTCCGCTTTTTTGCTTATATCTATGTACCTACCAGTAATAATCCCGTTGGAAACAGATCTACTACGAGATAAGCCGCAACAAACGAAACACAAACAATATTAACGTGATTATGTTTTTGTTATTAGTACCTACATTCATATTAATTTAGACAAAATCTGTTATTTTACCGTTACAAACAGACATTTAAATATTATTTATTCTTATAGATAATTGTTCCTGGCAGAACTTTGAAATCAAATCTATAATTGCACAGAAGCTCACAGAAGCGACCAGTTGAGTAGTCACAAACAATGTCGGTTGTTATGGCAACGCGTTACTTTTTGACATTTACATCTTTACAAAGTGACGTCATGTCTGGTTTATAGAAACAGTCAAGTGCTACACATTAATTTGATGGTGTTATTCTATCTTAACCACCATTACCGCTCACAATAATCTCTCCATTGTCTCTCCTCCGTTGACACATCCTCTCACGAAGTTTATGCAGGCATAATAATTCGCTCGGCACTCTTATAATATCACCACGCTTAACATGCCGGTGGTGACCGCAATGTTGAATAAAGCATACAAAAGCTTGACGTGTTTTTCGAGCACAGAGTAGTCCCTCAACTAACCAGACTCAGAAATAAATCTGATTTTTTACACCAAGATTTATTATTGTTCATGGGAATCGAACCCTTATAGTAATCGAAGACTTATAGCATGACTAACACCGTTTCACCACGGAGTAATAAAAATATTAGTTCATCTTTCTATCTTAGAAAGATGAAATAGAGAGGTTATTGGAGTTGACACGGTATAATCGAAAATACAGACTGTATTGGATTATCCCTTGTCGACAAAATGAGTTCAGGATTGCTACAAGCTGAAGAGCTTGTTTGTTTGATAAAATCTGCCAGTGTTAGATAGCCGATTTATCGATGAGGTTTATAGGCTATATTTAATAGGTATGTGGACTAAAAAAACTATTTAGTCCGTTAATTAGATTATCAAATAATAATGGACACGTATTTCTTTTTTCGTTCCTCAAACAAAAAATGATGAAGATACAGCGCGTTGAAATTTTGTGTGACGTCACTATTAGGTACAATTTTACCTAATAGTGACGTCACAAGCCCCCTTCTGAACTTTATAGTTTGTTTTTTCTCTGTATCTTTGTCAATTTTTATTGATTTGGGAATGGAATGGGAGTTACGCGGTTACGGAGCGCGGCCTCGTTTACGGAGACGCGGGGAGTCGCGCGACGCGTTGTGCGGCGCGGCCCACAGTGAACAAAATCATACGGCGTTGTATGAGTGTGAGTGAGATGCGAGACGCCTTTCCGCGCGGTCTTTCCGGTATAACTTTGAATGCATGGGTTAGTACATTCATATAAGTGTAGATGCATAAAAGGAGAAAGAATCGATATAATTTCAATAATAAAAATAGATATACGTACAATAATGCGGAAAAATGCACACGTGTTTTGTATAATAATAAAACCTTATAAACGAAATGTGTGCCTTCTTCTTTACTAAATTATACATTATGTGAATGCATAATGTATGAAGCCAGAACATAGAATTATTTTCTGGCTTCTCTTTTATTTCCCGACAAAATTCAAGTGCATTTTTAAGTCAAATTAAAATGCTAATTACAAGATAGGTACGAGAGCATGGTCCGGCGCTTTCTGTGTGTGTTTTTCTTAGTCTTTGTGAAAAAAGAATATAGAATATGTTTCATCATCATCATCAGCCCGTATAACGTCCACTGCTGAACATGGGCCTCCTCCCGAGGGAGGGCATTGCCATAGTCACCACGCTTGGCAGGCGGGTTGGTGACCGCAGTATTATGTTGTAACACACAAGGTAACGCTGCTGCCCGTTCCTTGATATACGATTATTATAGATGATGTTATAACAATCGGGACCAACGGCTTAACGTGCTTTCCGAGGCACGGAGGGTAGTCCCTCAACCAACCAGACCCGGAAAGAAATCTAAGAATTTACACAAAGATTTCTTGTCCGGTGTGGGAATCGAACCCACGACCTCCGAGATTTAAAGCGAGCCAATTACCGCTACGCTACGGAGGTTGTTGTACGGAGAATATGTTTATAATAATATTAAACACAAAATAATGATAAAAACATAATATCGAAACTAATATAGATTTGTAATTTCGTTTGAAACTACATAGTATAAAACAATTTTCCGCGTCCGGTCCGGATTTTAATACGGTATATGTATATGTCGCAGGGAAATAAGAATATCAGGGATTTCACGAAATCCCGGAGGATGTCGAATATTCTTGTTCATTACGTCTTCTTACTAAAAGTATTTAGTGATATGACAAAACACCAATTTATCGTCAGTGATATGTCGTTTCACTAAACTAAATCTAGTAAAATATCGGTTCTGGCACTCACCAGCCGCTGCCGCGGCATCGCTCGATTCGCTCGCTCGGCGTGCATCGTGCGTTGTATGGCCGCAGTTCTAACCTAACCTAATCGATTGTCATTTGTTATGATTATTAGACTAATAAATATTATGCCTTTAAAATTTATGCAAATCCAACTTAAGCCAAAACATATTAGACTAAATGATAGTTATGCTAACCTTTGCCAAATTATTATTATGCAGCAGTTTTATTATGCAAATAAAAGTTATGCAAAAGTTTTATGCCAAACTATATAATGACAAAAAAGTAGGCGAAAAAAAGGGATCCCCTTTATTTCACTAGATTTAGTTTAGTGAAATGACATATCCCTGACTTTATATTATTATTTTGTCATATCACTAGCTACTTTTAGTAACAAGACGTAATAAACAAGAATATTCGACATCTACCGGGATTTCGTGATATCCCTAGGTATTTCGTGAAATCCCTGATATCCTCATTTTCCTGCGACATATACATCAGCATTGCACCGCTGGTCGCTAGTATTGAATCCTTACTAATATTATATTATCGCGAGGTTTGTGAGTATGAATAGATGTTTGTTACTCTTCCACGCAAAAACTACTGAATGGATTTGGCTGAAACTTTACACGGGGATAGTTATTAAGCTCGATTAACAAATAGGCTACAAAAAATCACACTCCGACCCACTGGAACAGATATACGCGGGTAAACCCGCGGGGCACAGCTAGTAAACTTATAAGTCCGATTTCAAATATACTTGTAGCAGCCTAACTTCGGCACTCAGGAGTATCATAGCCTATTCCTTTTTTTTTTTCACTAAATATAGGCTTACGTTTTACCATAATCTCGCTTGATGGAAGGCGAAGATAAGGCCTAAGATGATACACGCTTGCCTAGAAAGTGTCTGTTCACTTTAGCCTTAAAGATGTCCAGATTATAGCGTTCCGGAAAAACCGACCCCGGCAGAGAATTCCACTCCTTAGCCGTCCGCATTATGAAAGAAGAAGCAAATCGCTTCGTGCGTATTGAAGGAATGTCAACAACATAAGGGTGAAACCGCTCGCCGGGCCTAGTCGTCCGGTGATGGAAGGGTGAAGGGGGTATCAGGTTATGAAGAACCTCCGCACACTCCCCGAAATGTAACCGATAAAAAACCGATAGGCAGGCTACTCGTCTACGGTGTTCGAGGCTCTGAAGACTTGCCTCCACCAGTGAGTTATTGCCTATGACTCTCTTCGCTCGGCGCTCCAATGAGTCCAGAGCATCCAGCTGATATCTAGCAGACCCATCCCAAAGATGAGAACAGTATTCCATTGAGGAGCGAACTTGAGCTCTGAAAAGACTTAAGAGCTGCTCCGATGTGAAGTACCGCCTCACCTTGGAGAGAATGCCAAGTTTTTTGCCTGCAGTGTTTGCAATGGACTCGATGTAGTGACCAAAGTTTAGATTAGAAGAGAGGTCAAGCCCTAACAGCTCAAGATGGTCGCTGATCGGAACGGAGACATTCCGGAAAGCCGGAGTCAGTTGGAATGGACTCCGTTTCGCCGAAAAAAGACACACCTGTGTTTTTGAGGGGTTAAACCCAACCAGGTTGGCATCACCCCATAAGGAGACAGCCTCTAAGATCGAGTTCATCCCCTCAATCATCGACTCCCTGAACGACTGGACCTTTGACCCAGACTTCGCATCAGACAAGTATCTCACCGAGACTGTGCTGTCGTCTGCATACCCAAAGATACCGGGAGTAACTAGCAGGTCGTTTATGTGCAGCAAAAAAAAGAGTCGCGGAGAGAACAGATCCGCCGGTGCCGGTGACGGTGTATTGGTATTAATGCCGGTGTCCCTCAGGGACACCGGCATTAATACCAAGAAGATCGGACGAGGCGCCATCAATGACAACTCGAATCGACCTTCCCCTCAAGAAATCCCGAATCCAAGTACAAAGTTCGGGAGCAATACCGTAAACCGGAAGCTTACTAATGAGACTTGCATGCCAAGCCCTGTCAAAAGCCTTAGAGATATCAAGAGACACGGCAAGAGCCTCGCCGTGTCTCTCAATGTTTTCGCTCCAGAAGTGAGTAGCATAAACAAGAAGATCCCCAGTAGACCGGCCTCGATGGAATCCGAATTGACGGTCACTGAGGAGGTCGTTGTCTTCCAGGTATGCTAGGAGACGGTTGTTTAACACACGCTCCATAACCTTACAGAGTATGGAGGTGATTGCGATTGGTCGGTAGTTGACAGGGTCGGCACGACTACCTTTCTTGGGAACCGGTTGAACATTGGCAATCTTCCAGGGTACTGGAACTCGACCAGTCGTCAGGGACAAGCGATAGAGGCGAGTCAAAACAGGAGTCAACTTAGGCGCACATGACCGCAAGACAATGGCAGGAATGCCGTCAGGCCCATTAGCCTTATTCACATCTAGAGTGCTAAGAATTTTAAGTACCACCTTTTGCCGAATGTGCACCTCAGGCATAGTGAAAGTGCAATGAGGTAGCCTGGGTGGACTTTTACCAGCAGCATCTAGTTGTGAATTCTTCGCAAATAGAGATGCTAACAAGTCTGCTTTCTCTTTGGCGGTGTGAACCGTTCGGCTTCTGCAGTGGCGGCAAAGAGGACCGATAGAAATTGGCTTCGACCGATTTGGCAAGAGACCAAAAAGCTTTACTCCCAGATGGGTAAGATGCTAGTCTGGCTCCAAACATTATGATGAGGTTACTAGGACAATGGGAACTACAAAGCCGCAATGAACGGCCCCCTACACAAGTGCGCTAGACGAGCAACCGTCAGGGACGAGGGGAGGCGAGCCGTCAAATGGGCCGGATTGCTTACACGTGCCCGCCAACGGCGGATCGAAGGAGTGTCCAGGAGGTTTTAGTGGAGTAGGGTCCTCTCCTCGTGGTATGAGTTAGCATACCAGGCGGGCGAGTCCCACATATCCCACCGCCAGCGCCGAATACGCTGCAGTGGCGGTGGGAATGCGTAAATGCATATTCCGCCGGACAAAAAAAAAAAGTCTTTTTTTATCCTGGGGGAAATGCAAATATGTTACGCATCCCCTCTGCCACTGCGGCGTTCCCGCGCCGATGAATCGGTATGTAAGACTCGTTCTCTGCATAGCGGTGGTATGATAATCTAATAAATATCACGAGGAGAGGACCCTACACCACTAAAACCCACCGAGTACTCCGTCCGCCGTTTGTGAGGGGTCCCGGAACCCATGGCTTTCTGGGGCTTACAAGGAGAGACCTACCGATAAAGAAAAAGAATTATTGCGCCTATGGCCACTTTAATTATTTTTTTAACATTATCAAACTAGATGCTACAGGGATAAGGTGGGAATAATTTAGCTTTGTGCACAAAACCGCGCAATGAGGCTCATTATTTTTGTATCTAACCTTAGTAATGGATAAAAAATATATAGAACCTAATACATTTTTATCACTAATAGAATAGTGCTTTATATATACAATCGTCCCGCTATTACTCAACGGAGCGTTCAGCAATTTCTATAACCAAGTTCAAAATTAATTAATCCTCTCTAACCTCAAATCACATCAATTTATTATGAATTTAGTTCAAAATCGGTCTACCAATAGGTTTGAGTTCGATATAACCGAAATAAATTATCGGTGAACCACAAACATTAATAGATTTACGTCGTAATTTAACTTTGTTTAACTGACACCAATGATGTTATAGTTAAAAAAAGGGAGAAACGGTACCCATGTACCCACAAAAAAGGAAAATAGAAAACTATTGTACGATCTGTCTCGTTTTTGTACACGCTAATTTTCATGCTGGCCTATTTACTGTCTAGGGACAAATTTTGTCTTCTACAAGAGTATGACGTATCAACCTCTTTTTTTATATATTATAACATAATTGACTGACACCTACACCTACACCTAGCTACTATCAGAAATTTCTCAAGACATTGAAAGCCTAGTTGATTTTAAGAAACTTTTATACGGTAAATGACTTAATAAATAATAAATTAAATTATCTTATTTGTATTTAAAACATAATTATGAACATGGATAAATTACTATTTGCATGACACTTCTATGACTAAGCGTTAAGGATCCATGCATTTAATTAAGACCGAATTATACCAACACTTATTGTAAATAAATATATTCATTGATTCATACATAGTTACGTATAAAGTAAACTATACACATTCACTGTGTATTATTAACGCGTAAGATTATCAACCAACGTTGTGGTATGACTTTTACTTCTACTATAATATTATAAACGCGAAAGTTTCTAACTATGGATGGATGGATGTTTGTTACTCTTTCACGCCAAAACTACTGATCGGAATTGGCTGAAATTTTGCATCCATATAGGTTATAAGTTGGATTAACACATAGGCTACAAAACATCATGCTCCGACCCACTGGAGCAGAGTAATGTGGGGCGCAGCTAGTAATAAATATTAGTATTCTGCACTCTTCTTATATTGTGATAAATTTAATGCCATCAAAAACATACTTGTAAAAAAACCCAAGTCTCGTAACGCAGTTCTTTTACCGTAAAACGTTGTGAGATCTATGTAATACCAAGTCGGTTAATTTATTCAGTCCCTACTTAAGGGACCTTCTATCTTAAGCTATTACGTAATTATCTCACCTTACAGAATTTTATTTTGACCTTATCAAAATTCGAAACTTTAAAGTTTTAAATAATAGATTAACTTGGCCATCGGATATAATTAGAATGTATCTCACAAGTGTTTATTGCGATGGCCAAGTCAATCTAATATTCATAACATAAAAGTTTTGAACTTTGATAAGGTCAAAATAAAATTCTGTAAGGTGAGATAATTACGTAATAGCTTAAGATAGAAGGTCCCTTAAGTAGGGACTGAATAAATTAACCGACTTGGTATTACATAGATCTCACAACGTTTTACGGTAAAAGAACTGCGTTACGAGACTTGGGTTTTTTTACAAGTATGTTTTTGATGGCATCTCATTTCTTTTTGTAGATAGTTGTACTTTTTTCCTTTGCTTTACAATTTACATTATTTTTTAAAATACCAACAATGGATTTTACCACTCTGTCACTGTCTTATGAGCTTTCCAATTTTTGTAGGTTGTGTTCCTCTTTTTCTTTACCGGTACTACTTCTTGAACTTCAGCTACAGTTTTTCTCAAAGCCCACTCCATTTCTCTATGGGTTTTTATTGATATCTTTGATGCAACAATATTAAGCATGTCAAGATATTAAATGCTTGGGTTCCGTACCCGAATGGTGAAAACGGGACCCTATTACTAAGACTTAGCTGTCTGTCTGTCTATCACCAGGCTGTATCTCAAGAACCGCGATACCTAAACAGTTGAAAAATTCACAAATTATGTATTTCTGTTGCTATAATAACAAACTAAACATAAAATAAGTATTTAGGGGGGGCTCCCATACAACAACTTTTTTTTGACCTTTTTTGCTCGATATCTATAACAAAAGGTAGGCACTTAAAAATGGTACGGAACCCTTAGTACGCGAGTCCGACTCGCACTTGGCCGGTTTTAGTCTATTGTATTCACAAATGAATGATTCCTGCGCTTTAATAGTTCCAAAGTAGACTTAAATTAGATGTAAACCATCCAGACTAGTAACTCTGTGCCCTTATTTACAAAATAACTTAACTTACGCACATATGAATATCCACGTACCTAGCTGGCATGGCAACACTCACCATATGAAACAAGAACAGTTGCGTCGTATACTTACTTTTTTGCTTTATTGATATTCGTCGCAAAATTGTTATCTCTCATTGGTTATAAATTTTAATATTGTCAATGTACCTAATCGAAAACTACAACATCAAGCTTAACAGAGGATTAACATGAACTGGCACTCACGGCCTCCTGGCCTCCAGCCTGTCAAAGGTTTTTAAAATTACGAAATTGATGAACTGTTTTTGATGGAATTTTGGTACAACTACCTAATACATGTCCGATTATGGCCTTTTTTTAAGACAGCTCCCGCACTAGGGAACAAGCTAATATGTACATAAGTAAATTTAAAGCTACCTAGTTAACATCAAACTGTGTATAAAAATATTTGATAAAATGATTATATAAATATAGTTTGTGTCAGATTAATAAAACGTGGTTTGTGTGTATACCTTCGATATCACAGTAAGATTTGTTAGTTGCTTGGAAGAAAGTGACCGTCTTTCTGTGTTTCGAACGGGAAGCGTGAAAGCCGTGGTGTAAGTTTGTCCGGGGGAATGCAAGAATGTTACGCATCTCCTCCGCCACTGCGGTGTTCCGGCACGGGCAGTGGGGTATGTGGGACTCGCCCTCTTCATAGCAGTGGAATGCTAATCATAACATGAGAGTAAAACCCCTGGTTACTCCTCCGACCACAATTGGTGAGGGGCCCAGGTACTGTTGCCTATCTGGGATACCCTCTGGCAGCGTCCGCGACTCGATTGGTGTTGCGGGCTCTCCTGCGCCCAAATAACCAGTTTCAGGGACGCCCAGATTACACGGGGTCCCTACTTCTCAAGGGACCGCAGCCTCCTGCTGAGACATGGCTCAAGCGGGCAAGCCACCTCCATCAGACGCTGTTATGATTGTTAGTATCCTATCGTTCATAGCACAACTTATGTACTATCTTGCTTTTACAATCCATTGTCTTTTTTTTTTTCCTACGAGTTTTTTTTTTTTTTTACTACTTGTTAAATTAATCCCTGTGTCGCGAAGGTCTCACCGCTCAATAGATTCACGAAAACAAAGCACCCCCTGACTCAGTACAACTGTTTGAATTTCAGACGAATAATTGTCCCGGGTGGGAATCGAACGCAGAAAACCAGATCTTTGAAACAACTAATCTAACCACTTAGACACCACCTTTCAACATAATTACATCTAGGTCCCTATCTACACCTATTCCTCCATTAAATCAAACATATTCATGTACACTGATTCACTGACTGCAAATGTAACTTTGTAATCCTATACATTTATAAGAAATAACATAGTTATTAATGCAGTTGATGAAACTGAACAACTAGACCGAAATTGCAAAATGTTGGAATTTTCCCATGAGTTTTACACTAAACTCTCCTAATACTCAAAATTTGAAGCTTCTACGTCTGCTAGAAGTGCCTAAACATTTTGATGATCGGTCAGTCAGTAGTGAGCGAGTGACAAAATTACCGAAAATACCAAACTTTGACTAGTTATAATTCGTAAAGTACTAGTTCAAATTGAATGAAATTTAAAATATACTGTAGTTTTACAAAGCTTGTTTAGTTACTGAAAATTCAGGCTCCTATCTTTATCCACAACGAAGTTATAGGGGGTCGAAAATCGGCTGAGTTGCTTCGAGAAAAGATAGGTACGGCCGTGCACCTTTTTTTTTTTTTTTTTTTTTTTTCTTACTCGACTTGGGGGGGCTCTGCCGTGCCCCCAGATACTTTCATACTGAAGGGTACACATTTTGCTTCACGTGTTAATATATACAATACCAAGTAGTTTTCTATATGTGTGACAAATTCCATTTTAATGTGTTTGTTTTTGAGTAATTAATTTCCTTTGTTACTTTCAAGTTTGTTAATTTAACTTAGAGCGATAGCACATCGCGTTTTTTTAACGCGTAACGAGGCGCGTTTTTGGTATATAAAATGTTTAATCGTTCAATTTTCATCAGACCCACGAGTAAACCCGTGAATAAATAACACAACAAGAAATAAAACCGAAAAACCGAGATGCCTGGTCTGGCCATTCTTGCGCCCGCCAGAGTCTACGCCCTGTGCCTGAGCACCGGTGGCACCGCCTTATTTACGGCACTGATAATATTAGTTGAGATATTTTATTTTGTGCTAAATAAACTATTATTAAGCACAAAATAAAAAATCTCAACTCCCTTCTTCTTCTCAAAAGTATAAACATATTCTACGTTCCTTAGCTACCTAGACTAAGAAAAACACACACAGAAAATACGTTGATAATATTTTTAACATAACTAATACAATTTTATTTTATGCATAGCGCCGGACTATGCTCTCGTACCTATCTTGTAATTAGCATTTTAATATTACATAAAACTGTGCTTGAATTTTGTCGGGAAATAAGAGTGGAGCCAGAAAATAGAATAATGTTAATTTAAGTTAAGTAAAACGCGTGTACCTGGAGTGCATTTTATCGCAATTGCAACGTATTTTTTGTGGCCAGTAAAGGAAGCGTTTATCGATTGTTATTCATCATCATCAGCCCGTACAACGTCCAATGCTGAACATGGGCCTCCTCCCGAGGGAGGGTATTTTCCATAGTCACCACGCTTGGCAGGCGGGTTGGTGACCGCAGTATTATGTTTTTACCACACAAGGAAAAGCTGCTGCAGTGCTGCCCATTCCTTGATATACGATTATTATAGATGATGTTATAACAATCGGGACCAACGTGCTTTCCGAGGCAAGGAGGGTTGTCCCTAAACTAACCAGACCCGCAAAGTAATCTAAGAATTTACACAAAGTTTCTTGTCCGGCGTGGGGATCGAACCCACGACTTTCGAGATTTAAAACGAGCCAAATACCGCTACGCTACGGAGGTAGCTATTGTTATTATTGAAATGAAATGTTGGTTCTTTTTCCAAAAATATGTATACTGGTGGACAGTAAAATATGGTCACCTACCAAATGCGTGTTCATATTGCCTTTAATATAATATGTTACGGCTAAAGGTAGGTGTGAACATAAACCTAAAATTAGCCGGCTAAACTTAGGTTTATCTTCGAGAAGCAGTTAAAGTTCGATAACATGTTAGTTTGCGTCGTGATATGCTATCTAGGTTTTAATTAAATTAAAAAATACCTATGCACGGCACAAAAAGGTGTTGGGGTGGTTAAAAAAAAGAAAAAAAAACCTAATCCTAAACCACTGGAGTTGAACAGGGACTTGGAACCTCTTATAGAGGTTGTTTAAGTTTAACCGCATGTGGTCGGCTAGACCTAGGTTTAGCCGGCTAATCTTAAGTTTATGTTTACACCTACCTTTAGCCGTAACATATACCTACACTTGATTTTATTTTTACCTTCCTCGAAAATAAAAATAACTCGATATTTTCATCAGCTCAGGCAAGCCAGGATCGTTGAGGGATATGGCCATAGTCACTACGCTTGGCAGGCGGACTGATAATCGTAGTAAGATACGTGTGCATCTTTGAGCTCATACATAATGACCAAAGCGATTTTGACATAGGTTTAAGCCATCGCTACGTAATAATGTCATTTTATCTAGTCTCTATTGCTGTAAAGAAACTTAATGATTAAGAAATCGAGTTCGATTCGCGCACGGACTTTAGTCCTAGATCGATCGAGACTTAATGCGAGCTTTAAAACTTTAAAAATAACAAGAGGACGCCACCTAAATTGAACAAAGATTTTTTTACAACAACAAAAAAAAAACGATTGTATATAGAATGTTGATATAAATCTGATGGAATAAAAATAGAATGGCAAGAGAAAAATCCTGTTTTATTTCCATCACTCGATCCCGCACATACAAAACTTAGATTCAACGTTTTTATGTCGACACCCAAGGTAGCATTTTCTATTTTCCAATCCCACAGGAGACAAATCAAATGGACTGATGTCGTAAATCTACTTTGTGACAGTACACCAGCAAATGTCGCAAAACCGAGTAATTTAGTATCTCGCTACTAGCAGCCTATAAAAGAGCACTATACTGGCTTGCCTGAAAGCTTTAAGGCAAATTGGTGTAGCCATTTTTTCCGTAAACCGTCCTCATGTTCTCAACTCAGTAAATGAATGCGAAGTAATAATACTTCATAACCACCACGATTCGTTAACCTTTTTATTTTTTGTAAAGCCTACTTTTTACCGTTATTATAAAACTTTTTTTTTATATCGATTTTTGGGCTAAGATTTAAGTTTGATATCTGGTATTTTTAGCTTAAAAGAAAAAACTTTGAAATAAACGATATTCAGCACTTAGGTAATTTTACATACACTTATACTTGTAAATAATATTTCAAATCGGTCAATTAGTTTCGGAGCATATTCGATACAAACAAACAATCAAATCTTTCCTCTTTATAAAATTAGTATAGATTTTATATGCATTGTGAATTTTCTTGACAAGTATCATCATCATCGTCCACTTCTGAACATGGGCGTCCTCCCGGGGGAGGGTATTTTCCATAGTCACCACGCTTGGCAGGTGGGCTGGTGACCGCAGAGTAATGTTGTTTCCTCGATATACGATGATGTTATAACAATCAGGCATGCTTTAGGCATGGAGGGTAGTCCCTCAACCAACCAGACCCGAAAATAAATCTTAGAATTTACACAAAGATTCCCTGTCCGGCGTGGGGATCGAACCCACGACATCCGAGATTTAAAGCCAGTCAAATACCGTTATGCTACGAAGGTGTTGTTTATAAAGCTATATTCTACTTAAAATTATGAACCAATGATTTGTAACGATACTTTTAAATAAACTGGGGTTTCAGGCGCGCACATTTTATTTGCGTCCATTAATCACCTCTTTGTTTTATGCCGTTTCAGTAAAGGTCACACCTGCCGAAGTCACGGATTGATCGAAAACTGGTTTTTATAATTTTTCTCACATTTGCCAAGGAACCAGAATCAATCGAAATGACGTATCACATCAGTTTGCCAGGTGTCCCGATTTGCCCGGGACGTCCCGATTTTCAGGGGTCTGGGGACGCGTCCCGATTTGTATCTGATCGGGACGCTAAATGACCCGATTAATCAAAAAATGAAAAATTTCTACTAGTCCAGCAAGACATTACCTACTTGTTATGTTAGATTAAATACATATTTAATTTAGGTAATTAATATAATAATATACTTGCACTAGTAGTTTAAAATAGAGTTGCGCAACTATCGATAGTTTCGCTTTCGATAGATGACCTCGAAAAATAGTAACAATATCGATAATGCTATCGATAGTATCGATAATATCGATACTATATCACAAATTAACTAATACTATTGATTGGAAGCAATAGTATCGATAGGATCGATACTATTACATTATAATACTATCGATAGTATCGTTGTATTAAATGAAGATAGGACAAACCCATTAAAACTATCAATACTATTGATAGTTTCTAAAACTATCGATAGTATTATACTGTCGATAGTTTAATAACCGCCAATAGTATCGTTTCCCAATGATAGCTTATGTTGTGTCACCGTTGCTATCGATACTATCACTAATATCGATACTATCGATAGACTATCGATAGTCGACTATCGATAGGCAACACTAGTTTAAAACGCAATAAATTAAACCAAGACTTAAAAAAACCCCTTGTTTTTTGTTTACTGTCCCGATCAGCAACCCTAAATCCCGATTTTTGACCTCATGTACCGATTTAAAACAAATTTGTTGTCCGGGGGGAAATCCATTTACGCATTCCCACCGCCGCTGCAGTGTATTTGCGCGCTGGCGGTGACATATGTGGGACTCACCCTCTCCATAATGGAATGGTATGCTAAACTCATACCACGACGAGAGGACCCTACTTACCACTAAAACCTCCCGGACTCTCCTTCGATCCGCCGTTTGCGGGGACCGGGTACGCATGAGCAATCCGCCCCCCGACGGCACCCGCGGCCAATATAGTACCGCGGGATCTCCAGGGCCACACTTACAGTGGCCCTACCGATTTAAAACAAATTGGACCTGGCAACACTACAAATCACGTACAATTAAAATTCTATTCTATTTTTTTTGAATCAGTTTCAATAGCAAGACTATAAGACACATATTAATAATTAAAATGACTAGAAGACTTTCTACTAACGACCACTTCGTTGTAGGGGCATTTTGTAAAAAAATAACAACGTTTCAATAGTTACTCGCTCAATTTAGAATCCTATTTCAAACTGCGCAAATTGATTTTTTAAATCAGTTTCGATACGAAAACTACAAGATGCATAATTTAACTAACTAGTAGTATTGAATATGCAACCAATTTTTTTTTTTGATGGACTTACGTATGTAGCCACGATACTTTTGCTACTTCACCGGGCATAAAGGCGAGCAGAGCTCAAGCCTTAATAAATGGTTTAAAAACTATAATCTTAGCAACCTGTGCAAGAGGGCGCCCCCTGTGGGGCTTGGACCTCGGCTCAAGGTGGTCGCTGGCGATGAGATTGAGGAATTATGACTTAGTGTTTTAGGGGAGTTTTGTGCAACTGTCACTCTACTTTACAGTTCGCGGACCTTTCGGACGTTGGGTTTTGGAGGACCAGGATAGTTCTTTGCAAACTAAGGGTCAGGAGGACGAGGGGGAAAATACTAACCTTTGACTAAACCTCACTTAGAAAGTTAAAACTATTTTAAATCTATTCTACTGATGCCAACATTCCGGGACGATACCCTTCCCAACGTTTTTGCAGCAATGGCATGTTGAATTGCAATGCTTATCTGGTGTGCACACTAAAATAAATGCTGCTAAAGCATTTCAGAAACTTGTCGTTCAATAAACCTACAAATATCAATGCTTTTTCTTGCAATCGGGTACGAATAAATCTTAAAATGCGCCATCATCTACGATTTACTCAATTTAGAGAACTGAATAGCTACCAATTCCCAATTTGCAAGACTTATACTAATTTATGGACTGAATGCGCAACTTTTGAATTCAAATGAAGACAAATTTATTGAAATGTACTTAAATGCATTGGAATTTTATTAACATTTAAATTCAGCGTCTAAGAAGCTCTAGAGAATAAGGAAGCATACGCTTTCCAATTAACTTTTTACTTTAGTTCTTCGATGCCGGGTTGCTATTTTTTCCCAATTTTGTTTCACTATATTATACTTTGGAGACTCATAAAACTCTGGCTGTAAGTAAATCGATTTGAACTAAAGGATAGTAGTTTGAGATGAGTGTCAAATTGACGCTCCTGTAACTTAACGGTTTATGCTGGTTATGCTGGTTATATAGTACTAGACACCATTTTTTTATTTTTATTTAAAAAATTATTGGTAAATTTGATTTAATAACATTAGTAGTTGAACATTGGTAAATTTGATTTAATAACATTATTGTTGAAATGTAAACTAATTTATTAGTCAAGATTGTTTTTTCTTTTTTGTTTTCATTATCTTTGTATTTGACTTATAATAAGTACCTACGATCGATTCGTCTACATTATCAATTAACCTTTTTATTTTTTTTCTTATGTTGGAGGTCGGAGGTCTTGTTCTCTGTTGGTCGAGATAGAACTTTGCAAAATTTAAGAGTTGTTTCCAGGTTTGGTTATTTTTAGGGCTTCCTTCCATTTCTTGGTATACTTATATTGACTCAGATTTTTTACGATATTTTCAAGTTTGGTTATTTATAGGCCTAGTCTATCCGAAGCTTTTCTAGGTTTTTTTGGGAAGTTCCTTATGGTGCGTTGCGGAGGGACCCTAGCCGGGAAAAAACGTCCGTAACGTCACAAAAAAGCGTAAGATTTGTATGTATAGTCTATGTATGATGGCTATACAGTGTCGAGTGTATAGTCTACGTGATGACTGTTATTATTATTATTCATATTAATAGCTGTTTCTTTGTATGTTATAATTATATATTTTTATAAATCATTGTGAATAAAATAAATGTGTTAAGATAATTTTGTAAAGTAGTTTAAGAGCTTTTTATCGATAAAAAATCATAATAAAAAAATGTATACCCGAATATATTATTTTCTTTATAACTCGAATAGAACTTTAAATTAATATTTTTTGTCCGGGTATTAGTTGTGCCCACCTTATTTTATAGTAAACTATCTTGCCGCATGCCGTGTCACTCTCGTATCTTCAATTATCGTGGGGACCTTATCTATATATATAAATATCAATTGCTGTTCGTTAGTCTCGCTAAAACTCGAGAACGGCTGGGCCAATTTCGCTGATTTTGGTTTTGAAATGTTTGCCGTGGTCCAGGGAAGGTTTAAACGGTGAGAAAATGTGGAAAAATTGAGATGGAAATAGTAAAAATGATAATTTTATTTTCCCATAGAAATTATTATAACTGTCAAACGTTACAGTTTTGTTCCGTCATAGATTGATTGAGCAACCAAAAAGTGACAGATAGTCGATAGTATTTTAAAATCAGAAGAAGTACCTACATTTCCCGTCGAAAATTGATCTGTCACCATTGTCAAATATATATAGGTGGGTTCAGAATTTTATTTTGAAAAGAGTAACGTTATACTTAGTAAACCGTTCATGTTGTGCTTCTGGCTTCTGGTCATTTCCAATTGCTTAAACTCTTCCGCGGTGATATTGAAATCTAGAAAAATTACTCTATCCATAATCGATGGCGTTAATGAAATTACGAATTTATAATTCTAATTTGTGTGTAAATTATTTTTTTGTTTTATTATCTCTTTTTGTTCGACGTGAACTGTGAACACATTTTGAACAAAATAAAAACTGCTGCAGTTATTGCTTTGAATTCGTCAAAACGTAAAAAATTGTTGCTTCTATAAGAAATTTGTCGCTGTCGTTCAATATTCATTTTTTCATCCACGGCCACAGTGGTTGTATGTAGTATGTAGAACTCCCCTATTTATAGCGATGATATGCTTATTATATCACTAGAAGATGGTGAACCTACTTAACTTAACCCAGGATGTTCCTCTAAATGCCAGTAAATTGAGCACCAGGAACCGCTAATGCATAATAATATGCATACATTCGGTACCGTGGCGATGCCTATGACCTAGCAGTCATGGACTCTCCTGGGTCCATTCAATGCACCTTGGGGGGCGCACGGAGCACAACTACAACGCTACGCATCATGGGTCGGCCTCTAAAAGAAATTAGGACTATGTTCCCTACTCCTCGAAGCCGAGGCTCGGGGGACAGCCTGCTGTCTGTGCGCCTTCGGTAAAATGGGTAGGAGAGATCTTTCTCCTGAAAACACTTCGCGGAATTCTACTGAATGGGCAATGGTCGGTAGCAAGAGGATGGATGCCATCACTCTCGCTCCACCGCCCAAGCCGGGAACTCCTCGCACCAATGTACCGTCGCTGTGATGACTGATGACATTAAGTTTACGGATCACCCTCCCTCTTTTCTTTCAGAACATTCTAGCATTTGGGCTAGATCGCTTGAACCAGTTTTTGAAGTTTTTTTTCATAACTAAATAGTAGGTAGGTGATACGAAGGGCATCGATGAACTTCGTATCACCCTACTTAACATTAGTTATTAAAAATCATTAGCATTTCATCGATCATGGATAGAGTTTTTTTTTTTTTAATTATATTTATAATTGACAGAATGCGTGCTACTCTTAGTGCACATCACGGTTAGTTCATTGCTATCACGCCTTATATTAAAAGTTCAATTCAATTTATAGTTTTGGCTAAGACAGTACAATGTCTGTCGGGTCAGCTAGTAATTATATAAATAAAACCTATGTTACTTTTGCATATTGTAGCTTTCTAACGGTGAAACAACCTAAGAAATCACTCCAGTAGTTACGGAACCTATTCAACCTTTTTTTTTCTTTGTTTTTTTAATCTGTTCTTTTTTGTTAAAAAAAAAATGATTACTAGCAGATTTTTGCTGTCTTCTAGTATTCTTGTTAACCCCTCGTGCTAAGCTCAACTGCTTGTGTTACGAGTGGGTTCACGTCGGTAGTGCAATGGGTGGGGTTCGAACCGGCGACCTCAAGATCGAAAGTCCAACGGACTAGCCATTGGGCTACGGTCGCTTCAAATTATAATCAAAATTTTAAAATATCCATACAAACTATGAACCTCTATTACCCTACATCTGGGGATGTTTTTTAAAACACTGGAAAACACTTGTACTGTTTTTGTCATATTTAGGAACTCGAATAATAAATTTCATAGAAAATGGTGCAGATTTTAAATATATGCTATAAGTACTTTCAACCCCTATTTTGCATCATTCGGGGTTGATACTGGATTTAACATTATTTGCAATTAAATTCAGGTATCCTTATCTACATGAGGAGTAGGGACGTCTCTACACTCCTGCCGACCCTATTATTGGGAAAATAGGCCACTGTATGTTGTGGTCCAGGAGATCCCGCAGTACCATATTGGCCGCGGGTGCCGTCGGGGGGTCGGATAGCTTATGCGCACCCGGCCGCCGCAAACGGCGGATCGAAGGAGTGTCCGGGAGGTTTTAGAGTTGTAGGGTCCTCTCCTCGTGGTATGAGTTATGACGATATGGAGAGGTCGAGTCCCACATATCCCACCGCCAGCGCGCGAATACGCTTCAGCGGCGGTAGGAATTTCAGTCGTGCTTGATATCTTGTAGCAGTAGTTAAGATCTCTTCCTTTACCGTATTGATTTGAAGGTTTTGGTGAATCTCAATATTAGTGACTAGCCAGGGTGCTTGTGATATTGATCGCAAGATAATGTTCTGCATTCGTTGCAATATTGAGATGTTTGAGTCACACGCACTGCCCCAGAGCTGTACTCCGTACATCCAAACTGGTTTGAGCACTGCCTTGTATATAAGAAGTTTGTTATCAGTTGAAAGCTTTTTGTTGCGTCCAACAAGCCAATGCAGGTCTATATTTGAGTTTTAGACAGATAAAACGTAATAAACAAAAAACGTTACTTTCGTAATATTAGAAGAATGGAAATATATTAATAGTACACATTCAATCAATAATTTTATTAACTTCACATACAAAAAAACGTTCTTTCTAGAAAGTTATTTCAAGGATTTATTAACGCAGACACGACCCAGTTCTATACAGGGTGTTTGGCAGAACGTTGAACATACGAAAATGGTGGGTAGGTGGGGTCATCTGCTACTTACTCAGCCCTAATTTATTTGGCCCTGGCCGACTGGGTATTTAAAAAAAAAAAAAAAAGTTTTTTTCTTGTTTCACCACTTTCCTAACTTTAAAGTGTATTTTTTTTATTAAAAATGGGCAATAAAACAGGCATTTTTTTTTTTTAATCTTTGATGTTGGCAGATTCTTATAAAATTATTGCTTTGTTCAGATGTTAGCTAGAAAAAAAGTTATGAGTCCTCAAACTTACAGAAAGATGTAAAAAATACTTGAATGTTAATTTCAACTTGCATTTAAAAAAAAACAAAAAATGATTGAGGAGTTCCAATTCTAGCAAAACATCCCTAGTGTGTGAGCTTTCTAATGGTATGTAATTTGCTTTTATAAAAAAAAACTTTAAGAGTTATTTCATAATTTTATCAAGTAGGAAATTTTTGACTAAACTCTACCTTTACGGAAAGTTAAATGTTTTGCGAAATTTAATACTGCAAAGTTGGTAAAAATTATGGATCGACGGCTTGCCAGTAGCAGTGGTGCAAATTGACATTCACTATTCCCTTGAGATGGTTACACAAAGCAGGTAGAAATTTTGTTTCACTTTTGCGCAGTCATAGCGTATTTTTGCTCTCTTTCGCTCTCGTGGCACCGTGACGCGTCAGAATGAATTCTTGACGAAACTCTACCTTTACGGAAAGTTAAATGTTTTGCGAAATTTAATACTGCAAAGTTGGTAAAAATTAAATGATCGATTGAAATTATGCTGTACCAGTTAGGTGCGTTAATGAAACAATTAAATAATTTTAAATAATTTATTTAAATAATAAATCATATTAGATGTTCAAATTGACGCCCTTCATTCGCAATACAGGTGCGGCATCTACGTCTGATTTCTACAGTTGTTGTGCGCAGCAGCATCTCCTGTCGCATAACTTCGAAAGCAGCATTAATTCGATTTATCAAATCTTCCCGACTTTCTACTTCTGTAGTGTAAACTAGTTCCTTTGCCCTTCCCCACACGTGAAAATCGAGTGGAGTGAGGTCGGGCGATCGCGGAGGCCAGGGAATTGGTCCTCCCCTGCCAATCCACGAATTTGGGAAACAATTATCCAAATGCTCACGTACAACTAGACTAAAGTGAGCTGGGCAACCATCGTGTTGAAAGACAATAGGCCTGTTTATGTCTACTTGGAACACTTCTTCCACTAATGGTGGTAAATCATTTATCAAAAAATCCAAGTAGTTGTTCGCGTTGATGTTGTCGGGCAAATAATGAGGCCCTATTAGCTTATCGCCAATCACTCCTGCCCAGACATTCACACTGAATCTCCTCTGGAAGCCTCTTTGTCTCTTCACGTGTGGGTTTTGATTTTTAAGTGCCCAATGGTGAAGATTGTGATAATTGACAATGACAATTGATTGTGATAATGAACAAAAACAAACGTAAGCGTAACGGGCACGTGAGATCGCAGAGGCAGTTAAGTCTCGACTGAATAAAAGAAAAGAATTCATTCTGAGGCGTCACGGTGCCACGAGAGCGAAAGAGAGCAAAAATACGCTATGACTGCGCAAGAGTGAAACAAAATTTCTACCTGCTTTGTGTAACCATCTCAAGGGAATAGTGAATGTCAATTTGCACCACTGCTACTGGCAAGCCGTCGATCCATAATTTTTACCAACTTTGCAGTATTAAATTTCGCAAAACATTTAACTTTCCGTAAAGGTAGAGTTTCGTCAAAAATTTCCTGCTTGATAAAATTATGAAATAACTCTTAAAGTTTTTTTTTTATAAAAGCAAATTACATACCATTAGAAAGCTCACACACTAGGGATGTTTTGCTAGAATTGGAACTCCTCAATCATTTTTTGTTTTTTTTTAAATGCAAGTTGAAATTAACATTCAAGTATTTTTTACATCTTTCTGTAAGTTTGAGGACTCATAACTTTTTTTCTAGCTAACATCTGAACAAAGCAATAATTTTATAAGAATCTGCCAACATCAAAGATTAAAAAAAAAAAATTGCCTGTTTTATTGCCCATTTTTAATAAAAAAAATACACTTTAAAGTTATGAAAGTGGTGAAACAAGAAAAAAACTTTTTTTTTTTTTTTTAAATACCCCGTCGGCCAGGGCCAAATAAATTAGGGCTGAGTAAGTAGCAGATGACCCCACCTACCCACCATTTTCGTATGTTCAACGTTCTGCCAAACACCCTGTATTTATAATATTAACTATATAAAAGTCGGAGTGAACTGCAATCTATCATGGTTAACGGGAGTCGACGTGTCCTCCATTGCTCATAGTGTTAGAAATTATTCTCGTAGTTTTGTTTAGTTATCGGATATTGCATTCTTCAATACCAGTACTATAAAGAGGTATTTGAATAAAATGATTGCTTGTGTGTTTCTTCGTTTGTTGTGTAAAATTTAAACAGCTCCTAAACCGAAAAGAAAATACATTTTACTATTTGTTCACTGTGCTCCGTTGCGATGATTGTAAGCTGTTTATTTGGCTAGTGGGGATGCTATATGAAACCCTAATTTTGGATAAAAATGTCCCATAGACGAGGTCTAAGTCAATTTGGATATCCAATAAAAAAGAACAATGCTTTTGTCCGTTTCTTTTCACCCTACACACTTAATTTTTACGAGCAATAACGCACAAATTCTTTCTTTCCTCAAATTAACATTTTAATGGTATATAACCAAAACATTACTTTGTCAACCAGTATAATGAGATTTCTCCACTCAAAAAGCAATTTTCTATCGTCAATAATACGGTTGACATTTCAATAGCTGATCCGCTTCCCGTCGCGTAATATACATTAAATTGATTGATGGGTTTAATAATTGGAAGCTAGTAAATTGGTTCTTGGGTACGATGCGCTTGGAGTTTACTTAGGTTTACTAATCATTTGCCGATCAGTAGACTTATTACAAACGGATAGTGACGATGAAATTTGAGCCTTGGGCTCGTAGATTTAGGGCTCAATTTTGACGGAGTACCATCGTTTATTTTGAGTAAATTCCCATTAATTGAAACTCTCATGCGCTCAGGTATTGATGTACTTAAATGATTATAGCTTCGGAATAATACTATTGATTATGTGTGGAAGCTATGATAACTAGGAGTCACATTGGATATATTTGATCACTAGCTGCGCCCAGCGGTTACCCGCGTCACTCTGCTCCAGTGGGTCGGAGCGTGATTTTTTGTAGCCTATATGTTAATCGAGCTTATTGACTATCCCCGTTTCAGCCAAACCCATTCAGTAGTTTTTGCGAGAAAGAGTAACAAACATCCATCCATCCATGATACAAACTTTCGTGTTTATAATATTAGTAGAATTATAGTGACAGATATAAATAGATATAAAGCAACATAAAATCTATACTAATATGACAAAAAGTTAATGTTTTTGAGATTGGATGTTCGATCATCATCATCATCAGCTCGTATAAAGTCTACTGCTGATCATGGGCCTCCTTCCTTAAGTGTTTTAACGTAATAGTGTTTTAACTTTGAAACACAAAGGAAAAAAACTGCTGTTCCCTGGTAATCGATTTTCACAGATGATCTTCTAATCTGGACCAACGGCTTTACGTGCTTTTCGAGGCACGGAGGGTAGTCCTTTAACCCAGATACTCCTGAAACTATTTAACATTTCAAAACATTGTATTGATGAATAATTTTGTTTTTTTTTAATCCTGTTCGTCTGGAAAAAAATATAACCATGGGTGTTATAACGGCCAGTAGGAAAAAGCCCTACTATCACTAATTAGTATGTGATAGTTAAATATAATTTTAAAAAAGTTATCTAAATCAAGTAATATATTTCTCGTGGCGTTATAACACCTGCCTCGAGTCTCTCGAGTCTACTCTACGGAGCCCGATCACATTGAAGAAAGTGTCACGTGACAGTGCGTTTCTGCAATGTGATTGGTCGGCCTCCGTAGAGAAGACTCGAGTCGCGCTGCCTATGCTTGCCGGGCTTGTACGAGTAAATGGGTTAACAAAACAGACCCAAAAAGGAATTCCAGATTTACTCAAAGATTACTTGTCTTACGTGGGGATCAAACCCACAACCACTGATAGTTAAAGCCAGACTTAACCGGTACGCCACGAAGGCGTATGTATCAGATGTAGAATTTTTTTCACCATTACCACTAAAGCTCAGAAACATAAGGTCGAATGTGCCATAATACATCAGAAACATTCGTTGTATTATCGTACACTGGCACTTACGACCAAATGCTTCTAAAGTTTAATATAAGATAAGATAAGATTTTTATTTTCTCACCACAATACATAGTACCTACATTGCAATAACGGTTCTGACAATTGTAATTGATACATAAATCAATAACATTATATTATGGGAGGACTGGTGCCTAAGCTATACGGAAAGTCTGTATTTCAGGTCATCAAGTCTCCGCCCCTTAGGCAATGGTTACATTGAAATAAATTTTGTAAGTGCTCTAAACATTCGTTCGATAAGTTTAACATTAGTTGATATTGTAATGTAGTTTATCATGAATTCACATTGTTCTAACTGTATTATAAGTACAAGTGACTGAATTATAAGTAAATGAGTTATTTTCAATATATTCAATTGCCAATTAATTATACGAGATTAAGTAGTGTATAAGTGTGTGTGTGTGTATGTGCGCGCGTGTGTGTATGTGTGTATATGTGTGGGTGTGTGAGCATGTATAGGAAAGTGTGTAATTGAGTGTTGTGTGAATGTGCAGGTAATTCCCAGAGAAGTTGATGTAAGAAAATAAGTAAATATATATTCTTCTTTATGGTTCTAAGGTCTAGAATTCAAGATGGAGTTGCCATGGAAACGAGGTATACCTATAATGCATTCAATAGATGTTTAGATGCATTTTCAATTTCGTTATAGCGCTACGAGTATGTTGATTGAATTTCATGCCTCATCGTTCGTATTCGAACACTAATTGGTGAATTTACGGGTACATTTAACATTCATTACTGTACAGAGCTATGTAGAATATTATAGGAATTGCGATCACTATAACTAAGTAACTAGCCTGTGTTGTCCCACTCCAGGGCAAAGGCCTCCCTCTCCCTTTGACACACAACTCTGTATTTTGCGTCGTAGGAGTCAAGCTCGTCCAGCCATCTTCGTCTAGGCCTTTTTTTTTTGTTGTCCCGCGGAATGCATTTACGCATTCCCACCACCGCTGCAGCGTATTCGTGCGCTGGCGGTGGGATATGTGCGACTCGCCCTCTCCATAGCGTGGTATTCTAAACTCATACCACGAGGAGAGGACCCTACACCACTAAAACCTCCCGGACACTCCTTCGATCCGTTGGCGGGGGCCGGGTACGCATGAGCAATACGGCCCCCCGACGGGATCTTTGTCTAGGCCTGCCGCGATGCCGTCGAGCGATTATTGAGACCCAATCGGTGGTTCTTTAAGCCCAATTTTCATCTGACATGCGACAGACATGTCAAGTTAAGTTTAGAGGCTTTCTAGGTAACGTCTGTTATCTTGGTTTTGGTTTATAAAAATAAAAAAGTCTTACATATGATTCTGTAGAGGAACGGTAGGTATGGTGTTCCTCTACAGGAAAGGCAGATCTTCTTTGCCGGGCGAGGTGGTGTGCCCCGCGGCCGTCAGCCATCTGTTCGGAACTTGTATATGTTCGAATTGGCTTGCGAACCTGTATTGTGCGATATAGGTTAGTTGGGATGCTAGGTGGTAGATGGCGCCGCTCGTCCACTTGTAGTTTTTATGCGTCTACTGTAGATGTCGCTGCAATTCTATCTGTAATTTATAACCCGTCCGTGGTGCTTGCGTTCGTAGAAAATAATTTTTCGACTGATTGGCACCCAAACTTGTTTTTTTTAATAGATGAGCTTAGCACGATGGTTTAACAAAATTATAATTGTCAAAAACACTAGCAGAGTTTTTGACACTTATTATTTTGTTACGAAATGCTTGAGTTACGAGTGAGTTAAATTCGGTAGTACAATGGGTGAGGATCGCAACGGCGACAACATGATCGCCAGGGTTACATATTATTGTAATGTCAGAAAACATAATGCGTTTACTTAAAATTCATGAGCCCAAAATACCCGAAATCGGAATACCTTATTCATTATACCTTAACCCAGTACATCTTACTGTACAATTCCGAAATTTTAAATACTTATAATTATAATATAATTTATTAATTATAAATTATAATTATTATCTCAGATTTCAAAATTTCGATCGCCAGTCCGAAGGGCTACGGTGGGTTCAAATTGATCCATTTTTTTTTGTGACTTCAATATTTAATCATAGGTACAAATATTTAATTCTGTTCGTTACAAACTTATTTATATAGTGCGTTCGAACTTTTTCAATTTCGCTGTAGCGCTATGTTGATCGAATTACACGCCTCATCGTTCGAATTCGCTCATTGATTGGGGTATGTACGGGTGTATTGAACATTCATGTTACTATAAAGGTTTTTGTGGAATGTCATTGGAATTTTTGAATTAAACCATGAATTCTGTGTTAAAAGAGCAGCGGTATGGCTATTTACGGCTCGTTTGATTAGAGGTATTTTATTAGGCATATTAAATGATATAGGCCGCAGTTTTGACGCTTTTGACGCTTTGGTTCACATGTTATAAATTAATATTAAAATTTATACTTATATAAATTTATAATTTACATAAGACTACCTATATAAATATAGTCAAAAGCACTAGGTAACTTCAGAAAATTTAATAAAATGGTTGACTTTTCGTAATTAATTTTAATGTTACGCGCAATTTTCTTATTTTTTTATAAACTGACTGATGCCCGGGAACTGTTTGTTTTCTGTGATTAATATTATTCAAAATGTTTTCCGGGGATGTAAGGTACCACCATGGAAAATTTCATTTAAATCGTTGCAACAGTTTCGGAGATTAGAAGAAAAACAAAAAAAATCAAAAATTCTGGATGTGTTTTACTACTAACATTCCCCTGACTTGGATTTTCTATGTACAGACATGCGACCTCTACAGTTTTATTATATGTATAGATTACCATACTAGCCAATTAATAGGCGAAGTAGGTATATAACTCGGTTGTGAGTCTCACTTACAACCCACTCGACGAGCCACCGGGGCACTGTGGTTCATTCGTAATCGCAACTTACATTCTGATCTTCAACTGCCTTCCATCAAGCAGAAGATGAAAGAGGCGTCGGAACGTTTCTTCTAATCCGCGGCGCAACACCCAAACCCGTTGGTAGTTGCAGCATCTGACTATAGGCCTTTGCCCACAAAGCATCGTAAACACCGTCAGCCTTGGGGAATCCTAGATGACCCGGACGACGAGATAACAATCTACCAACTAGCAGTAAAAAGACTGCAAGAAACTAGCACCACTACACAGAAACCACTCTATCCGACCCGTCGGAAAAGAGCGCACCCGCGAACGCGACGCGTCCCCTCTCGTCCTCCTGACCCTTAGTTTGCAAAGAACCGTCCGATGCCCTCGTAGACCCGAAGTCCGAGAGGCCCGCGAACTGTAAAATAGAGCGACAGTTGCACAAAACCCCCTAAAATACTAGCTTAGTTTCTAGCTAGCAGTTTTTTTAAACCATTTATTAAGGCTTGAGCTCTGCTTGCCTTTATGCCCGGTGAAGTAGCAAAGCCTCGTGGCAAACTACGAATGTCAGCCCGAAAAGAAAAACTCACAACCGGAGAAAAATCATAAAAGCACTTTCCATATAACTTCAAAATTACATTACCTTGTTTATACGACACGTAAACTTAATAACTTAGCGTTGATTGACAATTCAACTTCTTTATTATATGAATTTTTGCGTGCAAAAGTTAGATAAAATTGTTCTTCGCGTAATAAAATTTATGAACTTAATAAGAACGTGAATTGAAGCGAGTTGTACTGTGAAAGAATATTATTATATTAAAATGTATTAATAATATATTTTACTTTTATCAAATGAAACAGGTCTTGGTGGAAAAAGTCAAATTGAAGTACCCGAAGTACCCGAAGGGTAACAACGGGATCCTATTACTAAGACTTCGCTGTCTGTCTGTCTGTCACCAGGCTGTATCTCAAGAACCGCGATAGCTAGACAGGTGAAATTTCACAGATGATGTATTTCTATTGCTGCTACAACAACAAATATTTAAAATTAAAAAAAATATATATTTTCCGGGGTGCTCCCATACTATTTTTTTTTTGCCCTTTTTGGTCGATGTCAATAATTGCAACACTCGCACTTGACCGCTTTTTGCGTTTTTGACATTTTGTTGCCATCAGCTAGAGAATGGGATTAAACATTGTTTCGCCAATTAAAAACCACATCGTCGAATAGAAACGAATACATTTAAAAGTAAGGTGGTATTCTGTACTATTCTGCCGTTAGGCTTTCACCACTTCACCAGGAATTTTAGCACTTTTAGCTTCTTACGAGAGGTTAACAAGAATACTGCAAAAAACTCCGCTAGTAATCTTTTATAAAGAAAAAAAAATCACAGACAATAAAAGCGAGCAGGACTCCAACCTTATTGAATGAATTATAAACATTAAACTAAGCAACCCTCGCAAAAGGCCCCCTGTGTAGGATTTCTATACGTCCCGGTACGCTGGGACATGTCCCGGTTTCGAGCGTCATGTCCCGGTGTCCCGGCCAACAAGGCAATTGTCCCGGTGGGCGCGCTAACCCAAACATGCGGGTCCAATGGCTTAAGGTGCTTTCCGAGGCACGGAGGGTAGGGTCGTAGGGAGGTCCCTCAACCAAACAGACTTGGAAAGAAATCTTAGAATTTTCACAAAGATTTCTTGTCCGGCGTGGGTTTTGAACGCACGCCCTCTGAGATTCCAAGCCAAATACCGCTACGCTACGGAGGTAGTCACTATTATATCAGACTTATTAATATATTGCTATTTTTGGCGTTATTCCTATATGTTGTTTATTGTTTTTGTGGCGAATAAATAAATAATAAAATACGTTACAGTTCGCGAGCTTCTCGGACTTCGGGAAAGCATTGGAAAAAGTTCTTTGCAAAGAACTAAGCGTACGATACCAAATTGCAAAAGTTATTCGCGAAACCAAAATAAATCTATACTAATATTATAAAGCTGCAGAGTTTATTTGTTTGAACGCGCTAATCTCAGGAACTAATAGTCCGATTTAAAAAAATCTTTTAGTGTTGGATAGTCCATTTATCGAGGAAGGTTATAAGCTATATTTTATTATCAAAAAAATTAGGGATCCGTAAGAAAATTGCGATTTTGTAACCCAAGGTATAAAATCGAAAATCTATTTAAGCGTGCGCTGCAAAAACTATTGACAATAGAACAAAATTATGTACTAAGGGGTTTGTTAATCTTATTAAGATCTAGAAAAAAATCCAAGAGAGCACATATGTAACTATCATAATTTAGTCACAATAACCGCTTTTATATTCATAAAAAATATTAAATTGAAACTACGTTAAATGTGTATCGTAATATAAGTCCATATCCAAATTAAGCATTATGTTATCAAGGGTATGTATGTAGAAGTAAAATACATGACACACATTACATACATTTTACAAGTTAGTTTTAATTTAAATTAGCTACTTTAAGTTGTTTATAGTGTATTTATCGAAGTAGCAATAATAAAATAAACTTAATTCATTTAACACAGTAAATTGATAAGCCAAAATATGTTTTGACTATTTACAAAGTCCTGTAATAGGTTAACGTGAATAAAAACCTTATTTATTTATTACCTAAGAAGCAAAATTTTCTGTGTAAGTCAAGTCAGTGTCTGAGTCTAATATGTAGAGAACAGACGTAGGCGTAGTTCATTCTATTAACGTTATCAAACCATAAATTGTATTACTGTGTAATAGTGTGTAAGTCATGTTAACAATAACAAGTGAAATATATAGTTATATAGTGCCGGCAATTTCGTCCGCATGGAATAGTTGCATTAATCTAACCACGATTTTGAAACATTCGTCATTGGTGCTCCGCTCCTATTGGTTTCAGCGAGACGATGTTTAGCTCCGTAGCGTGGACAACCTCTGTAGCCTAGTGGTATTTGGCTCGATTTACATCTCGGAGGTCGTGGGTTCGATCCCCACTCCGGACAAGAAATCTTTGTGAAGATTCTAAGATTTCTTTCCGGGTCTGGTTGACTGAGGGACTACCCTCCGTGCCTCGGAAAGCACGTTAAGCCGTTGGTTCCCATTGTTATAACATCATCTTCAACAATAATTGTATACCAGGGAACGAGCAGCAGCGTTTCCTTGTGTGTTACAATATAATACTGCGGTCACCAACCCGCCTGCCAAGCGTGGTGACTATGGCAAATACCCTCCCTTAGAAGGAGGCCCATGTTCAGCAGTGGACATTGTACGGGCTGATGATGATGATGATTAGCCTATAGATTAGCCCGTCTTTCTCGAAAAATTATCTATCTAACATTGAAATAATTATTTCAAAGCAGATCCTCAGTTCCTGAGTTTAGCGCTTTCAAAGAAACAACAGTAACTAAACACTTTAGCATTATAATATTTGTTTATATTTACAGTTTTAAGGCAACTAACATCACCATAGAGTGACTACTCTGAATATAAAAGTCACTTTTATAAAACTTTGTTTTTCATGTTTACTAGCAGTATTTTGCATTCTACTAGTACTCTTGTTAACCCCTCATTCTAAGCTAAAATGGTTGTGTTACGAGTGGGTTCACGTCGGTAGTGCAATGGGTAGGAATCAAACCGGCAATCAGATCACGCCCTAGCCATTGGGCTATGGCCGCTCATTTTTAGGGCTGGCTCATATTTTGCTTCAGAGCAACTAAAGTTTGTGCTCCACCTAGGCCTTAATTCAAATCATTTCAGCCATAGGACGTACACTGCTGGACATAGGCCTCCCTCATACCTGTTAAATTTTTTGCCATGTTCAGCTAAATACTTTTAATATAGTAGCCTACAGACTATAGCCATCATATAGTCGGTCAGTCGCCTTATTGGTCGCAGTTTCGTGGCGGATATGATCTGTCATCTTGTGGGTTCACTAACGGTGGTAGTTGGCCTTTCCACCCTTGTAACATGCTGTGCAATATTTAGTTTTATTTTTCTTTTATTTATGCTCCGGACAACGCCACGCGCTTCATACGATGTTAATCAAACCTCTGATGACTACGCCCTTTCATACTTCTTTTTATAACTATTGAAAGGTACAGAATGTGAGTGGACTCATATTCTGTACTTTTTAGTATCGTTTGTCCAAATGTATCCATATTTATTTATGTTTGTTATCTATTTTGTAATATCTATTTTAATGTAAATTTATTTAATTGTATGTGCTCTATTTTTTTAATTCCTTATATTTTTTTTACTTTTTTTTCTTTGTTTCCCAATATTATTATATTATATTGTAAATTGTATTAATTCTGTACCCAATTATTATTGTTTTGCTTTTTGTTGTATAATCTTTCTTTCATAGATTTCCACTTGCTACGTTAATTAATAAATATGAACTTAAACTTATTATGAGTAGAGGAATTAATGACCAGCTGATGGACGGACTACGTTGGAGGCGGCCTGCATCTACCGTGATCCCGCGGCCTTTACCAGGTCATCCGTCCATCTAGTTGGTGGACGTCCTACGCTATGCTTGCCGATCCGCGATCACCATTCGAGAAATTTTCGGCCCCAACGGCCATCAGTTCTCCGTGCTATATGGCCTGCCCATTGCCACTTCAACGAACTAATCCATTGGGCTATGTCGGTAACCCGTGTTCTTCTACGTATCTCCTCATTTCTGATTCGATCTCGTAGAGAAACCCCGAGCATAGCCCTCTCCATTGCTCGTTGGGTGACTCTGAGTCTGTTTATAAGGCCTATAGTGAAGCACCACGTTTCGGATCCATAGGTCATCACTGACAACACACACTGGTTAAAGACTTGATTCAAATACATAATCGCAATACATCAATGCTAGTAACTAACGCTCTCAGCTGCAATTATAGGTGTTCAGATTGAAACTTAATTAAATTTCTATGTCCGTCGTGAATGTCGATTACCACTTGATCAGCATAATGTAATAGTGAACTATGATTTGCGATAGTAAATTGTTTCTATTGTCACTGTTTGTCACAATTAGAATCATGACAATTGCTAATCGTGATTAACGATTACAATACGTTTGGAGTTTCCCTAGCTGCGCCCTACAGTTTCACCCGCGTTGTTCTGCCCCAGTGAGTGGGAGCGTGATATTTTCGAGTCTATATGTTAATCGAACTTATTAACTTTTCCCGTGCAAACTTTCAGCCAAATCCATATACAAGTTTTTGCGTGAATTAGTAACAAACATACATCTATACATACATTCTTACCAACTTTCACGTTTATTATAATAGTAGGATACCCGCGTAACTCCCGTTCCCGTAGAAACTTTATTAAGTAAAAGCTATGTTACTCCTGGATTGTATAATGGTTTCTAATGTTGCAATAATTTTTTAAATCGACATTTGTGTTGAAAATACTATGTGAGATCGCTTCAATACATAAAACAAATTGATGTATTTTTCCCTAGAGCGGGAAAAAAATCGATGCTTGTATCGGTAAATACGAAATTCACTGCATGACAAACGCGTTCTTTTGTGGCAGGTGTTGCCATAGTTACTTTGCCAGATGTAAACCGGAAACCAAGAAAATTATATCTAATATATAAAATTCTCGTGTCACAGTTTTCGTTGCCATACTCCTCCGAAACGGCTTGACCGATTCTGATGAAATTTTGTGAGCATATTGAGTAGGTCTGAGAATCGGCCAACATCTATTTGCCGGGTCAGCTAGTTTAATATAAAAAATCCCATATTAAACACAATTTAGGTTAACAAAAAGTGTATCATATCTCCGGGTGGAAAAATACAAAGTATATTTTACATTGTTAAGGTCCTAATGGATCGTTTTGGCTTTGAAAAAATTAGAGGGCTAAAAATATAGCAAATAGGTATACATAGGTACTGAACTGGGTGAATCGTTCAGCTCAGTAAACAAAACCGTTATTATTTCACTCTAAATCTGTCTGTATTCCCTAATGAGCGCGTTTCAGAAAAGCCGAGCCCATTTTATAATATTCAATTGTTGTAAACAAAAGAAATTATTACAATAAAATACTGGCATTAAACAAGATAACATAATGTACTTGCATAATTTTGATTTGTCACTTCGAAAAAATATCTTTTACATTTTTTATTTCATCATCCAGCAGGATAATGGAGCCAGCGTTTTGGGCACCCTGCCGTGTGCCGACCGACCGACTGTTGGCGACCTAGCGGATGTTTTTTATTTATAAACTAGCGACCCGCCCCGGCTCCGCACGGGTACAATGCTGATGTTTTATACACATAAACCTTCCTCTTGTATCCCTCTATCTATTAAAAAAAACCGCATCAAAATCCGTTGCGTAGTTTTATAGATTTAAGCATACATAGGGACATAGGGATATAGGGACAGAGAAAGCGACTTTGTTTTATACTATGTAGTGATTTAGACCGTGCCGTGTGCCGTGTGGTTTCCGGCTTAGAATAGACCACCCCATGTCTTCCCATGGGTGTCGTAAAAGGCGACTAAGGGACATATGGCTGATAGATGGGCAACAGCATCTATTAGCTCAAGGTTTACATCTTACTGCGATCACCAATCCGTCTGCCAAGCGTGGTGATTATGGCAATATCCCTCTACGATCCTGGCTTGCCAAGGTCTGTTAAGAGGAGGCAGTGAACGTCAACGGGCTGTTGATGATGATGATGAAATTTAGAATAGTTTAAATTTGGAATAAAGTCCGTAATTGTTATATTTTAGATTGTACTTGATAATTTACTATTAAATAAAATATATCATCAGTTTTGTTGTTTATTTTTTTTAGTTTGAGACGTACTTAACATATTATTTCCTTAGATTTTACGAATTTGACCTTTTACGACGTTTTTGTATCCGGTTGTCTCTTCAAGAGATAAAGATAAAGAGATAAAGATAATTTTAGTTGTCAGAAACATGTGTAGTTACAAAGATGTCAAATACAATATTGTTTCAACATGTTCTACCTTAATAGGTGTACAAAATATAATAATTCATTTATAGTCACTAAATGTCAAAAATTTCTAATGGATTTTGGATGTCAATATCTTAAAAATAACAATGAATAATATTAAAAACAATTTATAATTTATCAGTCAAAAATTCATTAATATTATAATAGGCCTTAGTACTTAACATATTTTTAATTCTGATTTTAAACAAGTTAGTATTTGAGTCTCTGAATTCCTTTGGTAATTTGTTGTACAGTTTAGGTGCCATGCAAAATATACTATTTCCCATATGTGCAGTTTTGGCGGTATGCAAACATAGTCTGTTATTGTCTCGTCTATTACGTGTGACGAAATCTGACACCCGAGGGAAAAGTCCGGGGTTGGATTTAACAAACATACATAATTCTAAAACGTATAAGCAAGGCAGCGTGAGTATTTTGTGTTTTATAAAGAGAGGCTTACAACTATCAGTAACTTTGAGGCCAAACATGGCTCTAATGCATCGTTTTTGAACTTTGAAAGCCACATCCTTGTCTGTCGAGTTTCCCCAGAATATTATTCCATACCTTAATATTGACGCTACTAGACCATGGTACGCAGTGATCAACGTCTCGGTATTTACGGTAGGGGCCAGTTTGTAAAGTGCATAGGATGACTTACTAATTCGTTTGCATAACAATTCAATATGCGATTTCCAGTTTAATTTTTTGTCAATTGTCAGACCAAGAAATTTTGTATTATCTACCTCTTGTATTTTGGTATCGTTATGTTTTATATTCATATTTGATGCAGTTTCTGTACGTTGGCTAAAGTGCATTATATTCGTTTTGTCTAAATTTATTTTTAAATTATTATCAATTAACCACGAAATTATAGATGATATGGAATCATTAATGTCATATTCATAGGTTTCTAAGTCATTACATTTTATAGTTATTGTACTGTCATCGGCAAAAAGTGTCATAGGTTGGTCAATTGATTTCGGCAAGTCATTAATGTATATAAGAAATAAAAGTGGCCCGAGAACGCTTCCCTGGGGGACCCCAAATTTAACACTGCGCTGTCCTGATGTATATTTTATTTCAGTTTTAGATATTGTATCTATATTTGAGATTGACACAATTTGTTTCCTATTTGATAGATAGGACTCAAGTAGTTTTAGAGTGTTTCCCCTTATGCCGTAACATTCAATCTTATTTAATAGTATGGTGTGGTCAACGTAGTCAAAAGCTTGGGTCATGTCACAATAAATAGCAGCAACAGGTGTTCTATTGTCCATATTCGTCATTATATTCCGAAGAAAGTCAAAGATTGCCAAATTTATAGTCATATTCTGTCTAAACCCCTTTTGTTCATGGCAAAGTATTTTATTTATTTCTAGATATTTATATATTTGGTTATAGAAATATTTTTCAAATATTTTTGACATAACTGAAAGAAGTGCAATTGGTCTGTAATTATGGATATGTTCTTTAGAGTCCTTTTTGTGTAATGGTTTCACTATCGACACTTTTAAATTTTCGGGGAAGACACCACTGATGATGCACAAGTTTATAATGTGACTTATATGATGGCATATCAGACATCCCACAGATTTAACTATTTTAGTAGAGATCTCATCATGACCCATAGAATTTGTGTTTTTAAGGTTATTTATAATGCTTAAGATATCTAACGGTATACTTGGGTGCATGAACATTGAGTCTCTGCTGTTATTTATATTTGATGTAGGTTGTGTTTTTGAGCCGTGCATAGGTATGACTTTATCTACAAAGTAATCATTAAAACTGTTTGCTATAGTCAATGGGTCCGTAATTTGTTTGTTGTCAATCTTTATTTCGTTTATGATGTCTTTGGGTATATTTTGTTTAGAATTATTTATAATTTGCCATGTAGTCTTATTTTTATTGTCAGATGTCTTAATCTTATAGCAATTTTGGGCTCGTTTTGTCAGGTGAATTATTTTTTTTAAAAGCTTTCCATATTTGATGTATTTAGTACAGTTTAATTTAGTTCTTTTGAGTCGATACGTCCACAAGAGTTGTCGTTTCCGTTTGCTACAAGTTTTGATACCGTTGGATATCCATTTCGATTTTTTATTGACCTGCACAGTTATTCGTCTTATAGGGAAACAGAGGTTATAAAAAAGCAAGAATTGATTTATGAACAAATTGTAAGCTACGTTAGGGTCATCTGTTTCATAAATATCTGTGAAAGATAATTTTTTTAAACATTCTTTAAATTTTATTATGTTTTCTTTAGAGACATCTCGTTGTGTTTTCTTCCAATATTTGAGCATGCATTTATTGTTTACCGGGAGTTCTAATAGTTGGGCTGTGTGGTCTGATAGGGCATATTCAATTATTTGAGGTTTGCAAGGTTTATGGAAATTGTGGGCTATGTTATCTATACAAGTTTGACTTTGTATACGCGTCGGTTGTTCTAGGGCTAGTTTAAGGTTATAGTTTAAGAGTAAACATTTAAAATCCATGCTAACCCTGTTATTTTTTAATACATCTATATTAAAGTCCCCAGCTACTATTACATGATTCAGTTTCTTTTTGTTAATGGCTTTCAGCATCTCTTCGAATATTTGAAAAAATAATGTTAATTGGTCTGGTTTTGGAGTTCTATATACACATACGATGCCTATTTTATAGTTTATAAGTTCTATTGCACAACATTCAATTATACCCATACATGACAAACTGGCAATTTCAGGTATATCTTTATATATATGCCCATTTCTAACTAATATACATGCACCACCTCTTCTATTGCTTGATCTACTATAACAAGCAGCTAATTTATAATTTTCAATATCAAGTTGGGATTCGTAGCCTGATAACATGAAGTGTTCGGTAAGACATAGGACATCTACAGGTTTTTTCTTTAAACATAGATCGTCAAGACATATAGACAGTATATCTGACTTAGACAGTAGACCTGCAATATTTTGATGTAATATGTACAGTTTTTTACTAACGAAAAAATTCTTCGTCTATATTACAGTTATTATTTACCTCGGTTTCATTAGTAATGTAGTTTTCGGTATCTTCAATGCCTTTGTAAATTGAATTGTTTTTACATTCGTTAATATTATAAGATAGGTTATTAAAAATATTTCTCATACCATAATTATTAAGTATACCATTTTTTTCAGAAAACATGGAATTATCGTTTGGAAGGTCATAATTAGAGTCATATAACATGGCGTATTTATGAATATCGTTATCTAGGTACAGAAGATTATTAAAGGTTTCAATTCTACAGTTATATATAATACTGAAATCATTACATTTGTAGGTTGGTAGACAAATTATAATATTTGTGTGTTTTAATGCTGAAATTGTTTCTCTTAAATTACGAATTAGATTAAAATAATTATTAGTTTCTAGGAAATCATTGTGTCCGATCATAATTATACAAAAATCTTTAAATGTATAATTACGCAACTTTATATGTAAGTTATTTATTAGTTGACTTATACCACAGTTCGGATTCAGAAAGTGACAAATCTGCACATCAGGAAACGTTTCTTCTGCCAATGATAATACGTGGTTTCTGTTGTTGCTGCTAATTATACAAAGTTTTGATTTATCGTCTACGTTTTTATGTTCATTTTTCTGTACTAAACTATTGGGTTTATTCAGTGTTGTAGTCTCCGTCTGTTCAGTATTTTTGTTTACGATACTGTGCGTCGTGTCGACTTTTGTTGGTGTTTGTATAAGGGGTTGGTTTTCTATTATTTTCTTATTCTCGTCAACTGGTTTTGTCTGTGATGTCTTGTTTCTAGCTAACTTGTCAGTTTTTCCTTTTGCTGGGTTATTATATCTGGTTGGAGTGTTTGTCGATGATAGTTTTTTATTTTTAGATGGTGTTATTGTAGTAGATGTCTTCTTTAAGATGTCAATTTTTTTATTACTTTGCATCAAAGATTCTTTGAGATTTTTGTTTTCCATGAGTAAGTTTTCTATCTCATTGTGTGCCGTATTCAATTCTTCTCTAATTTTTTCCATTTCCAATTTTAAGTCTAATATCTCGTAATTGTCTGTTGAATTGTTTGGAAGGCTATGCATAGTGGAGTCAAATAATATAGTAGAGTTTAATTCGTCAAAAGTGTCTCTCGAAAGGTCATAGGATTGCGCTCTTCTTTGGCGCGTATTAACATTTGCATCATCCATATTGTAATAAAAATAACACTATTACAGTTTATTGTGCCCTTGAATTGAATATCAGCGATTTTTATGTTTATTTAGTTTACTGCAGCTGTTTTCTAAGGCAGCGTCAAAAAATGTCATTTATTCATATATAATTATTGTTAATATAATAAAATTGTCTTCGATTTTACTTAAGTATCAGTTTATATGTCAGCGTTAAAAAAACTCCCATTCAATTGTGGCCTAAAAGCCTAAGCTCAAAATGTCCAGTGCATCAACCTGGAACGCGCTTGACGTTGTCACGTAGTGGGCGGGGCCAACAACAGTTAATCATTTGTTTACACTTTTTAACGGTCTAATTTATTAGTTGATATAGCAAAATTAATCCCATCTTCAACTTATTGTGTGTATTTCATGTTGTAACACTAAATAGTTTATTTATTTGTAGGTTTAACGTGCATAGTTAGTATTCACTTAAGTTTTTAACACAAACACTGTCACTATTTGTTATTGTTATTTTTTATAGTCACCTTATTTGTTTTCCGTCACAAATGATATCACATATGTTCCTTTTGTTAATGAAACTTATGCAGCACTTGGAATCTATTTATACTATCAATTTGATATTATTTACAAATATTAAATACGGAGTCGATCACTTTTAGTCAGTGTTGTTTTGACAGCGGATGTCATTTTTCAAAGAGCGACAGTTGCACGAAACTCCCCTAAAAAAACTAAAAGCCATAATCACTCAACCTCCCCGTCTGCGACCGCCCTGAGCCGAGGTCCAAGTCCCACAGGGGACACCCTCTTGCGCAGGTTGCTTAGTTTGTAGTGTTTAAACCATTTATTAAGGCTGGAGCTCTGCTCGCCTTTATGCCCGGTGAAGTAGCAAAAGGCTCGGGGCTAACTAAATATGAGCGACCGAAAAAAAAAGTCTCTTCATGAAGTGGACGGTTTACGTCCGGTTGTTATTTTTAGGCCTCCCCTATATTAGGCGCGCACGTTCCTCGGGCGTGTGAGCGACGCGGGCGCCGCGTAAGCGTCGCGTGTTGCTGCTGTGTGACGTGTGTGTAGCGAGCGCAAATCGCACACGCGGCGCTCGCCTTGGCGTTTAGCCCCCTTCAGATGAGTCAGTCACAATTTGGACAGTGCCGTGTTAGCTCACGTCGTTGCGTTGCTGACTCCATTTTAACGCGTATCAACACAACACTGTCCGCCATGTGACCGACCGAAACAGTAGTGGGCGGCGGGCATAGCGGGCGAAGGGGTAAGAACGCGACACGAGAGCCGCGTGCGCGCCGCGTGCACTCTCCACACACGCCGCAGGGCAGCAAAACGCGACGCTCACGCAACGCGCTCGGCCCGCGCTACTCACACGCCCGAGGACGCCTAATGAGGGGTCAGCCTTAGAAGTTGTAATTCCTAGCCGATACTGTTTAGCAGCATGCGGGTGATACTCTTATTTGCTACATTATTATAAGTATATAAAACATGTGTCCTTACTCCGCCGTTTTATGTTGGCATAATTTTCGTATAAAATATGCTTTCAATATTTATTGATACTAAAGGAAACTATCAGTGTGTAGAATATAAAAACGAGGCGTAAAACGCAGATTTTCTTATGTCACATGATACGACCGATAATAATTTATGGTTTATACCATAGACGTATCAGTATTTGTATTAAAAGCTACATGACTTTGTACCTACTTAAAAAACCCTTTGCCGGAAAATTATAAAAGAGGACAACCTCCGTAGCGTAGCGGTAATTGGCTCGCTTTAAAATCTCGGAGGTCGTGGGTTGGATCCCCACACCGGACAAGAAATCTTTGTGTAAATTCTAAGATTTCTTTCCGGGTCTGGTTGGTTGAGGGACTACCCTCCGTGCCTCGGAGAGCACGTTAAGCCGTTGGTCCCGATTGTTATAATATCATCTATAATAATCGTATATCAAGGAACGGGCAGCAGCGTTTCCTTGTGTGTTTCAACATAATACTGCGGTCACCAACCCGCCTGCCAAGCGTGGTGACTATGGCAATACCCTTCCTCAGGAGGAGGCCCATGTTCAGCAGTGGACGTTATAAGGGCTGATGATGTTGATGATGATGATGATTGTTAAGTTTTAGCTATTGTAACGTGTGGACTTTGTATTTGTTATTAAATAATAATTGTCTAATAGGCATTAAGACTATAAAAATCTATTAAGTCCGTCAGTTAGATTACAAAAAAACATTTAGCACGAATTTTTTTAACAAAAAATTACGAAGATACTGCACGTTGAAATTTCATGTGACGACACTTCGACGTACAATTTTTCCTAGTAGTGACGTCCCCTCTCCTGAAGTTTATAGTGAGTTGTTGCTTTGTATCTTTGTAATTTTTTATTGATTTGATAAATAAAAAAGTACGTGTCCTATATTTTTTAGTAATCTAACTGACGGACTAAATAGATTGTTTTAGTCGTCATGCTTATTAGACAATTTAATTACAAATACAAGGTCCACACGTAACAATAGCTATACTGTTACTGCAACAAATATCATCATCATCATTATCAGCCCGTATAACGTCCACTGCTGAACATGGGCCTCTTCCCGAGGGAGGGTATTTGCCATAGTCACCACGCTTGGCAGGCGGTTTGGTGACCGCAGTAGTTATGTTGTACCTTACAAGGAAACACTGCTGCCCGTTCCCTGCTATACGATTATTATAGTTGATGTTATAATAATCGGGACCAACCGATTAACGTGCTTTCCGAGGCACGGAGGGTAGTCCCTCAACTAACCAGACCCGGAAAGAAATCTGTGGGGATCGAATCCACGACCTCCGAGATATAAAGCGAGCCAAATACTGCTACGCTACGGAGGCTGTATATAGTCTATAGACTTATTTAATTATGAAGTTTTACGGAAACTAGAGGTAGGCGAGTGAAACCGCACGCGGGAAGCTAGTATGTCAATATAATCAAATTTCCACTCAAACATACTAGGTCGTACATCAACAAGCTTTTGATATAACTAGTCCCAGAGCATATGATTTTCAAAGCACAACACATTTGCATATAAACAGGGACTCTATTCTGCTAATTTAAGTTATACGACATTCATCGTATACCGTTATATCATTCATCATCATTATTATCAGCCCGTATAACGTCCACTGCTGAACATGGGCCTCCTCCCGGGGAGGGTATTTGCCATAGTGACCACGCTTGGCAGACGGGTTGGTGACCGCAGTATATTATGTTGTATTACACAAGGAAATGCTGCTGCCCGTTCCTTGATATACGATTATTATAGATGGTGTTATAACAATCGGGACCAACGGCCTAATAATAATCGTTTTATTACAACGGAGGCCTGTAGGTATACCTACAGGCCTACCTACCTACAGTGATTAATTGTTTTAAAATGTTCAGTACTTAGTTGATAAATGATTCACGGCACTTAATTAAAAAAACTAAAATATACACGCTCTATAATATTATGTAGGTATATTCTACGCTAAAAGGCGTTTTTAAATAAGCAGAATCGGGGACAAATACTGTTCATCAAAATCTCCTATTGCTCAGAAGGTTTCCAATTATCCTTATTGTAATTTAAACCATAATATTGTGTAGCATTAAGCTTAACATCAATTACAAGTAATGAGATTCGTAGTATCAGGAATATTATTGCATTAAATATTAATATGTGAATTGATATCGCTCAAAGGAACATTGCTTTAGTACAAAGGATTCGTGATGTATAATCACTATTAAACGAAACATCACATTATACAAATATACTATTATGCGAAATCTTCAACTCTGGCTTAAAGGCGAGACTTTCCTTCTCGGGCTCGATTTCCGCTCTTGACATAAAATCAAAGGTGCCGTATCTTGTTTGGTAAAAGGACTACTCTCCGCGTCTCGGAAAGAAAGTTAAAGCCTGATTAATCCTCATTGTATGTAGGTATATATAATAATGGGCAGAAATCAATAATAAATAAATAAATAAAATAATAAATCATTTTTATTTACGTAAACCTATTACAGGCACTTGCAAATAGTCAAAACAATAATTTAGTATTCATTATTATTATCTATAAAGATCACATTTTATAAATTTTCAAATTAAACAAGTTAAATACTTGTTTCATTTAATTATATTTTAGTCTTAACGTTTTAGTTTATTATTTAACTATATTGTGTCAAAAAGCTTGTTCTGTCTTTATTAGTTTAGAAGAGTCTATGTATTAGTTAATACATAATAGACTCTTCTAAACCTATAGTTAACTAACCTAACCTATAGTTATAGGTACATAATACTGCGGCTTGTCACTTATCTGACAACGTGATATACCGGTAGACGACTCAGTTTCATTTTTTTTATTTAGTATCTATGTTCTAATATCTACTGTAACCACCTCCGTAGCGCAGCGGCAACAGTCGAGCTTTAAGTCTCGAAGATCGTGGCTTCGATCCCCACGCCATACAAGAAATCTTTGTATAAATCTATGATTTCGTTCCGGGTCCTTATACACCCGCTATAACAATCAATAATCAAGGAACGGACAGCAACGTTTCCCTGCGTGCTACAACATAATACTGTGATCATCAACCCGCCTGCCAAGCGGGTTAAATACAGCATAAATATCCCTCGAGAGGAAGCAAATGTTCAGCAGTGTACTTTAACAGGCTGGTGACAAACAAAATAGTAGATGATAAATATCTTGCTTATGCCTATCTAGCTTGAGTAGAATAAGTTATTATATTACAATTTAGTCAGTAACGGTTTTGAGCATGCACTGCATTTGAGTAAATAATTAAATGTAATAAATAATGAATATAGAAAAAAAAAAGATTAATCAAGTAAAAGAAGACGGAAAAAAGAAAACCGGAGTTTCTTTCTGAGTTTCTTCTCCGGGCCGTCCACTTAGGTAGCTAGAGAAACCTGTAGGTTAGCTAGGCTAGGCTCCTCGCCGGACAGACCGAGGATCGCGTTGGCCCCCTGTCCCAATCCGATGATCCAGTGCCTGTAGTCCGTGCCAGTGATCACTCCCTCTTTTTTATATTATTATTGTTACAGTAATATTTCTCATAGCATTAGCGATGCCCTGAGCCGTGGTCCTAGCCCATTAAGGGTGCCCTCAGGCATGTGTCGCTTATACGTAAAAATATTGTTTAAAGACGTGCCTCTTTCTATAGAGCTAAATTATATTAAGATTTTGATTAAAGAGGTAATTATTGTTGTAACTATACATATGACGTGACGCTGGACTGACAGACAAGTCATTAGCTAATCCGCAAAAGACTTTAGTTGCGATATTTTTGTATTTAATTATATTAATCATATTTAATTGTGTATAACTGACAAGTGCAAGTGTATCTAAATACCTAAGTGCTGAATAAATATCGTTTAATTCGTATCATAGTAAAAAAAATAACTACGGGCAAGCGACTAACGAAGATATATACCTTATTTGAATATTTGCTTTTGATCACCCTAAAAGGATTACTTTGTTTTGAGTGGACTGTATATGCGGGTTGGCAAAGAGCAAAACAGAAAAGTAACCTTTATGTGTTTCAGGAAAATGGTAGCACTAACCTTGAGACTAGAATACTCCTTCGTTTTTCAGGATTCAGGGCGCAAAACATAATTATGTATTGTTGTTGTACAAAACATTACTATGATTCCACAGTAGTTACGCGTTATTTTGGTTTTGGTTCTATTTAATAGACAACTAACACTAGATCAATGAATATCTTCTTTTTTAACACGCTTTTATTAGCTTGGGTTGTATGAACGGAATCTTTGAACTTAATTTTCACCAGTTTCCAGAAGTCTGATTAATTTGAAACTTTGCGTAAGTATCAAGGGCCGTTGACAATGCAATAATTTGATAACAGTTTCCCATAATCCTTTTAAAATAAAAATTAAATAATAGTTAAAAAATAAATAAAAAAACACGCTTTTATAGCTAACCGAACTAAAAAATAGAAAATAATTTTCACCTCAATATAAAATAATAATAAAGTTTAAGTTATTAACAGAATAATTCAATTTAGAGTGAAACGCGTGGGGTGCTTGATTAAGTTAATGTCACAATCATTCTATTGGCAACTATCTATGAAAGGAGAGTTATGAAAATTGGTAAAATGCACCCCACGCTTTTTACTCTGACTTGAATTATTCTGTTAATAACTTAAACTTTATTATAATTTTATTTTGAGGTGAAAATTATTTTCTATTTTTTATATTATTAGCTATAAAAGCGTGTTTTTTTAGTTTTTTTTATTTTGTTATTGTCCGGGGGGAAATTAACGCATTCCCACCGCCGCTGTAGCGTATTTGCGCGCTGGTGGTGGGATATGCATAAGCAATCCGGTCCAGATCAATGAATATCTGCAGTGCCGTAAATAGGGTGGTGCCACCGATGCTCAGGCACAGGGCGTAGACTATAGGAGGACGCAGAATACCCAGACCGGACTATTGTTTTTTGACTCTTGAGAAGTTCCCGCTGCGCCTATAGTGCTTATTCCAACACATACGTTAAGTACGTATGTGTTGGGATCGAGCACTTCTGAATGAAAAAAGGGGGTATACCTATAGGTACGCTAGCTAGAGCAAGCTATTATTGCTAAAGCTAACGTACCTATTATATATCTAAAAAAAACAAGGGCGCAGTTATAAAAGCAGGGCGCAGAAAAGGCTATTTAAGACACTGAATCCATGTGTCATGCGGGGGCTTTGCAAACACTCAACACACAGAGACACAAAGCGCGAAATACTCGGAGCAACTATCTATCATCATCAGCCCATATAACGTCCACTGCTGAACATGGGCCTTCTCCCGAGGGAGGGTTTTGCCATAGTCACTACGCTTGGCAGGTGGCAACATAATACTGCGGGCACCACGCTACTAGTGACCGCAGTATTAGGTTGTAATACACAGGGAAACGCTGCTGCCCGTTCCTGGTATACGCTTGTTATAGATGATGTTATAACAATCGGTACCAACGGCTTAACGTGCTTTCCGAGGCACGGAGGGTAGTCCCTCAACCAACCAGACCCGGAAAGAAATCTTAGAATTTACACATAGATTTCTTGTCCGGTGTGGGGATCGAACCCACCGATATTCCGCTACGCAACGAAGGTTATTGTAAGAACATTTGCCTGGTCGGAAATGGAAAAATTAGATATTCAAGCTCAACCGTGTGTGCTTGTATATTTCAAAAACCAAATGGTCACGTAGATGAACTAAAGTTTTTTTTGTTATTCTCGAAACTCGAACAACAGAAATGGGACTGCGATATTTTGCGTATATAACTGTTGGTGCCAAAATTGGTTTTGCGGTACACTCATACAATAAAAACAAGACAAAAATACTATTGTTACCTTGCAGTAGGTAGGTAAAAATATTCTATATTTTTAGGGTTTCGTTCGTCAATATGACCAAACGGGAATGAAAATTTAAACGTTTATAGATAACGTAGACAAATCGATCGTACTTATTATAGGTCAAATACAATGATAATGAAAACGAAAAAGAAAAAACAACCTTGACTAGTTAATTAGTATACAATTTAACTTATTATAAAATATAATTAAGATCGCTTATTATAAAATATAATTAAGATCAACCAGCGCGGGCTGGGATCGGGTCTGACGCATTGAACGCCTCGCGACCCAGCTTGCGAGGACGGACGGCCTACTTTATAGGATCACTCTGTAGTCCATCTGTTAATCTGTCAAACTAAAACCTATATCGAACTTCCCATAGACTTAACATCATAAAATATAAGCACCAAGAAGCTGAGTTTCCAGCGAAAGTAGAGGCACAATAATAAAGTCGTAAATTGATGTAAGTGTCTCAGTAAACTTTCGACACAGTATTATGTAAAACATATTTACAGGTAAACGCTGCTACCCGCCTGGTATACGATCGTCCCTCAACTAACCAGATCCTGAAAGAAATCTACGCAAAGATTTCTTGTCCGGCGTGTGGAGATCAAAGCCACGACCTCCGCAAATGTAAATAACATATAGGCTTATGGGCTATTTAAATTTTGCGGAAAATCACTCAGAAAAAAAAGTAACGTAAATTCACTACCGGTAACTCCGCCATCTTTTGTAATTGACAGATCGTTGTCATTACCACCACTTTAACGGGCATATTTAACATGTATGATACTGCATTATCATAATGTAATAACAGGCCACATTTTATGATAAAATTTTCACAGGGATAGGCTATGAAGTACGCAAGTTTTTTTTTCGGACGGACATACCTAGTTAGCCACGAGGCGTTTGCTACTTCCCCGGGCATGAAGGTGAGCAGAGCTCCAGCCTTAATAAACGGTTTAAAAGCTAAAAACTAAGCAACCTGCGCAAGAGGGCGCTCCCTGTGGGGCTTGGACCTCGGCTCAGGGCGGTCGCTGGCGATGAGATTGAGGGATAATGACTTTTAGTTGTGCAACTATCGCTCTACTTTACAGTAGTCCAAGAGGCCCCTTGGACTTCAAGTCTACGAGGGCATCTGATGGTTATCAAATGAAGTACGCGAGTAAATCCGTACAGCATTACTGGTATTTCATATACAGGATTATTGGTAATGTGTTCCTATATCAATATAAATTTGTTTATATATCAATTTAAATCCATGCAGAAGTTGCAGAGTTAGAGCCGTTCAAACAAACAGACGGACCGGAAAATATTGAAATTACCTACCTACATTTTTCGGTTCAATTTTGATGTAGATTCAAATGAACATTTTCATAATATCTAGTATATCTATACAAATATTAAATGAGGAAAGATTTGATTGTTTCTTTGTATTGAATAATCTCAAAAACTATTGTGCCGATCTCAAAACTTCTTTCACCATTGGAAAGCTACATTCACCTTAAGTGACATTGGCTATATTTTATTATGAAGTTCCCACAGGAACGGGAGGTACGCGGGTGAAACCGCGTGCGGGAATCTATATTCAATATATATATTTTGACCCTCACCAGTTTCATTACACGTATTGAAAAAATAGAAGATATTAAAGATTTAATTTGAAAATCTGTTAGCACTGCTTTCAAACAGACACGCGAACATGTCACAAAGAATTTATAGCTCATACTTTAGCACCAAACACATTTATTCATAGCCAATTTTATCGCAAATAAATTTCAGCAAAGTTATTGTAACAATATTTTATCGCCATTATAGGATTGGTAACAAATGTCGCATGCCGACCCTAAAGTTCCGAATAGGCCCTTTTTTATAAAAGCATGTTAAGAAAAAGTTTTCGTAACTTCATTTTGATTATGTTACTATGTATAAGTTACTTTTTACTTCGCCGTGTTTACTTATCGATAGTGTAGAAAGTGCTTCCCAATTATATTCCATACGATTTAAAGTTAAAAAAAAAAACATTATCATCATAGCAGCCTGATCTCATGGTGGTTATTGCTACTTATTATAATCTATACTAATATTATAAAGCTGCAGAGTTTGTTTGTTTGTTTGAACGCGCTAATCTCAGGAACTACTGGTCCGATTTCAAAAATTCTTTCAGTGTTGGATAGTCCATTTATCGAGGAAGTTTATGGGCTATATTTTATTATCAAAAAATTAGGGATCCGTAAGAAAATTGCGATTTTGTAACCCAAGGTGTAAAAGCGAAAACCTATTTATGCGTGCGCTGCAAAAACTATTGACAATAGAACAAAATGATATACTACGGGTTTGTAGGTCTTATTAAGATCTACAAAAAAATCCGCGATAGCACAAATCTAACTATCATAGTTTAGTCACAATAACCGCTTTTGTGTTCATAAAAAATATTAAATCGTCTGATGAAAGAAACTACGTTAAATGTGTATCGATATATTAATAATTATCCAAATTAAGCTTTATGTTATCAAGGGTATTTATGTAGAAGTAAAATAATTTTTGTTTTATTCCAATCGGACATTTCGTTGAAAAATTATCACAAGTATAAAAACGCAAAGAATTGGTACCTAATAATATTAAAAATAACTCATGCCATAATAGATAAAGCTAAAGTGTTTGTTTGCTTCAACGTGCTAATCTCAGCAACTACTGGTTCGATTTAGAAAAATCTTTTAGTGTTGGATAGTCCATTTACCGAGGAAGGTTATAGCCTATATTTTATTACGAAGTTCCCACGGGCACGGGAGCTACGCGGGTGAAACCGCGCGCGGGAAGCTAGTAGTTTATATAGCTTTAGCCTAAAAGCTGTCAGGTATGAAAATACAATATTATTTTATTATTTTATATCTATGATTAAATCTAAGTTCTGTCCTTTGAGTATGTTATTATTTAGAAGGACCCTAAGTATCTCGACGAACGCGCTTTAGAACTACCACCGGATCCAATACACCCCAACTGAGAAGACCCGGCGAAACAAACTCAGTGGTGTTATTCTACTGCCGGTTTCGGCGCGGCCACATCGAGACGATTCGGCGAAACATACTCAGATGGGCATGTGGACATGCTCATTTCAGTATGTTTCGCCGGATCGTCTAAAATAAAGGTGAGCAGGACCCATAAACCGTTTTGAAACTATAAACTATTAAAACTTGCGCAAGAAGGCGCCTCTTGTGGAGCTAGGAACTCAGCTCAAAGATAACACGTACACGTCAGTTAAAGTCAGAATAAAATTTAGCAAACAAATGTTTTGAGAAGATGTCTTCAGATATCGTAAAGGCAAGACGTATGAAGTGGTGAGTAAATCGTTAATGAGCTCTGCTTTGTTAGAACCGTATTTGAGTCCTTAACTAAGAATATAATTTAGTACCTTTATCTAATTTATTAAAGTGTACATTGTTTGTCAGTTAGCTTTAGGCATTAAGTTTATGTAAGCCATGTGCTGTCATAAGTTAAACATTATTAAATAATAACTATACTATTTTATTTATTTACTAGCTGACCCGTGCGGTTTCATCCGCGTAGATCCCGTTCCCGTGGAAACTTTAACTTGAAATATAGATTACGACACTCACAAATGACGTGGCTTACTATTGGTATAAGAATTTTCGAAATCGGTTCAGTAGATCTAGAGATTACCCCCTAAAACGTTACAAACTCACAACTTTACCTCTTTATAATATTAGTATAGATAAACGGATAAACAACTCCAACATAATAATATACAAATTGAAACTTGATATACATAAATTACGCCTATTGCCGGTAATGTTATACTAATGAGTAGGTTTAGGTAATAAATAATAATTATGAACAAAGCTTTCAAACTATTGAATAATATTATCGCCAGTAATACTGCAATACCGCGTACATGCAGCTAATAAAGTTGGATTTCATCTGTCAAAAATATTTTCGTTAAATATATTTTAAAGAGAAAAAAATCAATTTGCTACATTTGATTTTCAACCTTATTAGCTATTGTCGCTTACGCGGTATTGCAGTATCACCAAGGTTGTGTGTATTCCACGCAAATTTATTCAAAAGTTTGAACGCATTGATAGGTGAATGGTTCAATCTTTTTTATTTTATTTAAAAAGAGAGAAATCCTGCACTAGTGGCAATTAATCCCTGTGACGCGAGGGACTGACTTTACAAACACTTAATTCACACACACAAAGCACAAATCAAACAATCCGCGGAGCTCACACAAATGATTGTCACATTTGACACAAATTATTGTGGCATTTGACACAAATTAGTGTAGCATTTGACACAAATTATTGTCGCATTGATTGTGTCAAATGCGTCAATAATTTGTGTGATTAGGGTCGCATTTGACAAAAATAAGTGGCGCATTTGGGAATGGAACACAAAACACCAAGTCTCCGAAGAAACTACTGTAGCAACTGAGCCACTGGTGCAGTTAAACCTGGCGTTATTGATTCGATTCTTTCCCGGGACAAGTGTTTGTTTACACCACAGTTAGTATGGATGTCTTTTGTATCTATGAAGTCCTGCAGTATCGGTCTTTAGGAGATGTGAAAAAAAAATCTATTTAAGCTTTTTTTTTCGTTGTCCGATGCAAAATGCATTTACACATCCCCTCCGCCTCTGCAGCGTTCCCGCGCCGGCGAAGGAGTATGTAGGACTCGACCTCTCCATAGCGTGGTATGGTTGTCATACCACGAGGAGAGGACCCTACACCACTTAATACCCCGGGCCCTCTCCAACGATGGACGGAGGGTCCACCGTTTGTGAGGACCGGGTACGCTGGGCAATCCGGCCCTAATCTTCTTAAACTAACAAACTAAACAGCATATAATTATTTAATGTAGATAGATGATCTTATTTCACATTCCAAGTCTTTGGTAGATTTATATAAATACTCAGAACACGCCCTTTGACCCTCGTCAGGCATTAAGAGTAGGTTAACCTGACACGATGAGAAGGGCTTAAACTACAAACAGTAGGTACCTGAATAGGTATATCTACGGTAAACAGGACTTTAATGCGTGTGGTTTACTGTAACAGTCATATTTGGAGTACATTGTTTTTTGTATGCAAAATTAAATCTATTGCATTGTCAATTCGTGGTCTCCTTACCGTAGTTCGAATACGAGTTTATAATATGACCGCATGACGTCCACTGCTGAATATAGGCCTTCTTGCGAGGGAGAGCTTGAACCTAAGACGAAAATGATGTTTGAGTTTATTAATATTTTTTTATAATTAATAATTAATGTGAAATTAAACTTATGAGTATACATATAATATGAGTAGAGGAATTAATGACCAGCTTTTTTGGAGTAACGTCAAAAACGACAAATGCGAGTGTGGCGTGGTCCAATCAATGAACCACTTATTGTCATGCCCGAACTGCCCCACATCCTGCACAATACAAGACCTAGATGAGGCAAATAACCGGGGAATCGCTGTGGCCAAATACTGGTCAAGTTTGATTTAGATTACTGAATAGCCTCTCGACTCGAGAAGAAGAATGGCCAGATGACGGACGGACTACTTTGTCTGTTATATCCTACAATTTGCTACCTGTCAGTTAAGTATCTAGTTTAATTCATCGAATAAGAATAATTGTGTGACATTGTGATTCTGACAAGAACAAGTGTATGTAAATACCTAAGTGCTGAATATTATTTTTCAAATCGGTCCCTTAGTTCCTGAGATTATCGCGCCAAAACAAACTCTTCAGCTTTATATATTATTATAGTATAGATACATGTTTAAAACTAAATTGTACTACACTGATGAACGGGAATAAACATTTATATTAATTTATTGTCGTGCTCATGATTATAAATAATATTCTGTTAATAATAATAGTTAAATACTAAACCACAATTTTAACTGTAAATTACATTAATTTGTGGTAATGAACGTTAATTATTTCAGTTATACATTACTTGCTATCTACGCGCGGTTTTTCACGCGTAACTCCAATTCCCGTAGGAACTACATAATTAAATAGGAACTACTTTCTTATGTCATCATCATCATCAGCCCGTATAACGTCCACTGCTGAACATGGGCCTCCTCCCGAGGGAGATATTTGCCATAGTCATCACGCTTGGCAGGCGGATTGGTGACCGCAGTAGTATGTTGTACCACACAAGGAAACGCTGCTGCCCATTCCTTGGTATACGATTATTATAATAATCGTATACCAAGAATTATAGATGATGTTATAACAATAGGGACCAACGGGCTTTACGTGCTTTCCGAGGAACGGAGGGTAGTCCTTCAACCAACCAGACCCGGAAAGAAATCTTGGAATTTACGCAAAGATATTCCTGTCCGGTGTGGGGATTGAACTCACTACTAGACGTGAGGCATAAATATTAGAATAGGTTAGTGTATTAGGTATTTTTCGTTCCGAATCCGAACGAAGTCGAGGATTAGGTATGGTACAAAATATTCGTTACATAGAGTACAATTTACATTCCTTTTTTTTTTAATACTCTGACATTGCTAGAGGCGTAACTAATATGACATATATCTAATTTAGTATCGATATCAAAGTTAGTAAAATAAAAGTGAATTACAATATTCTATTCGACTAATTCTCAATTCTACCATGAATGGAATAATTAATAAAAATCTACCTAGAATATTAATTGTTATAAATTTAATTTCGAAAGTACTTCAATTTCAACCATAATTTATGATTAGTGCGAGTGAAAACATATTATAAACTTTTCATAAGCCAACTTCGCGATTAATTAACAGGAACGATCATGCTGAATATTTCCTACGTAATCCACATACGATACCTACATAATATTGGATATAAGCTATATTGAATAAATATTAGGATTAGGTAAATGAAACAGGTATTTTAAAATACTAGGATTAGGTGGATTAGGTATCATTTTTAACTAATCCAACCCATCTCTACCCACGACCTCCGAGATTTAAAGCGAGCCAAATACCGCTATGCTATAGACTATAGAGGATGTCAGTTAATGTTTAATGTCGCAAAAATCCGCAACAGCTTAAGTGTGTCTTTTAAGGTTGGCTCACTATAAACTTTTTTATACTAATCAAATTTGTTCTATAATAATGCATTATTTGCAAAGGTGTTATAAAAAACCTTATATTTATCGTTATCGTAGTCCTTTAATAGACGTTGTGATATATTTTAGCTGATATATTATGCTCGTGCCCATTCATAAGTTGTATGTTCCTTAGTTGGCGACATGGGGTGTTCCATTCTTAGTCAAAAACCACTCGGCATATATTCATAATAAAATGATAATTTTAAGTCAAATCATACCTACTTATAAATTTAAGTTTTAGTTACTATCTAGCTGATTAACACTTTTTGTTTGCGAGATTTTCATTCGAAGTCAGTGTCATAAATACTTTATTGATTTTACACAATTCAAATGTTCTTTACTCTTTCACGCGAAAACTACCGAACGGAATTGGCTGAAATTTTGCACCAGGATAAGTTATACACTGGATTAACATATAGGCTACAAAACATCACGCTCTTCCCCACTGGAGAAGAGTAACGCGGGTAAAACCGCGGGGCGCAGCTAGTATTCATATACTCTGACAAGTACTTAAGTGTCAAATCAAACAAATGACATTCCCAAACACATGATATGGTGTTACTATCCAAATAAACAGAATTCTCAAAGTTCTAAACCTCGTCGCTAAAGCTTAACAACTTTGGGTTGGGGATTAAATTGTTTGCTATACTCAACACTAAAATTAAACCACTGAAATACATTTAAAAGTCATGACGGGTTAACAGATGTTGTAACAACAGATTAAATTGACTACTGGGAAAGCAACGTTGTTTACATCTATACTAATATTATAAAGAGGAAAGATTTGTATTTTTGTGTGTATGTTTGAAATGAAAAAACACAAAAACTACTGTGCCGATTTCAAATAGTCTTTTACCATTGGAAAGCTACTTTCACCCTGAGTGACATAGGCTATATTTAATTATGAAGTTCCGCGTAAAAACAATAATTAAGAGTACTACTGTTCTCTGGGACTACGCTGTATTTACAAAGAAATGTACTACACAGCTTTATATATTATGTACCTACATCCAAGTTAATACTATAAAGAGGAAAATTATTAAATTCAAAAACTACCGTATTGATTTCGAAAACTTCCTTCACCATTACAAAGGTCGTTTTCCAGGAAGAACACAGGCCAGTAGCCTGTGTTATGTAACAATAATAATGTTTGGTCTGAAAAAAACTGATTAATGAACTAGTGTACATGCTTAAAATAATATTCCTTCCTTTCCTTGAAATATAGGTATACTAGCTGCGCCCCGCGTTACTCTGCTCCGGTGGGTCGGAGCGTGATGTTTTGTAACCTATATGTTAATCCAGCTTATAAACTAACCGCGTGCAAACTTTAAGTCAAATCCATTCAGTAGTTTTTGCGTGAAAGAGTAATAAACATCCATCCATCCATACTTATAAACTTTCGCGTTTATAATATCAGTAAGATTTCTTTGAAATAGGTACTTAGAATTGCGATACTGGATAATGCCCTTATGGGTTGGACACTAATAATGTTAAGTTTTGTATTTTATCATGAAGTTGTCAATGGAAGGCGGATGAAACCGCACAGTGAGAATTGTTTCAAATAAAATGGTCGGCGTGTAAAAAAATACAATTGTATCATTCCAGGGGACTGCGGTGTCCCCTGGAATTCGACACTATTTAGATAATTATCTACAACCTCAGTGTTGTAATAAAATATACATGGCGAATGCCAACACGGGTTGTGTGCATTCTTCCATGTAGGTATATTTTACTAGTTGTTCTAGTTTCCACCGCATGACTCCCGTACCCGTGGAAATTATATTACTAAATTTAGCTTGAGTTCCTTTTTTTAAACAACTTATCATTCAAACAATATACAAATTTAATTTCTTTATAATATTAGTATACATACCTTTAAGATAGAATGATAAAGATCATAAGCAATGTCTAAAGTGCGTTACATTTAAAAAGTAATTACTTTCTAAAACAATTCACTGGATTTGAATACTACAGTTTTGATTCCTAAAAATTCCTAAAAAATAGTTTTTTTTTTCTTAAAGAGTACTAGCAGAGTCTTACAGTCTACTATAGTGTTCTTGTTTTGTTGTCCCCTGTGCTAAGCTAAAATGCTTGTGGTACGAGTGGGTTCACGTCGGTAGTGAAATGGGTGGGGATCGAACCGGTGACCACAAGATCACAAGTCCGACGCCCTAGCCATTGGGCTACGGCCCCTATTATTACTAGATAGGTTTTCCGTTTCATAACAATAATAGCCAATATCAATTACCTATCGCATCTTACGAAAATATGTCTTAACCGTAGCTTTCCCCTCTGAAAGGAGGTGAAAATAAAAGACAAGACAAATAATAATAATCTCTTTTTATGTTTGCGAACTTGTGTACATGTCATGTGTCATCCTTTTGTCACAAAATCCGGTGGGACGGTAAACCGACTCGAACGGTTGCAAGACCGACAGATTTGCGTAAAGCCTCAATAAGGACTGGTGCTGACATTTACCTCAAAAGAAAATTGATAGTACCTACCTCAAATTTCAACTTCCGTAGACACACCTCCGTAGCGTAGCGGTATTTGGCTCGCTTTAAATCTCGGAGGTCGTGGGTTCAATCCCCACGCCGGACAGGAAATCTTGGAGTAAATTCTAAGATTTCTTTCCGGGTCTGGTTAATTGCGTGCCCTCTGTGCCTCGGAAAGCAAGTTAAGCTGTTGGTCCCGATTGTTATAACATCAACTCTAACAAGCGTTTATCAAGGAATGGGCAGCAGCGTTTCCCTGTGTATTACAACATAATACTGCGGTCACCAATCCGCCTGCCAAGCATGGTGACTGTGGCAAAACCCTCCCTCGGGAGGAGGCCCATGTTCAGCAGTGGACGTTGTACTGGCTGATGATGATGATGATGACGATGGGTTAAGAGTCACTCTCATAATAACAGAAGTGATGATAGTTTTGTTCTGTTCTGATACTAATTACTACAAAACTCTTGCACTCACCCAGGAAAATCCCATTTCGTAGACTTCGTCTTAAAATATAGCTTATGACACGTACGTAAATAATTTGGAATTCTATTGGTAAATGAATTTTAAATATCGATTCAGCAAACCCTTATAATCTCACAAACTGCACTCTGTTAAAAATGAGTAAAGCTTTTGTAGCGATGGTCGGCAAAAGTCGGATGACGTCACAAATTCTACATCGCGCAATTTAAATTCGTACGTGTCTTAAGTTTATATACCTACAAGTTCTCGACACAAACAATTAGATTGAGGTCAAAGGGCATACTACCTCGTCTAACCGGGAAGATCTTCCTTTTGTTAACACCCGTTCCTCTACAGATTAACAGATAGAGCTAAATAAAAATGTAACAAAAATAATTTGAGGTCTCCTTTCAATCCAATTTACCTCCAAATACCCGTTTGAAGATCTTTGGGGAGTTAAGTCTGCAATAAAAGTAAATTGGGTTTTAGGGTGACTTACTAGTGAAGTCAGATGAAGAGTTTTCGACAATATTGAGCTTTGTTACAAAGGGTCTACTATAGTTAGTATAGTGTAGTTTTCTAACGCTGAAAGAATTTTTCGAATCAGTCCAGTAGTTTCGGACCCTAATGAAATAATGAAATTTATTCAGCACTTAGGTATTTACATACACTTGTACTTGTCAAAATTACACTGTATAAGACTATATCAAACAAAAGTATCACTTAAGTAGCTAAAAACATTGTTATAATTATTTGATCTTACAGAATTTTTAATCAGTCTGTCCGTCTGTCGAGCGATACATGACAAATGTACACATTAGGTATAGTAAGATGCCTTAAAGTAACAGGACTAATATTAAAATTAAAATCCAAGAATCCGGCCAAAGTCTAAGCGACATCCACCTCAGGGCACCCTTAATGGGTTAGGACCAACGCTCAGGGTGCCACTGAAGTAAAGAGTAGATTTACGAACAGTGGTGATGATCGCTAGCACGAGATCACAGTTCGGGGAATAAGCAACAACGCGGTCCTCGGCCATGCCGTCGAGGATCCTACCCTAGCTAACCTGCAACCTTTCACTAGCTACCTAAGTGGACAACCCGGAGAAGAAAGGAAGAAAGAAACTCCGAGATCATTTTTCTTGCCTCTTTTGTTCTGTTTCTTAGTGCAATACAAATATACAAACAAGCAAATCTTTCCTCTTTATAATATATAGATTGCCGCGTTTGATTCTAAACAACTCATATATCAGGGCAGCAGACTTTAGCACGTAAGACCAGGGGAAATTATAGTTCCATGTATACTGAATAATATGGTGTGTTGTGTAAGCGGAATAGACTATATAGACCACACTATATTTGTACTAGTATTTTAGTCATTAGTTTTGAAAACCTCATAAATAATAAAATAGGTGCCTATAATACCTAGGCCATAATCACACATGAATGAAAAGAGTGAGCGAAATAGCGTGACTACCTACTTAGGTACGCATTTTACCGTTACAATTTTTACTCCATGTCAGTAAAAAAAAAAGATAAAATAACTATGCCTTAGACATCTTTTTCATATACAGATCACGCTTTATGATTTTTAATATATACTTATAACTATGGAAATTATGTTGGCGCGCATCACACTACAAACGCGGGAATTTCGACGACTGGTTGGGTTCCACCGTGGCTGAATGGTTAATAGGTCCGAATCCTGCCGGTAGTCTAAACTACATACATAATACATAAGCTCATGCCTGTTTCCCAGCGGGTTGGCAGAGACAATGAACCTCCACTTGCTACGATCCCTACACACATCTTTGCTTCATTCACTCTCATAACATTCTTCATACAAGCACGTCGGTTTAGGGTGGATCTTATTTGACCTTTTGCGAGGATGTCTCCGATTTGGTCACTCTTCCACTCACACTTGCCATGTATACCTGTTTTGTCAATCTTTCTTCATCCATTCTTTACACGTAACCAAACCATCTCAACATTCCCTTCTCTATCTTCGTAATCACGTCCTCTTTCACTCCTGTCATTCAATGTCTAAACTAATTAATCTCAATTTTAAAATTTAGTAATCGATAAATGTTTCCGTAAAATATTCAAAAAATTTAAAATAACGCGATGTAAATTTATTTTCAAAATATTTATTTTAAAACTTTTATCCTTAACAAAATTTATATTTGAAGCGTAAACTCTCACGAAAATTCACTTCGTGCTCCAAACAAATTTCAAAACTTAACTTTGAACTCTTGATTTTCTATACAAATTGAACTGTAATATTTGCAGAATATGGTTCATTTTTAAATGATTCAGCGGATACCTCACATTTTAACCAAATTCACATTAAAATTGTTGTTTGTTATTAATTTGTTATTGAATTCATTAAAATACTTTTCTGCAGTGTTTGTAACATCAAAAGTTTTAAATGTATCCAAGAGACTTAACACTAAAATAAACTGGCGTCAAAATTGTGAACCTGTGGTTGCCGGTCCGATCCCCACCTTTTGCACTACCGACGTGAACCCACTCGTAACGCAAGCATTTTAGCTGAGTACAAGTGGTTAACAAGAATACTAGCAGGGTGCAAAAACTCTGCTACTAATCTTTTAAACGAAAAAAAATTGTCCTTCTGACTGATTTCGGCCACAGTGGCCTATTTTTTTAATTAATTTGATTTATAATTGTTATATCACTACGTAGTATGTACTAATAAAACGCAGGATTACTGACATGACAGTGCTACTCGCTTGGCGGCCACATCGCGAGTGCGCAACGAGCGGTTACTCTCTGTGCTGGGCACAGAGAGTAACGCTTTTCGCCATTTCACACTCCACTTGTATCTAATCTAATCTAACTAGCCTGTATTGTCCCACTGCAGGGCAAAGGCCTCCCTCTCCCTTTTCCACACTACTCTATCTTTTGCGAGTGCCGTCCAGTCCCTGCGGTAGGAGTCAAGCTCGTCCCGCCAATCTTCGTCTCGGCCTGCCGCGATGGCGTCGTGCGTTTGTTAGGGCCCAATCGGTGGTTCTTTTAGCCCAATTGTCATCTGACATGCGGCAGACATGTCCAGCCCAGTCCAATAACTCCGAGTACGAAGTGAATTTTCGTGAGAATTTACGCTTCAAATATAAATTTTGTTAAGGATAAAAGTTTTAAAATAAATATTTTCAAGATAAATTTACATCGAGTTATTTTAAATAGGTATTTTACAGAAACATTAGTCGTATGTGCCTATATTGTAAACTGTTACTTACGACCAAATGCTTCTGAAGTATAATAGACATCCGTACATATCGCACACCTAGATGAAGACTCCGCTAACTCAAAAATTACGAGTTTTGAGTTAGTAGCTTTGATATATTTCTTATATACTCTAAAAACTGTTTTTCATCATTTCTGAAAAATGAGGTTTTTTTGAGTTGCCGGAGTGTTCATCTAGGGGTGCGATATGCTTCTGAGATGTACATTTGAATAACTGATACCTATGTATTTTTCTATACTGTATCCTTGTTGCTAATAATAATTGGAGATTTTGCTTTTGGACTGTATCAATAAAATACATAAAAGTAATGGTAGGATTTGTTTATTTTGTCTACTATCGAGTATCGACGATCTTGGCGCACTGAATATACTTGTGGTTGTCGAGTATAGCCGACATTGGCGCTCAAAAGGATAAAAAGATAACTTTACTAACTAAGTAATTGGACGTTTGCCTGATAAGTAATTCGACGTATTACTGTTACGAGGTGAAAAGGGTGGTCGGATTGCTTATGCGTACCCGGCCCCCGCCAACAGCGGATCGAAGGAGTGTCCGGGGGGTTTTAGTGATGTAAGTTCTTCTCCTCGAGGTATGAGTTTAGCATACCACTGATTACCACTCTATGGAGAGTATATCCCACCGCAAGCGCGCGAATACGCTGCAGCGGCGCGGCGGTGGGAATCCGTAAATGCATGTCCCTCCGGACAAAAAAAAGGAGGTGAAAAGGGTGACTATTTGAGATAAAGCAAAAGTGAACCATCCAAAGATTAACCCACACATGTCACAAACTCAAATTCTACATCTTCACAATATTAGTATGTACAGATAAATAATTAAGAAATGCAATATCAAAAAATGTATTCTGAAAGAAAAATCCTTACCTATTTTTTTAACATTCAATTCAATTCAAAATTCATTTATTCCGTAAAAATGGTTACATTTGTTTGGAATCGTCATATTTTTTCCCTACCGTGCAGTGTGTGACGTGGCGACTACTGAGAAACACTGCCAAAAAACTCAGTAGAACCCTCTTTTTTTAAAAATTATATTATATCACAATATTTTATTAACCTAATTACAATATACTTTATTTTACATTGAGATTAGAGCGATTTAATCCCAAGCATTTTTGTCACAAAGATAATCAGAAAGTTTATAATAAGCCCTGCTGCACAATTTGGCTTTAATAGTCATTTTAAACTTATTTATAGACAATTCTCTTATACTATTGGGAAGTTTGTTGTAGAAACGTATACATTGCCCCATAAAAGAGTTACTTATTTTGCGGAGACGGCTAGCATGAGCCACAAGATTATGCTTATATCTAGTATTTACACTATGTGTGTCGCTTTTTTTACAAAATGAGTCAATATTTTTATGTACATATAACACATTCTCATATATATATTGTGATGCGACGGTTAGAATATTTATTTCTTTAAATTTTTCTCTCAAGCTTTCTCGGGGACCCAGTTTGTAAATAGCCCTTACGGCTCTTTTTTGCAATATGAAAATGCTATTTATATCCGCGCAGTTACCCCAAAGAAGAATCCCGTACGACATAATGCTGTGAAAGTAACTGAAATAAACTATTCTAGCCGTATCAACATCAGTGAGCCGTCTAATTGTTTTTACAGCATATGCTGCAGAACTTAATTTTCCTGACATTTTCTCAATGTGTGGTCCCCATTGCAGTTTGGAGTCAATGGTGATACCTAAGAACACAGTGGTTTCCACAGGGTCCAAGCCATTTCCATTAATATTTACATTGGTGGAAACCTGTCTAACATTGGGTGTTGAAAACTTGATTACTTTAGTTTTCTTATCATTTAAACAGAGATTATTAACATGAAACCAATGAACGACTTTAGAGAGTGCATCGTTAACTTCGTCATAATCATGTACTTTTCTATTAATTTTGAATGTCAAGGAAGTGTCATCCGCGAACAATACAATCTCATGTTTATCCCTTACGTAGTAAGGTAAGTCATTTACGTATATTAAAAACAGAAATGGACCCAGGATTGATCCCTGTGGAACTCCCATTACAACTGGTGATCCCGGAGATAGTTTGCCATTAATATCGACCTTCTGAATTCTATTACCCAGATATGAAGCCAGAAGTTCGAGAGCCTTATTTCTAACGCCATAGTGGTGTAGTTTCCTGACAAGAGTCTCATGGTGCACGCAATCGAATGCTTTGGACAAGTCGCAAAATATTCCTAAGGCATCTTGCGAATCCTCCCAAGCCGCGAATATACTTTTCAGTAAATGTATTCCTGCATCCACAGTTGAGAAACCTCTGGTAAATCCAAACTGCTTTCTGTGAAGTAAATTATGTCTATTAAAATGACTGAGCAACTGGCTAAGCATTATCTTTTCAAATATTTTACTAAGAGTGGGCAGTACTGAAACAGGTCGATAGTTCGAAGGGTCAGAACTATCTCCAGCTTTAAATAACGGTATGATTTTACTATATTTCATCAAGTCAGGAAACTCACCAGATGCGACACAACAATTGAATATGATAGCTAGATGTGGAGCTATAGCAGTAATTATTGAGGATATCGTTTTAACAGATATACCCCATAGATCCTTAGTGTTTTTCATATTTATGGATTTAAAGGCGGTCAAAATATCTTTGGGGCTGACTGTAGAGAATTCAAAAATTGTGCCGCATTCTACTACACTCTGCTTGAGGAGCAGCTCAGCAGATACCGAAGAAGACGACAGAGTCTTTGTAGCTATAATCGGAATGTTAGAAAAATATAATTCAAACTCAGTCGCCACCTCTATATCTTTTTTAATGTCTACATTGTTTATTTTTAAGTGAAAGTCACGACTACGTACTTTTGTTCTACCAGTCTCACTATTAATCATATTCCAAGTGGCTTTGATAATATTACTTGAATTTTTTATTTTATTTTTTATGTAAGTAGACCTAGCATCGGAACAGGCTTCTTTAAATAATTTTGAGAATTTTTTGACATACTCTTGAAAAATCGGACAATGGTTATAAGTCTTTTCTTCATAAAGTTCATACAATTTATTCCGACTTTTATAAATATCAGGAGTTGCCCAGTCACTAAACGACACACGGTAACTTATAGATAGAATTTTGGGCGTAAAAATGGATCTAAACTCACTACTAATTAAATTGAATAAAGAGTTGTACATGTGATCCGCAGTGCTGTGATGGGGCAAGAAATCTATTTTTTCTAATATATTCGTTTTAAACCTTTCTAAACGGCTTTCAGAAAATGGTATATAATTTATACTTTTTTTTTGTGTCGCTACTGAATTTGGAAAAGAGACTAACTGACCAGAGTGATCTGACCGAATCTTATTAATTATAGATTGCTGGGAGGGTTTTATAGTGCTAAAGATATTATCAATACAAGTAGCACTTGTAGCTGTAACTCTAGTGGGTTCAGTAAAGATATTATGTAAATTATATGACTTAAGCAAATTTAAAAAATTATAACTTATTGAGTTTTTTTCTAATATATTGATGTTAAAGTCTCCACAAATTATAACAGTTTTATGGTTATTGGATAATTTATTCAAGGTTTCATGCAATAATTCCTTACGCAAATACATAGAATTAGCAGCTGCAGTAACCCTGTATATTCTAGGCTAGTCAACAAGCTGGTACTTTTACTGAGACTTCCATTTTCAATTTCCTCAAGGGTATATAATATTGGCATGGTCTATTTTAACAGGACTATGTGCAAAGCTATTTTCTGCATCCTATTATAATTTATCTCACACGAGCTTCCCGCTAAAGGTTTCTTTTTAAATAAAACTAAAGCTTTATTTCACGTAAATCCGCGTTACTACCGTTCCCGTGGGAACTTCATAATAAAATATAGCCTAGTCCTCGAAATATTTGTTCAAATCGGACCAGCAGTTTCTGACATTAGCGCATTCAAGCAAACAAACAAACTCTTCAGCTTTATATACGAGTAAAGAGTAGGATTTTATTCAGAAAAAAAGTAAATAGATCAAATGGTATTTTTACTTAATATTATACAAAGAAAAGATTTTCATTTTGTTTCCAAAGAATAAATTCGGAACAGTATTTTCGATATCTTAGCTCTATTGTTTTAAGGGATTCTTACAATACATCCCCAATGGGAGCAATGCAGGTGAAAACGCAAAGTGCGCCGTCGTTTTTTATATCTTTCAGGTTTGGGGCTTGGGACCTTCAATGCACCTATTAAATAAGAGCCTTTTCATCTAGGACTAGGTTTAAATCGGCTCATTGTTATACCACACTGGCTTAGTGGTACTTGTCCGTTATGTTTTCTATTTATGTATGTTCGATTCCAAAAATAAATAGAGTCGAATCTAAGATTTATTTGTGATAGGTCAGTTGGCTTTCAACTTTCCAAACTTAAATATTTTTTTGATTTTTAAACTCTTTGGTCATTGCCATTTCCAGCGTTTCCTACTGTTGACCCTGGCTTACAGGAGTTTAGGAGGATTAGACCCATAACAAAAAAAAAAGAATTTACACAAAGATTTCACACAAGCTCCAGTACTTATATCGCCGCGCCATAGAAGGTGCCACGTGGCACCTTCTGTGTCTACTCAACAAATTGTTATTTTTTAACTCTTTGCTCATTGCCATTTCCAGTGTTTCCTCCAGTTGATCCTGGTTTACAGGAGTTGCAGTAGAAAGATTTTTTTAGATTTGACACAAAGATTTAACACAAACTCCGGTTTACTTTTACCGCCGCGCCATAGATGGTGCCACGTTCTACTCAACAAATATGTAATTTTCTATATTAAAGTCAAGTGAATGACGTAGAAATTCCTCGTACTCAAAAGTATGTTAATCCCCCGCTTCTGGGTTTCAAATGAATATTAATTCTGGCAGATAATTTATACCGCGAGCTTCCCAAATATGTAATTTTAGTCTAAACGTTTGTGATACGGTTTGTTATTTCGACTAAATTTTAATGTTGTGTATACTTACACAACATTAAAATTTAGTTCGTTTAAATTGTTTTTGTAGGAACCGGGTTTTCAGTAGTTACTTATATTTATGTTTCTGTTGGAGTGTATCAGAGTTAAGTGTTGCTGTATATAAGGTGCTTTCAAAATATATGCCTTTTCTTTGATGCTTGATAGTATGATGGATGGTTACACTATATATGATTCTATTGATTAAGGACTGGAGATTTGGGAATTTATTTGGGATATTTTAAACAGTTTATTTTACCCACATAAACTCATTAAGTTGGTAAATCCATCCGTTTCTCTTTTACTTAAGGTTGTGAGTGTGTGACATATGGACGGTGGGTCACGACTGCGGAAGACGGAGACGGAAGCGAGGCTCTCACGTTGTTCACGTCGTTCAGACGCTCAATGATCGTGCACGTCTAATGAGGGTTTACGTATTTCGCTTAAAAATAGTTGTAAAACATTTTTTTTTACGTTTACGGTTTTTTTTTCACCTATGAACAACTATTCATGGTTCTCAGAAATTGTTATTCCAAATGGAAATCCAACCCACAATACTTTTCACACTTCCACACCAAAGAGTTAAAGACCATGCCCTTGAGAAAGACCTTAGTGGCTATTTATATCAAAATCCTCCCTTTCTCAATACCCTGTGGTTTTAACCCGCCCTCTCATACAGTAGGTTAAGCCTTAGCCTAATGGGTTGTCAAATGAATATTAAGGCGCAACGTTCTCACTTCATGTAGGTACTTAACGGAGAAATTGTCGGAAAGTGGCATTTCTTATCTGTTATATTTGAAGATTATTTATTTTCCGAAAGTAAGTCGCAATAACCGACCTACCTATGTTAAGTCATCATTAGGTCAAAAACATGGAAAAAGCCTTGTGAATATCTCTGTAATCTAATTTTTATACTATTATCATTGCTTTGAATATCCTTCCTTATTCTGTAAAGAGTGTTATAGTTTGCTTATATATGTCACCGGTAAGTAATAAAAATCTTAAGTTGATTATTAGTTAATCAACTTGATTATTATTTAACAATATGAGTTGCACGAAAGTTGCACTTAATTATTATGACACTTGACCTAACCTAACCAAACGAGACAATGCAAACAAAAAAACTGCAACTTCAATAATTCCTCTTGAACTCCATTGGTTTATGTTTAGGGTTTTTTTAACCACCTGAATCCTCGTTAGTTTATCAACTAACCAGAAAGTTGATAAACTCAGGATTCTTATTATTTTTCGGTGACATACATACTCTAAGTCTGTGACACTGCAAGTGCGTATTCCACGTGTCGCACTACGAGTCTTTTAAATTCAATCCCGCACTACGCTGCGTTATGCGTGGCAGTGTGCGTACCGTGGTTTATGTGGTTATCCGAAATAAACTGACATCTGATGAGTGATTGTGATTGAAGTACATTATACGTTGTTCTAAATCATAACACATAAGTATGTTATTCCTGTTCTCTGTGAATCACATCGTGTGTTGAAACCGCTATATTTCCCCTCAGTTGATGGATTTCACTTACAGTCAGATGTAAAAAGATGTACATACGTGTACAACACTAACCGCCCTCCTGCCGGGTTTTTCCCATAACCTTCCGTGAGATCTGGTGACCTTATTCACGCATAGCATAAAATCTATATTGGTATATAAAGCTGAAGAGTTACTTTGTTTGCTTAAAAGCACAAATTACAGGAAGTACTGGTCCGATTTGAAAAAATCTTTCAGTGTTAGATAGTCCATTTATCGAGAAAGGCTATAAGAGTTAATCGGGTGTAACCATGTGAAGCTAGTTTATCAATAATGTTATTTGATAGTATTATTCTAGTAACGTTGACCCTACACTGAGCGTGCGTTTCGAGCAGTGAATGACGGGAACAAAACGAGCGTACCTGCTACCCTCACCGTCGTCCGCAACACAGCCAAATGTGAAGGTTCTACCCAAGTCAAACAGCTTATTATTTAATATCATAAACTAACTTTACAATAGAAAAAAAAAAAACTTAAACGTAACTTAATATGCACTACGGGATGTGTCAGCCATGCCATGACAGCAATAACGGTGATTTCGTGGTTTCACCCGCGTAACTCCCGTTTCCGTGGGAACTTCATAATTAAATAGACAAGTGCTTGCATGTGTCATAAATCAGCTTATTAGGAAACGTATATATTTTCCTTTCTCTATGTACGTCTTATGCTAGGTACTCTTTTTCTTTTTCTTTTACTTTTTGGTCCAACCAATGCATAAGGTTGCCCGATTATGAAATATAATTAATTCGTTAATTTAATTTCCATAAGATGCTATTAAATTTACTTTATTGTTTGTATTTTCTAATAAAGTCATTATTCCTCTTCTTCTTATGGAGCATACTAACACTGTTTTACCTCTTTTGGCTGCTGACTGTACATGCGTTCAAGCAGTAATACATCGCGGGCGATGATTGAATGTTTACACAAAATGAATATTATTAAAATCATGTATCATGCGAACCATTTATTCATCGGAATTCTACTTTATAGTATCATATACATATTTTTTGACTGAACTCTAATAAGATGGCGATAAATCATAATTTGGAATGGGTTTTACTAATCTTATCCATCACGTAGATCGATCAAACAATGAGAGATTATTGGAGCATTATTTCTTTGGGCCCAAGTTGTGACAGGAAGCGATTCACTATGATTCGGTTATATAAACTGCTGGATATGGGCCGTGTCCTATAGTCACTACGCTTGACAAACAAATAGTTTCTTGTCCGGCGACGGATCGAACCTAAGTACTACCTCAGAGGCGCTGTAAGCGAGACTTATGCCACATTGCGCTATGCCACGGATGCTGTGATGCGTCTTAGAATGCTAATCCTACATTAAGATCATCATCAGCCCGTATAACTACCGAACCCACTACCTCCGAGATTTAAAGCGAGCCAAATACCGCTACGCTACGGAGGACATTAAGATATCAAATAGTAAATCAAATTTAAGCGTAAGCATTGTCGAGGAAATAGAATATTATATTTATGACTATTAGGCCGGGACTCCACCAAAGAATTCACCGAAGCTGTGCGGAAATGCGTAGTGTAACAGAGATGGTGCGAGGCATTGAGTGCTCAGTACGCATTCTGACACGCATTCTATGCGGGTTGGTGGCGGGTGGGAGGGGGGAGTGTGACATCGATCACAGTACGCCGCTCACATCTCTCGTCTCTGCCGTGCGTCGTCCGCGCACAGCTCACATCTCCGCTTCCATCGCGCCATATTACATATCTCCGCACAACAATCTCCACTGAAGCTGAGTGGAGAAGAGATGTTTCAATAACGCAATTCTATTGGTTGTTTAAAAAACATCTCCTCTCCGCTCGTCTCGTCTCCGCTTTGGTGGAGACCCGGCCTTAATAGTGATGTATAATTAGAGCAATGGCAATAAAATGTTAATGATCGTTGTAAATAGCTCGGTGAGTTTAGTTTATTAGAATTGCTACGGTATGTTCATATAATTTATTATCATCTATTTAGTATAGATATATCCCACTAATATTATAAACGTGAAAGTTTTTAAGTATGGATGGATATTTGTTACTCTTTCACGCCAAAATTACTGAACGGAATTGGCTGAAATTTAGCTCCGCGATAGGTTATAACCTGGATTTACATATAAGTTACAAAATATCACGATTTGACCCACTGGAGCAGAGTGACACGGGCAAAACCGCGGGGCGCAGCCAAAAAAACATATTTTGACAATAAATATTTATATTTCTCGAATGGGTCATAATCGAAAGTGATTTAGCAGATGTATTATTGTCAAGAGTATTTTGTATTCTTAACATATATAACGAATTGAGCATACGAGAGAAGCAATGAACAACGTGCAACTGTCACTTGGTGATTGGATTACTGATCGATAAAATACATATACAACTTTTTTTTTTGTTTGGCGGGAAATGCATTTACGCTTTCCCTCCGCCGCTGCAGCGTATTCGCGCGCTGGCGGTGGGATATCTGGGAATCGTCCTCTCCATAGCGTGGTTTGCGAAACTCATACCACGAGGAGAGGACCCAACATCATTAAAACCCCCCGGACACTCCTTCGATCCGCCATTGGCGGTGGCCGGGTACGCATAAGCAATCCGAGCCATACGTCAACAACCTAGCGATATAAGTCTCGTTTTAAATCTTGGAGTTCGTGAATTCGATCCCCACGCCGGACAAGATATCGTTGTGTAAAATCTTAAAATTATTTCCGGGTCTGGTTGGTTGAGAGACTACCCTCCGTGCCTTGGAAAGCAAGTTAAGCCTTTGGTCAAGATTTTTATAACATCATGTATAACAGTCGTATACCAGGAAATAGGCAGCAGCGTTTCCTTGTGTTACAACATGATACTGCGGTCTCCAACCCGATTACCAAGCGTGGTGACTATAGCGAAACCCTCCCTAGGGAGGAAACCCATGTTCAGCAGTGGACGTATATACTGGCTAATGATAAAGATAAAGTATATGTCGTGTCGCCGCCGCTCGTATAATCGCTGTCGCTTATGCATTAAACCATACCGCAAACCGTAACCCATTTTCATCAGCGCACAATTAACTAAAACGGGTTTGTGTACGCGGCCGTATATTTAGCCTCTTTGATGTAAATTCAGTCGAGGTTTTCTCGTTTCTCCGAATAGTTTTTCGAGTTGTTGGCCCTTTGCGGTTGAATGAAATTTGGTACTGGACGAAGTTTGACCTTTAGTATGAAAAGGTTTATTGACTTTTGATTTTATGGTTGGGTTACACAAAAAAGAAGAGTTTTAATATCCTACTAATATTATTAATGCTATAAGTATATATGATAATGATTTTTAAAAATAAGATTATAATACATAATTATTGGTTTAACATAAGTGACCATACAGTTACGTTATAGGTACCATTTACTGAAGATCTGTAAATAATGTTAAAAATATTGTTCTTAATTAAGTAAATCAAAAAAATGTACCTACTTAAATGTGTTATGCATTGTAAATAACGTATAACAAGCGCGAATTATTCGTCTACGTTACTAATAAACTATTTCATTTCATTTCAATGCGAAAGTGTGTATGTGTGTTTCAGTATGTTTGTTACTCTTTCATGCAAAAACTACTGAATGGATTTAGCTTAAAGTTTGCATGCGGATAGATTATAAGCAAAATATCACGCTCCGACCAACTGGAGCAGAGTGACACCGGTATAACCGCGGGGCGCACGTAATAGTAAATACTAGTTGTCCTGCGCTGTTTCCGTGGAAACGTTGACTTAAAATATAGGCTATGACATTTAAATAATTAGGCTTTCTATTGATAAGTAAATTAACAAAATCGGTGCAGTACAACCAGAGATTACTTCATACAACCTCACAAACAAATCGCAAACTTTATCTCTTTTATGCTTAGATTATTAGTATTGGTTTTATACACTACCCAGCAAATACGTGTCGAATATTTTTTTGTAATCTGCCTGACTAAATATATTTATTTAGTCTCCATGCCTATTATGTTTTCATTTGATTTAGTAAAAAGCTATTATTTTTCAATCACACTTAAATTTTATTTATTAATAAATTAATATTTCGCTTTTTATGATACTCCACCACACGTTTCCTTGTGTCTTTCATCAACATAATTACAACTGCGGTCACTAACCCGATTATTAGCATGGTAATTATGGCAAAACTCATGTTTAGCTCTGGACGTGATTCGGACTAACGATAAGACTTACCCCTTAAAACTTATTTATAAGCCAATAAATCATTAGAACCTTCAATTTATCATTAAAACTTTGACTTCAGTATCCACTTCAACTTTAGCTCGATGATAAATCCTCGAGCCGCAACTAGGCCAAGGCATAAATAAACAACTAACAAACCTAGTGGACGTGCTTCTATTCCAATACAAATACACACAAATATACAGGGTTATTTGTAAAACGCCGGTAACCTCTCAGGACTATATTACTAACATCATAAACAACAACTTTTTACAAAACTTAATACATTTACCAAAAACAAATCTTCAATATTTCGTTGCCTATCTAACTCATTTCAACTCTGTATTCCCCTCTCCCCTCGCTATTGTCGGTACTATCGCTTTCTTTTGCTTCGCATAGACTTCGTAACATTTAGAGCGTTGAATTTAAATATTTTTATTTTGGTGTGTAAATCTGTTGAATTAAAATATGATGAATTTTTAAAAGTCATAGAACAAAAGTTTTTGATTATGATGTTAGTAACGTAGTCCTGAGAGGTTACCGGTGTTTTACGAATAACCCTGTATACAAATACAATAACATACAAATATTGTCCTAATATCACAGACAGCTACGCCCGGTGGGAAATGCATTTACGCATTCTCACCGCCGCTGCAGCGTATTCCCGCGCTGGCGATGGGATATGTGGGACTCGCTCTGTCCATAACTCATACCACGAGGAGAGGACCCTGCACCACTGAAACCGACCGAACACTCCTTCAGTCCGCCGTGAGTGGGGGCCGGGTACGCATGAGCAATCTGCCCCCCCCCGCACACATTGGCCTGCCCTTCATACCCTAACAGCTGCATTATGGAGGATTTGATGGCGGGAACGACAGAGACCATTGGAGTGGTGACTTACTGGTCAAAATGGCTTTTAATAAAGTATAAAAACTAATTAGTTGAAATAGCGACACGAAAGAAGAACTTAAGTCCGTCCGACGTCCGAAAATAAAATCAAAATCAGGTTTGTATAAATTTACTAGCTTCCTACGCGTGGCCCCCGCGTTACTCCTGTTCCCGTGGGAACTTCATAATTAAATATCCTAGGCTAAAGTCTTTCTTGATAAATGGGCACTCTAATACCGCAAGATTTTTTCAAATTGAACCCGTAAGTAGCTAATGAGATGAGCGCGTTCAAGAAAACGGACAAACTCTTTAGTAGTTGTGTTCTTATGATGTGTCCCTTTCTTTTTCTACCACCAGTTCTGGACGTGGCAACTCTAAGAAGAACTGGAAAGAAACTCCTCCTCATCCTTTTTTTAAATAAATTTTATTTTACTAATATACGCTAGTTATAAATGATGTCATAACAATGGTGAACAAGGGCTTAATGTGCTTTTCAGGGCCAGTGGCTTGTCCCTCAACCAACTATACTCGGAAAGAAATCTTAGAATTTACAAAAAGAATTCTTGTTGAAAACCCACGACCACCGAGACATAAAGCAATACTAATACCGCTACAAAATGGAGGTTGTCATACAATTTTACGGATCATAATTCGTTTATTATTGGACCTAATCTAACTGTCATTAGGAGTTATAATAATATTAATGATTGCAGTTAATTCCGAGGATATGTATTCTCCCCGCTGTGTCCTATTAAACCACTTAATGTAGGTACACAAACACTTTAAGTACACACTATGTCTATCTTCTACTGCTGAACATGGCCCTCGCGCGGGTGAAACCGAAATCTAATATTTTATGATAACATTAATTATAATCTATCAACATAAAGTAACAAAAATATCATTTTTACGTTTCAGATATATAAAGTTCATATCAAATATTTGCTTAACCATCCACACAATGCTAAGACAATTTATTTTTTCTTCATCGCAAAATATTCTTAAAATATAGATTTTTTATTTCGCCATGTTTTTTTGCGGAATACTAATATTTTTCAAAAAAAAAATTTTGATTCTGAAATAAAAATGTAATTATAATTGTGTGCAATTTCGTTGTAATACAACAACGAGAAACTGGTGAAACCAATTTAATTAATATATTTACAAAGTCAACCTTTAGTTTACCATAAGAAAAAGTTGGATGGCGGAGACCGCGGATCGGCAAGCGTAGCGTCCACCAACTAGATGGACGGATGACCTGGTAAAGGCCGCGGGATCACAGTGAATGCAGGCCGCCTCCAATCGTAGCAACTGGAAATCTATGAGGGCGGCCTAGTCCAGCAGTGGACGTCCTATGGCTGAAATGTTGAAGCAAAAAGTTTCAATAGAGTGTTAAAAATCAAAATCAAAATATATGTTTTTCATAAAGATATATTAAAAATATTTAAAAAGTGTTCCTATTAAGTGTCCCTTTTTTGCTACCACTACTTCTGTACGTGGCAACTCTGAAAACTGGAAAGAAACTCAGATGAGTACTTTATAAGAAAGCGAATAGGCATGAAGAATAAAAAATTACATTTAGTCCGTCAGTTCATCATCATCAACAGCCCGTTTACGTCCACTGCTGAACATGGGCTTCCTCTTAACAGACCTTGGCAAGCCAGGATCGTAGAGGGATATTGCCACAATCACCATGCTTGGCAGACGGATTGGTGATCGAAAAAATATTGGAACGAAAAAAAAAGAAGTGTCCTATATTTTTTGGTAATCTAACTGTCGGCCTTAATGGATATTTTAAGTCTTCATGACTATAATTATTATTGTAATTCTGTAAAAAATATGATTCGTCATCCATGTAGTATTCCGTTGAAAAATTTAATTGGCGCAAGAATATTTCCTCTTTGGTACTTTTATGTTCACCATCAACCGGTGAAAAGCAGGTGAGGTCACTTAAAAAAAATATTTATTTAAGTTAGTCGGTGATAGATAAAATGAACCGTAATCGGTTAAAAAAATAGACTCTATGGAGGTAACTATAAGTACGTCACTAGTTGTGGATCAAAATGTGACATCAGTGGCACTGCTCCTCTAGTTAAACTATTTCCTAGCAAAATTTCACCCAAATCCGTTCAGTAGTTTTTACGTGAAAGAGTTACAAACATACCTATACCCAAAGAAGATATTCAAGACATCATCATCAAAAGTCATAATCCCTCAATCTCATCGCCAGCGACCGCCCTGAGCCGAGGTCTAAGCCCCACAGGGGGCGCCCTCTTGCGCAGGTTGCTTAGTTTGTAGTTTTTAAACCATTTATTAAGGCTGGAGCTCTGCTCACCTTTATGCCCGGTGAAGTAGCAAATGCCTCGTGGCTAACTAAGTATGTCAATCCGAAAAAAAAAAATCAAGACATCATCAAAATTATTTAGTAGTCACGGGAAAGGGTACAAATAGCAAGTTTCACGCCACAACGACGCTAAAGCCTTGTTATATAACATCAGCACTTTGATCTATAAAGGTCTATTACATTTGTTCACAATCCATCCAAACGGCTATATGAAAAAATGCAATCGAGCAAAGTGCAAAGCCATGTCAGCGATTAAACTTTCTATTTCACTCGCGCGTTGTGTTCAACATTGATTCCTATTATTGTAAAATTAAAGTTGTTTTCCGTTTAAATCAAGTTTAGTTGTAGACTGTTTTAAAACTGTTGAGTCCATCGTCCAAGTATGTGCGGTGAGAGTTCTTATTGTTTTATTCCCTCGTGGAATTTAATCTCATATTATTATGGTTTAAGATAAAATTGTTGCTTTGTTGTGCTACCGCTGTATCAGCAGTATCTTCTATACTAATATATAAAGCTGAAGAGTTTGTTTTTACGCGCTAATCTCAGGAACTACAGGTCTTATTTGAAAAATTCTTTGTGTTAGATAGCCCATTTATCGAAAACCACGAGGAGAGGACCGTACACCACTAAAACCCCCCGGACACTCCTTCGATCCGCAGTTCATTATTACTACACCTTACAAATAATTTTACAAATCTAAGATTTATTTTCAGATGTTATTGCATTGCCAGTTCGCGTCTGTTTAAATCATGTTAACTGATTTGTAAACACTTTTATGTCTGTACTTAAATTCCGATTTAAATTGAAACAGACCGTTTAGAGAGACAGCTAACAAAGCATACTTTATGAATGATAAATATTAAGATACATACAAACATGCGTTAAGCTAAGGAGATGGTTTGTTCATATATATTTTTGAAAACAAAATTCAGATTGTGTTTTTAGACTTCCGTACCCAAAGGGTTAATACTCCGCAGTACCGTATTACCTAAGACTCCGTTGTACAACTGTCCGTCCGTACGTACATCTGTCTGTCACCAGGCTGTCTCATTAAGGCTGCCTGTCCACCGGAGCGGAGCGAGGCAATGGAGCGGAGAAACGGAGAAATATTAACTAATAGGATTTCTCAAAATCTCCGCTCATCTCCGCTCCTGCAATTCTATTGGTTAACATTCATCCGCTTCTCCGCTCCGCCACCCCGCTCCGCTCCGGTGGACAGGCAGCCTAACACTGGGGAAAATGTCACAAATTATGTGATTCCGTTGGTCCTATAACAACAAATACTAAAAACAGAATAACATAAATATTTATAACAAGTTTCCCGCACGCGGTTTCTCCCGCGTATCTCCCGCTTCCGTGGGAACTTTTCAATAGTGAAAGAATTTTTGAAATCGGCCCTGTAGTTTTTGAGTTTATTTATTACAAACACAAAAATACAAATTTTTCCTCTTAAAATATTAGTATAGACTATGTGCCTTTATCTACTGCTTAAGGAATATTATAAATACTTGTACAGTAACTAAAGACGCGTCTAAATGTTCAAGTTTTATTCAACAACTTTTTAAATAAAGTCGGTGAATAAAACTTGAATCTAGATGCCAACTCCAACTCCATTTAATATAAATTTGTTGTCTTGAGAGTAGTTTGTAAGCGATTCACTATTTCAAGAGGAAACGAACTTGTTATTGATATACTGTGCCGTGTGGTTTCCGGCTTAGAATAGATCACCCCATGTCTTCCCATGGGTGTCGTTAAAGGCGACTGAGGGACATAAATCGCTGATGGATGGGCAGCAGCATCTATTAGCTCAAAGTTTATATCTTACTGCGATCACCAATCCGTATGCCAAGCGTGGTGATTATGGCAATATCCCTCAACGATCCTGGCTTGCCAAGGTCTGTTAAGAAGAGGCCCACGTTCAGCAGTGGACGTAAACGGGCTGTTGATGATTGATATACTAAAAAAGAATCTAGAGGATATTGAAGAAAGATCCCTTTTAAAAATTAGTTTAGATTTTCATATTGTAAGCAACCTCATAGCTGGAAAACGATTGTGTTCTATGATATTGCGGCCGTAGCCTAATTGCTACGCCAACACCAACACCCTAGTAATTGGGATACGGTCGCAACTTACGCTCATGTGGTCGCAGGTTCGATCTCCACTCATTGCACTAGCGACGTGAACCCACTCGTATACTAGTAGTGGGAAAAACTCAGTAGGTATTCTCAAAAAAAAAACAGGATCCACAACTTAAAATGCTGTCTGAGTAGGGTTGACAACTTTTTTTGTTTTATATATATATATAGTAGTTTTTACAAAAAGTTGATAAATATATGCTACTTTTGGAAAATTCAGGCAAAAAAATAGTACACATTTATTTTAAATAATTTTTCCATGTGAATTTGTTATTACTCTTTGCTTCGGCCATCAAAGTTAAACACCATAAAAATTATTATAAGAGTCTAAGCATGCTAAATCCATATTAAAATAAATGAACAATAAATTGTTTTCATATGCCGCGCTAAGGGTGAAGTCTAAATTTTTGTGGTGAATTTTGGTATAGCAAAAAAATATAGTACTTTTTTATTTTTTTATATTATATAGTACATTTGACTGAAATATAGTACGATACTATATAATATAGTACGGGTGGCAACCCTGTGTCTGAGGCACGAAGAGTAATCCCTCAACATATTGACAGTCCCAAGTCTGTACATTTTGGTCCTACTTACTCATTTATCTAAGTACATCTCGGAATATGAGACTAAAGATGAAAGACGAAAAAGGGAGAGTACAAGAAGGAAAGATCTCCAGGTGAAACAAATGACTCATCTGAACATTGCAAAGCATAGTTCCTACCACAAGTCATTGAAACTGTTCAATAAACTTCCGACAGAAATTAAAGGTCTTGTATATAAAAGTGAGTTTCAGAGTAAGCTCAAACGGTTCTTGTTTAATAAGTGTCTATATTCCATTGATGAATTATAATTTAATAGCAATGGTTTTTTTTTTTATATTATTCTTATTATTATTGATATTGTGATTGTAATTTAATTTGGATAATTGTGATGACTTAAATATGGATTGACACTTAATTTAGATAATATTGTGATGATTTAAAAATAGATCGCATGTATGATTTTTAGGATATATTTAGTTGTAGAAATTCAGACACAATGTAAAAATTGTTGTTGAATAAATGAATTGAATTGAATTGAAAAACGTGTCGAACTTGGAATGAAATATATTACACACAAACATTTTTTGTCTGGCCTTGAATCACACGGAGCGACGTTCAAATGTAGTATCGCTATCTAAAGATCTGTCTTACTTCAAACAATTCACTTGTACAAAGACAAGAATAAGCATTTATAAAGTCGTTGAGTAAAACTTGAATCCAGATTCCAACTCCATTCAATATAAAGTTGAAGTCTTGTGAGTAAATTCACAATTTCAAGAGGGAACAAACTTGTTATTGAAATACCAAAATAGAATCTAGTAAGAGGAAATATTAGATGTTGTGAAAGAAAGTAAGACTAAGTGTGGTGATTCCGTGTATTTATACGGTATTGATATTCCTACTACTCGACACAAACTCATAAAAGGACCCTTTATTAATCATCATCATCATCATCATTCGCCCGTATATGGCCCACTGCTGAACATAGGCCTCCTCCCGAGGGGGGGTATTTGCCATAGTCACCACGCTTGGCAGGCGGGTTGATGACCGCAGTATTATGTTGTAGCACACAAGGAATCGCTGCTGCCCGTTCCTTGATATACGATAATTATAGATGATGTTTTAACAATCGGGACCAACAACTTAACGTGCTTTCTGACGCACGGAGGGTAGTCCCTCAAACAACCAGACCCGGAAAGAAATCTTAGACTATACACAAAGATTTCCTGTCCGGCGTGGGCATCGAACCCACGATATCCGAGATTTAAAGCGAGCCAAATACCGCTACACTACGAAGGTTGTTTTAATTATTAATAATAAATCATTATTTCAGACATGAACACATACATGAACCGTCTATATATTGCTTGGTGATGGGTTAGTAATAGAAAGTACTTATAGTTATTAGTATTGTTAAGTAGGAACACAAATACAGTTAAATTGCCTAAGCCCGCCCTCAAGGTTCCGTGTGGTAGCACTATAGGTACATCTACTAGTTTTTTATTTTAGTGCACCTATTAAAAACGTATCTTCCTGAAGTTATATATCGAAGGTGAAGCTAGTACTGATGTACAAAATTATTTATAAAGCTGAAAAGTTTGTTTGCTTGAACGCGCTAATCTCAGAAACTACTGCTCCAGCCCATTTATTGTTGTTATAGCTTACAACCTGGACCAATAGTTTCCGAGATTATAGACTATATTTTATTTAAAAGTTTCTAAATGAACGGGAGCTACGCGGGTGGAACCGCGAGCGGAAGTGTAGTGTGATTATAAATCTACGACCACCAACCCGACTGCCATACATGAGTTTTTTTTTTTAAATTATTATTAAAGCTTAGGTACCCATACATAGACTCAACTTGGCGTTATACACGAAACGGAGCGACTGTCACTCATACTGTACACGGCACAAGGATCAATTATAAATTATCTGGCATAGGTACCGAAAACACTAACTAAGTCCACCAAATTGAATTTATAATAAACTACCAGTTCTTTTTTTTTCGGACGGACATATTTAATTTGCCCTTAGGCTTTTGCTACTTCACTGGGCATAAATCGAGCAGAGCTCCAGCCTAGATAAATGGTTTGAACACTACAAACTAAGCAACCTGCGCAAGAGGGCGTCCCCTGTGGGACTTGGACCTTGTCTCAGGGCGGTCGCTGACGGTGAGATTGAGGGATTATGGCTTTTAGTTTCTTTAGGGGAGTTTTGTGCAACTGCCGCTCTACTTTACAGTTTGAGGGCCTCTCGGACTTCGGTCTACGAGGGCATCGGAAGGTTCTTAGCAAACTAAGGGTCGGGAGGGTAAACTGCCAGACAACATAATAACTACATAAAGTTTTAAGGCTCGCCTAAGACGCTGGTTGAACAAGCATTCTATAGTTATGACGAATTTATGACCTGTCGATAATATCACAATATTTAATGTGAAATCCTTACTAATATTATAAATGTGAAAGTAACTCTGTCTGTCTGTTACGCAATCACGTCTTAACTACTGAAGCGATTTAAATGAAATTTGGTACAGATATAGTCTAGAGCCTGAGAAAGAACATAGGCTATATTTTATTATGAATTTCCCACAGAAACGGGAGTTACGCGGGTGAAACCGCGCGCGGGAAGCTAGTATTATTATATTTCGTGTATTAACTGACACTATTTTCTATGATACTATAATGTATACAACTGACCTGTGTAATTAATATTATCAATTAATAAATAACATAGTCTAATAAAATAATTACTTATCAGGTGTACCGGACTCCATTACCTTTACCATCCTTTGAGCGAAGTTAATTTCCGGACACAAATCTTTTGAGCTGTAACTCGGTTTTCCTGACAGCACTGTCCCACCGGCGTGGCGGCGGTCGTGTTTATTATAACAGTTAAACGTAGAGTCAGTAGATCGATCTAAAGCTGACCCTACATTAGCCATGCCCAGAGTGTGTGTCAGTGTTAATTAACACTTTTTGATAGGCAAGTTACGAGTATAAAAGCCATGTTTATTATTGAATAAAATTTGACAAAAAATAATTGTCTTATCGGGTTATCAAATGGGTGAAGGCCGCTATTCCAGGGCTCATAGACTATCTATACAAAAAAAAAACTATTCGAATAGCTCTTTTTCTCTGTTTATTCTGGTGTATTTCCTGACTTGATGAAACATAGTAAGGTTATACCATTATTTAAATCCGGTGATAGTACTGATCCCTCGAATTTCCGACCTGTTTCTATATTGCCCACTCTGAGCAAAATTTTTGAAAAATTAATTCTTAGCCAATTGCTCAGACACTTTAATAAATTTAATCTATTACATAAAAAGCAGTTTGGGTTTACGAGGGGTTGCTCAACCATAGATGCGGGAACTGAATTGTTAAAAACGATATTCGCGGCCTGGGAAGATTCGAAGGAATCCTTAGGTATTTTCTGTGATCTGTCTAAGGCATTTGATTGCGTTCACCATGACACTCTGGTCAGGAAATTACACCGGTATGGCATTAGGAACCAGGCTCTCAATCTTCTGATTTCTTACATGGGCAGTAGAATTCAGAAGGTTGATATAAACGGTAAAATATCATCAGGCTCTGTTGTATCCATGGGCGTCCCGCAAGGCTCAATCCTGGGGCCATTTTTGTTTTTGGTGTATATAAATGACTTACCTTACTATGTAGGAAATAATCATGAGATAGTATTGTTTGCTGACGATACCTCCCTAACTTTTAAAATAAATAGACAGTTACGCAACTATGACGAAGTAAACAATGCAATCTCGAAGGTAGTCCATTGGTTTAATGCTAATAATTTACTTTTAAATGAAAACAAAACCAAAGTCATTAAATTTTCTACACCCAATGTAAAACAAATTGACACGAATGTAAAAATAAATGGTATTCGGTTGGAGCCAGTGGAGTCAACTGTTTTTTTGGGAATAACTATTGACTCCAAATTACAATGGGGCCCACATATTGCGAAACTGTCAGGGAAACTTAGCTCTGCGGCCTATGCTGTTAAAACATTGAGACGACTCACTGATGTGGATACTGCTAGAATGGTTTACTTTAGTTATTTTCATAGTGTAATGTCTTATGGGATTCTTCTATGGGGAAACTGTGCGGACATTGACACCATTTTTGTACTACAGAAAAGAGCTGTACGGTCCATATATAAACTTGGTCCGCGAGTTTCCCTACGGGAGAAATTCAAAGAGACTAATATTCTTACAGTCGCATCACAATATGTATATGAAAACCTTTTATATGTTCATAAGAATATTGATAGTTTTAAGAAAAAAAGCGACACTCATAATGTTAATACTAGAACTAAGCATAATCTCGTTTTACATGCTACACGTCTCCACAAAATAAGCAATTCTTTTATGGGGCAATGTATACGCTTCTACAACAAACTTCCTAGTAATGTTAGAGATCTGTCTATAAACAAGTTTAAACGATATGTGAAAGATAAATTATGTAAAAAAGCTTATTACAAAATTTCAGATTATGTCAATGACAAAACAGCTTGGGAATAGTGAGTTGCTCTAAAACAATACTGCTTTATTAATAATTGTAAAATCAAATTTATTTAAAAAGGATTCCTCTGAGTTTCTTGCCAGTTCTTCTCAGAGTTGCCACGTCCAGATCTGGTGGTAGTAAAAGAAAGGGACGCATCATAAGAACATGATTTAAAATATTTTAAATGTGTCTATATGAATAAAGAATTTTTGACTTTGACTTTGACTTTGACTCTTTAATCAATAATGTTTACTTCATTTATAAACCGTTTGAAATACAGTAACGATGCTCTTTCCTACAGTGCCCACTAATGTTTATTATTACTGACTAAAATAGTGTAGTACACTCCATCAAGACACGCTTTAATGCTTTGAAGAGCCATTTAGTTGGGAAATATTTATGTGATGGTTTGTTAATATAAATTTATATAGGGTTCATATTGTATTTATATGGATGAATAGATGAACGTTAATTTGCAGAATTGTAGTAAACGAATTGAAATTATATTTATTCAGCATAAGCTTTCAAGCATTTAGTACCAGGCAACTCAGGAAAAAAATCGAAAAAAAGTTTTTTTGTATGAGAACCTGGCCGATAATCATTATTTAAAAATATATGATCATTTAATAGTAAAAAACATCGTTCGAATTTCGAATTGGTCCCGATTGTTATAACATCGTCTATAATAATCGTATGTATATCACGGAACGGTCAGCAGCGTTTCATAATACTGCGGTCACCCACCCGCCTACCAATCGTGGTGACTATGGCCCTTACCCATACCCTTCCCTTGGAGGAAGCCCATGTTCAGCAGTAGACGTTATACGGGCTGATGATGATGATGATGATGACCAGTAGGCAACATGCGCTTGAATTTCGCGTAAATTTCGTGTAGATACTATTTCATTCGCTTAGGTACATTTAAATTCTGAACGTTGTGGTTAATAATACTTAGAATGCTATTATCTTAAATTTACTGCTAACCGTATTCTACTAGTAGGTATAAGGAGAGATCAGGTGCGTGGAGCTTGCGCTAAAGTAACTTAACAGGTAAATTGGAATTAAAGTAGGTACAGTCAACAAAAGAGACGGGTTTAGATATTGTGATACGCTTTTTAAAAATATACAGGGTTATTTGTAAAACACCAACATCTTAAGAGGCCATTGTACCCATAATTATGAACAACTTTTACTATGGGACAAAACCTGAAATCGCGAAAAAAATATCAACTGTTCACTACATTTATGTCAAAACAGCAGAGGTTTGTTTCGTTTTTCAAAAATTATTCTGTATAAACATGTAGAGTTTATGAGAATAGTTTACTATTATGTGCTTTTGTACACAGCTAGCAGCGAACTCTTCACCCATAAATAATTACCGGTTGTCGTAGTAATAGTGACATAATGTTTATCTAGGGAGCAAACAACTATTTTAAAGGCGAGAGTGTTTTTTTAATCCAGAGCGGAGCGAAGGATTCTAGAGTAGAATTCTTCTTAACTAGAATCCTGAGCGCAGCGAGGGATTAAAAGTATGTCACTCGAGCTTAAAATAATGTTGCTCCCGAGGTGGACACTCTACTTTTTATCACCCTCTATGAGAAAATAAGTAAGTGCAACTTATGAACAAGAATTTATTTACGTACAATGAAGAACCATAAGACATAATAATACTTTCACTTGAGGAAGACGCACTCATTTTTTATAATTCTAAAATCTGTATATGAATCAACTACGAACGAAAGCAGAATGCATTTAATTTCGCGCGTTGTTTATTTTTCATCAACTTTTTTTAAATTTGGCGCGTTCGCAGTTTTTCAGCCAGTCACATATTCAATACATTGTTCCCGCATGGTTTGTGATTCACCTCTTTGCTGATTGAAAAATTATTAACAATATCCACATTCCAAATTCAAATCAATTTTGGTCCCTGTTTACGAGGAATAAACTAGCTCTTTTTGAATTGATGTGATAAAAAACTATTTATTTAAATTATTTGATACTGGCGGTGTAAATCCGTGTAAACCTATCACTTTTGTTGACTGTAACTGAGCATCGTTCAAGGACTTTTTTTTTTTAAGAAATTACTTCAGTCGGTTGTTTACCTGTTCCCGTTTTAAAATTTTACCAACTAATAGTTGCCTACAGTTTTGCTCCATAGCGCTAGCTCTCGTGGGAATCTCTTTATAATTAATATTGATATAATGTCTCCTTTTAATGATGCTTTTAATTTTCGTTTAAATTGTCTGTTAATGACTACTTTACGTAGTATTTTTATTTAAGCAAATTTTACGTGTGTCTATGCGTTATCTAGGAAAGAAAAACCTTTTATTTTTTATGGCTTACTTTTATAAGTAGGTATTTATATTGCTACTTATAATTAGGTTACTTAAGTCCAACAGAACAGATTATCTTTGTTCTGTACTTAGTCCACAAGGCTGCTATGCTATTGCGATTTTGTAAGAACAAACTGGCCCTGGTGGAAAGCAATAGTGGACTTATATATTATAATTGTTTATTGCCGGTAGTACATATCTAATTATTTAAAATATACAAAAAGTGTTGCACGAGATCGGGACGGACGATTATCTCTTCATTTGTTTTTTCTGTATTTTTTTTTTAATTTTCCTTTCGCACGTTTTCGGTTGGCTCTATGGCTTGTATTTCTTTTTAAAATGTGATTTATTACTTTTTAAATGTGTTAATGGTTTTTTCATTAACATAAACTCATATAATACAATATTGGCGGCCGCACTCCAAAAACAAAAAGCGGTATAAATGTGTTCGAAGGGTCGCCGCCATGCCAGGTCATTGTTTGCATCAGTGTGGTCTCAGTTTCTGGTTTTATGTAAAATGGCGCATTGCTAAAACTTGAGAACTTGCTCGCGTAAGCCCTGCGTGGAAGCTTGTCTATACTAATATTATAAAAAGGAAAGATTTGATTATTTGTTTTTTGTTTTGAATAGGCTCCAAATCAACTTGACCGATTTGAAAAAACAGCGTTAGGAAGCTACACTATCCCCGCATAGCATAGGCTATATTTAATTATGAATGCTCCCACGGGTACGGGAGTTGTGCGGGTGGAACCGCGCAGTTTTCAATAAAATGTAGATCTTCTTCTTCTTCCTGCCCTTATCCCATATTACTTGGGGTCGGAGCAACACGTTTGTTTCTTCCATTCAGTCCTGTCACCCGTCACACTGTCACTAACTTCTTTTTCTTTCATATCACTCTTCACACAATCCATCTATCTTTGGCCTTCCTCTCCCTCTCCATCCATCTACATGTATACTTAAAACTCATTTAGTAACATGCGTTTTATCCATCCTCTTCACATGACCATACCAAGATAAGATTTGTGGACCATTGTTATAAAATAAGCAATATTTGATCTTTGTTTAATTAATAAATAATAATAATAACAAAAATAAAAGATTCCCTTTAATAAAATGTAGATATTTAACATTTTAATGAAAAAAACTAACAAGTAAATAAATGTATCAATTTTAAAATAACAACAATATAATATTAAAACATAATTAATCTCTTTTCATTGCAGAAGATTAATGTTATCATTTTCTAAGTAATAGAAATCTATTAATTAATTTGTTACAACTAAGCTTATAGCTTTAAGTTTGTTTATTGTGTATGCTTTCTGTAAAAGAAATTCAATTATAATCATTTTGCTTCGATAAAACAGTTTTCATATTTTCCAAATATTTGTTGGACCATTTAATTTTAACTTCATCAATCATCTTAATGAAGTTTTAAAGGCTTTTGTTCAGGCTTATTTACTAATTAGTTTATACTAGCCGCCCACGCTAATTTCAAAAATTAACTTATCTCTCAAATGATTTATAAATTGTATAATTCGGTATATTTTACAACTTCTAATCTTGGAGCATCTATCATTTTGTACAAGAACCGACGCCCAGTTCGGTACAATGCAAATCAGCTGATTTAGGCACGGTCTGATGTCTTTCAAAGAAGTATAAGTATGTAACTATAAGTAGTTACATAACTACAATAGTAAAACAAGTGGTACCGCAAAGTTTTTTATAGATATTTATATGACCATTAATATTGTAGAACATATTTTGTTAGGTATATCATTTATAGTTTTCGCAGCGCATGCGATAAAAGACAATTTATGCCATTTCCTTGGTTTACATTAAGAAGTTCTTGTTAGGATTACTAATCGTTTCTAGTAAAAATATAGCCTATGTTACTCAGGAATAATGTAGCATTCTAGGTATTATCGAAATCTGTTCAGTAGTTTTTGAGATTATTCGAAACAAAAATACAATCTTTTCCTCTTTATAATATTAGTATAGATAATACTGCGGTCACCCGGCTGACAATCGTGGTGATTATGGCATAAGCCCTCTCTTGGGAGAAGGCTCATGTTCAGCAGTGTTCGTTATATGGACTGATGATTGCAATATGATGCTGCACCGTCAAAACCGAAATCCGCCTCATGTTGTGCGTTGTCTGTAAATAAATTAGTCACGGTTGTGTTATATGTATATATGTTACGGCTAATAGCCGAAGTGCGGCTACACCTAGTTTTAGCCGGCTACAACTAGGTGCAGTCGGCCACATGCGTTTATAAGTCCCTGTTCGACTCCATTGGTTTAGGTTTAGGTTATTTTTTTTTAACCACCCCAATACCTTTTTGTCTCTTGCATAGGTATTGTTTAATTTAGAGTTAACTTAGAGGAACTTATAGGAACTTATTAAGGTTGACCTAAGTTTAACCGCAAGTTGTCGGCTGCACCTAGTTGTAGCCGGCTAAAACTAGGTGTAGCCGCACTTCGGCTACTAGCAGTAACATATGCTTATTATTCTTTAATAGAGAACATTAATAAAAATAGTTTAAAGAGTCATAAATTCTTGCTGAGCTTAATTTTGCATATTGTCACGATATTAATTCCCGGTTATGAGTGCAATATTCAAATTTTAACGTGACTCAATGGATGGTGATGTCTGGAATATGAATATGGAGGTAATACCAGCTGCCAGTGAGATTAAAGGTTTCCTGGCTATATACGATGAAGCGTTTAAGATGTCAATTTTTGATCTGCAGTTCCTTGATTTGACATAAATTCAGAAATTTTGTTTTTTCATCAAAATTCACGTTAGCGATATCATATTATGCATTTCACAGCTTCAAAACATTTTCTAAAACGGCTACACAGAAGAATGTTATTCTATTATCTATGCACAGCATAGGAAAAAAGCTCCGACATTGAATAAGAAGTGAAGCATAAAGAATAAAAGAAATTTATCGCCACTGGTCACTCTCACAATTCAATTTCACAACCATTCAGTAGTTTTTGGCAAAAATTTTGAAGTTAACCTCGCTTGAGGCAACGGCTTCTTCAAATTCAGTTTGTATCATCCAATCCCATATTTTTGAGAGAACCATTTTTTGGATAGGAAATTGGACAAACTTTTATTTTTTGGATGACTAAACTTTTTAACAGTTTTGGTTTCTATGTTAGAACTGGCGAGAACGAAAAATCTAAAAATCTAAACAGTTAATTTTATTTTAGAAGTTGTCGTTGATATATCTTGCAAGTTGCCTCAATATGAACTTGTTAGTAAGAAATCCATCATATTTGTCACGTAATGTTTGGCTCAAATTAGGCCTCCCCATTTATTCTCATGAGTTTCATAGACTAAGGAAGGACTAAACACCTAATGAATAAGCGGCAGCACCTATCACCTCAAGGTTATTAACTGTGATGCCTGCCAAACGTGGTGTTTATGTCAATATTCCTAAAGGCTGGTCAAGATCTAAAAAAGGAGGCACATATCTGGTGGACCTAAACAGACTACTGAATAAGGAGAAGTTAAATAAACCGGAGCTGATTTTATTTTTCTTTTCTTTCTTTTTAAAAAGACAACTCCCGCACTAGGGAAATAAATCCCTGTGTCGCGGGGAACTTTACAAACATTCATATCACGGACACTAAGAACACCCAGACTCAGAACAACTATTTGTGGTTCAACCAAATAATTGTCCCGGGTGGGAATCGAACCCAGAACACCAGGTCTCAGAAGCAACTATCATAACCACTGAGCCACCGGTGCAGTCGTGACCGGTTCATTGGCATTTGTTGATTAACAACAAATGCCAATGAACACTTTAAATTATATACTTAAGTTTCTTTTCATAATTATTTTAATAATAAGGGAGTTATAATCCTACTCTGCAATAATTGCTTAAGTGGTATTTTGGATTTAGCTAAAGCACTCTAATTTTTTACTCGACTGCTAAAATTAAAAGTAAAAAACAAAGTCAAAGCAGAAGTCATTTTCGTCTATTTTCACAAGTTGGTTACCTTACACTCAATATTTTTTAGAGAAATATAGTGAAGTAAATAATAAAGATAACGAAATTTCAGAGAATTCAAGTATATTCTTTTCAAACGTCACTCAAAGAGAAAGGTATAATTATGAACTGTTTTGAATTTAGTTTTTTAATATAAGAAATGAAAGTTGCAATATTGTTTTACGGTTTATATTTTTGTTCTTTATTAAATTTTGTTCTTTATTTTTTGAATGATAATGATGAAGCACATTTTGAATGATGTTATTGCTGTTCTTTTATTGACTAATTCATTCAAAAGGCATTTGAAATTTACTTAGGGAGATAATAAAATTAAGATTATAAGAAATAGTAAAATTAAAAAGGAATATCTACATTTCCTTTCTATTATTAAGTTTCTTCAAATCTAATAGATGCAATATATTATTCTCTTAAATTCTACCCTATCAGATGTTCTTACTTTTATTCCATTATAATTTTCTTCACACGATCTACCTATCTTTATTTTGGTCTCCCTAATCCATTAAAAGTATATAGGTAAATAAATGAAAATGATTTTTTAAATATCGTCTACGTTCGGGTGATTTTTGGTCATGTAATTTTAAAACCAATCATTTTCTTGTTTCAGATAACTTTCAAAACATGAAAAACTGAGTCAAGATACAACCATGGAGTCATCCGAAGACGATTTCATTAGCATTTGCCTCAACTTGACATCTGAAGAAGCACTGATCGGTTGCAACTACAGCACAGAATACGAAAACGGAGAACTCCTTGAAAAAGTCGTTTCTAGAGTTGTGCCAATATTCTTTGGATTTATCGGGATAGTAGGATTGGTTGGCAATGCTTTAGTCGTTTTAGTCGTCGCCGCAAACCCTGGCATGAGATCCACAACGAACCTTCTTATCATAAATCTTGCTGTAGCTGATCTCTTGTTTGTCATTTTCTGCGTCCCTTTTACTGCTACTGACTATGTCATGCCTCGATGGCCCTTCGGTGATTGGTGGTGCAAAGTTGTACAATACTTCATCGTGGTCACTGCCCATGCGTCGGTCTATACCCTTGTTTTAATGTCTCTGGATAGATATATGGCTGTAGTCCATCCCATTGCTTCAATGTCCATACGAACAGAGAGGAACGCTTTGTTGGCAATTGCTTGCATATGGGTAGTGATTTTGACCACCGCTATACCAGTGGGCATCTGCCATGGGGAGCGAGAATACTCATATTTCCATAGAAACCATTCTTCCTGCGTCTTTTTGGAAGAGCAGGGCTACTCAAAGTTGGGTTTCCAAATGTCTTTTTTCTTGTCTTCATATGTGATTCCTTTAGCTTTGATTTGTGTTTTGTATATGTGTATGTTGACGAGATTGTGGAGGAGTGCTCCAGGGGGTAGGGTGTCGGCGGAGAGTAGAAGGGGGAGGAAGAAGGTCACAAGGATGGTGGTCGTCGTGGTTGTAGTGTTTGCGGTGTGCTGGTGCCCTATTCAGGTGAGAAACACTGATTTGTTTTTTTGTTTTTAGACCTCAAACAATACCTTTTCGATAATGATGCAAGTTTTACCCAATTTCAAGATAGTAAGGTAAAATTGTTTAACGTTGCTTTATACATCATCATTATTGTTTGCTAGAACTCGCTGCTCGCACTCGATAGCTCATTTATCGAGGAAGGCTTAAAGTGCTATATTCTAGTGAACCATAGTGCCTAATTATAAAACAAGACCTTTCATTTGATAACCATATTGAGTAAGTAGTTATAAAATATATATATTCCATTTTTTGTCGGCAGCGATCTTGCACCGATTTTTATCAAACATAGCTAAGAACACTTCCGACTAATTCACCTTTCAAACAACAAAAACAAACTCAAAATCGGTTCATCCGTTCGGTGGCTACGATGCCACAGACACACACACACACACACAGACACGTCAAACTAATAACACCACTTTGTTTTTGCGTCGAGGGTTAAAAAAAACTGGTCAGTTAGGTAAACATCAAAAACACTTTAGATTAAAGTAAAACATTATCACATTTTCGTAAGCCGTCAAAATTGTTTCCATTACTCATAACCATAACAATTATTATTAATGTTAATGTAGCTTTCTGTTGCCTAATTATCATGAAAATGAACAAAGACTAATGATCTCATCATTATAATTACAGGACTACGAATGTGTGGGTTTTCATTTCGCGTTCATAATTACAAACCGTGTAGTTTCGGTCTTAGAACACCCCATATTTTCCCATGGGTGTCGTAAGAGACGCCCACAACTGAGGGACATACGCCTGATGGATGGTCATTAGCAACTATCAACTTAAGTAAATTACTTTATTACTGCAATCGTCAATCCGCCTTTGGTATGCGCATGGTGATTTTGGCTTTCCAAGATCTGTTAAGAGATGAAAACGGGCCGTTGAAGTGTACTAAATTTTACCTAATCACGGTTAGAGATTTTATACAGAACAGAATACAGAAAAACATAGCGTATTCAAGGCTTAATTAAAATATATTTTAGTAAAAAAAGCGTATTATACCCTAGGTGAATATTTCAATGACCATTTTTAGTTAATGTGTACCTAGGTATATGTCAAGGAAAATAATTGTTAAATAATTAATAAATCTGTATTATAACTGTAAAAATTTGCACGCCGAAAAGCTAATATGGACTGTATTTTTGTAAGAACTCTTTGAACACATATTTATGCGAATAAATTATTTGATTTGATTTCTTTTAACATCAAATATTATTTGGTGGATTCATGTTTATTTCACTTTCTACAGTTCGGTAAAAGTGTTACACGAGGAGTTTCCATTTATGTATAGCTTGTGAGAGGAGACTACGCTCTTCCGAGGTATTTACCACAAAGTTAGAGTTACAAGCTAGACATTTTTATATTAACTAGACATGCTGGATAAAGTATTAAGATACATGCAATATACAAACAAAAATAAAGAAGTCAAACAAAGTTACAATAATCACCTTTGGGTGGGATGCGCACTAAGCGCATACAATATGTTATGTAGGTAAGTAGGTATGTGTGTAATTGTGTATGTGAGTGTGTAAGAGTGAGATGGAATGATTGTCTGATTGAGTGCTTGTAATTTATTTTTTAATAAGAAGAAGCTGGCAATATGCAATTGTAATCAAAATTCTTCAAAACATTTCAAGATTTGAGTTATAGCAGACCACAAATAGTATTAAAATAATTATATTATACATCTGATTAAAATAAACTGACTGATTCTTTATGAGTTCTATTTCCTGGCCATAGATTTAAACAAGGACTGTTGTGTGAGTAGTAAATGGAGTAAACAATATTGTTGTCTGGTGTTGTATCGGCATGTATCGTTTGCCTGTCTAGTATTAACATACAACTCTATTATTATTCTTTCCCCTCGCCACCAATTACTGCCTATATAATAATTAAAAAATAAGTGTAATTAATATTATTTTAAATTACCCTCTAAATTGGGTTTCACGCAAAGTTCATAAACAAAGGTAATATACAAAATATATACAGGGTTATTTTTAAAACACCAACAACAACCTTTCAGGGGGTGAAAGGTTGTTGAAAAAAATCACATATTCCATACATTTTGTCGAGGTAAGTGAACACAAATGTATGGAACAGCTGATTTTTTTTTCGCGATTTCAATGTTGGTCCCATAGTAAAAGTTGTTTATAGTCATCAGTACTTTCACCCCCTGAAAGGTTGTTGGTGTTTTAAAAATAACCCTGTATAATCCCAATTATTAAAGTTAATTGCATTATCTATTATCGCATAATAAATAATAATAATGTTTATTGGCATAAAAACATAAAGTTTACAATATTTGTGAAGTCCCTGACCCCCGAGCTAGGTGAAATACCTGTGTACAGGAGCCAGTGCCCTCTCTGGTGTAAAGGTACATTACTTCTTCGACAATAATTTGATTCTTATTACTACTTAGTTTCTAAATGCACTAAACTAATAACAATGAAACATAGCCGGTCTAAATTTAATGATCAAGATACACTACTAAAACTTTATGTTCAGCCTTTAGAAATCAAAAGCATATTTTTTGGCAGTTTATCTCTATAAAATAACCCACTCTATTATAGATTCACCCGACTTGCTTGCTTAATTGTTGTTCCAGCGGGATTCTGTACTTATTTAGAGTCACAGCTGTAGTCTGAATTTGAACGCTGTTACGCTTAGCCCCTCAGAAAAGATTATCTATGTTCTGTGCTTAGTCCACAAGGCTACCTTAACATTAAATTTAGTGAAATTTATCTTTCTTGCTTTGGAAATTCATAAAATTTCGTACCTTTTGACCAGGTTGGCTCGTCAATATAACGAAATGGCGAAGAGCAATCACAAAGTTATTGTCATTTTTGACCAAAATATTTGTAAATATATCACTGTGATTATGGACACCTCTATTTTGGTTTCAGTGCGGATCCTTCAGGCTCTTAACTCAAAGCATACCAGTGTTCAAATCAGTTTTTTGGGTTCTTAATTTTTTTTATTACTTTTCTATTTTGTTTGTTTTTACTGATCATTGTTACTATATTTATTTATTTAGTGAAATTAAATAGTTTATTAGTAATTAAGACGAAAAATTCGCGCTTGTTACACTTTATTTACAACGCATAACACATTTAAGTACATTTTTTTGATATACTTAATTAAGAACAATATTTAAAACATTATATACAGCCTAGGTCTTTAGGAAATGGTTATATGGATAGTTTCTGTAGTATGCACATAGTATTATGTTACAGTCTAGGTCTTAATGTTTAGTTTTTAAGATATTTATTATATTCTGAGTGTAATATGGTTTGTGCATGAAATAAAATATCTATACATATATTTAAAAGCGCACAGCTAAATCCACTGGGTCTATAACCATGATATTTTATCCAACCATGAAGTTCACTCTCATCAAAGAGATCATCATTGAACGAACCCAACTGCAATATGGAGTTAATCCCATATACGACTTCATAGAAAGTTAGGTTTAATCATCTGAAACTTGGCGCGTGCTCTTAAGATTAATATCATTAATTACACCCATTATGATGGTAACGAGAGAATATATTTCGCTTTTGTCAGTTAATGACTTATGGTTAAACGACATTTTGTTGCATGAAATGTGGCTTTTATATAGATATATCACTAGCACCCCAGCTTCGCACGGGTGAAATGCTGATGTCATCATCATCATCATCAACAGCCCGTATAACGTCCACTGCTGAACATAGTCCTCCTCCCGAGGGAGGGTACTTGCCATATTCACTACGCTTGGCAAGCGGATTGGTGACCGCAATATTATGTTGTACCACACAAGGAAACGCTGCTGCCCGTTCCTTGATATACGATTATTATAGATGATGTTTTAACAATCGGGACCAACGGCTTAACGTGCTTTCCGAGGCACGGAGTGTAGTCCCTTAACCAACTAGACCCGGAAATAAATTTTAGAATTTACACAAAGATTTCTTGCCCGGCGATCTGATGTATTATACATTTTATAAACCTTTCTCATGAATCACTCTATCTTAAAAAACACACCAATACCCGTTACGTACTTAGTTTTAAAGATCTAACCATACATAGGGACATACAGGCAGCGGGAAGCGACTTTGTTTTATATTATGTAGTGATCCGAGGTGAAGATTTTGGCATAGACTTTGGTGACCGCAGTATTGTGTTGTAACACAAAGAAACACAGCTGGCCCTTTCCCTGATATACGATAGTTATAGATCCTTTATTCCCGTTGTCCCCGTACACCGTGTCCCCGTCTTACGGGGACAGCGGTACTTCAATTAAATATTTAAAAAAACTTGCCTATGTCCCCGTACACTGTCAAATAGATCAACTTATTAGTTAGTTGATAAACTAATGAGATTTTGGGTGGTTAAAAAAAACCTAAACCAATGTAGTGTATGTTCAACCAAAGTTGTAAATTTAACGTTTACTTCCCGTTGTCCCAGTTAGCGGAATGTACGTTATGGGGACAAGTGGGAATAAATTTAATCACGTCCCGCTGTCCCCGTGACGGCGATATGCCATACAGGGACAACGGAAATATACTTTATAGATTATTAACTTATAACAATCGGGACCATCGGCTAATCATCAGTTGTCCTGTTCGTTGTCACTAGTACCATTAACAGTTCCATGATGGAAATATTGATGTTTTTTTTTAATAGCTAGTTCCATTTTCAAAGAATCCGCCGGTTACATCGTGTTTCGTTGCAAATCCACGTGTGTCACTCATGACGTGTGGCAAATGTCATGTGTCAACTGTCACGTTGTAAATTGACATTACTAAACACGAATCATAAATGAAAATATAAATATTTGTTTTTACATCCTTAAGAAATGTCACAAGTGCCTAAAATAATTGAGTGAAACTAGTGATAAAAATTCAACATTAGTTAAATTATTTTCAGATTCTTTGAAAATGGAACTAGTGATTAAAAAAACATCAATAGTTCCATCATGGAACTGTTAATGGTACTAGTGGCAACAAACGATAAAAAATGGTCAACATTAGTTCCATTATTTTCAGATTCTTTGAAAATGGAACTAGAATTAAAAAAACATCAATAGTTCCATCATGGAACTGTTAATGGTACTAGTGGCAACAAACGATAAAAAATGGTCAACATTAGTTCCATTATTTTCAGATTCTTTGAAAATGGAACTAGTGATTAAAAAAACCATCAATAGTACCATCATGGAACTATTAATGTTACTAGTGACAACGAACCTGTTGTCCAAGGCAAGGAAGGTAGGTCCCTCAACTAACGAGACCTGGAAAGAAATCTTAGAATATACACAAAGATTTCTTGTCCGGCGTGGGAATCGGAGTCAAAACTTTCATTGTCTATATATTATGCATAAATATAAAGTAACATGTCTTGACTGACTGATTCAACACCGAGACAAAACTACTGAAGCTGGACACGTGATATTGTGATATTTGGACCGTGGCTTCATTTTGTAACTTATTGGTCCACTAAAAAAGGGTTTTGTAAAATAGTTTTTTTTTTTTTTTAAAAAACTATTTTAATAAAAAAAAAAAAAAAAAAAAATTCCGAATTTTCAATTGCCAATAACTTGAAAGGTATTGGGTTTTTTAAAAAACTTTATAGAATTAGTATTCTTGTTATCCCCTCGTGCTAAGCTAAAATGCTTGTATTACAAGTGGGCTCACGTCAGTAGTGCAATGGGTGGGGATCGAACCGGTGACCACATGATCACAAGTCCGATCCCCTAGCCATTGGGCTACGGCCGCTTATAAATCATAAAGCTCCTACGGGGATGACAGTTGGGGTCACACGGGTGAAACTGCGCGCGGGAAGTTAGTTAGTTTTATAAAATCCTTATTAGTGCAGTCATTGAAGCGTTGTTGGTGCGTCTTTTTTACTGTTAACCGATTTGCATGAAATTTTGGAATTAGTTTCATCTTACCCTTAACTTCAAAAGTGAAGATGGTCTGAACTCCGCACCCACCCTGGGGGAGGTTGCCACCCATTCTCGTTGGTGTATTTTTTTTTCAAAATAACCTAATTTCAAGAAAAAAATATTCTATAAAGTTTTTTAAAAAACCCAATACCTTTCAAGTTATTGGCAATTGAAAATTCGGAATTTTTCACGTTTTTCATCGGTTTTTTGCAAATATCTCCAAAAATATTCATTTTAACGAAAATTTTATGATGAACAAATTGTAGCAGGTAAAAAACTGAACAAATTAGTTTTTTATAAAGTGTTCTAAGTGCAATATTAAGCTAGATATTAAAGATCTAAGCCGTTTTTTATTTTGTCTGATATTTAATCGATGTATTCAATGCCATCTAGCGGCGAGCAGTTACATTTAATGCTTTCTAATGAAATAGAGTTTTGTAGTGCTTGAAATAAGCTTTCAAATGAGCACTGTTAAAAGTCTTTTGCACGTAAAATGAGTGAGCTGGAATGCAAATTAGAGGAACATCTGATGGTTTTTTCTTAAAAATCAATGGGTTTCATAAGTGCCATTTCCACCAAAATTAAAATTAATCGTATTCCGTCTAGAATTAACTTTAATATAAAGAGTTTGACGGAATCTAGCAGTTTGGCTGCTTTAGAACAAATATTTTTCAAAAAAATCACGATTTTAAGAAAAGAAAAAAAAGAATTTCTACAAAAACCACATTTTTTTCATGATGAATGATACGTATAAAAGTATAAGGTAAAAAATGTAAGTCATTTTCTGCCAAAATAAAAATATTTTTTATTTTTTCTGTAACACAAAAATTGACGAAGATGCTTGTTTAAAGAGCGCGCGGCAGCGCAATCACAGTCTCTCTCCAGCCCTTTGACCCTTCCCCGTTTTAAAATAAAAGATTTTTCACTATATATTGTAATCTAAAGTTGTAGCTCTTTTAATTACATTCAGATGTTCCTCTTATTTGCATTACAGCTCACTAATTTTACGTGCAATAGACTTTTAACAGTGCTCATTTTAAAGTTTATTTCAAGCACCACAAAACCCTATTTCATTAGAATGCATTCAATACAAAATAAAAAATGGCTTTGATCTTTAATATCTAGCTTAATATTGCACTTAGAACACTTTATTAAAAACTGATTTGTTCAGTTTTTTACCTGCTACAATTTGTTCATCATAAAATTTTCGTTAAAATGAATATTTTTGGAGATATTTGCAAAAAACCGATGAAAAACGTGAAAAATTCTGAATTTTCAATTGCCAATAACTTGAAAGGTATTGGGTTTTTTAAAAAACGTTATAGAACATTTTGTTCTTGAAATTAGGTTATTTTGAAAAAAAATACACCAACGAGAAGGGGTGGCAACCTCCCCCAGGTTGGGTGCGGAGTTCAGATCATCTTCACTTTTGAAGTTAAGGGTAAGATGAAACTAATTCCAAAACTTCATGCAAATCGGTTCACAGTAAAAAAAATCGGAGGAAAAGAAAACACCCTATTTTTCGCTTCAATGACTGCACTATATTAAATATGCCCTAAAACTACTACTTTTATATTTTATTTTATTAAATATTAGCTTACGTTTGACCATAATCTCACTTGATGGAAGGCGACGATAAGGCCTAAGATGATACATGCTTGCCTAGAAAGTGTCTGTTCACTTTAGTCATAAAGATGTCCAGATTATAGCGTTCCGGGTTATCTGACCCCGGCAGAGAATAACATAGGTTTTATTTAATTATGAAGTTCCCAAGGGAGCTGGAGCTAAGCGGGTGAATCCACGCGGAAAGATAGTATCTAAATAAAAAAAACACTTTTGTATTTATGTTTTACGTGAGTATATTTATTATTGTATATTTTCTGTAACAAATTAAATGAAAGGATATAATTTATTTTCCTTAGCTGATTGAATGAAATCGTAAATGTTTGTTTAAAAACGTCTGAGCCTCAAGATTTAAGAAAATAATTTACCTTAATTTGGAATTGTAATGTTAAGGTAACGGTAAGCATATCGCTTAACTGAAGTGAATACTGCTACGTTTAAATAATTCTGTATAAGTCTTGCTTTCAGTCTCGACTTTAATAAAAAATTTTTTTCATATTTTGGCGAAACTCCCCGAACGTATTAACACTAACGTAATCGGTAATCCCTCTATAAAGAAACGCCAAATATATTTTGGAAGCACTTTATTATGGTTTAAATATGAAAGAAAGAGAGAAAATTGTCAGGAACTACGGGTCTGTTAAAAAAAAACACTTTTAGTATTCAATAGCCTATTTGTCAAGAAAAGCTATAGCTTATATTTTATTATGAAGTTCTTATGAAAAAGGTAGTAACGTGGGTTAAATCGCAGGATGAAGCTAGAAAGAAACAGAAATAAACTCCGTTACCCGACGATCTTTCCCCGATAAAAACCAGTTAGGTACTTCCTTTCAAACTATCCATGAGCCTAATTGCTAAAGAAATTATTCACCTGCTTAAAACATTTTCAGCTAGTTACCAGGCTTTTAAGAGTTCTTATTTTTAAAGGATTTTGTATTAGGTAATCAGGTTTCCGAGGGAAACATCTGTCTCTTTTGCGAGCAGTATAATTCTATTCAGATTAAATCTTAGTATTTTATTCAAATAACATTCTGTCGGTAGGTATTGTGTTCGGATAAATGGGCCACAGTAAGTGTGGCCTAGGAGATCCCGCGATGCCATATTAGCCGCGGGTGCCATCGGGGGGCCGGATTGCTTCGTACCCAGCCCCCGCCAACGGCGGATCGAAGGAGTGTCCGGGGGGTTATAGTGGTGTAGGGTCCTCTCCTCGTGGTATGAGTTTAGCATACCACGCTATGGAGATGGCGAGTCCCACATATGCCACCGCCAGCGCGCGAATACGCTGCGGCGGCGGTGGGAATGCGAAAATGCGTTTACAAAGGACAACAAAAATAAAAAAACAAGGTAATGTGTTTGTATTGATTTTAATTAATCAATTTAAACAAATCAGCTCAATGGCCATACTGTTTCTAAGGAGTAGGTTCCTCTTTGAAAACTATAGGTATATCTTAAACTATCTTTTGATATTCATGACTTCCAAACGATAACGTACATTCCTTTACAAGATAACGCCTGTACACGACAGCCCATCGGATCCGGTATTACGTCGCCAACACAAAGCAAACTGAGACTTTGAACATCTCACTATGAACCGAAAAATGGTTGGCAAATCCTTAAAGCCAATTACTACATATAATTCGGATACTTTCATGTTTATTAAATATTAAAGGTATATTTAAAACTGACGGCCGATGGAGCGGAAATGTTCTCGAGTGGAGACCACGAACTGGCAAGCGCAGCGTAACACGACCGCCTGCACGATGGACCGACGACCTCATAAAGGTAGCGGGGAGTCGGTGATCGATGGGGGAGGCCTATGTTCAGCAGTGGTCTACAGTCTGATGATGATGATGACGAAAAAACAGAATAGTATCTGGTTTAAAATAGACTACTCCATATCTTGCCATGGGTGTCGTAAAAGACGACTAAGTAACAAACAATTTGTGGATGGACAGTAGTTTCTTATCATCTTACTGCAATCTCCAATCCATTTGCCAAGCATGGTGATTAGGTATATTACCTAATCCATGACCCAGGCTTGCCAAGTTTGCCAAGTTTGCAAAGCAGTAGACGTAGACTGGCTGTTGTAGAAGATTGAAGAATAGAAGGTTGGGATGTATGTTACATGAATCATGCAAAAACTGCAATTTGAATTGGAATAAATTAAACATAGGATATAAAAAGCTCTGAATAATAATAGCCATGGCATCTTACACTTCATTGCCATAATGTTTTTTTTTTTTTAGATATATCCATAAAAAAGAAATTCGAGTAACAACATATGAAAAGATTTCCATAGGAACTGAATAATAAAAACACCTTTATGGGTAAAAGGTGCGATCTTTTACCCATAAAGGTATTTTTATTATTCAGTCTCTATGGAAATCTTTTCGGACTGGCTGCTGGCAATCATGCCCGCTGGAGATCGATGTGGACGAGCCTTTCAGCAATGTAAATTTTAAGGCTGAACATAATGTGCTCTTTTTATTAAGCTCAATATATTATACTTGAGCCTAATTGAAAACAGTTAGATTTATTTATTTAGATAAAAATCACTTGGGATAAAAGTACGATCTCCGTAATCTGGAAAAGCTGGTAAATAGTCTTTATTTATGTATTGTATCTCGAGTTTTAAGAATAAAAAGAGCTTTGTGCTTATTTTATTCATAACTTTAAATAAATATAAAGACTTAAATATAATTATTGAGAAAAAGAATATACCGAAAACATAATAATATAAAAGTAAACGTAATAAGTAAACTTCAAGAAAATTTATCGAAATATAGACTCTAAATTTGTCACACGGCATTAGTAATGGTCAAAATAAACGAGACAACTCAGTGGCTGTGCAACGTGATAAGTGCTTTTTTCAGCCAACCCAATTCTTTGAAACCACTTTTTTTGCGACGATGCTTTTGCTACTTCACCGGGCATAAAGGCGAACAGTGCTCTAGCCTTAATAAATGGTTCAAAAACTGCAAACTAAGCAACCAGCGCAAGCAGGCACCGCGATCGCTATAAGCCGAGGTCCAAGCCCCACAGGGGGTGGGGCTTGGACCTCGGCTCATAGCGGTCGCTGGCGATGAGATTGAGGGATTATGACTTTTAATCTGAAACCTCGGCCAAGGCTGGATCCTCTGGACGATGATGTTTGAACCGTTACTTTTAATCTCCTTCCAGCTGCTTTCTCCACCGCTTTTGTGGCTAAGTTTAGTTGCCACCGTGCTATATCTTCTGGAAAACCTATGCCTACCTTTAGTCAAGCTAAAATATTCTCCGTAACCGAGTAGCTTAATACTCGAAAATCACGGGTTTTATCCTTAACTGGATAATTCTGTGACCAAAATCAAAGGTTATTTTCGTGGCTAAGTTTTTTGAAGAACTTCTCTCGTGTTTTGTGGAACAAGTTGAAGCGAGTCTTTAATAAAGCCAATTGATTTCGAATAATATCATTTTTCTTCAAGGTGTATTTAAGAATCAGAATAGTTTCTGATTTAGAATAACTATAATATTATATAATCATATACCAGGATACATTTAAGTTGTATCGTTGTCTTCGAAAACGGCCTTTTCAGGGAGATCTTCGTCCCTACGAGTATATTCAGCAGCGTTATACAGTCTCCTGATCATTGTTCACTAACATTACTCAGACTTAAATCCAGGCAATTCTCTCCAGAATTTTAAAGACTATAATGGCTAAAAATATTTTTTGTTACTTACAAAGTACACGCTAGAAATGAAAAATGGGAAGTTATTTGTATTTTAATTTATTTAGTGAGTAATTTTAGGGCTTTACCGAATTCTTGAAGATATTTTTTAAAGGCAAGATGAACTTCGAGGCTTTACTTAACAAATTACCATGTTGGTTTGGGGTTCAGTTTGTTTAATTTTGAGGGTTTATCTTGAAATAAATATTGTGTACAAAAAACAATGCATGATTCAGATAAAGCCATTAGTCTTAACTGTTTTTATAAATGCTTAAACTAATAAGGCTGGAGCCGTACTTAGCTTTATGCCCGGTGAAGTAGCCAAAACCATGCGGCTGACTGAAATGTCCGTCCGAAAAAACCTTGACTGTTATAACATTATATTCGATTACTGTGTATCAATAAACATCTACTACTTAAATCTAAATACTATAGAAGTAACGATACTGGTTTACAGCCTAGCTGCTAACCGTGATGACAGTAGTGGAAGATCAGGACAACGGATGTCATACCAAGTACAGTGCAGGACAAGTTCTGGAAACGGAGTCATCAGAGATGTAACTCATATAGATATGATCATAATTTTGAAGCATTCGGAATAAAGTGCCAGTTAACGATAAAGGCACACACGACGAATGATTCTGATGTATAATGGATCCAACTATATGCTTCTCAGTTCTAGAACTAGAAGTCACATTCTAAGGCAATAAAGAGCTCTATAAGTAAACCTTTAATATTGGAGTCGGTGTTTCCCAACGTTGACTTCACTTTAAAGATGCCTAGGCGTTGTTATAATAATAGGGTAACTTTGTATCCAGCAGAATTAACATTTAATGAAAAACGTGACTTCAATTTACCACGCGCAGACAGCGGCCGCCATCGGGTTCATTGCGTTGTTCCGACTGTTCTGAATCGAAGTCGATGCCAGATAAAATTCCTTAGGAAAATGCTCATCATCATCATCAGCCCGTATAACGTCCACTGCTGAACTTGGGCCTCCTCCCGAGGGAGAGTATTTGCTATAGTCACCACGCTTGGCAGGCGGGTTGGTGACTGCAGTATTATGTTGTAACTCAGAAGCAAACGCTGTTGCGCGTTCCTTGATATACGATTATAATGGATAATGTTATAACAATCGGGACCCTAACGTGCTTTCCGAGGCACGGAGGGTTATAGTCCCTCAACCAACCAGACCCAGAAAGAAATCTTAAAATTTACATCAAGATTTCTTGTCCAGTGTAGGGATCGAACCCGACCTCCAAGAGTCTACGGAATAAAATTATGTTGTTGAATATCTTGAGAAGATTAGCACAAAAAAATATTTATATTATACTGCGGTCGACGATTCAATTTATGTATTCCATTAGGTAAGTTCAATTATAAAAGCTTAAGTATAATAAATAGGGCAATTTAGCAGAAGGATTCTTGAAGAGGGTTTTGATAAATAATGTCTTAAACGTGAACGAAGTGACTTTTATTAAACGGAGACCAGTATCTGCTTGTGTTCCGCCGTAAACCTTAATTCCTATTCATGACTATTGGATGCAAATTCGATATCGGATGAGCCAAAGCAATTGCAAGTTGTAAAACCTAATTATTATAGAACAGTCAGCAAAATAGATAGGTTTACACATTGTGGAACGCATTTTAGATGTATATGTCTTCATTTACGAGAAGAGTTTACGGTTATTTATATTTGTACACAGCTAGCAGCGAAAGACAGCCTCCGTAGCGTAGTGGTATTTTTCTCGCTTTAATGGTCGTGGGTTCAATACCCACGCTGGACAGGAAATCATTGTGTATATTCTTAGATTTCCTTCCGGGTCTGGTTGGTTGAGGGACTACCCTCCGTGCCTCGGAAAGCACGTTAAGCCATTTGTCCCGATTGTTATAACATCATCTATAATAATCCAAGGGACGGGCTGCAGCGTTTCCTTGTGTGGTACAACATAATACTGCGGTCACCAATCCGCCTGTAAAGCGTGGTGACTATGGGTACTACCTTCTCTCGGTAGGAGGCCCATATTATGTCAGCATTGGACGTTATACGGGCTGATTATGATGATGATGATGATTTGATACTGATGGTGTAAACCTTACCTTTTTTGTTGACTGTACATACGAGAACGATACAATTGGCGGTCTTTTCACAAAATGTGAACTTTGATGAAACACCTCCAAATGAGTTTGGTCATGGTAATCAAACTATAAACATATTGGCCATCTCCACCAGACAGGTAGGGTGTGCGCAGACGCTGAAAGCAGATATAAAATATTCCTTTTTTGTCAAATTTTGCTATGATTAACAATGACACAATCGAGGAAAGAAAAGTCGCCGGACCGAAGCTCTTCAAAACATCGAGTTCTGGGAGGATTTAGGGTGGTTAAAATAATCTTTCGGACGTTTCACGGACAAAGGCCCACTCAAGGGCTAAGTGCGGAAATCCTTTTGCCTAACTAAGTCACCGGACCAGCAGGTAAAGTGCTCTTTTAGGCACGAATGCAACCAGGTTAGAACACACTTTTCTCAGCGAAAAATCCCAAAATTTGAACACAGTTACAGTCCAACCGATCCAATCGTGCGGAATGAGACAATCAAGTATTAAATATTGCTGCGCCCCGCGATTTTACCCGCGTCACTCTGCTCCAACGGGTCGGAGCGTGATATTATGTAGCCTATATGTTAATCCAGCTTATAAACTGCCCGCGTGCAAACTTTCAGCCAAATCCATTCTGTAGTTTTTGCATGAAAGAGTAACAAACATCCATCCATACTTACAAACTTTCGCGTTTATAATATTAGTAGGATGTGATAGTACTACCTTCCCCCTCCAAACCCTTTAATAAACCCATGAGTCTGGCGTCTTAAATAAAATAATATTTTGGTAACATTTGTTACCAAAACACGCGGGTAATAATTTAGAGTTGAGTTGAGTGGTGTTGAAATATTATAACGTCGCTCGTGTTAAATTGTGCGAATGTAAAAAAGGTGAGATGGGCAAGAGACAGGTTATTTAGAATGTTAGCATTATTGTAGCTATACTCTCATATTATAAAATTTATACATTTGTATTTTTATTCGTTCTCAGCAAAATTATTTGTATTATATAAAAATCGATGTATGTACCATACCTACTTTTTTTTTTTGTCCGTGGGGAAATGCTTTTACGCATTCCCACCGCCGCTGCAGCGTGTTCGCGCACTGGCGGTAGGGTATGTGGAACTCGCCCTCTCCATTGAGTGGTATGCTAACTCATACCACGAGAAGAGGATCCTATACCACTAAAACCCCCCGGACATTCTTTCGATCCGCCGTTGGCGGGGGCCGGGTACGCACAAGTAATGCGGCCCATGTATGTATTTTTTAATTAAAGCATAAAAAATACAGGCTACTAAGACTTTGAAACTATATCGGGACGGGTTCATATAACCTTGATTATCTTTTATCACAAGACATTATAAGCTCATTTTACCATCGGTACATTTATCACTGTCGTCTCTTTGTAGACAACTTTTTTATTGAAAATTAAAAAAAAACATAGGTACGACCTTTTTAAAATTTTATCGTTACATATCGATAGTAATGCTGATGATAAGTTGTGCAACCAATTATTAGGAACGATTAAAAAATCATTATGTATAATGTATGTATATTGCATTAATCAGAGTCATAATTTTAAATGTTTTGAATACTTTACGGAAAAGTTTATTATATAATTATGTACTATGTTTCAAAATTGAGTTTAATAAAATTCGTCCCCCTTAGAGACGTGTTAAAAACAGATAGATAAATTTCAACGACCGGTGTGCTTCCACCGTAGCCTAATTAGTTAAGGCATTAGGGGCTTAACCTAAGATTTCGCAGGTTTGAATCCTACCGGTGGTCTATGTCACATAAATGCCTCTTAATTAATTAATTATTCATTCAAAAAAAGTAAATAGTACCTATAAAAATTCAGCCCGCGACTTTATCCGCATACAATAAAGAAAATGTTGTTTTCGGAAACAATAGTCTAATAAAAACTGCTTATAATATAAGCTTTCTATCAGTGAAGTCCGGACTACGTCGGTACCTACAACGGTTTTTGATATTACATTACACAGACAAAAAACCAAATAGACGACACAAAAAGTACCCAGAGCCTATAATGCCTTATCAACCAGCTATCTAAAAATCAGCTATCTAATAGTGAAAGTTCAGTCAAAATCAGTCCAACCGTTACTGAAATTAGCCGGATAAAAAACAGACACACAGCAGGACAAACTTTGTTATTAGTACCCTATATGAATTCAAATGCTGTAAGCAATAACCTCATATTTTTACATTACAAATAGACACTTCTATATACAGTAGAACCTCGATAAGTCAAAAACCTCCAAATCTCGAAAAAATGTTTTGTTCCCTTCCCTTCAAACACCAAAACGTCCATTACTTGAAATCTTGACCCTCTGTTAGTCGAAATAATCACCGAGTCCCTCCAAGCCATTTTGGTACATATTTTCACTCTATAATTCGAAAAATTAAATTTGACCTCTGTATCTCGAACATAGCAACGTTTTATTTTACAACCTTTACAACTTGATCATTTGGAATTTATTACCTCTATTGTTCGAACAAAAATAAGTTACCGACTTTAAGAACTTGCCGACAATGTGAGTACACTATTGTTTCTTAGAAAACATTTCAGGAGTATACGATAATATATTTATGACTAACGTAAACACGTGTTTGCTTGCTTGGTGTCAGGTGTTCAATTTTGATTTCCTTTGAAATTTAGCTAAGCAAGTCATTTGTTTTCGCTCCATGGGTTTCCATCAAAGAGGCGCGAACCGCATTGAATACCTTACGTAATTTTATAGAGCAGACCAGTAACTCTGAAGAAGAAGAATTTTCTGCTCTTTATAGATTAGACAATGCTATAGATAGAGAACAACCAAATTATCTAAAGCAAAAAAAAATACTGACTTTTTTTTAATGCCATATTTTTTATTTTAAAATGATTTGAAATAATGTTGATTTATAATAAATAAAAATATGTTTTTCACCTCTGCAAGTTGAATTTTCATTTATTTTACCTCTCAAACTCAAAATTTATAAGAATAAACCTCAAACTCTTTATGTCGAATCAAAATCCGCCTAAGTCGAAATCCTCCACAAGTTGAAAACTCTATAACTCGAAATTTTTGGCGTCTCCCTTGATGTTCGACTTATAGAGGTTCGACTGTATAATATTTAGCTTCATTTCTGCTGGTCAAATGTAATAACATAGCAACGCTTCAAATAGAACCTAATTACATTACATATAGGGTTCTTATTTGAAATGAAGATAATCACGTAAGGTCAAGGTTAACACTGCGCGTCAATTCACAAGCCTACTTTTAGATCACATGATAACACTTGACTGCCACGTTGTTGGTCCAGAAGTCGCCAAACTTTGAAGCCTAAGAGCCAACATTTTTATATTCCAAGGGCCAAAACAACGAGGCCCACAACTGTTCTACAACATTGGGTCTAAAAAAACTTATATCAACGTGGTAACGAGGTTTCACTTTGTTTTTCGGAGTGACATATGTATTTTGCCCCGAGGCTTTTGCTACTTCAACGGACATAAGGCAAGCAGTGCTCGAGCCTAAATAAATGGTTTAAACACTTCAAACTAAGCAACCTGCGTAAGAGGGCGTCTCCTGTGAGACTTGGACCTTGGCTCAAGACAGTCGCTGACGGGGAGATTGAGATTTTGAGTTTTTTTTAGGGGAGTTTTGTGCAATTGTCGCTCTACTTTACAGTTCGCGACCTCTCGGACTTTGGGTCTACGAGGGCATCGGAAGGTTCTTCTTAGCAAATTAAGGGTTGGTAGAACAACGTTACTGTCCATTGACTACACTACGTCATTCTTTCTTAGTTAAGTCTCCGGTGTAGAATAAAATAGCATAATAAAAATCACTTTGAAGCCGTTCGACAGCATTTTTTTCTAATAGGGAGGAAGACGAAAAGAAACTATTTGGTATGTCAGTTAAATTACCAAAAAATAGACACGTATTTTTTTCGACCAAATATGACGAAGACACAGTGTGTTGAAATTGCATGTGACGTCACTTCTACACAAGCCCTACTCTCCTGTACATTGTTCCTTTGTATCTTAGTCAATCTTTATTGATTTGATAAATAAAAAAATATGTGTCCAATATTTTTTGGTACCTAATCTAAATGACATACCAAATATAATTTTTTAGTCTTCTCTATTTAGGTATGTATAACTTCACAGATTCCACCTTATTAGTGTATTCGTGGGTCCAGCAAAAAAGTAAAATACAACGTTATTTGTTCGTCACGTCTCTTGTAATAAAAATATATAGTTGTTTCAATTCATCTTCAGAAATGTCGTTTTTTCTTTGCTTGTCTCTCAAAAAATCTTTTTGTATTGGGGATTTTGATTTATAATCTATGTAATGTTGTATTTTGTTTCTATCAATCAATATATAATTCCCAATCAATCAAAGTATATTGTCCAATCAATTAACTTATATTTTTCTTTCCAGATCATTCTGCTGGTGAAAGCGCTCGACAGGTACAACATCACCTACTTCACGGTGACCGCGCAGATTGTGTCCCACGTGCTGGCTTATATGAACAGCTGCGTCAACCCGGTGCTGTACGCCTTCCTCTCTGAAAACTTCAGGGTGGCGTTTAGGAAGGTAAAACGATGTTTTGTTACCCTATTGCAACTTTATATACCCATATACCGTACCCTATTATGGTTGTGGCCTACGACTTTGCGCGTCGCGGCGTCGTAAGTACAGCCCTATGATTTTGCTACTTCACCGGGCATAAAGGCGAGCAGAGCTCCAGCCTAGATAAATGGTTTAAACACTACAAACTAAGCAACCTGCGCAAGAGGGCGTCCCCTGTGGGACTTGGACCTCGGCTCAGGGCGGTCGCTGGCGGGGAGATTGAGGGATTATATAATCCCTCAATCTCCCCGCTATATGGCTTTTAGTTTTTTTTTAGGGGAGTTTTGTGCAACTGTCACTTGCAAGCAAACAAGCTATGGACTTCAAGAGCCTAATATTACAGAGATTACTAAATGATACCATAAGACGCATGCCCTCCCTTGCCCCTTTTCCTTACTTGGAAAAACTTCAAAAATCTTAAAGTCACACTCCACAAAATCAATTTATTGCTTCATGTACATGTATTACTACATATTTAAAAATCAGGTCTGCATTTCTACGATAAATTGATTTCTTTCAGAAAATCCAGCACAGTCGTCTTTAAATTCATTTATGTCTAGAATTTCACAAAGGGTTGGCTTCCTTCCAAAGTATCCATCACCAAATTAACGAGTGTAAGTGACATTTTATGCGGGTGACACAACCTTTCTGTTTTAACTATTTCAGTTCAATTCAATACATTTTAGTGACATTTTTATTAGAATTTGATCCCAGAGTGATCTGACTTAACTTATTTTCACATTTCTAAAACCTTAGGTTCCAAGTAGCGACTCATGTTTTTGAATACCATCGTCCTTGTGGAGCTATCCTACTAATTTTATAAACGCGAAAGTTTGTATGGATGGATGTTTGTTACTCTTTCACGCCAAAACTACTTAACGGAATTGGCTGAAATTTAGCACCGAATAGGTTATACGCTGGATTAACATATAGGCTACAAAACGTCACGCTCCGACCCACTGCAGCAGAGTAACACGGGTAAAACCGCGGAGCGCAGCTAGTCTACTAATAGTATAAAGAGAAAAAAAACATATTTTAGGCTTTGTCTTTGTAGTTCTTACAAACTAGTAGACTATGGGTGGAATTTATAAAATAATATTTTACATTAATGAATAAAATAAATCTATACCGAATTTAAATGTATTTTACCATTAAAAACCAACGTTCTCTGCACTATATTTTGTGATGAAATCTATTTCCATTATGCGGCAGGCCAATTATGTAATTTTCCATAACAACGCGACATCAGATATTTTAGCAGATTAATGACAAAACGTGTCGCGTTAACAATTGGTTGCTAGGTGGCTAGACAACATTAAAGAATGTCGCATTGTCACGACTAGGCGTTATTACTTGCCGTTTTCTGATTAATCTGCAAAATGATTGCCCTCCCATGTTTTTTAATTTGTAACATACAAAAAAAACGGTTATAACAATTGGGACCAATAGTTTATCGTGGAAGGTAATCCACGAACCTATTAGACCCGCCGAAAACTCTGATTTTTTGCGGCATAGGAATGTTACCACAACCTTTGACATTTGTTCATGCTTAGTCTAATTATGATTGAAATATTGGTACTGTCAAATCTAAATGTATTTCGCTCCCGTAAAATCACTTCGATGTAGTAATCATTTTTAGAATATTTCTCGAACCTGACTTCAAATCAAGTGACTTTAGGCGATGGAGCGAAATAGTTTTATAACTTTCTGAGGGTTATTTCATTAATCAACCCACACAATAATAATTTATTGAATACTAGCGTAAACAATGGTTTCACTTCGAGTTGTTTCAGATTTAGTAAGTCTGTAATGGGAATATATTTTGTAAGTTATTCTTCAAGTAATATAGTTGTTTTATACATGATGTGGCCATATCGAAAATTTTCTGACTTAATGAAATAGTTGAGAATTTCATGAAGTTATTCAAACGTCAACATTCAACACTATTTTTTAATCCACATTTGGCGGAATCGAATAAATAGGATGTTCACAAAATATATAATAAAACTCTAGAATATGTAAAAAAATTGTTTATTGTCATTTACGAGTAAGTCCGCAGAAACCAGTAATCTGTAAACTTTTCTGGAGAATATTCATAACAACAAAATGTAAATACGGGCGATGTCATCGCTTAATTATTTTATTCCAAATGCAACTTTGGAGATATTTATCGAGTAATATTTATAGGTAGATGGCATCTACGTTCCCCTTCGAGATCTTCCGATGCCCTCATGGACCTGAGATCCGAGAGGACCGCGAACTGTAAAGTAGAGCGATAGTTGCACAAAACTCCCCTAAAAAAAAACTTAAAGCCCTAATCCCTCAATCTCCCCGTCAGCGGCCGCCCTGAGCTGAGGGCCAGGACCCACAGGAGTTGCGTAATTTGTAGTGTTTAAACCATTTATCTAGGCTGGAGCTCTGCTCGCCTTTGTGCCCGGTGAAGTAGCAAAGGCCTCGGTGCTAACCTTAATATATTATGTCCCTTCGAGACGTATTATAAATAGATTGATAAAATTCGACGACTTGATGGGTTCCACCGTTGCCGAATGGTTAAAGCATTAGACACTGCATCTTAGCCGTATAGCCCATACCTAAGACGCAGGTTCAAATCATGCCGGTAGTCTAAATTTATAAATCTCAATTTTGAAATTTTAAATTAAACAAGACAAAAGAAAGTCATGATATGCAACATTTTTGTGAAACTCTCGAGCATTTCATGAAGTAGGCAAAGCTACGTCATGGCAACGAGATATTGCGAAGCCTACGCAGATAGACAACCACAGCTATCGCAATTAATAGTTAGACATACTGATGCCTAAATATTAAATGCGAAGGCTTTAATGGATTGCTGTTAGCTTATAACTCAGTCACGCCCGAAAGGCAGAATAGATCAAGACAATATTTAACACAGATATATTATAGTTCTACTTCCTACTAATATTATAAACGCGAAAGTTTGTAAGTATGGATGGATGAATGGAGGTTTGTTACTCTTTCACACCAAAAGTACTGAACGGAATTGGCCGAAATTTTGCACCGGGATAGGTTACAATTTAATTAGCACATAGGCTACAAAACATCACGCGCCAACCCACTTTGTGCACAACACACAAAGTGACGCGGGTTAAACCGCGGGGCGCAGCTAGTCTGAAATAGTAATGACCTGTATCTATGACGAGGGTGAAACCCTAGACAGACAGTTGATAGTATATAAATACTTTTTTATTTATTTTTGACCACGCACATGACCCCTATCTACCTAGTGTGAAGTGACAAAGGGGTCCAAGTACAAGTACAGCTAGTGCCAATTCAACAAGATATGTACTAGCCACCGTAATCTTGCCGGCAGTGTCCCCTCTTTTCTTTCATTATCAGCCAATTGAACGTCCGCTGCCAAACATTGGCAGCCACCGAAGTAGCTTTTCGTCAACAGTTTCATCTATCATTTTATCATATCACAGGTAAACCATTACAAGTACATATCACATCCCGGACCAACGTCTTCGTACGTTCACCAATAAATCAGAGCTGAAAATAAATATTTTATTTTATGTTATTGTTTCGTCGCGGGTATCAATCCCACAACCTCTGATTTAAGGCAAGACTCATATTGACTTGAATATCAAATTTCTAACGAGATAAAATTCATCTAAAGAAACGAAGATGCTCGACTTATGTTAAGGTAGAACTCAATGTTGATGGGGGAAATTTGCAAATTAATCAAAATCATTTGACAACGTTTAATAGGTTACCCCATTACTTACTAATGACTGTTATGCATATTTCAAAAGCTTGTTCGAGTTAGTTCCATTATCTATACTAATATTATGAAGAGAAAAGATTTGTGTTTTTATTTTTGTATTTGTGTGTGTGTTTGTGTGGGTATGTTTGTAATGAATAAACGCAAAAACTATTGTGCCGATTTCAAAATTTTTTTCACCATTGGGAAGCTACATTCACCCTGACTGACATAGGCTATATTTAATTATGAAGTTTCAACGGGAACGGGAATTACGCGGGTAAAACCGCGCGCGGGTAGGTATTAAAATAATATATTAATAGCTCTATCTCTCGACTTTGTCCGCGTAGATTTCAATTTTTCCATAGAAACTGCGACAGTTGCACAAAATCCCTTAACCTCATGGCCAGCGACCGCCCTGAGCCGAGGTCCAAGCCCCACACGGGGCGCCCTCTAGCGCAGGTTGCTTAGTTTGAAGTTTTTAAACCATTCAAACCATTTTTTAAAGCTGGAGCTGTGATCGCGTTTATGCCCAGTGAATTGCAAAAGCCTCTTGGCTAACTAAGTATGTCCGTCCGAAAAAAAACCATATAAACTGTCGCACCATATCGACCATATAAAGGCATTTTAAAAAAATTCTTTCACATCAGATGCCTTATATAAATAAACTAGCTTATGCGCGCAGTTTCTGCCGCGTAACTTACATTTCTGTAAGAACTTCAATGAAATATAGCCTTTAGATATCCTCTGTAAATTGGCCATTTAACACTAAAATAATTTTTCAAATCGGCTCAGCAGTTTCTGAGGTTAGCGCGTTCAAGCAAACAAACTCTCCAGCTTTATATATGAGTATACATATGCTTGCTCTATCCCGCGACTTAGTCTGCGTGGATTTTAATTTCTCCATACAAAGTGTCGCACCTTACTTCGTTCGTTCTTCTTATCTTTCTTACACATTTTTAAAAAGAATACTTGTATAACATTTTTATTTTTTTCAACTTACAAAGGCTTTCATGTTTTATAATTAGTCTTATAGTTGACAAATATTCCTTAGTGGGAGACTACTGAACTAAGTAAAACCTGTATAAAACCTTAATTTGCATTATAGTCTAGTATTATGTATGTATGTACAGAGTTACTAACGCAGGTTCGTAACGCCGGTTGCTACGCCGTAGCAGTTTTGCGTAGAAAATGCTTGGCGTAGACACGGACGGGTAGAAGTGACTATACGTTGTACACCTTAAAATAGTATGAAGATTTTTAAACATAGCTTACCGCGCGCGGTTTTACCCACATAAATAATAAAATGAAAATCGTTTATAATCAGGCGTCGAGGGCCCATAGCATGTTAGTATTACCAAAAACACTTAAAAACTATGTTAGTAGTGAGTACATAAAAAATATGAACCCGTTTCCATATGAACATGATTGATAAATATAACATTTTTTATTCCTAAATCGTTATTTTTAGTTAGCTTCTTAGTAGTGAATTTTTTTTTGATATCGGTTAAGTAGTTCTGTAGCTATGTAAATACCACTTTACCATATTAGTAAAGATTAATGATGGTATAAAATTGTTATAAATATTGGTATAAAATTCAATGTTAAAATATTAATTTAGTTAACGTAAATATGAGTTGCTACTTCACGGGTCATAGACGCGAGCTCGACTCAGCCTTATTAAGTGGTTGATAAACTACAAACCAAGCAACCTTCGTAAGAGGCTCCTTCTTAGGCTTGGACCTCGGCTCAGGGCGCTGCCGGGGATTTTTTTCTTTTTTTTTTAATGATTACTAGCAGAGTTTTGCAATCTACTAGTATTCTTGTTAATCCCCCGTGCTAAGCTAAAATGGTACACGTCATGCAATGGATGGGGATCGAACCGGCGACCACAAGATCACAAGTCAAGGATTGCGGGATTAAGACTTTCACTTTTTTAAGAAACCTTTGTGCAACGTCATACAGTGTTACACCCCGACCAGTCGCATTTATCAGTACATCGTTTTATGCATCAAGCCTCTTTTTTCTAACTGATCTCAAGATGTGTTTCGTCTTTTCTACCATATTTGGTCCAATAAGACACCTGTTTTTTTTTTTTTTTTTGTTGTCCGCTGGGAAATGCATTGACGCATTCCCACCACCGCTGCAGCGTATTCGCGCGCTGGCGGTGGGATATGTGGGACTCGCCCTCTCCATAGCGTGGTATGCTAAAGTCATACCACGAGGAGAGGACCCTACACCACTAAAACCTCCCGGACACTCCTTCGATCCGCCGTTGGTGGGGGTCGGGTACGCATGAGCAATCCGGCCCCCCGACGGCACCCGCGGCCAATATGGTACCGCGGGATCTCCAGGGATCCAATAAGATACCTACCAATTCTGTTAAAGATTTCCGTTATTTACTTTTACCTTGTGGTCGTCTAGTGGTCGCAATTCCGACCGTAATTAGAAAAATTGTAGGAATGCTGCACTTCTTATGCATATCAACTGTAAGTGTGCGAAATTTGATACTATTCCGTACGCATAATTTCCATGAAAAGGAGTACAAAATAATAGCTCCACGTATTAATAGACGTTAATTAATTAGCGATTAATTAGTTACTTTAAACGAACATAGAACGAAAGCTTACTTTTGTTAAATATAATATTTCAAATTAAAACCAAACAACATGAAGGTTATACATTGTAATAAGGCTTCACATAAAAATAACGGTCCTCAACATGAACTTTATGATCTCAAAGGTGACATAGGGCGTACACCTGATACGGGTATTACAGCACCCTTAATATTTATGGGGTGTATGAGTTCAGCCTCGGAATTTTTATGTACAGGGAGTTGTTGGGGCTAGCTATTTTACGTCAGTAAACCACTCAAACTCTTTATTACAACATTGCATAACTTTATTTCGAAACCTTGATTACGAAATTTTCACGAAAATGAGATAATATAATACCGAACACAAACATAAATGTATGATGACCTAAGTACTTCTGTGTGAACGAAACGATTGCAACTTTTAGAAAGATTGATCAATGCCATATATTGTTTCTCCCTTGAACTCATATTGTATTTATCGTTTCATCACACGTCACACATAGGTATGTGTGACGTGTGAGGTATAGACTCAACAATGGACGTTATGTCCACACCCTGTGACTTGTTTCTGAATAATTTGACTAAGGACATTATAATCTTTGTAACTAAGTTTGTACCTATTTCTGACGAGTTAACGAGTCACGTTTTTGTCGATGTCTCTGTTGTGGAGCCCTTCTATTGTGGAGGCCCCGGGACTATGGCCCTATTTGTGCTCACTTAAATCTGGCCCTGTCTTTTGACTATGTTTGAAATCAGCAAAACTCTTTAAACGCTATTTTCTGATTTTAAGATATTTAAGATCACACACATCAAATAATATACATTTACTAGCTGACCCGGCAGACTTCGTACTGCCTCAATCGATACATACCCTACACTACCCCCACCCTACACTACCCCTACCCTACACTACCCCTACCCTACACTACCCCTACCCTACACTACCCCTACGCTACACTACCCCTACCCTACACTACCCCTACCCTACACTACCCCTACCCTACACTACCCCTATCCTACACTACCCCTACCCTACACTACCCCTACCCTACACTACCCCTACCCTACACTACCCCTACCCTACACTACCCCTACCCTACACTACCCCTACCCTACACTACCCCTACCCTACCTCTACCCTACCCCTACCCTACACCTACCTCTAATCTACCCCTAACTTTGTCTGAAAAATTAAAATAAAAATTTAGGGGTGGACTACCCCTAACATTTAGGGGGATGAAAAATAGATGTTGGCCGATTTTCATAGATACCGGATAAGCACAAAAAATTTCATCAAAATCGGTTAAGCCGTTTCGGAGGAGTATGGCAACGAAAACTGTGACACGAGAATTTTATATATTAGATAATTTACGTAGGTATTCTTTATTATTATTAATTGTCTTTTGTTTCGTGAGTTCAATTAATTATTTCTTCTTTCATTCTTTCTAAGCCCTTAATAAATGTTATTATTACTTTTCACTAATATTGTTTTTAACGTGCAAAGGTGCAAATGAAATCATGACCTATTATGATGGTAGTAGGATTCGAATGAAAATTTTGTATAACAATAGGGCACAATTAGTATTGTCCATAAAGTTATAAATAGTTTTTCTCAAAGAAATGAAACTAATTTTAGGTCATTTTACAAATTTTCTTTAAATGATTTAATTCAATAAGAAAACAGAATTTTCAACAGAAAAGGCAATTAGGGACCCTGAGATCAAGCTAATTCACTAACTCAATTTCATATAACCCGCGCCTTCAATTTAATTTAGTCGGTAAACTAAATTAAATTGAAGGCGCAGGTAAAAGAGCTGAAAAAAAAACATTTCGTTTATTTTTTCATAAGATTTTAAGCAATTTCATTATAGTCTCTACTCTAGCAGGTCATAGCGTGGTGTTTTAGTCTCGTTTTGTTTTTCATCCCTGTAAATACATTTATAGAATTAGCTCACCCTTTAAAAAAATGTATTTTAATCATACAACATCGAGAGACTCACTAAAACTCCCCGAGTGCACCTGCATGTGCGCTAATTTGTAATGGCAGGTACTAAATCGTAATCCTTTCCTTCCGAGCTCTAACCTGATGTGAGAGAGCCTCACATCAGGTCAGAGCCAAGCTAAGGTCAGGGTCATACTTATCATAATAAGGGGGGGCTTCTTATCATAATAAGGGGGGCTTCTTATCATAATAAGGGGGGGCTTCTTATGATAATCTTGTTAGGCGGCGTCGTGGGTTTGCTTATGCGTACCCGGTCCCCGCCAACGGTGGATCGAAGGAGTGTCCAGGGGGTTTTAGTGGTGTAGGATCCTCTCCTCGTGGTATGAGTTAGCATACCACGCTATGGAGAGGGTCACATATCGACGAGTCCCACATAGCGGTGGGAAAATGCAATTCATCCGGACAACAAAGAAAAAAAAAGGCAACGTTGGTGTCATCTTTATAATCACCGAAACAATCGAATTTAAGATGTAACCCGTTGTAGATAGAATTTCATTTTCTGTGCATTTCCTTTAAACATATTTTACTAAACTATGAAGGGCCTGGGGGAGTCACCAGTGCTATTACTAGAGGCAGCAATACCCGTAAAAAAACTTAAATAACGAGCTGTAGCTGTTGCTATACGATTTATTAATATTAAATTTGTCACACTTTACCATGCGTTTGGAGATTGTTTTTAAATTCTGTCGACGTCGTTGAAACCCGCAGAAATAAATGTAATATATTTTCCGCCCTCTACCCATAATGTCTTCCAATTTCAACCCAATGCAATTTTTTTTAATAACTTATTCTGTAAGTACAAGTTCCTACACTTGTACTTACAGAATAAAAATGTAATTGTTTTTTTATTTGATGTCTTTATGAAGTAATTATTTTTAGCAACGTTAAAAATAATGTCTCATGTTTATTTATATGCATTTTAGTACCAAATATTTTGACATACCATCTAACTGCGATCCCCAATCCGCCTGCCAACCGTGGTGAATATGGCAATATCTTTCAACGTTCATGCCCTGCAAATGTCTGTTAAGAGGAGGTATGGACCTCCTCTTAACAGACGTTTAGTATTGGACGTAAACGGACTGCTGAAGTGAATTGAAATCTATACTAATATTATTAAGAGGAAATATTAATTGTATTTTGTGTGTATTTTTTTTCATTAATAAACTCAAAAACTTCTGTGCCGATTTCAAAACTTCTTTCACATAATAGTTTTTCTCAAAGAAATGAAACTAATTTTAGGTCATTTTACAAATTTTCTTTAAATGATTTAATTCAATAAGAAAACAGAATTTTCAACAGAAAAGGCAATTAGGGACCCTGAGATCAAGCTAATTCACTAACTCAATTTCATATAACCCGCGCCTTCAATTTAATTTAGTCGGTAAACTAAATTAAATTGAAGGCGCAGGTAAAAGAGCTGAAAAAAAAACATTTCGTTTATTTTTTCATAAGATTTTAAGCAATTTCATTATAGTCTCTACTCTAGCAGGTCATAGCGTGGTGTTTTAGTCTCGTTTTGTTTTTCATCCCTGTAAATACATTTATAGAATTAGCTCACCCTTTAAAAAAATGTATTTTAATCATACAACATCGAGAGACTCACTAAAACTCCCCGAGTGCACCTGCATGTGCGCTAATTTGTAATGGCAGGTACTAAATATGTATGAGTTAGCATACCACGCTATGGAGAGGGTCACATATCGACGAGTCCCACATAGCGGTGGGAAAATGCAATTCATCCGGACAACAAAGAAAAAAAAAGGCAACGTTGGTGTCATCTTTATAATCACCGAAACCATAAACAGGGTGATATCAGACACATTTGGCTGACTTCACAAGAAGATGATAAGAAGAAATAAAAATATTTGATAAATATTTGTCATAACATAATCTTTCTAAATAAAACTTGCAACGGTCAAATCATAGCTTTTGCTATATCTATAACCGGATATTCGTTTCGAGTATTTTGACATCCATCAGACGCAGATCAGCAGGCCAAAGACGCAAAAAATGCTACAAAGATGATTTCATTTAATTGCGAAATGTCAAAAAATGACATAACAAAATAATAACAACTTTTTAAACAAGATCTAATCTGGATAAGGCACGAACTCGATGCCAACAGTAGCGAGGCGGTTTTGAAGTTATTTTTAAAAGGGATCCTTAGAGAATGGGACTAATAACGTTTCAACCCTTGAACTCTTACTTCGCCACTCGTTATGCCACCGTTGTGGTTTTCCAATGAAAAGGTTAAGGGTCAACCCACATGTACCACAAAAATACCACAACCAATGAGTGAGAAGTTGAAAATCTATATATATAAAACAAAGACGGGTTTGTTACAACACTTATAACTCGAGATCGGCTGGATCAATTTTCATGGTTTTTGTTTCGTTGGATTTGTCTCCGCCCTGAATAGCAGAATCCATTTTAAAAACAAAAGAAAATCGTGTTAGTTACACTATTTATAACTCAAGAACGGCTGAACCGATTTGGCTGGATACTTTTGGGTAGGGGTAGGGTAGGGTAGGGTAGGGTAGGGTAGGGGTAGGGTAGGGGTAGGGTAGGGGTAGGGTAGGGGTAGGGTAGGGGTAGGGTAGGGGTAGGGTAGGGGTAGGGTAGGGGTAGGGTAGGGGTAGGGTAGGGGTAGGGTAGGGTAGGGGTAGGGTAGGGGTAGGGTAGGGGTAGGGTAGGGGTAGGGTAGGGGTAGGGTAGGGGTAGGGTAGGGGTAGGGTAGGGGTAGGGTAGGGGTAGGGTAGGGGTAGGGTAGGGGTAGGGTAGGGGTAGGGTAGGGGTAGGGTAGGGGTAGGGTAGGGGTAGGGTAGGGGTAGGGTAGGGGTAGGGTAGGGGTAGGGTAGGGGTAGGGTAGGGGTAGGGTAGGGGTAGGGTAGGGGTAGGGTAGGGGTAGGGTAGGGGTAGGGTAGGGGTAGGGTAGGGGTAGGGTAGGGGTAGGGTAGGGGTAGGGTAGGGGTAGGGTAGGGGTAGGGTAGGGGTAGGGTAGGGGTAGGGTAGAGGTAGGGTAGGGGTAGGGTAGGGGTAGGGTAGGGGTAGGGTAGGGGTAGGGTAGGGGTAGGGTAGGGGTAGGGTAGGGGTAGGGTAGGGGTAGGGTAGGGGTAGGGTAGGGGTAGGGTAGGGGTAGGGTAGGGGTAGGGGTAGGGTAGGGTAGGGTAGGGGTAGGGTAGGGCAGGGGTAGGGCACGGGTAGGGTATAAAAGTCCACCCGTGCGAAGCCGGGGCGGGCCGCTAGTATTGTATAAAAAAATATTAGTGCAGCTTACACGTTTGACGTTTGCCGGCGATATTTTTTACTTGTAGCCACTGCTTGACAACATTTTTTCGCTGCCATGTTGTGTGGTCGTGATACATGTCGGTCGACCTTTCTTCCATGGTGATGATTTTCTAAACATACCATGAGGAGAGCAATTACGTACTAAAGTAACGTAAGAGGGTCTTATTCGCCATTCCCAAGCCAATTTTCTATGCGTTTTCGGCGAAGCGGGTTAGAGGGCATCATTCTCTCTAACCCGTACCACGGTCTCATTTTGGGTCATTACCAAGTGTCCGGCTCTCGAATCGTCACGTTGCACAGGTAGTGTACAAAATGCCCATGGCCTGTGAGTACCTTTTCATCGTAGTAAGCCACGCTCACAAAATTAATTCCGGCCCAATTTAAAAGTTTGAGCTGTATCGCCTCTACGGTGCGCAATCTGCTCCTTATTGGTTCTGATTCAACCCGCTCCTCCAGGATGTCGCGCAGTGACGGTCGACCCTAAGTTCTGTTATAAAAATGATATTCTTACTTAATCGTTTTATAACTTCAAACTGAACCCGATTGAAAACACCTTCGCTGTTTACATTAATCGAATTTAAGATGTAACCCGTTGTAGATAGAATTTCATTTTCTGTGCATTTCCTTTAAACATATTTTACTAAACTATGAAGGGCCTGGGGGAGTCACCAGTGCTATTACTAGAGGCAGCAATACCCGTAAAAAAACTTAAATAACGAGCTGTAGCTGTTGCTATACGATTTATTAATATTAAATTTGTCACACTTTACCATGCGTTTGGAGATTGTTTTTAAATTCTGTCGACGTCGTTGAAACCCGCAGAAATAAATGTAATATATTTTCCGCCCTCTACCCATAATGTCTTCCAATTTCAACCCAATGCAATTTTTTTTTAATAACTTATTCTGTAAGTACAAGTTCCTACACTTGTACTTACAGAATAAAAATGTAATTGTTTTTTTATTTGATGTCTTTATGAAGTAATTATTTTTAGCAACGTTAAAAATAATGTCTCATGTTTATTTATATGCATTTTAGTACCAAATATTTTGACATACCATCTAACTGCGATCCCCAATCCGCCTGCCAACCGTGGTGAATATGGCAATATCTTTCAACGTTCATGCCCTGCAAATGTCTGTTAAGAGGAGGTATGGACCTCCTCTTAACAGACGTTTAGTATTGGACGTAAACGGACTGCTGAAGTGAATTGAAATCTATACTAATATTATTAAGAGGAAATATTAATTGTATTTTGTGTGTATTTTTTTTCATTAATAAACTCAAAAACTTCTGTGCCGATTTCAAAACTTCTTTCACATTTATAAAGCTACATTAACCCACATAGATATGGACATAGGCTATATTTAATTATTAAGTTCCCACGGGAGTTACGCGGGTGAAACCGCGCGCGGGAAGTAATACTAAAACTATATTTTTTGTATATGATACTAACGTTATAATTTCATTATAACCGCTATTATAGAAACAAGTAAATATGACCCTATTTCCGTGGTTATAGCTCCTATTTAAGAGCTAACACAAAACGTGACAAGGATAAGTTATTCAGGCTTAATTTTGTTTAAGACAACGCCGACCACAAAACGTTGCGTCATACTAAAAATGAGTCAGTCGGAAATAAAGATTCAAAAATAAGAATGCAATTCGTCTTTTTGTGGTGGCGGACGTTTATCAAACACACCTAAGAACGTCAAGAAACTTCGTCACTAAGCGGCCGTAGCCTAGGCCGTAGACTTGTGATCTTGTGGTCGCCGGTTCGATCCCCACACATTGCACTACCGACGAGAGCCCACTCGTAACACAAACTCGTAACATTTCAGCTTAGCACGAGGGGTTAACAAGAATACTAGTAGACTGCAAAACTGCAAAAAATAACTAACCGTTTTCGCCCACTGCTGAACACTCTTTACAGATATAGAAAAGCCGGGTACGTTGAGGAGGCGGGATGGTATCGCAGTAACCTTGAGATGATAGATACTATACTACTAAGGGACATACACCTGGTGTATGTCCCTTAGTTGCCTCTTTGTTGAATACATCATCATCAGCCCGTACAACGTCCACTACTGAACATGGGCCTCCTCCCGAGTGAGGGTTTTTGCCATAGTCACCACGCTTGGCAAGCGGATTGGTGACCGCAGTATTATGTTGTAATACACAGGGAAACGCTGCTGCCCTAGTATACGCTTGTTATAGATGATGTTATAACAATCGGGACCAACGGCTTAACGTGCTTTCCGAGGCACGGAGGGTAGTCCCTCAACTTACCAGACCCGGAAAGAAATCTTAGAATTTACACAAAGATTTCTTGTCCGGTGTGGGGATCGTACCCACAACCTCCGAGCCTTAAAGCGAGCCAAATACCGCTACACTACGAAGGTTGTCAATGGGATAGGAAGACATGGGGAGGTCTATTCTAAGCCGGAAACCACACGGCTATTAGGACTACAAGGCAATATTATGTTAAAAATTCGATAATTAATTATATATATTTATAACAATCGATTGGAAATCAGTATAGCTAAGTTTTTTTTAAGAAGCAACTACTAATATAGCTCTAACTATAAATTATCCTGCTCCTGTGAACTTTGCAAATTGAAATACACAAACCACACCCAAACATATTCACCCATAAAGGACTTTACAAACACACAAACCACACCCAAACCCATAAAATATTAATAAAACCAAATACACAGTACAGTAATTTAATATGGAACTGAAAAGTTTTTAATAAAAAGCATTATTTGTTTGTAAAACTAAAACAATATATTGGGGGTTCTCAAAGTTTGGGCCACGGCGATCTATTGTGACGTAAAAAGTATGGAAGTGAATTACTACATAGGGCAACGTAGGGCCATTACGTAGGACTATGTGGGGCCATTGTGTGGAGATTAGCGTCTTTACGATGGCAATGGGATATGTACGACTAACCTCTCAATAGCAGGCCATGGTATGCTATGTTTAGTATACCACTTAGTTACTTCTTCCATGATATTTGGGAAGGTATCTGATTCACCCTAGCTAGCTAACTTATGGCTTCAAAATAGATACTAAATAGATTCCTATTTCATCAACACCAATTTTATGCAATTTTGGGAGAAACGAATATTTAAATCAACTTCTTCTTGAGATTCTTTCAGTCACGACAAACATGCACTTGGCATGGGACCTTGGGAGAACCAAGGGAGAGTTTTTGCCATAGTCACCACACTTGGCAGGCGGGTTAATACCGCAGTATTATGTTGTAACACTCAAGAAAACGCTGCTGCTCGTTCCCTGGTATAAGTTTGTTAAAGATGATGTTATTTACACAAAGATTTCTCGTCCGGCGTGGGGATCGAACTCACGACCTAAAAGATTTAAAGCGAGCCAAATATTAATATTTTGGTTACGATTGTGTTAAGGTTTGGGAAACCCTGAACTACACGCAGACCCGTCAGTATGACTAGATTTATTTTTATTCTCGTATATTGTGTATTGCGCCATAGGTATATTTTGTTTTTACTTTTATTCCACAAAGTTCATATGAAAAAGTCGCGTATGGTTAAATGTTGTGTAGCATATTTTTCGATATTGTTTATTTAATATATGGGGCTATTAGTTCGTTTGTTAAAAATACAGTGGCGCCTTTTCGAGTAGACCTTCGTTTGATTGGGCCTAGTCCTTGAAACAAAACAAAACTGTTGAGTACGACGTACTGCAACCAGAAAAAGGTGGGAAAACCACGTCGTGGTTTTCCTTCCTTTTCCTGGTTGCATCCGTTACTATAACACTACGCAACAAATACACTCAATTTACTGCTACTACTCAAAATACAATAGCTTGCCTGCTTTATCAACTACATATTGGTATAAGTTACCATTTAATTAGAATGGAGCTCTGTTGAGTAGCAAAAGCTTAGTGGCTTAAACCATAAAGTCCGTCCGAAAAAAAAAACATAAGTCGGTTAAACATAAACAAAAACGCGTACTTCACCATACAGATTGAAATACGTCACCAACTACGTACGGCAACGCTTGACTGGGCCCAGGTTTTATATTCTATAAACACTGCACCAGTGGCCCAGTGGTTATGCTAGTTGTTTCTAAGATCTGGTGTTCTTGGTTCGATTCCCAACCGCGACTATTATTTTTGTGTTTTTTTTTTCAATTTATATCCCGATTGCGGGTGTTGTCTTAATTTTTTTTTAAACTTTATATCCGTCGTTAAGCAAAAACAGCTTTCATCTCTTAACTAGAAACATGAAAACATCAAACTAACTGTATAGGCCATCCAAATAATTGGTGCCAATTGCCTGGCACTTCATTACATGCTTCACTAATATGAAATAGTTGGCATTAGGCCAACAGCGTTTCAAACAACAAAACTAGAATCTCTGAAGAGTTATAGACGCTAAAATTTGCTATTTGTGTCAATTACCATGATTCGGGTTTGGACCTCGGCTCAAAATGATGATGAAGGGGATTGTGATGACCTTAAACTTTTACGGGGGTTTTGTGCGATTGTCGCTCTACTTTAAAGATTGCAGGCCTTTCCGACTGGTAGTGGGATGACGTAAACAATGCTTTTTATTCTAACGGACATTTCTACTTCAGAAAAGACCCAAAGCTGAACCCCTGGCGAGCAGGGGTTCAACTTTTCAGGGATGCGTACCCGGCCCCCACCAACAACGGATCGAAGGAGTATCCGGGGGTTTTTAGTGGTGTAGGTTCCTCTCCTCGCGGTATGAGTACAGCATACCACCGCTATTGCGAGGGCGAGTCCCACATATCCCGCCACCAGCGCGCGGATACGCTGCAGCGGCGCTGGGAATGCGTAAATGCATGTATTTGCCCCGAACAATATACTGCCGGTAGTCGCAATTTATTAATTTCTTTGATACTTTGAAACAAACGTTCCATTTCACTACTATAGGTGATTCATCATCATCATCAGTTCTTATTACGTACACAGCTGAACCCGGGCCTCCTTCCGAGGGGGCGTTTGGCATAGTCACCACGATAAGTTGTTATAGAGCATATAATTTACTGCAAGGCATTTACTGAATGCGCGTGCTCCATCTTCGTATTCGTTGTCGCTTTCCATCAGGCGAAACGCACTTTCAGTTTTGAATAAAAAAAAATAAAAAAATTATAGTTCTCCCATGAGAGCATTTACGCTGATTATCTACCCGTGTCACTGCCATTTAGGCTCATTTAACATTCCGACACCTTATGACAATCCCGTCGTTATCATTTATTATTCTTATATATAATATTACACGTCCACGTGGTAAACCAACCACTTTTTATAAAGAAGAAATATGCATCTTTCCTTTTTATAATATTAATATCATCTTTAGCTTCGTCATCAAATATGTATAGAATTTAACACTCACAAATAATGGTAGTAAAAGAAAGGGACGCATCATAAGAACATGATTTAAAATATTTTAAATGTGTCTATATGAATAAAGAATTTTTGACATTGAATTTGAATGCGGTTTAAATTGTTAAAATATTGTTTTTAATCGGTTCAGTATATCAACAGACATCACAAACTATACTTGTCTTTCGTGGATTTTCCAAAAATGTCTTTGATATGAGCCTTGTCCACATAATTACAATAAGAAAATAATTATTAGTAAAATCGTTATCAAGTTATGTCCGTACATACATTTTTACGATTCATTTTTACTCCCTAAGACACTCGGATGGCTTCTTTATTAATAAAATGGGCACTTCTTTATTAATAAAATGAGTTCGTATTGTTTGTTTCAGTTGATGTATTGCCCTCCACCATACTCCCATGGTATGGGTCGACCGCAGCCAACGAAAACTACACGAACTGGCAACGGGAACTCCAGTCATGATATTGTCTGAGGATCGGCACGCAGTAGGCCGCGTTTTTCATTCGACCAAGCGACTGTAGTCTAAACGCACCCTACATTGCAAAAAGGACTGTATATACAAAACAATAAAGTAGTAAATTTAATAACTCAATGATTATGGGATGTAAATATTTTTTGTTAGATTGTAGAAATGTATCATTAGAATTGTTACTACAGATCTATTTATTATTATAGGTTAATTAATAGAATTTTAATACGATAATATGTAATGTAATAGTGTTTTATTTTTTTAAGTTTTGTAGATTAGAATTAATTTTTTCTCACAAATTTCTATACTACGAGCCCTAGTATGGAAATACGTGATAACTGAATAAATTGATAGTTAATAGTTAATGTAAATAAGAATAGTTATTATGTACATAATTATAATTATCACATAATTATATTATTATAATTATTGGATATAAATGCGATAAGATTGCCGTTTGTATATCCCAGTATTTGGATTCAATTGGCATATACATGTTAAAAAAACGTAGGTATTTTTCTCTTTCATAATTGACGATTATAGATGCTATAATACCTTAATGTGTAGTGTAATGTTTAGAAGTATATATCATAATGTGTTTATATTAATTGATGTTAAAAAGTTATAAACTTTGAACCTTATAGCGTACGAAATAGAAGTTAAAATCATAGATGCATATTACATCGAAATTACATGATAGTATAAAGCTGTTAGAATAAAATGTAAATTTAACGAATTAATTTAATCCAATTATAGAATAAATTTAATTTAAAAATAACACGCAACTAGTTAATAAGACACATGAATAAATATTATCAAATAGGATTATAGTATGTTATTAAATAATATGTATATAATTTATTTTGTGGCTTATTGTTAAATTAAAATTTAAGTATGTTGTGTTAGTACTAAATGATTGTATGTCAAACGCTTAAATGTAAACTATTATTTAATAAATGTCTTGATAAAATTTAAACCGATTTATTCATCGCATTGTCATTACATTCTCCGAGTGTCACACCGTAGCTAGATAAAGACTCGTAGGAAGCTAGAATAGGGTCCGGTCGTCCTAGCAAGGCGAGGCTCGCGACTTGTTCTATGCTTCAGACCCGATCCCAGCCCGCTCTGGTTGAACTTAATTGTATTTATCACATGCCATAACAACATTGGAAAATTTTATTTAATAACATTATTGTTGTAAACTAACTTATCAGTCAAGATTGTTTTTTCTTTTTTGTTTTTATTATCGTTGTATTTGACTTATAATAAGTACGATCGATTCGTCTACATTATCAATAAACGTTTTCATTTTCAATTTTCATACTAATATAATAAAGCTGAAGATTTTGTTTGTTTGCTTGAGTGCGCTAGTCTTGAAAAGCACTGATCCGATTCGAAAATTATTTCAGTGATTAGGTTAAATTTATCGAGGGAGGCACGATATCGTGGGGTGAGGGAGTCCTTACCATACCGTAACGGGTGTGGACTAGCACAGTTTTATTGGGGACTACTTTATTTAAATATGTATATTTCTAAATAATTTTATTTTTAGTATGGAAAATTTTAAAATACTATTTTACAGAAATGTATTCTCATAAATCACTAAACACTTTGTGGGATCTATACCAATATTAAAAAACCAGCCAAGAGTGTGTCGGGCAAGCACATGAAAGGGTTCCGTAGCCATGCATAACTAAAATGCCATTTTTTTTAAAATTAATAGTGTTAAATTTTATTATGCGGTCGACTCCATTGTTAACACTATTGTAACAACATAAGTTGATCGATTTGTATAAAAATAACTATCTATGATACCGAGTCCGCTATTATATAGTTGAAATTAATTACTAAGAGGTATATATCACATTTCTTTCAGAATTATTTTAGTTATATTTCAAAAGTTACCTCTACTCGAGATTGGAGGGTTTGATCTACATAGTTTCGAGGCAGTTTTTGTTGCAAATGATTTCAAGAGACCTTTCTAACGATATCTTACAAGATGGGGTTAGTCGAATTATTATTTTTTAATTTACTTTTCGTTGAATCGGAGGAGGATGTTTTTTTTTTTTAATTTCTAAGTTATGGATCTTCAACATATATCTCACCACCAAGTTTTGTGACGATCGGTACAGTAACTGCGGAGTACGAGCCCGGACGGACTTACGGACAGACAAACGGACATGACGCAACTATAAGGGATGCTACGCGGGTTAAGCCGCGGAAGCGAGTATCTGATAAAGGAATAGCATACATTTCGGTAACAACTTATGCGTATATTAAAAAAAGTAGCTGTGCCCCGCGGTTTTACCCGCGTTACTCTACTCCAGTGGGTCGGAGCGTGATGATTTTTAGCCAATATGCTAATCCAGCGTATAACCTATCCCGGTGCAAAAGGTCAGCCAATTCCGTTCAGTAGTTTTGGCGTGAAAGAGTAACAAACATCCATCAATCCATCCAATATTAGTAGGAAGTATTTTACTGCAAATATTTTGCGGTTCAACCATTCATATTTTCTTTGTACGAGACGTTTACTAGCGGCGTCCATTTATGCAGAAAATCATGGCTTCCGCTCCGCAACTTCCGATTAACTTAGGCACCGGAAACGGAAACAGGAAAACGTGGTCCCGATTATGATAATTAGTCTTTCTATCTATGACATCAGACTTCATTTGAAAGATGGTTTTCCTAGGAAAGTTATTCAAGCAATTATTCTGTTAAACCGCATTTAAGTTTTAAGCTATACTTATACATACAGGGTCGTTTTTAAAACAATAACAACCTTTCAGGGGGTGAAAGTACTGATGATTATAAGCAACTTTTACTATGGGACCGACCCTGAAATCGCGAAAAAATAATCAGCTGTTCCATACATTTATGTTCACTTCACTTACCTCGACAAAATGTATGGAGCCGGTGATTTTTTCGCGATTTCAGACGTGGTCCCTAGTCAAAGTTGCTTATAATCATCAGTACTTTCATCAACATTTTTTTTGTCCGGGGGGAAATCCTTTAACTCATTCTCACCGCCACTGCAGCGTATTCGCGGGCTGGCGGTGGGATATGTGGGACCTCGCCCTCTACATAGCGTGGTATGCTAAACTCATACCACGAGCAGAGGACTCTACACCACTAAAACCTCCCGGACACTCCTTCGATCCGCCGTTGGCGGGGGCCGGGTACGCATGACCAATCCGGCCCAATAGTTTCACCCCCTGAAAGGCTGGTAATGTTTTAAAAAAAGTCCTGTATAATAAAGATTTGGTGGTTTGTTTGCATTGAATAGGTTCCGACACTACTGTACCGATTTCAAAACTCTTTCATAGGCTATATTGCATTATGACGTTCCCACGGGGATGGAAGGTATGCTTAAACCACGCGCGGAAAGCTAATCTATAAGATTCTCCTATACAGGGTTATTTGTAAAACACCGGTAACCTCTCAGGACTATATTACTAACATCATAAACAACAACTTTCGTTCTACGACTTTTTACAAAACATACATTTACCAAAAACAAAACTTCAATATTTCGTTGTCCTATCTAACACATTTTAACTCTGTATTCCCCGCTACCCCTCGCTATTGTCGGTACTATTGCTTTCTTTTGCTTCGCATAGACTTCGTAACATTTAGAGCGTTGAATTTAAATATTTTTATTTTTGTATGTAAATCTTATTAATTAAAATATGATGATTTTTTTTAAGTCATAGAACAAAAGTTGTTGATTATGATGTTAGTAACGTAGTCCTGAGAGGTTACCGGTGTTTTACAAATAACCCTGTATAAAGCTGGACCGCTACGCTACGAAATGTTTGTCTCATCATCATCATCATCAGCCCGTACAACATCCACTGCTAATCATGGGCCTCCTACCGAGGGAGGGTTTTTGCCATAGTCACCACGCTTGGCCAATCCGCCTGGATTGGTGACCGCAGTATTATGTTGTAATACACAGGGAAACGCTGCTCAAATTCTAAGATTTCTTTCCGGGTCTTGTTGATTGAGGGACTTCCCCTTCGGGCCTCGGAGAGCAGGTTAAGACGTTGGTCCCGATTGTTATAACATCATCTATAATAGTCATATATCATAGAACGGGCAGCAGCGTTTTTTTTGTGTGTTATATAATACGGCCAAGCGTGGTGACTAGCTAGGGCAATACCCACCCTCGGGAGGAGGCCCATGGCCTTCCTCGATGAATGGACTATCTAACACTGAAACAATTTTCAAGCAAACAAACAAACTCTTCAGCTTTATATAGTAGTAGCCAATATTTAATTATGAAGTTCCCACGGGTACGGGAGTTATACGAGTGAAACCGCGGGAATATAGTCCCGACCGAATCCAATTTCGATAGTGCGTAACGTATTGGCAAACACAAAATTGATTGCGCTCTGTTAAAGAGTAAATCTCATTTCAGTACACGTAAATATACGCAGACCACAATTAAAGCGATTGTTGCAACGAAAAGCCTTTTAGGTAAAATAGTAAAATAATGCAATTCTAACTAAAAGCGGCCATAGCCATTGGGCTCGTGATCTTAAGGTTGCTGGTTAGAACCCCACCCATTGCACAACCGACGTGAACCCACTCGTAACACAAGCATTTTAACTTAGCACGAGGGTTTAGTAAGAATACTAGTAGACTGCTAAACTCTGCTAGTAATCTTAAAAAAAATGGTTTGAAATTTTAAATGATATCCCTAAGTCAGGCGGTGATCTAACCAATAGTCCGCAAATTCGTAATACTTTTTTTTTTGTTGTCCGGGGGGAAATGCATTTACACACCGCTGCTGCAGAGTATTCGCGCGCTGGCGGTGGGATATGTGGGACTCGCCCTCTCCATAGCGTGATATGCTAAATCATATCACGAGGAGAGGACCCTACACCACTAACTACACCACTACCCGGACACTCCTTCGATCTGCCGTTGGCGGGGGCCGGGCACGCATAAGCAATCCGGCCCTAGCATTCGTAATCCTAACTGTTTTGATTGCATCGTCATAAAACTTCGGCAAAATACGCACTTATTATTTAACACCACATGAAAACATGTAGCACATGCTTCATACAAATAAATGCATTTTTATCTTTATCCTCAAACAAAAAATGTTAGGTTCCTGTATCTGTCCATCCGTCTGAAAATGTTCTCCGAGTTCTCTGAAACAAATTAGGTGAAATTTTGTAGGATAGTGCAATCCTATGAAACAAACACATATTTAAGTAAAATAAAGGTTAATTTTTGGTTGCATAAATAAGGAATTAAAAAGAAATGTTGCGCTAACCTTACTGTGTCAAATATTAAAAGAAAGGGAGAATCTTATATATGTTTCTGTTATCATTGTAAAATATATAGTTTTGATTTTATTCATGAACGAAGTAAAATGTACCAGGTCTCCTCTTCAAAAGACCTCTGTGATCTCAGTCAGATAGGAGTTTCTTTAATCCGATAGATACTGCTGCCCATCCATCAGAAGTATGACCCTCAGTCGCCTCTTATGATACTCATAAGAATACCATCATCATCATTCTCCTGCCCCTATCCCAATTTAATTGGGGTCGGCGCAACATGTCTTTTTCTTCTATACTCCTCTATTAGCCGCCATCACGACCGTCACCCCCTTTCTAACCATATCATCTTTTACGCAGTCCATCCATCGTTTATTTGGTCTTCCCCTTCTCTTATAGACATTCATACTCAAAACTTTCCTCCATACCATGACAACCGGTCTCCACACAACTTTTCAGTTACCGGTGCCACCCATCCCCCCTCGTCAATGCCCTCGTAGACCAGAAGTCCGTGAGGCCCGTGAACTGTAAGGAGCAACAGTTGCACAAAACTCCCCTGAAATACTAGAAGTCATAATCCCTCAATCTCATCGCCAGCGACCGCCCTTAGCCGAGGTCCAAGCCCCACAGGGGGCGCCCTCTTGCGTAGGTTGTTTAGTTTGTAGTTTTTAAACCATTTAATAAGGCTGGAGCTTGCCTTTGTGCCCGGTGAAGTAGCACAAGCCTCTTGGCTACCTAAGTAAGTCCATCCGAAAAAAAAAAGTTCCACTAATCAGAATATATGGAGTGATTTATTCTTACCCGGAAACCACACAGCGGTAACCACAAGCTGATCTGAATGATAGATTTAGTTCAAACCCTGAGCTGTGAAGAAAATCAATGTCCTAACCTTTATTAAGAAAGCTTTGTAACAAGATTTATGGCGGCAATTAATTAGTTTGAGGTAATACGTGTCGTTATTTACGACGGGATAATTTATGGCGGCTAATGACAAAGGCGTGCGTTTATATAGTGTGTCATTAACATTATTAATACCTACTTTATCAAGAAAATTGATTATAAATGGATAGTGATACCTTTATGGTAAAAAGATGTAGGACCAACTTTGAGAAAGAGGTCAATCGTCGTAACCGACTCGGCTGGGCAGCGTTTGGGAAGCTTCGGGAGATCTTCTCGTCCAAAATACCTCAGTGCCTTAAGACAAAAGTCTTCAATCAATGTGTGTTACTAGTGATGACATATGGATATATCTAAGACGTGGTCTTTTACTGTGTGCCTCATAAGAAAGCTCAATGTCACTCAGCGAGCTATGGAAAGAGCTATGCTCGGCGTTTCCCTGCGTGATCGAATCAGAAATTGAGAGATCCGCACGAGAACGAAGGTCGTTGACATAGCTCAACGAATTAGGAAGCTGAACTGGCAATGGACAGGACACATAGCTCCAAGAACTGACGGCCGATAGAGCAGAAACGATCTCGAGTGGAGACTACGAACTGGCAAGATGGACCGACGACCTCATAAAGGTCGCAGGGAGTCAGTGGATGCGGGCCGCTAGCAGTCGTTCCCGCTGGAAATCGATGGGAGAGGGCTATGTTCAGCAGTGGAATACAACAGGCTGATGATGATGATGATGAGAAACATGTATATATCGCAACCATCTAGTCAAATCACCCATTCCATGGGACGGCCAGCCCGCCAATCAAACGCCGACATTTAATTGAATGCCTAGGCCTATCGTTGATTGAATTAACATCACTACGTTAAACTAGTTAGCTTATTAGCCCTTTGAGTTAGGCTGACATAAAATCGTGTAGGTGATTTAAATTTAGTTTAGGTTTATCCATCCAAGATCAACGTTTTTGCTAGTTGTCTTTTAGCCATTTCATTAAATTTCACCGTCCAATTAACGGGCTAGCCGTCCCATTCGATGGTTGATCAAACTAGATGACTGCGGCATATATACTGTGAATTTTTCAGTTTCTTATAATTATAAGATGGCATATCAGTATGTCAATCGAAACATAACATTACGACTAAAAATAGGCATACCTATATAATTTGTTATGTCTAATGTTATACTATAGATACGGAACCGTTCGTGCGCGAGTCCGACTCGCACTTGGCTTAAAATCGGCCAATGCGAGTCGAGCTCACGTACGAAGGGTATTAGAATATGTTTAATGCTATGGATGTTTGCTTACTATAAATACAATTATTCTTGTATTTTAAAAACAAACGATGGTACGTGACTACGGCACTGTTGCATAATTTGTCTTTAGGTGTTTGAAGGTAACATTATCCTTAAAATAAACACTGCGAAGCTTTCTATCTTGTAAAACAAATTGGGAAATTGTGGGTATATTTTAGTAATATCGAATGTTATGCTGAGGCAGTTCCCGGTATCCTGTATGGAGAACCTGCCGGGGGTTTTAATTGCTAGGGCTTACCCACTGCAACCCCCGGGTTCTCCGCCTTTTTTTTTCGGATGAACATAAGTATCATGTTGACACGACGCTTTTGCTACTTCACCGGGCACAAACGCGAGCAGAGCGCCAGCCTTTGTAAATGGTTTAAAAACTACAAACTAAGCAACCTGCGCAATAGGACGCCCCCTGTGGGCTTGGACCTCGGCTCAGGGCGGTCACTGGCGATGAGATTGAGGGATTATGACTTTTAGTATTTTAGGGGAGTTTTGTGCCTACGGACTTCGGGTCTACGAGGGCGTCGGATGGTTCATTGCAAACAAATCTCTGGAGGACGAAGGAGGAGGGTTAGTAGAGTAGAGGGAGGAGACTAACTGTGGCGTCCACTGTTGAACAGGGTTCTCTTCACAATAGACCTTGACATGCCAGGGCCATTGAAGGATATGGTAACAATCATCTAGCAGGCGGATTGGTGAACACTGTAAATAATAAAAAACAGTGCCGGATTAGCCATATAACAAGAGTAGGAAATGCTACGGGCCCGCGTAGATTTGGGGGGCCCCGCGTTGATCTAGGGGGCCCCGTGATGATTTGGGGGGCCCCGCACATACGTGTGCAAGCAAGAAATAGGATCCAATAAATAATCCTATGGATCCGAATCATGAATCTAAAAAAAAGTTGAGTGACTCAGAGTTATTAAGAAGGGCCTCCGGACAGAATTTGCTACAGGTCCCGCGCTGGCTTAATCTGGCACTGATAAGAAACCTTGAACTGATAGATGCTGTTGCCCATCTACCAGGTTGATGATCCTTAGTCGTTTCTTACGACACCAGACCTTAAGAATAAGAATAAAAAAGTTGTGTGCTATTCCATACGATAGTTTATCTATAGTAGTAGACAACCGTTTGGGCAATAAATGTGTGTGCCTACTAAAATATAAATTAAAGTAACTGGACCTAAACTCCGCGTAATTGCCCATTTGAGTATGTTTCGCCGGACCGCCTCATGTGGGCCGTGTTGAAACCGGTGGTAGAGTAACCCACTGAGTTTGTTTCGCCAGATCTTCTCAGTTAGGGCGCATTGGATCCGATGGTAGCATTAAAGCGCGTCCGTCGTTATATGCACATGGTCCACCCAAATAATGACAATTGTTTTGGCATAACATAGACAGAACAAGCATTTTGCGTCTCTAGAAACATACATAATACATTACATATACATTAATCATAATAATTAACTTAATTATAAATAAGTAATTTTAATAGGTTTATAAATAAACAACAAATGTAATTTAAGATAAATAATAATTAATTTTCAAATATTTTTTGTCGATTCACAAGTGCCTGTAATTGGTTTACGTAAATAAAAATGATTTTTATTTTATTTTATTTTATTTATATGCTCAATATTATACAGATTGCTTCGGCGTGATCAAGTAGTCATTTATCCCTATACATTTTTGTTTATAACAATAGTAATTGATCCATATCTTTCTTTCTTATAAAGGTCTCAATTACATAGTATGATATACTGACCTATAGATTGTCAGATTAGCTTAGTAAGCAAGTTTATTTTTTTATAGTAGGTACAGGAGTCCGATAAAATTAAACGATCGCAACCTACGAATTAAATGACATTGCTGTTAAAAATTGACGGGCACGTATGTTGCTTGGCGCGCTGCCAAGTCTCGTATGCGCGATAAAACGTTACACTACAGCACCACTTTTATACTGAAGGAAAGTTTTTCACTACAATTTTCCATTTTATGAAATTCTGAAACTGAAATGATATATAATGGGACGGCTATAACGTCCACTGCTGAACATGGGCCTCCTCCCGAAGGAGGGTATTTGCCATAGTTACCATGCTTGGCAAGCGGATTGGTGACCGCAGTGTTATATTTTACCACACTAGGAACGCTGCTGCCTGTTCCTTGATATAAAAATATAATAGACTAGCTTCCCGCGCGCGGTTTCACCCGCGTAACTCCCGTTCCCGTAGAAACTTTATAGTAAAATAAAGCTTATAGCCTTTCTCGATAAATGGGCTATCTAATACTGAAAGAATTTTTCAAATCGGATCAGTAGTTGCTGAGTTTAGCGCGTTGAAGCAAACAAACTCTTCAGCTTTATCTATTATGGCAAATAACTCATTATTAGGTACCAATTCTTTGCGTTTTTATACTCATGATAATTTCTCAACGAAATGTCCGATTGGAATAAAACAAAAAGTATTTTACTTCTACATAAATACCCTTGATAACATAATGCTTAATTTGGATAAGGATAATATATGATACACATTTATTCATATTTCATAAATACATAATTTCTTTCTTCAGACGATTTAATATTTTTTATGAACATAAAAGCGGTTATTGTGACTAAACTATGATAGTTAGATATGTGCTTTCGCGGACTTTTTTAAAGATCTTAATAAGACCTACAAACCCGTAGTACACCATTTTGTTCTATTGTCAATAATTTTTGCAGCGCACGCATAAACAGGTTTTCGATTTTACACCTTGGGTTACAAAATCGCAATTTTCTTACGGATCCCTAATTTTTTTGAAAATGCAATATAGCCTATAACCTTCCTCGATAAATGGACTATCCGACACTGAAAGAATTTTTGAATTCGGACCAGTAGTTCCTGAGATTAGCGCGTTCAAACAAACAAATATACAAACAAACAAACTCTGCAGCTTTATAATATTAGTATAGATGATTGCACGGAGGGTAGTCCCTCAACCAACCAGACCCGGAAAGAAATCTTAAAATTTACACAAAGATTTCTTGTCCGGCGTGGGGATCGAACCCACGATCTCCGAGATTTAAGGCGAGCCAAATACCGCTGCGCTACGAAGGTTGTCAATTGAACGCCCGCACCGACATTCAATAAAATGGCTTAAGGACATAGCGTTGACTTTGGTAGGTTAAACCTAAACTAAATTTAAGTCACCTGTTTTGACGTCAGCAAAACTTAAAGACCTAGCTAGTTAGGCCAACTAGTTAAACATTAAGGGATGTTAGTTCAATCAACGATTGGCCTAGGCATTCAATAAAATGTCGGCGTTTGTCCCATTGAATGGCTACCAGCATCTATCAGCTTAAAGATAATCACCATCTTAGTGTGATCACCAATCTGACTGCCAAGCGTGGTGATTATGGCAGTAACACAAAAACCCTGACTTGCCAAGATCTGTTAAAATAAGGCCCATGTTCAGTAGTGGGCGTAAAATGGCTGATACATTTTACGAAGTGTTAGGTTCAATTCCATTTATGTCCACATGAGTATTGATAGTTTCAAAAAAAAAAAGTGACACTCATAATGTGAAACTAAAAACAATTTATTCCACTATGAACACCCTGGTGATATCACTTAAGTGTTCAAAGTGGAATGAACCGGCGCGCGGCGTACGCAAATCACCTACGAATCAAATCATCCAGCTAGTATCACCCAGGTGATTCAAGGAGAATAAATTGTTGCCTTGCCTGATCAGCTGGGAAACAAATCACCTAGGTGATCAGAGGAGACCGTTCAAGCATACTCTTGTTTAACATGCTACCCGTCTCCACAAAATTAGCAATTCTTTCATGGGGCGATGGGCACGCGTCTACTACAAATTTCTTACTAATCATAGAAATCTTTCTATAAACAAGTTTACTTGATATGTCAGATAAACTTTGTCAAAAAGCTTATTATAGCACTTTTGTTTATACATAAATGAGAAAACTGCTTGGGAGTAAGTTGCTCTGAAACAATATTTGAATTCAATTCAATTAAATAATTGTAACAATATTATTTCAAAACAGAATTGCTCTGAGTCTTGCCAGTTCTTTCATTAGTTACCATGTCCAGAACTGGTGCTAGTTAAAAAAAGTACGCATCACTATACAAGGTGTAACAGAAAGGGTATATTCATAGAAGGAGCAGGGCTTTTTTGGATGATAACAAACGATATGGCAAGGGCTATTTAATCCTATCTCTACGAGTCCGGAAGTAATGATTTTTTTAAATTCATAGATACCAGAAATCAAACTTTTCAAATTGAAATAAATACATCACTTGCACTCAATCAGCTGATCGATGTCAACGAACTATTTGCAAGTAAAAATAAACCTCTTACTTCTGGTATTTCTGAATAAAGGGTTCCGCATTTTTATTTTTTGTTTGCAAAATAATACTGACTTTTTTTTATTTTATTTTGAGTTGAAACCCTTGCCATATCGTTAGTTATGATCCAAAGAAGCCTTGCTCTTCCTATGTATATACCCTTTCCGTTACACCTTGTATAAAAAAAAATATTGTGTCTGTATGGATAAAGAATATTTTGAATTTGAATTAGCCGTGGGACGACTCTATTCATCATCATCAGCCCGTATAAAGTCCACTGCTGAACATGGGCCTCCTCCCGAGGGAGGGTATTGCCATAGTCACCACGCTTGGCAGACGGGTTGGTGAACGCAGTATTATGTTGTAACGGACTTTCCGAGGCACGGAGGGTATTCTTTCTACAACAAAGACACTATTATATAACAAAAATAAAGTGCTATTACCAAATTGAACCAATATAATAACATAACATTATATTTGTTCTTCATAATAATAAAAAATGTAACCCGAAGTACAATTTTTAGATAATTGCTCCAGATAAGTTAACTCTGTTTCTTAGTAAACTCATGTAATATGAAACGATCGCGTGTTCGATACCCGAGCCGATAAGGAAATGAAGTAACATTTTTTTTTTTATCGTAGTCACATGCTATTCTATAATTTGTAATGACGTAAGATTTGGAGTTTTTAATTTCGTAATACAACTTTTTAATAATATAGTACTAGCGGCCCGCCCCGGCTTCGCACGGGTGGACTTTTATACCCTACCCTACCCTTGCCCTACCCTACCCCTACCCTAACCCTACCCTACTCCTACCCTACCCCTACCCTACCCCTACCCCTACCCTACCCTACCCCTACCCTACCCCTACCCCTACCCTACCCCTAACCTACACCTACCCTACCCTACCCCTACCCTACCCCTACCATAGGTGGAACCCAACCAGAGGAGAATACCTAAGATGCAGGTTCCAAAACCATTATTGTAAATTAACTCATTTCAATTTTGAAACGTAGAAATCGAAAAACTTTTCCGTAAAGTATTCAATTTTTTTTAAATAATAACGATGTTTTATATCGGAATCCAATTTGAGGACTTTCATTTTGAGTGTGTATTTACTCGTGTGCCATACCTACACAAAGTTTTTTAATATCAGTTACCGTTAGATTCAATAATAAACTTGTAAAAGTACTTTATTTCTATTGTTTCTGGAAAATAAATGATCGTGAGGTTGTTCAAGAATACATACTTAAAGACTTGTTATGGCTTCCATACTTACTTACATACTTGTTATAGTTTGCCGCGCGGTTTTATCCGTGTAAAGAAGAGGTAGAGCAAAGAGTCGAAGTCATAGAGCGTTACGCTCAATGGGTTGCTCAACTTACAGCTATACATAACAGAATACCACACCCAAATAAAATTATTAACTTACTGTTTCCAGCATCTTTGTCTGCGTAGATTTTGTCTGGAAAAAGGGCCTAATTTCCATTGAAAAATCCTGAGTTTTTTACAGTTTGAAAATTTTCTCATAAACGTACTTAACAATTTAAGTTTGTATTTACTCGTGTGCCATACCGACACAAAGTTTTTAAATATCAGTTACCGTAAGCTTCAATAATAAACTTGTATTTCAATTGTTAAGTGGAATAGTACATTACGATACATGTGAATAATAAAATGAAGACATTAAAAATTGCAATAATTTGAATGTGACTTTTAAATTAATAAATTCACCCAGCCCGAACCCTCCCTGCTCCCCTCCACCGCCCCCCGAGCACCCTCACTACGCTCGGGCGCTAACTTCACGCCGTTCAATAATAGGCTACTTAGGTCACGAGTACCGTATACTATTTTATAGCAGATGTGACATAAACCCGCCCCGGACTCGCGGGGCGTGGTGGATTACGATACGTGTGACCTAAGCAGTCTATTATTGCACGGCGTCAAGTTAGCGCCCGAGCGTAGCGAGGGTGCTCGGGAGTTAGTGGAGGGTATCAGGGGCGGTGAATTTATTAATTTAAAATTCACATTCAAATCATTGCAATTTTTAATGTCATCATTTTATTATTCATTTAAAAACCGTCACCGATTTCGCTATCTCTTTTATCGCGTCCGGAACAATTTCATTGTTTTTATCTTCGCTAAATTCACTGCCCGAAGTATTCATTTCAGACCAAAAGTTACGATTTCCGTGAAACGAACTATATGACAGCGTTTCTCTTTGATTCCGCTGTCACTTTTTCTCTGTCATTTGTTCGCTGTGAAGTTAGTCGATTACTTTACGCACCGTGCCGGAATTGGCAACTTAAGTCACGGAAATGCGTGCGTAAAATGCGGGTTTAGGTCACACTGTGCTATATTATAAATTATCGAGAGGTTGTTCAAGAATACATACTTAAAAACTTGTTATAGTTTCCATACTTACTTATATACTTGGTACAGTTTGCCGCGCGGTTTTATCCGCGTAAAGAAGAAGTAGAGCATAGAGTCGAGGTTATAGAGGGTTGGGTTGCTTGACTAGAGATATACCTAACAGAATACCACACTTACCTACATAAAATGATTAACTTACTGTTTCCAGTATCTTTGTCTGCGTAGATTTTGATTTTTCAATAGAAAATTTTCCACCCCTTTTCATCCTCTTAGGGGTGCAATTTTTAAAATCTATCTTTTCGGATGCCTAATTTATATAGAAAGTACATTCTCAATGTTTTTAGTATCTACAATCAGCAGTTAAGGCTATATGATTATTCGTTATTCACGATAAAGGTAATGTGTAACTGCTCGTGAGTAGGAAAACCAATGTAAGGAAATTATTATCTAAAAACCCCCCTTATATTGAATAAAGTATTTTATTTATATTTTTAACCCATCTAAGGGTTAAATACCTAAGTTCTGAATTAATATCGTTTAATTTGTTTGACCAAAAACTTAAAGTGCATCCATGGAATATAGTCTTTCAAGCAATCAGTACAACACAATCATTTTTTTAGGTTGACGCTTTAAATTGAACTTTTATATTAAGGTTACCAGATGAAAAAATCAAAAGACCGGAGAAAAGGCCTGATTTCCATTAAAAATCCTGAGATTTTTTACAGTATGGAAATGTTCTCTTAAACGTACTTAACAATTTTAAAAAGTCGTAATGTTATCGTTTTTATACACTGCGGATATCGCTCATGCGTGCAATTGTTAGCAAAATAAGATTATTCTTAGATTGTTTAACTTTTTATTAAAGAGATCTTTAAAATGTAAGCTGTACTTATTTGATCTTTAAAAAGTAAAAATCCTGAAATCTCAGGACAAACCCTGAGATATGGTAACCCTTGTCGCGGGGGACTTTACAAACACACTAATCATGGACACAAAGAACACCCAGACTAACAACTATCTGTGGTTCATACTAATTAATCGTTCCGGGGGGAAATGCCACCATTCCCACCGCCGCTGCAGCGTATTCGCGCGCTGGCGGTGGGATATGTGGGACTCGCCCTCTCCATAGCGTGGTATGCTAAACTCATACCACGAGGAGAGGACCCTACACCACTAAAACCCCGCGGACACTCCTTCGATCCGCCGTTGGCAGGGGCCGGGTACGCATGAGCAAACTCGCTTTAAATCTCGGATGTCGTGGGTTCGATTCCTGCACCGGACAAGAAATATTTGTGTAAATTATAAGATTTCTTTCCGTGTCTGGTTGGGTGAAGGATAACCCTCCGTGCCACGGAAAGCACGTTAAGCCGTTGGTCCCGATTGTTATAACATCATCTATAATAATCGAATATCGAGGAACAGGCAGCAGCGTTTCCCTGTGTGTTACAACATAATACTGTGGTCACAAATCCGCCTGCCAAGCGTAGTGACTATGGCAAATACCATCCCCGGGAGGAGGCCCGTGTTCAGCAGTGGACGTTATACGGGCTGATGATGATCAGTCGTTTTATTTGGAGGGAAACAACCATTGTTCATCTACAGGGATTGTTTCGGAACATCTAGACTTACATACAGCTCCTTAGAAATTTCAATAAAATTGTATTAAAACCATTATTTTAATTTCACACCAATTAAGATGACATTTAAAACAATCTATTTAGGAATGAGAAATATTTGATAAATATAACGTGCAACATCAAATAGTAGTCATATTCATATGAAAAAAAACTGCAGCGCGTTGGATGACTAACTGAGTTTTTATTCGGTGTGACTAGACACAAATTTTTTTTTAATAACATCTGAAGGGCACATGAAAAAAAGGAGCTCATTGATAATTTCACCTTTTTGAATTAACTGTACCATTTAGGTCGCTTTTCTATGGCCAATCAGAGCACGTTACTCCAAACATGATAAAAGGGGCTGATATACCTTTTTATATTGGAACAAATCAAATTCAATTTAAGGTGTATGTGTAGAAATTGAAATTTTGTGTTTAATTTTGTGATTACTCAAAACAATGAGAATGTTAATGAGCTCCTTCTTTTCCTGTGCCCTTCATCTATATACAGGGTGTCCCAAAAGATTACGTAGCTGGGAAGGGGGGTGATAGGGATGGTCACAAGGGTCACCAGAAAAATATAAAAAGAAGAAAAATATAAATGGCATTTTTTAAAAGACTAAAAATTTTACACCTTGTGCTAACTGTACCTACAAATATGGCTGTATTTAAAAAAAATGCTGTTATGTAATCTTCAATAACAACAAGGTCATCAACATCAACATCAAAAATAACAAGGTGTAAAATTTTAAGTTTTTAAAAAAATTCCATTTTTTTTTAAATACCCATAGCGGATTTTTTTTTTATTTTTCTAGTGACCATTGTGTCCACCCCTGTCACCCCCTTTCCCAGCTACTTAACCTTTTGGGACACCCTGTATAAAGCAACATGTCCCTTTTTTTGTTGTCCGTTTGGACAAGCATTTACTCATTCCCACCGCCGCTGCGACGTATCCGCGCGCTGGCGGTGGGATATGTGGGACTCGCCCTCTGCATAGCGTAGTATGCTAAGTCATATCACGAGGAGAGGACCCTACGCCAATAAAACCTCCGGACACTCTCTGACACTGGCACTGGACTGGTAGAGAAGAAGCTAGACGCGTGATATTTTGGCAGTGGCTTCCCTTTGTGACATATAGGTCCTTAAAACTTGATTTTGTAATCGAATTTTAATCTCCTACGGGTGCGGGAGCTACGCGGGTGAGGGTATCATATCTATTTTTTATTTTGATATGAATATCTAACAATATGTACCGAATTGATGTGCCGGTACTTGATATTTTGCGTAACGTGTAGCTTAATTATTGGTTTGTAGTGTTAATTTTTAATAAATAAAACATGCGTTAACTGTTCAAGCCATGCGGCGTATATATTCTAACAAAAATTACATTAATCGAGGAAAGTGGGGTTGCGGAACAATATTGACACCAATGGCAGCGTAGAAGTATAAAATATCTTAGTTAAATCAAGATTATACATAGTTAAGTAAGATATAATGTATGCATGATTGTTGAAATAAACAGATTTTTATTATAATTATTATTATTATAGCAAATTTGCGTATCATGACATCCTTGAGCGCGCTGATTGGAGTACCCAATAGAATAGAACTACCATCAAATTGGTTAAAACTCATGAACGCAATTCGGAACAATTACAAACAACAAAGATCGAACATTTTATTTTAATGTTAATGCTGATGCCTGTTACCTGGTAAACGATTTTCATAGATGATGTTATAACAATCGGGAGCAACGGCTTAACGTGTTTTCCAAGGCACGGAGTATAGTATCTCAACCTAACCTGGAAATAAATATTTTATTCTACACACAGATTTTTTGAATAGAGCGAGAAAAGAACCCACTTGACCCGAGATTTAAAGTGAAGGTTATATATAGTTCAATAGTAAAAGCACGAGATTACTACGAGTAAATAGTAGGATAATATGTAAATATTGTATGTGCTGAAAATGTTCGTAAGTAACTTATTTGTGGTAATCGGTGTTGTACGACGCGAGAAACGAACTCGCGGCACTTATGTTACTTGTTCAATAGCCTGTTTACATCCACTGCTGAACATTCCTCTTAATGGATCTTGGCTACCCTCGCCACGGTTGATGAGGGACATTGCCGTATAAATAATAGTTTATATAGGTTTAGCTTTTAGGCTTAAGATATATAAACTAATATAATAACTAGCAATAACCAAATAAACTTAATTAATTGTACATAGTAAATTAAAAATAAGCCAAAATATGTTTTGACTATTTACAAATAGGTAACCGGTAATAGGTTTACGTGAATAAAAACAAAAAAAAAAATTTATTTATTTAACCACCACGCTTGGCAGGCAGGTGCAGTAAGATGGTAGGTAACCTTGAACTTATACATGCTGCAGCACATCCATCAGCTGTATGGCCCCTTAGTTGCCTCTTACGGCAACTATGGAAAGATTTGAGGTGGTATATTATAAGCCGGAAACCACACGTCATACATGTTACTTTGTGTCATAGAATTCATTTACCATGAATATAATAATAATAAATCTTTATTGAACAAATACCTTACAATTTGCTCGTGTTACACATTTTTTGAAAATATGACTACCACATTAAGATACACATAGTGTTAAGGGTATTTAATTCAAAGGGTTTGGGAATTTTCAATTCAGAATAAGGGTCTGAACTTGATTCGAAATGTATTATTACAAAGCAGGCATTTGTATAATTTGTACACAAAACATTTTATTTACATATGGTTGTTTTTATAAAGGATAAACAAAAGGTTTGTGTTCTATAAATATTAAATAATTTCCATGGTTTATTATTAAACTAACAGTATAGTCAAGCGGCCATAGCCCAATGGCTATGGCGTCGGACTTGTGATCTTGTGATCACCGGTTCGATCCCCACCCATTGCACCACCGACGTGAGACCAATCGTAATACAAGCATTTTAGCTTAACACGAGGGGTTAACAAGAATACTAGTAGACTGCAAAAACTCTGCTAGTAATCATTATTATTTTATGTTTATTATTGTTGTGTGTACAATAAATGTTTTTTCTTTCTTTAAGATATTTGTAATTTAGAATAATGGTTAAATTTTTTCTTTATTTTGTTTACGGCGTGTCTAAAATAATGTAATCATTGTGTAAGTGATATGTGTAATTATAAGTAATGTCAACTTTTCAAGCATCTATTACACACATTATGATTTCATTAAATTTCATTATTAATAGTTTATAACCTAAGTAGGTATAAGAATCAAAAATGTTGTCGGAGAAGTATCGTTCCTTTACACCGGAGAGGACACTGGCTCCTGTACAGCTGTTCCCTACATTTATGTTCGTTTAACTCGTCAAAATGCTACAGCTGTATTTTTCGTGATTTCAGTTTTGCTCCCATAATAAAAGTGGTTTATAATGATGAGTACAAACCTCTAAAGAGGTTATTGGTCTTTTACAAATAACCCTGTATATTACATTGTTTATTGCGAACACTTTTGAAGATAATTATATTTATGATTGATGTATGTATCTAACTAGCGAAACAACGTGTATTCCCATTCCCTATCCAATTACATCAAACTATTGAAACCGCCAAAATATTACTTGCCTGATATTAAAACTTTAATGGCGAAGCACAGCTCGTTTAAAAACTTTCAATGTTATAATCCCAAGCGGCAATTTAAAACGATTTTAACTGTTATTTCAGCCATTGCTATGTTGTTATAAAACAAAATCATTGCTATAAAGAGGGCTGTTTGATTTGATTTTTGTTTTTAGTTTGTTTAGGATCCGTTGTTTTAAAAATAATCTCACAGATAACGATACAATTTAAAAAATCAAGGTAATTATGCAATTTTAGGTTAAACGCAATAAATAGGACAATTTGTACATAATTATCATCATCAATTCGTATGGCGTCCATTGTTGAACTTAGGCCTCCTCCCGCAACGAGGAGATTTTTGCCATAGTCACCACGCTTTGCCGGTGGGTTGGTGACCGTATTATGTAATAACATACACAGAGAAGTAATTTTAGCCGTTCCCAGGTATAAAATTGCTATAGACAATGTTTTAACAATTAATCAATATGGTTGACAATCTTCAACCAAACAGAAATAAATTTTAGATTTAACTCAAAAAATTCTAGACAGGTGTGGGGATCAAAGTCAAAATTAATAAGATTAAAATTGTAAAGAAAACCCTATACATTTTTTAATAGTTTCTCTTAGATTTACAGTTTTTTTTTTCAAAAAACATTATTATATATTATGTTATTGACTTAGTTTATTACTAAATAATTTTACAAGTCACATAACAATAATAGCCAATATATTTTATCATTTTGGCACGAATGAACAGTTACCTTCTGAGTCACAGTCTTACTAGTTCAGAGGGTACGGATAATATGCTAAAAATAACCTAAAATAACATTGTCCATGGAAATCTAGTGGATACCTCTTAGTTTTAAGCATATAATGTAGGTACATGCATGCAAACTCCTATGTTCTCTCCTGTATTAGGTTTATTATAGTAAATAAAGAATTTTGATTACTCCTTAAGGTCAGTTGAACAGAACTCTTCCAAAAATCTTAAAGTATTATTACTTTATTTCATTTCCATTTAGATTTTAACTATTTAATAAGTTTGTATCCCCGGAGGCTTATCTCGTAACGATAATAGGTACTATGACTTCGATGAAATGTCTTCGGTACTCAGAGTTTACTACGCATGCAAAAACATATCAAATATGTGTATATATTAAGTTAATGTAGCTGCAATACATAGTATTAAACAAAGTCGCTCCCCTTGAACAATCCGCCCATCATATTCTTTGGGAGTGTAGTCTTTGGCATCGGGAGCGTAAAATTTTGCTAGATAGCCTGAGGGTTTCCTCAGGGGTTGTTTATTATATGGATCTTGTGGCGTCCAAACAGAATTTCCGTGCTTTTAGACGCTTTTGCCATACCTACTACTGGCATCCAAAATAACAGGTTACGTGTAGGCCCCGTAATTTATTACCCGTCCGTGGTGCTTTACAACTGGCTTCTCCAGTTTTAAATTACCCCTCAAGACTACTTATGTCTTATTATTTTATTTTCCTATTTGCTGTCTCCCGCTTTGTTATGGAGGGAAGTGAAAACATAAGTCTTTCTTACTCCTCCTAATCTCTTTCTGATTAAATTCGTTGCGGGTCCCAAGGCAGTTTAACTTTTTCCCGGGACTTGGTGAGCCTCGGTGCTCATTGCCATTACCAGTGTGTGCCACTGTTGGTCCTGGCTTACAGGAGTTGCAGTGGTAGGAATGTGGGTGGGATAAGTGACATAGAAAAAAAAAAAAAAGGTCGCTCCCCGCTGTCTATCTGTACCCATGTATGCTACGAATTTTGATGCGGTTTTTTTAAATCGATAGTGAGACTCCGTGACTCCGACCACCGTGCGAAGCCGGGACGGATCGCTAGTAAATAATACAATAACATAGGAAATGCGGCACAATACCTCTTCTTTTTCTTTCTCCCGCCTTATTCCATGTTTAATTGGGGTCGGCGTGATTAGGAGACTAATCACTTTTCGCCAGTTTGTTTTGCATTGGGTCGTCATTGGAACTAAGTTCAGGGCTTTAGATCTTTGTCAATTACTGATAGCCTACCTCGTTGTTGAGTTGAAGTCTACCTCGGCGTCTCGGTCCTGACTGAATGTTTAGCACCTCTCGTGTCATGTGGTTTTCGGGTCTTCTCATCAAATGACCGTAACAGTGCAACCTTGTTTCGACCAGCTTTTCAGATATCGCTGTTATCACCATATATTATTTGGTACCTTGTCAAATAGGGCGACGCCCACTGACCAGCGCAAAATTCTCATTTCAGCTACGTGTAGTTGTTACGTCTGCTGTTTTTATAGTGGCCAGCATTTGACTCCATAAAAAATTGCAGGTCGTGTTGCGGTCTTGCGGCACAATAACTCTATAGTAATAAATACATTTTTATTAAAGTTATATTAATATCGTTATGTGATTAGACCTGATCGCTTCTATGTCCGGTGAAGCAAAAGTTAGTACCTTTTTTTTTTTTACAAATTTAAATATCTGTTCATCAAAAAAATGTTCTAACTAAAAGTATTTTTACATACGAGCTCCTAGACTATTTCTCAGTATCTGTACCCATTTCTATTTATTTTTATTATTTCACATGTAACTGAAACTGTGATACTAAAGGTAAAATGCCGTGTATATTTGAATACTACTTTTTATTTTATTTTGTGTAGACAAATGTTGTAAATACTAATGATCTGGAAAAAACAGAATCTCCTGGAGAAGTGCTTACTGTGATCCTGTTCTGTGAGTAGGTAGGTACTTATTTTTTATATTTATTAAATAATTTATGTACACACAAACAATATGAGACAAGATAAATAAGGATACAATTGCACAAAGGTACGCTTATTTCAATAGAAATTTCTTCCTACTGACCCGCGATAGGAAAAAGTTAAATGAAGGAGAATATATCGTGTGTAGTTTATATACATATTATAAAAGGACCACAAATACAACATTATACATAATATACTACATATAATATATAATTTCAGCCCGTATAACGTCCACAACTGAACATGGGCCTCCCCCCGAGGGAGGATATTTGACATAGTCACCACGCTTGGCAGGTGGGTTGGTGACCGTAGTATTATGTTGCAACTTGTACACAAAAGGAAACGCGGCTTCCCGTTTCCGAGTATACTACTCTAAATGGGGATTGATAACAATCGGGACCGACGGCTTAACGTGCTTTCGGAGGCACGGACGGTAGTCCTTCAATCAACCAGACCCGGAAAACAATGTATGAATTTACACAAATATTTCTTGTCCGGCGTGGGGATCGAACCCACAACCTCCGAGAATTTAAGCGGGACTAGGCTACGAAGGCGGTCGTTCTAAATTGTAAAATTAATGTTCACTTACAAAAGTAGCCTTACTTACGACCTCCGAGAATTAAAGCGAGACTAGGCTACGAAGGCGGTCTTTCTAAATTGTACAATTAATGTTCACTTACAAAACTAGCCTTACTTACGACCTCCGAGAATTTAAGCGAGACTAGGCTACGAAGGCCGTCGTTCCAAATAGTACAATAAATGTTCACTTACAAAAGTAGCCTTACTTACTGGAGGAATATTCCTCCCGAATTCTTTATACTCGCAAATAGATGGTATGAAATTTAATCATCGTTGTCTTCGAAGCCTTGTTTGAAGCAAGTCAGTGTCGAGGCAATATTAGTTTTAAACTTAAATTAGTTTACATAAACTGCCAACTAAGTGAGTTTAAATTGCTGGAGAAATATTGAGAGCTTTCACGAACGTAGATATAAAACGGGGTGGCAGTTTGTACAACACTTATATATATATTGAACCACACCAGATTTTTAATAAAATACTATACGATCAAATTACGCACGAAGCAATCCGGCCCATCAACGGCACCCGCGGCCATAATGGCGTCGCGGTATCTCCTGGGCCACACTGACTATGGCCCATTTGCCCAGTTATACGGACGCCCGGAGCGTAGAGGCGTCCCTTTACACTACTTTACAAGGGCATCGGAGAGTAGTGTCAAGCTCACTAGGAGACTCCGGATTGCCTCGCGTACCCAGCCCTCACCACGGCGGACGGAGGAGTTGCCGAGGGGTCTTAGTGGTGTAGGGTCCTCTCCTCGTGGTATAACTATAGCCTGCCACAAAGAGGGCGAGTCCCACATACCCCTTCGCTGGCACGGGGACGCTGCAGCGGCGGATAAGATGCGTAAATGCATTTACCCCCGGACAAAATAAAAAGAAAAACGCGTCACTAGGAGACAAATGACCCTTAACTGTCAGACTTTTATTTCAGTTTAAATAATTTAAGTGTTATTATTAGGTTTACAACGAATAGTATATTCAGCAGTATACCGAATACCGAATATTCGGCGAGGCCCCTGACCGAATAGCCGAATATTAGGCAAAAGTATTCGGCCGGATTTTAGCGCCAAAACTTGTACAGACGTGATTGTTTCACTCTCGTTTGTTCTTATGTACTCACCGCATATTTCTAACGCACTGCATGATTATATAAGTTTATTTCGTGGATATCGTATTACGTTAAATACAGTTTAGTCTCTCTCTTAGATTTTTGTTTTTTTCATTTTACCAATTATGTCCCTATAACAAAATATATTATAATAAGGTATTCGGTATCGACTGAATAATATGTAGATATTCGGTATTCGGCCAAACATAATAAAAGCAGCCAAATAGGCCGAATACCGAATAGTAACCAAATTTGTTGCAAGCTTAGTTATTATTGTTATCTATTATAAATTGAAAGGTGTTACGCACTAATATGTTTAATTTTATTGTAATAGAAATAAAAGGCGCTGGTCTTGGTAATGTCTTCTAATTTTTTTTGACAAGTAACATCCAAAACAATAAAAGGTATAAAATATGACAAGAACACTAAAATTTAGAATAGACAATATATTCCAAATAGGTTCGATTCGTTACAATAGGGATACATTGAACTCATAATGTTTGTTCAGGCGCCTAAATAAACTCTGATAAATTAGTAAAGTTTCACTTCATGTTTTGTTTAACCCCCCCCCGAACTAGTGAATACGCCACAGCATTAAAGTTACGGACAAAATAAAATATCTCGGTATTATTATTGACGAAAATCTTTCCTTCAAACATCATATCCAAGTTTTGAATAATAGAGTACGGAAATTGATATTTATTTTTAAAAATAATAATTGTTCAAAAAAATGCATAGATCGATTTTAACGTCTAGTGCTGAATAGGGGCCTTTTCTGAAGGGAGGGCTTTGCCATAATCATCACGCTGGGAAGCTTATGAACGCAGTTTTATGTTACGGACATGCACAAGCAAACGCTGCTGTCCGTTCTCTGGTATAAGCTTGTTAAAGATGATGATAATCAGACCCGGAACAAAATCTTAGAATTTACACAAATATCAAATATTCAGATTGGTGATCAAAACCACGACCCTCAAGTCTTATACCGCTATATATAAATACCGATTGTAATACCAAAAATAAATTTCACAGAGATCTACACGAAGAACAAGAGAAAGAAAAAATGAAAAAGCATTTATTGAACATTTACTAGATTAGAAAATAAAAAGGTACACAATTAAAGGGAATGCATGTATTTACATTTAATAGTACAAAACATATACTGTGTACAAATGACTAGCAGCTCAGCATATTGTTACAGCCACGAGGTGACTGCAACGCTGATTAGTAACAACGAAAAAATGACTGTGCAAATGAATACCTTACAATTAATACAAAAGCCACGACACAACATGACGCTGTAAACGATACGATAAACTGTCCTCACGACACAGTGGGAACGCGCCCTCATTGTTTTATTTTTAAACAAAATACACAGGTACACTTTCAGTTTGCATTCTTAAGTAAAACATTTTAAAAGCAAATACGTAAGTGTAATACTTCTCCAACACTAAAAGGCGAGCTTTAAAATTCTTAAAAGATGCAACACGAAGCTTCTAACTTTGTAACTTTATGTTAGGGATTTGCATACGATTTTAAACTTAATGCAAATAAAGATACAGTGCAAAATAAATTGCAGATGTTATAAGGAATATTTCACAAGGGAAATTATTTAATAGTATTACTTTGATATCAGTTTCAAGTCAACAAATATGCCAGCCGTTTTAGAGCCTAATGGCCTTATGCGCGACGACGGTAAGAGGCCCGACGGAATAAATCTGGTGACTTGGAGGATGGGACGGCCTTTGTGCCACCAAAGTTTTGGACGCTACGTGCGTCGACACCCTCGCACCGTCTCATCTTTCCGGGACTCAGAGTAGGGCTGGCATGGCGGCTGAATCCGCGGAAAATCTCAAGAGGCGCAAACATAGTACCCTGGATAGTGGTTATGTATTTGTGCCCTTTGGTGTCGAAACATTGGGGCCGTGGGGACCGGGTGGGAGCCAAATTAATTTATAAATACCTCGCAGCGGCTCTCTTAAGAGCGGCACGTTCTCCGAGTGCTGGTTTTACTTTGCACAGCAGGTAAGCATTGCCATTCATCGGGGTAATGCTGCCAGCATTCTGGGAACCTTGCCAAGTAGAATATATTTAGTAGTAATAGAAGTATTTTATAAGTTAGTTTTATTTTAAATTAGCTACTTTTAGTTGTTTATTATGTATTTTATTCATATTAGTATATAATATATTCTAAAATCGTTTAAATAACTATATGCCTTGATGTTTCGCTGCAAACAATGTAGGTCAGAAGATTTGACAATGACACATTTACCGGAGGGAAATGTTTTAGGCATCCTCATCGCCGCATCAACAGCGTTAGTAGAATTTCCCTCTTCATGGCGATCATAATAATATGATAATCCCATCAAGAGACTTCACCCACTTAAGCCGGGTGCTTCATCAAACGCCCATATGAAACACATGTGGCCTGCGCAAGTTGCTTAGTTTGTAGTGCCTGGTTTGTACAAACTGGCCAACTTAATAATCATAAATCTTTATTTACATAAATGTGGTGAATACAGGTGTTATTGTTTACATTAGTAAAGGTTCACACATTTGCCATATTGTACATGGCATACAAATGTTGTACTTACAAATTAGGTACATATATTAAACTAAAAATATTTACCAATTTGTGACACACTATTGACACATTAATCATTTACATTAATAACAAATAAATTAATAATAATAAATTGTTTTATTTGCACGACAAAAGCTTAATATTATAATAAAAACATTCCTATGACCTATGAGTAGTTAGCATAATATTTTATAAATAAGGTATGTCAATTTTTTTTTAAATATATTCCGAATGTCTGTAAATTACTTGTGATCTAGATATCCAAGTAAGGAATAGAATCCTTTTTCTATATGCCATTTAAATAAGGTGGTTTTAAACCTGTTTATTGGAAGTTCTTTAAACTTTTCAGGCAGTTTATTCAAGATCCTTCTAGCCATCGGAAAACAGCTGCTGTATTAAATTTAATTGTATCGCCAAGTCGTTCAAATAAATAAAAATGTGTTCATACAAATTTGCTACATTCATGCAACATTCAAATATGTACAGAGACGGTACAGTTAAAATTTTAAGTTTTTAAAAAAGCGGTCTACATTATTTCATTGGTAACACATCACAGATTGCACGAATACATTGCTTCTGAACAATAAGCACTCTATGTATGAGTACTGTGTTACCCCACAGAACAATGCCATATCTAAGATAAGAGCCTACGTACCCATGATCGGCTGGAAGGGCGGTCTTGCGATTGGCTACTTTATCTAGACGCCATAATGCAAAAGCAAAGCGATTAATTTTTTTAATAATTTTTTCAGCCTGTGGTTTCCATGAACAATTTTTATCCAGAATTATACCTAAGAATGCCGTTTCGTTAGCTTCTTTGATTGATTGACCGTCATATGTCACTTCAAGCTTACCAATCGACTTCCTGTTGCAAAATTGTATACAAGCGGTTTTATCAATATTTACTCGCAAATTGTTACTATTTGCGAGTAAATATTGATAAAATATTTAATATACCTGACGGCGCATCGCTAATAGTCGTATTTAAACGGCTACTGTCAGCTGTCATCGATGACAGCTTCTACTGATTGGTGACAGTTAACGTCAAATGTCAATTTCAGACGTCAGAATAAGAGTGACAGCCGTCACTCTAGCGGAGCGTCGGGCAGGTGGGAGCACGGCGGCCATGTTGAAACTTCACTGTTTGAACGGGAGCGGACCGTGCACCACGCGCTAGACGAATCGCTGATATTCTGTGTCATCCTAGTGTGAAATGCAATTATAATAGTGAATTTGATTACTAATTGACTTTAGCTAGAATATAGAACAGTTGAAATGAAATGAAATGAAATGAAATAGTTTATTAGTAACGTAGACGAATAATTCGCGCTTGTTATACGTCATTTACAAAGCATACACATTAAAGTACATTTTTTGATACTTAATTAAGAACAATATTTTTATATGGTCACTAATGTTATACTATTATAATCTTATTTTAAAGATCAATAAAATATATATAGATATTTATAAATAAAATAAAATGAAAAATTTAAAAATTGTCGCGAGCAAAACTAGTGTACACAAAATAATAATTATAAGTCGCGTGGTTTGAGAAATTAGATCAACCAGCGCGGGCTGGGATCAGGTCTAAAGCCAAGCCAAGAACGCGTCGCGAACCTCGCCTCGCGAGGACCACCGTCCCTATCCTAGCTTCCTACGAGTCTTTCTCTATCTACCTACGGTGTGACATCCGGAGAAGAAAGACTATAAGAAACTCCGGAATTTTTCTTTTAGTCATCTTTTAAAAATTGCGTTTTACAATATTTATGATTTACAAATTCATTACATTTAACATCTAGGACAGTGCCTCCCAAAAGCTAATTTGTTGATAATTTCAGTAATTAAAACAAACAAAAAACAAAACTAGCCTTATAGGAAGCACTCTCTTACATTCACATTTACAGTGTAACTTTCTTACATACACTAAGTCTGAGTTATTTTGTGAATCAATCTTTGTTAACGCGAATTATAGTGACTTTGTTCAAAACTCGAGTGTTAATTAAAATAACGATCCCCTGCCCAAGTATCCACGCCTGACCAACTATGACAGATTTTTATGAAGAACCATTCTGCGCCTACATCAGAAGTGGGATGTAACTCAAACAGCCCACGTGTAGAAAATAGTGATACTAACAATAAAGAACAGTGTAACGGCAATATGTGTGCTTCTGAAAGTGATAATGAAAGTGACCGTTGGAAAATTTTATTTGAAATGCAACAACGTCAAATGTTGGAATTAATTCGTGCTATAAAAGAACCTAACTCTAATAATAATTCTAAGATCACGTTTCCCGAATACGACCCAGATGCACACTATAGCGATTGCGGTTAGGATAACACATGCGTCCAGGATTGATCCACGGCTACAACGATTAGCATTTACTACTGAAATTGAGACGCGTGTTAAACTGCAGCAAGAGTTAATGGCCTTGACGTATCGCAAAAGAGGCCCACCGACACAGGACAAAGTGAACTTGCCTAATGACGCGAAGAAACCACGAATGGATCAAACAAGACGGTGCTATAATTGTGGCAAAATGGGCCACATGTCCACTGAATGTTTCAGGAGAAGGAACCGAGACAATGTTGCTAATACACGTTCTGAGTTTTCAGGGAATAACATCCTGCACCAAAGTAAGGATATAGGAGCCCCGATGAAGCCGCCACCTACTTGCTATTACTGCAATGAAAAGGGTCGCATCGCGACGCACTGCCCGAAAAAATAGAAGCCCAAGCAAGTGAGGAAAGTGTGGAGCGTCGGGTTGATGTCTGCACCATCAAGCCAGCTACTGATCATCTTCTAACAGAAACGGGTGAGAAGTTTTCATTTTGTTTTGATTCCGATAAATGAAGTGATATCCGTATAGTCTATCCTGGTCGAAGGGACAGTGTCATCCGGGCCAGACCCATTAGGGTTGGTTGAAGGGATACACTCGTCCGGTCCAGATGTATTGTGTTGGTATCCTGGTCGAAGGGACAGTGTCATCCGGGCCAGACCCATTAGGGTTGGTTGAAGGGATATACGCGTCCGGTCCAGATGTATTGTGTTGGTAACTTGGTCGAAGGGACAGTGTCGTCCGGTCCATCCGCGATGGTCGCAAGGACACACCCGTCCGGTCCAAATTTGTATTTGTGTGATTGGTCGAAGGGACAGTGTCGTCCGGTCCATCCGCGATGGTCGCAAGGACACACCCGTCCGGTCCAAAATTTGTATTTGAGTCATTGGTCAAAGGGACAGTGTAGTCCGGGCTACCCATTAATTACATCAGGGTTAGTCGTAAGGACACACCCGTCCGGTCCAAGTCTACATGCAATTGAATGGTGATAGCAATGTCACAGTCAAAACTTATTCTGCTTGTCAGGTTGGACGAGCGTAAATCTGAAGTTGCGTAACGTTGTTTCAGGATTGCATCCAAGTACGCCCGAGGACGGTCGCTAGTCAGGTTGGCCGTGACGGCGCATCGCTAATATGTCGTATTTAAACGGCTACTGTCAGCTGTCATCGATGACAGCTTCTACTGATTGGTGACAGTTAACGTCAAATGTCAATTTCAGACGTCAGCCGTCACTCTAGCGGAGCGTCGGGCAGGTGGGAGCACGGCGGCCATGTTGAAACTTCACTGTTTGAACGGGAGCGGACCGTGCACCACGCGCTAGACGAATCGCTGATATTCTGTGTCATCCTAGTGTGAAATGCAATTATAATAGTGAATTTGATTACTAATTGACTTTAGCTAGAATATAGAACAGTTATTTTGTGCATCAATCTTTGTTAACGCGAATTATAGTGACTTTGTTCAAAACTCGAGTGTTAATTAAAATAACGATCCCCTGCCCAAGTATCCACGCCTGACCAACTATGACAGATTTTTATGAAGAACCATTCTGCGCCTACATACCTAAGATCGGGATAGGTTATACGGTTATACGCTGGATTAATATATAGGCTACAAAACATTACGCTCCGACCCACTGGAGCAGAGTAACTCGGGTAAAACCGCGGGGCGCAGCTACTTATATATACGACAGATACTAACTTTTTCAACATACGCGGCACGTATTTATAGTTTAAAATAAATATATAGATAGATACTCTTTATTGTACACAACTACTTACATCGAAAACAACAATAAAAAAGAGGAACACAACATATAATGGTACAGGTACAAATGACTACCTACCTTATCACATAATGTGATCTCTTCCAGGCAACCTAGACGGAGGGTTGACCTATAGGGTTGCCACCCGTACTATTATATAGTATCGTACTATATTTCAATCAAATGTACTATCTAATATATAAAATTCTCGTGTCACAGTTTTCGTTGCCATACTCCTCCGAAACGGCTTAACCGATTTTGATGAAATTTTTTGTGCTTATCCGGTATCTATGAGAATCGGCCAACATCTATTTTTCATCCCCCTAAATGTTAGGGGTAGTCCACCCCTAAATTTTTATTTTTATTTTTCAGACAAAGTTAGGGGTAGATTAGAGGTAGGTGTAGGGTAGGGGTAGGGTAGAGGTAGGGTAGGGGTAGTGTAGGGTAGGGGTAGTGTAGGGTAGGGGTAGTGTAGGGTAGGGGTAGTGTAGGGTAGGGGTAGTGTAGGGTAGGGGTAGTGTAGGGTAGGGGTAGTGTAGGGTAGGGGTAGTGTAGGGTAGGGGTAGTGTAGGATAGGGGTAGTGTAGGGTAGGGGTAGTGTAGGGTAGGGGTAGTGTAGCGTAGGGGTAGTGTAGGGTAGGGGTAGTGTAGGGTATGTATCGATTGAGGCAGTACGAAGTCTGCCGGGTCAGCTAGTATGTTATAAAAAAATAATCTAAAGTACTATATTTATTATTACAAAACGTACTATATTTTTTTTTTCTAATCCAAAATTCATCCCCTTTTAAAATTTAGACCGCACCCTCAGGGCGGCATATGAAAACAATGAATTGTTAATTTATCTTAACATGGATCTCACATGCTCACTCTTATAATTATTTTAAAGGTTTTTTACCTTGATGACCGAAGCAAAGAGTAATAACAAATACGCATGAAAAATTACTAAAAAAAAATGTGTAGGTACTATTTTTATTCCTGAATTTCCCAAAATTCTATATATTTACTTAGCAACTTTTTGTAAAAAGTACTATATAAAACAAAAAAAAAAAGGTGGCAACAAAAGAGAATTAAAATATTAATTTTATTGTATGAATTCGATTGTAATAGCTGCCGGGATCGACAAGTCGATTGCGATCGACCGATGGGCTACCCCAGCTAGATCCTAGGATTAATTTTGGAAAACTGCTCATTTGTATGCCCTGTAAAGTAATAAAACCCTCGTAGCTATAAGTATGTACGTCCCAACAAAAAACTCCTGGACAACAAGAAGAATCGAATCAAATTTTAAAACAAAGATGGAAAATGAAGGTTTAACATTTGGTATAGGTATCAAATGTAACGACAGCTATAAATTATAATGATTTGGCGTCCATTGAGCCCTCACATCCCTTTTACGATACCATAAATCCCTTGGACAGTAAAACTGTATATTGGAGTGTAAATGACAAGGGTTTTATATGGAAATCAAAGATATAATAGGCTATTACAAACTTTAGAAGTGTTCCGTTGAGAAGTGTTTGTCATCATTTAAAACTTAATGTTCGGTTTTTATCTTCGTACATTTTACTGATAACCTCCGTAGCGTAGCGGTATTTGGCTCGCTTTAAATCTCGAAGGTCGTGGGTTTGAATCCCACGCCGGACAGGAAATCTTTGTGTAAATACTAAGATTTCTTTCCGGGTCTGGTTGGTTGAGGGACTACGCTCCGTGCCTCGTAAAGCACGTTAAGCCGTTGGTCCCGATTGTTATAACATCATCTATAATAATCGTATATCAAGGAACCGGCAGCAGCGTTTCCTTGTGTGGTACAACATAATACTGCGGTCGCCAATCCGCCTGCCAAGCATGGTGACTATGGCAAATTCCCTCCCCGGGAGGAGGCCCACGTTCAGCAGTGAACGTTATACGGGCTGATGATGATGATGATGATGACATTATACTGACACGGCTTCTTCTATTTCTTGTTTCCATAATGACGAACGCAATAAAAAAGGTTTAAAGATCTAGTCTAGGCTAGTCGTTTTCGAATTATGCGTGTGTACATTTTGAAGATTTATCATAATAATATTTGCTACAATACGACACAGACAGAGGTAAAGATTGTGAATTTGTTTCTAGATCTACTCAATAGTTTTTGATAATTCTTATACCGATAGGAAGCCACATTATTTGTGAATATCATAGGATACATTTGAAAAGGATTTTCTCATGGGAACGGGATTTACGGGTGTAAAACCGCGTGGGAGCTAGTGTATAATAATAACACGCTTTGTCCTGATTGACTCAATTCAAATTCAAAATTAATTAATTCCGTAAAAATGGTTACTTTTGTTTTTAATCGTCATATTTTTTCTCTTACCGTGCAGTACGTGACGTGGCGACTACTGAGAAACACTGCCAAAAAACTCAGTAGAACCCTCTTTTAAACAGTAATAATATTTCAGACTAATTAAACGCATCGCCTAAGGACTCATTTACGGAGACGCGGCGCGTCGCGCGTCTCTTAGGGTGCGGCGGCGGCGCGGCGCCGGAGCGTTGTCGCTGCGTCGTCTTACATAGAAATATCTGTGGCATGTTCCGGCGATGCGGTCCGGCGCCGCACCGGGCTTATGCAACCACCGAGACGAGGCGGGGAGGGGTAAATGCGTTGCGACGTCGGACGGAGCGGCACCGCTCAGTTGTATATGCGTCACAAGGAAGTACACACGCTCGCTCGTTTCGTTTTTTTTCTAAGGTTTTTGTTTATTGTCATTAATTCTAAAAAATAAGTACCAACATAGATATTATTGATATGGATTACCTCATAACATTTTTATTAACAGACTGTCCAACGCCGCAACGCATCTTGTGTCGGCACTTAGGGCGACACCGCACACACACAACACAACACGTTGAAACATATAGTGATGTATTAATTAAGCACATTTACAGCTGAGCGATTGTGTATTTTCATAACGATTTCAAATGAAGGGTACAGGCCTATGCCTGTACCCTTAATGAAAACGTCATTTCCTGATAGCAAAAAATAAAAATTGTGACAGTCCCCGTTCTATAACGGGGACTGTCACAATTTTTATTATTATTAGAGGTTATTAGAGGTCTTCAGAAGAGACACTGTCTTGGCGTCAGGCAAAACCCGTTGCCGACATGCACATCTCCTCGCATGAACTGTGAGAAGACCCGACCCCAAATGATAGGATCAGGAGCAGAAGAAGAAGAAGCTATCCGTTATTGGAAATATATCTTTGTCTATGGTTTCTATGGTACATATCTGTGGCAGTTAAATACCCAATCACAAACTCTTAAAAACGTCGGTAAATAGATGACGTGAAGTAAATACAATAGTAAACGATAATCTTAATAAAACAACATATTTCCTAACTTTTAATTGCATTTTAATCAAAATCTATTTATTTAGACACTAGCTTCCCGCGCTTATTTCGGTAATTAAGTATTTCATAAATCTTATAGCCTTCCTCTATAAATGGGCTATCTAACACTGAAATACTTTTTCAAATCAATCCAGTAGTTTCTGAGATTTGCGCGTTTAAACAAACAAACTCTTCAGCTTTATATATTACTATATAAGATTCTCTATCCTTTGTCAGTACCCGTCAAATTGCGTACCGTGCCGCTAAACGCCACGCGCGATGCGTTTTCATAAAAGTACTAAGTCCAGACCTAAAACCCAAAAAAATTTAGCTGTTCTTTCCGCTGTAATCTAAAATTAGTTCAACAACCCTTTGTTGCTACATATAAATCGTAGTTTTGCCATAAAGCTACCATTGCCGTGGATAAAATGAATCCACTTCCTAATCCGGACCGGACATGACCCGTGTTTGTCACCGAAAGTAAATAAACGAGAATTTGCATTCGGAATCTATTGATATTCCAATAGGTACTTTGGTTTAGGTCACATTTGTCGCTGAAATATAAACTCTATCAATAAATTGTTAAGGTTAAATTTGCTAAGCAAAATAAATTTGAGGTAAAATGTTTATTTGTTAAGGATATTGTTTTAATTAAAAATTCCGGCTTAGAATAGACCACCCCATGTCTTCCCATGGGTGTCGCAAAAGGTGACTTAGGGACATATGGCTGATGGATGGGCAGCAGCATCTATTAGCTCAACGTTTAAATCTTACTGCGATCACCAATCCGTCTGCCAAGCGTGGTGATTATGGCAATATCCCTCTACAATCCTGGCTTGCCAAGGTCTGTTAAGAGGAGGCCCATGTTCAGCAGTGGACGTAAACGGGCTGTTGATGATGATGATAATGATGATTGTTTTAACTTATGCTAAATCTATCTCTATCTCACAAGACACTACCCAGGAGAACCCGCAGCGTAAGACCCGCCAGAGCGTGTCCCAGATAGCTAAACAGTGCCTGGGTCCGGCTGCCTAGTAGTTTTAATGGGTAGGGTCCTCTCCTCGTGGCATGACTAGCATACCACCGCTATGGAAAGGGATCCCGCCGGCGCGGGAACGCCGCAGCGGCGTGTGTGTGTAACATTTGTTTTGCATTTCCCCCTGGACAACAAAAAATGGTCTCAGAAGACCACTGAGCCACCAGTACAGTCAGGACAACTACCATTACATTCACTCAATTCCTCCAAACGCACTGATTGCAAAAACCTGGTAGTCATGTTCTACTAATATTATAAACGTGAAAGTTTGTAAGTATAGGTGGATGGATGTTTGTTCCTCTTTAACGCAAAAACTACTGAATGGTTGAAAGTTTGCACGCGGATAGTTTATAAGCTGGATTAACATATAGGCTACCAAATATCACGCTCCGACCCACTGGAGAGGAGTGACGCGGGTCAAACCAGAGGGCGCAGCTAGTAGGTAATATTCTATTATGAGGTTCTCACGGGTACCTACTGGAGGAGTAGAATCATGTGAGAAAGTTAGTTCCTACCATTTTTTTAATTCAAAGTGGCTTTTACTTGTTAGGATGTTGGCAGACCCAAATAGACCCATGTCAAAACTTGACACCTCCATTATATACAGGGTGAAATGTTAGTCACCAGCCAAATTTTTTCTAGGCATTAGGTATCATTCACTAACACCAATTTTGAAAAAAAAACGATACCTAAAATTTTCATAATTTATAATTTACTCGAAGGAATTATCCGCTCTGCGTGGTCACCAAGTAAAATGTTAATAATACTACGTGCCGCGCGAACATCAATGAGAGCGCACGTCGTTACCCCCGCCCCCACTACCCCTGAGCGGTACTACCTATGATCTAGTCGGCCACGCGCACCCCTTCGCGGGCCTTTGTGACGTGATTTCTCAATATTTTTGTATTGAGTGATACTAAATGAAAAAACACGTATTCAATGATTTTTACTAATGATTAACATATCAAAATTTGGCTGGTGATTAAAATTTCACCCTGTATGTAAGTATCCTCCTCTAAAATCATTGTGTAGACTATAGATCTTAATTGGAATGTAATTACGGTAGCAAGATATGAAATACGGGCCAAACATAATTTGCGGTTGTGGAACGGACTCTAAAGAGCTGGCGCCGAATAAATAGTTATAAACGTGTCCTAGCTCTGCGAATGGTGTCCGTCTTTTAGCCGTTGAAGAATGGAAGTCAGGTTCCATGTTCTTCCGTCTCCAAACACAGGCACTTTATTGGATAAAAACTCGTTCCGCGTATAGTATCATTGGCGCCAGGGTGCACCGTGCGTTTCTCCAAACCGCTGCGAGTGTGGCGCCAATGTGACCCAACTCGGTAACTATTATGTATTAGGATCAAGTAAAATATTTGAGATAATCTCAAATATTCAAATCCAATGTGCTTTGCACGCGTGGATTCCTATCCCATCCTCGTCGCCAATATTTATGTATTAGAGTGCCAATATCAAAACGAATCAAATAAAACAGTCAAAGGTCAATAGAACACTGTTTTACATTCGACAATTAACATCTGTCATTTCCTGGTTTACAGTCGTTACCTAGAAGTGCGCTTTATCTTTGTCATTTTTTGTTTGAGGAACGAAAAAAAAATACGTGTCATATATGATTTGGTAATCTAACTGACGGACTAAATAGTTTATTTTATTCTCCATACGTATTGCGCGGTGATTTTTCGGTCACCGAGAGAATGTATTTTATCACAATAAATACCCTGGCGCCTTATGTATGTTACTGGCAGCCAGTAACATACATAACACTCACCATACCTTATGTTCTAACAAAAGTGCTGGACCTCTATCATGCCGCTTTTAATATGCCAACCATTTTAGAGCCTAATAGACACGGTTGGCAGGCCACTTCCTTTCTACCCCGTGAGCTCTAACGACCTCATTCACGCACAAGAACATATAATTAATCAATAATGTTATTTGGCTACAGTATTTCATAAGTTGGAAGCACTTCCCCAGTTGAAGATCAATGAGATTACTAACGCTATGCTTCAACTCGAAAACAACAGTGCCTCTTACCTTATATAAACACAGGTACACACTGTATTCCTTCATTCTCAAATCCGATGGGACGGTAGACTGTGCAGGATTCGTTTGTAGTTATTAAACCATTTGGGAGGCTGCAGCTCTGCTTGCCTTTACAACCGGTGAAGAATGCCTATTGATTAAGTTAACATTGCTACTTATCATCATCAGCCCGTATATCGTCCACTGCTGAACATGGGCCTCCCCCCGAGGAAGGAACACACAAGGAAACTTTGCTGCCCGTTCCTTAATGTACGATTATCATAGGTGATGTTATAACAATCGGGACCAACGGCTGAACGTGCTTTCCAAGGCATGGAGGGTAGTCCCTAAACCAACCAGACCCGGAAAGAATCAAAACATTATACATTACCACTGCCAATACCCATACCGATTAACATTAACGATATTACTTTATATTATGCTAGCTGCGTCCCATGGTTTTACCTGCGTTACTCTGCTCCAGTGGGTCGGAGCGTGATGTTTTGTATCATTGAAGCATATGTGTTAATCCAGCGTATAAATATCCCGGTGCAAAATTTCAGCAACGACGGACGCGCTTTAATGCTACCACCGGATTCAATGCGCCCCAACTGAGAAGATCCGGCGAAACAAACTCAGTGGGTTACTTTACTACCGGTTTCAACACGGCCCACATGAGACGGTCCGGCGAAACATACCCAAATGGACAAATACGCGGGGTTTTGGTCCAATTATTATCATTTATTTTTAGTAGGCATACACATTTATTGCCCAAACGGTTGTCTTGTTATAATTTATTTTAGTTTCGCAAGTGGTACCTCATTTTATTATGTTAAAACACCTGGAAACAGATTGTGAAATGCAATAAAGTTTTGAGTATTGAGCATTATTTTGTGCCAATATGAAACTAAAACTGCAACATTGATGGTCGAAATACCCGAAACCCGACTCCCTCCTACGCCCACCGCTACATTAGCCTAACTACAAAATTTAGCACGGGTGATAAATTGTTGCAATAAAAAAATAATTACAGAAATTAAAAATCTTTCGACCGACGTTACTACACCTTAATAAATTTGCTAATTTCATGACAAGACAGGTGCTTTATTAAATTTCTAACTTTAAAATTATGCTTTTCTTCATAACAAGTATTCGTCAAGAAAATATTTACTTTAGACTATGTCAATGTTATTTTTTAGACAATCTCCGTAGCGTAGCGGTATTTGGTGGTCGTAGATTCGATCCCCACTCCGGACAATAAATCTTTGTGTAAATTTAAGGGCCTATGCACACGACTTTTTTAAACGCGCCGTTGAAGCGCGTTTGTAGCCGTACAGACAATATGATAAGCGCGCGAGTCCGACGCAGCCTACGCCTTTATCGCCGTACCCCGAAGTCTCCCACCTGCCGCCGACCGGCAGGAGTGATTAAAAAAGCGACGCGCATTGATGCCGAGTCCTCTTACGTCTCTCAACACTCACGCTGCGGTCGACACCGGACACCAGCCTACTACCATCCGGACTGGTCACGTGCCGAGCCCTGCTTCCCTCGCTGCCGCTACCATCTACCTGAGGCGTCAGTGAGAACACTACCATCCAGCTTCCTAAAAAAGCTAAATGTTTTGTGACTACCTGGTCACCTGCTCAAACCGAGTCCTAGAACCTGCCTCCCTTATTCTAAATATTAAATGTAAATGTTCTACTTATTAATAATAAACTATAGTGTACTGATTGAGGTGTCGTTTATTTCCTCTCTTTATATATATAACTCATCTCTTTTCATATCCGTAACACGTGGTTGGCTACACCAACACGTAAAACTTTACATAGTCAACGTCTTCTCTAAGTTGACCGAAGCCAGGACGAAGTCGGTGAGCTCTCGAAACAGCGTCAGATCTCTCACCGGTCCTGTCTGTAGAACAGTCTCATAAGTTAGCGAGTCATTAAATAGAAAGTGCAACGGTTTTTGCTCACACACGTATGCACTATAATAAGTCCTTCATAGATGGCTAATCTAAGACATGGGTCGACGTGGCCGAAATCAATCAGGAGGACTATAAACAAATAAATTAAAAATAAAAGTTTTATTCACGTTAACCTATTACAATAGTCAAAACATGTTTCGGCTTATCAATTTACTATAAGACTAAGCCTAAAAGCTGTCGGTATAAAAATACAATATTATTTTTAAATCTATGATTGAATAGTCTAAGTATATCGACGAACGCGCTTTATTTATTTATTTAAACTTTTTGCTACAGGTCTGTCCATAAGGCAGACTTAGGCATTATCTCCCAGTCAACCCTTGGGTTAAGATGAAAAGTTAAGCGGTGCAAACAAAGACTAAGTAATAAAAATTCAGAGAGAGATAAGAAGCAATTTAAATATTTATACCTACATCAACATAATAATATTATATACTTACATACTTAAATACATACATACATATCTATGTATGTATGTTGATATTAGAAAATCCCCTAATAAATTTATTTTTAAACGTAAAGTCCGTGAACACTATCTTCGAACATTATAAGAATAAAATTCGTCTGTTCCAAATATATCTATTTGGAACAGACGAATTATATTGTGTGAGTATGTATTGTATTGAGTATTGTAATATATATATCTTATATTAAACAATACTCAATAAGAGATCTATTTGGAACAGACGAATTTTATTCTTATAATGTTCGAAGATAGTGTTCACGGACTTTACGTTTAAAAATAAACTTATTAGGGGATTTTCTAATATCAAGAGGGAACGCATCCAGTGTTTAATAACAGAGACAGGAAAAGAATTTGCAAGAAAACTAGAGCGATGGAGGGGGACTGTCAGAATTAAATTATCTGCGGAACGCAGGTCACGGGCGTGAGAGGAGCCTAGTACTTGGAAGTACGTTTTCAGATAGGAAGGGGTGCATGAATCATTAATAAATGAAAAATTAAACAGAGAGATCTTAGCGTTCTTCTTTGACGGATGGAAAGCCATTTAAGCTGAGAGCGGTACGAGGAGATATGGTCGTATTTACGTAAGCCATAAATGAAGCGAATTCCATTATTGAGGAGTCGATCCAGTTTATTCAGAAGATCTTGAGATAGGTCTGGATATCAGACAGCAGCATAATCAAACATAGGCAGAACAAGAGATTGGACAAGAAGCTGCTTAGTATGTACTAGATGGCAGAAAATGTCTAAATCTATAGAGGATCGCAGTGTAGCGGTACCATTTTGGCTTACTGCACATACTTGCTTTTCCCAATTAAGATTTTCATCAACTTACAGGCCCAAGTCTTTTAAATTATGTGAAAGCGAAATTACAGTGCTTTCTCTAAAGCACTGTAATTTCGCTTTCTTATGTGCAGTAAAGTACTACCACCGGATCCAATACACCCATACCCCCACCAATATAACCCTTACCTTCCCATTTGAAACGAACTACCTATGGTATTTTCATTCTTTCTTCTCCTTTTTATGTCAAAATTCTCCATGATTCGTTTATAAATACGTGCTAATTACGTGCTAAACTTTCCTACACAATTTTCAGTGTAACCGGACGTAACATACTATGTTATCTCCGGGAATGCCAGCAGCCGCCATCTTGTCCCAAACTTGACTAAACTTGAACAATAAACCAGTTTTCGGAATGTTGATCGACAGGATTTAAGATTCAGAAAAATGTTAGGAGATTAATTAAATTTACAACGAGAATTAAATTTTGAAGCGGACGTAGACCAATGGCTAGGACTTTGGACTTCCGAATTTGTGGTCGCCGGTTTTATCAGCATCCATTGCACTACCTCAGCTTAGTACGAGGGGTTAGCAAGAATACAAGTAGCGTGCACATACTATGCTAGTAAATAAAAAATAAAATAAAAAAACAATTAAAAGATTCCAACACGACACAGAACATAGTTTTTAACCAACAGAATTATACTAAAGAATCGTAAAATTTGTATGTTTTCGCAAAACTTGAGTCTGAGGGGCTGATTATAAATATATAATCAGCCCTTATAACGTCCACTGCTGAACATGAGCCTCCTGCCGAGATAGGTTTTTTGCCATAGTCACCAAGCTTGGCAGGCGGGTTAGTGACCGCAGTAATATGGAACTATACCTAACTCACACAGGGAAACGCTGCTATCCGTTCCCTGGAATACAATGATTGAAAGTTTATGATTTTATAACAATCGGGACCAACGTCTTAACGTCTTTTTGAGACGCGGAGAAGAATGCCTAGTACCTCAATCAACCAGACGTGGAGATCTTAGATTTTACACAAAAACTTCTTGTCCAGCATAGGGATCGAACCCACGACCTCCGAGGCTTAAAACGGGACTTATAGTAGCAAATTGTAATTACTAGCTGAATAAAATTTAGCAACCAGATAGTATAGTAGGCCGAAATAATATGATTTAACACAGTTGGCTATTACAGCATACAAACGTGAAACCGTAGGGCATTTGAAAAGAGTAAATACTTACAATAAACCTTTGAAATTTACTATAAAATTTGAAGTCATAATTAATTTCTCATTACTTGCACAACTAAAAACGCCTAAAAATGCGAAAATTCATTTAAAAACGAATACTCGTCCACAAGCTTCGACGCGTATTTTTAAAAAGTCATTTAATAACATCGCTTCGTCTGTCATCAGTTATAGTGGAGTTCTATTAAATTTATCGATATAATAATAATCATTCCTTTATTTAAGTACATTTTCCATTTTGTTTCTGACTTAGAATAGACAACATGAGTGTTGTTAAAGGCGACTAAGGTGGATGGGCAGCAGCATCTATTCCCTCACGCACAGTACTTACTGCTGTCGCTAAGCCGCCTGCCAAGCGAGGTCATAATGGCTATATCCCTTAACGACCCTGGCAAGCCAAGTTCTATGGATGAAGACCCATGTTCAGCAGTGGACCTAAACGGGCTGATGAAGGGATAAGGATTCGTTTTGAATAAATGGTCTTCACTTCACGTGACCATTTATTCAAAAAGAATCCTTATTTTGTCAATGATGTCAAAATGAAGAGAACGAATAACTTAAATAGTAACGCCTACGCTACTTTAAATTATCCAAAATTGCAGCAAAGTTGCAATCCAACTTGACTAAAGTCAATGAACATACATACAAGCAACATGCACAAATTGTCACTTGGCACTGTCCTCACAGATAGAAATCTATCGATTAAACCATTGCCGAATTCAAAGCCAGGCCATTAGGCGAAATCGTAGTGACAAAGCCATAGATTTATATTTGAATACTAGACAGGCTAACAAGTACTGCCGTTGATTGTCAAAGCAATTGAAACGTTACAGCGGCTTAATAGTCCATGAATGACAAGCACAAGTGTCCTTCTTTGTCTAATGTACGGCGTGTGACAAGGACACGGTCCAATGTTTGCTGTCTAAAGTTTTGACTGCACTGGTGGTTCAATGGTTAACGTAGTTAAAGATTCAAATGAATTTATTCCGTAAAAATGATAACATTTGTTTGGAATCGTGATATTTTATTCCCTATCGTGAAGTTTGCATGACGTGGCGACTAGGTACTGGGAAACACTGCCAAAACACATAGCGTCCTCTTTAAACATTTCTTTCACAATATTTTATTAACCTACTTACAAAATTCTTTATTTTAGATTCAAGTTGGAGCAATTTAATCTTAAGCATTTTTAATGCTGCATAATATGGCTTTACTTTAAACTTATTTTTTAACAAAGATCTTAATAATATTGGGAAGTTTGATATAGGACCGTATAGTCCCACAAAATAGTTACTTATTTTACATAGCTGGCTAGCATGGACCACAAGATTATGCTTATATCTAGTACTAGCGACCCGCCCCGGCCTCGCACGGTTGGACTGTTATAGCTTATGTTACTCAGGGATAATGTAGCATTCTAATTGGAAAGAATTATCGGCATCCGTTCAGTAGTTTTTGAGTTAATTCTATACAAAAATACAATATTTTTCTCTTACAATATTAATTTTAATATCGATTTATACTATGTCTGTCGCATTTTTAAGAAAATGAATAATTATATTTATATCATACAATATTTTTAAATCATATTATCAACATTTTTATAAATATATTGTTACTTAGGAAAACAGGTGATCTGGGTTCGATACCTATCCGAAACATTTGTATATACACAGATAATAATTATAAAAGTATGGGTATGATTCTGTTCGTAAAGAATTTATTAGTTTATTTTGCGGGAGTTGTCTTCTAAAAACACAGAATTAACTTAGTCACTCTAGCTTTATAATAACTCAATGGACAAAGCTAACAACTCTATCTAGCTTTGTAATAACTCAATGGACATAGCCAGCAACCCTATCTTAGCAATTAAAATCTGCCATTTAGATACCACAGACTAAGCGAATCTACTAGTTAGTGCCATTTTAGCAATTTGGCTAACTATTGTGGAACTATTCTGAATTTAGTAGCCAATCTTTATTTATTAATCAAACTTTGTTTCAATTGAATTCAAACCAATATTAAAAAGAGGAATTTATTCTGTGTTTGTTTGCTTTGAATAGGCTCCCAGGGCATTTCAGCCCGGACAAAAAAAAAGCTCTAAAAATTGATTTTATAATTCTTTCACCATTAGAAAGGTAGGATACCCAGGAAGCTCATTTAGGCTATATTTCATGAGAACTGGAGATAGTGTAACTTCGTAATGTGAATCTTATTCATATTACGAAGAGGAAAATTTTGTATTTTTGTATGTTTATTTCGAATAAACTAATAAACTACTGAACGGATTTCGATAATTCTTCCACCATTAGAATGCCACATTATCCTTGAGTAACATAGGCTATATTTTTTACTAGAAACAATTAGGGATCCTTACTAAAACTTCCGTTTTCCTATCCGTGTGGTTTCCGGCTTAGAATAGACCATGTCTTCCCATGGGTGTCATAAAAGGCGACTAAGGGACATATGGCTGATGGATGGGCAGCAGCATCTATTAGCTCAAGGTTTACATCTTACTGCGATCACCAATCCGTCTGCCAAGCGTGGTGATTATGGCAATATCCCTCTACGATCCTGGCTTGTCAAGGGTTAAGAGGAGGCCCATGTTCAGCAGTGGACGTAAACGGGCTGTTGATGATGACTAAAACTTCGATATGTAAACCAAAGTAATAAAAATAAAAACCAGCCAAGTGCGAGTCGGACTCGCGCACGGAGGGTTCCGTATCAGTTACAAGTGCGTACCTATTTTTGATATCAAGAATAAAAAAGCGTATGTTTATGAAATGAAATGTTATTTTATATTTTTATATTCGAGTTGATTGAATGAAAGGTAAATTGCGGTTTACGATTTATGACGTATTAAAAAAAAACTACTTACAAGATCTCGTTCAAACCAATTTTCGGTGGAAGTTTGCATGGTAATGTACATCATATATTTTTTTTAGATTTATCATTCTCTTATTTTAGAAGTTACAGGGGGGGGGGGGACACACATTTTACCACTTTGGAAGTGTCTCTCGCGCAAACTATTCAGTTAAGAAAAAAATGACATTAGCAACCTAAACATCATTTTTGAAGACCTATTCATAGATTTTTCATCGCATCGTAAGGGCGCGATGAAAAAAAATTTTTTCAATTTCAGTTCTATTCAAAATTTATTGTTTTTTTTCTATTTTTGTGTGAAAATCTTAATGCGGTTCACAAAATACATCTACTTACCAAGTTTCAACATTATAGTTCTTATAGTTTCGGAAAAAAGTGGCTGTGACATACGGACGGACAGACAGACAGACAGACAGATAGACTATAAGGAATCTAAAACTAAACTATATAGAATCTATAAGGGTTCCGTTTTTTGCCATTTGGCTACGGAACCCTAATAATGCCATAAATTGTCTTTCATCGCATGCGCTGCGGAAACTATGAATGAAAGATAAATAAATGAAATAAAAATGTTTATTTGTCACAAAAAAATCATTTACAAAATTAGATTACAAATAATGATATAGTGCAATTTACAATAGGTACTATTCCCCAAACTAGGCTCAAGCCGGTATCAAGGGAAATAGTGCTCAGTCAAAGAATTGATACCAGACGCATTATTGATTAAATAGGGGAAAGATCTTTACAAGAATAAACATCTTTTAGCATTAAATACCAAGTAGCAATAAGAAGGTGTATGTTATGGATTGTGTGAGTTGATCTGTGTGTATGTTTGTGTGTGTGTGTATGTGCTTGTGTGTGAGTGTGTGTATATGTGTGTGTTTGTGTACCTATGTATGATGAATTAATCTAAATATTGAAAAGAACAGCAAAATGTTCCACAATATTAAAGAACATATAAATATCTATAAAAACCTACGCGGTACCAACTCTATTAGTTATGTAACTATATCTACTTTATTAAATGTTCGTTTACGAAAACCAGACCATGCCGAAAGTACCACATTATTCATATTTTCGTATTAATCCTTATCCAAATAAATTATTTCTTATTTGAGATTGTTTCAGTAACTGTAGATTACTATTTAAATTATTAAAATCGGCCAATACATTCAAAAGCTATTACGAGTTTAAAAATGTGAACCTAAATAAAATATTAATATAAGCCGCGACACTGCAACAGCAAGACATTTTTTTGTGTAAGATTTTCGATTTTTCAGGACTATGATCAGTTTGAGCCAATCCATACATGTTTATTCCAAAATGTTTAAAATAAAAGTCCACCCATACGAAGCCGGGGCGAGCCGCTAGTAAATAATAAATAAGCAACTTTACTGTTAATGTCTTTCTATTTTTTTTCTTCGTTTTTTTTACCCATAAATGGTGAATGGATTAAAAAACAGAATGAACTAAATTAGTAGAGTCCCGAGAGTTCCCGTGGGTGTCATAAGAGGCGATTATGGGACATTTGGAGACCGTGCGTACTATACGGCATCGAAGGTCACCGCATGGTGGTGCTTAAACCACCAACAATAGTATTCCCAAGGAGGGTTGGTGACAGGCTGGCGGCCGACTACAAAACAGTTGCCAAATCCCTTCCAACATGTTTGTTAAAAATGGAATGCGCGATAAGGTTAGGGCGTACCCCACAGCCGGATTGCTTCGTTCGTACCCTGCCCCTGCCAACGACGGATTGAAGGATGTCCGAGTAATAGTGTGACGGGGGACAGGACAGAATGAAAGAAACAAACGTGTTGCGCCGACCCCAAGTAATATGGGATAAGGGCAGGAAGAAGAAGTTCTCAATTTGTGCGCATACATACATTTTGGCAATTCATTTCTATTTTATAAGAATTCCGTACTGGATAACTAAATGCCTACTTTAGAAAGGCCACCTAATTAACGATTAAGAAATATATCCAAACTAGCTGCGTCCCGCGGTTTTACCCGCGTTACTCTGCTCCAGTCAGTAGTTTAGTAGCCTATAGATGTGTTAATCGAGCTTCTTAACTATCCCTGTGCAAAGTTTCAGCCAAATCCATTCAGTAGTTTTTGCGTGAAAGAGTAACAAACAGCCATCCATCCATACTCACAAACTTTCGCGTTTATAATATTAGTAAGGATTGAGAGCCAATATTTGTGGTTAAAAAATTTGTGAAAAAATATTTTTATCGATATTTTTTCTCAGCACTATTCGCCATATTGGAAAGTATCTCACAGTGAGACGTTAGTTTAATTATCTTCAATCAACGTCACTGATCCACTGGGCTAAGCGAATTTATTCAATAACAATACAATTATGGTGACGGTCTTAATAATAATCTGAAATTTGAAAACTTTTCCGTAAAGTATTCCAGAACAATCAAAAATGTGATATACAGGTGGTGTCATCGTTTAATATTGAATACCAAATTCAACTTTGGAAATATTAGCCGAATTAATGCGGATCATTACCGATAGATGGCACTAACGTCCCCCTTAGAGACCTGTTATAAAGGGATTGATAAATTTCGACGACCGGTGTGGTTCCACCGTAGCCTAATTGGTTAAGGCATTAGGAGCTTTACTTAAGATGCTGGTTCGAATCCTGCCGGTGGTCGAATCTTATTTATCTCAAAGTATATAGTAAACTTTTCCGTAAAGTATTCAAAAACATTAAAATTAATCTGAATATTTTTAGTGAAGTAGAGGATAGCTATAACCTCCATAGCTTAGACCAACAATTCAATAGCCAAATATCATTATTTAAGCGACCCAAGGGCTAAGAGATTCGGACTTGTGATCTTGTGGTCGCTGGTCGCCCAATGGTCGCCCAACCCATTGCACTACCGACGTCAAATCACTCGTAACACAATCATTTAGCTTACCACGAATTTATCAAGGTTATCAAGAATACTATAAGACTGCAAAACTGCAGTAATCTTAAAAAAAAAAGATTAATTATAACATATTTGAAGCGGCCGTGGCTAGGGGTGTCGGATTTGCGATCATGTGCAATCAACCATTGACGACTTATTAATAGTCGAATTATTTTTTTGTCGAATTATTTTAATCGAATTGTTTATAGTCGAATTGTTTTTTAGTCAAATTGCTTTAGACGTATTGTTTTAGACGAATTTTCCGCAAATCCGCATTTTAGCTTAGTACGAGGCGTTACAATACTAGATGTATGCAAAATCTCGGCTAGTAATCTTTAAAAAAAAGGTTGCTGAGTCGACAGACTGTACGTAAAATTATCATGACTATGAGCAGTCATACAATTTTGACGTTACTACCTTTATTTCATCATATGTTGTATTTCGCATAAATATATCAGTTACTTTAATATGTACTTTAAAATATATGATGTCACGGTTTATACGTTATCTACAAACACTTTATATTAACTTATCAGTTTATCAATAACTGTCCAAGTGATAACAGTTTTGCAGCAATAATAAAAATGCCACTGTAAGTAAACAAATAAATATTTATTTATATCATTTATTGTATAAGCAGCTGTAACTTTCTGTCATCTGTTTTAAGTCCCTGTTGTCGTCGTGGCGTCATAATGACGTCTTTTGGATTTGTAGATTACCAAATGGGGAAAAAACCGACAATCGAGACGTCAGTGACAGTTCATCGACACACCATTACGATATTGCGACTTTGCGTTTATAGATTATAGCAATTGGTGACTAGTTGTCAAATATAGCATAACTAAAGTTGATATTACAATGCGAATTTTGACTTTTTGCGATTCAACTATACTAATTTATCGCTGTAGTTCTTTTACCGTTATAGGCTTGCGGGTCTGGTTGGCAGATTGTACATACTCCATGCCCAATAGGCCTGGTTGGTAGAAGGTACTCATTTACTTCCGTGTCCCGGGTTATCACCATAGCCAGTTCCTATTGTCATATAACAAACTTCATCTATGCAAATTGAATACGCGAAAGCGGACAGCAGGATTTAAATTCTTGCAAAGCATGGTGACGATGGAAAAACGCATCTAGGAGATCGTTTTGGGAAGAACCATGCTTAACAGTTAATTATATATATGTTCACTCTTTGCATCTAGCAATTCTTAACGTAACAACTTTGTAAAGAGCTGGCAAATATTTAGAGGAATTCTTTTTCAAATTTTCAAATTAAATGATTAATCATAATCAGCATCAGCCCCTCTCATACGATCGATCGTGTGTCACGGAAGATCCCCGCGGTCAAGTTAATGCGCGCAGTTTGGTAATAAAGACTTCAAATGCTGCACAATTTAATATTCATCATGCCAGCCGTTTGGTGGGAATCATCCATAATTTACCGTTTACACAATAATCCTCAATAGTGCATCTTGTTACAGTTAGCAAGGTTCTTCCACTCAAAGTAAACATAGGGAAACGAATAAATTTAAACTAGTTTCAAAGTAAATATATATTTCTTTCCTTACAGATTTGTGACAGATGTACAAATAACTGAAAATATTTTTAAGGCGAAATTTAGAGTCGAAGCATCGATAACACCCAGCCAATATGTAATGGCTTCGATTGAAACGAGTGACAAGTACGCATTAAAAGACGCGAATTTTCAAATAAGAGTTTTGACTACAGTCTTCCGCGATTCAGATAGAAAATTTCAGAAAATAAAGAACCACATCTTTGCAGAATTCTCAAAACATCAGAATGAATCTCAAGTCATAATGATACTTACAAGCACCGACCTGTTTGGCTGCAATACGAAAAAACGTATAAGTGACAGTGGAAACTGGACTCTAATACACGAAAACGAAAAGTTCCATAGTTTCGAATTACAAGTACGTTTTGAAGTGGTAAAATCGGAAATAAACTATTTCTCTAATCTTTATTCTGATGAAGAACTTACTGATTTTGAACTTTGTGGCATTGACGGTAGCGTCAAAGTACACCGCTGTGTTCTTGCTGCTTCTAGCCCCGTATTGTACCGCATGTTAGCGGGACAATGGAGCGAGGCTGTTCAAGGACACGTTGATATTCCAAACGTCTCCGCTGTCACTTTGAACAATTTGAAAGAATATATTTATCTACACAAATTACCAGATACGGGCATAGAAGATCTACTCTTGCTGGCATCGCAATACATTATGACAGAAATGGAAGAGGATTGTGTGAACAAAATGATGGATACCATTTCTGGAGAAAACTTTGTCGATATACTAGAATTTGCTGTTCTGCATAAGATAAACAGTCTGCTGAAAGCAAGTCTGGAGTTTGTTGAATGTGGAGTTGTCAAGGTTAACGATTTGCGCGACTTGCAAGAAAGAGCCAGAATTATAGAAAAGCTGGATTTGGAAGCGAATGAAAAGAACGAATCCATCTAGTTATTAAGTAGTTTGCGCTTTTCCGTACATGACTTAATTTTTTATTATGATCCGTTAAACTATTTTAATGATATAAAGAATCTAAGCAGGGTTATAGATATGAGAATACATACAGGGTTGATACGACAGAGGGGCTTTCCTTTAAAATGCCTATATTAGGTACCATTTCCAAGCTCTGTACCAAAAATCAATTAAATAGGAGCAGTAGTTTAGTCGCAAATGATTTTTTAAGTTTTTGCGCCGTTTGAACACGATGTATCTTTCCTAACAGCTGATTATGTCTACGCATAGGTCATGCACCTTAAAACGATAAATCTGAGTATAACCTACGATGCGTTGTTGCCGCTCTGACGCAAATCATTGCAAAACATCCCGCACCGGCGCGCGCGCGACGTTGCCGCTTTGCTAGGTCAGTGAAATTTATTTACAAAGGGTGGTTACGTTTTACTCTGATTTGTAAGCTATTTAGTTTGTTTGAATGAAAATAAATCTCAATTTGGTTGCTTTTTATTTTTATACCGTATCGGATTAATAAAAAACACGTATAGTAAACGTAGCGTAATTTAATGCCCCTCTGTCATATCAATCCTGTATATACAAATAAAGTGACGAAATAAACTTTGACATTAAAAAGGCAAAAAAAGCTTTGTTTTTTAAGATTTAAATTATTTGTATTGTATGGTTATAAATTGAACATTTTACACAAGATAATTAAATACTCCTATTTTGACAACTTTACTTTGCACTTCGAGCTTATACTTACAATGCCAAGTTATTATTGAAATATGTTATTTATTAATATAACAGGGTCTCACAGCATAAATAATGTAATTAATATTTAGTAATTAATTACACATTCGCGACATCCACTCCGCAAGTTTCCTCAAAGTTAAGAGTTGTAGACATCTCTTTCATTAACAATGCCAGAGATAAGGATATCGTCAATTTCTCAAATTACCTATATTGTTTGGGAATTTACGAGTACATTTGAATTTACTTACTGCTACAGTAAAAAGAATTCAAGAACATTTAATTGATATGTATATGTCACCGGAAAATTATACGAATCGTATTATTTTCCGGTTTCCACTCAAATTGTAAATTTAGTTGCCAGTTTCAGTGAACGCGCATCTAACCTTATTTGATCTAACCTAACCAAACAAGACTATGCTATTATTGTAACAAAACAACAATCTTCATCTTCAATAGGTCCTTTTGAACCCCATTAGTTAAGGTTTAGGTTTTTTTGTTAACAACCCGAAACCACGTTATTTTAACTTTTGATTAACGTACGATTCGTATTTTTTTCCGGTGACATACATATTATATATATTACAAAATCGGCTTTGGCTATGTTGCGCTAAATACCTATGTTACATCTTCATATTTTCGTAATGTTATGCGCTTCACCGTTCGCACCGCGCAAATATTCGCTATGTCGAATGTTCCGTAACCTTGCTGTTACATCCGAAGTCTGGGAAGCCCGTGTACTGTAAAGTAGAGCGACAATTGCACAAAACTCCCCATAAAAATCTATAAGTTATTATTTCTCAATCCCGCTCACCAGAAGGCGTGTAGAAGCAAAAGCCTTGTAGCGTAAATTTTGCTGTACTCATAACAAAGAAATTCCTTATATTCTCATAGTCCATGTAAATTGATAATTTAAAGGAGTATTTTCATAATATCTCAAGAATCACTTAAGTTAATAATTATATTTCGTTCCATGTTCTTGTAACATCTGTTTCTATGTTACACATATTATATGCGTTTTTACCCCAACTGTATACTCTTGGTGCTCAAGTAATGAGATTTTGTTGAATATATTATATGACTCAGTTCACCGGGTATAAAGACGAGCAGAACTCCAGCCTTAATAAATAGTTTAAAAACTACAAACTTAGCAACCTGCGCAAGAGGGCGCTCCCTGTGGGGCTTGGACCACGGCTCACGGCGGTCGTTGGCGATGAGATTGAGGGATAATGACTTTTAGTATTTTAGGGGAGTTTTGTGCAACTGTCGCTCTACTTTACAGTTCGCGGACCTCTCGGACTTCGGGTCTACGAGGGCATTTGATGGTTCTTTGCAAACCAAGGGTCGGGATGACGAGGGGATATGGCTCAGTGGTAACGGCAGTTGGTGTTGGGTCCTGATGTTCTGGACGATTATTAAAAATGTTAAATAACATTTTATTTCATTTCTAATTAGTATAGCACAAACATTCTTATAGAATTCTACTAATAGTAGCTTATTTAATATAAAACTTACTTAGAAAATACTACTTTTCGAAATTTATTCTACTTGGTAAGATTCCCAGAATGCTGGCAGCATTACTCCGTTGAATGGCAATGCTTACCTGCTGTGCAAAGTAAAAACAAGCACTCGGAGAACGTGCCGCACTAAAGAGGGCCGCTGCGAAATGTTAAATCTATACTAATATCTATATATATAAAAGAAAGTCGTGTTTGTTACAACACTTATAACTCGAGAACGGCTGGACCGATTGCCATGGTTTTTGATTTGTTGGATTTGTTTCCGTCCCGAATAGCAGAATACATTTTAAAAACAAAAGAAAGTCGTGTTAGTTACACTATTTATAACTCAAGATATAACATTAATACTACCTAGGGTACTAACTAGGGTAGGGGTAGGGTAGGGGTAGGGTAGGGGTAGGGTAGGGGTAGGGTAGGGGTAGGGTAGGGGTAGGGTAGGGGTAGGGTAGGGGTAGGGTAGGGGTAGGGTAGGGGTAGGGTAGGGGTAGGGTAGGGGTAGGGTAGGGGTAGGGTAGGGGTAGGGTAGGGGTAGGGTAGGGGTAGGGTAGGGGTAGGGTAGGGGTAGGGTAGGGGTAGGGTAGGGGTAGGGTAGGGGTAGGGTAGGGGTAGGGTAGGGGTAGGGTAGGGGTAGGGTAGGGGTAGGGTAGGGGTAGGGTAGGGGTAGGGTAGGGGTAGGGTAGGGGTAGGGTAGGGGTAGGGTAGGGGTAGGGTAGGGGTAGGGTAGGGGTAGGGTAGGGGTAGGGTAGGGGTAGGGTAGGGGTAGGGTAGGGGTAGGGTAGGGGTAGGGTAGGGGTAGGGTAGGGGTAGGGTAGGGGTAGGGTAGGGGTAGGGTAGGGGTAGGGTAGGGGTAGGGTAGGGGTAGGGTAGGGGTAGGGTAGGGGTAGGGTAGGGGTAGGGTAGGGGTAGGGTAGGGGTAGGGTAGGGGTAGGGTAGGGGTAGGGTAGGGGTAGGGTAGGGGTAGGGTAGGGGTAGGGTAGGGGTAGGGTAGGGGTAGGGTAGGGGTAGGGTAGGGGTAGGGTAGGGGTAGGGTAGGGGTAGGGTAGGGGTAGGGTAGGGGTAGGGTAGGGGTAGGGTAGGGGTAGGGTAGGGGTAGGGGTAGGGTAGGGGTAGGGTAGGGCAGGGGTAGGGTATAAAAGTCCACCCGTGCGAAGCCGGGGCGGGCCGCTAGTAATATATAAAATATGTTTGTTTGTTTGAACGCGCTAATCTCAGGAACTACTGGTCCGATTTCAAAAGTACTTTCAGTGTTGGATAGTCCATTCATCGGGGAAGGTTATAAGCTAAATTTTATTTTCAAAAAAATTTGGGATCCGTAAGAAAATTGCGATTTTGTAACCCAAGGTGTAAAAGCGAAAACCTATTTATGCGTGCGCTGCAAAAACTATTGACATTAGAACAAAATGATGTACTACGGGTTTAGTTTTGTTTAGTCACAATAACCGCTTTTATGTTCATAAAAAAATATTAAATCGTCTGAAGAAAGAAACTACGTTAAATGTATATCGTAATATTAATCCTTATCCAAATTAAGCATTACGTTATCAAAGGTATTTATGTAGAAGAAAAATACTTTTTGTTTTATTCCAATCGGACATTTCGTTGAGAAATTATCACGAGTATAAAAACGCAAAGAATTGGTACCTAATAATGAGTTATTTGCCATAATAAATAAAGCTGAAGAGTTTGTTTGCTTGAACGCGCTAATCCCAGCAACTACTGGTTCGATTTGAAAAATTATTTCAGTGTTAGATAGCCCATTTATCGAGGAAGGTTATAAGCTATATATATATATATATTTATTATAAAGTTTCCACGGGAACGGGAGTTACACGGGTGAAACCGCGCGCGGAAAGCTAGTTAATATTATAAAGAGGAAAAAGTCAGATTTTTGCAGCAGCCATTTCGGGTCCTGAACTATAATGCTGGTAACCTGCTCGTACACATATCTAAGAAGAACAAGGAGTGAAACTAATGGAAAAATATCACTTCAAAGCCCCTTATGCCCTTATTGGGAAAACTTTCAAGCTTCACCTCAAACTTTATTATGTGACCCCTGGGATACAGGCACAAGAAATATTTACTTAGTTTCAGCATTGTTAACTGAATCAACAATCGCTTGAAAATTTCCTGTCAACTTTGCCAATATAAACTAGAGCTATAGGTTATTTGTGTTTGTCGTCATCAGCCCGTATAACAGCCATTGCTGAATATGGGCCTCCTCCCGAAGGACGGTTTTGAGATAGTTACCACGCTTATTAGGCGGGTTGGTGACCGCAGAATTATGTTGTTGAGGAGACGTTGCTGTCCGTTACCGTAAACGAGTGTTATAACAATCGGGACCAACGGCATAACATGCTTTCCGAGGCACGGAGGATAGTCCCCCAAGAAACGAAGCCCGAACCAACGACCTCCAAGACTTATAGCGCCACACCACTTAAGTTTTTGAAGACTTTTCGGTATAAAATGCATTACGCGTTCCTCCACTCTCGCAGAACAGAGCCGAATACCGCTACGCCAGGGAGGTTGTTATGTTGTTGGAAAAAAAAGTCTATGAATAATCTCATCGGGGATATTATTCAAAAAGGAAAATAGACTATTAATGGCAAACTATATAGAGCCATTGCATTGCTGCCAATATTTTCAAAAAATGTTGAGAGATATATTTACGGTGAATTATATTCATATTTTGAAAAGAATAAAATTTTATGCATAGAGCAAAAGGGCTTTCGTAAAAATAATACAATAAATATGGCCATTTATGAATTCATTGAAAATGTTATATCCCACGTTGACAAAAAAACACCCGTTTGTGCAATCTATTGTGACATGACGCAAGCGTTTGACTATGTAGATCATAATATATTAATAAAAAAACTTGAGGCCTACGGTATAAGAGGTAATGTTCTGGACTTAATAAAATCATATCTCAATAATAGAAAACAGACTACACAAATAACAAGTGTGAATCCCGTAACAAAAACTCAATAGAACTACTCCTCTAGTAAGGCTCATGTGTCATATGGTGTTCCCCAAGGTAGTGTGCTGGGTCCACTCTTGTTTTTAATATATATCAATGACATGCCATGTGCCACCAATCAACCCGTAACATTATTTGCAGATGACAGCACACTTACAATAGCTTGTAGTGACATTGACCAATACAAAATTGACATTAATAATTCTTTGACATCTTTAATTATCTTAAATTATTACTGTCAAGCCATGAAGGCTTGACAATAATAATTTAAAAATTAATTTACTCAAAACAAATATAATGCACTTTGGTCAACGTAAAAATAACCCACTGAATGTAGATTTAGTTTATGATAAAATTAAAATTAAGGAAGTCACCTCTGCTCGTTTTCTTGGATTAGTCATAGACAGTAGATTAGACTGGAAAGACCACATAGATTCACTATGTAAGAAAGTAAGCAGCACTGCATACGCACTTTACAAACTTTCCCAAATTATAAACATAGATGCACTCTTAACAGCATATTATGGTCTTGTGGAGTCTGTTCTTAGATATGGCATAATATTTTGGGCAAACTCTAGAAAAAAAAAAGGATATTCAAAATGCAAAAGCGATGCATACGTGCTATGTTTGGTATCCAAAGTACAGATATTTGTAGACTTATGTTTATTAAATATAAAATTCTTACACTCCCATCATTATACATAATGGAAACAGCCCTTTTTGTCAGGAAAAACCCACATCTATTTCCACGATTATCAGATAATGGCAGAAGTAATCGTCGTGATAATAATAGACTTCGTGTTCATCCTGCAAAAACAGCACTGCTACACAAAAGCTTGATATGTAAAGCCCCTTTAATTTACAATAAGATTCCAAATAATGTTAAATCGTTAAATACTGAATTATTTAAGAAAGCGCAAAAAAATGTTCTCACTGCAAAATGTTAATATAATGTTAATGATTTCCTACAAGACAAAAACTTATAAGTAACAATTTAATTGATATTTTTATTTTTTTGACATGTATAAATTTGACTGATCGTTATCTGCAATTGTATTATATAAACTAGAACATTGAATTTTATAATGGTAACTAGCGACCCGCCCCGGCTTCGCACGGGTACAATACTGATGATTATACTACATAATGTCTTTAAACCTATAACAAACGGGCGAAATTTGGTCAAAACAAACAGAAATAAATTAATATAGGCACCTACTAAAACTCAGTGAAATAAGTAGGTGGGTATATTTTTATCGTATGAAATACCTATACTCTTCAGGACTAACAATACAACAAACACTAAATAAATAGGTATTCAAGTATCCATCATATTTACAACGAACACAAAACAAAAAATTTGCCCTATAATTCTTAAGGATCGAGCGCGCTTAATCGCATTCGGCCTACCTCCGTAGCGTAGCGGTAATTGGCTCGCTTTAAATCTCGGAGGTCGTGGGGTTGGGACATGAAATCTTTGTGTAAATGCTAAGATTTCTTTCCGGGTCTGGTTGGTTGAGGGACTACCCTCCGTGCCTCGGAAAGCACGTTAAGCCGTTGGTCCCGATTGTTATAACATCATCTATAATAATCATATATCAAGGAAGGGGCAGCAGCGTTTCCTTGTGTGTTACAACATAATTCTGCGGTTACCAACCCGCCTGCCAAACGTGGTGACTATGGCAATACCCTCCCTCGGGAGGAGGCCCATGTTCAGCAGTGGACGATATACGTGCTGATGATGATGATGACCTACTAAAACTCAGTGAAATAAGTAGGTGGGTATACTTTTATCGTATGAAATACCTATACTCTTCAGGACTAACAATACAACAAACACTAAATAAATAGGTATCTATCCATCATAGTTACAACGAACACAAAACAAAAAATTTGCCCTATAATTCTTAAGGATCGAGCGCGCATAATCGCATTAGGCCTACCTAAAACACGCGCTGTTATTTTGCGATAACTTCTAAGTTATTCATTAAAAGTATATAGTGTAGGGGTAACATAATCTGCATGAAATGCTTAAGAATATTAACTCATTTAAAATGATAAGGATAAATACTGAATCCGTCTGATTAGCTTTATAATTACCGCATTAGAAATTATCATTTTTCTAAGATATAATGGATATAGCAAGTTAACCTTGAAAGATAGACATATGCTATCTCAGACTTTTTTGTAGATCTAAAAGAGAAGAATATTTGCCACCATACATTGTTTTGTTATATCTCATAGGGTTTAGGCAGCGTTTTCGTTGAAAGCTCCCAAATGGCTTAATTTTTTCCGACACCTCTGACAAATATCAATATATATTAGTCAAATGTACACATAAACTAAACAAATCATATACGTAAACCTTCCGGAAGAATCGTTCTATCGATTGGTAACATCCGCATGAAAATCGATGTAGTAGTTTTTGAGTTTATCGCGAACAGACAGACAGACGCGGCAGGGGATTTTGTTTATAATATGTAGTGATCTAGTGATAGCGGTCGCCCGCGGCTCCGTGCGGATGTCGCTTACCGCTGCAAAAAGCCTACCCAGGAAAGACACGGTCAGCAAAATGATTCCCAGATCAATTCACAGATACCGACATAAACATCGACAACGCAGTCATTATCCGCAGGCTGCACAGATTGTCTTTCTGTGGATGTTAAAGTTGTTAATGATGAAAATATAATTAATGATATAATTAATAGGCATTTTAGGGATTAGGCATTTTAGGCATTTTCAAAGCTCTGAAAAGAACTGTTGTTTAGCTCTGAGAAGAACTGTTGATTAGCTCTGAGAAGAACTTTTGCGTAGGTGTAGTTTTAAGAACGAAATCTAAAAAAAATCGCACGATAATTATTAGACTTCGCAACGGGCCGTGCAGCAGAAATCGTAATATTTTAATTTCGCCATAACTTCAAAACCAAACGTCCAATTTTAATCATTCAAAGACCAAATATTATCTACATAAACTGTACTTAGTGATGAAATAATTTATTTTGATAAGGATTAATAGGATGAGTAAAATAAACGCGTTTAAATGTAGTCCAAAAAAAATTCAAGATTTCTAAATAAAAAAATGGTCGTTGTGCCTCACTCGACATAGATAGGTATAGCGTGTCGCGGACTTTTTTGTAGATATTTATAAGATCTATAATTAATTAGAACATTTTATGGTTCTATCTTTTATAGTTTAGGCAGCGTACGCAAAATAAGTAACTTTTCTGGTTGATTTTTTACACCTTGTGTCAGAAAAACCCAAATATCTTACGGAACCCTATTTTTTTTCAAAATAAAATTTAGCCTATGTTACTCGTGGATAATGTAGCTTTTGAATGGTGAAAGAATTTTTTAAATCGGCCCAGTACTTTTTGAGCCTATTCATTACAAACATACAAACATACAAAAATAGGTACAAATCTTTCCTCTTTATAATATTAGTGTAGATGACTTATTTCAATTTTTATTTTTTTTAACTACCTATTTTTTGTACACCAATTCTGGTAAAACATGTTGATACAAACAAACTCTGTAACATAACTATGTAATATGCACTAACCATGTTATCATACACACAATGTTTGACAAATAAATAATTCTTATTCTTATTGAATGTTCACAGCATTTGGTTCACATTAAAATATCCAATTAAATTATTACATCGCTACGAAGTTATACACTTAGTACATTTGATATATGGCGCAATATTTCTTAATAACATAAATAATTTCTTATAACTAAGATATAAAATAAAAGTGGGCGCTAGAAATAATAGAAAATAATGAAAAAGGGATTCAGGCTGTTATTGTTACCGTAACATACGAGACAGCGTACTTTATTTAATTTAATAGTGAACAAAAATACTGAACACAACGAGTGTTCCTCTAATGTCACCAAATCTATTCCTGTAATATCACCAACGTCTAATAACGATATATGCCTCCGCACTAAATTTAATTTAATAGTGAACTAAAATACCGAACCCATTGATCGTTCCTCTAATATCAACAAAATTAATATTACCAAATCTATTCCTGTAATATCACCAACGTGAAAGATTTATCTCATATTCGTACAATATTTATATTAATACAGGATAGAGTCTCTCGTTTGTAAATAACACCATTATTTTTTTGATACTTATCATCAACAGCCTGTTGACGTCCACTGCTGAACATGGGCCTCCTCTTAACACACCTTGGCAAGCCAGGATCGTAGAGGGATTTTGCCATAATCACTACGCTTGGCAGACGGATTGGTGATCGCAGTAAGATGTAAACCTTGAGTTAATAGATGCTGCTGCCCATCCATCACCCATATGTCCCTTAGTCGCCTTTTACGACACCCATGGGAGGACATGGGGTGGTCTATTCTAAGCCGGAAACCACACGGCATTTGATACTCATTGTACTCTACTATTAAAACTTTAGAAATTTCATACAAAAATGACCTTGGGGTTGAAGTTTACAAAATCCCATCTTAGGGAGCACCTATGTTATAATTCTAAAAGGAACCCCTACGCAAAACAAGACCCTACTAGCACTTGTATTTTTTGTGATTTCGGGATGAGTGAGTGAGTAAATTTGAGACATTTCAATAATTTGAAGCGGCCGTAGCCCAATGGCTAGGGCGTCGGACTTGTGATCTTGTCGTCGCCGGTTCGAACCCCACCCATTGCACTACCGACGTGAACCCACTCGTAACACAAGCATTTTAGCTTAGCACGAGTCGTTAACAAGAATACTAGTAGACTTCAAAACTCTGTTAGTAATATTTAAAAAAGATATATATTATAACAAGCCATGATATGCAGCCGTGCAGAGGCTGTGTGGGTTCCCGCTTAGAATAGACCACCCCATGTCTTCGCATGGGAGTCGTAAGAAGCGACTAAGGGACATACAGCTGATGGATGGGCATCAGCATCTATCAGCTCAAGGTTACTCACCATCTTACTGCGATCACCGATCCGCCTACCAAGCATAATGACAATCTCCCTCAACGATCCTGGCTTTCCAAGGTCTGTCAAGAGGAGGCCTATATTCAGCGGTGAACGTAAGGTTGATACAGTACGTGCTACACAATTTTGCTTTAATAGTAGCTTTAAACTTAATTATTGACTCCTATATTATTGTGAAGTTTGATGTAGAGCTGTAGGTAGTCTCGCCGCTGTTGTAAAGGGGACGCGTAATGATTTCCCTAAAAAAACACAATTCAGTTTTTAGAACCATCACTCTGATTCACGAGGCACCATGTAGCAGCTTTAACCAGTACTTTAGTAACCCGATATTGCACTCAGACCCACCACCTGAACATATTAAATGGGTTTTTTTTTTTTTTTTACTAAATATAGGCTTACGTTTGACCATAATTTCGCTTGATGGAAGGCGAAGATAAGGCCTAAGATGATACACGCTTGCCTAGAAAGTGTCTGTTCACTTTAGCCTTAAAGATGTCCAGATTATAGCGTTCCGGAAAAACCGACCCCGGCAGAGAATTCCACTCCTTAGCCGTCCGCATTATGAAAGAAGAAGCAAATCGCTTCGTGCGTATTGAAGGAATGTCTACAACAAAAGGGTGAAACCGCTCGCCGCGCCTAGTCGTCCGGTGATGAAAGGGTAAAGGGGGTATCAGGTTATGTAGAACCTCCGCACACTCCCCGAAATGTTACCGATAAAAAACCGATAGGCAGGCTACTCGTCTACGGTGTTCGAGGCTCTGAAGACATGCTTCCACCAGTACTTTGGGTGCGCCAAAGTTCACCTAACATTTCAACTCCGATAATTGGAAATCCGAAAATGTTCTTCCTAAAATTTTTCATCCTAACAATCACAGTTCCTAACTACTCTGTCTCTAATGTTCATAACTCCGAAGCATTCAACTTTATAATGTCAGTAGCAATAAACATATATTATACTTTTATTTGTTTTCCTATATTTTCTCAACATAACCATCTTTAATACTATTATTCAAAGTCATATCTTTTTTGTTTAGATTTCTTTTTATTCATAATAATCAGTATCATATACATTAATTTTGCGTAACTTTTATACTTTTAGTTATTTTCACATAGGTATATACACCACGGTACTATTTATAGTCATTGGTTTATGTTAAGTTAGAACTGCGACCTTATAGCACGAGCCGTGAGATCGAAGCCAGAGTCCCGCTCCAGTCATTTAGTCAAGTTCCAGAAATGAATCGGTCCTATTCATAATTATTGGTTTAGGTTAGGTTAGAACTGTGACCACAACGCACGAGCCGAGCGAGCGAAGCGAGCGTGCCGCGGCAGCGGCCGGCGAAGTGCCAGAACCGAATCAGTCTTATAGTTATTGGTTTAGGTACCGTTAAAACTGCGGTATAAACTCCCAGGCCATAAACATAACCGTATATGAGTCGTGTTTTATGAATTTCATTCATTTAAGACAAAAATCTGTGAAACGAACTTTAATCTTCTATACATATATTTTTTTATTACACTTGGTAAATGTTTCTTTCTGAGTATGAGTGAAAATATTATGGTAATTATGTTTAGGGATAAAAGCGTTTTGATAAAAAACAGTTTAAATATATTTACATTAATGATATTATTAATTACAATTTTCGGAAACATAATTGTTATGAACATAGCCGGTAAGAAAGAAAGAAGAAAGAAAGAAAATATATTTATTTAGCGGTATCACTACAAATAGTATGAATGAAATCTTTACGATGAAAAATTTTAGGGAGAGTGATCATTCGGATTACAAATCGTTAGGAAAAACAATTTCGGGTAAAGAACTTTAGGTGAGCCAATATGGACCCATATTAAACACTTTGTTCTGATTTTTTGAGAAAGATATAAGCTTTTTTTAGACTTTTGCTTCTTAACCGGTCATAAAGGCGAGCTGAGATCCAGCCTAAATAACTAAACAACCTGCGCAAGAGGCCGTCCTCTGTGGGACTTAGACTTCGGCTCAGAGCGGTCGCCGGCGGGGGGTTTGAGGGATTATGTCGTTTAGTTTTTAGGGGAGTTATGTGCAACTGCCGCTCTACGTAACAGTTCGCGGGCCTCTCGAACTTTGGGGTCTACGAGGGCAACGGAAGGTTTAATGCAAACTAAGGGTCGGGAGGGCGAAAGGAGACGCGTCGCGTGCGCGGGTGCACTCTTCTGCGGCGGGTCAGAGAGAGTGATCACTGTGAAATGATGTAAGAATCAAAAGAAACGGCTTCATTTGGTTTTTATTTTTATAACATCATCCATACAAAGATATCTTATACCAGGAAATGGACAGCAGTTTAGTGATATGTAGTTACGCACGTTTGCTATTTCACCGGTCAATAGACCAGCAGGGATATATCACTTTTTTTTTCTTTTTTTTAAAGATTAGTAGCAGAGTGTGCTGTCTTTACAAGCTAAAGTACCTGCGTATTACTCTTTGCGGAACTCGACTCAGAGCTGTCATTAGCAGCTAAGAGTCATTTTAACTTTTAGATTTGTAGGTGAATTTCGTGGAAATTTATCTGTCTCTCTGTGGACGACTTAAATAAATTCGAAGGCTTCAAATTCATTGGCTATTCGCTTTCTCTCATCCAGTTAATACTCCGCCTAAATTAATCAAAATCTTAAGGGAAATCATGTGGAATATTTCGCGGTTTTAATTGCCGTCTGACCTAATTAACGAGTTTGGTTGATCTTGAAAGATTATCTTAATTACTTTGAGCGAAAATTAATTTCTGACATAGTACATTGTGACGGCAATTTTATGTAGGTGAATTATAGGTACCCGCCGCCTACTGCCCTAGGCCCCCGCCTCGGGGAGTGGGGCACATGGGCCCTGCTGCCTTCGAGGCTGACCCACGAGGAGAAGGGACACCTCTACACTCCAGCTGGTGTCCCTATTATTGGACAAATGGGCCACTATAAGTGTGGCCCAGGAGATCCCGCGGTCCCATATTGACTGCGGGCGCCGTCGGGGAGCCGGATTGCTTAAGCGTACCCGGCCCCCGCCAACGGTGGTTCGAAGGAGTGTCCGGGGGGTTTTAGTGGTGTAGGGTCCTCTCCTCGTGGTTAGCATACCACGCTATGGAGAGGGCCAGTCCCACATATCCCATCGCCAACGCGCGAATACGCTGCAGCGACGGTGGTAATGCGTAAATGCATTTCACACCGGACAACAAAAAAAAGGTGAATTATAGGTATGTATGTATATGTCACCGGAAAATAATAAGAATCGTAAGTTGATGAACTTTCTAGTTAGATGATAAAATAAATGGCGACAAAAAAGGCTAATATATAAGCTACATAAAAATAAAAAAACCGGCCAAGTAAGAGTCGCGCTCACAGGGTTCCGTACCATTATCTATACTGATGGTAAAAAACGGCAAAAAAACACGTTTCTTTACCCCTTAAATCTCTATTTTTTTTTTTTTTTTAGTATTTGCTGTTATAGCGGCAACATAAATACCTCCTATTTTACTATGTGAAAATTTCAACGGTAGCTATAGCGGTTCTTCAGATACGGCGTGGTGACAGACAGACAGCGAATTCTTAGTAATAGAGTCCCGTTTTTACCATTCGGGTACGGAACCCAAAAAAACTAGTGTTCCGCAGAAAAAAATTCTTAAGACAAGTAAAACTGCGCATTACATTGCGAGAAATTTCGAGATAATGTGGAGGCATATAATTGTAATAATTATTATAATTAACTTTGTTTACCTATACCTAACTAATATCAGTGACACGCTCAAAGTAAAGTAGTTTCTAGATAAAGCTTGATTTAGTTAGTAATTAGGAGATATAGCAAGGACAGATATTTCAAATACAATGCGGAAAATACTTGGAAAAGTTATACTGCTTTCATAGTATTTTATTCATAGTTTCTCTCTTAACCAAGGTCCAATACATATCTAGACCTCAAAAGCATAAGGATACATGTATCTTCAGAAGCATTTGGTTGTAAATGCCAGTTTCTGATAAAGGCACATACGACGAATGTTTCTGACGTATAATGTCACATCCGTACTTATGCTTCTGAGCCTTAGATCGTTTCAAAAATCTAGATTTATTGAATAGTTTTGTGATAATTTAAGCGCGCCGGTGTTTTATGCGATAAACGCTGAGTTACACGCAATGCGATTAGCGCACATCATTTCATATCAGGTTATATAATTACAAACCATTGTTTTACGCGGTTGACGCAGCGCCAAGCGCAGATATAAATTTACGACATATAATCGCATTGTGTGTAACGCAGCGTTTATCGCATAAAACAACCGCGAACAGCTGTCTGTCTTTTAACTTCTATGTGACGTTCAATTTTGACTATTCAAATTTGAAAGTAACTTTTCACAATAGGCATGAAGCAGTAGGCATGATTAAAATACATATTTAGTCCGTCAGTGAGTTTTTTTTTTTTTTTTCTTTTTTTTAAAACGTAAATTCCCGCACTAGTGAAATAAATCCCTGTGCCGCGGGGGACTTTACAAAAATTCATTTCACGGACACAAAGAATACCCAGACTCAGAACAACTATTTGTGGTTCACACAAATAATTGTCCCGGGTGGGAATCGAACCCAGAACACCAGGTCTCAGAAGCAACTATCGTAACCACTGAGCCACCGGTGCAGTCAAAATTACCAATTATTGTTGGAAGACCGATTTTATTTTTCGTTTCACAATTAAAAAATGACGAACATACAGCGCATTTCATGTGACGTCACTTCTGGGTACAATTTTACCTAGTAGTGACGTCACATAATCGGGGGGTCTTCCTGGTGAACTGTATAGTTTGTTTTTGCTGTGTATCTTTGTCAATTTATATTGATTTGATAAATTACAAAATACGTGTCTAATATTTTTTAGTTTTTAGTAATCTAACTGACGGACTTATTTATTTATAACTTAAGCACTAATATAGTACATGGTGGACTTAATGCCTGAGGCATTTTCTCCCAGTACCATTGGGTGATGCAGAGACAGTGTGGTACGACTTAATATATTTTTTTAGTCTTCATGTCTTTTATCTGGCTCTCCGCTTATTTATTTGTGACTAAAGTGCATCCTTGGAATTCCCAGAAGATACTCTTATCTCAAAAAAAACATACCCAATATATGTTAACTTCAATAACATATTTATCATGTAACTGTTTGTAAATTCTTAAGAAATTTATGTCTTAATTTAAAAAAAAGTTGTATTTATACTGGTTTGTGATGTGAAGATGTAAGCATAGACAGACAACCTCCGTAGCGTAGTCGGTATTTGGCTCGCTTAATATATCGGAGGTCATGGGTTCGAACCCCACGCCGGACAGGAAATCTTTGTTTAAATACCAAGGATTCTTTCCGGGTCTGGATGGTTGAGGGACTACTTTCCGTGCCTCGGAAAGCACGTTACGCCGTTGGTCCCGATTGTTATAACAATCGTATACTAGGGAACCGGCAGCAGTGTTTCCTTGTATGCTACTACATAATACTGCGGTCAGCAACCCGCCTGCCAAGCGTGGTGTCTATGGCAGAAACCCTCCCTAGGGAGGAGGCCTATGTTCAGCAGTGGTCGTTTTACGGGCCGATGATGAAGCTAAGACATGGACTTAGGACACATTTAGTTTAGGGTCAATTGGACAAACGGAGTACTACACTATAATTAAAAAAAAATAGCAAAAAAGGAAATTCGAAAATGTTAAAGTTCTGTATAAAAACAAAATGGCCGTCGGCCGTTGGGCATCTTCATTTTCTTAGGAGGAACACCACCAACCGGTTCTGTACATAGCCTTTTCTAGGATTCATCTGGATTAATCCTTACTAATATTATAAACGCGAAAGTTTGTAAGTATGGAATTATGGATGGATAGATGTTTGTTACTCTTTCACGCAAAAACTACTGAATGGATTTGGCTGAAACTTTGCACGGGGATAGCTAATAAGCTCAATTAACATATAGGCTACAAAAAATGTCGCTCCGACCCACTGGAGCAGAGTAACGCAGGTAAAACCGCGGGGTGCAGTTAGTGGGCTATACAGCGTAAACACGTTTTCATATGAACTTCCTAATTAAATATAGCCTTTAGCTTATCTCGGACAATCTAACATTAAAATAATTTTTCAAATCGAACCAGTAGTTCCTGAGAATAGCGCGTTCAAAAAACTCTTCATCTTTATATATTGGTTATACGGGGTACTCTCCCTGGAGGTTCACCCTTGTTTGGTATAACAACTTTTGATGTAATGTTACTAAATTGAACAACGTTTAAGAAAATAATCACTTTGTATAATATTGATTGAGATAATTTTCATTTCATCGAATATTTATTTGCGATAACAGCATTTGCGCTATTGATTAAAAAGTATAATGTTCATTTGATGTTATGTTCAGGTGGTATAACATGTATTTTATCGAATATTCAATTGGTGTAATGTAGTGTAGAAAAGAAACTTTGTAAACGTTGTGTTTGTTGTCAGTGCAATCCGACCCGGATAAGTTAGGTTAGGTTTGGTTTTTTTTTTAACCACTCAGAAGTAGGATCCCCGCGAAACGGGGCTCCGTCGAGCTTAGTTAGTAGACGCCATATGAGGTTTATTTTAGGTTTAATTGTGAATAAAAAATCTTTTTGGTTCACCCTTGTTTGGTATAACAACTTTATGTTGATTAATAAATGATTATACGACACAGATTTATTCACAATTAAACCTAAAATAAACCTCATATGGCGTCTACTAACTAAGCTTGACGGAGCCCCGCTTTGCGGGACTCCTACTTCTGAGTGGTTTATGAAAAAAAACCACGAAGACTAAGGCGGGAGCTCCGCTTCGCTTCGCTCCCATCTTAGTCTTCTAACCTAACTTATCCGAGTCGGATTGCACTGACAACAAACACAACAATAATAAATAATTATTATTGAATTCAGTAGGTGAAGGAACAATGTTAGTTTATTGTCAATGAAGGAAACTATCGATTACTGAACTGAATGTTCGTTACGATCTTTCGACTAAATCATTATTAGTCTAGTGAAACATTAGTTTAAATAAAATTAGTGCATTTGAAAATTCGGTGAAATGACATTGTTTCAAAGAAATAAATATGCTAAATAAAATTTTACCAATTAATTATTCGGTCAAATGCATAATTATGCGTAATGAGTTTATTGTAACTAAAATTAGCCGAAGCGATTTTCGACTAAAAGTTGTTATACCAAACAAGGGTGAACCCTCCCTGGAAACGTGTTTTCCATCACATTTAACGTGAGATCGAACAGTTTATGCAGGACTGTAATGTAATCTATCTCAACATTTGTCAGGACAGGTGATTGGGTTGTAGTATCCACGTAAATATCTAGAAAAACTAGCGAACGAACGTTTTTGTATTCTAAAAACGAATAGATCATACGAAAAACGCATTAAACAACGTGCAATGGTCATTTTACTCTCGGATTGCTGGTTGCTAAGGATACGTAATCATGCTGCTGGTCTGACTTTTCTATGACTCATATCTTGCTTTACTCGCTTATTAATATAAAAGACTAATACGTTTCATAATGTTAGACTCTGTACTTAGTTATAGTGGAAATAGTCTTAAAAACAAATGATACGCAATTACAATGGTTATTATCAAAATCCAAAACAATAACGAAAGATAATGGCACACGTCGCAATTTTTAAAAACAACACAGTATAATGTTATCTTATTATGACGTCTATGCCCTCATCTCCGGGGTCAGCCGATCACACTAACAGGAGTACTATATTATTGAGGTTAGTCCGTCTCGTACTCAGTCTGAGCCAACGGCTTCAACATGAACGTGTTTACTACATTAATTCTTATAAACCTACTCACTTCTGCTTCAACAGAATGGTCAGTACCGACGTTTAATACATTTTTCGACCAACAACCGTCTTTTAAAGACTTTTTTGAACAACAAAGTGATAAAGTTAAGACTTTCGTCACCAGCAGCTATAACGGCGCTCTCAAAGTGAAGGATTCCGTTGGAAACTATGTCGATGAACAAAAAAAGAAAATAGGAGATCAACTAAACGATTACGCAGAAGACATTGAGGAAAGCAAGAGGAAGATTGCAGATACATGGTCCTACATTCCTGGAGGTGATGTAGATTCTTTGTTGGACACACCTGATGTAATTCTATCAGTACCTGGAATAGTTTCAAGACATGGTTACATTTGTGAGACACATACAGTTATATCTCAAGGTTATGTTCTAAATATACACCGGATACCTCAATCCAAATATAGTACTGCCGTGCCATCAAAAACAGTTATTCTCCAACACGGCTTTTTCGCAAGTTCAGCCGATTGGATCATTAATGGACCTGGAAAAGGTCTCGCTTATGTCCTTGCAGACGCCGGCTATGACGTTTGGATGACTAATATACGTGGCAACAGGTATTCTAAAGAACATATTTGGTTCAAGTCTGATTCAAAATCCTATTGGAATTTTTCATGGCATGACGTAGCTTTATATGACGTTCCAGAAATCATAGATTATATAGGAAGAATGAAAGGTAATAACGCTAAGATTACATATATTGGACACTCTATGGGGACAACTATTTTATTTGCAATGTTAACTTTAAGACCTGAATATAATAAAATTCTTACAGCTGGTTTTGCTTTAGCACCAGTTGTATTTCTCTCTGATATGCAATCGCCTCTCAAATCTATAGCTCCTATTGCCAGTAACTTGGCTACAATAGATATGTTGCAAGGAACTTACGAATTTATACCTAAAAACTCGGCTATAGGAAAGATTCCTAGCACATGCAATGGTGAAAATGTAGACTCTATCCTTTGTAAGAACATTGTATTCTACTTGTGTGGGTTTAACGAGAAGCAGTTTAACAAAACACTTCTACCAGTTTTCTTGGCTCATTTAGGTACAGGAACTTCATGGAAGACTGCTGTGCATTTCTCGCAAGAAATTTTATCTGGTGGCAAATTTCAGAATTTTGATTATGGCTATTACCATAATACAAAAATCTATGGGACAGAGATACCTCCAGAGTATGATTTGAGCAAAGTCACACTGCCCCTTAAGTTATTCTGGTCCAAAAATGATCTCTTGTCAAGTGAAAAGGACGTTTTAAATTTGTATAACAAATTACCATTGAAGCCTGAAATGTACTTGATTCCAGATGACAATTTTAATCATTTGGACTATCTTTGGGCAATTGATGCTCCTAGATTGTTAAATAATGAAATACTGAACTCTTTAAACAAATATATGGATTCGTGTTCGTTTTTTATAACATTTTAAAAAACGTTTTAGTTTTTATTTATTTGCGGCATTTACGGATTGAGGTAAAAGTATTGAAATCATTGTATAATATCAATGTAAATATTTAAATAAGGGATTGAGCTAATTCTATAAAATGATTCTACATATTAGAATCTACGCCATAGCATTTTCGACTGAATGTAGGACGAAAAACGGGAATTAACCTATTTATTAAGGTTTATTAAAATTTATCGTCAAGTGATGAGTCAATTTACCTGATAAATAAAATATGATTGTATATGAAGGTTAAAGAATATAGAAGTAAATATAATGTTGTACAAGATAAATAAAATGCAAAGTCTAATAATGTACTAATTTAATAAGTCACTTTAATTGAATGTTTAAGTTTACGATTTATGTGATGTGTCATCATGCTTTTCATGTACACAAAGAACACTTGCGTATAATTTTATTATTTATTTATGTAAACACGGCGAGATGGCGGCTAATATCTCTATTAGCCGCCATCTCGCCGTGTTTACGTATGGAAGAAAAATACATGTTGCAAATTCAAAATTAGGATAAGGGCAGGAGAATGGTGATTTGTGTAAAAATGGCATGTCTTAATAACTAATTTATTTTGTACTAATTAGACAAAAATGTAATAAAATATAATTCTGTACCAATTACAAAGTAATCGCGGCGATGAACCTATAGCCAACAATACAAATGCAACCACTTTTCCATCAGGGAATTTACAAATTCCGATAATTCCACCTACAGACATGTCATATCAAGTATTGATAACACTGTGATATTAATAATTAATTGTTTATGTTTAATTTTCTCGGAAGTGCCTTGAACTATCGATAGCGGATCTAGACACCTAGACTAGTTCATATTTACATCTTGTTTATGTCTAAGACTATTATGTAATGAAATTATAATTAAGTATTAATTAACTAACAATAAATGTATGTTTTATTCACACGTGTTTGAGTGTTTGACCTCATTTGAAACGTCATATCATCGGTGTTATGCAATACAGCGTAAGCGACAATATCTAATAAGGTTGAAAATCAAATGTAGCAGATTGTTACCTCGCCTTTTACTACACAAATAAAGAATATATTTGCTGCCGGAGAAACTTACACCTTATGAGCCACTGTCACTTTGAGTGACTGATTATATGTGGGATACATATCGTCAGTGTCATCATCATCATCATCAGCCCATATAACGTCCACTGCTGAACATAGGCCTCCTCCCGAGGGAGGGTATTTGCCATAGTCACCACGCTTGGCAGGTGGGTTGGTGACCGCAGTAATATGTTGTACCACACAAGGAAACGCTGCTGCCCGTTCCTTGATATAGGATTATTATAGATGATGTTATAAAAAATCTTAGTATTTACACTAAGAGTCCGGCGTGGGGATCGAACCCACGACCTCCGAGATTTAAAGCGACCCAAATACCGCTACGCTACGGAGATTGTTAGTGCAATACTATGATACCTACATCGATACCAATATGTATATGTCACCGGAAAATAATAAGAATTGTAATATGATCAGCTTTTAAGTTAGTTGATCAACTAACGAGATTACGGGTGGTTACAAAAATAACCTAAACCAATGGAGTTCAACAGTCAACAGGGCTTTTTGAAGTTGAAGTTTTTTTGTAGCAAGGTCTCATTCAGTTATGTTAGGTCCAGTGTCATAATAATTAAGTAAATAATATAATAATTACGCGCGTTGACTGAAACTGGCAACTAAATTTAACAATATGAGTGGCACGAAAGTTGATCTACTTACGATTCGTATTATTTCCCGGTGATATATACACCATGATTTTTTAAATCGTGGTTTTCTTATTGGCAAGACATTCTTATTAGGAATTTAAAAATAGCCATATGCCCTTTATAAAAACCGGTAAGGAAAAACAGGTACATTTTCAAGTACCTACCTGTTGCCATTAATGATATGGAGCAAAAAGAAAAGAAAAAAAGTTTGTTGTATAGGAGCCCCCTCCTAATTATGTATTACATTTAACTTTTAGTATTTGTTGTTATAGCGGCAACAGAAATACATCATTTGTGAAAATTTAACCTGTCCAGCTGTCGCGGTTCTTGAGATAGGGTCCAGTTTTTACCCATCGGGTACGGAGCCCTAAAAAGGTTTCCCTCAAGGAGACGGCAATAATAAAATGAGCTCTAGTGCCTTGCAATACAAGATAACTTGGGTTGTACGAATGGACCCCCAAGGCTAAATGCATTTCAATTTACAATTGTTTTAATCCTATGGAAAAATGTATACATAGATCAATTATTGTACTAGGAAAAGTAAAAAATTACATAAATGGCTTGTGCAATGACAGTCTGCTTCCCTGACATTGCTTGAGTCCATGAGCAGCGGTTAACACTTACCATCTGGTGTGCCGCTAGATAGTCTGCCACCGAAGGCAATAAAAAAACAAAGAAAAACCTCTGAGTATCAACAACGACTTACAAATCTTACAAAACTTCATATGCTCTACAAGTACCTTCATTATCACTAATGTGGGCATGTCTCCAAATTGATGATATCCGTTAGTGGCGTTGCGAGTTGGAAGGGTTTACTTGCTAAAATTATCCGGATACTCCTCCAAACCTTTATATTCTAATAATAATAATCACAAACTTTATGTAAAACTTGTCTTAAGGGCCTCGGCGGGTTGGCTTTGGCCCCCTGCATGTCTACCAAAGAACCGGAGCTCCATAGCCCCGATTTTTTACGTTGTAAGCCAATTAGCTTTTGCTACTTCACCGGGCATAAAGGCGAGCAGAACTCAAGTCTTAATAAATGGTTTAATACTACATAATAAGCAACCTGCGCAAGAGGGTGCCATCTGTGGGCTTGGACTTCGGCTCAGAGCGTTCGCTTGCGGTGAGATTGAGGGATTATGACTTAGTAGTTTTGGGGAGCTTTGTGGAACTGTCGCTCCACTTTACAGGTTGCGACGCTCTCGGTATAGGGCATCGGGAGGAAGTTAGAGTTGGATTATCATAATATGTTTCTGATGATGTTTTTTAAATAACATGGTTTCCGAAATTCCGAATGAAATATTAAACAATGTGTAAACAAACTATTTACTGGGAGGTAAGATAGAAATAGCAAGCGCTATTTTGATAAGAGCTTTAATTCTGTATCTTTATTTTTAATAATTGTAGGAAAATTTAATGCCCGAGACATTTCCTACTAGTGGACTAGTAGGAAATGTCTCGGGCATTAAATTTTCCTACAATCCTACCTTAGCGATGTGTAGAAAAAATGTTTAAGTAAACAATTAGTATTTCATTACTTTCTTTGACACAAAATTATAATTTTCTATTGTTAATTAAGGTCAGACGTAAGGTTTACGTAGAGTTTTTAAGTTGTCTACGATAGGCACCGATATTTCTTTAATCATACAGATTGGTTTCAAACTACTAGGATATTATATCTTTTAAGTATGCAAACGCCTAACTAAATACTATAGCAATAACTTTTTATTAAAGTTGGTGAGTTTATTAGGGCAGGAGTTTATATTATTTTAGTATCAAAATTATTAATGGTACAAGATTTTTTATAGAATAATAGTTAAAACTATTACTATAAAAGAATTGTTTTTTTTTTTCAAACCTAAATATAATACTCAATATAATAACTTTAAACTACATAGGATGGCGGTAAGTCTTGGATATCGTCTGTTCGGTCCCTACCAGCGTGTTTCAAACGAATAAAAAAGTTTCCTTGGCTTGGGCAGTTGGCTTCTCTAACTGACGGAACATAATACATTTTTTTAGTCGCTATCCCTATTCTGTTAATTGAACTAGATTCTACATACATCTCCAAAGAAAAACAATTATGGCATGCCTCAGGGTAGCTTCCTAGGAATATTTTTTAGTTCAATATTCTCCTTTGCGGAACTCAATGCAAAATTAAAAAATATTTTGGTTAAGAATTCAATACTGAATAACACTCTTAAGCCAGAAACTCGATATGATGCACCGGCATAATCTTCTTATTACGTTGTATTCCTTAATGCTGAGAATCGTGCTTCTAAATCGTGGATCCGGTGGTACCATTTAAGCGCGTCCGTCGTTATATGCTCATGGTCCAACCAAATAATGATAATTGTTTTGGCATAACATAGACAGAACAAGCATTTTGCGTCTCTAGCGACAATATACATTAATTTTAATAATTAATTTAATTAAAAATAATTATAATAACATGTTTATAAATACATGACAAATGTAATTTAAGATAAATAATAATTAATTTTCAAATAATGTTTGATGATTTACAAGTGCCTGTAATTGGTTTAAGAAATAAAATATTTTATATTATTTTATTTATTTATTCCCTATAACAGCAGATAGTACGAAGGAAAGCTAGTAAAGAAATTTTGGCCTCGCGCTTACTTATATAATATCATCATCAACAGCCCGTTTACGTCCACTGCTGAACATGGGCCTCCTCTTAACAGACCTTGGCAAGCCATGATCATAGAAGGATATTGCCATAATCACCACGCTTGGCAGACGGATTGGTGATCGCAGAAAGATGTAAACCTTTAGCTAATAGATGCTGCTGCCCATCCATCAGCCATATGTCCCTTAGTCGCCTTTTACGACACCCATGGGAAGACATGGGGTGGTCTATTCTAAGCCGGAAACCACACGGTAATACCTATATAATATAAACGATGTCATCGTCAACAGCCCGTTTATGTCCACTGCTGGAGTACTGAATATTTGACTCCTCTTTCCAGACCTTTGCAAGCCAGGGTTGTTAAGGCATGTTGCCGTAATCACCACATTTGGCCGGCGGATTGGTGATCGCAATAAAATGGTAAGGAGCCTTGAGCTGATAGATGGTGCTGCCCATCCCTCAGCTGTATATCATTTAGTTGCCTCTTACGACGGTCATGGGAAGACACGTGGTCTATTCTAAGCCGAAAACCACAAGGCACGCTGCCTACTAAAACAAAATCTTATTAATTGTAAAAATAAAATGACAACAATTTCTTAACTTACATTACACTATTTTCTACTAGCTACGCCCCGCGGTTTTACCTGCGTTACTCTGCTTCAGTGGGTCGGAGCGTTATGTTTTGTAGCCTATGTGGTTATTCAGCGTATAACCTATCCCGGTGCTAAATTTCTGCCAATTCCGTTTAGTACTTTTGGCGTGAAAGAGTAACAAACATCCATCCATCCATCCATACTTACCAGTGATGGGCGTAACTAGTTACTTAAGTAATCTGATTAATAATTGAATTACATAATAATTTGATTAAAATGTAATCTAATTACATAATAATTCAATTACATTGTAATTCAATTACTTTGGATGTGCTATGAAATTAATTGCAATGTATTTAATTACAAAATAATTTAATTACAATGTAACCTAATTACATAGTATTCAATTATATTGTAATTGTAAAAACGTTGAATTTGAAATGTCGCATGCTTGCATCGCATGGCTGCGATGTAGGTAGGTTCTGCAAGTTAGAACCGTACGGCGCGGCGTCATCGGGAAGTAGTAAGGATATGTGCAGGGTCGCGGGGGGGGGGGGGGGGGTTATTTTACTTAATTTATTATTTCCTAAAATACTGAATTTCCTAACTACTTTCCTGTACTTAAATAAAAACTAATCAGCAAAATTTAAGAGAAAAACCAAGAAAACCTACATAAAATTGAGCACGATTTTTCTTTTGCAAATTGTGTCGATTCTACATTAGCCGAAGGAACTTCGTTCCTACCTGGTGTCCCACGACACCATTAAGTTTTTTTATAAGATGCAGGTTTCCCATCACGGCCATTACTAATATAAATGTGTAATTACGTTTTATCATCTTACTTATAATATGTAGGTAATCTGTTATAATGTAATCTGTTATAATGTAATTAGATTAAGTTGCAATTAAATTACTTTGTATTTAATTACAGTAAGTACTCATTGTAATTAGTTACTTAAGTAATCTGTTCGAAAGTATTTTAATTACAAATTACAATGTAACTGTAATTTGTAATTATTAATCTAATTACTTTTTGCCCATCACTGATACTTACAAACTTTCGCGTTTATAATATTAGTGGGATTACAACATATCGTAGCACCGTATCTATACTAATATATAGAGCTGAAGAGTTTGTTTATTATTTTGTTTGTTTGAACGCGCTAATCTCAGGAACTCCGAGATCCTATTCGAGAAAATATTTCAGTTATAGACATCCCATTTGTCGAGGAAGGTTGGCTATATTTAATTAACAGCTGCGCCCGGCGGTTTTATCCGCGTTACTCTGCTTCAGTGGGTCGGAGCATGATGTTTAATCCAGCTTATAAACTATGCCCGGGAAAAAATTCAAATCCGTTCAGTAGTTTTTCTGTGAAAGAGTAACAAACATACATCCAAACATACGTACAAACTTACGCCTCTATCATTATTAGTAGGATGAAGTTCCTATACTAGTCTATATCTATATTTATACTAATATTATAAAGAGGAAAGATTTGTATTTTTGTGTGAATGTTTGTAATGAATAAACTCAAAAACTACTGTGGCGATTTCAAAAATTCTTTCACCATTGGAAAGCTACATTCACCCTGAGTGACATAGGCTATATTTCATTATGAAGGTCCCACGGGTACGGGAGTTACGCGGGTGAAACTGCGCGCGGGAAGCTAGTAATCAATATGTTCCTTTACTAGATACCGATAAGTAAAATTCCATTTCATAACACTACGTAACTGATAAACTTAATAGTCCAAGGTTAGATTCCAGGTCAAAATAAATTGGGTGTGGTACATTTACGTAGGTGATATTTTTTTTTACACTCATAAAGTCTTAGGTCATTCTATACTTTGAAGAAAACCATGATTTGCGTCATCACAGCATTATCTTTATTTTGTTATTTTTAAACAAAAATGTTTTATCAGTTGTAACTATCCTTCCGTGAAAAATGTAAACAAGGTATACCTACGATTGACGATTGCCATAGATAATGTTATGACAATCCTGTGATTTTTTTTTATTATTTTTTTCCCACGGATTTACTATTTAGCCACGAGGCTTTTACTACTTCACCGGGCATAACAATCGGGTCCCAACCATTACTATTACTAGTGGATTACGATTTGAGGAGTTATAACTACGTAAAACATTTTAAATTTCATTCTCTCTTCTAAAGGAATTGTGTGAAGATTTGGGACTTAATGCTTAGACGAGGTTAGGTATAGTTTTCGTACGCGTGTGTGTGTAAACTGTGTATGTACACGCCAAGGCAGGGTTTTACCGCTGTCAGTGCATTACTCGCAATGCTCCTACAACCACGGTGGCGTAACGGTATTTGGCTCGCTTTAAATCTCCTTAGATCCTATTTCATAGTATGTACCTACTAAAATCATTCAATTTTCATTAAAATCCATCCAGTGGTTTGGGCATCCACGGCGTGATGGAATCAAACAGACAAACACGCAGCCTGGTAGACATAAAGAAAAATACATGTTTTGTTTCATGTTCAATGTACAGAATTTGACCTTCACCAGTTTTATTATAGGTATAAAGTAACGAAATATTTTCATTCCATAAATTTGCAGAAAAAATACAGTTTTTTAATAATCTGGCTTTTTAGCCGTGTGGATTCCAGCTAATAATAGACCACCACAATCTTCCCATGGGTGTCGTAAGAGCCTAAGCTACCCTGAGGCATGCCAAAATTCAAATTCGAATAGCCTTTATTTCGTATAATAAATTAATTTCATTAAAGTTATTTCTGATTGCACTATTATACATAGTTCTTCAATATAATTGACAAATAATACTTGATTCTACAGGTTAATTACAAATAGCATTGATACTAATAATAGTTCTATTCTTCGACATCGGTAACATTATCCGCTTGCCCTCTGGCATAGGCCTCCCCTAGGATTTTCCAAGATTTTCTCTTTCTGGCGTGTCTTTGCCATGATGCTCCTGCTGTTTTTTGTCACCCTTTCTTTCTTTTCCCATCTCGAGGGCACCATTCCGTAACATCGTTCGTCCATGTTTTCTTCCTGTTTCTGATCATATGGCCTGCCCAGTTTCATTTGAGTTTTCTCACTTTGTATGTGATATCTGCAACTTTTGCAGCAGCATCGATCAGCTCAATTAAGTTAATGCTATCACCAATCCACTTGTCAAGCGACTGTAGCAATATCTCTCAACAACCTTCGCTTTCCATGGTCTGTTAAGAATGACCATGGTCGGCAGTGGACAAAAACAGACTGTTAAAGGGATTATCTATCTACTACTACTTTACCTACAATTTTAAGCTGGACTTAAACAAGATAAACCTAATACTTGAAACCTAACAACACGGATCGTTGATTTCATACCACATTACCCAAATTGGATCAAATTGAACAAATTGATACAGGGTCGAATCAACAGTCATAAAATTGAGGTGCATGAAATCTGAATAAATAACATAAATACTAATAAAAGATGATTTATTTTATTTTGGGCAACAAATTGTTTTATATTATATTTGTTAAAGGCTACTCCTTAAACAAATATAATATAAAACAATTTTTAAGTAGTTTTAAGTAGTTAATGTATGAATAAATGTAGGACCTTATATTATAAATGTAGAAAGTCTTAAAGCTTGCATACTTAAACAATAGAAAGAATGTGTGTAATTTTGGCTCATATATTGAGTCGAAGGCCCAAATAGCCTCCAAAAAGCTTGGCATCCTCTCGAAGGTGAGAAAGTACTTCACACCAAATCAGCTGCTCACATTATACAAAGCCCAAGTTAGAGCATGTATGGAGTACTGTTCTCATCTTTGGGATGGTTCCGCCAAGTATCAACTAGAGGTACTGGAGTCGATTGAGAGGCGCGCCAAAAAGTTAATAGGCAACGTAGCCGAGTCTCAGCTGCAAAGCCTTGCGCACCGACGAAGGGTTGCCAGTTTGTCGGTTTTTTATCGGTGTGCTGAGGAACTGCACAACTTAGTTCTGCCTTCCCCGTTCTTCTATCGGACAACAAAACACTCGGAGAGGCGCCATCAGTACATGGTCGATATTCCCAAAAAAGCGCTTCGAGTCCACGTTTTTTGTACGTACTGCGAAGCTGTGGAACTCCTTGCCGGGGTCTATATTTCCCGATAAGTACGATATGGGTCTCTTCAAATCAAGAGTAAACCGGTTCCTTCTAGGTAAGCGTGCTCCATCCTAGGCTATTCCGATGCTAAACATCAGGCAAGGTGTAGTCAAACGCTAACCTATTTCTAATAAAATAAAATAAAAGTATTATATAAATAAATGTAAGACTTGGTGAAATTAAATACTATAAATGTGAAAGTGTTTACGTTTATGTGCTCATTACTCAATCTTGCATTAAAAAAACATTAAGGCTTTGAACAAAATTGGTTCAGATATACTGTGTAACATAAATTTAAAAAAATAATTATAAGTCAAGTTTGCATCTTTTAATTCCAATTTAAAGACACAATCGATTAAAACTACAAATTCAAACAAAAACTTGAACAATATTACATTTGCCGCCCATTACAAAATTTAACTAATGTTCTGGAATACTTTTTGAATATGGCCCTGGATAGAAATATGGAACACTCAAAACTTAACGTAGGGGTTATAAATTAAAAGGGATTGCGATAAAATACGCAAATGTGAAATTTAACGTATATTAATTACTTTCTCACAATTAGCATTTAAACGCAGCCTGGTGCAATGCAAGCGAATATTTATCTAACCGTATATAATTTTGTAACTTTTTACTTAACAACACGGATATTGCTTATCCACCATTTTAGTAGCTGCAAACGTTTATTTTCATTCCACTTCCCTTGTTCTTCTCTCTTGTCTCTTGAGAGAAGAGAATTCCAGTTTTAAGGGACATTGTTTTGCCTTAAACACATAGCAATCAGCATACAGAAAAATTATCTTTCGCGATTCTCATAGGTCAGAATTTGGTTCGTCATTCTACGTTGCGTTATCATTTTCAGATTACTTGAGCTACTTTCCTGACTTTACCGATGATCAATCGAACACAAGTTTAAGGTTAAGTCTTGTACGTTATCAATCATTCATGTGACTAGTTATATCTGTGTGTCCGTGTGATAGACTGTGTTATAATATGATTGGGGGCTGAGATAAAATTGATACTAAAATACTGCCTAACTGTAAGGAAACGTCGCTGTATAGGATTTGCGTTCCGTTGATTTTGCAGATTATTCGATCATTTACTTATTGTATGATAAATTTCGATGATCGGTCAGGTTCCACCGTAGCCGAATTGGTTTAGGCATTAGAGGCTTTAGCGCCTAATAACTCTTGGGACTGGAACATGCATCTTAGGTATACCTAAGATGCAGGTTCGATTCCGGCCGGTGGTCTAAATTTATATCGCCTATAGTCTATATTTAATCGCCGACGGCCAACACGCCGTCTGCGAAGCGGGTGGGCGGAGGGATCTACTTCCCTCTCCCGCTCCGTGGCCTCCTCCCACGAAATCTCGCTTTGGACCATCTTCGAAATGATGGTCGGCAGCGAGAGGTCGTCTCCCACCACGCCAACGAGCTTCTCCCGCTCGCTGGCCCACGCCGGACCCTCCACCACCGTGTTCTGTGCCGTATCGTCGGCACAGTCACAGCGGTGACAGCGAGTGCTCTGCGCCACGTTGCACAGGTAGTGGCCGAAGCAGCCATGGCCTGTTACTACCTGTGCAACGTGGTAGGTGACGTCGCCGTGACGGCGACTGGCCACTTTTTTAGATGGGGCCGAATCGCCTCCACCGTACGTAATCCGCTTCGCGGCGCGGCCTCTAGCCGCTCCTGCCATTTCTGGAGGGTTTCGCGACGGACCTCAGTCCGCCACCGTGCAACACCCTCCGGGAAGGGGTCGCGGCCAGAACGCGCCCGCGACCTGCGGACGTCGCAGCAGGGCCATGTTTCGCCACTTTAGGGCGTCGACGTAGAGCACCATGGAGCGGATCACTGCGTCCTGCTACTCCGGGCCTACTCTTAGCAGACTATGGTAAGCCACAGCCGTTAAGGGATCTTGCCATAATCACCACGCTTGGCAGGCGAATTCGTGATCGCAGTAAGATGGTGAGTATCCTTGAGCCGATAGATGCTGCTTAAATCGGAATATGGTACTGAAAAGTATTCTCTCTTTATCCTTTAAAATAATTCTATATGAATATTTAATGAATTGAATTGTTTACTTGCAGAATCCAAATACGACATATATATTTGATTTCATGTCAACAATGATATGCATTTTAGCAGACGATACCAATATTTTATCCCTGATAAGATAATACCTAATATGATAATTTATGATGATAAAAAACCAACCGAGACAAATTTTGTGACAGTTTTACGTAATTTAAAACAGCTAACGTGCTTCCTACATTCTTTTGCATGGGGTCTTTCTTGGAGACGTAGTTTTGCCGGCCGGCAAATACGAGGGCAGCGAATTCTATACAACCTCATACAAATCATAATAGGTATAGGGAGGGATAATAGGGAGGATTTTGCCATAATCATCACACTTGGTTGGTGACCGCAGTTTCATGTTGTAGCGCACAGGGAAGCGCTGCTGCTCGTTCCCTGGTCTACGTTTGTTTTGTTACAGATGATGTTATAACAATCGGGTCCAACGGCTTAACGTAATTATGAATGATATATTTTGATAATTATGATGATAATTATGAATTACTTAAGTTATATATTTATACACAGGTCAATAAAAATAACTTTTTTCAAAGAAGAACTGATATTTGAATTTTTGTATTAATTAGTATAAATTAAAAGCTGAACAATAATTACAATTTATATATTACGTCACATTTTTAACATATTTGCTTGTAAACATATAAAAATAAGCTTATTTAGCTATATTCAACTTTATTTTGAATAGTATAATACTGTTTTTCCTTAACTTAATATCATCTGAAATAACAACAACTACATTTTTTATACAATTTACAAAAAGTTTATCTATGGTTTTGTAATGCAAAGATAATAAAGAGTTTGATGATCTTTATTTTTCTCATTAATAGAGTCATTTTATATGGAGTTTTTACTGATGGCACTCAAATGTTAATATTTTCATAAAAGCTCATTACAGCAACAAAATCATTAATGTTAATTGGATTTCAGAATAGCTACTTACAAAAACAGTAATTACACAATTTTACTAATAGATTTATTAGTCTATTTAAATATGTTAAAAAAATACTTAAATGCCAGTGTTCTACTTTTTATTGTCAAGTATATCTAAAATTAGACGTGACAGAATATTTTCAATGATAAAACTATATCCATAATTCTCTGAAATGATAAATACATAAATGTGTTTTTTTCCGGGCACCAAAAACCTTGTCGATAAACTGTATCAAATTATTCAAATATTGATTTTCTGTTTGACGTAGGTAATTACGTACGCGTAGGCGTCTCCTGGTTCAGTCGATTTTTTTTGTGTGTTATTCATTTTGTTATTTACACATATATACGCAAACCATATTATTTAAATATTGATAAGTTAGTAGGCGCGATCAAACATATTTTATATTCATGTTATGAATCATTTCAATTTATTTTAATAATGGCTAAAGCAGATTTTTATGACTACCTATACGTACTAACTTCAAACCTTGACAAAAGAAATAATTAACTTTCCAAAGCCCTCGTAGACACGAAATCCGAGAGGCCCTAACACTTAGAGCGATAGTTGCACATAACTCCTTGTGCAGTACGACTCACGTACGGACAAGTTAGGACTTGTAGAAATGTATAAATTGTAAATAAATATGATTTGTTAACGTGTAACCGCGGGCGCACGCAAACCACCACCGATTGCGGGCGTCTCGCGGAGGTATAAATATAGGTCGATTTTATTGTAATATTCATTCTGATTTGAAGAGCAGTAATAAATGAACGTCTTTACGAAACAACCAAGAATTTAATTTCAAGAACCGTACAATACAGTCCACACCCTACACTCCTCTAAAAAAAACTAAAAGTTTCAATCCCTCTATCAGCGACCGACTCTGAGCCGAGGTCCAATTTCCACAGGTGGCCCCCTCTTGCGACAGTTGCTTAGTTTGTAGTTTATAAACCAATAGCTTACCGCGCGGTTACACCCCTGTAATCCCCTTTCCCGTGGGAACTTCTTAATTAAATTTAGCCTGTAGTATGCCTTGATAAATGGGCTATCTAACACTAAAAGAATTTTTAAAATCGGACCAATACTTCCTGACTTTTGCGCATCAGCGCGTTCAAGCAAACAAACTGATTAGCTTTATATATTAGTATAGATTGAACAAGGCTGAAAACCTGCTCGCCTTTATGCGCGGTGAAATAGCAGAAGCCTCGTGGCTGACTACATTAATGTAAGTCCGAAAAAAAGAAGAAAGATTAAAGTAAATAATATTGATTAAAGAACTGTAAAACATTATAACTCAATTATTTTTAGATAACATTTACTGCTTTAGTAATGTTAAACAAGTTGGGTGAAGTATATAGGATTCACCTTATATCTCGGAGGTCGCCAAGGCAAACGAAGGCCCATGTTCAGCAGTGGACATAAACGAGGTGCTGAAGTGAAGAAGAGATTTGACTTCCTCGTACATCTAAACATCAGACTGATGCCAGGAAGTTGGTTGTGTTTCACCCGTACTTCGGTCTTGGGTCTTTTTTTGTTTTAAATCTTTTATACACTGTCCTTTTACACGGTCTTGGGGAAAGACGGTGGGGGCGTGCGAATTGTGCAAATCGTCCTACCAGATTGTGTAGATAGATGGAGAGGAAGACGGAGGCCACAGAAGAGATGGATGGCTTGTGTGAGAAGTGATGTGAAGGAAAAGGGAGTTAGTGATAACGTGACGGCTGACAGGACAAAATGGAAGAAAAATGCGTGTTATGCCAACCCCAAATCAATTAAGTTAAGGAAAAGGTGACGATCGTCCCACCAGTTTTTGTAAGTAAAGGAATATAGTGTGCACCTTCGAATGCGCCCGCGCTTTGTGCACTTATATATTTTGCGCAAGGGCCAATTTTCTTAGAATTTAGCCACCGTGCCTGAAATCGGTTCGGAGAACAATAATTAGACATCGACATAGGTTTTATAACATTTATTTATTTACATTCTATAAGTTTTCCTACCTATGGCGTAATAGAGCCACCTGCGAAAACATCGATGACATGGTCTAGACGCAATAAAATCATAAATATTATTGAATATTTTTATTGCTTAAGTTAGGTATTATGTCAAAAATAAAATATTTATTTTTTTGGTTGCTTTAATGCCTGACTTGGGTTATGAGAACATTTTTTATTTTTATTTAATACACTACGTTAATGTTTTATTATCATCTTCCTATCCTGCTCCTATTTTCTGTGGTCGGCGCAATACGTAATTCTTTTCAATTTTTCCCTGTTAGACGTCTCTTCTATACTCACACCTTTATTAAGCATGACATCTTTCACACAGTCCATCCATTTTTCTGGGTTCCGTACCCGAAGGGTAGAAACGGGACCCTATTACTAAGACTTCGCTGTCGGTCTGTCTGTTACCAGGCTGTATCTCAAGAACCGCGGCAGCTAGACAGTTGAAATTTTTACAGATGATGTATTTCTATTGGCGCTATAACAACAAATACTTAAACTAAAATAAAATAAATATTTAAAGGGGGTCCCATACAACAAACTTTTTTTTCCCCCTTTTTTACTCGATATCAGTAACGGCAACTGGAAGACGCTTGAAAATGGTACGGAACCCTTCGTGCGCGAGTCCGACTCGCACTTGTCCAGTTTTTTTTTATTATGGCCTTCCTCTTCCAACATATCCTAACTTTACGGTAAATAATGGAATAACATCTTAGGTATATACTTAGACCACTTTCGGCCACGGTGGTATCAACCAGTCGTCGAAATTTAACAATCGCTTTGTAACATGTCTCACAAAAAAAAGATTAAATAACTATACCTTAGACATCTATTTCATAAATATATCACCCAGTATAAATAGACATGAGAAAGATCGTAGTCAAACAAAAGTACGGAAAGTTACTATAATACTAATACAGAGAATATATGAAAGTGTAGGTAGGACACACAACGCTAATGACGTCAGTGCCTGCAGACACTATATTGGTTTCGCGATTGAGGGCAATATATAATATTACAGACAAATTTTACGATTCGCCAAAGAAAATTACGACTAGCTATGAGAAAAAAAATCTAAACTTACTTTATGCTGTAATTCGTTTTTTTTTAAATGCTCGCATTAGGGAAATGTATTGATTTGTCGCGAGGAACATTACACATTTCCCTAATGCGGGAATTGTCATTTACCTACAGACTGCACACAAACAAATACAACTGGAAAATAGTTTTTTTTTTAGTTGTCCTAACTTTGAACAACTATTTAAATTAAAAATACAACCGATCGGACGGTAAGTGTATTTAAAAAAGTTAAATTGGAAACGTGAATGTAAAAATGTTTTTTTTAAATTACCTATTAAGTTAAATCGTCAATTACACATTAGCTTATGGGAAATACAGTTGTCCTGTATGTTCATGTAAAAATGCAATGAATTGTATAATATAAACATTGTTAAAGGATTTTTTAAATTAATGAACATGAACATTTTTATTAAATTAAAATAACAATTCCGGGTTTTGTTATAGTCTTTCTCCTCCGGATATCACACTGTAGGAAGCTAGGATAGAGTAGCTGGTCCTCGCGAGGCGAGGTTCGAGACGCGTTCTTAGCTTTAGATCGGATCCCAGCCCGCGCTGGGTGATTTCTTAAGCTACGTGACTTATTATCGATAATCAGTTTAAAAGGTAAGATTATAATAATAGTTAGTTAGTTCAAAATATTATATTATGCAGATTTTTATGAATTTATGACACGAGCAGAAAGTCCACACCATACTATTTGCTGTGTACGTTCTGCATAAATATGATAAATAAATAAAAATAAAAAAGCCGTCATATTTCCAGTAAATCTACATTTCTTAAAATCTGTGTAGGTGTTAATTTTATTTAGCTTATTCTGTATTATTTATTTATCTCTTATTTAATATAATTTTAAGTTTTTTTTTTTTTTTTTTTAAGTGTATCCTATGGTTTTCTATCATAGTAGTTATAGTTGCTTATTATTTTTATTTAATCTACCGGAACCCAGGATGGCTGAAGGCCTCCTCCAATGATGCCCATTTGGATCTGTCTTCAGCTACTTGTCTCCAGTTTGGACCAGCTTTAATATCATCTTTTAATATGAAAATACGCAATACCGTGGCCCAGCGCATCCGAGAACATATGACATATACTATTTAAATTCTCGTTAACGCGAAACGTCCCACAAAACGGCTCTTTTTCAAAATGGCTGGTCGTTATATAATACGGCGATGAACACAATCCAGCTGCGACATGTACTAAAATATATAACAGAAATAGAAGTATGGATACACAAATTATCGATACATGTCTCTCTATGGACTAATGTTAGCTTTGTTTATGAAGAAATTGTTTATTTACGTACTATTCGTATATGAGGGAGTGGCGGTAATATGTTTCAATGACAAGGGAATGGGCAGCAGCGTTTCCCTGTGTTTTACAACATAAAACTGTGGTCACCAATCCGCCTGCAAAGCGTGGTGACCATGGCAAAACCCTCCCTTGGGAGGAGGCCCAGATTCAGCAGTAGACGCTATGCGGGCTGATGATGATAAGAAAGGGTAAGAGTAACAATATATTTCATGAAGAGATTTCTACTGGAATATAAGTTTTATGGGTGAAACTGCATGGTAAAGCTAGTTATACAGTTGGAATAGTATATGGTTCTAGGTATATAAATGTATGTTTAATCAGATGCTTCTAGCTTTTAGAGATTCATAACAACAATTGCTTTATTTACAATGATACAATTTACATAATATAAGGATGGCACATCCATAAAATACGTCATTCGAATTTTATTATGATTGGGGTAGTTAATGTCAGCAATATTTGTTGTGTCAACATATTTTTTATCGAGCTATATATCATTAGTCGTATTATACAAACAAGGATTTTCTCTGTTCATAATTAGGCTTCATTTTACTTTGTTTTGTAAACTGCCTGTGACGGTGGTGCTAACCGTAGGAAGAGCTTTTAGCAGTGAGTCAAATAAAAAATTGTCTGACCATTGCAGCTAATGCAGCATCTAGAAAACAACGTGGAACCTGGGGTTGGGGGATTCACGCACTTGATTTGTAGACCAAGTCTCATATTTTTTAAATACATGTTCGTATTAATGTTTAATATCACCATCAGCCCGTACAACGTCCACTGCTAAACATGGGCCGCCTCCCAAAGGAGGGATTTTTGCCATAGTCACCACGCTTGGCAGGCGGGTTGGTGAACGCAGTATTATGTTGTAACACACAAGGGAACGCTGCTGCCCGTGCCCTGTACAATACAATTGTTTGATTTGAATTTACACAGATATTTCTTGTCCGGCGTGGAGATCGAACCCACGACCTCCGAGATTTAAAGCGAGCCAAATACCGCTGAGCTACGGGGGTTTACGTATTCCTGTTGGCCACACCAGTGCTTGTCAGTTTGTTGTTTGAATATTCGATTTTGATCACTTATCTTACAATGACACCATTTTCCGACCCCACCCAAAGTCCAGCTTTATTTGGGGTCGTAAAATTGTGTCATTGTTAAGCCCAGCTCTCTTTTATGCCCAGCGAAGTAACAAAAGCCTCGTGGCATGACAAAAAAAAACAGAAAAATACCGGCGCCACCTTAACGCTGAACGTAATTTGTGAATCGGCCCTAATTTGTGCTAATCTTATTTTTAATTTATTTACGTAAATAATTATGATAAATATAATTAAAATACAAATTACAAATTAAGCTCTATATAAACGATAAGCGAATAGTCAAAATTATAATTTTGAAGTTAAATTGTTAAAACGCAGCAGTCGTATTAAAAGTAAGTAAGTAATAAAATATTATTATTTTTGTGGAAAAAAGAGCAATCGAGTAAGAACGCCTACAATTTCTTGTCATTTTAATACGCAGGGATATGATTTATTTTTTATTAGCTGATGCCCGCGATTTTACCGCGTGTTGTTTGGTATCCCTTCAGATGTTTAACTATCCCATGGGCACTCATTAATTTTCTGTGATGAAAAGTATTAAAATGTTGACCGGGTATATAATGTACCACCATGAAAATTTTTATTTGAATCAGTGCAACCGTTTCGTTGATTAGCCCATACAAACAGATAAACAAAAAAATCCGGGGCCTCCTCCAATAGGCCCCACAATAGAGCTTTAAAATCTTTCAAATTCTGACGAGTAAACTCTAGCACTTTTCTTTAATTTTTTTAACAAACCGAACTTTGTAGAATCAAGTTTAAGGCGCTGTACTTAGCCAAAATAGGCTCCACAAAACAGTTTTTAGCCAAATGTTGTAAACATTTGGCTTTATTTTAGAGCAGCTAAAAAAATATATTATTATGTTAATCTTGATCATATTTACCATTGTGTTCAAAACACGTTTTCGGTAAATTTTCTCGATAAAATAACCATTTAAATTGAAATTGTAGCAATTGTAACTGTATTATTTATAAACAAATCTTGATTATATTAATAACAGTGATGTAATACATAATAATAAAGGGAACTGTTGTTTTTATTTATCGATTGGAATAAGATATTTGCAAGGATTAATGTTTTAAATAACTCGAACGAGTCGAACGAAACGTTGCGCCATCGCGGCGTCTCTTCGCTTCTCTTTCATTTCTACGCGGAGCAACAGTGACAAAACTAATACGTAAAAGTCGTCTATTCACCGCGCCTTAATGTAATAGTTCTTAAATATTGTAATAGCGGGTATACATCTATACTTGTTCACTTAAATTATTCAAATCGTCCAGAAAAGTTCAAATATTCTACACATTTAGAGGGAAACTAATTTGTGGCCAGAGGCCTCTTCTCCTTTGTGGCCCCGGGGCCTCCGGAGCCACAAAGCCAAGAGCCTTCTAAATCCAGCCCTGTGTACTTATGTTGGTTATATATAATACTAGCGGCCCGCCCCGGCTTCGCACGGGTGGACTTTTATACCCTACCCTAACCCTACCCTACCCCTACCCCTACCCTACCCCTACCCTACCCTACCCCTACCATACCCCTACCCTGCCCCTACCCTACCCCTACCCTACCCCTACCCTACCCTACCCCTACCCTACCCCTACCCTACCCTACCCTACCCTACCCTACCTTCTTAGCTACCTTATCTTCTTAGCTACCTCCCTACCAATTTTCAGCCAAATCGGTTCAGCCGTTCTTGAGTTATAAATAGTGTAACGAACACGACTTTCTTTTGTTTTTAAAATGTATTCTGCTATTCAGGGCGTAGACAAATCCAACGAAACAAAACCCATGAAAATTGTTCACGCCGATCTCGAGTTATAAGTTTTGTAACAAACCCGTCTTTGTTTTATATATATAGATATTTTTTAATTCGTAATATCTTTTGAATGGAAAGTCCAATTTAAATAATTTAAAAACTATTTTATAGGTAGTTAAATGGTCTTGACCATAAAATAATTTATTTGGATAAGGATTAATATAAACACATAAATAGCATGGTTTGAATTTGGTTAGCATTTTCATTAATGTTTAAAATGAAAAAAGTTGTTGTAGTGACATAACTACAATAGTTGGACATATGCTACCGCGGAGTTTTTTGTAGACATTATGATGTTCTTCAATATTCGGCAGCGCATTCGCCGAAAGACATTTTAACACTCATTTTTCTACACCTGCGGTTACATTGTTCAAATTTTACCAAGGATCCCTAATTTTTTTCAAAATGAAATGTAGCCTATGTCAAATTGGAAAAATGTAGCATTCTATTGGTGAAAGAATTTTTTAAATCGGCCCAGTACTTTTTGAGCCTATTCATTACAAACATACAAACATACAAAAATAGGTACAAATCTTTCCTCTTTATAATATTAGTGTAGATAAATTAAGAAGTAAACTATACAGGGTGTCCCAAAAGATTACGTAGCTGGGAAGGGGGGTGATAGGGATCGTCACAAGGGTCACCAGAAAAATATAAAAAATTCCCTCTGGGTGTTTAAAAAAATAAATGGCATTTTTTAAAAGACTAAAAATTTTACACCTTGTGCTAACTGTACCTACAAATATGGCTGTATTTAAAAAAAAATGCTGTTATGTAATCTTCAATAACAACAAGGTCATCAACATCAACATCAAAAATAACAAGGTGTAAAATTTTAAGTTTTTAAAAAAATGCCATTTTTTTTTAAATACCCAGAGCGGATTTTTTTTTTTTTTCTAGTGACCATTGTGTCCACCCCTGTCACCCCCTTTCCCAGCTACTTAACCTTTTGGGACACCCTGTATATTTTCTTTTTTTAAATCATCAGTGACTAGAGATATGCTTCAATTAATTTTATATAAGTTGATATTTTTATCTTATGCTAATATCTAAAGCTGAAGAGTTTGTTTATTGACTTTAACGCCCAAAGCTCAGGAACTACGGGTACGATATGAAAAATTCTTTCAGAGTTAGATAGCCTATTTATCGAGGAAGAATATAGGCTATATATCTATATATATATTAATAACGAAGTTGCCACGAGAAGAAGAGTGAGTTATATTGCGGTACTTATGTTAATAAATATATTATTATATGTTTTCTTATCTTTTATTAATAAAAATAAACTTTTTCAGAAAAAGGCCGATAAGCAAGAGCCATGTCGGTGCTTTCGGGGATACTAAGTATACAAGCGGCGTTCCAGGTCCTGGGCAGCCTGCAGCTAACCTCATACTTGTTCCCTCTACCTGCACATGTTGAAGGTAAAATATTTATATTTTGCTAGTAACACTTACCATATCACCTAATTATCATCATCATCAGCCTCTTGTAGTCCACTGCTGAACATAGGCCTCCCCCATTGATTTCCAGCGGGAACGATCGCTAGCGGCCTGCATCCACCGACTCCCCGAGACCTTTATGAGGTCGTCGGTCCATCGTGCAGGCGGTCGTCCTACGCTGCGCTTGCCAGTTCGTGGTCTCCACTCGAGAACCTTTTTGCTCCATCGGCCGTCAGTTCTTCGCGCTATGTGTCCTGCACATTGCCACTTCAGCTTGCTAATCCGTTGAGCTATGTCAGTGACCTTCGTCGATTACCCAATGATGCCATATAAATCAAATTCAAAAAATCAATCTAACAATAGGTAGATACGTCATGATCTCATAAGAAAGCTACCTATTTTTAGATTTATCTTAAACTTAGAGAAAGAGGTCAATCGTCGATTCCGACTCTGCTGGGCAGCGTTTGGGAAGCTTCGGGAGATCTTCTCGTCAAAAAAACCTCAGTGTCTGAAGACAAAAGTCTTAAATCAATATGTGTTACCAGTGATGACATATGGAGCTGAGACGTGCTGGCTTACTGTGTCTCATAAGAAAGCTCCAAGAAGCTCAGCTAGCTATGGAAATAGCTATGCTCACCGTTTCCCTGCGTGATCGAATCAGAAATGAAGAGATCCGCAGTATAACGAAGGTCGCTGACATAGCTCAACGGATTAGCAGGCTGAAGTGGCAATGGGCAGGACACATAGCTCGAAGAACTGACGGCCGATTGGATGGACCAGAAAAGTTCTTGAGTGGAGGACACAAACGCAGCGTGCGACACCGCCTGCACGATGGACCGATGACCTTATAAAGGTCGCAGGTAGTCAGTGGATGCAGGCCGCTAGCAATCATTCCCGCTAGAAATCGATGTTCAGGAGTGGACGACAACAGTTAACTAAATTGTTTACTTGTAATTGTTAACTCCTAAGCAATTTGTTTTCCTAGTGCAGGAATCGAGGTAAAAAAATAAGTATTTAAATAAAAATACTGTAAAATTGTTAACAGATGGCGCAGCGTTTGACTACATTATTGTAGGCGCTGGTACAGCTGGCAGCGTGATCGCAAACCGACTGACAGAGGACAGTAAAACTTCAGTCCTGCTCATAGATGGTGGCGATGACCCTCCCTTACATTCTATTGTAAGTAAAAACCTATGTGATTCGGATCCCTATTCATTTAAATTCCTTACCAGGCAACTAACCTCTAATCACCAGATGTTAAGTGGCATATCGTCGCTGATACTACAATACCGCGAAAGTAACATATGCTAATAAGGTGCAATTTCATCTGTCAAAGAATATTTTCTTCCTATATTTTGTAAAGGACAAAAAATAATTTGCTTCATTTGATTTTCAACCTTATTAGCTATTGTCACTTACGACACGATGATATGGGTCCAAATACAGGGATAACTAGTGCCAGCACAATTATCCTGCCCCCCTTCGTAAGCTCTGCGACCATACTTAAGCACAGGAACTCATCTTTAATCAATAATAAATACTTATTATTTGGTTATGGTAATCTGTGGAGCACCTGATTAAGCAATCTAAAGCTTTGCTACATTTCTTTTAATTAACTTATTGTCGTTTGACTGAATAAACGCATTTTCCGTGGCCCCACTACTGGCTGTGAGGAACACTGTATTCCAGTTGGCCACACCAGTGTTACCAGAATTCATCATTACTTACACATATTTTCTTAAACTTGATATTGGCTTCAGTTAAAGATCCATCTATTTATTCAATTTTAGCTAAAAATATAATTTTGTCAACATAACATTTTAATGCTTAATTATAAAATAAAAAAGAACAATGTTGCGGTAGATATGTATTTGCAATTTATTTTTCATATTTTGGTCCTTATGATAACAACATAGGTCTATTATTGCCTTTTACTTTCGAAAAATAAATAATCTATTATTTTAACACTTAAAAAGAAATGCAATTTTTGGTAAAATTTACCATTAAAGGTTCCAAACGATATTTTAGCTAATTGTAAAAAAATGTGTGAAACATTTTTCTGAATAATAATTTGAACAAAACCTCATTCCTCGTTACAAATTGTATAAGCGTTATTGTCATTTAATCTGTTTTCAGATTCCCAGTACTATGCTTTATCTTAAGGGGGGCTCTGCAGCGTGGGACTTAAGCCCAGAATTCGCAGTACCTTATCCTACTCAAAGACCAAATGAAAATCTATCTCAAGGAAAATGTCTCGGTGGGACAAGTTCAACAAGCTTCCTTTTTTATTCAGAAGGAAATCGTCGTGATTATGATAACTGGGCAAAAATCGTTAATGATGAAACATGGTCATGGAAACACGTGCTGCCATACCTAAAGAAAAGTCAAAGATTAAAAGATCCACTTGTTCAAGAATCTGGTGACCGTAAATATTATGGAAATGCTGGAAATATTGGATTGTCTATATACCGTTCAAAAAATACTCAAGCGTTAATTAAAGCCTTTGAAGAGGTTGGTACTAAATACATTCCTAGTCTTAATGGTGAGGCTACAACGGGTTGTTCTGATAGCATGTTTACCATAGATGATAAACTTCGTCAAAGCTCTGCAGTTGGTTACATAGCACCCATAAAATATCGCCCTAATCTTTTTATATTAAAAAACACAACAGTTACAAAAATACTTTTCGATGATCATAACAATGCTATAGGTGTTAAAGCTCATACAAATGATCATATGTTTATGACATATGAAGCAAAAAGAGAAGTCATAATATCGGCTGGTGTGTTTAATTCTGCTAAATTGTTGTTACTGTCAGGAATTGGACCAAAAAAAGATTTACATAGTCATAAGATTACTACAATATCCGATTTGCCTGTTGGATGCAATTTACAAACTGCAACAGGGACTTTTGTGGTCATCAATATGACTAACACTGTTGGTCCATATGAACCGTGGAATCCTAACAAGTACCCAGCATCAGATATAGAAGCTCTGTCATCTTTGGATAAATCTAAAGACGTCGCTGATTACCAATCGACTAATTATATTAGTTATCCCAAAGACCTTATTAAATACTGCTTATTTACGTATAATTTTAATGAAGAGCTTTGTGACACCTTGTTGAAGACGCAAACTAATACACTCATGATGTATTCTGCTATAGGTTTAAAATCTACTATTCATGGTAAAGTTCTTTTAAGACACCATCATTACAAAACTCCTCCTATAATTCACTTTGATAACACCCTCACTGACCTTGAACACAATGCACATATACTCAAAGATTTCGTCAAAATATCAGAAACTAAACAGTTTCAAGAGTTAGGGGCAATAATTAAGGATCCATTACTAAAACATTGTAAAAAGATGCAGACACAATCCATAGATTACTGGAAATGTTATTTAAAATCCATGACTTTTGCCCTTTACAACTATGTCGGTACAAATGCTATGGGTTCAGTTGTTGACTCACGACTGAGAGTAAAGGGTGTAAACAGATTAAGAGTAGCTGATGCAAGTGTGATACCAGAAACCTCCGTGGTTAATATAATGGGTCCTGTCGTCATGATAGGTGAAAAAGTCTCAGATATGATTAAAGAAGACAATAAATATTGAGATGAATAATTTTTGTATAAAATAATCGGGGACGTGAGGAAGGGGAACCAAAGGTTTTGATAAAAAAACCTAATGTATTGCTAATAAAAAGCCGCTCTTGATATTGCAACTCGTTGCCCAAGTAGCTGGTAATTACTTCGCACAGTAGAAAAACTTTCCAATTCTGAGAGAACAAAAGATGTTTTTTTTTGTGTGACAAAGGACAAATAAGATAGATAATATAAAATAGAAACGAAGAACAAAAAGATAACATAAATACAAAAGAAAACAATGTAACGTATTAAACTGCTTAAATAAATATTAAATACATGCATGTCTCGCCGGATAGGTCAACACCTCAGTATAAGTTGGGTTTCACAAGCAACCCTGATGTACGTGACGTAATAAATAATTGAATTTGTTGTATAATTATATTTACACACAATAAATAAAATCAATCCTTTGAGTGAAAATAAATGATTAAAATGTATTGTACCTAACAATGTAAAAATATATTGTTATTTAAAATTTTCTTTCCAAAAAATTACATTTTTGTTTCCAAATTTAACAGGACAATGCTGCGTATAGATTTAGAATAGTTTTTATTTTATTATTTGCTTAAGTTGTAGATTAAAATTGTGTGTATTATTTTATAAAATAACATTAATGAATAAAATACACATATAGGTGTAATTATTTCGTAGATTAATATGACCCGACTTATATACTAGATGACCCGATGAACTTCGTATCCCCGACATCGAGGTTAGTTATTATTATGGTGTAAAGGGCGTCGCGCTTGACATGCTTTCATCGTATCTTCACCAAAGGGTTCAGTGCGTAGACATTGGGGGAGTAAAGTCACAAAACTTACCAGTTAGATTAGGCGTGCCACAGGGGTCGATACTGGGCCCATTTTTGTTCTTGGTATATATAAATGATTTGCCATTTTATTTGAAAGACCATGTGTGATATGGTACTTTTTGCGGATGACACCTCCCTTATTTTTAAGGTAGATAGAAAGAGGAATAATTTTAATGACATTAATAATGCTCTCGCACATGTCACCGATTGGTTTACGGTTAATAATTTGGTTCTCAATGCCAAGAAAACCAAATGTATCAAATTTGTAATGCCTAATGTAAGTTTTGTAGAGCCAAAATTAATAATGGGTAATGTAAATCTAGAAACTGTGGACTCGACCCTCTTCTAGGCTTGACTCTAGACAAGAAACTTCAATGGAGTCCCCATACTACTTGTCTCGCTGGAAAATTGAGCTCAGCTGCTTACGCGGTTAGAAAAGTACGGGAACTCACTAATGTAGAAACTGCACGTTTAGTCTACTTTAGTTATTTTCACAGTATTATGTCTTATGGCATTCTGCTTTGGGGTAAAGCTGCTGATATTCAAAGCATACTACAAAAACGTGCAGTTCGTTCTATTTATCAACTAAGTACGAGATTCTCCTTAAGAGACTTTTTTAAGGATATAGATATACTAACAGTCGCTTCGCAATACATTTATGCCAATATAATCTATGTCCGGCAAAATATTAACCTTTTTAATAAAAGAAGTGACATACACACAATAAACACTAGATATAAGCATAAACTTTGCACCGAATACCATCGCCTACAAAAAGTACACTCATCTTTTGTGGGATTAGGAGTCCGTATGTATAACAGAATACCTGTACACCTACAAGAGTTACCTCATGATAGATTCAAGTCAACTATTAAGAGGATTCTAATAAAAAGGGCTTATTATTCAGTAAACGACTATTTAAACGACAATAACGCTTGGTTGATCAGTAAAACACAGACAACATTATAAACTCAGTTATTGAAACAGTTTAAACATTGTTCAACTTAAGGTTTAATATTAATAGACTTGTAGATATCCCCACTTTAGTTCGTCATGCTCCCGTTGTCTGTCATTGCTTGCGGTGGCGGTGTGGGGCGGGTCGCCACCTTCCCTCTAATATGGCGAGGGAGGCGATGGCGGCGTCACACGTCATACTCGTGAACGGGTGCTGCTTGTGGTGACTGGTCGGCTGTTGTCGGGGTTATGTTATGTTATTTTAATTTTATATTTTGTTAATTCATTCTTGCTATTGTTTATAATTATTATTATAGGTATATCCTTTGGTTGAACTTGTGTAAATTGTCATATTGTAAATGTATGTGAATGCATCCGCCATTAGGTTTCTTTGTAGGAGATTGTTTGAGCCTGAGTAAACTTTAATATCTACATTATAGTATTTACTGTATTATTTTTTTTTCTTGTCTTATTGAACTCCTGGTCGGTATAAATTGACCAGGTAATAAATGGTACTGTGCGTGCATTCGCTTACATCATATATACATTGTACAATATTACATGATTGTGATAAAAGACTTGACATAAAAAAAGAAACAGAGCAAAAGAGACAATAAAAATAATCTCGGAGTTTCTTTCTTCCTTTCTTCTCCGGGTCGTCCACTTAGGTAGCTAGTGAAAGGCTGCAGGTTAGCTAGGGTAGGATCCTCGACGGCATGGCCGAGGACCGCGTTGTTGCTTATTCCCCGAACTGTGATCTAGTGTCAGTGATCATCACCACTGTTCGTAAATCTACTCTTTACTCCAATGGCACCCTGAGCGTTGGTCCTAACCCCTTAAGGGTGCCCTCAGATGGATGTCGCTTAAACTTTGGCCGGATTCTTTGAAGTTAATTTTAATTTTAGACCTGTTACCTTTAAGGCATCTTACTATACCTAATGTGTACATTTGTCATTTATCGCTCGACAGACGGACAGACTGATAAAAAATTCTGTAAGATCAAATAATTGTAACAATGTTTTTAGCTACTTAAGTGATACTTTAGTGATTTAGTCTTATACAGTGTAATTTTGACAAGTACAAGTGTATGTAAATGCCTAAGTGCTGAATAAATTTCATTATTTCATTATTATTTCAGTTAGAGCATAAAGAGCTTATAATCTATGGAGTGTGCCTTACACATTACCGACATTACCGATTAAAAACCCTTTATTGTCATGACTATACAAAAGCGTCTTTTTCTGCATTAAAGTGTTGATTTTGATGTGGCTTGCATGCATCCTGCCAAGGCCCTACCTTAGGAGAGATGTTCTCCTCTCAGCGTATCGGCAAACATTTTCTCCTCTCCCACGAATTCTTTTAGCTCTTCATATTGAAAGTGTAAAGTGAACTTACAATATTAAAGTTAACCACGTCGGTTCGGCCATTCTTGACTTTTAACGACACAAACGAACTGCAATTCAATTAATATATATAGGTATAAACTAAGTAACTTGCGCAAGAGTTTGCTGCGTATGGGGCATGGACCTTGACTCAGGGCGATCTAGTGGTGAGATGGAGTAATAATAATGTGAAATATGATTAAATTATATCGCTGTAGTGCTCTATGACTTATGTTATTCATATTAATTATTGTAAAACTTTATAAAATAATAATTATGACATTATATCGGAGTACTGATCCGATATTCCCTTCGTTTCATTTACCTACACCACCAAAACCTGAACTGCCTGTAAAGCGTATGCCACGAATTTGCGACTGTCTCGTTTATGGAAATTGACGAAGCTCGAGTGGTCGTAGAAATAGGATCTTTTTTTTTTTAAGTTGACTAGCAGAGATTTTGCACACTAGTTTTCTTGATAACCCCTCTTGCTAAGCTAAAATGCTTGTGTTACGAGTGGGTTCACGTCGGTAGTGCAATGGGTGGGGATCGAAACGGCGGCGACCACATCGCAATGTCCGACGCCTTAGCCATTGGGCAACAGGCGCTTCAAAGCAATGGACGGACAGTAAAATCAGCATAAAGAGACTTACGCGCTTTTCCTACCTATTTTTTGTTTCGAATACATATTCATCGTAGACCCAGAATTTAGCGACGCTACAAGACAATGCTTGGAAGCATCATAAATGACGCAAACCATAATGCAATGGCTTCTAGTTAAATACTAATTTAACTAGAATAATTTAGTGTGTATGGGTCAGATTATTCACATTTCTTCAAGAAAAAAATCTCTATCTCTATCTCTATCTCTATCTCTATCTCTATCTCTATCTCTATCTTTATTTTTATTTTTATCCTTACGTTATAAGGATATAGCTACTTCTACCTGTCCGGGCATAAAGGCGAACAAGTTTAATTAATTGTGCCAAGTAAGTAACCTGCTGAAACGGGTGTCCCTGTCTGTGGAACTTGGACCTCAGCTTTGAACGGTCGCTGGCGGTAGGTATTTCAAAACTGTGGGTCTACTTTGTACTACGACGGCTTATCGGAACATTCAATTTCATGAAAAGATTTCTATGGGGTTATAATTTTACAGTACTATGTATTTAAATGTATGTTTAATCAGATGATTCTAGTAAATATTTAGTAATTAATAACAAAAATTATTATTAATTGTATTTGCCAATGGTAACTATTTACATAAAATACGTATGGTCCATCCATAAAATACGTCGAATTTTCTTATTTGTATTGTTCAACGAAAAGCTATAACTTTTATTTTCTTTAGCCTTTACTGTCCCACTGCCGAGCAAAGGCCTCCCCCAATTACTTCCAGGAACTCTTTTCCTGGACCGCTTCGAACTAGCCCTCATGGTAAGCGTCTAGGTCGTCTCTCATTTTTTCTAGGCTAAATTCGGCGTCGCCGTCCATCTCCCGGCACCCATTGTGTAGATATTTGCCCAGCGGTCCTCCTGCATGCGACAGACGTGACCCGCCCAATCCTATTTCCCCTAGTAGCTTATCTGTCAACATCTATTATGCCAGTTTTGGAACCAGCTATAACTATAATAATAAATTAAAGATAAAAGATAAGAATTAACAAAAGAAATAGAGATAATAATGTATACAGCCCCGGATAGACTCGACCATTCTATGCAAGCAGCCCCTGTTCACGAGTATGACGTGTGACGCAGCCATCGCCACCCTCACCATATTGGAAGCCATGATATTCGTTTAGTAAAATGTAATCTACTACATTGTGATGTGAGATTATATTTTACAATTTCTTATAACGCAGCTGATGCTAATAAACAATTTGATACATATCACTAATGGGTCTTTGGTGATATTTTTATACCTGTATTTAGTGGTATATTTGATATGCAGTCTCATTTTCGTTACTTAAAAATATTCGGTAACCACAAAAAGTCACCCATAAATTACCATTGGCATCAATTTTTTTACTTAATTAAACTTAAGCACACAATACAACATGCTAAGGTGGACTTAATGCCGTAGGCATTATCAGCCAGTCGACCTTAAGGTAGTGCAGGGACGATATGTGCTTTGCAATATTGAGTAGCCAGAGATTCAATAGACAAAAGTTCAATACATAAATTATTATGTTTATTTTTATAAGTGTAACACGTATAACCGTTTTGAAATCTGAGACACTCCCATCCCTTGTAAAACAATGTTACAATTTTGCCTATTTCAAGGCTGGGGCCCTGCTCCTTTTTATGCCCCGCGAAGTAGCAAAAGCCTTGTCGCTGACAACATAAAGATCCGTCCAAAAAAACCAACGCCGCCTTAACGTTTAACGTAATTTGTGAATGGGCCCTAATTTGTCCAAATAACATTAATTTCATTAGTGATAATAAAAATAATCAAAACGAATATGAGGGTTTTATATAAGAGAAGGCGTAACAGCAAAGTATTCTATATAAATCATAAATGAATAATAAAACAAAAATTGTATAAACCGTGAAAACGCCGCCGTCGTTTTGAGAGTAAGTACTTAATGGAATATAAATATTTCTGCAGGCAATAAGATAATCTTTTTGTTTTTACCTTATAATTTATAGTGATGTCAAGTAGGAGCAGCGACCTAAACATAAATCTTCTCGAGATCTCGAGATTCAACAGTCCACCGGTCAAGATATTCGGCGAACCATGACAATCACCAGGAACGGGAAACTAAGGCGTAATCCTTGACCGAAAGCTAATATTCAGAGCGCATGAGGAAATCGTTCATGCACGGGCTTCAATTAGGCCTAGTCGACATACAATGCCTTTTAAAATCAATCAACAATTACTTGGTAATAAGGTTAGGTTTTACACCACATGTATTCGACTGATTATGAATTACGCGAGCACCGTATTGGCTCATACCGCGTCTAATAGGTAGTACCGCTTACAAACTATTTAAATTAGATTTACTCGACGTGCTACCAGAGCGCCATGGTTCACCCGTAATCCTAACTTGCATTCTGATCTCCAACTGCCTTCCATCAAGTAGGTAGATGAAAGAGGCGTCGCTCGGAGCGCTTCTTCAGATCCGCGGCTCAACAACCATACCGTTTGCTTGTTTTCTTGTCCTTGCGACGCTTTATGGCCTTTGCCCATAAAGAAGCTTCGGCCGCGGGGCTCCAAGTTGAGATCTCAACTTTGACCTTACCAATTATCAGTACAGAAACTGCAAGAAACTAAAACCACTACACGGAGACGATCACACAGAGACCACATTTATCTGAGGCGCCAGAAAAGAGTTTGCCCGCGAACGGGACGTGTGCCCCCGCGCCCGCCCGAACCTTAGTTTGCAAAGAACTTTCCGATGCCCTCGTAGACTCAAAGTCCGAAAGACCCGCGAACTGTAACGTAGAGCGACAGTTGCACGAACCCCTCCCCCCCAAAAATAAAAGTCAAAATGTCCTCAATCCCTCCATCAGCGACCGCCCTGAGCCGAGGTCCAAGTCCATCAGGGGACGCCCTCTTGTTTAGCATAATAATATAGTTTTTAATGAATTATTTAGGCTGGAGCTCTGCTCGCCTTTATGCCCGGTGATAAAGCTTACTAAAGAGTGTTTTGAGTTTCCGAAGGACTGTAATTTCGTTAACAATGAGGTTTATGAACCTCGTGGCAACTGCATACATATCAAATGAAAATTCTAGTTAATCTACGCTAAAGTAAGCCAATAAATATAAATATATTTCTTGCTTCTCCTTTATTTGTTTATTTAAAAAATGCTTTCAGGAGCCGATGAGCAAGAGCCATGTCGGTGCTTTTGGAGATACTAAATGTACAAGCGGCGTTCCAGGTATTGGCCAGCCTGCAGCTAACCGCCTATTTGTTCCCACTACCTGCACAAGTTGAAAGTATATATTATTTTTTAACAATAATTAAAGGGATTAAATATAATGACCACCATAAAATGCTTTGATACCCTCAGCAAAAGTATATACTTGACACCAGAAAAATAAAGTCTAAAATTACAATAATTATAATGAATACTAGCCATTTTAGTCTCGACTGCACTTCAAATTGTAGTCGAATAGGTACCAAATGTAGTAAATGATCACCAAATCTTAGCGATCAAATTATTGCGCTATTTCTGCCTAAATAAAATCAATGACAAATGGCAATCGGTAAGGTTAGGTTAGAACTGCGGCCATTCAACGACCGACCGGCCAGAACCGAACTGTGGGCGAATAACAATCAGATGATTCTAATATTTTTTTTGAGATATTATAGTTCTGCCTTTTAATGACTATCGACATGAGATTACACTTAAAGACGATTCTAACTATAAAATTCATGGTAAGAATCATCCTTTACTTCTTAATTATTATGTATATGAAGTTTATGCTAAAAAATTGTAGTTAATAATTTGGTGTCCATTAACTATTGGGTTACATACATACATACATATGCTCACGCCTGTTTCCCAGCGTGGTAGGCAGAGACAATGGACCTCCACTTGCTACTATTGTTTATAATTTTACATTAAAATGCCATTATAGTTTTGGTGATCATTAACTATTTACTTTTGGGTTAAGAATAATTTATTTGGAGTAATTTTGGTTATATAGGATAGCGAGATGTTAAAACTTTGGTTCTAATTTTACATTAAAATGCGCGTTAAATTTTGGCGACCGTTGACTATTTGAGTGTACTATATCTGGTGGTAAGTTAAACATAAGCCATCATCAAATTACTTACGTATCTTATGCGTATCACACGTGTTTTGTTACTGCCGTGTCTAATTCAGTTCAATAATAATATCTTTATTGGTTTTTCTTTGGTGGTAAGGTTGATATAACGTAAACCTTGTAAGGTTACACAGAAACCAGTATATATTGGAATAGTTAAGATTAAGTAGCTAAATAAATGAGAACATGTCACTTCATTTAATTATATAAATACAGGTATTTTTGTTGTATAGTCAATAAATTCCCCAATTAGTCCCAAAGAATTGCAATGTTGTGTTGGACAATTTTATTGTGGTTCCAAATCAATCTCGTATGAAATTACCCTAGCGAAGAGATTATATAAAGAGATTGATAAATTTTGACGACCGGTAGGGTTCCACCGTGCCCGAATGGTTAATTAGGAGCTAAAACTAAGATGTAGGCTCGGACCCTGCTGGTGATCTATATTTATTAATACCAATGTTGATATACACTCGGTTCCAAAAATAACGGGTCAGTCACATGAACCCGAATATCTCCCGAACTACATATGCCATCCTAAAGAAACGAAGACTGTTCAATTGAGAATTTAATTATACAGATAAAAAATAAAATAAAACTTAGTTGCACCCACAATATTAATCTCTAAATTAAAAAAAAAACTAAAGTAGTCATATTTTTCTTAAGATTACATTTTTTTATGATTGTTTTTTTGCTGTTTTTCATCACTTTCTTCATTTAATACTTTGTATTGCCTTCACGAGCTCTTCTGACAGCTTCCAGGTGATTAGGCATGCTGTACACCAAATTTCGGAGCCGGTGCTGAGGAATACCTTCCCTTTCCTCCACCAGTGCTTGTTTGAGCTCGGGAAGCGTGATTGGTGGGGGGTTTCGACCTTTCAAGCATCCCTGAAGCTCGTCCCAGGCGTGCTCGATGGGGTTTAAGTCCGGGCTTCGCGCTGGCCACTGCATAAGTTCGATACCGACCTCTTCAAGGTAGTCATGTACAATTCTGGCGGTATGGGGACGCGCATTAATATGCCATGCCGGTCCATCCTGGCCATGAAAGGACCTACATGTTCATTAAGGATCTCTTCCACGTACCTCTCTGCATTTAGAGTTCCATTTTGAATGAGTACCAGCTCGGTGCGGGCCTCAGCAGAAAACCCAGCCCAAACTTGTACGGAGCCTCCACCGTACGCCACTTTTTCCTCCACACACGCTTGATGGAAGCGCTCCCCTGGTCTTCTGTACACCAACTGCCTACCATCATGCTTATAAAGCATAAATTTAGACTCGTCCGTGAACATTACCCTAGACCAATCGTCTAGTGTCCAGTTTAGGTGCTCGCGCACGTATCTCTGTCTTGCAATTCGATGTCCCCGTTCCAGTTTGGGGCCATTTGCGGGCCTCAATGGTTTCAAATTTGCTTCAGCAAGACGTCTTCTAACTGTTTGAGCGCTTAAATTGCCACCTCCAAAGCGAATAAAGTGAGTTTTTAGACCAACAGCAGTTTGAAAACGATTTCGGAGCATTGTAGCCACCAGTTGTCTGTCTTCCATGGCCGGTGTGCATCTTGGTCTGCCATTTCCTGGTCTTCTAAGGTGTGATCCGGTCTCTTGGTACCGCTGGACTACCCACTGAACAGTCGACAAAGATACACCAATGTTTCTGGCTGTTTCACGCTGGCTCCGCCCAAGTTCCTAAAAAGTTAGGATTCTGGTACATTCCTCTAGCGTGACTGCCATGCTTCACCTCACAGAATAATAATTATGCACGTGGAAGACGTTCACGATATTTTCTTTTGTGACAGAATAAAAATGGAAAGCATCCGTAATGACATGAAACAAAAATATTGTTTTTAAAAATAGTCATTTTTTTTAATTTTGTTTTTCTAATAGAGTTTTTTTCATCAACCAGTTTAAATAATATGCTATTAGAAGCCCAACTAAAAAGTCTTTATTCTGTTTTTTATTTCATTGATCTAACTTTTACAGTTCTGGAGATATTTCAATTTTTGTGACTGACCCGTTATTTTTGGAACCGAGTGTATAGTAATCGGTATTTTTTCCTTAAATTATAAAAAAAAATTAAAATCAAAGTAATCCACTTTATAGTTCCTACGAGGCAGCTTAATACACCGATACAGACCACTGATAAATCAGAATTTACAAGCTCAAATTGCTGTCGAAGTCAGAGCCGAAAACAGCGAATGAAGTTAATTTTGTTAACTAGACTAATGAAGTCACAAAATGGCTGGTAGCGTTGTCATCGAATAAAGACATGGTCTAAAAATAGTATTCAATTCAATCTTTTAGATTTAAGAACAGAAATGCATTTATATTAAGCTTCTTAATGACAAATTGCTGCAGAAATACATCATTGTAATATAATTTGATATTAGGTCTTTACCTATGAAATTGTCGTTCTGCAGTACTGGCCATTTCAAATCAAAATAATTTTTGTTTGGCTAAGAATTCTAATTTCAAATTAATTTTATTTTAAAAACGTTTTCGTCGTCATGGATACATTAAAAATTCGAGTAATCACGGAATATGAGTACCGTCGTAGCAACAACGCGGCACAAGTGGCACGCAACATCAACGACGTTTACGGAGCTAACACTACAAACCAACGCACCACCGTTTTGTGTTATTGGTTTGCTCGCTTCCGTTCTGGAAATTTCGACCTGAAAAATGAACCTCGCGGTCGTCCGAAGACTTTGGTCGACAATGACGAATTAAAGGCGATTGTGGAAGCTGATGATACACAATCTACGGCTGAATTAGCAGCAGCTTTCGACGTTAGCGTCAAAACAATATTGGTCCATTTGCGTAAAATTGGCAAGGTAAAAAAGGTTGACAAATGATCGCCAGCGCAAAGTACGCGTCGAAACTTGCCTTGCACTGCTCAACAGACACACAGATGAAGGAATTTTGAACCGCATTGTTACCTGCGATGGCAACCCGAGAGACAGTACAAAATGCCTTTGCAGAATTTGTTGCCTCCCGTCCAGCTGATTTCTTTAAGAATATCAATAAACTGCCACTGCGTTGGCAAAGATGCATTGATTGCATGGGTGATTACTTCGATTTATACAAATAAAAAATACATGAAAATAATTCGTTTAAATTTTTTCATACAAATAGGTAAACACTTATTATGAATCAACTAGCCTATTATAGTCAACAGGGTTTTAGTATTCTCTACCTAACGAATGTAACACACAATTGATTCATTGAACAACGTGCAACTATCACTTTGCGATTGTATGGTCGGTTGGATTAGATAAGAACCCCACGGTATCGTAATTATTGTAAAACGCAATTTGTATTTACATCTATTTGTTAAAATAAAAATACTGTACCATTGTTTTCAGATGGCACAATGTTTGACTACATTATTGTGGGCGCTGGTACGGCCGGCAGTGTGATCGCAAACCGACTGACAGAGGACAGTAAAATTTCAGTCCTGCTCATAGATGGTGGCGATGATCCACCCATACAGTCTAATGTAAGTTCCTAAGTCATTAGAATAATTATCCATTTGAATTTAATTTTAAAACAAAATATAATTGCACATCGCAAACTATTTTTTATTTCCTGACCAGCAAATGATCCTTTTCCAATTGATATTAAGTGGCATATGGGTTTAAATACAAAGACAGCTAGTACAGTAGATATTTACAGCACCTATAGCCACCTTCCTACTGCCGGCACTTTTGGGGAAATTATCCATTAAACACCAAAAGTGCGAGCAAACTTTGCACTCACACCACTCACACACCAGGAGAAAAATAGTTGTACAAAATTTGTGATACATTGTTTGAATTGTTTGAATGACAACATCCGTATCATAACGGTACAAGTCTCGCTTTAACTCTCGGAGGTCGTCGGTTCGATCCTCACGCCGGACAAGAAATGTTTGTGTAAATTCTATGATTTCTGTCAAAGTCTGGTTGCTTGAGGGACTACTCTGTGCCTCGGAAAGCACGTTAAGCCGTTGGTCCTGATTGTTATAACATCATCTATAACAATTGTAAACCAAGGAACGGGCTGTAGCGTTTCCCTGTGTGGTACAACATAATACTGTGATCACCGACCCACCTGCCAAACGTGGTGACTATGGCAAATACCCTGTCTCGGGAGGTAGCCCATATTTAGTAGTGGACGTTATACGGGCTTATGATGATGATGTGAATAATAATTTAGACAAAACCTCATTCCGTGTCACATATTGCATTGCAGTTATTGTTACAGAAAATATTTAATCTGTTTGCAGATCCCAAGTACTATGCTTTATCTAAAAGGGGGCACTGCAGCGTGGGGCTTAAGACCAGAATTTGAAGTACCCTATCCCAATCAAAGACCAAGTGATACTCTATCTCAAGGAAAATGTCTCGGTGGGACAAGTTCAACAAGCTACGTTTTTTATTCGGAAGGAAATCATCGTGATTATGATAACTGGGCGAAAATCGTTAAAGACGAAACATGGTCATGGAAACACGTGTTGCCATACCTAAAGAAAAGTCAAAGACTAACAGATCCACTTATACAAGGATCTTATGATAGTAAATATTATGGAAATGCTGGAAATATTGGATTGTCCATATACCGTTCACCCAGGAATCTAGTGTTAACGAAAGCCTTCGAAGAAGTTGGCACTAAATACGTTCCTAGTCTAAATGGTAAGGTTACAACGGGTTGTTCTGATAGCATGTATACCATAGCTGATAAACTTCGCCAAAACACTGCAGTTGGTTACATAGCACCAATAAAAGATCGCCCTAATCTTTATATATTAAAAAACACAACAGTTACAAAAATACTTTTCGATGATTGTAAGAATGCTATAGGTGTTAAAGCTCATACTGGTGACCAGAAGTTTATGACATATAAAGCAAAAAAAGAAGTTATAATATCAGCTGGTGTGTTCAATTCTGCTAAATTACTATTACTGTCGGGAATTGGACCAAAAAAAGATTTACACAGTCATAAAATTACCACAATATCCGATTTGCCTGTTGGATACAATTTACAAACTGCAACAGGGACTTTTGTAGTCTTCAACTTGACTAACACTAATGTACCATACGAACCTTGGAACCCTTACCAGTTTCCAGCATCAGATATAGAAGCACAATCATCTTTGGACAAATTTAAGGATAGCGCTGATTACTATTCGATTAATTACATAAATTTTGCCAGGGACTTTATGAGATACTGCTTAGTTTCGTATAATTTTAATACAAAGACTTGTGAAAGCTTGTTGCTAACGCAAAGTAATTCACTAATTATGTTTTCCGTTTTACGTTTAAAATCTACTATTCATGGGCATGTTCTTCTTAAAAATCATCATTTCAATACTCCTCCTATAATTTACTTAAATAATACCCTCACTAATCTTGATCACAATGCACATATACTCAAACATTTTGCCAAAATATCAGAAACTCAACCGCTTAAAGAGTTAGGGGCCGAACTTAAGAATCCGTTATTAAAACATTGTAAAAAGATGAACACGCAATCCATAGATTACTGGAAATGCTATATCAAATTCATGGCTTTTGCCCTCTACAATTATGTTGGTACAAATGCTATGGGTCTGGTTGTTGACTCACGACTGAGAGTTAAGGGTGTACACAGATTAAGAGTAGCTGATGCAAGTGTAATACCAGAAACCTCCGTGGTTAATATAATGGGTCCTGTGGTGATGATAGGTGAAAAAGTTTCTGATATGATTAAAGAAGACAATAAACATTATCATAAAGATAAACATATTTAATATGTATTTTATGTTATATCGTGAGAATGGAGAATCAAATGTATTAATAAAAAAAAACTTAATATATTAATAATAATAAGCGCCTACATTATTTTAAAATGGACACACGATATAGAAACACAAACAGTACTTACAGTACAGTAGAACAAAATCAAAATATAATAAAATTTCAGAACAAGACTTGTAAATACCTCAGCATAACCTAGGTACCAACCAGCACTGATCTGCTATGGTCAAACCTGATTGGTGACTCACGAACATTCTGATGAGAATAAATGATAATATTTTTTAACAATTACAAAAAATAGTTTTTTATTTTTTACTAAATATAGGCTTACGTTTGACCATAATCTCGCTTGATGGAAGGCGAAGATAAGGCCTAAGATGATACACGCTTGCCTAGAAAGTGTCTGTTCACTTTAGCCTTAAAGATGTCCAGATTACAGCGTTCCGGAAAAACTGACCCTGGCAGAGAATTCCACTCCTTAGCCGTCCGCATTATGAAAGAAGAAGCAAATCGCTTCGTGCGTATTGAAGGAATGTCTACAACATAAGGGTGAAACCGCTCGCCGCGCCTAGTCGTCCGGTGATGGAAGGGTGAAGGGGGTATCAGGTTATGTAGAACCTCCGCACACTCCCCGAAATGTAACCGATAAAAAACCGATAGGCAGGCTACTCGTCTACGGTGTTCGAGGCTCTGAAGACTTGCCTCCACCAGTGAGTTATTGCCTATGACTCTCTTCGCTCGGCGCTCCAATGAGTCCAGAGCATCCAGCTGATATCTAGCAGACCCATCCCAAAGATGAGAACAGTATTCCATTGAGGAGCGAACTTGAGCTCTGTAAAGACTTAAGAGCTGCTCCGATGTGAATGATGTTTGATGTGTTTGGCTGCAGTGTTTGCAATGGACTCGATGTAGTGACCGAAGTTTAGATTAGAAGAGAGGTCAAGACCTAAGAGCTCAAGATGGTCGCTGATCGGAACGGAGACATTCCGGAAAGTCGGAGTCAGTTGGAATGGACTCCGTTTCGCCGAAAAAAGACACGTTCCACCGTAGCCTAATTGGTTAAGGCATTGGGGGCTTTACCCAGGATGCAGGTTCGAGTCCTGCCTGTGCCGTGGTCGAATTTTATTAATCTCAATTTTGAAATATAGTATAAGGTAATCTTTTCCATAAAGAGTTCAAAACATTTAAATAATGTGAAAAACGGGCGGTGTCATCGTTTAATATTTAATACCAAATGTAACTTTGGAGATATTTATCGAAGTAATGCGGATCATTACTGATAGATGGCGCTACCGTCCCCCTTAGAGACGTGTTACAAAGAGATTAATAAATATCGATGATCGGCAGGGTTCCACCGTAGCCTAATTGGTTAAGGCATTGGGGGCTTTACCCAGGATGCAGGTTCGAGTCCTGCCGGTGGTGGTCGAATTTTATTAATCTCAATTTTGAAATATAGTATTAGGTAATCTTTTCCATAAAGAGTTCAAAACATTTAAATATTTTTATATTATCATATATTTATATGTTATTATTATAATTTATTTATTTATATTGTTCTTATCGACGCAACATTCTTGTTCTGTCTATATTATGTCAAAACAATTGTCATTATTTGGGTGGACCATGAGCATATAACGACGGACGCGCTTTAATGCTACCACCGGATCCAATGCACCCCAACTGAGAAGATCCTGCGAAACAAACTCAGAGGGTTACTTTACTACCGGTTTCAAAACGGCCGACATGAGACGGTCCGGCGAAACATACTCAAATGGACAAATACGCGGGGTTTTGGTCCAATTATTGTCATTTCTTTTTAGTAGGAATACACATTTATTGCCCAAACGGTTGTCTTGTTATAATTTATTTTAGTTTTACTCAATAAGATTGAATGATATTGAGACAAAACTAGCGGTATTTATAATTAAAGTACACCATGAAATCAATTACAGACAGTCCACAGAATAAGATACAGTTCTAATTACAACTACTGTACTTGGCGGTATAGTCCTCAGGGAGGTAGGTGCAAGATGGTACCGGTAGCCAAACGTCTTTATCTTCAATATAATTCTGAATACTATAGTAACCTTTCGATATGAGAACAGTTTTAACATGTGTTTTAAATCTAGTATCAGGCAAGTCTGTGACATAACTAGGGAGGTTATTATAGAACCTAATACTATTTCCCATAAATGTCTTATTAGTTTTGCTAACTCTAAATCCTGGAACAGCAAGTTTGTGCTTATTTCTTGTATTAATATTATGAATGTCACTTTTTTTACTATATTTATCAATATTTTTTCTAATAAAAATTATATTTTGGTAAATATATTCAGAGGGCACGGTAAGTATATTTATATTTTTAAAAAGGTTACGTAGGGAGTCGCGACTATCTAATCCATATATGGCCCTGACCGCTCGTTTTTGTAATATGAATATAGTATTTACATCGGCGGCTGACCCCCACATAATGCTATGAAAGTACGCGAAATACACTAGCTTAGCCGTGGCTTCATCGGACAACTGTCTAATTTTCCACACAGCATACGAAGCTGAACTTAATCTACCAGCGAGTTTTTCAATATGAGGGCCCCATTGTAGTTTAAAATCTAAGGTAATTCCTAAAATACGGTGGACGTGACTAATTATAATGTTTCTCCATTTAATGAAACTTCAGGCGTAGAATTGATGACATTAGGTAGTACAAATTTAACACATTTGGTTTTTCCTGCATTTAGTAACAGATTATTTTCGGAAAACCAGTTTACAATTAAACCGAGTGTTCTATTATGGTCAATTAAATCGGTAACTTTTCTTTTAACTTTAAAAATCAATGAAGTGTCATCGGCAAACAGAACAATGTCTGATAGTTCATTAATTAGGTATGGGAGATCATTTATATAAACAAGAAACAGGAAAGGACCTAAGATGGATCCTGGGGCACCCCCATTTTAACAAAATGTCCCTCAGAATTCACGCCGTCTATAGATACTATCTGTTTCCTATCTGATAAATAGGATACTACAAGATCAAGTGATTTATCACAAATACCATAATATTTTAACTTTAGCAAAAGCGTTTCATGATCTACACAATCGAATGCCTTGGAGAGGTCACAGAAGACTCCTAGGGCATCCTGCGATCCTTCCCAAGCCTCCAATATGGACTTAATCAAAACGCATCCCGCATCTTGAGTTGAACGACCCTTTGTGAATCCGAACTGCTTGTCGAGCAATATCCCATTTGTATTACAATTAGCCAACATTTGGCCGAGCATCATTTTTTCAAAGATTTTGCTCAAAGTTGGAAGTATAGAAATAGGCCTATAATTAGTCGCGTTATTAGAGCTACCCGATTTAAATATAGGAACAATTTTAATTAATTTCATAAGGTCAGGAAAAACTCCATCAGTTATAGACTTATTGAAGATAGCCGCTAGAATTGGAGCAATATTTTGTATAACTGTGTCTATAGTTTTTACTGAGAGTCCCCATACACCTTTAGTACCCTTCATTTTAATTGTCCGAAATGCCTTTATGATGTCTATATCATTAACTTAACTTAACGTTGATAACTGAATTTGGAAATTTTTAAACTAATATGTGTTTTAAGAAGATTTTCAGTATCCTTCAGTGATGATGAAAGATACTTGGTAGTATCTATAGGAATGTCAGTAAAAAAATTAGCGAGGCAATTGGCAACCGTATGCTTATCTGAAACCAGATTATCGTTAATATCTAGCGTTATTGATCTATCTCTAATTTTATTTTTACCAGTTTCAGTATTTATCATTTGCCACGTAGACTTTATTTTATTATCCGATTTTTGTATTTTATCTCTTATATATAGTGACTTAGCCTGTATACATACTTCTTTAAAAATACTTGAATATTTCCTTACATAGTTTGGAAAGTTTTCATCGAGTGTAAAGGACCTTATGTCATATAGTTCATATAAAACATCTCTACTCCGCTTTATGCCTTTAGTCGCCCAAGTATTAAATTTCAACTTATTTGGGTCAATCTCTATATGTTTAATTTTGCAAACCCTCTCAAATTCCTCATGTATACATTGGAATAAGGTATTATACATAATATTACAGCTACTTGAATCTAAAGTAACATTGCATAGTCTTAATTTTACATTTTTGCTAAACTGGTCTAGATTTTTCTTTGATACTGATCTGAAACGAATTATAGACTTCTCTAATGTAATTTTATTATTTAATTTAACAAATTGACATTTGTGGTCAGAACGAACACCAGATACCAAGCATTTATCAATTACTTCAAAGTTTATGTTAAGCAATTACATTTAATGACTTTTTCAGGACATACAATGTATTCCTGGTCACCTTTCAACTAATCCTAAAACTGTATATGGTTATTCAACATATGAATATAACTATTGGTACTGTCAGTCATATTATTTATATAAGGGAAGGCACACAATATAATCTTATTACAACTTAAATCTAACATTCTTGTAAAACTGTCTGTAATATCCTTCTTTGTGAGGTTTTTGCAATTTCCTACTAACAATGTAACGCAGGACTTATCATTATGTTTTTTATTCATTATTTTATCAACTAAATCTTTAAAGTTCAATCCTGGAATACAACAGTTGTATAAGGGAACACTTAGCTTGTTGTATAACAGTGAACCCAAGCCTTTACCTATGTCATCTGTATACAAAACTGATGTGTAATCGCATTCAGTCTGTAATGGAGAGGTACAGTTCGCGTTGATTTGAGGTGTAAGCTCTGGGTTTGCACATAGTTTCAATGGTACTTCACTGTTGATTATTGACACATATTAGCCAAATCTTGCATTTTACTTTTATAAGATTTGTATTTGCTGTAAGTGACTGCTAAGGATTTTTCTAATGTTTTAATCTCAGTTAGCAAGTCCTGAGTATCTTTTTCATAGATATGTTTACTATCTTCAAGTTTAAGATTCTTCTGATAATTTTCAAGTTTACTCAACAAAGTCCTGCGCTCATTTGTTAATTTTAGTATGTAGGATTTTAATTGGCATTTATTTAATGACCTAATATTTGGCTGGTAGTCAACAGAGGCATCCTCAGACAAATCTATTGTCACTGCTGGTTGTACCGGAGGATGCCTCAAATCACAACCTGCCATATCTATCTCTGTTATTAATATGTCCAACCGAAGACTCACTATTAATACTACTTATTCGTCTACTTTTATAACTTATCAATTCAATTTCAAGTTCATTTATTTTATTTAGTGCCTGTTCATAGAGAGATCTACATTCATCAAAGGACTCCACCTCCAGCAGCAGCCTGTCACGGTGTTCAGTGGTAGCTTCTAAGTTTTTTGTAATTTTTACTAATTCCCTTTTTAGTAATGTGTTGTTATCGACAATAATTTTAATTTCCACTTCATAATAACCTGAGTCTAATAGGTTTTTGTAAAGAAAAGTATTTTTTAAATGATTAACTATGAATGCATTCAACCACTTGAACTCCCCACACTAGCGTATTTCGAGTGACGTCGGCGTGCCAGCGCTTGCGCATGGTCGAGGAACACCGGGCTAACGCAACGCTGGCGCCGCGGTAATGCGACGCATTGCCTAAGCCCAGCGTTAGTTTGGGTACAAAGTACAATACACAACACAATGATTGGCAGCTGGTCAGCTCTGATGTTGCGTTCCCATGGCGCTGACGTCGCGTCAACGCTGCACTGACACAAAGACAAACGCTCAAAAGACGGGGGGATATCTTCAACTTTTTTATTATTTTGCCCGTTCTTCAAAAAAGTGGATTAAGCCACAGGATAACCGAAGTTTTACTTTTGATGTAGCTTGCCTCCTGCCAGGGTCCCTACCTTGGGAGAGATGTTTTCAACAGTGTACACGCGTAGATGGAAGCCGGTGTGCATTTATTTCGTATTGTATTACGGTCTAAACTGAACACAAACACCTATATCAAAATGAAAATAAGATAAATCGGTTCAGTGAACTGGATTTTTGGCGAAACAAACGATCACCAATTGGTTTTTTAATTTATAGTTAGATAATAAACTAAGCTATTGGCGCAATAATTCGCCCTTTAAGGGGCATTTACCTTGACTCAGGGCGTTCTTGAGGAGAGCATGCTAAATTATAATGTGTATGGTTACGTTATATAGTTATACCTATGTAATATGATTGATGTTACTCATTGTGTACTTATTTCTAATCCTATGAGAATTATGACACTATATTGTAAAGAGTAAAGAGACATTCCTTTCGTTTCATTTACCTTCAACACCGTACCATACATGGCAACTCTGCCTAAATTGGCTATGCGTATGCCACGAATTTGAAACTGCCCCGTATGGACAGTGCACGATGGTTCAAAGAAATTACGACAGTGAAAAGGCAGAACAAGTAACATAACGAGCTTAACGGCTTAGCAGCGAACGCATGTTTTTTTTTTGTGTCCCTTACTTATTTTCATGGTAGCGCCCGCACTACGATATACTGTCGTGTAAATAAAATACTGTCACGGCTACAGCTAATTACATAAAAATAAATAAAAACAGTTTTTATTCACGTAAACCTATTACAAGTATTTGTAAATAGTCAAGACATATTTGGCTTATTTTTAATTTTATTAATTAATTTTATTTGTTTATTGCTACGTATAATAATAGTTTATATAACTTTAGCCTAAAAGCTGTCAGGTATGAAAGTACAATATAATTTTATTATTTTATATCTATGATTAAATCTAAGTTCTATCCTTTGAGTATGTTATTATTTAGACGGACCATAAGTATCTCGACGAACGTGCTTTAGTGCTACCACCGGATCCAATACGCCCCAACTGAGAAGATCCGGCGAAACAAACTCATTGGGGTTATTCTACTGCCGGTTTCAGCGCGGCCTCATCGAGACGATCCGGCGAAACATACTCAGATGGGCATGTCCAAGAAGTTTTGGTCCAGTTACTTTTATAATTTAGTTGGCATTCACAATTTACCAATCGGTTGTCTTTATACGTTTTCTTTAAAAAACAGATTAAATAATTTATTTAAAGACAGAACTGAATATATATTTGGTAGTATTCTTTTTATTATTACAGAACTGGTTTAGAAATACATATCTAGAGCTCAGAAGCATAAGGTCGAATGTGCGATTATACGTCACAAACATTCGTCGTATGTGCCTAAATCGTAAAATAACACATTCGACCAAATGCTTCTGAATTACCGAAGTAATGGTACATTTGTTCTTATGCTTCTGAGGTCTAGATATAATTGGATTCTGTATTATTTCATAAAACTTAATCAACTTAAGGTTATTAGGCTACTTCATAGGGTTCTATACCCAAAGGTAAAAACGCGACCTTATACAGTGGAATCCGTTTATAATGACATCGAAAGGAATTAACAAACACGTCATAATAAGCGGACGTCATACAAATAGTTTTGTGAAAAAAAAACTTAAGTACTTTAATAGAGAAACATAGTATGTATACATACATATTAAATAAAAATAAAAATTGCACGTAATAAGTTAATATATATTATAATGGTTTAATAATCTGTAATTTTTGTCTGCTTTTGTTTTTTCATTTTATTGTAAAAACAGTCTCTAAAACTATTGTGTATAGAAGACAAAGTCAAATTATCATTCGAAGAATCCGTTTATAACATTTCCTCAATCGTAAATGCTTTACGGCGTTGAGATGTCATTTTTTTCACAGTACAATGAAAAACACAAACGAAAAACAATGCGTGACCTTCAAGTGTCAATTACTCATATGTCAATTACTCATAGTAAATAGGTACTTCACCTATACTGATGAAAACGTTTCTGAGCGTACATCAGCGCACATGGTAAAATTGCAATGTATTCAATAAGATTTTGTTAACAAGTTAGATTTAAAATACATAAAATCGAAGTTACTAAAACACAACAAAAGATGACGAAAAAGAACAACCCCGGATTTTCTTTCTTCCTTTCTTCTTCGGGTCGTCCACTTAGGTAGCTAGTGGAAGGTTGCAGGTTAGCTAGGGTAGGATTCTCGCCGGCGAGGACCGCGTTGCGCCCCTTGAACGTCCGGGCGATGACAGCCGCCTACCCCTTGAACGTCCGAGCGCGAACCGCGAACCGAACCGCGGCGAGCGTTCGCGCCGTTACTGATTCAAAGTGTATTTACTAGCAAACTATTGCAGCTATAGCAAAGTAAAACCTACCAGTATAAAGCTGAATTATTAAGGAATCAAAATATGTACTAATTAAAGTTCAACAATTAATCTGCTATTCACAAAAAAATAATTAACTTAACAATACGGGTTAAATTTACGCAAAATATTTCTTTTAACAAGTTTTAACGAATCATTTTTTAATTATTCGCAATGTTTTTTAATAATAAACTAGATTAAATAAGCTTTTTTTTGACACCAATATCTTATTACTTAAAATGAACAGTGTAGCCCATTAAACCAAAATAAAAAACGCGTTCCTGAAGTAAACTAGATCGACCTAGATTTCGTCTCCGATAACGAAATTACGGCAAGATGGCCGCCCGCCTAAGGATTTTACACACGACTTTAGGATTTGTTTTAAAATAAATTATTTTTATTCTAAATTTAGGTGATAGTCAATTATTGTAGATATGTTTTATAATTCTTAAATAAGTAATATAAAATAATAAAAACTTTTTTTTTTTTTTATAATGTTATTTTGTAGGTAGGCGTTATTATACTCGTGATAATATCTAAACTAAATGTCCGATTGGAATAAAACAAAAAGTATTTTACTTCTACATAAATACCCTTGATAACATAATGATTAATTTGGATAAGGATTAATATTACGATACATATTTTACGTAGTTTCTTTCTTCAGACGATTTAATATTTTTTATTAACATAAAAGCGGTTATTGTGACTAAACTATGATAGTTAGATATGTGCTCTCGCGGAGTTTTTTGTAGATCTTAATAAGACCTACAAACCCGTAGTACATCATTTTGTTCTATTGTCAATAGTTTTTGCAGCGCACGCATAAATAGGTTATCGATTTTACACCTTGGGTTACAAAATCGGCAATTATCGTACGGATTCCTAATTTTTTTAAAAATAAAATATTGCCTATAACCTTCCTCGATAAATGGACTATCCAACACTGAAAGATTTTTTGAAATCGAACCAGTAGTTCCTGAGTTTAGCCAAATAAAATAATAAAGCAGCAACGAAAAATCATATAAAATACACTCATGATTTTTCGTTTGTAAACGCCCTTATTTTATAACCGTTACGGACGGCCTTGGTTGCCCATACCTAAATCGCGGGAACGAAAATATAAAAACGTAAGAAGGCGACTGCATGAAGGCAATCTACGCTCTCGTAGACCACACCAGGTCCCACCTTTACGGAGAGGCAATCGTGGACGACGATTAGAATGGGTTCGGAACCACGTGGACTGGGCCGTGAGCAATGGTCCAATGTGCTGTTCACGGATGAATCCAGGTTCGGCTTCCATCCAGATTCACGAAGGACGCGTGTTTGGCGAGTTCCTGGACGATGGAGCCGTCTTCAGAACCCTCAGGAAGTTCACCCATACCAAGGAGGAATAATTATGGTTTGGGCAGGAATTCGTCTTGGAGGACGGACGGATCTCGTTTGGGTGCGGGGCAATATGACGGCAGAACGATACGTCCAACAGGTGCTGGGGCCCGTAATCTTGCCCCACAGAACATAAATGGGGCAAGATTTCCTGCTCATGTACGACAATGCCCGGGCACACACGGCGAGAACGTTAGCAGAGTTACATACACACAATGTTAGGGCCTTAGACTGGCCTGCTCAATCGCCAGATCTAAATCCCATTGAGCATATCCCACGCATGCGTGGGATATGCTGCAAAGAAGAGCTCTGAAGGAAGTTCCTGAAAATCTGGCTACAGAAGATCAACATTTTGCGCACCTCAGAAGGACATGGGACAATATTCCGCAGCAAGACATTGACAACCTTGTTCTGAGCATGCCGAATCGTTGCCGATGTGTTATGAACATCATGGGCACTTTCTCAGACTAATTACTTCAAGTTTATAAACACAAATTAAATGATTTTTCTATTTTTTTCAGTTTTTACTCATAAATTAAAAGTTAATTCATATACGGTTTCCGTCTATGCTTCATTTTTTTTCCATAAAATCCTGAAATTTTATAATATATAAATATAACATGTCATATAAATAATTAACACATTGATAGTAATTTGCTTTTTTAAAAATATCCCTAGACCGTGTTGATGTGTGTATAATCTTAGAGCACACAGATCCTTCGTAATGAAAATTCTCGTGGTTTTCCAAAATTATCTTACATACAAATCATTTTTTATTTCAGTAAACCAATTAGGGTACTTGTAAATAGTAAAACATTAATGATTTCATGATTAATGACAGTAATTGTTACAATTTATTTACTTTTTTTTGAGACAATACGCTTGATCTGTTAGATAATATCACAGAACCGACACGGATTCAAAACTGCATAAACCACTTAATTAGCAACATACTATAAAAATGCAAATCCAATATGGCAGCCAACAAAAAGGTAAAATAAATCAAACATCAAAGAAATAAAAGTAAATCGTGGGGTGCCTTAAATTTATTTCTACACTAAACCGCTGATGTCTTAATACTATTTAAGTACTTAAGTAAATCTGATCAATACCCTAGATTAATGAGTAGAATGATGTGAAGACTGGACCTAGGACCTATTGGATATTTTTTTTGGTTTTTAGCTCATATTATTGTATTCTACATCATTGTTTCCATAAAACCATTTAAATAAAAAAATGTATTTTCCAATTGTATTGTGAATTATGTAAATGGATAATGATTGACGTAAATGTTTATATCCGTCGACAAAATACTGAGGTCAAATAAAGAATGAATTCTTTATTAACATAATAATAATAACGTATAACTAAAGTGTATTTTTTAAAAATATTATATGCATAAAATATAGGCTTTGTTGGGGTTGGCCGGGGTACGTTCAGTACCTAACGGTCAGCCTGGGACAGTCTCCCACGTTGTTGACGTATGTTCCTTCCGAGTCGAGTGACTCCGCTGGTTACATACGTCACCACGCACCCCTGAATGCGTAGGTACCTAGGATGGTTACGACCCCAGAGGACAGGTAGCGAGGAGGCGAAATAATACTGCAGAATTTCTCCTTTATTATTTGGGCTTGCAGATTTCGGCTTCTTATTTCTTGTTGTTGTTGCCTCTTCGACGGCTAAGCTGCGACTTCCTGTGCCGAGAAAATGTCGCTCAATTTATACCCGGCTGTATTACCGCGAAGACAACTACGCATTTTGAGCCCTTTTGTTTGATATTTTTTACTAAGCCGAAACCTGTTTTGCCCCCATTTATTTACTTTTTCTTTACACAATATGTACAATTTTGGTGTTGTAATAATCCTTACATAATTATTATTCAATATAAACATTCACTTAATCCTAATTATGTACAAATAAAATGTATTACAACAATAAAGGTCAAAAATTACGAAGTTACATATTTTCATTATAAAAAATCCTTAATAAATCCTAAACTACTTGACCGATTTTAATAATTCAAACGGATTTATTCGTTTTATGATTAGACCTTTCATTTAAAACCAAAATTATCAAAATCTATCCACAAACAAAAAAGTCGATTTTCAAGTTACGTAATTATACTGAATCGAAACTTATACTAACAAAAAATTATCTTTAAACTGTCTAATTACTTATAACATGAAAACTTATGCTAAACCTTACTAAAATAAACTATTTTAAAACAAGAAAAACATCAAATAAATCATTTAAATACCTAACAAATGATTAAAATAGTTTCTATAATTACATTGCTACTACTTGCGCCCTGGTGTCTCGATGCCGACACTACTACTTGCGCCCTTGTGTCTCGATATGGTCTCGTCGCCGACATTCTCCCCCTCGTGCGCAGCACCGTCCTCCAGACACGGCGACACTCCCGGCACTAACAACACCACTCTCGAACTTGGTCTTCGCAGCACTCCTCCTCGAGTCTCGACGTCAATGATTCTGGTTCGGCCGTCTGGCCCCGGATACGCCCGCTGAATTCTGCCGCGTGGCCAGGTGCATCGTGGTAGGCTGTGGTCGACGATCAGGACGATATCCCCGACGCGCAGGTCTGTAGCATCGCTCCTTCCCGTAGTCTTTCTTGGTAGCAGAGTGGGCAGGTATTCTCGCAGCCAGCGTTGCCAAAAGTGGTCGGCAAGGCGCTGCGCAGTCTTCCAGGTGTGTCTGCCTACGAGCTCGTCATCTTTGAAGCTGCCAATTCCCGTTGCGCCGCAGGATCGCCCGAGGAGGAAGTGGTTAGGGGTAAGTGCTTCTTCTTCAGGGCTCTCGGAGATGTGGGTGAAAGGCCGAGAGTTGACTATGTGCTCGGCCTCTAATAGGAGGGTATGAAGTACCTCCTCTCGTGGATGCCTTTCATTGAGTGTGGCGCCTAGTGCGGTTTTGATTGATCGCACTAAACGCTCCCATGCGCCGCCCATGTTAGGCGCACCAGGAGGGATGAAGATCCACTGCACACCGATCTTCTCTGCTTCCGAGGTAAGGTCTTCTTTGTTCATGTCATCTAGCGCCTTTTTTAGTTCCTTGTTGGCGCCGACGAAGTTAGTTCCGTTGTCAGTGTAGATGGTCTTCGGCATTCCCCTTCTCGCGGCGAACCGTCGTAGCGCCATGATCATGCTGTCGGTGGAGAGGGACGGAGTGAGCTCAATATGCACAGCCCTTGTGGTTAAGCATGTGAATAGAGCCCCCCATCTCTTTTCCTGACGTCTTGCTACGGTGATCATCATTGGACCGAAGTAGTCTATTCCGGTGCACGTGAAGGGAGGGTTATGGTGCATCAGTCTTTCTTTAGGTAAGTTGCCTGTTGGTAACTCTTGCGGTTTTCCCTTTTTCACCTTGCACCACTGACATTGATGCTGAACTGCCTTGATCGCTGACCTCAGTCCCAATACCCAGAAGCGTTGCCTTACTTCGTTCATCACTGTTGCGTGGTTTCCATGGTTGAAGCGGCAATGGAATTCTTCTATGATGAGTCTTGTTATCTTCTCCTTGCTGTCGAGTATGATAGGGCGTTTATAGTCTCTGGTTACGCCTTGTATCGCGTCGATTCTTCCTTTCAAACGTAAGAGACCTTCTTCAAATACCACGTCGAGCTTCTTCAACTTGCTGCTGCTTTCTAGCTGCTTTCCTTTTTCTATACACTTGATGTCTTCTCTGAAGCTTCTCTCTTGACTTGCTTTCAGTAGTAGAGTTTCAGCTTGCTGCAGTAAGTCTGTGTTCAATGGTATGTAGTTCCTTTCTATCTTCTTTCTTGAAGACTGACGTTGCTTCTCTACTATCTTTGTTTTCTTTCCCTTCGTATTTTTCCAGGTTGGATCTTCCTTGCTGACGTTGACCTTTTCTCGTGTTCTGCAGAGTTGTATGAACTGTAGTACTCTGGCTGTGGCTCGCCAGAGTCTCTTCCATGATGAAAACCTCTCAGGATCAGGTGATGGATAAGTGATGATGGTTGTCGCTGTGACGTTTGTTGTCTTCTCTTCACCGGTGGGTTCCTTCTTAAATGTTCTTGCTTCAGGCCAGTGACTTTCTTCTTGTCTTAGGAATTCTGGGCCAGTGTACCATCGGTGATTGCAATTGAAGTTCTCCGGTACGTCACGCGTTGAGTCGTCTGCAGGATTCTGTGCTGTAGGCACCCATCTCCAATCTTGAGGTTTGGTGAGATCTTCTATTTCGGCCAAGCGATGAGCTACGAAAGTTTTGAAGGTTCTCGGGTCCGTCTTGATCCAGGAAAGAACGATGCTGGAATCTGTCCAGAACGTTTTCTTTGTAATCTTCAGATCCATTTCTTCCTCTACTGAATGGGCTAGTCTGCTTCCAAGGAGGGCCGCCTGTAGTTCTAGTCTCGGGATTGATACTGGCTTCAATGGGGTGACTCGTACTTTTGCTGCCACCAAACTGACGTGGTATGTTCCGTTAGTATCTTCCGTTCTCCAGTAGACTGTAGCTGCATACGCCATTTCGCTCGCGTCTGTGAAGGTGTGCAGCTCCCCCTCGGTGCTATGTGGCGCCAGACATCTTGGTATCTGAAGGTCTTGTAGAAGCTTCATCTTCTCTAGATATGTTTTCCATGCTTCATATTCCTTTTCTTCTATTTCTTCATCCCATCCGACGCCACTCCGCCATATGTTCTGGAGCAGCTTCTTGCCTTGGATGAGGATTGGTGATGCTAGTCCTAGTGGATCGAAGGTCGACATGACGGCGCTGGTGACTTCTCTCTTCGTAGGCACCTTGAAACCCTTGGCTATTTCTTCTGGAGTGTTTCGGAGGTTTGCCCTGAAGCCTATTGAGTCCCTTTCTGTGAACCAGCGTAGTCCTAATGTCTTTTCTTCTTTCTCTCCGAGATCCACTTCTGTCTTTTTGATTGTGTCAGTCTTCACGTTCTGTAGCAGTTCAGGTTGATTTGATGCCCATCCCCTGAGTTCGAAGCCAGCCTTCTTGTGTATGAAGTCCACCTGGGCTGTTATTCTTCTGAAGTCCTCTTCTGAATGGAAGCTGTGCAAGTAGTCATCCATATAGTGATTCAGTTCGATCGCTCTTGTAGCCTCTGGATATTGTTCCTTGTAATCTGCTGCGTTTCGGTTCTTTACGTAGATGGCTGTGCTTGGAGATGACGACGCACCGAAGATAACCGATGTCATCCTGTACTTCTTTGGCGACACGTCACGATGATCTCCACGCCACAGGAACCTTAAGCTGTCTCTATCTTCTGGTCTGATACGAACTTGTAGAAACATTTCCTTAATGTCGGCCGCTACCGCTAAAGGTCCTTGTCGAAATCTCAGTAGTACACCGAAGAGAGATTGCAGTAGATCTGGTCCAGGTAGTAGAGCGTCGTTGAGGCTTCTTCCTTTTGACTTGGCTGCAGCGTCGAAGACGATCCTTATCTTCTTCTTCAATGGATGAATCACGGAGAAATGAGGAAGGTACCATGTTTTCTTGGGGTCTTCTTGTTCATCAGATGCTTCTTCTGCATATTTGTTGTCGATTAGATGCTGGATCTGCTTGCCGTATTCCGCCTTCAAATGAGGATCCTTGTCGATCTTCTTTTCAATGTTGATCAATCGGTTCTTGGCAGACGTGTAGCTTTCTGGCATCTGTTCTTCTTCATTTTTCCATAGAAGTCCAGCTTCGAATCGACCATCTTCCAGTCTTCTGCAGGTCTTCTCTAGGATGGTGAGTGCTCTTCCTTCTGAATCTGTAGTGGGTCTTCTTGGTTGCACCCCGAGTGCTTCGATCGCGAAGTGATCCTTGATGGTTTGATGCATCTCTTCTTCTGGTGTGATGACATGTAGACACGTGTTCAGGAAGTGTACTGGCTTCGCACTTCCGATGTCTGACCCGTGAAGCACCCATCCAAGTCCTGTTCTTGAAGCAACTGGTTCCCCTGGTTTCCCTCTCCTTACTTCTTGAGTCACAATCAGTTCCCAATTGTCTTGACCGATGAGCAATTGTGGTGACTCCCCTTTGTAATATAGAGAGTCGGCGATCTTCTTCAAGTGTTGATACTCTTGAATCTTCTTCTTGTCAAGGAACTGTGGTGCAAGCTTCAGCTCGTTGATGGTGCGGACCCTCTTCAGTGTCTTCTTCTGGCTCTGATGAACTCCTTTCACCGTAAGGTCCAGCATCTGAGAATCTCTTTTTCTTATCAGCTTGCCTCCAACTGTTTCTATGACTAGCTCTTCTTTATTTCCTTGAGCGCCGACTTCTTGTGCCACCTTCTCATCCAGAAGTGACACGGTTGACCCTTCATCCATAAGGGCTAATATCTTCTTTGATCCTTTTGACCCGAAGACTTCTACTGGAACTATCTTCAGGTATGCTCTTGCATTGTTGACTGCGTTCACCGACGCTTTGACACTTGCCGCTTCTTGTGGTGCCTCCCTTTTGTTGTCCTCTGGGGTCCTTTCTTCTGATTCTACGTGCAGCAGATGATGATGCCACCTCTTGCATTCTTTGCATGGTGGTTTCCTGCAGCTCTCCTTTCTGTGCTTCCCTTGAAGACATTTGAAGCAGACGCGACTCTTCTTGACTGTTGCCCACCGATCTTGCACTGACGCCTTCTGGAACTTCTGACACTCGACGAGAGAATGTTCACCCTCACATATAGGGCAGGTCTTCTCTTGTTGTCGTGGATCCCTTTCTTTGAAGTTCTTTTCCTTTGCTGAATGCGTCGCTTGTCGGTTGTTCTTCTTGAACCCGCTCTTCTCTTCTGAAGTCGCGAAGGCTCCACATTTGTCTGCTTCTGTGTTCAGGAACCTGGATACTAGCGTTAGGTTGGAGAACTCGCCTTCTTCTGATGCTGCAGTGAAGTCGTACCATCGGAACTTGAGCACCGTCGGCATCTTCTCTGTGATTTGTTTCACTATCTCTGGTGAATGCAGGTACTGTGGTTTCTTCAGTCCTTTTATTGCTGCTACGCTGTTGCTGATCTGGCTTGCGAAGACGCAGATGTCTCTTGGATTTTCTGAAATCTTCGGTAACGCTTTGATTTTGTCCAATTCTGCTACTACCAGCGTATCAGGCCTTCCATATCTTCTTCTGAGGGCTTGCATAACTTCTGATGGAGAGGCTTCGGAGTACAGCAGGCTCTTGATAGCTTCTCTTGCATTGCCCTTCAGAGCTCTTCTCAATCGCGCCATATTCTGGACTTCGTTGAACATTGGTGCTGTATCTTCGTAGACAACCTTGAAGGCCAACCACTCGCTGCTGTTGCCGTCGAAGTAGGGTAGCTCGTGGATGTAGCTAGGCTGTGCTGCTGATCCTCCTTTCGTAGAAAAGGCTTCTTTTAATGCAGTCGCCAACGCTTGAATTTCAATCGTAGCTCCTTTCGTTGAAGAGTTCTCTTCAGGCTTCATCTTCTGTGGCTCTTCTGAGGTATGCTGACCTCGCTGCTCTGGTTGTTTCTTGTTGTCTATTTTCAATACTGATGACTCGATCCAGTTCTGCACCTGTGCTGTTCTATCTTCCAGGTCTTCATCCACGGAGTCCTCATCTTCACATTGTGTCATCTCCAGTCTGATGCGGGCTAGCTTCGCCGCAGCCTGTGCTTGCTTTAGTTCCAGGCGTGCTAATTCTTCTCTGGCTTCCAGCTCGCGTCTTCTGGCTGAGGAGCTCGTGGTCTTCGTGGACCCGGCACGACGACTGACCCCCTTCGGCTTCAGGGTTGCGGCTGAACCGCCAATACCCTCTTCCGGGACATCTTCTGGGATCTTCTTTGTCGTCTTCTTCTGTGCGGCATCTTCTCTATGTTCATCCTTCTTAGATGTCGCTGTGGTTACAGTCTTAGCCGTGGTCTCCGTTGCCGTGGTCCCACCCGTAGTCGTTGTTCCTGAAGAAGTGTTCGTGCCCGATGAATTCGTGGTTCCTGATGATGCTGATGCCGACGCAGACGTGACCCCTTCTGATCTTGACGCTTCTTCTGTCGCGTCCACATTGATAATCCTTGACGAGGGACGTAAGGGGGCATCCTTCTGCGACCTCGTTATTGGCATCTTGCAATCTTCTTAATCTTCTGGCTCTTCTGACTTCTTCTGGCAGGGATCCGGCTCGAAGGACCAATTGTTGGGGTTGGCCGGGGTACGTTCAGTACCTAACGGTCAGCCTGGGACAGTCTCCCACGTTGTTGACGTATGTTCCTTCCGAGTCGAGTGACTCCGCTGGTTACATACGTCACCACGCACCCCTGAATGCGTAGGTACCTAGGATGGTTACGACCCCAGAGGACAGGTAGCGAGGAGGCGAAATAATACTGCAGAATTTCTCCTTTATTATTTGGGCTTGCAGATTTCGGCTTCTTATTTCTTGTTGTTGTTGCCTCTTCGACGGCTAAGCTGCGACTGCCTGTGCCGAGAAAATGTCGCTCAATTTATACCCGGCTGTATTACCGCGAAGACAACTACGCATTTTGAGCCCTTTTGTTTGATATTTTTTACTAAGCCGAAACCTGTTTTGCCCCCATTTATTTACTTTTTCTTTACACAATATGTACAATTTTGGTGTTGTAATAATCCTTACATAATTATTATTCAATATAAACATTCACTTAATCCTAATTATGCACAAATAAAATGTATTACAACAATAAAGGTCAAAAATTACGAAGTTACATATTTTCATTATAAAAAATCCTTAATAAATCCTAAACTACTTGACCGATTTTAATAATTCAAACGGATTTATTCGTTTTATGATTAGACCTTTCATTTAAAACCAAAATTATCAAAATCTATCCACAAACAAAAAAGTCGATTTTCAAGTTACGTAATTATACTGAATCGAAACTTATACTAACAAAAAATTATCTTTAAACTGTCTAATTACTTATAACATGAAAACTTATGCTAAACCTTACTAAAATAAACTATTTTAAAACAAGAAAAACATCAAATAAATCATTTAAATACCTAACAAATGATTAAAATAGTTTCTATAATTACATTGCTACTACTTGCGCCCTGGTGTCTCGATGCCGACACTACTACTTGCGCCCTTGTGTCTCGATATGGTCTCGTCGCCGACAGGCTTGATGGTTTATTTTATTTTTTATTTTTTTTCTCTGTTAAATCTGCAATCAATCTCAACAATCAATAGTAGGTGTGTCGACTCCATAGGTTGTCGGGTCAGTTTGCCATGTGCAGTTGCATTATGACCTTTCTTTTTAATCTTTACATATTTTTGTCGTGTCAGTTCAAATGCAAGATCATTTGGATGGTTCTTTAGCCGAGTTTTATATGTTGTAGCAGCTGTTTGGATTTCCTCCTTGACAGTACTTATTTGTAGTTTTCAATGGACCTTGTTATTAGTAACTAGCCATCGTGCTTGAGATATTGATCGCAGAATAAAGTTTTGCATTCTTTGCAGTATTAATATATTTGAGTTACATGCCATACATCCATACAGGTTTTAAAATAGATTTCAGATTTTTGATACCAGTTTCATATATAATAACTAAGTTAATATCATCATCATCACAGCCTGTTGTCCACTGCTGAACATAGGCCTCCACCATCGAGTTCCGGCGGGAGCGATTGCTAGCGGCCTGCATCCACTGACTCCCTGCGACCTTTATGAGGTCGTCGGTCCATCGTGCGGGCGATAGTCCCACGCTGCTCTTGCCAGCTCGTGGTCTCCACTCGAGAACCTTTCTGCTCCATCGGCCGTCAGTTCTTTGAGCTATGTGTCCTGCCCATTGCTACTTCAGCTTGCTAATCCGTTGAGCTATGTCAACGACCTTCGTTCTCCTGTTCGTTGTCTCCTCCTCTCATGGTAATATCACGTCTTGTAAATGACAAAGCGTTATAGAAAAATATAGGTAATGAATACTAACATATAATTAGTACACCAGATCGTGGTGTAAATAACAAATAAAGATTACTTCTATCTAAATGTATCGCTTTATTTATTGCTCTCATGGATTTTACAAAGATCTTTATTAATATATTTTTGATAGTATATTTCATTTTGGATAAAATAATATGAATTAAAAAATATTAAACGAAATAAACGATATTTTTTCAGTACTTAGGTATTTACAATTTTACATACACTTGTAGATACAAGTGTATGTAGATACTTGTTCAAAAAATTAACATTGCATACAAAATTAATTTATAAATAGGTAACATTTACTAATTAATTATGTTTAAATTCATTCCGAGTCTACTAGAAGTCTGCCAGTCTTGTATATCTACACTATAATATTATAAAGAGGAAAACTTTGTTTGTTTGTTTGGTTGTAATGAATAGGCTCAAAAAGTACTGGACCGATTTCAAAAATTCTTTCACCATTCGAAAGCTACATTATCCACGAGTAACATAGGATAAATTTTATTTTGGAAAAAAATAAGGTTCCGTAAGATATTTGGGTTTTTCGGACACAAGGTGTAAAAAATAAATCAGAAAAGTAACTTATTTTGCGTACGATGCCTAAACTATAAAAGATAGAACCATAAAATGTTCTAATTAATTGTAGATCTTATAAATATCTACAAAAAAGTCCGCGACACACTATACCTATCTATGTCGAGTGAGGCACAACAACCATTTTTTTATTTAAAAATCTTGATTTGTTTTTGGACTACATTTAAACGCTTTTATTTTACTCATTCTATTAACCCTTATTAAAATAAATTATTTCATCACTAAGTACTGTTTATGTATTTTGGTTTTAATATTTCGTCTTTGAATGATTAAAATTGGTCGTTATATTATTACGATTTCTGCTAAATCTATAGACACTGTCACTAACATCGAGGACGCAGTGCACTAACCCTCAGGAATTTTTAAATTCTCTGAACCCCGCTGGGCTACCACCTCATGAACCACTACCACCTGTCGTTAAAAGTTGGCACGCCGAAAATGCTTCTCAGAAATTTAAGCCCCCCCCCCCCCCAACATGTGTAATGGCAGGAGACTTCTTATAAAGGAGTTAAAAGATAATTTAATAGTAGAGAAGATTATCACCGGCCATGCAGCTGGTGAATTAGCTCATATACCAAGAATACCCATGATCCCTACTGATTTGCCTAAACCCTTCAAAAGGCTCTAAGTTCCAGTAAAAATTTCTTTCACACTAACGATAAACAAATCCCAGGGCCAAAAATTCAATATATTACATTGAAATATTTTCATAATTAACAACTTTAACATCCACAGAAAGACAATCTGTGCCGCCTGCGGATAATGACTGCGTCGTCGATGTTAGTGTCGGTGTCTGTGAATTGACCTGGGAATCATTTTGCTGACCGTGTCTTTCCTGGGTAGGCTTTTTGCAGCGGGAACCGACATCCGCACGGAGCCGCGGGCGACCGCTATCACTACATATTATAAAACAAAGTCCCCGGCCGCGTCTGTCTGTCTGTCTGTCTGTTCGCGATAAACTCAAACTCAAAAATATGGATTTTCATGCGGTTGTTACCAATCGATAGATCGATTCTTCCGGAAGGTTTACGTATATAATTTGTTTAGTTTTTGTGTACATTTGACTAATATATATTGATATTTGTCAGAGGTGTCGGAAAAAATTAAGCCATTTGGGAGCTTTCAACGAAAACGCTGCCTAAACCCTATGAGATATAACAAAACAATGTACGGCGGAAATATTCTTCTCTTTTAGATCTACAAAAAAGTTCGCGATAGCACATGTCTATCTTTCAAGGTTAACTTGCTATATCCATTATATCTTTTGGATATCTTTTAGAAAAATGATCATTTCTAATGGGGTTATTGTGAAGCTAATCAGACGAATTCAGTATTTATCCTTATCATTTTAAATGAGTTAATATTCTTAAGCATTTCATGCAGATTATTTTATCCCCACACTATATACTTTAAATGAATAACTTAGAAGTTATCGCAATATAACAGCGCGTGTTTTCGCAGCGCAGCGAGTGAGTGAGTTAGGCCGAATGTGATTATGCGCGCTCGATCCTTAAGAATTATTGCGCAAATTTTTTGTTTTGTGTTCGTTGTAACTATGATGGATAGATACTTGAATACCTATTTATTTAGTGTTTGTTGTATTGTTAGTCCTGAAGAGTATAGGTATTTCATACGATAAAAGTATACCCACCTAGGCTACCTATTTCATTGAGTTTTAGTAGGTACCTATATTAATTTGTTTCTGTTTGTTTTGACTAAATTTCGCCCGTTTTGTTAGAGGTTTAAAGACATTCTGTAGTATTAGTATCAGTATTGTACCCGTGCGAAGCCGGGGCGGGTCGCTAGTAATAAATGAAATAGTCATTAATAATACTTACAGTTTTCAATTTAACACTTACTATTAACAAAATATATATTATTAGAGCTGAAAGTTAATTTAAAAAAAAAATCTTCAGAACTAGGGCATCGGACGATACCATTGTAGACCCGAAGCCAAAGAAGTCCGCGATGTGACTAAAGCGAAGTTTACACAAAACTCCCCTAAAACTAAAAGTCATATTTCCTCAATCTCCCCACCAGTAACCATCCAAAACTGAGGTCTAAGACCCACGTTGGTATTTTGGCCCTTTTATAAGACTAGATTTAACTACCCGTTCAACTGGCAGCAATTACACCGGTTACGGTGTTTCACCGAGTCAATTTTATTTATATTAAACTAGCGGCCCGCCCCGGCTTCGCACGGGTGGACTTTTATACCCTACCCCTGCCCTACCCTACCCCTACCCTAACCCTACCCTACTCCTACCCTACCCCTACCCTACCCCTACCCCTACCCTACCCTACCCCTACCCTACCCCTACCCTACCCCTACCCTACACCTACCCTACCCTACCCCTACCCTACCCTACCCCTACCATACCTCTACCCTACCCCTACCCTACCCTACCCCTACGCTACCCCTACCCTACCCTACCCCTACCCTACCCTACCCTACCCTACCCTACCCTAGCCCTACCAAAAAGTATCCTATGTCCTTCTCCCAGTTCTTAGCTACCTCCCTACCAATTTTCAGCCAAATCGGTTCAGCCGTTCTTGAGTTATAAATAGTGTAACTAACACGACTTTCTTTTGTTTTTAAAATGTATTCTGCTATTCGGGACGGAAACAAATCCAATAAATCAAAAACCATGGCAATCGGTCCAGCCGTTCTCGAGTTATAAGTGTTGTAACAAACACGACTTTCTTTTATATATATAGATTTTATGATTAAGTATTTTTTTTTTTTTTTTTTTACTGCATATAGGCTTACGTTTGACCCTAATCTCGCTTGATGGAAGGCGAAGATAAGGCCTAAGATGATACACGCTTGCCTAGAAAGTGTCTGTTCACTTTAGCCTTAAAGATGTCCAGATTATAGCGTTCCGGAAAAACTGACGCCGGCAGAGAATTCCACTCCTTAGCCGTCCGCATTATGAAAGAAGAAGCAAATCGCTTCGTGCGTATTGAAGGAATGTCTACAACAAAAGGGTGAAACCGCTCGCCGCGCCTAGTCGTCCGGTGATGGAAGGGTGAAGGGGGTATTAGGTTATGTAGAACCTCCGCACACGACCCCGAAATGCAACCGATAAAAAACTGATAGGCAGGCCACTCGTCTACGGTGTTCGAGGCTCTGAAGACGTGCCTCCACCAGTGAGTTATTGCATATGACTCTCTTCGCTCGGCGCTCCAATGAGTCCAGAGCATCCAGCTGATATCCAGCAGACCCATCCCAAAGATGAGAACAGTATTCCATTGAGGAGCGAACTTGAGCTCTGTAAAGACTTAAGAGCTGCTCCGATGTGAAGTACCGCCTCACCTTGGAGAGAATGCCAAGTTTTTTGGCTGCAGTGTTTGCAATGGACTCGATGTAGTGACCGAAGTTTAGATTAGAAGAGAGGTCAAGCCCTAGGAGCTCAAGATGGTCGCTGATCGGAACGGAGACATTCCGGAAAGTCGGAGTCAGTTGGAATGGACTCCGTTTCGCCGAAAAAAGACACGCCTGTGTTTTTGAGGGGTTAAACCCAACCAGGTTGCCATCACCCCATAAGGAAACAGCCTCCAAGATCGAGTTCACCCCCTCAATCATCGACTCCCTGAACGACTGGACCATTGACCCCGACTTCGCATCAGACAAGTATCTCACCGAGACTGTGCTGTCGTCTGCATACCCAAAGATACCGGGAGTAACTAGCAGGTCGTTTATGTGCAGCAAAAAAAGAGTCGCGGTGAGAACAGATCCCTGAGGGACACCGGCATTAATACCAAGAAGATCGGACGAGGCGCCATCAATGACAACTCGAATCGACCTTCCCCCCAAGAAATCCTGAATCCAGGTACAAAGTACGGGAGCAATACCGTAAACCGGAAGCTTACCAATGAGACTTGCGTGCCAAACCCTGTCAAAAGCCTTAGAGATATCAAGAGACACGGCAAGAGCCTCACCGTGTCTCTCAATGGCTTTGCACCAGAAGTGAGTAGCATATACAAGAAGATCCCCAGTAGACCGGCCTCGACGGAATCCGAATTGACGGTCACTGAGGAGGTCGTTGTCTTCCAGGTATGCCAGGAGACGTTTGTTTAAAACACGCTCCATAACCTTACAGAGTATGGAGGTGATTGCGATTGGTCGGTAGTTGGCAGGGTCGGCACGACTACCTTTCTTGGGGATCGGTTGAACATTGGCAATCTTCCAGGATGCTGGAACTAGACCAGTCTTCAGGGATAAACGATAGAGGCGAGTCAAAACAGGAGACAACTCAGGCGCACATGACCGCAAGACAATGGCAGGAATGCCGTCAGGCCCACTAGCCTTATTCACATCTAGAGTGCTGAGAATTTTAAGTACCACTTTTTGCCGAATGTGCACCTCAGGCATAGTGGAAGTGCAATGTGGTAGCCTGGGTGGACTTTTACCAGCAGCATCTAGTTGTGAATTCTTCGCAAATAGAGACGCAAACAAGTCAACTTTCTCTTTGGCGGTGTGAGCTAATGAACCGTTCGGCTTCTGCAGTGGCGGCAAAGAGGACCGACAGAAATTGGCTTCGACCGATTTGGCAAGAGACCAAAAAGCTTTACTCCCAGATGGGTAAGATGCTAGTCTGGCTCCAATGCGGCCAATATGGTCAAAGCGGGCCTTGCGTAGGGCACGTTTGCAAGACTTGGCAGCACTGTTGTAAGCTTTCTTCAGTTTCCGAATATTTGGCGCTTTGCGGGCTCGAGCATCCGCCCACGCTTGGTAAGCAGAGTGCTTATGTGCTTCAGCACTATCACACTCAGCGTTGAACCATGGACGGGCTTTGTCTTGGAGTGAGATGTCAGAAAATGGAATGAAATATTCCATAGCCTGACATATCACCTCAGAAACAGCCTCCGCGCAGCGAGTCGGGTCGTCTGAAGAGAAGCATAAGCGCAGCCAAGGGTAAGACGCGAAGAAATGCCGCATCTCATCCCAATCTGCTGACTTGTATCGCCATACTCGCCTAGTCCCCTTGAGATCAGGATCGGGTGGCGAATAGACAGACACAGATTTCACCAGACAGTGGTCGGAGCTACCCAACGGTGAGGAAACCGCGACTTGATATCGGTCTGGATCGGTTGTCAGCAGAAGGTCTAAGCAATTGGCCGTATGGCCATCAATGTCAGGCACCCGTGTCGGCCCAGTCACCAGTTGGGAGAGACCAAGCGTCAGTGCAGATGCATACGCTAATCTCCCAGCATGGTCGGTGTTCTGGTATGGGTACAGCCACTCCTGGTGGTGGGCATTGAAGTCCCCCAGAAAAACTAGCTGCGCCGATGGGTACCTGAGCTGAGCTAATTCATATAAGTGGGTTGTTTTATGTCTATTCAACAATATAAAGGCGGAAAAACCGTTGTTATCGTATATCAAGGAACGGACAGCAGCGTTTCCTTGTGTGGTAGAACATAACACAGCGGTCACCAACCCGCTAGCCAAGCGTGGGGACTATGCCAACTACCCTCTCTCGGGAGGAGGCCTATGTTCAGCCGTGGACGTTATACGGGCTGATGATGATGATGATGACATGTAAGTCCAAAAAAGAAGGTAAATCTTTGGGGCGCAATTAGTATGTACTAATTATATACATCTGTATTTAAATGTTTTACATAATTGTAACTTTCATTTTCTTTGAACAGTTGGAAAAATAATTAGATACAATTTAATTATGATAATTTTTTTTCGACTATAAATGACGGCTGCAAAATATTATGCTTATACTTTTAAAACTGTCATTGTTGATCCTAATTGGTGTTTTGCTGGTAAAAGGTAAAATTAATAATTTATCTTATATATAAAATTCTCGTGTCACAATGTTCGTTCCCGTACTCCTCCGAAACGGCTTGACCGATTCTCATGAAATTTTGTGAGCATATTGAGTAGGTCTGAGAATCGACCAACATCTATTTGCCGGGTCAGCTAGTATTTTATATTATTATATTTTTTTAAAGTAATTTGGTAAAATGTTTTGGATGACAAATTATGTGGTGTAGAGCTTTAATCTAGCTTTAATTTCTTACCATAACTGGACCCAAATTCGCGTACTTGCCCAGTTGAGTATATCTCGCCGGACCATCTCATATTTACCGCGTTAAAACCGGTAGTAAATTACCCACAGAGTATGTTTCGTCTTCTCAGTTGATGCACAATGGATTCAGTAGTAGCACAAAAGCGCGTCCGTCGTTAGGTACTGATGGTCCGCCAAAATAAATGACCACTGTTCTTGTTCAATGCAGACAGAACATACTATAATTAATAGAATCAGGCGTTACTTTGCGGAAATCCATATTAATCTAATTTAATTCCGCTAAACTGTTTCTATATGCTGAAATGCAATTTTTGCACCGCCCTCCCGCCCGCAAAAAATATGCACATGCAGGAAGGAAAAATAAAACTTGCAAAATAGATTTCTTATATTCAAATTGAATTTAAAAGCGTATACATTGCCCTATTAAATAATAGACAACAATCATAATACACGATCTATGGCTGCTGGTAGATTCAATGTACCCAGAGTCACCCATTAATTTGGTGAGAGAACACTCAATAAGAGAATACCATACCTATTGAACAGTCTTCCGGTAGATATAAGGAGTGAAACAAACACAAATAGATTTAGACGTGAATTAAAATCATATTATTTAAAAAAAATATGTTTTATATAGTGTGTGTTTAGTTTAAATACTATTTAGTTTTATGGACGGAGAGCTGACAACCGAAAAGGCAAGGTAATGTGATCATTCATAAAAATGATTTATCAGCTTACCTGGAGCATTCTAAGCATAAAGACGTCGACCTGGCAGGATTCGCGTGGTGGATGTGGGAGTTATGGGGTGGGAAAAAAATAAAAAAAAAAGGTAATGTGATCAGGATTACTTTTCATGCCAAATGGTTTGCCTACCTCCCCAAAGCACACAAAAAAAATCTGGCGTCATTTGGTTGGTGGAAAGGTATCGCCAGGCTTAATTGATTGCTTAATTAAAGTGAGGAAAAAAAAATATTTTTAGGTAATAAGAACAAGGCTGGCTTTTTTTGTGCTTAAAGTTTATTATTCCCAGAGGCTAGGAAAAAAAAGCCAGCCAATAATAGTGGTGGGAACATGTCGAAAAAAATAATTGAAAATTTATATTTTAAATTGTATTTTGCTCGAGAAGGAGCTAAGGGGCATGAAAAAGAGCGCGTGGAGGGGATACACGCGACGACGGCGTCCGTGCTCTCTCGGCGCGTCGTTCATGTTCGGTAAACCGAACGCGCCTGGCTGCTCGTCGCACTCGTTGAGCGGAAAGAGCCGAACGTTTCCGGAGCGCCAGCTGTTTCATTTTAGCGTCTATTTTACAGCCCGTGGACGTGTTTTTATATTCTGTTTAAATAAAATAAAATAAAATAAAAATCATATTTATTTACGTAAACCAATTACAGGCACATTACCGAGAGAGCACGGACGCCGTAGTCACGTGTATCCCCTCCACGTGCTCTTTTTCATGCCCCTTATCTCTTTCTCGAGCAAAATACAATTTAGAATATAAATTTTCAATTATTTTTTTCGACATGTTCCCACCACTATTATTGGCTGGCTTTGTTTCCTAGCCTCTGGGAATAATAAACTTTAAGCACAAAAAAAGCCAGCCTTGTTCTTATTACCTAAAAATAATTTTTTTTTCCTTACTTTAATTAAGCCTGGCGATACCTTTCCACCAACCAAATGATGCCAGATTTTTTTTGTGTGCTTTGGGGAGGTAGGCAAACCATTTGGCATAAAAAGTAATCCTGATCACATTACCTTTTTTTTTATTTTTTTCCCACCCCATAACTTCCACATCCACCACGCGAATCCTGCCAGGTCGACGTCTTTATGCTTAGAATGCTCCAGGTAAGCTGATAAATCATTTTTATGAATGATCAAATTACCTTGCCTTTTCGGTTGTCAGCTCTTAGTCCATTAAGTATGTCTAGAGACTCATCGACCCTTTTTTTACCCACCGCCGCTGCAGCGTATTCGCGCGCTGGTGGTGGGATATGTGGGACTCGCCCTCTCCATAGCGTGGTATGCTAAACTCATACCACGAAGAGAGGACCCTACACCAAATTAAACCCGGAGAAATCCGGACCAAAAAAAAAAATCATCGACCACACTATCAAACCATTGCAACGGTTTTGTGGGGCTTAATTAATTTACCTTTTTGGAATAAAGATTAATAAATAATAATAATAGTTCCTTATTTAGTGGAGTAAAAAAGTTTGCATCCGCGTTCAAACTTTTTTACTAGTTAATAAGCTGGATCAACGTATAAGCTACAAAACATCACGCATCGAACCACTGGAGCAGAGTAATGCGGGTAGAATCGCGGAGCGCAGTTAGATTAAGATAATTTAGTTAATATCTCATTAATTTCAGGTCCTGCGCAGCGCAACCATGGTAGTGACAGCGAAGACCGCTGTAGCCACAATAAAGGCTGTTCAGGCAGCTTTCCAAGTCCTGGCAAGCTTACATATGACTTCGCATCTGATGCCCCAACAGGCCAACGTTTGCGGTACGTTAGGATACGGTTGTTAGCGAAAATTCTCGCATGGTCTTTGAGAAAGTCTTTCGAGCGACGAGTTCGTGCCAGTGTCTGCGTAGTGTCAACGTGAGGTCGACGACGCTTCAAGGAAGCTAGTGTGTGTTTGATATTCTAATTTAAAAATTGTTTACCTCGTTCACGATTTTATTACTTAGTAATTAATACAGAATTAAGGGCGTTAGCACAACGCGTATATTTAACGCGCTGACGACCCGCGTTCTCTGCGCGCTTTCATTCACATTGACAATATACCAGCGATCAATTTTGAACTTAATGAGCGATCTGATTGAGTTAAAAATATTTTTAGCACGCTTTTAGGATTTACGAATACGTACCGTAAAAGCGTAATGAAATCTACGTTGCAGTTAGTTAACCCCAATCAGTCTACTCAATCTTTATTTAATATTTTATGGTGTCACATCTGAAATATTTTAATATAAATATCGATATATAAATTTCGAAATTATTCTAATTCTGAACTCGCAATCGTAGTTTTATTATCATCATCATCATCAACCCGTATACGTCTGTTGAATGAACGTGTGCTTCCTCCCGAGGGAGGGCTTTAACCGCAGTACCAGTATACAATTGAATTTAATTCCCAAAGTTTTAAAGAATTCAATGTTATATATCCAGATGGAGCGGTGTATGACTACATAATAGTGGGTGCGGGTACAGCTGGCAGCGTGATCGCAAACCGGCTGACAGAAGACGATGCTACCTCAGTACTAATCATTGATGACGGCAATGATATTCCATTAGAATCTAATGTAAGTTTTATTAATTTCCTTCCATATATGGGCTTAGAGCAATTAATAAAAAGGTACATGACACCATCCCTATCTCCACACATACATCAAGTTCATATAGTAGTTAGATTATTTCTATATAAAAAAATACCTCTTAGGCATGTATCTTACAGACACGACGTAAGAAGATTCAAGACTTTTTCATACATCATGTACTGGTCGTGAATTACTCACAAGTGGCGTGGTGCAACCGTCCATGCTTTATCCATACCGGGTCTCTGCTGCAAATTCAGCAGAGACCACGCCACGTCATCGTGTCTCGTCGTTTCTGTATAATTCACGCCTTAGGTATTCCCTTAGTAAAACTGCGCTTTGGAAATAACAAAATTCCAAGTAACTTCATGGTTTTGTAAAATGTTATATGTTAATAATTTAATAGAAAATGACTAATATGTTTTCAGATCCCCAGTATGATGTTGTACTTGAAAGAATCCAGCTCAACGTGGAATTTAAGCCCAGATTATGAAATTATTAATTCCCATCGAGGTCCATACAACAGCTTGACCCAAGGAAAAGGTGTTGGCGGAACCAGTGCAACAAATTTTCTCATTTACTCGGAAGGAAATCAACGTGACTACGATAACTGGGCCAATATAGTCAACGACAGTACTTGGTCAGACAATGTTTTACCGTACCTAAAGAAAAGCCAAAGATTAACAGATCCCATTATTAAAGAGTCTGCCGATAATGTTTTTTTTGGAAAGGATGGTAATATCGGATTGTCAGTGTATCGCTCAAACACAACTGAGACTTTTATCAATGCACTTCAAGAAATGGGGCACACTTACGTTCCTAGCTTTAACCTCAATGGTACTATAGGATGTACTGAAGCCATGTTTAATGTATATGACAAAATCCGTCAAAGTACCGCTATGAGTTACATAACAATAATCAAAGATCGTCCCAATCTACATATTTTAAAGAACACTCGAGTAGCTAAAATAAACTTCGATGCTAACAACAACGCGGAAAGCGTAGAAGCTGACATATCCGATAATAAATATATAACAATTAACGCAAGAAAAGAAGTCATCGTATCAGCGGGAGTATTTAATTCTGCAAAACTGTTGTTATTATCTGGAATCGGACCACTGGAACATTTAAAGAGTCAAAATATTATCACAGTGTCGGACTTGCCTGTTGGTGAAAATTTACATAGTCAAACAGCAACCTTTGTTGTCTATAACATGACTAAAAATATTTGTCCGTATGAATATTGGAATCCTTATTCTTACCCCGCAGCTCTAATAGAAGTTTCTGCCGCTGTTAACAAGTCTAACAACATACCTGATTATCGGGCTCTGAATTTTGTCAATCAACCCGAAGACCTAATGAACTTTTGTTCTTTCACATATAATTTCAATTCTGATATTTGCAATAGCTTGTTGGGCACAGAAAATAACTCACAAATGATGTTTTCCTTGATTGCTATGCAAAACATGAAAACTCGAGGTCACGTTCTTCTGAGAAGTAACAACTACAAAACTCCACCTTTTATTTACTTAAATAATTGTCCTAAAAATCTGGACCTAAGCGCTGCAATAATTCAAGACTTTGTTAAAATAGGAGAAACTGAGCAATTTAAAGCTTTAGGTGCAGAGATCAAGGATCCATTATTGGAAGAATGTGACAAAATGGATATACATTCAAAAAAATATTGGAAATGTTATATGAAAGCCTTGTCTTTTCCTCTATATAATTTCGTTGGTACATGTGCCATGGGTTCCGTGGTAGATTCCCGTCTGAGGGTAAAAGGGGTTCAAAGATTAAGGGTCGCTGACGCAAGTGTTATACCAACATTTACTGATCCTAATATTATGGGACCAATAGTAATGATTGCTGAAAAGGTATCAGATATGATTAAAGAAGACAATAAATGTTAAACGTTGACAATTCTGTTTTAAGTTTATTGTTATTTACTATTTATTGAAAATGATAAAGTACAATAAAGCAATACAAAAAAATAATGCCTAATGTTTAAAGCCGTGTGGTTTCCGGCTCAGAATAGACCACCCCGTTTCTACCCATGGGTGTCGTAAAAGGCGACTAAGGGACATATGGCTGATGGGTGGGCAGCAGCGTCTATTAGCCCAAGGTTAACATCTTACTGCGATCACCAATCCGTCTGCCAAGCGTGGTGATTATGGCAATATCCCTCAACGATCCTGGCTTGCCAAGGTCTGATAAGAGGAGGCCCATGTCCAGCAGTGGACGCAAACGGGCTGTTGATGATGATGATGATGATGAATGTTTAAAGACATTGTATAGTATAAGTATCAGTATTGTACCCGTGCGAATCCGCGGCGGGTCGCTAGTAATTCCATAAAGTGAAAACATTTTTTTCCTACAATTTAAAGACACTATTGACTAAACATTTCCAATCAGTCACCATCATCAGACCTGAAGAGGGATGATTGGTGGTGATTCTCCAGGGAAAATGAAGCTCTTTACCGGGCATGCTCGGCGGCGGATGGCGTATTGTTAGTGCTCAGAAACTTGCATATGTTCTACTTGACTTGTAAATTTGCACACTGGTTACAAGCTCCCTCGAAGGAGTTGAAAAACCGCAGTATTACGTAAAGGTAAACACTGCTGCCCGTTGCTATTTTCTGGCGTCCTATAATAATTTACTTTTATATGCACCGGTAACTGTAAAGTTGTGTGGAATCCGGTTGTCATGTTATAGGCATGTGTTAAGGAGAAATGAGGAAAATATCGTGAGGAAATGTTTGAGTATGAATGTCGATGGCTATAAGAGAAGGGGAAGACCAAAGAAAGGATGGATGGAAATCTTTGTAAAAGATAATATGGTTAGAATGGGGGTGACGGTCATGATGGCGGCTAATAGAGGAGTATGGAAGAAAAAGACATGTTGCGCCGACCCCAAATAAATTGGGATTAGGGCAAGAGCATTATGATATTATGTATATTTCACCATAATCTCGCTACGGACCTTCAAAAAACAGAAAGAGGCTTGTTTAATAATATTAATCTAAATTACGACAAAAAATAATCAATTGGGTCCGTCAGGTGGATAATCAAAAAACACTTTTTTTACATATTTTTTTATAATATAGCAAAAATACAGAGCAACAAAGCACCTAGGGCGTGTGACGTTACTCCTAAGAAAATTGTACCTAGAAGTACGCCAAATTAAATTTAAATCTTTGTTAACGACGAAAAGAAAAACCTGTCCAATATTTCTGTTTATCTAACTGATGGATCAATATGATTTTTTAATCGTCAACTCTATTATAGGATGTTAACCGATGATTATCCCCATATATATGTTACGGCTAATAGCCGAAATGCGGCTATACCTAGTTTGAGCCGGCTACAACTAGGTGCAGTCGGCCACATGCGTTTATAAGTCCCTGTTCGACTCCATTGGTTTAGGTTTAGGTTATTTTTTTTTTTAACCACCCCAGCACCTTTTTGTCCCTTCCATAGGTATTGTTTAATTTAGAGCTAACTTAGAGGAACTTAAAGGAACTTATTAAGGTTGACCTAAGTTTAACCGCAAGTAGTCGGCTGCACCTAGTTGTAGCCGGCTAAAACTAGGTGTAGCCGCACTTCGGCTATTAGCCGTAAAATATACACTAAGACCCAGACACAATAAAAGTCGTTTTTATTTCAAACGGAAAAAGATTGGTTAGGCGTTGTCGGCGAGATACCAAGCTTGCTATAAACCACAGCCAGCCCCGTAAATGCGGCAACTCAATGTTGTAATGTGTAAGACACTGTTCCGATGGTATGTAACCCCCGATGTCCTTTGGTCTGGTATTGAAACTGGCATATTACTTCGATTATAACTAACATTTAATAAAACTTTCCACACGTATTCCCCGCACAGAGCATAATGGGGTCGGGTACCGATTTCAGTGTACTATTTCTTACCGCATTTGTCATGTACGACGGTGCTATCGAGCCGAGGGCGCAAGAACAATAATTTTCAATTTCAAAAAATTTCAATACTGTATAAGTTCATGTTATACAGTTGAACCTAGTTAAGTGGGACCTAGATAAGTGAGAAACCTCTATTATTGAGAACTACAATGAGATCCCGGCACTTTTTCATCGAATAACCTCTGTTAATGAAACTTCTCGAACCTGGTTAAATGATATTTGATTTCTAGGATTTTTCGATCCTCTATAATTGGGACTCTGGAGCTCAATTCTCTTTATAAATGAGACAATCTATTAGGTTGGGACAGGTTTGGACACGATTGTTTACAATTGAATTTCTTTTGCACATGCTTTGTTTGTCAGTACTATCTCAAATTTTGACCTCTGAAAATGAGACAATAAAATTTTAAACCTGTCTAATTTGAAAACTGGATAAATAAAAACCTCTTAAAATTGTATCCTTAGTCTCTTAAGATCCCAATTAACCAGGTTTCACTGTATTTTTTAGTTGGTTTTAAATAAATCGACGAATAAGTCATGATATAAAAAAAAAAAATAATAACTATTATATTTTGCACATGTTCCTTGTTCACTTATAGACAAATAATGAAAAATGAAAACGTTTATTGATAATGTAGACGAATCGATCGTACTTATTATAAGTCAAATACAATGATAATGAAAAAATAAAACAATCTTAACTAATAAATTAGTTTACATTTCAACAATAATGTTATTAAATAAAATTTATTAATATTTTTATGGCATGTTCGTAATTAATCGCTATTATAAAATATAATTTAGATCAACCAGCGCGGGCTAGGATCGGGTCTGAAGCATAGAACGCGTCCCGAGCCTCGCCTTGCGAGGACGACCGGACCCTATCCTAGCTTCCTACGAGTACGAAGAGAGAAGAAAGACTATAAGAAACTCCGAGATCATTCTTTTTGTCATCTTTTAAAGTCTTTGATTTATAATTTTATACATTGTTCAAACATTTTTAGTGTCTATGTTAGTGATTCCCATACATCGATATGTAGGCACTCATACCAGGAAAGTGTGAAGACAACAATGATAATTTCAAGTAGGTATCGAGTACAGGGAGCGCTCCCCCAGATTTACATTATAGAAACATGCCTACAATCTGATCAGTTGTATGTTGTGTGTATAAATGTTTTATTTTAGTTACAATATGCACGTGTTTAATAGAACTGTACAATGGAAAACCAAAAATAGAATTGTTACATTGAAATTACTGCTTTGTTGAAAAGGTAAGTATGAATATAAATTGAAACATACTGATTATTAACTACTCCGCTTGCATGTTTATTTTTACTTGAAACGGGAATCTTTCATTTTCCGCAATACAAAGTATTCTATGTGCTATTCCGGTTTTTGGTCACAACAATTTATATTAATGAATAAAATACAATAAAAGTACGAAATTTAAAATGTAAACTACTACTATTCTATATTTAATTTAAAAATAAAACGTGCAAAAACACAATCACCAGCCGAAGACCCTAAGGCACATGCACGTTTTATTTTTCCTTCCTGCATGTGCATAATTTTTGCGGGCGGGAGGGCGGTGCAAAAATACCTTTACAGCTTACAGACACATTTTTAGCGGAACTAACACTAAATATTTTGTATTTTTAAATTATATTAATATGGATTTCGGCAAAGTAACGCCTGATTCTATTAATTCTATATCTATACTGTTCTATATCTATACTGTGATGTTGGATGCTTAGCAAGGTTGCCAGAATGCTGGCAGCGTTCTGCATACCAATGTTTTTTGTTTGTACCTCAGGTGTGAACGAACATTGACTTTGTTGACTTTTGCTTCTTCACTGGGAATAACGACGATCAGAAGAAGAACCAAGAAGCCCGCGAACTGTGAAGTACAGCGACAATTTTACTTAAGAATTAAGGGAAGTCCCTTAAGTTTTAAGTCATCATTCCGCCTGCGCAGATTGCTTAGTTTGTAGTTTTTAAACCATTTATTAAGGCTGGAGCTCTGCTCGCCTTATGCCCGATGAAGTAGCAAGGGCGATGACATTGTTAGTCAAGGGCATTGAAAGTTTCATTGTAAACTAACCCTAATTCAGGGTTGGTTCTATACCAGGATTTAATCAAAATATGTGCCAAATTTCAACTGTATTACTTAAATTCATCCATCCATGCGTACATGCAAACATTTGGATCTATAATATCATTATATTATGTAGTATTGATTAGTTAGTAGTAACGACATAAAGGATACATTATTTACTTATCGGTGGTATAAACGGCTGGTCCTCTATTGAACAATACAATTTACTGTTTCCACAACACATGTTAACACATGTACGCACTTAATTATATTAATTTATATTTCCAATGTAACTTTAGGTAAGTTATTTACAAAATATTAATTCTGTGTTTGTCTCGTGTGAAAGTTACATAATAATATTTTTATAAAAGATTACTAGCCAAGTTTTGCGGTCTAATAGTATTCTTGTTAACCCCTCGTTACTATGCTAAAATGCTGGTGTTAAAAGTCAGTTCACGATAGTAGTACAATGGGTAGGGATCGAAACGGCGCGGTGACCACAAGATCACAAGTCCTACGTCCCTAGGCCATTGGGCTTTTTATGGGCAATACTTTAGATTTCATTTATTAAATTATGGTGTGTTTGTTTATTTTGGTGTCGAAATATTGTTAATTTGGGGACAGCTAGCCAAAATAAATTTATAAACGGCGAGATGAAGCGGCTCTAGTTAATGCGGCAAGTTCCCCGAGTGCTGCTATTTATTTTTGGCAGTTAAGCATTGCCATTTATCGGGGCAATACTGCTAGCATTGGGGGAACATTGCCTAGTAGGATTAGTATTTTATAATTTAGTTGCAATTTTAAAATAACTATCTTTACATACCCCCCACAAAAACGCTACCCATATGTTTATTTAGAAATATTAAATGCATCAGCTGTATGTAGGTTTTTGCCACAAAAACCTACATACAGCAGCGGTTGGTCATAAAGCTTTTGCAACTTCACCGGGTTTAAAAAGTTGGTGCTTTCATTTCGATTGAAGGCAATTGCTGGTGGGGGAGTATTGTGAAATGATGAAATTTTATCAGAGTCTTGTACAACTGTCGATCTCGGACTTTGAAGTAGATGGAATGCTGGGGTTTGAAAATTGAAAACGTTTATTGATAATGTAGACAAATCGATTATAAGTCAAATACAATGAAATCCAAGAAAAACAAATCTTGACTAATCAATTAGTTTAAATGTCAACGATAATATTATGTTGTATAGAATTTACCAAACAATTAGTAAATTAATTCGCGATTTTTACTTAAATCTGACATAAGACACGTTTTTTTATTTCACGCCTGACATTGGCATATTTGTCGTCACCCGTCACATTGCCATTCAAAAAAAGAAGAAGAAGAAGAATTTACCAATTTTGTTATGGCATGTGACGGTCTCGTATTATAAATATAAATAAAATAAACCAGTGCGGGCTGGGATCGGGCCTGAAGCGTAGAACTCGTCGCGAGCCTCGCCTCGCGAGGACGACCAGACCCTATCCTAGCTTCCTACAAGTCTTTCTCTAGACTCGTAGGAAACTCCGACCGTCCGTCGACCAACGGTGTGCAACCCAAAAATGTTGTTTATAAGCATAACTTCTTTTCTATGCAGTTGAAAGATTTTGGAAGTCTACGATAAAGTTATGAATACAAATCTTCGAGTGACAATTGAAATGACAGATTTAGCAGCACCAAATATGTGAAGGCATTTTAGGTCTTTACATGCATTGTAATAATTTTCTTTATTGCTATCTTTCAGCGACTGGTAAACGACAATGTTAGTAACCGCGAGATCAGCGATATCTTCTATAAAGGCTACTCAGGCAGCTTTGCAGGTCCTGTCGAATCTACAACTTACTTCATACCTGTTCCCACCTGCAGCTCACGTTTCTGGTACCTACCTTTTGGATTGTTTTAATCTGCTCAGTATACTGTTGTGTTGTGAAGTATATATTGGCGTAAGCCTTGAGTGGTTTTTCTATAGTCAGTGCGGTTAGCAGCTGGAGTGATAATTGCAGTTTCAGTGTAATAGATGATGTTATGGCTACTGATACCAAGTTTAACTAGTATAATTATATATTTTTAAAATGAAATGAATAAGACACAGTTAAAAATATATCAATTAATACCCAGGTATTGATTGATATATTTCACAAGTGTCAGTATTTTTGCAGTGGATACAACATATAAGAAAAGTATGATTTTTAATTTCCTGAATTTCCTAAACAAACAAACCTAGCGAGGTAATTACGTATGTCTATCGATGAATCCAACAATAATCGATCGCTTAGTGTCACTTGCTCGTTGTCCTATACGCATTTCTTATGAACAACTTGTTATGTTGTGAAAACGAAAAACTCGTTGGACGGTGCGTAGATGTCAAACCGGATTCCTGGTTAATAACCAACATATCGGTAATCTTTACAATATGATATCAGAATATTTCAAAAGAACATTATTATTTTCGCTTTCACAAAATTTAAAAACAAATATTATATAGAGACATATAATATGTATATTATTATAGAATACACATCTGCGATGTACATATTAGGTCTTTACCTATGAAATTGCCGTTCTGCAGTACTGGCCATTTCAAATCAAAATACTTTTTGTTTGGCTAAGAATTCTAATTGCAAATTAATTTTATTTTAAAAACATAATTTTTTTTTTCCAAATGTAGTCATTTGTTTATTGATAAGTGTTACATTTTCATCGCATTTCAATCTTTTTCGTCATCATGGATACGTTAAAAATTCGAGTAATTATGGAATATGAGTACCGTCGTGGCAGCAACGCGGCACAAGCGGCACGCAACATCAACGACGTTTACGGAGCTAACACTACTAACCAACGCACCACCTGTTATTGCTCGCTTCCGTTCTGGAAATTTCGACCTGAAAAATGAACCTCGCGGTCGTCCGAAGACTTTGGTCGACAATGACGAATTAAAGGCGATCGTGGACGCTGATGATACACAATCTACGGCTGAATTAGCAGCAGCTTTCGACGTTAGCGTCAAAACAATATTGGTCCATTTGCGTCAAATTGGCAAGGTAAAAAAGCTTGACAAATGGGTGCCCCACGAACTCAATGATCGCCAGCGCAAAGTACGCGTCGAGACGTGCCTTGCACTGCTCAACAGACACACAAATGAAGGAATTTTGAACCGCATTGTTACCTGCGATGAAAAAGAACTGGGATTGGAAGCTCTCCGTCATCCGCCCTACTCACGAGACCTTGCGCCTACAGACTACTACTTTTTCCAGAATTTGGATAACTTCTTGGCGGGAAAAAAAATCAATACCCGAGAGGCAGTACAAAATGCCTTTGAAGAATATGTTGCCTCCCGTCCGGCTGATTTTTTTTAAAAAGGGCATCAATAAACTGCCCCTGCGTTGGCAAAGATGCATTGATTGCATGGGTCATTACTTCGATTAATAGGTACAAATAAAAAATACATGAAAAAAAATCTTTTAAATTTTTTCATACAAAACGGCAATTTCATAGGTTAAGACCTATTATTAGGTATAGTGCTCAACTAGGGTAGTCAGTGAATAGAGATTGCACTTCTATTTGACACACAATTTTTCAATAATAAATAGGATATAAGGTACCTATATACAACGTATTAATTAAATAACGCAAAACCTCTTGGGTGGTGATTGCGCTCATGAATATGAACAACTTTATTCAAAATCAGCTGTTCCATACAAATTGTCAATATCTACTCGACCAAAATTTATGAAAAAATTGTTTTTTTTTTCGAGTTACAAAGTTGGTCTCATATTAAAAGTTGTTTATATCCATGATCACAATCACCGCCTAAGAGGTTTTGCGTTATTTAATTAACACGTTGTATGCTGGACATATTATAGTGTCCAACTAGGGTTGTTCCTTAGCTTACTAACAATATTACTATGTTCCAAGATGGAGCGGTGTACGACTACATAATTGTGGGTGCCGGTACAGCTGGGTGTTTGATCGCAAACCGACTGTCTGAAGACGCTAATACTTCAGTGCTACTCATTGAAGCTGGTGATGATCCGCCGATTGAGTCCAATGTAAGTGCCTTTATTTATTCTTCCCATATCTATTACAAGGATTTGATAATAGATTTTTTTTATGGAAAGTGTTCGAATTCTTCTCCGGTCTGATTAGTTTAGAGACTTTTTCCATGTCACAGAAAGTTGTTCAGATTGTTATAATATTATTTATTATAATAGTATATCAGGAAATAGGTAACAGCATTTACCTCTGTAGGTACTACACGATAATAACATTATGGTAACCAACCTGGCTAACAAGCGCTGTCACCACGACTACATCCCCATTGGGGGTGTTTTATGTCCAGCTGCGGTCTTGATACAGGCTGATAATGAAAATTATGTTACCTGGGTGAAACTTTGGCTAGCATGGGAGAGTTAGAATTTCACATTAAACAGTCTACATTTTGCTGCAGTTTAGTTTAGTAATCCGAAAGAATTTCTGAAGAGATTGCTTTCTTATTCTCTGTATCAAATCTCATATTATTAATTATCTTATAAAATATTTAATATTTTTAGATCCCTGGTCTGATGATCTACCTGAAAGAAAGCAACGCATCATGGAATTTGAGACCGGAATATGAAGACTCAACTTATGCACAATACCATAGAAGAGCTCAAGACGATCTAGTCCAAGGAAAAGGTCTTGGTGGAACCAGTTTATCAAATTTCCTCATTTATTCGGAAGGAAAACAACGTGATTATGATCATTGGGCAAACATCGTCAGTGACAATACATGGTCGTGGAGCAATATTTTACCTTACCTAAAGAAAAGCCAAAGATTATCTGATGCCACCATAAGAAATTCTCCTGATGGAAAATTTTACGGGAACAATGGTAATATTGGACTATCTGTTTATCACACAAATACCACCGATGCCTTCATCAATGCTTTTAAGGAGAAAGGAAACAAATACGTTACTAGTCTTAATGGTGAAGTATCTATAGGTTGTTCCGAAGGGATGTTTAACATTGATAATAACATACGTCAGTCTACCGCAATAACTTACCTCTCTATCATCAAAGATCGTCCAAATCTCTTTATTTTAAAGAACTCTATAGTAACCAGAATCCTCTTTAATTCTACAAAAACTGCTATAGGTGTTAAAGCTTACATTTCGGATGACAACATTGTGAGAATCAAAGCTAGGAAGGAAGTTATAGTATCAGCTGGTACATTTAACTCTGCCAAATTGCTGTTACTATCAGGAATTGGACCAAAACCCCATCTAGATCATCACAATATTGCTACGCTTTCAGACTTGCCTGTTGGTCAAAACTTGTTTACTGATACAGCAGCCATTGTCGTATTGAATATGACTAAAATGGTTACGCCATACAAACCTTGGAATCCTTATAAATATCCTGCAGAGCTTATAGAAGAATTGTCGTCTGATATTCCTTATTATCACACAATGAATTTCATTAATCAACCTAAGGGCCTAATGAGTTATTGCACTTTCACTTATAATTACAATGAGGATATATGTAATAACTTGTTAAAAACGCAAACTAATACTATTATGCTGTTCTCCATTATAATTATAAAAAACATTAAGACTAGAGGTCAAGTTCTTCTTAGAAGCAATAGTTTCAAAGATCCTCCTTTGATTTACTTAAATAACACACCAAGCGATCTCGAACAGCGCGCAGAAATTGCCAAAAATTTTGTCAAAGTAGGAGACACTAAGCAATTTAAGCGTCTAGGTGCAAAAATCAAGGATCCATTATTAAAAAACTGTGCAAATATGGATAAACAATCTATCGAATATTGGAAATGCTACATGAAAGCCATGTCTTTTCCCTTCTATGACTATTCTGGTACGTGTGCCATGGGTTCCGTGGTAGATTCCCGTCTGAGGGTTAAAGGGGTTCAAAGATTAAGGGTCGCTGACGCAAGTGTGATACCAACATTTACTGATGCTAATATATTGGGACCAGTTGTAATGATTGCTGAAAAGGTATCAGATATGATTAAAGATGACAACAAACACTGATGAAAAAAAAAAACAAATTTATTAATAAAAATTATAGTAATATTTCTTTTTTGTTCTTGACTTATACCAAGTTGTTGTAAATCAAGTATAGAAAATAATATCAATAATATATTTATAAGTATTCCGTCCCTAAAAATGACAAAAGGGTACCCTCTATCCCAAAGGAAATACAGACATACAGCGGAGTTATCTTATGATAATATATTATGTATATATGTCTGTCAAATCGCTGTATGTCTGTCTATCAAACTAAAACCTTTAAAGACTACATACATTGTACATTGCCATAGAATCATGGATAATAGGTAAAAACGGGACCCTATTACTAAGACTTCGCTGACTGTCTTTCTGTCACCAGGCTGTATCTCAATAACCGCGATAGCTGGAAAATTTTACAAATTATGTATGTATTTCTGTTGCCGCTATAGCAATATATACTAAAAACAAAATAAATAAATATTTCAGGGGGGCTCCCATACAACAAACTTTTTTTACCCTTTTTTGCACGGTATCAATAATGGCAATAGGTAGGCACTTGAAAATGGTACGGAACCCTTCGTGCGCGAGTCCGACTCGCAGTTGGCCGGTTTTTTTTATATAATTCTTTATGTCAATATATAAGTATTTTATTATCTTTTTTATCTCTATTCTAAACTAAGAAGAGGTGTTTTTTTGCAAGGACGTTGTAAAAAATAAATTAGAATCCTAAAAAATATATAAAAAGGTTTAATAATTATGAAGAAAATTTACAACAATTAATTTTAAAATATATAGATATATATATTAACAGTAATTCATGAATCTAATACAGTTTATAGGACTCTGCCCACTATCCCGTAGCTTAACATGACCGTGCTAGGAACGTAACAACCGAAAAAATATTCTTTGTAATGAAAAGTATGAGACTATGCCCACTAGTCCGTTCCGTCACCGACCGACACCGTCGCGTACCATGAACGGACCGTCAAGAATTGTCGGCGAGAATATTTTGCCGGTGGCGAAACGCTCCGTGCATGGCACGCGACGTTGCCACACCGGTGCGCAGGCGGGTTATAACCGCGTACAGATACCGGCACGGTTCTTGAGCGCTCGGCGCAAGAGCGAGGATCGCTTTGCGCATCGTACACTTATGACAAAATAAAACGCACACCCATTTATTATTTATTTTTTCTAAGTTTCTAAGCACTAGAATGATACGGAGATGATATGCGCTCCGGTCACCCCACGGCTTTGATACGTAATTGATACGCTCTAGTGGGCATAGTAGAGCGTATCGGATTACTTTCTGTGCCCGACAAGTTCCCAGCACGGTCATGGTATGCTACGGGATAGTGGGCAGAGTCCTTAATACCTACCCGCATATAATACTGTGTACATCGTATAATAATTGTTGTACTAATTATGAAATGTTAAAGCGAGAGCCCTGGCACTCATCACACAAGTTTAATTATAACGATTGCATTTTCGAATCATTTGCTGTTTCGTCCCACTAACGTTTCGTCCCATAGTAGTTTTCTACGATTACTCTCACTCTAAGGACAAAAGGGTAGAGGGACAAAACAGGGAATGAGTCACAATTTTAATCGTATTTATATCTGCGAGGTCATGAGTGTCGCTAGGTAAGTAACATATAAAACTAGGCAATAAATAGATAAGACAAACGTGTATTCCCAGAATCAATAACTGTTGAGAGCCCCTTTATAGAAGTAGGTGACGAACACAAGTCCTATAAGTGGATACTCGTGAGTTTTAATATAACATTACTTTCATCACTGGCCGCACCACGTGATTTTTATAATCATCAGCTCTAGGAATTGTTTAAAATTCGTAATAATCAGAGAATGAGATCAGAGGTATGATACTTAGAAGCTTTATACAATTTCTAAATCTAATTTTATGTCAATTAAATGAATAATTAATAAAGTTAGTAAACTGAGATTTCAAAATAATTATAACCTAAACCTAATGGGTACCGATAGGTTTATTTTTTAAGGCCCTTTGCCCACGGCGACTTATTTTTGTAAATGTGCTACAGCAACGCTACTAACGCGCTTTCGTCGCTACAGAAGCGATGGAAACACGGTAAAGCATCGCCACTGTAGCGATGGAAACGCGCGAACGTGTCGGACGACATCAGAACCGAGCATCAGAAGACCTTATCGCGACCTTATCGCGTTTACATCGCGTTTGCATCGCGATTAAATCGTGGTTATGTGGGGGAGGGCACAAGACAAACACGATGCAAACGCGCGACGGCATCGCTGCAAAACGTCGACGTGGGTGAGAGGCCTAAGGCCCTTCGCCCACGGCGACTTTTTGCAGTGATGCAGTCGCGCGTTTCGTAAACGCGCAACAGCATCGTGGTTTTGTGGGCGATAGCACACAGCTAATGACCGCATCGCGACTGTATCGATGTAAACGCGCGACATCATCGCTACTGTATCGCTGCAAAAAGTCGCCGTGGGCGAGGGGCCTAAGTACACTTATAAAACCTTAAATATATAGAATAGAATAAGTTTTATTTCTTTCAAAAAGGTACAATTTGGTACAACAAGCAAATTTAAACCTTTGTGAGAGCTGGAGTATATAAGCATATAAAGTACAAAAATAAGTTAAAGATCACTTGAACGCCCATGTGAAAGTCAAAAATCCATTTATTTCGTAATATGTACCATTTTATTAATATGCTTATAAAGTTGGCAGCTGTTCGCCTACAAGCTTCTTCCAGCCAGTGAGGTTACATTTTACTGACTTGTCAATGTCTTTTGAAAATGTCTAGTAAAAGTCAATAATATCTTTTGTTATAAAGACACAATTCAAAAAAAAATTATGTCCTTATGATGCGTTCATTTCTTTTCCTACCACCAGTTCAAAGACGTGGCAACTCTGAGAAGAACTGGCAAGAAACTCAGAGGCATCCTTTTTTAAATAATCAATTTATCATTTATTTTACAATATTGTTAAGCAGCAGTGTCATTCCAGAGCAGTGTCATCATCTGAGGCACAGAGAACTGCCTCACGGTAGAGCTGAAACCACATAAAGCATGCGAGTTCCTCGAGTATCCCAGTCTCAAGGCGGCGGCTGGTATCATTAACTTCTGAGGGAAACGCGGCCTTTTATTAGTAGTTGGGCTACATTGCTCGTGAAATTTTCCCATATTTCATTTACTAGCTTCCCGCGAGCGGTTTCCCGTAGAAACTTCATAATAACATATAGCCTATAGCCAATTAATGACACACGGACAGACGGAGTACATTGTCTGTAATGTCCTACAATTAGCAGCACTCACAGGTTGCATTTGCTAGCTATAGTTACCTAAGTAGTTTTATTCATAGAATAAGAATATTAACCTATTAATTATATATCTTTTTTATTGTGATTTTGACAAGTACAAGTGTATGTAAATACCTAAGTGCTGAATAATTATTTCATTAATATTCGATAAATGGCCTATCTAACAATGAAATAATTTTTCACATCGGATCAATAGATCTTGATATTAGCGCATTCAAGCAAACAAATAAAATCTTCAACAGCCCGTTTCCGTCCACTGCTGAACATGGGCCTCCTCTTAAAATACCTTGGCAAGCCAGGATCGTTGAGGGATATTGCCATAATCACCACGCTTGGCAGACGGATTGGTGATCGCAGTAGGATGTAAACCTTGAGCTAATAGATGCTGCTGCCCATCCATCAGCCATGTGTCCCTTGGTCGCTTTTTACGACACCCATGGGAGGACTTGGGCTGGTCTATTCTAAGCCGGAAACCACACGGCAAATAAAATCTTCAGCTTTATATATTAAGTATATAGATTAAAACCTTGTCCACATTATTATGAATAAAACAAATAAAAATCAGCCAAAATGGTAAGTTACCGATATACATATTTGGTGATTCATTTAGATGTATAAATACTACGTACTTAATACATAAGAAATTCTACTTTCCTAAATGATCCAAGTTCATTCAAAGAAAAAGAAAGATTTTCAGAACACATTCAGTGTGATAACGCTATCTTCTACTGTTTTGCTATAATTATGAAATGGTGTAAGTGACTTTTTATTTCAAGAACGCCCTAAATATTTGCTAAAATAGAATTCTCTGAGTCTTAAAACACCCATAAAAGGAAAGCAATCATTATCATCAGAGGGTATTTGCCATAGTCACCACGCTTGGCAGGCGGGTTGGTGACCGCAGTATTATGTTGAACCACACAAAGAAACGCTGCTGCCCGTTCCTTGACATACGATTATTATAGATGATGTTATAACAATCGGGACCAACACGGCTTAAAATGCTTTCCGAGGCACGGAGGGTAGTCCCTCAACCAACCAGACCCGGAAAGAAATCTTAGAATTTACACAAAGATTTCCTGACAGGTGTGGGAATCGAACCCACGACCTCCGAGATATAAAGTGAGCCAAATACCGCTACGCTTCGGAAGTTGGACGTTGGATAGCAATAGCCAAATATATTGGTCAATGACTGCCGCAAATAACATGTCGATGGCAACCATCGACACTCCTATGGCACATCGACTACATGCCATCAACACTTATTTATTTGAAAAAGACACAAATCACATCCATATTATGAACAAATATGCAAGGTTCACGCAAATAGTTGTCCTGGGTGGAAGTTAAACACCAGCTTTCAAAGGAAACTACCGGTACTAATGAACCACAAGTGACCTTAACGTAGGAACGAAAATTGTAGAGCTTATATCAGATCCAGAGTAAGTAACGAAATGGCAACTGTTGTTCGTTTGTAAAAACTGTCAACTGATGATAATAATAATGATGATCCGACCGCATTTCGGTCAGGGCGACTGCTTCATGTCCCGTGTCTGTCATGTGCTCGCATATGACTTATATACAATCTTCTTTGTGAACGTCCTCGCGCATTGCGGACATGTGAGCACTCCATTAATGATGAAAAACACAATTCATATTACAATCATGGATGAATTTAAGCAATATTTATCCTATCGTGCACAGGCAACGAAGCAAGGTACTGATAAGAGCAGGCCAATGTAATGACGGTGGGTGTCCTAAACAGTCATGAGTTCCTGGGCCCCTCACCAACGGCGAACGGAGGAGTATCCGGGGGGTTTTAGTGGTGATTAGTATGATTAGAAAACCACCGCAATGGATAGTACAAGTCCCACACACCCCTTCACCGACGTGGGAACACCGCAGCGGCGGAGAGGATGTGTAATATCAATGTATTTCCCCCCCAACAAAAAATATGGCTAATGCAATGGTCTAAACACAATTATTGACATAGAAATAGAAATAGTTTATTGTCTCTAAATATACATAAAATTGAATTTCACATAATATAAGTTATGATTACAATCTTACATGTAGGTACTATAATTTTGTTGACCACTAATACCCAAAGTAAGATTTAACTTGTGGTATGGGATAGATAATACTAAACAAAAATAAAATAAGTAATAAAATAACACATTATAAGTTGTTAAAATATTTAATTATTATTTCTTACTAGGTAAGTAAAAGTGAGAAATACAAAGTAAAAAAAAAAAAGTTTTCTATACAGGAACACTTTTCTTAAGCTTGTAAGCTGTGACAGTCAAGCTTTGCGTCCCCACATTTGTGACCGTCCAGTTACCATTCGGGTAAACCCGGGAACTGAACACAACCTCACCATCCCCACAGAAAACCTCGATCGAACTGGTGTCCAGAAAGATTCTTATAGATGTAGTAGTACCAGCATGCTGCCAAACAACTTGTCTGATGTCTTCAGCCCTATTTAACACGATATTACTATTATCTTTATTCCAACTTAAAGAAATGTTTCCACCTCCATTGTTTCCTGTGAAATTAAGTTGAAAGTCTAATGTAAAATCGAGATTTGAAATTATCAGTTCGCCCGTACTTTCTAGCGAGGGGACAACTGCATTTTGTGCCAATGCGCCGTTTAACACCTCACCATCTCTTAACGATGTTATTCCATCAATTGGTTTCATTAAAACACGATTATTTTGTAACGATAGTTGTCTAGGGATTGTCATAGCTCCTGCCCAGCCATCCGCGGCTTCTGGAAAAGAGGTTTCCCACATACCAAACCAAGCCATTAAAATCCTTATTCCATTAACTAAAGTAGTTTGTGTCGCATAAAAGTCATGGCCATAATCCAATTCTTGAAAGTCTACTTCTTGTTTGAATGTTGTATTAGTATAATTGAAAGTACCGATAAGAAATCCTGTCTGATAGAGATTTTTATATCTATCACCTTGTGCTGCCATCCCTTGGGGAGACATCAGAAGTATGAATTTTCCATCCAGCTCGAAAAAGTCAGGACACTCCCACATATATCCCATTGCTGCAGAGGAAGCTCCAATCGTATTCTTATATTCCCAATCGACTAAGTTCGGAGATGTATATAACAGTACCCTGCCGTAACCTTCATCCGTTTTGCTACCAATCACAACATACCAGTTATTCTCGTATTGCCAAACTTTTGGATCGCGAAAATCTTGTGTTTTGTTTGTGGGATAAAGAACTGGGTTTGCCAAATACTTGTGAAACTCTTGGCCGTTATCACTATACGCTAAATATTGAGTCTCTTGATAAGGAGAACTGCTGTTCCCAGTGTCTCCAGTGTACATCAGGATCAGAATATCGTCCCTTACAACTGCACTGCCTGAGTAGCACTGGACTCCATTTTCCGGCGTCAATGCAGTTGACATTTGATCCCAGTTCACTAAGTCCGAGCTTGAAACATGGCCCCAGTGCATTGGTCCCCATTTACTGTCGTATGGATAAAACTGGTAGAAAAGATGATATTTATCTTTGTAGTACACGAATCCGTTGGGGTCGTTCATCCAGCCAACAGGCGGGGTCACATGGTACTGCAGTCTATATCTCGGGTTGATGGTGGCCGTTTTATTTTTGATGTATTCTTCTAATGTTTCCGTTTGAAGTTGACACAAAAGCGCTGTGCCGAAAAGGCAAGAGAATATAATGTATGATAGAAACGCCATGGTGAAGTAGTTTGATTGCTTCCCTGTGTTACTTTAAATAAGCGAGGTTTCAAGTAGTGATAGCAATACGAGTGCCTCTTGTATGAGCTGCATGATTTCCTATGAATATTATAAATATAAAAGTTGGTATGTATGAATTAATGTATGTAGCATCTTCTGAATTAATTGAATTGTGTATTAATTTTTTAAAGATAATAACATAGATTTACTTTCACATATAACTGCGCTATAAAAACGTACAAATTACGGTCCACTGAAGCTTTTCACAAGCATGAGGATTAAACTGCGAGGCAACTGCAGCCAAACCATGATTTGATTAATCATAATCCTATCGATAGGAGAGAAGTTCTGGAACTTTGACTCCAAAAACAACTAAACTGTGGGTTGATCCTACTTATCGCAATTAACGGCTGGATTGGTTTTGGGATAGTCAGAATGAGTCATACTAATCGCGTTTTTTTTTCGATCAATAGATCGAAATGACGAAGTTTATAATTATGACCACCTTCCAACTCATGACAAACAGTATTAAGATTAATACTGTTTGTCATGCGTTGGAAGTTGTCTGTCAAGTTTAATACTGTTTGTCATGAGTTGGGAGTTGTGTGTCAAGTTTAATTCTGATTCTATTCACAGCAAAAACGAAATATATTCAATTTAAAAACAGTTAGACATTGTGAAATACTCTGAAGATTGTGAGTAGAGATAACAAATTGGAAAAAGTCCTGAAACAATTGCTTTAGGAATAACAATTGACCAGCATGTTGGAAAGCTCATGTTAGAAATGTTTGTACAAAAATTAATAAATTTATATATGCACTTCGAAAATTCCAAACTGTGGCTAGCCTAATGGCTAAACGTACCTACTGGTTACTTTAGTTACGTAGAGTCTGTCTTATGGTATGGCTTAGAGCGGTTTCGCACTACGTCCGATCCGAATCCGATCCGAACCCGTGAAAATATTTGTCTAGAAATTTGGAAAGAAATCGGATGGCGGATCTCGAATCTAGTGCGTAAATTATCATAGAAATAGGTCTACGGCTACTACGGACCATATTTTCACGGGTCCGATTATCCGATTCGCATCGGACGTAGTGCGAAACCGCTCTTATTGTTATGGGGTAACTGTACTGATGCCTAAAAAACTTCCATCAGTGAAAGTGCGTCTGTGCGTCTGTCTGATTGTCTGATTCTTTGAACACTTCCGAGTTTACATACTTTTTTTTATTTCTTCTTTCGCAATAAAATTCGTAGTCCAATATCACTCATCAGTATCCGCTAAAGAAAGTATCTACGAAAATCACCACCTAAAAGAAAGTCACAGGGTTTCAAAGTTTGTATGAAGAAATCGAAATATATGCGGATAATACCGCGGGTAACAACTAGACTATACAAATAAATAAAATTGAAGTATAACAGACACTTCGTAACGTAACGTAACGGAAAATAGCAGGTTTTTACTCTAAATTCATAATATGAACTTATAAAAATACAATAATGACAAAAACACAAATTCAATAACAGTTGGATCGATTTTGAGGAGACTTTCACTGGTAGATAGCTTTTTTATAACGTCCAATGGATAGTGCTTTTAATTTGTCTGTCCGTGTGTCCGAGTAATCAGCGTTATCTCCAAATAGGAAGTAAATTCCGATTTATACGGGACTTTTTTTATTTTAAGTCGCTGGCAGCATTTTTTATAAAAGCGGCTGTTACTCAGTTGCTTGGGCGTCGGACTTCGGGTCATAAGTCATATGGTTCATTGCACTACCAACGTGTACTCTCTCGTAATACAATCATTTTAGGTAAGCACGAGGAGGGTTCAACAAGAATATTAGTAGAGTGCAAAAAATCTTTATCGCGTAAAGCGTTCGTGGCGTAACCAATGCCAATGATGCCGTGTACATGCAGTACGAAAATCGATTGCTTCATTTCCTGCCTACGTGTGCGTCCATATTGCAAAGTATCAAACATATGAAACGCGCCTTTGCGTCCATAGTGTAGTGACTTAAGCGGAAGCCTAGCGCAACGGGATCGAGCGAGACAGCGCGCGTAGTTTTCAAATATTCCTACCCGCGCTTCCTGGTCACACTACGGGCCTAATCAGCAAGCGACCTAATGCGCGGCTGGCAAGGGGTAAGAAACCAGTTGGATCTGGTCGCTCGGCGTTCGCGCGGTTTTATATCGTTTGTTTTAAAATTGCAGTAAATACTTAACTGTTTAAAAGTGCAATTTAATTTAAACCACCTATATGGCAAATTTAACATCCACATATTATATAGGGTATATCTCGAGGCTTCATAAAATTTTAAAAATCACCAATTTTTTCTGTGTTTTTATTTATTTCGTGATCATCATCTTTAATGTTCAACATCTCCCATCTCAGGACTGCCCAGTAAAATACCAAATCCTCTTCCATAGTATGTAGTACACCTGACATATACATAGTTCCCTATTAGAGCTCGCGCCTCACTGTGGCCATGGCACGCAATCGCCATTATTTTTTAAATTCACTATTCGTTGTATGGGAAAAAAAATATATTTCCATAATTTTAAAAACCAAGTTTTGGATCTTCAATATACAACTCACCACCAAGTTTCGTCACAATCGGTGCAGTAACGGCGGAGTTCGAGGCCGGACGAACGGATGGACAGACGGACGGACATGACGTAACTATAAGGGTTCCTTGTGGACTACGAAACCCTAAAAACGACTCAAAAACCACAATAATCTATTGGCTAAAACACTTCCAGATCTGAAAGTGTTTTAGCCGTAATGACTGTAAAAATCTATAATAAATTACCAAAAGATATTAAAGACGAAAGTGATAACAACAAATTTATTAACAAATTAAAACACTTTTTAATAGCTAAATGCTACTACACAATAAATGAATATTTCGATGACAAATTAATTACAAATTAAAATATTTTAATCTTTTTTTTTCATATCTAATAAAAATAAATCTAATAATTTTCCATCATTAATTCATTACCTATTCAATCACATATATCTACATAATAAATAAATATGAGCCTATTAAAATTAAAAAAAAAATAAAAAAATAATACAAAATTGACAGAAATAAAAATAAATCTAATAATTTTCCATCAGTAATTCATTACCTATTTAATCAAATATATCTACATAATAAATAAATATGAGCCTATATAAATAAATAAAAAAATAATAAAATTGTCATAAATACTCTATAATATAAAATATGTAATCTAAAATAATAAATAATCTAAAATAATACACAATAATTACTTAAACATAATACAGTACAATCTAATATTCTATATTTATATAACCAAAAATCGATAATCTAATGTAATAACTAAATGAGAATAAACCGTCTTCCTCTCTCCTACTGAACTATGTTGCTGTGCCCTGACAGGGTCCATAATTGTTTCAATAATTTTAAACAAACCACCTGTACTTTACATTATGGAATGCAATAAACAATTGAGTATTGAGTATCAAATGTCGCGAATATTAAAAAAGAGAGAATCCCCGAGCACTCTCCATGGTTCGTTGAGCGAGTCTGAGTCTGTTCACAAGGCCTATAGTTAAGCGCCACGTTTCGGACCCATAGGTCATCACTGGCAATACACACTGGTTAAAGACCTTCGTCTTTATGCATTGTATCTTGGACGAAAAGACGCTGCAAAGTATCCCGAAGGCTGCTCACCCGAGTTGGATTCGGTGATTGACCTCCTTCTCGAAGTTGGACCTACCTAATTGGACGTTCCTAGGTATTCATACGCGTCAACAACTTCAAGAACCGTATCTAGTTAAGAGATCACGGTGTACGTCCTACGGCTGAAAATATGAAGTACTTATATATATATATAAATACAATTGCTTGTTTACCAAATAAAATAAAATAAGGGCAATTACAACTATCAAGGCTCAACAATCTACAATACCCAAGAAGATATCAATGTTACGATAATATTGTCATAATGACTCAATAAATGTTTACTATTCGTTATTATTTCTACAATGACGTGATACTCGTAGTGATGCGCGAATGAAGTATGTTTCTTTATTGACACCGCACACATTATCCCATATAATGATTCATACGTGACCAATTTCCATTATTTTAAATCAGAAGGTCAGTACAAAAGCATACAGACCCACATGATGTTAAGTAGTGACAGCAGTCTATTAACGCTTGCTTTCCAACTAATATTAATACCTACCCACGGGTTGCCTAATAAGTGAACTAAAATTACTCCCACGGTTTTAACCGCATTTCACCGTAACATGTTTTGATAGCGTAGGTATATGTATATTTTTATCTATATCACAAACCATATTTTTGCCAAACCTAACCTAATTCATTATGTTTTAGCGTGAAAGAAGTTTTAAATAATAATTAATCCATACACCCTAACCGACTTTCACATTTATAACAGTATAAGGTATACATACAGCTAAGATAAGAGCCACTCGTATTGTTATCACTAATTGCAAACTCAGTTATTTAAACTAGTAACAGGTAAGCAATCACATCATTTCACCATAACGTTCTTATTATACATATTATTCTCCTGTCTTTTCGGCACAGTGCTTTTGTGCCAACTTCAATCGGAAACATTAGAAGAATACATCAAAAATAAAACGGCCACCATCAACCCGAGATATAGACTGTAGTACCATGTGACCCCTCCTGTTGGCTGCATGAACGACCCCAACGGATTCGTGTACTACAAAGATAAATATCATCTTTTCTACCATTTTTATCCATACGACAGTAAATGGGGACCAATGCACTGGGGCCATGTTTCAAGCTCGGACTTAGTGAACTGGGATCAAATGTCGACTGCATTGACGCCGGAAAATTGAGTCCAGTGCTTCTCAGGCAGTGCAGTTGTAAGGGACGATATTCTGATCTTGATGTACACTGGAGACACTGGAAACAACAGTTCTCCATATCAAGAGAAGCAGTACTTAGCGTACAGCGATAACGGCCAAGAGTTTCACAAGTATTTGGCAAACCCAGTTCTTTATCCCATAAACAAAACACATGCTTTTCGCGATCCAAAAGTTTGGGAATATCAGAATAACTGGTATGTTGTGATTGGTAGCAAAACGGATGAAGGTTGCGGCAGGGTATTGTTATATACATCTCCGAACTTAATCGATTGGGAATATAAGAACACGATTGGAACTACCTCTGAAGCAACATATATCCCATGTGGGAGTGACCTGACTTTTTCGAGCTGGACGGAAAATTCATACTTCTGATGTCTCCTCAAGGGATGGTAGCACAATATACCCGGCCAGTCGTTGACGAACTCTTTCGCTTCCGGGCGCCGCGCCGAGAGGATGTGTCGCCGCGCTGTACGCTTCAGCTGTTCGTATGACGTCGTGGTACTATTCGTATGTCCACTGCTGAACATGGGCCTCCTCTTTACAGACCTTGGCAAGCCAGGACCATTGAGGGATATTGCCATAATCACCACGCTTGGCAGACGGATTGGTGTTCGCAGTAAGATGTAAACCTTGAGCTAATAGATGCTGCTGCCCATCCATCAGCCATATATCCCTTAGTCGCATTTTACGACAACCATGGGAGGACATGGGGTCGTCTATTCTAAGCCGGAAACCACACGGCAAATTACGTTGTTTCTGTATTAAATAAAATTAAATACTTACACTAACTATTTTTTATTATTTATTCAACATTACAAGTAAAAAAAATTGGGCACATACCTACTATATTAATTTACGCACTACCATCTTACTCGGTTAATTCAGGAGTAAACCTGCAGTGGACCTGTAATTAACCACGATGATGCCATACATTACCCGGTTGAATTTCTTAACACATTGAGGCCTCCCGGTCTCCCAACTCACATATTAAAATTAAAAGTTGGCGCCCCAGTTACGTTGCTGCGTAATTTAAACCCGCCAAAATTATGCAATGGCACCAGGTTACGCGTGAAAACATTGCAACGAAATGTTATCGAGGAAACTATACTGACCGGTTGTTCCCGAGGGGAGTCTGTGTTTATTCCGAAAATCCCTCTAACTCCATCGAACTACCCCTTCGAGTTCAAAAGAGTGCAATTTCCCCTCAAAGTCTGTTTTGCCATGACCATAAACAAATCTCAGGGCCAAACTCTTGATTTAGCAGGGGTAGACTTAAGGGAGAACTGCTTTTCACATGGTCAGTTATACGTGGCTTGCTCCAGAGTAAGCTCACGGAGCAGCCTGGTGATTCTAGCACCTCAAGGTAAAACAAGAAATATTGTTTACCAAGAAATACTGCAATAGGTAGTCACAGTATTTCGTTACTAATACTGGTAGTATTAGTTACATATTATCCACTTCTGGTTGTCTCCTAATTACATATTTTCAAACACGCCTTAAGTTCTGTTAAAACCATAGTACTCTAAAAAAAGTAGTATAGTACCATAGTAGTCTAAAATTTTACAGAGAACTTCGTCCTTACTGCTTTGCTTGGCATATTGTCCATTTGTATATTTAATTCCTCTCTTTTTATCGTAAATGTAGTGGCTACAATGGTGTCAGAGTTGTTGTGCCACTGACTGGGCTTCATTCAATTGAGAGGGCTTTTGTTGCAAGTTGTTCAATGGTACATACAGACATAACATTTTATCTTTTTTTTCGTCCTTGGTGAAATGCATTTACGCATTCCCACCGCCACGGCCGCTGCAGCGTATTCGCGCGCTGGCGATGGCGGTGGGATATGTATCTCCATAGCGTGGTATGGTAACTTATACCACGAGGAGAGGACCCTACATCACTATAACCCCGCGGACACTCCTTCTATCCGCCGTTGGCGGGGGCCGGGCACGCATAAGCAATCCGGCTCCACGACGGCACCCGCGGCCAATATGGCACCGCGGGATCTCCTGTGCCACACTTATAGTGGCCCATTTTCCAAATAATAGGGTCGCCAGGAGTGTAGAGGCGTCCCTACTCCTTATAACTTTTTATCCTGAGGATTTTATTCAAGAACAAAACATATATCGTACTAAATACTTACTAAACTCGAACAGAAATAAATAAATAAAAAATATAATAAAAATCATTTATATTTACGTAAACCTATTATTACAGGCACTTGCAAACAATAATTTATTATTAATCTATGTATAATTTCACATTTATAAATTACCATATTAAGCATTTATTTTTGTTATTGTTTTTAATAATGTTTTAGTCTTAACTTTATTCATCATCAACAGCCCGTTTACGTCCACTGCTGAACATGGACCTCCTCTTAACAGACCTTGGCAAGCCAGGATCGTAGAGGGATATTGCCATAATCACCACGCTTGGCAGACGGATTGGTGATCGCAGTAAGATGTAAACCTTGAGCTACTAGATATTGCTGCGCATCCATCAGCCATATGTCCCTTTATTATTACTTTATTATTCAACTATATAGTGTCCAATAGCTTGTTCTGTCTATATTAAATTATATTATATTAAGAACAATTGTTGTTTTTATTAAAATACACAGTCATGTACTTGTCAAGAAAATTTACAATGCATATTATATTAATTATAAAAAGGTATCATTTTCTTTTAAATAAATAAGTTCTTAAACGTTATTAATTAAAGCATCATCGCTCACATCTGGTTAAAACGCAGCCCTTGAGTACAATGAACGAACAGTTGGTGTGCGGCGTCGCTAGTCAAAAATTAAAGAGGTTGATGATACCTCTCTTTCTTTTGTTCTTTAATTCAAACATTCCGATCCAAATTCAAATAATTAAAGTCCGCATTATTAAGCAAACAACAGAAAATAATTAGCCATAAGTTAAGTCGTTTTTATGTTACGGACATACATATTTAACGATTTCTTGTTTTGTATAAAAATTACTTACTTAATTGGAGAATTACAGTTCTCCAATTGAGGTATTGAATAAAAGGGTAGTTGATCCATATTAAATTACTAGCTTCTGCCCGCGGCTTCGCACGCGTGGCCTACAGGAAACAAAATACAATATTTTTATCCGGAAACTATTATTAAAAGCCCTCTCAATTGAATGAAGCCCAGTCAGTGGCACAACAACTCTGACACCATTGTAGCCACTACATTTACGATAAAAAGAGAGGAATTAAATATACAAATGGACAATATGCCAAGCAAAGCAGTAAGGACGAAGTTCTCTGTAAAATTTTAGACTACTATGGTACTATACTACTTTTTTTAGAGTACTATGGTTTTAACAGAACTTAAGGCGTGTTTGAAAATATGTAATTAGGAGACAACCAGAAGTGGATAATATGTAACTAATACTACCAGTATTAGTAACGAAATACTGTGACTACCTATTGCAGTATTTCTTGGTAAACAATATTTCTTGTTTTACCTTGAGGTGCTAGAATCACCAGGCTGCTCCGTGAGCTTACTCTGGAGCAAGCCACGTATAACTGACCATGTGAAAAGCAGTTCTCCCTTAAGTCTACCCCTGCTAAATCAAGAGTTTGGCCCTGAGATTTGTTTATGGTCATGGCAAAACAGACTTTGAGGGGAAATTGCACTCTTTTGAACTCGAAGGGGTAGTTCGATGGAGTTAGAGGGATTTTCGGAATAAACACAGACTCCCCTCGGGAACAACCGGTCAGTATAGTTTCCTCGATAACATTTCGTTGCAATGTTTTCACGCGTAACCTGGTGCCATTGCATAATTTTGGCGGGTTTAAATTACGCAGCAACGTAACTGGGGCGCCAACTTTTAATTTTAATATGTGAGTTGGGAGACCGGGAGGCCTCAATGTGTTAAGAAATTCAACCGGGTAATGTATGGCATCATCGTGGTTAATTACAGGTCCACTGCAGGTTTACTCCTGAATTAACCGAGTAAGATGGTAGTGCGTAAATTAATATAGTAGGTATGTGCCCAATTTTTTTTACTTGTAATGTTGAATAAATAATAAAAAATAGTTAGTGTAAGTATTTAATTTTATTTAATACAGAAACAACGTAATTTGCCGTGTGGTTTCCGGCTTAGAATAGACGACCCCATGTCCTCCCATGGTTGTCGTAAAATGCGACTAAGGGATATATGGCTGATGGATGGGCAGCAGCATCTATTAGCTCAAGGTTTACATCTTACTGCGAACACCAATCCGTCTGCCAAGCGTGGTGATTATGGCAATATCCCTCAATGGTCCTGGCTTGCCAAGGTCTGTAAAGAGGAGGCCCATGTTCAGCAGTGGACATACGAATAGTACCACGACGTCATACGAACAGCTGAAGCGTACAGCGCGGCGACACATCCTCTCGGCGCGGCGCCCGGAAGCGAAAGAGTTCGTCAACGACTGGCCGGGTATATTGTGCTACCATCCCTTGAGGAGACATCAGAAGTATGAATTTTCCGTCCAGCTCGAAAAAGTCAGGTCACTCCCACATGGGATATATGTTGCTTCAGAGGTAGTTCCAATCGTGTTCTTATATTCCCAATCGATTAAGTTCGGAGATGTATATAACAATACCCTGCCGCAACCTTCATCCGTTTTGCTACCAATCACAACATACCAGTTATTCTGATATTCCCAAACTTTTGGATCGCGAAAAGCATGTGTTTTGTTTATGGGATAAAGAACTGGGTTTGCCAAATACTTGTGAAACTCTTGGCCGTTATCGCTGTACGCTAAGTACTGCTTCTCTTGATATGGAGAACTGTTGTTTCCAGTGTCTCCAGTGTACATCAAGATCAGAATATCGTCCCTTACAACTGCACTGCCTGAGAAGCACTGGACTCAATTTTCCGGCGTCAATGCAGTCGACATTTGATCCCAGTTCACTAAGTCCGAGCTTGAAACATGGCCCCAGTGCATTGGTCCCCATTTACTGTCGTATGGATAAAAATGGTAGAAAAGATGATATTTATCTTTGTAGTACACGAATCCGTTGGGGTCGTTCATGCAGCCAACAGGAGGGGTCACATGGTACTACAGTCTATATCTCGGGTTGATGGTGGCCGTTTTATTTTTGATGTATTCTTCTAATGTTTCCGATTGAAGTTGGCACAAAAGCACTGTGCCGAAAAGACAGGAGAATAATATGTATAATAAGAACGTTATGGTGAAATGATGTGATTGCTTACCTGTTACTAGTTTAAATAACTGAGTTTGCAATTAGTGATAACAATACGAGTGGCTCTTATCTTAGCTGTATGTATACCTTATACTGTTATAAATGTGAAAGTCGGTTAGGGTGTATGGATTAATTATTATTTAAAACTTCTTTCACGCTAAAACATAATGAATTAGGTTAGGTTTGGCAAAAATATGGTTTGTGATATAGATAAAAATATACATATACCTACGCTATCAAAACATGTTACGGTGAAATGCGGTTAAAACCGTGGGAGTAATTTTAGTTCACTTATTAGGCAACCCGTGGGTAGGTATTAATATTAGTTGGAAAGCAAGCGTTAATAGACTGCTGTCACTACTTAACATCATGTGGGTCTGTATGCTTTTGTACTGACCTTCTGATTTAAAATAATGGAAATTGGTCACGTATGAATCATTATATGGGATAATGTGTGCGGTGTCAATAAAGAAACATACTTCATTCGCGCATCACTACGAGTATCACGTCATTGTAGAAATAATAACGAATAGTAAACATTTATTGAGTCATTATGACAATATTATCGTAACATTGATATCTTCTTGGGTATTGTAGATTGTTGAGCCTTGATAGTTGTAATTGCCCTTATTTTATTTTATTTGGTAAACAAGCAATTGTATTTATATATATATAAGTACTTCATATTTTCAGCCGTAGGACGTACACCGTGATCTCTTAACTAGATACGGTTCTTGAAGTTGTTGACGCGTATGAATACCTAGGAACGTCCAATTAGGTAGGTCCAACTTCGAGAAGGAGGTCAATCACCGAATCCAACTCGGGTGAGCAGCCTTCGGGATACTTTGCAGCGTCTTTTCGTCCAAGATACAATGCATAAAGACGAAGGTCTTTAACCAGTGTGTATTGCCAGTGATGACCTATGGGTCCGAAACGTGGCGCTTAACTATAGGCCTTGTGAACAGACTCAGACTCGCTCAACGAACCATGGAGAGTGCTCGGGGATTCTCTCTTTTTTAATATTCGCGACATTTGATACTCAATACTCAATTGTTTATTGCATTCCATAATGTAAAGTACAGGTGGTTTGTTTAAAATTATTGAAACAATTATGGACCCTGTCAGGGCACAGCAACATAGTTCAGTAGGAGAGAGGAAGACGGTTTATTCTCATTTAGTTATTACATTAGATTATCGATTTTTGGTTATATAAATATAGAATATTAGATTGTACTGTATTATGTTTAAGTAATTATTGTGTATTATTTTAGATTATTTATTATTTTAGATTACATACACAATTCAATGTTATATATCCAGATGGAGCGGTGTATGACTACATAATAGTGGGTGCGGGTACAGCTGGCAGCGTGATCGCAAACCGGCTGACAGAAGACGATGCTACCTCAGTACTAATCATTGATGACGGCAATGATATTCCATTAGAATCTAATGTAAGTTTTATTAATTTCCTTCCATATATGGGCTTAGAGCAATTAATAAAAAGGTACATGACACCATCCCTATCTCCACACATACATCAAGTTCATATAGTAGTTAGATTATTTCTATATAAAAAAATACCTCTTAGGCATGTATCTTACAGACACGACGTAAGAAGATTCAAGACTTTTTCATACATCATGTACTGGTCGTGAATTACTCACAAGTGGCGTGGTGCAACCGTCCATGCTTTATCCATACCGGGTCTCTGCTGCAAATTCAGCAGAGACCACGCCACGTCATCGTGTCTCGTCGTTTCTGTATAATTCACGCCTTAGGTATTCCCTTAGTAAAACTGCGCTTTGGAAATAACAAAATTCCAAGTAACTTCATGGTTTTGTAAAATGTTATATGTTAATAATTTAATAGAAAATGACTAATATGTTTTCAGATCCCCAGTATGATGTTGTACTTGAAAGAATCCAGCTCAACGTGGAATTTAAGCCCAGATTATGAAATTATTAATTCCCATCGAGGTCCATACAACAGCTTGACCCAAGGAAAAGGTGTTGGCGGAACCAGTGCAACAAATTTTCTCATTTACTCGGAAGGAAATCAACGTGACTACGATAACTGGGCCAATATAGTCAACGACAGTACTTGGTCAGACAATGTTTTACCGTACCTAAAGAAAAGCCAAAGATTAACAGATCCCATTATTAAAGAGTCTGCCGATAATGTTTTTTTTGGAAAGGATGGTAATATCGGATTGTCAGTGTATCGCTCAAACACAACTGAGACTTTTATCAATGCACTTCAAGAAATGGGGCACACTTACGTTCCTAGCTTTAACCTCAATGGTACTATAGGATGTACTGAAGCCATGTTTAATGTATATGACAAAATCCGTCAAAGTACCGCTATGAGTTACATAACAATAATCAAAGATCGTCCCAATCTACATATTTTAAAGAACACTCGAGTAGCTAAAATAAACTTCGATGCTAACAACAACGCGGAAAGCGTAGAAGCTGACATATCCGATAATAAATATATAACAATTAACGCAAGAAAAGAAGTCATCGTATCAGCGGGAGTATTTAATTCTGCAAAACTGTTGTTATTATCTGGAATCGGACCACTGGAACATTTAAAGAGTCAAAATATTATCACAGTGTCGGACTTGCCTGTTGGTGAAAATTTACATAGTCAAACAGCAACCTTTGTTGTCTATAACATGACTAAAAATATTTGTCCGTATGAATATTGGAATCCTTATTCTTACCCCGCAGCTCTAATAGAAGTTTCTGCCGCTGTTAACAAGTCTAACAACATACCTGATTATCGGGCTCTGAATTTTGTCAATCAACCCGAAGACCTAATGAACTTTTGTTCTTTCACATATAATTTCAATTCTGATATTTGCAATAGCTTGTTGGGCACAGAAAATAACTCACAAATGATGTTTTCCTTGATTGCTATGCAAAACATGAAAACTCGAGGTCACGTTCTTCTGAGAAGTAACAACTACAAAACTCCACCTTTTATTTACTTAAATAATTGTCCTAAAAATCTGGACCTAAGCGCTGCAATAATTCAAGACTTTGTTAAAATAGGAGAAACTGAGCAATTTAAAGCTTTAGGTGCAGAGATCAAGGATCCATTATTGGAAGAATGTGACAAAATGGATATACATTCAAAAAAATATTGGAAATGTTATATGAAAGCCTTGTCTTTTCCTCTATATAATTTCGTTGGTACATGTGCCATGGGTTCCGTGGTAGATTCCCGTCTGAGGGTAAAAGGGGTTCAAAGATTAAGGGTCGCTGACGCAAGTGTTATACCAACATTTACTGATCCTAATATTATGGGACCAATAGTAATGATTGCTGAAAAGGTATCAGATATGATTAAAGAAGACAATAAATGTTAAACGTTGACAATTCTGTTTTAAGTTTATTGTTATTTACTATTTATTGAAAATGATAAAGTACAATAAAGCAATACAAAAAAATAATGCCTAATGTTTAAAGCCGTGTGGTTTCCGGCTCAGAATAGACCACCCCGTTTCTACCCATGGGTGTCGTAAAAGGCGACTAAGGGACATATGGCTGATGGGTGGGCAGCAGCGTCTATTAGCCCAAGGTTAACATCTTACTGCGATCACCAATCCGTCTGCCAAGCGTGGTGATTATGGCAATATCCCTCAACGATCCTGGCTTGCCAAGGTCTGATAAGAGGAGGCCCATGTCCAGCAGTGGACGCAAACGGGCTGTTGATGATGATGATGATGATGAATGTTTAAAGACATTGTATAGTATAAGTATCAGTATTGTACCCGTGCGAATCCGCGGCGGGTCGCTAGTAATTCCATAAAGTGAAAACATTTTTTTCCTACAATTTAAAGACACTATTGACTAAACATTTCCAATCAGTCACCATCATCAGACCTGAAGAGGGATGATTGGTGGTGATTCTCCAGGGAAAATGAAGCTCTTTACCGGGCATGCTCGGCGGCGGATGGCGTATTGTTAGTGCTCAGAAACTTGCATATGTTCTACTTGACTTGTAAATTTGCACACTGGTTACAAGCTCCCTCGAAGGAGTTGAAAAACCGCAGTATTACGTAAAGGTAAACACTGCTGCCCGTTGCTATTTTCTGGCGTCCTATAATAATTTACTTTTATATGCACCGGTAACTGTAAAGTTGTGTGGAATCCGGTTGTCATGTTATAGGCATGTGTTAAGGAGAAATGAGGAAAATATCGTGAGGAAATGTTTGAGTATGAATGTCGATGGCTATAAGAGAAGGGGAAGACCAAAGAAAGGATGGATGGAAATCTTTGTAAAAGATAATATGGTTAGAATGGGGGTGACGGTCATGATGGCGGCTAATAGAGGAGTATGGAAGAAAAAGACATGTTGCGCCGACCCCAAATAAATTGGGATTAGGGCAAGAGCATTATGATATTATGTATATTTCACCATAATCTCGCTACGGACCTTCAAAAAACAGAAAGAGGCTTGTTTAATAATATTAATCTAAATTACGACAAAAAATAATCAATTGGGTCCGTCAGGTGGATAATCAAAAAACACTTTTTTTACATATTTTTTTATAATATAGCAAAAATACAGAGCAACAAAGCACCTAGGGCGTGTGACGTTACTCCTAAGAAAATTGTACCTAGAAGTACGCCAAATTAAATTTAAATCTTTGTTAACGACGAAAAGAAAAACCTGTCCAATATTTCTGTTTATCTAACTGATGGATCAATATGATTTTTTAATCGTCAACTCTATTATAGGATGTTAACCGATGATTATCCCCATATATATGTTACGGCTAATAGCCGAAATGCGGCTATACCTAGTTTGAGCCGGCTACAACTAGGTGCAGTCGGCCACATGCGTTTATAAGTCCCTGTTCGACTCCATTGGTTTAGGTTTAGGTTATTTTTTTTTTTAACCACCCCAGCACCTTTTTGTCCCTTCCATAGGTATTGTTTAATTTAGAGCTAACTTAGAGGAACTTAAAGGAACTTATTAAGGTTGACCTAAGTTTAACCGCAAGTAGTCGGCTGCACCTAGTTGTAGCCGGCTAAAACTAGGTGTAGCCGCACTTCGGCTATTAGCCGTAAAATATACACTAAGACCCAGACACAATAAAAGTCGTTTTTATTTCAAACGGAAAAAGATTGGTTAGGCGTTGTCGGCGAGATACCAAGCTTGCTATAAACCACAGCCAGCCCCGTAAATGCGGCAACTCAATGTTGTAATGTGTAAGACACTGTTCCGATGGTATGTAACCCCCGATGTCCTTTGGTCTGGTATTGAAACTGGCATATTACTTCGATTATAACTAACATTTAATAAAACTTTCCACACGTATTCCCCGCACAGAGCATAATGGGGTCGGGTACCGATTTCAGTGTACTATTTCTTACCGCATTTGTCATGTACGACGGTGCTATCGAGCCGAGGGCGCAAGAACAATAATTTTCAATTTCAAAAAATTTCAATACTGTATAAGTTCATGTTATACAGTTGAACCTAGTTAAGTGGGACCTAGATAAGTGAGAAACCTCTATTATTGAGAACTACAATGAGATCCCGGCACTTTTTCATCGAATAACCTCTGTTAATGAAACTTCTCGAACCTGGTTAAATGATATTTGATTTCTAGGATTTTTCGATCCTCTATAATTGGGACTCTGGAGCTCAATTCTCTTTATAAATGAGACAATCTATTAGGTTGGGACAGGTTTGGACACGATTGTTTACAATTGAATTTCTTTTGCACATGCTTTGTTTGTCAGTACTATCTCAAATTTTGACCTCTGAAAATGAGACAATAAAATTTTAAACCTGTCTAATTTGAAAACTGGATAAATAAAAACCTCTTAAAATTGTATCCTTAGTCTCTTAAGATCCCAATTAACCAGGTTTCACTGTATTTTTTAGTTGGTTTTAAATAAATCGACGAATAAGTCATGATATAAAAAAAAAAAATAATAACTATTATATTTTGCACATGTTCCTTGTTCACTTATAGACAAATAATGAAAAATGAAAACGTTTATTGATAATGTAGACGAATCGATCGTACTTATTATAAGTCAAATACAATGATAATGAAAAAATAAAACAATCTTAACTAATAAATTAGTTTACATTTCAACAATAATGTTATTAAATAAAATTTATTAATATTTTTATGGCATGTTCGTAATTAATCGCTATTATAAAATATAATTTAGATCAACCAGCGCGGGCTAGGATCGGGTCTGAAGCATAGAACGCGTCCCGAGCCTCGCCTTGCGAGGACGACCGGACCCTATCCTAGCTTCCTACGAGTACGAAGAGAGAAGAAAGACTATAAGAAACTCCGAGATCATTCTTTTTGTCATCTTTTAAAGTCTTTGATTTATAATTTTATACATTGTTCAAACATTTTTAGTGTCTATGTTAGTGATTCCCATACATCGATATGTAGGCACTCATACCAGGAAAGTGTGAAGACAACAATGATAATTTCAAGTAGGTATCGAGTACAGGGAGCGCTCCCCCAGATTTACATTATAGAAACATGCCTACAATCTGATCAGTTGTATGTTGTGTGTATAAATGTTTTATTTTAGTTACAATATGCACGTGTTTAATAGAACTGTACAATGGAAAACCAAAAATAGAATTGTTACATTGAAATTACTGCTTTGTTGAAAAGGTAAGTATGAATATAAATTGAAACATACTGATTATTAACTACTCCGCTTGCATGTTTATTTTTACTTGAAACGGGAATCTTTCATTTTCCGCAATACAAAGTATTCTATGTGCTATTCCGGTTTTTGGTCACAACAATTTATATTAATGAATAAAATACAATAAAAGTACGAAATTTAAAATGTAAACTACTACTATTCTATATTTAATTTAAAAATAAAACGTGCAAAAACACAATCACCAGCCGAAGACCCTAAGGCACATGCACGTTTTATTTTTCCTTCCTGCATGTGCATAATTTTTGCGGGCGGGAGGGCGGTGCAAAAATACCTTTACAGCTTACAGACACATTTTTAGCGGAACTAACACTAAATATTTTGTATTTTTAAATTATATTAATATGGATTTCGGCAAAGTAACGCCTGATTCTATTAATTCTATATCTATACTGTTCTATATCTATACTGTGATGTTGGATGCTTAGCAAGGTTGCCAGAATGCTGGCAGCGTTCTGCATACCAATGTTTTTTGTTTGTACCTCAGGTGTGAACGAACATTGACTTTGTTGACTTTTGCTTCTTCACTGGGAATAACGACGATCAGAAGAAGAACCAAGAAGCCCGCGAACTGTGAAGTACAGCGACAATTTTACTTAAGAATTAAGGGAAGTCCCTTAAGTTTTAAGTCATCATTCCGCCTGCGCAGATTGCTTAGTTTGTAGTTTTTAAACCATTTATTAAGGCTGGAGCTCTGCTCGCCTTATGCCCGATGAAGTAGCAAGGGCGATGACATTGTTAGTCAAGGGCATTGAAAGTTTCATTGTAAACTAACCCTAATTCAGGGTTGGTTCTATACCAGGATTTAATCAAAATATGTGCCAAATTTCAACTGTATTACTTAAATTCATCCATCCATGCGTACATGCAAACATTTGGATCTATAATATCATTATATTATGTAGTATTGATTAGTTAGTAGTAACGACATAAAGGATACATTATTTACTTATCGGTGGTATAAACGGCTGGTCCTCTATTGAACAATACAATTTACTGTTTCCACAACACATGTTAACACATGTACGCACTTAATTATATTAATTTATATTTCCAATGTAACTTTAGGTAAGTTATTTACAAAATATTAATTCTGTGTTTGTCTCGTGTGAAAGTTACATAATAATATTTTTATAAAAGATTACTAGCCAAGTTTTGCGGTCTAATAGTATTCTTGTTAACCCCTCGTTACTATGCTAAAATGCTGGTGTTAAAAGTCAGTTCACGATAGTAGTACAATGGGTAGGGATCGAAACGGCGCGGTGACCACAAGATCACAAGTCCTACGTCCCTAGGCCATTGGGCTTTTTATGGGCAATACTTTAGATTTCATTTATTAAATTATGGTGTGTTTGTTTATTTTGGTGTCGAAATATTGTTAATTTGGGGACAGCTAGCCAAAATAAATTTATAAACGGCGAGATGAAGCGGCTCTAGTTAATGCGGCAAGTTCCCCGAGTGCTGCTATTTATTTTTGGCAGTTAAGCATTGCCATTTATCGGGGCAATACTGCTAGCATTGGGGGAACATTGCCTAGTAGGATTAGTATTTTATAATTTAGTTGCAATTTTAAAATAACTATCTTTACATACCCCCCACAAAAACGCTACCCATATGTTTATTTAGAAATATTAAATGCATCAGCTGTATGTAGGTTTTTGCCACAAAAACCTACATACAGCAGCGGTTGGTCATAAAGCTTTTGCAACTTCACCGGGTTTAAAAAGTTGGTGCTTTCATTTCGATTGAAGGCAATTGCTGGTGGGGGAGTATTGTGAAATGATGAAATTTTATCAGAGTCTTGTACAACTGTCGATCTCGGACTTTGAAGTAGATGGAATGCTGGGGTTTGAAAATTGAAAACGTTTATTGATAATGTAGACAAATCGATTATAAGTCAAATACAATGAAATCCAAGAAAAACAAATCTTGACTAATCAATTAGTTTAAATGTCAACGATAATATTATGTTGTATAGAATTTACCAAACAATTAGTAAATTAATTCGCGATTTTTACTTAAATCTGACATAAGACACGTTTTTTTATTTCACGCCTGACATTGGCATATTTGTCGTCACCCGTCACATTGCCATTCAAAAAAAGAAGAAGAAGAAGAATTTACCAATTTTGTTATGGCATGTGACGGTCTCGTATTATAAATATAAATAAAATAAACCAGTGCGGGCTGGGATCGGGCCTGAAGCGTAGAACTCGTCGCGAGCCTCGCCTCGCGAGGACGACCAGACCCTATCCTAGCTTCCTACAAGTCTTTCTCTAGACTCGTAGGAAACTCCGACCGTCCGTCGACCAACGGTGTGCAACCCAAAAATGTTGTTTATAAGCATAACTTCTTTTCTATGCAGTTGAAAGATTTTGGAAGTCTACGATAAAGTTATGAATACAAATCTTCGAGTGACAATTGAAATGACAGATTTAGCAGCACCAAATATGTGAAGGCATTTTAGGTCTTTACATGCATTGTAATAATTTTCTTTATTGCTATCTTTCAGCGACTGGTAAACGACAATGTTAGTAACCGCGAGATCAGCGATATCTTCTATAAAGGCTACTCAGGCAGCTTTGCAGGTCCTGTCGAATCTACAACTTACTTCATACCTGTTCCCACCTGCAGCTCACGTTTCTGGTACCTACCTTTTGGATTGTTTTAATCTGCTCAGTATACTGTTGTGTTGTGAAGTATATATTGGCGTAAGCCTTGAGTGGTTTTTCTATAGTCAGTGCGGTTAGCAGCTGGAGTGATAATTGCAGTTTCAGTGTAATAGATGATGTTATGGCTACTGATACCAAGTTTAACTAGTATAATTATATATTTTTAAAATGAAATGAATAAGACACAGTTAAAAATATATCAATTAATACCCAGGTATTGATTGATATATTTCACAAGTGTCAGTATTTTTGCAGTGGATACAACATATAAGAAAAGTATGATTTTTAATTTCCTGAATTTCCTAAACAAACAAACCTAGCGAGGTAATTACGTATGTCTATCGATGAATCCAACAATAATCGATCGCTTAGTGTCACTTGCTCGTTGTCCTATACGCATTTCTTATGAACAACTTGTTATGTTGTGAAAACGAAAAACTCGTTGGACGGTGCGTAGATGTCAAACCGGATTCCTGGTTAATAACCAACATATCGGTAATCTTTACAATATGATATCAGAATATTTCAAAAGAACATTATTATTTTCGCTTTCACAAAATTTAAAAACAAATATTATATAGAGACATATAATATGTATATTATTATAGAATACACATCTGCGATGTACATATTAGGTCTTTACCTATGAAATTGCCGTTCTGCAGTACTGGCCATTTCAAATCAAAATACTTTTTGTTTGGCTAAGAATTCTAATTGCAAATTAATTTTATTTTAAAAACATAATTTTTTTTTTCCAAATGTAGTCATTTGTTTATTGATAAGTGTTACATTTTCATCGCATTTCAATCTTTTTCGTCATCATGGATACGTTAAAAATTCGAGTAATTATGGAATATGAGTACCGTCGTGGCAGCAACGCGGCACAAGCGGCACGCAACATCAACGACGTTTACGGAGCTAACACTACTAACCAACGCACCACCTGTTATTGCTCGCTTCCGTTCTGGAAATTTCGACCTGAAAAATGAACCTCGCGGTCGTCCGAAGACTTTGGTCGACAATGACGAATTAAAGGCGATCGTGGACGCTGATGATACACAATCTACGGCTGAATTAGCAGCAGCTTTCGACGTTAGCGTCAAAACAATATTGGTCCATTTGCGTCAAATTGGCAAGGTAAAAAAGCTTGACAAATGGGTGCCCCACGAACTCAATGATCGCCAGCGCAAAGTACGCGTCGAGACGTGCCTTGCACTGCTCAACAGACACACAAATGAAGGAATTTTGAACCGCATTGTTACCTGCGATGAAAAAGAACTGGGATTGGAAGCTCTCCGTCATCCGCCCTACTCACGAGACCTTGCGCCTACAGACTACTACTTTTTCCAGAATTTGGATAACTTCTTGGCGGGAAAAAAAATCAATACCCGAGAGGCAGTACAAAATGCCTTTGAAGAATATGTTGCCTCCCGTCCGGCTGATTTTTTTTAAAAAGGGCATCAATAAACTGCCCCTGCGTTGGCAAAGATGCATTGATTGCATGGGTCATTACTTCGATTAATAGGTACAAATAAAAAATACATGAAAAAAAATCTTTTAAATTTTTTCATACAAAACGGCAATTTCATAGGTTAAGACCTATTATTAGGTATAGTGCTCAACTAGGGTTGTCAGTGAATAGAGATTGCACTTCTATTTGACACACAATTTTTCAATAATAAATAGGATATAAGGTACCTATATACAACGTATTAATTAAATAACGCAAAACCTCTTGGGTGGTGATTGCGCTCATGAATATGAACAACTTTATTCAAAATCAGCTGTTCCATACAAATTGTCAATATCTACTCGACCAAAATTTATGAAAAAATTGTTTTTTTTTTCGAGTTACAAAGTTGGTCTCATATTAAAAGTTGTTTATATCCATGATCACAATCACCGCCTAAGAGGTTTTGCGTTATTTAATTAACACGTTGTATGCTGGACATATTATAGTGTCCAACTAGGGTTGTTCCTTAGCTTACTAACAATATTACTATGTTCCAAGATGGAGCGGTGTACGACTACATAATTGTGGGTGCCGGTACAGCTGGGTGTTTGATCGCAAACCGACTGTCTGAAGACGCTAATACTTCAGTGCTACTCATTGAAGCTGGTGATGATCCGCCGATTGAGTCCAATGTAAGTGCCTTTATTTATTCTTCCCATATCTATTACAAGGATTTGATAATAGATTTTTTTTATGGAAAGTGTTCGAATTCTTCTCCGGTCTGATTAGTTTAGAGACTTTTTCCATGTCACAGAAAGTTGTTCAGATTGTTATAATATTATTTATTATAATAGTATATCAGGAAATAGGTAACAGCATTTACCTCTGTAGGTACTACACGATAATAACATTATGGTAACCAACCTGGCTAACAAGCGCTGTCACCACGACTACATCCCCATTGGGGGTGTTTTATGTCCAGCTGCGGTCTTGATACAGGCTGATAATGAAAATTATGTTACCTGGGTGAAACTTTGGCTAGCATGGGAGAGTTAGAATTTCACATTAAACAGTCTACATTTTGCTGCAGTTTAGTTTAGTAATCCGAAAGAATTTCTGAAGAGATTGCTTTCTTATTCTCTGTATCAAATCTCATATTATTAATTATCTTATAAAATATTTAATATTTTTAGATCCCTGGTCTGATGATCTACCTGAAAGAAAGCAACGCATCATGGAATTTGAGACCGGAATATGAAGACTCAACTTATGCACAATACCATAGAAGAGCTCAAGACGATCTAGTCCAAGGAAAAGGTCTTGGTGGAACCAGTTTATCAAATTTCCTCATTTATTCGGAAGGAAAACAACGTGATTATGATCATTGGGCAAACATCGTCAGTGACAATACATGGTCGTGGAGCAATATTTTACCTTACCTAAAGAAAAGCCAAAGATTATCTGATGCCACCATAAGAAATTCTCCTGATGGAAAATTTTACGGGAACAATGGTAATATTGGACTATCTGTTTATCACACAAATACCACCGATGCCTTCATCAATGCTTTTAAGGAGAAAGGAAACAAATACGTTACTAGTCTTAATGGTGAAGTATCTATAGGTTGTTCCGAAGGGATGTTTAACATTGATAATAACATACGTCAGTCTACCGCAATAACTTACCTCTCTATCATCAAAGATCGTCCAAATCTCTTTATTTTAAAGAACTCTATAGTAACCAGAATCCTCTTTAATTCTACAAAAACTGCTATAGGTGTTAAAGCTTACATTTCGGATGACAACATTGTGAGAATCAAAGCTAGGAAGGAAGTTATAGTATCAGCTGGTACATTTAACTCTGCCAAATTGCTGTTACTATCAGGAATTGGACCAAAACCCCATCTAGATCATCACAATATTGCTACGCTTTCAGACTTGCCTGTTGGTCAAAACTTGTTTACTGATACAGCAGCCATTGTCGTATTGAATATGACTAAAATGGTTACGCCATACAAACCTTGGAATCCTTATAAATATCCTGCAGAGCTTATAGAAGAATTGTCGTCTGATATTCCTTATTATCACACAATGAATTTCATTAATCAACCTAAGGGCCTAATGAGTTATTGCACTTTCACTTATAATTACAATGAGGATATATGTAATAACTTGTTAAAAACGCAAACTAATACTATTATGCTGTTCTCCATTATAATTATAAAAAACATTAAGACTAGAGGTCAAGTTCTTCTTAGAAGCAATAGTTTCAAAGATCCTCCTTTGATTTACTTAAATAACACACCAAGCGATCTCGAACAGCGCGCAGAAATTGCCAAAAATTTTGTCAAAGTAGGAGACACTAAGCAATTTAAGCGTCTAGGTGCAAAAATCAAGGATCCATTATTAAAAAACTGTGCAAATATGGATAAACAATCTATCGAATATTGGAAATGCTACATGAAAGCCATGTCTTTTCCCTTCTATGACTATTCTGGTACGTGTGCCATGGGTTCCGTGGTAGATTCCCGTCTGAGGGTTAAAGGGGTTCAAAGATTAAGGGTCGCTGACGCAAGTGTGATACCAACATTTACTGATGCTAATATATTGGGACCAGTTGTAATGATTGCTGAAAAGGTATCAGATATGATTAAAGATGACAACAAACACTGATGAAAAAAAAAAACAAATTTATTAATAAAAATTATAGTAATATTTCTTTTTTGTTCTTGACTTATACCAAGTTGTTGTAAATCAAGTATAGAAAATAATATCAATAATATATTTATAAGTATTCCGTCCCTAAAAATGACAAAAGGGTACCCTCTATCCCAAAGGAAATACAGACATACAGCGGAGTTATCTTATGATAATATATTATGTATATATGTCTGTCAAATCGCTGTATGTCTGTCTATCAAACTAAAACCTTTAAAGACTACATACATTGTACATTGCCATAGAATCATGGATAATAGGTAAAAACGGGACCCTATTACTAAGACTTCGCTGACTGTCTTTCTGTCACCAGGCTGTATCTCAATAACCGCGATAGCTGGAAAATTTTACAAATTATGTATGTATTTCTGTTGCCGCTATAGCAATATATACTAAAAACAAAATAAATAAATATTTCAGGGGGGCTCCCATACAACAAACTTTTTTTTACCCTTTTTTGCACGGTATCAATAATGGCAATAGGTAGGCACTTGAAAATGGTACGGAACCCTTCGTGCGCGAGTCCGACTCGCAGTTGGCCGGTTTTTTTATATAATTCTTTATGTCAATATATAAGTATTTTATTATCTTTTTTATCTCTATTCTAAACTAAGAAGAGGTGTTTTTTTGCAAGGACGTTGTAAAAAATAAATTAGAATCCTAAAAAATATATAAAAAGGTTTAATAATTATGAAGAAAATTTACAACAATTAATTTTAAAATATATAGATATATATATTAACAGTAATTCATGAATCTAATACAGTTTATAGGACTCTGCCCACTATCCCGTAGCTTAACATGACCGTGCTAGGAACGTAACAACCGAAAAAATATTCTTTGTAATGAAAAGTATGAGACTATGCCCACTAGTCCGTTCCGTCACCGACCGACACCGTCGCGTACCATGAACGGACCGTCAAGAATTGTCGGCGAGAATATTTTGCCGGTGGCGAAACGCTCCGTGCATGGCACGCGACGTTGCCACACCGGTGCGCAGGCGGGTTATAACCGCGTACAGATACCGGCACGGTTCTTGAGCGCTCGGCGCAAGAGCGAGGATCGCTTTGCGCATCGTACACTTATGACAAAATAAAACGCACACCCATTTATTATTTATTTTTTCTAAGTTTCTAAGCACTAGAATGATACGGAGATGATATGCGCTCCGGTCACCCCACGGCTTTGATACGTAATTGATACGCTCTAGTGGGCATAGTAGAGCGTATCGGATTACTTTCTGTGCCCGACAAGTTCCCAGCACGGTCATGGTATGCTACGGGATAGTGGGCAGAGTCCTTAATACCTACCCGCATATAATACTGTGTACATCGTATAATAATTGTTGTACTAATTATGAAATGTTAAAGCGAGAGCCCTGGCACTCATCACACAAGTTTAATTATAACGATTGCATTTTCGAATCATTTGCTGTTTCGTCCCACTAACGTTTCGTCCCATAGTAGTTTTCTACGATTACTCTCACTCTAAGGACAAAAGGGTAGAGGGACAAAACAGGGAATGAGTCACAATTTTAATCGTATTTATATCTGCGAGGTCATGAGTGTCGCTAGGTAAGTAACATATAAAACTAGGCAATAAATAGATAAGACAAACGTGTATTCCCAGAATCAATAACTGTTGAGAGCCCCTTTATAGAAGTAGGTGACGAACACAAGTCCTATAAGTGGATACTCGTGAGTTTTAATATAACATTACTTTCATCACTGGCCGCACCACGTGATTTTTATAATCATCAGCTCTAGGAATTGTTTAAAATTCGTAATAATCAGAGAATGAGATCAGAGGTATGATACTTAGAAGCTTTATACAATTTCTAAATCTAATTTTATGTCAATTAAATGAATAATTAATAAAGTTAGTAAACTGAGATTTCAAAATAATTATAACCTAAACCTAATGGGTACCGATAGGTTTATTTTTTAAGGCCCTTTGCCCACGGCGACTTATTTTTGTAAATGTGCTACAGCAACGCTACTAACGCGCTTTCGTCGCTACAGAAGCGATGGAAACACGGTAAAGCATCGCCACTGTAGCGATGGAAACGCGCGAACGTGTCGGACGACATCAGAACCGAGCATCAGAAGACCTTATCGCGACCTTATCGCGTTTACATCGCGTTTGCATCGCGATTAAATCGTGGTTATGTGGGGGAGGGCACAAGACAAACACGATGCAAACGCGCGACGGCATCGCTGCAAAACGTCGACGTGGGTGAGAGGCCTAAGGCCCTTCGCCCACGGCGACTTTTTGCAGTGATGCAGTCGCGCGTTTCGTAAACGCGCAACAGCATCGTGGTTTTGTGGGCGATAGCACACAGCTAATGACCGCATCGCGACTGTATCGATGTAAACGCGCGACATCATCGCTACTGTATCGCTGCAAAAAGTCGCCGTGGGCGAGGGGCCTAAGTACACTTATAAAACCTTAAATATATAGAATAGAATAAGTTTTATTTCTTTCAAAAAGGTACAATTTGGTACAACAAGCAAATTTAAACCTTTGTGAGAGCTGGAGTATATAAGCATATAAAGTACAAAAATAAGTTAAAGATCACTTGAACGCCCATGTGAAAGTCAAAAATCCATTTATTTCGTAATATGTACCATTTTATTAATATGCTTATAAAGTTGGCAGCTGTTCGCCTACAAGCTTCTTCCAGCCAGTGAGGTTACATTTTACTGACTTGTCAATGTCTTTTGAAAATGTCTAGTAAAAGTCAATAATATCTTTTGTTATAAAGACACAATTCAAAAAAAAATTATGTCCTTATGATGCGTTCATTTCTTTTCCTACCACCAGTTCAAAGACGTGGCAACTCTGAGAAGAACTGGCAAGAAACTCAGAGGCATCCTTTTTTAAATAATCAATTTATCATTTATTTTACAATATTGTTAAGCAGCAGTGTCATTCCAGAGCAGTGTCATCATCTGAGGCACAGAGAACTGCCTCACGGTAGAGCTGAAACCACATAAAGCATGCGAGTTCCTCGAGTATCCCAGTCTCAAGGCGGCGGCTGGTATCATTAACTTCTGATGGAAACGCGGCCTTTTATTAGTAGTTGGGCTACATTGCTCGTGAAATTTTCCCATATTTCATTTACTAGCTTCCCGCGAGCGGTTTCCCGTAGAAACTTCATAATAACATATAGCCTATAGCCAATTAATGACACACGGACAGACGGAGTACATTGTCTGTAATGTCCTACAATTAGCAGCACTCACAGGTTGCATTTGCTAGCTATAGTTACCTAAGTAGTTTTATTCATAGAATAAGAATATTAACCTATTAATTATATATCTTTTTTATTGTGATTTTGACAAGTACAAGTGTATGTAAATACCTAAGTGCTGAATAATTATTTCATTAATATTCGATAAATGGCCTATCTAACAATGAAATAATTTTTCACATCGGATCAATAGATCTTGATATTAGCGCATTCAAGCAAACAAATAAAATCTTCAACAGCCCGTTTCCGTCCACTGCTGAACATGGGCCTCCTCTTAAAATACCTTGGCAAGCCAGGATCGTTGAGGGATATTGCCATAATCACCACGCTTGGCAGACGGATTGGTGATCGCAGTAGGATGTAAACCTTGAGCTAATAGATGCTGCTGCCCATCCATCAGCCATGTGTCCCTTGGTCGCTTTTTACGACACCCATGGGAGGACTTGGGCTGGTCTATTCTAAGCCGGAAACCACACGGCAAATAAAATCTTCAGCTTTATATATTAAGTATATAGATTAAAACCTTGTCCACATTATTATGAATAAAACAAATAAAAATCAGCCAAAATGGTAAGTTACCGATATACATATTTGGTGATTCATTTAGATGTATAAATACTACGTACTTAATACATAAGAAATTCTACTTTCCTAAATGATCCAAGTTCATTCAAAGAAAAAGAAAGATTTTCAGAACACATTCAGTGTGATAACGCTATCTTCTACTGTTTTGCTATAATTATGAAATGGTGTAAGTGACTTTTTATTTCAAGAACGCCCTAAATATTTGCTAAAATAGAATTCTCTGAGTCTTAAAACACCCATAAAAGGAAAGCAATCATTATCATCAGAGGGTATTTGCCATAGTCACCACGCTTGGCAGGCGGGTTGGTGACCGCAGTATTATGTTGAACCACACAAAGAAACGCTGCTGCCCGTTCCTTGACATACGATTATTATAGATGATGTTATAACAATCGGGACCAACACGGCTTAAAATGCTTTCCGAGGCACGGAGGGTAGTCCCTCAACCAACCAGACCCGGAAAGAAATCTTAGAATTTACACAAAGATTTCCTGACAGGTGTGGGAATCGAACCCACGACCTCCGAGATATAAAGTGAGCCAAATACCGCTACGCTTCGGAAGTTGGACGTTGGATAGCAATAGCCAAATATATTGGTCAATGACTGCCGCAAATAACATGTCGATGGCAACCATCGACACTCCTATGGCACATCGACTACATGCCATCAACACTTATTTATTTGAAAAAGACACAAATCACATCCATATTATGAACAAATATGCAAGGTTCACGCAAATAGTTGTCCTGGGTGGAAGTTAAACACCAGCTTTCAAAGGAAACTACCGGTACTAATGAACCACAAGTGACCTTAACGTAGGAACGAAAATTGTAGAGCTTATATCAGATCCAGAGTAAGTAACGAAATGGCAACTGTTGTTCGTTTGTAAAAACTGTCAACTGATGATAATAATAATGATGATCCGACCGCATTTCGGTCAGGGCGACTGCTTCATGTCCCGTGTCTGTCATGTGCTCGCATATGACTTATATACAATCTTCTTTGTGAACGTCCTCGCGCATTGCGGACATGTGAGCACTCCATTAATGATGAAAAACACAATTCATATTACAATCATGGATGAATTTAAGCAATATTTATCCTATCGTGCACAGGCAACGAAGCAAGGTACTGATAAGAGCAGGCCAATGTAATGACGGTGGGTGTCCTAAACAGTCATGAGTTCCTGGGCCCCTCACCAACGGCGAACGGAGGAGTATCCGGGGGGTTTTAGTGGTGATTAGTATGATTAGAAAACCACCGCAATGGATAGTACAAGTCCCACACACCCCTTCACCGACGTGGGAACACCGCAGCGGCGGAGAGGATGTGTAATATCAATGTATTTCCCCCCCAACAAAAAATATGGCTAATGCAATGGTCTAAACACAATTATTGACATAGAAATAGAAATAGTTTATTGTCTCTAAATATACATAAAATTGAATTTCACATAATATAAGTTATGATTACAATCTTACATGTAGGTACTATAATTTTGTTGACCACTAATACCCAAAGTAAGATTTAACTTGTGGTATGGGATAGATAATACTAAACAAAAATAAAATAAGTAATAAAATAACACATTATAAGTTGTTAAAATATTTAATTATTATTTCTTACTAGGTAAGTAAAAGTGAGAAATACAAAGTAAAAAAAAAAAAGTTTTCTATACAGGAACACTTTTCTTAAGCTTGTAAGCTGTGACAGTCAAGCTTTGCGTCCCCACATTTGTGACCGTCCAGTTACCATTCGGGTAAACCCGGGAACTGAACACAACCTCACCATCCCCACAGAAAACCTCGATCGAACTGGTGTCCAGAAAGATTCTTATAGATGTAGTAGTACCAGCATGCTGCCAAACAACTTGTCTGATGTCTTCAGCCCTATTTAACACGATATTACTATTATCTTTATTCCAACTTAAAGAAATGTTTCCACCTCCATTGTTTCCTGTGAAATTAAGTTGAAAGTCTAATGTAAAATCGAGATTTGAAATTATCAGTTCGCCCGTACTTTCTAGCGAGGGGACAACTGCATTTTGTGCCAATGCGCCGTTTAACACCTCACCATCTCTTAACGATGTTATTCCATCAATTGGTTTCATTAAAACACGATTATTTTGTAACGATAGTTGTCTAGGGATTGTCATAGCTCCTGCCCAGCCATCCGCGGCTTCTGGAAAAGAGGTTTCCCACATACCAAACCAAGCCATTAAAATCCTTATTCCATTAACTAAAGTAGTTTGTGTCGCATAAAAGTCATGGCCATAATCCAATTCTTGAAAGTCTACTTCTTGTTTGAATGTTGTATTAGTATAATTGAAAGTACCGATAAGAAATCCTGTCTGATAGAGATTTTTATATCTATCACCTTGTGCTGCCATCCCTTGGGGAGACATCAGAAGTATGAATTTTCCATCCAGCTCGAAAAAGTCAGGACACTCCCACATATATCCCATTGCTGCAGAGGAAGCTCCAATCGTATTCTTATATTCCCAATCGACTAAGTTCGGAGATGTATATAACAGTACCCTGCCGTAACCTTCATCCGTTTTGCTACCAATCACAACATACCAGTTATTCTCGTATTGCCAAACTTTTGGATCGCGAAAATCTTGTGTTTTGTTTGTGGGATAAAGAACTGGGTTTGCCAAATACTTGTGAAACTCTTGGCCGTTATCACTATACGCTAAATATTGAGTCTCTTGATAAGGAGAACTGCTGTTCCCAGTGTCTCCAGTGTACATCAGGATCAGAATATCGTCCCTTACAACTGCACTGCCTGAGTAGCACTGGACTCCATTTTCCGGCGTCAATGCAGTTGACATTTGATCCCAGTTCACTAAGTCCGAGCTTGAAACATGGCCCCAGTGCATTGGTCCCCATTTACTGTCGTATGGATAAAACTGGTAGAAAAGATGATATTTATCTTTGTAGTACACGAATCCGTTGGGGTCGTTCATCCAGCCAACAGGCGGGGTCACATGGTACTGCAGTCTATATCTCGGGTTGATGGTGGCCGTTTTATTTTTGATGTATTCTTCTAATGTTTCCGTTTGAAGTTGACACAAAAGCGCTGTGCCGAAAAGGCAAGAGAATATAATGTATGATAGAAACGCCATGGTGAAGTAGTTTGATTGCTTCCCTGTGTTACTTTAAATAAGCGAGGTTTCAAGTAGTGATAGCAATACGAGTGCCTCTTGTATGAGCTGCATGATTTCCTATGAATATTATAAATATAAAAGTTGGTATGTATGAATTAATGTATGTAGCATCTTCTGAATTAATTGAATTGTGTATTAATTTTTTAAAGATAATAACATAGATTTACTTTCACATATAACTGCGCTATAAAAACGTACAAATTACGGTCCACTGAAGCTTTTCACAAGCATGAGGATTAAACTGCGAGGCAACTGCAGCCAAACCATGATTTGATTAATCATAATCCTATCGATAGGAGAGAAGTTCTGGAACTTTGACTCCAAAAACAACTAAACTGTGGGTTGATCCTACTTATCGCAATTAACGGCTGGATTGGTTTTGGGATAGTCAGAATGAGTCATACTAATCGCGTTTTTTTTTCGATCAATAGATCGAAATGACGAAGTTTATAATTATGACCACCTTCCAACTCATGACAAACAGTATTAAGATTAATACTGTTTGTCATGCGTTGGAAGTTGTCTGTCAAGTTTAATACTGTTTGTCATGAGTTGGGAGTTGTGTGTCAAGTTTAATTCTGATTCTATTCACAGCAAAAACGAAATATATTCAATTTAAAAACAGTTAGACATTGTGAAATACTCTGAAGATTGTGAGTAGAGATAACAAATTGGAAAAAGTCCTGAAACAATTGCTTTAGGAATAACAATTGACCAGCATGTTGGAAAGCTCATGTTAGAAATGTTTGTACAAAAATTAATAAATTTATATATGCACTTCGAAAATTCCAAACTGTGGCTAGCCTAATGGCTAAACGTACCTACTGGTTACTTTAGTTACGTAGAGTCTGTCTTATGGTATGGCTTAGAGCGGTTTCGCACTACGTCCGATCCGAATCCGATCCGAACCCGTGAAAATATTTGTCTAGAAATTTGGAAAGAAATCGGATGGCGGATCTCGAATCTAGTGCGTAAATTATCATAGAAATAGGTCTACGGCTACTACGGACCATATTTTCACGGGTCCGATTATCCGATTCGCATCGGACGTAGTGCGAAACCGCTCTTATTGTTATGGGGTAACTGTACTGATGCCTAAAAAACTTCCATCAGTGAAAGTGCGTCTGTGCGTCTGTCTGATTGTCTGATTCTTTGAACACTTCCGAGTTTACATACTTTTTTTTATTTCTTCTTTCGCAATAAAATTCGTAGTCCAATATCACTCATCAGTATCCGCTAAAGAAAGTATCTACGAAAATCACCACCTAAAAGAAAGTCACAGGGTTTCAAAGTTTGTATGAAGAAATCGAAATATATGCGGATAATACCGCGGGTAACAACTAGACTATACAAATAAATAAAATTGAAGTATAACAGACACTTCGTAACGTAACGTAACGGAAAATAGCAGGTTTTTACTCTAAATTCATAATATGAACTTATAAAAATACAATAATGACAAAAACACAAATTCAATAACAGTTGGATCGATTTTGAGGAGACTTTCACTGGTAGATAGCTTTTTTATAACGTCCAATGGATAGTGCTTTTAATTTGTCTGTCCGTGTGTCCGAGTAATCAGCGTTATCTCCAAATAGGAAGTAAATTCCGATTTATACGGGACTTTTTTTATTTTAAGTCGCTGGCAGCATTTTTTATAAAAGCGGCTGTTACTCAGTTGCTTGGGCGTCGGACTTCGGGTCATAAGTCATATGGTTCATTGCACTACCAACGTGTACTCTCTCGTAATACAATCATTTTAGGTAAGCACGAGGAGGGTTCAACAAGAATATTAGTAGAGTGCAAAAAATCTTTATCGCGTAAAGCGTTCGTGGCGTAACCAATGCCAATGATGCCGTGTACATGCAGTACGAAAATCGATTGCTTCATTTCCTGCCTACGTGTGCGTCCATATTGCAAAGTATCAAACATATGAAACGCGCCTTTGCGTCCATAGTGTAGTGACTTAAGCGGAAGCCTAGCGCAACGGGATCGAGCGAGACAGCGCGCGTAGTTTTCAAATATTCCTACCCGCGCTTCCTGGTCACACTACGGGCCTAATCAGCAAGCGACCTAATGCGCGGCTGGCAAGGGGTAAGAAACCAGTTGGATCTGGTCGCTCGGCGTTCGCGCGGTTTTATATCGTTTGTTTTAAAATTGCAGTAAATACTTAACTGTTTAAAAGTGCAATTTAATTTAAACCACCTATATGGCAAATTTAACATCCACATATTATATAGGGTATATCTCGAGGCTTCATAAAATTTTAAAAATCACCAATTTTTTCTGTGTTTTTATTTATTTCGTGATCATCATCTTTAATGTTCAACATCTCCCATCTCAGGACTGCCCAGTAAAATACCAAATCCTCTTCCATAGTATGTAGTACACCTGACATATACATAGTTCCCTATTAGAGCTCGCGCCTCACTGTGGCCATGGCACGCAATCGCCATTATTTTTTAAATTCACTATTCGTTGTATGGGAAAAAAAATATATTTCCATAATTTTAAAAACCAAGTTTTGGATCTTCAATATACAACTCACCACCAAGTTTCGTCACAATCGGTGCAGTAACGGCGGAGTTCGAGGCCGGACGAACGGATGGACAGACGGACGGACATGACGTAACTATAAGGGTTCCTTGTGGACTACGAAACCCTAAAAACGACTCAAAAACCACAATAATCTATTGGCTAAAACACTTCCAGATCTGAAAGTGTTTTAGCCGTAATGACTGTAAAAATCTATAATAAATTACCAAAAGATATTAAAGACGAAAGTGATAACAACAAATTTATTAACAAATTAAAACACTTTTTAATAGCTAAATGCTACTACACAATAAATGAATATTTCGATGACAAATTAATTACAAATTAAAATATTTTAATCTTTTTTTTTCATATCTAATAAAAATAAATCTAATAATTTTCCATCATTAATTCATTACCTATTCAATCACATATATCTACATAATAAATAAATATGAGCCTATTAAAATTAAAAAAAAAATAAAAAAATAATACAAAATTGACAGAAATAAAAATAAATCTAATAATTTTCCATCAGTAATTCATTACCTATTTAATCAAATATATCTACATAATAAATAAATATGAGCCTATATAAATAAATAAAAAAATAATAAAATTGTCATAAATACTCTATAATATAAAATATGTAATCTAAAATAATAAATAATCTAAAATAATACACAATAATTACTTAAACATAATACAGTACAATCTAATATTCTATATTTATATAACCAAAAATCGATAATCTAATGTAATAACTAAATGAGAATAAACCGTCTTCCTCTCTCCTACTGAACTATGTTGCTGTGCCCTGACAGGGTCCATAATTGTTTCAATAATTTTAAACAAACCACCTGTACTTTACATTATGGAATGCAATAAACAATTGAGTATTGAGTATCAAATGTCGCGAATATTAAAAAAGAGAGAATCCCCGAGCACTCTCCATGGTTCGTTGAGCGAGTCTGAGTCTGTTCACAAGGCCTATAGTTAAGCGCCACGTTTCGGACCCATAGGTCATCACTGGCAATACACACTGGTTAAAGACCTTCGTCTTTATGCATTGTATCTTGGACGAAAAGACGCTGCAAAGTATCCCGAAGGCTGCTCACCCGAGTTGGATTCGGTGATTGACCTCCTTCTCGAAGTTGGACCTACCTAATTGGACGTTCCTAGGTATTCATACGCGTCAACAACTTCAAGAACCGTATCTAGTTAAGAGATCACGGTGTACGTCCTACGGCTGAAAATATGAAGTACTTATATATATATAAATACAATTGCTTGTTTACCAAATAAAATAAAATAAGGGCAATTACAACTATCAAGGCTCAACAATCTACAATACCCAAGAAGATATCAATGTTACGATAATATTGTCATAATGACTCAATAAATGTTTACTATTCGTTATTATTTCTACAATGACGTGATACTCGTAGTGATGCGCGAATGAAGTATGTTTCTTTATTGACACCGCACACATTGTCCCATATAATGATTCATACGTGACCAATTTCCATTATTTTAAATCAGAAGGTCAGTACAAAAGCATACAGACCCACATGATGTTAAGTAGTGACAGCAGTCTATTAACGCTTGCTTTCCAACTAATATTAATACCTACCCACGGGTTGCCTAATAAGTGAACTAAAATTACTCCCACGGTTTTAACCGCATTTCACCGTAACATGTTTTGATAGCGTAGGTATATGTATATTTTTATCTATATCACAAACCATATTTTTGCCAAACCTAACCTAATTCATTATGTTTTAGCGTGAAAGAAGTTTTAAATAATAATTAATCCATACACCCTAACCGACTTTCACATTTATAACAGTATAAGGTATACATACAGCTAAGATAAGAGCCACTCGTATTGTTATCACTAATTGCAAACTCAGTTATTTAAACTAGTAACAGGTAAGCAATCACATCATTTCACCATAACGTTCTTATTATACATATTATTCTCCTGTCTTTTCGGCACAGTGCTTTTGTGCCAACTTCAATCGGAAACATTAGAAGAATACATCAAAAATAAAACGGCCACCATCAACCCGAGATATAGACTGTAGTACCATGTGACCCCTCCTGTTGGCTGCATGAACGACCCCAACGGATTCGTGTACTACAAAGATAAATATCATCTTTTCTACCATTTTTATCCATACGACAGTAAATGGGGACCAATGCACTGGGGCCATGTTTCAAGCTCGGACTTAGTGAACTGGGATCAAATGTCGACTGCATTGACGCCGGAAAATTGAGTCCAGTGCTTCTCAGGCAGTGCAGTTGTAAGGGACGATATTCTGATCTTGATGTACACTGGAGACACTGGAAACAACAGTTCTCCATATCAAGAGAAGCAGTACTTAGCGTACAGCGATAACGGCCAAGAGTTTCACAAGTATTTGGCAAACCCAGTTCTTTATCCCATAAACAAAACACATGCTTTTCGCGATCCAAAAGTTTGGGAATATCAGAATAACTGGTATGTTGTGATTGGTAGCAAAACGGATGAAGGTTGCGGCAGGGTATTGTTATATACATCTCCGAACTTAATCGATTGGGAATATAAGAACACGATTGGAACTACCTCTGAAGCAACATATATCCCATGTGGGAGTGACCTGACTTTTTCGAGCTGGACGGAAAATTCATACTTCTGATGTCTCCTCAAGGGATGGTAGCACAATATACCCGGCCAGTCGTTGACGAACTCTTTCGCTTCCGGGCGCCGCGCCGAGAGGATGTGTCGCCGCGCTGTACGCTTCAGCTGTTCGTATGACGTCGTGGTACTATTCGTATGTCCACTGCTGAACATGGGCCTCCTCTTTACAGACCTTGGCAAGCCAGGACCATTGAGGGATATTGCCATAATCACCACGCTTGGCAGACGGATTGGTGTTCGCAGTAAGATGTAAACCTTGAGCTAATAGATGCTGCTGCCCATCCATCAGCCATATATCCCTTAGTCGCATTTTACGACAACCATGGGAGGACATGGGGTCGTCTATTCTAAGCCGGAAACCACACGGCAAATTACGTTGTTTCTGTATTAAATAAAATTAAATACTTACACTAACTATTTTTTATTATTTATTCAACATTACAAGTAAAAAAAATTGGGCACATACCTACTATATTAATTTACGCACTACCATCTTACTCGGTTAATTCAGGAGTAAACCTGCAGTGGACCTGTAATTAACCACGATGATGCCATACATTACCCGGTTGAATTTCTTAACACATTGAGGCCTCCCGGTCTCCCAACTCACATATTAAAATTAAAAGTTGGCGCCCCAGTTACGTTGCTGCGTAATTTAAACCCGCCAAAATTATGCAATGGCACCAGGTTACGCGTGAAAACATTGCAACGAAATGTTATCGAGGAAACTATACTGACCGGTTGTTCCCGAGGGGAGTCTGTGTTTATTCCGAAAATCCCTCTAACTCCATCGAACTACCCCTTCGAGTTCAAAAGAGTGCAATTTCCCCTCAAAGTCTGTTTTGCCATGACCATAAACAAATCTCAGGGCCAAACTCTTGATTTAGCAGGGGTAGACTTAAGGGAGAACTGCTTTTCACATGGTCAGTTATACGTGGCTTGCTCCAGAGTAAGCTCACGGAGCAGCCTGGTGATTCTAGCACCTCAAGGTAAAACAAGAAATATTGTTTACCAAGAAATACTGCAATAGGTAGTCACAGTATTTCGTTACTAATACTGGTAGTATTAGTTACATATTATCCACTTCTGGTTGTCTCCTAATTACATATTTTCAAACACGCCTTAAGTTCTGTTAAAACCATAGTACTCTAAAAAAAGTAGTATAGTACCATAGTAGTCTAAAATTTTACAGAGAACTTCGTCCTTACTGCTTTGCTTGGCATATTGTCCATTTGTATATTTAATTCCTCTCTTTTTATCGTAAATGTAGTGGCTACAATGGTGTCAGAGTTGTTGTGCCACTGACTGGGCTTCATTCAATTGAGAGGGCTTTTAATAATAGTTTCCGGATAAAAATATTGTATTTTGTTTCCTGTAGGCCACGCGTGCGAAGCCGCGGGCAGAAGCTAGTAATTTAATATGGATCAACTACCCTTTTATTCAATACCTCAATTGGAGAACTGTAATTCTCCAATTAAGTAAGTAATTTTTATACAAAACAAGAAATCGTTAAATATGTATGTCCGTAACATAAAAACGACTTAACTTATGGCTAATTATTTTCTGTTGTTTGCTTAATAATGCGGACTTTAATTATTTGAATTTGGATCGGAATGTTTGAATTAAAGAACAAAAGAAAGAGAGGTATCATCAACCTCTTTAATTTTTGACTAGCGACGCCGCACACCAACTGTTCGTTCATTGTACTCAAGGGCTGCGTTTTAACCAGATGTGAGCGATGATGCTTTAATTAATAACGTTTAAGAACTTATTTATTTAAAAGAAAATGATACCTTTTTATAATTAATATAATATGCATTGTAAATTTTCTTGACAAGTACATGACTGTGTATTTTAATAAAAACAACAATTGTTCTTAATATAATATAATTTAATATAGACAGAACAAGCTATTGGACACTATATAGTTGAATAATAAAGTAATAATAAAGGGACATATGGCTGATGGATGCGCAGCAATATCTAGTAGCTCAAGGTTTACATCTTACTGCGATCACCAATCCGTCTGCCAAGCGTGGTGATTATGGCAATATCCCTCTACGATCCTGGCTTGCCAAGGTCTGTTAAGAGGAGGTCCATGTTCAGCAGTGGACGTAAACGGGCTGTTGATGATGAATAAAGTTAAGACTAAAACATTATTAAAAACAATAACAAAAATAAATGCTTAATATGGTAATTTATAAATGTGAAATTATACATAGATTAATAATAAATTATTGTTTGCAAGTGCCTGTAATAATAGGTTTACGTAAATATAAATGATTTTTATTATATTTTTTATTTATTTATTTCTGTTCGAGTTTAGTAAGTATTTAGTACGATATATGTTTTGTTCTTGAATAAAATCCTCAGGATAAAAAGTTATAAGGAGTAGGGACGCCTCTACACTCCTGGCGACCCTATTATTTGGAAAATGGGCCACTATAAGTGTGGCACAGGAGATCCCGCGGTGCCATATTGGCCGCGGGTGCCGTCGTGGAGCCGGATTGCTTATGCGTGCCCGGCCCCCGCCAACGGCGGATAGAAGGAGTGTCCGCGGGGTTATAGTGATGTAGGGTCCTCTCCTCGTGGTATAAGTTACCATACCACGCTATGGAGATACATATCCCACCGCCATCGCCAGCGCGCGAATACGCTGCAGCGGCCGTGGCGGTGGGAATGCGTAAATGCATTTCACCAAGGACGAAAAAAAAGATAAAATGTTATGTCTGTATGTACCATTGAACAACTTGCAACAAACAAGTCATTATAGATAATATTTCATAAGGATTTGATAATCATTAGAGCTCTAAGATGGAAAATAAAATACTTGTTACTTATCACTCCTTCAAAATATGATACTTGAGCTGAACATCATACAGATTAAAATCATTTCATCATGAAGCTTCTTCGGATACGTTTGATTGTGTTAACTTGTCTGTACGGAATTGTACAACTATGCCAAATACTGGAAGACGAAAAACAGCAATTAGAAGCCTACATCAAAAATAATTTTGCCACCATCAATACCAGATATAAACTGCTTTACCATGTGACACCCCCTGTCGGCTGGATGAATGACCCCAATGGATTCATTTACTACAAAGAGAGGTATCATCTTTTCTACCAGTTTTATCCATATGACACCAAATGGGGTCCGATGCATTGGGGGCATGTATCCAGTCCTGATTTGGTGAATTGGGAACAAATGCCAACAGCATTGCTTCCAGAAAATGGCGTACAGTGCTTTTCTGGTAGCGCAGTAGACATGAATGGAATTCTCGTTCTTATGTACACTGGAGGAAGTACAGGAAACTCCTACCAACAAACCCAATATTTAGCATACAGCGATGATGGTAAGGAGTTCCATAAATATTTGGGTAATCCAGTTCTTTCTCCGTCTAACAATACACAAGATTTCCGAGACCCGAAAGTTTGGCGACATGAAGATCACTGGTACGTCGTTATTGGCAGTAAGACAGACGCAAACTTAGGCCGTGTACTATTATACAGGTCTAATAATCTTGTTAACTGGGAGTTTCAAAGTGAACTAGCGTCCTCCAGTGATATTGGTAAAGAAGGTTTCATGTGGGAATGTCCCGATTTTTTCGAGCTGGATGGAAAATATGTGCTAATAATATCACCCCAGGGCATCAACGCAACCGCCGATAAATATAAAAACCTGTATCAAACTGGAACTATAATAGGCAACTTCAATTATACAACTTCGAAATTTGAACGAGAAATTTGTTTCGAGGAACTTGATTATGGACATGACTTCTATGCTACTCAAACAACTCTGGTAAATGGCAAAAGAATTTTGATTGCGTGGTTAGGTATGTGGGAGTCAAATTTCACTGAAGCAGCCGAAGACGGTTGGGTGGGAGCTTTGACCCTTCCAAGAGAATTGTCTCTGGTAGACAACCGTGTTCTTATGACCCCCGTGGAAAGTATAAAAGAACTTAGAACTGAAACAGCTTTTGACGGATCTCTTTCACAAAATGAAACAATTCTATCAATGAATTATACTGGTGAACTTAATATTACTAATTTAAATTTAGATGAGGATATTGAATTAAAATTTGGAGGAATTAACGGGGGTGGAGAGATTTTATTGAAATGGAATGCTACATTAGGTAAAGTTGTGTTAGATAGAGATGGTGATATTAGACAAGCTGAATGGGAGCCAAAAATGTCAACGTTCTGGAGAATCTTCTTGGATGCCAGTTCTATTGAGGTATTTTGTGGAGATGGCGACGTTGTGTTCAGTTCAAGAGTTTATCCTTATGGCACTTGGAAAGTGATAAATATGGGACAACAAACAGTTAGCGTCGTAGCATATTCGCTTAAAAAGAGTGTTTCTTAGGGCTAATGTTTCAATCCTCAGATGAAAATTATGACACACTTAATTTTTAATTTTGACAGAAGTTCCATACGAAATCTGACAACTTAAAAATGTCCAATGATTTTAATTTGACGATTGAAACATTGTTCTTTAGTTAAATAATATCTATTGCGAAACTAAAAACAATTCTGGTTTATGTAATTTTGTATTTAGTTATTTTTATCGTAGAATATATTAAATAATAGTCATAACTAGTTCTATCAATTGAAATTAATTGATTGGATTTGGATTATATTTGAGTTGATTTCTTTTTATTATTTTAAATCTGTATATTTGAAGTACACTGGGCATCTTAAAATCTGTCAATGTAAACTACCCACATTCAATAATTCCTCTGCACTACTTCTCTGTCTGGGTTGCCAAGGAAGAGATGCTGCCAGTATTACCTATTATATTTATATTAAATTCTGTTCCGCTTTTCTTCTTGGATTTTGTGTAATTTGTTACGTGTACAATAAACAGTTATCTATCTACCCACGACGGGCAAAAGATCTTTTGGTAAATTCTAAGATCCGCGTCTGGTTGGCTGAGACCACCACCAGGCACATGATGGCACCCTCCGTGCCTCGGAAAGCACGTTAAGTAGTCTGTCTCGATTGTTATAACATCATCTATAACTATTGTATACCAGGGAACTGGCTGCAGCGTTTCCTTGTGTGTTATAACATAATACTGCGGTCACCAACCCGCCTGCCAAGCGTGGTGACTATGGCAATATACCTCCTTTGGGTAGAGACAAATGTTCAGCAGTAGATGATGTTTTAATACAATGTTTAATTCATGAACCATAGCGACCACATTTTAAATAACACTTTATTATTACACCTTTTTTTTCTTTCATCTAAGGTCTTTACGATCCGGCTCCATCTTTAAAGGCTGAAAACAAGAAAAATCTATATAAGTATATAAAAATGAATCCCTATTTCCCTTGGTCACGGCAGCACCGGTGACCGGTTGACCGGTCAAGATGTTTGGCGAACCAATCCCTTGGGAACGGCAAGCCAAGTACTTAAGCGTAATTCTTGACCAAAAGCTAAACTTTAGAGCGCATGTTGATACCGTACGTGCTCGTGTCCATGTAACGTCTCTAAATAAAACGCTAAATAAATTCAAATTAGAGATATAATTTAAATAAAAGACGTTGATTAATAAAAAAAAAAAAATAAGAAGGTAGTGGGTTCTTCATTCACAACTCAATTGCATCAATCCGTACAAACATTATCACTGGCCTGAGTTAGCCGACGGCACCTGAAGAACGGACTGCACACCAGCACGCAACAGTTGGAGACACACCCCTCAAGCGGCAAGGTAGTCTGGAATGGGGCGTAGTCCCAAGCGATGAACCCCGATTCGGGGTAAACACAACTCACAGTACCTAATATATAGTAGAATATTATTTAAAAATTAAAAAGTGGTAAATGATACGGCACAATTAACATCAAGTAGGTTCAGATAGACAAAGACGTGTCCGTATTCCACGATAGGTAGCAGTGAGTCAGACGGCGCGGCGGTGTGGCACGGAGCGCAGCGCGGGCGCAGCCGCAACACAAACCAGTTCCTTATAATTTTGTGTGAACGAGGTAAACAACTAAACGCGCCGGTTTTGCTTGCGCATTTTTAATAAGTTAAGATTTAGTAGTACAATATATTTTTTCAATGTTATTTAAATTTATAGGCTAGTTTTATTTTAGTTTTAATTATATTTAGTAAAGTAATATTTGTTATTATATTTATTGTACAGATGAAAGATAAACAAAACCGTTACATCCACTACACTGTTTTCTAAATTCACGCAGAAAATGATTACTTCATTATAAGTTTAGGATTTAGACCACGTGTATATGACCGATTATGACGTACGCGAGCAGTATTTGCTCATACCGCGTCTAGCAGTTTGTACCGCTTACAAACTGTTTAAAGTAGATTCACTCGACGGGCCACCGGGGCACTGTGGTTCATATACATTCTGATCTCCAACTGCCTTCTATCAAGCAGTGGATGAAAGAGGCATCGGAACACTTCTTCGAATCCGCGGCGCAACACCCAAACCCGTTGATTGTTGCAGTATCCGACTTAGGCCTTTGCCCACAAAGCGTCGTAAACACCGTCGGCCTCGGGGCGTCCTAGATGACCCGGACGACGAGATAACAACTTACCGACTAGCAGTAAAAAGACTGCAAGAAACTAGCATCACAGAGACCACTCTATCCGACTCGCCGGAGAAGAGTGCGCCAGCAAACGCGACGCGTCCCCCCTCATACTCCCGACCCTTAGTTTGTGATGGCCCTTAATATTTAAATTATATTCGATACAAATGTTCTTTTTAATCATAATATGTTGATGTTCGATGTTCATATTTATTTTAATTTTGCAACCAGCGCATACATTTTATTTGAAAGTTTGTAGCAGGATTTATGTGGGTGAACAAGGTTCAGCACATAATAGAAACGGTCTCCTCTGAACACCTAGGTAATTTGTTTCTCAGGTGATCAGAGGACACCAATTTAGTCTCCTTGAATCACCTGGGTACCTAGCTGGGTGATTTGATTCGTAGGTGATTTGCGGACACCGGTTCATTCCACCTTGAACACCTAGGTGATATCACCTGGGTGTTCAAAGTGGAATAAACCGCTCTTAGTGCACATCACGGTTAGTTCAGAGGTATCACGCCTAATATTAAAAGTTTAGGTTGATATTTTCACAAATGATGTATAAATTCTGTTGCTCCTATAAGAATAATTTGTAAAAACAGAATGAAATAAACATTTACGTGGGATTCCCATGCAGCAAAGGTGAAATTTTGCCGTTTTTTCTTCGATATTAAGAACGGCAGCAGGTAGACACTAAATAATATAGTGTCTACAGAGTCCGACTCGCACTTGGTGGGTATTTTTATGTCTAATACAGCCCAAATTGGCTTCAGAGTGTAAAATATGCGACTCCAATAATCTTTAAATTAATAGCAAAACGTTAGAATCTGCCGCGATGCTATAGCATTTGGTGGCTAGTTGTCAACGTAAAACAAAGTAAAATTTAATTTATTAATAATTTAATTTATGTCATTTGTTGCAAAGATATATAAAATAAATAGTTCAATCGGTATGAGAAAGGGTTATTTCTTGACGTTTTGCAATGAATGTGCTAAATTATCACTGTTGCATTTTTTATATAACAGGACTGCTAGACCCGGCACATCTTACTACCCTATTGTTACGTCCGGTTGTTGTCAGTAACAATGGCCTGATATTTCAACTAAAAATTAAACTATGATAAATGTACAATTTTAAACATGTCGAAAATACGTCTTACACTTTTACCCCTTTCTTTGTGTCTGCTCAGTTCCGTCTGTTCCTACCCCTATGGGAAAAGGACGGGACGATATGTGCTTTCACTCATCAATTATAATCTTCAAAGCCATAAATATGTAGGAGGTTCATAAATAAACAAAAGCTATTAAGATTTAAAAAAATGTATTACATAAGGTTTATAACTAAAATTACAATTTGATTAGTCAACAAACAATAAGACAACAACAAACTTAATAATAATTATCACAATTCAACGTCGTAGATTCAGATTCATTTTAAATCTATGTCAAATGTCGTCAAACATTAATACTTGCATAATATATTTATATTTCAATATTTACATAACTCTATTCAGTCCTTTTTTAAATTGATAAAAATAGGAACATTTAGATGCTTTTGTTGAGTTTGTATGCTACGATATTTAATGTTTGTGGACCTACATTCGTAACTCTCCAATCATCACTAGGGTAAACTCTTGAACTAAACACAACTTCACCCTCTCCACAGAAAACCTCAATAGAACTGGCATCTAAGAAGATTCTCCAGGATTTAGAACCTATGGGTTCCCATTCCGTTTGCCTCACGTCACCAGCCCGATCCAAAACTACTTTGCCAGTTTTGGTATCCCATTTCAATGAAATTTCGCCACCTCCATTACTTCCCATGAAATGTAGTTCAATATCATTGTTCAAGTCTAAATCATTAACTATAATTTCTCCAGTCTTTTCTAATAATGAAATCGTTTCGTTTTGAGCAAACGTTCCATCTATAACAACATCGCTTCTCAAATTTACCATAGTTTCGACCGGATTCATCGTAATACGATCGCCCACTAAATTTAATTCTCTAAAGATGGTTAGAGCACCCGCCCAACCATCTAGGGCTTCTGGGAAGTCAGTCTCCCACATATTAAACCATGCAACGAGAATCCTTTTGCCATCCACTTCCGTAGTTTGTGAGGCGTAGAAATCATGACCAAAGTCGATTTCTTGAAAACTAACCTCTCCTTTAAACTCGAACGTCTCGTAATCGAAGCTGCCTAGTATGTAACCAGTTTGATATTCGTTTTTGTATCTGTCACCATTCGGTTCTAATCCCTGAGGAGACATTAATAGTACATGTTTTCCGTTCAGCTCAAAGAAATCTGGACACTCCCACATGTAGCCCATCTCCTTTTCACTAGTAGAATATGCAATTACACTCAAGAAACTCCATTCGAACATATCTGCAGATCTGAATAAAAGAACTTGACCTAAATTATCATCCGTTGTGCTTCCAATAACAACGTACCAATAATCTCCATGTCTCCAAGCCTTAGGATCACGGAAATCGGGTGATGAGTTTGGTGAAAGAAGAACTGGGTTGCCGGCATACTTTTCAAATTTGATGCCATCATCACTAAACGCCAAGTATTGTGTCTCATTAAAGGAATCGCCTTCGCCGTTAACTCGTCCAGTGTACATCAAAGCCAGTGTGCCATCCATATCCACAGCGCTGCCAGAGAAGCACATCTCATTTTCAGGAATCAAAGCTGTAGGTAAATATTCCCAATGTGCTAGATCCGAACTCCATACATGACCCCAATGCATCGGCCCCCATTGGCTGTCATATGGATAGTATTGAAAGAAAACATGATACTGTCCTTTGAAAAATATGAATCCATTGGGATCATTCATCCAACCAACAGGGGGTGTAATATGATAGTGAAGTTTGTACCTTGTGTTAATCTCAGGTATCTTCTGCAGGATATATTCTTCCAAGTCTGCTATTGGATCTCCACTTCGTAAGACATTTGCATATACAGTAGCGAACAATGAGATAGCGAGAAATATCTTTAACAGTTCCATGATTGACTGATATATCGCCCCATGTGGTATTTGATATTTATAGTAATATTTCGGTAAAGATAAGTTATCTCAAGTGTTTTGTTTTTGGGTGTTTTTGTCGTCATCTTTGCTTTATCGATATGGGGTCACTAATAATTTCTACGTTCATTTCGAGAGGCCTGTCAGTATTTATCTGACTTATCAATCAAGGTCTCCTAAAAAGATCATCTTATCTAGAGTTCTGATATTCATATTACGCAAATGCAAATACTTTTTTATTATGTAAAATATGATATTTTTATGTAAGTCACTCATATTTTTATATAGTCATTATGTTATATAATACAGTTAAGATCTATTTTGCGTTATATCCTAGAATTTAGATTGAAGTTAGATAAAATTGGGTATATTTATCAATTGAATAGAGATTTTATGGTGAATAACTAAGCTGAAGCAGTTGTTCTCGTTTAGGGAATAGTGAGTATTTGAGCAGGCATCAAAAAGTGGTATACCGCCTTGTGACATCAAAAGCGCCGCAGGCCGTCGTAACCTCTCGTTTATGCAATCCTTGAAAGTGTCATGTTATATGACGATAGGACTGTGGTGGATCGTCAAGAACGCCGGGCAATGTTCGCCGACGTTGCTGTCCCTTTTGACGAGAACCTTTTAAAGACCGAAAAGGATAAGGAAGTCAAACACTTTGAACTGACACTTTTTTTCCGGAAGGACTTACGTGGTTAGCCACTTAGCTTTTTCTACTTCACCGGGCATAAAGGCGAGCAGAGCTCCAGCCTTAATAAATGGTTTAAAAACTACAAACTAAGCAAGCTGCGCAAGAAGGGGCCGCCTATGGGGCTAGGACCTCGGCTCAGGGCGGTCGCTGGCGATGAGATTCAGGGATTATGATTTTTAGTGTTTTAGGGGGTTTTGTGCAACTGTCTTGAATGGAATGTCGACTCATTGTATCGATAGTAAACTAAATATATATAACTAGATTCACCCGCGTAACTTCCGTTCCTGTAGGTACTTCATAATTAAATATAGCCTTCCTCGGTAAATGGGCTACCTATCACTGATATAATTTTTAAAATCGAACCAGCAGGTCCTGAATTTAGCGCGTTAAGGCAAACAACTTTGCCGTGTGGTTTCCGGCTTAGAATAGACCACCCCATGTCCTCCCATGTTGGCAATTCAATTGCGTATCTCCATACTAGCCAAAGATATACTTATGGGTACGTGGCGAAGTCGAAACTGTCTGGATCGTTTGGCGCAATGCGGTATTAAAACTCCGACTGAATTCTTGCAAACGGGAATGGCTGGAAGTGGCTGCAATTCTTGACCTGAATTAGTCGTTTGTGCTTTATCTTGAATTGTTGTTTAATTGGCGACTAAGGGACAATGGCTGATGGATGGGCAGCAGCATCTATTAGCTCAAGGTTTACATCTTACTGCGATCACCAATCCGTTTGCCAAGCGTGGTGATTATGGCAATATCCCTCAACGACCCTGGCTTGCCAAGATCTGTTAAGAGGAGGCCCATGTTCAGCAGTTGACTTAAACGGGCTGTTGATGATGATGAAGCAAGCAAACAAACAAACTCTACAGCTTTATATATATGATAAAAACTTTGAGTGATATATTAAAAGGCTCGTATTAGACGGTTCAGTCAAGGGCCAAGTTCAAAAAACGTCCTTTTGGATACGGTGCGTATTGTGCGGACTGCGGAGGCTCCTCTATCTGAGGGCCCACTACCACTGCCAGTAGGGACCTTACATTTTTGACTGAACAATATAATCTATTGTCTTTTGTATTTCAAGGTTTTATACTTCAATTAGGGCCTAGTCTTTGGGGACAACATTCACTAGACATAATAAAAAATAAGGCTTTCAATTCTTGGTTTTTCTTCTAAAAGATAACTCCCGCGTTAGGGAAGTAAATCCCTTTGTCGCGGGGGAATTGATAAACACATAATTCACAAACACAAAACTCATACATTAAATACAATATTACATGTGAAATAATTTTATTGTTTAACATACTTTGTGAAACGTCTTATTCCATTTAAATAAAAATAGCGTATATAATAATAACTAGCGACCCGTCCCGGCACGGGTGCAATGCTGATGTATTATACATATAGAGTAAGTGCACCAAATATGGACTGGTTCCGTAATATGGACTACCCGCGTTTCTCAAAAACATCCGTCGTATTAAGCCATCGTTCGCCGCACGCTAAGCTCCATCCCTCCTGCGGCTCGCTTGCCGCTTGCAGGTCGACAGAGAGCGCGCACATATTCACGGCACCCATTTTTCGTTTTTAACAACTCGCAATGTAATTTTTTACCTAACTTCTTATTCCATTATAATAATATAATATAATTATCCAGTAAGCTCATAATTTCAGCAAATATTACTGTTTGGGAAAGTGGATTAAACTAGAGGAAAGGTGAATTATTATCATTATTAATATTAAAATGCAATATCCAATAGTTTTTATAATTGTCTTAGCAACAATATTAACCTAGAAATGTATGTGTATTTAAATAATTTGAACCCAATTTACACTGAGGTCCATATTTGAAACCATGTGGTCCATATTTTGTACACTTTTTGCAAAGGTACAAAAACTACTAATTTTAGAAAAAGTTGATTATTTCTAAGATGTTCATGTTTCTTAAGAATTGTAATAATCGTTTTTGATACCAAATAACTATCAAACTGTTCAAAATATATAAAACTGATTAAGCTGATAAAATCTGAGTTTTATGTCGCAAAATCCTTATGGTGGTCCATAATTGGTGCACTTACTCTAAACCTCGTGAATCACTCTATCTACAAAAAAAAACCACATCAAAATCCGTTGCGTAGTTTTAAAGATCTAAGCATACATAGGGACGGACAGACAGCGTGAAGCGACTTTGTTTTATACTATGTAGTGATAATGATTATGTATTTATAGTGATATTACAACCTCCGTATCTCCGCATCCGTACCTCTGAGATTTAAAGCGAGCCAAATCAGCATAGCGGTATTTGGCTCGCTTTAAATCTCAGAGGTCGTGGGTTCGATCCCGAAGCCGGGCAGAAAATCTTTGTGTTAATTCTAAGATTTCTTTCCGGGTCTGATTGGTTGAGGGACTATCCTCCGTGCCTCGGAAAGTTCGTAAAGCCGTTGGTCCTGATTGTTATAATATCATCTATAACAACAGTATACCATAGAGAACGGGCAGCAGCGTTTCCTTGTGTGTTACAATATAATACTGCGGTTACCAACCCGCTTGCCAAGCGTGGTGACTATGGCAATTACCCTCCCCGGGAGGAGGCCCACGTTCAGCAGTGGACGTTATACGGGCTGATGATGATGATGATATTATGATAATTATTCATAACTAGCTGTACCGGCGTCTCATCGTAATGATCCCATAGAATTTCCAAAAACTTTTTTCATACAAACCCCACAATTAGTTATACAACTAAAAGGTAATTAAATTGGCCAATTATTTTAAAAAAATTTGTGCATGTATGTACGTACATAATTTGAGAAAGACTTGGCCATTAATTTTTATTTATTTAGATATACTGTTACCAGGTACCGATTTCATAAAGAAATAACAATCCCCGATAACGAATTACTTTTAATTTATATTATATACGGGTTGGTTACACATACATAAAGGTCAATAAGCAACAAAGTTAAAAAAAAACACAAAAGTATATTGGACCTAAGTGTATCAGACATTATTATAAACTAGCTTCCCGCGCGCGGTTTCACCTGCGTAGCTCCCGCTATTATACATAAAAACCTTCCTCTTGAATCCCTCTATCCCTCTATACCTCTGTCTCTATCTATGTATTAAAAAAACCGCTTCAAATCCGTTACGTAGTCTCAAAATCTAAGCATACATAGGGACAGTGAGTGGGAAGCAACATTGTTCTATATTATCTATCTGTTTATATAAATTTGAAGCAATATGTCATCCTCTTTCATTTTTCCCTATAAGACGTCTCTTCCATACTCACACCTTTCTTATACATATCATATTTCACACAATCCATCCATTTTTGGCTTCCTCTTCCATCATATCCCCCCATCTTCATATTCATCATCATTGACACATGCATGCCATCACATTTTTTTTTCCGCGGTGAAATGCCTTTACCCATTCCCACCGCCGCCGCTGCAGCGTATTCGCTCGCTGGCAGTGGGTTATGTGGGACTCCCCTCTCCATAGCGTGGTATGCTAATTCATACCACGAGGAGAGGACGCTACACTCCTAAAACCCCCCGGACACTCCTTCGATCCGCCGCTGGCGGGGCCCGATGCATGCCATCCCTACGCATAACGTTCCTATACCCCTATTTCCTCTCAAATTCTCTATCGCTGGCACCACATTCAGACTTCCTCTTATATAATAATTTCAAATCCGATCCATTCTTGTTACTCAGCACACCCATCTCAACATTCGCATCTCCGTTGCATACAGTATTCTTTCATCCGTCCCCTTTTACGGCCCATCATTCGCATGACGACAGGCCTTGTATATTTTCCCTTTAATTTTGGGAGGTTGGTTGATAAATATGCCATATAATTAATATGGCACCCTGTATATTAACCTCATTTTGCGATATAATGATACGATAGTTCAACGAACCGAAATACCTATTAACACGAGATACCTACTATAGGTATTACACCGGAATATTTTGACAGAAATAACTTATCAGAAGGTGTGTATATAAAGTCATAGGTCAAAGTTGATTAAACGATTGCATGCTCGCTGATTTTATAATCAAAATTTATTTTTGGAACGTTCCTTATGGTTCCTTAGCCGGGAAAAAACATAACGTCACAAAAAAGCGTTAGATTTTATGTATAGTCTATGTATACAGTGTCTAGTCAACGTGATAACTGTTATTAAAAATAGCTATTTCTTTGTATATTCTTATAATATATCTATTTTTATAAATCATTTTAAATAAAGTAAAGGTGTTAGATAATTTGTGAAGTAGTGTCTTTGCTTTTTATCGATAAAACAATAATAATAAAAAATGTATTCCCGAATAATTATTTCTTTATACCTCGAATAGAACTTAAAATTTGTATTTTTATAATATTCGTTCCTATCAGGTGTCCTACCACAAGAGTTTTTTTCTTTTTACATTATTAAAAAATATACATGCCTTCCGTTTGGCAGTAATTGTATTATTTGCTCACTAAACATTATAAAGACTTAAATTCCAACAATATTTTGAAATTATCTTTGTATAATGTATCTACATATCTGTAATAGCACACTTGCACAAATATAATAGAATAAATAACATTGTGGTATCTTATCGAGTAGTAAGGTAGTACCCATTTTTAAATCAGGTTGTTCAAACAACGCTACAAACTATAGGCCAATATCTATACTACCTACCATAAGTAAAATATTTGAAAAAAATATGCTTCACCAAATGCTGTCGTACTTCAATAAGAATAGGATATTACATGACAAACAGTTTGGATTTACCAAGGGCCGTTCTACGCAAGATGCAGGAAGCACTCTAATCAAGACCATACTAGAGGCTTAGGAGGGATCATAGGATGCTCTGGGAATATTTTGTGATCTTTCCAAAGCATTCGATTGTGTAAACCACAGAACGCTTGCTGTAAAGTTAAAATACTACGGAATTTCTGGTACATCCTTGTACCTTGACCTTGTAGTATTCTATTTATCTGGTCGCGAACAAGTAGTAGCCATAGACGGAATAACTTCGGATGCTTCCCCCATCAAAATGGGTACCCCAGAGTTCAATCCTAGGTTCTTTTTTGTTTTTAGTATATATAAATGACCTCCCATATTAAGTAGATAAAATGTCTAATATAGTTCTTTTTGCTGATGACACATCCTTGATATTTAAAGTAAATAGGAAAGATAAAAACTTTACTGAACACACAAACACACTTAGCCTAATCTCAAGTTGGTTCTCAGCTAATAACCTTTTGTTGAGTGCAAGGAAAACTAAGTGTGTTAAATTTGCACTACCAAACGTAAACAATGTCACCGACTATTTCACTGAATAATGAAACGTTGGACCTTGTTCCATCCACGGTATTTTTAGGAATAACACTAGATTCTAAATTAATTAGAAATTGAGAAATTATCGGGTAGATTAAGTTCTGCTTCTTATGCAGTATGGAAAATAAAACAATTGTCGGATGAAGCCACGGCAAGGTTAGTATACTTTGCCTACTTCCATAGCATCATGTCTTATGGCATTTTACTTTGGGGGTCAGCCGCTGATATTAATAAAATCTTCATTCAACAAAAGAGAGCGGTCAGAGCTGTTAATGGACTAGGTAGCCGCGATTCTTTGCGAACCTTATTTAAAGACATAAATATATTAATTGTGTCATCTGAGTATATCTATCAGAATATTTTATTTGCTCGAAAAAACATAGATACATTTAGTAAAAAAAGTGACTTTCACAATATCAATACTAGGAATAAGGACAAACTGGCTATGCCATGCTTTAGGGTTAGCAAAGTTAGTAAATCATTCATGGAAAATTGCATTCGATTCTATAACACACTCCCTTCTAATATTACTAACATGCCTGATACATTATTTAAGACGCATGTTAAACGAATCCTCATGACTAGAGGCTATTATAGTATTAAAGAGTATGTAGAAGATAAGGATATATGGCACGTTATACCTTCTTGCACTAAATCGGATACCCTATAGCTGATGAAGCATTGAAAGGCCATTATAATGTATTTTGTGTACTATCTGTATTATTAAGAATAATACTAATACATACCTACATATTATTATGTTCTGTCTTAAAATAAATTATTTAATCTGTTATTTAATGAAAACGTAAATAAATAAAATTCGTATAAAGACAACCGATTGGTAAATTGTGAATGCCAACTAAATAATAAAAGTAACTGGACCAAAACTTCTTGGACGTGCCCATCTGAGTATGTTTCGCCGGATCGTCTCGATGAGGCCGCGCTGAAACCGGCAGTAGAATAACCCCACTGAGTTTGTTTCGCCGGGTCTTCTCAGTTGGGGCGTATTGGATCCGGGGGTAGCAATAAAGCGCGTTCATCGAGATACTTATGGTCCGTCTAAATAATAATATACTCAAAGGACAGAACTTAGATTTAATCATAGATATAAAATTATAAAATAATAATGTATTTTCATACCTGACAGCTTTTAGGCTAAAGCTATTTAAACTATTATAATCAAATAAAATTAAGTAGTTTAACATAGTAAATTTAGAAACCAAACTATGTTTCGACTATTTACAAGTGCCTGTATTAGGTTTACGTGAATATTTTTTTTTTTTTACTTTTAACTACTTTACTATCTTTCTGCTTCATCGGCCGTCAGTTCTTCGAGCTATATCTTCTTGGTCTAGTGCTAATATGTTCGACCGCAACTAGCAAAAAAATTGTGTTACTTGAAATTTTCTATTTAGAAGAACCTCTACCAGCTTGAAGTCAAGAAGTCGGTGGTGTTTCATCCGTGCCTCGGAGAGTATGTCAAGCTATCGATCTTGCGACTGATCTCTCAGGGGTCGTGTTTAGTAACCTTGTCAAGTTGTATAAATTTAAAATTGGTGGTATTTCGTAAGTTAGTTTTAATTCAGATTAGCAACTTTGGATTCTTTGGTTCGTCGCTTTAAATCTCGGAGGTCGTGGGTTCGATTTCCAGGCCGAACAGGAAATCTTTGTGTCAATTCTAAGATTTCTTTCCGGGTCTGGTTAGTTGAGGGACTACCCTCCGTGCCTCGGAAAGCACGTTAAGCCGTTGGTCCCGATTGTTATAACATCATCTATAATAATCGTATATCAAGGAACGGGCAGCAGCGTTTCCTTCTGTGGTACATCTGCGGTCACCAACACGCCTGCGATGCATTTTTAATACTTTCAGGAACACAAATAATAAATAACTTTAATGAGATACTATTTTATTTTGCTTAATATTCAATAATAAAAATAGGCGGTAATAGGAACGAAAATCACAATTTTATTCCTATTATCGACCCACGTCGCTGATAAGTACTTTTCGTATCCTTTGTGCCATGATTTTTATTAAAATGCATAAATTAATAGGCAGGAGGCTATACTGACTCAGTTGCTTAGTATGTTTACTTGTATTTGAGCTATTAACGCCATATATTTAAGTGCTTTAGTAGCCGTAAAAACTTACTTTGTTCCTATGTAAATATTTTGATGAATAAAGAAGGTAACATTTTTAAATGGTGTATTCTTATAGTTGAAATATAATTATTATTAAATATTTATAGCAACCGAACCATTGAAAATCATAAAATGTACAAAAGTCATATGTATTTACACAATTTATACACATTTCCTTGGGTCGGTAATAGATTATACGATTTCCATTAAGAAAACCTATTACCGATCTACTGGTACGTTTACAACGAACTCCCATACTACTTACATGTTTTTTTATTTGGTATTTATTTTCAAGTAAACATAAAGTTACCTAATAGAAGTGTTTGCAAGAGACACCTATATTGGGCAAAGCTGAAGAATGAAGATGGGGCAGTAACGTCGAGTAAGCCAAAGATTTTACGGGAGATAGAGAGGTTACATAGTCAACTGTTTGCCTCAACAGTCCAGCCAACTAACAGCCAAGCTGAAGATCCCAGAGCAAGGCTGACTCGACACTATACCGAAGTAGTTATACCGAACATCAGCCTGTACGAAATTAGGTTGGCCCTTAAACAGCTTAAAAACAACAAGGCGCTGGGTGATGACGGAATCACATCTGAGCTTCTGGATGCGGGTGGAACACCGATACTTAAAGTCCTTCAGAAGCTCTTTAACTCCGTCTTTCTCGAGGGACAAACGCCAGAATCATCGAGCAGAGGTGTGGTGGTTCTGTTCTTCAAAAAAAGTGACAAAACCATGTTGGAGAATTATAGACCCATAACATTGCTGAGCCTGTTTATAAGCTGTTCTCGAGAGTGGTCACAAATCGTCTCGAACACAGGCTCGATGACTTCCAGCCTCCCGAACAAGCCGGCTTCCGAAAGTACTATAGACCACATACATACGCTGCGGCAGATTATACAGAAGACCGAGGAGTATAATTAGCCCCTATGCTTTGCGTTTGTGGACTATGAAAAAGCCTTTGATTCGGTCGAAATTTGGGCGATTCTAAGGTCGCTTCAGCGATGTCGTATCGACTATCGGTACATTGAAGTGCTGAAGTGCTTGTAAAAAAACGCCGGTCACAATGTCGGTCCGAGGACAGGGCCAATGTACGAATGCAATCCCGTTACGGAGAGGAAATGTTATATCTCCCAAACTTTTAACGGCTGCTCTGGAGGACGCCTTCAAGGTCCTGGAATGGCTAGGACACGGCATCAACATAAGTGGCGAGTACATCACTCATTTTCGAATTGCCGACGACATAGTGATCATGGCAGAATCGCTGGAGGATCTTGGACAGATGCTCAACGACGTCGATGGAGTTTCCCAACAAGTTGGGCTTAGAATGAACATGGGCAAGACGAAAGTCATGTAGGTATAACGATTAACGCCCATATAGTGCCCCACTCTATAGCCGTTGGGAACTCCATTCTCGAAGTTGTGACCGAATACGTATACCTAGGTCAAACGATCCAACTAGGTAGGACCAACTTTGAAAAAGAGGTCAATCATCGAAACCGACTTCGGCTGGGCAGCGTTTGGGAAGCTTCGGGAGATCTTCTCGTCCAAAATACCTCAGTGCCTGAAGACAAAAGTCTTCAATCAATGCGTGTTACCAGTGATGACATATGAATCTGAGACGTGGTCGCTTACTGTGTGTCTCATAAGAAAGCTCAAAGTCTCTCAGAGAGCTATGGGAAGAGCTATGCTCGGCGTTTCCCTGCGTGATCGAATCAGAAATGAAGAGATCCGCAGGAGAACGAAGGTCGCTGACATAGCTGGATTAGCAAGCTGAAGTGGCAATGGGCAGGACACATAGCTCGAAGAACTGACGGCCGATGGAGAAGAAAGATTCTCGAGTGGAGACCACGAACTGGCAAGCGCAGCGTAGGACGACAGCCTGCATGATGGACCGACGACCTCATAAAGGTTGCAGGGAATCGGTGGTGCCATCCATTTATAGTATATCCTAGACTAAGTAAATCAATTTTATTCAGAAACATGGATCGACTAAAACGTAAACAATATACAGCAAGTTTGTTATACATAATTCGTATAAATAAGATTTTTTTGAATGATTTAACGCTGTTAAGAATATACTTTTATAAGAATACATATAATTGTTAAGTGTTGATAGCCTTATGTACTGTGTTGGAGCATTTATATAAATAGATCAATATACACGAGCATTTTTATTTAACTTTAACGGTGGAACCGTTTATTTAGTGGTCGGTATTAGGTGACATATAAACGGTATTAGGCACACACCTGTTTTTTCGGTCGGTTATAGGGACATGGCCCTTTTTCCTTTTATTTAATTTTAAAATTTTAAAGCAATACTTAGATTATCTGTTCTTATACATGACTAAAAAATCGATAATTTCAGTACTTGAAAAAATTGTTTTATTGGCGCCACATATTAAAAATGTGCTTATTTTTTGGATATCAATCTGAAGTCCGCTTAAACTGGCGGTAATGGGTGCGTTTACGTTATATTCTTTTTTTTTTTAATAACTAACATTTACATTTATTTATAGTAGTTAATCTTTAACTTAATTAAGACAAACAAGGAAGACATTTTTTTTCTAAAACGGTTTATATTACTTAATGATTGGCAACCACTGACGTTGAGTCTAGAAGATACCTAATGTTAAACAAGATGAATGAATTTGCACCGCAAACTGCAAACTAATGGCTGTTTTATGCTAATTCAATGCAACGCAAACGTAGCTACCGACAGGTTGTGAAAACAGTAAATGCAAATAGAAAATTAATTTTATGGTTATCATTTGTGTTATATAAAACAATACGAATATATCAATAATAATGAAAATGAAAATGAAAACGTTTATTGATAATGTAGACGAATCGATCGTGCTTATTATAAGTCGATAAATAGTAAAAAATAACATTATACATCAATATTTACAACAACCAATGTAGCGGTATTTGGCTCGCTTTAAAATCTCGGAGGTCGTGGGTTTGTTCCACACGCTGGACAGGAAATCTTTGTGTAAATTCTAAGATTTCTTTCCGCAGCTGGATAGTTGAGAGACTACCCTCTGTGCCTCGGAAAACACGTCAAGCCGTTGGTCCCGATCGTTTTAACATCATATATAACATGCGTATACCAGCATTTTCTTGTGTGGTACAACATAACTGCGATCACCAACCCGCCTGCCAAGCGTCGTGACTACGGCAAATATCGTGGACGTTATACGAAAAGATGATGATGATGACATCAGTTTTTACTACTAATTGAAAAATAAACATATGTTCTTAACAAATAAAAACTCGATTAATGAACTGCAGGTGGTAAATATTTATAGCAAAGTGATTTCTGGCAATACACGACAATTTTGAAGTTTAATAATATACACCTCGTAGGGTGGCAGACTCAACCATCGCCTTACCGCCCAATCGTTCTCTTGAACGAGTTGGGCAAGCTGATGGAGAGGGTGGTCGCGTCGCACCTCACCACACATCTTGGTGAGGTTGGTCCCGACCTGTACGTGGACCAATACGGGTTCCGCCAGGGTCGGTGAACTATAAACGCGATCGCGAGGGTGCGGGAACTTTCGCATGAGGCGACCAGCCGGGGAGAAGTGTTGTTAGCGGTGTTGTTGGACATCCGCAACGCATTCAACATCCTCCCCTGGGCGTGCATTAAGGAGGGCCTCAGGCACCATGGGGTGCCCAGGTACCTTTGGGCACTGGTGGGACACTACCTCCAAAGCAGGGAGGTAATAGACTGGCGGTCTGACTGTGCCGACGATACGGCACAGCACACGGTGGTGGAGTGTCCGGCGTGGGCCAACGAGCGGGAGGAGCTCGTTGGCGTGGTTGGAGACGACCTCTCGCTGCCGACCATCATTTCGAAGATGGTCCAAAGCGAGAGGTCGTGAGAGACGGTTGCCTCCTTCTGTAGACAAGTAATGTCACAGAAGGAGGCCGCGGAGCGGGAGAGGGAAGTAGATCCCTCCGCCCACCCGCTTCACTGACGGTGTGTTGGCCGTTCGGCCTCGGGGAGTGAGGGACATGGGCCCCGCTCCCTTCGAGACGCCTCTACACTCCGGGCGTCCCTATAATTGGATATGAATATCCCCCGGACAACAAAAAAAAAAAGTAGACTCAATAAAATACACTTTGATTTTGTAGTGGTACCGTACCCACATGTATCCCAAAAATTAAAATTGGTAAATCCCATGACCCCAAAAAAAAATTAACGTTCAACAAAACTCTTTAAAAAGTTAATAAAACAACCCCTATTTTCACCGCCCCATAATATTACACAATATTATTTCAATATTGTTAGGGCATTTTTTGTAACCTCTTCTCTAATCTCCTTTCATTTGATAATACACGGGTATATTTGCAAATATCCGATCATCCGCTTTATCTTAAAAACGGGTGAACCGATCTCAATCAAACATGGCTAAGAACGATCAACATACCTTTCGAATTTATCATTCGAAATTAACAATTGCTTTACCAATTCGGGAACTACATTGCCAGACACACACAGACAGACGACTAACACGTCAAACTTATAACACCCCCTTTTTTTGCATCGGGGGTTAAAATCGGGAACATATTACTAAGACTCCGGATATCTGTCTGTCTGCCACCAGGCTGTAATCTCCAGAACCGTGATAGCAAGGCTAGATGTACTTCTGTTGCCGATATAACAACAAATACTGTAAATCGATGTACAAGAAACGTGAGTTTTTTGCCCAATATAAAGGCCAATAGAAAGGAATGTTATAAAATTAACTTATAAAAAAAAACATCAATTTATTCATGAACAGTCAACTGTTATAAGTAAAAAGAAAACAAAACAAAAATAAGAAGGCTTTTCACACTTAACAGCTTTTATAAAACTTTAAAGAACACAAAACACAAATTTATTTCGTGCGGAAATTTTATGCCCAAAATTTTTAACATATTTGTTACTTATTATTAAATTACTAAGTTACTTTACTTTGAGTAACTTATTTTTCTGAAATTACCTCAAAAGGTTGTGTTCCAACTATAAATTACTTTGAATACTGCTTGTTGAGGTAATTAAGAATCTGTTTCCCATTGTGTAAATTAGTTTTGTTTTTATTTTAAGATCATCATCATCATCAGCCCGAACAACATCCGCTGCTGAACATGGGCCTCCTCCCGGGGGAGGGTTTTGCCATAGTCACCACGCTTGGCAGGCGGATTGGCGACCGCAGTATTATGATGTACACACAGCACACTGGGAAACGCTGCTGCCCGTTCCCTAATATACGCTTGTTATAGATGATGTTATAACAATCGGGACCAACGGCTTAACTTGCTTTCCGAGGTACGTAGGATTGCCCCTCAACCAACCAGACCCGGAAAGAAATCTTAGAATTTACACAAAGATTTCTGATCCGTTCCGAACCCACGACCTCCGCGACTTAAAGCGAGCCAAATACCGCTACGCTACAGAGGCTGCGTTTTTTAAGGTAATAAAAAAAATCCCATTGAGTAAATTTTTTTATTTTTTATTATAAGAATAAGACAAAGAACCTTGCAGTCAGATACTCAAAGGAAACATTATTATTTCGTGATGAATTCTTTTATTGTTGAAAATTAAAAGATGTACAACTTTGCACAACTTGTAATTTTACACATGAGAGCAATAAAGAACTTACTTACCTACTATAAATTGAGGTAGGTCGTTGTACTAACAGAAAGCACATGCAAGTAGTCAGTGGACCACAATCAATGAGTATGTAGTTAACTAAACTAAATTTAAATCACCTGCCTGATTTTACGTCAGCCAAACGCAAAGGGCATACTATAAGCCAACTAGTTAAACGCTAAGTGATATTAGTTCAATCAACGATTGGGCTAGGCATTCAATTAAATGTCGGCGTTTGATTAACGTGTTAGCCTTCCAATGAAATGGCTGATTTATCTAGATGGCTGCGATATATACATACATAATTGCTTAGTTAGGAGGTGTAAATGTATTACCAACCAATAGGTAGGTATATCTATAAAAATGATATGCATTGACGTACAACGAATGCAAACAACCTGATTCTCACGTCCGCTTTTCTTTCTTTTCTTTTTTATAGACTCAGAGGCATGTCGATAAAAATGATTTATGATCTAGAAATATGTTTTTATCGTCGCTGACGTAAATAAAAATTCAAAGGAACTGTTTCAATACATTTTATTAATTTGTTTTATTTTAAACTTACCTTTTCTAATATGATAACAATGATTAGTTATAGTATGTTATATGAGTAGCTCTTTACAATACATTTGTTAAGGCAAAGTTTTATTCCCGTCGAAAGAATTAGATTAAAAGGAATTTAAAAAAGGGTTTTAATTGTAGAAAAGAAATTAGCCGGCCGATATTCCATCGCTATTCCTATCGACATGACAACCTCCGTAGTGTAGCGGCATTTTGCTCGCTTTAAATCTCGGAGGTCGTGGGTTCGATCCCCACTCCGGACTTTATTCTTTAAATTTATGCACACAGCAAAACCATAACATAAAGTTTATACAACGGAAACAACATGTACAAAGGCGAGCTTAATTCAATAATGAATTTTCTTCCAGCAAACCTTTATGAAAGAAGCATTTGATTAAAAGTGCACAGCTAGTGTACAAGTGACGAATCTTTTAATTAATTTATACCAAATTGGTAAATGGTATCAATAAACATACACACTAATATACAGGGTGTCCCAAAAGGTTACGTAGCTAGGAAGAGGGGTGATAGGGGTGGTCACAAGGGTCACCAAAAAAAAAATCCCCTCTGGGAATTAAAAGAATAAAAGGCATTTTTTTAAAAACTAAAAATTTTACACCTTTTGTATATTTGTAGATCATCGGGAGCAAAGTCGCCCCCTTTGCTCCCGATGATCTACAAATATTGGTATAATTAAAAAAAAATGCTGTTATGTTATCGTCAATAACCCTTTTTCAAATTGAAACAAAAAAAAACAATACATATCTAAGCAATATTTTAAAGAAAATTAAGTTCTTGTCCAGTCAAGGACTTAGTAATTACGAATTCACTCAACTTCCTCCAAGTGTACTGAAAAAAAAAGTACTATGCAACTCCGGTGAGTAACTTAAAAACATAGGTAATTTTATTACGATTCCAAAATGGTATAACACTTACTTGAAAAATTCTTACTAGGATATGTAAAAATAATTTCGAGCATTTTATTTAAATAAATAATTACAATTTTTTTTTATTTTTGAGTTTCATTTAAAACCATTGCAATAAAATTACTAAATGGTAAAGTTTTTTTTACTTTTTTAAATTACCTATCTTTTTAAGTTTTAAGAAACAGAATAAACATTTAAAAATGTATTCGCGTACGAATTTGAGACTATTGTTTTATTGGTATGTTTTGTTCTGCAGGGGTATTGTTCCCGAATATTATTTTTACATATCCTAGTAAGAATTTTTCAAGTAAGTGTTATACCATTTTGGAATTTTAATAAAATTACCTATGTTTTTAAGTTACTCACCGGAGTTGCATAGTACTTTTTTTTTCAGTACACTTGGAGGAAGTTGAGTGAAATCGTAATTACTAAGTCCTTGACTGGACATGAACTTAATTTTCTTTAAAATATTGCTCAGATATGTATTGTTTTTTTTGTTTCAATTTGAAAAAGGGTTATTGACGATAACATAACAGCATTTTTTTTTAATTATACCAATATTTGTAGATCATCGGGAGCAAAGTCGCCCCAAAAGGTGTAAAATTTTTAGTTTTTTAAAAAAATGCCTTTTATTCTTTTAATTCCCAGAGGTGATTTTTTTTTTCTTGTGACCCTTGTGACCACCCCTTTCACCCCTCTTCCTAGCTACGTAACCTTTTGGGACACCCTACATATACAATTACATGCTTATATTAAAACCAATATACATATATGTTAATTATAATATATTACATATACTAACTTATATGTCCAAATTTTGTAATGACAATAAAATTTTGAAATAATATAATTAAAGACATGAGTTGATGAAGGTGATATGTCGCATTTTTGAGATTTTGTGTTTTTTTGCATAGATGAGCTTGAAATGTCGATGACTACAGACTAATGGCCTTAGACCGTCGATTTAAGGCTTATTTTTCAAAATAATATGTTGAAAAAGGTGTTATGTACAGTTAACTTTGAAAATGGCACTGGATGAAAGAGATATGGGCCCATATCACCCTTTTCCAGATAAATAAAGTAAAGACTTTGTTTTTCTCTCGTGGAAGAAAGTGATATGTACGTACATAGCACCTTCTTCCACTCAGCTTACGATGGTTGAAAGACGCAATGTCACTTTTTCATGAATTAAGGTGTTATGTGACATGCATATCACATTCATTTATTCACGACATTTAGTTATTTTGATTCTCATTCGGTCACATTATCTGCGCGATAACGTGCGTGTTTAGGGTTCCGTACCCGAAGGGTAAAAACGGGACCCTGTTTCTAAGACTTCGCTGTCTATTTGTCTGTCACCAGGCTGTATCCCAAGAACCGCGATAGCTAGACAGTTGAAATTTTGAGAAATTATGTATTTAATTTACAAAAAAATATATAGCAATTATTTATGGGATACAACAAACGTGAATTGTTTGCTCTTTTTTGCTCGATATTAATGAAAGCAACAGACAGGCACATGAAAATGATACGGAACATTTCGTGCGCGAGTCCGGTTCGCACTTGGCCGGTTTTTTTAATAATGCATAGTGTAACTAAAAAAATATTGTTAAAATACTGCTGATGGTCACCCAGTAACGGAAAAAAAACTAGAATCCATGATGATTCCAAGGATAAGCTTAAAAAAACATGGTCTTAAGTGTTAGTTTCTTTAAGTTAAAATTAAAAGTTAAAACATTGATAAATTTACACCACCGGCAGGATTTGAACTTGCATCTTAGGAAAACTTAGCCTCTAATGCCTAGACCATTTGGCCACAGTGGAACCCAACCGGTCGTTGAAATTTATCAACCTCTTTATAACACGTCGAACACGGTAACACGTAGATCAGATGCCATCTATCGATAATACTTAACAAGACAAATATGACCAAAGTTGCATTTGGAATTAAATTTTTATACGATGACACCCGTATTTACATTTTAAAAATGTTGATTATTTTGAATTGAGCTTAATATATTTACACTACCGACAGGATTCGATCCTGCATCTTATGTATAGCCACTAATGCCGTAACCATTCGGTCATGCTAGAACATTCCTTTGGGTAGTGATGGTATTTTATTTGCGGAAAGCCTTTCGTTCTTGTAATGTAAGTGAGCAAGCAGTACAAGGCAAAATTAATTATTCTTTCTACTAGTAACCAACACGAACGTGAAGATTCTGAGTTATTAATATGCAAAAACCAAAACAAATCGGAAAAACACCTCAGAAATACGCAGTAACGCTAATAAATATAACGTAAAAAACTTAAGGAATCACTAGAGAAATTTCGAACATGTGTGGGATATACCAAATAGTGTCTAAAACAATATAATATTATATAAGTAAAGTAAAATATAATATTTATATTATAATTAAGACAGTACAACTTACATTCTTACTTTAAAACCTAACTAAAAGTGCAGAAAAGTTGACTTTTGTTTATGGAAGAAGGAGTTATGTGTAGTTTTTTTAGAAATTATATAATAAAAAATATTAATTTGTTTAATTGCTTTCGTACCATTAATATTTCAGGTTGTTTACACAACTTGGCATCATAGTTTAATTTAAAAATCTGTTTCGTAACGACAGAGCTCTCCTCATGTCTCTTGTAAATATGGCCAAATTATTTAAAAGAAGCGAAGTGGCGGTACGACAGGGCTTGTCTCTAGGTATCAAATACTCGAAGCGTTCGCGAAGATATATAGGGCATTGGGATTGTGAAGGATAGAGAACAGAAGAGACAAGATATGACAGTCCCGACGCCGTCGAATCTTTGTCTAAATTCTAAGATTTTTCCGGGTCTGGTTAGTTGAGGGACTACCCTCCGTGCCTCGGAAAGCGAGTTAAGCCGTTGGCCCCGATTATTATGATAACATCATCTATAATAATCGTATATCAAGGAACGGGCAGCAGCGTCTCTTTGTGTAGCACAACATAATACTGCGGTCACCAACCCGTCTGCCAAGCGTGGTGACTGTGGCAAATACCCTCCCTCGGGAGGAGGCCCATGTTCAGCAGATAACGTAATACGTAATATTACAAACAAACAAAAAAATAAGCACGAGCTTCGCAGATGAAACAGAGATATCCTACTAATATTATAAACGCGAAAGTTTGTAAATATGGATGTTTGTTACTCCTTCATGCCAAAACTACTGAACGGAATTTACTGAAATTTTGCACCGGGATAGGTTATACGCAGGATTAACATATAGGCTAAAACATCACGCTCCGACCCACTGGAGCAGAGTAACGCGGGTAAAACCTCGGGGCGTAGCTAGTTCAATTATATTTTCCTCGTGGACAAGTGTCCAGTAGGTACTGCGCCTTAAGAAGTACATAGAAAGTGGTTTATATTGTTTACGAATATAATTTGAGCAAACAAGTTTAGCATTATATAAATTAACTGGCAATTATTATTAAAGTACACATCTGGATACCTCAGAACTAATACAAGCAAGTATTTTTTTAAGTTTTAACTTTCATCTTCATCATTATCATCAGCCAGTATAACGTTCACTGCTGAACATGGGCCTCCTCCCGAGGGAGGATATTGCCATAGTCACCACGCTTGGCAGGCGGATTGCTGAACTACACAAGCATACGCTGCTGGCCGTTCCTCAATATACGATTATTATAGATGATGTTATAACAATTAGGACCAACGGCTTAACGAGCTTTCCGAGGCACGGAGGGTAGACCCAACACTCAACTAACCAAACACGCGCGCCGGACAGAAAATCTTAGAATTTATACAAAGATTTTCTGTCCGGCGCGCGGCGTGGTGATCGAACCCACGACCTCCGAGATTTAAAGCGAGCCAATTACCGCTACGCTACGGAGGTTGTGTTGTCACTTTATTAGTATAATATTTGAAAGATGTTTTAAATTTTGTTGCAAGGAAAAATCGGAATAGGTAGCAAGGTCTCAGAGTCCCAAGTCGGGCTTAAAATTATGTTCTTTGGATTTTTTCTGGAGGAAAATCTAAGTACCGGAGTGAAGACAGGAAATTTGTAGTGTATAGAACGTTAGTGTTTCCTGCGCCTGATCTCTCATCGGTCGTATCGGTAAAACCGTCCCACTAGATTAAGAGAATGATCTTGTGCAGCTCAATACATTTTTTTATTTATTTTTTTGTCCGGGGGGAAATGCATTTATGCATGCCCACCCCCGCTGCAGCGTATTTGCGCACTGGCGGTGGGATGTGTGGGACTCGCCCTCTCTCGCTCTCCATAGCGTGGTATGCTAACTCATAACACGAGGAGAGGACCCTACACCACTAAAACCCCCCGGACACTCCTTCGATCCGCCGTTGGCTGGGGCCGGGTACGCATAAGTATTCCAATGCAGTACAGGCCTGCCTTGTGGTATAAGCCTGCAAATTCCTAGATTAGATTATTACTCTGGGCATACACCAGCTACGTCTATCAGCTCAACGTTACTTACCGTTTTACTGTGAACGCCAATCCGCCTGTCAAGCCTTAATCACAATCATATATTCCTCAACGACCCTGACTAGCCAAATTCTAGAAATAGAAGCGCCCATGTTAAGCTGTAGATGTAAACAGGATGTTGGATGCATAAGATGATAATGTTGATTCAATTTACAAGGTTTGGAGCCATGAATACATCATCTGCAGTAGCTATGCTACACCAGCAGCAGGCTGCGTTGGCAACCCTAAGTCTTTTACAACTAACCGGCTACCTATTTCCACCAGATGCGAAGCTAAAAGGTATTCTTTTATTACTTTTGTTTAAGGCTTTCCAAGACAAATTCCGGTTGTTTCCAACATTATTGTTGGAAGTGGCCGGAGCCTATATTGAGTAAGCCCTCTCCTCATCGTATGAGTAACATATCATGAGAATCCTATTTTTCTGGACGCTACGGCTGAGGAGATTCGTAATGCATACCCCCCTTGGAGGAAAACAAGGGGCCTGTCTGTGTGGCAGACACGTAGTTCACTCCTTATATGCCGTCTACCACACACTTTACCACACTAAAATCAATTAAATTTTTATAATCACTTTGTTTATCATCTGTCGGCAATTATTTTACACACTGACGAACTCTGATGATTTATACTGACATCAACAACAATCACCAATTATTTCGATATTCTTGTTATTTTCATAAGTCTACTGCCTGGTCTACTGCCAGTAGACCACCATAATGTTAAAATATGAAGTAAAATTATAAAAAAGGTAGAAAAATTAAAAAAAACACGCGATCAAAGGAACACATTTTTTTTATCCACCTTAAACTCGTATATTTTCAAAAGTAGATGGCGTACAATTTCTTCTGACGATGTCTGTAGTACTACTATTATACTAATAAAACTTACCTACATTTAATGTTAATACAGATGGCGACTCATTCGACTACATCATCGTGGGAGGGGGCAGTGCGGGTAGCGTTGTGGCTACCAGGTTGGTTCAACAGGAGTATAATGTCCTGGTGATTGAAGCAGGAACTGATACACCCATTGACAGTTTGGTGAGTAAATAAAAATGCCTTTGAATTTATATATTTTGATTCGTCTATTACTTTGAAGTTATAATAACGAGTACCATTAAACATAAATGCGGTACACTTCACCTTCCGATGCCCTCGTAGACCCGAAGTCCGAGAGGCCCGCGAACTGTAAAGTAGAGTGACAGTTGCACAAAACTCTCCAAAAGAAACTAAAAGCCATAATCCCTCAATCTCCCCGTCAGCGACCGCCCTGAGCCGAGGTCCAAGTCCAACAGTGGACACCCTCTTGCGCAGGTTGCTTAGTTTGTAGTGTTTAAACCATTTATCTAGGCTGGAGCTCTGCTCGCCTTTATGCCCGGTGAAGTAGCAAAAGCCTCAGGGCTAACTAAATAAAGTCCGTCCGAAACAAAAAAAAAAACAAAAATGCGGTACACTTCGCAAACCGTCTTTTAAGTTCTATTGTCTGACTTCCTCTTCAGTTGCTTGGAAGAGATCACATGTAGTGATAAGGCCGCTAATTCGACCTTCCTTATGTATAGTTTTGGTTTGAAGTGTTTGCTTCTATCTAACTACTACTTCTATCTAATCTAACGTATTAAAATACGTATATGTTTCACAGTATCCGGTTCTGGAGCCGTACCTTAAAAACTCTCGCATAGACTGGGCCTACAACTCTAGTGACTATTACATTTCACCGTATTATAAAAAGATTTTCATGAATATGGAAATAGGTAAAACGCTTGGAGGCAGTGGAGAGATAAGCGAGTTAATTTACTCGAGAGGAAATCCATACACGTATGATCAATGGGCTCGAATCACCACAGATAATAACTGGTCTTGGGAAAATTCACTACCTTATTTCATCAAAGTTGAAAACGTGACTGACTCAGGGATAGCTAATTCTTCAGCGAACTATAATTTTGGATCCGAAGGTTACATTGGAATAACAAGATCCAAAGGAAACCAAACTAAAGATTACATAGGAGGTTTTGAACAACTAAGAATTTCTTACATTAATGACATAGATGGAAATCGAGTTGGATACTCACAAGGACTTAAAAATGTCAAAAACCGTGAAAGACAAAGTGCTGGTCTTAGATATTTGAGAAAAATAAAACATAGCCCCTATATAGCTATAGCCAAGAACACACTTGCCACTAAAATAAACTTTGATAATAACAGAAACGCAGTAAGTGTCGAAGTCAGGACGCCTGATAACCAAAGAATAATTGTAAAAGCTAACAAAGAAATAATAGTAGCTGCCGGCGCAATAAAAACACCACAGATTTTAATGCTTTCAGGTTTAGGTCCAAAGAATCATTTGGACAGCATGAACGTAAAGTGTATTGCTGATCTACCTGTTGGTAAGAACTTACAAAATCATGTAGCTGCTGTGATACCTTATAAAACCAATAAACCACAGATAAAGGAAAAAGTTAATCTTGGAGATTACCCTCCCGACTTTATTGTTAGCTATGTCTCATTACCCAAATCTGATAAAAATAGTTATTTGAAAGGAAATCCGGAATACGAAACAATGAGCTACGTCATGAACAATATGACGCTTCTTCTTCAATTTTGTAAAATGGGCCTCAACTTTGAAGAAGCAGTTTGTGACAAGTTGTATGCTACGACAAACAAAAATCAAGTATTTTTAACTCTATTGAGTCACCTGTATCCATATTCCCGTGGAGAGATTTTACTTCGTAGTACAGATCCCGAAGATTCACCAATTATCTTTTCTGGAACATTGTCAGACGATCGTGACTTAGAAAATTTTGTAGACTATATTACTGATTATATCAGAATTGACAAATCTGACGCATTCAAGAGAGCTGGAGTATCTCTGGTTGATCTTTCCGGTCCAAAATGCGATAGATATAGGAAAGAAAGTAGAGACTACTGGCGGTGCTATATTTCGTCTTTATTGATAAACATGGAACATCATAGTGGTACCTGCGCTATGAACTCAGTTGTAGATAGTAGACTTCTAGTAAGATCAGTGAAGAGATTAAGAGTAGTAGACGCAAGCGTAATGCCTATTATTCCTGCCGGAAATATTTATCATCCAGTACTTATGGTGGCAGAAAAAGCAGCCGAAATTATAATGGAAGATGCTGGAATGTATAACGCACAAACACACAATAAGGTGAATGTAGATTATTATTAAAAAGCAAGGTTTTTAATATTTGTTACAATATTATTATTATAATTTGGATGAGGGGTTTGATCGGTATATAAGTCAATAAATAAAAATAAAAATTGTTTTATTTCATTCTTTTACATTATACATCCGTCCAGAAAAATATATTTTTTTAATTTAATGTTATCTATGGGCTAAATTTGAACTCATCTAGTGTTCTGATAAAAACCCGTCCAAGTTTATGTCGGGCGTAGATTCTTGTGAAACAATTGTGATTTATCCGTGGATGATGGACACGGGCATTTCAAACATGTAAATATTCTTCCCATAATATATTACTTATATTAAATATATTATATATTAAGGGTAAATCATTTACATACAACTCAAAATTTAGTATTCTTACGTACAACTCAAAATTTATAAATCCGAGTAGTGTAAAATAAAATAAAAATCATTTTTATTTATGTAAACCTATTACAGGCACTTGCAAATAGTCAAAACAATAATTTATTATTAATCTATGTATAATTTTAACATTTATAAATGAGCATATTAAGCAGGTATTTTAGTTATTGTTTTTAATCATTTTAGTCTTAACTTTATTATTTTACTATATTGTGTCCAATAGCTTGTTCTGTCTATATTAAATTATATTAAGAACAATTGTCATTATTTGGGCGGACCATGAGTATATAACGACGGACGCGCTTTAATGCTACCACCGGATGCAATACGACCCAACTGAGAAGATCCGGCAAAACAAACTCAGTGGGTTATTCTACTGCCGGTTTTAACACGACCCACATGAGACGGTCCGGCAAAACATACTCAAATGGGCAGAGCGTAGGTTTTGGTCCAGTTACTTTTATTATTTATTTGGCATACACATTATTTTCCCGAACGGTTGTCTTTATAATATTTGATTATCTATTAATGTTTTTATACTAATAAAAGAAGCTAATTTGAGACAGAACTAGCGGTCTATTAGTGTAACTCATTAGGCCGATTACAGATAGTTCACAGAACATCACACTATTATGCTTACTATTTTACTTAGATACAGGGTCTCTAGGAAGTGTTACGCGGGATGGTTCATGAGACCAAACATCTTTATCCTCAATATAGTCCTTAACGCTATAGTAACCTTTAGATACAAGGACACGTTTAATATATGCTTTAAAAGTTGTATCAGGCAAATCAGTAACACGACTAGGGAGTTTGTTATAAAACCTAATACCATTTCCTATAAATGATTTATTGGTTCTACTTATTCTAAAACCGGGTATGGCAATTTTTTATTTCTTGTGTTAACATTTGAATATCACTTTTTTTGCTATAATGATCTATATTTTTTGTAACAAAAATGATATTTTGGTATATGTACTCAGAAGGAGCGGTACGTATATTTATCTCTTTAAACAGGTTACGCAAGGAGTCGCGACAACCTAAACCGTAAATAGCCCAAACTGCTCTTTTCTGTAATATAAAAATACTATTGACATCAGCGGCTGAACCCCAAAGCAGTATTCCATAGGACATAATGCTATAAAAGTACGCGAAATACACTAGTCTAGCAGTTGCTTCATCTGACAATTGCCTAATTTTCAAGGCAGCATAAGATGTGGAACTGAGTCTACCAGTAAATTTTTCAATATGAGAGCCCCATTGCAATTTTGAATCGCATGTTATTCCTAGAAAGACTGTCGATTGAACTAGGTCCAACGTTTCTCCATTAAGTGAAGCAATTGGTTTAGCGGTAGTTACATTTGGTAGCGCAAATCTGACGCATTTAGTTTTACCCGCGTTTAATAAAAGATTATTTGAAGAAAACCAATGTGAAAGTATTTTAAGTGTTTTATTGTGTTCAATAAGGTTAGTATCTTTTCTATTGACTTTGAATATTAATGAGGTATCGTCTGCAAAAAGAACTATATCTGACAGTTTTTTATTTATGATGTATGGTAAATCATTGATGTAAACTAAGAACAGAAAAGGACCCAGAATAGATCCTTGGGGCACGCCCATTTTTATTAAATGCTCTTTTGAAGCAACGCCGTCTACATATACTATTTGTTTCCTATCAGATAAATAGGATATAACAAGATCAAGCGATTTTTCATAATATTTTAATTTAAGAACAAGCGTCTCATAATTTACACAGTCTAATGCCTTGGAAAGATCACAGAACACTCCAAGAGCATCTTGCGACCCCTCCCAAGCCTCTAGTATCGATTTAATCAGAGTGAATCCTGAGTTGACCGGCCTTTAGTGAATCCAAATTGCTTATCGTGCAATATCCCATTTAGATTAAAATGTGTCAACATTTGATGAAGCATAATCTTTTCAAATACTTTACTTAGAGTTGATAATATCGAGATAGGTCTATAGTTAGTCGCGTTATTTGAGCAACCTGATTTAAATATCGGCACTATTTTATAATAATAATATAATAATAATAATCCTTTTATTTCAGGCATCGGAGGCCCATAGAATAAAATACATACAATAATCTTAAACAGTAATAAACTAATACATATTTTAAAAACTAAAACTTAATACTAATGTACACGAAGTGTCGGCGTCGTGTTTCGCTGTCTGGTGTCACGTAGCTGGCCACGAAACCGGCGGAACATAACACCATTCGGCCAAAACTCTTCTTTGAGGACCTTCTCGAAATACTGCGTCGGAACACGCACCACGAACGACTTGAAGTTCGTTTTGTGACGCGGCTCCAACATCTCGACCCTCAAAGTCCAGTTGGTCTTCACCTGCATGTACTCCACGACCTCTTCAACTTTCGTGGAATGATGCAGTCTTGACACGTACATCAGCGTTGTCGGTACGGCTGGACGCAACAGCATGTTGGGTCCTGCCAGCGCAGTACCACACTGGTTCCAACAAGGAGGCTTCTTCTCCACCTTGATGAAACCATCGCTGTCGCCCGTGTCCTTCACTGGAGCCTGCCTTTTCAGAACCTGTTTTGGTTTTGGCAGGCTCCGTTTACCCCCTTTCACTTTGTCCGCTATTTTCACCTGTGAGTTTAGTGGCTCAACAGGCTTTTTAGCGGCGGGTAGTATTGCAGCATAGGCTCGTTTCGGGGTTGCTGAAACTACACATGTCGTCGCCTCCACCGGTGTCGAGGCAGGGACGGCCGCGGCACACGTTGCAACGCATGCATTCTCGGCAGCTGGTGACGCATTCGAGCCCGCCGACTTGAAACTGCAGATGGAGGCGTTTTGTGCCCCGCGACGCGTGTTCACTTTTGCGGCGTCGATAGGTGACCCACTTGCAGAAATTGCATTGCGCAATAGCACTACTTCGGCCCGTAGTTCACTGATGGTGTTGTTGGACACCTCCAGCTGATGCTGCATCTCGACCTGGCTTTGCTTCAGGAGTGTGATATCCTTCAGCAGCCTGGTGACATCTACGTGGTCGAACGTGACGAGAGGCAGCTTGTGCAGATCCTTCGCCACAAATTCAGGCACGTCGTCCGGATCGGTCTCCTTCATCAGCGTTACGATGTCCTGGATACTCTTCTTGGTGCCATCCCTTCGCCGAGACGGCATCTGGCTGAGTTTCCCGAGCGTCGTGAACAGCAGCAACTTGGCACTGCTAATCTCATCCTCCTTAAAAGATGACTTGCAGATCTGCAAGATGCTGACCTCGTCCATGTAGTCGATGGCATGTTTGATAAATGCCAGAACTTCATTGGCTATGAGAGTTTGAGTACTCATAGCGGAATCCGGGCAGCGGCTAAAGCCGCGTAATTCGCGAATATTTACACGGAGCAACGCAAACGCGACCGTATTCGACCGCGCATCGCAACCGAATGCGAATAATAAAAAATAATAAATATAATTAATTTTACTAATCTTCATTAAGTCTGGGAATACTCCATCAGTTATAATATAGCAGGTATCTTTAATACATCCAGTATTAAAGATAGCTGCTAGAATAGGAGCGATATTTTGTATTACTGTGTCAATAGCTTTAACAGAAAGTCCTCACAAGTCTTCTGTGCCTTTCATTTTAATTGTTCGGAATGCCTTTACAATATCAACATCATTTATTGTCCGGAAGCCGAATTTAGACACGTCTGATTTAATTTTCGCTTTTAATAGTCTTTCAGCTTCCTGAGGGGAAGATAATAGGTATCCATTGGTATATTAGTAAAAAAAATTGCAAAAAAATTAGCAATAATATTTTTATCTGAGACTAACTTATCTCTGATATTTATGTTAATAGTTTTATCTTTAATTTTGTTTTTACCAGTCTCAGTATTTATTATTTTCCACGTTGACTTTATTTTGTTATCCGACTTTCTTATTAATTCACTCGTATACAGTGACTTTGCCTGAATACAAACTCGTTTAAAAATTTTAGAATATGTCCTAACAGTATTTATAAATATGTCATCAGTTGTGTAGGACCTTATATTATATAATTCATACAAAACATCTCGGCTCCGTCTTATACCTTTGGTAGCCCAAGTATTAAATTTTAATTTATTAGGGTCGATTTCTAAACGTTTAATTTTATAAACTCTCTCAAATTCCTCATGAATTGATTGAGCTAATGTATTATACATAGCATTGGAACCACTGCCTGAATCCAAAGTTTGTTGACACAATCTCGTTTTTAAATTATGACTAAACTTATCTAGACTAAACTTCTTTTGGGAGGGGTCTGAAACTAATAATTGATTTTTCTATATTCAATGCGTTACTAACTTTAACAATTTAGCACTTGTAGTCAGAAGGAACACCAGCTACCAAACTTTTATCGGCTACCTCAAAGTTTGTGATAATATTATCAATGCAGGTGGCCGTTGTTGGTGTGACTCTAGTAGGCTCAGAATACAAACAGTTTAGATTAAAAGACATAAAAAGAGCGAGAAAACTATTTTTTTCTGTTGAATCTACCAATATATCCATGTTAAAGTCACCACAGATCAATATATTTTTATTACTTTTGAATTTTTTAAGTATATCTTTCATTGTAGTTATAAAATGTTGGAAGTCTGACGAAGGTGGTCTGTATATACATATTATATAGTAAAGCTGTGTTTCAATGCAAGCGATCTCACAAATCCGATCTACTGATATACTGCTAATATCTCTACGTTCTTTAAAATTCAAACCATCTCGCATTACTATAAGTAAACCTCCACCCTCAGCAGAGACCCTGTTATTGAAACTAGCAACTGTATAGCCATTTATATAAAAACCCATCTTGTGTGCTTTCAGCCATGTTTCTGTAAAGCATACAATGTCAATATTATATTTTTCATTAAAAAGTTCTACATGTAATATTTTGCCAGAGAAGCGGTTTATATTCTGGTGCGATAAGACCAAAAACTTATTACACTTCTCCTTTGTCGCACTTAATGGTTTAAATTACTAACTAGACTAATTTTAGTAATATTACTAAAACAATGTAAAAATATAGGCTTTGTCATACTATGTATGACTGCGTTAATATTGGATGCTAATAATTTAGCAATTAAACTTAATGGTTTTTTTAGGACACACACTGTATTCCTGGTCACCCTACAACTAATGGTAAAACTATTTACATCAAAAAATGTAAACCTATCACTATAATGACTAACTAGAAATTGTACATGATTATTCAACATGTGAATATAATTATTAGTTTTGTCAGACATATTTTCTAAATAAGGGAAGGCACACAGTATTATTTGTTGCTAAAAGATATATGCACAAACCTAGCAAGATCCCATCATCATCATTATCATCATCAGTTAGTATGTCCACAGCTGAACAAGGGCCTCCGCCCTACAAGGGTCTTTGTAATAACGTGTATCTGGAAGTTTTATGTAATGACTTGTATCTTCTATCGTGTCTGTATCTCTATCATCTCATTATTTTTTTAAGGAAGTGAGATGAATCTTACACTGCCACGCTACTGCCAGATTCCTTTTATAAGCTATAGATGATTTTATATCAATCGGGACCCGCGGCTTAACTTGATTTCCAAGGCAAGGAGGTCCTAAACCAACCCGAAAATAAATCTTTAATTTTACCCAAAGATTTCTCGTGCGGCGTAGTATAACTGAGAACCTTCATATGATTTATTTAGTATGTGATTAATGAAATCAAACAATCATATCCCAGACAAATAAACAAATGTTTAACATCTTTCTGTGTTAAACAAATATTATCAAATTCTAATTTGTTTACAAACTCGGCATTAACCAAAGCTAAATTATACGAATCCTACTGATTTTATAATTGTCAGAGTTTGTTAGTTGGATTTAGATTAGTTATTTGTCTGGCAGTGATCACACATTTTATCAGCCCGTTACCGTTCACTGTTGTACGTGGGCTTCCTTTTTAACAGACCATGACCAAGCCAGGGTCGTTCAAGGTTCCACTCTAAGTGTGGCCCAGCAGATCCCGCGGTGCGATACTGGCCGCGGGATCTAGCTTATGCGTACCCGGCCCCCGCCAACGGCGGATCGAAGGAGTGTCCGGAGGGTTTTAGTGGTGTAGGGTCCTCTCCTCATGGTATGAGTTTAGCATACCACGCTATGGAGAGGGCGAGTCCCACATATCCCATCGCCAGAATGGGAATGCGTAAATTCATTTACCCCGGACAACAAAAAAAAATAAAAAAGGATCGTTGAAGGTTATCGTTGTAATGACCATGCAGGCGGATCAGGTTTTGTTTATTTTTTCGGACGGACATAGGTACGTAGTTAGCCATGAGGCTTTTGCTACTTCACCGGGCATAAAGGTGGGCAGAGCTCCAGCCTTAATAAATGGTTTAAAAACTACAAACTAAACAACCTGCGCAACAGATTTAGGGAGGTTAAGGGATTAAGGGATTATTACTTTTAGTATTTTAGGGGAGTTTTGTGCAACTGTCGCTCTACTTTACAGTTCGCGGGTCTCTCGGACTTTGGGTCTACGAGGGCATCGGATGGTTTCTTGCAAACTAAGGGTCGGGAGGACGAGGGGGTAAGGCGTATTAGTGATCGCAGTATAATGGTAGGTAACCTTGGGCCGGATTGCCTCGTGCGTACCCAGCCCCCGCCAACGACGGATCGAAAGAGTGTCCAGGGGGATGCAGTGGTGTATGGTCCTCTCCTCGTGGTATGAGTAAGCATACCACCGCTATGGGGCGAGTCCCAAATATCCCGCCGCCAGCGCACGGATACGCTACAGCGGTGGTGGGCAAGCGTAGAAGCATTACTCCCGGAAAACAAAAAAAAATGTACCAGGTAAAGGTACCTTGAGCTAATAGATGCTGCTGCCCATCCGTCAGCTGTATATCCGTTAGTCCTTTTACGACATCTATGGGACAAGTGGTGGTCTATTCTAAGTTGGAAACCACACTTTGATCACATAGCAACCAATATATTTTGTACTCTATATGCTCGTAATACAAACTCCGTAGCGTAGCGGTAATTGGCTCGCTTTCGAGGTCGTGGGTTCAATCCCCACACCGGACAAGAAATCGTTGTGTGTATTCTAAGATTTCTTTCCGAGTCTGGTTGGTTGAGGGACTACCCTCCGTGTCTCGGAAAGCACGTTAAGCCGTTGGTCCCGATTGTTATAATATTATCTACTAGCTTCCCGCGCGCAGATTCACCCGCGTAACTCCCGTTCCCGTGGGAACTTAATAATTCAATATAGGTAGCCTATGTCATCCGGGGACAGTGCAACGTTCTAACGGTGAAAGAATTTTTCAAATCGGTCCTGTAGTTTCGGAGCCTATTTAATACAAACAAACAAACAATCAAATATTTCCTCTTTTTAATATTAGTTTAGATAATAATCGTATATCAAAGAACAGCAGCGTTTCCTTGAGTGTTACAACATAATACTGCGGTCACCAACCCGCCTGCCAAGCGTGGTGACTATGGCAATACCCTCCCTCGGGAGTCGGCCCATGTTCAGAAGTGGACGTTATACGGGCTGATGACGATGATGATGCTCGCAATAAAGCTCAAAACAATTTTACCATACATTTACATTTTAATACTTAACCTTTAGAAACCACTTTTTTTTTGTTAAACACACCTTCCGCGTAAATCATAAAGCACACCCAGATTCGGAACTATCCGTGGTTCACACAAATAATTGTCCCGGGTGAAAATCAAACCCAGAATACCAGGTCATAGAAGCAACGACCGTAACCACAGCACTTAAAACAGATTTTTAATTTATAACTCTAAATAATAAGCGTTCAATTATAGTCAATAAACTATTAATATTAACAATATAAATAACAACAGTAATTTTTACTCTAGTTCTGTAGCACATGTCCGTTAATTATGTACCTACTTATATGTAAATATATGTACCTAACTCTTTTATTACAACAAAAATATAATTTAAAAATAAATAAGTCGAAATATGTTTATGAGCCAACATATTTCGACTAATTTATAAACTTAAGTTAATTTTATTTTATTTTTCTGTTCTTTATTTTTATTTATAGGACTTTTTCGTAGCAACCAATCCTGTTCGAAGGACCCAATTGATAGTGATCTATGCTTGATATCGTAGTGATCAGCTTTGCCGAACGAATCCTCTAGTAAAAGCCATCATCCCTCAATCTCCCCGTCAGAGACCGCCCTGAGCCGAGGTCCAAGTCCCACAGGGGACGACCTCTAGCGCAGGTTGCTTAGTTTGTAGTGTTTAAACCATTTATCTAGGCTGGAGCTCTGCTCGCCTTTATGCCCGGTAAAGTAGCAAAAGCCTCAGGGCTAACAACATACGGCCGTCCGACAAAAATATAATAGAATAGGTATTCTAAGGCAGTCAGTTCGTTAAATATAATTCGAAGGACTAAAGTTTTAGTGGTAGTCTAGATTTGGTCACTACCTTACTAGTAATTTCCTTGCATCCGGTCCGCCGGACCATATTGTTAGAGAACTATAGTTATGATGAGAGCCCTGTCTCATCATAATTTTTATTTTTCATTCATTTTCATTTTTAATAAGCCAGTCATTTAATTGCGTCATCGTTTTATTCCCAAAGGTAGGATTGTACAGCTATTTAGGTACTTTCTTTAATAATATATAGCCCTTAAAAGGAGTACTTCATCAGATTTACTGTCAAGTGTTACAAGCTGTTATATTAATTTACATGTAATATTACGTCATGTGATAACATTTTTTTTTTTTGAATACTAATATTGTGCTATAGGCAGTTATATCGATAATCTAATAACGAAATTTCCAATATTAATAAAACGAAATAAAGATCGAATATAAGTGCTAAAAGGTAACTCAGACAGATGACATGTTTAGTGAAATTTGCTTCTCCACTGAATCGGAGTTTCACAGAGCAATCTAAAGATCATTTTTTTAATTTTATTATGATTCAAAGGTTTTTTGCCCACGTCATGTCATCATATCATATATACTAATATATAAAGCTGAAGAGTATGTTTGTTTATTCAGGAACTACTGAACCGATTTGAAAATTATTTCACTGTTAGATAGTCAATTTATCGAGGAAGGCTATAGGCTATACAATATATAGCAACTGAAAACCATCGCTAGGTATCGCCTAGCCTATGCTGAGGTGGCGACTTTTTCGGCAGAACATGCAAAGCATCTCATTGCTTTGTACATTTAGCTTAATGTTATATGTAATATCTGGTGTGTTGTGCTGAATTAAATGTATTTTCTTTCTTTCTTCTTTCTTTTTATATTTAATTATGAATTTCCCAAGGGCACGGGAGGTACGCGGGTGAAAACGCGCGTGGGACGCTAGTCAGACTATTAACGTCCACAGCTCCATCATTTTTATTGCAATTAATAGGTTGGTACTAGATATTTAATTTGTGTATTTAATTTAGATTAATATGGATTTCCTCAAAGTAGTAAGTTTCCTCAGTCCGTCTACCCTGTGATATTTATTTTTGTTATTTAATTATTAAAGAAATGAAAACCGCATTAGTTATTTATACATAATTTATTTTTTTAATGTATGCTTAGTTTGTTTGGTCATGTGGAAAGGTATTTACAAGGCAGATGTCAGTGTAAACGCCGGGAGGGGATGCCCTAGAAGGACATACGCTGACCTCATAGTTGATGTTCTTCAGAAAGGCCAGGTGCGTAGTACTCGCAACCGGCGTGCGTGTATGAACAGATGTATGAACGTGGACGAGGCAAAGGGAGTGTGTAAGGATCGTAGCACGTCGGGATGCCGGATTGCTTCGTGCGTACCCGGACCCGCCAACGACGGATCGAAGGAGTGTCCGGGGGGCGTTAGTGGTGTAGCGTCCTCTCCTTGTGGTATGAGTAAAGCATACCACCGCTATGGAGAGGGCGAGTCCCACATATCCTGCCGCCAGCGCGCGGATACGCTGCAGCGGCGGTGGGAATGCGTAAATGCATTAAAACAAAATAAAAAGCGGTAGTGGCGCAGTCCTCGCCTGCGAGAACCCTACCTTAGCTAACCTACAAGCTTTCTCCAACTACCTAAGTGGACGACTGTATATTTTTGAACACGTCGTTTTTATTGCTTATCCACCGCCGATTATTTGATTAGTTATAGAATTACGTTTCAGTCCTGCTAGCTGCAAAAAAATAAATATTTATATATTTTTATTAATATTTTTCACATGCATTAATTTCCCTTTTCTCGTAGAATTTATTCCTCGAAATTGTAATTTTCCCAGAAATTGTATAAACATAACTCGACGTTAGTTAATATTACTATTATATTCCAATTTAAACGTTAGGAGTTGCAAATTAAGGTAATAATTTCTTTGAATTTTCTATGAATATATGGTTTTTTTCAAAGAAGGGTTTCTAATTAAAGAAGTCTGTATGATGTTGGTAACTAAGTATGTAGGTACATTGTTTTCTAATAACTGGTGAATTGAATGAATCTTTGAATGTGTTCCCGACTGTGGGTAACAGCTTTGATTGTCATTGTATTGACAATGCCGTGATTTGTTTCAAGAGGATTCCATTCAATATTATTCGATTCAAATTGGAATTCTATGTTAAATGATAACACCTGCAAAGTAATTGTAGAGAATAGATATTGAACAAAGAATGTTATTAAACTTATTGTTTAATAGAGTAACCGGACACACGTTGTCGTTTTTCTTTTTTTCGTGTTGGAAATTTTTTATAGACTTCTCACCGTCTTGGGGAAAGACGGCTCCCGGCTCTAAACACACATTGGCTTGTCATAATTAAACTAAAACTCTATATTAAATTGAACTTTTAATATTAGGCGTGATAGCTCTGAACTAACCGTGACGCTCACTAAGAACAGCACGCATTCTGACAATGTTATGTCAAACGCCATAAAGTTACAGTAAAAAAGTTTATGTTGTCAAAAGCGATAAAATTTACATTAATAGTACATTACGATACGTGTGACCTAAGTAGCCTATTATTGCACGGCGTGAAGTTAGCGCCCGAGCGTAGCGAGGGTGCTCCCCCCGCTGGATGAACTTATTAATTTAAAAGTCACATTCACATCATTGCAATTTTTAATGTCATCATTTAATTATTTATTTCTTCATACTTTTTCTCTGCCATTTGTTCGCTGTGAATTTTCAAACTTAAAATGACATTTAAAAGTGTTTGCTTTCATTTTTCATTCATGTGTGAAGTTAGTCGATTAATTTACGCACCGTGCAGAAATAGGCAACTTAGGTCACGGAAAAGCGTGCGTAAAAGGCGGGTTTTGGTCACACTGTGCTATTAAAAATGTATATTGTGGTTAAGTATTCTTAAATTTTCTAATTTTCCTCGCAATTTTCTAATTTTTTAATGGTATAAGAACCTTTTCCTGACAATAATAAACACATAAAAATAGAATTAGCAAAATCAGTATAGCCATACAATAGGAATTTCTAAAACTCAGAAGCATAAGATCGAATGTGCCATTATACCACAGAAACATTCGATAATGTACCTTTATATCGTGAACTGGCACTTACGACCAAATGCTTCTGAAGTATAATTGACATTCGTCTTTATGCTTCTGAGCTCTAGATTTTTATGTATGTTACCGGAAAATAATACGAATCGCAAGTAGATCAACTTTCGTGCCACTCATATTGTTGAATTTACTTGCCAGTTTCAGTGAACGCACATATTTATCACTACATAGTATAAAACAAAGTCGCTTCCCGCTGTCTGTCCGTCCCTATGTATGCTTAGATCTTTAAAACTACGCAACGGTTTTTTTAGTAGATAGAGAGATTCACGAGGAAGGTTTACCTATATCGCACACCTATATGACGACTCCGCTAACTCAAAAAGTACGAGTTTTGAGTTAGTAGCTTTGATATATTTCTTATATACTCTAAAAACAGATTTTCGTCATTTCTGAAAAATGAGGTTTTTTGAGTTGCCGGAGTCTTCATCTAGGGGTGCGATATGTTTAATACATCAGCATTATACCCGTGCGAAGCCGGGGCGGGTTGCTAGTTAGTAATATTATTTACTTATAATTATATTATTTAGTGCAGTTATTGAATGAATTATTATGACACTTGCTCTAACCTAACCCAAACGAGACTATGTTACTGTTGAAATAAAACAAAAAAACTTCAACTTCAATAAGCCCTCTTACACTCCGTTGTTTTAGGCTTAGGTTAGGTTTTTTATTAACCACCCGAAACTTAGTTAGTTTATCAACTAACTAGACAGTTGATCAACTTACGATTCTTATTATCTTCGGGTGACATATGTTTAGATAATAAGAAAAGAATTTCTCAAAAATTGTTTCACCGTAAGAAATATGAACTCTACAATATTTTTTCAAAATAATAATAATTTCTAAAAATGATTACTTACATTTTTTTTTCATTGGTAATTGCATCTATCATGGCCATTATTGAATAGACATGACGTTGGTCCCGATTATTTTAACATCATTTGTAACATAAGTATACCAGGGAACGGGCAGCAGCGTTTCCTTGTGTGGCACAACATAATACTGCGGTCACCACCCGCCTGCCAAGCATGGTGACTATGACTAATACCGTGGACGTTTTACGAGCTGATGATGATGATGATGACATCAGTTTTTACAACTAATTTTTTCAAATAAACATATGTTCTTTACAAAAAAAAACTCAATTAATGAACTGCAATTGGTAAATATATATCGCACCCCTAGATAAAGACTCCGGCAACTCAAAAAACCTCATTTTTCAGAAATGACGAAAAACTGTTTTTAGAGTATATAAGAAATATATCAAAGCTACTAACTCAAATCTCGTACTTTTTGAGTTAGCGGAGTCTTCATCTAGGTGTGCGATATAGCAAAGTGATATCTGGCAATACACGATAATTTTGAAGTTGAGTAAAATGCACCTTGGAGGGTTGTAGAGTAAAAATACACTTTGATCTTTTCGGGGTTCCGTTACTATATGATGACTCAGAGGAAATGTCGATAACAATGATTTATGATCTATAAATATGTTTTTATCGACGCTGACGTAAATAAAAATTCAAAGGAACTGATTCAATACATTTTATTCGTTTGTTTTATTTTAAACTTACCTTTTCTAATATGATAACAATGATCAGTTATGGTATATTATATGAGTAGCTCTTTACAATACATTTGTTAAGGCAAAGTTTTATTTCAGTCGAAACAATTACATAAAATGAAATTAAAACAAGGTTTTTTATTGTAGAATAGAAATTAGACGGACGATTTTCCATCGCTTTTCTTATCGACATGACAACCTCCGTAGCGTAGCGGCATTTGGCTATCCTTAAATCTCAGAAGTCGTGGGTCGTGGTGATAAGATCTTTGTCTAAATTCTAAGATTTTTTTCAGTGTCTGGTTGTTTGAGGACTACCTGTCGTGCCTCAGAAAGCACGTTAAGCCGTTGGTCCCGTTTATTATAACATAATCTATAATAATAATTAATCATATACCAAGGAACGGGCAGCGGCGTCTCCTTGTGTAGCACAACATAATACTGCGGTCACCAACCCGTCTGCCAAGCGTGGTGACTATGGCAAATACCCTCCCTCAGGAGGAGGCCCATGTTCAGCAGAGAACGTTATACGGGCTGATGTTGATGATGACGATGATTCCCATAGAAACGTAAAATTTATAATGATTATGAACCAAAGGTAGGAGACGGCAATTGATAAATCTACGAGGCAAAATGGACTCTAGTTCCTTGCAATAAAAAATAATATAGGTTAAACTAACCAGCGTAACACAGTAACGCACACACACATTCACATGTACGCATGCACACACATTCATAAACACTTAAACGATGCACACACTTTAGCAAGCAGGGCTTGATGTTCTAAAATACATACATACAATGATTATTTTATGACATGTATGAAAACATTTTTGTGATTTGTGGATAAATTAACAATAACAATAAATCAAATGTAAAAGTATATCAGTAAGATAACATGTTTATTCCATTGCATTTTGTAACTTGTGTTATTACAATCAAACAAACAAACAAATAAGCATAAGCTTTGCATGTGAAACAGAGCAAGTAATCTAGTATCAAATGGTATTATTCCTACTAATATTATAAACGCGAAGGTTTGTAATTTTGTTTGTTTGTAGGATGTTTGTTACTCTTTCACGCCAAAACTACTGAATGGAATTGGCTGAATTTTTGCACCGGCATAAATTATACGCAGGATTAAAATATAGGCTAAAACATCACGCGCCGACCCACTGGAGCAGAGTTACGCGGGTAAAACCTCGGGGCGTAGCTAGTTCAATTATATTTTCCTTGGACAGGTGTCCAGTAGGTACTGCGCCTTAAGAAATACATAGAAAGTGGTTTATATTGTTTACGAATATAATTTGAGCAAACAAGTTTAGCATTATATAAATTAACCGGCAATTATCACTAAAGTACACATCTGGATACCTCAGAAATAATACAAGCAAGTATTTTTTTAGTTATAACTTTATTAGAACAATATTTAAAACAAATTTACATTTTGTTGCAAGAAAAAATCGGAGTACGTAGCAAAGTCTCGGAGTCCCGAGTCGGACTAAAAATTATTATCCTTAGAATTTTTCTGGAGGGAAAACTAAGTACCGGCCTGAAATCAGGAAATTTGTTGGGGAACGTTAATGTGTCCTGCGCCTGATCTCTCATCGGTCGTATCGGTAAAACCGTCCAACTAGATATTGAGAATGATCTTGTGCAGTACAGGCCTGCCTTGTGGTATAAGCCTGCAAATTCGTAGATTCAATTATTACTCTGGGCATACACCATCTACTTCAACGTTAAACTCTAAAAACGTCGAACTCATTACCTGCAAAAAACCAGTAAATACGTTTTTGGAACGAAGTTCCTTACGGCAGGCTTGGAGGAGATAGGGATTTTGCTGCGCGACCGAACTGAAAAAAATGTGATAGTAAAACCGTCAGAAAAAGTCATGAATTCATGGACGTGGCGAATACTCACATTAGACATGGGTCGTACTTGCAAAATCGAGTACCAGGGCTTCCAAGTACGTCTACTTTAAGAAACCAGGGCTCAATACCAGGGCTCGAGATACTTTCAAGTATTTTCTATCTGAATAGGAAATTGACCCGTAACATTGTATGAATAAGGAGCAATATCGCGTCTACAAATAAATACTTGCAAAAATAAACCATTAAACATTAAGTTTTTTATCTAAGGTGGACTTCTTTTGACACATTCTACAAAAGGCACTCACTAATTTCTAACTAGTAAATTTTTAGTCGTTACGGCCTTGTCATTAAATCCATAACTGCAACTTTGGAAATCCGGCATTTACAAAAAATCACTAAGCTGCACAAGTTATTTGCATTAAATAGATAATTAATTAAAATACCTAAATCGAATTAAAATACCGTTTATCTCAGAATAGTGAATATGTCACATAATGACTTCTTGCAATAAGCCGACGATATATTCTTCAACGACCCTGACAAGCCAAATTCTAGAAATAGAAGCCCAGCAAGCATGTTAAGCAGTTGGTGTAAGCAGGATGTTGGATGCAGAAGATGATAATGTTGATTCAATTTCCAGGGTTTGAAGCCATGGATACATCATCTGCAGTAGCTATGCTACAACAGCAGCAGGCTGCGTTGGCAACCCTAAGTCTTTTACAACTAACCGGCTACCTATTTCCACCAGACGCGAAGCTAAAAGGTATTCTTTTATAACTTTTGTTTAAGGTTTTCCAAAACGAATTCCGGTTGTTTCCAACATAAGTGTTGGCAGTAGCCGGGGGCTTTAGTGCTATATGTCCGAACGCTACTGCTGAAGAGATGCGTAATGCATACCCCCCTGGAGGAAAACAAGAGGCCTGTCTGTCACAGGGCACATCCTTATATGCCATCTACCACACACTTGACCACACTATAATCAATTTATTTTTATCATCACTTTGTTTATACAATAGTAACCGATTCAACACTTTAAAAAAATCATCTGTCGGCAATTATTTTACACGCTGATGAACCCTGATGATTTATACTGACATCAACATTAATTTCAATATTCTTGTTATTTCCATAAGTGGTAGTAGACCACCCATATTGAAGATCTGTCTACGTCAGTATTTATAATGTTAAATTATAAAAATGTCTAAGAACTGAAAAAAATACGCGATCTAAGAAACACTATTTTCTTTTGATCCACCTCAAACTAGTATATTTTCAAAAGTAGATGACGTACAATTTCCGTTACTACAGACGTAGTACTACTTTCAAACTTTTAATGTTAAAAATAGTTAATTGCCTTTATCTACTTAAATCTTTTTACAAAAGTGAAGAAAATAGTGCAATACGTTTTTGGAAGTGTTATCTAAACGATTAATTCAATGTAAACCAAATAAACACAACTTCAGTGAGTGATCAAAACATTGTGACTATCGTAGCTTTGTGAGTGATAAATAACTAACAACTTCTTTTGAACAAACACGGCTAGTTATATGGCCAATAATACTGTGAATTCTATAAACATTAAATACAAAACGTTATAAAGCTTAAAAACTTTTATAAAAAGTGACGCTTAGACAGTGGATAAAAGCAAACATTCAAATTGTTTTCGAAATTGACGGGTATTTTAACAAACTTTCTGCTCCGAAGAGTCTATTGATCAACAATTTAATAAAATTGATTAACTGTCGCGCTGGCCTAGTGTCCCGGCAACCAACCTTGGTTTAATTGGCTTGTGTGGTCTGAGTTCGAACCCCGCATCCGGATTGTCTTTTAGTGAATGTTAACTAAATTCGGCACACGAGGAGATTCAGAACCTAAATCTCGAAAATACTTCACTAAAGAAGATTGTCCTTGAACTGACATCTAAATATGATATTTTAAAAAAAGCTACCAACACATTAACCAGTGCAGTAGGAACTCCTCCCTCATCAACTCCACGTATTAACTCTCTAAAGAAAAGCAAGAAAAAGTATTGCAATAAACTCCCCTCCAATGAAATCCTAGACTCTAGCAAGACTTCTGTTATTTTACCCAGTAACCATGTGAACCAAACAACAGTAAAGAATAAATTATGTGCTAATAATATTACATCAATAGCTGAAGAATCATTTAAAAACTCTCAAATATGTCACTATATTTTGCCAAACTGCGGTATATCTCAACTTACTAATAATTTAGTTAAGAAAATAGGGGACTTTTCAATGTCCGACTATTGTGTCATCTTAATTGGTGAAAAAGACTTTCAGCAAACAGAAAACTATGTCAATATAATTATAGAATTAAGAGAGTCCTTGCTTAAAATTCAGCATACAAATGTAATTTTTAAATTAAGTCATTTCTCAACTATGTTTAATTGGCGAATTGAGACTTTTAATAATTTACTACATCTTGATCTTCAAACTTATGGCTACGCAATTGCATTTGACACTAACTTGGATCTATTGTATGATTTTTCTATGTTTTCAAGAATCAATAGAAAGATAAACGACCGTGGAATGCGCAATATTTTTAATAACTTACTGCTAACTATATCTGAGAGTTTGACAGAATGTGGTGCCTTAATTCACGAAAATGATAACAACGTCGTCACATCCCCAAGTCGTGAGTTTTTTCTTTGATTCTATGTATATTCTTCACCAAAATATTGCCGGACTGATAAATAAATCAGACCTTTTAAATTTTCATTCAGGAATTGTTGAGTCAGCAAAAAGTAGTTGACGTAATATGTATAACCGAGCATTTTATAATGTCAGGCCATGAAAAAATATTATATATTCCTAATTACAAGCTGGCGGCATGCTTTGCTAGACAGAATAAAAAACGTGGCGGTGCCTGTATCCTAGTAAGAGTTGGACACGAGTATAAAGAACGACCTGACGTAATGAAATACTCGATATCAGGAATTATAGAATGTTGTGCTGTAGAATTTCCTTCTCAAAAAATTATAATTATTTGTGTATCCCAAACCCCCATATAGACCCCCAAAACTATGTAATCTAAGTAAGTTTTATGAAAATTTAGACGTCATTTTAAAAAATGTTTGTAAAAAACCCGTCCAAAAAGTAATTTTATGTGGAGACTTTAATATAGATGTGTTGAACAGGAATAGAATTACCTCAGAATTCGAATGCTTTCTCAGGAGCTTCAACCTTAAACTAGAAATTAATCAGCCAACTAGATTTATCAGTAATACTTGTTTAGACAATTTTGCACATAATCTTAAGCTGAACTGCCAACATGAAGTAACTGACTTTGGATTATAAGATATAACTCAAGAAAACCTTATTAAATTTCGATCGCACCTGGAAAGCCTATCATTCTCTGATGTATATAATACAGAGGATGCTAACAAAGCCTATGATAACTTTCTTGATATTTTCCTACTATTACACGACCTCTGTTTCCCGTGCAAATTAGTTACTGTAAAATCTGAGAAATAATTAAAATGGGTCTCTCGAGGGATACGAATATGTAGCAAAAAACAACGACAGCTGTTATGGCAACAAAGACTAAAACCAACTTGTGAAAACTAAAATAAATTTAAGATTTACTCAAGGAGATTTAAGAAAATTATTAAACTTACACAAAAAGCTCAGAATAACCACTTAATAAATAACTCCAAAAACAAATCCAAAACGGCCTGGCAAATTATTAATAATAAAAAAATTGTACGAGAACCCATTTCTCAAATAAAACAAGGAGATGAAATAATATCAAAACCTAATTTAATAGCTGAATCTTTTAATACCTTTTTCATTGACCAAACCTAAATACCAACCCACATTCAATATTTATGACCTCAAGATGTAATACGTATAATCAAAAATCTAAAAAATAAAAAGAGCTCTGGCCTCGATGGCATCTCAACAACAGTTATCAAATTAGTTGCACATTGTAAAGCTGAACCTCTTGCTCTAATTATTAATGTAAGCATACAGTCTGGCGTATTTCCAGAAAGTCTTAAAACCGTAATAGTCATACTATTATATAAAAAAATAAATAAAGATGAAATGGTAAACTACAGGCCAATTGCTCGTATTTCCATATTCTCAAAGATCATAGAGAAAATTATCTATGAAGCCTTTGACAACTTCTTAAAAAAATACCACATTCTATGTGACGAACAAAAGGGCTTCAGAAAAAACAAAAATATAACCATGTCCATCTTTGATTTTCTCCATGAAATAATGCCCAAAGTAGATTCCAAAATACCGGTATGTGCAATATATGCGGATATGTCGAAAGCTTTTGACTGCGTGGACCATGATATTCTCTTAACCAAACTTGATGCATACGGTATTCGTGGCAATGCTCTTTATTTAATAAAAACGTACCTCAAAGGCCGCAAACAATGTACAGAGATATCAAGCCTGTGTTGAAAATCTAGAAAGGAACTAAAATCCTTATCGTCTTTTAAAGAAATAAAATATGGAGTCCCTCAGGAAGTGTCCTCGGACCTTTACTATTTCTATTATATATTAATGACCTGCCACGTCATATATCTAATCCAATGGTTTTATTTGCAGACGATAGCACTTCAATAGTTTCATGTACCAAAACTCATACGTAAATGATATCAACAACTCAATTAGCAGTTTAATAAAATGGCTTGTCAATAATAACCTTGTTATAAATTGACAAAAAACTATAACTATGCATTTTCACCAACGAATATCTACAGGTGACATGGATATCAACTACAATGGTCAAACTATCGATAAAGTGAATAGCACAATTTTTTTAGGAATCTTAATTGATAGCCAGTTAACTTGGAAGCCGCAAGCAGAAGCTATCTGTAAACGTTTAAGCACAGCCGCGTTTATGTTGTATAACCTATCCAAAAAAGTAAATTTGTCAACAATATTAGTGGCCTACCATGGTCTTGTAACTTCTATTTAAAGATTTGGTATAATATTTTGGGATTATTGTAGTGAACGAGAAAGCATTTTTAAATCTCAAAAGCGCTGTTTGAGAGCTATATTTGGCCTCAAAGTAACTGACAGTTGTGTGCCTATATTTAAGTCTCAGAAACTATTAACTTTCCCATGCCTCTATATCCTCGAATTAGCAATATTTGTAATAACAAACCGAAATTTATTTGCAACAATAACAGAAACCAGAAAACGATGTACAGCATTAAGATCACAATATCAGAACTTACTATGTACAGGCACATTTAAAACTAGCTTATTAAAGAAAAGTGTGATCTGTATGGCTCCTGTTATTTTTTAATAAAATTCCTAATCAAATGAAAAACTTGCCATTGATGAAATTTAAAAAATGTTTTACAAAATTACTCGTAGATAAATGTTTTTATTCTGTTCAGGATTTCCTAGATGATACATTCCAATAACCTATTTGCCTTAACTAACTTTGTATAATAATTATTGTATTTGCATGCCAACAAGGCAGAATATACATGGATCTTATTATGTTATTTACCATCCTATTTTGTATGTACCTGCATTCTAAGCAAATAAAGACCTATTTTATTCTATTCTAATGTTGATACAGATGGCGACTCATTCGACTACATCATCGTGGGCGGGGGCAGTGCGGGTAGCGTTGTGGCTACCAGGTTAGTTCAACAGGAGTATAATGTCCTGGTGATTGAAGCAGGAACTGATACACCCATTGACAGTTTGGTGAATAAATTAAAATTCCTTTGAATTTCTTTATTTTCATTCGTCTATTATTTTGAAGTTATAATAACGAGTAACATTATTAATGCGGTAGGTACTCTTCGCAGCCCGTCATTTAAATTCTATTGTCTGACTTCCTCTTCAGTTGCTTGGAAGAGATCACATTTAGTGATAAGGCCGCCAATTCGACATTCCATGTGTAAAGTTTTGGTTTGAAGTCTTAACTTTATTTTCTTTTTCATCTATCTAACGTATTAAAATACGTATATGTTTCACAGTATCCGGTTCTGGAGCTGTACCTTGAAAACTCTCGTATAGACTGGGCCTACAACTCTAGTGACTATTACATTTCACCGTATTATAAAAAGATATTCATGAATATGGAAATAGGTAAAACGCTTGGAGGCAGTGGAGAGATAAGCGAGTTAGTTTACTCGAGAGGAAATCCATACACGTATGATCAATGGGCTCGAATTACAAGAGATAATAACTGGTCTTGGGAAAATTCACTACCTTATTTCATCAAAGTTGAAAACGTCACTGACTCGGGGATAGCTAATTCTTCGGCGAAATATAATTTTGGAACCGAAGGTTACATTGGAATAACAAGATCCAAAGGAAACCAAACTAAAGATTACATAGGAGGTTTTGAACAACTAAGAATTTCTTACATTAATGACATAGATGGAAATCGAGTTGGATACTCACAAGGACTTAAAAATGTCAAAAACCGTGAAAGACAAAGTGCTGGTCTTAGATATTTGCGAAATATAAAACATAGCCCCTACATAGCTATAGCCAAGAATACACTTGCCACTAAAATAAACTTTGATAAATACAGAAACGCAGTAAATGTCGAAGTCAAGACGCCTGATCACCAAAGAATAACTGTCAAAGCTAACAAAGAAATAATAGTAGCTGCCGGTGCAATAAAAACACCACAGATTTTAATGCTTTCAGGTTTAGGTCCAAAGAATCATTTGGACAGCATGAACGTAAAGTGTATTGCTGATCTACCTGTTGGTAAGAACTTACAAAATCATGTAGCTGCTGTGATACCTTATAAAACCAATAAACCACAGATAAAGGAAAAAGTTAATCTTGGAGATTACCCTCCCGACTTTATTGTAAGCTATGTCTCATTACCCAAATCTGATAAAAATAGTTATTTGAAAGGAAATCCGGAATATGAAACAACGAGCTTGGTCATGAATAATATGACGCTTCTACTTCAATTTTGTAAAATGGGCCTCAATTTTGAAGAAGCAGTTTGTGACAAGTTGTATGCTGCGACAAACAAGAATCAAGTATTTTTAACTCTTTTGAGTCACCTGTATCCATATTCCCGTGGAGAGATTTTACTTCGTAGTACAGATCCTGAAGATTCACCAATTATCTATTCTGGAACACTGTCAGACGATCGTGACTTAGAAAATTTTGTAGACTATATTACTGATTATATCCGAATTGACAAATCTGACGCTTTCAAGAGAGCTGGAGTATCTCTGGTTGATCTTTCCGGTCCAAAATGCGATAGATATAGGAAAGAAAGTAGAGATTACTGGCGGTGCTATATTTCGTCTTTATTGATAAACATGGAGCATCATAGTGGTACCTGCGCTATGAACTCAGTTGTAGATAGTAGACTTCGAGTAAAATCAGTGAAGAGATTAAGAGTTGTAGACGCAAGCGTTATGCCTACTATTCCTGCTGGAAATATTTATCATCCAGTACTTATGGTGGCAGAAAAAGCAGCCGAAATTATAATGGAAGATGCTGGAATGTATAACGCACAAACACACAATAAGGTTAATGTTGAATATTATTAAAAATCAAGGGTTTTGATATTTGTTATAATATTAGATATTATTATAATTTAGATGAGGGGTTTGATCGGTAATATAAGTCAATAAATTAAAATTAAAATTCGTTTACAGTTCTTTATACAGAATGTTTTATATCATCCGCCCAGAATCTTTTATTTTTAATTTAATTTTATGTATGGGCAAAATTTGAACTCGTCTCGTGATCTGATAAAAACCCGTCCAAGTTTATGTCGGGCGTAGATTCTTGTGATACAAATGTGATTTATCCGTGGATGATTGACACGGGCATTTAAAACATGTAAATATTTTTCCCATAATATATTACTTATATAATTATACTAGCGACCCGCCCCGGCTTCGCACGGGTACAATACTGATGATTATACTACATAATGTCTTTAAACCTATAACAAACGGGCGAAATTTGGTCAAAACAAACAGAAACAAATTAATATAGGCACCTACTAAAACTCAGTGAAATAAGTAGGTGAGTATACTTTTATCGTATGAAATACCTATACTCTTCAGGACTAACAATACAACAAACACTAAATAAATAGGTATTCAAGTATCCATCATATTTACAACGAACACAAAACAAAAAATTTGCCCTATAATTCTTAAGGATCGAGCGCGCTTAATCGCATTCGGCCTACCTCCGTAGCGTAGCGGTAATTGGCTCGCTTTAAATCTCGGAGGTCGTGGGTTTGATCCCCACACCGGACATGAAATCTTTGTGTAAATGCTAAGATTTCTTTCCGGGTCTGGTTGGTTGAGGGACTACCCTCCGTGCCTCGGAAAGCACGTTAAGCCGTTGGTCCCGATTGTTATAACATCATCTATAATAATCGTATATCAAGGAAGGGGCAGCAGCGTTACCTTGTGTGTTACAACATAATTCTGCGGTTACCAACCCGCCTGCCAAACGTGGTGACTATGGCAATACCCTCCCTCGGGAGGAGGCCCATGTTCAGCAGTGGACGATATACGTGCTGATGATGATGATGACCTACTAAAACTCAGTGAAATAAGTAGGTGGGTATACTTTTATCGTATGAAATACCTATACTCTTCAGGACTAACAATACAACAAACACTAAATAAATAGGTATTCAGGTATCTATCCATCATAGTTACAACGAACACAAAACAAAAAATTTGCCCTATAATTCTTAAGGATCGAGCGCGCATAATCGCATTAGGCCTACCTAAAACACGCGCTGTTATTTTGCGATAACTTCTAAGTTATTCATTAAAAGTATATAGTGTAGGGGTAACATAATCTGCATGAAATGCTTAAGAATATTAACTCATTTAAAATGATAAGGATAAATACTGAATCCGTCTGATTAGCTTTATAATTACCGCATTAGAAATTATCATTTTTCTAAGATATAATGGATATAGCAAGTTAACCTTGAAAGATAGACATATGCTATCGCAGACTTTTTAGTAGATCTAAAAGAGAAGAATATTTGCCACCATACATTGTTTTGTTATATCTCATAGGGTTTAGGCAGCGTTTTCGTTGAAAGCTCCCAAATGGCTTAATTTTTTCCGACACCTCTGACAAATATCAATATATATTAGTCAAATGTACACATAAACTAAACAAATCATATACGTAAACCTTCCGGAAGAATCGTTCTATCGATTGGTAACATCCGCATGAAAATCGATGTAGTAGTTTTTGAGTTTATCGCGAACAGACAGACAGACGCGGCAGGGGATTTTGTTTATAATATGTAGTGATCTAGTGATAGCGGTCGCCCGCGGCTCCGTGCGGATGTCGCTTACCGCTGCAAAAAGCCTACCCAGGAAAGACACGGTCAGCAAAATGATTCCCAGATCAATTCACAGACACCGACATAAACATCGACAACGCAGTCATTATCCGCAGGCTGCACAGATTGTCTTTCTGTGGATGTTAAAGTTGTTAATGATGAAAATATAATTAATGATATAATTAATAGGTATTTTAGGGATTAGGCATTTTAGGCATTTTCAAAGCTCTGAAAAGAACTGTTGTTTAGCTCTGAGAAGAACTGTTGATTAGCTCTGAGAAGAACTTTTGCGTAGGTGTAGTTTTAAGAACGAAATCTAAAAAAAATCGCACGTAAATTATTAGACTTCGCAACGGGCCGTGCAGCAGAAATCGTAATATTTTAATTTCGCCATAACTTCAAAACCAAACGTCCAATTTTAATCATTCAAATACCAAATATTATCTACATAAACTGTACTTAGTGATGAAATAATTTATTTTGATAAGGATTAATAGGATGAGTAAAATAAACGCGTTTAAATGTAGTCCAAAAAAAATTCAAGATTTCTAAATAAAAAAATGGTCGTTGTGCCTCACTCGACATAGATAGGTATAGTGTGTCGCGGACTTTTTTGTAGATATTTATAAGATCTATAATTAATTAGAACATTTTATGGTTCTATCTTTTATAGTTTAGGCAGCGTACGCAAAATAAGTAACTTTTCTGGTTGATTTTTTACACCTTGTGTCAGAAAAACCCAAATATCTTACGGAACCCTATTTTTTTTCAAAATAAAATTTAGCCTATGTTACTCGTGGATAATGTAGCTTTTGAATGGTGAAAGAATTTTTTAAATCGGCCCAGTACTTTTTGAGCCTATTCATTACAAACATACAAACATACAAAAATAGGTACAAATCTTTCCTCTTTATAATATTAGTGTAGATTATATACTAGCTGACCCGACAGACGTTGTCAAAGCAGCACGCATTCTGCCAATGTAATGTTAAACGCCATAAGATTACATTAAAAAGTTTATATTGACAAAAGAGCTAATGTTACATTAGACAATTTTGTATGGTGTATTATGGTGGATTTATAAATGTTCTAATTATGCACGCAATTTTCTTATTTTTTCTTTCATAAGAACCTTCTCCTGACTATAAGAAACACAATAAAAAAATAATTAGCGAAATTAGTCCAGCCGTTCACGCGTGATGCCGTGACCAAGGGAAATAGGGATTCATTTTTATGGGTCCCCTATGTTGTTCGAACGCCGCTGTTGCGACACACGCTGTTGCGAATTATTTTTTCAATGCCTCACAGGTTCGAAAGCTCATGGACTCGAATGAAGTCGTCGCGAAAGACGTTGTTTCGAAAAACATTTTCATTGCCTCATACGCTCGAATGCTTGTGATTTCGATTTATTTAGTCAAAAATTGTATAGAAAAATATGTAAGCAGTAATTAATTAAAATTAACAAATTCAGTGTCAACATTTAATATTATTATTAACAAAGCAACAATCAAGAATATTAGTACCTCAACTTTACGTTACGTTGGAATAAGATATTGCAAAAAAAAACCATATTCGTGGGTACATCTAAATTCGCATCCCATTTTGAAATTATTGCGTTTGGCTTTTTATTGAATTCGATGAAACTGAATGTGTTGCGTTAATTCTATGCATTATTATTATCTAGGCTGGAATGGGAGGCAAAACTGCGCAATTATAAAACCTATAATAAATAATAATATATGACGCGAGACTCACGACCTATTCGTGAGTCTCGCGTCACTAAAATCTAAATCATTTTTGATGTACGATGTAAACAACAAACGTAAAACAGTACGTTAATAATAGTATTAAATGTTACGCCTTATATATTTATATATTGTTTCTTCCGTCAACATGCATATTCTTCCTCTCGGTTCTAGTCACCACGCCCCTCATTGTAAACCCTCTCTTCTAGACCTTATTATTGTCTCCGATTCCTCTAAAGTTTTAACTCACGGGCAGCTACCCGCCTCCTTTTCTTACCACGACCTTATTTTCATCTCTTATAAAATCCGCTGCCCTCGGCGTAAGTCAAAAATTACTTTCCTTCGAAGCTTTAAAAATATTTCTCTGGATCTTTTGAGGGCGGAAGCGGCCAGTATTGATTGGTCTCCTGTTTACAGCTGCAGTGACATTGACTCAAAAGTGGCCATGTTTAATAATATAATTATAAGACTATATGTCAAGCATGCCCCACTCAAAAAAGTTCGAATTAAACATGCCCCGGCTCCGTGGATAACGGAAGAAATTAAATATGTTATGTCTCAAAGAGATAAGGCAAAGAGAAAATGTAAAAAGTCAGCTACGGACGAAAACTGGGTCCTATATAAAAAGCTGCGCAATCGTTGTAGTCGTATGTGTAGAGATGCCAAAAGACGCCACATTCACCATTCTATTAGTATTAATGGATATTAACACGCTTAATACCCACTTTTCAACGCCACCACTTAGCTTGGATGCCGATACCAAAACTTCTACTCTTAATTATCTTTTAAATCTTTCTAAGCCATTGTGTAATTCATTCTCATTCCTGAGGATGAGAATGAATTCGAAATGTGGGATTTCGAAATGTCTCTTTCAGTAACTGCTGACAGTTACTGAAAGAGACATTTCGAAATCCCTCAATTCCATTTCCACTAAAGCGGTAGGTAGTGACGAATTATAGCTCCAGATCTTCAAATTGTTACTGGAGGAACTGACGCCTATTATCACTCATATGATATTTTTTTCTCTTGAGTCATGTTCCTTCCCAGCTTCCTGGAAAAAAGCTCACGTCCTACCGCTTCCCAAAACCTCAAATCCCTCGTCAGTATCTCAATACCGGCCAATTTCCATCCTTCCAATCCTATCTAAGGTCCTTGAGAGTGTTGTACACACGCAATTTATGCACTTCCTTTCCTCTAATAACCTCTTAAGCCCTTTCCAATCCGGTTTCCGTCCTGGCCACAGCACTGTCACTGCACTCATCAAAATTACAGACGATATTCGCCTGGCAATGGAAAATAGGCAGCTCACTGTCTTAGTTTTGCTGGATTTTAGCAGTGCCTTTAATTCAGTGGACTTCGACATACTAATTGGCATCCTTTCATCTTTGAATGTCTCTGGACCAGTGATTGCTTCGTTTAATTCTTATCTTAGAGGGCGCTCGCAGGCTGTTCATGCCAATGAGACTGTTTCTCGGTGGTGTGATCTAACTGCGGGTGTACCTCAGAGTGGCGTCTTCTCTCCTCTTCTTTTCTCCGTTTTTATTAACGCTATCACTAATATATTATCTTCTAGATACCATCTCTACGCAGATGACTTGCTACTATATAGGCACTTTAATTTTGAAGATGCAACGGAAGCTATCGCTGCTATCAATAGTGATCTTGGAAACGTTAGCAATTGGGCGAAATCTTTTGGCCTTCTGGTCAACCCATCTAAATCAGAAGCTCTCATTATTGGTAGAAGACACATGTTTAATTTAGTTACCCTCAATGCTGTACCTCCAGTTATTTTTAATAATGAACCAATTGCTTTTGCACCGTATGCCAAAAATCTAGGTATTCTCATCAATTCATATTTATCCTGGTGCAGTCATATTGCAGAGGTAAGCAGGAGAGTGTACTATTCATTTCAGTCCCTTAAGCGTCTCCAGAAGTTCTTACCATTTCAGACCAAAGTCACTCTCGCTCAATCGCTTCTTCTTCCTCTTTTAGACTACGCTGTTGTTTGTTTTCTAGATGCGACAGAAGAACTTCTTGATAAGCTCGAACGCCTGCAGAATTTATGTATTCGCTTCATTTTTGGCTTCCGGAAGTATGACCATGTGTCGCAATTTCGGTTGCAATTGAAGTGGCTGCCGATTCGACGGCGTCGGGACTGCCATATTCTATCTGTCCTCTATCCTTCATGATTGTAATGCTCCCTCCTATCTCCGTGAGCGCTTTGAGTATTTGATACCTAGAGGCAAACCATGTCGCACCGCCACTTCTCTTCTGCTAAAAAATCCACCACATGTCTCCAGTAGATATGATGGTTCTTTCACTGTGCAGGCAGTGCGTTTATGGTATGTATTTTGTATAAGTATTGTATGTAAATAATAGCATGTAAGTATATTAGCTCATAGTGGTTTACCAGATCGTTAAACTAGTTTTTGTTGTGCACTAGCTACCTTTTTAGGGTTCCGTAGCCAAATGGCAAAAAACGGAACCCTTATAGATTCGTCATGTCTGTCTGTCTGTCTGTCTGTCTGTCTGTCTGTCCGTCCGTATGTCACAGCCACTTTTTTCCGAAACTATAAGAACTATAATGTTGAAACTTGGTGAGTAGATGTATTTTGTGAACCGCATTAAGATTTTCACACAAAAATAGAAAAAAATAAATAAATTTTGGGGTTCCCCATACATAGAACTGAAATAAAAATAAAAAAAAATATCGCACCCATACGTGTCCATGTCCCATATCTATGAATAGGTCTTCAAAAATGATATTTAGGTTTCTAATGTCATTAAACATGCCTTAACTCAATAGTTTGCGCGAGAGACACTTCCAAAGTGGAAAAATGTGTGTCCCCCCCGCTGTAACTTCTAAAATAAGAGAATGATAAATCTAAAAAAAAAATATGATGTACATTACCATGCAAACTTTCACCGAAAGTTGGTTTGAACGAGATCTTGTAAGTAGTTTTTTTTAATACGTCATAAATCGTAAACCGCAATTTACCTTTCATTCAATCAACTCGAATATAAAAATATAAAAAAACATTTCATTTCATAAACATACGCTTTTTTATTCTTGATATCTAAAATAGGTACGCACTTGTCACTGATAAGGAACCCTCCGTGCGCGAGTCCGACTCGCACTTGGCCGGTTTTTATTATATATCTCTGTCCTTGGAAGGCTTGGCTGGAAGATAATTCATAATTGAATTAAGCTCGCCTTTGTACATGTTGTTTCTTTGTCAAAAATGTATTGTTACTTGTTTTTCTGTGTGTACAATAAAGAATATATATTATACTAGCGACCCGCCCCGGCTTCACACGGGTACAATACTGATGATTATACTACATAATGTCTTTAAACCTATAACAAACGGGCGAAATTTGGTCAAAACAAACAGAAACAAATTAATATAGGCACCTACTAAAACTCAGTGAAATAAGTAGGTGAGTATACTTTTATCGTATGAAATACCTATACTCTTCAGGACTAACAATACAACAAACACTAAATAAATAGGTATTCAAGTATCCATCATATTTACAACGAACACAAAACAAAAAATTTGCCCTATAATTCTTAAGGATCGAGCGCGCTTAATCGCATTCGGCCTACCTCCGTAGCGTAGCGGTAATTGGCTCGCTTTAAATCTCGGAGGTCGTGGGTTTGATCCCCACACCGGACATGAAATCTTTGTGTAAATGCTAAGATTTCTTTCCGGGTCTGGTTGGTTGAGGGACTACCCTCCGTGCCTCGGAAAGCACGTTAAGCCGTTGGTCCCGATTGTTATAACATCATCTATAATAATCGTATATCAAGGAAGGGGCAGCAGCGTTACCTTGTGTGTTACAACATAATTCTGCGGTTACCAACCCGCCTGCCAAACGTGGTGACTATGGCAATACCCTCCCTCGGGAGGAGGCCCATGTTCAGCAGTGGACGATATACGTGCTGATGATGATGATGACCTACTAAAACTCAGTGAAATAAGTAGGTGGGTATACTTTTATCGTATGAAATACCTATACTCTTCAGGACTAACAATACAACAAACACTAAATAAATAGGTATTCAGGTATCTATCCATCATAGTTACAACGAACACAAAACAAAAAATTTGCCCTATAATTCTTAAGGATCGAGCGCGCATAATCGCATTAGGCCTACCTAAAACACGCGCTGTTATTTTGCGATAACTTCTAAGTTATTCATTAAAAGTATATAGTGTAGGGGTAACATAATCTGCATGAAATGCTTAAGAATATTAACTCATTTAAAATGATAAGGATAAATACTGAATCCGTCTGATTAGCTTTATAATTACCGCATTAGAAATTATCATTTTTCTAAGATATAATGGATATAGCAAGTTAACCTTGAAAGATAGACATATGCTATCGCAGACTTTTTTGTAGATCTAAAAGAGAAGAATATTTGCCACCATACATTGTTTTGTTATATCTCATAGGGTTTAGGCAGCGTTTTCGTTGAAAGCTCCCAAATGGCTTAATTTTTTCCGACACCTCTGACAAATATCAATATATATTAGTCAAATGTACACATAAACTAAACAAATCATATACGTAAACCTTCCGGAAGAATCGTTCTATCGATTGGTAACATCCGCATGAAAATCGATGTAGTAGTTTTTGAGTTTATCGCGAACAGACAGACAGACGCGGCAGGGGATTTTGTTTATAATATGTAGTGATCTAGTGATAGCGGTCGCCCGCGGCTCCGTGCGGATGTCGCTTACCGCTGCAAAAAGCCTACCCAGGAAAGACACGGTCAGCAAAATGATTCCCAGATCAATTCACAGACACCGACATAAACATCGACAACGCAGTCATTATCCGCAGGCTGCACAGATTGTCTTTCTGTGGATGTTAAAGTTGTTAATGATGAAAATATAATTAATGATATAATTAATAGGTATTTTAGGGATTAGGCATTTTAGGCATTTTCAAAGCTCTGAAAAGAACTGTTGTTTAGCTCTGAGAAGAACTGTTGATTAGCTCTGAGAAGAACTTTTGCGTAGGTGTAGTTTTAAGAACGAAATCTAAAAAAAATCGCACGTAAATTATTAGACTTCGCAACGGGCCGTGCAGCAGAAATCGTAATATTTTAATTTCGCCATAACTTCAAAACCAAACGTCCAATTTTAATCATTCAAATACCAAATATTATCTACATAAACTGTACTTAGTGATGAAATAATTTATTTTGATAAGGATTAATAGGATGAGTAAAATAAACGCGTTTAAATGTAGTCCAAAAAAAATTCAAGATTTCTAAATAAAAAAATGGTCGTTGTGCCTCACTCGACATAGATAGGTATAGTGTGTCGCGGACTTTTTTGTAGATATTTATAAGATCTATAATTAATTAGAACATTTTATGGTTCTATCTTTTATAGTTTAGGCAGCGTACGCAAAATAAGTAACTTTTCTGGTTGATTTTTTACACCTTGTGTCAGAAAAACCCAAATATCTTACGGAACCCTATTTTTTTTCAAAATAAAATTTAGCCTATGTTACTCGTGGATAATGTAGCTTTTGAATGGTGAAAGAATTTTTTAAATCGGCCCAGTACTTTTTGAGCCTATTCATTACAAACATACAAACATACAAAAATAGGTACAAATCTTTCCTCTTTATAATATTAGTGTAGATATAAATGTTGACGTTGACACTGAATTTGTTGATTTTATTTAATTACTGCTTAAATATTTTTCTGTACACTTTATGACTAAATAAATCGAAATCACAAGCATTCGAGAGTATGAGGCAGTGAAAATGTTCAAAACAGCGTCTTTCGCGACTACTTCATTCGAGTCCATGAGCTTTCGAACCTGTGAGGCATTGGAAAAATAATTCGCAACAGCGTGTGTCGCAACAGCGGCGTTCGAAACAACATAGGGGACCCAATTTTTATACAGGGTGTCCCAAAAGGTTAAGTAGCTGGGAAAGGGGGTGACAGGGGTGGACACAATGGTCACTAGAAAAAAAAAAAAAAATCCGCTCTGGGTGTTTAAAAAAAAAATGGAATTTTTTTAAAAACTTAAAATTTTACACCTTGTTATTTTTGATGTTGATGTTGATGACCTTGTTGTTATTGAAGATTACATAACAGCATTTTTTTTAAATTCAGCCATATTTGTAGGTACAGTTAGCACAAGGTGTAAAATTTTTAGTCTTTTAAAAAATGCCATTTATTTTTTTAAACACCCAGAGGGAATTTTTTATATTTTTCTGGTGACCCTTGTGACCATCCCTATCACCCCCCTTCCCAGCTACGTAATCTTTTGGGACACCCTGTATATGTAGATTCTAGGAAAAATATTTACATAATACTCAAAATTAGGATTCTTACGTACAACTCAAAATTAATAAATAAGAGTAGTGTTGCTGAAAGATATATGCACAAACCTAGCAGGACCCCATCATCATAATTATCATCATCAGTTCGTATGTCCACAGCTGAATATGGGCCTCCACCCGAGGAAGGGTTTTTGTAATGACTTGTATCTTCTATTGTTTCCGTATCTATATCATCTCATTTTTTTTTCAAGGACACTTCGTTCAAAAAACTTTAAAAAAATACATCTCACTAGATGAGACCTTGTCCTTTTATACAATTGCTATAGGTGATTTTATATCAATCGAGACCCGCGGCTTAACGTGATTTCCAAGGCACGGAGGTCCTAAACCAACCCGAAAAGAAATCTTAAATTTTACACAAAGATTTCTCGTATGGCGTAGTATAACTGAGAACCTTCATATGATTTATTTAGTATGTAAAGAATGAAATCAAACAATCATACCCCAGACATTTAAACAAACGTTTATTATGTTTCTGTGTTAAACAAATATTGTGAAATTCTAATTTGTTTACAAACTTGGCATTAACCAAAGCTAAATTATACGAATCCTACTGATTTTATAATTGTCAGAGTTTGTTAGTTGGATTTAGATTATTATTTGTCTGGCTGTTTATCAACCCGTTAACGTTCACTATTGAACATGGGCTTCCTCTTTAACAGATCATGGCAAGCCAGGATCGTTTTAGGTTATTGTTGTAATCACCACGCAGGCCGATCAGTTTTTGTTTTTTTTTCCGGACTTATGTACTTAGTAAGTTGCGAGGCTTTTGCTACCTCACCGGGCATAAAGGCGAGCAGAGCTCCAGCCTTATTAATGGTTTGAAAACTACAAATTAAGCAACCTGCGTAAGAGGGGCGCCCTGAGGGGCATGGACCTCACAGGGCGGTCGCTTCGTTGAATATAATTCGAAAGACTAAAGTTTTAGTGGTAGTCTAGATTTGATGATGAACACTACCTTACTAGTAATTTCCTTGCATCCGGTCCGCCGGACCATATTGTTAGAGAACTATAGATATGATGAGACAGGGCTTTTTAATAAGCCAGTCATTTAATTGCGTCATCGTTTTATTCCCAAAGATAGGATTGTACAGCTATTTAGGTACTTCCTTTAATAATATATAGCCCTTAAAAGGAGTACTTCATTAGATTTACTGTCAGGTGTTACAAGCTGTAATATTAATTTACATGTAATATGAATTATGCTTTCGATATTGAACTTTACTGCTATATGTATAAGAAGCAGTTTTAACTATACAAAGATCGTTTTATTACGTCATGTGATAACTTTTTTTTTATTTTGAATACCAATATAGGGCAAAAGCCAATTATACCCATAATCTAATAACGAAATTTTCAATATTAATAAAACGAAATAAAGATCGAATATAAGTGCTATAAAAGGTAACTCAGACAGATGACATGTTTAGTGATATTTGCTTCTCCACTGAATTATTTTTTAATTTCATTATGATTCATGATACCGAATTCATAGGGTTTTTGCCCACGTCATGTCATCATTCATATTTACTAATATATAAAGCTACTCTTTGTTTGTTTGCTCAGGAACTACAGAACCGATTTGAAAAATTACTTCAGTGTTAGATAGCCCATTTATCGAGGAAGGCTATAGGCTATATTTAATTATGAAGTTCCCACGGAACGGGAGATACACGGGTGAAAACGCGCGTGAGACACTAGTCAGACTATAAACGTCCACAGCTCCATCATTTTTATTGCAATTAATACTAGATATTTAATTTCGATTAATATGGATTTCCTTAAAGTTGTAAGTTTCCTCAGTCCGTCTGTCCTGAGACATTTATTTCTGTTATATCTATACTAATATTATAAAGCTGCAGAGTTTGTTTGTTTGAACGAACTACTCAGGAATTACAAGTCCGATTTAAAAAAATCTTTCAGTGTTGGATAGTCCATTTATCGAGGAAGGTTATAGGCTATATTTTATTACGAAGTTCCCACGGGCACGGGAGCTACGCAGGTGAAACCGCGCGCGGGAATCTAGTAATTATTATTAAAAGAATTTAAAACCGCATCAAAATTCTAAGTGCTCACACTATATCTAAGTGACACACACCTGAGGGCACCCTTGGGGTTTAGGACCACGACGCAAGGTGCCACTGACGTAAAAAAAGGCAGTTACATAAAGATGATGTGATCACTGGCACCGCCTACAGGTGCTCAATTATAGGGCAGGGGTAGTGGCTCTGCCGTCGGGGGGCCGGATTGCTTCATGCGTACCCGGCCCCCGCCAACGACGAATCGAAGGAGAATCCGGGGGGCTCAAGTGGTGTAGCGTCCTCTCCTTGTGGTATGAGTAAAGCATACCACCGCTATGGAGAGGGCGAGTCCCACATATCCTGCCGCCAGCGCGCGGATACGCTACAGCGGCGGCGCGGCGCGGCGGTGGGAATGCGTAAATGCATTAAAACAAAAAAATAAGCGGTAGTGGCGCAGTCCTCGCCGGCGAGAACCCTACCTTAGCTAACCTACAAGCTTTCTCCAACTACCTAAGTGGACGACTGTATATGTTTGAACACGTCGATTTTATTGCTTATCCACCGCCGATTATTTGATTAATTATAGAATTACGTTTCAGTCCTGCTAGCTGCAAAAAAAATAATATTTATAGGTATATTTTTATTCATATTTTTGATATGCATTAATTTCCCTTTTCTCATATAATTTATTCCTCGAAATTGTAATTTTCCCAGAAATTGTATAAACATTGTTCAGTAAGACCTGTTTGTTTTATGTTTCAAATTGTTTTGTTTTCTTTACTTATAATTACTGTGTTATTTAACGTCATAACTCTACGATACCTACTATTTCAATTTAAACGTTAGGAGTGGCAAATAAAGGTATAAATTTCTTTGAATTTTCTTTGAATATGTGTTTTTTTTTTTTTCAAAGAAGGGTTTCTAATTAAAGGAGTCCGTATGATGTTGGTAACTAAGTATGTACTTTGTTTTCTAGTAACTGGTGAATTGAATGAAACTTTGAATATGTTCCCGACTGTGGGTAACAGCTTTGATTGTCATTGTATTGATAATGCCGTGATTTGTTTCAAGAGAATTCCATTCAATATTATGCTATTCAAATTGGAATTCTATGTTAAATGATAACACCTGCAAAGTAATTGTACATAATATTGAACAAAGAATGTTGTTAAACTTATTGTTTACTAGACTTACCGGACACACGTTGTCCTTTTTGTTTTTTTCGTGTTGGAAATCTTTTATAGACTTCCCACCGTCTTGGGGAAAGACGGTGGGGGCGTGTGGGTCTCCTTCACTTGCGCCCGGCTCTAAACACACGTCGTTGTCTTATCATAATTTTATTAGACTGAAACTCTATAATAAATTGATCTTTGAATATTAGGCGTAATAGCTCTGAACTAACCGTGATGTGCACTAAGAGCAGCAAGCATTCTGACAATGTTATATCAAACGCCATGAGGTTGCAATAATAAAGTTTATGTTGTCAAAAGCGATTAAAGTTACATTACATTATATACAAGTATTCTTAAATTTTCTAATTTTCCTCGCAATTTTCTAATTTTTTATGGTATAAGAACTAGAGATGGGCCGACTAGCCGCCGACTAGTCGGGAAAGCCGACTATTCGGCATCGTTTGTAGTCGGCGACTAGTCGGCGATTATTCGGCAAAATATGACGATTATGATCGGCCCATAACAAATGAAATAAAACAAATAATTTGTACTGGTTTTATAATTTCTAAACATTACTTAGAGTAGTTATCTAAAATTACATTCTTTACAATATAGGAACGTATTACTCATTCAGTAATTAAGCTCAGCGGCCGCGCGAGGAGTAAGCCGAGTGATGATGAAAAAGCCCGAACACCTCCGACAAGTAGGTATTAGAATGATCGGCATTGCCGATTCGTCGGCCGACTAATCGGCATTTTGAAAACCGATTAGTCGGCTAGTCGGTTAGTCGGCAAATACTATAGTCGACCCATCTCTAATAAGAACCTTTTTCTGACTGTAATAAACACATCAAAAAAGAATTAGCAAAATCGGTAGAGCCATACAATAGGGACTCATTTCCAAAATTTTTTATCAAAGACTTTAAAATATGTCAATAAGAATGATCCCGGAGTTTCTTATGTTAGTCTTTCTTCTCCGAGTGTCACAACGTATGTAGATAGAGAAATACTCGTAGGAAGCTAGGATAGGGTCCAGTCGTCCTCGCAAGGCGAGGCTCGCGACGTGTTCTATGCTTCAGACCCGATCCCAGCCCGCGCTGTAATCAGCGATTATCACATGCCATAACAACATTGGTTTTTATTTTTAATAACATGTAAGCTAATTTATTAGTCAAGATTGATTTTTCTTTTTTGTTTTCATTATCATTGTATTTGACTAATAATAAGTACGATCGATTCGTCTACACTATCAAGAAACGTTTTGATCTCATTTCATTTCATTCCATTATACATCAGATACATTCGATAATGTACGTGCCTTTATCGTGAACTGGCACTTACGACCAAATGCTTCTGAATTATAATTGACATTCGTCCTTATCCTTCTAAGGTATATTAAATATTTTTACTTATATTGTTAAATTTAGTTGCCAGTTTCAGTGAACTCACGTATTTATTAGGTACTGTTGTAACAAAACAAAAAAACTTCAACTTCAATAAGTCCTATGAGGTCCTATTGAACTCCATTGGTTTAGGTTATTTTTTTTACCACCCGAAACCTCTTTAGTTTATAAACGAACTAGACAGTTGATCAACTTACGATTCTTATTAATTTCGGGTGACATATGTTTAGATAATAAAAAAAGAATGGACTCAAAAACTATTTCACCATAAGAAATATGAACTCTACCATTTTTTTTCGACATATGACATGGAGAGATATTTTAATATTTCAAAATATATAGTAAATACCAATAATAATCTCTACAAATGATTACTTAAATTTTGTTTTTTTCATTGGTAATTGCATCTGTCATGGACATTATTGAATGGACATGACACATGTTAAGCTGAGCGAAAAGTAATTACATATTAACTGTCTGACATGTAATTACTAGAATCTCTGAAAATATAAGGTGCTCTCAATACAGCCATCCCTTTGGCAGCTAATAGTAACATGTTTACTGATTAAATTGGTAAAGAAATTTCGTTTTTTCTTATAAATCTTATAATCTTATACTAATATTATAAAGAGGAAAGATTTGTATTTTTGTATGTATGTTTGCAATTAATAAACTCAAAAACTACTGTGCTGATTTCAATAATTCTTTCACCATTGAAAAGCTACATTTATCCTGAGTGACATAGGCTATATTTAATTATGAAATTCCCCTGGGGAACGGGAGTTACCCGATTGAAACCGCACGCGGTAAGCTATTAATATATAAAGCTGAATAGTTTTCTGGTATAGATTCGTTAATCTCAGGAACTGTGGGTCCGATTTTAATATTATCGTACCTCCTGTTCCCGTGGGAACTTTATAGTCAAAGTCAAATATCATTTATTCCGTAAAAATGGTTACATTTATTTGGAATCGTCATATTTTTTTCCCTACCGTGCAGTGCGTGACGTGGAGACTACTGAGAAACACTGCCAAAAAACTCAGTGGAACCCTCTTTTTTTTATAATAATATTTTATTAAATTTATACATAATTTTCTATTTTACATTGTAATTGGAGCGACTCAATCCCAAGCATTTTTGTCACTAATATAATCAGATATTTTATAATAAGCCCTGCTACACAATTTGGCTTTTATAGTTGTTTTAAATTTATTTATTGACAATACTCTTATATTATGAGGAAGTTTGTTGTAGAACCGTATACACTGCCCCATAAAAGAGTTACTTATTTTGCGGAGACGACTAGCACGTACCACAAGATTATTCTTATATCTAGTATTAATGTTGTGTGTATCACTTTTTTTACTAAATAAATAGTAAATGGCCTTCCTCAATAAATGGTCTATCTAACATTGTAAGATTTTTTCAAGTCGGACCCGTAATTCCTGAGATTAGGGCATTCAAGCAAACGAATAAACTCTTCAGCTTTATATAATAGTATAGATTGGTTATATGCATAATACCTACCGTCAGATTCGCATTATAACATTTACATTTCACCCCACCCTAGACCCTTGAATTACATTTAGCCCTGCCTAGGAATGTGTCTAGATTCATTTTGCCCCCTACCGTTCTTGATCCTACATATGAATGTTCTACATACTTTCTTTGAATATAGTAATCCGTTTCATATAAACAGTTACCATACATAATTTGCAAGATAACAGTTGACGGTAATTACCTTTCTGATGAATAACGCCATTCTGAGGACAACAATACGGTGCGGCGGTAATTACCGACAGTTGTAGACGAGCGACTGGTAACATTATACCATTAATAAATAATCTATTTCTATATAACCTCCGTAGCGTAGCGGTATTTGGCTCGCTTTACAAGAAATCTTTGTGTAAATACCTACTAAGATTTCTTTCCGGGTCTGGTTAGTTGAGGGACTACCCTCTGTGCCTCCGAAAGCACGTTAAGCCGTTGGTCCCGATTGTTATAACATCATCTATAACAAACGAACCAGGGAACGGGCAGCAGCGTTTCCCCTGTGTATTACAACATAACACTGCGGTCACCAATCCGACTGCCAAGCGTGGTGACTATGGCAAATACCCTCCCCCAGGAAGAGGCCCATGTTCAGTAGTGGACGTTATACGGGCTGATGATGATGAAATAATCCATTACGGTTAAGATTTACCATAAACGAAATAAACGATATTTATTCAGCACTTCGGTATTTACATACTCTAGTACTTATCAAATAAATTTACATTGCATATAACATTAACGATAAAAGATAACATTTACTTATGTTTATGATTAAATTTATATCAGGTGTGCTAGACGCCTGTCAGTTTTGTCTTATTAATACGTTCTTATTAACGTTAATAACTATTTGCTATATTTATTTTAATCAAGCATTTTATAAATTTATAATAAATAACAACAATAAAAAGATGACTATATTGACCGGTCAAGTGGCTAGATAAGACGTACTCAGCCAAATTGTATTATAAATACGCCACACATGCCTGAGGGCACCCTTGACGGGTGAGGACCACGGCTCTGGGCGCCGCTGAAGCTAGAAGTCATTCAGCAATTAAAAGTAAATAAAGAGGACGTGATCACTGGCACGGCCACAGGCACTGGATCACAAGAGGGGCAGGGGCTAACGCGGTCCTCGGTCTGTCCGGCGACGATCCTAGCTAGCTTACCTCCACCACCGATTACCATTACTTCTTACTTAAATACTGAATTAACCCGTTTGCTCTTATATTTAACGACATGATTTATTTTTGGTAGTAAGTTCATACGATCTGTGTAGGTATACATCCATACTTATAGTACTTATAGATCGACTATTTGCTGTTTATGATCAACCATATAGTTGATCAGAAATAGTAAATAGTTGATCTTAGGCCCCGTCCTGGACGCCAGCGGGCGGAGCGGGCGGCGCGCGCGATGGTATGCGCGTCTTTATCAAAGTTCATAGATTTGTGTGAAGCTGTTCTCGACGACAGCGGTGCGGGCGGCAGGTTTTACTCAGGCATCGCGCGCACCGCCAGCGCCGCCCGCTCCGCCCGCTGGCGTCCAGGACGCGACCTTAAGGTGCGTATAGATAAGAACATTTACTTGTAACATAACATCGATCATTCTCAATTTGTGACATCGGTAAGGTTATTGTGTAAAAAGGACGAATGTTCGAGGTTCTGTTACAAGTAAATGTTCTAGTCTATACGCACCTTAAGGCCGCATCCTGGACGCCAGCGGGCGGAGCGGGCGGCGCGGGCGGTGCGCGCGATGCCTGACCTTTAGGTGTTAGCCAAGCCAAGTTAGCCAACTACATTAAGTTATGCAATACGGTAACTGAACTTCTATACATCTATACTAATATATAAAGCTAAAGTGTTTGATTGTTTTGTTGTTCTGTGGCGTATACCTCTTCATAATAATTTATATACTCTATTTATATAGATTGTATAGGTATGCTGTTCTACTAGATCGACTGTCTCTGACATGTTCTTATTCTAAGTGAAAACTTTTTTACGCAAGTATTACTTAACTTTGTATTAATCATATAAATGTTAATCTTAAATTCCTAGACTGATGGATATAAAAAAAGACTGAATGCAATCCAGTACGTACTTTCATTGATTATAACCGACACAAAAGGAGATCAAACTGCCGTATAGTGTGCAAGTAAAAACGGACGCTCATCGCCATCACCTACCGAGATTGAGAGTGAACGCACTAATCTCAGGAACTACGGGTCCAATTTGAAAAATTATTTCAGTATTAGACAGCCCACTTATCGAGGAAGGCTATAGCAATATATTTTATTATGAAGTTCTCAAGGGAATGGGAGTAACGCGGGGGAAACTACTTAGTTATTGCATAAAAACCGAAATTACAAACCGTCAGTTGCTCGTCTACAATCAAGTCTTAGTTTGTTAACGAGTTTGTGTAACCACACTTAACGATAAATACAGCAGTCTAATGTTATCATCTACATACATATATATGTGTATATTGGAACGGTTCCATTCTCTACGCCATTTACTCTAATAAGCCGTAACATTAATAAAGAAAGACTGGACGGGATTTTGTATAGACCCTGTCTTAATCCTGATAGTTTTTGTGGATATGTGCCTTAATGTTCCCAGAAATCGTACATATTATATGGTCTAAGATAGGTTTTTATGCCATCCCTAGCTTTTAGTCTGGAGGGGAATAACAATAGGCTAGTTGACACTTTTTTGACATTATTTTGATATGGTTAAGAATGGTTGTACTAGATCAAGATAAAAATATGGCATTTATGTAGAAAATTGGCGTGACATTTATAGATAAAAACGATGTCAGCCATGTTGATCTAATACATTATCTGTGTTCAAGATCGATGACGTTATGACTCAGAGAGTGTATCTAATAGTAAAGGATCGCGTTCATGTTTTTTAACAAGATATACATCACAAAATGACTGATAGCGTTTTCTGAAGTTAAAGACATACACAAAAGAAATAATTTTCATATTGAGGTTATACAAACATATTCAAGTTAAGTTTTATGAACAAAAATTATTATATTTAGGTTCCATATGACAAATACTTTTAGAAATAAACATCATTGTAACATAATTTCATATGTGGCAACTAGCCTATTGTCCTGCGGTACTTTTACCGTTAGGCTATCAATAAACTGTTTATTAGACAGTAGGTATGTTTATGCTACAGAACTACTCTATTACAAGTTACTAATTGTGATCGACATTTGCATTTCCGTAACCTAAATTGTTTGAACATGGGAGAACTACAGGAATACGATTGATTTACCAAATTTTCGCCCTAAACTACAATGTAAACTGTCTGCCTGTATTGTAGATTCATTATTACAATATTCATAAACTCTCCTACTAATATTATAAATGTGAATGTAAGTTTGTTTGTTAAAAGACTACGTAAGCGATCAACATGAAACTTTGTACAAATATTTTTGGATTATTCTTGAATGCGATCGAATCCGCGGTTAAAAGCTAGTATTTTATATATCAAACAACAAAAATGCTTACATCTGACATATCGCGAGTCCCACATATCCCACCGCCAGCGGGAAATGGGATGGGAATACGTAAATGAATCTGCATGTGCCATTTTATGTGTTTACCGTAAGTTTATAAAATTCAATTTTGGCCGCATAAATGTTGGAAATTGCCCTATTTGCGGCGTCGAAGACAATTAGGTGTCCTGGGACCAACCTGAGCCTAACAGCTAAAAGCCTTTTTCGGGTGCGCCGTTGTTGATCCTGATAATTACAGTGGCGGAAGTGTGGGATTAGTGCCATTAGGCAAACCAATTAAACATCCATATTTATGCTTATTTGCCGACCTTATAGGTAACTAGCGGCCCGCCCCGGCTTCGCACGGGTGGACTTTTATACCCTACCCCTGCCCTACCCTACCCTACCCCTACCCTACCCCTACCCTACCCCTACCCTACCCTACCCCTACCCTACCCCTACCATACCCCTACCCTACCCCTACCCCTACCCTACCCCTACCCTACCCTACCCTACCCTACCCTACCCTACCCTACCCTACCCTACCCTACCCTACCCTACCCTACCCTACCCTACCCTACCCTACCCTACCCTACCCCTACCCAAAAGTATCCTATGTCCCTTTCCCAGTTCTTAGCTACCTCCCTACCAATTTTCAGCCGTTCTTGAGTTATAAATAGTGTAACTTTCTTTTGTTTTTTAAATGTATTCTGCTATTCAGGGCGTAGACAAAACCAACGAAACAAAAACCATGGCAATCGGTCCAGCCGTTCTCGAGTTATAAGTGTTGTAACAAACACGACTTTCTTTTATATATATAGATGTACAATTTGCCATCAAAATATGATCATAAATCAGGGTGTCCCAACCCATACCTTCTAACATCTTTATTTCATTCCCTTTGAAGTAATTTATCACAAAACCTCCGCAGTATTAAACCTTTAGACCTTTTGGCGATATATCATGTACCATATTGGCAATGCAGCGATGTCATTTTCCTAAGCGTTGATCCGGAAAACGAAGGGATCACAGTTTTATTGATTGTACCTATATGTTTCTTCCGTGTTTCGGTTACAAACACGTGTAATTTTACACCGTAGTACACACAATACGTTCTGTACCTATACAAAGTGATTGTTTCACAGCTCGTTTTTGCATGGCCTTCTTGCAGCAGACCATTGCAAGCCATGGTCGTTTAGGCATATTTTCTTAATCAGCACGCTTAGCAGGCGCATTGGTTATCGCGTAAGATGGTAATTAAACTCGAGCTAATAGATGCTGCTTCCACTTTAGTGTTCTCTTACGACACGCTTAGGAAGACACGGAGTGGTCGATTTAAAGCCGGAAACCATACGGCGTGGTTTTAGTAGTAATAAACAACGAAATTATATATTTTTGGTATATATCGATCTATGTCTATGAAGAATTTCGACTGTTCGTACAACAGATATAACCAAGATGTTTGGAGGGACCATGGGAAGGTGGTGGAAAGTATTCGTAAAACAGTTCGTACCTGTCGAGGAAGACCCGGTCTACTAAGGAGACCTGGTCGCCTCTGAAGGAAATTTCCGATCGTTGAGGGACTTCGCGCACAGCTGGTGGAAGAGGAGATGCGACCGCGAAAGTGAAGACGCCACGGATGACCTTGCAGCGAGTCCGTCGCATGTAACCCAAGATGACACGCGTAGATATAAATTCAGCCCCAGAATGGGGAGAGTGGGAAGCTGGACACGTCATATTATTGTAGGGAGTCAAGAAAGTGCGCGCGTGAAAGAGGCAAGATCAAGTAGCGCGCGCATCCCCCGTGATTCGCTACATATAACCGTAAGGTTGGTGGGACTAGTAGAGGGAGGTGTTGGGAAAAGTACAGCCTATGTAACCATATAACCGGAAGGTTGGACGGGCCATAGAATGGTGGTGGGAAGTATTCGTACAACCTGTAAAGTAAAGTCGCCGTAAAGAGTGTGCGTGAAACCCATGATGGGACGCGGAGCTAGATAGTGGAGCCACCCCAGAATGTGGAGAAGGCAGCGGACATAACGACATTGTAGGGAGTCAAGAAAGTGCGCGCGTGAAAGAGCCAAGAGCAAGTAACGTGCGCATCTCCCGTGATTCGGTCTCAACCAAGATGGTTGAGAGACCATGGGAAGGTGGTGGGTAGTGTTCGGACAACCTAGATTATTTTTTATTGCAATATAACGAAATAATGAATTTTATTCAACTATTTACATACACTTGTACTTGACAGAAAGACAATGTAATAAGATAAATAAAAAAAAACTATAGGTAACTAGCAGATAATTCTTATTCTATGGAATATCCGACTAGGCAACTAACGGTAGTAGGCAATAGCAAATAATACAAATCTACAGACTACAAAGTCCACCCGTCTGTCCTGTGACATTTATTTCCGTTATCTTATTACTATAAGAAGAAATTAAACCGCATCAAAATTGTAAGTGGTCACACTATATCTAAATGATACAGACCCGGGGGCCGCCTTATAGGACCACGACCCAGGGAGCCCCTGAAGTAAAAAAGGCAGATACATAAAAATTATGTGATCACTGGCACCGCCTATAGGCGCTCAATCATAGGGCAGGAGTACGGGCGCAACGCGGTCCTCGCCGGACAGAATCCTACCCTAAGTAACTTTTTTTTTCTTGTCCGGGGGGAAATGCATTTCCGGATTCCCACCGCCGCTGCAGCGTATCCGCGTATCCGCTGGCGGCGGTTATGCTTACTCATACCACGAGGAGAGGCCTGTACACTACTAAAACCCCCCGGACACTCCTTCGATCCGTCGTTGGCGGGGGCCGCACGAAGCACCCTGCCCCCGACGCGCGCTTCTGGGTACCCTTACTAAGCTACAAAATTATAAAATATGATACTTAAACTCATCTTGTTGTGTACACAATTACACATATAATTACCGTCTCCTCCACCTCCACCTATTTCTGAAAAGGCATATGATTTACAATAGTAACACTGGTCATGCTGGCAAATCGTCCAACAACGACGAAAAAATATGGCTAAAACATCACGTTATAAAAAGTTCAGACGAAAAATACGTGCTCACAAAATTATAGTCAACATTGTAGGTATATGTGTCCAATCCAATCAAATCCATCAGCCTTTCTCAGTCCACAACTGGACTAGGTCACTATTATTTTGCGCCATAACACCCTGTCCTCGGTCCTCCGCTTCCAGTCCATTTCTACTCATACCCTCCTCAAGTCTTCGGTCCATCTTGCACGTAAACATGTGTATTACATTTACTTAAAAGTCTTTGTACTTGCATGCAGCCTAAATGTATTACTTGGCTGGCCTAAAAATAGAAACTGACCAGTTAATAATAATTCATTCAAAGGGTAGTTTGACGTGACTGGACTGCCTGAGCAACCGCACAATGTTTGAAACCGTCTGCGTCAGATATTCTCAAACTTTTTTAAATTCACCCCTCCGTGTTCCGATAGCATAGCCGTTGGTCCCGATAATTTGGTAATGACATCATTTTAATATTCATATATCAAATAACTAACTGTCCCGTGGAAACCTTGACTTAAAATATAGCCTATGACACTCACACTACGAGGGGTTGCTCAACCATAGATGCGGGAACTGAATTGTTAAAAACTATATTCGCGGCCTGGGAAGATTCGCAGGAATCCTTAGGTATTTTCTGTGATCTGTCTAAGGCATTTGATTGCGTTCACCATGACACTCTTGTCAGGAAATTACACCGGTATGGCATTAGGAACCAGGCTCTCAATCTTCTGATTTCTTACATGGGCAATAGAATTCAGAAGGTTGATATAAACGGCAAAATATCACCAGGCTCTGTTGTATCCATGGGCGTCCCGCAAGGCTCAATCCTGGGACCGTTTTTGTTTTTGGTGTATATAAACGACTTACCTTACTATGTAGGAAATAATCATGATATAGTATTGTTTGCTGATACATCCTTGACATTTAAAATAAGTATACAGCTACGCAGCTATGACGAAGTAAACAATGCAATCTCGAAGGTAGTCCATTGGTTTAATGTTAATAATCTACTTTTAAATGAAAACAAAACCAAAGTCATTCAATTTTCTACACCTAATGTGAAACAAATTGTTACGAATGTGCAAATAAATGTTATTCGGTTGGAGCCAGTGGAGTCAACTGTCTTTTTGGGAATAACTATTGACTCCAAATTGCAATGGGGCCCACATATTGCGAAACTATCAGGAAAACTTAGCTCTGCGGCCTATGCTGTTAAAACTATGAGACGACTTACTGATTTGGATACTGCTAGAATGGTTTACTTTAGTTATTTTCATAGCGTAATGTCTTATGGAATTCTTCTGTGGGGAAACTGTGCGGACACTGACACCATTTTTGTACTACAGAAAAGAGCTGTAAGGTCTATATATTAACTTGGTCCGCGAGTTTCCCTATGGGAGAAATTCAAAGAGACTAATATTCTTACAGTCGCATCACAATATGTCTATGAAAACCTTTTATATGTTCATAAGAATATAGAATGTTTTAAGAAAAAAAGCGACACTCATAATGTTAATACTAGATCTAAGCATAATCTCGTTTTACATGCTACACGTCTCCACAAAATTAGCAATTCTTTTATGGGGCAATGTATACGCTTCTACAACCAACTTCCCAATAATGTAAAGAGATCTTTCAACAAACAATTTTAAGCGATATGTCAAAGATACATTATGTAAAAAGGCTTGTTATAAAATTTCTGATTATGTTAATGACAAAACTGCTTGGGAGTGAGTTGATCTGAAACAATACTGCTTTATTAATCATTGTAAAATAAAATTAATTAAAAAAAAAGGATTCCTCTGAGTTTCTTGCCAGTTCTTCTCAGAGTTGCCACGTCCAGAACTGGTGGTAGTAAAAGAATGTTTTTGACTTTGACATACAATGTGGCTTTCCATTGGTAAATGAAATTGCAAAATCGGTTCAGTAGGTCCAGAGATTACCCCCTACAATCTAACAAACAATTCACAAACTTTACCTATTTATATTATTAGTAAAGATGGGTCGCATGATACTGCAGATACCAGCCCGCTTGTCAAGGGTCGTGACTAAGGTAAAATCCTTAAGGGAGTCTGATATTCAGCAGTGGATATTATTTTAACGCTTTTTGAAAACGAGGCGCGGCGCACAGTCGCGCAATTAAAGGCGCACAGTTTAAACACCTCTGGTCTACATTACAAATGGCTGTACGTCAAATAAATGTTCAAAGTTGTTACCGCAAACCTAACTGAAAATTTGTATAGAAGTTCCCTTTAAGATAAGTACTAGGTACTAGTAACGTCTCGCGGTTTTACTCATAAATTTCCACCTTAGTTGTAGCTTTGAGGCCGCGGCCATGAACGGCCTTTGGTTTAACTTCAACAGAGCAATCCTGGGCTGTCTCTGGTGGCAGAGAGACCAAGCAACCCCGCAGCAGGGTAGGTTGGACTAGTCGTCTCCTTTAGTAATAAATACTATGAGGAAAGAGGCCCTCTCCTCACACCCACTAAACCCCCCGAGTGCTCTGTGCTCATCAAATCGCCTCCCTCCAGTAGGTACAGTTTAGACGCATCACTTCTGGTGCTCGGAAGGCAGTCCCTAACCGATAAAGACGCGGAAAATATCATAATTTGTTTGGGTTGAAATCTAGCTCATCAGGTACTTGTGGCATTATAGTAATAATAATATAGGTTTATTTCCTCCGCACAAATAACAGACTTCAATTACATAATATACTTAGGTTACGTATACAATTTAACACAATGTAATCTTAGTCTACAATGCGTGAGGAGCTGGTGTCTGTATTAGGCATCGTAGATGTCTGTATTACGGATCACCAGGTCCCCACCCCACGGTCAACAGTGCATTTTCACTAAACTAATTAATTTAAGATAAATAGGAGGGTATGGGTAACATATTATATTATTACTAGCTGACCCGGCAGACTTCGTACTGCCTCAATCGATACATAAAAGACCTAAACATTTGTATAAAATAAACTGGGCCGTAGAGACTTCGTTTATGCGGTACTCCTACCCCTACACTACCCCTACCCTACACTACCCCTACCCTACACTACCCCCACCCTACACTACCCCTACCCTACACTACCCCTACCCTACCTCTACCCTACCCCTACCCTACACCTACCCTAAAAAATCTTAGCAAAAAAATAAAGCTCAAATTGACTCTACATTTTAGTTAGAAAACGTTTGTATGGGAAAAAGAAAAAGGCTGTTTTAAGGGGTTTTCAGGCAACTACTAATAAATTAAAAATTAATTAAAAAAACATTGTCCAGCGGACCAAATTGTGAATCTAAACCATTCCCAGATCCCCTTGAACACACACAAAAAATTTCATCAAAATCGGTCCAGTCGTTTGAGAGAAGTTCAGTGACATACACACTCACAGAAGAATTATATATATAAAGATTAAGGTGCCTTGTATGTGTGTGAGTATCTGTATGTGTGTGTGCCTCTGAATGTGAGTGTGTGTGTTTGACTGTCTGTGTGTGTGTATGTGTGTGGTGTGTAAGCGTATGGGTCAGTATTTGAGTGTGTTTGTTAAGTTTACTACATGGGTTAATATGAGTGTTTAACTATATTAGTGTAAGTGTTTATTATGAGTGCAATAAGTTTTCTGTAAGAGCATTATCTAGTTTTTGTATCCATTTCATGATTACAGATTTACATTTGTTTTTAGGTAGAGAGTATATTGCTAAAATACGATTTACTTTATTGTATAAATAGGTACTTAAGTAGCAAAAGGATCTTTGTGCTAATTAAGTTTTAAATAAAGCTACACTTATACAATGGGTATATCTCAGAAGTATAAGGACGGATGGACTATTTGATCGTAACTGCCAGTTTACAATAAAGGCACATACGATACGTTTCTGACGTACATCCGACCTCATGCTTCTGAGTTATAGAATTATAGTAGGAATTTTTTCACATTTTGGAATTTTAATAAGCGACAAAGAATCTTTTAGAATTCTTCTACACCACGTAAACAAGTTAATTAAATACAAATAAAAATTGACATTATTCTTTAGAAATGGCATCCATTTTACCTTGTTGCGTGTGTTCTAATTTCAACAGTATTTTTATAGCGAAAAAGATTATTTTTCCTTAAAATATGAGGACCGTTGCTGTTTTAAAGGAAGATTAATTAATAAAATGCAAGGCAACTTTTGATAGCAGTGAATTGAAAAATTGAATGATAAAGTAACTGTTGACGTGAAAGATAATTGAAATTTAAAATTCCATTCATTTCAACGTAGTTATTAATATTTTACGTGTGGATAGTTCGCTTGCATCAGCGTAGCTTAATCAAGGGAAAAATACGACCAGAGAGAGGCAACTGCCCCCATTTAAAAGCAGATTAAGGATTGCGGTTTTGTCACTAATTAATAAAAGCCTTTTGTTTTACTAGCAGATTACTAATAGTTTTGCAATCAACTAGTATTCTTGTTAATCCTTTGCGCTAAGCTAAAATGCTTGTGTTACGAGTGAGTACACGTCGGTAACGCATTGAGTGGGGATCGAACCGGCAACCACAAGATCACAAGTCTGACGTCCCTAGCCAAGCCCCTACCTAAACGCGAAAGTTTATGAGTATTGATAGATGGATGTTTGTTACTCTTTCACGCAAAAACTAAATGGAATTGGCTACAATATATCACGCTCCGACCCACTGGAACAGAGTAACACGGGTAAATTCGCGGGGTTATGTTATAGTATATCTGTATATACTCCAGCGCGTCTTAAACACAAAAAAAACTGTAGAGGAACGTTTCGTGGTATTCCTCCACATAAAAAGAAGATCTTCTGTGATAGGCGAGGTCCCATGCACGGCGGCCGTATTAACTTGTATTTATGTTCGAATTGGCTTGCGAAATTGTATCACGGAGTAAGCTATGCTTGTATTGTACAACACAGGTATGTTAGGAAGCTAGATGCTAGACGGCGCTGCTCGCCTTCTTAAAGTTTGTGCAGGCACCTACTAATAGTTAGATGTCACTACTAAACCATTGTTTTTTCGTACTACCGTAAATATTTTTATCATTTATCTCTTTCAAATTTTGTTTTTTTACGTAACTCAGCGCGTCATTAGTCATAGTAACTACTTGGTGTATTAAAGGTTACGAGTTTCAGGTAATGTAGATAGATGTCACTACAAACCCATTGCTTTTTCGTAATACCGTAAAATATTTTTGTCAAATCTCTTTCAAATTTTGTTTTTTACGTAACATCGGCGCCTGACTTAGTCATAGCCATACTTGGTGCATTAAAAAAGACGAAGAAAGTCTTTAATTTAATTTTTTGTCAGTCTATTTGTTTGTTCGTGTACCTATTCCGCCTAAACTTCAGAGTGTTACATAGTTTATACAATTTTACGCGGACGGTGCCGCGGGTGGCAACTAGGTACCTACCTGCATAGTTCTGAATAAGGTTGAAGTGAGTGTGCGAATTCATGTAGTTTATCTTTGAACAGATTGTTCAAGTTTACCAAGATTATTCGACGCTGTACTGGGTGAGTTAAAGATAGGTACATATTATTATTATCATCTATTTGACTATCTCCTTGGTCTAGTGGTAATATGTTCAACTGTTACTAGCGCCCGGATTTCCTTCCGGGCCTGATTGGCTGAGGGATTAGGATTACCCACCGTGCCTCAGAAAGCACGTTATCCTCTCAATCGTTATAACATCTATCAGCAAATGGGTAGTAGTGTTTCCCTGTGTGTTAAAAGTGTTATAACATTATACTGCTGCTACCAACCCGAACGCCAAGCGTGGTGACTATGGAAAAACGTTATACGGGCTAATGATTACATTCTGATCTCCAACTACCTTCCATCAAGGAGAGGATCAAAGAGGCATCGGAACGCTTCATCGAATCCGCGGCGCAACCCCGAACAACAACCCGTTGGTTGTTGCAGCATCCGACTCTGGGCTCTTGCCCACAAAGCGCCGAAAACACCGTCGACCTCGGGGCGTCCTAGACGACCCGGCCAACGTGATAATAACTTACCAACTAGCAGTAAAAAGACTACAAGAAACTAGCACCACTACACAAAGACCACTCTATCCGACCCGCCGGAGAAGAGTGCGCTGGCGAACCCGACGCGTCCCCTCTCGACCTCCTGACCCTTAGTTTGCAAAAAACCATCCGATGCCGCGAACTGTAAACAAGAGCGCTAATTTTGTTATTAATCAAATCAATAAAAAATTACAAAGATAAATAGGTACCAACGAATTTAACGAAGGAAATAGGCTATTCTTATAGCGACAAAAGCGTTGTAGGGGGTTGAAAGGAGGGCATGAAAATTCTGCGGCCGTCCCTATAATTTGGGCAAAATGGGCCACAGTAGTGTAAGTGAGAATAAGAGCCCCCGGCCGCGGTGCCAATTTGGCCGCGGGCGCCGCCGGAGGGCCGGATTGCCAAGCGTACTCGGCTCTCACCAACGGCGGACGGAGGAGTGTCCGGGGGGTTTTAGTGGTGTAGGGTCCTCACCTTGTGGTAGCATACCACTGCTATGGAGAGGGCGAGTCCCACATATACCACCGCCAGCGCGGTAACGCTGCAACGGCGGTAGGAATGCGTAAATGCATTACCCACGGACAACAAAAAAAGAAAAAAAAATAGGGGGTATAGAAGGAGCAGACCTTTCGCTGCCGATTATCATTTCAATGATGTTCCACACATATCCCACCGTCAGCGCGGTAAAGCTGCAGCAGTTGCGGTTTTTTGCTGTCTGGGCGGAATGCATTTACGCATTCCCGTAAATGCATTCCCAACAAAAAAGGGGGATGAAAATACACTATGGAACAATACACTAATACAATATAATACGCGGCTGAAGTCTGAAGTAGGATATTTACACAACTTACAAGCTGTTATTCTCTTAATAGATATTTATAGCCTCTTCGACACCCATGGGAAGGAACGGGGTGGTTTATATTAAGCCGGAAACAACACGAACTCTGCACATAAGTAATATTTTGAATCACACAGTACATATCGAATTTAGATTCTTCTCTCAATCTCTCTCGGGGATCAAGTTGCAAAACTAGGAAATTCAATACTACTTTTAACATCAGCATCCGTTTACGTGAATCTTTTTAAATATTTAGCAGTTCACTTCATTGTTAATTTATACTTCGAAGCGGCAAAGAATCAGCTTTACAAAATCCTATTTCGAACTTGCAAAGTGGAGACTCGGTTTCAAACGACACAGATCTTTGCCTTTAGTAGTGCAACTAATTTCTTGTAAGACAGATTAAAAAAGAGCTATTTCTATTGCAATTAAAAACGGAAAAATCTTTGTAGATGCAGTCGACTAGGGAGATAGGTTTATACATTGTAAAATATATTTAAAAGGTTTCGAGTCTCACCCTCGTAACTCCTGTTCCCGTAGGACATTCAGTAATAAAGTATAGCCTATAGCCTTCTTTCAATAAATGGGCTATCCAACACTGAAAGAATCTTTCAAATTGGACCTATAGTCCCTGAGATAAACGCGTTCAAGCGAACAAGCAAACTCATCAGAGTTATAAGAATATATTAGTAAATATTTAGATTTACTGGCTTCCGCGCGCGGATTCACACAAGCAAATCCCGTTCCCGTAGAAAATTGGTCAGTAAATGGGTTATCAAAAACAGAGAGAAATTTTCAAATTGGACCAGTAGTTATTGGGTTTAGCGCATTCAAGCAAACAAACAAACTCTTCAGCTTTATTAGTATAGATTTATATATCGAAGTTGATGACAAAAGTTCACAATTGTGTGTGTATTTGACAGAGTTAGCAACTAAAATTTTCTCCTTTAAAAATTACCGAATGTCGCACTGACATAAATATATTACATACATATATAAATAAATACGTTCACGCGCCTTTCCCATACATTAATCAGTCAAGATCATAGCAAGTGGAAAGAAATGGTCTCTGCCAAGTGTTATGTCAAGATCGTAGCAAGTGGCAGGAAGTGGTCCCTGCCTGGCAGAGAGACAGTTGCACAAAACTCCCCTAAAAAAAACTAAAAGCTATAATCCCTCAATCTTTCCGTTAGCGACCGCCCTGAGCCAAGGACCAAGTCCCACAGGGGATGCCCTCTTGCGCATGTTGCTTAGTTTGTAGTGTTTAAATCATTTATCTAGGCTGGATCTCTGCTCGCCTCTATGCCCGGTGAAGTAGACTCGGGGCTAAGTACATATGTCCATCAGAAAAAAAAAACTTTGTCAGCGACCACTTCGTTCCACCTGCTACGATTTAGCCTCTTCAATATTCATTAATCTTTTTTAAAAACGTCCACGATTTGAACTTGTATAAATATATTTATTCACAAAATGTGTAAATCTATCGCCTTGGTCTCCTGTACACAACCTCTTTATCCATAGTAGGTATATCAATCATCGTTTTCCGACCTTTCAGCTACAAATGTATGTTCATTCAAGCGTTTACACGCGTGACATTTGTATGTAATGTTTGTACAGATCAAGAATAAAAACTGGTCAAGTGCGAGTCGTTCTTTTTATCAACTAAGTACGAGATTCTCCTTAAGAGACTTTTTTAAGGACATAGATATACTAACAGTCGCTTCGCAATACATTTATGCCAATATAATCTATGTCCGGCAAAATATTAATCTTTTTAACAAAAGAAGTGACATACCCACTCAAACGTCCGGGCGACTATAGTCGCCTACCCCTTGAACGTCCGAGCGCGAACCGCGAACCGAACCGCGTCGAGCGCTCGTGCCGTTACTGATTCAAAGTGTATTTACTAGCAAACTATTGCAGCTATAGCAAGGTAAAACCTACCAGTATCAAGCTGAATTATTAAGGAATCAAAATATGTACTAATTAAAGTTCAACAATTAATCTGCTATTCATAAAAAAAATAATTAACTTAACAATACGGGTTAAATTTACGTAAAATATTTCTTTTAACAAGTTTTAACGAATCATTTTTTAATTATTCGCAATGTTTTTTAATAATAATTAAACAAGATTAAATAAGCTTTTTTTTGACACCAATATCTTATTACTTAAAATGAACAGTGTAGCCCATTAAACCAAAATAAAAAACGCGTTCCTGCAGTAATCTAGATCGACCTAAATTTCGTCTCCGATACCGAAATTACGGCAAGATGGCCGCCCGCCTAAGGATTTTACACACGAGTTTAGGATTTGTTTTAAAATAAATTAGGTATTTTTATTCTAAATTTAGGTGATAGTCAATTATTGTAGGTATGTTTTATAATTCTTAAATATATTATTTTAAACTATCAATATCATCAAGGAAAAAGGCAATAATAATGTGCATGATGCATTAAAAATATCGGGGTCAGCAGCCAGTAACTTATAAAAAAACATTCACATTTTAATAGCAGCGTATCTTCAAGCAATACTAAGTATGCACATGGTATAATTATTACAATAATGACATCAATATTAAAAAAATAATATGCTCGACACAAATAGGCGTAAAACCGTAAAACAAAATATTAGTGATTTTGATTAAATATGAGAATTAAATTGTTAAAACACCACAAGGGAAATAAAGTGAGGTGAAACCATCAAGCAAATTTAAAAATGATAGCAAAAGTCGACAATCATTAACAAACATAACATTATTATATCAAACAAACAAAGAATCACCACCACACAAAGCGAAAAAAAATATTGCAAACATATTTTGCCGTTTGTACACATCCTTATTTTGAACCATTTTAGTTCCGTCCGTGGATAGCAATCTATCCATGCCTAAACACCTGAGGAACACAATGACATTTTTAAGGAATCTTCCGTGAATATTGTATATTTCAGTTTTTAAAGTGTATTATTATGTTTATGACGAACTATTACTCTTTGTTTAAACAATATTTTACTGAAAAACTACGTAAAAATAACTAAATTTGGATTAACAACAAGAATGCCGCTCCTACGCCCTTTTTTTTTTTGAAACAGCTACACTTTGAATTCCAAATATGACTCGATTTTACTCTTAAAACTGTGATATGTATACTTAATTATAAAGCACAAATCATCTAGTTTATTTTTATGTATAATAATCTATGAACTAATAAATAAAACTAAAGTACTGACGACATAATCGCTGGAACTTAAAAAACACTTGTTCACTAAACACAAAGCGTAGAGTGGACTGCAGATAAACGTTTGTTTTTATTCGTTGAGGCTTCTTACACTGCCATCTCGTGATTTTTATTGTAAAGTAGTTCGTCAGCTATCGACTACACAACTTAAACACGCAAAAAGTAACGCATATTGTCGATAGATGACGGTTTTATAAAATATGTCGCTATGGATACTAAAGTATCCTTGGACGTACAACGCCCTTTTTTTTTTGGATACCAAAGTATCCCTGGACGTGTGAGTGGATACACACAATAAATACTAGATATAAGCATAAACTTTGCGCCGAATACCATCGCCTAAAAAAAAATTAATTCATCTTTTGTGGGATTAGGAGTCCGTATGTATAACAGAATACCTGTACATCTACAAGAGTTAGCTTATGATAGATTCAAGTCAACTGTTAAGAGGATTCTAATAAAAAGGGCTTATTATTCAGTAAACGACTATTTAAGCGACAATAACGCTTGGTTTGATCATTGATCAGTGAAACACAGACCACATCGTAAACTCAGTTATTAAAACAGTTTAAACATTGTTCAACTAAAGGCTTAATATTAATAGACTAGTAGATATCCCGAATTCCCCAACAACTGGGGCAGTCCGTCATGCCCCCGTTGTCTGTCATTGCTTGCGGTGGCAGTGTGAGGCGGGTCGCCACCTTCCCTCTAATATGGCGAGGGAGGTGAAGGCTGCGTCACTCGTCATACTCGTGAACGGGTGCTGCTTGTGGTGACTGCTCGGCTGTTGTGGGGGATATGTTATGTTAATTTTAATTTTATATTTTGTTAATTCATTCTTGTTATTGTTTATTGAATATTATTATAGGTGTATCCTTTGGTTGAACTTGTGTAAATTGTCATATTGTAAATGTGCGTGAATGCATCCGCCATTAGGTTTCTTTGTAGGAGATTGTCTAGGAGATATAGGAGATAGTCTGTGCCGGAGTAAACTATAATATGTAGATATTATAGTTTTTAAAGTATTATAATTTTTATTTTTCTTGTCTTACCTGGTCAATTTATACCGACCGGGTGCTCACACCTGGTCGGTATAAATTGACCAGGTAAAAATGGAATTGTGCGTGCATTCGCTGACATCATATATACATTGTACAATATTACATGATTTTGATAAAAGACTTGACATAAAAAAAGAAACAGAGCAAAAGAGACGTAAATAAACTCGGAGTTTCTTTCTTCCTTTCTTCTCCGGGTCGTCCACTTAGGCAGCTAGTGTAAGGTTGCAGGTTAGCTAACGTAGGATCCTCGACGGCATGACCGAGGACCGCGTTGTTTCTTATTCCCCGAACTATGATCTCGTGCCAGCGATCATCACCACTGTTCGTAAATCTACTCTATTCCAGTGGCACCCTGAGCGTTGGTACTAACTCCTTAAGCGACATCCACCTGAGGGCATCAGGTGGATGTCACTTAGACTTTCGCCGGATTCTTGGAAGTTAATTAAATACCTAAGTGTTGAATAAAGTTCATTATTTCATTATTATTTCGGACTCGCGCACGAAGGGTTCCGTATGATTTTTCAAGCGTCTTCCTGTTGCCGTTATTAATATCGAGAGAAAAAGGGCAAAAAAAAAAAGTTTGTTGTATGGGCCTTGCCTAACGATTGCTCATTAGTTCGCTTATTTATTAGTTCTATAATCTTATTTTGCATCATAGCTGTTAAGGAAATACGTTCCTTTTTTCGTCTATTCAACCTGCCAGCTTTTCGGCGAATAGGCCTTCTCCCGGCCTAGGGCCTTCTCTAGGTTGTCCCCAGGGAGCTCGAAAATGCGGGTCCCCGTGACAGCTTTGCGCGCCCGAAAATCTGTGATCCCCAGGTCAACCACATTTATTGTTTAAGCGGTGCCCTTGCTCATCGCCTCTAGCGAGAGCGTCACCACCACCACCGTCGAGCGCGGAGCGCAACTGTCTCCTGCGCTTCCCTCGACGCCTCCTCTATTTTGGGGCCTGGGGCAGGTGTCACCTAGCTCCAAAGCCTATGCTGAGGCCTTTTCGGCAGAGCATGCAAGCCGTATAATTGTTTTGTTTATTCAATGAAATGTTTGCTGTATATATCTTTTATGTTGTGCTAAATATGTATTTACTTCCTTTATTTATTTTTCTTTATACGGGCTGATGAAAATGAATAGGACCCGTAGTCTGCAATTTACTCTATCTGACACAAAAGTAAGCCGTATTTTTAATGACGTAGTGTTCAAATACAAAGTGAATCAATACACAATTAGACGTAGTTATGCGAAAACGTTCCAGTCCACATTGATGTCAATTTGAGAAAAACGCAATTTAGTGTTTCATTGGTACACTTTTTTGCCCTAACTAGTACAGTCAAACAGAATAGTTTTTATTGTAGTAAAATATAATCATTACATTATCATGTACCATTCATTGTGACATTTACGTTAGAATGGTAGGTAATTAGGATAAATGGTACTGGAACATTTTTTCAAAATATGTTTTTGTAAAAACGCTCATTCCAAATCATTTTGCAAAAACGTTACACAAGATATTTAAAACTTTAACATAATATTTTATTAAAAAAATCGTTCAAATAAATACGAAATATAAATAGATAGGATAAATAGGAAATGTTTTATTTAAAAAGTTCAATCAATATCGTTCGGTTCATACATTATCGTCGCCTGGTACCCATAGTACAAGCTTTGCTTAGTTTGGGGCTAGGATGATCTGGGTGACATTGTCCCTAGATATTATATTATTATTATTATTATTGTCATCGGGTATAATGTCAACGTCTTGTATGTCGAAGTTTGGCTCTCCGCCAAAGCCATCGACATCATCAATGATGTCCTCCGAACTTGTTAAGGTTTTATAAAATTAGAGACAATCTTAAAGAATGTAATTATAAATCGGCTAATTTCGCTGGAGCAATAGGTCAGGCCGTCAGGCCACAACAGACAGATTTCGTCTTGTGTAATTTTACGTATTTCTCCTTTTTTCTATAACCTTTAAGTCTTCTTCTAATGATGACCTCATAAAAATATATGTGTTTTTTATCCTTTTAAATTTTTATTTATTTTACATATGTAATTCACTTTACTTTTATCATTGATTTTTTTTTCATTCATGATGTTTTTATCACTTTAGTTATTTCACTAAAACGTTCCATAAGCACTGGAAAATGTTCTTTACAAGAAACAAAAAAGCTACATAGGTTGTGGCTAAAACGTTCCATGATTATTGAGTCATTGTAGCGAAATATTAATTAAGAATAGTATTAAATAAAAACGTTTCAGACGGATTAATACGTTTTATTTTACAATAAAAACACTTGATTGGTAAACTTGTGGGTTGGAACCTACAGTGACAAATATAAATATAGAAATATTACTTGAGGACTGAAACATTTTTGCTAGAATGATGTAAGGTGTCAAAAAAGGTATAGTGTCGGTGTCAAAAATCTCAGTGACTTGTGGGTTGGAACGTTTTCGCATAACTAGGTCCAATTAAAAGTAAAACTAACTTATAAAATACAAACTATTCGTATCCTATACTGCTTGGCTATAAGTTTCCCAGATCGCCGACAGCATTCTCTCGTTTTAAGGAAAGGAATAACTAATTTCCGCAAAATACATTTATAATAAAATCAGTTCAAATAATTTTAATCAACGTCTCAAATACTTTAGTGTACTAAATTCTTTGAAAAGTTAGAACAAACGGCTACTTTACGAGTCAAAGTTTAAATGGCCATTCTTTCATTGAAAATAGACGTTAAACTTAAAAAGTTAGAACGTAAGTAGGTACTGCTCCAACTTTGTAATTGGAACTCGCCAGATTGTAACCGTCACTTTTAGTTGCGAAATAAAGGTGTTTTTTGACATATCGTCGGTAATATCATACTATAGTAGAAGTTCTTAGTATAGTATAGTAGTTGGAAGAAGACGGCCAAAGCAAAGATGAATGGACTGTGTGAAACATGACATGTCTAAGAAAGGTGTGAGTATGGAAGAGACGTCTAAAAAGGAAAATGTAAGAGAATGACATATTGCGCCGACCCCAAATAATGGTAGCAGGCCAAAAGATGATGAGTTGTAGTTCTTAGTATACTGGTGGTGATCTTAAAGATAAATTAAAATGGCCGGAAATAATATTGGAGATGTTCAGGAAAAAATCCTACTGTATGGCAATTCGAATGTACATCTTCTAAAACATAAAAAAAAATTACCGACCAGCAATTTAAAAGCAAACTTGATAACTTTGTTTTGAATAAAAACTATTATACTACCAAAAATTATTAGAGGATATAAGACACCTAAATAGAAGATAAGACAAAATACAAAGAATAACAGCAACTGATTTATAACGTAATTATATTTTTTATGTAGAGGAGGTACATAATTTGCAGAGTCCGTCGGAACTGTGAATGTCACCATATTCTGGAAAACAAATGATTCTTTCTTTCTTTACTGCAATACCGCTTAAGTAACAGTTGCTTATACCTAAAATGTAATTTCTTCCACTCAGAAATATTTTCTTTATTTTTTTTAAAGGGTAAAATATCTGTTACCGTAGATCTCAGATCAAATAACAAAAAAGATGCGAAAAAATCTATGCTTTACAAAAAATACGTTATCCAAATACAGGCACTTGTTAATAGTCAAACATGAATTGGAAAATTCATTTATTATAAATAATAAATTACATTTGTTATCTGGGGGCACGGCAGTGCCCCCCAAAGTCGAGTAAGAAAAAAAAAATGTGCACGGCCGTACCTATCTTTTCTCGAAGCAACTCAGGCTATTTTCGACCCCAACTTCGTTGTGGATAAAGATAGGAGCCTGAATTTTCAGTAACTAAGCAGGCTTTGTAAAAAAACAATATTTTTCAAATTTCATTCAATTTGAACAAGTACTTTAAGAATTATAACTAGTCAAAGTTTGCTAATTTTGTCACTCGCTCACTGCCTGACTGACCGATCATCAAAATGTTAAGGCACTTCTAGCAGACGTAGAAGCTTCAAATAATAATATACTAGTAGTGTTTAGTGTAAAACTCATAGGAAAATTCCAACATTTAGCAATTTCGGTCCTTAAGTTTCCCCAACTGCATAAATAAATTTGTATTTCTTTATAAATAAATAGGATTACAAAGTTACAATTGCAGTCAATGAATCAGTGTACATGAATATGTATGATTTAATGGTGGAAAAGGTGTAGATAGGGACCTAGATGTGATTATGTTAAAAGGTGGTGGCTGAGTGGTTACGTTAGCTGCTTCAGAGACCTGATTTTTTGCGTTCGATTCCCACCCGGGACAATTATTCGTCTGAAATTCAAACAGTTGTACTGAGTCAGGCGGTGTGACCTTCGCGACACGGGGATTAAATTAACAAAAAAAAATCTAGAGAAAAAAAAAGAAGGCAATCGACTGTAAAAGCATGATAGTACATAAGTTGTGCTATGAACGATAGGATACTAACAATCATAACAGCGTCCGATGGAGGTGGCTTGCCCGCTTGAGTCATGTCTCAGCAGGCCGCGGTCCCTTGAGGAGTAGGGACCCCTGGTTGGAGGAGTAACCGGAGGGTTTAGTGTTTTACTGTCATGGTATGATTAGCATTCCACTGCTATGGAGAAGGCGAGTCCCGCATACCCCACCGCCCGTGTGGGAACGCCGCAAGGGCGGAGGAGATGCGTAACATTCTTTTATTCCCCCCGGACAAACACCACGGCTTCCATGCTTTCCGTTCGTCACAGAAAGACGGTCACTTTCTTCCAAGCAACCAACAAGTCTCACTGCGATATCGCAGGTACACACACTAACCACGTTTTATTTATCTGCCACAAACGTATTTACATAATGTGTCAAATATTTTTATACACAGTTTGATGTTAAATAGGTAGCTTGTGGCCGCGACTTTGTCCGCGTGGAAAAGTTACTTTGTACTAACAGTTACATTAACCCGCGACATAGGGATACATTTCATTAGTGCGGGAGCTGTCTTTAAAAAAAGCCAGAATCGGACATGTGTTATGTAGTTGTACCAAAATTTCATTAAAAAAGTAAAGTAATATCTTAATTTGAAAAAACCTCTAACTGCGAGGCAGTGAATGCGATACATAATTTCATGTTAATCCTCTGTTAAGCTTGATGTTGTAGTTTTCGATTAGGTACATTGAAAATATTTATAACGAATTAATCTGGACGGTTTACATCTACTTTAAGTCTACTTTAGAAGTATTAAAGCGAGGAATCCCCCATTTGTGAATACAATAGACTAAAACCGGCCAAGTGCGTGTCGGACTGGTGCACTAAGGGTTCCGTACCATTTTCAAGTGCCTACCTGTTGCCGTGATAGATTTCGAGCAAAAAAGGCCATAAAAAGTTTGTTTTAATTTATTTATTTACTTTATGTACACACATAACATTAAAAAGAAACATAGTACAAAGGTACTGCTTATTTCTAATGAAATTTCTTCCAGCAGACTCACGAAAGGAAAAAACAAAAAGAGAACAAGAATAGTGTGTAGGGTTAGGAAACCAAGATATAGATGATCATGAAATAATATAGACTATGAAGAATAAATTAATTATAAAAAATAAACTTACATAAATAAATACATAAAAGGCATCATAGACATACATTCAAATATATAAATACATACTATCATGATATACTTAAATAATGTTCCTTTACTCGTTTCTTGAAGAGGAAAATATTTTTACTATCTCTAACCTAACCTAACCTTACTGCATGAACAGTAAAGGAATTTGAGTAGAGTTCGGTTTTATGGGGTGGAAATTTAAGGATTAATCTAAGGTGCGACCTGCAGGGCTTGTCACTAGTGAAGGTGTAGGAAAAACGCTCCTGCATGGAGGGAGGGGATGAAGGGCTGAGAAGGATATTAAAAAGGACACACAATATTCGAGTATTCCTCCGAAAACGGAATGCGAAATTGGGAGACAAAGACATGATCAAATTTCTTGAGTCCAAATATAAAACGGATACATAAATTTTGCAAACGCTCAAGTTTATCTAACAGCTCCTCATTAGCATCCAAATAGCAAGCATTAGCGTAATCTATAATGGGCAGAATAAGAGTTTGGGCAAGAGTTATTTTCGTTTCCAAGGGCAAGAAATACCGTGTACAACTTTGTTGTATGGGAGCCCCCCCTAAATATTTATTTTATTTTTAGTATGTTATTATAGCAACAGAAATACATCATTTGAGAAAATTACAACTGTTTACATATCGCGGTTCTTGAGATACAGCCTGGTGACAGACAGACAGACAGTTAAGTCCCAGTAATAGGGTCCTGTTTTTACCCTTCGGGTACGGAACCCAAGCATTTAATGTCTAGACATGCTTAATATTGTTACATCAAAGCTATCGAGAAAAACCCATAGAAACATGGAGTGGGCTTTGAGAAAAACTGGAGCTGAAGTTCAAGAAGTAGTACCGGTAAAGAAAAAGAGGAACACATTCTACGAAAATTGGAAAGCTCATAAGACAGTGATAGAGTGGAAAATCCGTTGTTGGTATTAAAAAAAAATAATGTAAATTGTAAAGCAAAGGAAAAAAGTACAACTCAACAACTAAAAGAAATGAGATGCCATCAAAAACATACTTGTAAAAAAACCCAAGTCTCGTAACGCAGTTCATTTACCGTAAAACGTTGTGAGATCTATGTAATACCAAGTCGGTTAATTTATTCAGTCCTTACTTAAGGGACCTTCTGCCTTAAGCTATTACGTAATTATCTCACCTAACAGAATCTTATAATGACCATATCAAAATTTAAAACTTTTATGTTATGAATATTAGATTGACTTGGCCATCGCAATAAACACTTGTGAGATACATTATAATTTATTTATATTGTTGTTAGCGAAGCAATATTCTTTTTCTGTCTATATTATGGCAAAACAATTGTCATTATTTGGGTGGACCATGAGCATATAACTTTGACGTGTAGATACACAGCTTACGCAGATACGCGTACCTAAACTATGCCTTACCTTGCCAGTCGATCTGTCGCAGCATCAGGTGCTTGATATCGTAACAAACTTCATTATTTGTTAACAAAAATGCCAAATAGTGTAACGAAAGGGTGTACAAATCAAAGCAAAACGTTATTTTCATTAAACTTGAAAAATCATAGGTAAATTTTATCCACATAAATGCACAAAAAACCGGCTTCAGTAAACGTACCTAGACTTACTTTCTATTTGTTCTGAGTAGGTTTATATGCCAGTGAGAACTACTCCAAATATTTTTTTAAATAGATTATACATCCCCGAATTTTACATAAAATGTTACTTTAGATAACACTGTAATTTTCGTGGCTAATATTTCAACCACAGCTCCAGCTCATATTTTAAACTAAAATATGGCTTCAAATCGTATAATCTAATTTCTGCGCAAAATTATTCGTAGACTTAGTGATATTTCATGCCAACAGTATAAATATATATATATATATAGTGCTTGGAAGGATATAGCGCATTCCTTTAACAGAAGTATATATATATGTTACGGGCAATTTGATAAGTCCGGGCACTATTAATAATGGTCCGGTCTGTATTCATAATGCCTGACTCAATTGGGCAGCGTGATTAAACCAGCATGATTAATCCCGGCCATTATGAATAATGTCAATCCTATCTTGGGCAAAGTAATAAAATAGGTGAACTGTAGTGTTTTTGTTAACAAAAAAATTTCTTCGTTAAAACATCTTTTCATATCCATCATATCTGTTATGGACCAGGTGATTAATGCGGGCAATATGAATAATGCCTAGCTCATTATTTATCACATTGCACGGTCATTATTATTTACATTGCGTTACCGCCACCGTGTCGGTTAGGTTAGTAATATAATAATTGTGCGTATTTTATATTAGAAGCGCAAAAGGTTTTTGGATGGTAAAAAAAAAACGTAAACCTAAACCAGTTTATCACATTGCCCGGCTACAAGTAGGGAATTATTCATACTGCGCAAGCTATCTCAAACAGACCACGGGCCGTCGGGCATTATTAATAATGGCCGGTCTAAGTGATAAATTAATCACTTTGCCCATCGCTCTTGGGCATTATTAATAATGGCCGGTCCTTATTATTAATGCCCAGTTAATCACGTTGCCCGTAAAATATTATTATATAAAGCTGACGAGTTTGTTGGCTTGCTTCAACGCGCTTGTTAAAATCAAAGGAATCTTATTTAATCATATTTATTTAATACATATATGTATACAAGTATCTATAAATCAACCATTTCTAATTCAAAATGTTGTATATAAAACTATTTCTAATATAAATCATATCATTATATATATATATACATACAGATATTCCATATCTATTTCTATTGGGTTTATATTAATATATTTATTTAAGAAATTAGATTTCATTTAGATGGTATAACTTTATTCTTATTTAATTCTTTTCTATTTAATTTTCCATACAAAGACAAGTAAGAGAAATATCAAATATAAAACATCACTTCATTTAATATTTTAAAATAAGTCATAAATAGCTAATGGCTAAACAGTAATTACAATATAACATTGACTTAGCTTTATAGTATTCTCGGAGCTCCGTTCTGTTCGACAACCGATGAAGAAGTGTCCCAATCCACCTGACACCTTTATTCCAATATCACGGAGCTCTGCTCGATACAACGGTCGGACACAGAATGAATCACATCGACCGTTGTGGTCTTCCGCGGAGACTATGGTGAGCTCCGGGGAAACTGATCAGGCCATAGGCCTCTACAGTGGGTTCATCCGCCACCTGTAACGACAGGTGGGTCACTGGGTGGGGGCCCGGGGGCCCTCGTGGTCTTGTCCTTATTCCTAGTTGGCGCCGCTAGCGAGGTCAAGCCCCTACAGACGAGTCCGAAGGGGCGACCAACATGCTAGCGGCGCTTGCTAACGCAAGCGATGACTACCGGTCCTGACGGTCCGGTAGTCATCGCTCCCTTCAGTGCGGGCGAGGTCGAGCCCGCCAGGGAAATGTCCCCGGGGGCGACCGTCAGCCGGCAGGTGAAGGGAGCGGTCGTCATATCTGGGGGCGCAGGAGACTGCTCCGCGCTATTGGTACGCCTCAAGGAGGCACTGCAGGATCAGCTGGGTGGGGTCCCGCTGCTCCTGGAGCGCGATCAGCACCTTCTGGAGGGTACCAATAACGCTGGTCATCCTGGGGTCTCTAGCCGGCTGCTGCTTCGCCTTCGTCCCCTCCGATGGGGCGGCGACCACAGCAGTCGACGGCTTCGTGGGCTTTTCCCCTTGGGCCTTTGCCTTGCGCTTCCGCTGGCGCTTCCTCTTCGTTGTACGCCCCCCCGGGGCGTTGGCGGCAGCCATCAGGGAGGTCGGGGCGTTCCCCTCCTCAACCTGACGGTGGGCAACAGGCTTAACGCCTGTGGTGGTCCTGGCGACGGTCCCGGCCTTCCTATTGCGAGTTTCTCGCCGGAAGACCGGGCACTGGGCGTTGTTGGCCGTGTGCGGCCCACCACAGTTGGCGCACGTCGGCGGCTCCTCCCGGGGGCGCGTACAGTCCCGGGCGTTGTGATGCTCGCCGCACCGCACACAAGCAATCGGCCTGTGGCAGTGGTGCGACGAGTGCCGGAACTGTTGGCAGCGGTGGCATTGCGCGGGGCCTTTCTTTCCGCGCCACGCCTCGATTTTCACACCGGGCATACACAGAAGCTCGGTGACTTCGTATATGCCCGGCATGAGGTTTGCCGTCCTCGCCAGCTGCGCGAAGAAAATGCAGCCGGGGCGTCCTTGACGAGCGCGAATGGGTCTGACGAGCTCAGGCTTAAAGCCGAGCTCAGTCAGTTCGCGCTCGATCTCCTCCGGCTGAATCACATCTTCAGATTCCATCGCCTTTTATACTGTGTAACAAACAAGTCTGGCGGTCACGTGTTTTTAGAAGAAATGATTCAGAGCTTCTTATTATTGCTAAGAGTATTGTTAAATCATTATTTATTTATTCTTCATTTTTAAACATGTTAATAAGCCTAAAATTAAACTTATTATTGTACCAGAAACTAAAAATATAAAAATAACGTAATAAGATGTAAATGATATTTAAACAATTAAAATCCATGATATAAAATTCAACTAGATTTATGAATCAATCTGTTATTTATACTATAGCCGGAATAAATCAATACTTATAAATGAGACACACACACATTCAACGATATTTGTTTGAATAATTATATAATGCTCATCTCAGAAACCGATTAGATAAATTATTTTAGTGTTAGATAGCCCATTTATCGAGGAAGGCTTTATGCTTTATTTCATTATGAAGTTCCTACGGGAACGGGAATTACGCAGATGAAAATCCGCGCGAAAAGAAAGCTTTCCGATAGATACTCTTCACAGTCCCTTAGATACTCCTATTATATTCTCTTTCTGATTAAATTCACTGCGGGTCCCAAGGCAGTTTAACTTGGTTCCGGGACTTGGTGAGCCTCGGTGCCGCGGTGCTCATCGCCATTTCTAGTGTGCCACTGTCGATCCTGGCTTGCAGGAGTTGTAGTGGTGGGAGTGTAGGTGGGATTAGTCCAATTGATTAAAGTCCCGCGTCGGCGTTGAGAACGCGCCCTCTCCATAGGCGTGGTATGCCAGTCATACCACGAGGAGAGGGCCCTATACCACTAAAGCCCCCCGGACACACCTCCGTCCGCCGTTGGTGAGGGCCGGGTACGCTGGGCAACTATCCAGTGAAATCAACCTAATCACCAAACTCCACGCCGCAACGTCAATATCTATACTAATATATGTATATAAAGCTGAAGAGTTTGCATGAACGCGCTTATCTCATGAACTACTGGTCCAATTAGAAAAATTCTTTCAGCGTTAGATAGCCCATTTATCGAGGAAGGCTATTTTTATAAAGTAGTTCCTACGGGGACTGGAGTTACGCAGATGAAACCGCACCATTGGAGTTATTAGATAATATTATAATAATCGGGACAAACTGCTTATATGTGCTTTCCGAGACACGGAAGGTAGTCTTTTAACCTACCAAACCCGGAAAGAAATCTTGGGTGTTACCACACAAATCGATCGATCGTCCATCGATGCCATCGATCGACTTCGGTCGACGTTGATCGATTGGTGTGGTAGCTTTAATTGATCGACGGATACCGGTCGACTAACCGATCGATCGATTGCCGGTCGATGGCATCGGTGAACGTCGATCGATTAACCACGGCTATATTCCACCAGTTTCTTTTGAAATGTATTCACAAGAGGAAGCTCAAGCAGCTCGATCGACGTCGACTAATCCATTCTACCATCGATCGACAATCGATCGATTGGTCTGGTAGAAAGTGTCGATCGACGTCGACTAATCCATTCTACCATCGATTGATGGCATCGATCGACGATCGATCGATTGGTGTGGTATCACCCTTAGATTTTACACAAAGATTCGCGTGTGGTTTCCGGCTTAGAATAGACCAACCTATCAATAGGTGTCGTAAGAAGTGACTAAGGGGCATGGCAGGAGCAACCTACATGTGGTAGATGGGCAGCAGCAAGTATCAGCTTAAAGATATTCCCATCTTACTGCGATCACCAATCCGCCTGCCAAGCGTGGTGATTACGGCAATAACCCTTAACGACCCTCACTTGCCAAGGTCTGTTAAAGAGGAGGCTTTTCAACATTTAGCTGGCTTAAACATAACACACAGATTTATTCTGTCTAACATCATCCAGTGAAATCACAAGCTAATTACCAAACGCCGAATATTCCCGATAAAACACGAAACGAGGTAAAGTACACATTAACCGTACTGGATAATTGTTCGTTGATAAATTGACTGGGCCTTTAATTATCGCTGTACCTTGTTTGTTAATTGCCCAGTCCTAGTTTAGCAACAGTATCCGGTTAATTTTGCACAAACAAATGTTGGCTGTCACAATGTTTGTTGAAAAATAACTGCCGCCTCAGACGAGGGGCTCAAAATTATTATTTCCTGATTGCTCCTCGTGTTTTGAACTATAGTGGCATATATCACTTTATAATTATTTATATACCTAGCTACTCTTAGATTATCTATGCTGTTCTACTAGATCGACTGTCTATGCCAGGGGTGGCCAACTTAATAAGACCTAAGATCGACTTTTGACTGTGTGCGATCGACTATATGGCATACATAACGTTGAATCACGTATCGTATAAGTCAATGGAATGATAAATAGCTATATTTTCAGATTATTATACGACAAACACTAACTTTGTTCTTATGTGGCACGTATTTGTAGACTAAAATATCACTTTTTATTATATGAGTTGATCGACTGTTATAGCTGCCGGGATCGACCAGTCGATCGCGATCTACCGGTTGGCCACCCCTGGTCTATGCCATGTTGTTGACAGTTCTAGGAGAAACTTTTTCACGCAAGTTTTGAAAATGGTTGAAAATGAAAAAAAATTATAGTTGTATGAAACCCATTGGATAAGGAAGAGAATATAACAAAAATGAAAAGAAGAATAAACTACGGGTGTTCTGAGGTTGGGAAGTGGTAAAGGGTGGGTTTTTAAGTGTAAAAAATGGTTACTCACAATTTCCGACAAAACTACAAGTCCTACGGAAAAAAGTTAAAAAGCAAAATTAGGTTTAGTTAGTTAGGTTAGGCAAAGTAGGTAATAGGTTTTTACCTTAACCTCCAAAATCATGTGAAAAACTCAAAAAATCTTTAATTTTTTTGCTGAAAACTTACCTGAGTATGATACATACAAGATTTTTTTTTAATTTGAAAAAATAAGCAAATAAATAATATAAGAATCAAAAAAATGTTCAAGGAAATCGAGAGTAACCATTTTTTTCCCCCGATCTGAGGTTGGAAAGCCCGTAATTTACTTTACCTTTCATTTTTGTTATATTCTCTTCCTTTTCCAATGGGTTTCATACTACTATGTTTTTTTTGGTTTCAAAAATGAGCTACTCTGTATGTTGTTTTTAATCATATAAAATTAAATGTTAATCTGAAGTTCCTAGACTGATGTTACTAGAATAAAGTTTCGCTGGGTCTTCTCAGTTGAGGCGTATTGGAACCGGTGGTAGCACTAAAGCGCGTTCGTCGAGATACTTATATGGGCTATCTGACACTGAAAGATATTTTTTAAATCAGACCAGCCATTCCTGAAATTAGCGCGTTCAAGCAAAAAAACCATTCATATTCATATATATTAGTATAAATATAGATTGTCAAGAGCAAACAATCTCCCTCCATTAACAACAAGGAAATATATATTTTTATGTCATTCAATTACTAAACCACCATAAAGTTAAAAACATTTCATTCCATTTTCATCAGCATTTCACTGCAATTAACTTCAAATAAAAAGCAATTTTAACATCATCCAACATCCAAAATTGGACCAAAATACATTCCTATTAAATTAAATCGCAAAACGCAGCTTAAATAATTATAAACAGTTCATTAAACATTATAAAGTACGCCAAGCTTCAGACAAGGCAGTGATTTATGTCTGCCCATTCAATACACGGCTCACTGCTTCCAAATAGTCATAGATTGAATGGGCCTTTGCTTTGTGTTATGCAGGTTTATGTGTTAAATACAGGTATGTTACTTGTGATTTCATTCATCCAGTTTGATTTATGACGCGTATGAGATATGAGTTGGCCCCAAACTGTAATTATGTTTTTAGGAATGTTTTGGGGATTTTCCTTCCGTGGCGTAGGTAGGTATAAGTCTTGCTTTCGCGAATGCCACGCGTGGTGAGTATAACAAAACTATCCCGTTTGTTCCCGATATTTCTACTGCACAGTTCTACGGTAGAACTAATGGGTTTTTTTTTTCTCACTAGTTCTATTATATTTGATGTAACGAATGAGTAGAACTAGTGGGAGTCTTTTTTCCCGCTTGTTCTACTTGTTCCATCGGGTAGAACTAATGGGAAATTTTGTTCCCAGTAGTACTACAATATTCGATGTAACAAAAAGTAGAACTAGTGGGAGTCTCCCATCCCACTTGTTCTATCTAGAATAGTAGAACTAGCGAAACTTGAACTTTTACACCAATTAATGTGTTAGCAAAATACTAGTCGTGTCTCAATAGGATTAAAGACACTTTGGTATTACTAGACACAATAAATTAATACGCTATAATTAGTTTATAAATCACACATTTTAATGTAACATACTGTTTTCAATGTTTATATTTGTAGACATTCCTTTTAGTGGATCACACACTAAAATTGTTAACAGTGGCTTCTCAATACATTTAAAATAATCTTAGGTATGGAGTAAATGAACACCTTTAACCCGATGGAACAAGTAGAACAAGCGGGAAAAAAGACTCCCACTAGTTCTACTCTTTCGTTACATCAAATATAATAGAACTAGTGAGAAAAAAAATCCCATTAGTTCTACCGTAGAACTGTGCAGTAGAACTATCGGGAACAAACGAACTATCCTTCAGGTGGAGCCCAATGTTCAGCGGTGGACGTAATACGAGCTGGTAATGATGAGTGTGCCCTTAAATAAAAACACGTCTTACAATATTATTTCTAACCAGCTTATTGAATCTATTTTTTTTATTTCTGAAATTGCTTTGAGTGTGTTGTCGTTTGGCTTAGTTGTTATGCGATGTTGAGCATTCTATATTAATATTAACCGATTTTAAATATTCTTTCATCGTAACATACACTCGGTTCCAAAAATAACGGGTCAGTTACATAAACCCGAATATCTCCCGAACTACGTATGCCATCCTAATGAAACGAAGACTGTTCAATTGAGAATTTAATTATACGGATAAAAAATAAAATAAAACTTAGTTGCACCCACAATATTAATCTCTAAATTAAAAAAAAACTAAAGTAGTCATATTTTTCTTAAGATTACATTTTTTTATGATTGTTTTTTTGCTGTTTTTCATATGAATTCTAAATGAAGAAAGTGTTCTTCATTTAATACTTTGTATTGCCTCCACGAGCTCTTCTGACAGCTTCCAGGCGATTAGGCATGCTGTACACCAAATTTCGGAGCCGGTGCTGAGGAATACCTTCCCATTCCTCCACCAGTGCTTGTTTGAGCTCGGGAAGCGTGATTGGTGGGGGGTTTCGACCTTTCACGCATCTCTGAAGCTTCGCCCTGGCCACTGCATGAGTTCGATACCGACCACTTCAAGGTAGTCATGTACAATTCTGGCGGTATGGGGACGCGCATTATCATGCATTAATATGCCATGCCGGTCCATCCTGGCCATAAAAGGACCTACATGTTCATTGAGGATCTCTTCCACGTACCTCTCTGTATTAAGAGTTCCATTTTGAATGAGTACCAGCTCGGTGCGGGCCTCAGCAGAAATCCCAGCCCAAACTTGTACGGAGCCTCCACCGTACGCCACTTTTTCCTCCACACACGCTTGATGAAAGCGCTCCCCTGGTCTTCTGTACACCAACTGCCTACCATCATGCTTTTATGAATTTAGACTCGTCCGTGAACATTACCCTAGACCAATCGTCTAGTGTCCAGTTTAGGTGCTCGCGCACGTATCTCTGTCTTGCAATTCGATGTCCCCGTTCCAGTTTTGGGCCATTTGCGGGCCTCAATGGTTTCAAATTTGCTTCAGCAAGACGTCTTCTTACTGTTTGAGCGCTTAAATTGCCACCTCTAAAACGAATAAAGTGCGTTTTTAGACCAACAGCAGTTTGAAAACGATTTCGGAGTATTGTAGCCACCAGTTGTCTGTCTTCCCTGGCCGTTGTGCATCTTGGTCTGCCATTTCCTGGTCTTCTAAGGTGTGATCTGGTCTCTTGGTACCGCTGGACTACCCGCTGAACAGTCGATAAAGATACACCAATGTTTCTGGCTGTTTCACGCTGGCTTCGCCCAAGTTCCAATAAAGTTAGGATTCTGGTACATTCACCTAGCGTGACTGCCATGCTTCGCCTCACAGAATAATAATTATGCACGTGGAAGACGTTCACGATATTTTTTTTTGTGACAGAATAGAAATGGAAAGCGTCCATAATGACATGAAACAAAAATATTGTTTTTAAAAATAGTCATTTTTTTAAATTTTGTTTTTCTAATTAAGTTTATTTCATCAACCAGTTTAAATAATATGCTATTAGAAGCGCAACTAAAAATTCTTTATTCTGTTTTTTATTTCATTGATCTAACTTTTACAGTTCTGGAGGTATTTCAATTTTTGTGACTGACCCGTTATTTTTGGAACCGAGTGTAGCTCATTATAAAGGGAAGCTTTAGGCCAGAGGTCTCCAAACTACGGCCCGCGGGCCAAATCCGGTCCACCAGTGCCAACAATCCGGCCCACCACAGCTTAAGACTAGTGTCATCAGTCTGGCCCGCGCATCCAATGTCTTATTGTTGTTACTATTGCTGTGATAAGTTTAAAAAGACAACATAAAATCAAATTACTCGGTCGCGCACTTTGCGACTAGTCTAGAAATAACAATTTTTCAGTCCTTAACTATTAGCTAAATAAGCCAAAATATGTTTCTACTATTTACAAATACCTGTAATAGGTTTACGTTTTTTTTTTTACTCTTATTTCTAGACAAGTGGCTCTTCGAACATATTGAAAACATCGTTATGGCCCTGAGGCTTCAAAGTTTGGAGACCCCTGCTTTAGGCTATAATATTTAATGTGAAGTTCCAACAAGAACGGGTTATGCGGGTGAAATTGCCTTTAATAATATGTTTTTTTACACGGAGTTCCTGTGTGACGTAGCCTTATAACTTAGCATCTGCCATGCCAGATTTTTTTTTTGAAACGTAAGTTAAACTTTTCCGTAATGTAGTCAAAAACATTTAAACATGTGATTTACGGGTGGTGTCATTGTTTAATATGTATTTAATATCAAATGCAACTTTGGAGATATTAGTCGAAGTAATGCGGATCATTACCGATAGATGGCACTAACGTCCCTCTTAGAGACGTGTAAAGAGAGTGATAAATTTCGATGACCGGTAGGGTTCCACCGTAGCCTAAGGATTAGGGGCTTAACCTAAGATGCAGGTTTGAATCCTGCAGGTGGTCGAATTTTATTAATCTCAATTTTGAAACATTATCTAATATATAAAATTCTCGTGTCACAGTTTTCGTTGCCATACTCCTCCGAAACGGCTTGACCGATTCTCATGAAATTTTGTGAGCATATTGAGTAGGTCTGAGAATCGGCCAACATCTATTTGCCGGGTCAGCTAGTCTTATATATAAAATTCTCGTGTCACAATGTTCGTTCCCGTACTCCTCCGAAACGGCTTGACCGATTCTCATGAAATTTTGTGAGCATATTAAAAGTAGGTATGAGAATCGGCCAACATCTATTTGCCGGGTCAGCTAGTATTATATAATAATCGTATATCAAGAAACGGGCAGCAGCGTTTCCTTGTGTTCAGCAGTGGAAATTACGTATATCTACGTATACGGGCTGATGATGATGATAGTTAGTTATCTTATCTTTACAACTAAGGCCAAGACCGTAATTTGCCTTCAACTTAAGCGTATAGGTATCACAATCGTATCTATTATATCACACAGCTAATCGCTCTGGCGGTTAGCCAAATGTGCTAAGAGCTGTTAACAGGTCCATACGGCAATAGTATTCATAAAGATTGATGATGTTTTACCTGATATGGTTTCATCTGTTGAAATTGTAGACCTCGTATTGCCATATTGGAAAAATTGCGTCTTCTGTCATTTTGTTTGATGATATCTCCTTCGACTCATTCTACGATGAAAACATTATCATCATCACCAACCCGTTTACATCCAATGTTGAACATTGGCCTTCTCTTAGCAGACCTTGGCAAACCAGGACCTTTGAAAGATATTGCCATAATCACCACGCTTGGCAGGCGGATTGGTGATGCAGTAAGATGTTCATGGTGATAAATACTGCTGCCCATTCGTCGAATAAAGTTATAGAAAATTTCCTACAATTTTAACTTGCACCTTTTTTTTATAAATATGTGCTTACGTTTGATTATAATCTCGCTTGATGAAAGGCGAAGATAAGGCCTAAGATGATACACGCTTGCCTAGAAAGTGTCTGTTCACTTTAGTTTTAAAGATGTCCAGATTATAGCGTTCCGGAAAAACTGACCCCGGCAGAGAATTCCACTCCTTAGCCGTCCGCATTATGAAAGAAGAAGCAAATCGCTTCGTGCGTATTGAAGGAATGTCTACAACAAAAGGGTGAAACCGCTCGCCGCGCCTAGTCTTCCGGTGATGGAAAGGTAAAGGCACTCCAATGAGTCCAGAGCATCCAACTGATATCTAGCAGACCCATCCCAAAGATGAGAAAAATACTATTGGCGTAGGTATGAGCGCCGCAATATGAAACTTATAATAGTCCAAGGTTTATAGATGTTGGCTCTAAATAAAATCCTTCAACGTGATTTTTCGATTGAATTATGTCAGAGGGTGCCCCCTAACTATGTCCGGTGAAGTAGCAAAAGCCTCCTGGCTAACTACATATGTCCGTCCGAAAAAAAAAAGTGCCCCCTAAGTATAAAACAGAGTTTCTATCGCCCGAAACCGCGAGCGTCAGCCGCCATCTTGGAAATCGTTTTTTGCATATATCTCTGAAACGGGTAAGTTTTACGTTAAAAACAGTAGTAATCTTTTTTGCAGAGGACAAAATTTCCCATCTTTTTTATACCAAACTTTTCCCCCTGTTGTTGATATTTTCCGATATATTTAGGTAAAAATAACCTTTTTTTTGTCAAGTATCTCGATAATTTTCAGAGATACGAATAAAATGTTTGAATTGAAGTTGTAGAGCATGAAATTATCTACACATTTTGTATATTGTTGTCACCAATGGTATTGTTTGTCCTTTAGTGGTGTAGGGTCCTCTCCTCGTAGTATGAGATCAGCATACCACGCTATGGAGAGGGCGAGTCCCACATATCCCGCCACCAGCGCGCGAATACGCTGCGGGGGGAACGCGTAAAAACATTGTCCACTGGACAAAAAAAAAAAGTCTGTATCTCAAGAACCGTGATTGCGAGACAGTTCAATATTTACAAATGATGTATTTTTGTTGCCGCTGGCAACATAAACGCACGATAAAGCAAATTAGTAGTTCACCGTAGAGAACAGATTGTAACTTTTTAACAACATAGTTTATATTGATTGTACTATAATTACCTTCGTTTTCCTTAACGCGCAGAACTTCTATCGAAATACTATTTGCCTACATATTTTACACCTAAATTGGCAGCAGGTTATAAAATTTTAAAAACGTGTTTACCGACACGACGCACACCTTTTCAAGAGAAAATATGGGGAGGAAATGGGCTGTAAGTGTTGAAGTACCTGACCTAAATTTTCGTAAGTAACTCAGTAGACGAAAAAATGCAACGACTAAAGAAAAAGAGATTATTTATTCACACATTCTTTACTGTTGAAATTTTTAATGTTTTATATTATACTAGATTTACGCGCGCGGTTTCACCCGCGTAACTCCCGTTCCTGTGAGAACTTCACAATTAAATATAGCCTATGTCCCTCAGGGTGAATGTAGCTTTCCAATGGTGAAAGAACTTTTTAAATCGGCACAGTAGTTTTTGAGTTCATTCATTACAAACATATACACACACAAAAATAAAAATATTTCCTCTTTATAATATTAGTACAGACTTAGCTATCATGGAAACAGTAATAATCAATTACGTTATTTTTTTTATTGAAAGCTGACTAAAAAAAAATTGTAACTCACATAAAACAATTACCTACACTAGTAGACGTCTTGGGCTGGAATCCTAGGCTGGAGCTCTGCTCGACTTTATGCCCGGTGGAGTAGAAAAAGCCTGGAGGAAAACAACAAAAAAAAAGAGATTCTTCCTAAGAGGGACCGGGTGAGTCCCATATAGCCCACCGCGCGGGGACGTGACACCGCAGTAGTGGGGGAGATATAAAGCAAAATTAGGGTTAGCAACTTTTTTTTACAAAAAAAAGTATATTAAGGTGTTAGCAGAATATCGAACTGATTTAAAAAAAATTAAGTGTGTGTAGGTACATGTAATGATGTAACACTTGATGTTCGACATAAAATATTTTTAAAATTGGTTCAGCGTCTCAGTCCAATTAAGCATTTTGACGCTCAAAACAGTATTTTGTATTATTTTTGTTCAACAGTAAAAAGTATACTTTAGTGAAAAACAGTATAATACTGTTTTGAACAGTTTAGTGGGCAACAACAAAGGTACCAACTAACTCAATATATCACTATGAGTAGATAGATCTATTGGGCCGGATTGCTTATGCGTACCCGGCACCCGCTAACGGCGGATCGAAGGAGTGGGGGGCTTTAGTGGCGTAGGGGCCTCTCCTCGTGGTATGAGTTAGCATACCACGCTATGGAGAGACCGAGTCCCACATATCCTGCCGCCAGCGCGCGAATACGCTGCAGCGGCGGTGGGAATGCGTAAATGCATTTCCCAACAGACAATAAAAAAGAAGGTAGATATCTTTTATACATGTATATTATACTACTTATGTAAAGAGGAAAGATTTGTTTGTTTGTATTAAATAGGCTCCGACACTACTTGACCGATTTCAGAAATTCTTTCACCGTTGGAAAGCTACACTATCCCCGGATGACATAGGCTATATATAATTATGAAGTTCCCACGGGAACGGGAGTAACGCGGGTGAAACCGCGCGCAAGCTAGTAGTGTGATAAAACTAATTATAAACAACGCGAAATTGTATTCATAAAAATACGGAGGCACGACAAGGCACGTTAATTAAGTTTGGTTTCCATTTTAATTTGATTGCGGCAGCAGGTGGCTTAAGAATTTATTATTATTAGAATATCGTATTACGTAATCACTTCCTTCCCTTCATTTTAATTTCATTTAATACTCGGTTCCCGCGCGCGGTTTCTGCCTAGTTCCCGTTCCCGTGGGAACTTTTAATGTGGCATATGTTAAAACATTTTTTTTGTTCACGGAGGAACATGCATTTAAGCATTCCCACCGCTTTATGAAACTGGCGATGGGATATGTGGGACTCGCCCTCTCCAAATACGTGCTCATACCACGAGAAGAGGACCCTACACCACTAAAACCCCGCGGGTACTCCTTCCGCTATGAATGTGGGGGCCACCAGGTATCGCTGAATAGCGTTTTCATTTCTAGTGAACCCCCACGGCGGCCGCCCGCAGCTTGGATGGTGCCGCGGACTCTCCTGGGCCACTTTATGTCCGTATGGCATATGTTAACGTAGCTTTCTTTTTCTATACTAACACTATAAAGAGGAAAAGTTTTTATTTTTATATTGTTGTATGTTTGTTTCGAATAAACTCCAAAACTACTGAACGGATTTCAATAACTCTTTCAGCTTTAGAATGCTACATTATCCCTGAGTAACATATTTGGCTATAAAGGTCCATCCGCGCGAATCCGGGGCGGGCCGCTAGTAATACATAATTAATTAATTTAATTATAATTAGTATATCGAAGTTTAGAGTACCTACCTACCTACCTATAAGTCTGAAAAGTTTTTAAAAATCGTTACTGTAGCTTTTCATTTTCAACTTTTGTTTGACGCTTTCAATAATTGAATGTGTTAACGAATGCAATTCATTTACACATAGTTCAGTCGTAGGCTCACTCCAAGTTGGGCGTGAGCGTTCCGCAAGCATGTGAACAAACCTTGTGAAACCGTGTGAAAGACCTGGCTGATGAGTCTAGGGGTCTAAGGCTAAGAACTCACGGAGCAGTTTTCACTGCCCGCCGCTATTGCGGACCCGTAGATTCTGTAGGATGTATTAAAAAAATAAGAGCAAATTTATCGACGCGTTTTATACCCGCGGCGCGCGCATTTGTTAGCGGGTCCCGCGGGACCGGCGGGTAGTTAGTATTGCGATCATCGCCCGCGAATGTGGGACTCGCTCTCTCCATAGCGTGGTATGCTAAAGTCATACCACGAGGAGAGGTCCCTACACCACTAAAACCTCCCGGACACTCCTTCGATCCGCCGTTGGCGGGGGTCGGGTACGCATGAGCAATCCGGCCCATCATCGCCCGCCTAGTTCTTAATCTTAACCGTGACCGCGCAACTCAATGGTCTCGTGAGAATAGAAAATAAAAACGCAGTTCCATCCAGAGTTCTTAGCGTTAGATCCGCTACTAACCAGCAGAGGTCTACAGTTCCGTGTTGGGGTATAATAGGAGAGTTATGTTACAAGTTTTCAGCTTGCCTCAAATACCTACCCAAACATTGGTACGAACTCTCCTTCGATTCCTGCTTTATATACATACTTATTAGTATAAAATATAAGATTTCATGATCAAATGAAAACGTTTATTGATAATGTAGACGAATCGATTGTACTTATTACAATTCAAATACAATGATAAAAAGATACAAAGAAAAAAATCTTGACTAATTAATTAGTTTTCATTGCAACAGTAATGTTTAATGTGGCATATGATAGTCGCGTATTATAAATATAATTAGAATCAACCGCGGACTGGGATTAGGTCATCAGAATAGAACGCGTCGCGAGCCTACCCTTGCGAGGACGACCGGACCCTATCCTAGCTTCCTACGAGTCTTCCTCTATCTACCTACGTTGTGACACCCGGAGAAGAAAGACTACTTATAAGAAACTCCGAGATCATTCTTTTTGTCATCTTTTAAAGTCTTTGATTAATCATTTTTTTTAAACATTTTAGCATCTAGGTTAGTGATCCCCATACATCGATATGTAGGTACTCGTAGCAGGCAATTGTGACGGAAACAATAATAGTTTCAAGTAAGTATCGAGAAAGCTCCTCGAAATTTTCATTTTTTTTTTTACAATTGAAACATATATGTCTTCCGTATAGATTCAAAGTTAGAAATTTATAAGTTGCACAGCATAGACTTTTAATTTAGTTGCAAATTTGGTTTCATAGCTAAAAGGTGCCAGTCTACCGCAATGTATCTAACCGATGGACTCATCCGCCAAACATCTCCATCATCCAATCAAATGTAGGTATGGTCTGGCAAAGCTGTCACATTTAAAGGAAGTTTGTTATAAAGTCTTATACAATTTCCAAGAAACGATTTACTTGTCTATACTAATATTATAAAGAGGAAAACTTTGTTTGTTTGGTTGTAATGAACAGGCTCAAAAAGTACTGGACCGATTTCAAAAATTCTTTCTCCATTCGAAAGCTACATTAATTACGAGTAACATAGGCTAAATTTTATTTTGGAAAAAAATAGGGTTTTATTTTATTTTACTCATGCTAATAGCATGAGTAAAATAAACGCGTAGATCCTTATCAAAATAAATTAGTTCATCACTAAGTACAGTTTATGTAGATAATATTTGGTCCTTGAACGATTAAAATTGGACGTTTGGTTTTAGATATGGCGAAATTAAAATATTACGATTTCTGCTAAATCCATGGACACCGTCACTAACATCGAGGACGCAGTGCACTACCCCCAGGAATTTTTAAATTCTCTGAATCCCGGTGGGCTACCACCTCATGAACTGTCGTTAAAAGTTGGCACGCCGATAATGCTTCTCAGAAATTTAAGCCCCCCCAACATGGCACGAGACTTCTTATAAAGAAGCTAAAAGATAATTTAATAGTAGCGAAGGTTATCACCGGCCCTGCAGCTGGTGAATTAGCTCATATACCAAGAATACCCATGATCCCTACTGATTTGCCTATACCCTTCAAAAGGCTCCAATTTCCAGTAAAATTTATTATAAACTTATATAAAATAAGTATAAGTATAAAATAACTCATATAAAACTTATATAATAAAATAATATATGGATAAACAAATCCCAGGGTCAAACATTCAAATTAGTAAGAATTGATTTACGCAAAGAATATTTTACGCATGGGCAACTTTACGTTGCCATATCACGGGTCGGGGCTCCCGACCATCAGTATATTTTGTTACCTGAAAATAATTTGACGTCAAATGTTGTTTATAGAGAACCTCTACAATAATCGCTTTAGTTATCTATCCTAAAACAACGGGTTGCACACCGGGACTGCCGGCAGAAGTGAAAACTTAGTATAAATTACATTTAAATATTTTCATTATTAACAAATTTAACATCCACAGAAAGACAATCTGTGCAGCCTGCGGATAATGACTGCGTCGTCGATGTTAGTGTCGATGTCTGTGAATTGACCTGGGAATCATTTTGCTGACCGTGTCTTTCCTGGGTAGGCTTTTTGCAGCGGTAACCGACATCCGCACGGAGCCGCGGGCGACCGCTATCACTACATCACTACATAATAATATTATAAAACAAAGTCCCCGGCCGCGTCTGTCTGGCTGTCTGTCTGTTCGCGATAAACTCAAAAACTACTAGATGGATTTTCATGCGGTTGTTACCAATCGATAGAACGATTCTTCCGGAAGGTTTACGTATGTGATTTGTTTAGTTTATGTGTACATTTGACTAATATATCGCACCCCTAGATGAACACTCCGGCAACTCAAAAAAACCTCATTTTTCAGAAATGATGAAAAACAGTTTTTAGAGTATATAAGAAATATATCAAAGCTACTAACTCAAAACTCGTAATTTTTGAGTTAGCGGAGTCTTCATCTAGGTGTGCGATATATTAATATTTGTCAGAGGTGTCGGAAAAAATTAAGCCATTTGGGAGCTTTCAACGAAAACGCTGCCTAAACCCTATGAGATATAACAAAACAATGTATGGCGGAAATATTCTTCCCTTTTAGATCTACAAAAAAATCTGCAAAAGCATATGTCTATCTTTCAAGGTTACCTTGCTATATCCATTATATCTTTTAGAAAAATGATAATTTCTAATGCGGTAATTGTAAAGCTAATCAGACGGATTCAGTATTTATCCTTATCATTTTAAATGAGTTAATATTCTTAAGCATTTCAAGCAGATTATTTTACCCCTACACAATATACGTTAAATGAATAACTTAGAAGTTATCGCAAAATAACAGCGCGTGTTTTCGCAGCGCAGCGAGTGAGGTAGGCCGAATGCGATTATGCGCGCTCGATCCTTAAGAATTATAAGGCAAATTTTTGGTTTGTGTTCGTTGTAACTATGATGGATATCTATCCATCATAGTTACAACGAACACAAAACAAGAAATAAATAGGTATTCAAGTATCTACTTGAATACCTATTAGTTAGTCCTGAAGAGTATAGGTAGGTATTTCATGCGATAAAAGTATACCCACCTACTTATTTCACTGAGTTTTAGTAGGTACCCTACTAAAACTCAGTGTAATATTAATTTACATTGAGTTTTAGTACTAATTTTACTTTTAACCCTAATATTAATTTGTTTCTGTTTGTTTTGACCAAATTTCGCCCGTTTGTTAGAGGTTTAAAGACATTCTGTAGTATAAGTATCAGTATTTTACCCGTGCGAAGCCGGGGCGGGTCGCTAGTCTTAGATAAAATTATGTAAGTACGTCTTTCTTCTTATTGAATTTATTCATATTTTTACGGGCGTGAGTAAACTATATTTTGGTATATGTATTCAAAAGGCACAGTTGGTATATGTATTTCCTTAAATGGACTACGAAGAGAATCGCGGCTTCCTCTTTTATACATACCTCGGATTGCTCTTTTTGTAATATAAAAATAGTTTAGATATCTGCGGCCGATCCCCATATAATAGGATCCCATATGACATTACAATATGGAAGTAATTGAAGTGAACTAACCTATAAGTTGTTTCTACATCAGTCATTTGTCGGATTTTTCAGACCGCATAAGACGCAGAGTTAAGTTTGTCAGCTAGTCTTTCAATGTGTGGTCCCCATTGCAACTTGGCGTCCAGAGTAATTCCTAAAATATTGTTGATGGAGTTAAGTTTAATGGCTCCCCATTTAGTTCATCATTAGGAATGCTATTTGACACATTTGGTGATGAAAATTTTTTACTTGCATTAAGATTATTGGCGGAGAACCATTCCGAGATTAAGGTAAGTGTGCCATTTAACTCCGTAACACTTATCTTTTCTATTTACATTAAATATAAGAGACGTGTCTCATAGTTATATATAGGTAACTACTCCCACTAAAAATAAAACAACCCGCATAAGGAGATAAAATACGTTTATTTCTTAAAATTTGTCAATAACCATGGGTTTCATTACAAGTTTACAACCGTTATCTCAACGTCTCACATATGCGTTTACTTAGTCAATATACACAACAGTACGCACGCTACATACATTGTTAAGAGAAATATGTAGATATAGCATTAAATGCCTTAATATATGCCTTATTGTATCTAATTAAAATCTAAAGTCACCGGGACTTATTTCTTTTTCAAACTTGAGACTTATTAGCACGATATTTTCTTTTTTTTTTATATAAAAAAAATCATTGAAATTAATAAATATTTTTGTTCACAAAAAATAAAAACATAAAATTATAATAGAGTTTCTGTGAATATTTATTTAAACAGTTGTGTTAAGGCCGTGTGATCTGCTACTGATAAAAAAAGCTTAGGATATTCGTCTATTGTCATTACGCGCACTAGTGCATTATTATTATATTGTACACTATAATGATTGTACCAATTCTTCTTGGAGATTTTCTTCTGTGGCCGAAATCTTTCGGAAATTATTAACCATGGCCGTTTTATTCCCAAATATATGCCAAAATTATTGGAAACATTTTGTGCTTCAACTTTACAATGTTATACCAGACGCAAAATCTAGGTATACTTTAATTCACATCGCTGCTTAAATAGTGATAATTTATATAATGACACAAAATAAGATTATGATTCAACACAAATTGATCTGTAATATCATGTGACTAAAATTCATAATCGTAAATTTGCACATTTGGTTTTGTGTCACTAACGGAGCAACGACATATTCAACCTTACAAATAGGTTACAATCGAATAGAACTTTACCAGTATTAGACTACACGGTTCCAAACACTGTAAACTTAACCTAAATTCGTTTTGTAGCGGCGTGTGGTGTAAAAATACCGTGTTAATAATTCCACGTATTATTGACAACCTAGCGGTCGTTATACGCGGTTTGTAACCACGTAACACAACGATGTACGCCTCAAGAAGCGGTTTTGTCTTAAAGTTTGTACGTTTGGAAATTTGCTTTTCTTTTTAGAATGAAAGGATTAAAAACAAAAAAGGGAATTTACTCGACAAAAAAAATTAAAACTAATAAAAAATGTTAAACTCAGTGTTGAATTGTTTCTGTTGTGTAATTATTCTGTTCGATAATGAATAACTTAAAAGAATAGTAGTGATTCAATTATTGTTTAATTACAATAGACTCCAATATGTGTAAGTAGTAGAACTTATGTGGATTTTTCGTTATTCATATGAGTGGAATGGAAATATAATAATTATAACTTTAACATGGTAAAAAAACGATCTAATTTCTTTTTATATTTAAAATATATTTGGGTAAATTATTCTCAGATTGTAATTTAGCAAGCTTTCATCCAAACGCATAAACCCTGAAGTTAATATCATTCATATTCACGTTTCTATACATATTTATACAGTTACCCCAACATTTTTAATACCGCCATTTTAAAAATAGAACAATATAATAATTTATGATTTTAAATTTAAGTGTTGCCATATAAGCATGGCCGAATGGCGTGTCGATTCTCGATTGGAGTAAAGTACGATATATCGACTTCTGTCAATTATATCCGATTATTTTTATCCATTAAATAATCGAATTGTCGACATTTATTTATAGCTAATAAGTCAGTTTCACAATAAAATTAACGCGTACCTATACAACGTGTCACATAAATCTTAATTTTTATTTAGCTAATATTTTCTTACAATCCTGATCAATATTTATGAAGAACCAATCATCAGACTTTTCCATATATGTTTAGTAAATTAATAAAATGTTTGAATAAAAGTAAGGATTCAAACAAAGGCATGTAATAGTGCTTTATCATTCACGAAAATACACTATCTATTCAGTAGCCCTCATCATTCTTAGGGACGTATATCCGACACTACCGATGAGACATCAGACACAGCTCTGTGTTCTGCGAGGCACAGATGAAACACCACCAAAAACTTCAGGCTGCTACTTAAATTCTTTACAGAAATATCTAATTTTTTGACCTGATCCACGGATCGAATAAACTCAAAAACTACTGAAAGGATTTCGATAATTCTTTCTCCATTAGAATGCTACATTATCCCTGAGTAACATAGGCCATAAAAGACCACACATGCGAAGCCAGGGCGGGTCGCTAGTAGCCTAGTATGCAATAAAACACAAGCACAAGATGAACCAATCAGTAGACAAGAACAGCTATAATAAACTATTAAAAAAAATTGTTATTTATGTAACACGTTGTATTTATGTAAGACATGCTATCGATCGACCGTCACGTCGACTTGACAATGATATTAGGGCACATAAGACAAAATACAAATTTGTTCAACATAAGCCTCTCGGTACATATATTCATTTATATATACGCATATTTAAATGCTAAATTATGCCTAACTGTAGAACTTTTTTTATCTATAATATTAATAACATATTACAAACTACTAGTATTACTTTACATATTCAATTTCTATATTATTATTTTATTTTTATTAATAATTATGTTTATACACCTAAACCGAGGGAGAAATTATTTTTAACAGACATTAAAAAACAAAAAAGATTGTTCATTCTAAACTAAATCACAAGTTAAAATAGGTACATTTGCCGGCTTAAAGGAAATGTCTTTAATTTTTATTATTTTTTAAATATTTATGATATATCACTGATATACCTATAATACCATAGTGTAGTATATACGTATAAATATATTTTTCCAAATTTAGATAAACGAATAAAGCGATATACAGTACACATCTGTATGTTATATATGTATCGCAGCCATTTAGTCAAATCAGCCATTCAATGGGACAGCCAGCCCGCCAATCAAACGCCGACATTTAATTGAATGCCTAGGCCAATCGTTGATTGAACTAACATCACTTAACGTTTAACTAGTCGGCTTATAGTAAGCTAGCCCTTTGAGTTTGGCTGACGTAAAATCAACGATGCGGTTAGTTGTCCTTTAGCCATTTCATTGAATGTCGGCGTCCAATTAACGGGCTAGCCGTTCCATTGAATAGCCGATCAAACTAGATGGCTGCGACATATGCATATCTGTACATGTAGATATAAAATATTAAGGTGATTTCATTGAAATTCGTACTATTTTTTTTTTTAATTATTTAGGTGCAACAAAATGTGCCAATCATTTTTGTAAAGTTGTACATAATAAGTCTATTGGTATTGCGTTGTTCTCTACCTTGTAAGGCATTCGAGGCAGCCATGTTGATGAGACGGCCAACAGATGGCGCTCGTCGTTCTAATTTTGTATTCTAACTATGATCCCTAAGTGTCATTTCATCAGGGCTAAATGTAAAATCTTTATTAATTAGCATTATATCACCAAACATAATTTGAACAAAACTGAGTGGTAGTCCAAAATCTAAATAGTTTAGTTCCCGTTACAAGTCTAATCAATAAAAAACCCATCCTACCATTTAAATTTAATAAACAGTTTTAAGTTTCGACATTTATTGAAGGAATGAAGGAAGTGTATTCTGCATACCTCTATAGGATAGAGGCGTGAATATATGTATGTTAAATTAGTTTATCGTTGTGTGTATATCACACTGTACTTAATGGTATTAAACTATTTTTGAATATTCATACACACAAAACAAAATTATTACATAAAGTATTACACATTGTTAAATGTATAACATAATTCGACTGTAATATTGTCAGTAACAAAACTGTTAAGCCTTTAATGAGTAGTGGCAATATAGTTGCCACCACATTGAGAACCATATACACTTGTAATATAGTTCAAAATCAATCGATTTAAACATGCCTACTGCCTTTTAAAGAGGTCAGGTAGAGACAACTAGCAATGTAAATTTAGCTACGAGTATAATTTTAATATAATAATTAAATAACTAGTCTTTGTTGCACCTAATTGTATATTTGCTATAGGGATAGACGAGCCATGAAACCACAGTATATGTAATGATACAGTTATTAAATTGTCTCTAAACTTCTTACACATGATGTCTAGAATGCTAGGTTTTTAATATTATTATGTATCATCTGCGATCAGTCATTGACTATAAGCAAATAGGATGGGTGCAGTTTGTCTTGAAGAGTGCATCTCCCATTGAAGATATCTACTCATTGACATCATATCTAGTTGATGTTATGTCCCAGTATAATGCGCCACTTAAGTCGGGTAGATGCTAGAATGACCGTCCAAACTAGAGTTAAGTGTCAAACGAGTTCTGAAAGCATATCTAACAAATTTTATTAGAGTATCATTAATCTATTATCAGCTTCTCGTTCAGAATCCAATTACGATTGTTATTATAAACGTCTTAAGAGATTTTCTTAATTAATGTTTTAGAACGTTTAATGTGACAGCTAAGTTAAATACTATGATGATTGATTTTTGAGCAACTGGCTAGTAAATGATGTATTGAACTGCAGTAACGCGACATCAGATGTAGTAACAATTGTTCCGTAATCGCAAAACTTTAAAAAATATCGCGCTGCCAGACTACGCAACTATAGTCCGTAGGTGTAATTGACAACTACCCAATTACTTACTACAATTATTGAACTGAATACCTACAATTATCTGCTATCGCTTTATTACGGCAACATAAGTAGGTAAATCGCAATGCGAGTGTAAGAGTGAGAAAATTTTAGGTAATTGATTAGGTACTACATGTCTTGCTATACATTTCTTACGAGTGTTAGGTATCACGGCTCGTCATCAATATCCCTAACGAGTATTTTTTTTAATTTTACCTTCACATTGTAATCCGAATTACAACAACACGAACAAGAACTCATTATAGCAGAGTGTAAAATATTACGATAAAATCATTTTTTTGTATACCTATATAAAATAGTTGACTTGATAAATTACGTAACTTTATTTTTTTTTAACCTTTTTTTTAATTATTTATAAAATATTATGTAAGGGTTGGATTTCTACATGAAAAGTAAACCATGGATTACTTTTAATAATTCCATAATAAACGAATATCTGGCAAATAATGTTGAAATAATAATACGACATGTTTACTTGCTAAAATATGTATTGTAAGTCAAGTAAATTAATTTTGTTTGATGATTTTGATTGCAAAATATTCAACCCAACTATCTTATAGACACAAATTGTACACTTTTTACGAGTTGAACTCGAACAAATAACATAATAAATTCCAACCCTGGATTGTATCATTTGTGAAGGGCTTTGAGATTGTCAATTGAGGGGTTTTGTTTCTTTTATATACCTACCATATACCATAGTACCTGTGGTCCTCTTGACTTGAACCGAATTAAATCGATCGACCCTTGATTTCAATGTCGTTTGTCACACTATTTAAAGTGATCATAATTTTTAGCTAATGATCGAGTTCGCGGATTAGTTGTATTAAACATCACACTTCATAAACCTCTGTTTTTAATTTAAGTTCCACTTGATTAGTTGAACTTAAATTTAAAAACTTCGACCTTCCATATTCAATTTATCATAGTATGTCCCTGATAAAAGAACAATTGACAATCTCAAAACATATTAAAATAACATAAAAATATGTTTTAAACTATTTAATGTATGTTACTTCTACATTGCACTCAGATATACGCCAGCTCCAAACTACTTTACTCTCGAGATTCAGGAAGCATACTAATATAACTTTTGTATATTTTATTACAACAATATACATAATAATATTATTATGTACGTCAAAAACAACATCCAATTAAGACATATTTTATATATTTATTCTATTATTTTGTATAATTTTAAGTATGGCAATATTTTGTGTATACTTGAAGCTGGCAATACAGTATGTACATCGTGCGTATATTATTATATATGTGTAGAGTAGACATGAGGAAGATATTTTATATTCGATTAATATACCTGTCATTTTTATGTTAGTATTCCATAATATTCAATAAGACTAAAGCTTATGAAGAAACCATTCAAATCAAATCCAATCAAAATATTCTTTATTCATAATTTTAAAAAGTGTTTTTATGAGTGTCCCTTTTTTTCTACCACCAGTTCTGGCTGTGACAACTCTGAGAAGAACTGGCAAGAATATCTGAGAAATCCTTTTTTAATTTATTTTTATTACGGACTCAAAATATTACACCAGCTTTTGTTTATATTCCATTGTTAATTTTATAAGAATGCAATTCCAACTAAACATAAACACTTTAATTCTGATATTGAAAGGCGAAGTTCAACATTTTATTAAAAAGTTGCAAGTTAAATAATTAAATATTGACTTGAAGATAAAGGCATGTCATTTTAATGTATATAAAATATCTGACCTCATGTTTACGCGCCACATTTTTAAAATAAAATATAACAGATACTCGACGAGTAAGCTCTACAATGAAATAGGCGAGTCTACTAGAGGTAATGCCTCAATCGACTGTGAAATAACAACCTCAGCAAATATAGACATCCTGTTTCATACTCATTTATAAATATAGTATCTATGAAATACAGGAAATAATTATAGGAGAAAACTGTCTTAAATCAAATATATTTTATGTATATCTCAATGTGAAATAAACTTACAGATTTCCTAAGCATTTGTGAACGATTTATAAGCACATAACACTCCCTATATCGGTGATGCGACACGTACAGTCCCTTGGTTTCATTCTAAAAATGATTTTTTATTCCATTTTCAGAATAAAAATGAATAAATGTGTCAAGTGTAGAAGTCCTTTAGACATAATGTTGGTTTAGAATACTCTTTGTTGACATAGATATACATTAAATATAAGCTTAATTACGGTCATTTGCAAATTGAGTTATTCTCACCACAAAAGCTATAGATAATGCTTAAAATTGTTTTCATACCTATCTGTTTCCACGATAACCTGCGAGATTGTACCCCCAACCCAGTAGGAATTTCATCACCTCACTGCAACCTCAATATTCACCAGCATTATTTCTAAAGGCCTTCTACAAACACGGTCAAAATTTATATACGCAATATATAAATTACAGTCGACACTTCACTCGTTTGTCCGTCACCTTAAAGCTCGCTTGCAGAGTCGCATAGTTTATAACTTACAATATAACTTAACACACAAACACTATAGTCCTTACACTAGCACTTTCCGTCCGTATCACTATTATTGCTACGATTTTCCGTTCCGGCTTTCATCCGATCAGATTAATGTCACACCAATATGGATATTTCCTTTCATATTTATAGTTTCAATCCTCCCGACTGCGCCCGTAACGTACGTCGGTCGTTAAATTCGGTATACACTGGGATCTTTAACTTTCGATTCTTATTTTTTGACGTGTCATTAAACAAAACTCCTTTTTATTTAAAAGTAGTAGTCTCGAGTTTGGTCACTTTAGTTCGTGAAGTAATTCGAGGTTCACTAACAGTAATATTGGGAATTAGTTGAATGCACGTCGCTAATCTGTGAGTAGGTGTGTGGGTGTGTGGGCGTGTGGGTGTGTCAGTGTGTGACCGGTCGGCGCGAGTGGGCGCGAGCCGGCGGGCGGGGCGCGCGTCAATATGCACGTCGCTCCTCTAGCTCCGACATCTGGAACATAATAATAAGACTGTAATGCATGTAGTCACTTCTTAATTTAATCATCACATAGTCATTCTTGAAGGAAATTGGTAATTTACGCTGGTCGTATTAAGTGGTAAAAACCGAAAACCCAAAAAAAATAGAAACTTCTCAGGGAGCATTTAATAAAATGAGAACCTTATTATCTCACAGCAAACCAACGATATTAATAAAAATCATGTTCTTGTATAAGTGAGGTCAACAGAACTTCTTACGAAAAGCATTTAGCGTTATGCCAGCAGGGCTTGTGCGGCAATTACTGTAATCTACTACACAACATTAGTTGTCATCGCTTTGAGCTCCATACTGCTTATCATCATGTAGATAGGGATCATTGCTTGCTCTTATATAAAATTACTATAAGACGTAAGGCTTCGCATTACAATAAGAAGTAAGGCTGTCACACGTAACTATTAAAAAAAATCAAAATATGTAGGAATGAGTATTATTTTTATGAAATTAATGTTCTTTAAACGCACACATACTTAATGTGTGCGTTTTATTAGAATCTGTCCCAAATATTTAGATTTTCAGAAATAACGTTATGTCTGACAGGCCTGGGAACTTTGTACAATATAATGTATGTATGTGTGTGCGTGTGTGTATGGTTGTGTGTGTACTAACATTGGAGTGCCTGGCGCGCTTGGCGGGCGGGTCGCTGGGCGCGTCCTCGATGACCAGCTCTCCGCCCACCGCGCCCAGCTCGCCGTACGAGCCGCTGCAACAAACCAACTACTATTACTACCCTGTTCCGTCGCAGATGTCATTCTAGTACACAGGAGGCAAATAACGGTATGAACAGTACCCTGCGACTATCAACCAGTACGAAAACAATGCGTATAGAGATAAATAATCAAATCGTTACACAAAATGCTCACAATCAGCTCGAAGGACCAGCGAGATAACCACATTTTAGCTCGCTAGCTTTATGGCTTGCTTTTACACTAAAATAATAATATGTAAATAGAACTAAGATACAAACATTGGTATAGTGCTTATTATTTAAATAATAATAAGTAATAGTTGCCTTACTAATATAATATAATAAACGTGAAAGTTTGTTAATATGTGCGGATGGCGAATGGATGTTTGTTGCACTTTTACGCAGAAACTACTGAACGGATTTGGCTGACTGTTTGCAGCCGGATAGTTTATAAGTTGGAAAAACATGCTCCGACAAACTGGAGCAAAGTAACGCGGGTAAAGCCGCGGAACGAACAGCATATAAGAAACGAAAAATGTATACAAACCCATAGTAAGGCGAGTGTTGGTGTATGACAACATTGGCGGGCACGTCCTCCTCCTGTATGGACACCAGGTTGCCGCCCGTCGTGCCCACTACGTACTTCTCTGTAAATGTTATAAAGACATTAGCATCATTCTTGCTATAATTGCGACCGCCATACTAAGAACTCTATTGGGCTTATAATACAGTTCAAAATATTGCGTGGCTTCGGATTTTTGGATCCCAAACATCTCTTCCTAATAGAGTTTCATCATAAAATGTTTATGTTTTGTGTAGTGTAGATTGTATTGCACGGCACTCAACCATGCGGTTAACCGATTGACTGCCGTGGCCTTTTTAGCAAATTTTTGTGCCAAGCGGCAAAAAAGTGTTTCATGGTTTGACCGTCAAGCGCCAAGGATTTTGAAAGCTTTTCTGTGATGCTATCAGTCACGAATTGTAGCGTATAGCGTTTCCTTTTGTCTGTTTCCAAAATTCAGAAAAATGTAGTTTTAAATGATTTTTTGCGGTTTCTTTTCGGGAGCCACACGTCTCTTTACAGGTGAAACACGGACCCTCTCTGGTGGTATTTCACCTGACCTCAGGTTGGTAATTGGATTTCTCATGTGTTTAAAACATTTCATAATGCAATCTTTGAATTAGGATCTCGAACTCGAATTTCACTAGTGACTGTTGAACACATAACCGTCATGTCAATGCGGTAGAAAATAACAGATTTATTAAGGCAAAAGTTGTAGTGAGATAAGAAGTGGTCTGGCTGGCTTGTGTAGTGTGATGTGCCCCGAGGCTTTTGCTACTTCACCGGGCATAACGGCGAGCAGAGCTCCAGACTAGATAAGTTTAAATACTACAAACTAAGTAACCTGCGCAAGAGGGCGTCCCCTGTAGGAATTGAACCTCGGCTCAGGGTGGTCGCTGACGGGGAGATTTGGGGATTTTTGGGGGAGCTTTGTGCAACTGTCGTGGGCAGTGGTTGTCACACTTTCCTGTTCAAGGGCTATATTATGCTAATGTAGGGTATCTCAGCGGGCCGGCAAACCGTATTGCATACCGTGTGCTGCCATAACCATTAGCCCGCGGGCCGGACTTTTATCGTCCACTTGCCATATGCGGCTCGTGGACCGCATTTAGACGATCATAGGTTTAGAGTGTGTAAGCGCGTGTACTCTAGTAGCAGTTGAACACAATACCGTAAAATAACGCGGCGGTAAAATGAGACAACATCCGTAGCGTCGCGGTATTTTGCTCGCTTTAAATCTCGGAGGTCGTGGGCTCAATTCCCACGCCGGACAGAAAATCTTTGTGTAAATTCTAAGATTTCTTTCCGGGTCTGGTTGGTTGAGTGTGACCCTCCGTGCTCCGGAAAGCGCGTTAAGCCGTTGGTTCCGATTGTTATAACATCATCTATAATAATCGTATATCAAGGAACGGGCAGCAGCGTTTCCTTGTGTGGTATATAATACTGGTCACAAACCCGCCTGCCAAGCGTGGTGACTATGGCAACTACCCTTCCTCGGGAGGAGGCCCATATTCAGCAGTGGACGTTATACGGGCTGATGATGGTGAAAAACCAGATTTAAACAAAGGTATAGTTAGATGAGAAGTGGTCTGGTGTGCGTGTGTGCGTGTGTGCGTGGTTACCTTCCCGCTCGCCGCCCGCGCCGTTGGTGACGACGGTGATCTGGTGGCCCGACATGACGAGCGCGCCGCCGCCGCCGTACGACATGCCGTGACCTGCCACACACAGCCGACGTAATGACAAATAGAGGATTGTTTGATGCATGTAGTGTTTAAACGGCATGCATCAAACATATAATGCTGACATCATTATTAATAGGAGAAAAATTATAGTTTGTCCAATTTTTTTTACAATAAATCCCCACTCTAGACTCTATAACATTTGTAACATTAACAGATATTCTTCAGAATATGTCCTTCCCTCTTCCCTCAGAGATGATGATGCAGAAAATTATTAACTGTTTTAAAGTAAGAAATGTTGTAATATCGCACACCTAGATGAAGACTCCGCTAACTCAAAAAGTAGGAGTTTTGAGTTAGTAGCTTTATCGCATTCCTGACTCGAATACTCAATCAATATAACTCGCGTAACAATACCTTCGACCACTGTTAAAATATGGCGCTGAACGCTGCTTTACTTGAATGACGTTGCCCCGAAAGGCGCGAGCATTAGTCCGCCATTATTAGTTGTGTTCCGGTTGACTTAAGTGACGCACGTTCGAACAGTGGCAGATTTTGAGTTGCAGGAGTTTACGTGAAATTTACTGAGTAAGTTTCCTTATTTATTTTGAATTAATTGAGTTGTGCTGAAAATTCGTTGTAAAAAGTAATAGTTAATTTGATTTACGGGGTTTTGCTGATTTTATGTTGCAATATTTTTTTGAATATTTCGAGTTCCTCAAGTTTACATGAAAGTAAAGGTAAATTTCGATTTACCGTAGTTTTGTTGAATCTAACTTTAACTTTGTTTATTTTTGGCTGTTCAGTGAAATAATGTACTTTGTTTAGAGAAAATAGGTTGATTTTGACAGGTTCAATTATTATTTTTTATTTGTTGTACAGTAACTAAACATAGTTCCTGCTTTTCAGGGGTTTTTGAGTTGGTTGACTTTACTTGATTCATTATTGAATTTGAACATTACTTCTTTTAAGGATAATGACAGGGCGAGAACTCATGGTACAAATGATTAACGAAGAAAAAGAGGATCCTGAGCAATCAGCAGCAACGGATGATACAAGACCGAGTAAAGTAAACGAGTTAGTTCCATCACCGAAAATTTTAGAATCTTCGTTGAAAAACTAAGATGAAAATAGAGACTGCCTGAGAATTTAATAATGACTTGTTGAATTTATAGTTTTTGGCTTTAATTGATGTTTGTTCAGAGGCTGTACTTGTTTTAAGATTATTCTGATAATGCGTAAAGAGATAAGAATACTCACATTTGTTATTGCTTATGGGAGATAAAAGGTTTTGCTAACGCATTATTGCTGTGATTTTTAATAAATAATACAAGCAATTCCTTGATTAAAAGGTGATCTCCAATAATTACGTATCGAAATGCCTATTGTAATTGAAATAAACGCATAATAATTAATTATTATACGTGTTCAATCACATTTTCGTTAAAATGTCTAGAAATTAAGTAATTTTTATTATTAAGTTTTACTTTGTTATTAATTTAGTAAATAAATAACTTAAATAACTAAAGCTTGTGTTCCTAAGATAAGCACGCAATCACCCGTTCATAGCATTAACTCAAAAACCCCGACAAAAAGTTATCTTATTGTTGGGGTGAAAAGTAATGTAACTCAATTTTATTTCAGATGAAGTAAAGTAACTTGAATTATTACACAAAAAATTTGCTTACTCTGCTTACGCTGCAAAACTAGAGTAACTAAAAAATCTCGTTATTTTTCAGGTTTTTAACAGACAAAATACAAATAAGCTAATTAAAGAGCTTAAGAAAACCTTACCTTTATGCGTGTCTCATTAGATCTTTGATATATTTCTTATATACTCTAAAAACAGTTTTTCGTCATTTCTGAAAAATTAGGTGTTTGAGTTGCCGGAGTCTTCATCTAGGGGTGCGATATGTTTATATTTAATTATTTATAAATTGAAATTAATCACGCTATTACCGCATTAACGTACTACATAAAACAACAAAGCCACCAAATGTAAAATGCAATGACTATATAAATATACACTTAACACTATCTCATCTCAGTGATTAATTTTCTTTGTACAGTTGTTAGTTTGAAAATGATTATTTAGATCTACTAGTCTGAAACACAGGTATAACTAATTCAGACAAAATGACTTTATTTTGATCCATTTCTTTGTATATTATCCAAATTGCATATTTATGTGCAAAAAAGAATTGAATAACTATTTCCGCAAAAGCTCCCTTGAAATTTTACACAAATGGTTCCATTGTTAAATTACAGTTTAAAAACCAGTCCTCAACATGTAACTATGCTGCACTGCCTTATATATTTTACTATAACATAAATCCCACGGTCGATAAAACTGATGAAACAACATTTTTTTTGAAAATACTTACCGGGCGATCCCGGCGCTGATTGGCTGAAGCCGCTGCGCTGCGGCACGAGATACTGCGTCGATTGGCTGTTATTGCTGCTCAACCGCTGCTGCGTCGGCTAGAAAAGTTACATTTAACATTATATTAAATTGAGTTAAATAAAGTTTTTTTTTCATAATAAATTTTACCACTCTCATCATTTCTGTGAGTTAAGATGCAATGCATTTTTCGGTGCCTTCTGCATCAGGCGTTTGGAGAAGCACCCGATGTTCTTAGATTTAAGTAGAAGAGTAACCCAAATCCATAGTTATTGTGAATTGCGGAGAAGGAAGAGAGTAATTTGACTTTAACGGTGATGAAGATACATAATGTTTAACGTGAATTACTCTACGAAGAATTTGATCATAAGGAAGAACAAATCGATTACAAATCAAAGTATTCTTTATAGACACGTCAAAAGTATTTTAAATGATGTACTTATAATGCGTCCCTTTTTTTCTACCACCATTTCTAGACGTAGCAACTCTCGAGAACAACTAGCAAGAAATTCAGAGGAATCCTTTTTATTTATATAATGTTTTGTTACATTTATTAATAACTAGCGACCCGCCCCGGCTTCGCACGGATGCAATGCTGATGTATTACACATAAACTGTACTCTTGAATCACTCTATCTACTGAAAAAAACAGCATCAAAATCCGTTGCGTACTATTAAAGATCAAAGCATACATAGACAGACAGCGGAAAGCGACTTTGTTTTATACTATGTAGTAAACCAGTAATGTTTCAATGTAACTCACTACCGAGCAGTTTTATCATTGACATAATCGGCTTTTTTACATAATTTATCTTTGATATATCATTCAAACTTGTTATAGAAAATTCTCGTACATTATGAAAGTCATTTTTTTATTAAAAGTAATCAATAACATTCTTATTAAAGGCCAGCCTCTTCAGGGGACGTCCATGTTGAACAATGGACGGTAAATTGGCCAAGGACAATGATGACTTTCCATATTTGTTTCCAAGGATTGAGTGCATGACATGATGTATCTCACCTGCTGGTCCTGGTCCTCCGGCGGGAACAGGTCGGGCGTGGGCTCGCGCGACAGCTCCTCGGGCGTCACCAGCCCCGACACGCCCACCTGCGACGTGGGCGCGCTCCTGATGATGATTGAGTGCATGACATGATGTGTCTCACCTGCTGGTCCTGGTCCTCCGGCGGGAACAGGTCGGGCGTGGGCTCGCGCGACAGCTCCTCGGGCGTCACCAGCCCCGACACGCCCACCTGCGACGTGGGCGCGCTCCTGATGATGATTGAGTGCATGACATGATGTGTCTCACCTGCTGGTCCTGGTCCTCCGGCGGGAACAGGTCGGGCGTGGGCTCGCGCGACAGCTCCTCGGGCGTCACCAGCCCCGACACGCCCACCTGCGACGTGGGCGCGCTCCTGATGATGATTGAGTGCATGACATGATGTGTCTCACCTGCTGGTCCTGGTCCTCCGGCGGGAACAGGTCGGGCGTGGGCTCGCGCGACAGCTCCTCGGGCGTCACCAGCCCCGACACGCCCACCTGCGACGTGGGCGCGCTCCTGATGATGATTGAGTGCATGACATGATGTGTCTCACCTGCTGGTCCTGGTCCTCCGGCGGGAACAGGTCGGGCGTGGGCTCGCGCGACAGCTCCTCGGGCGTCACCAGCCCCGACACGCCCACCTGCGACGTGGGCGCGCTCCTGATGATGATTGAGTGCATGACATGATGTGTCTCACCTGCTGGTCCTGGTCCTCCGGCGGGAACAGGTCGGGCGTGGGCTCGCGCGACAGCTCCTCGGGCGTCACCAGCCCCGACACGCCCACCTGCGACGTGGGCGCGCTCCTGATGATGATTGAGTGCATGACATGATGTGTCTCACCTGCTGGTCCTGGTCCTCCGGCGGGAACAGGTCGGGCGTGGGCTCGCGCGACAGCTCCTCGGGCGTCACCAGCCCCGACACGCCCACCTGCGACGTGGGCGCGCTCCTGATGATGATTGAGTGCATGACATGATGTGTCTCACCTGCTGGTCCTGGTCCTCCGGCGGGAACAGGTCGGGCGTGGGCTCGCGCGACAGCTCCTCGGGCGTCACCAGCCCCGACACGCCCACCTGCGACGTGGGCGCGCTCCTGATGATGATTGAGTGCATGACATGATGTGTCTCACCTGCTGGTCCTGGTCCTCCGGCGGGAACAGGTCGGGCGTGGGCTCGCGCGACAGCTCCTCGGGCGTCACCAGCCCCGACACGCCCACCTGCGACGTGGGCGCGCTCCTGATGATGATTGAGTGCATGACATGATGTGTCTCACCTGCTGGTCCTGGTCCTCCGGCGGGAACAGGTCGGGCGTGGGCTCGCGCGACAGCTCCTCGGGCGTCACCAGCCCCGACACGCCCACCTGCGACGTGGGCGCGCTCCTGATGATGATTGAGTGCATGACATGATGTGTCTCACCTGCTGGTCCTGGTCCTCCGGCGGGAACAGGTCGGGCGTGGGCTCGCGCGACAGCTCCTCGGGCGTCACCAGCCCCGACACGCCCACCTGCGACGGCGACGTGGGCGCGCTCCTGGAACCACACGCTCTTATAGTACGCACAAACAGACGTTCTGTTCCTGCCTTAGATATTTTACGGACGATAGAACTGACGTGACTTATCTTGAAACGAAAAAGGCATAATAGAATAGGCGTGACGACAGTATCAAAAAATTAAAGATTTAATGTTTTTAGGGTAAAGTACATATAAAAAGAAATTATTACACTTATTTATTTTTATATATAACCTTGAGATTAATGTGATTTTTAATAAAATAAAAGATGAAAATACTGCAATCGGCCATTTTGACTGAAACACCAACAAACCACTAGGTTTGGCGGACTTAATGACATTTTTTACAATAGCGTGACGTCATAGCCGACGCCATGACACTTGAGGCCTTTTTTCGCGCGCTATTTAAAATTTAATAGAAATATGGCTTAAACTTCGTTAAATTTAAATTTATTACCGAAATATTGTGTTTTTCGTACTTAGAAAATGACTACCCACGTTGCGCAAGAGGATTTCAAAATCTTGCCTCATGCCTATTATTATGCCTTTCTCGTATCTCTCAACTAATATAATGGCAATTACGGACTTATGTTTTGTTATTTCAAGGTCATAATCTTGAAAAAAACTTGAAGGATGAAATATATCCCGCCTACATTTTATATTGTTTTGAAATTTCATGAACTATATAACTGCAATTTTTATTGCTTTTTACATTCGCAAAATGTAGAAAGCAATAAAAATCTATTAATTTAACAGATACAAATGCAAATTTCCATCAAATTGTCCGTTAAAAACCTAAAGTGCGTATGTTACAACTTAAAACGTTTAAAAGTTGTGAAGAAACGCCGAATACAATATACGAGAACCATAATATTATTAATGGCCGTTGTATTCCTGTCTTTCAATAGCTACTGTTGCCAAAGCTCGAAAATGCTGAGCTTCTAATCATAATTTAATGATTGATTTAAAAGTACCTACTTCGTTCGTTCTTCGTTATTTATTTTGAGATTTCCTTAGATTTACTTTGGCCTTATTATCAAGTGATAATTTACTGCTTGAATTTAGAAAACAGTGTAGTCGACTGAACGTAAGTAAAGCGCGTACACGAACGGTTCCTACATGCGCTCTAAAGTTAAGTTTTCGGTCAATTATTATGCCTATTATGACTTGGCTTGCCGTTCCCAAGGGATTAGTTAGCCGAACATCGTGACCGGGAAAAAAATATTTATTAGCCAAAGTCTAAGTTTATTTTATCGGCTGAAGACTTACGATACCGATACTAAAGTTTCGATCGAACACTATGTGCTATTTAGCATAAAACTTTTTTTTTATTATACTTATTTCTAGAGATCTGAAGCTAAAGGACGAATGTGTCATTCATTATACGTCAGAAACATTCGTCGTATGTGCCTCTATCGTAAACTGACACTTACGACCAAATGCTTCTGAAGTATGAAGTATATCCCTCCTTATGCTACTGAGGTCTACATTTTAATAATTCCCGTTACCTGGAGGAGAGTCCGAAGGGTGCTCGAAACTGCACGCCCCTCGGGCGTCGGGGGCGGAAGGCCAGCTCGATGAGCTTGGCCTCGCTCTGCGGGTCGATGCGCCAGAAGCTACCCTTACCGGGCTCTTCTTGGCTGCGAGGCACTTTGATGAAGTATCTGCGAATAAATGTGAAAGATATCAATAACCTGTGTGACTGGATAAATTTATGTCCAAAGAAAAATAGAGTTATTTACTGTGCATACCACTTTATGGTACAACAGATGTTACTGTATTAAATTACCCAAGACACTTTGTCATAACCATGACGTGACAATGAGTCGATACATTAATTATATTTTTATTTATATATTCAATTAAAACTATTGTGAAAAATTACCCGTTACAAATCATTTTTTATAATTTCGTTTAAAAAAAATCTTTCATGTAATAAAACGTATGTTCTGTCAACCATTTTTTTTGCTCACCTTTCATTTTTATTAGAGGCAACTCACGAATAGCTTTTGGACCCATTTTAAATACACATAAAGTAGCAGTTATTTATTAAAAGTGAAGTCGTGCAAGCAAGCATCAATAGCCATATATTTAATAGAAGTACTGGAGAAATATGCGAAGATTTGACACATACAATTGGCTGTAGCCGTTAGCCGGTTGCAAAAGATTAACGAAGTCATCAGTCCCGACTACTCAACACTCCTTCATATAGTCTCTTCTCTTCACAAAATAATAACAACAAAAGTTTTTTAGAGATAACTAGCAGAGTTATCACTACTAGTATTCTTGTTAACCCCTAGTGCTAAGCTAGAATGTTGTAACGAGTGGGTTCACGTCGGTAGTGCAACAGTTGGGGATCGAACCGGCGACCACATGAGCCTAAGTTCGACGACCTAGCCATTGGGCTACAGCCGCTTAAAAACCAATTTAATTTGTGAATAAAAATTTAGATAGCAATAAAAATAAGTAAGTAACAATAAGAAACCGACAATCTCACCTGTTAAGCGACAAATTATGACGTATAGAGTTCTGCCAGCCCTTGTCTGCGGTCCGGTAGTAGGGGTAGTGCTTGGTGATATAGCTGTAGATGCCGCTGAGCGTGAGCTGCTTATCGGGCGCGGAGGCCACGGCCTGCACGATGAGCTGCGCGTAGCTGTAGGGCGGCTTGGCGTCGTCGCGCGCCTCGCGCACGTCGCGCACGTCCCGCACGTCGCGCACGTCGCGCACGTCGCGCGATCCGTAGCTTGACTCCGAATTCGAAGACGACGCCTGCAACAACATCATTCATATTTAATCATAGAGGTTTACAGAGGCAATATACAACTACACCGAGCTATGTTTGCACCTCGCTGGAATGCGGCGGCCCGCCCGCTTCCCCGCTGACATTCCCGCGATCGCCCAGTTGCGTAAGTACGGTTAGCAGACCGAACATTGGCGTCATTTTGACGAAATTAATGCCAGGTGCTAACTTAGCTTGGTGGAGTTATACGTGTGACTCATTTATAAAGTTGTAGCTAAAAATGTATTGGAAGCAATTCATGTCATTTTTAATTGAGTTTTTGACTTATTATGTAGTGTCTAGCTTTGAACCTAGTATTCATTACCTATATTTAAATCGTAACGCTTTCTGATTTGAATCTATGACTTGTACAGAAAAAAAAAATCAAATACGAGACCGCTCTATTTACTGATCCATTATGATTATTTATTTACTTTTAGACCAACTTTATCTTGATGTGAAAATAACAAAAAGTTTTTCATTTAGACCGGCTTTATTTAAAGTCAAATTCCTCCTTGCTTATGATAAATAAACAAGTCTATATATGCTTGATTCCCTTCCCAAACTAATTATTTATAATAGCCGTTGTCATCATAATGTCAAAAGCCAGTATGACGAAATATGTAAGACCACATTAAGAAAAACAAATCTGACTATTTTTATTAAATTTTATAGGATCTTATCTTGGTCTAGCAACGGGACATTTTTATACAATATTCGCAACAGCAAAATTAAATTGGGCGTACTCTAGGATTGTCACTTGACTTTATAATGACGCAAGCAATATAGGGCCTATACCTACTTCTGGTCTGTTATTCTTTAGCCAGCTGGTGTAAGAGCTGTTGAAGCCGGCTGATAAGCGGTCGCCATCGCTTTCGCTTACCTAGCAGAGAATAAGCAGAAGTTATAAGGTCTCATAGCGTAACTATAACATCTGATGTCCGTTGCATATTCATTGGATCGGGCACATTAGTAAATATTCTGTCATTTTTATTATTATTTTATAAATGTATACTAATAAATATAGATTATATATCTATATTTATAATACTTTAATACTAATATATAAACCTGAAGAGTTTGTTTGCTTGAACGCGATAATATCAAAAACTACTGGTCCGAATCGAAAAATTATTTCTGAGTTAGATAGCTCATTTATCGAGAAAGGCTATAGGTTATATTCAATTATGAAGTTCGTATAGGAACGGGAGTTAAGCGGGTGAAACCGTAAACCGTACAGGTACTATTATTCGTATGGGGGGTTCGGGGTGTTTAATGTCATCATTTTATTATTCATTTCTTCATACTTTTTCTCTGTCATTTGTTCGTTGTCAATTTTTAAACTTCAAATGACATTTAAAAGTGTTTGCTTTCATTTTTCTTACATGTGTGAAGTTAGTCGATTAATTTACGCACCGTGCAGAAATAGGCAACTTAGGTCACGGAGAAGCGTGCGTAAAATGCGGGTTTTGGTCACACTGTGCTATAAATAAATGTACCACATAATAACCGAAGTATGTGAAAATTATTTTGTTTTATATGAATAAATAATTTATTGACTACTAGCTGATGACCCCCTGACTCGGTTTTTTAGCGTTTTTTTTTTCTATGCACAGACATTCGACCTCTACCCCACCGCCGCTGCAGTGTATTTGCGCGTTGGCGACGAGACACCACTAAAACCCGGACACTTCTTCGATCCGCCGTTGGCGAGGGCCGGGTACGCATAAGCAATCCGACACCCCATATATGTCTGCCCTGTCACTCTTTAGTTATGCCCCTAGCGTCATACTCATACGGAAAATGTTTTTAAATTAATTACAATTAATTTCTGGTACTACATTTACAGTATTACACTAGTCTATCTCGTTCCGTTTATATATATATATATATTATATTAGTTTTATACGACATTAACACGACAAACGATAACAATAAAAGTTGCACTAAAATCTCCCCTACTGATTTAATAGTAACTAACTGAATTAATTAGTTAACATTTACAGTTCATAAATGTATGTTGATAATTTCATAAGTTAAAAAGATAACAAAAAAGATATAAATCACATAATACATAATTGCCATCCATCAAGCTATTATTATTATAAGTTGTAAATAAATAAAAAAAACATTTTTACTTATGTAAACCAATTACAGGCATTGGTAAAAAGTCAAACATTAATTAGAAAATTTATTAATTATATTTGTTATTTATAAATTTATATCTTTAAAATAAATTATTATTAATATACTATAACATATTTATATATTATTATTATTTCGGTTGTGTTGTTTTTTTTTCTCAGCTTTTGGGCTGGAATTAGCTACGTTTACGGGCCAAAGCCAAGTAAATGCAGCGTGTGGTGTGTGTTTATGTGTTGTTATGTGCGGTTACTTCATGTTCATCTATTTGCATGAACTTCCTGACGATCCTACATGTGTTCAAGATGGCTGCCTTTTGTAAGGTTATATAGAGGGTTTCATTAAGATCTAATAATTTTAAACTATGGAGAAGATGATTAGGTATTACGCCTGTGGTAGAAAGAACAATAGGGACTACGTATACTTTTTCTTGACGCCAGATTCTCGTGACTACATCCTTGAGCTTATTATTATTATTATTTACTTTTATTGTTTTTAGTGACGCAAAATGCTTGTTCTGTCTATGTTATGCCAAAACAATTGTTGTTTTACGAATAAATTTAAAGTATTTTTTCTTTAAACTAGATCACATTTTATGTAGGCTTGATATAGTGAAATTAAACCATATTCAATGGTTAAATTTCATGCTTGATATGACTTATGTTGTAAACCTGATTGTCATAGATAGAGTATTTTAATTATTTTTCGCATCTTTACCATTTCTTACGAAATTAACTCTTGTCATTATTCAATGCTATTGTTAGTTTGTCTTTAAAGATAAAAGGAGAAAGTTGTTTTTAAAAAAAAATATTAATTAACCTATAAAAATAGCTCCTTGACCGAATAGTCTAGGCATTGATAGCTTTACCTAAGTTACAGGGTCGAATGTTGTCGATGATCTAAATTTATTAATCCCATTTGTTATTTTAATCATACCCACCTTTAAATGCAATTTTCACTAATTAGTTAAGTCAAACTTACAGCAGTTCCATTGGAGTTAGGTCGCGCATGGTCAGCGAGGGCCGCGTAATGCGCGACCAGGCCAAGATCCGCGTGTCTTCGTCCCGAGGAGCCCGCGCCTCGAGGAGACGTTGGGCAACTGTTTGCGGCGCTTATTGTGCCTGAAATTTGATATAGAGATTGATTAAAATCTGGTGTTGGACTGTCTACTAAGGGTATGGTAACACAAGAAAAAAAGTAAATGGAGAAGGTTGTTTTATAATGGAAATAACATTCATAAAGTACATCTATTTTGTTACCTATGTACAGTCAACAACAGAGATAGGTTCTTCACCCATAAAGTATTACCGGCTGTCGTACTGACATAAACATATTTATTTACATTATTTGAAAAAAAGCTAAAGGTGCAAAGCTATGTCTTTGGTTGACCGTTCCACAATAAAGACTATTTGTACTAATAATTTTCCAGCTATTGGAAATAAAAAAGGCAGACGCAATTGCAATTACATTAAGACTTTGCTAACATCTTGCTTTCTATACATCTTCTTTTTCTATATAAATACAAATTTAACTAAAATGTATTTACGCCTGATCAGCCTGCCAGTGCCAGTGCCAATGCCAATGGCAGGCAGGTCCTTTTTTTTCTTTATGAGGACTAGATATGTATGAAATAACATTTTTGGGAAAACCCACGGGAACTGACAGAATTTTTGGCGAACGATGACGCACCAATACTGTTTTAATATAATAATTGTCTCTATTATGAATTAAGCGGTCATATAAGTGAGTGTTCTTTGGTTTAAGACGAATCCAAGAAAAGTATTACTTTTTTTTAGTCAGACAAATTTAGCGAACCTGTTGGTGAAGGCGCAGGGCTTCTGCCGTCGTTGTCCGAGGGTATGGTGATACGGAGGGGGGGCATCTGCGCAGAACTGCCTCCTGCACCGCCCCCACTCTCCTCAACCAAAGACTGAAACTCCAACCGGATGTTTGTGGAAGGAAAACGAAGTGTGCATCTGTAAACCATAAAGAGGTATCTTAGAATTTGGTTTTGGTCTGTAGTTTTTGCTATATGTCGCAATACAAACATCAATATAATAAATCAAAAGATAGTGATCGATGAACTTAAATTGCCGTAAGTTGCCACGTGCCTGTGTTTAAATCTCAAGCGTCCAACATAAATGCAGGACATATAACGCTTAAACAATCTAGTACGTAATATATTCTACATTGTATTTCGCTTGATTCCTCATACAAAAAAGTTTGTACTACAAATTTACTTCTATATTTTTACAAAATCATGCAGGTTAAATCATTACTACTGCAGTAGTAAATGCCATACCATAATGCAGCCGTAACATGTTAAGAAATACTTGAACTTTATTAACTTTGGAGCTTCATTGAACTTCTAAGTCAACAATTGTTGTAACGGCTTATGCGAACACGACTTCTTTAAAGAAAAGTGTTTATTATAAGTCTACTTGTCTTAAATTGGCTATGTGCCGAGTATAAAATTACACAAACAAATATGACTACCAGATTCTAGTACAGTAGAATTAATCGATATTTGGCGCCCAACGTGGGACCTAGTATAAGATTGGTGCACAACGTGCGACTTAAATTACGTTTCGTAATATATTAGAAGAAGTAGTCATTATCGTCATTATCATCAGCCTATACTCAGATAAACAATGGTATGTGATTATGATTATAAGACAAATATAACCAACAGTTAAGGGTAAATACATCAAACTGTTTATTGACGCCCGCAGTGCAGCAAATTAAATAACAAAATAATGCAACCCGTAATGAACTGTTAGCAAGACAACGACAAAATTATAATGAATTGCGATAGTCGAGCTAGTTTCGTTTAACCTTTTCGACGCCCATCTATATAATACGCGATGTGTCCTCCAGCGCCACGCTACAAATGTATAACGTATCTATAGTAAAACGTAAGGATGGGATTAATGTCCTATCGACAAATAATATTATAAGTTGATATAAGTGTTTATTCACCAATTTACGAAGCTAAATTAAAACTGATACCGTATTTTTATATTTTGGTTTATTTCATAAAAAAAAACAATATGAAAACCTGGATATATTTCCCATAATAAAAGAAAAGAATTGTAAATTTATTAGACGTGTGTTCTAGAAGGCACATCCCTATTTGTCTCCAAATGTAATCCTTCTAGTTCATATCAAGTCGTTGGCGCTCGAGGCACGTCAAAATCCTTTCTGATATAAGGATGTCTAGATGTCGATGTCTATGGTATTTTTATTTTTTCTATTCACTGTGGTCGAGTTACACGTGCATAACCTCAACCTATTCCTGCATAATTCATTTCGTTTACTTACAACAAATACAATCAATAGAAGCTTGATACGTGGTTTTCAACATGTTTTTTTTTTTAATTAAAATGGAGATCTTTTTTTTAACACGCTTTTATTAGCTTGGGTTGTATGTAACGGAATCTTTGAACTTAATTTTCACCAGTTTCCAGAAGTCTGATTAATTTGAAACTTTGCATATCATTTGCGGTATCAAGGACCGATGACAATGCAATAATTTGATAACAGTTTCCCATTATCCTTAAAAAATAAAAAATAAATAAAAGTTAGAAAGTTATTCATCAGTTTTAGTACTAGGAATGTGTATAACACGCTTTTATAGCAAACCGAACTAAAAAATAGAAAATAATTTTCACCTCAAAATAAAATTATAATAAAGTTTAAGTTATTAACAGAATAATTCAATTCAGAGTGAAAAGCGTGGGGTGCATTTTACTTTGTAAGGATGGGTTTTTTAAACGGTGTTTTACTATCGACAATGATTAGAAAACCTATTTATTCTTCATTAAGGTGAATAAAACGTAGTTTATAGTTTACTGTATTTATAAAATATTATTTATTCATGTCATTTTCTTGCAATAATAGTATTTATGATCGTTTGAACGAGATGAAATATAGCGAGGTCTTCATCGTGTCCCATCACTGGCTTACTTTATATCAAGAACTTGGCGTTGGGGGCATTAAAATATTTGCTGGCGTTTTTGTTTCTATTGAATATAAAACAAACAAGAACTGATTATGTCTGAAAAAGTTAAAAATATGGCTTATAACAGGGCAATTTTCCATGAAAACAAAATAAATGGTCTTGTAAAAGTCGTAAATTTATTTTATACTATTATTACTTCTAATCAAGTAGTGGCGCTGAGGTCACGAAAATCTCGAACTTGTATACAAGTGATTGGCGTTCAAAAGGTTAAGGAAGTAACATTCATAAGAATTTTATTTGCATGTATAAACTAACTTGTATATTACATAATATATATACAATAAAGACTAACTAAGTATAAAAAACAATACAGTTTTTTTTGTTACTTAGCTAGTCTTGCTTGTTTATTTGTTTAACCTGATTTTAATCAGTCGAATATATCATATTGTACATAAGTGCAATTAAATTACATAACTATCAGTAATTTATATATTTCTTTTTCTTTCCACATTGCTACTAGACTAAGGAAGGCTTCTGTACTGAAATCCATAACTTGGTCATAATAAATGTATCTGCAAGCTGAATTCTGTTCACGGCAAAGCTAAAGCTTTTACTACATTTTTATCAGCACAGCTGCATAAAGATACTAAGTAGTGAGCAGTGACGTCTATTCATATCCAGATCAATGCGCCCGCGAGTAACACGTAACATGCGAACTATATTCTCGATGTTTCTGTTTACTACAAATTCAATAAACTGTGTCGAGAGAACAAACTTTGAATTGGAAATTGAAGCAGATTAAACAATACATTGGGAGTATGAAGCGAATGCAAAACTTTGTAAACATGAATTCGATTGCAAAGTAACAAACTTAGCTACTTAACATTTATGTAATAAACGATTACCGAAAAGCCTCATGTGGAACATAATAACAGATGAATTAAATATAGAAAATCGTGATAAGCGATCAAACTAATGTGGACACGTAACAATGCAACGACCAATTCGAATTTGTATACTTTTGTGTTTAGCTTATTGCTGTGTAAGTACTGAGACAGGGGTTTCGTGTCGTAATAGCTATCACGCGAATCTCACACGCAAACAATCTACATGAATCTTCTATATATCTTCTATATATATAAAAGAAAGTCGTGTTAGTTACACTATTTATAACTCAAGATCGGCTGAACCGATTTGGCTGAAAATTGGTAGGGAGGTAGCTAAGAACTGGGAGAAGGACATAGGATTTTTATGCCGTTCCCGTCGTTCCCGTGTGACGTGACTTAAGACGGGTAGAGGTAGGGTAGGGGTAGGGGTAGGGTAGGGTAGGGGTAGGGCAGGGGTGGGGTAGGGGTAGGCTAGGGGTAGGGTAGGGTAGGGGTAGGGTAGGGGTAGGGTAGGGGTAGGGTAGGGGTAGGTAGGGTAGGGTAGGGTAGGGTAGGGGTAGGCTAGGGGTAGGGTAGGGGTAGGCTAGGGGTAGGGTAGGGGTAGGGTAGGGTAGGGGTAGGGTAGGTGTAGGGGATAGGGTAGGTGTAGGGACTAGGGTAGGGGTAGGGTAGGGTAGGGGTAGGGTAGGGGTAGGGTAGGGGTAGGGTAGGGGTAGGGTAGGGGCAGGGTAGGGGTAGGGTAGGGGTAGAGTAGTATAGGGGTAGGGTATAAAAGTCCACCCGTGCGAAGCCGGGGCGGGCCGCTAGTATACTTATATACTTACTTAATATTAATGCTTTTAGAACTTGCATTAAATTCTTTGCCTTGAAAAATAAGCACAACATTCGTCGTAAGTCCAAGCATTTATAAATAAAACCGGTAAAATTAATAACAATAATTGCATATAAATAAAGCTCAAATACATAGCTTCAAGCAATCAGTGTATTGTTATGTACAAACAACATCAACATGGAAAATTACGCAATGGTTTCATTCATACCTATACTCAATTCTAATGCATTGTGACCAATTCTAACATAGGTACAGTAATACCCCGGACTTACGCGATAGGTGGGACTACGGGATAGCCGTGTAAGTCGGATTCGCGTAAGTCGGGGTTCAACTTTCCCTATAAATACATATCGGGACCAGAGTCTAAAAAAAAACAATAGATCAGAATATTAAACGTATTAGTAATCATGTTTCATGTTTAATAATACGTTAAATTATGGCGTGATATTTACATTATCACGCCATAATTCTAACAAGGTTTCCATCTAAGTGATAAAACCGTGACGTTTGAATTTAAAGAGAAAGATTTTCACTTATTATTTCGTCCGATCAAATATCTTTGCTGATACCTTTTTTTTATTTTAGATAAGTCCTCTTAACTTTATAATGATAATATTTAGTTTACACTCTAAAAGACAGTGTTTTTCCTTTCTTGGTGGTTTAGGTTAGCAGTTAGCAGTTTAACTTGCAGTAAACCGAACACGCGTAATGATCAAAAATAAAAACCGCGTATCTCCGAATTCGCGTAAAACGGGGTAGCGTAAGTCGGGGTATTACTGTACTCTAAATATGCAATTTCATAGATGTTGGACATTCACTAGCATCCCACGTGAGCGTGCCATTCAATTTCCCATATATTACAACTACCGCCATTACCGTCCTGGACGATAGGGCTTCTGCCGATAAAACATTTTTATTAAAATATACGAAAATATGAAAAAAAAAATTTCAAGAAGATGTAATCACATAAAACACTAGATTATATACTATTGGATGTTATAATCAGTCTTCACTTTTATTCATCACTACATAGTATAAAACAAAGTCGCTTTCTCTGTCCCTATATCCCTATGTATGCTTAAATCTTTAAAACTTGGCACCGGATTTTGATGCGGTTTTTATTAGATAGAGGGATTCAAGAGGAAGGTTTATATGCATAATACATCAGCATTGTACCTGTGCGAAGCCGGGGCGGGTCGCTAGTAAATAAAAAAGAATAACAAAAGTGCGCAAATTCCCTCGTAAGTACATTTTTTTTTTCTGAACGAGTACTGATATACCTCATGTTAATTGGCATAGGGGTCCAAATACAATGATAACTAGTGCCCGTACAGACGTAAAGGACAACCCACCCTTAACCTGCCGGCACTTTTCTGCACGCACGGGAACCAAAATTAATCAATAATGTTAATTGGCAGTGGTATTCTGTAAGGTAGGTAGGAGATACTTCCCCAGTCAAGCAGCTCAATGAACTATGCTCTGCCTCCTCTTCCTATGATAAGGAAAAACTATGGACAATAAAGTCACGTATCATCTCTACATATATTTATACTCGCAAGTTTTAGAACGGTGGAAGCATTAACGACTACTAGCAGCCCTACGGATCGCTGACAATGTAACGTATGGGATGTCCAACGTCGGATGTTCTGTCTGTCACAATCGTTTGCGAGGACATTGTATGCCAAATATTTAGGTGTATAAACGCCATTTAATTTCGTGAATTTCAGACTTGGCACTTCAAACCCATTCGTAGTAAATTTTCCTTCAATGTATGGTCGATTTTGATATTTTTGATAAAATATCAATTTATTCACTCATTTTATATGAAGACTAGATTCCCCATCCGGTTTCGTAGCTCAAATTCATAATAAAATATAGCCTATAGCCTTCCTCGATAAATGGAATATCTAACACTAAAAGACTATTTCAAATCGATCTATTAGTTACTGAGATTAACGCGTTCAAGCAAGCAAACTTACAGCTTTATATATTAGTATAGATTTATTTATTTAAAAACCTCTTGCACTAAGTTGGCGCACTAAATGCCCAAGGCATTTTTTACCAGTCAACATGGTAGGTGCACTTTCTGAGTGAATAGAAACTTTAAATGCTCACTAATTCAATTTCTAGAGTAAAGCTATTGAGAATACTTGTGAAGCAAATAGAAAATACATTTACGTTCTTTGACAATATATCCAATCCAATTAACTTTATCGAGTGGAGTCAACATTTATTTCCCCCGACGTAGTATAACAGTCTCCCATTAAACTTGTTGAATTCCTCTGACCGACGGTTGCAATATCTGATAAAGCCACGCGCTTTATATCCGGCTGGGTGGATAAGGTTATATCATCTCGACTGAAAATTGACCGAAACTAGGCTATTTGCATGGTTTCACAATCTTACCATTCATTTTAATGGGAACACTAAAAAAAATATAGTCTCATATACAATTGGTTAACGTAGCTAACGTACAATGGCTAGATAATTTTAAAAGTCGGCAAACAATGTGATTAAATAAAAAAAGAGCTTATCCGATATATACTATATGTCCGTTTACGTCCACTGCTGAACCGCCGTCCAACAAACCCTGACTTGCTAGGTTTGTGAGTAAGCCACAAGATCAGACAAGATGTTACTCACAAACCTTAGCAAGTCAGGGTTTGTTGAATGATATAGCCATAATTACCAAGCTTGGCAGACGGATGGATGGAGATCGCAATACTACTGCGATCTAAGTATCCATGAGCTACAAATATAAAAACTTATCTTATAAATGTTGGTAACTAAAAGTTGGATTTCACGGGACGTCTACAAGACAGGTCCCATATTCCCCAGTCTACTGAGTGAAAAAAAGCGAAATTTTTTACATACCTATCCTATTATGTATAATTAAATAAGCTCTCCCAAACATAATGCGCGTGTTAACAAAATCCACTATCTTTGGAACACTGCCATCTATCGTAAAAGCCGCACATCATTTACCAAACATTCTATTCGCTACCGCTAGATGTCACTCCATCACATAATCAAGATTCTGCTTTGGAATGTAAATAAAGACGTATATTTACAAGGAAAATAAGTTGTTTGTCTCTGTTTGTTTACGATGCAACCATTCATTGATGTTCCGATAACTTTAATGATGATTTGATTGCATAAAGGTCATTGCTTTTTTTATTACCGTCAAACGGGGTGAATAGGAATCGCGGGGTGAATAGGGAAAAAATTGGGATTGAAATTATCATGGTAATAACTCAGATAATCGTTTATCTACAGCCTGTTAAATGGCAAGAATTAAAAATAGAATATTATTTTTTTGAACTGGTAACTTTCATTTCACGTGAAGTTAGAAATAAATTGTCAAAACAGTATTCTGAAATTTCGTGTTTGAATTACCTGCTATCAAAGTGTCTTTTATTTTAAAAAGTTTCATGGTTTTTGTGGTTAAATAAGTATCATAACGACTATCTACGTGGTTGATGTTTATTCTGGTGCCTGTTTAACGTAATGTAAGTACAATTGAAAAGTTATTTAAATTGTATAATTATATTTTATTATGAGCAAGAATTTATTTACTTCCTACGAGGTTTTAAGGTACGCGTTGGGGTTTTTTAGGTACGAGTGAGGGGTCAATAGGGACGCCATATTTAATAAATAGGGACGACGCAGTGTGTCAAGAGACAGTAAAGGGACTATAGGAACAGGGTTGTCACTTCATTTATGAAGTCATTTAAAAAAACTTGTACATACCTACTCGCGATGTAATTTAACATTTTTAATTTATTTCTCCCGTATAAATTAAAATCATTTTAATAATTTGAAGATTATGCCTATTTATTTGTACGTTATTTTATGCAGCCAAGTTTTATAACACCATTTCGATGCGATTATTGGTACCTACCACTTGCTGTTTAGAAGATCGCAAGCTTCTTTCGTTATTGGTGTAAGGTTGTTATAGGAAATTTACAATGTTTGAATAGCATGCTAGCTTGATACAATTATAATTATTTCATTAACCTTTTTTCAGATTCCCAACTATCGATAATGCCGCGTACGTATAAACCAAGTCGAGAAAAAAATTATAAAAAATATGACGAGCTACTCATAGAACAGGCTCTAAATGAATATAACAGCACTGACAAGTCGTTAATAGAGATTGCTCAAAAATACAATATCTCTAAATCAGTCCTTCATAGACACAATACTTTTGTCATGAAGAAGCAAGGTGGCCAAACTGCTTTATCACCGGATACAGAAGAATATCTTATACAATACATAAACGTTTGTTCTGAATGGGGATATCCCCTTGAAATAATAGATTTCAGATTATTAATAAAGGGGTACTTGGACAATTTAGGAGTTGAAATAAAAAGATTCAAAAACAATATGCCTGGCCCTGACTTCGTAAAATGCTTTTTGAAACGACATAAAAGTCAAATTACCACTAGACTAAGCCAAAATATAAAACGATCGAGAGCAGCAGTCAGCCCAGAGGTAATAGAAGCATATTTTGGTGAGTTAGAAGTGTCATTACAAGGAATTCCTTTATGCAATATTGTGAACTACGATGAGACCAATTTGGTGGATGATCCAGGAAGAAAAAGGATTCTAGCAAAACGGAGTGTTAAATACCCAGAGAGAATAATGAATCACACGAAAGGTTCAACCTCCATTATGATGGCTGCTGCTGCAAATGGGACTTTATTACCACCGTATGTAGTATATAAGGCACAGCATGTTTACGACACGTGGAGACAAAACGGTCCAAAAGATTGTCGTTATAATAGCACTAGTTCTGGCTGGTTCGATGGAATAACGTTTGAAGACTGGGTGAGAACCATTGCTTTCAAATATTTTGAAGATAAATCTGATACAAAAATTCTTATAGGCGATAATCTCGCCTCTCATCTTTCAATAGAAATAATAAGTGAATGTGAAAAACGTAATATTCGGTTCATTTTTTTACCGGCAAACTCTACCCACCTTACGCAGCCTTTAGACGTAGCTTTTTTCAGACCTCTGAAGAGTGCTTGGCGGAACATACTCTATAATTGGAAAAAGACCGATGGGAGAATGCAGGCTACTATACCCAAAAATATATTTCCGTCGCTTCTTAAAAAGCTTATGAAAGCAATAGAATGCAATGTACATAAAAATGTAATGGCAGGGTTCGAAAAGTGCGGCATAAGTCCCATAAATAGACATAAGGTCTTAGAAAGACTGCCAAGTGTCAATCTAGAAGCTAGAAATGAAAACTATAAGGAAGTAATTGATCAAACGGTGTTGTCCATGCTCAAAGAAATGAGGTACGGCACTGGTAGCGTCAAAAAATCAAACAAAAAAAAGAAAATCGATGTTATTCCAGGAAGAAGCGTAGAAAATATAATTTCAACAGAAGAATCCGCAGACCTTGATGAGGCAAAAGAATTAAGTGATTATGAGAGTAATACAGAAGATATTGGAGATAATAATTTAAATAGATTTAATTTAAACATGCTGGAAGAACCTGGCCCCAGCAAAGGCAAAAAAGGTAATAATAAGTTAACAAAGAAGCAAAATCATGCAGCACAAAAAGCATGTAGGAGCCTAAAGGAAAAAAGTAATCTAACATACAATAAATTTAACACAGAAGTTGAAAACCAAACTTGTAAAACTGTGGGCAAAAAAACCAACAATCCATCGCTTGTGAAAAACACTAAAATAAAGTCAGAAAGAGTGTCGCATGTAAAAAAAGCTGAAATAGAAACAGATGTTACGAAAACAGATAATGCAGAATATATAGTTAATGATTGCGCAAAAATTTACGTGCCAGAACCGATATTCAAAAAACCTTTTACTCCACCGCCAAATAATAATTATCAGTTAGATTATAATAATCTAGATATAAATGCGCTACCTGTAGTTTTTGATAACTTTTTTACTGTAAATGAAGAAGTAGAATTACCTTCATTTGCAACAATGGAGGCGGAGAAGATAGAAGCGAACAAAGAAAACATAAATGCACAAAAGAGACAAATAATAAAGGAACCTGTCTCTCCTAATAAAAAAATCAAAATATTATCGGAGGAAATTGTAACGAGTAATAAACCGAAGATAAAAATAAATAAATTACACAAAATAAATTTATCTGATAGTATTGTAAGTAAACAACCAAAGTTTTACAGAAATGAAATAGAAATATTACGTGATCTCATGGATAATAATTAATAATTACATTATGTTTTATGTTACTTGATTGAAAAGTTTTACATTTTTAAGTTTTTTTTATTGTTGATTAGTATTTTTTTGTTTATGTATATCATTATTTCTTTATTACAAGAGGCTGTTTTTATTTTAATTTTTATGATTTTTATGTAAAGTAGCGATCTCATGGATGATAATTAATAATTATATTATGTTCTGTTACTTGACAAAAGTATAACATTATTAAGATTTATTTTTATAGTTGATTAGTTTTTTGTTGTTTGTATAATTATTTTTTTATTAAGTACAAGAGGCTGTTTTTAGTTTGATAAATATCCAGATTTTTATATAAGGTAGAACTGATTTTTAGACAAAAAAGGTGATTTTGAGACTGTCATATTCGTTGTATTAAGATTATTTATTTTAATAAAGTATATGTTCATAAAATACTAGTTTTGTGTACCTTCCCTAAACCAAACATTTACATACTTTAATTTATTCTAACACTAAATCATGATCCTTCAACTCATATTCGCGCGCGGCGTAATGTGCGTTGCACACAAAACGCACGCACCAAAATGCATTAAAGAATTTTGTACTTGAGTAAATAATTATATTAATAAAATTGTGACAGCCCTAACGGTTTTTCCCTATAATGCCAATCATCGTCCCTATTAACCCCATGTTGTGTTTAAATAGGGACGACCTATAATTTTAAGATATTATTAATACTGGATGCTTTTTATAATTTACTGTAAATTTCTTAATAATATTCAGAACGCGACTCAAGTTTTAATACCAAAATCAATACTATATTTTCAGGTATAACTGGTAATAAATGTGTTCAAAGTTCAATTCTGTGCCTATTCACCCCGTTTGACGGTACAGTAATAGGATAGGGGCATGTTTACAGTAAACAGTTTAATGTTTCTGTTATATGGCTTTTGCAATAGAAAATAATATGGCTACAAACCCAGATGTTTTCTAAGAAAAAAATACGTCGGACAAGAAATTTTTGATTACGATCCGAATCTTATATATTTTCTTTCCTGGTTTGGATGGTTGAGGGACTACCCTCCGTGCCTCGACAAGCAAGTTAAGCCCTTAGTTTTTTTTTCTGTTTCGGGCGGACATATGTAGCTAGCCCCGAGGCTTTTGCTACTTCACCGGGCATAAAGGCGAGCAGAGCTCCAGCCTAGATAAATGGTTTAAACACCACAAACTTAGCAACCTGCTCAAGAGGGCGCCTTGGACCTCGGCTCAGGGCGGTCGCTGACGGGAAGATTGAGGGATTATGGGTTATAGTTTTTGAACCGTTGGTTTCGCTCGTTATAACATCAACTATAGCAACTGTTACCAGGGAACGGACAGCAGCGTTTTCCTGTGTGTTATAACATTACAATGCGGTCACCAACCCGAAAGCGCTAAGCGTGGAGATAAGGCAAAAACCTCCCTCGAAGGAGATCCATGTTCTGCAGTGGACGTTATACGTGATGATGAATATGAAACAAAAACACCACCAAGCACCAGCATGATTCAAAGCTTTAGAGATTCAGAAGCTTTTGCCTGCCAATTTCCCTTGCAAGGTTAAGGTAAGGTGTTTTTAGAAACAATATGAAATGAGAACATAATTATTACAATGTTTTACACAGTTAAATATCAATATTTTCTTTAAATGTTATAGTATTACATGGTAAGTCCGATTTTCTTATAATACATAATAAAGGGAACTTTTAAAATTACACGTAAAGTTTAGTTTAAGGGAAATCCCACATTGGGGGAGCGCGTTCCTCAAGCGTGTGAACTACTCCAACGCCGAGCTCCCGTCTCCGTCACCCGTTACGTTTACGTTTTCAGTCGAAGATGTAAATGAAATAATTTTTTTTTCATTGGTATTTCTGATTATAACTAACTATTCAGATTCACTCGGCAAAAAATAAAATCTAGATTTTAAAAGCATAATGTTGAATGTGCCAGTTCACGATAAAGGCGCATACGACGATTTTTTCTAACGTATAGTCACACATCCGACCTTATGCTTCTGAAGTCTAAAAGTAAATACTTTAAGAAACTCTCTTAAAAACGAATTATTTTTGCAGGTGTACAAAACACGCCACTACCCATCCCAAATCCCATTTAATCACCCCACGAAATATGTCAACAAAAAAAAATCTACACGACTCGCCCTTTACCCTATTGCAAGTTCGCAAGTGCAGCGCCCCATTTCTCTCTGTTTACAGGCGCCGTAGCGTCGTTCCGTAGATAAACACACAAACGTATCGATTTTATAGCAACCCCTACAGGCCAACTACCCCCGCTTCGGGGAAAAACTGGCGTTCAAAGCATTACCCGTAAACACTGGAAATTCGATGAAAGTAGTTCATATGCAATTATTAATCATTTTATTGCACAGGAAAAACTGCATTCATTTATATCTGATGGACTAAATAATAACAAACTAAATAACTTTGAAGGTGTTTTTCGTCTAGCGGTAATGTAGTTAACGAGGTCTCGGGTTAATAGTCTGACAGGCCTTTGGCCTTTTACATAAAAAAAATGGAACAGCGATCATTTAGCAGATTAGTCGCAAAAGCCAAAAAAGGCGCATTGACAAAGAAATGTGACATTTTTTTACGTTGCCATAGCAACCGACAAAATGATGTTACACTTGTCAACTAGCTACCAATTTCTATACGTCACACACAACACAGCATTTTTTGAGGTTTTGCGACTATCGCTGTCGGATTTTTACCTAATAACTGCGGTTTTTGAGAAACACTAAGTCTATTTTTCTCCACACATTCCTAAATCGTCTTCACTGTATATAAACGATGTTAAAGCACGTATTTGTTAAAATATTAAAGAACATATTCAACCATATCTACTAATACCGTTTCATCAACAGCCCGTTTACGTCCACTGCTGAACATGGGCCTCCTCTTAACAGACATTGAGATATTGCCATAATCACCACGCTTGGCAGACGGATTGGTGATCGCAGTAAGATGTAAACCTTGAGCTAACAGATGCTGCTGCTCATCCATCAGCCATATGTCCCTTAGTCGCCTTTTACGACACCCATGGGAAGACATGGGGTGGTCTATTCTAAGCCGGAGACCACACCGCTAATACCGTTTAGCCGTGGGAAATAACATTTTCAGTGTGTAAGCATTTGCTATAATACTAATCGTTATTCATTTGGCATAATTACTCGTCCTTGACGGCTCTTGAAACCAATTTTATATAATTACTGTAGCCTAAATCGATTTAGTTTTATGTAGGATGTAAACCACAGGTTGTCTTTATTGACTAAAAGGCTTTGCATATACTGGGCTGTAAATTCAAGCAAGTAGACATTTCGGGAACTGGATATTTAGGGCATATGGCGTTCAAACAACAGCAAAACAAGCGTGCGGTTGGCATCGACTTTATACCGGGAGAGTTGCTTAAATACGGTGGAGGGGAATTGCATTCGGCTATATGGGAGCTTTTTGATCTTATGTGGAAGAAAGAACCAGTCCCGTCTTCTTTCAAAGTATCGCGAATCAGGGCCCTATATAAGAGCAAAGGTGACCGTTCTGATTGCGGTTCCTATCGTGGTATTTCACTTTTAGCCACTCCTGGAAAAGTCTTTGCCAGAATTCTCCTAAACCGCCTCCTGGAACTTTCTGAGAAGATATTGCCGGAAACCCAGTTTGGCTTTCGACCTGACCGAGGGACGTATGAGGCCATATTTTCCTTGCGTCAACTACAAGAAAAGAGCAGAGAGCCAGGTCGTAATTTTTACCTCTGCTTCGTTGACCTTGAAAAGGCTTTTGACAGCGTGCCTCGTGAAGCCCTCTGGACGGTGCTTGAAAAGATAGGGTGCACGGAGAAGTTTGTGAGGCTCCTTCGACTACTACATGACGACATGGAGTGCAGTGTCGCAGTCGACGATGAACAGTCAGACTTCTTTCCCGTTACCTGTGGGGTGAAGCAGGGATGCGTTCTAGCGCCTACACTGTTTGCGTTGTACTTTGCAGTAGTGGTCAGGGAAGTTCTTCAGACTACTTCTGAAGGGGTCCGCATCCGTTTTCGCACTGATGGCAACCTTTTCAACTTAGCCAGATTCAAAGCGCGCACTAAAGTGTCCCATGCAATGATCACTGAGATCATGTATGCGGATGACTTGTGTTTTGTGATAGAGTCCCCAGAAAGCCTGCAACTTATGTCCGTTTTCGACGAGTCCTGCCGTAAATTCGGCCTAAAAATCAGCGTCAAAAAGACGGAAGTGATGTCCTTGGAGACTCAAGGTCACGAGTCGCTGGTCATCAAGCTCGGCGAGGACAAGCTAAAGCAGGTTGACAAGTTCCGATACTTAGGGAGCACTTTGACATCTAAGTGCGACCTTGACGCAGAAATTAACAGCAGGATTGGCGCTGCAGCTGCAGCATTTGGCAAGCTAGATTCCAAGGTCTTCTCGTCACGCGACTTGAAACTGGCTACGAAAATCGCGGCAGTAGTGCTGCCTAACATCTTATACTCCGCCGAATCGTGGACCGTGTATCGCCGCCACATACGCATGTTGGACAGATTCCACCTCAGATGCTTACGTAAGATCTTGAATATCCGATCGCGTGCGGAACACTTAAGTGCTGCGTAGAGCCAATGTAGGTGGCATTGAATCATACCTTATGCGGAGTCATCTATGGTGGTGCGGTCACGTGTCACGGATGGCGGAGGAGCGAGTAGCGAAGCGCATCTTCTTTTCGGAACTTGAGGAAGGCAAGCGTAAGCATGGCGGACAACTCCTCAGGTACAAAGATGTGCTGAAGCGTCACATGAAAATATGCAATATTGCATCTGATCAGTGGGAGCAGCTAGCGGCCAAGCGGCCAGAATGGAGAGCCTTAGTCAAATCGAAAGTGTCTGACTTTGAAGCTCTACGCCGCTCTGACCTTGACTTAGAACGCGATGAATTGAAAGCCCGACCACCTGCGGCGATCAATTACACATACCTAAATGGTGTACTCTCGTGTCCGCAATGTGCGAGGACCTTTACTCACAAAATAGGCTTCGTGAGTCACATGCGAGCACATGAGCGCGAAAATCGGAGCTGAAGCAGTCGCCGTGGCCGAAATCGAGATATAGAGCAAAAGTTGTTGATTATGATGTTAGTAACGTAGTCCTGAGAGGTTACCGGTGTTTTACAAATAACCCTGTATATATGAATATGAAAAAAAATAAACGATCAAATACCGAAAACCAATACCAGTAGTATTTATTCGAATAGGAGTAAATATCACTGGTATTCGTTATTCTATGCTTTAAGATAATTATCCTTTTTTCATGGTGAAATGGATTACGCATCCTCTCTCGGCGGGGTATGCGGGACTCCTTACTCCATTGCAATGGTATACTATTCCAACCGTTATTTTTTTTTCGGACTCACATAATAATATGTAGTTAGGCCTCGAGGCGTTTGCTACTTCACTGGGCATAAAGGCGAGCAGAGCTCCAGCCTAGATAAATGGTTTAAACACTACAAATTAAGCAATCTGCGCAAGAGGGCGGCCCTGTGGGACTCAGACCTCGGCTCAGGGCGGTCGCTACTAGTCATACCACAGGAGTGAGTTTACCGGCTAAAACCCCCGGGCGCTCCACCGAATCTCGAGTGAACTCACGTGGGAAGGCTACAAAAAACCCCTCTTATAAACACATTTTTATTCCATTCCGCTTAGTAAGTTTTAGCTTTAAAAATAAGCAATTATATTTATGTAAGTATGACTAGTAGCTTTTTAGCAAAACAAATCAAATGGTGTTGTTTGTCGCAGACTCGACGGTAAAAATCAATATCCAGCTTGTTTACAGTGGGCGAGGAACCACCGACGCACATGGCTACAATTTCAACAACATTACAAGACTAATTGCAATCAAGTCTTATGGACTTATTCCTTAGGAATAAGCCTAAATAACATAATATACAAATTTTAATAAGGCACTTCCATAATACATGCCTTTCATAGATAGTATCATATTATAGTATAGGTCAATAAAAAAAACGCTGAAATAATATACTATACTGTTATGTACTGATATGAATTTAAATTTAAATTAAAATTAAAATGAAAAGGCGCTGGTCTTGGTAATATTGTGATGATGTGTATATTTTGATAGGAAAAAAAACTGACATTACAAATCATATAAAAAAAGACAAATAGAAAAGTAAAAATGTTCCGAAAAAGAGGTTCGATTAGTAATATATACTATACCTACTTTAATTGTATTTACATAATCCTACTAACATTATAAACGCGAAAGTTTGTAAGTATGAATGGATTGATGTTTGTTACTCTTTCACGTAAAAACTACTGAATGGATTTGGCTGAAACTTTGCACGGGTATAGTTAGCTCGATTAACATATAGGATATCAAAATCGCGCTCCGACCCACTGGAACAGAGTTACGCGGTAAAACCGCGAGTCGCAGCTAGTATAAAATATGATCAAAACATATGTGATTGTAACCGCATCCCTCCGGGATTTCAAGTTACGCGGACTCCACCTCGCGCTATTATTATTATATTTTTTTAATATTACAATACGATTTAGAATTTTGAAATTTCTGTGATCACCGGTGATGATGATTGTGATGAATCACAATTCACGACAATCACATTATTCTCATATTTTGGAAGCACGTTATACAAAAAGGACGGCCTAAAAAAAAGTGTAAATTCCAAAGCGCATTTCGTATGTAATTAATCCTCCTACAAAAAGACTATGAGCATTATAAAGTACCTAGATAAAAAAGTTCTCGAAATGAGCATCCAGCCGGCTCCAGTATTTCTTTTACCTAAATCTAAGTAAAGTTGTTACTGGATCTACAAAATAATACATTGCGTACTTCTTTATTAGTCGTCAGCCGCGTAGCCTTTACGAAAATGCTAATTGGCTTCTGGTAATGATAAGCAGCTTATGGAAGCTGGCAATAATACCCTTTCTAACCCGCTTATACTCTTCACTTGTAACTAATTGACCCCCGACGTCTTTACATAGGGGTAATATAGGCATATGTGTGTGGTATGACGTGTCTGAGGAATGAATAAACGAATTTTAAGGCACTTCAGTTATGAACCGAAAAAATTGATGTAAAATGGTTTATATCTGTTAAATTTAATAGATTATTTATTTATTTTTCGGAAGAAATAGGAATTCACTCAGTAGTACACTGAGGAATTTGATTACAATGCTAACAGTATATAAATTAGACGAGAGGTATTGACAAGACCTTTTCTGAGATTTTGATCGAATGGTGGCTAAAAAACGGTCTAATTTGATAGTAAAGCCATGATCAGTATATCTCTAAAGTATATTATATCTATAGTATATATCTAAAGTGCGAACATTTCCCCTAAATGGAAGTCACTTTAATTTGGGAATGTTCTTAAATATGATAAAAAAAACGTATCAGCTACTAATTCTGGCCCATAACAACAACAAAATTAGCCTAATCAGCACATCTACAATTTTTTTTAAAAAGATTACTTGCTGAGTTTTTAAATCTACTAGTATACTTGTTAACCCCTCGTGCTAAGCTAATATGCTAGTGTCACGAGTGGGTTCACGTAATGAAATGTGTGGGGTACGAACCGGCGACCTCAAGATCACAAGTCCGACGCCCTAGCCCCATTGGGCTACGGCCGCTTAATAATTTTCAATTTTATAGCAATCATAGGTACATATAAAACTTCACTACATTTCAAGAAATTAAACGTATGAGTGTGCTTAATGGCTTTATTATGGCGATAATTATTATATGAAGGTACTGCTGAGTTAGTTATGGGGTCAGTTAGAGGGGTGACTAAATAAATATGTAAATGTTAACTACGTACACAAATGACACCGGGCATAAAAGCGAAAAGGGCTCTAGCTTTATTCATTCATCTATATATTAAAACGTTAAGCAAAAACGTTAATACCCCTTTTTTTAAAACATTGCGTTTACGGAGAAGTATGAAATTTCACACACGTATCGTTTATTTTACTTATTTTTTTATTTTTGGATGTATTTCGACCACTAGGCGAACATTAGGTAGTTTAACAACAAACTAAGCAACCTGCGCGCAAGAGGGTCCCCTGTGGTGCTTAGATCTCGAATCAAGGCGGTCGCTACCTGGAGAATTGAGAACGACGACTTTTAGATTATTATATGAGTTTGATGCAATTGTTATAATAATAATAATAATCATTTATTTGCAGGAATATACAAGTTTTAAAATACATTTGCAGGTGGTTTAGCGTACATAGTGACATATATTCCGCCTGCTAGATAAGGCATGCAAATTTAGGTAGACTAGAAGTAAAATATTAAGTTATATAGTCCTTTCCCCAACAGAAATACTCTTTGAGTGTGTAAAATGTTTTTTTCAATGGCCATTTCTTCAATTGTTTTTGGAACTTAAAGTAAGGTTGATTGATTTAATATTCTTGAGCAAAGCAATTGATAAAACAATTGTCTGGATTAATAGTATTACGACAATTTACATCAGCTCCTTTGTGAAACAAACTATTATGCTGTTTTACAAATTTACATGTTTCAAAAATATATACATACACGTCAAAGTTAGAACATTAAGCCTTTTAAATTATGGTTTGCATGATATCCATGGGGCAACTCCACACATCGCTCTAATAAATTTTTTTGTGTGCAATGAATGCTCTATTAATGTTTGTTGAATTTCCCCATAAAACTAGCCCATAACGTAGATGAATAATACATATCCGTGATATGGCTGTTCTAGTGTTCGGGTAAAGCCTTAACTTGCAATAAACCTTCCTATGGTTTATTACAGGTTATGGGTCGGGTGGTCCTACTACGATTACACAAGCACCCGTATCCCATTCATAATTTTTTTTTATTTTTTTTTTATTTATAATCACAAGTTACAAAAAAATACAATGGTATTATACATAATATCATCTTCCCGCCAAACTGTTACGTTTAATGGCGGGATACGCGCTCATTACTTTGTACATCAACTTACTACTAATTTAAATATTATAATATTTTATGTTAATATAAGGTTTATATATTTTTTTATATGAAGGTATGTTTTTTTTTTTTTTTTGCTACATCATTTTTTTGTAAATATTATGAGCTAACACCGGGGAGCGGACGACGATAGAGGTTCAAGGTGACCGTGCGTGCCCACTCCCGCTAAGACAAGAGGTACTGGGCACGCACCGTCACCGACACATGTTCTATATTAAATATAGCTATGTTACTCCTGAATAACAAAGTTTTCTAATGCTGAAACAATTTTTGAAATCGGTATTGTAGTTTCAGAGCCTATTCAATGCTAACAAACGATCCAATTTTTAGGGTTCCGTAGCCAAATGGCAAAAAACGGAACCCTTATAGATTCGTCATGTCTGTCTGTCTGTCTGTCTGTCTGTCTGTCTGTCTGTCCGTCCGTATGTCACAGCCACTTTTTTTAGGAATTATAAGAACTATAATGTTGAAACTTGGTAAGTAGATGTATTTTGTAAACCGCATTAAGATTTTCACACAAAAATAGAAAAAAAACAATAAATTTTGGGGTACCCCATACATAGAACTGAAACTCAAAATTTTTTTTTTCATCGAACCCATACGTGTGATGTATCTATGAATAGGTCTTCAAAAATGATGTTGAGGTTTCTAATGTCATTTTTTTCTAAACTGAATAGTTTGCGCGAGAGACACTTCCAAAGTGGTAAAATGTGTGTCCCCCCCCCTGTAACTTCTAAAATAAGAGAATGATAAATCTAAAAAAAATATATGATGTACATTACCATGTAAACTTCCACCGAAAATTGGTTTGAACGAGATCTTGTAAGTAGTTTTTTTTTTAATACGTCAAAAATCGTAAACCGCAATTTAGCTTTCATTCAATCAACTCGAATATAAAAATATAAAATAACATTTCATTTCATAAACATACGCTTTTTTATTTATTCTTGATATCAAAAATAGGTACGCACTTGTAACTGAAACGGAACCCTTCGTGCGCGAGTCCGACTCGCACTTGGCCGGTTTTGCTCTTTTATAACATTAGTATAGGTACGTACGGAGTTTACGAATTCCTTCGCCATCTTTTATATTGCGGAGATTCAGCGCATGAAGCCGTATAGGTGCACAAAAGATATGTCTGCAGCATCGCAAACGTCCGGAAGTTGCTTTCTTAGCAAAGTCCGGTCAATATCGATTGTGAGAGATTTCACAGACTTTAGATTGCACTGTTATATTATACATCGTATGGTAATAATAATCATGTTAGACCCTATGTGGAAATCCCAATTATTTGGTATTTCATAATTATATATAGACTACTGGTGAAATGGTGTTTTTTTTTTAATTGGCCCTATATTTCCGGTATTTATTCAATGCTAACAATCAAATCCTTTCTCTTTCTCCTTTCTTGAGATCGAGAATAATAATTTGTATTAGCTTCATATATCCTTGTTTTACACTTGTCCGAAACAGACAAAACATTAGAACTTTGCTTTCATATTTAAGGTTTGCTTCATGGTTTGAAATATACTGCTCTGGGTCCGGAGTCTACTATCGTAATAGCGTGTCCATGAACTGTCAATAACAGTTCAATGGTCGGTTTTTTTCGCATTTGGTAATCTACTAATACTAATGAGACCATAATGGTGTCACTATGACGCTACGATGACATTAGCGTAGTTGAATATTATAACAATTAATGATACATTTATAAGTATTGAAATCGCCTAAATAAAATTACAATCTCCCTAACCATCTCCCTGCTACTTCTGTTGACGGCCTTTTTCTGCGGTAGCAAAACCGACTGCCATTCCGGCGCCGACACCATAGTGAGCAGAAAAATAGCAGACTCTACCCCCTGCTATTTTTTTAATTATTGTACCACCGTAGCGCCATCTTGATATAATTATGCCAAAAACGGTAATCTACTAATCTCACTATGGTGTCGGCGCTGGAATGGCAGTCGGTGTTGCTACCGCAGAAAAAGGCCGTCAACAGAAGTAGCAGGGAGATGGTTAGGGAGATTGTAATGTTTATATAGGCGGTTTCAAAACTTATAAATGTATCATTTGTTATTATATTCACCTTCGCTAATGTCAGCGTAGCGTCATTGTGACACCATTATGACGACATTTGGATTAGTAGATTACCAAATGGGAAAATAACCAACCATTGAACTGTCATTGACAGTTCATGGACACGCCATTACGATAGTAGACTTGGGGCCCTGTTCTCTTACGTTATAGCGAAGCCTTTAAGCTCAAGACATGAACTATCAAAGAAAAAACGTGTTATCCAACACAACATCGATAATTAATCTATACTAATATTATAAAGCTGAAGAATTTGTTTGTTTCCTTGAATGCACTAATCTCAGAAACTACTGGTGAGATTTGAAACATTCTTTCTATGTTAGATAGATTACGGCCATATATCGTATATATATATCGTCACGCTATGACCAATAAGATTCCACGGGGATCAAGGCGCGGGCACAAGTTATTCTAAGCATAAGCGCCTTAAAACGAAAATAAACCAGACGGATTAAATATAGAAACATCCTTAAATATAACAACACTTTGAGCGTAGCCTTCAAAAGTTTTGATATCGACCGATTGCTTACGTTCCACAATTATTTACGGGATGTAAACAAAACAGCCAACTTAACACAATTCCGTACGCCAACATCGCCCACTATCGTCGCCAACAAGTTGCCAAAAGTTAATAATAAGTACCAGCTGCTGAAACTGAAGGAGTTCGCAGTCGAAACACGTCGACAACCAACAGGTCAAGGGACCCTCAGAACTTGAAAGCAACTCTGCGGAGAACTCATAGAGTTGGTATTCGAATGGTATGCAAACAGACGAAATATCGATCGCTGGTTTTCCGGCAAAGGCGTCCTTCACCCCATGCCCTTTCAGTATAAACCGACTGATTTACAGAACAGTCTTGAAAGTAGGGAAATGAGACGATTCCGGAACTATGTTCTGGGGTGGGTAGTTCAATATTTTTTTGGGCTTTCGAATGATTGTCTGGCGAAAATAGATGAGAATAGGTTGTTTGGGTCAGACAGCCTGTTAGCGCTGTCGCCTTGTTTATTGATTGGCAGTCGGCTAGTTGTTGCGAAGCTATTTGGGTCAAGGCGGCTGTACAAAACAAAATATTTTTTGACAACTGTCTATACTCATAGATAAGAAATACGCTGCTCATATGTAATCTTCTCCCCAATCTTATGAAAACTTCGTCGACGGTATTTTCTGATGTAATTTTCCCCGAGTGTTCTTATAAATAAGGAACATCTCGGCATATGATACACGTGGCTCGATTTGTGTTGACATTAACCTTACATGTTTTTGTACGGCCAACGTAATCTTACTTTCTTTATTTTTATCTCAATAAACAAAGACGTTGTCCTTTTATATTTCAGTTGACAAACATCTTTGTAGATTCTGAACAATATGACACAATATATCTAGAAATACACAAGTTTTACACGTGTTATTGTGCAGTATTATGCCATATAAGTGTAAAGTGCTTAACAAACTAAGGGCCTAAGGCCTAAGCACACCACGTTTTTTTAACGCGCCGTCGACGCGCGTTTTAGAAACGAAGTACTGACTTGCGTGCGTATCGCGCCTGTATGGGTACAAAAGTCAGTACTTTGTTTCTTAAACTCGCGTCGACGGCGCAATAAAAAAACGTGGTATGCTTAGGCCCTTAGTGTTCATTTTGATCGAATTATATACGTAGGGATTTATGACATCTTGACTTTACTTAGTCGTCTTCAGCCATAACGATGGCTAGTATCCACATGTACTCAAACAACCTTATATATATCAAAATTACAAACCACCACTGGAGGGATTTAATAATTTCACATACATAGAAGTCTACGTAAAATTAAATCGATCCAGCTTTATTGCTTTATGCAGAAGCAATAGATATTCAAGTTATTCGGAATATTTGCTTATTAAAATGAGCGTAGGACGATAAGCATCTTAAGTGTGCCATATTTTACTTTAATATACTAAACAGTTGTAGCAATTAACTGTAATAGAGGGTAGTTTAATTTACAGCATTGTCGTAGTATGTATATTGTGAAGGGTGTTATTTAAGCAATCATCAATTTAATTTGTTTCGCATCCCCTAAATAATAAGGTGTATCCGCAAAATAGTAGATTTGTCATCAAACCGTTATCGCCAAACAATTAAAAATCTATTTTACAATAAATCATCTAAAATCATCGGGATATATTATCAAGTACCAAATTTATTTTTTTGTATTTAATATAATAGGTGTGTTCTGATAACTGCATAGTCAAACTAATTAAAGGAGATCATCAAAAAATTACGTATAATGACACATGCAAATTCTTAAAGCTCCAGAAAAATGTAGGGTTGTCATCTACATCGTCTCAGTCAAACAACAAAAAGTAGTAAATGATCACCAAAAGTACCTAAATGTTTTACTAATTTACTATTCGGTTCTGGCACTCGCCGGCCGCTGCCGCGGCACCGCTCGCTTCGCTCGCTCGGCTCGTGCGTTGTATGGCCGCAGCTCTAACCTAACCTAACCGATTGTCATTTTTCATTGATTTTATTAAGGTAGAAATAGCGCAATAATTTGCTCGCTAAGATTTGGTGATCATTAACTACATTTGGTGTTCGAATACAATTTGAAGTGCAGTCGTGACTAAAATAGCTAGTACTATTATAATTTTAGACTTTATTTTTCTGGTGTCAAGTATATATTTTTGGTGGTCATTATATTTTATCCCTTAATTAAGTGCACTCACAACACGGAAATGGAATCGACACGAATGAAGTAAACAAAACACAAACATGCATCTCCCTACTCCCGCGTCATACGACCCATAATTGATGCCTGATTGGTCAATTTTCATAGCGCGCCATTTTGGCTCCGCCCATTTGATGATTTTTTCTCTCAATTTATAAACTCATCTATTTAATTGGTAACAAATAGTCATATTTTACTAAAAGAATTAAATAAAATGTAACTACTGTACTGGTGACAAATTAACAAATAAAAAGAAGTCGCAATCTGCGGTTCATAATCGATTTATTTGATGACAGATCTACCATTCTGAGGACAAAACTATTTTATTTGAATTGAACCTAATAATTTAACAACAAATATTATATTCACTTGATGAACTACAATTATATTGGTAATCCATCTCTTATTTAAGTTGACTATGGACATTAAATAGATAATTCATACCTGAGGTCACTTTTTATTAATATGAGGATAAAAATATTTCGTGGCGATAGATCAATTAATTAGGTGAAACCAGTCGATGACAGATGTAAACTTTGATGACAAGAAATATAGTCCCCTATTGTGAATAGAAGATATTTAAGCTGCATGATTAAATTCTGTCTTCGAAAGTAAATATTTATTGATACCAATCGATACTTATTATATTAAAATATATAAGATTTGTATTTTATTTGCGCATTTGTTCGTAACTGTCTAGTCTGTAAAAAAATAAAAATAATAATATGCAAACAGACAAAACGATTTCCACGAAGTAGGTACGGAAAATCTGAAAAAAAAAATCTTTGAGACGCACCGAATAAAAACTGCTACATTCAATTTCCTTGGTAGGTTTACTTTATGAGTTAGGTTGCAAAGAACCAACCACTGAATATGTATTATAATTTTCAAAGGCATTCCTAGTTTTTAGTACTACAAAGGTACTAAAAATCTAGACATGAACGGAGCTGAATAAGTAACAGATTCAAATAAATACATTACAAAGATCTTCCTAGATAGCTTCGACAAACTAGTGTTTTGGCTAAACAGAATCAGTATAATTATGAAGTGTAAATATTTAACTATGGACACTTATTGCTAGTTACATAGCAATACCTGGGTATTGAAACTACGCACAATTGTTTAGGGAGTATTATCAAAATTTGTTAACATCATAGTTTAATATTCAATAAACATAATATGTAAGACTGATATTCTTACAAATTATGTTAATTGAAGTTTAATACTAATATTAACAGCTGTATGAAAAACATCAAGGACACAATTGGGGAGCAAACACCATAGACTAAATATAAACCGTAATGTTTTTTACAAAACCGACATAGATATCGACCAAATCATCAAAATGTTACTTATTAAGGTGAAGTTAAGTAATTTTAAGTTGCTATAACAGATTAAGGTCGCTTAAGGTTCAACAATAATTGAATTAGATTCTATGTTCAACATAACTGGCGCAACCACCCTATCTAAAAATATTTCCTGACAATTCTGATGTACACGCCTGATATTATACATATATATGATGTATAGCACATTTAATATTTACGGAACAATAACCACGGCTTCATAACAATAAAATTGTACCTTTTACTTGTTTAATCAAACGTTTAAAAATGTGTTTACCAACATTAATGAATTTCTGTAAACACTACTACTGTGCTGCGCGGTATCATTTGCCTTTTATTTTACCTAATTTAAATAATGTAACCCAATGGGTAGGGCGTCGGACTTGCGTTCATGTGGTCGCCGGTACTATGCCCACTCATTGCACTACCGACGTTAACGCACCCGTAACAAAAGCATGTTAGCTTAACACGTAGGGTTAACAAGAATACTAGTAGAGTGCAAAATGTTTGCTTGTACTTAATCTTCAAATAATTGAATCTCACTTAAAAACTCTTTTACGCTCTTATATCAAAATTAATAAAAAGTACTCGAACGTATTTAACACAAACAGGTCCCCATCAGAGCGTGATAATAAGGGCACCAGTAGGGTTAGACACTCGGTGAGGGGTTGCAACTCATACACACGTCGCCTATATATAATTCACCCTCAATGGAATGGACTGGCCTTACAACGTAAATGTCAGTAAACTGTATCAGTGAGTAGAATATCACATTAGTTACATAGGGGTAGAAAGAGACCATGCGAGGTACTTCCCTCGATAATGTCTATTTAACTTACATGACTTGCTATATTCTACGTATTTTTTTAGTTTTCTTACCGATTTTCGTACTGGGCGATTGTTGAAAATCCTTTCTCATCTGATGCCAACGTCATCTATCTATATCTTGTCTATTGTATGTGTGTATGTTTGTAATGAATAAACTCAAAAACTACTGTGCCGTTCTCAAAAATTCTTTCACCATTGGAAAGCTACAATCACCCTGAGTGTCAAAGGCTATATTTAATTATGAAGTTTCCACGGGGACGGGAGTTACGCGGGTGAAACCGCGCTCGGAAAGCTTAGTTAGTAGAGAATACACACTAAAAGTATCAGATCAGTTTCAGGTTCAATCAGGCTTAAATTGCTACATCGAGCGAAATTGGCAAATAGAGCTCCAGGCTTAATAAATGGTTTCTAAACTACAAACTAAGCAACCTACGCAAGAGGACGTCCCCCGTGGGACTTAGACCTCGGCTCCGGGCGTTGGCTGACAATGGACATTGAGTAATCATGACTTAGATTTTTGCAACTGTCGCTCAACTTTACGATCATAATTGGTCGTTGACTTCATGTTAACTACATCGCGTCAACGCTGAAAGCATGATGATAAAACACTCAAGGTCTTGATTTTTAGGCTATTTTTGCAACTCAGTTTTAATAAAATATATGCGAACACCATACCATCTAAATCCCAGTCCCGACGAATAAGCTGTCTCTACATACCTGTAACAAAAATACAACACATATAAGAAAATATACACAAATATAAGGGAATAAACATATTTGACTAAGGGCCGATTTTTCAATCGTCAGATAAAGGTTATCTGAGGAGTAAATTTAAAATTTGACAGATTTCGTATGGATATTATGTCAAAATTCAAATTTATTCCACTGATAATTTTTATCTGAGGATTGAAAAATCGGCCCTAAATCCTCTTATAAAATACTACTAAGTTGGTATCGAAACAACAACTCTTGGATTAAATATAGATTTAGATGGATCTTACGTCTAAATAATATAAGGGAAAGTCGTTGTATTGCAAATAACTATACTAAAATATATAAAGCTGAAAAGTTTGTCTCAGGGACTACTGGGCGGATTTAAAATAAACTTTGTGTTAGATAGAATATTCATCGAGGAAGGCTATACTTTAATGAAGGCCTCAAAATCAAAAATCAAATCAAAAGACCTCACGCGAATCCGCGCTCAAGAAGCTATCTATACTAATACTATAAAGACGAAAGATTTTATTGTTTGTATTGAATAGGCTCCGAAACTACTGGACCGCCTAGTTTTTTTTTACCGTTGTATATCTACATTATCCCCGGATGTCACAGGCAGTTCCTACGGGAACGGGAGTTACGCTCGTGAAACCGCGCGCGGAAAGCTAGTAGACAATAAATTGGATGGTACACTCATATAATAATTGGAGAAATTTATATAAAAAAACTAGGGGACCAATTTAAAACAATATAATAATTAAGTTAAATAAAAAACTAGTGAACCAATTTAAAACAATAAACCATTACAAATCTTCGTAATGGTAAATGGTGAATGTAGCTTAAGATGCTTCTGGATAACATTATCCAGGAGCATCTTGAGCTACATTTTATAATAAAGTTCCTATGGGAACATGAGCTGGAAGATGCGAGCAAAAATGAGCAGCGTAAATAAAAGCACATAATAAATACCTATTAAAGAATACCTATCAATATTCTTTACAATCTACATTAACCCATCTACCTCCAAGTATATCTATCTATTCTTACTATACACTACAAAAGCTAAACGAAATTTCACGTGGCATGGTAACAGGGTTGAGGGGTAATGACGTCACCGGTCGACAACCTCAAGGTCACAGCCCCCACCCTAGACTCAGTACGCTAATTCCGAGAGCTGGATTTTTATAGGGGTACGTACTGTTTGAAGTACCCGACTATATATTCCGCTATTGGCTATAAAGACCTTCATTTATTTTAGTTATAAAAATAAATATATATAGGTAACCCTTAATCAATGAATATATTTTTTTTTTTTAATTATTGCAGATAAGCATAAATGAACAATCCATATTTCCCTTCTAATATTATAAATGCTAAAGTTACTCTTGACATTCTGTTTGTTTAAGGTTTCACGCTTAAAACACTTGTAGACTTTGGCTAAATTATAAAAAGATAGTATTGATTGTTACCGCAGAAAACTATAACACTTTTTTTGACGGATGGACGCACTTGATATTGTCTTTAGCCACGAGGCTTTTGCTAGTTCACCGGGCAAGGCGGGGAAGGCGAGCAGAGCTCCAGCATTAATAAATGGTTTGAAAACTACAAACTAAGCAACATGTGCAAGAGGGCGTGTCCTGTGGGACTTGGGCCTCGGCTCAGGGCGATCGATGGCGGGGAGATTGAGGGATGATGGCTTTTAGTTGTTTAGGCGAGTTTTGTGCAACTGTCGTTCTACTTTACAGTTCGCGGGCCTCTCGGACGAGGGCATCGAAAGGTTCTTTGCAAAACTGTTCCACGCGGACAACGTCGCCGTCGCGTCGCTCAATACTTAGTTGAAAATACGACTAGACTAGACGTAAAATAAAGTAACTACTTTGTATGCACTAGTGGTTCAGTAACAGCAGAGATTGTGAGTTCAAAACTGACTCTGGACGAAACTGACTGTAGTTTTTTTTTTTTAAGTCTCAAACGTACCTACCGTAACCTCTGATCCATTAAAGCAGTGTTCCATAATTCACACGATACGGAAAGACTGGGCGTGCGGGTTTCTCGATCGTGTGCCAAATGTTGACGACAGCGGGAGTAGCGGATGACGGCGTCGTCGGACTCTCTCACCGTTCACATTCTCCAGGAACGCGCAAGCCTAAAGTAGGATCAGCCTGACAGCGGTGGAAAATTAGGGAATAGATGCTCTTAGCAACCATGTTGCAGCTCTTAATAGATCTTACATATCGTATAAGCCACAAGACTTAAGGACTTCCACGTCGCGTCCTTATACGAGGCGTTTGCAATAAAATATTCTTCTCTGACCCCACAAATCATAACTTCCATTGAATAAATAATTTACATACCTCTAATGTAAATATGGCGAACAAACTGTCCCTGAACCTCACGCACTTGAAACGTTACGTACTAAATAAAAATGTAGAACACGCAAATTTCTGTATTCAGAATTCAGTTTTACGGTTTACGACATGCTTCAGCCAAGTCCGAGAGCCGTAAGAATTTAAGAAATGATACACAAAACTTTTATGTGCAAGCTTATTTTTATACCAAAGTAATTCAGTCTTAAACGGTTATATTTGAGTACTAACTTTTGCTTACATTTTGGTTCTCCGTATTATTCAATCCCCTCTATACTTTGTAGGCTAACCATATCTAACGTAAGATTCCTTCGAACCTGTAAACGACGCGACAGCCCGATCGCCGAGATCCCGACCACGTCACCAGCGGGTAACGGGGTCGGATCAGCGCTTACCGTAGTCCGTCGTATGGGACAAACGCTTACGTTTGGGTCAGCCTTTGGAGCACCAAACTATATTTATTTCCAAACTTTCTTGTTTCTGACAACCCAGTTCCTGAAAGGATTATCAACGTTGATATTAAGGGTCGAGGGGCTTAACTAATCAGCCGTCAAAACGTAATTAACTAATTTAGTTTGATTATTGTTTTATTTATTCTATTATTAATAATTTTGTACTGAATCAAATTAAAAACTTCATTTTGAATAAATGTGGTGGTAATTTTACTTTATGTTTCAGAAACTTAAAAAAAAAGCCAGATGCAAATCTATCGACCAGAGAAGAACGGCTCCGATCGGTCCTCGACAGACTCGGTGAGAGAAATATGAACTGTAATACCCGACTACACTTTTCAATTTCCTTTGCCGCATTGTAAAATGCCCTCTGATTCACTGACATAGCTACTGCTACAGCTACATAGCAGTGCAGCAATCCTCTTATAGCCTTTAAAAAAATTGTAATAAGAAACCTAACCAGTTTAGGGGTACCAGTTTTCCTTTTTGCCACAAAGCCCTTGATCACCTCGTTACGCCACTGCTCCGATGAGCTGATGCCATGCGGTATAACTTTAGGATGTAGGTACGTTGTAAGTTTAATAATTTGTAAGTCAGTCAGTCAACAACGAGTGGCTCTAAAAGCTAGTTCGATTTGACCACTTTCCTTAACACTTTCCAAACTTTAAAGCCTTAGGGCCATACTGATATTTTCAGTATGCTTCAAGGGCCAAAACAGATTAAATTTTTCTGCCCGTATAGTCGTTTTTCTAGCAATAGTAACAACAATAAGACATTGGCTGTCGTGGGCCAGTTTGACGACACAAGTGGGTCGGATTTGGCCCGCGGGCCGTAGTTTGGAAACCCCTGGTTTAGACTATATATACTTTTTTTTTGTGCTACGAAATGTTAGTCCGTAGCAGTCTTCGCTTAGTACCATCACAATATACATATTGAGCGTACAAATTGAATCTCGTTTGTTCACACGCCTGCTGCATTGAATTTTATATTCTTTTCTTATTTAAAAACAGTTGATATTTGCTAATACGAGTATAAAGTTAGCGGCGCCGCGGCGTAGTAGGCGAGATGTTTCTGGATTTCAGACGTGTAAAACGAAAACAATATTTTAATTGAATATATAAAAAATAAAAGCCGTTAGATATGTTTGTAAAATAGAACTAACTTCCCACACGCGGATTCACCCGCATATCCCTCTTCCCGTAGGAACTTCATAATTAACTAAGTATAGCCTTATAGCCTTCCTCGATAATTGGGCTATCTGACACTGAAATATTTTAATATAAAAACATATAAATAAATCTTAGAATTTATACAAACATTTCATGTCCGGCGTGGGGATCGAACCCACTACCTCCGAGATTTAAAGCGAGCCAAATACCGTTACGCTACGGAGATTGTATGTAGAGATACTACATATATATTTTTATTATACTACTGATTATAAGGGTAAACTGACCAACTTCCCGTAAATTTTGAATAATATAGTTTACTAGCTGCGCCCCGCGGTTTTACCCGCGTTACTCTACTCCAGTGGGTCGGAGCGTGAATTTTTGTAGCCTACATGTTAATCGAGCTGATTTACTATCCCCGTGCAAAGTTTCAGCCAAATCCATTCAGTATTTTTTACGTGAAAGAGTAACAAACTTCCATCCATCCATCCGCACTTACTAATTTCGCGTTTACAATAATAGTAGGAAGACCGGATTCGACACTATTCGAGCCATGGAAAATGCTAAATCATGTCAAAATGTATTATTACCTTACTAAGGTTCTATTGGAAACGTCTAAATCTGTTTAATTAAGTATGCGCTTAACATTGCCGTAAAATGTAAAAAAGCAAAAACAATAGCTTTTATATTTAACGATGGGAAACAAAAATAAATCGCATGGGAATCAGGAATGTAGGGCAGACCGGGTAGTAATTAAACACCTTGAAGTTTAAAAAACTTGTATGACTTTTCAAGTAGTTTGACTGCTCTACTATCTCAGTGGTGACGATAATTGCTTTTGAGACCCGGTGTTGTTGGTTTGATATCCACATGAAACAAAATATTATGTGAATCACGGTTAATTGATATATATTTTCAACGAATTAAAGTGGTATCATCTATATCATGTTCGACGCATATTCTACGGCTGACCCCACATTAGGCGCGTGCGTTCCTCGAGCGTCTGAACAACGAAGGTAACTATTCAGCTTTATTTAGTATTAATTGGTCACCAAGTCGTCCACAAGTAATGCAAGTTAATTTCTTTTAGCGATTCTTCTAGTTGGTACAGTCAACAATAATTGTTGTGATGAATTTGTAATTTTTTATTGATTTTATAAATAAAAACATTCGACTCCAATATTTTTTAATAATCTAACTGACGCATGACGGGCTAATTATATATATTTTTTAGTCTTCATTTAGAGATGGGCCGACTATAGTATTTGCCGACTAACCGACTAGCCGACTAATCGGTTTTAAAAATGCCGTTTAGTCGGCCGACTAATCGGCAATGCCGATCACTCTAATACCTACTTGTCGGAGGTGTTGGGCTTTTTCGTCATCACTCGGCAATGTCATCGCGCGGCCGCTGAGCACGTTGTGACGCGTTTGTTTACATTTATATTAAGGAAACAGTTTGGGCGAAGATGATGACAGCGATTTATGTAACGACGATAGAAATACCGAAAATACCGGCAGCTCCGAAATTACAGTTCATAGCAACTTTTGGGGGGTTTACCAAGAAATGGTAGCGCGAAAAGTGCACAATATTGACGACGAGAAATCTAGTTCGGCTCACGAACTTCACTCTTACTGCGCATGGCCTGTCATAAAACGCAATGAAGACCCATTTAAGTGGTGGCACAAGAACAGTTCCAGATATCCTGAAATGTCTCGTATTGCCAACGTATACCTTTGTTGCCAGCATTGTTTATAGCGAAAGTCTCTTCTCTGAAGCTGGCAACATCTATGATGAATCACAACTTGCCTCTTATTAAAAATAAAAATGTTTAAGGACTTTTTAACACTAACCATGAAGATGTTAATAAAAAGATAAGTACTTACCATTGCCATGTTATTTGGTTATGTATGTGCCCTATTTTGGTTATTAATAATGTTAAGGTAGTTTAATTACTGACTGATTAATACGTTCTATGTTACCTTATTTATTTTTAAATATGATTCAAGATTATATTAAAGGACTTTTTTATTACTAAACATCTGACTTAATGCATACTTACTTATACTTATCATTGCCATGTTATTTGGTTATGTATGTGCTATATTTCGTTGATTAATGATGTTAAGTTAGCTTAATTACTGACTGATTAATACATTTATATGTTGTAAAGACTGTAACTTTAGAAAACTACTCTACGTAATGTTTAGAAATTATAAAACAAGTACAAATTATTTGTTTTATTTCATTTGTTATGCGCCGATCATAATCGGCATATTTTGCCGAATAGTCGCCGACTAGTCACCGACTACAAACGATGCCGAATAGTCAGCGGCTAGTCGGCCCATCTCTAGTCTTCATGCCTATCTATAGCCGGTCTTCGTACTGACATGATACAGCAGGTGATTTACACCTTTTGTATCATGTCAATTCCAACGCATCATCTTCGTCATTTTTATTTTTTTTTGTTTTTGGAACTAAAAATACGCCTTGTTCAATATTTTTGGTAACCTAAATGACGGACTAATTCATTTTTTTCATTATGGGCATTTACTTTATGGGGACAACCTCCGTAGCGTAGCGGTATTTGGTTCGATCCCCACACCGGACAAAAAATCTTTGTGTAAATTCTAAGATTCATTTCTGGGTCTGCATGGTTGAGGGTCTACCCTCCGTGCCCCGGAAAGCTCGTAAAGCCGTTGGTCCCGATTGTAATAACATCATCTATAACAATCATACGTTGTACCGGCTGATGATGATGATGATGATTCTTTATGGGTGCAAAGTTCGCTGCTAGTTGTACAAATACATATAACAGTGATCTCATCTCATAGACATATTCATTTTCATTTCACAAATGTGTAAACCTATCTCCTTGGTCGACTGTACTGTGTGACTGTTCCACCACATCCTACTCAGAACACATACAAAGATGCAAGGCTTACAAATTAATTAATACTTCGTTGAGCAAAATATTCAACATTCCTAGGACCTCGTTAATTAATTTCAGAGAGGGAATCGAGATTGTGAGGATAGCATTTCGAGGCAACGGGCTGGAATGGGAAATGCTAAATTATATAAGTGTAGCATGTAGGTTTGTATGAAGATAGGACCTGTATAGCGCACTTCACTTTAAATTTCGGAGGTTGTGGGTTCGATTCCCGCTCCGAATAAAACAATCTTTGTGTAATATCAAAAATTTCTATCCGGGTTCGGCTAAATGAAGGCCCTACCCTCCATGCTTCGGAGAGCATATTATGCCATTGGTACCAATTATCACCCTCATCAAACCTGTTATTTTTGCATGAGAAACAAACACTTCAATTTAATTTCTTTTAATAGATTTTTTAAACTTTGTATCGAGAAACACACTTGCGTCATTGTATCGAGAAATCCCTTGGTGAATGAACATGCGCTTCCCGCGCGCGGTTTCACCCGAAACTCCCGTTCAAGTGGGAACTTCAAAATTAAATATAGCCTATGTCACTCAGGGTGAATGTAGCTTTTCAATGGTGAAAGAATATTTGAAATCGGCACAGAAGTTTTTGAGTTTATTCATTGCAAACATACACACACACAAAAATATAAAATACAAATATTCCTCTTTATAATATAAGTATACATAGATTTATTAACATATACTAGCTGTGGCCGCGACTTCGTTCGCGTGGAATAGTGGAGTAATAGTAAGTAGTAGTAAAAATGGAGTAATCTAGACCAGAGGTCTCCAAACTACGGCCCGCGGGTCAAATTCGGCCCAAACTGGCCCGTGACAGCCAATGTTTTATTGTTGTTACTATTGCTAGAAATACGAATATAGATGCAGATAAGGACAAAAAAAATCTGTTTTGGCCCATGAAATGAAAATATCATTATGGCTTCAAAGTTTGGAGACCCCTGATCTAGACCATTTTTTCGCTATAAATAGTTGTCTATATCCTTTTTCTGGTTCCACACTATCTGTGTACAAAAATCTCATTTAATTCGGTTCAGTACTTTTGGCTTAAAAGACCGACAGACACACAGAGTTTCTTTCGCATTTATTAGTAAGCATTATTATTTTGAAACCACAATTTGGTCGACTAATAAACTTATTTGTTTGCAACCAACTTCCTCGTAAGGCAATCGAAGAAAATCTAGAAAATGGTAATAAAAATGTATTTTCTATACCTAGCATTTCCCACAGAGTATTTGTTATCCCAATAAAAGGTCTGTAGCCAATTTTATTCGCTCCCTCATTTCGAATTTGTCGACCTAAATAAATCCTAAGAAAATCGCTTGAAGATTTTCTTCTAGTAAGAAAAACCTAGGTCTAATATTGTTCAAAATTTATGTAGACACCTAAAAACCTAGCTTTTTTTCTTTGTAGTTACGGCGTAATAACTATATTTGTAATATAATATAAATTTGTAAGTATTAATCACTGTGCCACCATTATCTATACTAATACTAGCGGCCCGCCCCGGCTTCGCACGGGTGGTCTTTTATACCCTACCCCTGCCCTACCCTACCCCTACCCTACCCCTACCCCTACCCCTACCCCTACCCTACCCTACCCTACCCTACCCTACCCCTACCCAAAAGTATCCTATGTCCTTCTCCCAGTTCTTAGCTATCTCCCTACCAATTTTCAGCCAAATCGGTTCAGCCGTTCTTGAGTTATTAATAGTGTAACTAACACGACTTTCTTTTGTTTTTAAAATGTATTCTGCTATTCAGGGCGGAGACAAATCCAACGAAACAAAAACCTTGAAAATTGATCCAGCCGATCTCGAGTTATAAGTGTTGTAACAAACCCGTCTTTGTTTTATATATATAGAATAGAAGAATAGATACTGGGTGACTTTTTTTACCGTCTTGATAATAATATGGTGTGTTGTGTAAGTGGAATAGAATCTATAGACCACAGTATATTTGTACTAGTATTTCGGTAATTAGAGTTTAGAAAATCTCTTAAATAACTTAAAAGAAATACAGCCTAAATAGCGCGTGCATAATAAAATAGTAGCCTATAATACCGAGTCCGCAATCACACATGAATTAATTTTATACTAGCGTAGTTAGGTAAAAATGAGTACCTAAGTAGGTACTCAGGTACTCATTTTTACCGTAAAGATTTTCACTCTATGTCAGTTAAAAAAAATAAAATGATAAAATTAGTAAGGCTTAGACATCTATTTCATATACATATCACGCCCTATTATTTTCAAGACAGTAAAAAAGTCACCCAGTATAAACGCGCTAACCTCAGGCACTACTAGTCCCCCGCCGCCTACCGCCCTAGGCTCGGCCTCGGGGAGTGGGGGACATGGGCCCCGCTCCCTTCGAGGCTGACCCATGAGACTTAGGGACGCCTCTACACTCCGGGCGTCCCTATAATTGGGCAAAAGGGCCACTGTAAGTGTGGCCCTGGAGATCCCGTGGTACCATATTGACCGCGGGTGCCGTCGGGGGGCCGGATTGCTCATGCGTACCCGGCCCCCGCCAACGGCGGATCGAAGGAGTGTCCGGGAGGTTTTAGTGGTTGTAGGGTCCTCTTCTCGTAATATGAGTTTAGCATACCACGCTATGGAGAGGGCGAATCCCTGGGAAATGGGAAAGCGTAAAAGGAATTTGCCCCCCGGATAACAAAAAAAAAAAAAGCTACTACTAGTCCGATGTGTAAAAATAGACGAGTGGCCTGCCTATCAGTTTTTTATCGGTTGCATTTCGGGGAGTGTGCAGAGGTTCTACATAACCTGATACCCCCTTCACCCTTCCATCACCGGACGACTAGGCGCGGCGAGCGGTTTCACCCTTTTGTTGTAGACATTCCTTCAATACGCACGAAGCGATTTGCTTCTTCTTTCATAATGCGGACGGCTAAGGAGTGGAATTCTCTGCCGGCGTCAGTTTTTCCGGAACGCTATAATCTGGACATCTTTAAGGCTAAAGTGAACAGACACTTTCTAGGCAAGCGTGCATCATCTTAGGCCTTATCTTCGCCTTCCATCAAGCGAGAATATGGTCAAACGTAAGCATATATGTAGAAAAAAAAAAAAAAAAAAAAATTAGATAGCCCATTTATCTAGGAAGGCTAAAGATTACTTATGGAGTTCCTACGGTAATAGGAATTTCGCGATATAAATAAAGATCTTGCTAATCGCCATCTGTCCTCTCACAGCATCACAATCCCACTTAAGGTAACGATCATAAATAACAGTATTTACCAAACAAAAAATCTATTTCCGTACCGTACAGAATTAAACCGTGTTATAGGTATTCCCGAAATAAAGCACATTTACGTAGGACACGGAACGTAAACAGTGTGTGACGCACACATCATAGGTTAATACATTAATACTTAATATACTAGCCGCAGCGGATATTTTCACTGATTGCCAAATAGTATGTATTTTGTCGACAACCTCCGTAGCGTAGCGGTATTTAACTCGCTTTAAATCTCGGAGGTCGTGGGTTCGATCCCCACGCCGGACAGGAAATATTTGTGTAAATTCTAAGATTTATTTCCGGGTCTGGTTGGTTGAGGGACTACCCTCCGTACCTCGGAAGTACGTTAAGCCGTTGGTCCCGATTGTTATGACATCATCTGTAATAAGCGTATATCAGGGAACAGGCGGCAGCGTTTTCTTGTGTCGTGCAACGTTTACTGCGGTCACCAGCCCGCCTGCCAAGCGTGGTGACTATGGCAAGTACCCTCCCTCGGGAGGAGGCCCATGTTCAGCAGTGGATGTTGTACGGGCTGATGATGGTGTATTTTGTGATAATTTACTCGTTATTCTAAAAATATATTGTCCTTCTCCACTCATTAGGAAGGTTTATATATCGATCAAGATCCGGTAGATGTCAGGTATAATGACAAATTAACGTTGAGTTTATTATACATTAAACCCCTTAAAACAAAAAAAATAAAACATAGTTAGACAATACTTGCTGCTGCCCGCTTCGTATGCGTAAAATTGTCTTTAGTAAGCCATCAAACAATAAAAATCCCGTCTTAATCAGTACTAACGTAACGAAAACTTACAAAGGATAGGCTTAATAACAAGGACAAACAAAAAAACAGATTTTTTAAATTCTGTTTTTGTTAGAAAAGCACCCTTAGATATCACATGTTTTTAGTACAAACCGGTTATTTTTCCATTACTAACAAACCCTTGAGTTTTATTTGTATATTACAAAAACGATGTCTCTATTGGGCGAAGACAACGCCATCTCTTAACACATCTACAAACAAAATCTATTAGTACAACATCAAGTCGCCACGCTTCGCCAACTTACAATACAAAGAGATACAAAGAAATTCCAATAGGTCACACTAAATGTACCACCTTATGTACCCTGTAGCGATACCAAAATAAAATTAGCAAACAATACATAGCCATCGACATATGAATGGACGGAAGGCTGACCAAAAAAATATACTATGAGAGTATTCTATATCCTACCATGACGTCATGGTGAATCATTGGACTAACACGTGGTTATGTCTATGCTCTGTGTCCTGTAGACCTTGGCATAATGGTGCTAAATTAAATATGACGTGGGATGCCGACACGTCGACGAATCGAAACTCGTCACTGCTTCAGATAATGTTTATGTTGGACCAAAATGTTCAGCAGACAATAATAACAGTGTGTGAAACAACTTTGGTTAGTGTAATCAAATTTAAATACAGCTATTGGTGTTAATAACAATAATCCTTCACAGTATTTCCTATGCTTGGTTACCGGTGGAGAAACTAAAGACGTTAGATTCTAAAGCATTATGTGTAAATAAAACACTTTTGGCAGATAGCTGCAAGTACCGGTAGACCGGATATCTTGGTGAATCCATTGAAGCTTGCTTGGACAACTTTGGTATAATGGATCCATGGAATGTGCGGTGTGCCCTATTTAGGAACATAATAATAAACAACATGGCGGATTAATTCTAATACATTTGAGAATTTAAGCACCCGAAGCCCAATGACTAGGGCGTCGGACTCACGATCACGTCATGTGGTCCCCGGTTCGAACCCCACCCATTGCACTACCGACGCAAACCCACTCGTAATACAAGCATTTTAGCTTAGCACCACGGGTTAACAAGAATACATGTAGTATCCAAAAACTCTACTAGTCTTTAGAAAAAGAAAAAGGAAAGAATATGTTTATATTTTCAAACATTTCAAATATAAGATAGCCTAAAGCGGCACCATATACTATAGAGACATTAAATAGTAATGTCCGAACGCTTACTCCGCTAACAAAACTTTTATTTAAACTTTAATACGGTGAGAACTTTATACTTTTTTCACACGACAGAATAGCTGCGTTTCGTCACATACAAAACGTAATATTTATTTAAGTTTCTTCAATAAAACTCATTTAATTAATACTCAATAAAAGTTAAAAAAGCAATACACATAAAATTCCCATAATATGTACGTTGATTCAATAAAAGAAGCTGATTACAGTAAGAACACAATTACAAATATCGTTAATAACTTAATAAGTATAAGTACTAAGCGATTGATTACGTTATTGACAGTAGTTACAAATAACTGATACCTAAAGATAAATCAGATTAAGCAATTCTGTAGTTCATTGTTTATGCTATAATAAACAAATTTGTCCATAGCAACACGATACGACTGACATAGTTTCACGATAAAAAACATGAATAAACAAGTTACTAGGTAACAAAAAAGAATACATACAATATTAAATTTGTCCTGTGGCACGTTGTACCTACTTGTATATAAAAGAAGCCCTAAAGTCAAACAAGATAAAAAAAAATTAAAAGGCACAAAAACACAGCGTTCGCCAAAAGACTGTACTAGCTTCACCGACAGTCATATGTTCCCAGACAGACTAAGATTGATAATAAGATCTGTTGCTACCCAAAACGAGCTCAAGAAAAGTAAACTTTAAGTACTTAATAATAAAGATAGAACTGCACAAACTCCTGGCGACACATTTCTTTGGATCGGAATTGTCGACGAAGAAATTTGAACCGTTAAACAAGGAGGTTAAGGTGTGGTTTCTAGGTGAAGAGGTATGCTCCACTTTAGTCGGGCATGCGACTTCATACGTCAGCAGCGGCACTACAAACATTATGTTAAATATTTGTGTAAATAACGTGCAAATTGTTAGACAGTGTCGTATCGATTTATTTACTTTGTACGACATTACCTATAGGATTGATAAAAATGGTTGAAAATTGTGTGAGAAAATCAGAATTACAAGTGTCAGATCTCTTCTGTTAATCAGATTACTACGAAAGACGATAAAATTATACTAAAAAGTAATAAAACATAGGACTGACATAAACCGGAACACTAACCTGTACAGAGATATCAATCATGAGTCCGTACGTTACACGTACTTTAAACCTTTCCTTGTCACAGTAGGGACATTAAAATGGGATAATATTAAACCCAATGTACCTACCCTATCAGATTTTGGCCAGCTACTAAGACACCGCGTGGCGTCATGGCGTCTCGGGGATCAGTGACCTCAGTCGCAAAAGCCATGGTGGAAAGAATGTGTAAGCCAATGCGGTTTCATATGGTGGCCAAGGACTCGTTTCAATAAGAATTTTTAAAGCCAAAAAATCTTCACTATAATTTTATATACGAATTAAGTATGTTTTAAGTTTCAATTACGTACTTATTATTTAATCTACGCTAAAACTTCCTTTCGTATTCGGGACTAGACGACTAAGGACTATTTTTTCAATCCTCAGATAAAAGATATCAGCAGAGTAAATTTTTATTTACGGTGCAGATTTAAAATTCAGTACAACTTAAAAAAGAATTTCTGTTAATTGTTATGTAACGATTGAGAAATTAGTGCTAAGGTTACTGAAATTGGTAGGTAGTGATTTTGACTTGACTTGGAAGTGCCATGCATCACTTTGATGATTTCTAATACCATAGCACGAAACCACATAGGTCAGTTTTGTTTCTGAATACCACTGTCAACAATATTATATATTTTTAGTAACGAGGAACACCTGCCCTAATAGTTCATATATTTTGTGATGTAACTGTGTCCGTATCGATCTGTTTTTAGTTGAAGGTCAGCGCCAGAAAAACAAGCCACGAACAATACTATAAAGAGACAGCTTTCCATTTATTATGGCGAATACCCAGCCCCAAAGTCACAAGTAAGGATAATGTGTTTATAGTATCACACTATTGACAACCAACTCGTATATTTTGAATATTACCAAAACGTAGCAATACACAGCAAACAATTAATGGTTATTTACTATCATTCATTACATATTATTAAGATACTAGACTGCGCTCTTTGTATACTTTCTACTCTGCTCCATTGTGTCGTAGCGTGATGTTACATAGTCTACATTTCAAACCAGCTTATATCCCCATTTATACGCCAAATTTCAGCCAAATCTCTCAAGAGACCTACATCTATCCATATAAACTTTCGCGTTTATTTTATAAGTAGGATTCGACAACTAACAACTATATCACATCCCTATATATCTTTCAAAAAAAGTAGATTTCTGAATCAATAGAGCAGGCGTTTCTTAACGTTAATCGTGGCTCCAACCTGCAGACTTTAAAAATGTGCATTTTTAACACGCTTTTATTAGTTTGGATTGTATGTATGTAACGGAATGTTTGAACTTAATTTTCACCAGTTTCCAGAAGTCTGATTAATATGAAACTTTGCATACGTATCAAGGACCGATGAAAAAAATGCAATAATTTGATAACAGTTTCCCATTATCCTTAAAAAATTAATAATTGTTTAAAAAAACTATGAAAAACACGCTTTTATAGCTAATCGAACTAAAAAATAGAAAATAAATTTCACCTCAAAATAAAATTATAATAAAGTTTAAATTATTAACAGAATAATTCAATTCAGAGTGAAAAGCGTGGGGTGCTTGATAAAGTAAATGTCACAATCATTCTATTAGCAAGTTCTATCTATGAGAGGAGAGTTATGAAAAGTGGTAAAATGCACCCCACGCTTTTTACTCTGAATTGAATTATTCTGTTAATAACTTAAACTTTATTATAATTTTATTTTGAGGTGAAAATTATTTTCTATTTTTTAGTTCGGTTAGCTATAAAAGCGTGTTTATTTTAGTTTTTTTTTTAACTATTATTTATTAAATGCAACAGCCGCACCACTAGGTATTAATAAATTCCTGTGTTGGGGGGGACTTCACTAACACATAATATACACGGTCACAAGACACACCTAGACTCTCGGGGACAACCATCTAAAGTTCACACAAATAATTTTCCCGGATGGTATAAGATCCCGGAACCTGAATTCCCGGAACAAGCCTCAGTGGCAACTATCGAATTAACTCAGCCACCCGTACATTCAATGATTAAACATTTTGGTTAACATATAATCAGGTAACTACCCAAAATCCCCCAACACAAACCCCTTTGTAAACAAATAACATGGCAGACAACATAAAAATAGGTCGTCGCGCAACGCAAGTCGTGACGGACGTTAGTATTTTAGGATGTGCACACTTGCCAGTAACGCTACACAAAGTACCTACACAAAAAATATTTGATAATGTCGCTAACAATGCACATGTCAATCTCATATGTTTTATAATATACTAGCGGCCCGCCCCGGCTTCGCACGGGTGGACTTTTATACCCTACCCCTGCTCTACCCTACCCCTGCTCTACCCTACCCCTACCCTACCCTACCCCTACCCTACCCCTACCCTACCCCTACCATACCCCTACCCTACCGCTACCCTACCCCTACCCTACCCCTACCCCTACCCTACCCTACCCTACCCTACCCTACCCTACCCTACCCCTACCCAAAAGTATCCTATGTCCTTCTCCCAGTTCTTAGCTACCTCCCTACCAATTTTCAGCCAAATCGGTTCAGCCGTTCTTGAGTTATAAATAGTGTAACTAACACGACTTTCTTTTGTTTTTAAAATGTATTCTGCTATTCGGGACGGAAACAAATCCAACAAATCAAAAACCATGGCAATCGGTCCAGCCGTTCTCGAGTTATAAGTGTTGTAACAAACACGACTTTCTTTTATATATATAGATATGTTACGGCTAAAGGTAGGTGTGAACATAAACTTAAGATTAGCCGGCTAAACTTAGGTTTATCTTCGAGAAGCAGCTAAAGTTCGATAACATGTTAGTTTGCGTCGTGATATTCTAGGTTTTAATTAAATTAAACAATACCTATGCACGGCAGAAAAAGGTGTTGGGGTGGTTAAAAAAAAAACCTAAAACTAAACCAATGGATTTGAACAGGGACTTATTCAGGTTGATCTAAGTTTAACCGCATGTGGTCGGCTAGACCTAGGTTTAGCCGGCTAATCTCAAGTTTATGTTCACACCTACCTTAAGCCGTAACATATTATTATATACTCATATTGGTGGGCGCAATTCGACCATAATTAAAAAAAATATATTAGCATTCTGCATTCCTTCCCTATAGGTATCCTACTTATATTATAAACGCGAAAGTTTGAAAGTATGGATGGATGGATGTTTGTTACTCTTTTACGCCAAAACTACTGAACGAAATTGGCTGAAATTTGCAACGGGATAGGTTATACGCTGGATTAACATATAGGCTACAAAACAACACGCTCTGAGCCATTGGAGCAGAGTAATGCGGGTAAAAACGCAGGGCGCAGCTAGTAAATTATAAGTGTGTGAAAATTTATAGGTAGGTATGTCTTTTTCATAAAAAAGGATACAAAGTTTTTACTTCGCGTATTAATTAAAGATAACATGTTCGTATTACTCCTAACAGATTTCGGCTCTAAGGAAATAAGCCATCTGCGCAGGACACATTAAAGTACCTTTACTATCAAAATTCAAAAACAACACACAGCTCAAACCACTCAACGGATAACGCTGAAATTCATGGACGTAGACATCTGCTAAGAAAAGATTTTCCAAAATTCGAAGAAGAACCGGGGGTCCAAAATTTGTTAGATAAAATCTACGCGGACAAAAACGCAGGTCAAAGCTAGTTTGTTTACAAAACCATAGGTAACAGAATCTTATTGAAACGGGAACTTAAACAGATATAACTTATTACCCATTTCTTTAATGCAATCAAATGTACTTAGAAATTCACTGAAAACCGAACGGTAAAGTGATTGGATTAAAAAACCACTACTACTATCTGGAACATCTTTGATTTCTTACAGACAATGTAACGGAACTTTATTGCCTTGCTTATTCCCGTATTTATCTGGCGTAGTGTTTTATCAGGGTCCATACTTTGTACTGGTTTTGTCTTTGCAACAACTTATTATACACTATTTGCGCCCCGCGGTTTTACCCGCGTTACTCTGCTCCAATGGGTTGGAGCATGATGTTTTGTAGCCTATATGTTAATCCAGCGTATAACCTATCCCGGTGCAACATTTCAGCCAATTCTGTACAGTAGTTTTGGCGTGAAAGAGTAACAAACATCCATCCATCCTCCATACTTATTATAAGGATATGGTGTGCAATAAATAAATATAAATTTAAATATCATAATATACATAATTATGTAAATACAAATAATTTTGCTGTTCAAGAGTAGATGAACTAAAGAAAAGAAAAGTTTGAAGCGTATCGTGTACGCTTCAAACTTTTCTTTGGATTGGTAATCTTTAAGTTCACATACTTAAAGATTACCAATGCAGTAGTTTATACAGTTATTGTAAATATTTTTAGTCTAGAACTCACATTTTGAATCCTCAGATATCGAAATGAAGTTTGTATTGAAATTTCGTCAAATTTTGTATTGAAATTCTTAAAACAAAAATGTTCTCCCCTCATCATTTTTATTTGAGGTTTCAAAAAATAGCCACAGGTATTCTAATGGCATACTAAATTTTAAAAAATTATATACGGTATATACTAGCATCACGCGCGCGGTTTCACCCACGTTACTCCAGTTCCCGTGGGAACTTCATAATTAAATATAGCCTATGTCATCCGGGGATAGTGTAGCTTGCCAACGGTGAAAGAATTTTTCAAATCGGTCCAATAGTTTCGGAGCCTATTCAATACAAACAATCAATCAAATCTTTCCTCTTTATAATATTAGTAAAGATATTTAGATACCATTAAATGGTAAAAAAAAGAAATTGAACAAAATCCAATAATACCATTTTAAAATAAAAATGCATCATGTAACTAGTAATGGCTGGTAACCAATCAACATAACCGTTAAAAATAGTTATTAGTATTCAGCCTAGTTTAGTGATAACTGAAAACCTTCGTAAATAAACACAAATACAGTTTGTTCCGTTGCATTTGTGTTTCGCATGCACTCGTTATGGCAATGATTCCGGCAAACACTCGGATTAATTAAATTCACTAGTCATTTTGTACAATTTGCAGTTTCATTGTGATAATCATATTTTTATCAATTTACTTCCCGCGTGGCAACCGTGGTATTTGGCTCGCTTTAAATCTCGGAGGTAGTGGGTTCGATCCCCATGCCGGACAGGAAATCTTTGTGTATATTCTTAGATTTCTTTCCGGGTCTGGTTGATTGAGGGACTAGCCTGCGTGCCTCGGAAAGCACGTCAAGCCGTTGGTCCCGATTGTTATAACATCATCTAAAATAATCGTATATCAAGGAACGGGCAGCAGCGTTTCCTTGTGTGGCACAACATTATACTGCGGTCACCGACCCGTCTGCCAAGCTTGGTGACTATGGCAAATACCCTCCCTCGGGAGGAGGCCCATGTTCAGCAATGGACGTTACGGGCTGATGATGATGATGATAATTCCCGCGCGCGGTTTCACCTGCGTTACTCATGTTCCCGTAGGATCTTCATGAAATATAGCCTTTTAGGGCCCTTCTCGATAAATGGGCTATTTAACACTGAAATAAAGTTTCTAATCGGACCAGCAGTTTTGAGATTAGCGTGTTCAAGCAAACGAAGAAACAAACTCTTCAGTGTTATATATAAAGTATAGTTATAGATTAGGTATTTACTATCCACTTTTATTAGTAATAATCACAATGCTCATCATCATCATCTGCCCGTAGACTGCTGAAGAAGGGTTTTTGCCATAGCCACCAGGTTTGGCAACGGGTTGGTTATGCCCGGTGAAGTAGCAAAAGCCTCGTGGCTAACTACATATGTCCTGTACAAAAAAAAGGAGGATTGGTGACCGCAGTATTATGTAGGTACTGAGACATTCAGGGAACTGTCCCCGACCCGCCTGTCAATTGTGGTAACTATAGCAAAAACCCATCCTCGGAAGAGCCTCATGTTCAACCATGTTCGCGTTGACGATAATTACATTATAAGATTTATCTTTTATTTGCAGTAACAATATCAAGTCACACTTAATTAACCTTGAATTTCACTGAAGCCGAACAATGACCGCTCGGAACTACCATGGAACTTCAGGGCCGTGATGTCAATGGCATTTGTCAATAGATTACATTCGGAAACCAACTAATAGAGACCATAATAACTTGATTAGATCGATAACTAAAAAAGGCATGACGCATACTGACCTTGCGTAATTTCCATCAAAGTCACTGACCGTTTGATAAACTATGAATTACTTCTCTTTACGCTGAAGGCACATTGTAAAACTACTAGCTGGTTCCCGGGACATTTCGATTTTTTCATACAAACTTTGCCACTTTTCTTCTGATTGAGATTGAGATTCTTTCTTATTGGGTTGCCTACGTCATATATAGAACGTACCCTCCAAGTTCGTCCGTATGTCTATCCTACACAATTATTTCTGTAACATTTATTTATTATACCTAATTATGCATTCTTATTATCTATAAGAATATTATCCTTTTAATATCTTCTTATATTATCCTATTAATTATGCATTATTTTATGATATTGTTCAATATCATAAAATAATGCATAATCAAGAGACTACTTAGAATTTAATTAAAATCATTTTACAAAAATGTGACGTGTTACAGAATGCTAACAAGAATAATCTTTTATCTTTTATAAAAAAGAACTATCTTTTATCGGTTATATTTACATAATAAACATGGCTAACAGACTAGACTATAAGCAAGCCAGTTTTTACCCCGGAATATAATGTCAAGACAAGAATGATTGATTCGTGATAACAGTTCCTTACCGGCTATCAATTTGTTACCCAGTTTTTTTTTTTCTAACGCCTATTAAATATAACTAAGTGATATAACACCTTTTAATTTAGCAACGTATTTACGAAAAATACTTGGCACCAACTACCGTTTATTAACGATCCTAAGCCTAATAATTTTATTGAGTAGTTCACGTGTCACGTGTGTGATAAATATAGTAAGAGACATCAAATATTTAAGACTTAATAAGAATTAAGAAATCTTCTATATAATATAAATTCTATAAAAAGTCCTGAATGACTGTTTCACGGACAACGCACCGCCTAGACCGCTGAACAAAAAGGGTAAGAGACCTCCAATTTAAAGGGTTTTTTTTTTATTCTCTTATCGCATGCCTACGTTATATAGATTATAATATGACGTAGGCAAAGAAATGATTAAAAAAAACCACTCCTAGAGGGAGAAAAGACTTATACAGAGAAATCTTACACTGAGAATTGGTTTTTAAATACTTTGGGAATGTCAAGTGTCAATTTCGCAAATCTTATAGGTCTAGAAATCATCAAATTTATCCTCCAATCCTCTCGTATTTTCAGTAGTAGATACCTTGACTTCTGAATACGACAAGACATTTACTTTCTCCATTCATCTGATCCATTTATGTTCTTCTTAGCCTATCCTATCCGTCCTCTCTTTCCCTCATATTGCCTCCAATTATGTTTTTCATGAATGTGTAATGTCGTTTTGAAATAGAGACAGCGATTTGCAAAAAAAATGTTAACTGAAATAAAGCGCATAAATTGCAATTTTATTAATGTTAAATCCATCCAGTTCGACTTGGTAACAAGATATTCTACTTAATTAAAATATATAATCAATTTCCTTATTTGTGTAGGTGTTCACGCCAGACATACAATACCTACTTATTGATAATGAAATACCTATAACGAATACATTAATAATTATTAATAATATTATACATAAATATACAAAAATCAGAATTTCCACAAATTAATCCACGCGAGTGGTTATGTTTTTAACATTAGAATACATGATATGATATACATACATGACCAAGAATCTTAATATAAAGCTGAAGAGTGCGTTTGTTTGCTTGTTTTTGTTTCACTGTTTATCTAGAAATACTTTATTAAATTATGAAGTTCCTACGATAATTGGAGTTACGCCGGTTAAACCGCGCGCGGGACGCTAGTAATGTATATTTGGTCAAAAACATAGTAAATTGAGGTGAATTAATCATGAAATTTAGATTGCAGTAAACTTTTTCGTAGTGTTCAAAAAGAGTTTTTTTTTTTTACTTTTTGAACAGTTTTTTTTTTAGTATAAGAAAGTATGTACAGCAAAATTTGTCCACAGATAGATCTCAATTATCGGAAACACTTGAATGTTGTACAGTTTATTAAAAGACGCTAAAATCACTATTCACTTTTGTATCGTTGGATATGGCGAATATTTTGGGTTAGCCTGGCAGAATCAGCTGTATTTAGGCTCCTTTCAGAAAAATAATCTATTTTATCAAACGGCACATCATGATCTTATAATAAATCATCAGCAATGAACATAAAGAATTCAAAATATAGTACGCATATTCAGTTATTTACGTTGATTCTTCTAAAGGCTGACAAAATAGTCTAGTCTGTAGTCAAACAATAAACAATTTTCACGGCAGACTTTATTTTAATAAACTATTGAAATTATCTGATAATGCTTTATCTTTTATTATAATACTACAGAATGTTTACGACAATAGTACGTGTTAGATTGCGTATGAGTCACAATAATGTTTTGATATCTTTGAACAAGTTGCTAAGGGAGATAGAATAACAATATGAAATTCTTGAAAACTATGTTAATATATCAAAGAAGACATATTTTAATAATGTCAGGCGTGTTAGGTACACATATTTAGTAGGTTAAAAAGTAATCTTTATTATAGCACGTGATAAGAGGAAGGGCGTTTGGACTCATTAAACAGAAAACAGGGATCGTGGCCAATAATGAGCGGAACACCCTCTGAGTAAAGACCACGATCCTTTAGCTTTGTAGTGTCAGGAGTCAGGATCGATAGTACGTTCTTTTACTTTTTTTTTAACGGACGTTTTAAGTTATCAGTCACGAAGCTTTTGCTCATTCACCGTGTATAAAGATTATATTACCAGTTAACATAATTTGTAGGGGGTTCTCAGAACCACTATTGCAGTCAAGTTGGGTTAGTTGAAAATGTTTTATTAACTAAATTTGCATACCAACTGCAATTCCAATTTTAGAAGCAGCGTCTACATACCTGTAACAAAAAACAACAAATATTAGTTTAATGTGAATTTGCAACATTTGACCAACCATATATGGCTTGGAAGTGAATTCTGACCATTCCGATACTGGTCAATCATTTATAATTAAGACATAGCAGTATGTTAAAAATCAGTCAGGCTATATTATATTACCCTTACATTATTAGGTTTTGCTATCGTAGAATGCTTATTATAGAAATCAGTATGTTTTTGGTAAAATTTTGGCAAAGGGTTCAGAATAGAACTGTAAAATAACACCGATTATTATATGATTTAAAACTTTCGCAATTTGTATACATTTTTGAGGCCCATAAGTTATTAAAATTATATTACTCGTTAAAGGTTTAAATAAATAACCGAAAACTTCATAATCACAAAATCTGTGTGGTTATCACCCAACTCGTTTGTTTATCGTATGAGATAATTTGGAGATGTAGGCGGCGGCGATAAATATTGACGCCATGCTTGGTTAACAAGTATTGATAGCTATGTGTATGACTGTAGGTACTATAGGAAATTTGATATTAATCAAATAACTAATATATTAAAGAAAGGGGTAGGGGGAAAGAGTGCTAGTCCTACATACCCTTCCGCAGAAGGAAATTCGTTATGCATGGAATAAAAAAATCGGTAGCAATGGAAATCTCGAGTATACATATCTACAGTTTACGGAGAATAATCAACAACGTCAAATAAAAATATTAAGTGATTATTGAAGCGTCAAAAGTCTTGGTACCATTGGCACTTTGCATCGCGACCAAATTTTTTAATTTGTTTTGTGGGGCTAAATTTCATTTACACACTCCCACCGCCGCTGCAGCGTATTTGCGCGCTAGCGGTGGGATATGTGGGACTCGCCCTCTCCATAGCGTGGTATGCTAAACTCATACCACGAGGAGAGGTCCTTACACCACTAAAACCCCTCGGACACTCCTTCGATCGGCCGTTGGCGGGGGCCGGGTACGCATAAGCAATCCGACCCTTTCCTTAAATCATTGAATACAATGTTCATCATTTTATTAAAAGGCTCAATTCATGGGCCTAAAGGAACAAAATTACATTTAACCGTTATCCTTACCCTTCTACATGAGAATACCTTCAAAAGATCGATCCTATTATCCAAAAATCCATACAAACAATTAGAAATGGTGAACAAATAGGTAAGATAAATACACCTCATCTAATTTCCGGTTTATCGGGTTCCTAAGGGCTATTAAACTTGCAATTATTTGTGTAAGCTTCGGAAGACCTTGGCAGTGAATTTTCTTCATTGTCAATGCTAAGTAATTCGTTACTTATCCGAGCTCAATCAAATTAGGAAGGGGTCCCTGTTGCTTAAGCTACATATATTGATGAGAGAAAGCTAATTATGCAATAGTAGTTTGAAATTAATAGTACGTTACAGAATAAAATTCGAAATTAAGTTTGTGATTTTAATTTTGTGTATTTTAGTCGACTACGAAAGAAGGAGGTCTAAGCACTATGCATCTCCTCCGCCGTGGGATTCAATGTCCCCGCGCCGGAGGCAGGGCAGGACACCCCTCTTTATTGGGATGGTACGTTAATTGTTTTAAGGGTTCACTTGCATGTGAGCAATAGCCCACCCTCCGAAGCCTCAGCGACTCTGAGTTTCGAATTACGAGGTGCAATTTAAATTATTTTAACAGATAGGACAGAAGAATACAAATGTTCGATGAAGTCACAAAGATCACAGAAAACTGACAAATTTACCGATGGCAGCGCATTCCTTGGCGCAGGCGCTAGCACTGCAGTCAGCGTAGGCGCAGCATGCATCGCGAATTTTCGAACCGAATAGAAATAGAGTGTTTGTTTTGAAAACTATTATAGGACTACTGAATCATATGATTTGTTATGCCATTCATAGTCACTTAAGCATTGTTAATTGTGTCTCTTTGACTCGGGTAGCTAATTCGGAGATTGCATATTAATAACACCACGAGGAGACGGGGGACCATTGGGACCATATCATTAAAAGTAAAATACACACATATCTAAATAACCCGTAGGCAATAAAATGGCGGTGGTGGATTACTGAGGCTAGACTTGATTAGTCGGCTCGGAATAGACCGCCCCATATCTTCCCATGTGTGTCAGATGAGTAAGAGACGACTAAGATACACCTGATAGATGGGCAGCAACATCTAGGATATTCACCAATTTACTGTGATCATCAATCTGCCTGCGTGGTCATAACGGTAATATCAATCAACGACCCTGACTTGCCAAGGTCTGTTAATTGGAGGCCCATGTTCAGCAGTGGACTTAAATGGGCTGACCCAAACTCAAAAACTAATATACCGATTTCAATAAATATTATTAGGAACCTTGTCCAGGACTAACATAGACTGTATTTTATGATGGCATTACACGGAAATGGAGGCTAGGCGGGTAAAAAGCTAACGTCGCGCAGTGAGCCAACGTTTTTTACTTTTTACGTGCTCATCTTTACTTATACTTAATATAAGGAAGTAAAGTTTGTGACATAATTACATGGGGATATTTCTGGTTTTAATGAACTGATTTGGAAAATTCTTCCAATAGAATGCCACATTATTAGTCAGTGTTATCACTACATAGTATAAAACAAAATCGCTTGCCGGTGTCTGTCCGTCCCTATGTATGCTTAGATCTTTAAAACTACGCAACAGATTTCTATGCGGTTTTTTTCAATAGATAGAGTGATTGAAGAGGAAGGTTTATATATATGATACATCAGCATTACACCCGTGCGAAGCCGGGGAGTGTCGCTAGTAGGCTATATTTTGAGAAAAGGTTTCCAAGGCATCGGTTTCTACGCAGGTTAAACCACGTGGGACAGCAATATATGATATTGGCTTTTATATTTAAAAAAAAAATGATACTAAACTCAATATCAATCGACAAAAAGATACATATTCAAGTGCCTGTATAATCTGTCTGTTGCAAAAGCTACATATCTGTGTCTGTACCACTGAATAACCTAGGCGCTATCAATGAATCATAAGTTCAGTTCGTAATATAAACACAGAGGGTCTAAAATCGCTTGGCATAATTATTTTACAGCATCGATCGCGGTGCTCTACTGTTACAAATAGAAGTCTGGGTTACTCTACCACCTACCACGTGGAACGTAAATAGGTTTTGTAGTATATTGGGGTCTGTTGTATAAATTACATTCAACTTTGTGGCTACCATAGTGCCACAATACTATAGTACTATTACATTCTGAAAAGGTTGTCATTAATAAAAACGACGTAGTCACTAACTTCTTTACTTTCCTGATGTTTTTATTTAAACAACATCAGGGTCTCATCAAATGTAAACGTAAACTATATCTACAGCTTAGAAGCTCCGGGTTCGCTGCATTAGGTTTGGCAACGCGCGTGTGATATTTCTTATAGGTATTGCAGTGTTCATAAGCTACGGCACTATTGTATGTGATTGTCAAACACAAAAAAAAGAATTAGTTTCATATGAAATGAATAAATATTATCGGATTCATTTACTACTAGCGACCCGCACCGTCTTCGCACGGGTGCAATTCTGATTTATAATACATAGGTACTTATAAACGTTCGTTTGAATCACTCTATCTCTTAAAAATACTATATCAATATACGTTGCGCAGTTTTAAAGATCTAAGCATACATATAGACAGCGGGAATCGACTTTATATTATATGTACTATGTATGGATATTAACGTACTAGATAGTACATAAATATTACGTTACGCTACATAGTTAATAAATTAAGTGGTTAAGGTGTGGTCAACACCGGTGAGTAAAGTGTAACTATTATAACTTTATAGGTAGATTCGCTAACAACTTTGTTTGCTACTTATACAGTATTTACAAGAATACATAATTAAGTACTTAAGTGTTAGTACTAAGAAGCAATTTCTTGTCCTTTAACTACTAACACATATTTTCCGACGGCAAAGTGTTTAAACTGGATTAACATATAACCTGTAATGTTAATCCAGGTTACAAGGTACATAATAAATAGCTTGTACAATATTTTAGGTAGTGCATTCCCTCAATAATATAAGCACACATCATGCACACTATTTTAAACATATCATATACTCACATTTAAAATAATATTAAGTAAAAAATAAATAAGACTATGTATGTATAATGAATGAAATAATAACTTCCCGCGCGCAGTTTCACTCGTGTAACACCTGTTCCCGTAGGAAACGATCCCGTAGAACTTCGTAGATAAATTGTCTATATAATATAACACTGAAAGCTAACAAACAAACTCTACACCTTTATATATTACTATAGAAATATAGATTTGACTTAAAGTAATTATATAAATATTTAACTTTAATCGACGGAATGAGTGGTGCCCTGGAGGATGGGACGGCCTTTGGTGTGGGACGCCACGTGCGTCAACACCCTCGCGCCGTCTCAACTTTCCGGGACTCAAAAGTTGGGCTGGCATGGCGGCTGAATCCGCGAAAAATCTCAAGTGGCGCAAATATAGTAGTACCCTTGATTGTTGGTATGTATTGTGCATTTTGGTGTCGAGACATTGGGGCCGTGGGGACCGGGAGCCAAATTAATTTATAAAAACCTTGCAGCGGCTCTCTTTAGTGCGGCGCATTGCCATTCAACGGGGTAATGCTCTGCCACCATACTGAGAACCTCGCCAAGTAGAATAGATTTAGAATAGTAGTATTTTATAAGTTATATTTATTTTTAACTATAAATTATAAAATCTGCAGACCCGGCAGACTTCGTACTGCCTCAATCGATAAAAAAAAAACCTAAACATTTGTATAAAATAAACTGGCCCGGAGAGACTTCGTTTATGCGGTGGCCTACATCTACCCTACTCCTACCTTACCCTACCCTAGGCCTACCCCTACTCTACCCCTACCAAAAAAAAAACAAGTTTTTAATTAACAAAATAAAACTCAAATTGACTCTACGTTTTAGTTAGAAAACGTTTGTATGGGAAAAAGAAAAAGGCTGCTTTTAGGGGTTTTCCGGCAATTATTCGAATTTTTCTCGCCGTAAAAACCATCCTTGAACTTCAAAGAAAATTAAAAAAAAAGAATTGGTCAAATTGGTCCAGGCGTTGTTGAGTTATGCGCTTACCAACACATTTTGCGATTCATTTTTATATTATAGATTAGCTACTTTTAGTTGTATATATGTATTTTATACGTAATGTTTGTCGGTAGAATAACAAAAATATTAGATATCAATGTATGAGAAAAAAAAAATATCCATGTATTATAAAAACAAAACATCACGCTACGACCTACTGATACACATAACAGTAGTCCGATGATTATGTGGATAATACCGCGAGGCTAGTTAATGTATTAAAAATGTATGTACATCGGAATCACGGCCATCGTATTCTTTGTAATAAGTACCTATCTAGTTGATACGAATTGTGTACAATTTCTATTTATGTTCACAATTTATTGGTGCGCGTGGCGGTTAAATCTATTCGTTGTTTCATATCGGACACTAGGTTTGTAGGCTGTGAACATTTCAATAGGAGAGTTGCGATTCAATATTATAAAGAAAATAGCGAATATTGTCCATAGACAATTAAAGATTTTGATAGTTTTCTTTTAGATATTTTCACCAAATAACGACATGGAAAAACCCTTACTTCCTTACTTTATTATTTATATTTCTAAATCTATACTAATAGTTAGTATTTTGAATTTTTTGTATGTTTGTTTCGAATAAATCCAAAAACTTATCCCTGATATATACTTGTCCCTGAGTAACATAGGCTTTAAATGTCCATCCGTGCCAAGCCGGGGCGGGCAGCTCATAAGCAGGTCGCTGGCGTTATAACACTGATAAGAATTGTTATAGTACGCTCAATGACCTCCATGATTGAGAAAGTATCTTCTACTATTATAGGTAACTATTATCAAAACAAGAGTCAAATTATATTATGATCAATGGTGTGTTCCTGTATATCCCCCAATTGAGATCTCAATTGGTGGTTGTTGGTGGTATTGAAGGTCGGCAACCCTTGAATGATATCCCTTTTATTACAACATGTTCATAAGGTAAAACTGTTGATCAAACAAACAAACATTTTAGCTTTATATCTAATATGTACTAATATATTAAGCTGAAGAGTTTGTTTGCTTGCTTGAACGCGCTAATCTCAGGAACTACTGGTCCGATTTGAAAAGTTCTTTATTTAATTATGAAGTTCCCACGGGAGCGAGACGTGGGTGAAACCGCGCGCGGAAGCTAGTCATCCATAAAGCTGGATGCTTACCAACGAATAAAAGTTACATACATTTTTACAATACATGTTCAGTCATAAAAGAGCAACTGTCACAAACTGTCGCATCGGCAAAACATCAACACTTGTTTACTAATACCGCGACGTATGACATTGCGCAAGCGCAACTGAACGTTGGCACTGCACCGGCGCATGGGCCAAGAAACATACGGACGCGAATATCGACCGCGCACGCTTTACTAACGTGGAAAATCCTATACTATAAAAATGTCTGCCCGCGACCACGATCAATGTAACTTGATCGAAACGTCGGGTAATATAAAACGGTAATATATCGCGTTAATACCTGTGTGCTATATATTATAATTATGATACGCGAAAGTTTAAAAGTTTATACCTATACTAATATATAGCTGAATAGTTCGTTTGTTTGAACGCGCTATTCTCCACTACTGGTCCGATTAGAAAAAATATTTAAGTGTTAGATAGCTCTTTTATCGAGGAAGGCTATGGGCTATATTTAATTATGAAGCTTCCACGGGAACGGAAGTAACGTGGGTTCAAATTCTTTTTTTTTTTTAGTTACTACGATTATAAGGAGGCAGAGTGCAAAACAGTGAGATATAAGGTATTGCAATTTAATAAGCCTAGACCGATAATTAAACAAATATATCTGAAAATAAATCTCGAAAAACGTAGACTATAGCGATAGTACGCCCAATAAACTGCTCGATTGTGGGAGTTCAACATTATTTATAGTGATCTATGGGGGTTTCTTTTATTTTGGTAATCTGGTTTAAAATAGGTCCAGTTACGCGGGCAGTATGATTGTCATTCTCAATAAAAGTGATAATATTGGTATCAAAATCGTAATCACACAATTCGTATCTACGTCCCAGATAAACAGGAAGGAGAGGGCAAAATAGAAGATGAATGTGTATAAATATATAAGCTCAATTCGGTCCTTAATAAGGTCAGATGAAAGATGTAACCCTGACCCACAAGTTCATGAATATCTGTAACATATACATTCAAATAGTAAACACAACTGTATGTAGTGATTACGTCATGTATTTAATTCATGATATTGATAAGACATGTTTTTTAGGTAAATTCTTTTTATATTCTTTTATACATTAACTTATAGTGGACACGGGTCTCAATCACGGTACAATTTTAACACTTCAGTCCATCCGTTACCACGACTGGTGTCAAGGCTGGTGTGGCTCAAGTCGAACTAAGCTTAAAAAAAGGTAATATTAAGTTGCCCGTTTATGTCCACAACTGAACATGGACCTTATATTTACAAAAAGTAACTTAATGTATAAACAAAATACACAAAAACCAAACTTTTTTTTATTCAAACATTTCAAATGATGTGACCGGAGAAAATAGCTTACTTTGTTAGAACTAACTGAACACGTGTAACCTTGAACTGTGGTTCAGGATGCTTGGATGGATTGAGGGCTATAAACCTTTATAAAACGGTAAAAGGGATGTTTTTGTAGACGTGCGTTGTTTAAGAATTACTTTTAGTTCTCTAGGCAGAGATAAATGCTAATATTTACTACCTATTAACATTATAAAATATGCGAATGCGATCTGGATAAAAGTTACAATATGATAAAATATATAAAATATGTCATTGAACACAAGAGCTATAAAATAACACGTTACAATGAATCGGGGAAGAGTAATCTGATGCGAAGTGTGAAACCGCTAATATTATTAATGCAAAATCAATATAATTAAGTCAGTTGACCTTTTAACTACACAGGTAATTTACATACAGTTTAGAACTGGAAAAGAACATACGCTACATTTGTCGTATGCAAAAGTAGCAGCACTATAAAATTAGTAAGCAGACAAAAAATTAACCTTATCACACAAACAAAAGCGCGCGTTCATACCCCGCGGCCAGCGACAATCCATCGCCGTGTGTTACGTAACGGCGGCGCCGGCGCACAAACAAACCCGCCTGTTGTAAACACGTGTAATGAGGCAAGAATACCTACTACACAGTTACGCGAATGTTATCAATATTGTGGACGCGACTAGTTTACTGCATCGTAAGTAGTTAACACGATCTGAGATAGGTTGATTGATGCTTTGATATATGATTGCACTGTAGCTGATCGCTTCAAACGGTGATCGCTTCTGGGAACCATTGTTGTGGGTATGATTGATACCGACTGTTTTGGTGAGATTACCATGAAAAATGTGTTTGTAAACTGCGATTCCCTAGAATCCTAATTCACATGTACTAAATAGATATAGAATAAGTATAATTCGTTCGGATCTTTTATATATATCAGGTTACATAATAAGAACCATATTAATGTAATAGTTTCCCGTTTTACTCGCATAGCTCTCGTACCTGTGAGAATTTAATAATTAAATATAGTATATATAATCCTAGGATAAGGTAACTTTTGAATGGTGAAAGAATTTTTGTAATCGGTCAATTAGTTTCGGAGCCTATTCAATGCAAACAAACAATCAAATCATTCCTCTTTATAATATTAGTGGGTATTTAAAATGGAATTGTTCGAGAAAAGTATTGTATCAATGCACCTTTACTTATTTTCTTAGAGCGGAGTTGTCTAAGAAAATAATAAACACATTGTCACAGACAGTCCTAAGGACCTATCGATGGGAGAGTCTTGATCGGGGATGGAGCCCACAAATGCTAGGAAGCACTTACAAACTGCTATTCATATAAAAAGCTCATTGTAAAGGTGCATTGATAAAATACTTTTCTAAAAAAAAAATCCATTTTTAAATTTACAAAAACAAAAGTTTGCCGCTTGCGCCAATAGATTATATCTTATATCCCACGAAGTATCTATCTAGGCTTTATCAAGATTTGTAGGGCGACCTACTTCGGGGCATTATCAAGAAGGACACGTAACATTCTCATTAGGTAGGTACGTTACACTATCATATTAGCGTGCATGCGTGTTGAGCTATTCAGAACTAATTAGGAGTATTGAAATTACTATTATTAGAATATCATAGGAACATGTCATTGTATAATGGCAATTAACTACATTAAAATATGTTATTATAGGTTGAAAATGATGTTTTACTTATATAAATAATTGTTTAGTGCTGTACAGTTTTTTAAACGATGATTTTTTAATTATTACTTAAAAATTGATGAAGAATGAAATCCAAAATAATATTTAAAACAACTAAGTTACCAATACACTACCTATTTCATTAATTTTGCGTAGATCAGATATCAAACGACCAATAGACCAATAACAGAAAGTCATTTTATTTTTAAATAAAAATATATCGCAAATTAATAACTTTTTGCACTCATCATAAACCGACAAGTTACAAAAAACACATTACATTAACATAATGATGATGCAAAAACAAGACCTTTTTCTAACGTCATCTAAAATAGGGTAACCCGCTTGACTCTGTGCGAATATTCTAGGTCGGGTCAAGCCGGCCTTTACTCAAGTTTAGTCGTAAAGCTCTGCCTAGAAACCTAAAATCTTCAAGGGCTACACTACTGTTGAAGTTTATGAAGCATATGGACGGAGGCATATACACTGCTGAAGCATTTGGTCGTAAGTGCCAGTTCACGTTCAAGGCATATACGACGAATATTTCTGCCGTATAATGGCATATTCGACCTCACGCTTCGGAGTTCTAGAAATAATCTATACCTTAATTAGTATATTATGTTATGCTATATTCTATATCTAGTTAACAACAAAGTTGTTTACGTATCACTACCATGTATGCACTAGCGCCGTATCTGTGTCACACATGGTCTAGCCTTGGTAAGCTAGATTTAGACCGCGATTGGATAGAAACTACTTGTGATATCACTCAACGAAAGGGAATCTGAGTACAGATTTATCAGTTTTGCAAGTTGATTGACAGCAGTTGTTATTTGTTGATTAAAGCGAGATTTTGGAAACGTTAAAAGCAATAATTCATGAGTATAATGTAAATGTAGCAAAAAACAGTTCCTGACAAACTTAGCTCAATAAATACCTATTTATTGCTTGTGTATTTTTTGTCAAACTCAAATTATTTATTTTTCACTGTACCATCAAACCATCATTCAAATGCTTTAGTAATTACAGATTAACATGACTTCCAATCTGTTTAGGACGCCCCCGTCCGTACAATCTTGTAATGCAAGGCACTGCAGCTCTTTATGCCATTTACATTTTACGCCTCCTTATAGGAGACTTTTGTACAAAAAAACATAGGTATGTCTATTTTAAAGTTTTTAATGTAACTCTTCAATATTAATACTAATTAAAATTCTACTACTAATAATTAGCAATAAACTAATGAATCTTATTCGTATATGTCGCATCCTCCTCCTCATTCTTCACCCCCTCACCTCTTCACTTGGTCAGCTGTTTTATTGAAGCTCGCCAATCTTCCCGATAAGTCATGTCATTTAATTAAGTTATCTTCCCCATTAAAAGTATTTATTATCAATTTAGCACTTTGGTATTTCTCAGGCAATGGTAACTCATAAATGAGGGAGGCCTATGTCGAGCAGTGGACGTTCTACGGCTCTCGTATACTGGATCCAGGATTTATAATGAAACCTCAAAATGCAAAATGCAGTATTCCGTACTTCATTTTAAATGTTATGTTACATAAATGTCGTTCGTTTATATTACATTTTCTTAAAATTTTCTAAAAAGTTTTACTGTTGTTAGTAAGCCTCTTATGGATTCGTATTAACTGCGCTGCGAGTTTCAGACGGTTTAGTTTCCCAAGGGACATCCTCTGCGGTAAATATAGTATTCTGGTTCGTTATTATAATATCCAATTAACTATGTAATACAATTGTTTGTTAATAATTATGTATAAATATCTAACGGTATTTTAAATAAGGAGTAGGTATATTATTATATACATCCTACCGAATACATCGGGAAGCAAATAACGAATGAACATAAGCTAGAGACAACCTCCGTAGCGTAGCGGTATTTGACTCGCTTTAAGTCTCGGAGGTCATGGGTTCGATCCCCATACCGGACAAGAAGTCTTTGAGTAAATTTTAAGATTTCTTTCCGGGTCTGGTTGGCTGAGGGACTACCCTCCGTGCCTCGGAAAGTACGTTAAGCCGTTGGTCCCGATTGTTATAACATAATCTATAACAAGCGTATACCAGGGAACGGGCAGCAGCGTTTCCCTGTGTATTACAACATAATACTGCGAACACCAATCCGCTTGCCAAGCGTGGTGACTATGACAAAACCCTCCCTCAGGAGGAAGCCCATGTTCAGCAGTGGACGTTGTACGGGCTGATGATGATGATGATTATTACTTCTAGACCTCAGAAGCATTTTGCCAAAAATTGTAGATGTATACATTCATATTAACTGCTTTGTAAACTCTCTATTTTAAATAGACGTCACAAGCGTTTAAGTATTTTTATGTAAAGCATGCTCAAACGGTAAAAAAGTAAATTAATAAAACTGACTAGTTCGTGACACAGTTCTCAATCTGTGTATTTTACTAATTATTATTAAATGCATGCATGCATGCAAGACAGACACGCGATGTCCTGTCTTAACTATGAATATTTTATTCGAATGGATATTGATAACTCCGAGTCAAGCATTTGTTTTAAATGATCTTTTTTTTTATACTGTCATACTTTATTTTTGCAGCACGCTTTCTTTAAATTTTATGTCAAACACCATAGGGTCACATTAAAAAAGTTTACATTGTAAAAAACACTAAGGTGAAAAATATTAAACTACCATATTAAAACGTCTTATAGTTGTTATTAGACGATTTAATATGGTAGTTTAATATTTTTAAATTCACAAATTATCCGCGCTATTATCTTTTATTTTCTTCCATCTTTCATAAGAACCTTCTTCCAACAATAACAAACACAACAAAAGGAAACATTTGTGAAATCGGTCCAGCCGTTCCCGCGTGATGTCGTGACCAATGTATGTACATTTTAACTGAAATTTATTTATGTACTGGTAAATAGATATACGAAATTCCTTATTACGTTCAATAAGAACCGTAATCAATTAGACATGTTCTAAAGTAGTATCGAGGATAATGAACTATCGTCCTCCTAAACTATGTACTACCGAGTGTTGACCAAGACACTGACGTCATCCATCACATATCCAACACACCACTCAATTTGTCAGCTGAGTCATCATTACGCGAAATTCACAGACAGGTAAGTAGAAAGCTATAAGGAAAATTAACCGGAGGTTAAAAAACTTTATATCGTATCAACAAATTATACCGTACTAAAATTAATACGATAGTTATTAAGACATAACAACAACAAGTTTGTTTTGGATATCATTATTTGTTTATGTATTTCTAGCCGTTGTCGAGGAGGCACCTTTTTTTTCTGATGCACGTTCTTTACTCTTGCATAAAGGCGAGCAGAGCTCCAACCTAAATAAATGGTTTAAAAACAATAAAATAAGCAACCTGCGCAAGAGGGCGCCCCCTGCGGGGCTTGGCAGTCCCTGGCGATGAGATTGAGACTTTCTGCTCCAACGGCTAAAAACTACTCCGCGGTTGTCACTAATATGTTCAGTTATATTCTTCACGAAGATTCATGTTTATAATTTGTCAATGTTTTGTGTATTAATTAAGCTTTACCCGTGCGATGCCGCGGCCGCCGGGGCGGTGTGCTAGCATGCCACGCCGGCATCGCACGGGTTTTCTATAATAAACAAAAACTATCGCCAAATTGAAAGTACGCCCATTACTTGAGAACGAGATGACCAATATGATTATTATTATAGGGTAAATTTTATGTAACAAGATAATTTTATGAAAATCCATGGGAATATCAGAAATGTATGACGGGCGACGCCGGGCACCAACAGCTAGTTAGTAATATAAGTAAGTAGTTATTAACATATTAGAACAAATAAATATATATGTATGTTACATTAAGACAATCCAAGTCGCAATATTTTTTTTATGAATAGTGCCTGGGGTGCACTTTGCACATGGAGGAAGGACAATAAAAACGCAATAAAAGTGTGTACATATACACAGCATGTGTATGCATCAACGTGTTGGTTCACTTGTAGAATAGAATATACAGTTTAATCTAATAAGTTATTTTTTAATGGCATCCTTGTACATTTGAAATAGGAGATTTGTAAAAAAATATTAAAACTACTTATTGAATAAAAAGACAGTCACTAAGATTTTTTTTTTTGTTCATTCATACTAAACTGTAATACTCAGATATTCACATGTGCTAATAATACGAGTATGCATTCAAAATAACTATAATGACATATGAAAACTACATTTAGGTCAAATGTCATGGAGATTTAAATTTAGCCATGACGATATACCTATTTATTTATAAATAAACACAAAACAATATCTATTGTTTATTACGTTTAAAATTGTGTTTAAATGCTGATCTACTTTTTTGACCATCCAATAGCCCGCAATAAATATACAATATGCAGCAATGACAATAAAAACATGCAAATATCACGAGCCGAAGACCCGAAGGTATATCGGGCATTAATTTTGCGGGCGGAAGGGCGAGTTTAGACATTTTTGAGCGGAATTACATTTTTGAACACTGGATGTTTTGTTTTTATTTTAATTTAATAGGGAATTCTGCTAAGTAGTATGGTAATGAGTCAACCATAGAAAAAAGGGGAAAGAATGGGGACATGCACAAAAGATGCAAAACCAGGACAAAATGCGTGTACGAATCGAGATTTAAATAAAGAACAGGTTTTTCTGTGGATCCAAAAACAAATGCAAGCAACCACATACTTACTTAGTGAAATTATTTTATTAGCTGATGCAATATCAATGCTACTCATTCTACAAACAGTATAATTAGCTGAAAATTAACATTAACATAACAACTGACAGCTTATAAGATTAAATAGTTCAATGACCCACCAATATAAACAATGTTGCTAAAATCAATAATAAGGTTGCATCATGCAGGCACATTACATATTTCACTCACATAAGCCATTTACACTGGACTTTGGCCAAGTAAATAGAAGAAAATGTGGTTGTATGTTCAATGTTTACTTATTACCTATAAACTATTAAATTACTGATGAAAAGAGAAAGATTTGATTGTTTGTTTGCATTAAAGTGGCCAAACTCTATGGCTAGGGGCCTAGACTTGTGATCTTGTGGTCACCAGTTTGATCCCCACTCATTGCACTACGGATGTGAACCCACTTGCATCACTGGCATTTAGCTTAGCATGTGGGGCTAACAAGTATACTAGTACACTGCTAATAATCCTATAATGGCTCCACTACTACTGACGGATGTCATAAATTCTTTCAACATTAGAGGGCTAATATAACATCCAAGTAACAGACTATTTTTAATAACTTAGTTCCTACGGTAACACAGCATGGGAAGTTAGCTATCTGTATTTGTGTTTATGACGAGTAAAATAAAATTGAATGAAAAAAAAACTTTCTGAATGGACATTACGTACATTCACATTTATCATCAAGGAATGTCCATTCAGAAAGTCTCATTTATTTTAAATTAAATAATTAATTTACATTTGAATAATTGCCATTACAATTACATTAAATAAATCATATAATTTTGCCTTCTGTGGCAACAATATTTCAGAATTTTCCTCAAATCATTTATATCTTTATCAAACCACAATGTCCATAAGTATAGTACATAAACTAAAAATAAAGCAAATGCTAAGGAAAAGGACCAAAAAACATTATACTTACATAATTTTATGTTCTAGACCTAAATAATATGTTTATTATGCCTAGGTTGTTTTAGTTACAGATGTTAATTTACTTAAATATAACTATTTTTATTTGCATTTTATGATATTGTTTAAAGTAATAAATAAAATATGTTATGGCAATTACTGTAATAAATTGCAGGCCAGACAGATGATGAAGACCTCAGAAGCATAAGGAATGTCTATTATACTTCAGATTAGTATTTGGTTGTAAGTGCCAGTTTACGGTAATGCACATACGACAAATGTTTCTGACATTTAATGACACATCCAACCTTGTACTTTTGAGCTCTAGAATCATTAAAAATCTACAAAATATATAATTTAAAAAAACCGCATCAAAATCTGTTGCGTAGTTTTAAAGATCTAAGCATACAAAGGGGCGGACAGACAGCGCCAAGCAACTTCGTTTTATACTATGTAGTGATTAAGCTATCAATCACCATTGCCGAGGATTCAACACCAAAAGGCAAAAACTCATAACCAAATGATACCCTAGAAATGTCAAAAAGAATGCAAATTTCTAACAATCCTTCAAGATAGAATTGAAATTAAAAAATTGTAAGTATACACTTAACACTGCCATAAAAAAATAGTGTGTTACTGTATTTTACTCTAATGTGAATAAATAAGTGATCCACCAACAAATTCAACATTTAGTCAATCAAATCAAGTTTAAACTGGAAAATTTATAGTTCCTACTTAATTATGATTCATTAATACTGATATAAAAAGTCTATAAATAGCTATTTCTGCGGATTGTCATTCTCTAGTTCTTGTAAATACATTTAAAACTGCAGACTTCATTAATTATGGTGACTACATTGGAAAATACAGTATGCTAATTGCACGTAATTATTCAGAATTGTAGACTGGTTGTTGTGTCTTTTGGTTTTTAGGGTTCCATATCTGTAGAATAAAAATGGGACCATATTCCTACTATACTGTCTGTCAAATGACTGTAATCATGAACTGTGGTAGCTACACCGTTGAAATATTAATAGATGATGTATTATTGTTGATGCTACAACACAAAATACTTAATTCTTACTAATATTATAAATGTGAAAGTAACTCTGTCTGTCTGTCTGTTACGCAATCACGCCTTAACAACTGAAGCGATTTAAATGAAATTTGGTACAGATATAGTCCAGAGCCTGAGAAAGAACATAGGCTATATTTTATTATGAATTTCCCACGGGAACGGGAGTTACGCGGGTGAAACCGCGCGCGGGAAGCTAGTACAGAATAAAACAAATATTTAAGGGGGTCTCCTGTGCAACAGATGTGATTTTGTTTGCTGACTTTTGCTCAATATTACAAAAATGAAAAAAATGGCAAAAGAAAGACTCTTGAAAAGGGTTATTTATTTCAAAATCTTCATGTTATTTTATGGTTTTGAAACTATATTATTTTACTTAATATAGTTTCAAAATCTTAAAGTATGTAATATAGTGTTGAATGTTGTATAGTAAAGAACCCTTTATGCCCATGATTGCATCATACTTGGCTGTTTTTTTTAAATTATTAAGATGCAGAGTAGTCTTTGACTCTTAGACGTGTTTGCTTGTAAGGTTAGACATGGTATGGAATAGGATATGCATGTTCCTTTTAAAGACTAACCGGATAGAATTCTAGAACATTACTCCTAATCTTACATATTATATATAAAGGCAAACATAAGAAGCACAGGTGATGTTATATAAAAGATTAAATATCTAAATACATTTGAAATTAAGCTAGACATAATAATATAGAATACTGAATCAATTACTGCTATCAAAATTTGTTTATGTTTTTACTAGGTTCTGCGTTTCACCAGCATAACTTCCGTACTCATGAGAACTTCCTAAAAAAATATATCCGACAGCCTTCCTCAATAAATTGGCTATCTAACATTGAAACAATTTTTCAAATTGGTCCAGTAGTTCCTGAGAATTTGACTGTGCTCTCCGATCCCGATCAAGAGGCTATGCTTGTGCTTATAAAATGCAAACCATGATCTATGATATTTGTAACTTCACAAATGCCTTGTGAGACCTTTACAATATTACACTTGCAAACACAACTAAAATTTTATGACATTGCATTTAATTAAATCTTTTATTAATAATTAATATAAACGTAATTGATTTTTTATTTCCTCATGAAGTGCGCAAAGAATTTGAATATAAAATGACTTGCAAAAGTCAAGTGTTAACATTTCTAGCTATTGCATCATTCAACACTAATGTTTTGGATATTGGTATATCTTATCTACCAATATGTTGTGCATGAAACACTAACAAATGTGATAATTTATTATCAAACTATTCATTAAGCTTGAGCATTGATAGTAGTCATAAGACTGTTTTGTTTACCACTATGTGTTGATAACACCATGTTTTCTAAATATTGACAAAGAAATGTGTTCCCCATCAATATATATTTAATGTTTTATCAACAGCATGATGGATATAAGAGCAAAAATAAGCATTATTTTATATGCTAATATTAAGTAATGTTTGTTTATTGTGATGTAAATATAAGAAATGTAAAAATGCTTCAGCTTCAACACACATCTAGGTAGATACTGATACTCATTGTATTTCATAAATTCAAGTCTAAGAATATGAATAATATAAGCCATATGTGTCAACAAAGATTATGAACACTAGCAATTTTTTAAACAAAAATACAACAGGTGGGTTGAACATAAACAATATGATTTGTTTACAAACAAAACCTACCATTGCATGTAACGGGCGACAGGGGTGGTGGAGGGAGGGGGGAGTGGGTGCGCTGGACTCACCTCTTAGGCAGCAGCATGGCGGCGGACCCCTTCCGCTGGAAAACGCCGTCCACCAGCACGCCATTCTTACTGTTGCACGTGAGGTAGAACTCGGGGTGGTCGTACAGCAGCTCCAGATGCTTCCGCGAAATGAAGCTCGAGTGTCCCATGTTCACGTCCACCTGCCCACGGCTTGAGTTTCGCCCGATCACTACACGCTTCTGCCGGATGAGGTACTCGAAGTCCCGGCCGTCGAGCCGGGCGATCGCGATTGGGGCCGGCTCCTGGGCCCACTGCACCTTGGAGGGCGACGGGGGTGCCGACTTGAGCGAGAGCAGCGCCCACGCGTCGCTCTCCGAGCTCCGCGTGAACTGAGTCTGGGCCATGGCACGCGCGCGGACCGATATCACCAACGCTGTTCACACGCGGGGCGCGAACGCCTTGCACGAGGGCACATCACAATACCACCGCGAGAACCGTCGTCGTCGCGTCGCGACCCGGATATCCGGAACCTGCCGAACCCGTGCCTTTACAATTTGAGGTTACTGACGGGACGCACATGCGCAAAGTTTCTACTTATGCGGTAAACAAGAATTATATAAACCACCACACCACCACGTGATACCGATGTATACATATAACTAGTCCGGAAGAGCGGATCGATACTTTAAAGTACGGAAATGTCTTGTATATACGAAATATTAACCTTTAAGGAGTTGCACAACAGAATTTTTGCAATTGGACCGAAATTAGACACTAAAGTAAACACGAGGCGAGAACAAAAATAACCAAAAACGTCAGTTCGGCATACGCAGTTTACAAGTTCGCCGCGCCATCTATGCAAGACACTTCAAGACAGCAACAATTTGTAAATAGAATATTTCGTTTCACGCATACACTTTATAGAAATAATATTTAAAAATAAGTGTAATCTAGATAAAAATGTTTAGCGAAGCAACTACGCAGATTTATTTTAGTAGTATACCTTGTTTTATATATAATTTATTAAATATTGAGTAATTTGATAAATATTGTAATTTGTCAATCAATGTTTATTTTCTCAAACAATCTTTTTGTGCAACGGAACAAGATTATTAGTGACATCCAACGGACGTCGATATATCGATTAAAATACCACAACAATGTATAAAAGTTAACGGATTTTGTATTTTGCGTATGAGTAAATGGTGAAAAATCCCTTTTAAATAATACTAATTGTTCATATACCTATAAATCATATTTACGTTTGTTGTTATAAGTCATTGGTCGCGGTTGTAATATCACAAATAATTTAAGACAATAGTACAACAAAGCGTTTACATAATAAATTAATTTGTAGTAGTATCATCTTAGAATATGTTAATGAAGTGCATTATTATTCGTTCTGCAATTTTATGTACAGTATTATGTTGATTAACGACCGAACAAAACTAGAAACTCTGCTTACGCCTTTCCTTCACTCTACCAAGAATTCGTCTTGAATTATTTACTTAAAAAACCGAGTTGGCTCTTAGCCAATCAAAACCAACGGACGTGGTATAGGGGCTTCTAAGTATATTGTTTTTTAGTACCTCTTTGAAAACCAAGCATTTTGTGTATCGATAATTGTCTATGGACGCTTCAGGTACATTACTATAGAAAAATACGCTGACGTCATTATTTAAAGTTGTCTATGGCTTTTGTTGACATCTAATTTTATTGGAGATTTTGTTTTGAGTATTTTTGTGAAATTCTGTGGTGTTGAAAATGTTTTGAAATCAGAATTATATAGATTATAGCAATAAAAAAGGCGCCTTATCAAGATTTTTATTGATAAATCAGACCATAGCAAGAAGTAAAGGTGAGTTGGAATTTTAATTATTCGACCGCCAAATTTAAACCCATTTTAATTAGCAATTTACGCTGTACAATGGTTTTTCTGAAACAAATGTTTATTTCCGTCAATAATTTGAAGATCTATCATGGAGTCTAAATATAAATATGAAAATTTATTAGATGGAAGTTAATTATCACACAAATATTGTGTATTACAGTTTACAAATCTATTTATATCTGTTTTATCATTTGGCCTTTTACCCCTACCACATATAGACACTAAACTTGACATATAACAGGTTATACATAAAATATGTATTCTATTCAATACATATTTTATGTATAAACCTGATTAATCTATGACTAAGATTAATAGAAATAAATTTGTCATGTCTTCTCAAATTGCACCATGGCCAATGTGATGTTTTGATGTTTTTGTTTATTGAATTTATTATTCCTTTGTTTATTATTGATTCATATAGTACTTTTGTATAAATTATAACATTTCTAAATTGCTTCTTTATTGTATTAATCTTCATGTTTTTAATCAGTTAGTATTAAATTGTATGAGGCACCAATATTTACAACAAACTTTATTAAACATCATATCAAAAACACTAATTGCATAGAAAAATATAATTGACTAATAATTACACCCAAAAATAAACTTATTGTACACTTCAATAAGGAAAAAATAACATGGTAACGGGGTGGGCTTATTCAGAGTGGTTATAAAATAATAACCTCAATCTTACCTATCTGGGTCAGACTGCTCTAAGTTCTATGGTGAGCAGTCATTATGTAACTAATGACATTTATTATTTGGGTGGGCTGGCTTCAGAACTACTGGACTAATTTCAAAAGTTCTTTCGCCATTAGAAAGGGCCCTTAAGACTACCCACTGACCAAAAACTTTGTTATCCAAGAGTAACTTTTATTATGAATTTCCCACGGAAGCTATGCTGGTAAAATCGCACATGAGAATCTATATTTATAGACAAAAATATATTCCTGTTTATTTTATGTTGCTAAAGGCGTCTCCGCAGTCATAATTAGTAACAAACATTGAATGACAATAATCAAACACTGCCTTAATATATTGAAGTACTTATTTTATTGAATACGACCCACCCCAGCTCTGCACGGGTACAATGCTGATACATGTAAACATTACTCTTAAATCCCTCCATCTCTTAAAAAAAAATGCATCAAAATCCGTTGCATAGTTTTAAAGATTTAAGCATACATAGGGACAGAGAAAGCAACTTTGTTTTATACTATGTAGTGAAGAATCAATGCTGTAGTTTTATCTACTTTGATGTTTAAGAGCAGCTATGGAAGAATGGAAAGATACAGAATTATAGACTGTCACAAACATGAAGATGTGGGTGGTATTTGTCATGGCAAATCTTGTCTTTGAATTGTAATCAATCTGGGTGAAATAGACTTGTCTACAGTACTTCGAATGGGCCTAACCTATTTCTAGGAGGGTTATAAAAAACTAACAATGAAGGATAAAGCATAACCTTCTAATCCAATCTATCTAGGTCGAATTTCTCAATCTGGGCTTGAATTATGTTTATTTTGTTAGTCTGGTGGCATAAGCCTGGCCAAGCTGGAGATAGTGGTGTACCATATTCCACACATTTATCTCAAGGGGTCAGGGATCCACTAGGACTTGCTGCATAATCAGGCTAACACCTGTCCTGTGGTTGAAGTATATTATGAAGTTTTAGTAACAAGACTAACACTAGGCAAGACCATAATCTTGATACTGTGGTATCTGAAGGGATTTCCTGAGGGGATATCCCCATGAAAAAAGCCTAGTTTGGCAATTAAAGAATATGCAGGACTTCTGTTCCCATGTCACTATCAACTTCTTTCCTTCACTTCTGATATACATTATTTTATTAAACAATTTAATTGTAAAACCTGGAAAAAAAATAGCGAATTATAAACAAAACCTTTATTTAGACTAGAATTCATCATTCTAATAAAGACTAGACTCATATCACAGGCACATTATTTATAAAAATAACATTAGACCAAAAATACTATATCAGATCATAAATTGCTCAAATATTGTATTTCAACATTGCATTGCATTAAATATAATTATAAAATGCCCAATTAAAAAAGGTTATTTATTACTTTAAAAAACTAAATTGGTTTATAATTAATAATTGTAATGAATAATTCAATTAAAGGATTTATTTAATGATAACTGTTGTTATCACTACATAATCATGTCCACCATAAGAAAATAAAGGTGATGTTTTGCTGTAAACTCTGAACTATTATTGATGGTTGGACATGAGTTGGCAAATGATTTAAATTCATAGAAACCACAAATTATATAAAAAAAGATCATGATCATTCCCTTTTTTTAGTTGTATCAGAGACTATATAATATATAGACTGACAATAGCAGTACAAAATATCGTAGCTCCTAAAACCATTTGATAACCAGCGGGCGTTACCGTCGCACCCCCTTTCGTAATTGCCGCTGAGATGTCGATACCAAGGACAGTCCTTTACAAAATGTTTTAAAAAAAAGATCATAGATGGCGTTAAAAATAAACTTTATGGTGACATAACTATTCTATTTAGAGTTTCGTTGCACAACTGTCATAAATAGTTTATAAGTATTACTTATTTCAACACTGTTACCTAAGTTTCGGTAGCTCATTAGGAGCGAAGGTTGCTTAACATATGAGATGTTGTATGTTCAAGCCCCAATAAATGCATATCGTTTTGTAAAGAAAAACGATAAAAGAATTGGTGTTTGATAAAAAAAAAATTAATTAACTTACTATTTCAATTTATTGAAATATTTTAGAAGCTTTTATTTAACTTGCAATGTATGTATGTATGTAATTTGTTCGGGTGGAATCTTGCAACTCAATTTTGAAGCAGACATCCTCAACTGATTCTGAAATTTTGCAAGCATATGCATATTGCGTGACAATGCAATAATATGGTACCATGGAGCTGATCTGATGATGGATTCGGAAGGGGGCCATAGGAACTCCTGTACCTACTGAACAAGATAGAAGAGTTAGGGCACGATTGTTTTGTGTTTATGAGTACTTTCCATTGGACAGAGATGTCGGAACGCGTAAGCGACGCCTTTTGCACGGCGCTTGAGTCCTTTTAGGCGTGGTGCCGCGGTGCATAGCTAGTGCTTTATAGGAAAGTCAACCTTAACTATGTACTTTTAATGCGAAAACAGCTTGTGAAGATCCAGTTGTAGACGTTTACTCGTTTTTCTAATAGATATATTTCGTATTTTGAATAACAATAACAATACAAATACAACCAGAATTCCAGAAATAAATAGGGTCATTTCGCCTGTTCGCGTCCATTTAGCGCAGTTGGCAATTTTTACGGCGATATTAAAAATGTTCCAGCACTAATTTCTATGAAAAATGTATGTCATTAGTCATTAGTCTATTTTATGATAAACTTTCAGTTTTGTTCGAAACATGTTGATATTTTTTTTTAAATAGATATACATCAAAATAGGCGTTTACCCAGTTTGCGTCCATTGCGGACGCAAAGTGGAAGTTTTGTAAATTTGATGTAGTAATTTACGCCCAAGGTGGGCGTGAATTACTATTGAATTTTAAGCGTTAAATATAAAATAAATAAATAAAAATCATTTTTATTTACGTAAACCTATTACAGGCACTTGCAAATACCCTTTGGTGAAGATACGATGAAAGCATGTCAAGCGCGACGCCCTTTACACCATAATAATTTAGCTTTAGCAGAAGTGTATCATGATGAACGCAATCGAAAGCCTTTGAAAGATCACAGAACACTCCAATGGCATCCTTAGATCTCTCCCATGCATCATATACATGTTTTATTAAGGCAACTCCCGCGTCTGTAGTCGAACGTCCCTTTGTGAAGCCAAACTGATTATCGTGTAGGAGATTGTTAAGATTGAAGTGCCTGAGTAATTGTATGAGTATTAATTTTTCAAAAATTTTGCTCAAGGCTGGCAATATTGATATTGGCCTAAAATTTGCGGGATCATCCTTGGCACCTGACTTAAATAATGGGATGATTTTACTACACATCAATAGGTCAGGAAATATTCCAATATCAATACATTCATTAAAAATAGTTGTTAAGTAAGGCGCTACTACATCAATTACATTTTTTATGATTCTAACTGAAATTCACCATAAATCACCCGTATTTTTGGGCTCAAGGGTTTTAACAATATTTATTACATCATGTACTGTAACATGTTCAAAGGCAAATTGTTTTTTAAATTCCGATACACTTCTACGTAAAAGGTGTTCAGCGCCAACATCTGAGGAGTTTAAGGAGCTAGTCGTCTTAGTGGGTATGTCTGCAAAGAAGTTATTAAACTCGTGAGCTTATGTCATTCTTCTCAGTAATTATTTCACCGTTTATTATTAATTCTAGAGAATTTTCACGGGTAACATTTTTACCACATTCACGATTTATTGTATTCCAGGTGGCTTTTATCTTGTTACTAGAATGTTTGATTTTATTACTAAAATAATTGGCTTTAGCTTGAGAACATACTTTTTTAAATATTTTAGAGTAGTCACTCACATACGCTAGGAACTCGTCATCAAATTTATAGGTTCTAATACCATATAGCTCGTACAATTTGGTACGACTTTTATAAATACCTGGAGTAGCCCAATCATTAAAATTTAATTTAATATGTTTTGTGAAAGTTTTGATTTTAAACGTGGTTTGGAACTGAGTATTTATTTCATGAAAAACCGACGTGTAACTTAAATTAGGATTATTCAACTTCAACAATTTTAACAAGAATATTATTTTTAAATTGATTCATTAAGTAGTCAGTAACTGGCCGGCAAGTAACTTCAGTTGATTTACATTTGTCAACGGTATTAAATATTGCTAATTGGCCACAGTGGTCAGAGGTCAAACTATTAAGAATTTTGCTACACACTGATACACAGTTAGCAAATATATTATCTAAGCATGTTGACGAGTGAGCAGTTATACGCGTTGGTTCGTAAAACAAATTAATCAAATTGAATGATTTAAAAAGATTTAAAAGCCTACTACACGATGATGAGGTTTCTAGGATATTAACATTGAAATCTCCACATACTATAATACTTTTCTTGGTAAAACTTAATTTTGTGAGGGCATCTTCTATGACAGATTCAAATAAGTCAAAGTTGCTAAGGGGGGGGGGGGGGGGGCGGTAAACTGACATAATAACTTGTCGCTCAAGCTCAACACATGACAACTCAACAGTGCGCTCAATAGAGACGTTTACAATGTCTAGTCTTGGTTTACTTTTAATATTGTTAGAAACAATAATTAATGAACCCCCATGAATTGCATTCCTCCTCACAAACGCACTCTGAATCTTATAATTATCATTATTAATATATGACAACTGATATTCTTTAAGCCAATGTTCAGTCATACATAAAACATGAACATTGAATTTGAATTACTGTGTCAATAGCTTTAACAGAAAGTCCCCACAAGTCTATTGTGCCTTTCATTTTAATTGTTCGGAATGCCTATACGATATCAACACCATTTATAACCTAGACACGTCTGATCTAATGTTCGCTTTTAATAGTCTTTCAGCTTCCTAAGGGGAAGATAATAGGTATTTAGTGGTATCCATTGGTATATTAGTAAAAAACAATGCAAAAAAATTAGCAATAATATTCTAAAAAACATAATCAAATTAATAATTACTATTATTCTTAATTTCATTATAAAAGTCTTATATTAGCTATGTATCCTAAAATTCACATAAAACTATAAAAAACTTATCATCGAATGCGTCGCTGCAAAATTTTTTTTTTTTCTAAATATTCCGCGGGTAAGCTCTCCCTTGTTGCACAGCCGATAGGTACTTTATTTTTCTAAACGGGATTGGTTTGGCACACGGAACTTTTGTCCATATGTGCGTGCCTATGCATGCTTATGCGTGCTTATGCATTCAAGTATTAACGGTAATTACTTTTCGTTTGATTAGTGCGTTACTTTACTTATTTTTGAGGATTTTTAAAGGGAGATCCGTTAAATGGACGCGAATTGGGCGATGCACGCGAACAGGCGAACTTACCCTAGCGCTGGGTGATTGGAACCGACTAAAAGCAAAGATCGCTTAAAATGCTTCATTGTACTCCTACTTTGATCTGCTGTGTGCGAATATTAGTGATAGGTGCTTCCGATCTATGAATGTAGAATGAAAGGCGATTTGGAATGCTTTAATCGCCCACATTTTTTTTAAGGATCGTAATCACCGTCGGTTACTAACTAGCATTAAAAAGATTGCAAGGACCTAGCACCACTACACAAAAACCACTCTATCCGACCCGCCGGAGAAGAGTGCGCCCGCGTTCGCGACGCGTCCCCGCTCGTCGTTTAGTTTGCAAAGAACCATCCGGTGCCCTCGTAGACCCGACGTCCGAGAGGCCCGCGAACTGTAAAGTAGAGCGACAATTGCATCAAAACCAAAATACTAAAAGACTAAAATACTAAAAGTCCTCAATCTCATCGGCAGTGACCGCACTGAGCCGAGGTCCAAATCACGGCGCTTCCGACCTTTTAGTCGGAAATCACCAAATCACTAGGTACGCTAGAAGAAGTGCTTTAGCGCTGCATGTTTAAGCCCTTTAATTAGGTGAATATTCATTATGGCAGCGCTGCAGCGGACTTTCGTTTAAATTCACTTAAACTGGCGCCTGTTTTCTGCTTAGAATAACTTCTTTAGGTACCTACCTACCTATATCTCACTGGTTAGTACATGCTATGATAGCACCATACATTTTAATATATTTATAATCAGTGCAAATTAGTTGATTTCAATCTTTTAAATACGTCTAGTAGGTATGTTGTAGTTTACGTGTAATATTCGTATCTACATGCCTAATATTTTATTTATACTGATAAATCTGCCTAATGACTAGTTTAACATGTAACAAAACAAATACAGCATGTTAAAAGGTCCTGCGCCCTTAAAAGTATGAAGCGAAGATAATAATATAAATAATCTCTAAAATAACAATTCAGTTTTATTAACATCTTAACGGTAGAAATGCGTACCTAAGTACCTACCAGTGAGCGCGAAACAGCATAACTACCTAGTTATGCTATTTCGCTCACTCTTTACATTCATTGTGATTGCGGCCTGCGTTCGGGACCTGAGTTCCAGTTGTTATATAGGTATATAACAATAATAATATTATATAAGAATATTATTGTTTTTTATATTTTTTATTTAAGTCTGATTTAAGTAACAGCTTAAGTACATTTTTAGAGATACGGGCGGCGGCGTTAGCCTTTTTAATTTTGTATTTAAATAAATTATACATTTTACTACTTATTTGTGTTTTTTGCATCAATCGCAAAATGAAAATCGGAATATCGTAATATTTGTTGTTATAAAATAACAAAACTAAAATAAAATAAATTAATATCAATAATTAACATTTGCGCCATCTAGTTGAATAATAATAAATAATGCCATTCGACTTCGACAAATGACCATATTATCGCTTGAACGCTACTACGGGCGACATCTGTTAGCATCCATGGTCCCTAAAATCGAGTTACGTTATTTTGTTCCGCTTTGTCAGTCTATATATTATATAGTCTCTGGTTGTATGCAACATTTCTAGTCATCCAACTGCGTCAGACTGGCGACTCCTCTATTAATCCAGTGTTTTTCCATCACATCAGTCTCCAGAGTGATATACATCACAAAGTTGCTGGAATGTCCTGTCGTAGCCAACACTCCTCTCCTCTCGCTGGTCTTGTAAATAGGACAAAAGTAGCAGGGGGGAGGGTTGAAGTTTGCTATAAGCGCTGGCTTGAACCATATAATGGGAATTGTATCAAACAAGATCTTTGGATAAGACTCGTCCAGTTTCATGGTCTTACGATTCCAACGAGCACCTTCGATGAAGAGACCCTGAGGAGGAGGAAATTTAATAATTATAAAATATTTCTTGAACCCTTTCGTGACTTTGTATTGATCCTTGATACACATTGTACGAAAAAATTAAATTATTATATTTTTTCAAGTACAACATTTTTTTGGAGTTTGCTATAAATATGCTTAGGCTCTAAGCAAAGTCTTTTAATTACTACAATAACATCTGAACATTGTAACATTTGAACTAATATTTTTTTCACACACAAATGCCAGTCTTCTTTTGTAACTCACCCATATGAAAAAGCTATGTTCCTCATCCTGTTTATCCACTTGATGAGGTTGCTGCTTGCAAATACAAATAACAAAATAATAATACCTAAACAATAACATTTTATTGCTACAAAAGTAAATTTCATTAGGAGCATCGAATATGAATTAAGCCCACATGCAACATAACGATTTGAAATCAATAAATATTATTTCATTATTACATTATAGTCATCTAGAAATCAAAATCAAAAAATCCTAAGTTCATACACACCTTGCAATAAACTCCATACGCTGGGTTTTCTTCACTTTCGAATTCCATCTGTGTAATGGTGAACTCGAAGTGGACCTGGTCTATGGGGATCTTGTTGTGGCGAGAGTAGTTCTGAAGGACCCCAGTCAAGAACGACTGTGTGAAGTAGAAGCCTGAGATCCAAAATACGATAGGTGGGCCCTCGTCTATCCAGTCTTGTAGGAATTTTAACCTGTCAAAGAACAGACGTTTCGCGCCGTTAAATAAAAAATGTTAATTTAATTTATTTTACGGCGCTTTAGTATTTACTATGTTAGTGGCAATATCTTAGATCAGGGGTCTCCAAACTTTGACGCCTTAGGGCCATAACGATTTTTTCAATATGTTCGAAGGGCCAAAACTGTTTTAATTTTTCTATACTCTTATTTCTAGACTAGTGGCAAAGTGCGCGACCAAGTAATTATCATATTGTGTTGTCTTTTTCAACTTATCACAGCAATAAGACATTAGATGCGCGGGCTAGATCGATGATACTAGTCTTTAAGTTGTCGCGGGCCGGATTGTTGGCCCTGGCGGGCCGGATTTGGCCCGCGGGCCGTAGTTTGGAGACCTCTGTCTTAGACGACAAATAACGGTGTTCACTGACGTAGTATTACAAATAAGTATAGGTACTCTCACAATGAAATCTTGAACATTACCACTGCAATAATATTTTGAGGTGTATTTTTTTTATTTAATTTAAAATTCTGTTCAGCTAGCATTTGATATTCAAATCTAAATGTTTTCTCATTCCAGCTAACCATGACTGAAAAAGTTTTAGACGAAGAAACATGGCCACAAGAGGCTGAAGCCGCCATCAACGACATCCGCAAGCACGTCAAGTCCGCCTCCATATCCCCAATACTGCAGAACAACAACCAGCGTGTCCACATCAACCTGACCACTCTGGAGAACTCTGACTACTGCGTCGAGATGTCAGCTGCTGGCTTCAGAGTCGTCGGCAGAAAATACGATGATACGTCTTTGTCTACTATAGAGAATATGAACTATGAGACGCCATACGCTTTGCTGAACAACATTAGCCAGAAGTACAGGGAATCGTTCGGCGGCGAGCTCATGAATAAGCTCTTGGATTTAGCCAAGAATTCTGGTTGAAATATCAGTGTTTTCAAAGTTGTCCCATATAGGACACAGGCCTATTAGATACAAAGCCATATCAGAGCTATATGCTTAAACTTGTGAGTGCAATATTATGATTTATTTACTTGAATTAGCATAATAATATGCCTAAATCGAAAGTTATTATAGAATTAAGACCTAAATCCAGTTCAGGGTAATAAGACGATTCCTTTAATATGGAGTGATGTGTTTTTGTAGTAGAAGTTTGTGTCAAATGTCACCTGTCAGTATTCACTTGTGCTATAAATAAAATAATGTTTATATATTTCGTTTATATAATTGTGTAGGACTTTACTAATACTAAAACGCTATTAAATGTGGCATTGTGAAAGAAGTATTTGAAATAAATTAGGATAAAAAAGTTATAAATGGGAATTCAATCAGTTAAATGAACTTTTGATGTCAATTTGAGTCGTTTATGTCGTTGTTATATCCCTTGCATATGAGATAATAATATATTAGAAAGAGATGGCATGTTGCTGAATACAGTTCGGCTGGTGTTGATTCAGTATTAAGACCATTATCGCATCATTAATGTAATGCTCTAAAGGTAGCTTGAAAAGTTAATTAGGAAAACTTATTTAAAATGGTAATGGAATACATTATTTAGGAATTTCAATCTCCTACTTAAAATGTTAACATTGCAAAATTCTCCTAAATTTCATACTGTATTGAAATAACATTTTATTTTGCTTTATTATCATTTTAGTACCTATACATGTGTTTTGGTTATTAACATAAACTAAGAAAACTTTATGTAGTTAACACCAATTTCCTGTAATTCATCGTTATCTATTAAGAATTCTAATTTCTAAAGGTAGGTATATATTATTTTGTTTAAATATTAAGGCGTAGCGAGGTAAAGGGAGGGAGGAGCAGCTGCACCCCCATTGACGTATGTAAACCGGTTATTGGTTGACAGAAATGTAATACATAAGTACCTAGTTGAAGAAAAGAAATCCCTTGCTTAACCCCAGAATTATCACAAGCCAAGAGAATTCAATTTAATCAAAGACTCGGTGTTATTATTGAAATAAAAGCGGCTGTAGCTCATTTGCTAAGGCATTGGACTTGCAATCATGTGGTCGCGAGTTCGATCCCCACCCATTGCACGACCTAGGTGAAACCACTCGCAACACAAGTCTTAGCTTAGCACGAGAGGTTAACAAGAATACTAATAGTCTGCAAAAGCTCTGCTAGTAATCTGTCTTAATCATACAACAGTATGTACAACTCATATTTAACCTGTCCCTCTCAAGAACGAATCCTAGCTACGCTTTTTAATTCTTATAGTGGATAAAGCTGCCATCTTGTTAACTATAAACTATAGAAAAAATACATGCTGAAAACAATCTAATATGGATCAATTACTTAGATAAGAACGTATTGCAAGACAAAGGAATAAATTTTATTAGATTTCTGTAATTATTGAGAGCTCTCCTATATATTTGAGTTGGACCATTGGTGTTCCAAGTGGTTTATTTCAGTGTTCCAGCCCGGGAAGTGTCATACATATCAGGGAAATAGGTAACAGTGTAGTCCGTTTATTGTGGGTTTTCTTCAAATAATGTGGATCAGAAAGATGGTTAAATATATAAGGACATCTATACGTTCTATCAACCTTTCTGTGGTCATTTTATATTTGCAAAATGTTGTCAACGGATAGCACTGTCTGTATGTTATGTCTGTGGGACACTGACAGCTCGGATGTGCCAGACACGGAAATGTCAGTATGTGTGAACCTTTTTTTTTGCTACTTCACCGGGCATAAAGGCGAGAAAAGCTCCAGCCTAGATCAATGGTTTAAAGACTGCAAGCTAAGCAACCTGCGCAAGAGGGCGTCCCCTGTAGGACTTGGACCTCGGCTTAGAGCGGTTGCTGACGGGGAGATTGAGGGATTATGACTTTTAGTTTCTTAGGGGAGCTTTGTACAACTGTCGCTGTACTTTACAGTTCGCGGGCCTCTCGGACTTAGGGTCTACAAGGGCATCGGAAGGTTCTTAGCAAACTAAGCGTCGGGAGGGCGAGTATGTGTGAACCAGTTCGTAGAAATTGCATGTTACCAATTTTTCACCGCCTCTGATTCCAAGGCAGGTACTGGAACCAGCTATATGTAAGCAGCTATTTTTAGGAGCGCTGTTCTACATGTAATATTCTTAACTCATAATATTATTTCTATAAATCAATTAATTTTGTAATTTTTGCACTGCATTAAATGTGTCATTGCGAAGCAAACAATGTTAAATATAAGTTCCTTGGGTAGTTAGTACAATGTTGCAATTAGTAATATACTTTAATATACGTACTCGTTTTGCTATTATATATATGTACAAATCTATTAGACTGTCAACTATTCTATAGTAACAATTTTGACGCTTAAAAATAATCATAATATAAGATTTCATATGTAACTGACAAAATAAATTAACTTAGCAATATTATAGGACTGAAATAGGTATTTGACAGACTAAAAAACCGTTACTGCAAACAAATAAAGCATTTATATCGTATATGTGAAAGTTTAAAATAGTTGTGTTACGTGAAATATCCAGCCATAATTAATTTTTTTTTTTTTTTTAATTTTTAAAAAGACAACTCCCGCACTAGGGAAATAAATCCCTGTGTCGCGGGGGACTTTACAAACATTCATTTCACGGACACAAAGAACACCCAGACTCAGAACAACTATTTGTGGTTCACACAAATAATTGTCCCGGGTGGGAATCGAACCCAGAACACCAGGTCTCAGAAGTAACTTCCGTAACCACTGAGCCACCGGTGCAGTCAAATAATGTATCGATGGTTGTGCTGTTCGCTTGCGTTGTGCCACGGACACGCGTTGTTTCAGACACCAGTACAATTGTCGGCAGACTGAGTACAAACCTGTGTACCTCTGAGTTTTGGGGACGTGCGAAGTTCATAGTTCAATCCGATGCAGGAAATGTACAATTTGAGAGACCCTTCGTTGGCCTAATAGGTACAGTCAACAAAGGAGATAGGTTTACACATTGTGAAACGCATTTTAAATTTATATGCCAACGTCAATGAGATTAGTTCACTGTTATCTGTATTTGTACTCAGCAGGGTTCGCCCATTAAGTATTACCGGCTGACGTGCAGACAAAAACATATTTATTTACATTAATTGATATAGAAGGACCTATCTCATATTGTCATATTGTCGACTGTACATGGATTTATCAAAAACTAACTAATACATTTGAACGTGAATTGCTTCCACTTTCAGTGGTGTTACTATGACGTTTTACTAAAATGGTTGTTGATGGGGAAACACTGACCAAATAAATTTCAGTAGAATGGAAATTATTAAATGGAACCTTCGCACGTTTACCAAATATAAACTGTTTAGACGTTTATACACCTTAGTGTAGTGAATATGTTTGTGATAGTATAATAAATTGATAAATATATTATTTCGATGTTTCATTTTAATTCCGTTAAACAAACCTAATGAGTAACCAACGATGCAAATAAAAACGGGCAGTTACATTTTTTTGTGTGTTACCAACTCGCCTGCCAAGCGTAGTGGCAAGCGAGTTGCAAATGGCAAAACCCCTGGGGGGATATCAATGTTCAGCAATAAACGTTATACGGGCTGAAGATGATCAAGGACCAAGTTGAGGTCCTAATCTTCGCTTTAAATGCCCGTTTAAGTCCACTACTGAATATGCGAATCCTCTTTGCAGACCTTGGCAAGACAGGGTAGTTGAGGGATATTTCAAAAATGCTTGCCAAGCCATGGTGATCGCAGTAAGATCATCATCATTATCAGCTCTTATATTAATGGTCCTTCCACTGCAGATCATGGGCAACCACGCTTGGCAGGCGGATTGGTGACCGCAGTATTATGATGAACTACACAAGAAAACGCTGTTGCCCGTTCACTTGTATACGATTGACATTGATGATGTTATAACAATCAGGACTAATGGCTTAACATGCTTTCTGAGGCACGGAGGGTAGTCTCTCAGCCAACCAGACCCGGAAAGAAATCTTAGAATTTACACAAAGATTTCCTGTCCGGCGTGGGGATCGAACCCACGGCCTCCGAGATTTAAAGCTAGCCAAATACCGCTACGCTACGGAGGTTGTTCTAATCTATTATTCTCAAATGTAATTATCCTCACCTAGACAATAAATCAGCGACATAAGACCCCAACGGCTTCATGGAAGGATAAGACTTGTTCATCCAGACCCCTGGCACGATGCCCTTGACGAACGCGTTGTGACACTCCTCAAGATCCGCGCTCATGATGGCCAGGCCCTGGGCGGCTTGGTTCACTCCGTCGAGGGTTCGTTTCACTACCGATAGGAGGCGGTTGTAGCGAATTAGTTCCTGTGGAATAGATGTCTTATAAGCACTCACTTTGGATTAGACAAAAACATGGCTCATAGGCTTTTGACATGTTTATTAGATTTTTTTTAATGATTTGAACACTTTATGGAAAACTTTACCTTATACTATATTACAAAATTGAGATTAATAAAATTCAACTCCCATTTTAGGTAAAGCCCCTAATGCCTTAACCCATTAGGCTACGGTCGAACCACAACGACGAACAGTCGGTCATCGAAATGTATTTATCTCTTTGTAACACGTCTCTAAGGGAGACGTTAGTGCCATCTATCGGTAATGATCCGCATTACTTCGACAAATATCTCCAAAGTTTACCTAAAATCAGAGACTATATAATATATAGACTGACAATAGCAGTACAAAATATCGTAGCTCCGTAAAAGCTTTGACAACCAGTGGGCGTTACCGTCGCTGCGCTTTAGTTAATTGCCGCTGAGATGTCGATACCAAGTACAGTCCTTTACAAAATGTTTAAAAAAAAAGATCATAGATGGCGTTTAAAATAAACTTCATGTTGACATAACATTTCTCTTTAGGCCCAAAACACACACAAGCGACGCAAGGCAGCAGGCGTGGAACAGGCGCGGCGCAGGCGTGCGCCGCTTCAAAACGATTTCATACAAAATGTATGCAGGCGACGTTTTTGAATTATACTGAAGCGACGCGGCGCAGACACGCCGTTTCGTTGCCTGCGCCGCGTCGTCGCTAGCAGTCGGTTCTCGTGAGTCACGCAAGGAGCATGTCGCTTGTGATACGGTATGCTCAGTATTTACCAACCCAAAAATGCGTGATGATATTGATTTTAATGTACCCAATATCTTCTGGACCTTTGCACATGATTTAATTGCAGCAAAGCAAGCGCATCTTCGTCTTCTGAAGACGAAGACATCTTATCACACCAATGTCAGCCTATAAAATGCCGCATCTGAACGTTTATTGCCTGTTCCACGCCTCTTCTGATATAATTCAAATCGCGTCTGCGCCGTATCGGTCCCACGCCTGCGCCGCGCCTGCCCCACGTCGCTTGTGTGTGTTTTAGGCCTTAGAGTTTCGTTGCACAACTGTCATAAATAGTTATAAGTATTACCTACCTACTTATTTCAACATTACCAACTAAGTTTCGGTAGCTCATTAGTAGCGGAGGTTGCTTAACAAATGACATGTTGTATGTTCAAACCCCAGTAACTACATATAATTTTGTACAGTAATAACCCAAGTAACATAAAGGCGTCATATAAGAGCTCTATAAGCGAGTTTGCGCCTCTTTTAATGTATGAAATCAGGCCTATAACAGTACTATAAGCGCTTATACGCCCAGGAAAAGGCGCACTTTACATGACTAAAGAGTGACGTAGTAGCTTTGTAATAGCTCTATTGAATTTCATATAACTTCTTTAACAGTCATGTAAAGTCGCAGCTGGTCACTCATAAGTCCTATAATAGTGATCAAAACGTCTTTACATCACTCCTTAGCGTTATAATGGTTACAAAGATCACATTACATCACAACTTAGACCTATAACAGTGCGCAAAACACTTTTATACAACACTTTACATAACAAGATGAAAACAGCGCATCGCACGACAAGTTTAATTATTCCTCTGGAAAAAATAAAAGGATTCTACTTTTATATTTCTACGTTACCGTAATGGCGTAGCTAGGTATTGTTGCGTATTGAATATAGGTGTTGTGGTGTAATTGTACAGTCATAGAAAGTGCGGTGCAAATTTTACCGAGTAACTAGTACGATGTGTGTGTTTATTTTTAAATGCGCCTTCATTTTGACGTCGATTTACTAGTTAAATTATGCAAAAAAATGTGATTTGCCATCTTGCATCTCTTATATGACTAGTTAGTAATGTTAGGACTGAAGAATAAATGGAGGTTGATTTGGGTTGTTGAATTAGGGTTCCTTACAGAAATACGAAAACCACATTTTAATTTTATTTACTTACCTATCACGATTTCCTAAACTTTTTAAAACATAAATCTGTCTTTGTTTTAGGGTGCCATAGTAATAAATATGTATATGGATGTTGACTGCTTTCTGGCGAAGGATCATTTTACCCTTTCTTTGCTGGAGTGGCCTTGGAAAGAAACCCATTTCATATTATCTAAACATTGTATCGGGTGTGGGCACGTTAATAGTGAAATATTGCCAGAACACTTCAAATTAGAAAATACTAATATTTACTTTTTACCATTGTTGAATTTTTTTTGGTGTTAATTTTGTAATTATGCAGCAGCATACGACCATTATATGATTGACGAATGTGAATTTTGTGCACATCTTCAATAAAGTCGCTGCCGCCGCCCTACCCCACCCTATCCCTACCCTACCCCTACCCTACCGCTACCCCTACCCTACCCCTACCCTACCCCTACCCTACCCCTACCCTACCCCTACCCTACCCCTATCCTACCCTACCCTACCCCTACCCTACCCCTACCCTACCGCTACCCCTACCCTACCCCTACCCCTACCCCTACCCTACCCCTACCCTATTTGTCGGCGCCCTCGTCATCGGAATAACTCCCTTCAGAACTAAATGTATCGCTTTCTGGTTTATTGGGTTCTAAAAAAATCGAAGCTCCTACGGAACCCTCACTGCTTTCGTAGGTACGTGCTTTGTTTATGTCGGAGTTTTTGAAACTGTTAGTCGAAGCTAAACTGTTTTCATTGCATCGTTTCAATACTTTCCTGCGATAATTACCACTTCTTTTAAAACGTTTCCAGTCTTTGTAATCCATAATTAACTGTATTAATTTTAATAATTTTACTGTGATGTGACTCTGAGAAACATCGACTGTGTAAAAGTACCAATGCAACTGTTATAACACGTATTAGAGATATAGTGTCGCACTCGCTGCCAAAATGTCAAAGTTTAGCACTATAACAGCAGCAATTAATACATTTATAACACAACACATATTTAGAACTATAAGTGAACAAGGCCCGCAATCTGGAAGCTACTTAGTGATGTAAAATGATTTACAAAGCTGTTATACAACAACAGAGATATAACAGTTACCGCGAATCTTTTATGTGACCAATTAGAAATAATAAGTTATGTGAAGAATTGTTATAACGCTAACTTGATCTATAGACGTAGTGACCGCATTAATTACATCACTAAACTATAGAAGTGTCTTTTTTTTAACTAATAGCACTATTTAGGCCTATAACCAAGTTTAAGACAACATTTATACAAGATAAGTTGTCATATAACATTGGCATTGAAAGCTGTTATAGCGCAGTGTTAAAGCTGTGTTATCATTTATAATATACGGCATTATATGATTGGTTAATATGACTAATTAGCATATAGAGCTAAATAGTGACAGAAATTCCATTACATCATAGTTAGGTGACAAACAGCTTCTTATAGAGCGTATATACGGCTGTTTAATGATATAATTTAAAATTACATGACTCTTTGTTACTTGGGAAGATAAAAGAATTGATTTTTGATACTTTTTTTTTAATAAACTTGCTATTACAATTTATTGAAATATATTATGTATGTAATTTGTTCGGGTGGAATCTTGCGACTCTAAAAACCAATAAGTAATAAAGTTAAAAGATAATCTAAAAACCAATAATTAATAAAGTTCCGAAATCATAAAACATTGGAATCCATATTCGCAAAACAGTGTCAACGCAGCGGTTTTTGTCGGAACGCGTAAACGACGCCTTTTGCACGGCGCTTGAGTCCTTTAAGGCGTGGTGCCGCGGTGAATCTACGGTACATTTAATGCGAATACAGCTTGTGAAGTTCCAGTTGTAGACGTTAAATCGTTTTTCTAATATATTTCGTATTTTGAATAAAATACAACCACAATTCCAGAAATAAATAGGGTCATTTTGCCTGTTCGCGTCCATTTAGCGCAGTTGGCAATTTTGACGGCGATATTAAAAATGTTCCAGCACTAATTACTATGATAAATGTAGGTATGTCATTATATTAGTCTATTTTAAGATAAACTTTCAGTTTTGTTCGAAACATGTTGAGTTTTTTAGAGTTTTATAGATAAACATCAGAAATAGGCGTTTACCCAGTTTGCGTCCATTGCGGACGCAAAGTGGAAGTTTTGTAAATTTGATGTAGTAATTCGCGTCCACCTTATTTTAAGCGTTAAATATAAAAAACAATCAAATTAATAATTAATATTCTTTTTTTCATTATAAATGTCTTATATTAGCTATGTATCCTAAAATTCACATAAAACAATAAAAAACTTATTATCGAATGCGTCGCTGCACACTATTTTTTTTCTAAAAATCCCGCGCGTACGCGCTCCCTTGTTGAACAGCCGATACTTTTTATTTTTCTAAACGGGATTGGTTTGGCACGCGGACCTTTTGTCTATAATGTGCGTGCCTATGCAGTGAGGTATTAGCGATTATTACTTTTCGTTTGATTAGTGCGTTAGTTTACTTATTTTTGAGGATTTTTAAAGGGAGATCCGTAAAATGGACGCGAATTGGGCGATGCACGCGAAGAGGCGAACTTACCCTAGCGCTGGGTGATTGGAACCGACTAAAAGCAAAGATCGCTTAAAATGTTTCATTGTACTCCTTCTTTGATCTGCTGTGTGCGAATATTAGTGATAGGTGCTTCCGATCTATGAATGCAGAATGAAAGGCGATTTGGAATGCTGTAATCGCCCACAAAGCATCGTAATCACCGTCGGTTACCAACTAGCATTAAAAAGACTGCAAGGACCTAGCACCACTACAAACAGACCACTCTATCCGACCCGCCGGAGAAGAGTGCGCTCGCGTTCGCGACGCGTCCCCGCTCGTCCTCTCGACCTTTAGTTTGCTTGCAAAGAACTATCCGATACCCTCGAAGTCCGAGAAGCCCGCGAACTGTAAAGTACAGCGACAATTGCATCAAAACCCCCAAAAAATATTAAAAGTCATAATCCCTCAATCTCATCGGCAGTGACCGCCCTGAGCGGAGGTCCAAATCACGGCGCTTCCGACCTTTTAGTCGGAAATTTAAGCCCTTTAATTAGGCGAATATTCATTATGGCAGCGCTGCAGCGGACTTTCGTTTAAATTCACTTAAACTGGCGCCAGTTTACTGCTTAGAATAACTTCTCTAGGTACCTACCTACCTATATCTCACTGGTTAGTACATACTATGATAGCACCATACATTTTAATATATAATCAGTGCAAATTAGTTGATTTCAATCTTTTAAATACGTCTAGTAGGTATGTTGTAGTTTACGTGTAATATTCGTATCTACATGCCTAATATTTTATTTATACTGATAAATCTGCCTAATGACTAGTTTAACATGTAACAAAACAAATAGAGCATGTTAGAAGGTCCTGTGCCCTTAAAAGTATGAAGCGAAGATAGAAATAATCTCTAAAATAACAATTTAGTTTTAATAGCATCTTAACGGTAGAAATGCGTACCTAAGTACCTACTAGTGAGCGAAACAGCATAACTACCTAGTTATGCTATTTCATCTCACTCTTTTCATTCATTTGTGATTGCGGCCTGCGTTCGGGACCTGAGTTCCAGTTGTTTTATAGGTAGGTATATAACAATAATAATAGGTATTATTATTGTTTTTTATATTTTTTATTTAAGTAACAGCTTTAGTTCATTTTTAGAGATACGGGCGTGGGTTAGCGTTTTTAATAGTGCTATTTTAGTATTTAAATAAATAATAAATTTTACTACTTATTTGTGTTTTTTGCATCAATCGCAAAATGAAAATCGGAATATCGTAATATTTGTTGGTAAAAAATAACAAAAAAAAAAAAAAAAACAATAATTAACATTTGCGCCATCTAGTTGAATAATAATAAATAATGCCATTCGACTTCGACAAATGACCATATTATCGCTTGAACGCTGCTACGGGCGACATCTGTTAGTATCCATGGTCCCTAAAATCGAGTTACGTTTTTTTGTTCCGCTTTGTCAGTTTATAAGTATATTATAATATAGTCTCTGCTAAAATGCAGGTTCCAATACTGTCGGTGGTCGAATTTTATTAATCTCAATTTTGAAATATATTTATTAGATGTTTTCAACAGTGTCGTGACAGCGTGTGTAATAATAATTATTAACAGACAATTACACTCAATTACCCATTTCGTATTTGTGTCAAAACTACTGCGGTTCGGCCCTCGCATTTATATTAATAAAAATGGATCACCAAATTGTGTGTACGCGCATAATTTAAGGACGAATTCACCGAATTGCCTGATTCGTTTCTATAGTGTTGATAACTCTGAAGACAAGGTTTGTATGAAAGATAATTTTGTTTAGATCACGGGAAGTGTCAGAATATTTAAGGGGTAACGACGGGTACATTTAAATTCAAATTTTCAAATGTCATTACCTACTGCGTTTGTCTGTCAATAAAACGCAATATCAAAAGTGTGCAATATTCGTCACTACTATGTGCGACTCTCCGGAGTGCCGCAAGGATTTATGTTGGAGCCATCAAAATCTGATATATTTTCATAAGGAATTTCGGTATTTTTATCCGACTTTAATTTAATGAATACACCTAAGTATTAGCTGTCGGTGTGTCACCTGTTTGAGCACGGTGTTCATGCTGTTGTAGTACTCGACGGGGTACTGCAGCTGCACGCCGGGCACGTCGTAGAGCGGCGGCAGGCGCTGCAGCACGTCGCGCGTCATGTGCACCACCCCCCCGCCCGCCCCGCCCGCCGCGCCCCCGCCGCCGCCCACCGACACTATCGACGTCTGCGTGAGCAGAGTGCCGAACAGCAGCTGACGAAATACATCGAAGAAATGAGCTTCCAAACTTGACATAGTTTTGAAAATTTACGTATTGTTTTTTTATTTGACGAAATTTATTTGACGTTGATAAACCTTTTTTTTTATGTCATTGACTTCGAAAACTTAACAGGTTAATGAATACTGATGAAAATGAGGACTATGCTAATGTTATCTAGGTATCTTTTTAACATTGTGTTGCATTAAAGAGTTGATCGTTAATGATTTTTTTTTCCTATTAAGTTTTATGATAAAAACAATTGACACGATCCAACTATTAAATATTAGGTAAGTAAAGCTGTTATTATAAAAAAAATGAAAGAAAATATGAAATGTTTACAACAAATCATGGAACCGCCCATTAATCACGTAATACTCTAAATAGCGGAGCTGGAGGGGGAATTCAGGAAAAAACACCATATATGACAAAAGTAGATTGTAGTGAAATATCGTGTAACGTGTATTTAGGTTTTAGTAAATACACAATTGCAAAAAAAGGTGCTAAATAATCTCATGCAAATAAACGGTCGCTAAGATCTTCAAAGACAAGATAGAGTAATTTTCAAGTGTATCTCACATTATAACTCTCTTTATTGTCCTTAGTGATGTCAGCGTTCTCGTGCAGTCCGAACACCTCGGGCTTGGCCGTGGGGGGCAGCGAGCGGATGTGTTCCAGCACCGAGCCATAGTCCAGCGCAGGGGGGGAGCGGTAGTCACCGCTCGGGGAGAACGAGTAGCTGAAGGATATCACTAGGGGTTAGGGTATAGCAGAGTGGTGCAAACGCGAGTCTTAAGTAGTAGTAGTGATTCTTAGACATACATCTCGGAGGCCGTGGGTTTTGTAAAATATAAGATTTCTTTCGGCATCTAGGTGTGACAAAGTCCGTAGTGTAGCGCTATTTGGCTCGTTTTAAATCTCGGAAGTAGGTATAGTTTATAGCTACTACATAATAATCACTGGTTAGGATATCATACTCAGGATTAGCAGTGACTTCCTCATTGTAGAAGGTGGAGAGTAGAGAGAGGATGAGTCTCCTGTCCTTGTCGTCGGTGACTCGTCCGCCGTAGTTGCACTCGCCCGCGAGGTAGTTCAGTGCTGTGAACGGGGTCTCGGCGTACTCTGTCAGGAACATCTATAGAACACATATATTTTACACAAATACTATTAAATAACTATCATCCACTATAACTAGGACCTAAGAAGCATAAGGACGGATGTATACTTCAGAAGCATTTGGTCGTAAGTGCCATTTACGATAAAGGCACATAGGACGAATGTTTCTGACGCATATCCGACCTCATGCTTCTGAGCTCTAAATACATAAACGACTGACTAAATGCATTTCCCTTTATCCATTAAAAAATTCTTTCTATGCATCAATATCTTAAAACACGCAACCCATAAAAAAGACAAATCTTAGAGGTCGTTGGTTTACTTCCGGGTTTGATTGGTTGATGGACTACCCTCTGTGCCTCAAAGCACATTAGGACGTTGGTTCGATTGTCATAACATCATCTATTTCAACGTAGTAACGGCAGCAGCGTTTACCTGTGTATACGCTGTACATTATACTGTGGTCACCAATCCACCTGCCAAGCGTGGTGACTATGGTATATAACACCCACAAGGTGAGCCCATGTTCAACAGTTGACATTATACGGTCTGAGCCCGAACTATTAAAATCAATGTCTTAAACATCACAATAATATATTATCAACTATGAATATAGTGTGAGATCGATTTCAGAAATAAGCACATTGTGCAAAGTCTAAGATTTCTGATATCGAGCTAAAGGCTCTAGGCTAGTCTAGTAATCTCCGTTGGCACTTGTAGCGCCTCCTATAGTAACAGCATAAAAATATAGAACTGCATTAGTGGGTCAGTGCTTACGATAGTTTCTTCTGAGATCAAATTTTCCAAGTTCGTGAACCAATTTGTGTGAAGCACAGATATTGTTTCTGACTTTGAACCTGTGAGTCTGCTTTGTGTCTGTCAATTATGTGTTTGTAAAGTCCCTTGCGACACGGGGTTTTTCCCATAGTTTAAGTGTCGCTTTTTAAAGAAAATAGGAGACCTATATCGCGTATTAGAATTTTGCACACTTATTCAAACACTGTACAAGTTGTGAGCTTTAAAGAGGGACCGCGACCGCATCAATTAGCAACGATCCTAATTTATTATTCAAGGCACACCTACAGATGTCATAACATAGCCTAACCAACGGTGGTGGTAATACAATCGTAACATGACCGAACTAAACGTAACAACACGTACACCGAGACTAGTATATGTTTAAAACTATAACAGAAGCCACACTAACTACAATAAAACTATTAGCGCCATCTATCTATCACCTACACTAACCACTAACCTATATCGCGCGATACAAGTTCGCAAGTTAATTCGAACATAAACAAGTCGTGAGTAACTACAAATGGCCGTTGCTCGCTGGCCAATGAAGATCTTCATTTTCTGCATAGGAAGTACACCAAACGTTCGTCTACATATGAATACGAACCTGTAACTGCATGATGCAGATCCGCAGGTCGCTTTCGTTGAACTCGTAGGGGATGTTCCAGCCGAGCGGGCCGAAGGCGCGGCGCTCCTGCACCACGGCGTGGAAGAAGCACAGCGCGAACAGCAGGCGCCGCCACTCTTCGGCGCGCGCGCAGCCGACGTAGAACTCGGGCTCGCACAGCGGGTCCGACAGGTACGAGCGGTACAGGTTGTTCCTCAAGCCTTTGGGGGCTTCGTTCGTCATTTTTACTCCTGGGAAAGTGTATTCAGGTTTTTTTCTTCTGAATGCGATATTATGCAATGATATGCATGAAATTGTTAACAAGGCTCAGAAATAATGTGTGTCACCTAAGAACGTTTAAGAAAAAGATACGGGGTGTTTGAAATCAATAAACGTTGCCGTTTAGGAAATCCTGCGTAGATAAGATATTAAGATCCAAGTTTAAGATGAAGACCTGTCACACCTTAAACACGGTCTGTTCAACTTGAAACCGCCGACACGGTAGGAAGTATAACAAAGTATCCAGATAAATGTATCTGACTTTTCTGAAAAATTGCCGATACTCACCATTTTGTAGCACAGTGACCGGAAACGCCTTGCTAGGGTAGGACGTGAGCCAGCACCTGAAGTTGAGATGGGTGACATGAGGCACGATGACCTCGGCACAGATGCGCTCCAGCTCGCCCATCCAGGATTCCATCACGTGGCAGTTCTGCAGCACCACCCATCCACCAGTCACGATGGACTGGCTTATCATGCTCGCTGCTATAGGACCCTGGGTGAAACATCGGCTGGTAGGCACACTTTCATGGGAATTTTATATATTTTAAATCATAAAATCATAAATGTTTATTTGCAAAAATGGGGTGTATATACATAAGTTTTAAATTAGTTTCACACATTTACCACTTTTAATTGGTGGCAAGCAAATCAAAATTTAATCTTAAAATTATACCTAATTAAAGAAAATCTCCGAAATTTATTAACAACAATATTTATAACCCGTAAGTTCAACCAAATTATATACTTATTAAATTAATATTTTATTTTTTTAATTATTTATTTAAGGTCGCTTTTTAACATCTAAGGTCATTAACGACCACTAAATTAAATTATTAACATTACAAGTTTAAATAAATTATCATTTAAATTGATCTTTAAAAATATTATTACATTATTATATCTATAAATTATTAAGGTTTACACTTCAGATATTCGTCCACCGTATAAAAACATTGATCACATAACCATTTCGTCAATTGGTTTTTAAAATTATATAACGGCAGTTCTCTGACACCTTTAGGTAGGTGGTTAAAAATACGTACGGACATAGCGTAACTGCTGCGACTACATAAATCAGTTCTCATTGAGGGTAGGGCGAGTCTATCAGGATATCTGGTGTTAAAATTGCAAATATCTTTCTTAATAACAAACAAATTTCGATTAGATTTAACAAAAACACATATTTCAAAAATATACAAACATGTCACGGTTAGTAGGTTTAGTTTGCGGAACAAAGGTCTACAGGACACCCACGAGGTCACGTTACAGATAGCTCTTACGCATTGTTTTTGGGCTATTAATGTCCTATTTATGTTAACAGAATTACCCCAGAGTACAATCCCATATCGGAGGTTTGAGGCAACAAAGCCATGATAAGCTTTTAGGGCAGTTTCTTTGTTAGAAATTTTTGTCAATCGCCATTAGGCATAGGCAAACCTATTTATTTTATTACAAATTTTTATAACATGTGGCTTCCAAGTGCATTTGTCGTCTATTGTAATGCCCAGGAAACACATTTCGGTGATCTCTGATAAAGATTCGCCTTTATATTCTAATTTAAGTGGAAGTTTTTTGCCACCTCTATTTTGGAACTGCATATAATTCGTTTTATTTATATTGACATTTAAATTATTAAGGTTTAACCAATTAATTACATCCTGAATAGTTTTATTAAGTTTAATATTATAGTCATAACTTGTTTTGTTAGGCACTATTATGGAAATATCATCTGCGTATAACCCACATTCGTTTTCAGTCACATGAGGAAAATCATTGATATAAATAAGAAATAAAAGTGGACCTAGGATGCTCCCTTGGGGCACACCTACTCTGTTATATCGTGTATGTGATTTAATAGATACCTCTTCTTTATTTAGATTTATATTTAATATTTCTACAAATTGAGTTCGATCACTCAAGTAACTTTTTATCCAGTCTTGGGCGACACCACGTATTCCGTAAAGCTCACATTTATGTAATAGCAGGTCATGACACACAAAGTCGAAAGCCTTACTCATATCAATAAAGAGTGTTGTTATTTGTGTTTTAGAATCAATGTGATTTATAATTTTATTCATTAGATTAAAAGTAGCCAGAGATGTCGACTTGCCCTTTACAAAACCATGCTGCTCTGGACATAAAATATTGTTTTTATTTATGAAAGACATCAGTCTGCTATGAATCACCTTTTCAAATACTTTCGCTAATACAGGTATTAAGGCAATAGGTCGGTAATTGTTTGGGTTATTTTTTTCACCTTTTTTATATAGAGGCTTTACTAAAGTAGTTTTTAGTTGCTCTGGGTAACAGCCTTGGTTTAGAGACAGATTTATAATATGTACTAAGACCGGTGCAATAATTTCATTGCAGGCTTTTAATATGTTGGTTGGAAAGTTGTCATAGCCCACAGAAGGAGTGTTACTCAGTGACATTATTATTTTTTTAATTTCATCCACATTTGTTGGATTTAAAAATATACTGTTATTAATTGTTTTAATAGATTGTGAGTACTTTTGTGTATTCCCAGTAACACACTTTTCATTAGTTATATCTACGAAGAAGTCATTGAAAGTATTTGCGATTTCTTCTGGACTTTGAATAACTTTATCACGATACAGAATTTCAGATATGTGTCTATTTGAAAAGTCAGGTCTTAAATTACTATTTATAACTTTCCAAGCTGCTCTACAAACATTTGACGCTCTACACACATATGATTGATTACTTAATCTTTGAGCTGTTGTAATACATTTTTTGAAAAGTTTGTTGTATTGTAAATAAGTCCTTTTGCAATTAGTACACCCAGTTTTGTAGCTCTTGTATCGTAAATGTCGCTTGTGATCACAAGATATTTTTATACCTTTCGACAGCCAAGATACTTTTTTGGATTTAAGGTATATTTTTTTTTTATAAACCGGAAAGCACAAGTTAACAAATAATAATAGGTTCTCATGGAAAGTATTAAACGCTAAATTTGTATCCCTTTGAGACATAGATTCTGACCACGAGAGATTCTTTAAAGCGTTCAAAAACATTTTTATATTGACTTTATGGAAATCTCGTATGTATTTATATATAAACAAGGGAGGTGTGTCCTTATTTTCTACGTCAAAACTTAGAAGCTGTCCGGTGTTGTGATTAGAAAGCTTAAGGGGCAATACTTTCCCAGTTGCGTTGCGGACGTTACTAATTATCTGATCTATACAACTATGCAATCTAGTAGGTACGTTAATGTGAATATTAAAATTGAAGTTCTGCACTATTCTATTAAATTCATTTGCAGCCTCGGAATGTTTTAAAAGGTCTATGTTAAAATCTCCTGTTATGATAATGTTCTTTTTCGTTTTATGGCGTAATTTTAACATTAAAAGTTCCAATTTATGAAGAAATATATTTGGATTGTAATTGGGTATTCTATAGATAAAAATAATTAAACAATTATATTTAGGGATCTCGATACCACATACTTCAAAAGTTAATTCAGAGGACAATTCATTCAAAAATAGGACCTTTTTATATTCTATATGTTGTCTACAGAAAATACACACGCCACCACGTCTTTGTTTAGCTCTAGAGAAACAATTAGCGAGTTTAAAACCATTTACCGATACGAATGTGCAAATAAATGGTATTCGGTTGGAGCCAGTGGAGTCAACTGTCTTTTTGGGAATAACTATTGACTCCAAATTGCAATGGGGCCCACATATTGCGAAACTATCAGGAAAACTTAGCTCTGCGGCCTATGCTGTTAAAACTATGAGACGACTCACTGATTTGGATACTGCTAGAATGGTTTACTTTAGTTATTTTCATAGCGTAATGTCTTATGGAATTCTTCTGTGGGGAAACTGTGCGGACATTGACACCATTTTTATACTACAGAAACGAGCTGTAAGGTCTATATATAAACTTGGTCCGCGGGTTTCCCTACGGGAGAAATTCAAAGAGACTAATATTCTTACAGTCGCATCACAATATGTCTATGAAAACCTTTTATATGTTCATAAGAATATAGATAGTTTTAAGAAAAAAAGCGACACTCATAATGTTAATACTAGATCTAAGCATAATCTCGTTTTACATGCTACACGTCTCCACAAAATTAGCAATTCTTTTATGGGGCAATGTATACGCTTCTACAACAAACTTCCTAATAATGTAAGAGATCTTTCAACAAACAAGTTTAAACGTTATGTCAAAGATAAATTATGTAAAAAGGCTTATTATAAAATTTCTGATTATGTTAATGACAAAACTGCTTGGGAGTGAGTTGCTCTGAAACAATACTGCTTTATTAATCATTGTAAAATATAATTTATTTAAAAAAAAGGATTCCTCTGAGTTTCTTGCCAGTTCTTCTCAGAGTTGCCACGTCCAGAACTGGTGGTAGTAAAAGAATGGGACGCATCATAAGAACATGATTTAAAATATTTTAAATGTGTCTATATGAATAAAGAATTTTTGACTTTGACTTTGACTTTAAATGCATATTCAGTTCCTCATTTGCTTTTAAAAACGTTTCGCTAAAACACAGTACGTCGATGTTAATACCTGTGTCAGATAGGGTTTGAAGAACAATTTCTAGTACATCTCTTTTACTTAAAATACCAGCTATATTTTGGTGTAGATTGTTAAGCGTGCAAAGTTGATTTGTTTACGAAAAAGCTGATTTGTTCCAGTGTCTACTACGGAATTAGAAGTGTTTATAGACGACGGAGATCTCTTAGACAAAGTATCATTTCGAATGGTTGGAAAATAATCATACAATGTTTTTTGTGTCGCTTGTTTTTTACTCTTACTATTTCGTTGGGGGGTTACTAAATTATGTGTCATAAAATTAACATTTTTACTATAAAAAAATAAGTCGCTACGATGCGCCCGAGGGCCTTTGTTCCTTGTCCTGCGTGGTAAGTATTTATTATTATAGTCAATACAGTCAATTTTCAAATTAACTTTTTTACAAGTATCATAGATTAAGTCATAATAATAATTACTATTTCTTATAAAATAACAGTTAGGAATATTGTTACATATTAATTGCAATTCATTTTTAAGCTTCCATTCATTAATAAATTTATTTTTTATAATATTTAATACCAGAATTGTACATTTGCAGAGCATTTTCAAAATGGCTATAAGTTCTAAAGTAATATTAAAAGGGTTAGAATCATTTTCTCCTACACAGATTATTAACTTATCTCTGGAATGATAATCTGCATGTTTAAAATCTTCCAGAATTAGTTTTGTTAAAGCAAATGGCTTTGTAAAACTAGTGATATCGTAGTCCTCATACTTAGTGTTGATTCGTGTCTTGATAAGCGCGGAAGCTAGGCCAACGCATTGTTTTGTACCAAATATTACAATTCTTTTGCGGTGTGATAACGTCCTTTCTGTTTGGATGTTATAAGTCGGATCCTTTGGAATATTGCTGGAGTTGAGGAATTCAGAGCATTTGGTGGCTCGTATCGTTTCTCCCTCGGATAATATTTTATGGGGTTCTTCTTGAACATCAAGCCCAAGTTCAATGCAACTAGAGTTAGGGTCATCCAAATGTCTTAACATAGGAGAAAAAGGTAGTTGACTAAACGTCCTCTTTTTTTTGGCATTGGATCTAGACATAGTATTGGTCGTAGGTTTTGTACAAATCTGTTTGAGCTGAGAAATAATTTGACCTTGATCGGCAATTTTTTTTTCCATGCTATTCATTTTTAGTGTAATATTTTCAATTTCAGCATGAGCACTATCTAATTGACCTCTTAATTGTTTTATTTCTTCCTGTGCCTCTTCCATGTCGAAATTCAAATTGGTAGATAGATCTGGCAAACTCAATGCATTTATTGGAATACTTTTTGAAGACTGGAAAAACTCTTCCAGAGCTTCTAATGATTTATGACATTGTTTTTTGCGCAAAGTAATATTTTCGTATTCCATTTTGATATCATACAAGTGGCGCTCTCCTTTTATAGATGTAAATTCAAGTTATAACACTATGCTATACTTCTGCAAATTATTCGAAAATGGTCGCTGGAACGCACCTGTCTTCAATATGACAGGAGCTTGTTTACGTTTTTAAAATTGATTGCCTTAACGGTTGAATAGTTAGAAAAAACACACTTTTATCACTGTAATATCGCGTATTAAACACTTTCAGTCATTATTTCAAATTAATCCACATTAATAGACATAATTTCGTTTATATTTATACTAAGGTTGTATTTATTTACTACAAAAACACTTCTTTCGTTTGAGTTTTATAGTCACGTATTTTATTATCTTTCCGTTGATGTAAAAGTTCACAAACGTTTTCACTGTCTTTTCTTAATATTAACACATAAAATTATTAAAAAAGAATTTATTTATACGGAGCTGATATGAGCATGACGGTCGCGTTCCGTCCTGTCATCAGAAAGGTTATAGTTACTTATACCACTAGGCCATTACGAAAACTTAGTTAACAAATAAGAAACGGATTGGGATGAATAAGGTACAAACAGTACAAAGATTGAATCTAACGAAGATTAGACAAGTTTTTTTTAATTATTACTAGCAGAGTTTTTGCACCCTACTAGTATTCTTGTTAACCCCTCGTACTAAGCTATAATGCTTGTGTTACGATTGGGTTCACGTCGGTAGTGCAAAGGGTGGGGATCGAACCGGCTTCCACATGATCGCAAGTCCAATGCCCTAGCCATTAGGCTATGGCCGCTTCAGTACATTCATTACACTACAAACTTAGGGGCATCCTAACCGCCGGATGTTGCTAGTTAACAAACTTCAAACTCTTATCAAGTAATTCTATTTACCTGTCCTTGTCCTAACGATATAGTTTCAAAGCTGGCGACCTTCTGCTCTCCAGCAAACTTAACCAGCCCCGACATGGGATCAGACCCAGGAGACAGTATGAAGATGAGGGGCGAGCAGCAGTTGCTGTCATTGTAAGACTGCTCCAGGTCGAAGGGTGGGGGTTCGATGTACGGCTGGCCCATTTCATTCACCACGTATTGTTGTACTAGAGGAATCAGCTTGTCTGGGCGAATGCACCTAGGTTATATATAATAGAATATTAACTAAGACTCATTCACTGACACAACAGATCTTGATTTATTTTAACAAAATTATTATTTTAGTTCAATTCTAAATTCAGGATAGTCAGTCCTCATTCTAATCTCCGATGAGTAGGAATACTTCTCTTATGAGATGGCTCAATTATATCAATCAGCAATATTTTCCTAGCAATAGTAAAAGTCATGTATACACCCTAAAAATAACCTCTACTAAACAAAAAGAATTAAAAAAAAAGGGGGCTATAATGAATCTAATGCCTGATACCTGTGGCCTAGTTCCTTGGGAATGCTATATTCGTCCATTTCAATTTATCATAGACAGTAGTAATATTCAATGACAAGAAGCATGTGGTCACTAAAATAAAAGTAATCCTTACTTACCTGAGCACGATCAGTTTGGCGATACCTTCGACCTTATCAAAGGGTTGAGGGAAGGGATTCTCGTGAGGTTCAGATAAATCGTAGAACGCCTTCCATTGTTCTATGTTGGCCTCAAAGTGTTCTTTAAAACCTGATAAGCTGTGGAGAACGATTTAAATAAGCTTGATAACTAACTTGATACGTCTGTATAATAATTTATATGTTATTAACACGAATTAAGTATGCTCAAATTCACAGAAACAAAACGGGTTTTCATTAAATTCCATTCAATATAATTAGTTTTGTGTGTGCTATATATTACACAAAACATTAAAGTGTACACAACTCAATACCAAAATGGTACCTACCCATTAAGATGAGTGGCTCTAATGATTTCCGACCAAGCTTTCTCAGTGAGCCAGCTGGGCGCCGGGTTCTCGTGAGGGTTGTCCAGCGCCACGCCCCCGGTCAGCAGGAACGACACCAGCTCCTCGTCCAGCCCACCCTGCGACCATGAGACCAACATAAACAGCTGTCATTAATAAATAAATAAAACCCAGCTTTTTGTGTTTCGTTTTTTAGTCTGACTAGGTATTGTTTACCGTAAAGCTATCGGGGGGACACTTCGTTGCACACCATCTGGTGCATCTGTAGGTTCTGGTGCCTCCATTGCTGGCGTTCGGACCACCTGGAGAGCTTAAGTGCGTAGACCCTCCCCTCGTGGTATAATTAGCATGTCATCGCTATTGAAAGGGGAGTACTGCATACCCCGGTGTGGATACCTAATGTATCAAACTAAAATCAAACTTTTTAATGATTACCTTAGCCCTTGCAATACCGAGTGTGAGAACGAGAGAGAAGATAAGTTTGTCCTTCTCGAAAAGGCTCCGGCACACGTTCTCGTAGATGCTTCTGGTAAAGCACGCGTTGAGTCCCTCCAGGCGGACGTCCAAGGTCTCGCTTTGTGGAGAACTCATGATCGCCTGGTTGTACAAATTTATGAACCTGGGGAAAAAGTCAGATTAGATTGGTGGCCTTGAAAGTCCTATCCTAAAAAATTGGACATTAAATGTCAATCTCATGTTAAAAGACGTTTTGAAGTGATGAATCCGTAAGATGAGACCTTGAGTTGATAAATGCTGTATGTCCTTTACTTGCTTCTTATCATACACGTAGGAAAGAATGGGGTAGCCTATTCTAAGTCGGAAACCGTCGGAAAATGTTTATACAAAGTTTTTTCAAGTAAAGGCAAGATAATAGCGAAATTAGTCAGCGTAGGTCTGTAGGTGTTAATATTATAGGTCTGATTGGTTGAGTGAATGACCCATTAATTCAATTTTATCTAACTAAAATAAACATACCAGGGAATAGACAAAGTATATACAGCATCAAACTTCAGTAACGAATACCAACAAAGCAACCTACGCAAGAGGGCGCCTCCTCTTGCGTAGGTTTTGGATCTCGGCTTGCTTGGCTCGATTGATTGCTAAATGATGACTTTTAAGAGGTGTATTTATTAGTAACTGTTTAAAAGTTTGCGAAACTCTCTAAGGAGCGGGAGGACCTCCTTTTTTTCGGACGGACATTGATATAGAGAGCTACGATTTTTTTGCTACTTTACCGGGCATAAAAGTGAGCCGAGCTCCGGCCTTAATAAATGGTTTAAAAACTACAAACTAAGCACCCTACGCAAGAGAGCGCCCCCTGTGGGACTTGGAACTCAGCTCAGGGCGGTCGCTGGCGATAAGATTGAGGGATTATGACTTTCAGTATTTTAAGTGAGTTTTGTAGAACTGTCGCTCTACTTTTCAGTTCGCGGGCCTCTCGGACTTCGGGTCTACGAGGGCATCGGTTGGTGGGAGGACCTCCGCTCGCTCCTTAGTTAACTAAGCACAGTTTTGGGTACACCACATTGTTTTTAACAACGTATACAAATTTATGACAAAGATCCACTTACCAAACCAAAGAATATTGATACATGGGATCAATGTTCGCCAGGTCGGAGATACAGAAGAATAGCACCGACCCATGTTTGGAGACCGGCACGTACAGCTGTCTCGCGTCGTCTATCTCTTGTTCTGTGACCGCGGCCACTGCTTGCTTCGCTTGAATCTCTAGGGAGAGGAGTTTGGAGGAGGACAAGATTTGGTTCGCTGACTCATCTTCAAGGATGTTTCCAGCGGATGAGAGTACCTGGAGTAGTTAAAAGAATACATTTGTAACTTATGATCAGAGGTCGGAGTAGGAAGATTGATTTTATATACTTGCGTCAAGATATTATAATATGGACATGCCATTTTATCCATAATGTGCGGGAAGTACCGGAAAAAGTTCCGGAATTCGAATTATGGAATAAAATAAAATAAAAAACATACAGATAGGCTAACAAAATCGTTTATTATATGAATGATTGATTGAATCCAATGAACAATTATTTTTAAACAAACAAAAACATAAATAAATTATTAACTAACACTGGTAGCGTAGATTGATATTATTAATACGTTTTTCACCTTAAACACAAATTCGTGCTAATTTCAAAATTCCGGAACAAATATCACAATAAATATGAAGTTCCGGTACCTATATCCATATTATCCTCTACGTTTGACGTCAACGACCTTAAATCAATCTACCTACTCCGACCTCTGCTTATGATATAAAAAAAATCAATAAAAAGTAACTTAAATATTAGTTGATTTAGTTAGGATAAAGAAACTGAAATGTAATAACCTTTTCTTACTTTTTTTAACAGAGTTTTCGTATATTTGAAGATTCAATCGGGTGGACATATGCAGTTCACCAGGAATTAAGTTAAGCTCCTGCCTTATTAATTCCTTCAAAAACTACAAACTAAATGCAAGTGGACGCCATGTAAGATTTAAACTTCGACTCAGGGTGGTCGCCGGCGAGGGAACCTGGCCTGCGACTGGCTCTACTTTACTTGAATCTCGTAAAGTTTTCGTTTTGAACAAACATTTCGACTTTACATTCAGAACTTTTCTTACTATATCTTAAAGCTTTAATTAATTACCTCAAGAATTTTGTCTTCAATCTCTTTAAGCGTTCTCTTATTGTTCGCGCCTTCTACAATGAGCTGGTTCTTCTTCAGCTCAAGCTCAGGCCGGTCCTGAGCCACCACGATACCTAGCAGCTGGTCTTCCAGCCCTTGAGGCGTTATCATGAAGTTTAATAGGGTCACCTAGTAGAAATGCATATGAAAAATTATAAGCTATGTGTAAAAGTAAGGTTACAAAGGCGAAAACCCACCTCGGGAGAAGCCCACGTTCAGTTCATAATTGAAATGTTAAAATTAAATTGTTTTATCCATAAAAAAAAAACAATTTATGGAATTTAAACGAAATTATACTTATTTATAGTAGAGCGAGTTTTCTTCTTTTTTATAAATATTAAACATTCACTACTTCTTTGGTTTATCTAGCTCCTTCTTCCTATTTATACGATGAAGTATTTCATTACAGAAAGATGTGAAAAATTATATATGTTAATTCTTGTGTATTAACATTACTTGTGACAACACCTAAAATTCATTTCCATTAAAACTCAGGTGGATCAAGTCCCCTACACCTTGACTGACTAAAATTCAAGATGTTATGTATCAAATGCCCCTCTTGGTATATTAAAATATTTATTCGGTCCAACCTTGACAGCGACTTCAGGCAGATAGTGAGGGTTGCTGAGCCGGGTGGTTATGTACAACTTGAAGTCCTCATGGTACTCCAGGATGTTGTCTCCGAGCTTCAGGCAGTTCACTCCGCCAGACCTACAAGTTACATATTAAATATATGCTATGTTACTCCTGGATATATATGCTACAGTATCTATACTGGATATGTATAGATACTGTAGCATGCTAATGGTGAAACATTTTTCCAAATCGGATCATTAGTTCTTGAGATTAAACAAACTCTTCAGCTTTAAATATAGATTTTATAGTAGACTATTTTAATAGCAGGAATATAGCAATATAACTAATAGAAAACCACGATCTCCGTTGTTTAGCTCGTGTAATGCATACAAAATCATTACCATTATCCGATTAAAACTATGAAAGTTTAAATTGTAGAAGGAAGAGAAAGGCCAAAATAAAGTTGAATGGATTGTGTGAAAGATGACATGTTTAAGAAAGGTGTGAGTATGGAAGAGACGTCTTATAGGGAAAAATGGAAGAGGATAACATATTGCGCCGACCACAAATAATGGGAACAGGGCAGGAAGATGATGAAATAGAATATTAAATAGGCCAACTATTTACAAACAAAATGTTTGAGCATACTTGAACTTGTCTTCCGCATGGCCTCCAAGATAACAGGCAAGTCCAGTTGGATGTTCACCGTTCCCAGTACTTACTTGAAGATATTCCTCAGCAGCACCGGCTCCAGGACTGCGTCCAGCGTCTCTCGGATGTTCTCCAAGATGACTGGCAAGCCGAGCTGAATGGCGCTTTCTAGTACTCTCACATAGTTAGGGTCCGTCAACTTGATCACTCGCAGGTTATTATTGCGTTCCATGTTTTTGATCCATTTATTGGCTTGTTCTGGATAAAAACAACAATTAAAATGGAATAAATAACGTACCATATGTCCAAATAAGATAGTGATTTTTTATGTGAGCCAAAATAAAGTATACTTAATGTGTATAGAATATATAAAATAACATGTTCTGACTGGCTGATTCATCAAGCGCCGGGGCAAAACTACTGAAGTGATATTTGGACCCTGGCTTCCGTTTGTGACGTATAGGACCACTAAGAAAGGATTTTGTAAAATTCAACCCCTAAGGGGATGAAGAAGGGGGGGCATTTATTTTTAAAGGTACCAAGGGAACGGGAGTTACGCGGGTGAAAGCTGGTATGAAATAAGAAAGAAAGAAATAAAGAGTAAGGACGGACTCGACACTTATTCAATGCTTAAAATATCGTCCAAAATTAGATTGAACACACCTTGTGGGTCTATCATGAGTGGCCACCGGCGCGACTTGTACACGATGATGCCATTCTCTATGGAGTAAGCGTCCACTGGCAAACCCGCTATGTTCCAAACGCGGATCACTACTGGCTCTCCCAAGGTCGTGATCAGGGAGAACTTCTCGGAGCAAGGGATTTCTAAGGACAAAATGGACGGAACCACATTAGGACTAATCTCAGTTATATACAGAGTAATTTATGATAACAATTGGCACGACGATTTGCCACCAGTGATACTATCGTAAAGTAACATAAAAATTTTGGAGTTAACATATGTTGTTTACAAATAAAGCTTCCACAAGGCAGTAGTAATTGTACATGTCAAAATGAGCTTTATGGACGGAGAGCTGACAACCGAAAAGGCAAGGTAATTTGATCATTCATAAAAATGATTTATCAGCTTACCTGGAGCATTCTAAGCATAAAGACGTCGACCTGGCAGGATTCGCGTGGTGGATGTGGGAGTTATGGGGTGGGAAAAAAATTAAAAAAAAAGGTAATGTGATCAGGATTACTTTTTATGCCAAATGGTTTGCCTACCTCCCCAAAGCACACAAAAAAAATCTGGCGTCATTTGGTTGGTGGAAAGGTAGCGCCAGGCTTCATTAAAGTGAGGAAAAAAAAATATTTTTAGGTAATAAGAACAAGGCTGGTTTTTTTTGTGCTTAAAGTTTATTATTCCCAGAGGCTAGGAAAAAAAAGCCAGCCAATAATATTGGTGGGAACATGTCGAAAAAAATAATTGAAAATTTATATTTAACATTGTATTTTGCTCGAGAAAGAGCTAAGGGGCATGAAAAAGAGCGCGTGGAGGGGATACACGCGACGACGGCGTCCGTGCTCTCTCGGCGCGTGGTTCATGTTCGGTAAACCAAACGCGCCTGGCTGGTCTCATCGCACTCGTTGAGCGGAAAGAGCCGAACGTTTCCGGAGCGCCAGCTGTTTCAGTTTAGCGTCTATTTTACAGCGCGTGGACGTGTTTTTATATTCTGTTTGAATAAAATAAAATAAAATAAAAATCATATTTATTTACGTAAACCAATTACAGGCACATTACCGAGAGAGCACGGACGCCGTCGTCGCGTGTATCCCCTCCACGCGCTCTTTTTCATGCCCCTTAGCTCTTTCTCGAGCAAAATACAATTTAAAATATAAATTTTCAATTATTTTTTTCGACATGTTCCCATCAATATTATTGGCTGGCTTTTTTTTCCTAGCCTCTGGGAATAATAAACTTTAAGCACAAAAAAAACCAGCCTTGTTCTTATTACCTAAAAATATTTTTTATTTTCCTCACTTTAGTTAAGCCTGGCGCTACCTTTCCACCAACCAAATGACGCCAGATTTTTTTTGTGTGCTTTGGGGAGGTAGGCAAACCATTTGGCATAAAAAGTAATCCTGATCACATTACCTTTTTTTTAATTTTTTTCCCACCCCATAACTCCCACATCCACCACGCGAATCCTGCCAGGTCGACGTCTTTATGCTTAGAATGCTCCAGGTAAGCTGATAAATCATTTTTATGAATGATCAAATTACCTTGCCTTTTCGGTTGTCAGCTCTTAGTCCATTAGTTTCTTGCAATAGAAGATACTATAGGTTATACAAACGGGCGCCACTTACACAATTTCGAAATCAAATTATGTGTATTTTTTAATGCTTTCGATCGATTTTACTACCAAAATCAAAATAATTTCGAGGAGTATTAGCACGACTAAAACACATATCACTACATAGTATAAAACAAGTTCGCTTTCTCTGTCCCTATATCCCTATGTCCCTATGTATGCTTAAATCTTTAAACTACGCAACGGATTTTGATGCGGTTTTTTAATACATAGAGGGATTCAAGAGGAAGGTTTATATGTATAATACATCAGCATTGTACCCGTGCGGAGCCGGGGCGGGTCGCTAGTAATGGTATAATTGTGAAATGTTAAAGTTTTGGATAAGACCTAAATTGCTAAAAGCATTCATTCTCTTAGTTTTATTTTGATAATACTTTTTTTACATGATAATACAACCTTCACAACTAGAAGTTTCAAGCATTGTATCTTTTTAGTTTCTACAAAATATTTTGTAACTTACGTAGTTCTAAAGCGCGCGTGTTCCACACCTGCACGATCTCTCGCCTGTAGTTGACGGTGAAGGGGCCGAGGTAAGCTATACAACCCGCTGACAGCAGCACGTCACCTGGAACGGCAACATGTCAATATAATGAGATTTTTATTCTGCTACATATTATCTTGTGGCTGTATTTCCTGTAGTAGATGTTCATTGGTCTCTAATTGTCACCGGACTTGTGGTCACCGGACTTGTGGTCTTGAAGTCGCTGGTTGGATCCCCACCTATTGCACTACAGACGTGAACCCACTCATAACACAAGCATTTTAGCTTAGCGGGATTAACAAGAATACTAGTAGACTGCAAAACTCTGCTAGTAATCTAAAAAAAAGATAATTCTAATTTCTAATCCAATTACCATTTTTCTGTGCAAATCCGAGCAAATACTATACAATCTTTCTAAAAAGACATACCCAATATTGGCAGAATCAACGCAAAAGACTCATTTATGGTAACCCCTAATTTATGGTTCATATACCTTCCGAACCAAACATACTGAATATTGACAGAATCAACGCAAACTACTAGGCCAAACGCAATCTGAGTAATATTAAGTTATTGCGTGTGCGGCGCGTCTATACAAAATATATGAAAAAGTATGTTAAGTTGCTGTCGCTGGCCACCAGTGGCCGTGGACGGTGGCCCGTTTGCGCGGAGCCTAAAGTGAAGTACCGTCAACGATTTAGATGTTTTGATAGATAAAAAGAGTACTCCTACAATAAAAAGAAGGAGGGACCTGGATCATTACCGATGATGTTGTCGAGTAGCTGCTGCAGCTCGATGGCGAGCTGCGTCCAGCGCGTCTTCTCCCCGCCGAGTCCCCCGATGAGCTGCTCGGCGCGGTGCAGCTTGGTGGAGCACAGGTCGATCTCGTCCTCCAGACCTTTCTTCTTGCGGGTCATTTCTGCGAACTCGTCGTTTAGAGCCTAGAAAAATAGGTTTAGTGGCCATAACAGTGGTAAGTTTTTGCTTCACGTATTAATAAAAGACTGTCCTAGATAACTGAGTGACGCTGAGTGAGCTTAAATTGCTTATCGCAGAGATCTGAATCTTGGAGGGACGTATATGTAAATTTCGCATACATTGAAGTCACGAGTAACACCTAGTTATAGTACAATATTATATGCGGTATCAAAACAAACCTGTAATTTGTCCAGCACACCCTGCAGCTGCGCTCTTTTGGCGTTGAGTGTGTTCATCTGCGCCTGAAGATCGTTCTCAGCCTCCGCCAATGCTGCTTTCTTTGGAGCTACCACCTACGAAATGGAAAACATTTAGTAACAAAAAAACCTCTTTTTTCGACTATAGACACATTGTACTAATAATAATGGATACTTTTCTGATAGCAAGAGTTTAAGGTCTTGCTAGACCTAAAACTAGAGAAATTAGGGTCGGAAACGCGTAAGTGATACCTCTCGCATAGCAAATGTTTTTTTTTATTTTTTATGTACGTAAACCTATTACAGGCACTTGCAAATAGTCAAAACAATAATTTATTATTAATCTATGTATAATTTTAACATTAATAAATGAGCATTTTAATCAGGTATTTTAGTTACCTATTGTTTTTAATAATTTTAGTCTTAACTTTATTATTTATCTATATTATGTAACACGACCCACATGAGACGGTCCGGCGAAACATACTCAAATGGGCAGAGCGTAAGTTTTGGTCCAGTTACTTTTATTATTTATTTGGCATACACATTATTTTCCCGAACGTTTGCCTTTATAATATTTGATTATCTATTAATATATGTTTTTATACTAATAAAAGAAGCTAATTTGAGACAGAACTAGCGGTCTATTAATGTAACTCATTAGGACGATTACAGATAGTTCACAGAACATCACACTATTATGCTTACTATTTTACTTAGATACAGGGTCTCTAGGAAGTGTTATGCAGGATGGTTCATGAGACCAAACATCTTTAACCTCAATATAGTCCTTAGCTATAGTAACCTTTAGATACAAGGACACGTTTAATATATGCTTTAAAAGTTGTATCAGGCAAACCAGTAACACGACTAGGGAGTTTGTTATAAAACCTAATACCATTCCATGTTGTTATAAAACCTAATTCCATCCCATAAATGATTTATTGGTTCTACTTACTCTAAAACCGGTATGGCAATTTTATGTTTATTTCTTGTGTTAACATTATGAATATCACTTTTTTTGCTATAATGATCTATATTTTTTCTAACAAAAATGATATTTTGGTATTTGTACTCAGAAGGAGCGGTAAGTATATTTATCTCTTTAAACAGGGTACGCAAGGAGTCGCGACTACCTAAACCGTAAATAGCCCTAACTGCTCTTTTCTGTAATATAAAAATACTATTGACATCAGCGGCTGAACATAGGACATAATGCTATGAAAGTACGCGAAATACACTAGTCTACTAGTTGCTTCATCTGACAATTGCAAAATTTTCCAGACGGCATAAGATGCGGAACTGAGTCTACCAGTTAATTTTTCAATATGAGGGCCCCATTGCAGTTTTGAATCTAATGTTATTCCTAGAAAAACTGTCGATTGAACTAGGTCCAACGTTTCTCCATTAAGTGAAGCAATTAGTTTAGCGGTAGTTGCATTTGGTAGCGCAAATCTGACGCATCTAGTTTTACCCGCGTTTAATAAAAGATTATTTGAAGAAACCCAATGTGAAAGCATACTAATTAGTGTTTTATTGTGTTCAATAAGGTTAGTATCTTTTCTATTGACTTTGAATATTAATGAGGTCTGCAAACAGAACTATATCTGAAATTTTATTAATGATGTATGGTAAATCATTGATGTAAACTAAGAACAGAAAAGGACCCAGAATAGATCCTTGGGGCACGACCATTTTTATAAAATGCTCTTTTGAAGCAACGCCGTCTACATATACTAATTGTTTCCTATCAGATAAATAGGATATAACAAGATCAAGCGATTTTTCAGTAATTCCAAAATATTTTAAGTTAAGAACGAGCGTCTCATGATTTACACAGTCGAATGCCTTGGAAATGTCACAGAAGACTCCAAGAGCATCTTGCGACCCCTCCCAAGCCTCTAGTATGGATTTAATCAGAGTGCATCCTGCGTCCTGAGTTGACCGGTCTTTAGTGAATCCAAATTGCTTATCGTGCAATATCCCATTTAGATTAAAATTTGTCAACATTTGATTAAGCATAATCTTTTCAAATACTTTACTTAGAGTAAGTAATATCGAGATAAGTCTTTAGTTAACGCGTTATTTGAGCAACCTGATCCAAATATCGGCACTATTTTACTAATCTTCATTAAGTCAGGGAATACTCCACCAGTTATGGATGTATTAAAGATATCTGCTAGAATAGGAGCGATATTTTGTATTACTGTGTCAATAGCTTTAACAGAAAATCCCCACAAGTCTTCTGTGCCTTTCATTTTAATTATTCGGAATGCCTTTACAATATCAACATCATTTATTGTCCGGAACCGAATTTAGACACGTCTGATTTAATGTTCGTTTTTAAAATAGTCTTTCAGCTTGCTGAGGGGAAGATGATAGGTATTTAGTGGTATCCATTGGTATATTAGTAAAAAAATTAGCAATAATATTTTATCTGAGACTAACTTATCACTGCTCGTAGGCTAGGTTCATAAGGTGGGCCATATCAGCCATTTGCTGACAGCTGCTGCTGATATAAAAAGAGTTTAAGTTTGCTCATACCTTGATAACCCGGTCGTACACGTCCATGGCCCGCACCCAGCGGCACAGTCCCTCGCAGGCTGACGATACCTTCGAGATCACCGTCGGATCGAACTCGCGGTCCGGGATGTACCTGCCCACGAACACACAAGTTATATACATTTATAATCATTGCTATTTATACGTGGCAGTCGGATTTTTCCATTTTCCATACAAACCACTTTGAAAAACAGTACCGTTTACTATTACGACAAGACAATCATAATATAAATTAGGAAAGTAATTCACATCCTCAATGTTTGCCTGACCTTTCATATTATATTTTCCCGATGAAAAAAGTTCATGCCGGTATTAATGGCAGTAAACCGCGTACAAGAGACCACCCCTTACTGACTCAGCTTACTGCCAATCCTTGGAACACTCTTTGATCCCACGACTAATCAGCTCAGTTAAGGAGTTGATGAGTTATAGGATTGAAGAGTATTTCAACTTGGAACATAGTTATCTAAGAAACATCTTGGCACAGAGTTATCTTAATGGTACGAAAAAATCAGACAAGCTAACGACCAAGACCACAAACATATTATATCGACATCATCAGCATAAATATAAAATCATCTGAAATAAAATCACATTTGAGGAAACGGTTTTTCGTGATACAAGAAAAAATTGCAAATAAATAAAAACAGCATAAATTGGAACTAAAATCAACTAATCTATCTATTGAAAAAATTACGGTTAATCATCAGTCTTTTTATATTCGCTTCCGTTTCAAAATGATATTCAATATATTCTAACTTTCAAGAAATACAGTCCATCATAATAAGAAAAGTTCTATGTATGAAACATTGTGCAAATATATAAATAATTGGTTTTAATGTTAGTACTCACTTGTCTCTTATCCTCTTCATAATGGAAACCGGTATGTTGTCCTTGTCGTAGTTCTTCAAGCTCTCCAGGAACTTCATGTCTCCTAACATCTTTTGCGAAGGACCCCAATAATCCTCGATTGGTTTACCTTTATTATAACATTTTTATTTTGTATTGGGTAACCAATAAGGCAGTATTATCTCTTTGAGTTTAAGATTGCGTCAAGCTAATGATGAAATCGAATGAAATATAATATGGTAAAATCTCAATCGGTCGTCAGACGTAAAATGAAGATTAGACCCAAATGGTCTTGAAAAAATAATTGTCAATATTAGTACTAGAATTATTAAATAATTTCTGATCGTTAAATAATATATATAGGACTTACCGCTGGCGTCTACCTTCCGGTCACCCTTAACTCCCTTCATCACACAAACAGCCTCCATAACAAGCTTGACGCCGTTGGGCGGATTCTTCATGGACTTGACGAGAGTGACGTCAGCCGGCTTGAGCGTGTTGAGGGCCGACAGCGCAGCCTCCAGCGCCGGCACCGCCTCCGCCAGGTCCGACTCGCAGTCGTCCTTGATGGCCTGCGCGGCGGCCGCTGCCTCGTTGGCTAGCGCCTCGTCCGCGCCCACTATCTGAGGGAAGCTTCACTTGTAGCTGACTGTGTGGACCCTACTCCTGACTAATGTAGAGTGACAGACACCGCCTCCGCTAGGTCCGACTCGCAGTCATCCTTGATGGCCTGCGCGGCGGCCGCTGCCTCGTTGGCTAGCGCCTCGTCCGCGCCCACTATCTAGGGGGAGCTACACTTGTAGCTGACTGTGTGGACCCTACTCCTGACTAATGTAGAGTGACAGACACCGCCTCCGCCAAGTCCGACTCGCAGTCGTCCTTGATGGCTTGCGCGGCGGCCGCTGCCTCGTTGGCTGGCGCCTCGTCCGCGCCCACTATCTGAGGGGAGCTTCACTTGTAGCTGACTGTGTGGACCCTACTCCTGACTAATGTAATACTTACTTCTTTCTGTTTCTCCACAACCACAGTATCCTGTTCTATCTTGATCATGAGTTTCTCTGTCTTGTCGGATGTATCCACCAGCTGCGGTTGCAGATCTCGTAGGTTTTGCTGCATCACGGCTACTTGCCCTGCCGCGAAATCTAGTTGCTCTAAGCCAGTCGCGTATCTGTATGATGGCGAAAATGAAGCACGTCCCGTGAGAGCGTTACAAAAACTTTGGAAATTTTAATCTACACTCGGTTCCAAAAATAACGGGTCAGTCACAAAAATTGAAATACCTCCAGAACTGTAAAAGTTAGATCAATTATATAAAAAACAGAATAAAGACTTTTTAGTTGCGCTTCTAATAGCATATTATTTAAACTGGTTGATGAAAAAAACTTCATTAGAAAAACAAAATTTAAAAAAATGACTATTTTTAAAAACAATATTGTTGTTCATCATGTCATTATGGATGCTTTCCATTTCTATTCTGTCACAAAAAAAAAATCGTGAACGTCTTCCACGTGCATAATTATTATTCTGTGAAGTGAAGCATGGCAGTCACGCTAGAGGAATGTACCAGAATCCTAACTTTTTTGGAACTTGGGCGGAGCCAGCGTGATACAGCCAGAAACATTGGTGTATCTTTGTCGACTGTTCAGCGGGTAGTCCAGCGGTACCAAGAGACCGGATCACACCTTAGAAGACCAGGAAATGGCAGACCAAGATGCACAACGGCCAGGGAAGACAGACAACTGGTGGCTACAATGCTCCGAAATCGTTTTCAAACTACTGTTGGTCTAAAAACTCACTTTATTCGCTTTGGAGGTGGCAATTTAAGCGCTCAAACAGTAAGAAGACGTCTTGCTGAAGCAAATTTGAAACCATTGAGGCCCGCAAATGGCCCCAAACTGGAACGGGGACATCGAATTGCAAGACAGAGATACGTGCGCGAGCACTTAAACTGGACACTAGACGATTGGTCTAGGGTAATGTTCACGGACGAGTCTAAATTCATGCTTTATAAGCATGATGGTAGGCAGTTGGTGTACAGAAGACCAGGGGAGCGCTTCCATCAAGCGTGTGTGGAGGAAAAAGTGGCGTACGGTGGAGGCTCCGTACAAGTTTGGGCTGGGATTTCTGCTGAGGCCCGCACCGAGCTGGTACTCATTCAAAATGGAACTCTAAATGCAGAGGTATGTGGAAGAAATCCTCAATGAACATGTAGGTCCTTTCATGGCCAGGATGGACCGGCATGGCATATTAATGCATGATAATGCGCGTCCCCATACCGCCAGAATTGTACATGACTACCTTGAAGAGGTTGGTATCGAACTCATGCAGTGGCCAGCGCGAAGCCCGGACTTAAACCCCATCGAGCACGCCTGGGACGAGCTTCAGAGATGCGTGAAAGGTCGAAACCCCCCACCAATCACGCTTCCCGAGCTCAAACAAGCACTGGTGGAGGAATGGGAAGGTATTCCTCAGCACCGGCTCCGAAATTTGGTGTACAGCATGCCTAATCGCCTGGAAGCTGTCAGAAGAGCTCGTGGAGGCAATACAAAGTATTAAATGAAGAAAGTGATGAAAAACAGCAAAAAAACAATCAAAAACAAAAAGTAATCTTAAGAAAAATATGACTACTTTAGTTTTTTTTTAATTTAGAGATTAATATTGTGGGTGCAACTAAGTTTTATTTTATTTTTTATCTGTATAATTAAATTCTCAATTGAACAGTCTTCGTTTCATTAAGATGGCATACGTAGTTCGGGAGATATTCGGGTTTATGTGACTGACCCGCTATTTTTGGAACCGAGTGTATATCTTCTATATATATAAAAGAAAGTCGTGTTTGTTACAACACTTATAACTCGAAAACGGCTGGACCGATTGCCATGGTTTTTGATTTGTTTCCGTCCCGAATAGCAGAATACATTTTAAAAACAAAAGAAAGTCGTGTTAGTTACACTATTTATAACTCAAGAACGGCTGAACCGATTTGGCTGAAAATTGGTGGGGAGGTAGCTAAGAACTGGGAGAAGGACATAGGATACTTTTGGGTAGGGGTAGGGTAGGGTAGGATAGGGTAGGGTAGGGGTAGGGTAGGGGTAGGGTAGGGGTAGGGTAGGGGTAGGGTAGGGGTAGGGTAGGGGTAGGGTAGGGGTAGGGTAGGGGTAGGGTAGGGGTAGGGTAGGGGTAGGGTAGGGGTAGGGTAGGGGTAGGGTAGGGGTAGGGTAGGGGTAGGGTAGGGGTAGGGTAGGGGTAGGGTAGGGTAGGGGTAGGGTAGGGGTATGGTAGGGGTAGGGTAGGGGTAGGGTAGGGTAGGGGTAGGGTACGGTAGGGGTAGGGTAGGGTAGGTGTAGGGTAGGGGTAGGGTAGGGTAGGGGTAGGGGTAGGGTAGGGGTAGGGCAGGAGTAGGGTAGGGTTAGGGTAGGGCAGGGGTAGGGTATAAAAGTCCACCCGTGCGAAGCCGGGGCGGGCCGCTAGTATCTATATCTATATCTATCTTCTATATATATAAAAGAAAGTCGTGTTTGTTACAACACTTATAACTCGAGAACGGCTGGACCGATTGCCATGGTTTTTGATTTGTTGGATTTGTTTCCGTCCCGAATAGCAGAATACATTTTAAAAACAAAAGAAAGTCGTGTTAGTTACACTAATTATAACTCAAGAACGGCTGAACCGATTTGGCTGAAAATTGGTAGGGAGGTAGCTAAGAACTGGGAGAAGAACATAGGATACTTTTGGGTAGGGGTAGGGTAGGGGTAGGGTAGGGTAGGGTACGGTAGGGTAGGGTAGGGTAGGGTAGGGGTAGGGTAGGGTAGGGGTAGGGTAGGGGTAGGGTAGGGGTAGGGTAGGGGTATGGTAGGGGTATGGTAGGGGTAGGGTAGGGGTAGGGTAGGGTAGGGGTAGGGTAGGGGTAGGGTAGGGGTAGGGGTAGGGTAGGGTAGGGTAGGGGTAGGGTAGGGGTAGGGTAGGGGTAGGGTAGGGGTAGGGTAGGGGTAGGGTAGGGGTAGGGTAGGGGTAGGGTAGGGGTAGGGTAGGGGTAGGGTAGGGGTAGGGTAGGGGTAGGGTAGGGGTAGGGTAGGGGTAGGGTAGGGGTAGGGTAGGGGTAGGGTAGGGGTAGGGTAGGGGTAGGGTAGGGGTAGGGTAGGGGTAGGGTAGGGGTAGGGTAGGGGTAGGGTAGGGGTAGGGTAGGGGTAGGGTAGGGGTAGGGTAGGGGTAGGGTAGGGGTAGGGTAGGGGTAGGGTAGGGGTAGGGTAGGGGTAGGGTAGGGGTAGGGTAGGGGTAGGGTAGGGGTAGGGTAGGGGTAGGGTAGGGGTAGGGTAGGGGTAGGGTAGGGGTAGGGTAGGGGTAGGGTAGGGGTAGGGTAGGGGTAGGGTAGGGGTAGGGTAGGGGTAGGGTAGGGGTAGGGTAGGGGTAGGGTAGGGGTAAGGTAGGGGTAGGGTAGGGGTAGGGTAGGGGTAGGGTAGGGGTAGGGTAGGGGTAGGGTAGGGGTAGGGTAGGGGTAGGGTAGGGGTAGGGTAGGGGTAGGGTAGGGGTAGGGTAGGGGTAGGGTAGGGTTAGGGTAGGGCAGGGGTAGGGTATAAAAGTCCACCCGTGCGAAGCCGGGGCGGGCCGCTAGTATATATATAAAAGAAAGTCGTGTTAGTTACACTATTTATAACTTAAGAACGGCTGAACCGATTTGGCTGAAAATTGGTAGGGAGGTAGCTAAGAACTGGGAGAAGGACATAGGATACTTTTTATGCCGTTCCCGTGTGACGTGACATAAAACGTGGTATATAAAAACTAGAGATGGGCCGACAAGCCGCCGACTAGTCGGGAAAGCCGACTATTCGGCATCGTTTGTAGTCGGCGACTATTCGGCAAAATATGCCGATTATGATCGGCGCATAGCAAATGAAATAAAACAAATAATTTGTACTTGTTTTATAATTTATAAACATTACTTAGAGTAGTTATCTAAAGTTACAGTCTTTACAACTTAGGAACGTATTAATCAGTTAGTAATTAAGATTACTTAACATCATTAATCAACGAAATATGATGACACATACATAACCAAATAACATGGCAATGGTAAGTATAAGTAAGTATTCATTAAGTCAGATGTTTAGTGATAATTAATATATAAATAATTATATATGTATATTTTAAATCTAAAGTTACAGTCTAGAAACATATTCAAAAACCAATAAGGTAACATAGAACGCCCGAACACCTCCGTATTAGAATGATCTGCATTGCCGATTAGTCGGCCGACTAATCGGCATTTTAAAAAACCGATTAGTCGGCTAGTCGGTTAGTCGGCAAATACTATAGTCGGCCCATCTCTAAAAAAAAACGCAACTGACATGGAATAACAAAACAACTCAGTCAAAATATAAGTCAGCGGTACATTTGTTAAAAATGGTATAAGAAAACGCAACTAACAGCTTAGCATATTCAAAAAAAATAGTCTTACCGGTTGATGCATTCGTTTAAAGCAAGGAATATAAATTTATATTTTAATTTTATTAATTAATTAATTAAAAATAATAATATAAGTTTAAAGTTTTTAATAAAAAGCTACAAAGCAAACTTCAACTTCAAAATTTCTAATATTGTATTGCTGTGCCGTTTATCTTCCATCTATATATATAAAAATCAATTGCTGTTCGTTGGTCCCGCTAAAACTCGCGAAAAAAATCGGTCCAGCCACGATTTTGACGAAATTTGGCAGTAATCATCGCTTTAACACAGGGAATATTTAAACGCAAAGTAAAAAAGGGTAAGTAGGGGTTAAGTAGGTGTAAGGGTAGGTGTAGGATAGGTGTAGGATAGGTGTAAGTGTAGGTGTAGGGTAGGGGTAGGGTAGCGGTAGGGTAGGAGTGGGGTAAGGGGTAGGGTAAGGGTAGGGTAAGGTAGGTGTAGGGTAGGGGTAGGATAGGGGTAGGGTAGGTGTAGGGTATAAAAGTCCACCCGTGCGAAGCCGGGGCGGGCCGTTAGTAACTAAATAATATTAAATTATTAGTACCTCTAAATAAAAATATAAACGCTTTGATTTTTTCTTTGAGCAACTAATAGTTAGCAAGCTATATATAGCTTGCTAACTATTGTGTTTGGTAACAACCAAAACCTTAAGTGATTGCGGACTGCCTTTGTCACATAGACTCACTCAAATCACGTTTAAATTAAAGGTCTTATTCCCTATGTTTAACTAACTTACTCACCTCTCTATTGACAATGAAATTTGGTCCTCTTTTAAGCTGTAGAGATTCTGAAAAGCTTTGATCAGTTCCAAGTAGCTTGTCGGTGTCACATACACTTTGCGTTTTTGTTCTGCATAAAATCTGCCAACACATTGGAACAAGATAATAATGTATATTATTTAGTCATTTATCATTTATAACACAAACATCTATCAGCTCTTGAGATCAGTCTTTAGCACATTTTATAAATGTATTATATACTTCGGCAACTTTGAGAAACTCTAAACTCTATTTTTATTTACTAAACTAGTTAAACGTTAGAATTACTGACTAGAGTATCATCATGGACTCTTATATTCGAATCGATTGATACTACTCAAGAAAGTCAAACAGCGGCTTCGAAAAAACAAAAGTTAAATTCTAAAAGAGGAAGACTCTGAAGTTCTAGAACCATAACCGCAAAGCTACGTATGCTGTTCCCGGGTAGTATACAATAGTCGCGCGAGTCCTCGCGCGCGCGCACTCCTGAGCGGTCGCTGCGAAATAAAGTTATTACAATGTCCGAGAACAGTGTGAACACGCTCAAGTGTGTAAATTGTAACATAGTAATATATGAAGTGTTAGCGTTTATTCAAAATAAAACGGATGTTATGGATAATGAAAGCTTAATCAGAATTTGTGTGACAGCGTTCTCTGAAGAAGACATTGACAGTGCAAAAAAGTTACTGTTTTCATCGGTGAAAACAAAACTAAGGCTTGTATCAAGACTTAAACAGAAAAAAGAAAAGGATCTCGAAGATATGCTGGCGGTATTAAAAACAGCAGAGCCAGATCAATTCCCGGTTTTTGTTGCCTTCAACTTAGAGAAACTACCACCCGTTTGTTTTGATCATGTCGACGTAACAAAGTTATTAAAGGATTTAGTGTACTTGCGTGAAGAGATAAACCAGATAAAATTAAATTATGTGACTAAAGAAGACTTAGAAAGTAAACAAAAGAAGGATAGAATGTCCGTTAATAGCCCTGTGTCGTATGTTAACTCGAATATTAATATGCGAAGAGGGGGGTATCTGTTCGACAGCGGACCGTTCGGCCTATCGCATGTTTCTGAGTCATCGCCGCCGGCGCCGCCGTGTGTGATAAGTACTGAGCCGCTGCCATCGATACAGAAGCAGGCACGATTGATGACAACTCGCCGGACATAAACAGTTCTTTGCAATATCGTTCTCTCTGTAACTCGAACAGAGCAGGACAAGAGTCAGTCGCATTGGCTCCAGTAAACTCAACTTTGTTGGGTAGGGATGGTACGAATATTAACGAATTCTCGAGTAAACAACTGACTATGAAGTAGTAAGCAAGGGTGAATGGAAAGATATGAAACGTGACGGCCAATGGACAGTTGTGAAAAATAAAAAGTTGAAGAACCATTTCACTGGTAGGACAGGCAAGGCTCAGCCTGCTCCAATGGGGAACTTTAAAGCAGCGGAATCATTTATCCCGCTTTTTGTTTCGAATGTGGATAAGCACACTAGCGAAGCCGATATTTGTGATTATATTAAAAGTAAGACTCAGTTATCCATAAAGCTGGAGAAAATTAATATGAAAACAGAAAGGACGTACAATGCGTTTAAGATATTTGTCTCTAAAATAAATTAGATACCTTTTTAGATGATAGCCTATGGCCTGAATGAATACGTTTTAGGCGATTTGTGTTTTTTAGAAAGGACCGAGGTTCCCCTAAGACTCTGCTCCCATCTATAAACAATACGTCTATAAAATAATGGCTGTAAATGATCAAAATAAAATTATATTATCGACTTTTAACTGTGAAGGTGTGAACAGGTCGGTGGAAAGTGTGAGAAACTTATGCAAGAGTGCCGACATCATTGCACTCCAAGAGACCTGGATTTGGCCACTCGATATAGGATTCCTAGGAACCCTAGACGACAACTTCGCGTACAACGGCAAGTCAGCCATTGACACGTCCGTCAAAGTGATCACAGGAAGGCCATATGGTGGAGTGGCACTGCTGTGGAGAAAATCAGTGTTTCCATCGGTATCAACAGTGAGGTGTTTCAGTGATCGATTACGATAAAAGTTGAATACGAAAGCCGTCCTATGTTGATATTTTCAGTGTACATGCCTTACGATAATGGTAAGAGTGACAATTTGAGTATGTTTACAGAAACTTTAAGTGAGATAGTAGCTATAATTGAAAGTTGTAGTATTGAGTGTGTTATTATACTGGGGGATTTTGACAACAAGCGCAGCCAAAAACTTAATTACTAAAGCAGCAGTCTCATATGGGGTGTACCAGTCTGATCATTATCCTGTTTTGTTTGAATGCAATTTAACTAAAATCAACCAGAAAATGCCACCTCAGAGTTTTCTTTGTAATAAAGTGCGCTGGGGTGAAAGAAATGGTGAACAAACTAATAATTTTTATAAGTACTGTGATGATAAAATAAAATTAATAGATTTTCCCGATCAGTGTATCACGTGTTCTCATAAAATGTGTAATAATATGGATCATAATTTACTGATAAATCTATTGTATTTGGAAATATATCAACTCTCCAAGAAGGTGCCCAGTATACATATGTTGGCAGTGATCGCGCTAGGAGACAAAAATATGTCAGCGACGCTCATAGGGAGGCTCGTAATTATTACCAAACGTGGCTGTTGCATGGTGCACCCACTCAAGGGACTATGTATGAGAAAATGCGCGAAACACGAAGGACATTTTAAACTAAATTAAAATTCATGCAAAATAATCAACAACAAATTAAGCTAGATATTTTGGCAAAAAGTCATTCTAAAAAAGAGTTTGCAAAGTTTTGGAAATCCACTAATAAATTAAATGCCAAACCGAGTCTCCCTGCAAGTGTAGGGGGTCTGAGTGAACCATCAGATATTGCCAACCCTTTTTCAAAGACATTTTAGAGTTAGTTCTCCCTTACAAATGGACCGGCAGGTGTTCGATGAGGGGGATTTGTCGGGGTCTGGTGAGTTTACAGTAAGGTTCACGGCAAAACAGGTTGATACTGTCATTAAGAAGATGACAAGAGGTAAATCGCCAGGCCACGACGGCCTTAGCGTCGAGCACCCGAAGTATGCGGGACCACACCTATACAGGGTTCTTGCTCTTCTGTTTAATTTATGTATTAGTCACCGATATTTGCCGGAGGACCTTATGCGCACGGTGGTGGTTCCTATCTTAAGGATAGGACAGGGGACGCTTCTGACGTGTCCAATTACAGGCCAATTTCGTTGGCCACGATAATCGCCAAGGTCTTGGACAGTTTGCTTGATCAACAGCTTTAAATCTGGCGTATCGACGGAAAGTGCCATTCAGTTCAATATTATACTTCCAGAAAAACACCTATTTTTGCTTGTTTTTTGGACCTGTCAAAAGCGTTCGACCTAGTCTCGTATGAGGTACTATGGGATAAGTTACGGAGTGATACAACACTAACAAATGAAATTACATCCTTGTTTCGATACTGGTACTACCACCAGAAGAATAGTATTAGATGGGCGGAGGCTCAGTCGGAGATGTACGGGTTGGAATGTGGGGTGAGGCAGGGGGGTTAAGTTCACCACGCCTCTTCAATTTGTACGTCAACCGGCTGGTCGGTGAGCTTAGCAGCACCAAAGTTGGATGTCATATTGATGGCATATGTTTAAATAATATTAGTTATGCGGATGACATGGAGCTGCTAAGCCCATCGATAGGCGCTTTGAGAAAACTGGTAGCTATTTGTCAGTCCTTTGCAATGGCCCATGGGCTCAAGTACAACGATAAAAAGAGTGAACTGATGATGTTTAGGGCAAGTGCCATAAACTACTCGGATGTTCCCGGTATTTCGCTCTGTGGCACTCCTTTAGCATGGGTGACTAAGTTTTAAGTAGGTACTTGGGTCATTGGGTCACTGAGGATCTAAGGGATAACTTGGATATTGAGAGGGAACGCAGGTCGCTGGCTGTTCGATGTAACATGCTTGTTCGAAGATTTGCACGTTGTACAAATCAGGTTAAAGTGACTCTTTTTAAAGCTTTCTGCCAGTCATTCTACACGTGCAGTCTTTGGACCAGTTTTTACACACATGATTTAGCACAGATGATTTTTACGCGATCATTAGAAAAAGGACCGCCTCCATGGCCGGACGTCTACGCACCGCCACCAACGGTCTCCTGAGGGTGTTCTCAGATCGGTTGGACTCCCCTCTGCTGCGCCATTGGGTAAGGATTCATACATATCTGATATTTTAAATATTTTTTCTTAATACTAACCTTAGTCAGTAAGTTATTTTGTTGATACTAACACTATGGACATATGTCTGAAATAAAGAATTTGAATTTGAATTTGAATACCTGTCGCCGAGGCTGACGACGCTGGTGTGGAACAGCTGGCACATGTCGACGCAGGCGCGCTGCAACTCTTCGCTCACATTGTCCATGCGCGACACAAACATGTGGGCCACTCGATCCAGCGCCTCGGGCGGCCATGCTGTGAACCTGACCAAGGAGACAACTCAACTTCTACGTCCACATACACGGATGTTTCTTCAACACTCAATATTGTAATTCAAGTAATGTTGGGACCAACAACTGCACCTGTACTACCTCATGGTAGACTGGTAGAGAATGCCTCTGGTATTAAGTCCGCCTGTGTTCTTTTATAGTGCTGAAGCTTTACATAATTTGGTATTTCTCCAACAAGAGTGACCGTGTCACTTGACCTCATTTCATTTAAGCTGGGGATTTTCCGGTCAAAATCGAGGTTACGCGTACTTGTAGACTGGTGCTGCTAAGGCAAAGAATTGATCTTTCACTCAGCGGCTTGATTCGAAGCAATATGAGTTAAGAAAGATTGTTCAGATCTTCATCAAGCTTGAGACGTTTAAGAATTGGGTAATAAGAAAAAAAAACAGACACCATCCTCTCATTTCTAATATAATCTTTGCAAATTACATACCAGTCAATAGTGCAGCAATTAATGAGCGAAGGAAACATCCGAAGCCGGTTCCTGAAGGAGTCTCCGATAGGCGACATGGTCATCACTATGCGCAGGTTTGCCTTCACACGTTCTATGTAGAACCCAAACATGGCTAAGGGAGTGGTCTCTAACTTCTTACCCTGAGGAATATTGGCTAGATTCAGGATTAAGAAAACGAAGTTACACCCACATCTGCATCTTTATTAGTATGTATATATGACTCATAGTTTAAAGCAGTGATTACTAAACTGGTCCAGATGGACCACAAAAGAATTAATCAAAATTTTCTTTAAAACATAACATAATTTAAAATATTTTAAACGTGTCTAACATTTGAAATATTTTAAATCATGTTATTATGATGCGTCTCTTTTTTTCTACCACCGTCTCTGGAAGTGGCAACTCAGAGGAGAAATGGCAAGAATCTCTCAGGAATGCTTTTTATTTATTTATTTTTTGTTAAAATACGGCGGAGGTCTAACATTAGCGTAAAAAAATATTTTATGCACGAAATTGAATGTGTAGTCCAAATGGAGAATCATATAATTTAACTTATGGCTGATGCATCAAGCTTTTGTTTTGAATAATTAACATACAAACATTGGGAGGCGTTTTGCGAATGGGCTGATACACGATCGCTTGTCTACATCAAAACTCGTCATAGTTACTGTAGGAGTAGACTCACGGACTCCCGGACGGCGGTCTGCATCTTGTCCAGGATCTCGACCTTCTCGTCCATGCCGTACAGGTTGGGGATGTCGCCCGTGTTCAGCAGCATGTTGATGTCCTCCACCATACCCTCGTACATTATCTAAGATACATAAATACATACATTCACGCCTCTTTCCCATAGGTAGGCAGAGACCGCTTCTTTCCACTTGCTAAGATCTTGACATACCACTTTCACCTCTTCTACATTCATTAATCTCCTCATGCACGTTCTGATGCATAAACATGCATCAATACTTCGTATTTATATCTCCGACTGTCATATTAACAACGTTTTTTAAATATGGTTTATTCAGTTAATGTTGCATACAGAGATCAGAAATAATTAATTAACCGTGGTCAAAAAAGCATACATTTCATAGCGCATATTTCATACGCTCCTTACGACTAACCTTCCTTTGTTGACCCCAAAGTCAGAGAGACCCGCGAACTATACCTATAACAGTCGCACAAAATCCCCTAAACCACTAAACGTCCCAATCCTCAAATCCTCCCGCCAGCGACCGCCCTGAGCCGAGATCTAAATCCCACTGAGGGGACGCCTTCTAGCGCAGGTTGCTAATTTGTAGTTTTTAAAAAAAATATTTAGGCACTAGGCCTAAATAAATTGTTTACTCTGCTCGCCTTTATGCCCGGTAAAGTAGCAGAAGCCTTGCTAAGGACAAATGTCCGCCCGAAAAAAAGAGCTCCTAACTATTACTAGATACACCTCGAGAGATCATATCAGTCTTAATAAAACTCATATTCGACTGCACCGGTGGCTCAGTGAGATACCGTAGTTGCTTCTGAGACCTAGTGTTCTAGGTTCAATTCACACCCGGGACAGTTACTTGTATGAACCACCGATAGTTGTTCATCGTCTGGGTGTGATTTGTGTCCATGAATTATATCGAGGGGTGAAAGGCTATTTGTTTGAAGCGACATTTTGGACGATATGGAGTTATATACATATTCGGATTCAGCGAATTTTTCTGCGTCGTCTGAGCCGGGTTTCGTACAATTCTGAGCACTTTTATGGCGCTTAAAACAATGAGAATTATGCACTAAAATAGTGCATAATTCTCAAACATGATGTATGATCCGACTTCAAATTTGCCATATTTTTTTAGTATATCATTTAAGCTGTATACAAAAAGAGAGAATCGGATCATAAGCCGTTATTCCCTTCCTAAAATTTTAGTTCGATGGCAGATAAATCGTTTTTCGATGTAGCTATCTTTAGATGAAAAGTCCCTTCAAACATTTTGCTTACGACTACTTACTCTGTGCAATGTCGCTTCAACCAATTTGCCGTCAGCCAAATTCATTAAGACATGTCGTCGGTTCAACCCTTTTCGCTACAACTGTTTTCACTCTGTTTAGAACAACCAAGTTATATAACTCCTTTCAAAATCTGAGACATCAAACAACTCTTTAAGAATGTTCATCGTAGCTTAAGCCAACTTTCCTGTATCGTTAAAAAAACCTAAAACCCAAACCCAAATTGGTAGTTAAACAAAATAGCCTATTCCTATTATTATTGAGTAACGTCGATTCAAACATTTTGCTTTCTCCTGCATAAGTACTGTAAAGTCACTTAAACCATTTTGCCTGCTGCTGATTAGTGACAACGTTGGAAGTTGAATCATTTTTCTTTACTCTAAAAATAAGGCGATACAGATCATTTTGTATTAAGCGACAATTTATCTTATACTCATAACTGTTTTTTAATTGAAAATTATACCAAAACATTCAGGGATTTTTTTTCAATAAAAATTTGCGATCCCCATTATAGAAAGAGCCCTAGTTTTTTCATAACGATTTTTTTTCCAAATTTTGAATCTTTAAATGGCTCTCCTGTAAAGTTCGTAAAATGTCGCTTCAAACAAATAGCCTTTCACCCCTCGATATGTTTGTTAAGTCACACACGACGCTCCTTAGTGCGAGAGTTACCTTAAAAATACTATGTGTTTACATTACCTGATTATCAGCGAAGAGGAAGACTAACGGCTTTCCAATAATACCAGCCTTCATGAGTAACTTTCTGATGTCATCTCGCCACTCGTTTTGACCGTACACTCGAGATATTTCAATCTAGAACAATTCGTATACAAAGATGGGGACGCATAAATACTGACTCTAACAGCGTGGATAGCGGTGAGTGTCATGTAACGACAGACGTCATACCGAATCCTACATTGCGCAATAGAAGTTTGCACGCCGCTTAAGGCTATATACAAGTTTGCAACACGAACAATCGGTTCGCACAGTTATCGGGCATACCACCTCCCCCGGTCAGGAAGATCTTCCCTTTGTGTGGAGGAATACTAACACCCGTTCCTCTACAGTCATATCCAAGTTTGGAGGAGTACCCAAAGGGTTTTAGTTGGGAGACCCCCTTGGAAATTCAGTTATTAGCCTAGGGGATGCATACTAAATTTCTCCTAACTTACCACTTAAAAGTATTTCAAATTAACGGTAAAGAAGTTAGGTGGTGTAATAGTAATAGAATATTGAACAGTTCTACAGACCTGCATGACGTTCATCTCCAGGATGCTGGCGGCTAGCTTTACGACGCTGCTGCGGCCGCTGCCCCCCACTCCCACCAGTAGTAGGTTGCCTGACAAAACACGTAACAATATATACTATTTTTTTATTATTTTTTTATAACTAGCAGAGTTTTGCAGTCTACTAGGAATATATCATAGTTACATTATTCCTAATATTATTTAATTTTAATAAATCAAGTTTAGCACAAAAATAGACCATCAATTGAAAATACGACAAGATATTCCGTGGAATTACCACGGGAATATCTTTCCGGCACAAAGTTAGCTTAGCTTTTACGCGATCGCAACCGCGCGCAAAAACTGGTATTATAATATGATAGCTAAGACTTTGGTGATTTTGGATATTCGTTATTCAATTACGCATAAGTATGGTGACAGAATGAATTGACCTGGATTAGGACAAAGGATACTTATGCGTGTCGTCACTTACGCGTGTATCCAGAATCTGATCATCACCATAATATCACAAACGCTGAACATAGTCCTGCCTCGTAGCTCGTAGATTTCCAGCGGGAACGATTGCTAGCGGCCTGCATCCACTGACTCCCTGCGACCTTCATGAGGTCATCAGTCCATCGGACAGGCCGTCGTCCCTGACAGTTTGTGGTCTCCAATCGATAACCTTTCTGCTCCAAAGGCCGTCAGTTCTTCGAGCCATTGTCCTGCCCATTGCCATTTCGGCTTCCTACTCGATTGAGCTAGATTCTACACATCCAGAATCTAACGTCATAAAAACTGCGGTGCAACTATTTTCACAACTGCGAGTTATGTAGTGTACCAACCGTTATCTTGCAGCAGGACCCTGGTGCACCTGGAGATGTGGTCGAGCGCGTACCGGAACATCACCAGGTGCATGGGGGAGGAGGACACCACGTTGTACTCCTCCAGATAGTATGCCATCTTCACGGCCATGTCGTCCAAGTCCATTACCTGATGGAAGGAAATATGTAATGCAAAGATACTGTTTGAGAATTCAGGATAGTGAAATAAATTTATAAATAGATAGTAACATATGTATGTTTGTAATACATGTTAATTAAATGAGGATAATTATAATTATAGTTTGTTCGCGTTAAGAATGCAGTGATACATTAGTGCAACTGAAGGGTAATGGTGTATTCACAGTGGAGTTAAAATTTTAACAAATTATATTTTAAAAGATTAAGTTTAATGAATTTATAAAACATACTCTTAAAAGTTTAAAATCAAAATTAAACCATTAATATCATATTTTAATCACTATCCTCGTTAGTATTTAGGTATAACAAAAGTATTTTCTGCAGCGAGTTCCATGAAGTAATCTAAATCCCACATGGGATTTTCTTCTTGTAAGACATGGTCGCAGCATTTCTTCCATCGATCAGCGTCCACTAAGCGGAATGCGTCAAATTTTTTTTTGTAAATTGTTACATTGTAAATTACTTTTTTTTCCGCACTATGAATTAACGAACCACTTTTATTTTTACGAATTGAAGAGATATTCATTTTTGCACATTTAAAATCAGTTAAAACAAATGACAGGACTGTCGTCGCCGTCACTGTGAACATGACTTTGTAATTTGAAAAGATTTGATTAGTTAGTGGGCGGGGCTACGCCGGGTGAAATTGATGACTCACTGCATTCTTAACGCGAACGAACTATAGTTTAAAATTTGTATTACGAGGTAACACCTAAGTTTCGTCTTTGTGAAGCGAGAATATCATTTTATTACAATAAAAATAATGAGAAAAAGTTAACATCGCGGACGTGATTAATGCTATGCGTGCGGTGAGTTGATTCTGAGAGCTATTGAGTTGGGCTTCATTTCCATCAGGGAAAGCTATTTGTGTGAACCAAGCATAGTTTTCTGTGCTTTATGTCCCCAAATTAAGAGTTTGTGACAGTGTTAAATCAAATAAAAACATAATCATTAAAGCATGTAGTAACAAACATATATTTTTTGTTATGAAAAAAAATATGTCAAATACTTACACTTGGACTGCATTCAATTGAGATGCAAACGTTGAGATGGATGTGCGTTTACAATATTTTTAATATTAATATTAAAAATATTGTGTTAATGGAATTATTTCTTAGAGTCATACGAGTTCTAGAGCCTAATTTAATGAACGAGGTACAATAATTTGGCCGAAGCCAGAACTATCGGTCGGACAGTATTTTCTTACTGCAGCATAACTGACATCTTAAATTTTAATAGTTATTAGTTTCCCTATGCGAACCTACCACATTTCCTTTTATCTGCCTCCGATTGACTGGAAGACCTTGCCTTCTGGCATAAATTGCCGCCTCTGATAACACAGTATATGTACACTATAATAAATATAAATGAATCAAACCTGGTCATATATCTTGGGATCAGCATCAGGCTCCATGTAGTTGCCGAAGAATATATTGATGGCGTGCTGGTTTGATAGCTTCTCTCCTTCAGGCACGTAACCGAGCTCGGTCAGCACCTGGTCCATGTGCACGCGATAGTTGTTGTACACTGCCTTGTATATCACCTCGAACAGCTTCTGTCTGATTGGAAAATAAATAGATACATTACTGTCTGTACTGGTAAAATAAGCATATGATGCGAAGGAACGAAGAACAAGTTAGTAGGGAGATGTTGAGCTTGAATGTGGGTGGACGGTTTTGGGTGACTCGTGAAATGACGGGAATACAATCTCATTCTCGCGAGATCTTGCGAAAACGAGATCTCGCGAGAACGAGATTGTATTCCCTAGATGTCATCTTCTTCCGTCTATCTAACGTCATTTCACAAGTTACCCAAATCCGTTTTTAGCGAGATTATTCTCGGACGAAAAATGGGGCGAGATCTCGCGACATTAATGAGATTGTACTCTAGCATAAAATCATCTTATTCGAAACGCGGCAACACGGACTGACTCCGATGAAGCAGCGATCAGTGACATCCTGCATCGACCACAAGGCACATTATTTCTAGATAAATCCTAATAATATTATAAACGTGAACATTTCTATGAATTTGTGTTTGTTACTCTTTCACGCAAAACTACCGAATGGATTTGGCTGAAAGTTTGCACGGGGATAGTTAATAAGCTCGATTAAAATAAAGATTACAAAAAAATCATGCTCCGACCCACCCGTAGTTGTACAAAATTGATCTGACATCCTTCCTCTACTACTTCTTCATGATTTAGAAGAGTAGAACAGTTAGCCAGAATCATATCCAAATATACAGGGTTATTTTTAAAACACCAACAACCTTTCAGGGAGTGAAAATACTGATGATAATAAACAACTTTTACTATGGGACTAACCTTGAAAACGCGATAAAAAAAATCAGCTGTTCCATACATTTGTGTTCACTTACCCCGACAAAATGTATGGAATATGTGTTTTTTTTTTCGCAATTTCATGGTTGGTCCCATAGTAAAAGTTGTTTATAATCATCAGTACTTTCACGCCCTGAAAGGTTGTTGGTGTTTTAAAAATAACCCTGTATAGTATTGGGATAAAAATGGTGCTATTTAGTCTTTCTCATCTTTAGAGTAGGCTAGTTGACTAAGACGTTTATTTCTGAAAATTATTTGTCATAAGGACCCTAATTATGATATATAATTTAAATTCCCAATGAATAATCCCTATTAATTGTATGTTTTTAATCGCAGAAAACGATGCTATCCGCTAACTCGTGAAAAACTATGGTCATCATTACTGAATTCCTTGACTAACATAAAGACCAAGATGGCTTATACTTTTTTATGTCTCTATATGTCATATAAATGTTAAAATATTTTTTTTAGAGCTTTTTTGCCCTCAGAAAAATAATGGTCAATAATTATGCGTTTTTAGCGCAATGCGAGATTCAACATTCAATGGCTCACCTATCATCATCGTCAGCCAGTCTATCATAGAACACTCTGTAAGCCTCGTGGATCCACAGCAAGACCAGCTTGTTGAGGTCCTTCATGTGTGTGGCCGGCACCAACAGCACCCCCTTGATGACCCGCGTGAAGTCCCGCAAGTTGAACAAGTAGTGGCACTTGCTGGGCGTGGGCAGGAACTGAGCCGTCACTGATTTGTAAATTTCCATGGTTGCTCCTACTACGGCCTAGGCAAGGGAATTACGGAGTGGCACTATAAAATATTTACGCTGCAGTAATATTTAGCTATATCGGTTTGGGCATCAATATTCGATTTCGTTCAAGCGTAAAGTACAAGCGGCGATGTGCGTTTACAACGCTTTGTTTAAACTTATATTTGTAGTTCATGAACATTTTCTCTAACTAGTGATTAAGGTATTCGCATTTGTAATGAGAGAATGTAGTGCCAATTCAATAAAAAAATGGTTCAAAAACTACGATTTATAGAGAAATTTAGTGCAACTGTCGCTCTACTTTAAATTGCGGGCATCAGTAGATGCCAGTAGATGGATTAAAAAGAATCATCATCGACATTCTGGGATATATTTACGAAACTAATCTCCAATAGTATTGCAATCGCTCGAGTTTATAAAGTCGGTTCTCGCTTAGATTTAAAAAGCTGTTGTCTAACTTTCTATTCCAGCGTACAACTCACCTTGGTCATTCTCACAAGGGAATCGGTAAACCCTTTAGCGAAATGCCAGTCCATGATGGTGCCGAAGATCTTGTTGAGCGTGTTGTCCTGGAACGAGTCCAGCGTCACCAGCAACATGTGGCGCGTCAGACGTGACGACACTAGATTGGAGCCGCCGCCCGGGGGCAACATGGCTGACACCAACAACTAGGGGAATATCGCTGAGTTATAGAGAGTATGATAATATGATATGATAATACTGACTGTAGAGGGACGGGAGGTGATGGCCTTTATCAGAAAATCTCTTATGTCAACATCAGAAATTGTTATACGTAGAAACAAAGAACAAACTATTTGCACCATCTAGAACTTTCGAAAATCTTACATCTCGCAGCAAGGACTTTGCATGACAATACTAAAAAATCCTATTGTGCGATGGAGGATTTTCCAAAGTTCGAGTTGGTAGCGCCATCTAGTTTGTAATTTTTGCGGGATTATTATAGGTGGCGCTACAAAACCATACTATTTTAAACACCTTAATAACTGTTATTAAAGTGAGGTTAAGGAGAGTTTGTTCTTAATTATCTGCGATATTGCAGAAGTACTTCTACCATTCAGAACATTACAGTAAAAAAACTTAATTGATTGTTATGTTCCAGTGTGACAGAGGTGTCCAAAACTCCACTCATATTATGTAGATGTTTGGAGTCGGCATCTCCCATCCTTTCCTCTATCAACCTCTTGCCATCAATCCTCCTGCCTACATTAAAGTACAATATGTATGGGTAAAATACTTACAACGTCGACCACCTCCTGCCGGATCATCTCCTTGAGGTCGTACCAGTGCTGATGGTCGATCCACTGCCGAAGCAGTTCGAGGGGAGGCTGCGCCCCGTACTGCTCCTTGGCCGGCATGCTCATGTCGTCCGCAAATAGGACACACTGGTGGAGATTACTTATATACCAACTATTTTTGATACATATGGACATGTCTCTAATGTAAACGAGCCAACAGCCAACTAATCATCATCATTTACTGTATAATGTCCACTGCTGACCAAGGGCCTTCTGCCGAGGGCGGGTATTTGCCATAGGGACCACTCTTGGCTGTTGGGTCAACCGCAGTATTATGTTGTAACACACAAGGAATCGCTGCTGCCCGTTTCCTTATATACGATTATTACAGATGATGTTATAACAATCGGGACCTACGACGTTACGAGCTTTCCGAGGCACAGAACCAGACCCGGCAAGAAAATTTACATAGAGATTCCTTTTCCGGCGTGAGGATCGAACTCGAGACGAGCGAGACTTATACAGCGAATTGTTTATAAGTAATTTTTAAGAATATATTCAATACTTAAATCATTTTACTTTGTTTGATATATTTATCAGGTTGCTAAATGATCATTATTAAACTAGACAAGATCAAGATCTTTCATATTCAATCTTCGAGTAATATCTTTAACAGCCCTGTTACGAGGACTGTTAAATATTATGCCCTATGCCCTATGGAAAGCCAGAGTTGTTAAGGTAGGTATATTGCCATAATCACCACCATCCATCAGGTGTATGTCCATTGTCCGGTAGGAAAATATGGGTTGGTCTATTCAACCCGGAAACGACACTATCTTAGTGACGTTAAAATGCTAAATTGATGAAATGAAACTACACAATTTTACTAACCTTTTTGCCCATGGAAGGACCAAACACGCCCTTTCGACGTTTGTCCACTTTGGACATGATGATATCTTGGGTCTGAAAAAATTATTGATTTTCAATATAGTAGTTCCCATTCCCGTGGGAACTTCATAATTAAATATAGCCTATGTTCTTAAACAGTGGATAACGTAACTTTGTAATAGTCAAATAATTTTTAAATAATTATCACAAAATATATAAAGTATAGGCTTAATATAATGAATATTATTTGGCCAATCACCACAGTGCTGTTCATACTCATGCATACAGTTCATACTCTGTAAGATGCGCTCTATAGCTTTTATATGCTTCGCGACTTCCCCGAGTAACTCCCGATCCCGTGGGTACTCTTAGCAAAATTCTAATAATGTAAATTTTCAATTCACTTCAACGACACGTCTACGTCCACTGCTGAACATGTGCCACCTCTTAACAGACCTTGGCAAGCCAGGGTAGTGGAGACATATTGCCATTATCATCATGACAGGCGGGTTGGTGATTGCAGTAAGATGATAAATAAACTTGAACTGTAAATGCTGCTGCAAATCCATCAGCTGTCCCTTAGGCGCCTCTTATGAAACCTATGGCAAGATATGGGATGGTCTATTCTAAGCCGGAGACCAAAATGAAACTGAAATTTAAAAAAACTGATGTTTTTATAGATTAAATCTCACCTGATTAGCAGTAGTCCTAGCGGAGAAGGTGATAGTATTAGTGATGTACTTGTCCTTATTCAGTCCCAGTAGGAAGTCGAGCACAAGCGAGGACTTGCCCGTACCGGTGGGTCCCACAATCAGTAGTGGTATGCGGGAGCTCACGGATTGAGACACGAAGTATCGCAGACAGGCGTTTTCGTTTGTTAAGATTATTAGCTCGTTCACCTGGTGATACAAATGTAATGAAAAGTATTATATTATAATAAACTACCTTGTACCTGCAACTACAAACTAAGCAACCTGCGCAAGAGGGCGTCCCCTGTGGGACTTGGACCTCGGCTCAGTGCGGTATTAATTTTTAAAATCTATGAATAATAATGCAATAATGTGTACACAACAATACCTTAGCATTGGCAGCGAGTGGCACCTCCTTCTCCAGATCGACCCAAGGTATCCAGGTGCCGTTGTTCCTCTTGTCGTAAACGTAGTCGAACACCGTGTCCTTGTCCTGGAACAGCTGGCTCTTGGACAGCTTAAACGACTTGGGTTTCGGATGGTTGGAGTTGCCTCCATCCAACAGCTTGCGGAAGAAACTGTCAAGAGCTTTTCGACTCTCACCTGGAATAGTAATATATCTGTCGCAGACATCTAGTTTTGTAGTCGCAGACATTCAATGGGACGGCTGGCCGGTGGATTAAACGCCGACATTCAATAAAATGGCTAAAGGACAACTAGCCAAATCGTTGAATATACCTTTCAATGATTTGGAAGCACAACCAGTTTTGGGCGGTTAAAAAAAACCTAAACCAATGGAGCTCAACGTAAAGAAGCATAGTCGCGTTTAAGTCTGTGATGTAAAAAAAGAACTGATTTTAAATCAACTACCTGATTATACGTCAGCAAAATTTAAGGAGCTAGCTTACTATAAGCCAACTAGTTAAACGTTAAGTGACGTTAGTTCAATTAATTATTGGCCTAAACATTCAATTATATGTCGGCGTTTAATTAACAGGCCAGCCTTCCAATCAAATGGCTGATTTAATTAGATGGCTGCGATATTCCCAAGTTCCACTTATAGCTCTTCCTTAGTTCGTTTCTGGATTTGGATACCACAAATATAACTCGTGCGAATTAACACGACACCGAGCTTGAAGAATGACGTATCAAAGTAAAGTGTACATTCGAAATAGCTTAACATAGTCAAATCCAATAACAAATACAATGTCCAAACGTAACAATAGTTAAAACTTAACAAAAATTCGACAACAGTAATAAATAACAGCAAAAAAATTGCATGAATATGTCTTGCTGACGCTACTGCAGGACAAGACCAGGGCCTGGCGAGGGGTAGCGAGAAGAGGGGTGTATTTCGAGATGTCATGTTATTTCGTACAGGTTATAAATATTCATGTTGTGTTCCTGCGAAGGAGTTAAGTAGGTACGGGCTTATATGAGGAGTATTAAGGTGTCGGTAGAGTGAGGATGGCCAGTCCTGTACATTCACTCTGCCTCTGCATTTGGAGCGTGGAACTTAAGACAGAAACACGCTTATGCTATATACAGAAATCAAAACGCCGGAAACTTTGTTGATAGAAAACATTGTTCGTAGATATTTTGGTACATAGGAAGCACTGAGGATAGAAATCTCTGTTTATAGTGCACTTCTCGCCGTAAACTTTATTCTTAGAAACCACTAATCCCAGATGGTTGGACATGAACTCCACTCCAGGTTAAACTAAATATCATAGTTATTTAAAATAATTTTTCACCGAAACATAAAAACCCGATATATAGAACAAAACACACGAGACGAACCTGTACAAGACTACAGGCAGAGAAGTCCAAATGCAAGGACAAACTGAAGGGAATGTACCGGACTAGCCGCCCTCACTGTGCCGACCCATAAAGAAATACCATATGAGTCCTAGGATACACAATCTAAATTATTTTATTATTGTATGTGGTCCATTGATATGGCCACTAACACACACGGAATAGTTCTAGACCTCAGTCAGAAGCATAACGACGGATGTACTTCAGAAGAATTAAGTCGTAAGTGCCACTTTATCGTAAACGTACATCCGACCTTATGCTTCTAATCTCTACATTTAATGTCCTTGTCTTATTCTGCTGTTTCACAAGTTTAAAGGTATATTTTCTTAAGTATTTTAAATCTAAATCCAAAGCTAGTACCATTGACGGTGGCGCACAGGCCCCACAGCAGGGCGAACACGAAGCTGCCCTGCAGCCACACCGTGCTCACCTGCGGCTCCGCCTCCAGCAGGCACGAGAACAGGCGACTGAACGACTGCAACAACGACAACGACTCTTACATACATTTGTATGGGAACATGAGGATTAGAAAGAGTCGGTGAATTACTACAACTGGACATGGTTCTAACCAAAAGTTCTAACATTTCACTGGATAAGTGAATTTATAACTGCAGTACGATGATCTAGTACAGCGTTTCTCAAAGGGGGGTACGCCATTCGATAATATGAAAAATACTTTATGATGATATGAAAACCACCAACTTTTAAGAACTAAGGACTGCTACTTAGATTTTCCTAACTAATTTTATAAAAACTTTATTGACACAAAAATAGTTTACAAGTTGTTTTTGGTAAACAGTAGGTACAATTCTGCTATTGAACACAATCCGAATGACCACTAACACCTAAACTAGGCCGAGCCTGTACCTTAGGCGTTAGATGCTTCCCAGGTATCTATCTACAGACGTGTACATTACGATCTAAAAGTATATTGTAAACAACTGTTGCACATTAAACCAAATTGCAAATATAATAAAATATTGGTTAAACTGCGGGTACTCTTACTGTGGGTAGAATGTAATAGAAATATTATAGCTAATTTGTTGACATATTCTGTACAATTTTTCCAAATACCGTCATCTTAAGAAAAAAAAAAAAAACAAATCGCGCATCGGCAACAAAGGTGTCATATCACAAAAACATTACTTTTGAGTAAATCGCATTTACATTTTTTTTGATTACTAAAGTCACAATAAAAAATTGCTCGATGGGTATATCCTTGAAGTAATTATATTTTTAGTTAGGCTATAAAATATAGTATTTTATATTTATTTTTATTTATATGTAAATGTGTGTGTGTGTCTTTTATGTGTTATGACACCTTTGTTGCCGATGCGCGAAATAGTTTGTAATAACTCAATTTTTTGCCCGACATGTTGTTCGAACCCAGGATCTCACTAGCGTCGATGGTCTCACTATGGTCGAACATATGCACTACTTTGCGAGAACAACAACACAATTCAAAAAGAGTATCTTTAGGAAAACAGACTAACAAGATTTCAAATATAAAAAAAAACACTCTTTCTCTTAATGTATTCGGTCATTATTATCGCAAATCAGTGAATTATCACCAATAGACCAAAAAAGGCCTTTGATAATCGTACTCAAAGGCAGCAATAGGATTTGAGGAGTTGATAAAAGCGGCAATGTTTAAAGTAGATATCTCAATAATGGTGTGACTCACATGAAACTGATGTATCTCGCCCACGTAGACGAAGTGGGTACACCGATGCTGGAGGAAGTCGAAGAGCGGCGGCATCAGCCACTCCAGCAGCTCCTGCACCAGCTCGTACTGCTCCGGGATCAGTTTGTTGGTGAGGTACACGTTGTAAGAGCTCAGGAACGCGCGCCAACCTACACAGAATAATTACATACATACATATATTCACGCCCCTTTCCCATAGGCGTAGGCAGGCAGAGACCACTTCCTTCCACTTGCTACGATCTTGACATACCACTTTCGCCTCTTCTACATTCATTAATCTCCTCAGGCATTTCCTTCGGTGTAGGGTACTTTTAACCTGGCTTTTCTTAAGAACCTGCTTGAATATTTAAAAATAGGAATATTGGTTTACCCACTTTGAAATTCGTTTCAAAAGTGTAATTAATAATGATATGCAAGTCTTTTGATTTGTCGAAAATAGATCTAGGGAGGTTTCGTTTGATGGACAATTACTTTTCCTTACAATTTAGAGAACGGTAAACTATACAAAATAAAAAATTAGAAAGGTACAGTACAATAGTAATTTAACTTTATTCATCATTATCATCAGCCCGTACAACGTCCACTACTGAACATCGGCCTCCTCCCGAGGGAGGGTTTTTGCCATAGTCACTACGCCTGGCAGGCGGATTGCTGACCGCAGTATTATGTTGTAATACACAGGGGAAACGCTGCTGCCCGTTCCCTGGTTCGCTTGTTATAGATGATGTTATAACAATTGGGTACAACAGCTTAACGTGCTTTCCGAGGCACGGAGTGTAGTCCCTCAACCAACAAGACCCGGAAAAAAATCTTAGAATTTACACAAAGATTTCTTGTCCGGTGTGGGGATCGAACCCACGACCTCCAAGACTTAAAGAGAGCCAAATACCGCTATGCTACGGAGGTTGTCCAAATAAAGTTACAAGTCAACATTTAATACAAAATGTCATAGACAACAGCCGGTCCTTAATAACATCGGAATTTACAGCATTATGGTGTAACGGAATAAGTCTCGGAGGTCGTGGGTACGATCTCCACTCCAGACAACAAATCTTTGTGTAAAGATCTAAGATTTATTTCCGGGTCTGGTTGGTAAAGGAACCTCCGTGCTTAGGAAATCACGCTAAGCAGTTGATCCCGATTGTTATAACAATCCTATGCCAAGAACGAGAAGCTTTTTTTTTTCGGAGATAATGCATTTACGTATTCCCACCGCCGCTGCAGCGTATCCGCGCGCTGGCGGCGGGATATGTGGGACTCGCCTTCTCCATAGCGTGGTATCCTAACTCATACCACGAGGAAAGGACTTTACACCACTAAAACCCCCCGGACACTCCTTCGATCCGCCGCTGGCGGGGGCCGGGTACGCACGAAGTAATCCGGCCCCCCGACGGCACCCGCGGGATCAAACGAACAGCAACGCCTAGCGTGGTGACTTTAGCAAAACCCTCCCTCGGAGAAGGTCCATGTTCAGCAGTAGACATTATACGGGCTGATGATGACGATGATCATTTTAGTATTTGTAACTGTATCACTGATTATTTTGATGGGAGTGAAACGACCATACCCAGCTGGTCAGGCTCCATGTAGATCATGCCGCAACGTGACACGGTGGCTGGTGACGCAAACTCCAGGTCAGCTGGCTCGAAGATCAGGTTCATCTTGTTTGTCATCTGTGAACAGAAACTTTAAATATTATATATATATATATATATACTAATATTATAAAGAGGAAAGACTTGACTGTCTGTTTGTATTGAATAGGCTTCGAAAATACTTGAAATTCTCTCACTGCTGCAATGCTACACTATCCCCGGATGACATAGGCTATATTTAATTATAAAGTTGCCATGGAAACGGGAGCTACACGGGTGAATCCGCGCGCGGGAAGCTAGTTATACATATTTATGAAAAAAACAGCACATAATAACGACATGTTCTCCATTTAGTTTCTTTAGACTTCCTCAAATTGACTTTTTGCACTTTTTTACTTTTATAAACAGACAAGACAATAAAATGTGAAAAGATTTATATTTTTAAGAATTAATATTTTAGGGTTATTACTAAACTAGCAATTCAACACGGCTTCGCACGGGTGCAATGCTAATGTATTATGCATATAAACCTTCGTCTTGAATCACTCTATCCATTACAAAATAAAAACGCATCAGTTTACATGGGTACAGACAGACACCGAGAAACGACTTTGTTTTATACGAGTAGTATTATGTAGTGATTAGTTTGAAGGCAACCCATCTACCCGTTTGTCAAAATATATGTTGTTATACGATGATTCTGAAACAATGATCTAATCTGTTAAAACCCAGTGTTTCCAAAATATTGTCCTAAGTACCGTGGCCCGGTAATTTTTACACATCCCCTTCGTGACCTAACCGTTAATACTTTCAAACTTGTTCCGTTCGGTAATATAATACACTAGCTTCCGCACGCGGTTCCACCCGCATAACTCCCGTTCCCGTGGTAACTTCATGATAAAATATATACTTTAGCCTTTCTAAATAAATGGGCTATGTAACACTGAAATATTTTTTCAAATCGGCCCAGTAGTTCTTGTGATTCAGCTTTATACATTAGTATAGATATTTATTAATGGTAACAATGTTTTACTTATAAATATTTTCGACGCGTCCCACCACAGGAGTTATTATTTTTAAAACAAGGCGGTAATGTTGCGATCTTGTAATTTATTTTGATGGCCAGGTACCGGGTCCCGGCAAATGGGAAACGCTGATCTAACCTGTATGATCTCTCCGCTCATGAGGCACAGCTTCTTGTTGTCGTCGAGCACGGTGTTCATGTTCTCGATCCACACGGCGTCCACCGGCCCGTCGAACACGATCCACTTGCGCTCGCGAGTCAGAGACATGGCGTACTCGCGGAACGCTATGGCTAGCACACCGTCAGACCTGAGACAGTTACCACAATGCTCAAACAAATACTGAGTAAAGATGTCAAGTTAAATTTAGATGTAAAGTGACATTGGATTCGTGCATTGAATGTGATATACATACTCAACTAACCCTGTAATATTGTAATTAAAGCAAGTCATAAATAAACCTCCTTAACTTCACTCCTTTCTCTAGCCTTCACTTCATTACGCAGCTAATGGCAATGGTATGCTATTCATACCACAAGGAAAGAACCCCAAAGAAGGTGTTTCCCCGAATTATCGCTTATCGGCATAATCGAGGGTACCAGGCACTCCTAAAATTCTTAGTACTTTTTATATAGACAAAAAGTTTCGCACCCCTTCCTCAGAGAAGCTTGGTCGGCCCTAAGATAATAAGTGAGTCCGCCGGAGCCGTGACAGAAAAAACCATGCCTACTATATGCTGTATTCTTGTTTTTATGCTGCATGGTTTGCATGCTCCATGCATAGGCTAGATACCGCCGTCGTACTTGACAAATGCGACAAATATACCTAGTACCCGAGCCAGTCACGCTTTGTGTATTATATGCCAGTTTGCGTAGTAAACTATGTAAAAATAATACTTCAAGAAATAAGAAGACATCAGGATCATCATGTACCATCGGTACAGTGTCTTAAGACACTGTATCTACAATATAGAGTTGCCGCAATTACGGAGCTATGGTTGTAAGCAAGTGCGGTATCTAGTCGAGCGATTATTTATCTAAGGCTATAGATTTTGACAACCTCCGTAGCTTAGCGGTATTTAGCTCTCTTTTAATCTCGGAGGTCGTGTGTTCGATGCTCATCCCGGACAGGAAATCTTTGTGTAAATTCTAAGATTTCCGTTCCGTTAGTCCCGATTGTTATAACATCATCTATAATAATCGTATATCAAGGAACGGGCAGCAGCGTTTCCTTGTGTGGTCACTAACCCGCCTGCCAAGCGTGGTGACTATGTCAAATACCCTCCCTCGGGAGGAAGATGTTCAGCAGTGGACGTTATACGGGCTGGTGATGGAACCGTGGAAGCAAATGAAAAGTCTCACCATTCATGCGACGCCGGGTCGAAGCACCCATACAGCTGTCCCATAGTAATAGCCTTGGGGTTCAGGATACGGTAAATGGCTCCAAACTCTTTGTGCTTCGGAGGGGGCTTCATGAGCTGCAGAGCTTTAAGAGCCTCGGCAAGAGACTGGTAAGCCTGGGTCTTGCCACCCATGGGAGGGCCCACGATCATAAACCCATGGCGGACTAACATCATCTCGTAGATCTGAAAAGGGTAATGAAAACCTAAAACATTTAAAGACGAATATACAAGTAAACAAATTGCTGGATCTAGAATTAAGAATTAAATTGTCTCAAAATATGTTTAAACCAATAATTACATAAAAATTTGATTCCATTACTGGAAATAAAAGAAAAATAGTTTGTTAGCTGTCTTGTCCATATGATAGAGTCAGGTATTAGCCCTTTAATCTCGGTCATTAGCTTGGCTTAGATATAATTTTAAAGAAATTTAATTCTTATTCTTTTTCTTATGAGAGATATTGCTCCACTTGTTAAAGACATTCCCCAAAACGAACCATTGCAGCGGGGCGAACTAGTACGCGGGGGGACACAACCGGTTGCGGAGGTGGGGCCAATCATCTTTTTATTTCGGTTTGACTTACGTAGGTAGCCACGAGGCTTTTGCTACTTCACCGGGCCTATATGCCCGGTGAAGTAGCAAAAGCCTTGGCCAATCATCGTAGGACCGCGGTAATACGCCATTACACCACAAAATTAAAAAAAACTGAATTAAACACATCTATTGAAGCGGATACAGGATACAGGATAAAACTTATGAGGAGAATGACCTGAATGATCTTCTCCAAGTACCAGTCAGTGGGCTGCAGGTTGCGCTTGTCCAGCTCCTTGCGCACGCACTGCAGCAGCTCCGAGCGGTCCGGCTGAGGGACGGACACGCCGGGGAACAGGTCCGAGTAGATACCCGCGAACAGCGGCACGTCCTGGGAACAACATTACTTAGTTCACTTATACTGATTAAAAGCTTTGGATACTACTTACTTCAATATTGCTAATAATCAATTGTAAAGAGTACCTGATATTGATTTTAATTAACTTCAACATATGAAGTCAATGTACGTTGCACAGCAGATAAGCATTACCATTAAAAGCGGCAATGCAGCCTTTTTAATTTAAATTTGCTTCTTTTCATTGTATATATATACAGGGTGTTAGGGTGAACGCCGTTATCCTTGAAACCAGTGGTTTGGTTTCACTTATAGAACGCAAATTCAAAGAAAAAAATACCTTTTTTTTTCCAAAAAGTAAATTCTCAATTTTTCCTCAAAATTATGTCACCCTATACACATTGGCAAAGAGGACGGATCGCGTAAACTCAAGCCGCGCGCGCCAACCCCTTCCACGCCGTCCCCACCACTCAGACGCCCTCAGTCTCGTGACCGCAGCGCAACGGAGCGCCCGCGCCGCCGCCCGCGTTCTCAGTAGTGTGTAGTGATTATGTCGTACAAAAACGTACAGTGGACTGATATGGTTCGGGTTTACGCCGCGGCTGGTGATAACCTGAACGAGGCTCGAAGAATGTACGCAGAGTCAACCCTGGACAACCTGTGCCAAACCACGAAATGATGGTGGCGGCTACTCCAAGGTTACGTACCTACACCAGTTCAGGTCAGTTCACCGTGCTGGCAAAAATGTGATTATTGTTTGTTATTTTTCATTTTCTTTGTTGTTAAATCTAACTTACATTTGGACTCGTCACGCAACACAAGGTAGGTATTTATGCCTGTCCTAAGCCAGGAAAAGTATGAAGGGAAAGTTACATCACAGGTTATGTGCGTGTTTTTATTGAAACATAGGTAGTTAAAACTTATGTATGTAGTTAAAACGGACTGCCAGTGCAGCAGGTCAGCACCCTTTGGAGTGATTAAGTAACTCGGGCGCATAGTATCCATGAATTTACGGACGGTGTCAGACAGAATATTTTTTAAATTTTGAAAAGAAACCTTTTTTTTCTCATTGTATTTGCGTTCTGTAAGTGAAACCAAACCTCTGGTTTCAAGCATAACGGTGTCTACTCTCACACCCTGTATATTTTATTTATTGTATTGTAGCGATATATACAGTAGCCGCACAAACTACAAGAAGACAAGTTACGCCATCTAGCACGTAGAATCTCAACTAACCTGTATCGCGCAATACAAATTCTGAACAATAACAAAGATCTTAACTTTCATCTACATATTATGAGTTTCTTAATAATAATATTACTTAGTTGCTAAGTACTAAATCGAGTATTATCTACATAGTTCATCTAAATTATAACACTTTAAAACATACCAGCTCCATCTGTGGTAACTTGTAAAATATATTTGAAAATTGGCCCTGTTCTTACAAAGACAAATCAAGCTACATTACAAGCTACTTTTGTTACCTGCGATAGGAACTTGGGCATATTAACATCAATAATGGCCCTCAACACCAGTTGGGCTTCATCCATTAGAGGGTAGGCCTTCTTCAGAGCCCCTGAAGCTAGTAGCACCGACTTGACGGCTCGCATGCCGTAGTCGTAGTGGTTCTGGGACGACAGCTGTTCTGAACAAAGCTTGTACGCTTGCACGATCTTGCGGGCCAAGCTGGGGAACATAATAATAATAATAATAAATTTACCTAACCAATTTTAAAATGTGTTTGAATACCTTACGGAAAAGTTTACCATAAAGGTTTAGTTTAGGTTAAGCCCCTAATGCCTTAACCAATTAGGCTACGGTGGAACCCTACCGGTCAACGAAATTTATCTATCTCTTTTTATAACACGTCTCTAAGGGGTCTACGTGTCTAAGATGCAGGTTCGAATCCCGCTGGTGGTCGAATTTTATTAATCTAAATTTTGAAACATACCTAACCTAATTGTTGACAGGCAGAAAATGCCAACGGCATTAAGTCCACCATGTAAGTACTTTTTAGTGCAAAAGTTGAAATAAATAAATGTATATACTAATATATAAAAGCTGAAGAGTATGTTTCATTGAACGCGGTTTTTTAAAGACAGAGAGTTTTTCTGTTTACTAGTAACCCCTCGTACTAAGCTAAAATGCTTGTGTTACGAGTGGGGGTCGACCACAAGATCACAAGTCCGAAGCCACTAGCCATTGGATTACGACCGCTTCAAAATCTCCTTTGGAAATCATTTGGCGAAAAAATTGGCATTTTGAAATTTGTGATTTCGACATATTTAGTAAGCCATGAGGCTTTTGTTGCTTCACCGGACATAAAGGTAGGGCCCCTGCCTTATTAAAAGGTTTATTCACTACAAACTAAACAGCCTGCGGAAGAGGGCACCCCTGTCATGAACTTGGACCTCAGCCTGGGCGGTCGCTGAACGGTGGGATTACGGGTTTACGACTTTTAAAATACGTTACAGCCCGCGGGCCTCTCGGACGTCGGTTCGGTTCTCCGAGGATATAGCAAGGTTCTTTGCAAGCTAAGGGTCGGGAGGGCGAGGGGTACTCACGGGCCGGCGTGCACGAAGCCGTTGGAGTAGAGCGTGATCTCCCCGATCATGGCGTAGTCGGGGACCATCATGGCCACCGTGCGGAACAACACCTTTAAGTTGTCCGGCAGCTCGGTGCGGCCCGCGTACCTGGAAATAATGGTTTTCTAAACGTTGTAGGAAAATGGAGTTAACTGATTCTCCCAAAACCGGCAACATGCCCATTCATCCTTTATCCATTAACATTCTACGTTAGTTACTTATTTTATAATTGAATACCTTACTTTAACTTATTTTATATATCAAAATACATAGTATAAACTTATAAGGCATTTTGGAAAATTAATAATAGATAAAAAAAATGATTGTTGACATCATTTTTACGGATTCCAAGTTGCGGTGATACGTACACAAGAAAATTAGACATCCTTTATTTAATGACAAACGTAATATATTTTCCCTGTGGTTTCCAGCTTAGAATAAAAAACCCGATATCTTCCTATGGGTATCGTAAGAGGCAATTAGTAGACATACACCTGATGATGGGCAGCAACATGTATCAATCACCAATCCACCAATCGTGGTAATTACGGCAATATCCCTCAACGTCCCCGGCTTGCCAAGGTATGTTAAAAAGGAAGCCCATGTTCAGCAGTGGACGTAAACGAGCTGATAAAATAAAATAAAAAACTGGCCAAGTGCAAGTCGGACTGTTGCCGTTATTGATATCGAGCATAAAATGGCAAAAAAATCATGTTTGTTCTATGACCCATACATCATAAATATTAATTTAATTTTGTTTTTAATATTTGTTGTTATAGCGGAAAACAGAAATACATCATTTGTGAAAACTTCAATTTTAGCTATCGAGGTTCTTGCGATACAGCCTGGTGACAGACAGACAGCGAAGTCTTTGTAATAGGGTCTCGTTTTTACCATTCAGGTACGGAATCCGAAAAAGGTATTTGTCATATCAATACAGTTCCAACCAACATACCCAGGATTCATAGTAATAAACACGGAGCAGGTCGGGTTGAGGTTGATCTCCGTACCCTCGAATAAGAACCGCTTCTCTCGGCGCAGGATCGCCAGCTGGATGGACAGGATCTGCTGAGCTACTACCGATAGCACTTCCAGCTCGATGCGGTTGAACTCATCGAAGCAGGCCCAAGCACCTGATTGGGCTAGACCCTGAATATAGATAAGATAAGATAAGATGCTTTATTTGTATAAACATGTGGGGTTCATACAATGAAATACATTAGCATGCAAGATGTTACAAAATTGTTCAGGTCCAGTTCATACATGTTTGCCACGTGCTTTGGCGTACAAATATTATTTTTAAATCAATTAACTGTCACATAATTACATTACAAATAAATCAAGGTTATGTCATTAAATTAAACAATTAGAATATAAATATTTGAATATTAATGAATTACAATAAGAAAATATTAATTATGTCTACAAAATTATAACAATGCAAAGAATTATAAATAACAAAAATAAAAAAAATAATAATAATTGTAATTAGATTTGAAAATTATAATTGGTCATTTAAATAGTCTGTGACATTATAATATGCTTTGTCACTTAAAAATGTTTTTATCCTTTTTTTGAATGTATCCATATTCAGCTCTTTCCAACTCTTTGGTAATTTATTGCAGATCACTGGAGCCATACAGACAACACTTTTGCGCATAAAAGCAGTTCTAGCCACATGTAGACATAGCCTGCTGTTATCGCGACGGTTTCGTGAGACTTTAACTTCCAGTCGTAGAAATAAATTAGGATTCGACTTAACAAATATCAACATTTCCAAAATATATGTATAGCGACGGTAAAGTAAGTAGCTTATATCGTTTGAAATATGGCTGACAACTATCTGTACATTTCAATCTAAACATCGATCGTAGGCATCTCTTTTGGGCTTTAAATATTGTATCTTTATCCGTCGAGTTACCCCAAAATATAATGCCATATCTAAGTACCGATTCAATCAGTCCATAATAAGAAGTGAGAAGTGCATCCATAATTTGTTGGAGATTTGTTATTGCAAATGTATCTATAACAGATTTAAAGATGAGATAAAGAGTTTCTTTGAGGCTTGAGGCATTAAAAATAATACTGATTAGGTACCTTGAAAAATTTGCCCAAGGCTTTGTAGTCGAGTCCGTCAGAACAGTTGAACACCACGCACTTCTTAGCTACAGCCTTGGCCACGTCCTTCACGCTCTCCGTCTTGCCCGTACCAGCTGGGCCTTCGGGCGCTCCGCCCAGGTTCAGCTTTAGAGCACTCATTAACGTCCTGAGGAAATAAGTAAATATGAAGTTCTAAGTCAGACAGCCTCCGTAGCGTAGCGGTATTTGGTTAGCTTTAAATCTTGGAGGTCGTGGGTTCGATTCCCACGCCGTACAGGACATCTTTGTGTAAATTCTAAGATTTCTTTTCGGGTCTGGTTGGTTGAGGGATTATCTCTCGTGCAGGGGATGTGTCACTGTGTGTATGTGTGTGTAGTGCGCATGTCTGTATGTGTTCCCGGGAGATAGGGTCCGTGGTGTCGCCACTCACCAACAGCTCGCCACAAGCCGCCTTGCGGTGACTGATTGCACTGGATAAACCAGTGGGCGATGGGGTCGTTATTATTATCTATAATAATCGTATATCAAGGAACGGGCAGCAGCGTTTCCTTGTGTGGTACAACATTATACTGCGGTCACCAACCTGCCTGCCAAGCGTGTGTGCGCTATGTTCAGCAGTGGACGTTATACGGGCTAATGATGATGATGAAGTTCGAGGTCACTATCATATTCGTACTACAAGACAACGTCATGTGGTTCTGTATTGCCTGATATAGGGTATTATATAGATGGTCTGTCTCGAAGAATAAATGCCTGTGAGACCCGAATCGATGATTAGTGTACGCGGATCATAAAGGATGTCTTGTGACTTTCAACAGTTTTAAAAGAATATATCAGAATGTAAGGAAAACTGCCCTTTTTAGGTAGGGTTTTCAGGTGCATTTTGGATAATTGTTAAAACGCCTATTTTGAAGAAGAAATAAGAAGGACGCAGTATATGACACTGTAGATCGTTTGTTAGGTAAAAACACGAATTGACAGTCATATTATTCGTCTGTATAGACTAGATAGGTCCTCAAGCTTTTATCTCGTAAAAACTGGTTTCGGTGGAAATCCTGTTAGTCTATTTCTATAGACCCCCTCAAGTTTCCCGTGAATCCCTGCGGGTCCACCACGACACTTTAGTAATCACATATGAATGTGTCACCTGTAACATCGGTCCGTGAGCGGCGTGGCGACGAGGCGGCCGGTGTTGCCCAGGTACTCGAACCCGTACTCCACGTCGGTGGTGATCATGCTGCAGAGCATCTTGTCTCCGCGCCAGTAGTAGCGCAGCTGAGAGATCCAGTTGAAGTCCGCCACGTCGCACACCTTGAGACGCGCCATCTCTTCCAAGATCGAACGACCTGAGGGGTAGAAGAGATCTTGTCTCTTTGTGACGGAAAAATAACAGGTTTCTACTAACTGCATACCGATGTATGTAATAGACTATTAAGAAAATTACAATTAAAAAAATGTCTGTCTGTCTGCGTGTTTGTTTGTACCAGCTAATCTCAGAGACGGTTGACCGGATCTTGACTGGACTTTTACTGGTAGATAGCTAATTTTAGAAGCTATATAACACGATTATGTTCCTCACCGTGCACGTCGAGCACGATGAGGGCCTCGACGGTGACCCTGTTCCCGGGCTCCAGCTCGCCCTGCACCAGGTACACCAGCCCGTTGATCTGTTCAGTGCTGCGCTGGACCAGCTCGAGGAGGCTGTTGTTCTCGATGGCTTCTATTGCCTGGACCAGAAAGTATGTTAGAGAGGGATAGATGGTAGCGAAGAAAGTGAGACTTTACTAGGGAACGGGCAGCAGCGTTTCCCTGAGTGTATTGTTATGTAAAACTGTGGTTACCAACCCATCTGCCAAGCGTGGCGAGAAAGGCATAAACCCCGAGGCCCACGTGTGGACGTTATTAAGGCTGATGATGATGATGATATATTTCCACCTCACCTCCAAAGTGTACTGTACACAAGACCCAGACTGCACGATCTGTCCGGGCCAGGCCAGCACCCACTGTTCCCGGGGGGTGTTCCCGTAGGCAGTTATAGCCTCCTTCGCCACGTCACGAAGGCTCACCATCATCTGCTGCTCAAGCTGTTGCAGCCATCGTTCCACCATGCCCTGGCGAATAAATAGTTAGTTAGATAGAAACCAATTAAAATCCGTTTCAAATTAATGGTTTTTTTTTCAAATAAAAGATGCCAGTTCGATTTTAATGCATGGAATTATGAAATGTACAATTTATTAATTGTAAATTCGTAGTCCGATGCAATACAGAATCAGTAGATTGGGGAGGCCCATGAACTGTATGGTACAGACAGTTGCATATAATTGTTAATAATCTGAAATGTTACCATCGCGTAATCCAAATCAAGTAGGTTTAAGTCACCAATATGAGATCTACGAGAGTACTTCCATGCAAGCAAGCAACTCTTGGAAGTTTAAAGATTTTCTATCCAGCAATCGTTGTTAAGACGCGGTTATATCAAACAGCAGTTATTTCGATTTTTATGAAAATGGATAAATCTAGGTATTATTATTATTAAGAGCCTACGTTGTCCCACTGCAGGGCAAATGCCTCTCTTCTCTCCTTCCATTTCTCGCGATGTAATGCGATAAATCTAGGTAACCTAATAAAATTTCATAAAAGTTCCTATATTTAATAGAAGAAATTCAAGGATAACTTTCAGTACCTTGGCATCAGCAGGCTGTATGGTAGAGGACAACCTAACGAGTTCTCCCTCAGCAGACGCCATGCCCACGATCTCCTTGCTGGCGTTGAACTCCAGCGTGTAGATGCCTTCGAAACACTTCTTCAGGTGCGGCTGAACGCGCATCGGGTCCTTCGTTTCTGACAGGATCTCTAACAGCTCGTCGTTAGACAGGAAGAAGAATCTGATGGTGAAAATAATAAAAACTAACTCGATTCGGTAAGATGGATAATTTGAATTATAAGGTACTTAAATTAATTCTGAAATCTACCCTCCAAAAATATACTAGATATACAACATTGCAGCGTTTTTAGTGCGCTATGAATTAATATTGGTTGTTAGTTTCCTAGTGTGATAAAAATCTTTGACGAGACAGTAGAAAGGGGGGGGGGGGGGCGTGCGCGTGCTTCGGGCATGTGTGACATGAGGTTGGTGCGGGGGCAGTAGGTGACGAGTTCGGCGCTCGCGTCGTTCACACGCTTGAGGAATGCATGCCCAATATCGGGTTAACCTAAGTGTGTCTAAGTCTATCTTTACTATTACAACATTTTCATATCTTTACAAAAGGGGATATTTTGTTTATTAATTAATAAATTCAAATAAATGAAAAACAATTCTACCGATTTTAAAAATGATTACACAATTAGAAAGTTACGTCATCGAGTCAACATATATTTCATGACAAGGTTTGACGGATAAAACTTAAATGCTTATTTTAGTGTGTTTTTTCGTATAAGTTGATATAGTGGCAATAAATATAATCTGTGATTTCAATTGTCTAGCTATCACAGTGATTCACATACATAATGATGACAGACAGACGGACAGCTTAGTCTTAGTAATGATTATCGTCCTGCCCTGCTATCATTATTTGAGGTCGGTGCCATAAGAAGTAGGGTTCGTTCTGAGTAACCCTCAAATGTTCACGAACCTAGGGAAGAACAGCCTCTTCTTCTCTAGATAGTCGTTCAACCCTCTCTGTATATCGTCGAGCAGCGCGTTGTTATGCTTGAGAGTGTGGAGCAGGCGCGGGTACTCGGTGGCCGCGAGGACCTCCGGGTCCCGCTGCACGGCGAGCATGACGCTGCGCCACTCCTTGTCCACGTCGCGGAAGTTGCGCGCCTCGCCCGGCATCTGGCGCATGATGTCCTCCGACGAGAAGATGGGCTCCAGGTACATCCATGTGGCTTGGCACTACACACCACGAAAAGGTCAATAATATCGCTCGTGGGTATCACAACAAATCTTTAAATTCTAATATTTCTTTCCGGGTCGAGATGGTTGACGGGCTACCATTCGTGCCCAGAAAGCACGTTAAGCCGTTGGTCCCGATTGTTATAACATCATCTATAGCAATCGTACACCAGGGAACGGGTAGCAGCATTACAACATAATATTCAGATTTCACCGGGTTTATCATAGTCACCGATCTATAGATAGTTACTTGGCAAAAGGACTTCCGCACTTAGCTTCATGAGTGGGCCTTTGTACGTGATCGTCACCAACCCATATGGCAAACCGCAATTTAGTTGGTTCGGTTGGTTGGTAGCCGCCAAAAGTGGTGAGTATGGCAAAACCCTCCTTTGGGAGAAGACCTTTTATCAATAGTGAACGTTATACGGGCAGATAGTAGTGATAATGAATGTTGTCAGATCCGCATAGCACAATCTCCATAATACTAACACCCAGCATACGGCGAGTGTACTAACAGTCCTCACTTTTTTCACACTTAAAATACTGGTTTAGCTGCTATGAATGAAAAGTCAAAACAATTTAGGATGCACTCATTTTGCTGACTGCACTGCTGGCTCAGTGGTAATCTTAGTTGCTTCTGACATCTGAGTATGATTCGCACCCAGGATAATTTGTGTAAACCACAGATAATTGTTGTGTGTCTGAGTGTATGTTTCCGCGAATGGTATGTTTGTTAAGTCTCCCACGACACAAGGATTTATTACCGTAATGCGTAGTTTATCTTTAAAAAACTTGCTGCCATCTTTACTCTAACTGCGTAGGTACGCAGTTACTAAAATCAATTCCTATAATATACTCGATATATAAACTGACCTGCAACCACTGGTCCAGTATATCCTGCATACTGATGAGCTTCTCCTCCCAGGCCGCCATGTCGGTCTCGAAGGCCTTCACGTAGGGGGAGCTGCGCATGGTCTGAGCTTTCAGGATGTGATCGTCTAACAGCTGCTGTATATCGTCCAGACCTGATAGGATGCCCACACCCGTGTCCCTGGATGAGTAAAAAATTGCGGTCAAGATTAAGTTTATTTGACAGATTATTATGGGTTTATTGGACTTCGCAAGGATCAATCATTTAATGAGCTAATGATTTTGAAACGAAATATGATTTTTTTAACTCATTTTTATTGCCACGAGGCTGGCGAGCTTCATCGAGCATGGCGAGCAATGCTCCAGCCTCAATAAATAGTTTAAAAACTACAAACTAATCAATCTGAGCAAGAGGACACCCTTTTGAAACTTGGACCTCGACTCAGGCTTGCTGGTGGGAAGATTGAGGAATAATGACTTTTAGATCTTGAGAGAAGCATTTCTACATTCAGACTCAGATTTTTGGCAACAATATGTTAATATGTATGGCTGGTAGGGCTAAATAATTGTGTTGTCTTTGTGTACCTACTTACTAATATATTTTATAAGTTACTTGTGTTGCTAACCATTATGGATCTTGTTATCTGATAATAAATAAATAATAATAATAAGGGTCGTAGATTTCACCGTATCAGCCATATCAATATATGTGGTAGGCGTCCTCTCCGACAAGCATTGATACTGGGCCCATCTATAGTTCGCTACGCCTACGTCAAAATTTAACTGTCCGTAAATGAAGATTGAGTATAATAGCAATAAGGCTGATTAACTTATTGAATATCTCACCTGTACATAACAACTTCAAACTTAACACCCAGCCACTCCTCCTTCATCTTCATCAGCCCGTTCTCCAGCGCGTACTCCTTGGCCGCGGTCTGCTCTATCTCCTCCAGCTGCTGCGCGAACACGTGCACCCCCTGTTCCACCATGTCAGCCAGGGTGGTCTCCGGAGAGTGCACCACTTCGGTACCGATGAGCGCACTGATGCGGGACCAGTGCCGGTCACGCATTCCCTGGGAGAAACCGGGAATAATTCGTCATGGTTCAATTATTTTTTTTGAAGATTGCTGGCAGAGTTTTCTGTCTACTAGTATTCTTATTAACCCTTCGAGCTAAGCTAAAATTCTTGTGTTACGAGTGGGTTCACGTCGGTAGTGCAAAGGTTGGGGTTCGAACCGGCGACCTCAAGATCATAAGTCCAACGCCCTTGCCATTGGGCTATATTTCAGTTCATCGTTTCGCTTCATTTAAATAGCTGCTTACTTACTTCAACGCTTGAATATGATCCTCCTCTTGTCAGACTCAGACAATGGCAATCCAAGGTGGTTAGGGATATTGCCATAAATAGCACGCTTAGCAGGCGTATTGGTGATCGCAGTAAGATGGTTGGTAACGTTAAGCTGATAGCTTTATTATGATAGATGCTGCTGCCCATCCATCAGCTGTATGTCCCTTAGTTGCCTCATACGACACCCATGGGAAGATATGTCTATGGGGTGGTATATTCTAAGCCGGAAACCACACGGCAAATTAAGTAGCATCTTACTTTAATGGAGCAAACGCTTATAAATGTTATCCTACTAATATTATAAACGCGAAAGTTTGTAAGTATGGATGGTTGGATGTTTGTTACTCTTTCACACCAATACTGGAATTGGCTGAAATTTTGCACCGGGATAGGTTATACGCTAGATTAACATATAGACTACAAAACACACGCTCCGACCCACTGGAACTGAGTAACGCGGGTAAAACCGCGGGGCGCAGCTAGTATTCTTATAATTTCTCTCACAGAATGATGTTCGGTGAAGTAGCGAAAGCGTCCTGTCCAGAGCGTAAACTACACAATGTCCGTCCCAAATAAAAGTTTCACAGAATATTTTTTCCTAGGTTCATCTAATATAACGCTTTCCGAGATATACCGCGTCTTCTAGTTTCTTCTGTATTATATGGTTTAGAGTTTTATATCACTTACTAGATTCCAGCGTGCATTCCGTTCGCTTAAGAACTTTATGATGAAATATATCTAATCTAACACTAAAAGAACTTTTCAAATCGGACCATTATTTCCTCAGATTAGCGCGGTCAAGCAAACTTTATATATTACGGGTATGTACGTAGTTGTTCTGTGTTTAGATTTGTTTCATTTCGTCGACAAAATGATTTACGTCTTTAACTTAAACTTGTATTAGTCACATACATGATCGAACCTTATTACAAATAGCGCAGAGTACGGGCAGCAACACTTTGAACTTCTCCAGCTTGTTGCGCACCATGTCTGCGATCCTTTTAGCTCCAGGATACTCGTACAGCTGCTTGCCCAGCTTGTACAGCAACTTCCACCACGCCTCCACGTCGGAGGCAATCTGCTCCGCGTCCAGACCCATGAAGGGACCATGGTACCTGACATATATATCTCGTTAAATACATGGAATCACAATCAATTACACCAAATTTGGTTGGCAAATGTATCTAACTTCTAACTCTTAGGCATGTTTAAAGAAGGGAAGTTAATAAAAAACTGGTCTAAACATTAAACTGATGAAGACGATGAGATGTATCATGAAACAGCGCATTTATTGAAATACGTTGTGTTTGTATCGGTTCCGTAATATCTATTGATAGAGTAATTATTATCATCAAACTGACATATGTTATTAGTAAATACTTAATACCAATTATGTTGATGGAAAATAACACCGGTGTAAGTCCGGCCATATTACATGTTTCTCATCAAATAGCTCCTAAATAAGAAGTTCACTTGACGCTACTATTGAGATGAACTATCTTCGATTTAAAATATCTTACTTTTTCTTAGTTTATCAGTCCGTTGGCATCGACTCCTGAACATACATACATAAGCTCACGTCTGTTTTCCAGCGGGGTAGGCATAGACAATGGACCTCCACTCGCTACGATCCCTACACACATTATTCGCTTCATTCACTCTCATAACATTCTTTATACAAGCACGTCGGTTTATTTGACCTTTTGCGCGGATGAATTTGGCCAGAGAACATTCGTCGAGGTCTTCCCCTTCCGACTGTCTGTGCCACTCACACTTGCCATGTATACCTATTTTGTCAATCTTTCTTCATCCATTCTTTCCAAGTGACCAAACTATCTCAACATTCCCTTCTCTATCTTCGTAATCACTCCTGAATATGGGTCTCCTTTTTAACAGATTTTGGGGAGTTAGGGTCGTTGAGGGATATTACCATAATCAACTCGCTTGGATTGACCAGTGTTGCCTGCTGGCGGTGCCGGTAACAGGCGGATTAGTGATCACAATAAGTTGGAAGTATCTTCGAGCTCATAGATGCAGCAGTCCATCTACCAGGTGTATGTTTTTTTTTTTTACTAAATATAGGCTTACGTTTGACCATAATCTCGCTTGATGGAAGGCGAAGATAAGGCCTAAGATGATATACGCTTGCCTAGAAAGTGTCTGTTCACTTTAGCCTTAAAGATGTCCAGATTATAGCGTTCCGGAAAACCCGACCCCGGCAGAGAATTCCACCCCTTAGCCGTCCGCATTATGAAAGAAGAAGCAAATCGCTTCGTGCGTATTGAAGGAATGTCTACAACAAAAGGGTGAAACCGCTCGCCGCGCCTTGTCGTCCGGTGATGGAAGGGTGAAGGGGGTATCAGGTTATGTAGAACCTCCGCACACTACCCGAAATGTAACCGATAGGCAGGCTACTCGTCTACGGTGTTCGAGGCTCTGAAGACTTTCCTCCACCAGTGAGTTATTGCCTATGACTCTCTTCACTCGGCGCTCCAATGAGTGCAGAGCATCCAGCTAGTATCTAGCAGACCCATCCCAAAGATGAGAACAGTATTCCATTGAGGAGCGAACTTCAGCTCTGTAAAGACTTAAGAGCTGCTCCGATGTGAAGTACCGCCTCACGTTGGAGAGAATGCCAAGTTTTTTGGCTGCAGTGTTTGCAATGGACTCAATGTAGTGACCGAAGTTTAGATTAGAAGAGAGGTCAAGCCCTAACAGCTCAAGATGGTCGCTGTTCGGAACGGAGACATTCCGGAAAGTCGGAGTCAGTTGGAATGGACTCCGTTTCGCCGAAAAAAGACACGCCTGTGTTTTTGAGGGGTTAAACCCAACCAGGTTGGCATCACCTCATAAGGAGACAGCCTCCAAGATCGAGTTCACCCCCTCAATCATCGACTCCCTGAACGACTGGACCTTTGACCCAGACTTCGCATCAGACAAATATCACACCGAGACTGTGCTGTCGTCTGCATACCCAAAGATACCGGGAGTAACTAGCAGGTCGTTTATGTGCAGCAAAAAAAGAGTCGCGGAGAGAACAGATCCCTGAGGGACACCGGCATTAATACCAAGAAGATCGGACGAGGCGCCATCAATGACAACTCGAATCGACCTTCCCCTCAAGAAATCCTGAATCCAAGTTCAAAGTTCGGGAGCAACACCGTAAACCGGAAGCTTACTAATGAGACTTGCGTGCCAAACCCTGTCAAAAGCCTTAGAGATATCAAGGGACACGGCAAGAGCCTCACCGTGTCTCTCAATGGCTTCGCTCCAGAAGTGAGTAGCATAAACAAGAAGATCCTCAGTAGACCGGCCTCGACGGAATCCGAATTGACGGTCACTGAGGAGGTCGTTGTCTTCCAGGTATGCTAGGAGACGGTTGTTTAACACACGCTCCATAACCTTACAGAGTATGGAGGTGATTGCGATTGGTTGGTAGTTGGCAGGGTCGGCACGACTACCTTTCTTGGGAACCGGTTGAACATTGGCAATCTTCCAGGGTACTGGAACTCGACCAGTCGTCAGGGACAAGCGATAGAGGCGAGTCAAAACAGGAGACAACTCAGGCGCAAATGACCGCAAGACAATGGCAGGAATGCCGTCAGGCCCATTAGCCTTATTCACATCTAGAGTGCTAAGAATTTTAAGTACCACCTTTTGCCGAATGTGCACCTCAGGCATAGTGGAAGTGCAATGAGGTAGCCTGGGTGGACTTTAACCAGCAGCATCTAGTTGTGAATTCTTCGCAAATAGAGATGCAAACAAGTCTGCTTTCTCTTTGGCGTTGAGCTAATAAGCAAGCTAATAATAAGCAGCGTTGAACCATGGACGGGCTTTGTCTTGGAGTGAGACGTCAGAAAATGGAATGAAATATTCCATAGCCTGGCATATCACCTCAGAAACAGCCTCCGCGCAGCGAGTCGGGTCGTCTGAAGAGAAGCATAAGCGCAGCCAAGGGTAAGACGCGAAGAAATGACGCATCTCATCCCAATCTGCTGACTTGTATCGCCATACTCGCCTAGTCCCCTTGAGATCGGGATCGGGTGGCGAGTAGACGGACACAGATTTCACCAGACAGTGGTCGGAGCTACCCAACGGTGAGGAAACCGCGACTTGATATCGGTCTGGATCGGTTGTCAGCAGAAGGTCTAAGCAATTGGCCGTATGGCCATCAATGTCAGGCACCCGTGTCGGCCCAGTCACCAATTGGGAGAGACCAAGCGTCAGTGCAGATGCATACGCTAATCTCCCAGCATGGTCGGTGTTCTGGTATGGGTACAGCCACTCCTGGTGGTGGGCATTGAAGTCCCCCAGAAAAACTAGCTGCGCCGATGGGTACCTGAGCTGAGCTAATTCAGCCGAGTCCGAGAGGTACTGAAACAACCTGGTTGTCTCCATGTTGTCGGTGTGCGACCGATAGACACTGGCATAGAGTATCTGCTCCAAGCCAGTGTCCACCAGAACCCACAATACGGAGAAACTGGAATCCTCAATGTTACGGAGACGTCGACAGCAGATGTCATCGCGAGCATACACGCAGGTGCCAGCGCGTGGCTTAAAATTGTGCTCCAGGGTATACCCTGGGTAGTGCAAGTATGCTGCGTCAGCTGGACATCTGATTTGCGTCTCCGTGAGGAACAACAGATGTGGTTTTTCGGTCTCAAGGTGGTGATGGACCGGGATGAGATTGGAGTGCAGACCTCGGATGTTAGAGAGGTGCACTTTTAGTGCGAGGGAGTGCAACCGCTGTTTAACCAGTTTCCTATTTTTCGATTATTTTCTGATGGCGAACAGACAAGCAGGAAAGGGATAGTTGGGCGAGGTGTAGCAAGAGCGAGTACCGCCCAATACATTCGTAATGCTGCAGCGACGGGAGACTGATCTGGAGCGCGCGGGGACGCCCTAACCCCCCCAGAGATGTTCACCTGGCCCTCGCATCCGGTCGCCAACCGGCACGGTGACGCATCCTGGGATTTTTCGCTAGTTGGCGGGGCAGCCTTTCATAGGTGGCTTTCCTACTAATTGGGTCCCCTACTACCTGCGGTCGGCCAGCGGAAGACCGTGCTTAGGATCCCGCTACCCTCCGCGAACACTCCGGTTCCGGTGCAGCGTGGTGTCTGTGCTGGGTGACCCAGCACAGACACCACGCTGCACCGGAACCGGTTCGCAATACCACACAACTGCCCAGACTCCCCTTCCACGATGGCTACTCAAGGCAACATGCCGGAACGCGACAAAAATCACTTGGCGGCATGGCTTTGCCTTGAGGGTGGTGACAAACCGCGGTCGAAACCTACCACCAGATGTGCTGTTCATTTGGCGCTACCCAGGGGACACGTGTGGGTTACTAGAGCTAAAGCCCACGGACGCGAACAGCATTATCCCCCAAAAACTATGTCACTTAGTCGTCTCTAGCGGCACCCATAGGAAGAAATATAATAAAATTTCTTAAATTACCATTGCTCGTATCCGTTGTAGAAGTGGTATGCGGTATGCCACAGCTTGTGGAAGGGTTCGATGCCCGCCAGCATGCTCTGCAGCGCGAAGTACACCGACACCTCCTGCTCCAGCAGCGTCTCCTCAGATATGATAGCTTCAGCTTCTTGTTTGTCTTCCTATAATTATTCAATATTATTTCTTTGGGCGGTAACTGTCACTAGCAGACAGATACAGAGCGGAGTTTTTATTCTCAGGGTGGAATTGCATTATGTTTCTCCACAGCACGGTGGTGAGTTTTGAATCACTCCTATGTAGGGAAGCGTTTACCATCTTAAACCTATGCTCCTTTGAACACCAGTAATGGAGAAACATAGACATCAGGAACTGCGTATGCATGACCCGCGTTGCTCCCTGGCAGTAACCGTAACAGTCGGTTCTCTTCGGCAGATACTTTGAGGCCTGATAAGACGCACAGTATTTTCTACATTTCAGTATGTAGACAATTTCGAAAAGTAACTTGGATCCTGATGATCTGATGAACAGTTGGATTGATTATAGTTTATGTATTGGACATAACTAAACTATAATCAATCCAATTGTTCCACAAATTTAAATGGATCCGTATGGAACGGAACCATATATCGACTTTCTTTTAAGGACCAAAGTGTTTAGTTCGCCATTATTTCAGTTCCTACATTCAAACTCTCCATATAAAGTCTCACCTCTCTTGGGCATTTTTATTAAGCACATCTAAGACACCTAAGGAATATTTTGTCTGATTTACAACAGCGAAATTCAGTCAAACAACGTCGTCTATAAGTAAGTCAGTTTGGTTAAAGACAGAGTAACTACTTACCAACAAATTCTTAAATATCTCATCAACCTTCCCAACCACATCTTTAAGTAGATCCAGGTTTAACAGCGGCGGGTCAAACCTGCGGAACACGTCTAGATCTTTCTCGTGCTTCTTGAGCTTGTCCTCGAAGATCGTCTTCCGACCCCTCAGTTTGTCTTCTGCCATTGACTTCTTGGTGTTGAGCGTCTTTAGTGTCAGCTCGATGGTATCCTCCATGTCCAGCGGCCATAGGAACACTCGGGTGTTCAGGTTGATGTCTTCGACTGGGACAAGTTAAGATATTTATAATTGGATTCATTACGGACAGTTGAGTTTCGCTACAATGCATATTTGATTCATGAGCTGGAAACAGAACCTTTCACATTTTTAAATTTGGATATGGAGGGTGGTGACCAAAGAAATACGATTTAAAGGCAATCATCAAATTACAGAGTACTATCGACTGATCACAACCATGGCGGTCAATCACGGCGAAATATTACAGAGCACAATTGTGTGCGCAGACCGGTGAGAGAGCAGGCGCAGGACCAACAGCATAACGTGCTGTACGAGGCACTGGGGATGATACTTAAAATCGTCTGGAGAAAAAAAATAAGTAACATAAATTTTACGATGTAGTTGATGAGCTCCACCAGTTGCGCCGTGCTCTCCGGGGTCTCGGACCATAGTACCACTAGAATGTAGAGTGTGGAATGGTATGTGGTAGTCTCACAGCTGATGTGCGCGTGCTGCATGAGGAACAGTACGTGCTCAGCGGCGCGACGCGCCCGGTCACGCAGCTGGAACATGGCGCAGTCGCGACACTCCACGATGTAGTTGATGAGCTCCACCAGCTGCGCCGTGCTCTCCGGGGTCTCGGATGCTCGTGCAGCCATCGCCTCGTATACGTTGCAAATGCTGCAGACAACAACTTAAGCATTAAGCAATGCTGTGGCTACATTAGTAGGCCACGGGGAATATTCGCGTTAGGACGATGAGTGTGGCCAGATAAAAAGGTAGTTGCAACGCATTATCGGGACACTGCAGGTAAACTAGTGCGCATCAAAGGGATTTATCGCGACAATATTCGGTTGGCTACTTCTAAGTTACTTTAATATCGTCTAAACTTTATTGTGGAATGGACATTGTCTTTGTTTGCATCATGGAGTGAAGTAACAAAAAGAACCACTACTTCCTCCTTTTTGAATTAGGCCTTGAACCGCACATCATGACAAACCCCGCTACAATGTATTGCATCACGAATCGTAGTCCGCCTTAATCTAGATAAGAACAACGCGTATGCCCGTACACAATGTTTTTAGCGTGCCAACGTGAGACCAATCTTCGCCCGCTAATGTAGCATAAGGCCTACTAACACTATGTTAGTACGGTGAACTGCTTGACAGGGAAAGTATGTCAGAGAGTACGAATATTTTTATAAAAAATTAAGCTCGAACTGACTATTTAACTTGTTAAATTTCAAAGTAAGAATCACTTTTATCTCTGCATTTTCAAATTCTCAGACCGTTACACAAAAAACATAATAGGAACTCACTCTCTGTTCCACTTCCTGTTGACCGCAATGAAGTGGTCGACGATGTGCATGCGCAGGTTGTTGACGGTGTCCCACAAGGTATCGTTGATAGGGCCGCAGTCTAACATGATCATGTTCAACGGTATGTCCCGCCGGAGGAACAGAATTTCATCCCTTAACTTCTCGTACCCAAAGATGCGTTGTGAGAAATCCTAGCAAAAATATTGATATTTTAAAAGTTTGATTTTATTTTGTTTGGTTCGTGCATAGGTGTTCATTAACCTTTGCGGATAAAACATCATTTGTGAAAGCCTTTTTTTCTTATTATTAACAATTGCAATTAGCAGACCCATGCAGTTCCACCCGCAAAATGTTTTTGTGGCAAAGTTAAGTTAAACATTTTTTTAATAAAATTTTTAGTTTTTACCAATTTTAGGTTATCCTAGTGTCTCTTTAAACCTTGAAAAATGGTTGCTATGACGTCAATCATTTAATTTCGAAAGATGATGGAGTACCAAACCTTACACTAAAAATGTTAAAAACTTAGCCTCACCGCGTAGCTCCCACGGAGCTATGGAATAAGACTTCCGTCATAAAATATAGTCTAGATTTCTAATTATGAATTCTAGAAATCAGTTGTTTTTATGATTATTCGTTACAAACCAAAACAGAAAACTTATCTCCTTATACTATTAGTAAAGATATTCGTAAAGATTACATATAAATCATAATTATTCCACGCACGATAAAAAGAGGAATCAAAAGCAACATTTATTAAAAGATACAATATACTAAAAGACTTACTTTCAAGTACGGCGGTGGTTCTTGCGCGAAGAAGTTTAGTAGATCCTGCTTGGCTTCTCCATTGAGGATGTAGTGGTACTGCGTGTAGTTGTTAATGAAGGCTTCGGGTCCGGGACGGTTGGCGGTGAAGTGTTGAAGGGAACCGAACACCACATCCATCATGTACCGTTCCTCAGGGTACACGGCTGTGAGATATGGCAGTCGGATGTTTGCTCCTGTTATCAGGATATTATATTGGGATGAAACGGACACACTTTATGCGTATTTAACGGAAAATTTAACCGAACTTTACATTTCTTATATGTTAAGTTAATAGATTATTTATTTTGCGAAATTAAAAAGTAATAACAGACTCATACTTAGTCAACGTTAGGTAAGGGATAAAGATTTTCCCGCCGCCTCCCACCATAGGGGGTGACCCTGGGGAACAGAGAACATGAGCTCTGCTCCTTAGGGCCGCAATCATGAGTAGGTAGTTGACGCCTTTGTTGTCTGGCGTTGCTGTAGGAGTAGGAATAGGCACGATTGCGGCTGCTTAATAGCCGTGATGGGCCCAAGGGGACCAACTCCAACTCTCGCCTTTTTATCGGGGCGAGAGTTAAGCATAATCTGCCGCAGGGATTTTGAAGATCGATACAGGTGCTCGATTCACTGCCAAACGGCAGAGGAAGGAACATCCGGGAGCTTTTTTGTGGGTATATCCTCACTGCGGCGCGACTAGCGCGCCGCGTTCAAAAGAGGGTGGGTCCCATCTACCTCTCGCTGGCGAAGGGATCACACAATTTGGGATCCTTGCGCCAGCAAAGGGGATAATGCATTTTACACCGAAAAAAAAAGGGTTAAAGACTGTTAATCCACTTTTTTTAGAAATTAATGAATATATGCCTGAATTATATTTTAAATAATGTGACAATAGTTAGGGAATAATAATTAAAATGACATTTTTGTTGCTTCCTGATAAAAGATCAGGGAGCAGGGAGCTTAGCATGTCAATACCCTCTTAAAATATCTGTCTTAGCTTTTAATCGGTTTTATTTCAAAAAAATATTTTATTCATTTAAAACAATCTAAGTTAGAATCAGTCTGAAATTGGTGAAACAATAATGTATTTTAACAATTTAAACATCACTAAAGTAATCCCTATACATAATACTCTACATAAGACTTTGGTACACCTCATGATGATAAATATAATGAATCCATATTGAATCAAGTAAAAGAAGACGGAAAAAAGAAAACCGGAGTTTCTTTCTGAGTTTCTTCTCCGGGCCGTCCACTTAGGTAGCTAGAGAAACCTGTAGGTTAGCTAGGCTAGGCTCCTCGCCGGACAGACCGAGGACCGCGTTGGCCCCCTGTCCCAATCCGATGATCCAGTGCCTGTAGTCCGTGCCAGTGGTCACTCCCTCTTTTTTATATTATTATTGTTACAGTAATATTTCTCATAGCATTAGCGATGCCCTGAGCCGTGGTCCTAGCCCATTAAGGGTGCCCTCAGGCGTGTGTCGCTTAAACGTAAAAATATTGTTTAAAGACGAGCCTCTTTCTATAGAGCTAAATTATATTAAGATTTTGATTAAAGAGGTAATTATTGTTGTAACTATACATATGACGTGACGCTGGACTGACAGACAAGTCATTAGCTAATTATATTATTTTTGTATTTAATTATATTAATCATATTTAATTGTGTATAACTGACAAGTGCAAGTGTATGTAAATACCTAAGTGCTGAATAAATATCGTTTAATTCGTTTAATTCGTTTAATCTCCGACTAATTAAAGACGTGATACCTGGGTACATGATGGTCTCAACGCTCGGCAGCTGCTGGTTGACATTGATGATGGTGTCGAACCACTTGATGATGACGTTCCTCATGGTGGATAGCGACGGCTCGAACGTTATGTTGTTGGTGCCGGGGTGACCGTTCACCTAAACGACACACGTGGGTTTATAAAAGAAAGAGGAGAGAAAAAAATACACACAACATTTTAAACAGCAAACATTTAGCTGAATATACAAAACAATAAGACGCCTTGTATGACCTTGAGCGAAAATATCGCCACCTCAGCATAGGCTAGGCCATACCTAGCGCTGGTTTTCAGTTGGTAACCCAAGTGACCCAGTGACTCACGGGCAAGGGATACCTACATTTAAATAGTTTAACACACATACATATTTATTACATATATAATGTATTACGAGGTTTCCAACAAACCTAAAATCTCCGATTGTACAACTTAAAGTACTCAAAACGTTGGTAATATTATCCGCAAAAAAAACCCAACGTAGCAGCTAGCGGTGGAAAGAAGAATAGAAAGGCAACATCCTTATGAACCAGCACTAGTAGACCAGTGCCAAAACCTTTGAAAATGCTTAAAAATGAAAAAAACAATAGTTGTATGACACCCATTGGAAAAGGAAGAGAACATAACAAAAATTAAAGGAAAAATCGAAAATTACGGGCGATATGAGGTTGGGAAGTGGTAAAAAATGGGTTTTAAGGGTAAAAAAAGGTTACCCTCGATTTCGGACAAAACTACAAGTCCTATGGAAAAAAGTTTAAGAGCAAAGTTGTAGATAATAAAAAGATCTACAACTTTTATATTTACACTTTTTACCTTTTTTTACCCTTAAAAACCATTTTTTACCACTTCCCAACCTCAGATCGCCCGTAATTTATTATTCCTTTCATTTTTGTAATATTTTCTTCTATTTCCAATGGGTTCCATACTTCTATAATTTTTTTTGGTTTCAAAAATTATCTACCCTGGTCTATAGCTAGATAGGTGGTCGTCAAACCTTACTGCTCAAGGGCTACATATAGCCATATATGAGGTACTCCGTGCTTACTTTATACTCCTTAATAACGTCGGTTTAATTTGGTGAAATATATTTAGGAATTGGTTGGTTTGACAGTTTGGTGGACCATTTTAATTTTATTCATAAAATTTTAAATAGGTACCTATCTCACGTTATAATACAAGCATAAAAAAGCGGGTAAATTATGGAAATAAATAATAATAATGAAACATACTTACTTTAATTCGTATTAGAGGTCGCTTTATGAACATGTAGTCTCGATAGCTGCCTTCATAACTATTACCTTCCTGAAAGTCAATCAATCAGCTCATTTCATCATCAATCAATTAGCTCATTACATTAAACAATCAATTTATTTTAACGATAACTTCATTTTGAAAGTTTACTTACAAAATAATAAGAGAAGTATTCAGCAAAATGTTTAACGCTCCTTTCCACCAGGTCGCGTAACTGTCTCGACATCAGTGCGTGGATACATCTGTTATTAACAATAAAAAATATATTTTAAGGCGTGGTACTTTCAGTTGAACTATAAAACAGTAGCTAACCAAAACTTGGTTAGTTTTGCAATTAGGGTTGCCAGGTCGCCAAACGTAATTAGCAGGACAGAACAGCTAATTTAGCAGTTTATTTGGGTAAAAAGGCCGGACACCCTACATTATTGAGGATTTTGTGTCTCAGTATTAATCGGCACGACAAAATAAGTGTATGTATAGTCAAGCTTTTTTATTATTACCTGCGCAGTGTGGCGGGCGAGGCTGCGGACTGCGAAAGGAACCGATACTCGCTTACGCTTGGCCACGCTTGACGCTTGCTCGTTTACAAAATATCAAAAACCTAACAAAAACCGAGCAAGCCAAACACTATTTATTTTGGTCGAACATGCAATCAAAAATTCTAACTTTGTTACATTTCCGGCTTTATCGTGACGCCTAAAAATGCTATATGCACTAGATTAAAAACCAAAGAAAATAACTTACTGGAAGAACTTGTCGACTTGGAAAGTGGACTCTCTCTTCTTCTTGGACACGTAGATAGACCAGTGGCGGCGCATCTTTATCATCGTGTCGGCTACATCGATCAGCCAGTTCTCTAATAATTCCTTCCTATGAACAACAAAGCAAGTTTAAGCTTATGGAGAAAGCAACATTCATAGCCCGAATCACTGAGTTCATTTGTAAATTAGGGTTTCTATCAATTATAGATATCAGAATGGAATGAACCATCTCAAAGACCCGGTTTTATGACAACGGCTAAAAAAGGCAGATAATGGAAAAAATTTAAATATTGTTTTCTTCAGAATAATCTTGCATTTAAATATACTTAGTGCTAATAGAGCTAAATCATAATCGAAGCCTAACAAGTGCGCCTATCACACAATTTCATCATCAGCACGTATCAAGTCTGAACATGAGCCTCACTCGGGAAGGTTTGCCGTAGTCACTACGATTAGTGGGTTGGTGCGGTGACCGCATTCATATGTATGTATAGACAGGTAACCGCCGATACCGTAAACTGGTATACGATTGTTTTAGATGATGTTTTGACAGTCTGGATCAACGGTTTAACATGCTTTACGAACTGCTTTATACACAAAGACTCATTTGTAAAACTACCACTGTGCCACAGCTGTCGAGTAACACCATTTTTCAACTTAACCTTAACATGACCCTCCTCTTGACAGACCTTGGACCTTGACCTGGGTCGTTGGGGATATCACCGTAAAACAACACTTAGCAGGCGAGTTGGTGATCGCAGTAAGATGTTTAGTAACCTTCAGTTCAAGCGCTATTTCTGTGTAATCCATATTGTATAGTTTTGTTGAAAAATAATAATATAGAACAAAATATTTTATTATTTGTTTCGTATCAATATCCGGAATCCATCTTTGAGTCAAGCAGTGCTTTCCTTCCCTTTGTCAGCGTTTTCAGGTCTCCCCGCTAGATGGCGCCACCATACTTACCTCAATTTTTCGACTTGCCTAAGCGCGTGCCCGGTATTGTTTCGTCATTATAGCGTCGTTTTCCACGCCGTAAAGTCAGTTAAGTTTCTAAAGATTTTAAATCAGTTAAAATTTAAATTAAATATATTAATTTGTCTCCCCGATAAAATAAAATGGAGAGCGAAGCCCAAAAACGTAGAAGTCTACGTCTTCGAATCCAGCCAATGGAGATGACAGTTCATCGAGCGACGAGTCCTGCCCACCGACGAAAATTGCAAGAACGGAACCGCAAACCGTGAGCAATGCACAATTTGAATTTTTGTCACAACAAAGTAGCCTTTTTGACAAACCTCATTTATGCTAATAATGAAATTCGAAATTCAAAGTCGTGTTCTTCTCGCGCTAACGTTGATTTTTTAAATACGAACAAAGCATCACATGACCTTGACCTACATAAGCCTTCCGGTGAATATAATAAAAATCTATTGAATATTTTATCTGATATGGGCACTACTGTTAAAGATCCTATATATCCTAAAGTAAACGAAAATTATCTTAAAAAATTAATAGATTTGCAACATTTCAAAAGTAATGATTGGTATGTCATAAGATTTTCCGAAACACAAAAGAAATATCTTGCTACCCTCGGATTCGTAGAATTTAATGTTAATGACGAACTAAAAGATTTGAATCCACGATGTTAAAAAATGATTCCCGCTCTTATTTAATGGAACGTACATTTGCTGCCTTACTTTGCCAAAAACATGAGTTACAAATGTCTTTGGAAAATCTCGTGGATTGGGCATATAACGAAACGAATTATTGAATCCCAACATGTTGTTTTTTTTTTTTTTTTCAATTGAATCTGGTTACAATAAGACGTCTGATGATTTGTTACAAATTGTTTGCGGTAAACGTACCGATTTTATTAATATAAGGCGGGAATTATGCGTCAAATATCAGAAGATTTTCATCGCGATGTTTTGTCCAAAATACCTCCCAGTTTTGAATCGCTTTTTGACGAAGTACCCGTTCAAAACTACCTTCAAAAAATTGGGGGGCTAGATAAATTTATTCCATCTTCGAGACCATTGTCCAAAGACCAATCGAAATTCAGTTTTTACTAGAATCAAAAGCCTTCTACAAGTAAACAACCGGAAGAAACCTTTTTTCGTCGTAATACCTCAACAAACAGAGGAAAACATGTGTCTCAACATTTCAATCAAACTAGATTGACTCAGGACCACTCGTAGACTTCTCGGGCGCCCGTCAGGGCGCCGAGGAGTCGGTATCGGGGCGTGTTACCCCCTGGACTTGAGACTATTTTAAGGCGGCTGTCTAAAGCAATTCGTATGTACATGGAGCAATTTGAGTGCACCTGCAAAAATGCTGCATTCCATTCATACTAAAGCCGCTGTTAATATACCCCAGTGCCACAGTTATGCGATGTTACAGAACAAAAACTTCTCCAGATATGACTGCACAAATTCAAACCATGCTAGATTCCGGAGTACTGGAACAGGCCGAATCGACTCCCAGCTACCTGTCTACATTCTTCCTAGTACCGAAAATTGAGCATCACGCTCAATTTTCAATTTGAAACGACTGAACCATTTTGTGCCAGCAAAGCCATTCCAGCTGTTCAATCATTTCCGATTACCAACATTTTTGCAGCACCAGGACTGGATGGCAAAAATAGACATAAGTCAAGCTTATTTCCACGTACGATTTCCGAACAACATCGCAGGTTCTTGAGACTGAATTACCATCCAGATCCACAACAATATCGGCTATTGCAGATGACATGCCTACCGTTTGGCCTTTCATCGGCTCCGAGAACCTTCGCGTCCATAACCAATTGGATAGCGGAATTTCTGAGGAGTCACGGCGTCAGATGCGTGATTTATTTTGACGATTTTCTCATAGTAAATCAATCAAAACAAGGCCTGCAAGAGAATATAGCATTTTCAGTCAAAATCCTTCAACTGCTGGGTTGGATAATCAATTTCGAGAAGTTGGTTTTGACCCCGACACAATGCCTCGAGTTTTAAGGCATAATCTGGGACACAAAACGCAACGCAAAGTCCTTGTCGGGGCAAAAGTGCCTAACGCTACGCAGGGCACTTCGCCAACAACTCTAGAAAAGCAAGTTGTCCCTCAAACAGTACCAATCACTAATGGGGAATTTCAACTTTGCTACGTTCGTGACATACAGGGGCCGGCTACACTGTCGTACACTGCAATACTTCAGCCGACAGTTACCAAAGAACCGCCCTTACTACCAAGTACATCTACCAAATCCAGTTCGCTTAGAGATGAAATGGTGGTACGAAGCGATAGGAGGAGCGATGCCGATCCATATGAGTATGAGCCCGACAACCCACTATCTGACCACGGACGCATCGGATCTAGGCTGGGGAGCTCAACTCGGCGACGTCATGTCAGGATCCTGGACGATTCATCAACAGTCCTGGCATGCGAATCAAAAAGAAATGTACTCTGTTTACGCAGCTATACTACATGAACAACATCAGTTACATCATTCTCATATCCTTCTTCAAACAGACAACCGAACCGTGTGGTAGCGTACATCAACAAGGAAGGCGGTACCAAATCAAAGAGACTTCTAAAACAAACTCAACAACTACTCATAGTTTTAGATACTCTAAACATACATTTGGTAGCTTATTACTTTCCGGGCAGATTCAATACCGAGGTCGACGCTCTATCTCGAGAGAAACACTGTCCCGAGTAGCATTTGGAATTGACAGCGACAGCGGCGATATTTGAAAAGTGGGGCACGCCGGAGATAGATATCTTTGCATCAAAAACGGCACATGTTGTAAACAGATATGTCTAGCTGGATCCGAGAGACTGCGAAGCGTATCTACACAATGCCTTCTCTCACCAGTGGCATAACAACCTAGCGTGGTTGTTTCCGCCGCCGAATCTAATCCCGAGAGTACTAAGCCATCTGAATGAATCGAGCGGACATTACATCTTAGTCGCTCCGAAATGGAACAAGGTATTTTGGCTTTGATTTTGATCCAAAACCTAGCACAAGTTCTGATAGATACAAGAAGAGGCATGCACCCTCCTCAAGTACAGAAACTACATTTGGAGGCATGGCTGATTTTGGGTGGCAAGACATGTTAACAAATTGGACTGATCAACAGCAAAGATTGCTGATGTCATAGCTGGAGACCATCTACAATAAACACTTACAGACCTGCATGGGATAGGTGGAGAAAATGGTGCCAGTGTAACTCCATTAATTACAAGTGCCCTAATGCGGATGAAGTGGCTCGGTATCTAGCTCATCTACATTGCGATGTTGGCTTAGCCTATAAAACTATACTAGTTAACAAATCAGTTATTTCAACATTAACACATTTGACCTCTAATATTGATTTGTCTTCAAACTTTTTTGTAAAACATGTTTTAAAAGCTATATCTGTCTCTCGACAAAGACCTGCTAAACCACCTACTTATTTGGAACCCTAAGTTATTATTGCAATACATGAGATCATACAGTCTTGACGAAAATAATCTTTACCAAGTGTCAAGACATACAGCTATGATTTTATTATTAGCTTCTGGTCGCAGGGTGCATGACCTAACGTTACTAAGAATTGATGAAAAGCATTTAATTGATGAAAACACTGCCATAGTGCTATGACCAGTTTTCGGTTCCAAAACAGATACTGTGAATTATAGGCAATCTGGATGGAGGCTTAGAGAACACCCAGATAAAAAACTGAATGTTGTTTTCTGGATACGAAAATTATTACAACTATCGCTTGGCCGCCGTCAAAACATGTCTAATCTATTTTTAACAGCCAGAGGTGAAACCAAGCCTGCATCCAGAACCATAATTGGAGGTTGGGTAAAAATCACTTATGAAAGAGGCTGGTATCGAGGCTTCTCCGGGTTCGACAAGATCCGCAGTAGCTTCTTTAAATTTTGTAGAAAATTTCCCTATTGATCATATTCTTGTAATCGGAAAAGAATACATAAATTTCAAAATTATTATCAACGCGAATTAATTGATACCAGTGATTCTTTAAATAATGTCAATAATTCTGTCTCATTATCAAATTATTTTGATCCTATTCATTAAAATCTTTATTTCTGTAACCAACTATTCTTAAAATGTATATCGCCACGTTAAATCCTAACATTTAATAAGGTAAATTGTAAATCTGTCCATACTTTTAATACAACTTCATTATATTACGTTCTATGTTTCATTTAAATACCAACTTTAACACATTATAGCGTCTATAGCTTGCCAGCGCGGCACCAGGAGATAACAAACAAGTCACTCAAAGATGGATTCCGGATATTGATACGAAACAAATAATAGAGAGTTTTAACAAATAATAAAACTTACCTATTATTTTTTCTGAAATATCCGGAATCCAGGTAATGTCTACCTGGTGCATCATGAGTGCTATAATGACGAAACAATACCGGGCACGCGCTTAGGCAAGTCGAAAAATTGAGGTAAGTATGGTGGCGCCATCTAGCGGGGAGACCTGAAAACGCTGACAAAGGGAAGGAAAGCACTGCTTGACTCAAAGATGGATTCCGGATATTTCAGAAAAAATAATAGGTAAGTTTTATTGTTTGTTAAAACTCTCTATTAATTTAGTTGATAGACGCTGCTGCACATCCTTAAGGTGTATGTCCCTTATCGCCTTTTACGACACCCATGGGAAGACATGAGGTGGTCTATTCTAAGCCGGAAACGACATGGCTTTAACACCATTTATCTCATCATAAATGTCACATCTTACGAATTTTTTTATTTTAATAGTTGAAATAAATAATATTATGATCTAACCTGGTTTCATCGCAGAGCCTGTTAAGATTTTCCGTGAACTCTGATGGATACTGCGGGAATTGCACTTCTCGCTGCATTTTTTTCATGTCGCAAATGAACATGTTCTGATATCTGGATACACAGACCAAAGGTATGTTACAAACAGGTATAAACGCGAGTATTATGATCATCATCATCAGACCCTACTCTCAAATACAGGTGCTCCTTGAAGAGATTGTTTTGTCATAGTTACTACGCATGGCAGTCAGTATGTCGACTGCAATATTATGTTTAGTATATACGTTGCGGCTAAAATACGAAGCCGGCTAGATCCAAGTCCAACCATACCCGGCCTTTGACGGCGTGGCTCCAGGACGTACTGCACTATGATAGCTTACCTTCTCTGCCACAGGTCCCGCAGCTCCAGCAGCACGGGGTTGCCGGCGTAGTGCTTGTAGAAGAGCGCCTCGCGCGCGCGCAGCAGCCGGCTGTGCCAGGGCACGGGCGCGCGCACAGCGTGGCTCGGCCACAGCGCCGGCACGAACGCGATGCGCAGGCGCGCCTGCTCGCACGGGTCCTCCAGCACGTACTGCACTATGCATCTGACACGTACCGGGAAAAAGTTCTACTAGTGGTCTGATTGGTAATCCGCATGCGATTAATTGTGTTTGACCAGCGTATTTTGGCGTTAAAAATATGGGTATTTCAGAAGAAAATAATGTTAAGTGTGTTTATTACTTGAATACTAGTTGCATTTTACACTATTTTTAAAAACATGATGATGATGATGATGATGAACCTATATCCACTAAAACTCCCCGGGTACTCCTCCGTCCGTCGTGCGTTGTCCTGAGGGGCCGAGGAACCCATAGCTTTCTGGGACATCTTCCGGCGGCATTGCACCGCACACTAGTGGCCCACTTAGCCATTTACAGGAACGCCCGGAGTACCAAGGCGTCCTTACTTCTCATAGGTCGGCCTCGAAGGGAGCGGGGTCATGTTCCCCACTCTCCGAGTCCGAGCCTAGGGCGGTAGGAGTAGGGTCTCAGCCCGCCGTAGACCGCAGACGGCCAACACGCCATCTGTGGAGCGGGTGGGCAGAGGGATTATCTTCCCTATCCCGCTCCGCGGTATTACACTGGGACATAACAAGCCCACAAAAGGAGGCCACCGCCTTCCATGACCTCTCGCTTTCGACCATCTTGTTCGGCAGCGAGGTCGGATCCCACCACCCCAACGAACTCAGCGCGCTTGTCGGACCACGCCGGACACTCCACCGCTGTGTGCTGCGCCGTGTCATCGACGCAGTCACAGTGGTGACACTGATTGAACCCTATCACTACCTAACATAATACGTCGAATACCTAAAAACCGTGTATACTTTAAATTATTTTCAAATGATGCTCCTTCTTTTCGTCCTTCTGTTTTCCTATAATATTGTTTTTTATGGTTACCATCTGAGTGAATAAATATGACAACATTTTCTGTAAACAACCAAACTTTATAAATACTACCAAACCCAATTTTATTGCAACTGCGACATTTAATCTGACTCCTTATTATATTTTTAATGGCCTAAATTTTGGGCAAACGACTACATTATAAATATGAAAAAAATTCTTCAACATTTAATTCGTCTGATTCCTAATAATATTTTGGATACCCTACCTCTTCATAGCCATAAGAAAGAACTCCCTGATCTCTGCCTCGCTGCGGCTCACACACGCCGAGTACACGAGAGTCAGCAGACGCTTCTTGATGGAACTGGTCTGCTTGTCCACTACGGCCTTCGCTCGCTTGTACCACTCGATGGGAAACTCCGGGATGTGCTTTCTAGATATCGACTACAAATACCATTAGACGGTTAAAGTAGTTTGAATACGTTTAGAAATAGGGTACTTAGATATATTTATTAGTCTTCGTTTTTTCAGCAATGGATACAATATTACATCTTTTAAATGATACATTTAGAACAACGGCACGACTCGAACCTGTATCCATCTTGCCAACTCAGGCACGGTGACGGTGAATGATGTACAAAGGTTCTCAAAAAGTATCATTCTATTCTGACGTTTAAAGATAATTAAGATTACTGGATTACTTGTCCGGTCGTGAATTTGAGCTCCACGCCTTACAAGAAATCTTTGTGTGAATTCTAAGATTTCTTTCCGGGTCTGGTTGGCAGAAGGATTATTTTTCGGGCCTCGGAAAACACGTTAAGCTGTTGGTCCCAATTGTTATAACATCATCACGGGCAGTAAGTAACGCTTCGCTACATGTAACAGCATAATACTGCGGCCAACCTGCCTGCGGAGGAGTGGACCTTGTACCAGCTAACGATGATGAATTTCAATAGAACAGTAATCAGTACTTAAGTTCCTCACTGTAGTTAAATAGTAGTTTAATCTTGCTTGATCGTCCGGATGGAGTGGACGATAATGCTCCTCTTCAGTGACCGCTAACATTTCTGCTTTCTGCTGATCAGGGTCGCGAGGCTCTTCAAAAGATAACTTCTCTAAGTGCCTGGGTAAAAATACGGTAGTAAAATAAAGTATTGGTGATTGATATTTTAGGCAACATTAAGAAAGAGAGCATAGTTCCAAATAATAATTTGTGTGGTATGAAATTCAACCTTTGAAATAATTAGACTCATTAAATAACTTTAGAAAAAAAACTCAGAGCAACTATATGTGGTTCACACAATAGGTAGTTGTACCGGGTAGGAATCGAACTCAGAAAAGGCAACCACTGAACCACTAGCGCAGTCAATTACAGAAGACCGTCCATTGTCTTTTAAACATGGCTCTACAAGTATTGATATTTGTTACATTACTTTCTAAGTGCCTCCTTGGCCGCTAATTCTGCCGCTTCTCGCGCCTGCTTTCTTCTTTCTATTCGTTTCTTCTTCGCCTCCGCCTCAGCAGCTTTCCGCCTGTCGTATTCACCAGATACCAAATCTTCGAGATACACCAAGCCTAACAAAAATAAGTTTCTAAAATTTACCTAATAATTAAGCAAATTTAATAAAACCTACATGGATTGATTATATCACAGCTCTTTATCTCATTACACATACCTCATTCTTTATACAATACATTGAAATTAAATTGAATGCCTGAGGCAAATTTGGTAAAATATATTTATCAGACAATATAAAAAGCACATGTTTTAAGACAGTGTTTATTAATTAATTATATGTTAACATTTTAACTTCTCGGACCTTGGAAAAATTACCGCTGAATGCGGTGGCAGGGCAATAATAGAAATGACAAACTTAACACAGAATTTAGTAATCATAAGGCTGTCGACATGTATAAAAATATAGGTAAACACGAATTAAACCTACCCTTCTGCAATTTGTTCTTCTTCTTCGCTGCCTCGATAGCAGCCTGTTTTTCTTTCTCTCTCTCTGCCCAGGGTTTGAGTGGTGGAAACTGCAGCGCGCCGTTGGGACCTAAAGGTCCGTACAGCTTGGGCGGCGGGCGGCGCTTCGGAGGCATGTTGACGACACGAAGAGTCCTTGATGTACTCGTGTAACAATTACCTGAAAAACATAGATCTAGTACAACTCTCATAATTTAGAGTCCCACCAACCGATTGCTAAGAAGATACGCAGGACATATTATTCGGCACATAACTGTGTGCGCAAACACAGCTGCACTCTCTATTTCTTCATTCTCAAAATTCTATGGGACAGTTCTACCGACCGGTATAACCGGTGAGAGATCAGGCGGCGCGGGCGGCTCGGCAGCTCTTCGAGGTACGGGTTTAAACATCACCAACTTTGGGCTGACGATGACGATGATACAACTATACTATAGTAGGTACATAGCGTAAAACATCCGAGATATTTCCTTTATGTATTTTTTTTGTGTATAGTGTAAGTGAGAATTTTAAACTACATTTTTTTTACAAAGATGATTCTTATAAGGATTTACCAATGGATTCAGATGGTTTTGTGTGGTTGAAGCTATCTCTATACGGTACGCCTCTGGTCCACGACTTGGACAGCATCAACGGTGGAAACTCGCTGCACATACCCTCGCCTTCTCCTGGAAACCAAAAGGTTACTGGATGGTAGATGTAGGTACTAACAGTACCTACATTAAACACATTGATTTTTAGTCGCTTTGCCATTAGTATTACTAAAACGTAACATTTTTTTAATATGCATATTATTATGTTTTTTACAACTAATGTTTCCTTATAGGAGATGGCAATTATAAATGTAAATGACACAATGAGCTCTGGTGGCAATAGTAGCTTGCAATGAAAAAGTATATGTAAAGATTGCAACTACTATAAAAATAAAATATTTCGCTAATTATTTTATGGGGAAAATATCCATGCGACGAATTTTTAAAACTTTAAACGAGACGTTCAATCCTGCGCGTTTCATCCACGATCTCACTTCCTTCATAAAATCTGCAGGTCGATTGCATGATAAATGCGACAGTGATTTTAGCAGATCAATCACAAAACGTCAAAGAATGTCGCATGGTCATAAGGAGACCAGTAAAATGTCGCGTCGGTAAGGTCCCGACCTTCCCGACTTATCTCCGCAAGATGTATGCAGAACGCAATGACGATCTAGGTACCTCTCGATGCTAAATTCCTGAGTATATCTGTGGCGACATCTACAGTAGCCACACGAACTACAAGTAGATGAGTACCGCGATCTATTACGTCGGGTTCACCATATGAGGAACGGTTGGTGGTGTTCCTTACTTCATAGAAAATTATGGTTTTCTCTGCCGGGTATGCTCGGCGGCTGACGACCATTTGTTAAGGCGCGACGCGTGTTGAGTCGAATCAAATTTATTGTTTTCTACCTCTATAGTCCAGACACACATGGTCAATACATTTGATTCGACTCAACACGCGTCGCGTTTCGTCAGGTCGCGTCGCGTTTTAACAATATGTTTCCGCCTTTATTGTTCAGCATTTGTGTGTGTTGGCTTGCGAACTTGTATTTCCGCGATTCAGGTTAGTTGCAATGTTAAGTGCTAGATGGCGCTGATCGTCTTCTTGTAGATTGTGGATGTCGTTACACATCAAGTTGAACTTACCTTCTGGATATGCATTCTTAGCAGCCCTCAGCATCACACTGTCCTTCGTCATCTCGTGGTCATATCCAGCCCTGGGCATCCAGGGTAGAGAGCGAGGTTTCCTCGCCGGCGGTACGAAACGGGAAGGGCACGGTTGTCCATCGGGAGGGCGTTTCTTCACTTTGCGTGTACTGTCTCCACTCGCCATTGATTTATAAATTATCTACAGCTACATAGAGAAGTCAGAAGTTCTATATACCTAATATTTAATTGATTTAACGCAATTATCTACAAAAGGTAGCAACATACCTATTATAGGTATTTATCTATCAGAGTTAATAACTAACTAGCTGCGTTGGACTGCAGCTCTGCTCCAGTGGGTCGCAGCGTGATGTTTTATAGTCTAATGTCTATATGTTAATTTATTTTAATTAATCAGTAATAGGGCCGTTCCTCGAACGTGTGAACAACGCGATCGCCCCGTCACCCGCTAGCCCCGCCGCCATCCGTATGTGACACACGATCGAGGATCGTGCACACCTTATGTGTGGTCAGCCTTTTTTGTACCTGTTTCCGAGACAAATTAAATAAAAGTCTTATAAACTACCTACAAACTTTCACAATTATTTATATGAAGTAAGTAGTTAAAAAGACCGAAGGGACAAAATATAGAATACACAAAATATATGAGAAACAAGGACGTAAATACTTATGTTATGTATTTAAACATTAGGTATTTATCCTATGATAACGCGATAATATACAATAAACACTTTCGCGCAATTTATTTAAAAAAAAATGTGGCTTTATATCAATAACAGGTGGAACAGGAAGGTAAGTGAAATTTAAATTATTGTTTTACTCACCTTTTTATTAATTACCTACCTAACATTTATTCTAATAATGGAACAATGAGTAGAAATAATCACCAACACAATATTCACCACAGTAGGTTCAAATTTGACGATAACATCGATAAACAATCTCCAAGGACGCGTAACCATGGTAACGCAAACCCATCAATCAATTACAATATTACCTTCAAAGAGTTTGTATCAAAGTACACTAATTAGGTACCTAATAATAATTAGGTACATTTTAAAACTTATAAATTATTTCGTAAGTACGTACTAAAATAACGATAATCATGGATGAGCGCCATCTTAAACTTTATTTTTAAATTCTAAATTAAATGGATGGACGTGTTTGAAAAAAAGTATACAGCCAGACATGTTGCTTAAGTTTTCTAAGTCTATGGCCATTTTTAAGATAAGAATAACCGGCGTGTCCCGTCTAAATATTTATCACTTTCTCTTATATGTAATCACCAAAAAAAGTATCAGCCAAATCTGTCGTTTTCAAGGTATTAGGAAGAAATATTCGAATTTACAGAACACAAATGTAGGAGGTTGTTTTAAGGTATGACATATTAGAAAAAAGTCTTTATTCTCTACTCTCCTCTCTTCTCTGAAACAAATTCCACCTAAATCACTCGACACGATCCAGAGATTAAATCTATAACTAAGTAGATAGTGACCGATATTAATCTGATAATGAAGACGTAGACGCAGGAAAGTTGACAAAGTTACTTTCACGTTAGTAAATTATTTATTTTGACAAGAATTTGCACACGGGAATTACAGTGTCACCCAATCCCCTAGCGTCTTTACACACACATTTTAATTTATAATAAGGATAGAAAATAAAACTATTAATTGCCAAGAAATGAAATTTTTATTCACAAAGTTCTGTTAATTAGATCTCGGTCATAAACACAATAAATTGATTAATTTCCATAAATTTTATATCAAATTGAAATACATTAACATCACATTAAATGTGTTGTTACATAAATAAAAATAAATCTTGTTTTTTATTAAGTAAAACTAACGTATTCACATATACACATAATATAATCTCTGGTATCATAAAAACAGGAACAATCCAGTGGGATGACGTACAAAGGCGACAGTAACAAGCCTATAGTTTGTTCGCGTTAAGAATGCAGTGACACATCAGTGCAACTAAAGGGTAAAGGTGTATTCACAGTGGTGTTAAAATTCAAACAAATTATATTTTAAAAGATTAAGTTTAATGAATTTATAAAAAATACACTTAAAAGTTTAAAATCAAAATGAAACCATTAATATCATATTTAAATCACTATCCCTAGTATCCTCGTTAGTATTTAGGTATAACAAAAGTATTGTAAATTACTTTTCTTTCCGCACTATGAATTACCGAACCACTTATATTTTTACGAATTGAAGAGGTATTCATTTTTTCACATTTAAATCAGTTAACACAAATGACAGGACTGTCGTCACCGTCACTGTGAACTTGACTTTGTAATTTAAAAAGATTTGATTGGTTAGGGGGCGGGGCTACGCTGGGTGACATTGATGACTCACTGCATTCTTAACGCGAACAAACTATAGATATAATTGACAACTTATACATTTTAATGCCGTAAAGAGGTTTTATTCTAAATTTGTAAGTAACTCTTTTTAATATGAATTCCATATATTCTGATCGTCAGTTGTTTTCTTAAATTTTACACAATAATTTGACAATTGCGACCTGAAATATTATAATTTATTATTTGAGAATATAATAAATGAAGTGTTTCATTTCATTGAGGACCGTTGGGATGGAATTTGTTCCCAACTAGTCACCAAGGAGACAACAGATATTTTTTTACGTTGAGCGATTGATCTGCTCAGTGTTTGGTGTCCCTTTTTATAGATAATCCAATGATGTTATATAAAAAGAGGTAGAAACATCATGCTAGTGTTTTGTTAAGACAACATTTGTACCTAGAGTAAACAGGACAGCATGAAAATTTGCGTGTGCAAAATCAAGACAGACACACGTTCAAGTGTGCCAATTGGCTTAGTTTCGTGGTGCCATTTTTCATGCCCGGGTGCAGTATTTTTTACTTTTTTACTATAACATCATTAAGGTAATCCCACTGCCAGCTTTAGAATAAAACAATTTCGTAATAAACAAAATCCTACAAAGAATATATTTCTAATAATTTGCATAAGTAGTCAGGTCATAAGTATTGTCACACAGTAAAAACTTTTCTTTTAGAATGCTGGCCACAAAAAAGTTTATAGAATTCGAATTTCGAATTGTTCATGAAAATAAAAATGTATACTTTTTAGAATTTTACTCATTTTTAAATATGGAGTGGACGCTTAAAGAAGTGTTGCAGTTATTGCGTTGCATCGTTGCGGTTACGCGCCAATTAAAATTTTTGACATACTGAAAAATTTGAATATAACCAAAAGATTCGTTTATCGCACCATCAAACGATACAATGAAGACTCTAGTGTAGATGACAGGTCAAGAAGTGGTCGCCCTCGGTCTGTTAGGACTCCAGCAGTGATAAAAGCTGTGAAGGCGCGAATTCAAATAAAATCCCAAACGTAAGCAGAAACTGTTGGCGCTTCAGATGGAGTTAAGCAGAACCACGGTGAAAAGGGTGTTAAATGAAGACTTAGGGCTTCGGGCATATCGAAGAAAAACAGGACATCGTTTGAATGCTCGTCTAATGGACCTGAGACTGAAGAGATGCCGCGCTTTGTTAAAGCGGTACGCGGGAAAAAAATATCGGGAAATTATTATTTCGGATGTAAAAATTTTTACCGTAGAAGAGAGCTACAACAAACAAAATGATAAGGTGTACGCACACAGTAGTGAAGAAGCGAGCAACCGTATTCCGCGTGTCCAACGAGGTCTTTTTTCATCCTCGCTCATGGTATGGTTGGGAGTTTCTTATTGGGGCTTAACAGAGGTACATTTTTGTGAGAAAGGTGTAAAAACGAATGCCGTTGTGTATCAAAATACAGTCCTGACGAACCTTGTGGAACCTGTTTCTCATACCATGTTCAATAACAGGCACTGGATATTCCAACAAGATTCGGCGCCAGCTCATAGAGCGAAGAGCACACAAGACTGGCTTGCGGCGCGTGAAATCGACTTTATCCGGCACGAGGACTGGCCCTCCTCCAGTCCAGATTTGAATCCGTTAGATTACAAGATATGGCAACACTTGGAGGAAAAGGCGTGCTCAAAGCCTCATCCCAATAATAACCTCTAGTGTCATAAGAATCTCTATTTTGTTAAGTTCATTTTGGTATATAAATGGTTACATAATGAATAAACTTCTTTCAATTATTTTATATTAAACATGTGACAGAATTTATGACCTGACTAGGTATTTATGTAATCTCCAGGCTAGCAAAAAAACTTCCATGATCAATAAATCTATTAGTATTACTTTAAAAAATACTGCTACTACTTTAAATATATTATACAATAATTATGTGTAAACGTCGTTATCACAACACTTTATCAACCATATCACAACTTCAAATGCAATTTAGCACCATTTTATACATTCCATTAACTTATAACGCATAACTTTCTTCAAGCACCAAAAAGATGGTTCCTTTCTAACTTATGAATATAATTATAATACTTTATAATGTTTTATCCAGTCAATTCATGAGCGAAGTTACATAATGTTACATAATTTTATTTTATTTTTTCTATTAATATTTATTTTTATATGATTATAATGACATAGATTACATGAAAAAAACTACACCATTTTTTAATTAAATATAAATATTTATATGGTGATTGAGTAAAATTTACAATATATAAGAATCATGATAAGGGAACATTACACCTAACTTGATATAAACAGATGAGACACTTATACTATATTTGGCATCTGATTGTCACACAATGTCTAATGTCAATTTCTTTTGGAAGAAGAGGAAGTACGCTTTATTACAAAATATAAAACAATACAGTAAATTTATCATCAATAACATATAATGAGAATTAAACTAATTAATTTGCTCCGTCCGGCAGTTTTACCCACGTAGGACTGCTACATCCCTTCAGTGAATCATAGCCTAACTGACTAAACATGTGAAACATTTTTTATTTAAGACCTGTATTGTTATTAGGTAATTATCATGCTTAATACAAAAACATTTTAATTTTATGACCTTTTTTGTAATTACTAATTACCATGACTACTACAAATAGACCATTATTATTATTAGTCTATATGATAATTCACTTAATGGTTCAGTTTTTTTTGTGTGTACTGTATAATCTATGTATTATATATTTGTTAGAATTTAAATTTCTATATATATATTCAATTTTTATATTGATATTGACAATAAATGCAGTTCATATAAAACTTAATACATAACCATTAGTTGTAGCAAGAGAGCCTTCACAGATTACATCTAGTTTCATACTCAGTCTCAAAGACCACTAAATGCTATATCAGAACTCTGTATGTGTTTTATACAGACTAATACTGTTAAGTAGTAGTACAATAATATCGACGTTTTAGTTCTAAAACCACATAAGTAATTTTTGGATAAATAAATCATGAAAATCTCGTCCAAAATCACTTTTGTTATTCGATTCTGAACAAAAAATATAGACTTATTAATAATTTAACACCTAATAGTCTAAAAGCCGTGGAAGATCAACCTTAATCTATCTGATAACCAGATGAGACATACTTTTTGCCAAATATTATTCATTAACAAACATGGCTATGATAACTTGCTAAATCAAAAAGTGTTCATGGCTAATTTTCATTTAATTAATTTTAATCAATTTAGAGAAAGTAGAGTGTCGGACGTTGGTGTGATAGAACAGGACACAACATACCAGCTGACTCTGCCTGACCGAGTGTGCATGCTCTTTTACATTTGACTTTTGTGAAAAAGAGCATTTGCTTCCACAACAGTAATTTTGAACTTCTGACCATAATTGTTACTTCTATTGCACTTTTTGTATTATTACATTATATCTTATTTATATGTATATTGAGATGAAGTTCATTTGGTTATCAAAAGAGTAAGGTGATGAAAGAAAGTTGATCAAAAATTCAGTGAAAAATAGCCATGAACACTTTTTGATAAGCAATTTATCATAAGTGCGTTTGTTAATGAATAATATTTGACAAAAAGTATGTCTCATCTGGTTATTAGATGGGTGAAGGTTGATCTTCCACGTCTCCTCTACTATAACAGGAGTTTTTATACCTGATTAAACAATTTCAACATTGATCATTCTTTTAGAAACTGGATATCAGTCGTCGTTATATTCGATAATAAGACATAATCATAAACTTGATATGCAGAAGTATAAAAGTGCAAAAGTAGTAGATTGTAAAAGGCACATTTTTTATAGCAAGAAGTGGAATCAAATGTGTCCATCGTCGGTCCTATTCAAGTAGTTGTTGGAGCCTTGCCAGCTGAAGGAGCTGTCGGTGTCGCCATCCTCTTCCTTCCTCTCGTGGAGCGAGTCCCGGGTGCTGTCGAGCAGGTGAGACCTGCGCGGCTCGGCGTGGCTGAGGCGCGACGCGTCGAAGTGGAAGCCGGAGTTGGAGGGCTTGCGCACCTCGCGCAGGTACTTCCACGTGTGACTGTCCGGGCCCTCGTCTGACGGCTTGGGACTGTACAGCCATTCTGGAAGGAAATCGTGTTTATTTTGTTTCAATTGGATTACTTCACTTTAAATAAAAACTATTAAAAATGGTTTTTCATTCGACTGCACTGGTGGCTCATATGTTGTGGTAGTAGTTTCTGAGACCAGTTTTTGTTTTTAAAACGAATTATATTCAGGACTTAGGTATTAGGAAAACATATACTTGTACTTGTCAATTATACACAATAAAATAATATTAATATAATTAAATATAAATCATGTTATCGTCAAACCCCCTGGACCAAGTGTGATATTTTATGTTTGTAAACTATCTAATTACAGTACCTTTTTGATACTATTTGATACCTTAATCAAATTATTTAGTACCTCTATGAATAGTGAAAAAACGTGAAAAGAAAGTGGCCAGACATTCTGACGTCAGGTTGTCTGGACCACATTTTTTTAAATAGTTAGATACAGTATAACTTAATAATTTCTATGTAAATATTTAGTACCTTTTTAATACCTTTACATACTTTTTTCACAAAATTTTAATCATTCCAGAACAAAAATACAGAGGTATGAAAATTTTATAGGAACAAAATTTATTTGCAGCATACATAATATACTACTGGTAAAACTGGATGAAGATAACTCAGGGTGGGGTTCGTTGGTGAGTTTTGGGGAGGCCTTTTTCCAACTATGAACACTGTACAGGATGATGATCATATTTAAATTATGCAGTTTGGAATATACAGGGTGTTAGTGTTAACACCGTTATCCTTGAAGCCAGTGGTTAGGTTCCACTCACAGAACGCAAATTCAATGAAAAAATACACGTTTTATTTCCAAAATTTAAAAATAATTCTGTCCGACACCGTCCGTAAATTCATGGATACTATGCGCCCGAGTTACGTAATCACTGCAAAGCGCGCTGACCTGCTGCACTGGCCGTCCGTTTTAACTACGTACATAAGTTTTAACTACCTACATTTCAATAAAAACACAATATCACACATAACCTGTGATGTAACTTTCCCTTCATACTTTTCCTGGCTGGACAGGCAAAAATACCTACCTTGTGTTGCGTGACGAGTCCAAATGTAAGTCAGATTTAACAACAAAGAAAAAAAAAACAAACGACTGGCTAGGTATTTTAGGCGTATCTAAAAGTTTATCACATTTTTGCCGGCACGGTGAACTGATCTAAACTGGTGTAGGTACCTTGGAGTAGCCGCCACCATCATTTCTCGGTTTGTCAAACATTCTTCGAGCCTCGTTCAGGTTCGAAGAATGTACGCAGGTTATCACCAGCCGTTTAGCCGTCACAGTACGTTTGTGTATGAGCACGCGGGTGGCGGCGGCCAATGTATTAAAAAAAAATGTTTTTTTTTTCATTGAATTTGCGTTCTATAAGTGAAACCAAACCACTGGTTTCAAGGATAACGGTGTTTACACTAACACCCTGTATATTCCAAACTGCATAATTTAAATATGATCATCATCCTGTACAGTGTTCATAGTTGGACATAGGCCTCTCCCAAAACTCACCAACGAGCCCCACCCTGAGTTATCTTCATCCAGTTCTACCAGTAGTATATTATGTATGCTGCAAATAAATTTTCTTCCTATAAAATTTTCATACCTCTGTAAAAAAAATTCTGGAACGACTCATATTTTGTGTAAAAAGTATGTAAAGGTACTAAATATTTACATAGAAATTATTAAGTTATACTGTATCTAACTATTTAAAAAAAATGTGGTCCAGACAACCTGACGTCAGAATGTCTGGCCACTTTCTTTTCACGTTTTTTCACTATTCATAGAGGTACTAAATAATTTGATTAAGGTATCAAATAGTATCAAAAAGGTACTGTAATTAAATAGTTTACAAACATAAAATATCACACTTGGTCCAGGGGTTCTGACGATAACTAAATCATGGCAACTAAAATATATTTTACATTCAATTCCCACTTGGAAAAACTATTTGTATGCACCACAGATAGTCGTGCCCGAGTCTCGGTGTGCTTTGTGCTCATAAATTATGAGTCAGTAAAGTTTATCGCGATGCAGGGTGTAACGGAACGTTCGTACGTTACGTTATTTATGTTTATTTATTATTTAATTCGTCTGATTATATTTCAATCAAACTTGCTTGTAAGTTTAATTATCATTAAATTGCGGACTGTAACTAAACGTAATATCTTACTAAAGAACCCCCAAAGCCCTTTGAGGGGGGATAAAATATATCGATTAAGATCCCCTACAAACGGAAAATAATATCAACAGCTATTTATAAATAGGGTAATCAGTGACATCTAGTGATAAAATGCAAAGTTACTAAATAGTCAATTATTACATCGACCAATAATGCTAATAGTGGTGACATCTAGTCAAAAACGTTATAAACTAATTTGCATTCCATTGTTTTTATGCTACGTTAGATGGTTAAATAATCTTAAAACATTAAGTTAAAATAGACTAACATATTTAAATAGGTTCAATAATTCTTTTAGAACTTAAAGTAGTTTACTTATTATAAATACTATAAATTTAATTAAAAATATATGTTCAATATTTCTATTTAATCTATGGCTGTAAATCAGAGATAGTTCGTATTCAATCATATTTCTTTTATGAACAATTATTTTATAATAGTTTAAATAATTGAGATAACTTAAAATAGAAACATATTTATTTAGTATTTAGATAATAATAATTTAGGATATCGTTTCAACAAATAGTTTAAACAACAAAAATATTAAGTATTGAAAAGATATTAACTTGGAATTTCGTTTGTTTTTAGATGTTGACAGCAATGATTCATACGACCAAATATAAAAGATTCTTTGAATATAGAGGAATTCGAACATTAAGTAGCCTATTATAATTTGGTCAAGTTATGATTCGGACATAACACGCATGCGCGAATCCGCGATTAGGAACTTTTATTTGGAGGGAAAAATAGAAGTTTTGAGAAAGAGAGGAAGACATCTTGAGGATTCTTGGTTTTAGCTTCATAAGAGAGTAGGTGTGTCTTTTGGAAAAAGATTTGTTTGTGCGTTTATCTCTTGTATTTTCTCAGTGATATTAAGTGATTTCTGTAAAGCATTGTTTTGTCTTTGTAGTAATTGTTTATTCTTTTCATTGTGAAGTTGTTTGAGTCCCGAATTTAGAAATAAATAAGGGAATAATGGCGACTTGGCGGTGAACGGAGTTGATAGTGGAATCAAAGTAGAAGCAATGTGAATGGATTTACACTTTATGGGAATGTACTGGAGAAGGTGTACCTACAGATTGTCTTTTAACTTAATTATCCAGTCATGGTGCTGGGTTAATCCGATCTAGCTGTCCGTTAGGATATCTTGTGAGGATTAACTATCCCTAACATTAGCTAGTGGTAGAACTCGGAAAGGTTAGGGCGCCTCGAGAGATTGATTTTGCCCTTGCATTGGGATCAGTCTAATTGCCCTACACATGTTCTAATTGTGTATACTGGAGTTTCGGGGATCTGTCGAAGTGGAACCATGCTTATTGTTAGCGCCGAGACTCTGTATGCATCGTTTGAATACTGTGTTCTATCTTTATATATGTATATATTCACTAAATTATAACTGTCCGGTTGGAGGAGTATTCCCGCCTAAGGTCCTGTTTCCGACCTTGAGGTGAATCTACGGATTCCTATAATACTCTTTCGTGACCCTTAGGGAAGGTTTAGGGTTTAGGTACACTGAGTTTACCAGCTCAATATAGCAAGATTAGGAATAGGCAACACATTCACGTTTAAAATATAAATGAGCCGCGACTCGATTGGTTTTGAAATGTACACATTTAGAAGTGTAGGAATGTAGGGACAGTTAAGGTATAGTCGATGTTTAAGGTGCACTAGGAGAGGTATAGATTTAGGATTTTGTAAGATAACTTTATTTAATAATATTTATAAAGTTATTACCAAATCTTAGTACATTCAAAGGTATAGCGATGATAAGTTGTTGAAGGATAATTCGGAAATCAAATGTTTTTGGTACACATTTAGAGGTGTGAGGAAAGTAGGGTAAAAGGTACAGTTGTTGAAGGTACCTACAGTTGTTATTTACGACGGAATGATAGGGGATGGTATTAATATTATGTATAGAAGTGTATGAAAGTAGGGGAAGGTAGGAATGTTATGTACCTATAGAAATTTAGGAATGTAGGGGAGTGTAGGCAAAAGGTACAGTTTATATTTATTATATAATAGGGGAAAGAAGGACTGTTAAGTTTTCGTAGGATGATTTTATTTCATTAAAATTATTAAGTTATTATAAAATCTTAGTAAATTTAATCATATTCAAAATACAATTGTAAATAAATTATACTGGTTTTTGAAGACTGAATGAACTTAAATTTATGAGTTGAGTTGTTTTAATTGAAAATTCAAAATAAATGTATGTTTTACTGTTCTCGTTTTGCCTTGGCGAGCTTCGGCAACCAAAGTGAACATAAAACTAAAAATGGGATCTTACTATGGGTAGACGGAAATACGAATGTACATTTGTTGGTAGAAATACAAATACTTACATCCGACTTATCTATTGTTATAAGTCAGTTCATTCTAGATTCAGAATGCCGGTTAAGTCAGTAAATCTTAAGTGTCACTCAATTACTATAAAAAGCATAGACTTACTACAGATTCGTATTCTTTTCCATCAAAACTAAGATGGTAATTTATAGTAATACAAACTAAATAAGTAAATAGCAATATAAACTTTATAAATATATTTAATTTGAAATGATATATAAAGGAATGTTTACTTTTCATGATTTATGGAAACGAACCTTAATCATGCCACATATCTAATAATATTTGATAAATGATCAGAAATACAATTGTTGATATTTCTTAGTTGAGATGCATAAAATAGTTTCAACTTATTATATACTTTTATTAATCTTGTATATTACGTAATCCCACCAAAAACATAAATGTAAAAAAGGAAAGCCAAGTTCAACACAAAAATTAAGCTTGGCTGTGGGCTTCGCCGCAAAAAGAATGGAGATCTGAATGAGTGCCAAGTTCTATGCAAAATCGAAATATGTATTTATAGGAACAAAATAACATTATGAACAAGTATTAAACTCTAATTCTTTGCTTTAATGGATACCTATAACAATTGCTGTTATTTAAAAATGTGAGATCTTAAAGTAGGTTAGATTTGAATTGGCCAGTTTTCATTACATCAGTCATTTTATAAAGTTATTCATCATTTGAATACTGATAAAAACTGGCCAAGTCAGATCTAACCAACTTTAAGATCTCACATTTTTAAATAACAGCAATTGTTATAGGTATCCATTAAAGCAAAGAATTAGAGTTTAATACTTGTTCATAATGTTATTTTGTTCCTATAAATACATATTTCGATTTTGCATAGAACTTGGCACTCATTCAGATCTCCATTCTTTTTGCGGCGAAGCCCACAGCCAAGCTTAATTTTTGTGTTGAACTTGGCTTTCCTTTTTTACATTTATGTTTTTGGTGGGATATCATTGCTTTTTGTAAAGAAAACAAGGCAGGTATTGAGATTTAATGTGTTAGTCAAATAAATTTAGTCGAACGACGCAGCATAAAACGCAATCTAATAGGTGGGTTTCCGTTAAACAACCGGGCATAACGATGACGCTGGCGCGAATGAGCGCCGCCGCCGCTAATAGCATACTTTGGTTCGTTCGCATTTTAAGTCGTATAGCGCTTGTGAGCCTCGCGGGCATCGGGCGCGCGTACAAGTGCAAGGCGCGAGCGAGTTCAACCAGCATTCTTAAACTAGTCAATACATACATACCTATATCGGTAACAATAAGACATCGCTATTGCCTTGACCTTGGTATACATACACATTGGACTTTCTTTTAAGTTACAAAGAGTTCGAACTAACAAATTTATACCTTAAAATATCATTTATTAAATATTAAAAAATATTATGTATTAAATATTATTATGACGTCAGTATAGCGTTTTCTCACTGGAACTAGAACTGAGTGAGTGAGACAACGCTAAACGCGTGACAGTTGACAGCGGCAAACTTATAGCGAACGGGTTGTAGGTATAAATAAAGTATTTATTTATTCATTGAATCTCATCTATGTACTCTTTTATACTGTTATTGGCTTAGGCACGAAGAACGTTTGTGGTTATAGTATGACAATCATTTCATTCACCGTTTAGAAAGAAGCAGGATGAACATAAATGTAATAAAACAATAAATAACTAAATCGGTATTCGTAAGCGATGCCTATGTTTATGTGTTGCTCGGGAGCACTTTTATGTAGACTTACTTCTGTTCTATGTATAAATATGGTGCCGCGCGCCGTCGACGACACACCGTTGGTCGGTTTTTAAGAGCGTATAAAAAGGTTTTTCTATGGGGACAATTTTTTTTTTTTTTTACTTTTTTTGATTTTTGATTTTTTCCTGGGCTTACACACCATTACTGAGCTGGATTCCAAATTTCATCCTTCTAGGTCATCTGGAAGTAGGTTAGAATTAGATACTATATGTCAGTCAGTCAGTCAGTGCTAAAATTTACGACTTTTTGACCTTCATATCTTTATAACCGTTTGAGCTAGCTTCATGAAATTTGGGCTTCTACATGTCCTTATGGATATAATTAAACACACGTAGTTTTATTTGTTTACGTTAAAGAGGTTTTGAGTTATAGAAGGGTCAAAAGTGGCACCAAGTGGTTCGTGTAATATTACACTTGGCGCTGGCTAGCCAGTTCTTTGCTTGAACTTGGCTTTGACACGCTGCCGCGTGTCTATATATTATTTCCCTTACATAAATAAAGTTATTAGTTATAATTCTGAAATCGATGAGCTCTGCAATTTAGACTAATTATTTAACTCCATAGTGTAAATATAATAGATGTATGTTTTACTGATCTTGCTTCATCCAAGGCGAGCTCCGGCAACCTCAAGTGACCATAAAGCTAAAAATGTGATCTTAAACAGGATGGGCGGATATACGAATATACATTTGTTATGTGATAAATATAGTTGACTTACTGTATAAACATTTGCTTAGCATATTCCAGTTTTGGAAGATTACTTATTTATTGTCCCATATATTTTGAACACTCTAAGGAAGTAGGTAGAGGACTACTATCACAGACTGTCTAGACCAAAGACATAGTTTTGCTAAAAGAGAATGTCCTCTTGTCCCTTAGTTTCAATGTAACAAATAAGTAATAAAGAAATGTCCCTTGTAAGACCATCTGCGGTCCAGACACGGAGGACGATTATCCAAGTCTGGAGACGAGATCGACTGAATGCCTGCGGGTGAGGGGCAGGATTCCTCAAGCCGTGTAAAAAAGGGCCCTTTATTAACATTTCCTATATTTTATAGATTTTGACTAAATTCCTTAAAACCTATATAAGTTATGACTTTTATCATGTTCACTTTACCATTCTTTACTTAAACATATTCAATAATTCTGTCTTTGAAAATACCCGAAAAATTTAGTAGTGTAACAGTTATAGTTTAAGTAGTTAGTTTAGTTTCCTCCTTTCAATGTAATCAGGGTTATCTTCGGCCACAACGTATTCCTGACCACTTGACGATTCACCAATCACGAGCCATTTCTTTAACATATTTAATCAATATGAACTCCAATACAAATCACAATTATCGTTATTTTCCATTTAGGTAGGTTAATTTAGGGTCTTTAGGCCTTGATCCTCTAGATAGGTTAGGACTTGGTTTAGGTAGGCGGGTGGGTTGTTACAAGGGATTTATATTATTTCCCTAATGCGGGAAATATCTTTTAAAAATAACAAAAGCTAGGTTTCAGCGCGCGGTTTTGCACGCGTAACTCCCGTTCCCGTGGGAACTTCGGTGAGATCTGGGGATAGAGTAGCTTCCCAACGGTAAAAGAATTTTTCAAATCGGTCAAGTAGTTTCGGAGCCTATTAATACAACAAAGAAGCAAATCTTTACTTTTTATAATATTGGTATAGATAATAGTCTATACTTCTGTATGGAGCCACTCACCACCGTTGGACACCTTGGCGATGGCGGTGAGCAGGAAGTCCTTGTCCTTGGCCTGCAGCACCAGCATGTGGCGCAGGATCTGCACCATGGAGCGCTGCGCACGCGCACGCGCGCGCATGTAGTACACGGACACGCTGCCCGACACCACACGGGTTATTGTCACGAATTGTACAAGCAAATTAACTAAATTGATAACAAACGAGTTACATTGATCATCGTCGAGGACAGACTCTGCAGGTCTGTCGGACGGGCAATGTGCAGTCAACCAAACAGATAGGTTTACACACATTGTGAAATGCATTTAAAATAATATATTATATACATGCATGTTTATGATAAATTTCATTTTAACTTATCACCTATAAATTCAGCCTATTTACGGCTTTCGTAGTGACATAAACATATTTATGTATATTTTTAGATACTGAAGGTGTAAAACTATGTCTATTGCTAGCTGCAAGTTTCAGTCTGAAACTGAAGGTAAATCGCGATAAACATCATTTTGGCGGGACCAATTCTTGTAATTGAAAGATTCTACCACGTATATTTAGTAACCATTTAGTACTATTTTGTACCAGTCCTAAAAAAAAATTACCTTACACGGCATAATCGGAATTTCACGATAACACCCAAAACTCGTTACGAAAAAACGTTACCCCAGCAAGAATAATTTTTCTGATTTTTTTTCAAAACGACAGGGGGCACACATTTTTTATGTGGGGGCACATTTACAGCAGATAAGGCACCAACTATACGTTCTACTCATATAACTCTAGGAGATACTTTCTTGCTGGGGTAACGTACACCACTGGTCCCGCCATTATGACGAGACCATGCCTGTACACTAAACTACAACGAATTACATCATCCTGATCAAACCAGTATTTAGAACCTGATTTAGTACCTCCGATAATCAACAGCGAGAGACGGAGATCTCATATGTTTGTTTATAAAATTAATATTTAATTTTTGACATTTTATACGCCTGAATAATTTAACGAGCAAAAATACTTCAAGTAAAAAGTTGCAGCTATTTTTCATGCAGGCGCTTTATTATTTTTTGTTATTAAGTATATTATTTACATTACTGTATTAAATAATATCGGTTAGGCCGTCTCCATCAGGATGGCCGGTCACGAGGCGTATTTAGCGTTGAATTTATACCCAAGAATTGCTTTCCTATTGCTTTTATTTGCTTCCTATTCTCAAATAATTGCTTCCATCGTAATCTAGAAGAAAAACGTCATTTTAAGGGTGACCGTCCATTCTGATATCAGGTCGGCCGGTCACCGCGTCGTAGTGGCCCTGATAAATAGATTTATTGAAATTCACTGTGGCCATTAATTGTTATCGTCAGAACCCCTGGACCAAGTGTGATATTTTATGTTTGTAAACTATTTAATTACAGTACCTTTTTGATACTATTTGATACCTTAATCAAATTATTTAGTACCTCTATGAATAGTGAAAAAACGTGAACAGAAAGTGGCCAGACATTCTGACGTCAGGTTGTCTGGACCACATTTTTTTTAAATAGTTATATACAGTATAACTTAATAATTTCTTTGTAAATATTTAGTACCTTTTAGTACCTTTACATACTTTCTCACAAAACTTTAATCGTTCCAGAAAAAAATTTACAGAGGTATGAAAATTTTATAGGAACAAAATTTATTTGCAGCATACATAATATACTACTGGTAAAACTGGATGAAGATAACTCAGAGTGGGGTTCGTTGGTGAGTTTTGGGAGAGGCCTATGTCCAACTATGAACACTGTACAGGATGATGATCATATTTAAATTATGCAGTTTGGAATATACAAGGTGTTAGTGTAAACACCGTTATCCTTGAAACCAGTGGTTTGGTTTCACTTACAGAACGCAAATTCAATGAAAAAAAAACGTTCTTTTTATCCAAAATTTAAAAAAAATTCTGTTCGACACCGTCCATAATTCATGGATACTATGCGCCCGAGTTACGTTATCACTGCAAAGGGCGCTGACCTGCTGCACTGGCCGTCCGTTTTAACTACCTACATTTCAATAAAAACACAATATTACACATAACCTGTGATGTAACTTTCCCTTCATACTTTTCCTGGCTGGACAGGCAAAAATACCTACCTTGTGTTGCGTGACGAGTCCAAATGTAAGTTAGATTTAACAACAAAGAAAAAAAAACAAACGACTGGGTAGGTATTTTAGGCGTATTTAAAAGTTAATCACATTTTTGCCGGCACGGTGAACTGACCTAAACTGGTGTAGGTACGTAACCTTGGAGTAGCCGCCACCATCGTTTCTCGGTTTGGCAGGTTGTCCAGGAAATAACTCTGCGTACATTCTTCGAGCCTCGTTCAGGTTATCACCAGCCGCGGTTTATGCCCGAACCATATCGGTCCACTGTACGTTTGTGTATGACATAATCACTACACACTACAGAGGAAGCGGGTGGCGGCGACGAATGTATTAAAAAAAATTTTTTTTTTCATTGAATTTGCTTTCTCTATGTGAAACCAAACCACTGGTTTCAAGAATAACGGTGTTTACACTAACACCCTGTATATTCCAAACTGCATAATTTTAATATGATCATCATCCTGTACAGTGTTCATAGTTGGACATAGGCCTCTCCCAAAACTCACCAACGAACCCCACCCTGAGTTATCTTCATCCAGTTCTACCAGTAGTATATTATGTATGCTGCAAATAAATTTTGTTCCTATAAAATTTTCATACCTCTGTAATTTTTTTTTCTGGAACGATTAAAGTTTTGTGAAAAAAGTATGTAAAGGTACTAAAAGGTACTAAATATTTACAAACAAATTATTAAGTTATACTGTATATAACTATTTAAAAAAAATGTGGTCCAGACAACCTGACGTCAGAATGTCTGGCCACTTTTTTTAAAAATTTATTTTATAAAAAAACTAATGAGATCTTTGTCTCTAGCTATAGATTATCGGAGGTACTTAATCAGGTACTAAATACTGGTTTGATCAGGATGATGTAATTCGTTGTAGTTTTAGTGTACAGGCATGGTCTCGTCATTATGACGCATCATAATGGCGGGACCAGTGTTATCGTGAAATTCCGTTCATGCCGTGTAAGGAACAATTTTTTTAGGACAGGTAGGGAACTAAATATACGTGGTAGAATCTTTCAATTACAAGAGTTGGTCCCGCCAAAATGATGTTTATAATAAAACATGTAAGAATACTCACCACAAGCCCAAGAGAACGAAGCCAATAACTCCAGGTCTGACGAGGAAGGCCAGCACAGCCCTGAGCGAGGGTCGGTGCGACAGCTGTAACACTCCCTCGCTCACCAGGCTGTACACAAACTCGTACTGACGGAACGGACCGCAGGTGTGGGACGACGTCCTAGGACATCAAAAAAAAAATCGAATAAAATATATCATTCAATTCTGTTTACACAAAAAACAAAACAAATCGGATAATATAATAATATACAATATCGGATTGCGCCCGACTTGCGATCATGTGGTCGCCGGTTCGATCCACACCCATTGCACTACTGACGTGAACCCACTCGTAACACAAGTATTATAGCTTAGTACGGGGGGCTAACAAGAATACTAGCAGATTGCAAAACTCTACTCTATAAAAGTAAAAAAAAAAACTGTAGAATACACAACGAAATAGATAAAAATATAGTCATTTTGCCTGAACTTCGTATTCCGGTGTTCAAGGCTACAAACCAATATGTTACTTGCGGGTTGAAAATAGTACCAATAAATTGTGCATCAGAATGGACGGTCACTACCCATATTTTACATCGAAATAATTATAGAAAGTTGCTACCTAGTTACTTCTAGTTGCTACTAATCGTCAGATAACTGCTACCCCCGAATTACTTTAAATAAACTACTTTTTAAGGTGACCAGTCATCCTGATGTCAGGATGGCTGTCACCTATCCAGTGAGGAAAAACTGCGCAAAGGAATCGAGTTTTTTTAACCAATAGTTGATACTAGATTGCTACCTTCATATACATCGTTTTGGGCGTTATAGCTTTTAAGGATAAAAAGTTATTATCAATTTACTATTTTGATGCCTGAACGCCTGTAGAATTAAATGAGCAAATTTGAAATCAAATACATTAATATTATTTTATAAGCAGGCGCCATTTGTTGGGAATCCCAAACTTATTTAAAGTGATTAAAGCAATAAATAAAACAATTTTATGGATAAGCAATTACAATTTAACAAAAAAAAAATTATGTACCTCTTTTCTTTAAATATATTATACAATGTGCTATTACTCTTTTATTACTTTTTGTTACTCTATTATGCAGATCGCATAATAGAGTAACAAAAAGTAATAAAAGAGTAGAGTAGGTGTAGGTAGCAATCTAGTAGCAACTATTGGTTAAAAAAAACTCGATTCATTTGCGCAGTTTATCCTCACTGGATAGGTGACAGCCATCCTGACATCAGGATGACTGTCACCTATCCAATCCTTAAAAAGTAGTTAATTTAAAGTAATTCGGGGGTAGCAGTTATCTGACGATTAGTAGCAACTAGAAGCAACTAGGTAGCAACTTTCTATAATTATTTCGATGTAAAATATGGGAAGTGACCGTCCATTCTGATGGAAACGATAAATTACAGCAGGTCCAAAGAAGTGTTTAAATTATACAAGATGGTGATTCAAAGTGCAGATTTCTGTTCTGCACATGACATTTAACGACTATAGGACATAAAACTCAAAGCGTTGCTTATATGAAGCCGCTAGTACAGTCCGTAAAAAAAAGGAAAAAGGAAAATTATTTTGGAAAATAATTTGAATATCACCAGAAAATGCACGATTCGCTTCATAGGAACATCTTAATATACAAAATTAATAAATTGTATGCAATTTCCTTTTTTTACGTTATTTAAAAAAAAGGGATAATGATAAATAAACCATAACGTTTCACTACATGGTCTAAATATATTATATATAGTATAGTAGTTGGGCTTCTAGTTGTAAAACTTTGCAATATTAATTCCAGTTGGAGTCGACAGTAAAAAAAATTGTTTAATAAAATGCTCTAAGGTACCTTTGAAGAATTTGTCGATGTTTTAATTTGAAAAGCTTCAAAACTAAAACACCTAAAAGTTCCTCAAAGCGTCGCTCTTAATCGTCTACAAGTACTGTATGTAGCAACAGGAAATCTATAGTACTATCCTTTAAAACCAGTAAACGTATAAACAAAATAAAATGTTTGTAGAAACTTACCGGAAGAACAAAGAGCCGAGAGCTAACATCGTTGTGAATAGAGACAGCGTCACGAACATGTACAGAACAGTCTGCGTCTGCGCAGCTCGCCACACCTGCGGAGTAAGAACACGAAGACATTTGATTGTTGCTATTTAGTTCAGGATGCCGTAGAAATTCTTTAGATAAGTATAGTGTATGAATCTTTGTTTTTAACGCCTTAAGAGTGAGCACACGCAGAGAAACGTTGCTGCCCGTTCCGTAATAAATTGTTATTTGTTATAAATAATGTTATAATAATCGGATCCAACGGCTTAATATTGTTACGCCCACACCAGCGCCTGGTTGTAGATCGAGTTGTACGCCACGTTGAACTATTAGCTCTAATAGTAAAGTGACCTTGCTAGCCGGCTGGCAGGCCCGCAGCGCGCACTGTCGCTTGACGTAGAAGAGCAGCAGCAGCTTGAGCGCGACGGCCGGCGCCAGCAGCGGACTGAACATCGCGCCCGCCCACACCAGCGCCTGGTTGTAGATCAGCGTCAGCGAGTTGTAAGCCACGTCGAACTCCGCCGCACCCGCCGACGGGTTGAACCTGCGGGTCCACACGTAACATTTCCATTAAATTGCGCCCAGTATAATACTATTGGCTTCCCGCGCACCTTAGACGTATTCCTCCACAAATGGGCTATCTGACACTGAACGATTTTTTGAAATCGGAGCAGTAATTGCTGAGAATGCCGCGTTCACGCAAACTAACAAACTCTTCAGCTTTATATACTAGTATAGATATTAATTTTATTCATATCCAAATCTTTAAATTCAAAAAAAAAAAAAAAAAACTTAATAAGAACCCAAAGGAGATGAACTTTTTCGGCCTGGAACTGCACATAATGTACAACGCTTTTAGCATTGTCATAGTAAAGTACGTGGTGACTATCAACAAGTTAATTAAGTTTAAGTTCTGTTTATTTTCAAACCACCTGAAAATCTGTCTTTTAAGTTAAAGAAAGATTTGCAGGTGGTTTGTTAAATTAACAAGAAAACAAAATCTTTGATTCTATTAGTGGAGTATCTAACAATTGTCTTATATTTAGGACTAACTTATCCGCAGCTTTAAAATTAATAAATTATCTAGTCAGTATACTAATATTATAAAGATGAAAGATTTGTATTTTTGTGCCTGTGTATGTTTATAATGAATAAACTCAAAAACTACTGTGCCGATTTCAAAAATTGTTTCACCATTGGAAAGCTACATTCACCCTGAGTAACATAGGCTATATTTAATTATGAAGTTCCCACGAGAACGGGAGTTACGCGGGTAAAATCGCGCCCGGGAAGTTAGTATTAAATATAAAAGATGATAACTTAGTCTTGCCATAAATATTGTTACAGAGAAAAAAATAACATTCATTACAATTAGTTTGTTAGTTTAATACATTAAAAATATATAAAGGTTATTCGAGGTGATCTCCATTGGCTGCAATACAGTCCTTTAAACGTTGAGGCCAGTTAAATTCATGCACGCACTCTTTCCATGGAAAAAATCTTCACTGCCAATCGTATGGATTGTTTTAGGGGCTCTAAATTATCATGGTGTTTAGAGCAAGCCTGCATACTCTCTTAAACTGACCATACATCATAATCCAGCGAATAAAGTTCGGGAGTAGATGACGGCCAGTCTTCAGCTGTGAAGAAGTCTGGAACGTTCGTTTCTAACCAAGATTGAGTGGATCGAGCTTTATGACCCGGCGCTGAGGCGTTGTTAAGGGACTTACTTACACTATCAAGAATGGTATCTTGATACACTTGTGCCGATGTTTTGATACCTTTTTCACAATAATATGGCTCAGTCACTCATTCATAGCTAACACCCCACCAACCCATTACTGAAGTCGGATTATGCCCACGTTGTACTCTGTGGACTAATTGGGAAGCTTCTTTAGAGCTTTCCATTTTCCATCACCGGACGACAAGGCGCGGCGAGCGATTTCACCCTTTTGTTGTAGACATTCCTTCAATACGCACGAAGCGATTTGCTTCTTCTTTCATAATGCGGACGGCTAAGGAGTGGAATTCTCTGCCGGGGTCAGTTTTTCCGGAACGCTATAATCTGGACATCTTTAAAACTAAAGTGAACAGACACTTTCTAGGCAAGCGTGTATCATCTTAGGCCTTATCATCGCCTTCCATCAAGCGAGATTAAGGTCAAACGTAAGCCTATACTAAGTAAAAAAAAAAATGCTTTGCGCATAACCACGGTTATTTTGTTAGTAAAATATTGCTCGATTGTAAAAAAAAACTGATCCGTAAACAATTTTTTTCTGTGACCTCCTTTTGCGTACCGTTTCAGTAGTTGTTTCGATTATACCACCATATTCTGTGTTAAATTATCAGTTAAAAAATGACCAGTGCGCCTCTTAAAGGCTGCAAGTCCTAAGTCATCTTTTAAAATACGCGACATGGTTTAGATGCTATCTTCATCTCCCAAGATAAAATCTTTTGCTTCGGACAGGATTTCTTCCAATTCTTTCCCTTACTACGAACACTACGTGGACGGCCAGATCTTTTTCTGTCACCAACAGAGGAGGTTTCATGGTACCAATCAATAGCCCGGTACACAAACATTTGACTAAGCAAGCACAAGCGATATACCTAATTTGTGTAATGCAATCACAGCGATTCGGTTCTGTTTATCACTCCACTCTTTTTTAATATTACAAATTATTTGACAATGTAATGGCGCGAAAATGAGAAAACACAATGAAGAATCATATAAAAATGATAGATTCAAAATTCAAATGTACCTAATATGTTGTTTATTTTTAATTGTAGCAGTATTTATGGCCAGACTAAGAATTGAATAACAAATTTTACAAACAAAAAATTGAACAGAAATAGGCGCCACTCACTTATGTACCAAAGCTCTAGTGAACTCAAAAATTGGCAAAACAAATAAAGACACGACCGTGTCTAGCAACACCAGCCGGTACGCCTCCTGTCCGAATGACGTTTCCCAACACTGGAAAAACACACAAAAACAAATGGTAAAAAGTGCAAAACATAAAAGGGTACAAATTTGAATAGTACAATTGAAATTAAAAAACAAAAAATATGTGTCATGAAGATATTTCAGTTTTTTTAATATTTCAAAATTATGAGAACAATGGAATGAATGTGTTTACGCTACCAGTTGGCGCCACTCAGATAAAAGGTATTTTTAACAGAGCTGTCAAATAAATATTCTTGCTTTAAAACTTCTTTCAGTGTTTATTTCGGAAATGTTAATATTTAATTCACAAAATTTATAATTCACATGCTTATGGACAAAAGAAAATAAATAATAATGCACTTTTGGAATTCTACAATTGAAAATCAATATAATCCTTTACGATTACCTATTTACCAATTACCAAAGATTGAAAGCGCTTTGACAGGTGTCTGGACCTGACGCTTCAGTGCTGCCACCTCGTGGTCACCATTTTAGAACACCCTCATTAGAACAAAATATATCCTGTAGAAATTACATTGTATTCTATCTATAATAAGTTAAATAGCCTTGACTGAAAGGAGTCAGGGGGTCTATATGATCATGTATCGTGTCAGTCCATATATACACCGTGATAATTGGCAGGTCGATTGGAATAAATATTACTATCGAAAGTATGTTTTAATGTTAATGTCACGTACATTAAAAGATATACATAGTTTTATAGGATTTGGATTCCACGAGGAGACGGCAATAATATATGAAATGTACATGGCAAAATAAGCTCTAGAGCCTTGCAGTAGATAATCTAGGTTGAATGATTGGGCGCTCTTAACTCGTCTTGGTTCGAAGTCATTTTAATCTGTAGTTTTTAATGCTATGGAAAAAGTATAAACACAGATTGATTGTACTACTAGGTCTGTTTCACTCCACTTGAAGGTAACGAAACTATAAGTACATGCAGCGACCCCGAGCTCGGGGCTGATCCAGTAGGCGCTCACAAGCGAGTAGTGACGCACGCGCACGCACGAATTGGTTTATTAAAAATAGAGAAACCGAAAAAGTCAAAGAAATACTGTGCCGTGTTTAACTGTTTGAACAAGAATTCTATCCAAATTTAACATTTTTTCAGCTTCCTAATAACCCTGAAAGGTAACATCTACTTTAAAATGGTTATTATTACTATGAAATATTAATTAATTATTATATTATAATATTAACCTACTTAGTATACTTTGGTTAGTATATACCATAACTTCACAGAGTTCACACTGTAATTGTATGTAACCTTATATTGTGTTGAGAAAATAAATAAATATTGAAATTAAATGAAATGTATGTTACAAAAATAAGAACACTAGATCAAACCCAGAACACTAGATCTTAGAAGGCTTACAGTGCCTTCAAATCAGAATTAACATTATAATATTTTTAAACGGATATTTCTAAGTGCTTTTACCAACAAATAATATGACACCACCAAGTGAAACTAATAACAACTCACAGGTGCACCAGATCTGGTCCAGTAGAACAGCAGCATCAGCATGGTGCTGTTGTCCAGGAGCCAGGTCCTCGCCAGCGTCACGTAGAGCGCTGTCCTCGGCTTGTAGTATTCCAGCCTGCAATGGTGGAGACATCACAAGTGGAATATGTGTTAAAATTTGAAAATAAATTAGGCATATATTTTTACATAGTTTCGCTTAAGGATACGGCTATGCTAAATTTACAAGGTAAAATGAGGCTTGATAATCTTGGTTGAACGAACGAGCGCCCCTGAGACGACGTCATTTTACTCGGTCGGTCTTGGATAGTAAAATTTATCTATGTACAAACATAGCTAAATTTTACTACCCAAAATAAAAAATCATTTCGCCGTTTATTAAAAATAGCCATGCTAATATTTTTTGGAGTACAAAACTAAAGCGACATGATATATTTTGAGTAGTACAATCAATCTATGTATATAATTTTTCAATAGCATAAAAAATATAGATTAAAATGACTTGGAACTGTAAGGGCGTATAATCTTACAATATAAACTATCCTGTATTTGCTAGGCACTACAGCTCATTTTGCCATATACATTTAATGTGGCGGGTATCTTGAGGGCATTTTTTTTTTGTATAAATCATTTAATTTTGTATATTTTAATGTAACGTTTCGATAGTGATAGATACTTCACTTTTTTAACAATTCATTGAAAATCTTTACTTAAAAAAATATATAAGGTGCTATAAAAATATCTGCCATGGCTGCAATGGGAGACAGTATTGTGTATATAGATTACAATAGTGAAGAAAAATTATTGATAGTGATTTTTTTTCATACAAAAAATTGTACGTCTAAATTTGAATTGATTTATTGGCATAACACCATTCTGTAGACTTAATAAGCTGTTGCCGCACCGCACGCCCCGCACCGAATTCATACGCTGAACTGCCATTCTTATCAAACGATGCCGCCGCGCGGCGGTTGTCAAAGGACAACCCCGCGCGCCCCCACCCGCACCCGCACTACCCCGTTCGTTGCACGCGCTAGCCGATCGCCGGGCGCTCGCCAGTCGCCCCTCGTCCCCCGGCCGCTCGGAAGATAGTTTTAGCGGTCAGCGACGGGAATATCACACGCCTTTATTAAAAATGCCTCCCAGACGACGGTATTCTAATCAAGAATACCTTGAAATGGTATTGTGCTACCGCGAGTGTAACTCCCCAAGAAGCAAAAACTAGTTGTATAAAAGTCCATAGAACGTTTTGTAAAAATCTGTTTTTGGCCCTATAAAAAACCTAAAAAAGAGTTATTTCTTCGAAAGTGGCGCAGTTATATCTCTGTTTAGTGTCAAAACGATCTGTTAGCAGTGTCACACATCACAAATCAGTCCTATACAATTTATGTAACAGTAACGCAGGTCTCAAAATAGTGATGTAATGGCTACTATAGAACCTTTTATAGTACTTTTTCATACTAAACTAGAGTTTATGTTTCATATACTTCACCATTCATTCTTTTATCATTCGTGACATGGTGCAATGCCAAAATTTAATAAAAAAAAAACAAAAGGATACCTAGTACAATCAATTTTATTTTGAGTAAGATTTTATTTTGTTATTATTATATTCGTCTAATAAGGTAAAAATGATGTACGAACGCAATTTTACTGATAAACTAGGGTTAGGTTTACCATGAATTTTAAGTACCCCTTCGAATTATTGAGTTTTTACTAAAATATTTATCAATTAATGTGACTTCAAGTTTCTAAGGACCCTTATAGTACATGTTGTGACAATGTTTTCACTATCATCATGGGTTCACAGTGATTTTGGGGGTCCGTGTGAGCATAACTAAATAATACACCATGATTTTTTTCGGTTATGTTTCTGCAGCACTGATTCTACGCATGAAAAAAGCTTTCTTTATAAATTTAAAGGGTTTACTGCTTAAACTGTGTTAATCATGTGGCCACTTTTTTCTTCGGGAAAGTTGATTAGTTTTATTAAGTATGTAGAAATATAAAATGTATCTAGTCAACATTGTGTTTTTTTTTTCAGTCATTGAAGATTAATGGAATGGAAGAGTCCTTATGTTCATTCAAAAGCTCATGATCTTTGCAAAATTCATTTTGTACGGAACCGTTTTCTATAATTGTGCCCTCAACTTGATTTTGGTTGCTATTACTGGTTAGATCGTTTGCTAATGATGATGGTGCTTTCTTATAACGTCTATTAACTTCTCTTCTATATGTTCCACTGCGTTTATATCTTTTACAATTCTTTAAATCCATTTTTGTCGATCGTTGAATCAAAATGTCTGAGTATTGTTCTAAAAGCATGATAAAAATTCTTTTTCAGGATATAATTGTCATTTAATAGCAACATTTGTCTACTTTTGTGTTACATTTTTGTATTATTAAAGAGATAGATACCCTGTTATAATACTAACATATGTATTAAAGGAACTAAAGAAGACATTATACAACAAATCTGCTCTAAAAAAGTGTCTGTGTAATTGTGTATCAGTGAAACTATAATAGGCATCTGAAAATGATTATAGTACAGTAACATTACATAAGCGTAATCTCAAACTTGGCTACATCACAAAATCATTCAATTGTAGAGTTTTTTTGACTACTAACGTACTAAGTACTATAACAACGATCTGAGTATCCACAATACCACAATATCGCTCCATATTGAGTGTTCGTCACTGCTTAAACGAAAGTACTATAGCAGTTCGTTTGGAACCCTTATTGTGCAAATCAGATGAATAAAGGCTTCTGCGAACAATTTTATAGAGCAAAATCGTTCTGTACTAGTTATATTAGATCTTGCTATAGCACCTGATTATAACGGTTGTATAAAATGGCGTTGTAAACGTTAACAACGATTGTTTATATGTCATTTTAGCTCTATAAGCTTATAGAGCAATAATGTGTTATCGAACGCCTTTATACAATACGCTATCACCGCTAAAACTTTAATAAAACGTTTACACAGCTTTTTAGAGGTATAACCTTTAGTTATAGGACTGTATTGCTGGTTGGGTCCGTAACTGCACATGCCGTGAACTTATACCAGTAGAGGTTTGGTGTGCGAGTTAGTCATCATACCATTCTGGATGCCGTGTACAGGTTTAGAGACCACGGCCGCTTTGACCCGCCTCCGGTTGACGCAGGCAGGCCTCCATACTAGTGTACTCCGACGTAGTGTTGTGCGGCCTGACCATTTTCAGACTCGGTTTAGTGTTAATGTGTGGGCCAGCCCACACATTAACACTAGATACTGGGGAACAGAATACTAGGACCAGTGTTCTTGGACAGACTGGACGGAGAGTCGTATCTGCGTTTACTACGAACCCGTGTGAGAAGAATGTTGGAACGTATTCCTCTTGAAGAGATAAGAGGGCTGCACTTCAAACATGATGGAGCACCACCTCATTTCGCCATCAACGTACGGGAATTTTTGAACGGTGTGTGGTACGGTCGTGAAAGTTGGAAAGGCCCGGGCCGAGGAGGGCCAGTGCCGTGGCCTACTCGCTCGCCGGATTTAACCCCTCTAGACTTTTTTTGTGGGATTGTGTAAAGGACCTAGTGTACGGCTGAACCGGACATGATATCAGAAGTGTGGTAGAACTAATAAGGCGAATCAAACGCGCATTTAGACAATTAAAAAGTGAAACGGACACATTAAACAAAGTTAAGAGACACGTATGTAAGCGTGCCTACATTTGTGTGCAACGCGGACTAGTGCAACAGTTTTGTAGATAAGTAGGTAGGGAGTGTGTAAATAACTGTAAATACGGTGCAATTGTTGTAAATAAGATGATTAACTTTTAAACACGCCAAGTTACTGTAATTTATCGTTATTTGAAATGAATCTAAGTACCTACCTATTGTTTAAAAATAATAAGAAAAAAATTGCGATTCTTACACTAACTTGACAGTCCAAAGCCTGTTTTAAGTGTGATGGGAAGTTTATCATCTTATTTACTTAAGTTTTTTGGAAGAATGCAGAAGCTGGTAAGTAATTGCACTTTTAAAAGACTTGTTTGACAGCGTATTATTGCGTACCTACACGTACAGATAGTGATTTCAGTTTTCATTCACGGAACAGATGGAAAGAGATAGCAGTTGTTTTAATTGACTTTGCGACACATCGCGCGTAATTTGTGAACGGCTTTATGCAGAGTATAGTCAATGTTTATTTAACTTATTTATTTTCTCAAATTGAAATAACTGTTCCGGGGTACGAAAGCTCTTCACTATTGTAATCTTTAAACATAATACTACCTCCCATTAAAGCCGTGGCAGATATTTATATAGCACCTTATATTATTATTATTATTTATTTTCACCACATATGCACACACAGTTCAGAAAAATCGAATGTCAACAAAAGAGTTAGGTTTAGTAATGTAATACTCGTCGATGTATCTGTGCTCAGATTAGAGCGGTGACTAACATGTTAGCTAAATTATATGAGAGAAATGAATTGTGTTCTGAATTAGATTCTTAATTAAATTCTCTAAATTTCATCATCAGTAACAGTTCAGTGAAATTAACAAATTAAGAGAATTTAATTATATTTAAATCTTGAGTACAAAGACCAATAGCGTGTGCAATGTGCAATTTCTTTTTGTCTATGTGTGGGGGATGAATATGTTGTGTGAAAACCATAATAATACATACTTGACAACAACATGGAAGACGATAGGACACAGCACGACGGCCGCGGTGACACAGACGGACACGGCCAGGTCCCAGAGCAGCTGCCCCGAGCGCGCGCCCAGCAGTTGGTACAGCGCGAACTGGATGTACCACCAGCGACAGCACGAACACCGTCACCAAGGAGTTCACAATAATACATACTTGACAACAACATGGAAGACGATAGGACACAGCACGACGGCCGCGGTGACACAGACGGACACGGCCAGGTCCCAGAGCAGCTGCCCCGAGCGCGCGCCCAGCAGTTGGTACAGCGCGAACTGGATGTACCACCAGCGACAGCACGAACACCGTCACCAAGGAGTTCACAATAATACATACTTGACAACAACATGGAAGACGATAGGACACAGCACGACGGCCGCGGTGACACAGACGGACACGGCCAGGTCCCAGAGCAGCTGCCCCGAGCGCGCGCCCAGCAGTTGGTACAGCGCGAACTGGATGTACCACCAGCGACAGCACGAACACCGTCACCAAGGAGTTCACAATAATACATACTTGACAACAACATGGAAGACGATAGGACACAGCACGACGGCCGCGGTGACACAGACGGACACGGCCAGGTCCCAGAGCAGCTGCCCCGAGCGCGCGCCCAGCAGTTGGTACAGCGCGAACTGGATGTACCACCAGCGACAGCACGAACACCGTCACCAAGGAGTTCACAATAATACATACTTGACAACAACATGGAAGACGATAGGACACAGCACGACGGCCGCGGTGACACAGACGGACACGGCCAGGTCCCAGAGCAGCTGCCCCGAGCGCGCGCCCAGCAGTTGGTACAGCGCGAACTGGATGTACCACCAGCGACAGCACGAACACCGTCACCAAGGAGTTCACAATAATACATACTTGACAACAACATGGAAGACGATAGGACACAGCACGACGGCCGCGGTAACACAGACGGACACGGCCAGGTCCCAGAGCAGCTGCCCCGAGCGCGCGCCCAGCAGTTGGTACAGCGCGAACTGGATGTACCACCAGCGACAGCACGAACACCGTCACCAAGGAGTTCACAATAATACATACTTGACAACAACATGGAAGACGATAGGACACAGCACGACGGCCGCGGTGACACAGACGGACACGGCCAGGTCCCAGAGCAGCTGCCCCGAGCGCGCGCCCAGCAGTTGGTACAGCGCGAACTGGATGTACCACCAGCGACAGCACGAACACCGTCACCAAGGAGTTCACAATAATACATACTTGACAACAACATGGAAGACGATAGGACACAGCACGACGGCCGCGGTGACACAGACGGACACGGCCAGGTCCCAGAGCAGCTGCCCCGAGCGCGCGCCCAGCAGTTGGTACAGCGCGAACTGGATGTACCACCAGCGACAGCACGAACACCGTCACCAAGGAGTTCACAATAATACATACTTGACAACAACATGGAAGACGATAGGACACAGCACGACGGCCGCGGTGACACAGACGGACACGGCCAGGTCCCAGAGCAGCTGCCCCGAGCGCGCGCCCAGCAGTTGGTACAGCGCGAACTGGATGTACCACCAGCGACAGCACGAACACCGTCACCAAGGAGTTCACAATAATACATACTTGACAACAACATGGAAGACGATAGGACACAGCACGACGGCCGCGGTGACACAGACGGACACGGCCAGGTCCCAGAGCAGCTGCCCCGAGCGCGCGCCCAGCAGTTGGTACAGCGCGAACTGGATGTACCACCAGCGACAGCACGAACACCGTCACCAAGGAGTTCACAATAATACATACTTGACAACAACATGGAAGACGATAGGACACAGCACGACGGCCGCGGTGACACAGACGGACACGGCCAGGTCCCAGAGCAGCTGCCCCGAGCGCGCGCCCAGCAGTTGGTACAGCGCGAACTGGATGTACCACCAGCGACAGCACGAACACCGTCACCAAGGAGTTCACAATAATACATACTTGACAACAACATGGAAGACGATAGGACACAGCACGACGGCCGCGGTGACACAGACGGACACGGCCAGGTCCCAGAGCAGCTGCCCCGAGCGCGCGCCCAGCAGTTGGTACAGCGCGAACTGGATGTACCACCAGCGACAGCACGAACACCGTCACCAAGGAGTTCACAATAATACATACTTGACAACAACATGGAAGACGATAGGACACAGCACGACGGCCGCGGTGACACAGACGGACACGGCCAGGTCCCAGAGCAGCTGCCCCGAGCGCGCGCCCAGCAGTTGGTACAGCGCGAACTGGATGTACCACCAGCGACAGCACGAACACCGTCACCAAGGAGTTCACAATAATACATACTTGACAACAACATGGAAGACGATAGGACACAGCACGACGGCCGCGGTAACACAGACGGACACGGCCAGGTCCCAGAGCAGCTGCCCCGAGCGCGCGCCCAGCAGTTGGTACAGCGCGAACTGGATGTACCACCAGCGACAGCACGAACACCGTCACCAAGGAGTTCACAATAATACATACTTGACAACAACATGGAAGACGATAGGACACAGCACGACGGCCGCGGTGACACAGACGGACACGGCCAGGTCCCAGAGCAGCTGCCCCGAGCGCGCGCCCAGCAGTTGGTACAGCGCGAACTGGATGTACCACCAGCGACAGCACGAACACCGTCACCAAGGAGTTCACAATAATACATACTTGACAACAACATGGAAGACGATAGGACACAGCACGACGGCCGCGGTGACACAGACGGACACGGCCAGGTCCCAGAGCAGCTGCCCCGAGCGCGCGCCCAGCAGTTGGTACAGCGCGAACTGGATGTACCACCAGCGACAGCACGAACACCGTCACCAAGGAGTTCACAATAATACATACTTGACAACAACATGGAAGACGATAGGACACAGCACGACGGCCGCGGTGACACAGACGGACACGGCCAGGTCCCAGAGCAGCTGCCCCGAGCGCGCGCCCAGCAGTTGGTACAGCGCGAACTGGATGTACCACCAGCGACAGCACGAACACCGTCACCAAGGAGTTCACAATAATACATACTTGACAACAACATGGAAGACGATAGGACACAGCACGACGGCCGCGGTGACACAGACGGACACGGCCAGGTCCCAGAGCAGCTGCCCCGAGCGCGCGCCCAGCAGTTGGTACAGCGCGAACTGGATGTACCACCAGCGACAGCACGAACACCGTCACCAAGGAGTTCACAATAATACATACTTGACAACAACATGGAAGACGATAGGACACAGCACGACGGCCGCGGTGACACAGACGGACACGGCCAGGTCCCAGAGCAGCTGCCCCGAGCGCGCGCCCAGCAGTTGGTACAGCGCGAACTGGATGTACCACCAGCGACAGCACGAACACCGTCACCAAGGAGTTCACAATAATACATACTTGACAACAACATGGAAGACGATAGGACACAGCACGACGGCCGCGGTGACACAGACGGACACGGCCAGGTCCCAGAGCAGCTGCCCCGAGCGCGCGCCCAGCAGTTGGTACAGCGCGAACTGGATGTACCACCAGCGACAGCACGAACACCGTCACCAAGGAGTTCACAATAATACATACTTGACAACAACATGGAAGACGATAGGACACAGCACGACGGCCGCGGTGACACAGACGGACACGGCCAGGTCCCAGAGCAGCTGCCCCGAGCGCGCGCCCAGCAGTTGGTACAGCGCGAACTGGATGTACCACCAGCGACAGCACGAACACCGTCACCAAGGAGTTCACAATAATACATACTTGACAACAACATGGAAGACGATAGGACACAGCACGACGGCCGCGGTGACACAGACGGACACGGCCAGGTCCCAGAGCAGCTGCCCCGAGCGCGCGCCCAGCAGTTGGTACAGCGCGAACTGGATGTACCACCAGCGACAGCACGAACACCGTCACCAAGGAGTTCACAATAATACATACTTGACAACAACATGGAAGACGATAGGACACAGCACGACGGCCGCGGTGACACAGACGGACACGGCCAGGTCCCAGAGCAGCTGCCCCGAGCGCGCGCCCAGCAGTTGGTACAGCGCGAACTGGATGTACCACCAGCGACAGCACGAACACCGTCACCAAGGAGTTCACAATAATACATACTTGACAACAACATGGAAGACGATAGGACACAGCACGACGGCCGCGGTGACACAGACGGACACGGCCAGGTCCCAGAGCAGCTGCCCCGAGCGCGCGCCCAGCAGTTGGTACAGCGCGAACTGGATGTACCACCAGCGACAGCACGAACACCGTCACCAAGGAGTTCACAATAATACATACTTGACAACAACATGGAAGACGATAGGACACAGCACGACGGCCGCGGTGACACAGACGGACACGGCCAGGTCCCAGAGCAGCTGCCCCGAGCGCGCGCCCAGCAGTTGGTACAGCGCGAACTGGATGCCGCCCACCAGCGACAGCACGAACACCGTCACCATGGAGTTCACGGTGCACTGGCCCAGCTTCGTGTACCACGGGGTGCTACTGAGTTTGCGGGTCTGCTCGTTTAGGAGTTCCTGAGGAATCACGTAAAAAATATGGATATTCATTTAGGCAGTATGTGTCCGGCGTCTCGTGTCAAATAGAAAGTATATAATCATTATTCCTCAATCTCGTCGCCAACGAACGCACTGAGCCGAGGTCCAAGCCCCACAGGGTGCGCTCTCTTGCGCAACTTGGGTCCGTCCATAAAACAATCTGGTCAAAAATTTTGACTATTTCCGTGGATGTGACTAAAATCTTAACCTACTATAAAAACTATAATATTATATGGACTGGCATTTCGGAACAGGAAAACGTAACACGATTTTAGAGACCATATACATATAGGCTAATACTGTCTATTCTTGGCACCCCACTAATTATTGGCACAGCTACGTAGAATGTAAATAAAAAAAAACTCACAACCATCAACTTTATCTACAGTTAATTGTTTTTTTTTTATTCTTGTAAAATGGCAACACTTGAAGTGATATTTAATTGTAAAGGTGCTAAGAGTTTATCTATGCCAATATTTGGCCAATTTATAAAATTGGAGAAAATTGTAATTGTTTATTTATACAATTAATAAAATATTTGTTGGTGTATATAAAATGTTTGTTACTGTACTTTTCTCTTAAAAAGGCGTATAATTTGCACAAACCATATTAATTTTACCGATGTCGCTTACATTGCCAATAATTGGATGTTTTCCCCTATAGATGTATATTTAAGCAGTATGTGCCGGGCGTCTTCGGTCAAATCTTTGGACCGTTCCAAACAACCTAATGTGTAAAAATCTGTAAAAACAAACAATTGTAAATTCTATAAAATTCTATTTTATAGAATTTACAATTGTTTGTTTTTGCAAGTGTGTGCACACACTTTTGCAATATAATATGTCCTATGCAGATGGCAAATTTTCTTAGAACTTGTTGATCGTGGCGGAAACCGGTCAGGACTACTATTACTTACATCTTAGATTGTCTTATAGCTAGTACCTTGAACTCGTTATACAAGCTGTTGGCGTTGAGCGCGGCGGCGTGTGACGTCACGACCCCGAAGTCCCAGCCGCAGAACACCTTGTTGGCGAACACGTGGCCCAGCCCGCCCCACGTGTCGATGAAGTTCACGCGGTACGAGTACGCGGTCCTACAGAGATTGCACATCATATATTATGATAAATTGGGCCATCGGACTTGTGATCTTGTGTTCGCCGCTTCGATCCCCAACCATAGCACACTACCGACGTGAACCCACTCGTAACACAAGCATTTTAACTTAGCACGAGGGGTTCACCAGAATACTAGTAGACTGCAAAACTCTGCTAGCAATAATTTAAACCCGAAAGTTTGTATGGATGGATGGATATTTGTTACTCTAAACTACTGAACGGAATTGGCTGAAATTTTGCACCGGGATAAGTTATACGCTTGATTAATATATAGGTTACAAAACATCACGCTCCGACCCACCGGAGCAGAGGAACGCGGGTAAAACCGAGGAGCGCAGCTAGTAAACTATAAATGTGTGGATTTCTTTTACCAATATAAACCAGATTATCGTACCATCTTCTTCTTTCCTGCCCTTATCCCATATTACTTGGGGTCGGCGCAACACGTTTGTTTCTTTCATTCTATCCTGTGACCCGTCACACTATCATTAACTCCTTTTTCTTTCATATCAGTCTTCTCATAATCCATCCATCTTTTCTTTGGCCTTCCTATCCCTCTCCATCCATCTACAAGTGACATAGCGTACCTATTTTTAAGACAAGATTCCTACTGCAACATTTTCTACGCGAATGACATCAAAAACTGCTGCCCGTTCCTTGATATACGATTATTGCAGATGATGTTATAACAATCGGGACCAGCGGCTTAACCAGCTTTCCGAGGCACAGAGGGTAGTCCCTCAACCAGACCCAGTGAGAATTCTTAGAATTTACACAAAGATTTCCTGTCCGGCGTGGGAATCGAACCCACGACCTCCGAGATTTAAAGCGAGCCAAATACCGCTACGCTACGGAGGTTGATAAGAAGAAGTTACTTACTATAATTAAAATATTTTATTATTTTAGACTTTTTAAGAACAAATTTATCGCCTCCTCCTGTCTTCTAACTTGCCGTGCCCAACAGAGTCCATACTTTGTACTGGTTTTGTCTTTGTAACATCTTTTTATACATATGGTGTGCAATAAATGAATATGAATACCTGTAACAGAGCACCGCAAACACCACGACATACAGACAGACCATGGTGAAGAAGTAAGCGAAGGGCATGTTGTACCGGAGCGCCGAGCCCGTGGAGATGTCGCCGTCTGAGTAGTGCCCGTAGAACAGTAGCGAGTCTTCGAAACCACCCTTAAGTAAACAAAAAGAAAGAAAACTTAAAAAAAACACACAATTATTACAAGTCAATTTTCATTATGGACTAGCTGGCTCGCGCGCATTCACGGTTCCTGTGGGACTCTCATCTAAAGAGTTTATAACACTATGATATAGTTTATGACACTCACAATTAAAATGGCTTTCTGTCAATCATTAATAGTGTGACGATGCGTCTTCGTCGCCGTACGCCTTACCCCGTAGCCCTGCCGCCGACCGGTGGCTGTGACTATAAAAAGGGCGCGCACTGATGCCGCGATCTCTTTTACCTCACTACAACTTACGCTGCGGTCGACACCCTACACCAGCCGGCTGCTGCCATACGGACTGGAGACCACGTGGAGACGAGCCCTGCTTCCCTCGCCGCTGCTATCTACATAAGGCGTCAGCGAGACTTCTACCATCCAGCTTAGTAACAAGCTAAGTATTTATTGTGACTACCTACTGGTCACCTACTCAAACCGAGTCTTAGAACCTGCCCCCTGATCTAAATATTGTTAATCTTTAATTATAATTTAAATAAACTATAGTGTACTGAGTGATCTGTGTTTATTTCCTCTCTTTATATAAAACTCATCTCTTTTTCATTTATGTAACACGTGGTTGGCTACACCAACACGTACTACGTTACAGTAGCCCAACGTGATAGTGGGGTCTACGTTACAATAGTTATATCAAATTTTGACGCGACCGTAGCCCAATGGCTTGGTTATCAGACTTGTGATCTTGAGCTCGCTGGTTCGATTACCACCCATTGCACTACCGACGTGAACCCACTCGTAACACAAGCATTTTAGCTCAGCACAAGTGGTTAACAAGAATACGAGTAGACTACAAAACTCAACTAGTAAGTTAAAAAAAAAGATCCTCTGACAGAATTTCAATAGAAAAAATAATATTGCAGTTTATTAATAGTATTGTACAGTAATATTCAACTTTATTATTTTTTTCTTTTATATGAACTTCCTACTGACATACATATTTAAGAACCATCGCTAGAAAACTACTTTCAAATAAGATCCGCATCAAAATCGGTTGAATCAAAATATTATTCATCGGATTTTATAAAAAAAGTGAAAATTTAGTTGGGGCGTATTGGATCCGGTGGAAGCACTAAAGCGCGTTCGTCAAGATACTTATGGTCCGTCTAAATAATAACATACACAAAGGACAGAACTAAAATTTTATCATAGATATAAAATAATATTGTATATTCATACCTGACAGCTTTTAGGCTAAAGCTATATAAACCATTATACCTAATAAGTAGCAATAATCAAATAAACTTCATTGATTTAACACAGTAAATTGATAAGCCAAAATATGTATTGACAAGTTACAAATACCTGTGTGTGGTTTACGTAAATAAAAACTTTATTTTATTTTATTTTAATGATAAAACTTCTACAAATTTAACAAAAGGATAACATTCTTTGAATTAAATAAAATACTTGTTAAACAGCTGTTACATACCTTCCCACTAATAAAATCCAAGAATCCAAATGTCTTGCTATCCCCGCTATTCCGATCGTGTAGACTCTGCGGTATCACCACGAAGGCACAGGCCATGATAGCAAAGAACAGGTTCAAGACGAACAGCCACCGTAAGAAGTAGAAGTAGGAGCCCACAGCTGAGCCGAAGTGACCCTCGATCTTGCGGATCGGTTGGTACCAGAACTCGAAGGAGAATACGACGTCTCGGAGACGGTCTTGCAACTGTGTCAGAAAAAATCTTAATTAAAAAAAAGGGCAATTTAACATTTAGATGCTAGGTAGAGGATAGCAGAAACAAATTAGATTGAATATGGAATTCACTTGCACTTCTTATTAAATCTTGATGTGTATTTGTAAGATCTCCTTTTCTAAATTCGGATGTTCAGAAGTCAAACAGCTTGTAATTGGTCTCTTTATTTAGTTAGGCAAAAGGATTTCCGCACTTAGTCTCCTGAGTGGGCCTTTGTACGTGTACGTCCGAATAATTACTTTAACCATCCTAAATCCTCCCAGAACTCTACCAGCGCCTTGATGTTTTCAAGAGCTACGGACATTGAGTTTGGGTTGTTGAGGAAGTTTATCTTTAACATAAATTGTAATTTATACTCGATAAATAGAAAAATATTTAAAAAAAACAAGACTAAGATCCAAAATCCCTCACCCTCTTCCAAGCGAAGCTGGTCCTGTACTTCATTCTCTTCCACACCGATATGGGGCACCGCTTGGAGCGGAGACTCACTGAGGCGGACAGCTTGGCGCGGACGTTCCTCTTCATCGTCAGACCTTGAGGTAGGTCGCGGAGAGCTTCCCTGGAATTAATAGGAGAGTTGTTTCAAAGGTTGATTTTTGATGTTAGAATTTCTATTGTTGACTTTTACTTAGCACCTTGCGATGCTTTTTATTTTCTCTTTTGATAAGATCACTAGCAGAGTCTAACAGTCTGGTGTCACCTTGCGATGTCACTACATAATATAAAACAAAGTCGCTTCCCTTTCTGTCGGTCCCTACGTAAGCATAGATCTTTAAAACTACACAACGGATTTTGATTCTGTTTTTTTTAATAGATAGAGTGATTCAAGAGTAAGGTTTAATACATCAGTATAATACATCAGCATTGCACCCGTACAAAGTCGGGGCGGGTGGCTAGTTTGTCAAACAAGCAAAAAAACTCTTTAGCTTTATATATAAGAAGACTAGCTTTCCGCGCTTCGTTCACCCGCATGCGTAGTTTAAAATAGCCTATGGCCGTCCTCGATAAGTGGGCTATCTAACACTAAAATAATTTTTCAATCGGACCAGTAGATCTAGAGATTACCGCGTTCAAACAAGCAACATAGTTACTATAATTTGATCTCATTCCAAAACCCCAACATTGGAACAACTTGAAAAAGTCCATTATTCTAAACATGAAATGATGGTTACCTCCTCAACTCTTCGGCAGCAGGGTTGTCCTCCATCAACCTCTGGTGCTGCTCCATCTCCCGCACGATGATGTCCGCCTGTTTTTCTGCCGCATCGGGGGCATCAGCGGCTTCTCCCGCCTCTTCCAGCAACGCATTGTGCTCGGAATTACTGCGCCGGAGTCGAAGAGTGTCTGTGGTAATTGAGAATCCAAATATAGTTACATTTTTAATATACAACTATCATAAATGATTAATGATATTAACCTTCGGGATTTGTGCCAATAATTCCCTATTGTAATACCCTTTTTTATTTTGGCCTAAAAGATTGCACCGCGATCGACCCGTGTCACTAAAAATTATGTCATAGATGATGTTATGACTATCAGCATCACCGGCTTAGCGTACTTTCTGAGACACGGAGTTTAATTCCTTGTACAACCAGACCCGGACAGATATCTCTTTTCATTCTTTCTTTTCTATTTTTCTTCTTTAAAAAGATTACTAGCAGAGTTTTGCAGTCTACTAGTATTCTTGTTAACCCCTCGTGCTAAGCTAAAATGCTTGTGATACGAGTGGGTTCACGTCGGTAGTGCAATGGGTGAGGAATGAACCGGTGACTACAAGATCACAAGTCCGACGCCCTAGCCATTTGGCTGCAGCCGCTTTTCTCTGATTAAATACTAAATGTTAATATCCCGTTAGGGAATAGAACCTTTCGAGATTTAGTCCGCTGGGTGACGAAGTTTGAGAATGTATCCTAAGAATACCTTTCGTGTTTTAAAATTAGCTCCCGTGACAGCATAAAATATTTAATTAATAATTAGTTTCACCTTGAAAGTATTTTTCAAAATAAGCACTGACAGACTTTGATCAAAACCAGAACCCGATTTATGGTGTAAAAATCGAAGCCACAACCTCTGGGTAATTTAACTAGAACCGCTGCGCAACTATCGCTTACAATTTACTCGATAAAAAAATTACGCTTAGAAAAATTAAAAAAGAAATTACCATGCTTTTCCTCCAACATCTCCAAATAAGACATTATTTAAAACCATTACAAATGAACACATTTCACTATTGCTCAAAATATCGATCGTAGATAAATAACCATATTAGTTAAACACTATCTACTAAGAATTCATAATATTTTACATCACGTTTCACAACACAACAGCTAAGAATACAAATAGTAAGTTTATCCACAAGTTTATACCTTTCAAAAGTTATACAACTCAACTCATAGATTACCCGCTAGTAAAAGTAAGTACTTGCAAAACAAATACTACATTTATAAATATTTTTCAATGTAAACGTGCACTAAACGAGCTATTTACTGTTTGAGTAAAGCTCGTGGAAGTTGTTTGATTATTACAACCAATATAATTATGCGCTGCGTTAAGGTAGTCACACACTAGAGTGAAACATTTAGACAGCTTAAAATGATGTAAGAATTCAGAAGTGGGATGTTAAATGCATTTGTACACCAATATAGGTCGTCCGCTAGGTAGCTAGTGAAAGGTTGCTAGGGTAGGATCCTCAACGGCATGGCCGAGGTCCGCGTTGTTGCTTTGATTAGGGTGTTGTGGGAACGTAGAGGTAAGTAGTTTCCTTAGTCGGTCTCTAGTACGGAGACCGGAAACCAGATCTACTGCGACCCACAATCTCTTACCAGCGGCTCCAAGCAGCTGCATGCACGCAGGGGCCACACCCCGGTAAACCACGTCGACTCGTGGGCTAAACCTGGTTGAGGGGGACTTGCAGTCCTAGGCAAGTCTATTGCGGCTTCTCCCCGTATTGTGCGCAAAGCCTGTCCCGGTGGTGAAGGCAAATCGACAGCTGATAAGCGACTGATGTTGGCGGATCCGGCGGGACAGCAAGGCATCGTGAAAGGCTAAAGGCAGTGGTAGGAGTCGTAAAGTTACCACTGGCTAGACACTGCATCCAGCTCTTCTCCGGTCGTAGCGGTTCTCCGTTCCATTGGGTACAGAAGAGAGTGGACGAGAGAGTGCGTCTGTGTTAGCGCGACCACTTACGCACTTAAATATGTCCTGCGCATCTGACCGCTTCTGTTTCAAAGGTTACTGAAAAATAAAGTCCAGCGGCGATGAGTAAAGGTAGAGAGGTTCGGTCATGATGTAAGCCGGGCTTTGTCTGATACTTGCACGTAGGCGGCTTTGGAAGAGTGGTCGCTTCTGCACTGCAATGGAGTAACAGTGCAACTCGGCAGCACCCATCGCGACCAAGCAGCCCTATTTAGGGAGGCACTGCTTGCTCCGCTCAGCCGGAGAGGGGTCTAGAAAAGGTGTCCCAAACAAATGCTTACTCCAAACTTTACGGGAGGTAGTAACCACGGCTGCCTACGCATTCGTTATTTACGTGGTCGAAGATACAATAATTATAATAAAAGACACAATAACAATAACAAAAACATGACATGCGGCGCCTGGAATGTGCGTACTCTATTGGACCGTGCCGGAAATTCGTGCCCTGAACGAAAAACGGCCGTCGTTGCTAGAGAACTCGGCCGCTATGGTGTTGATATCGCGGCCTTGAGCGAAACACATCTCGATAGATGTGTTTCGCTCAAGGCCGAGAGGCTCAAAGCCGAAGACGAATGCGAGTTAGTGGAAAGAGGTCGTGGGTACACGTTCTTTTGGAAAGGCACTCCCAGCACGGAACCAAGAAGATCTGGTGTGGGATTTGCTATCAAAAACAGTATAGCATCACAACTGACTGACCATCCTGTCGGGGTTTGTGATCGCATTATGACGTCTTTCACTAAATAGTGCAAACTACATGAACATCATTAGTACATATGCACCTACGTTAGATAAGAGCGACGATATTAAAGACAAATTCTACGAGGAACTTTCGCAAATATTGGTGAACATTCCACGCAGTGAACAAATTCTTCTTCTGGGCGATTTTAATGCTCGCGTGGGAAGAGATTTTGAAGCTTGGCCACGGGTTTTGGGAAGACACGATATTGGTAACATGAACACTAATGGTCAACTTCTGCTAAGTTTGTGTTCACAGCTTGAACTGGCTATTACTAATACCATGTTTAGACCCCCCATGATACACAAAACCACCTGGATGCATCCGCGTTCCAAGCATTGGCACTTAATTGATTACGCGATAGTGCGACAGCGTGATATCTCGCAAGTGATGGTGACACGAGTAATGCGTGGTGCTAATTGCTGGACTGATCATCGGTTGGTCATTATTAAACTACGTCTGCGCCTACATCATCCCCGCAGACAAAGTAGGCCAAGACTTCAACGTCTCAATCTTCAAAGGCTTGAAAGTAAAGAGACTCGCACTCAGTATATCGAGGCTCTTAATATGACACTAGCCGAAAGTTTTGAATGTGATGTAGAGGCGAGATACAACGCGCTTTGTTCTCAGATTATCAGTGCAGCAACAAAGACACTGGGTATGCAGCCAAGAGAAAATGAAGACTGGTTTGACGAGAACGATGAAATGCTTACTGATGCAATCTCCGGTCATAGGAAACTTTTACGGCAACTCAACTCCAAAAGACAGACAAATACATCCTTGTCTGATAAAGTCAAGCAAAGCACATCTCACTTAAGAAAACTTGCTCGTGCTACCAAAGACAAGTGGTGGCAAGATAAGGTGTGTCAAATTCAGTTTCTTGCCGATAGGAATCAGTTGGGAGCATTTTTCAACGAGGTACGGAAGCTGTTAGGAACTTCAACGCGTAGAAGATGTGTGCCCCTGAAGACATCTAACGGCTCCCTTGTAACGAGCCAAAAGGATGTGCTAAAGCGTTGGGCCGAACACTTTCGCAGTCTGTTAAATGTAGATCGAACGGTAGATCTAGATTTTATCAAATCCCTGCCCAACCATCCCCTAGTGACTGAATTGGATGAACCGTTAACGTTGGCAGAGGTAGTCAACGCCATTAAAGCCCAGCAGAATAAGAAGGCAGTTGGAGCTGATAACCTGCCAGGAGAGCTGATCAAGTACGGTGGAGAGGAACTGCATAATAACTTGTGGCACTTGTTTTCGGAGATGTGGTCCAATGAACAGGTACCCTCCAGTTTTCGAATATCTGTCATATGTTCCCTATACAAGAACAAAGGAGACCGCGCAGACTGCAATTCCTACCGTGGAATCTCTTTGCTTTCGACTACCGGAAAGATCCTTGCCAGACTGTTGCTGAATCGTTTGCTGAAATTGTCTAAAGAACTCCTTCCTGAGACACAATTCGGATTTAGGCCTAACAGAGGTGCCAGTGAAGCTATCTTTTCCATTCTCCAACTTCAGGAAAAGAGCAAAGAGCAATTTCAACCGATGCACATGTGCTTTGTAGACCTAGAAAAAGCTTTTGACAGTGTTTCTCGGGAGGCACTTTGGGTAGTCTTAGGGAAATTTGACTGCACAGATAAATTTGTCCCTTTGATAAGACTTCTGCACAACCATATGACCTGCTGTGTAACCTCAAATGGTGAACAATCAGAGTTTTTCCCTGTCACTTGTGGCGTTAAGCAGGGGTGCATGGTAGCGCCTACACTTTTTGCCATGTACTTTACTGTGGTCGTCAGGGAGACGTTAAACGGCATCACACAGGGAATTCGAATCCGTTTTCGTAAGGATGGTGGTGTTTTCAACTTAGCAAGGTTGAAAGCACACACAAAGGTCTCTCTTGACATCATCACTGAGATAATGTATGCTGACGATCTTTGTTTTGTGGCGGACACCCCCGAAGGTCCACAAGAACTTATGACCAAATTTGATTCTGCGTGTTGTAGATTCGGGCTGAAAATCAGTGTAACCAAGACTGAAGTCATGTCGGTCGAAACTGCTCAGCAGGTGCCCTTGAATGTTCAACTCAACGGGTCAAATCTGAAGTATGTGGACAAATTTAAGTATCTGGGAAGTACCATAACATCCAAAGGTGACCTTGACTCGGAAGTAAACTGTAGAATTGGAGCCGCCTCAGCCACATTTGGTAAACTTCGCGTCAAGGTGTTCCAGTCACATGACATTAAATTACAGACGAAGTTCAAGGTGTACATGGCAATCGTTTTGCCTAATATCCTTTACGCGGCAGAAACATGGTGCCTGTACCGCCGCCACATTCGCACTCTAGATAGATTTCACCTAAGGTGTCTACGTGACATTCTGAATATAAAATGGTCTACCCGTGTCAGGAACACAGATGTTCTCAGACGTGCGAATGTGTGCGGACTTGAAGCTTACTTGATGCGAAGGCAGCTGCGATCGTGTGGGCACATATCCCGAATACCTGACAAAAGAGTTGCCAAACGCATTTTTTACTCAGAACTCCAGACAGGTAAGCGTAAAAGCGGAGGCCAGTTTCTGAGATATAAAGATGTGCTAAAAAAGGCATATGAAGGGATGTGGGATTGAGCCTTCAACATGGGAACCGCAAGCTGATAATCGCTTAGAATGGAGACAACAAGTGCATTCCCATGTGCAAGACTTTGAAAACCAGTGAAGGTGCGATCTGGACTCAAAAAGGGAAAAACATAAAAACAAACCACCTTCCAATATTGTCTTCCACTATGTGGATGGCGTCCTCACATGTAGCAACTGTTCCAAAACATTTACCGCAAAAATTGGGTATATCAGCCATATGAGGACGCATCAGTATCCACCCAGATACAGGTAATGGTCGCCGTAGCCGAAATCGGCATGGATTGCATCATCATCATCATTCCCCGAACTGTGATCTCGTGCCAGCGATCATCACCACTGCTCGTAAATCTACTCTTTACTCCAGTGGCACCCTGAGCGTTGGTCCTAACCCCTTAGGGGTGTCTTCAGGTGAATTTCGACTTTGGCCGGATTCATGGAAGTTAATTTTAGACCTGTCACCATTAAGGCATCTTATTATAATTTGTACATTTGTCATTTATCGCACGACAAACGGACAGACTGAAGATGAAATTAATTTAACAATGTATTTAGCTACTTAAGTGATACTTTTATTAGATTTAGTCTTATACAGTGTAATTTTGACAAGTACAAGTACAAGTAAATACCTAAGTGCTGAATAAATTTCATTATTTTATATACTGGACATACACTTGGTTGGTTTGGTGTGTGTACCAAAAAAAGATTTCCTTTATCATAATAACAATATTCTTTTTTGTTTACTTGAACACGCTAATCTCAGGAACTAATGCTCCGATTTGAAAAAATTCAATGTTATATCTTAGATTTCTCGAGGAAGGCTAAAGGCTATATTTACTTATAAAGTTCCTACGGGAACAAGAGTTATGCGGGAGAAACGCGAAAAAAATGACCCACATCACCTAGCTTTTTTGGAAATAATTACCAACCTTATTAACTACATACCTATTCAAAAATATTGTGTAGGTAATAGTTAATCATCAATCATCAGTTCGTACAACGTCCACTGCTGAAAATGGGCCTCCTGCCGGGGGTATGTGTTTGCCATAATTACCACGCTTGGCAGGCGGGTTGGTGACAGCAGTATTATGTTGTAACATACTAGGAAACGCTGCTGCCCGTTCCCTAGTATACAATTGTTAGATGATGTTATAACAATCAGGACCAACGATTTAACGTGCTTTCAACCAGACCGGGAAAGAAATCTTAGAATCTACACAAAGATTTCTTGTCCGGGGTGGGGATCGAACCCACGACCTCCGAGATTTAGAGCGAGCCAAATACCGCTACCCTACGGAGTTTGTCGGTGTCGTTAATACAAATAAATTCTTAAAAAAACGTTCTTTTTCGTAAATGTGATTTTAATATCATACCCATGCCGCATTTCATTTTGATCCATACTGAATCCTTACTAAAGATCTTATATAAAGTGCAATGCACTGTTATCAAATTGACCTCTCATCTCTCGACTGATTATATAATATTGAACAATTAATTGTCACGTTATAATTTGCTTCATAGAATTCCTATAAATAGTAACGGGACCGTATTAACGAAACTCAGTTGTCTGTCCATCCATATGTAATACAATGGGCTGCCTGCCCCATCCGATGCCCTCGTAGACCCGAAGTTCGAGAGGCCCGCAAACTGGAAAGTAGAGCGACTGTTGCACAAAACCCCCTAAAATACTAAAAGTCATAATCCCTCAATCTCATCGCCAGCGACCGCCCTGAGCCGAGGTCCAAGCCCCACAGGGGGCGCCCTCTTGCGCAGGTTGCTTAGTTTGTAATTTTAATACCATTTATTAAGGCTGGAGCTCTGCCCGCCTTTATGCCGGGTGAAGTAAAAGCTTTGTGGCTAACGACGTATGTACGTCCGACAAAAAAAAAGGGCTGCCTGCCGAACAACATAGTTTTCAAATTCCGTTTCGTATATGGATTAAAAGTATTATAGCGCCTAGTAACCGCACATTAAACCAAACGAAGACTGCAACGCCATCTAGAACCTGAAATACCTACTATCCTAAATCGCACAATACAAGTTAGCATGCCATTTTCAACATATACAAGTTCTGAGCACTAACGAATGACTATCGGCTGAAGGGCACATTGCCTCGTTCCACTTCAGTATGCTATTTTTACAAAAAAAATAGTTTTTAAAGTATTCGATGCTGCTGGAGTATTTAATCTTTAACTGACTTGCTACACAAGGCTTTTTTTTTTTTTTTTTTTTTTTTGTCCGGGAGGAAATGCATTGACGCATTCCCACCACCGTTGCAGCGTATTGCGCGCTGGCGGTGGGATATGTGGGACTCGTCCTCTCCATAGCGTGGTATGCTAAAGTCATACCACGAGGAGAGGACCCTACACCACTAAAACCCCCCGGACACTCCTTCGATCCGCCGTTGGCGGGGGTCGGGTACGCATGAGCAATCCGGCCCCCCGACGGCACCCGCGGCCAATATGGTACCGCGGGATCTCCAGATTGCTACACAAGGCCTGCTACATAAACAAACCAAACACGTGTTCATATAAACATCTGTTACACTATAATAAGCAGCAAACTCTACGGTAATTAAGATCGTTAGCAACTAACTTCGTTTGTAATACATTCACGAGTCATATGCCCTTAATAAAGTATAATTGAGTATCCGCCCACTAGTCGGCCCTTTCGTGTTATACATTGTATAGGTGTTTGATTCACCGTGATCTAGTGGGTAGAACAAACATAGTCATAGTCAGCTCTTAGTGTCTGGGAGGCTAACAGATTCGACTCTCGCAACGATAAAATTAAACCAAATTAATTAATTAAATTATCAAGTCAGGGAAATCAAATATTTACTGTAACTGCAAATAAGTTAAAGATTTCTAGACTTCGGAAGCATAAGGTCGTAAGTGCCAGTTTACGATAAAAGGACATACGACAAATGTTTCCGACGTATAATGGCACATCCAACCTTATGCTCCGAGCACTGGGATTTGCCATCAGTGTTACTATCGAAAAGTTACTAAAATGTTAAAAAAGCAGACGGTAATTATAAGTGTACATGGCGAAATGAGCTCTAGTGCCTTGCAATACAACATAATGTAAGCTGTATGAACCATCATCCTTAAAATAGGTTTGAAGATATATATTTTTTTTTATAATTTTTAATGCTATGGAAAATGTATAGATCTATTGTACTATCAAAATTAATTATTTCGCTGTGTTTTAGTAGCAACGACTAACACTGAATAAAATGATGAATGTGACACATCATAGGTCTTGGTAAAAAACAACTTCATTCTCTGCCTTCGATAGCCTTTTAAGCATGTCAATTCCTATTTATCTGAGGTCTTTATAGGTGTATTCTTGCAGTCTTGTAGGATAATATAATAATAATTACTGTATTCCTTGTTTAACTTAATAAGTTCATGGTTATATACACAGTATAAAAATATAAATTAGTAAGCAATACTTCCTTCATCCATCATGACATCATCAAAAAAGGTTTAAGTTTTCAGGCCCTCAAAAAATACCTAATTTTTTTCTTTGTCTAATTAGACCATTCTAACCTGTATAAACACAGTTAAAAAGAGAGTCAATTAGCCCATCCTGGTGTAAAAGTAAAAAATAAAAAAAATTAAGCATTTTGATTGTGGAACTATTTTTCGTACTCATGATGTAATAATACAAATTAAAGTTGAAATTATCCATGTTACAAATAGCTATTCATGGTCCAAGTCTCTCTCGAAAATCTCTCTTCCCCCACCTTTTTAATTATCACTTAAAATCTGTTTATAATCATCATCATCATTATCAGCCCATATAACATCCACTGCTGAACATACGCCTCTTCCCAGGGGAGGGTATTTGCCATAGTCACCAATCTTGGCAGGTGGGTGGCTGACTGTAATATTATGTTGTACCACACAAGGAAATGCTGCCCGTTCCTTGATATATACAATTATTATAGATTATGTTATAATAATCGGGACCAACGGCCAATCTGAGGAAATCAGTTTTTATTTATTTAAATCCAGCATGGCAGTCTAAGTCCCAAAGTCTAAGTCTCATATTATAATTAATGGTTATGGTCAATGAACCTAAACATGTCTGCATACTCGAATCACTGTTTACAATTGAGGAAACAAATATCTTACTTCATACAAACAAATACTTACTGTAAGGCAGTTGTCTGGATGGCATAAAGTTGACAGCCACCTGCCTTGCAGCATTATTCCTTAGTGTGAAAGTGCGCCTCACACTCGGAGGTCTCTGCTCCATTTCTTCATTTTCTTCAATATCCTCACCCATTATGTGCACTAAAACATACAAATTATCATATTTCACTTAGCCATCTAATGTCATCAAGATAACTCTGTTATCAAAATTAATTTTAATAAAATGATAAGCAAGCAGTAAATCTATAAACAAAATATACTTAATAAAGCTATTGTCTATTGATAGTAAGTTATGTATAACAGACTATTTATGGAAACTATCATTATCATCATCATCATCAACTTCTATAAAGTCCACTGATGAACATGGGCCCTTTCCCAAGGAGGGTTAGCCATAGTTTCATTAGTCATTGGCAAGTGGGTAGATGACCATTCTATGTGACCTTCCATGTTATTATCTGCATCACCCTAAGGTTGACTGGTAGAGAATGCCTTTGTATTAAGTCCGCCTTTGTACCATGGTGTGCATAAAGTTTTTAAATAAATAAAATATTATGTCTTAACACATTGGGAAAGATGCTTTCTGAGGCATGAGCTGTAGTCCCCATATCAACCAGACCCACAGCCTCTAAGACTTAAAGCAAGACTAATACCGCTACACCACAGAAATTGTCCTCAAAAAAGATTATTCAAATATATATAACAAAGGTATATAAATCGTACTAATAGTGGGAATTTGTTGTAAAAGACATTCAGCATCTTTGCATAAACAGCAATATTCAGTCAAATGTTTTTTGCTTATCAAAACTTTATGAACATTCCTCAACTATCACCCAGTTTACATACACCCTTCCATAGTAGTAGTATCTGGTTTTCCAGTATCATTTGCCAGTGCCAATGTTGTATAATGTTTATAACCAAACAAACATATAAAATAATTTGTAGCTGTTTTGTTTCTTTGATAAGGCATCTCCTAAAGTATACTGAAGTCCTCTGACTTGCAATTATTACAGTACAGCAAATGAAAATACATGGTGTGGTGTGCAGTAAATTAAAATGAATTTATGAAAAGGTTTTCTAATGGTGGTGTTGCAAGGGCAGCAGTCAGATCATCATCTTATAAACAATCAGCATAGCATAACACATAATAATTAAATAAAAAGATAGGATAATTTAAAACTCACTGTAGATCACTTCTAAACTTTTGTTAGTTATACCTATGGTCAAATTATAAACAAAATGCAACTGAAAGTAACATTTAAGAACAAAGTTTACGTTAATTTATATCAACTTTGAACACAGTTAATAGAAATTAGAAAATCTAAATTTTTGTGTAAATAAAAATATAAAAAAAAAATATATTTTTACAAAATGATTTGTGTTGTCTGATAGGCCCACATTACACGCTCAATCTGGATTATCTAAATTTTTAGAAATCCATGATCTCGATCCGTTTATCGCCATCCAGATTAAGCGTCTAATGTGCAAAATATAATTCGAAAGATACTATTAAAATTACTAGTAGTAATTAGAGCATAAAAAAACAAAAAATTAATTACTACACAGGCTTTTTTTGTTCAGATCCATTTTGCATTTCGTCATCATCAGCCCGTATAACGTCCACTGCCCGTATAACATGGGCCTCCTCACGGGGAGGGTATTCGCCATAGTCACCACGCCTGGCAGACGGTTTGGTGACCGCAGTATTATGTTGTACCAAACAAGGAAAGGCTGCTGCCCGTTCCTTGATATACGATTATTATCGATGATAAAACAATCGGCCAACGGCTTAACGTGCTTTCCGAGGCATGGAGGATAGTCCTTCAATCAACCAGACCCGGAAGGATATCTTAGAATTCACACAAAGATTTACTGTCCGGCGTGGGAATCAAATCCACGACCTCCTAGATTTAAAGCGAGTCAAATACCGCTACGCTACGGAGGCTTTCGCGATTGTGAACACACAATCTTCATATTTTATTTATTTATTAGCAATCAGAATCCCCTGAGCCCACGTCGTCATGTGATCATTGCGAACAGTAGACTGACGAGATCTGGATTGACCGTGTAATGTGACAACAATCCAAATCAAGTTACATCAATCTACCGCGATCACGGATCTCGATCCAGATTGATAGTGTAATGGCACCCATAGGGTTGCGAAAATAATACCTATATCGATATAAATTATAAAGATTTAAGATACATATTTTTACTTTCAGTTGCATACAATTTTCTTCAGGGATTTTGTAAAAAAATTGGTTATTTTGATATATTTTGGATTTTATAAACAATTATTTTTATGAAAAACATTTTAAAATACCACCCTATTTTTTTATTTCATAGCAACCCTGTGTATACATACGTCAATGACGTCAATTTATTGTTAGTTTATGGTTCGATATGCAACTGCCTGAAATTATCTAGGTAGGTACCTATCGAATGCTTTGTTTTTTTTTGTATTAAATCATCTATTTATGGACTATTGCCATATAAGCTTCAACTCACGGAAAAAAAGACTAACGACGAAATACTTCTTCCAATTTTACATTCAAGTGACTCAATGCTGAACCGTGCATTATTAGAAATTTAAAATCAAGTTTGAGGTAAGTGCTTTTTCTAGGACGCTCCCTTAATTTAACTAGAGTAAATGTGAAATTATCTTTCTAAATGATTTAATGTAGATTTTTGTAAATGACTTATAATTTTTCCTGATTGATACTAAACATGGAAAATAATCTTGAGCTGCTGATCAAGTGACCACAACTGCATACTCCTCTAAGACTAGATCTGTCGCATGGTTTCATCCATGTTACCTTGTTCGATAGGGGATACCTTAATTTAATATAGCTTTTATATATGAAAGTTTTAAAATTCTTCAAGATAGTAGTTTTTTGAGTTGCTGGGTAAGAAAGAAAATTTGCTAATCTGTTCTGTTTATAATTTATGAATGAAAACTAAAACTTTTATGATAAAACTCGACTCTATAGTCATACAGTATTTCAGGTGGCATTGTTTTATACTGTTCCAAACTAAAGGAACACCAACAGGAGAACCTTCAGGTCAGTGAGTCATCTTATGACTATCACTGCAATCCACCGAAATTTTAATCTGATATAAATAAAGTCCTAATAATGATCTCATAATACAACACTTTCATTCTTAAAAAATATAACTTGCATGCTATCAATATTAACATGTTAATCGCCATGGTGGACAATGGTGACTGCCAGTGAATGTTTCATCCAAGCCGCGTCAGACACTGGTGACTGACACCACACCCTCATTTTGATCAATAGTTGCAGGCTGGCGGTCCCATTTTCGTTAGATTTACACGTACTGAGTGATGCGTACAAACTTTTTTGATATTTTTTAAAATTCTTAGTCACAGTGAACATTTTAATTTCCAACTAGCAGGGAACTCAATTCACAGAAACAAAGCACACTTAAACTCGGATCAACTATATGTGGTTTACACAATTTATTCCTAGTCCCAGGTGCAAACCAATCCCAGAACTCTCATTAAGCAACTTCTGTAAACACTATTCTGATTTTAAGTCTGGTTGTGCCTTATGTCTATGAATTAAGTGTTTGTAAACTCTCCCATAGCACAGTGAATTATTTTCCTAGACAGGGTTCCATTTTCCATAAAAATATATATAAAACTAGCTGCACCCAAAAAACCAAAATAATTAATTAATTATTATAAAGCTGAATAGCTTATTTTCTTGAATGTACTAATCTCAGAAACAACAGGTCTAATTTGAATAATTATTTCAACATTACATAGCTCTGTTATCTAGGAGTTACTGCAAAACCGCATAAGTAACAGTTGCTAATAAGGTGTAATTTTGTTTGGCGAGAGATATTTTCGCTATGTATGTTTTAAAGAGCAAAAAATGTATTTAGGCTGTTGTCACTTTCGTGGTATTGCAGTATCACCGACAATAAGCTATATTTCATGATGAAGATTTTATGGGCATGAGAGTTACACAAGTGAAACCGGATGCAGGAAGCAGGTGGTCCATAAAACATCATGCTAAAATCTATAGTTGCACCTTAAACCTCACACACAATGAAACACTAACAATATTAACTTTTGAAACACAACTTTTATAAATGTGACTACCATTGTGGTAATCACACATTTTGTGATGGGGACACATTGACATTCCTTCAGAACTAAACTCAACAATCAGTCACATCATATGATTTCATTTGTCTTCATAATTTGTGTCTTACATAATAAGTACACGAAAGTTCACAACAGATAAAAGTGGAAGAAGATGGAGAACCCTCAACAGGGACGATAGTGATATCTAGAGCTCAGAAGCATAAGGTTGGATGTGCCATATATGTAAGAAACATTTGTTTTATGCACCTTTACCGTAAACTGGCACTTAAGACCAAATGCTTCTGAAGATATACATCTGTACATCAATCCTTATACTTCTGAGGTGTCTCTAATCTAAGTGTTTTTGTTTTTCTTTCTCTGGATGGACATATATAGTTCGCCCCGAGGCTTTTGTTACTTCACCGGGCATAAAGGCGAGCAGAGCTCCAGCCTAGGTAAAATGTTTTAACACGACAAACTAAGCTACTTGCGCAAGAGGGGTGGGACTTGGACCTCGGCTCAGGGCAGTTGCTGACCAGAAAATTGAGGGATTATGGCTTTTCGTTTTTTTAGGGGAGTTTTGTGCATCTTTATTTTTTATATGTATATTATTGCAATCTATCATTATGAGATATTCAGCAATATTTGCAAAAGTAGTCATTGGCTTGCAACGTTGCCCATCCACTGATAGGAACGTTAATCAATGTTGATGCCTAGATAATCAAGTCTTGTGTCATCTTTTTTTTAAGTCTTCTGGGTTCTGTCACCTGATTCATTAAATTATTTGCCAGCTCATTTGGATGTTTTAAAATGCGTTCTTGATATGCTTTGGCTCTTTCTGAGATTTCCTGAGATTTGTGCATCTGTCGCTCTACTTTACAGTTCGCGGGTCTCTCGAACTTCGGGTCTACGAGGGCATCGGAAGGTTCTTAGCAAACTAAGGGTCGGGAGGGCGAAGGGAGACGCGTCACGTACGCGGGCGCACTCCTCTCCGGCGGGTCGGATAGAGTGGTCTCTGTGTAGTGTTGCTAGTTTCTTGCAGTCTCTGTACTGCTATTTGGTAAGAAGTTGTTATCTCGTCGTCCGGGTCGGCTAGGACGCCCCGAGGCCGACAGTGTTTACGACGCTTAGTGGGCCAAGGCCTATAGTTGAATGCTGCAACAACCAACGGGTTTGGGTGTTTAGCCGCGGATTCAAAGAAGCGTTCCAACGCCTCTTTCATCCAAATCTAAGTGTAATCTAACGTTACCATTACAATCATATATTTATAATAATCAATATGCTAATAAAGCTAAATAATAATAAGTTGAACAAGTTGTACTTCTTTGCCAATGTATTTTCTACATTCCAAACGACTTAGGTATGTACCCTTATCAACACAGTTGAGAGAATGTTATGCAAATAAAATACTTACATACTCCATTCTGTTGTTATTCACATTAATATAATTTTATTGCCCACAATGAGGATATACTCATTGAATAAAGTGCCTAGAATAGTGGATTTAAACCTAGACTTTAGGCATTTCCTAAGTACTCAAAGACAGTCTTTTGTGAAGATTATTTTCTTAGATATTCATAGTGGAAGTGTATAAAATAAAAAGATAAGATGTGAGGGAATGGATATGTGTCTCTAATCAGTATTTTAACATTTTTGTAAATTAAATATGCTTTTTGTTACATTTACTGCTTCTAGTGTATGAGTCCGTTATTGTATTTTTATTGATTTTAATTATAATCACTATTTTATATGAATGTGATTTGTGAGTTGTAGATTGGTAGGAGAAATTCTATATTGTCTAAAATAGTTTAGAGTCTAAACTAAGCATGTCAGAATTAACAACAAATCAAATTCTTATAATTGAAGTCCTTAACTAGAATTTTCAGGCCATAATGAATGAATAATAAAGATGGCCATTAAAGTATTCTGGAACTTAGTAATAATATTCATAATTATAACCATTAATTATTTGCAATAAATATGGGCACAAAGATGTGAAATTCAATATAATATTTTGCCATAATGTAGACATACAAATAATGTGGCATATTATCTATACTAATTCATAAAGCTGAAAAGTTTGCTTTAACATGCTAATCTCAGAAACTACTAGACCAATTTGAAAAACTATTACAGCCTGTTTATCAATAAAGGCTATATTTATTATGAAGTTCCTACGGGAACGGGAGTTACGCGGGTGTTACCGCGCGCAGGAAGCTAGTTATACAAAACATTACAAAATTAGCTTACAACAATTTTCTATTTTATTACAGGTTGAGGTAATGCCATATGCCCCAGTATGGCCTCCCCACAAAGCATCACTGTGGACCAGTTGAGGCAGATCCTCACCGAAGTCATTGATGCCCTGGAGTCTCCAGACTATGCATCCAAGCTGGATGAGGCAAAGGAAGCAGCTGGCAATGAGATGCTAAAAATGATGCAAATTGTGTTCCCTATGGTGGTGCAAATTGAGTTGGAGACTATTAAGAGACATGGTTTCAGCAATTCTAGAGAGGGTAATTATTATATTGACAGTTTAAAATAAATGTTAATATATAGTTTTTTTTATTAATGATTACTAACATAGGTTTTTCTTGTTAACCCCCTCATGCTGAGCTAAAATGCTTATGTTATGAGTGAGTTCACGCCGGTAATGCAATGGGTGGGGATCGAACCGGCGACCACAAGATTGCAAGTCCGACGCCCCAGCCATTGAGATAAGGCCGCTACCAGATCATGATTGTACCCTAGCTACACCTTTTTATCTAAATATCTCTTTGTAATGGGTTTGCTGGGAGAAAAATCATAATCGAATAAAGCTTTTGTACATCTTGTATCTATGTCTCAACACTTCCTGTATCTTATTTTCAGTTTACAATAAAGTAAAAGCTCTCTATTCGCGGGGTAAACGTTCCGTAAATATGCCGCGAATACCTACAGAAACCGGAATGAATATGAATATGGAATGGTAATTATTTATATGGGATTATAGGGGATATGTTCCAAGGAGACAGTAGAAGGATCAATTTTCATAAAAATGTCACGTTTTCAGTGTTTGTTCCACATGCACTGGAAACGTGACGATGCCTCTTGGGCAGTGAATTATTTTTTTCTACAAGGCGTAAATGTTCATGTATTCATATGGGAATTTTTTGCTGCAAATACAGGATTTGGGTCGCAATTTTTTAGTGAAGACGCGAGTGAAGGAAGCGCAAATAATGGGTGAGACTTATGGTCCTTCTTCCCTAAGCGGTACTGGGTCTACTTTTGCGCTCCATGCGCTCATTAAGTTAATTACAACATAGAATATATAGGCATTCTGCGGACGACAGGTTCCACCAGTCATAGGGCTCATGGCCATATATAGTAACGCATATACCTAACCGCACTTAACCGCAGATATGGACGGTAGTCTTTCAACACATATTCGCAACACTACACCGCGCTCCAAAACACAGGTTACTGCCGTTGCTCAAAAAGCCGCTAAGCTGAAGTGGGAATGGGCTGGCCTAGTCTGCCGTATGCCCAATAAGCTGTGGGTAAAAATTGCCACCACGTGGAGCTCTGACAACGCTAGAAGGCGTCACAGAAACCCTGAAAAGATGGCGGGACGAGCTGGACAAAACGAACGACCAGTGGCCTACTTTAGCCCTGGATCGATAGAGCTAGAAGTCATGGGGAGAGGCCTTTGCCCAGCAGGCTAACAGTAACAGTAGTTCTACTAAGCAGCCCCGAATCAAAATCTTAGATTTCTTAGTTTATGCAAAGATTTCTTGTGGCGCGATAAATAAACCTACAGTTGCAGTGACTAGCACTTACCTCTGTGGACCAATTGTTAGTTCAATTAGAATAATTAGCTAGAATATTAATTATATTTTGGTTTTATTATTATTGCAGGTATAGTACAGTTTACACAATTAGTCCGTGAGATGGAGACCCTGGACGGCGAGGTGGCGCGCCTACACACTCAGATCCGCAGCCACTACCTGCCCCCCGTGTCTATCAGCTCCACTGTGGACACCTCACTGTGAATCCAACAGGTAAGCTTTTGTACCCACTAAATAGGCTAAATTACATAGCTACTAGCTGCGCCCCGCGGTTTTACCCGCGTTACTCTGCTCCAGTGGGTCGGAGCGTGATTTTTTGTAGCCTATATATTAATCAAGCTTATTAACTATTCCCGTACAAACTTTCAGCCAAATCCAATCAGTAGTTTTTGCGTGAAAGAGTAACAAACATCCATAAATTTTTACAAACTTTTGTTTTTATAATATTAGTAGTATTTTAGTGGTTTTCATTTCGCGAAATTAAGTTCTTACTACTTCTTAGTGTTAAATATATGTACATTTCAGACAGAAAGATATTTGTTGCGGGTTGTCTTTCAAAATAAAAATATAATTTGAAATCATAGTACGATTTCTATGTGCTTTTGATTTTTAGTACAGTGATGGTCCTTTTTCTTTTAACATGGCAAAGAGTAATAATCTTTTACCTCAATCACTATAAATCCTTCAATCATGATATTTTAAAAATGAATTGTTTTAGGTAAAAGTGGCAGCAGCAGTCGTCACATTCAAAAGCACATAGAAAAAATGAAAACGTATTAAAGAGATACGCAATATATTGTATGAATCTATAGTAAACCCATTTATGTTTAACTGTCTGTATTAAAATATGCTTTAATTATTAATAAACTGATGCATTTATTTTATATTTAATTGAAATAAATATTTTATATAGAAACTTGTTTACTGTCTTTTTTTGAATGCCTTAACAGTTGATGTGGTAGTTAATAATAAAGGATCAAGTTCTTATTTATTTTTAAAATTTACAAGTTTGTAAAATATGATTCACAATTTAAATTTTGTAAATGTTTAGCATGACAGATATATGGATTCCCTGTCTACCGCAACTATTAAAGTTTTTAGAGAATAAAAGGTTGGGAACCAGTGCTCTCGAGAATCTTACAATTAATCTATAGATATCGACTAATAACAACAATGCTCTTCAGCTGGTCTGATTTATTTGAAAATTTATTTTAGTGCTAGATAACCCATCTTTAGATATACCATCACAGTGTTATTTATTTACCTAAAATATATTTTTTTATTAGTTATTTTTAATTTTGGTCACTTAATGAACTTTAATGACCTAAAGGCCGAATATTTACAAAAATTGTAGCCAAGTATTAATTTATAAGCTTTTAGAGACGGTATCTAATTTAAAACTGAAATATCACGTCAGCACAGCCCAGAGGTACTTGACTCTTAAGTGCAATTTTATCACTAAGTGCACTAGTCATCGCCAGTTTATAGCCGTCGAGCCTCGCCTTACACACACAATATCTATTCAGTTTTCCTAATCTATCTAATATCTAATAACTTCATTTCCAGGCGCTCCGTTGACATGAATCTCGTGGAAATCTCAAAAAGACTTTATGCACTCAACATGAGGCGAAGAAAGTGGAAATACAGTGTGTGTGCGTGTGTGCTCGTGTACATTTACTACTACTTTGGTATCAGTGACTATTTATTCTCCAAAAACTTCGACAGTGAGTTCGATTACCCCCTCAATGTTGACATCAAAAGCATCGTCGACGATATCATGGCGGGCAAGAAGACCAGCGTCACCCCCATCAATTATTACCCCTACAGATTTCTCACAAACTCTGGAAAATGCTCGACTATAGAAAAACTAGACTTATTTATTATTGTCAAATCTGCAATGCCACATTTTGAACACAGGGATGCTATAAGACAGACATTCGGATCGATCAATATTCCAGGAAGAATTGTGAATACTCTTTTCTTTTTGGGCGTAGACAACAAGCAACCTCGATCGGAACTACAGAGGAAAATAGACAAAGAAATGGCTGAATATAAAGATATAATACAAATAGACTTTATCGATAACTATTACAATAACACAATAAAAACGATGATGTCTTTTCGTTGGTTGTACGAACATTGTTCTACGGCTGATTACTATTTATTTACTGATGATGATATGTATATATCTGTTAATAATTTACTTGACTACGTACACGATAGAGCAGCTAATACATTAAATTTAGCATCGGAACAAACTGAAACAGTAAGAGATGGAGAACTCATTCATATGTCCCCCACTCCTGAGGAGGAAAGAGACGACCATCTGTTCGTTGGCTTTGTTTTCAAATCGGCGCCTCAAAGGTTTCGTAGCAGCAAGTGGCGGGTGTCGTTGGAGGAGTATCGTTGGAACAGGTGGCCGCCCTACGTGACGGCTGGCGCATATGTTTTGAATAACAAATCTATGAAAGTCATGTACATAGCTAGTCTGTTCGTGAAACATTTTCGTTTTGACGACATCTACCTCGGTATAGTAGCGAAGAAGGTCGGTATAACGCCGACGCACTGTCCCGGGTTCTATTTCTACAAAAAGAATTATAGTAAGGAGGGTTATAAGCATGTTATAGCATCTCATGGTTACGGTAATCATGAGGAATTGATTAGAGTTTGGAATGAACAGAATAGCATTACTTTAGTTTGTATTCCTTAATACAGTCAATATTTTTATGTGTCGATAAGTCTAAGTCAGAGAGATTAAGCATTAGGTAGTTATTAAGAATAAGTACAATTGACTTGGTACTTTCTATAGTATATTATATTTTTTTTCTATTGTATATATGTATTTTTTGTAGCTATTTGTCTTCTAATAGATTTGAATACATTTTGTATATTTATAATACGAATCTCTGAATTATAATGTAATTCATGGGAGGACCAAATTACAGGTACCTATCGTAAATCTAAATTTATTATTTTGAACCTAAAATTAAAGTACTGAAGAAAAAACTGGTCAAGTGCGAGTTGGACTCGCGCACGAAGGGTTCCGTGCCATTTTCAAGGGTTTACCCTGTTACCGTTATTGATATCGAGCAAAAAAAGGCAAAAAAAAAGTTTGTTTAATGGGAGCCCCCCTAAAATATTTATTTTATTATATTTTTAGTTTCAGCTGTCTAGCTATCGCGGTTCTTGAGGTACAGCCTGGTGACAGACAGACAGCGAAGTCTTAGTAATAGCCCCATTTTTATCCTTCGGGTACGGAACCCTATTAAAAGCAAAAATGTATTATTGAAGTTTCTTGAAACTTGATTTACATTTCAATAAATATTAATTATGTTTTTAGTAACTTCCTCAGGGAATCTTATTTGAAACTTAATGTAAATGTCATGTACTATTGTTTAGTTTTATAAGGGATATAAAATTATGTAAATAACACACTGTTACAATACAATTGTAATGGTCATCTCAATACATTTTGTACTTATTAGTTTTAAACCTTTGTGTTCTAATACTAGATTGGTATGAATCTAAACCGAAGGACATGCATGAGGAGATTAATGTATGTAGAAGAAGCGAAAGTGGTATGTCAAGATCGTAGCAAGTGGAAGGAAAGAGGCGTGAATGTATATATTATTATGTTACGGCTAATAGCCGAAGTGCGGCTACATCTAGTTTTCGCCGGCTACAACTAGGTGTAACCGGCCACATGCGGTTAAACTTAGATCAACTAGGTAAGAACTAGGTTTTAATTAAATTAAACAATACCCATGCACGGCAAAAAAAGGTGATGGAGAGGTTAAAAAAAAACCTAAACCAATGGTTTAACAGGGGCTTATTGAGGTTGTTCTAAGTTTAACCGCATGTGGTCGGCTGCACCTAGTTTTAGCCGGCTAAAACTATGTGTATCCGCACTTCGGCTATTAGCCGTAACATATATACATTTAAAATGTATTAAAAATGATTACTTGATGTGCATTCAAGAGAGGTAGAATATAGCGTTACTACGCTCAATGAGCTGCTCAACCAGACAACCTCCACCTCGTGGCTAATTATAAATCTTATAATTAGCCACGAGGCTTTTGCTACTTCACCGGGCATAAAGGCGAGCAGAGCTCCGGCCTAGATAAGTGGTTTAAACACTACAAACTAAGCAACCTGCGCAAGAGGGCGTCCCCTGTGGGACTTGGACCTCGGCTCAGGGCGGTCGCTGGCGGGGAGATTGAGGGATTTTGACTTTTTGTATTTTAGGGAAGTTTTGTGCAACTGTTGCTCTACTTTACAGTTCGCGGGCTTCTCAGCCTTCGGGTCTACGTGAGCATCGGAAGTATTACTATTAAGCAATAGATAGGTACCATAAATGTGAGACAATTTCCAACTAAAATCATAGTGACATGTTCTTGAATGTGAGAGGATGTTAGAGCGATGCGAACCTTGAAGGTCACGTTTCGATGTTAAGCGGCTGTATTAATGGCTAGAGCGTCGGACTTGTGATCTTGAAGTCACCGGTTTGTAACCCACCCATTGCACTACCGACGTGAACCCACTCGTAACACAAGCATTTTAGCTTAGCACGAGGGGTTAACAAGAATACTAAGATATTTCAAAACTCAGCTAGTAATCTTTAAAAAAAAAAAACTACGAATGTTATAAATTGTATAGAATCTCCTTCTTTGTTTAACGTTGTACGTTATGTTCTCTGTACTTTTAAATCGGATGTTGTTGACTATTTATGTACAAACGTGGAACCGCTTAAGCGCAACGTTTGCACTTCAGGTATTTAACGGAGAAATTGTCGGAAAGTGGCATTTCTTATCTGTTATTATTAGAGATTACTTATTTTTCGAAAGTAAGTGGCAATAACAGACCTATTAGAAGATAGATCATTGTATTACAATACCTTGGTCTACTGATGCTATTAACTTTTTAGGATTTTTAACAATAGACCTGTTTTTGCTTTTTCAATTCGCAAAATAAACAATAATTTTAGTATAACAGTTAAAAATGCCATATTCATCGAAAAATACTTAAAGTGTGCCTTAATTTTTATTGACTGAAATCAGCGCATAGAATGTGTAAAAAGTTAAAGTTGTAAAATAAAAATATATTGAAAATGTCAAACGTTATTTATTTTATATAACTTTTATATTATATAATAACATACGTACATGTACTTGTCTATAAAGAGCTTATTTATATTAATAAACATTCATATACACAATTATACTATAAAGTAAAATCTACTATATAAAAATAAGTCGGGTTTTCCTTCCTGACGCTATAACTCCAGAACGCACGAACCGATTTCCACGGTTTTGCATTCGTTGGAAAGGTCTCGGGCTCCGTGAGGTTTATAGCAAAGAAAATTCAGGAAAAATTTCAACAGAAAAGCGGGAAAATCTTTTTTCACATACAGCGCCATCTCTGATACATAGCATGTACTACAAACCAATATTTTAAGTAGATGGCGCCGGTGCGTGATACATTAGGGTAGGGGTAGGGTATAAAAGTCCACCCGTGCGAAGCCGGGGCGGGCCGCTAGTATCTTATAATGATCTACATTGCACCCTATAAATTCGTATATTCGATTTTATCTTGAGCAAATTTATAACGAGCACCTCATATCGTATTATATTCTCAAAAATGTCATTTGTTCTTGTGTCTTTTATTACACAACTAGCTGCGCCCCGCGGTTTTACCCGCGTTACTCTGCTCCAGTGGGTCGGAGCGTGATATATTGTAGCCTATATGTTAATCCACCTTATAAACTATCCGCGTGCAAACTTTCAGCCAAATCTATTCAGTAGTTTTTGCGTAAAATAGCAACAAACATCTATCCATACTTACAAACTTTCGCGTTCATAATATTAGTAGGATACTAGCTGATGCCGAGAAACGCGGGTAAAACCGCGGGGCGCCGCTATTATTATATATTTATGGTGACAAACACTGACTAGACTAATAGTATATCGGCCTAATTATAATAAAGAATTCAACAGAAGACTATAAACAAAACCTAGTTTACATTATTAAAGTATGTTTAAAAATAATATCAACTTGGTACTATTAATAATGGTTAATAATATCTACTGATACTAAGGGCAAATTTGAATGCTAAAACTATATTTTAAAAAATGGTGGCTCGTTGTTAGGTATGTATGTCTCAATGACACCGTGACTGATTTAGTAGGCGCAGATGTAAATTCGGATTGCTTATGCGTACCCGGTCCCCGCTAACGGAGGATCGAAGGAGTGTCCGGGGGTTTTAGTGGTGTAGGGTCCTCTCCTCGTGGTATGAGTTTAGCATACCACGCTATGGAGAGGGCGAGTCCCACATATCCCACCGCCAGCGCGCGGATACGCTGCTGCGGCGGCGGGAATGCGTAAATGAATGTCCGGGGGACAAAAAAATAAAAAAAAGCGCAGATGTCAATTGTAGTTGAAACTGCGGCTTGATTTATAAAATTGGTACTATTTGGTATTATGTAAAAAAAAGGGGGGTGCTGGAATTTATTTTAATGGGGTGGCAGTGCAGGTTTGGAACTGTTCTATAGGAACGCTGTCCTCTTCCATCTATTTAGCAGCATCCAGCTCCTTGAACACGTAGGTTATCTTCATGATAGCGAGCCACAGATCCTGGTCGGTGATCTCCCGGTGCAGCGCGAGTCGGACCGTCTTGCTGTTGAAGTACGTCGCCTTTACTATAACACCCTCGTCGTCTGGGGTCTTGCAGTCACCCTACGGAGATACATTTGATCGTTTTTAATGTCAGGTATATTTATTAGTCATTAGAAAAAGTTTAAATTCACGTATTTATTTGTAAATAGCCAGAACAAGACATATTTGGGCTTATCAATATCACTAATAGTAAATAAAGTCGCTTCCCGCTATCTGTCCGTCCCTAGGTATGCTTATATCTGTAAAACTACGCAACAGATTCTGAAGCGGTTTTTTTAATAGATAGAGTGATTCAAGAGGAAGATTTATACGTATGATACATCAGCATTGCACCCGTTCGAAGCCGAGGCTGGTCGCTAGTAGTAAATAAAGTCGCTTCCCGCTATCTGTCTGTTCATGTGTATGCTTAGATCTGTAAAACTACGCAACGGATGTTGATGGCATTTTTTAAATTGATAGAGCGATTCAAGAGGAACGTTTGTATGTATAATAACGGGTAAAACCGCGGCAGGGAAGCTAGTAGCGTAATAAAAGCTTATTAAGTGTACGATAAAAGTCTTAAGAGTTTCTGTAACATAAATGTTGTCAGGCATGGAAAAACAATAAATATTGAACTGCACTTTAATTCATCATCAGCCCGTTCAACGTCCACTGCTGAACATGGGCGTCCTCCCGAGGGAGGGTTTTGCCATAGTCACCTCGCTTGGCAGGCGGATTGGTGACCGCAGTATTATGTTATAATACACAGGGAAACGCTGCTGCCCGTTCCCTAGTATACGCTTGTTATAAATGTGTCCATCTGAATGGACGGTCACTACCCATATTTTACATCGAAATACTTATAGAAAGTTGCTACCTAGTTGCTTCTAGTTGCTACTAATCGTCAGATAACTGCTACCCCCGAATGTCTTTATGGGTAGTGACCGTCCATCCTGATGGACACTTATAAATGATGTAACAACAATCGGGACCAACGGCTTAACGTGCTTTTCGAGGCACGGAGGGTAGTCCCTCAACCAACCAGACCCGGAAAGAAATCTTAGAATATACACAAAGATTGCTTGTCCAGTGTGGGGATCGAACCTACGACCTCCGAGACTTAAGGCGAGTCAAATACCGCTACGCTACGGAGCTAGTTGTCTTTAATTGATTTCTATAATTTAAGTCTATATTCTGTCCGTTAGTATGTCATTATTGAGGCGGATCGTAAGTATAGCGATGATCGTTAATTGGTATTCCATTCATTCACACACTGATTTCATAGAATTTCATTTCGCAGGAAAGGTTTTATGTAGGTATTTTGTTTGTCCTTGTATTTGTATTTCGAATGTTGTTTCAACGACTATTTACGTTCAATGAAACAAATTACGCAGAAACACGTTTAATGATTATTCAAATTTCAAAGAATAAAAATCATTACATTCTATGAAACGACTGCGAGTCTTTTAGACAACGGACCGTACTTACAGTTAAGACTTCAATTTACTTTTTAACCCCCAAAGAGAGATGTTGTTATATGTTTGATACATCTGTCTGTGGCACTGTAGCTCCTTAACAAATGGACCGTTTATGATCCGGGTTTTTCTCTAAAAGCTGTCATAGAGATGGTTTTTAGCTACAATTTATGAAGATATGTACAGGCATTTCAAGGTAAGCTCTTTTGTTAGCTGCGGCAAACTTTATTAGGTACTTTTTTAGATTTATTTTCTTGATATATTTGAATAGGGGATTTTTTAAAGTTTAATTTCTATGGTAAAGTTAGAATAGAAGGAACACCATATAATTTAGGTTATTTAAGCTGTAGACTAATATTAAAAACCTACCTGGGTCTCCGCCAGACAGACTTGCGAGAGCCTCGCCACCAGTTGCTCGCCAGTCAAGTCTTTCTGCTCTGCTATCTTGACCATCACCAAGTTGCTATGAACTCCCTCCACATCCACTGAGAACGTCTTCAGAAATAGACCTTCGATCACTGAAAAAGACGATTAAAATTTTTCATCAAGGAAATCTTAGATACCTGCGTATAATTAACTAGCTTCCCGTGCGCGGTTTCACCCGCGCACACTGTGTAGTTTTGCGCGGTGTCGCCTATGTTTTATCCCTTTATCCTGTAGATCCAGCAAATAACTATAACTTCTGAGAAGAAACCATGTTTCTTTTTTGTTTAGTTTTGAAGTTATTTAAAGTCGTCAGCAAATAACTGTTTTTATTTGTTTATTTCAAAATTATATATGTAATATAATTTACATAAATAAGAGTTTTTATTATGGTAACCATTCATATCTAACTACATACAAAGTTTAGGTATTGCATCTACTGTATACAAAGAGAAATCGTTTTTTTTCTATTTTTACAAAATTGCGGTTTACTCCTTATTCCTGTCGATTCCGTATTTTATTTTAATTCTGAGTATAACACAAAATAAAAAGCAAATAGGTAAACAGTGGGACTTTGGAAATATTGCATTTCTAAAGTTTCCATAGAATTTCTGTAGAAATAGGGTTGTCAAATTTATCAAAAATGACACGCATTTTTGCGCCACTATTTTCATTCTCAGTAGAATGGTAGTTAGCCGCTCGCTGACCAACATAAGGGTTGGCGCCCTCATGGCCCCCTAGCATTAAGTCGCCCGGTCGAGGCCCGGAAGGACATCCCTCCGCAGCTTGGGTCAGTTCCTGCGGAGGCAATGCAGCGCCATGCGCTATGGATCTTTAACAGCTCCATGACGCCTCATCTCCGTTTCTCCAGACATCATGTAAAGATATTGGGTTTTAGGAATGCGCTTGACGAAGGCCCCTTACCCATATCACATGATATCCTTCCGATAAGTAAACAACGCATAAGTAAAAAGAATATTATGTAGAATACAATGTGTTAGATTTAGTTTTTTCTATTCTACTTTTCGTTTCTTACGTGAAAGGAGTCTATCTTAAATACTAAGTAGTACACCAAAGTAACAATTATATTTTATATTACATCAAGAAATATAAAAAATTGGCAGTGTAAGTTATACGAAAATTGTTATAGTAAAGTAGCTAGGTGGCGGCCCTAAACACAAAAATAAAAATCCAATAACTCGGAAGTCCCGCATCATGCACACCTGATTTTTTCATGAATTATAGTTGATTATAATACAAAACTATCTATGTTGAAAAAAATGCGGATGCAATGGGACTAACTAACAATAAATATTTTAAATTTTGATAAAAATAATTATTTTCCCTCCTAAAAACGATTATTTTTAATATTTTTTTTCTTTAAATCAGTAGATATAATTGTCCTTTTTAAGAACTCATTTTATAATAATTGAAAAAACATATATTTGTAATGAATAATGCATTTTTATGGTTTCTATGGAGTTATCTCGATTTTTGAAATAACATCAAAACTAAACAAAAAAAAACATGGTTTCTTCCCAGAAGTTTTAGTTCTTTGCTGGATCTACAGGATAAAACATAGGCGACCTCAGATGAGGCAAAATTACACAGTGTGCCGCGTAACTCCCGTTCTCGTGGGAACTTCATAATTAAATATAGCCTATGTCACTCAGGGCGAATGTAGCTTTCCAATGGTGAAAGAATTTTTGAAATCGGCACAGTAGTTTTTAAGTTAGGACAATAAATGTGTGTGCCTACTAAAATATAAATTAAAATAACTGGACCTAAACCCCGCGTAATTGCCTATTTGAGTATGTTTCGCCGGACCGCCTCATGTGGGCCGTGTTGAAACCGGTGGTAGAGTAACCCACTGAGTTTGTTTCGCCGGATCTTCTCAGTTGGGGCGCATTGGATCCGGTGGTAGCATTAAAGCGCGTCCGTCGTTATATGCTCATGGTCCACCCAAATAATGACAATTGTTTTGGCTTAACATATACAGAACAAGCATTTTGCCTCCTAGCGACAATATACATTAATTATAATAATTAATTTAATTATAAATAAGTAATTTGAATAGGTTTATAAATAAACAGCAAATATATGTAATTTAAGATAAATAATAATTATTTTTCAAATAATGTTTGACGATTTACAAATGCCTGTAATTGGTTTACGTAAATACAAATGATTTTTATTTATTTATTAAGTTTATTCATTACATCCGTATATCGTCCACTGCTGAAGATGGGTCTTCTCCAGAGGGTATTTGCCATAGTCACCACTCTTGGCAGGCGGTTTGGTGACCGCAGTATTACGTACACAAGGAAAACGCTGCTGCCCGTTCCTTGATATACGATTATTATAAATGATGTTATAATAATCGGGACCAACGGCTTAACGTGCTTACGTAGCGTGGACGGAGGGTAGTCCCTCAACCAACCAAACACAGAAAGAAATCTTAGAATTTACACAAAGATATCCTGTCCGGTGTGGGGATCGAACCCACATTATTATTATGCCAAAGAAAAATATGCCTAACTCATTATGCCAAATTAAATTATGACAAAAAAGGGATCCCCTAGAAAATATTTCTTATTTAAAGAAATTAACATGTAGTTAATTTATTTTTATAGCTTTTGACATCAAACTCACATAACTCTTTAGGAAATTTATGAAGGATCATTTATTTTAATATTTAGAAATTACCCTTATTACGTGGGAAAATAGGGGTTGCAAGTTTATGTAAAACTTCGACAGTTTTAGTGACAACGGTTCTAAAAGATCCAATACTTAACAAAATACATATTTTTTACCTTTCGCCAGTATTTGAGCTCGTTTGTGGTCAAGTGCGAGCAGTGGCACTACGTCATCCAAAGCCACAATAGCTGCAGCAGCCAATACTCCTGCTTGCCGCATACCTCCGCCTAATACTTTGCGCATGCGGCGAGCTCTGAAATGGTTCGTTTTAATTTCCATTAAAATCGCACAAAACAACAAATTCGGTAGATTTAGATTTTAAAAATATATCGCATAAGAACTTTAAGGAATAGTTGAGGGCATATTATTGGCACCAGCATTTATTAAGTCTCGAGCAAAAGCCTCCTGGCTAACTAAATAAAACCCGCTCTCACCAACTTATCTGCAAAGCGTGGTGACTATGGCATCCCTCAGGAGGAGGACCATGTTGAGCAGTGGACATTATACGGGCTGACGATGATGACCTATCACAGATTAAAACACTTACTGAGTGATGAAGTGGTAAGACCCTACAATGGCTGAGCCCACGGGCGCCGACAGTCCCTTGCTGAAGCACACGGAGACGCTGTCGCAGTCCCTCACCACCCGCTCGGGCTTCTCTTTCAGGTACTCGCAGGCGTTGAACAGCCTCGCACCATCCATGTGGAGAAGAAGACCATGCTTTTTGCACAGAGCCGATAGATCGTCCAGGAATTTTAAGGGTATCGCCTGAGGAATACAAGGACTTAAAAGGTTCATGCTTAGAAAGCTGAAGCCGGCTTTGAATAATCCATCCCATGTCTTCCTATGAGTGTCGTAACAGTCGGCTAAGGGACATTTAGCTGATTTATAGGCAGCTCAAGGAGACTTACCATTTTACTACGAACACTAACCCAAGCGTTGTAATTATGGCAATATCCCTCAATAGGCCTAGCTTAACGTTAACGTTACGTTCAACATTGGACGCAAACGGATTGTTAAAGTAAAGGTTTATATTAATGTGTCGAAATAAGTTGGAATATATTAGTACACGACACGACTACAGCTGAAGCCACGCAGGCATGCCATACTCAATTACAGTTTGGCATGACTCGTGGACTGTTTTAAAATAGAAGGATTTTAGTCGTTATAGTAATTATATCTATTTATTAATACGTGAAGCAATTTTACGAAAATTTCGCGGACGGAGGAATTTGAATGATGGACACAATAGCTACGAGGGTTTTGCTTCTTCACCAAGCATAAAGGGTTACAGCCTTATGAATTGGTTTAAAACTACAAAACTAAGCAATCTGCGCCAGAGGGCATCGTCTATTGTACTTTGCCGAGGGCGGTTGCTGGCAGTGGGATTTGATTGAGGAATTACATCTGACTTAAAAAATATATATTGGAGTTTTGTGCGACTGTCGCTCCACTTTACAGGTCCCGGCCAACTGTAAAGTAGAGCGAATGTCGACTTCAGGTCTTCAGGAGGGTAGATAGCAGGAGGGGGCCGCGCAGTGTTCGCGGGCGCATTATAACCTCCAGGGGTGCTTTTTTTTTTTCGCACGGACGTATGTAATTAGCCAGTAGTCTTTTGCTACTTCACCGGGCATAAAGGCGAGCAGAGCTCCAGCCTAGATAAATGGTTTAAACACTACAAACTAAGCAACCTGCGCAAGAGGGCGTCCCCTGTGGGACTTGGACCTCGGCTCAGGGCGGTCGCTGACGGGGAGATTGAGGGATTATGGCTTTTAGTTTATTTAGGGGAGTTTTGTGCAACTGTCGCTCTACTTTACAGTTCGCAGGCCTCTCGGACTTCGGGTCTACGAGGGCATCGGAAGGTTCTTAGCAAACTAAGGGTCGGGAGGGCGAGGTGGGACGCGTCGCGTTCGCGGGCGCACTCTTCTCCGGCGGGTCGGATAGAGTGTTCTCTGTGTAGTGGTGCTAGTTTCTTGTAGTCTCTGTACTGCTAGTTGGTAAGTTGTGATCTCGTCGTCCGGGTCGTCTAGGACGCCCCGAGGCCGACGGTGTTTACGACGCTTTGTAGGCAAAGGCCTGTAGTCGGATGCTGCAACAACCAACGGGTTTGGGTGTTGAGCCGCGGATTCAAAGAAGCGTTCTGACGCCTCTTTCATCCACTGCGTGATGGAAGGCAGTTGGAGATCAGAATGCAGGTTGCGATTACGAATGAACCACGGTGCCCCGGTGGCACGTCGAGTGAATCTACTTTGGACAGTTTGTAAGCTCGGCCGTATACACGTGGTATAAATCCTAACCTTGTTATCAAGTGATAGTTTACTGCGTGAATTTAAGAGACAGTGTAGTCGACTGAGCCGTGCACGAACGGTTTCTACATGCGCTCTAAAGTTTAGCTTTCGGTCAAAGATTACGCCTAAGTACTTGGCTTGCCGTTCCCAAGGGATTGGTTCGCCAAACATCTTGACCGGTGGCCTCCAGGGGTTCGGATTGAGAGTTTTCTGTGCTGTTAGTTTCGTGCAGTTTCTGTAGTTACTGCTAGTTGGTAAATTGTGATCTCATTGTCCGGGCCGTCTAGGAGGCCCCGTGGCCGACGGTGCTTACAACGTTTTGTGAGTTATCTAGCAACAACTAAAGAGTTTGGTTGTTGAGCTGCGGATCATAGAAGCTTTCCGGCGCTTTAATCCACTTTTTGATGGAATTCAATTGGTGATCGGAGGGTGTTAATGAGATAAAAAATAAAACAAAGAAGTGCTTTGATCAATCATGGTTAGTGTTAAACCACATCAACACTGTTACTTGGCTGGGACTACTGTGCGAGGTCAAGTAAGTTCTCCAAACGAACAAATCGAGTCGAACAACTATGCAGCTGATCATACTTGTACTATGCTTTACGTGTATCAAATGATGTACCTACGTTAAGAGATCCGACACTGACCTTACCCCCACAGGCGTTGTGAGTTGTCTCCACAGACACCATAGTGGTGAGCGGGTCGTGGTCACGCGGTTTATGTCTCCGTAGACCCTTCGAAATGCATAACACATTCTAAATAGAATAAAATCCTTAACTATGTCTGACTACATATCCTTTTTTTTTGCAGATCTGAGTTTTGCAGTCTAGTAGTATTCTTGTCAACCCCCGTGCTAAGCTAAAATACTTGTGTTACGAGTGGGTTCACGTCGGTAGTGCAATGGGTGGGGATCGAACCGGCGACCACAAGATCACAAGTCCGATGCCCTAGTCATTAGGCTACAGCCGCTTTGGCTACATATAAATTATAAGACGGTATATACATAATTTTATCTTTTCATTTTGACAATTACACAAGTAGGTATAGGTATGTACCTAAGTGTTGAATAAATATCATTTTATGTATACATAATATGTAACATAAGTTTGATTCATATGTAAAAAAACATTGGTTTTGTACTAACATATTTGTCACTATCATATACTTCGAATAAAGTTCAATTTAATTTAATAAGAAACCTCAAAAATGCCACCTTGATTTAATCGAAGAAGCATAGGCAGCTTAAAATTGTCTCAAACCTTTCCCCCGCAAGAATTATGCGTATTTTCCACCGCTACCATAGTGCTAAGAGGCTCGTGGATATCAGTTCCTCGGATCCTGTTCTCCAGCTCTTGGAGGTCGAAGGTCCCGTCAGGCTTGTTCGTCAGCGTCGACAGAATCACACCAGCTACCTGAGAAGCGCCGCCTGCGTATTAAATTTGTTTTAGTTTTCGATAAATTACCTACAATCTTTGCATTTATTTTAGGGTAAGTAAATATGTACCTACCAATAATACACCGCATCTTTTTTTAATATCGATTTATGTTGGTATTTGCTTTTCAATTGCATAATAAAGTAGGTACATCAAATGACATCGATCGATCATCATCATCATGCATCATCACATTGCTGAAGGATTGATATCTCAGAAGGGAGTGTCCCAGGGCCCAGAAAAAGTAAGCGAAATCGGGTTGGAAACTTTAAGTAAATAAATTATTCGGCATTTTAATTTTAAACTACCTTGTTCGTATTTATAGATGTGTGACAGATTGCCGACGAATGCTTCAGATCCTCGCTTGTTGCAGTGCACCATAACTGAAACGAGGGCATAATTGAAGTTTATAGGAATTAACATTGATGTTGTAAGTATCTAGTGGGCACTTGGTAGTAATTGGAATGTAGTGAAATTACTGTTGATTTTGGAGCTTGACTTTTATTTGGATTTATACTCGTATAGAATGAAATCAATGGCACTGTTGCATACCGTCTCGTATCGGCCCGAGCCGGACGGCGGAAGAGATTCACAATGTTTTAACAGAAATTACAGTTCATATTTCGGTGGAAATCGTAATTCATAACTAGGATGTAGTTACCTGCGTGGGTAAAAACCACATTCTACAAGTTAGGGTTGCCAACTCATCGATAACGATATTGTGTCACAGTTTAAAATATGAATATTATCAGAGACTATAATAGTCTCTGATATTATTAAAAATATATATATTATTGTAACCTCCGTAGCGTAGCGGTAATTGGTTCGCTTTAAATCTCGGAGGTCGTGGGTTCGAAACGACCCCACACCGGACAAGAAACCTTTGTGTAAATTCTAAGATTTCATTCCGGGTCTGGTTGGTTGAGGGACTACCCTCCATGCCTCGGGAAGCACGATAAGCCGTTGGTCCCGATTGTTATAACATCATCTATAACAAGCGAACCAGGGAACGGGCAGCAGCGTTTCCCCTGTGTATCACAACATAACACTGCAGTCACCAATCCGCGTGTCAAGCGTGGTGACTATGGCAACAACCCTCCCTCAGGAGGAGGCCCATGTTCAGCAGTGGACGTTATGCGGGCTGATGATGAATTATTATTGTTCTTTGTTAAATTATATTATAATTAATTATATACTAATCTTAAAATACAAATATTAGATTTTTTTTGTACTTTGTATTGATGCTATTTTAAAAAACCAAACAATTGATTGTATATTTTTTAATCATTCAATTTTGAACATCGCCGTCCCATAAATGACAATCATTTGACCGCGTCGACTTACAAGGCATATTATTATGTACCTGACTAGTTCCTGCAAACTACTCATGATGCCATACGTGTCAAGAATACGGAAACAGGTAATAATGTTCATAGCACTGTCGCAATCTTCCAATAATAAGACCCTTGTCAGTCAATGATGATTACCTACTTTTACAGGCTTGAATGAATGAAGAACGTACCCGAAGTTTGACAGACCCGCGAACTATAAAGTAGAGCGACAGTTGCACAAAACTCCCTTAAAAATCCAACAGCCATAATTCCTCAATCCCCTGCCAGCGACCGCCGTGTGCAAGAGCGGTGTGAAGAACTAAAAACTAAGCTCTCTTGCGCAGGTTGCTTAGTTTTTAGTTTATAAAAAAGAAGAGAAGAACAAAGTAAAACAAACTACAACTTTGTAGTAGTAAGTCAAGATGTAAAGCAACTATCTATACGCGGAGGCCACAGCACTTCTGATCAGTTGCACAAGAAATTTATACAAAAAGGAAATAGGCAATTCTTCACGTCCACTTAGAAGAAAGCTCCGGCGACAGTATGATTGATGATCAAATCTACGTGTATGCGATTAACGCAGTATCTACTTATTTTACTCTTAAATGCTTTATCGCTGCAGTAGAATAGGTTAGGTTGTGTTCTATTAAAAAAATATAGTCACAGCTTTAAGGCCGTGAATAGTACCAGACCGATTAGAAAATTAAAACTTTGTTTACACCTAAGTTTGTCCTTCGATCAAGATTAACTTAATTAAAAAACTATTTTTATCGCAATTTATACTTCGTGGGAGTCGCGATTATTGAGAGCCGCAAGTTACCATACTTTATTAAGGACGTCTGTTTACTGTTGTCAGGTGTCCAAAATAGTTCGGGAAGTCTTGATTTTCAAGTTTCCTGACAGACATACCATCCCATATCTTTCTATGCGTGACGTAAGGGGCAATTAAGGGTCATACACGTGATAAGTTGGGCAGCAGCATCTAGCTCGGATTCTCCCATCTTACTGCGATTACCAATCCGTGTTTTTATAGATAGATAGAATGATTCAAGAGGAAGGTTTATATATATGTATAATACATCAGAATTCGCTAGTTACTAGTTTGTAATGGCGCTGGGGTGCATTCGTCGGTCATTTTAGTATTAGAATCCGGTTCGACATGCGTGTAGGTATAACAAACAATCGAAGGTCAAACTGTTATCAAAATAATTCATAATGCTCTCAGTAAAATAAAAATAAAATAGGTATTGGAGATAAAAATAAAGCGAGCTCTCGCTACGAACCTTTTTGTTAGCCTTTTTCTATAAATAACCAAGTGGTTTTTGTCATTCGTTTATTTTTATTTTTAACTTAAGCTGTTAACATTGGATTTTAGATAAAGTTACATTTTTTAAATACTTACTTTCCAGGTTAATTTTCTTACGGTGTGGTTTAGACTTGGAATATTTACATACCTATGTGAAAACTTCGATTTTATAACGTAACCTAATCAGAGAATGATTTGAAATACCTAGATAGGTTTCCGGGAAATTTCGAATTAAGCTTTTCCGTTTATTGTTTATCGGTCACGTTGCAATAGGTATAATATAAAATATGAAGAGATCTTAGTTTCTTCATTTAAAAATAAAATACAAATGAACCTAAGAAATAATGTTTTTATTTCTTTTTTTTATTATAGTGACTAAAATCTGTATAAGGTCAAAGGTCCTATCTACCTACGGCTAAGGTCTCTAGTTTGCGCAAAAATAGCAAGTGGCAACCCTAGTATAGATAGAGCGTAATATACCTACATACCTACGTAAATTAGTTGCAAATAACACTCAAAATTAGGTATTTTAACTATTAAATTTTATAATTTGCATAAAAATAATAAAGTTGTTAGGAACCTACTTGCTATAAATAAGTACGTAATGCCAGGTTAAGGATTTAATAAGCCAAAGGACATCAACAACACCACTCACTTGCTATAAGATTAGCCATCGTGCCAGACGGAACGAACAAGGCCGCCTGCTTTCCCAGCATTGCAGCCAGTTTGGATTCCAGCGCATTTACCGTCGGATCTTCCCCATAAACATCGTCCCCTAGAGCAGAATTCACCATAGCATGTTTCATAGCCTGAGTAGGCTTCGTCACTGTGTCAGAGCGCAAATCTACGATGTACGCCATATTTTAATAATATTCCACAAAATAAATTACACTGAGATAACCGATCAGGCTAAACGCCGGCAACTGAATGTCGCAATATATATACATAGGTTATTAAAATACCTACTTATGAGATAAAGTTCGTGTCCCTATCTTTTATCGTGAAGGAGTAATCATCTATAGCTGTGCCTAGAATTGTTACATCTCATGAAATAGGTATCTAACATGTTTTACTTGGTTAAAATGGGTTTATAGCATAATTTAAAAAGTGTATCATTATTATTGTGTAACATGTCTGATTGTGAAGCAAAATCTTTTATTTATTAGAAATTCAACTTTCTAGGGGTATAAATAAGATCTCAAGTCGCTGTAAAACCCATTTAACTTTAGCTGTCAGTGCTGACAATTGACATTGACAAATCTTATAACAAAGTTGCCCACATACACTTTTTAATTATGTATTTTTTATTAGTTATTTTACATCTATCATTCAATATTTACTTTAGAATATATGTTGCGGTAAAAAAATAGTACAATACGATACGTGTGACCTATGTAGCCTATTATTGCACGGCGTGAAGTTAGCTACTTAGGTCACGAGTATCGTAGGTATACTTTTTTTTATAGCAGATGTGACATAAACCCGCCCCGGACTCGCGGGGGGTGGTGGATTACGATACGTGTGACCTAAGCAGCCTATTATTGTACGGCGTGAAGTAAGCGCCCGAGCGTAGCGAGGGTGCTAAACGGTGGTGGTGGGGGGAGCAGGCGGGGATGAATTTATTAATTTAAAAGTCACATTCTAATCATTGCAATTTTTAATGTCATCATTTTATTATTCATTTAACAACCGTCACCGATTTTGCCATCTCTTTTATCGCGTCCGGAACAATTTCATTGTTCTCATCTTCGCTAAACTTACTGCCCGAAGTCTCCATTTCAGACCAAAAGTTACGATTTCCGCGAAACGAACGAAATGTCAGCGTTTCTCTTTGATTCCGCTGTCACTTTTTCTCTGTCATTTGTTCGCTGTAAAGTTAGTCGATTAATTTACGCACCGTGCCGAAATTGGCAACTTAGGTCACGGAAAAGCAGCGTAAAATGCGGGTTTAGGTCACACTGTGCTATAAAATTTTTTTTTGAATTGATTTTTTTTTGTATGTTTTTTATGTCCTTAGTATATGTCGATACTAAATTTTATGGAACGGAAGCAGTGGCGGACTTACACATTTGCCGCAAGAAGGCTATTCAAATTTTGCCCTACGATTAAACAAAAAAAAATATGGAATTTGAAAATTTCACTATTGAGCGTTTTAGACGTTAAGATTTTTTTTTCTACATGAAAAAGATTTTTGGTCAAATATGCCTGCCCCTAAATTCTGCCGGCCTAGGCTCCAGCCTAATTAGCCTGCTGGTAAGTCCGCCACTGAACGGAAGCTCATATTAATAACTTGCTACGGCGTGCGGTTTCACCCGCGTAACTACCGTTCCTGTAAGAACTTCATAATTAAATAATAGATAATAGAACACCTTTCGGTGTTCTATTGAGACCGTTCGGTGTTCATATGTCTGTGAGAATAGAAAATAAAGAGATACGTAGAAGAACGCGGGTTACCGACATAGCCCAACGGATAAGTTGGGACTGAAAAGTTCTCGAATGGAGACCACGGCCGCGCGGATTGACAAGCGTAGCGTAGGACGTCCACCTACCGCTTACCCATATCCCGCGGCCTTAACTAGATCATCCGTATATCTAGTACTTCTAACCGCAACTGGAGATCTATGAGGGAGGCCTATGTCCAGCATTGGACGTCTCTACGGCTGAAATGATGATAATGATGATGAGAATACAAAACTATTAAATGGATTCACGCCACGACCAGAGTGCCAAGGCAATGTCGTTAAATACTTGGGCGTCGCATCCACTTTTATACTATATTATACACTGTGATGTTTTTTGTCGTTGCTAATATAATCTTTTTTTTAATCGAATCAATCCTCAATTTGTTTTAAAGAAAAACCTATGATTCCTTTTTAAATGTCCTTAGTAGTAATGAAATAGATAATGAAGACATTCTTATGACAATGAGTTAGAACTAAGCGGTTAGACTACACTATAAATGCATATTATCAATATCTTCATCAAATGAACTCCTATAATGTTTCTTTCTGAACTTTTCACTCTTATCTATTCTAAAGATATAACAAGAGATTTGTACTTGTGTTTGTTATATAACCTCAAAAAGTACATGATTGACGGCCGTGAATTGTTTAACTTGTAGAAAGGTTCACTACTTATAATTAAGTAACAAAGTTTTTATTAATGATGCGGTTTCGATGGAAATGGAAAATACGTGGATGAAAAACCGCAGTGAGCGTCCAATTTTTACTTCTTTATTTGCTTTGGAACTCCACTATCTTATAATAATGACATGTCACGCGTCCTTCTTTAGTGCTAGGAGGCTTTTTTGACAGGCATTTAGTAACTAGATATTTGAATTATGAGTAAAAGCAGAAAATTTGTTAACAGTAATACCCCGGACTTACGCGATAGGTGGGACTACGAGATAGCCGTGTAAGTCGAATACGCGTAAGTCGGGATTCAACTTTCCCTATTAATACATATAATGTTTGTATTATCGGGATCAGAGTCTTAAAAAAAACAAAAGATCAGAAGAAACATGTTTAATAATACGTTAAATTATAAATGATCTTTACATTATCACACCATAATTCTAACATGGTTTCTATTTAAGCGATAATACCGTGACGAATTTATAGAGAAAGATTTTCTCTTATTATTTCGTTCGATCAAATATCTTTGCTAATTCCCTTTTTTTTATTTTAGAATCAAAGTCCTCTTATGTTTATAATGATAATATTAAGTACACTCCAAAAGACAGGGTTTTTTGTTTCATGTTAGATTAGGTTAGCAGTGAGCAGTTTAATTTGCAGTAACCCCAACACGCCAATAAAAACCACGTATCTCCGAATTCGCGTAAAATGGGGTAGCGTAAGCGGGATATTACTGTATTTAAAAAAATTAAATCCATATAAAAATAAACATCCCGCCGATCAAACAGGATGGATCAGCTGATTGTTAGTAAAACTCATCTACTAAGTCTGTAGCAATTTGTACCTCAGAAAGATTGTTGACGTAAGTACTTACTTACAACATTAGTTATCGCTAAGGATAGATCCCATATAAATATAAATAAATACTAAATACTGCTTATGGCTAGCAACCCACACTGTGATGCCTAATGACGCGATTTAATTAAACCTACCATTTATAAAACATTTCTTTAAGACAACCAAAAATTCTGCATGTCACTTTTTTAATTATCCCTAAAATAAAAACTATATAGGTACTTGTTTTCATTTCAAGAAATTCCATAATTCTACATTTTAAGTTTTATGAACGCTTTTATAATTATCTTAGAACGCAGCCATAATTTGTTCTCAACTACACTATTTCTGACAGCTGACGTAATACTTAAACGTGATTGGTCTAACATTGGTATAGTTAACGTAATAGCAATTCTAGCCAATCACGTGTTAGAATATTTAACGGTCGCCTTTCTATTGCCGTAACATAAAGCGAACTTCAACGAAAAGAAAGAAGTGTCGGCAAGTAGTCGTTAGCTTATTTTAGTTGTTTTTTAATTGTTAAAGTGTAGTTTATCCAGGATTTTGCAGCGTGAACATGTTTTATGCATGCACATTAACTAAATAACATTTTATTCGAGTGTCTAGTTAAATAAAACAAAGAAAATCGTGTACTTAAATCGGCTAAAATCAACGTGAATCGGGCGTCGACCGGTCCATCCCTTCTACCCGTAACCGTCGCCTGTGGTGTGCTGTCAGTCGCTCGCTATCGTCATTTTGTAGGTATCAGCGCCGTGGTAGGTCACGGCAGACGCGAGAACAGAACAACGCCGTGTGTATCTTAAGCAAAGACGAGTGTGGTGTGTGCCGGTCGGAGTGACCGTTTAATGTGGTATCTAGTGTCGGTGTTGAGTTGTAGTACGTGCCGCGCGGCGTGAAGGGCGGCGCGATGGTGGACATGGACAGAAACGACCCGGAGCTCCGGTACTTGTCGGTGGACAGGAACAGCTTCAACGACCCGGCCACACAGGCGGAATGGACGCAAAAGAGACTGGTGTGGGTGCCCCACGAGACCCAGGGCTTCGTGGCGGCAGGCATCAAGGGAGAGAGAGGCGATGAGGTCGAGGTGGAGATTGCAGAGTCAGGGAAGAGAATGCTCGTCCAAATCGATGATATTCAGAAGATGAACCCTCCTAAGTTCGATAAGGTGGAGGATATGGCTGAACTAACTTGTCTGAATGAGGCATCTGTGCTGCACAACATCAAGGACAGATACTACTCTGGACTCATTTATGTGAGTATTACTTGTACTATTATATTGGAAACTACTTACTGCTTGATAGAACATTATTAGAACATATATTTTTATGGAATTATCATTCCATTTCTTTATATGGAGATATAAACTGGCAGTAATGTTAATATTTTATAACAAATGAATTACTTAAGTAATAATCATAAAAACTCGGATCTTAATTCTGTCATGATTTTATATTTTTCTTGTTAATAACACAAAAACAGTTATGTGTACCATATTTATATAAGAATTGAATCTTAATTTAAATGATAAATTACATCACAGTACTTTTACATCAAGTTTTATATATATTTACACTCAACATATCTTCAATTAACACATCAAAGAGTATAGTGGTTCACTGCACTACTAGTTCAGTGGTTATGGTAGTTGGTCCTAAAACTTGGTGTTCTTGGTTTGATTCTGCCCAAGACAGCCAATGGTTCTAATAGTTACTATTTGTGCAAACCATGGATCTTAGTTTGGTCGTGTTTTATATCTGTGAATTAAGGATACCTACATAGTCATTGAATATCATTTTTACAGGATCCTGTTCAACAGATCTATCAATACTATTCATACAGCAATTACAAAACCAATTTTAAATAAATCCAGTAAAAAATAATGATCCAATATTTTTTACTGGACACACTCACTACTTAAACTCACTCTTATCACACCTGTAAACAGATTGTTGCGTATATGCCCTAAATATTTGTAAAGTTTTGTTAAAATGTACAGGAGCACAATGATTTATTTTCTTACAGGTGTGTTAATAAAATCATAGGTGACTTATTAACAAATGTTCCACTTTTTTTTTTGGAAACTACATTATGTAGTTATCAAGGAGACTTTTGCTACTTCTCCAGGCATAAAGGCAGCCTAAATAAATGGTTTAAAAACTACAAACTAAGCAACCTGTGTGTTCCACAAACATTTTATTTTATGTCTTTGTTAAAGGAATTTAGTTTTGTTATTATCCATACACTAATGACTTTTCCTAAAACCCATATCTGCTGGATTCCATCGATATCAAGTTATTACCTAACTGTGCACTTGACTATCTACTAAAACTATTAATGTACCTTAACTACGTACCTAAGCTTAATTATATTGCCTAATGTGTAATGAGATTGTATCAACATTATATTAAAATATTTCAATAATACTTTGTTTGCTTACTGATATGAATCATCCTTGAATATAAATGAATTTATAGTTACAATTCACTAGCTAAACGCGCGCGCTTTTACTCGCGTAACTCCCGTTCCCGTGTCACTCAGGGTGAATGTAGCTTTCCAATGGTGAAAGAATTTTTGAAATTGGATCATTAGTTATAAAGTTTATTCAATAGAATACTGTCCATGATGATTTACCATATTGTCCATAATAGTATATCATGTCCTGTGTTCGCGACAGTTACTAATCCTACTAATATTATAAACACAAAAGAATTTGTAAGAATGTCAGTATGTATGTATGTTTGTTATTCTTTCACCCACAAACTACTTATTAAATTTTGATGAAAGTTTGCATGCAGATTGTTCATAACCTGGATTAACACATAGGCTATAAAACAACATGCTTCAACCCACTGGAGCAGAGTAATGTGGGTAATACTGCAGGCTGTAAGATATTATTTCATCCACCAATAAATATTTTCAATATTTGTGTAGTAACAGGCAAAGTATTAAAATGATACATTCAATCTTCAACCTTAACAAGGCCAGGAATCCACTTATGTGGTATCACACCAGTAAAATATTAAGAGAATGGTCTAATGGTATAACATCATCCATAACAATTGTAAATAATCATACAAATCAGAACTAGTGACCAAGTTGCCAGTGACGTGATTATGGAAATTATTTGGCATGTTTCAATTCAATCTGTTACAAACAAGTATATTAATATTGATTTTATAACCAATGCAGTTAACTTATAACAGGATAACTAATTTAATTCTAAATATATATTGAAGCCTCATGGAATAAAATGTTAGTTTACCTCATTTCAGCAAAATTATGTCATTCTTCAGTACTTACCTTTGTATTTGTTATAAATAAATATACATAATTTGCTGGAATAGATAAATTGTTGTTTATCAGTTTATACAATATATCACACATGTATTTTGTTTGAATTTTAATAATGTTCTTTGATATCAATAGTATTAGTCATGGTATTATTTTGAATGGGTTTCTTTAATAATGTAGGTACATAGGTATTTATACAGACCTTGTGATAGGATGTTTATTGCAAAGACTCGAAACCATTTTATTTGTGATGATAATTCTTCATTATACTTAGTTCAAATTTGTGGCATTAGTTCATATGTCTTAAGATGATTGTAAATGATAAATGATTCTAGTCCAGTCTGAACTGTTAAGTAATTTATACTAAGCAATAACAGTTTTTTTCTTCTGTCTATTACAAAAGAAACAAAGTCTCAACCCTAGGTCACAAATCCCAGTTGTGCACAAGACTTTACAGAGATGTAACTGGCAGACATGACATGTCTGTGTGTTTTACAAAACAGGAAAATTTCATGGACACAAAGCATATGCAGATTCAGTACAACTATCCATGTTTCACACTAATAATAATCCGATACCCTCGTAGACCCGAAGTCCGAGATGCCCGCGAACTGTAAAGTAGAGCGACAGTTGCACAATACTCCCCTAAAATACAAAAAGTCATAATTCCTCAATCTCATTGCCAATGACCGCCCTGAGCCGAGGTCCAAGCCCCACAGGGGGTGCCCTCTTGCGCAGGTTGCTTAGTTTGTAGTTGGCTGGAGCTCTTCTCGCCTTTATGCCTGGTGAAGTAGCAAAAGCCTCGAGGCTACCTACTATCATTAATAAGTCATGGTGAAGTCTAAAAAATATAGCTGGACAATCCGCAGTTAGTAACATATGGTCACAATTATATGACACATCAAACCATATGGCAGTTGTACATCCACTATTCATGAAAGCTTATGATACATGATGGTTTACCTAATAAGCACTGTGAACTGGCTGGCATTGCCTTTACAGTACTACCAAATGATTCCTCTTATAAGGAACTGTGGCTATTGGGTACTAACATTGCTATAATGATTTAAGCAATTAACTAGGTTAGGTCAACTTTAGAGATTAACAATTTTAATTAATTTACTTTTAATTGGTGAATACCATACTATTTGATGTCCATTAAAAAGAGGGGTTTAGTACAAAGAAAATAATATAAGATTTCAACACTTAATGTAGGTTTCAAAATTGAGATTAATAAAATTTGACCACCAGCAGGATTTGAACCTGTGTCTTAGGTAAAGCCCATAATGCCTTATCCAATTAGGCTGCGGTGGAATCACAGCCGTTCATCAAAATTTATTAATCTCTTTGAAACCCATCTCTTACGGGGCATTAGGGGCTTTACCTAAGATGCAGGTTTGAATCCAGCCGGTAGTCGAATTTTATTAATCTCAATTTAGAAATATAGCACCTATAAGGTAAACTTTTCCATAAAGTGTTCAAAGCTAATCTAGATGCCTATAATACTGTACTGTCTGTCTGTCCCTATGTATGCTTAGATCTTTATAACTACGCAACGGATTTTGATGCCGTTTTTTTTATTGGATAGAGTGATCAAGAGGAATGTTTATATGTATAATACATCAGCATTGTACCCGTGCGAAGCCAGGGCAGGTCGCTAGTATATTATAAAGCCAATGATTTATTGTGCTTCTTTGTTTGTAATTGATATACCTATTATATTCTTTTACCATTACCTCACTAAAATATGTAGAAGTAATAAAGGCCATCATAAACATATTTTAGTTGGAAATTGCTTTAGAAATATATTTTAACCCTTTAATATAGATCCCATCATATTTTGAACTCTCTTGTAGGTAGGTACATCAATATTTAAGCCATCACATAGCACTATCTGATAACGGATTGCTCATGCACTTTTAAACAGGGGCTTGATAGTTGAGTACTTGGTATATATATATTATACAAATTAAATATATATCCACTACAGTATCTATATTGACAATGTCCTCAGAAAGTAAAGGTTGAGATTATAAAGTATTTCAAACTAGGTAAATGTATTTGGGTGTGGCAACATCAAATGTAATTAAACAAAAGATTTATCAAAATCTATTCATTTAATACCTGATCATTATTTCAGTCTATAGACATCCACCGCTAAACGGTAGTTGCACAAAACTTTCCTAAAAACTAAGTCTTCATTCTTAATTAACCCCGCTGGCGACTGCCCTTTTTTTTTTTTTTTGTTGTCCGGGGGGAAATTCGTTGACGCATTCCCACCACCGCTGCAGCGTATTCGCACGCTGGCAGTGGGATATGTGGGACTCGCCCTCTCCATAGCGTGGTATGCTAAAGTCATACCACGAGGAGAGGACCCTACACCACTAAAACCTCCCGGACACTCCTTCGATCCGCCGCTGGCGGGGGTCGGGTACGCATGAGCAATCCGGCCTGACGGCGCTGTCGACTGCCCCGATCAGATATCCAAGTCCCGCAGGTTGCTTAGTTTGTAGTTTATAAACCATAAAGCTAGAGCCCTGCTCGCTTTTAGGCCCGGTAAAGTAGCAAAAGCCATATGACAAAGTACATTAATGTTGTAAAAAAATAAAAAAACCCATTGCCGAACATTGGTCTCCCTCATCATGATTTTTAATACTCCTTCGTAATATCTCACGTTCGTACTCATTTGTATTGAAAAATGGTTCCAAATAAAATGTTCAAGGAACCAAGATCTTGTATCTAATCGAACCGGCTCAACTGGAAGTGTCATCAATTAAGTCATGTTCGCGATATTAATGGGCCGTGAAATCCTTCCATTAACATAACAATATGTGCCACCATTCACTGTCGGACGCTGGCCATCGTCATTGTTCGGCGTTCGTTCTCTATGCTTTTATGAGGTCGTGCTATAAAACATGTTTTACAAAACGTAGGTATATGTGTCGTATTCCTAGTTGGTCTTAAATTGGATAGGTAGGTATATCGGTCGGTTGGTAAATCTCCTTGGAATTTGTCCGATGTGGCCGTTTGATTGGAAGGACTTTAATCTGACTTTTATAATAAGTAGTGTGTACGTAAACCGCAATCGTAATCGTAAGTCTGAAACCGCAGAAAAATAACACATAGCTTGATACGCAAGCGCTGGCATTAGGGACGTTTTTATGTGTTCATAAATCCTACTAATATTATAAGCGCGAAAGTTTGTAAGGATGGATGGATGGATGTTTGTTACTCTTTCACGTAAAAACTACTGAACGGAATTGGCTGAAATTTTGCACCAGGATAGGTTATACGCTGGATCAACATATTGGCTACAAAACGTCACGCTACGACCCACTGGAGCAAAGTAACGTGGGTAATACCGCGGGGTGCAACTAGTAATCTTTTAATTTATTTAATAGATACGAATTCAGTAAAATTGTCCGTTAAATACTTACGTAAAGTGTGAATGTTTCGCCTAAATCTCAAGCAGCTACATAACAAGTAATTCCTTACATTTTGTCACAATTTACGTAGAACGATATAATTACTTACGAGTACATTAAAACGTTAAATTTATGTTAGTACTGAGGATCTTAAACGCATTTTAAATATTTGTGTAGGCAGACTTAACCGATTGTTTTTGTAATGTCTCGTAAAGTTTTGAGTATTATTGCTTGTACGACGATAAATTATATAGTACCTACTTATAATGTCGATAGCATTATTCGTATAATAAGTACGTATTTGTAGTCAATTAAAGTCCTCCCGATCTTTACTTTATAGTGAATCTAAGAGGCCCGCAAACTGTTAAGTAAAGTGACAGAGCACGCCTTTATACCCCGTGAAGTAGCAAGACTCGTGGCAAACAAACATACACATATAAACAACATAATATGACTGGTCGAAAAAAAATACTAAGTAAATCGAATGATTACCTATCAAGCGATCCAGTAATTTTAAGTAAACGTAATTTTTGAATAATAGGAAATCAACGAACGTCAGAATGTAGAAAATTGTTGCCGTCGATGTTTGACCTTCTAAATAACGGAACATTCTTGCGGTCGATTTATATTTCTTATATACATATATCAAACAAAGAATTCAAATCGTGGTCACAGGATATCATGAGGATTATTTAATGACTTAAAATAATCTCTGTCCTTAATACCTATGTTCTTACGAACTACCCGCCCTCGTAGACCCAACGTCCGAGAGCGACCTGTAGAGCGGCAGCACAAAACTCCCCTAAAAAACTAAAAGTCATGATCCCTCAATCCCCTCACCAAGTCCCACAGAGGACGCCCTCTAGCGCAGGTTGCTTAGTTTATAGTTTTTAAACCATTTAGCAAGGCTAGCGCACTACACGCGTTGTGTACAACGCGAGGACAGACATACTTAGATTTATAATATGCGCTATGTAGTCATATGGTCCATTGCGGTCGTCTAGCTTCTAGAACTTTGCAGCTATCAACACTTATCTACCGCACTTTTATTTATATAAAGAATCTATTTACCTGATATTCAAAACCAAAGGCTACTAAGCCTGTTACACCAAATGTTATATATTAGAACCTGTAACCTTAATTTTACATTGTACCAGATCCCTAAAGACAGTTGATATCGGCACACACATAGTACCTACAAAAGCAAGCAAATATTACACGTAAGAAACCTTCCGATGCACTCGTAGACTCGATTTCCGAGAGGCCCGCGAACTGTAAAGTAGAGCGACAGTTGCACAAAACTCCTAAAAAACTAAAAGCCTTAATCCCTCAATCTCCCCGTAAGCGACCGCCCTGAGTAGAGGTCCAAGTCCCACATGGAACGCCCTCTTGCGCTAATTACTTAGTTTGTAGTGTTTAAACCATTTATTTAGGCCGGAGCTTGGCTCGCCTTTATGCCCGGTGAAGTAGCAAAAGTGCTGAAGCAAACTACATAAGTTCGTCTAAAAAAAAATGTAAACTTAAGAATTCGTATGTCAAAGCAACTTAGGACAACTGCCTGGTACTCACTTCTCTATTTTTCTTTTTTTACTTCACTGTTTTATTTTTGCTTTTATTGTTCATTTTTAATGCTCTTTCCTGTCTAGGTTGTTTAGTTATTTTATGGACAGTAATGATCGCGTTTCTGCCTTCTTATGGGTTAAGGAGGCTGGTCACGAATTCTGTCTTATTACCGTACTCGGTCTATGGGTTTAGTCCGAGTATTTTGGTTGAACCATTTTACGCTAATTCGCAAACCCGTAATGATCGACATAATTTAAAGTTGATTCATACTTACTTGATTAATTCATTTATCACAGGTTGACATATTAACAAAATCTATGGCATCTTTCGAGCTTTACTCGAGAAGAGAAGGTCAGGTTTATTTGCAATTTGCCCTTGCTATTTTCTTCTTGATCGTTTCTTTAAGTTAAAAACAAGTTCTATGTATAAGATACATCAGTGGCTATTGATTATAATGTGCATTAGTACAATTCTCAGAATGATCAGTGTTCATTTGTTTTATTGAGCAAGCTTTATTATAACTAACCATTCATGTCGCATTCCTTATTTCTATAAACTCAACCAGACCAATTGTTTGTTTAATAATGGCGCATGTATGAATACTTCATTACACATCGAATAGATAACGAGTTTCGTGTTAGTACCCGCACGTTAGTAAAGAGTACATGCGAAAATATTTTATTGCTTGAAGACTGTTGACCTCTGCGAATAGGATAAGAGGATTTATAAATTCAATTATATGACGACTATATCTTCTGCATATGTCTTGTAAGTCGCATTTTTCTATGTAAAAAATATTAATTTTAATGTAGGTATATGCCGATCGCTGGACATAACTGTCTCTTTGTTTGTTTCTTACTTATCAATTTGAGTGATGAGTCACGTCACCATAATGATAGGAAACATTTCTCGATAGCGACAAAACGTTCCATCTTCAGGAAGACAGTACTAATTTCATTTTCTTCATTAGAAGGAACATCGCGTACCAGGGCAGCATACTATGGTAGAGGTAACGCGAGTCACCGAAATACAACTCGACCGATTTGAGTGGGCGTCTGATACTGAGAAAGGGTTAACTTCAAAGCGTCGTTCGAAAGTTGTTCGTGTTAATTCAAACGTTTGGCTAAAGCGTTGTGCTCGAGATGAATGTCAAGGTGAGGCGCGCCGCCGGCCGAAACGGCCGCGGGTGTCGTTGACCTGCAGGGGCGCGGGGGATTGAGGGGGGACAGCCCACGCGAATATGTACGCTACGTTTCAACCTCCACCGCCGCTCTAATGTCCTGGTACTTGTGGCAAACTTCACTGTTAGTCCTTTTCACTCTCGTATGATTTTTTCTTTTCTTTGTGATTGATTCACAGTGTCGCACTGTGTTTAACTTTCAAGTTGTTGTTAATAATAAACATACTCCTAGGAATTGTGGTTTGCATACCTTGAGCTGGTAAATCTTATAGGGACAGGTCTGACGGCCTGAAGTCACTGAAAATAGTAAAATTAAACAAAGCTTCCACGATAAATTTGTAATCAAAAGGAAGAAAACGTCAATGGGCGCGTGTTTACGAACTGTTGCCAAGTCTTAAAGGTTGGAATTACGCTCATATCCGCTCGGAGCGGTAATGGTAACCATCGTAAGGCACGTTTACTGACGATAACTCATCTATAACACGTAAGCATGATATTTCGTAAACACGTTTGATTAGTGCGACGGCACATATGACTATAAACTTAGGACGTTTTAAATCTGCAGTAGTAGACAGAACCTTATGATATAAGATAAATTGTATGCATCGAGCGCCTTCGCAGCTTAATTCACACAAAAACATTGATTGCTTAGTAATTTAGCCGGCACTAACCGAAGCAATCTCATTAGTGGACAAGTTTTGATGGTGCGTAGGATACCAATGTGTGTAATTTGATTAATTTAATGGCTACCAAGTTAAAAACAACTTTGGTACCTACGCAAAGATAATTATTGTAATTTGAATGCTCAAGTCATGTGTGGTTGGCACAAACCGCACGTTACTATATTTAGATCTAACAAATGTATAGAAATTTAAATAACTAACACATGTTATAACGTTCAATCTAATAGGTATTCTACCCATATAAAAATTTACGGCAAATGATAAATAGTAAAACCTATTTACTTGGTATTTAATGAAAAATGAAAATGTATTTTATTGTTAAATTTGGCATGTGGCAAAATTGGTATGGACACGTTGGAGCTTAAGTTTAAGTTACGGGTTAATTTAACACAACAATTAAATTAAAAACTACTTAGGTACTTGTCGTACTTTAATTCAAATGCATGTTTACAGCATTTTCATATACCTACCTACATAATTTATCATGGATAATATTTTTGTAGATAACATAAATTACCTCGATTGTGCATTGATATAAAACGACCTTGGTGAACTACTTAATTTTATTAATTAGCTGACTAATAGCATATCACATTTCATTGGTAAATAAATATACTCATTGCTTATTAAATTAATTAATGTATTTAACCAAAATGGAGAGAAATTTCTTGATATTAGATTGCTTATAATTAGTTTTGAAAAAGAAAGGCTATATTAATTAAAAAATCTACGACTTAAAGAGCTACGCTATTATAATTTACCAGTTTTTGAAACATAATATTGTATATAACTGGACATTTGTTCATATCAGAGCAATCAACACCATCTGCCTTATCTCGCGTCTTATCAACGCGATAACCGAGGAATCTCTAGTATATTGGAATTTTGTAATCAATAGCTTATAACTGAAAGATTTTTGCACTATGTGCTGTAAAATTAAATTATATAATTTATGAATCTGTTTCGCTATGAACTTCTTTATTGGGTTATTTCTATGTTTGGCTGAAAGGGATGTAATTTTGTGGTAGCCCCGCGAAGTGAACCTATCTTGTTCAATTGAGTGAGTGGCGCCTCACGTCTCGATTCTTCTTCTTTTCGTGGCGACCTGGCGTTCAAATTTGGGAAGACCAGTACTCGGCCACTGAAACAGCATTGACACGTCTCGATTGATTTATGTATTTCATATTGATAATAAAAAGTATTAACAGAAGTTTATTTACAACTGTCAAAAGTATTCCATATAATTTGGTAGCGCTTACCCAAGTCAATTGTATTCCAAACATTACTTGTGTTACATTGCTGGATCTTAACCTAAGGACTAAAGCAGGAAAATAATATGCATTGAAGTGGACCAGCAATCCAACCTATATATGAAATCACCGGGAAGTCTCACTAACAATATTAAAACAATGACATCAATTACCTTGTCTAATAGAATTCAGTTCAAAACAAAACCTGTCACCTTACAAAGTGAGACATCAACGAAGCCACCCTTAGCCCCTATCCTTTTACACGTTCGCACTCCAAACACAGACCATAGCGTCAGTCAGCACTTAGTCATCCATTAATTTGCCTACCCCTACTTTGAAACCAATCGGTAGTGAAGTCTGAACAAGGCGCACCCTCGTAGACAACCCCTGAGGGTGTTGGAGGGCGCAGACGGGGTTATGAAACTTTCAGACGTTATTGTTGACTCGGGACGTCCGACATATGGTTTGTAATTTGTAAAGGCTTCCGAAAAAATGTTGCCGGATTTACTTTCAATTTGTTTTTTTTAAAGGGTTTCGTGGTAGGGTACGTGACAAAGATTTTTATGGATATCTTGAACTGTAAACTTTCCAAATGTGTTTGTATCTGGAAAAAATCTCCAATTCTATAATGTTTACGTCATCTCGATCGTAAATAATGTAGCCTTTATTATTACGAGTGTTTATGGAGATGTTATTTTGCATTTAAATTTCCTCGTGAATATCTTGCGAGCCTCTGACCTTAAAACGACCATTAAGATTCAAACCGCAAATCTTAAGTTTCTATCTCCATAAGATAAGTCCAAGATTATGTTTCGTCTATAAAAATCACCCGATCCGTAGTGCGGTCGTCAAAACGTCTGACGTCTGGTGGAAGTAAGAATATTGGTTTTGGCAAGCGGACTGGTAATGTGTTGAAACTCTATATTGATAGAATACGACTTGACTTTACGATATTGGGAGATATTTTTATTGCGACTGATGGTCGACAGGGTCTCGGTAACTTTACTGGTGATAACATATTCGCAGAGATATCCAAGTATTTCTATTTATTTTAATGTATTATACATGTTGGCTGTGGCTAATGGGAATTGTACCTGCTCAATTGCCATTTTTAAATTTAATTGCGATGTGGTCCAACCAACACTTCTGAGACCTGATGATCTGGTTTCGATTCCCATCCGGGACAATTATTTGTGTAAGCCACGAATAATTGTTCTCAGTCTGGATGTACTTTCTGTCCATGAATTATGTGTTTGTAAAGTCTGCTGCTGTCTCAAGTCCTAGTTACCTGAATGTATCTTCCAGCTCCGTGGCCAATTTTAGATTTCATGGCGCTGTGGTCCAACCAAAGCATATTTATCACTTTGGAAAAAACATTTATTTAACTAGCCCGTATTAACGTTGCGAAAATATTGCTTAGGTCGTCCGAATTTTCATACTACAAATACAGGCTCTGCATCTACGTATAGTCCACTTCTGCACTGCGGATACTGCAGTATGCAGACCTGTGCACTTTTGTAACGAAACGGTCAATTTTGGAGCGAAAAAACTTCGTTTAGCAGTTTAACAAGTGTAGGCTCAGAATGGCTTCTAACCTTTTTTAACTAATGGTAGTCAATGAAATATAGATATTACATCAAACTATAAGATGGTGATTTGTCGTCATTCACATCTAGAGTCTATTAGTGCTAGGCAATTTTAAACTTTATGGCAGTATATAAATCGGTCAAAAGACGCAGTGCTGCGGTAAAAGTTCTTTGTAATAATCTGTCTGGAAGACTGTTAAAAATTATATTAAATATCTAGTCTCTGTCTACTAGTCGCTATTTGGCTTTTACAGTGTTAAAGATTATCAGCTCCTTCAAAGAACTGTCAAATTTAAAATCGGTTTTACAGTTCTAGAGAATGGTGGTTTTTTACTTATGATATCGAAAGGTTTACCAACCAGTTTTTCTGGATGTTACCACTAGAGTTTTTATAGTAATTTTTATTACTTAGTAAATGTAAGGTGTTCTATGACTGCTGTGTATGAAATATCTGACATACATTATAAGCTATTTGAGTATATTATGCGGTACTATAAGTTGTAGTTTAAAAATTAGATATAAATATCCAGTTAATTCGTCTGTCATTATGATTTTTCGTGCTTCGTAATATTTATGCTTTTTTATTGTTCATATTGATTTAGAGTAAGTTTCTATCAAATATCACAAACTTTCGCGTTTATAAATATTCGTAAGGATTGAGTACATAAATGTTTTGTAATTTCTAGTATAATAATAATAAAGTTGTGTTGTTAGTAAATTGGAATTTAATGAAACACCCAAAGTTTTCTAGGCATAACGTATACAATTTTATAGGTTTAGTAATATAATATCAATGTATTGAACCAAATGTTTGCATCGCCAGAGATTGCGTTCAGTAATGCCGTGAGTCCAAAGGTCCAAATGTTTTGCATAGTGATGCAGGCATCGCGCATTGTAGAAGTACATTGAATACTATTTCATCCGCTATGCTGACTTAACAAATTGCTGACATCGCGAAATTGACAACAAGTCTATATTAATCATTAGCAATTTTGTAGCAAGACTAGTTTTGGACGCCCCTCCGGCTTTTGAGAATAAAAGAATTGAAGAACAGTATATTATGTATGTCCAGTGCAGATGGCTATTCGAAGAGATTGGCTGCCGTGCCTAAAAAAAAGTCCATATTATATTTTATCCAAATCCATTCATCCGGCGATCTTCGCGATTGTAAAAATATTACTAAGACTATAACAATACTTAATTAAAAAATCATAAATATTAAATGTGGTAGTTTTCGTATAATATAATGCTTTGCATATGAGTCTCCCCTTTAGGTACGTAGGGCACGTTGGTTTTGATTTCCCTGCGGTCATCATAACACTTAATTAAGTGTGAGGCTTTGTTTCTAATTTTAATAGCCTAGCTAGTTATAAATATGTGAATATACATCCCAAATGAAACATCAAGTTTGTCATTTGTACTAAACTATACTAATAATATAAAGACGTTAAGTTTGTAAGGTTGTTGGGGTAAGCTCTGAATCTACTGGACTGATTCAAACAAAATATTAAACCAATAGACTGCAACAATATTTGTGAGTGTCATAAACATATTATTATTATTTTAAAAAGTTGAAGAAGTTCTTACTCTACTGGAACGCAATCTACGCGCGGGACAGCTAATATTATAATAAGGAAATAATTATTAATAATAAAATCGTAGTAGTAGATAGAGAGAGAGAGCGAGAGAAAGGGAGAGATACAGCGAGCGAGAGAGAGAGAGAGAGATAGAGCGAGAGAGAGAGAGAAAGTAGAGGCTGGGTGCGGAAGGAAGGTTTTTGCCCGACTGTCAACTAAGTTAGGCTGATTGATTTGAATTAACTCCAAACCAAACACTTGTTCCATATTCAAAATATAATTCACCTTAATAAAACAATTTGACGCAAAAGTAAAGTAACATAAACAGTAGGTATTTTGTAATGTTGTTCCCACTGGGACGGGAGCATTCACAGGTAACATTATCTACGAGATTATTTATCTTAAGAAACAACAAATACCTTTTCAGCTAATGTAAATCAATAAGGCATCTTTTCATATCATATGTGACCTTCCACGAGTCGTGAGCCACGATCGACAGTCCACACGTGCGTGTAGAATTGATATTGAATGAGCGAGTATGAATTAAACCCTTGTTCTAGTGGTGAGGGGTGTTAGTTAACGTCTTATCGGGCCAGACTGAGACATCTATAGTTGGAACATGGTCAAGTTAATATACCAATATACCTTTTTTTTTTCTTTTTTTCTATTCTAGTACGAAAAGAAGTCACAGGCAGCAGGCCGTGTAAGATAAAGATTTTATAAGCTACTAACTTCACGCGCGGTTTTACCCGCATAACTCCCGTTCCTGTAGAAACTTCATAATAAAATATAGCCCATAGTATTCTTCGATAAATGGGCTATCGGACACTGAAATAATTTTTCAAATCCGACCAGGTAGTTCCTGAGTTTAGCGCATTCAAGTAACAAACAAACTCTTCAGCTTTCATATTAGTATTGATTTAATATTGAAAGTCCCGTCTATACACATCGATACTATCGTTTAGGAGATAAAGCGGAATATACGGACAAATAAATAGCTAGTAAAAAAAAAATGTAGCCAATTAGCAGTTAAAATCGTTGCAGCTCAAATTCAATACGAGAATATTCTATTTTCCACCTCCTTTGTGGAACTCTATAGACTTTTGAGAACTGTATAAAAATTCGTTCTGAACTTGTCGAAATCATTGCGATAATACGTATAATATACGGACAGATGCTTTTCAGGGGGTTGTACAGTAAATAGGGATAGCAAAAAAAAAATTGAGCCGTTATAATAACATTAATTAACAAAATATCACGTTAATCAGATTTTAGTAAACCTACTTAAATCTCATTAGAAACTTCTAATCGTAAACGTTTATGAGACAAAGAACAATAAGATGCCAATAATTGTAACTTGATGGACACCATGTTATTTAATTTAGAAAATATTTCCTTTGTTCCTTTGTTATCGAGTTATGAATCATTTACCTTATATCTTATGCACATAATATATTTAATAACTAGCCAAGTCTTTTCAGTAAAATTTGTGTTAAAATCTGCAGAATATTTGGTTTTTTTTGTTACAAGTATCGCATTTGCTTTCATACTACTAGTTATAGTTGTTCTGAGTCGGTGTGTACCTCTTCTTAGCGTAGCCGAATTTGGCTCGCTTTAAATCACGGAGGTCGTGGGTTCGATTCCCTAGCCGGACAAGAAATCTTAGTGTATTCTAAGATGTCTTTCCGGGTCTGGTTGCCTGAGGGACTACCCTCCGTGCCTCGGAAAGCACGTTAAGCCGTTGGTCCCGATTGTTATAAACTCATCTATAACAATTGTATACTGGGAAACGGCAGCAGCAGCGTTTCCTTGTATGTTACAATATAATACTGCGGTCACCAACCCTCCTGCCAAGCGTGGTGACTGGCAATAGCCCTCACTCAAGCAGAGGCTCTTGTTCATCAGTGAACGTTGTACGGGCTGATGATGATGAGACTGACGCAAACTATAAGTTATTATTACTAACATAGGTTTCACAAAAGCTTAGTTTACTTTTAGCTTATGATTTCTTCGCTATTTTGTATCAATAGTGCCAATACAAGGATTCCCAAACTATATTAGTCCGCGGCGAAAATACAGGTTTAAAATTTGTAAGTTTACAAATTTGAAACCTGTATTTTCGCCGCGGACTAATATAGTTTGGGAATCCTAATTGAGTTTTTAAGCTAATTAAAAATAGATACAATAGGCATGAATACTGAAAAAAAACAAATTAGTCCGTCAGTTAGATAAAAAAAAATATTGAATACGTATTTTTTTTTCGTTCCTCAAACAAAAAATTACGAAGATACACCGCGTTGAAATTTTATGTGACATCACTTCTAGGTACAATTTTACCAAATAGTGACGTCACAAGCCCCCTCTCCTGAACTTTATAGTTTGTTGTTGCTCTGTATCTTTGTCAATTTTTATTAATTTACGACATAAAAAAACGTGTCCAATAGTTTGTTAGTAATTTAACTGACGGACTAAATATAATTTTTTAGTCTTCATGCTTATTGAAGGCATGATACCTAATATGAAGAAGATAGATTTTATTATTCGTTTGCATTGAATAGGCTTCGAAACTACTGGACCCATTTCAAAAAGTGTTTGACTATTAGAAAGCTACTTTATCCATGAGTAACATTAGCATAGCAAATTAAGAAGAAGAGAAGCTAGTGCACAATATACACCCTTAATACAAACATATTTGAATGCCTCATGGCGCCCAAATTTTCTGCAGTGCAACAGGGCTTCACGGCTCATACTTTCGGAACCCCTGCAGTAAATATGTTGCTTAGTGTCTAGACGGTGCGTCGTAAAACCTAGACTTTACTGTCGTACCGCTCTAAGCCTTGGGGGAACGGTATGGAATGATGTGATTCTGCTAACTTAAAGACACTTTTTAAATATTGCAATACCAATAATAAGCGATTTATGGTATCTAGTGGTCGCCCAGTAGTCGAAATTCGACCATAATTAAAAAATATATTCTTATATGAAATTCTGCAGTCCTTTATATCGTACTAATATTATAAATGCGAAAGTTTCTATGTGTGGATGTATGTATCTTTATTACACTTTCACGCAAAAACGACTGAATGGATTTGGCTGAAAGTTTGCACGCTTTTAGTTCATGAGCAGGATTAACATATAGGCTATAAAATATCACGCTCCGACCCACTGGAGCAAAGCGACGCGAGTAAAACCGCGGGGCGCAGCTAGTAAACTATAATTGTGCAAAATTTTGAAGTTCGCGCAACATTTCGTAGAAGGAGCTAAAATGTTTTTGCTTCACGTATTATAAAAAATAAATAAATAAATAAATAAAGTTTTTATTCACGTAAACCTATTACAGGTATTTGTAAATAGTCAAAACATATTTGGCTTATTTTTGATATAATTAATTAATTTTATTTGATTATTGCTACGTATAATAATAGTTTATATAACTTTAGCCTAAAAGCTGTCAGGTATGAAAGTACAATATTATTGTATTATTTTATATCTATGATTAAATCTAAGTTCTGTCCTTTGAGTATGTTATAATTTAGACGGACCATAAGTATCTCGACGAACGCGCTTTAGTGCTACCACCGGATCCAATACCCCAACTCAGAAGATCCGGAGAAACAAACTCAGTGGGGTTATTTTACTGCCGGTTTCAGCGCGGCCTCATCGAGACGATCCGGCCGAACATACTCAGATAGACATGTCCAAGAAGTTTAGGTCCACTTACTTTTATTATTTAGTTGGCATTCACAATTTACCAATCGGTTGTCTTTATACGAATTTTATTTACATTTTCATTAAAAAACAGATGAAATAATTTATTTAAAGACAGAACTGAATATATATTAGATAGTATTATTTTTATTATTACAGATAAGAATAGCTTTATACAGAATACATTTTCTTGGTCTTTCAATGCTTCAACAGCTATAGGGTTACGATCTAGTGCAAGGAGGTATAACTTCCCATACATCTTTATCATCTACATACTCTTTAATACTATAGTAGCCTCTAGTCATTAGGATTCGTTTGACGTGCGTCTTAAATAATGAATCAGGCATGTCAGTAATATAAGAAGGAAACTTGTTGTTAAATCGAATGCAATTTCCCATGAATGACTTACTAACTTTGCTAACCCTAAAGCACGGCATAGCTAGTTTGTTCTTATTTCAAGTATTTATATTGTGAAAGTCACTTTTCTTACTAAAAGTATCTATATTTTTTCGAACAAATAAAATATTCTGGTATATATACTCAGATGGCACAGTTAATATATTTATATCTTTAAATAAGGTTCGCAGAGAATCGCGGCTACCTAGTCCATAAATAGCCCTGATGATATTGATATGTAGGTTTGGTATTCTAGTAGTTAATAAGTTACAGGGTAATTCTACTTATAAACTACCTTTCGGTCAAACAACGATACTATATCGATTATTCCTTACTATTTCTTGCTTTAAATTATTCTACGGGTTCTCTTTCACTGTTCTCTCAAGTCAAAATGGGCACAATGGACGTATTTCAGTAAAGTTTATGCAGGGTATGTCATAATAATAATGAAATCCCAATAGAGTATCTTAGCAGAATTGGGTCCATGTTCGCTTGCTCATATTATAATACTTAAAGTATAGAGAATACATTACATACCAAATATTTATCTGTTAACATTTTCTGCTAAATGCCAAACGACGATTTAAGCTTATTGCGTTATATTGTTGTTATTAGAAAGTTTATTTTAAATATTGTTATTATTATATAGAGGTAGAAACTGGACCGCAGTTTGAGTAAATGTAGATGTTGATCTAAGTAAAAGTGTTAGGATTCACTACACTACACCATGTCTTCCCATGGGTGTCGAGGCGACTAATATACTGTTATCAGAAAGTTTACTTTGAATATTTTTAATATAATAATGAAGCTGGATCGCAGTTTGAGTAAAGTTGATAAACATAAAAATGTTCTTAGATCTTACTTTTATGAAGATGACAAAGAATGGGTTGCTTAAATAATCTCTACTAATTTATTAAGCTGAAGAGTTAGTTTGACTGCTTAAACGCACTAAACTCAATAAATGCTGGTCCTATTTGAATAAAAAAAATAGATAGCCCATCGTATACTTATGTTATTTATCACGCTGCTATAGGCAATATTTCACGTTTTAGACTAAATGAGGGGAGCACTACTGAAGAATATTGCAAAATAGGTGTTAGTAAAGTAACTATACCACGCGGACGAAGTAGCGGGCACAATGTACACAATACACTTATAAAAAATAAATAAATACAAAAACGTTTATTTCAATTACAATAGGCATTTCGATACATAATTATTGGACATCACCTTTTAAGCAAGGAATTGCTTGTATTAGGGGACTCCGCACTACCACTTGTCATTTTTATGCAATTGAAATATTTGTTTAGTCTTTCATGTTTACAAAACACTGTCTACGTGTAAACACGAAAGACTAAACAAAGATAAAAATTAAAATGAAAATGAAATAAAAATAAAATAAAACTTTATAATAGGAAGATTAAATCCTCTGTATTAATATGTACCTGTACATTTAGCTTTCTTTCCCAAGATATTTAAAACCAAAACACATTCTTTTTTAATTTCGAAAGTGTTGGTAATTTATGAAGTTGTGCAATTTATGGAATTCTGAACATTTCGCCTTGTGTTAATTCCTTTAATTAATTCAATCTACGTACTTAGTTCGTTAACATAAAAATGTGGATTATTTACTTTTAAGAGTTTTATAAAGGGCCTTCAAGTATACTTTTTGTTATTACTAGCGACCTGCCCGGTGCAATGCTGACGTATTTACATATAAAAAATTGCTTTAAATCACTCTATCCATTAAAAAAACCGCATAGAAAGATCTAAGCATATATAGGGACAGACAGACAGCGGGAAACTTTTTAAAAGTAAAATACAATTTTATTGTATCCAATAAATATTGTCTTCATTATATATACTAATATTATAAAGCTGTAGAGTTTGTTTGTTTTTTTGATCTCAGGAACTACTGGTCCGATTTCAAAAAATCTTTCAGTGTTGGATAGACCATTTACCTATCGAGGACGGTTATAGGCTATATTTTATTACAAAGTTCCCACGGGCACGGGAGCTACGTGGGTGAAACCGCGCGCGGGAAGCTAGTTATGTATATTTTGCATAAATGTTTGTCTAGAATAAATTTCCTACACATAACAAGTGCACTTAAGACACAAATGGAGCGGGATGTACGACGCGGGAGGTACTGAAACAAAGCACATGATCAAATTGTCACACAATGTAATACCTACCTTACCTTTCATCTATAGAGTTCACAATCCTTCAATGTCGCAGTCACATAATCATCTCGTCTTTGTCCAGGACATCTGTTAATTAGACTCTACAATTGCTTTTTGTGCGAATCCATTATGATTCTGTTATTAGACATTTCTTAATTAGTTACATGAATAAAATTTGCTATTGAATTATTATTGTAATGGATGGTTCATTAGATGGAATTTTAATAGTGCCCTTTAGTCACTCCACTCTAGGAGTTTGAAGATATTATCGAATCTTGTGGCGAGCCGTAAATTACACTGAAATACTAATTAACATGTTGTATACATACAGTATACTTACATGCAATAGTTTAGCTAAGACTTGCTTCATTACAACACTGAAATTGTACTTCGTGTTTAATATTATTATTTAAACAATTCTTTACGTTATAAAACATAATTCTATATGAACTAAAAAAAATAAGTCATTTAACATGGCAGATTATGTCCAAAAACTTGAATCCTGCCAATTCTTAGTTTGGGCGATTTTTAAGTTTCACACTTAGTTTCATATAGTATTGCTCTAATCTCTAGACAAAATAAAGACTGAAATATTATCATATATAATTTTAGTACATTTATAATTTAATATTTCTTCAGAAACTCTTTGATTCTGCTACGTTTGTCATTATTATCAATCCTTAACTTTTGCCTCCTCCGTTCTGTTTTTAGTATGGTTTCATACTGTTGGCAATACTCGACATTTTATGCCGATTGCCGTTATTCCCAATTAATCATTCAGTTGTCCAAATTATGTTTCGAAAGCGTTCAACATTACATTCATTGTCAGGCACATTGACTTCAATCTTCATAGCTATGACATGTCCATTTATCATGTCCGTAAAAGTTGTCACAAACGCTTGTACCGCTGAATTCGTCGAACAGACATGTCGTCCATATGTGTGGCCATATATAGGCATGTTTTAGTCGCCATATGCCATACTGTGAAGCACCGTGTCCATGCGCACGACTGGTCATTACACATGGTGCATTGATTAACTGTAAACGGCTTTGGAGCGCAATCAATGATCGCATTGAGAGTCAAAGCGCCATTTTTTGTTAGTTCACAGCTTGATATTGATACCTCGTTCAATATCGTTTAGTGGCATACATTACGTTACCGATACTGTTATGCCTAATTAAATTCTTTATTTCCCTTTTAATCGCTTGCAGAATATTACTGTTTCGATTTTAACAAAGTTACAATACTACTTTACGTGCCCTTAAAGTTGTAAATTTATTATAATTGCTCACATGATAACAGAAACAGCTTTTATCTTAAGACCATACTTGTATGTTGGCAGGTTTATGTTTTAATCAAACGAAATCGTTGGCCATATATGGTTAAGTTACCAGTATTTAATTGTGCGTATTAAAATATGAACAATACGAGAGTTTCGCGCAGAATCAGCCGCTTGCGTAACCCTGTAAGGCCTTACATGGTATAAGTCGGGCCGGTCTGGGACCTTCGAGAAGTGGGTCGCCGTTAATGCCATCTGGTCGGACAGGACAGGGCGCGATGCAACCACAATGTGGTGTAATACCACCGTAACGGTACCAGAATGCAGCTCTGTGAGAGAACTCGGGCCTAATTAACATTCTGAACCTATGCCATTCCGGTTTTGATCCTTTTACGATTATTTATATGCGGGCATGAGCGATTCTTATGTAAAGTTTTAATTTGGGTTTATCTTGTAACTCGATGACATTTACCAAATTAATGAGTTCTGTATCGCTGTCATGATCAAAAGATTTAATTATTATGTTATTATTTTATGAACTTGCTACATACTGACCGATACACAATACCCAAATGTACACAAATAAACTAGGCATATGCTTACGCACATTTTGCGTCTTTACACTTTAATGTTCGATGTGTTTTTGTTACTATCATTAATTTATTATGTCGTTTGGTTAAGTGGATTTTAGAATTAGTCTAAAACCTCTTGGGACCTGGCTATGCAAGAAGATAGAAATAAGGTAGACGAGGTCACAGACTTGCCATATTAACCGTTGCTATAGTTTTTGGTTTGTAAGGAAACAGAACCGACCTCGAGTGAATCTTCAATTGTCTATTTGCAAATCGATCGTTATTGCCGGTTTGATTACTACTAAGTCGTTGTAATGTTAGTTGTTCATTACGTATTGGTTGATAGGTTATGGATATATCAACTATTTATGAAATAATAACATGCCCCAAACTGTGAAATCTATTCTTAGGTATTTTAAACATTTTTGAACACAGCGGCAATGTTAAAATTGAGATTAATCAATTTAAACCACCGCCATCTTAGATATAGCTTCCAATTCCTAATACTTTTGGCCACTGCGGTTCTGGTTGCCAACTGATCGTCGAAATGTATCAATCTCTTTATTTGTCTCATATTTTGGAAAATTTATCGATAATGGTTAACATAAATACATTTTCCATTTTTACAATAGTTACGGTTGATATATGCATTGATGGCCGCTGTAGATTTTATTCTTATACCTTCATAGGTAGGTGCAGGTCAGATGGTTTTTCGACAGTCGGCAACACTTTACTTACTTTACCAACGGTGAACTATCTGACGGTGACGCATGCGCTAGTAAATTCGTCCCCATAGATAACAACATGTTAAGTGTTATTTAAAGGTTTTAAAAATCTCCAATAGTACTTTCCTCAAACAAAATTAAATGTGTAGTCTTACATTTTGTATGAGGATTTTTTTGCTAGGATCGTCGAATCTACGATATCTCAAGTCTCGAAAGCAGAAACCACTAAGCAATAAAAGGTGGCAGCGATAAAAATTGTAATGATAAACAAATAACATTCCTTTTAATGACATAAAAGAGTATTTTCAAACACATGTGTAACTTACAGGTGTTACTAAGTAGTATTGTTTGTTTTGTGGTTGGTGATATCACGTTGTTTATGGGGTCCCACATTGGTTCCCATCATTGTCTCCTATGGTGTATCCGCATGCCGTGAAGCTATAACACTCTGTTTTGTTTAATAGTTTATCAATTTATTACAAAATGCCCTTTTTTTCGCGATTTCTGCGTGGAATACTTATTTGAGCAACATTTTCTTTGGGTTAAAATGATTAAAAAGCTTATGCCATTTAACAATATTCAGTCTATATTGGTGCCAAATTTAATGAAAATCGATTTAGTATAACTAAAAAGGTCTTATCAGTCTTAAGGGTTTAGTAGTAAAGCGTAACAAATAGACATAAATTACTTTTATTTTTCGAATATAAGTAGGGATAACCTAATATTTCGTGTCGTTTCGTCATAAGATGTTGTATATATATGTTTATATCTATGGTTGCTCTGCTTTGCAAGATGTTCGCTTAGTTATAAAATATTAATGTTTTATTGTTTTGTTTTCAGGTAAGTTCTTCTTTTCTACACCTAAACTTCTTCAGATGAATCAAGGTTTGATTGTTTTTTGTTAAAGATTTCTTCCTACTGACACATTATAAAAGAAAATAAAAAGATTTTCAAAATATAGGCCACGACTTCGGAATACGATTACGTAGTTTATATTCCAGTTCTTACGCTGCGCTGAGGCAGTTCAAAATTATTTCCCAGTTGAATAGTGGCTGGATCTATATTATTTCCAGTGTTCACTGAATCGGTTACAAATATCGATCGAGAGTCAATCGTGTCGATCGGAAACCGGTATCTGTACCGTTGTGAGTTTCGATTATTACAGATCGGGCCACAAACTATGCATCTTAGAGGCTTAGAGATTTTTACTTTCTTTAACATCCTTTTCTATTAATGACCTAAGTGACCTAAGGTCGGCAGGTTTTCTGACTTGCGGTTATATGTATGTATTTTCCTAGAAACTTTATCGAGGTCGAGATTAGATTTTCTTGCTCGCGAATGTAGTTTTCTAGCAAAATTCACGAGCACGAAGGAGGACCGTCTTGACCTCAATGTACAGAATATCGGGTATCGAATGCATACACCCCGAGAAGAGCTAGCTACTGTAACCACAGCAGTCTATATTAAGTGCCATGTGTTGACTTATCAGTCACTGTGTACGACAGGTTATAGATAAGCGAGATTAAAATATTTTTTATTAACATTTAAGTATGTAGGTAATTTTTGTGATACAAACATTTTCTTCATTTAGAGTTCAAAAATTAAATTGAAATATTTTAGTTTCGTTCCCAATCGTTATAAGATCAGGGGAACTAGCGGCAACGTTTTCCTGTGTATGGCATGTGGTGACAATGGCAGAAACCTTCAGTTCAGCAGTGAACGTTATAATGATGTTGATGGACCCTTTTCTTTAATTCGATGGTGTCGGAATCTTTCAGTTCACTATTGTTATATTTTTCCTGTGTATTATCTTAAAACAACTGAGCATGCCAACAATATTTATGCTGTTAAAGACTTCGTCAAAAATGTAGTAAATCCTGGCAATCTCACCTAATTGACGTCTGGATCACCGCACCGTTACACTGGCCATGGTAGCTGTTCTGACCAACGGGTCACATTTTTTTTGTGGCTCAACACTTTCTTTGTTTATACTTTTTATGGTGCTTGCGCTGTGTTTTATAGATTTAAAGGTCTCGGAATACAATCATTTGTACCGGTTTTATTGTATAGCCTAACGTTGCTAGTAGATGTTCACGCAGTAGATTTGTTGGTATTTAGATGGATCGATATATTGTTTTATCTACGTTATTGATAAGTTCATTTATTGCGACCTATTATAGCATTTAAATCCTTATTAAACGGAGGAATAATAATTGCCTCGTACTTGCTATGTAATCACCAGTAGGTGTAATTACATAACCTTATATTACTTATCTCTAACATCTATAAGTTAAAGTTATTAATTAAATTCTACTTCTTTGAGCACCATATGGTGAGCTAGAATAGCAATAGCCATGATGAATTGTTTAGTCACAGCTGTAGCCGAATAACTACCATACTTTACCCACCCATTCTGAATTCTAATGTCCAGACTTCGAATCTTATCAGTGTTAAATGATTGTAAACTTAATGTTTGTTACAATAAGGATTATATCTACTTTTGGGTGGTGATCTAACTGGAAAAGTAGCAAGGTGCGTCAAGGACATCACTTAACGTTTGACTGTGGTAGTTTCGAGTTTTTTTTTTACCAGTTCGTGTGTGGTAGGGCTGCTGCTTTGGTGTTGAATTCACACTTAGCCGTTTTTTATTTAAATATATTGTTCGATAACGATGAGATAAATAGATTGCATCATTTGATTTTAAAATTATAAATTATACCTTTATGAATATAGTCTACCTATACCTTGATAACTTAATATCCAGTATAGTCCAGATATGTTTCCAAAAAGCGAAATTTTCTCATAATGACAACGTATTGCATATTCTTTCATTTATTTACGGCTGATCCCACATTAGGCGTGCGCTTTCAAACGACGCAGACACGGGAGCTGGCGTATCGATCGCACGCTCAAGGAACCCTGTGTGGGGTCAGCATAATTAAATTTCTTGTTACATTTTTATTATTTATTCTCGGCGTGGTGACCCTATCGCCTCCCTCCGCCCGCGCGCCGCGTACCGGGCGAAGGTCGGCGCACGCGCACCTCTTCGAATTCTTAATGTTACCAACGACAATATTGTACCGGATATGTCGTAAACTTATAAGGATTCGCGAATTGTTACTTCTCTTATTGTTTTGAGAATTAGTGAATATAATGTTTGAATTAAATAATTTAAAACTTTTTTACATTTCTGCATCTTAACTAGACATTACGACGTCTAATTATTCTTCGTAGTAGGTATTTTTGAAGCTTCATATTAATAAAATCATATGGTTCTAGATATGATATGAAATACGCATAGATTAACTAGATATATTACCATTATTAGTGCGTAAACCAATTACATTAAATTTATTTTATTAAAATTCCAATCTAAATTGACTTACGAATAAGATAATGATTGAACAAATAAATATATTTGAAGTACTTGCATTACTTTTTTAAATGTTTTTGAATACTTTACGTAAAAGTTTACCATATAGTATGTTTCAAAATTGAGATTAATAAAATGCGACCACCGGAAGGACTTGAACCTGCAACTTAGGTTAAGCCCCTAATGCCTAAACGTCTCCCTTAGAGACGTGTTTGTTATAAAAGAGATTGATACATTTTGATGACCGGTAGGGTTCCACCGTAGCCTTATTGGTTAAGGCTTTAGGGGCTCAACCTAAGATAGTTCCATAACATTTATACTAGTATTAGAAAGAGGAAATTTTTTGTTTGTTTGTTTGCATTGAATTGGTTCTATAACTACTGTACCGATTTCAAACATTCTTTAACCATTAAAAAGCTACATTGTCCAGGATTAACATAGGCTATATTTAATTATGAACTTCCCACGGAGATTAGAGCTACGCGAGTGAAACTGCGTGCGAGAAGCTTGTACAAAATAATTACACACAGTAAATAATGCATATAACCGTTATGAGGCCAGTGACTGCCATTACGATATCAACGCCTAATTGACATACATATGTATAACTAATTAATTATTATTTGGTATGTCATTAGATAACATATAACTTAATTAGTGGTAATATTGTTTAAGTAGGTACCTTTATAATATGTTAAGGAAACAAAGCTAAGGGGCCAGCCATAATGTACGTCACACCTAAGGCGAGAGGGGGTCGACGAAGTTGACAACAGGACTGGTGGAAGGGGTTCTATGTTTCGTGACATCACATTTCAATGTTTTTCATAGCTACGTGTTGAATTTCGAAATTTTGACTATACAATATTTAATTTGATGTTGATTTTTATTAAAAAGTAATTTAATTGCTGTTTTAATTTAATATTTATAATATAAATTGACATCGTCTATTCTAAATGAAAGCAGATAACCTTTACTAATTATATTGATTCGTGTTAGCACGTATCACCAAATCTTCGCACTTATCCTCATGTTACAATACTCGGATATGTTTTATAATTTAATTTTGAATACCTTTGGCCCACCCACTACGCAAGCGCCACTGGTTCAACGGCCGTATGTACCGCAAACATCATGTACAATATTAATATTAAAGAATGCGTCTCGTTTTCCTTGTTTTTGAGACCCGTCGTTTAATGATTTTGAATTGTGGTATTGCTCATTGGTTTCAAAGCTCTACAAAAGCTCATCTCAACATTCAGTACTCGTTAATAGAAGTTTGTGGTTCCCCATGTGGTGGATTAGAATAGAACACCCCATATCTTCCCATGGGTGTCGTAAGAGTTGATTAGTAGACATACACCTGATGCATGGGCAGCCGCATGTATCAGCTCAATGGTACTCCCATCTTAATGCGATAAATCTATTAGCTCAAAGATACTCACTATCTTAATGATTACCAATTCGCCTGCCAAGAGTGGTGATTACGATAATATCCTTCAACGAACCTGGCATGCCAAGATCTGTTCAAAAGGAGGCCTTTGTTCAAGGAAATGGTCTGATAAAGGACTGAGGAAGTAAAAGAAGCATAAACTCACTTTTTAGGAATATTCGTTTTAAACAATTCTTCTTCAAGTATAAAACCTCTTCAATTTATCTTTTTGATCCTAAATGTAGCCATATGAATGTTATGAAAATCTTGTTATAAGTTGGTTTTCAAAATTATCAACATTTAGGGATCTTCATAACGAAAAAATACACGTTCTCGTGATTACTAATATAAGGATGATGTCATTATCCAACACTGAAACTGGAACTGTGGAATTTATTTAAGCCGTTTATTTGACCACCGTTATAAAAACTTATAGTTATATCACGATGTACTTAGTTAATACTAACTTAACTTGAATTAAAATGTAATCACACATTTAGATTCTGCAAACTGTTTTTCTTTACAGACTAGCTTTATAGTTATATCTAGTAGTTAGTAGCCAGTAGGCGACATAGCTACTCAAGAATTTCTACGACCGTATTGTTATCAAATGGCATTACAGTAAACCAATAAACTTGACATTGTATATAACGTTTTATCGGTGCTAGAAGGAATTACTACCATTCAGGTATTCTGCAAATACGCTACGTGCAGAGTTTATTATACAGAAAGGGTCTACCAAAATAATCTTTGATTTCTTCCAAGTTTTCAACAATTCCAACAATGTTATCCCTTCTGTATCTGCAACGTCATTATTCTTCATACGATTCATTTAAATTGGACTACTAAATAATTATTGACAATGCCACCCACACATACTTATTAACTGGACTATAGACTATTTTATAGAGTAAATTACTTTCATTGACCATTTAATCGAGAGGTATTAGCGCCATCTAGTTTAGATGTACATTAATGAAACGTACAGGGAAATACGTATTTGATAATAACACGAAATCTTTACCAATGTGTCGAACCACAGTGGTAATAATTACTTTTTAACCACGAAGCCGCAAAGGATTGGGGTCATGGCGGCTCCGCTATTGTCTTGTTGTTGTGAGTTATGATCATTGAGAAACGGTTCGATTATTGTCTTGTGATTGGGTGTGTTTACAACTCGTCCGCTTTAAGTATTTAGATCACACGTATGGACTATATGAATAATGGATAGCGCCAGTTCTGCAAATTCTATGATTCCTTGTAGTGTAGTCTTTTTTGTGATTTTAAATTATAGCTCATCCAGCTCCAAACAGATTTAGTTTAAAAATCATTCTTGGAATGTTAATTATCATGTTATTTTTTACTATTTATCGTCTTTCTCTGTTTTGACTGGTATTTTTTCGTGAAGTTACGCAAATATTAAACAGTTACCGGGTATCAACGAATAACGTGACAAAGTAAAGTTCCCATGTTACATAAGTGCTTTATAAGAATAGCGGAGACCAATGTCGGTGGGCAACAATTGCGTGGAAATCAGTATTTCGTTCAGTTTCCAGGAAAAAGATTTGGTTCAGCACTATTTGTAGTGATATTACGCGAATTGTTTTGCAGCAAATCATATTATTTAGGAGGCTAATGAGGGCATGTAGGTAGGAAATAATTCATTAAGTTTCCTTATGCGGTGAATCATGACCTGAATATTGTACAAAAAGTTGCATAAATTGAGGCATACAGAAGATCATTATTTCTAACTCATGATGCATTACTTATGTTTCTGGTAAATCCGACTCGTTAGTGGTCTACTTACAATGAAACGGGTTTGAAGTGACGACCTTCAGAATGTTGCCCCACTTAAATGTTATACTGTTGTAAATTCGTTGTCCAGTGGAAATTCTATGTTTATAATTTCCAGTTATATTATACTATTTCACACTATTTATAAAGGGATCCCATTTTTATTCAGGAAAATGTATAATTCGCTGAATACGTCCTTTTTAATCTAGTTTGATATGATATATTATTGCTATCCAAGAGTACGAATATATTGAATCGTTTGCGTCTCAAACGTCTTACATTTAAATGAAGTGTACTAACTCCCACTGTCCTTACGACAATTCTAGATATTTTATTTCGATATTCTTGAAGGGCAGAAATATATCTTGAATCTATACTAATATTATAAAGCTGCAGAGGTTGTTTGTTTGACCGCGCTAATTTCAAGGACTACTGGTCCGATTTCAAAAATCTTTCAGTGTTGGATAGTCCATATATCGAGGAAGGTTATAGGCTATATTTTATAACGAAGTTCCCACGGGCACGGGAGCTACGCGGGTGAAACCGCGCGCGAGAAGCTTGTTATTTATATACGCTGTTTGTTGAACGCTTAACATTCCTGTATGTTAACTTGTATAATTTTGAAATTTTGCATGGTAATTAACAGAATAAGTAATATCTCAAAATCTGACTGTATAATAAAAGAAGTTACTTTTACGGTGTTAATATAGGCTCCATCAACTTCAGCAAAGTTGAGTTGAACCCAATTACAGTCAGTATAATGCCTAGTAACAAAATTCTTTCTTCACCTAATATAGGTTGTGTCAGCACTCAGCAGTAAGGAGAATAGATATCGGCTCGACATATCACTCGACGTCCATGTACGATGTCTTTATCCTATTTATTCGACAACTTGGTGTTGGAAGCGTGCCAACTTTACTGGACTAAGCTTTGAAGGGAGCTGCTTGGTGAAACTGCAGCCGTGTTCAACATTATTTTATTAGACTTTTATTGGATTTTTAATTTATACGTTAATGGTGACAGTTTGACGGGGCACTAATTCGGTGTTAACTAATCAATTTGCTTTTAAATTGGTGAAAATGACTTCGTGTTAGTTACAGTCAATTTTTATGTATTAATGATGGGAGTTTAACGATAATTTGTGGCAAAAGTTGATAACTTATAATTTGTATTCATTTATATAGCTATTTAATCATTCGATAGAAAAACGACTTTAGGAAATTTTCCTAAAGTTGTTTTTCAAATTTTCTCGTATAACAAAATATAACGATTTCAATGGTACTAATAGAAGGTAATAATTTATCGTATTATAAAATTCTCCAATTTGACCTCTGCTATTTAACATGGCGTTGATCGCAAGTTGGCGACATATTTAGACTCGCCAACTTGTGAGTCATAGTAACGGTCTTGCGGTTTAGTTTTTACACTACTTTTAATAAACAAGCATATGTTAGATGAATCACTAGATTGTTTTACGTTAACTAGTTCTAAATTGTACAGACGTTTTAAAAAGTTTATCGTTACGTTAATAGATAATGTAAGAGATGTATATTCCAACCAAGAGTGTCTATTGGTTGGCGGTAAGAGTACTCTTAAAAAATATGTATTGAAAATGTTATCATTCAAAATTGTTTCGTGTTTCAAAATAATTGTTTTTTTAAATAAAATATTTATAAAGCCTGACCACGAACTATAGTTCGTTTATTTGTAAAAAGGTGTTATTCATTTAATACTTGGAAGGTGAGATGGGTCCAATTATCATGGCAATCATACACTGAATCAAAAGACAAAGGAAAGGTTGTGGTTCAGGGTATATTGAAACTTTTTATATTGAAGGTGTTAGAGTTCACTGTTTTAAGTGTTGAATAAACATTTTGGAAGAATATTCGAAATAAAACCCGTACACGTTTATTCAAAATGTGTACTAAGTGTAATCCTTGATGCGTTATGTCAAAGTCAATAATTTCTTTATTCATATAGACACAATTCAAAAAATTCAATCAGGTTCTTATCATGCCCCCATTTTTTTTCCTACCACCAGTTGGAGACGCGGCAACTCTGAGAAGAACTGGTAAGAAACTCAGAGGAATCCTTTTTTAATAATCAATTTATCATGACTTACAATATTGTTTAGCAGCAGTGTCAGCCATTCTGTCATTTATATTTCAACTTTAGTTTTATCAGACGGTTATATTTTGTACTCAACATTGATTTGAGGTTACCGGCGACTGGGACCGCAATTAAGTAGGACCGCGGTCCTAATCGCCGGATCTGTAAAAAATAAATAATTTTCTTCCGGCGACTGGGACCACTCATAAATGATAACTGAAATAAAAAATGTGCAGTCAAACGAATAATTTTAGATGTAATAATTGAAGAAAAATCCTTTTTGATTTAAAACCATCATTTATTGTTATAAAAATCAGCCTTTGACTCTGCAGTTCTGTTATTTAAAAGTTTCGACAATGAGCAGTTTCTTTCAAAATAGTCATCGCATCGACTCTGATTTTTACTGTCGTGTTGCAAACACATTTTCTTATACATCGCCAGAGCATTGAGCCATCTTTGTTTATTCTTTTAAAAATATATTTTACTTCGCAAAAATTCACGTATTTTTTGTGTGACATCAATGTAAAACGACTGTACACCACGTGAAGTTGAAGGACTATTTTAATTTATTTTGATAATTCTAAATTAAACTCCCTTATTAGCTTGTTTTGTTTATAAATAAGTTAATAAAAAATGGTTTTACATACCTAAAGACTATTAAATGAAGTCACTACACCACCACTCACATCACACAGTTTGCAACAAACTTTCAGCGCAGTATTTTACAATGATCTAATATGACACTGTCTGATGTAAAACTTGACTTTCTTAAACTGATAAGCTTCTTGTCAGTGATTGGCCGAGCCAGTCATCGGGCGATGCAGAATCGGACTCGAGTTAGAGAGGGATATTATACAATCGTACAATGCTATTTCCTTTTTGTGTGTTTACCTGCATGTGTAAATTATGTAAAAACGGGCTAGCTTAATAAAATCATGTCCAGAACGAGTCAATGATATTCATATAAATAATTTAGATTTTTTTTCGTTTGACTGTACCGATTTTGGCTTGAATAATAGATTTTTTTAAGTTATCTATGGGTGGTCCCAGTCGCTGGAAGAAAAATATTTATTTTCTTGGATCCGGCTACTGGGACCGCGGTCCCAGTTAGTTGCGGTCCCAGTAGCCGGAAACCTCATTGATTTATACAAATGTAATTCAATTGTGAAATTTGTCATTACAATATATATTGCGACTTATAGATTACATACCTATATGAACAAACTACATGTCCTGTAACTTACTTAAGTACTTTACTTTATCGATTGCAATCGCTATCTCTCAAGTATTTACATTTAGTACATAGTCCACTTTGGCTGCACCACTATTTAATATACCTTATCAGCCAGTTTACGTCAACTGCTGAACATGGGCCTCCTATTAACAGACTTTGGCAATGCCGTAATCACATTTAGATGGGAGTATCTTTAAGTTGACAGATGCTGCTGCCTACAATCCGATGCCCTCGTAGACCCGAAGTCTGAGAGGCCCGCGAACTGTAAGGTAGAACGACAGAAAAACAGCAGATAAAACTTCCCTAAAATACAAAACGTCAAAATCCCTCAATCTCATCGCCAGCGACCGCCCCGAGCCGAGGTGAAAGTCCCACAGGGGACGCCCTCTTGCGCGGGTTGCTTAGTTTGTAGTGCTTAAACCATTTATCTACGCTGGAGCTCTGCTCGCCTTTATGCCCGGTGGAGTAACAAAAGCCTCGTGGCTAACTATATATGTCCGTCCGAAAAAAAAACCATCAGGTGTATGTCCCTTAGTGGCGTCTTACGACAGCCATAGGAATATATGGGATGGTCTATTCTAAGCCGAAAAACACACTATCTAATATGAATTAAAATTATTTCGAATACACCATTGCGATTAGTTTCAAATATTAAATTTACCGCAGTTTCTCGACTGGTTTCGGCGCGGTCATTACCATCTGAATCCGAACAAAGCTGCGCTCCGGTCAACGCTCGGGACGTCAAAACAATGCTGATTTTACTACACACTTGACACATGGTGCGATACGAGACTTCAATGCGTTCGTTAACGTGTGCTTTCATGGCTCTAGCTCAATTTAGTCTGGACTAATAATATGGGACTGCGTGTAATAATTGGGTGTATTTTCGTGCAATTACCTATTTTGTCATGTTCTAGCAGCAGTTGCACTGTTATCATATGCTCACTATCGTCTTCGTACCGTGACATTTTGTCGCAGTGGTAATTATTTTTCCCAGGATCTCCCACCATTCTCATTTGTTTTAGGAAGTTAAAATGATCTTTAGTAAATAGGTAAATATGAAGTTTCTGTTGGAGTATTGATATATTTGCAGTTAGTTATAAGATTGAAACGTAAGAAATATAAATGATGATTATTGTATATGGTAAATTTAGCTAGTTGAAATAAAAAAATATGTTCTAATGACATTATATTAAGACAGTATAATGCTGTCCCATGTTATGTTACTAAGGCTCTCTTAGTTAAGTTATACAGGCGTAATGTGACAGGTTACATAATATTTATATCTAGACCTTAGAAGCATAAGGACGGATATACTTTATACTTCAGAAGCATTTAGTCGTAAGTGCCAGTTTACGAAAAAGAACATACGACGAATGTTTCTGACGTACAATGGCACATCCGACTTTATGCTTCTGAGCTCTAGATATTTAACCCAGTATTTTAATGAAAACTTTGTTGATTCATGTTTCACTCAAAACGCATTCGTCGTTATTCGTTGCGGTCTTTCCACAAGTCAATATTTTATATTTATATAAATTTAGACTCAAATAATTGTTGAGGTATTTACAATAATTTGATTTAGTAATAAAAATGTGCAAACGGACGTAAAACCACATTAAAGTATTTGCGTAATTGTTTTTATATAGAATTAATGTATTCAGGTCAATGAGTAATACCTAGTTTGGTGATATTTTTCAAGAATTGATGACTTACACGTTTCAAGTTCTGAGTTTATATAATTAAGTTGGAAAACCCAACAAGTTGAATAAATATTATAAATCTGCACCTGGCGCTAAAATCTTTGTATTTAAAAAAAAAATGATGATGCTTATAATTTCAATACTTAAGTGCACATCCGAATGCGCGAAGTAATGTGCCATTCTATTCCAACCATCAGAGAGAAAGAAAGAAATCTAAGAGAAAATAATTTATTTTTGATGGTGTTCGACTGTCTACAGTTTTATTAAAAATATTACTAAGGATGCCGAATAAAATATTGCAAATGCGTCGTCTTCAAACCTCTGGGAACTGGCGATATGAAGCATGGAACATGACTCACAGCATACATAAGAATACAAATTTCACGGAAACAGTTTGAGCATTCAAATAAGCATGACCATTTTAAGCGAAAAGAATACAACGGCCGCAGTATCATGTGAGGCCGATCAAATGCATGTTGTGCTGGGCACCTTTATAGCGACGTCATTACGATTTGAGAGATCTTCATGATAAACTTTTTGATATAGTCTTATTTGGACCAACTCATCACTCATATTAAAAGTTGAGACTGCTTGCTTGTAACTTTATTATTAAGTAAACTGTTTCTATATTAATTTATAAAGCTAAAGAGTTTGTATGTTTGCTCAGGAACTACTCGACCGATTTGAAAAATTATTTCTGTGTTAGGTAGCCATTTATTGAAGAATGCTATATTTCATTTTGAAGTTCTACGGGAACGGGATTTAGTCTATCGATAAAACGTTATTAGGATATCGACCTCTATATTCATGACGTCACAGTTAAAGACTTTAATTTTAATTAGTATGAATATTTTTTACCTTAGCTCATTCTTGGGAAAGGCTTGCCGTACCTGATGAGACAAGCTAACCCGAATGATAAATATTCAGTGAACCATTTCATCTCAAACTTGGGAATTATTGTGTATTAATTCCATAATTATATGTTTATGTTAAGAAGGTTGGCTATTAGAAAACTTACTGGGATAGGTGTAATTGTTTTTCTAAAGGATTAAAAATAATGATTTCACCTTTTATACTCATAGTTAAAAGTTATATGGTATCTAGCAGATTTCTAAACTATTTTTAGGTATTTTTTATAGCGTAATCAATATTTAAGAATTGCATTGAAGTTGTCCTAAATACTCACTACCACTGCCATGCGAGAATGTCAAAGTTAACATTATCACCATAATAATATGCCTAGTGCCTAACTATTTTTTGGTTTGGTGATAACTTGAAAGGCAGTACAAATAAAAATGGATAGCTCTATCAACTTTATAATTACTCACTGGCTTACCAACATTGGCCCAATTTATTTTGGAATCATGTATCAATATTTTGGTTCATAAACCTTTGTTTCACCCATATGAGTAATCGATCATTAATGTATCAATAGCTTCTGGTTACAGTGATTCATTGGTTGCTAAACTCGTATGCCTATGACGCGCTATTTATCTCATGTTGTTTTTATAGGAACTCTCTTCTCCTTCACAGAATTAACTGTGTGTTCGTTTGTGACGTTTTGTGCGGTCAATGGATAGAAATAGAAAATGTAAGGTTTGAGGTTCGAGGAAATGGACGTGATTGAAGGTTGTTAATGTGGTGTGACTTGAGCAATTGTATTCTTTGACTATTACTGCTTAGGATCTAGATTTTCAATGTTGATTGCTGTTTAATTATTGTATTGATCCCATCAATGCGTCTTTTATAATAATCACTTATAGGTTTTTTCCATGTGTAAGACAAGGATTTATAACTTGCTATACCTTGGAAAGATTACCTCTCTAACTGTAAACTATAAATTGTTATCCTTAGTTTGCGAAGGTATATCTTTAGGTGAAGTAATTGCTGCCTTAGTACCTGTATTAAAGTAACACAGTATTGGCAATGTTAATTAATTGGCGATCGACTGCGATAGCTGACTCTTACCACTTAGGGTTCACGAAGGTGTCAAAGATATTGAATACAAATTGCCTTCTAAGTTATATCTTAGCTTAAACGTGCTAGTATCCTGGTATAATCTCATATATCTATCTAACATATATAAAGGGCGGAGCAGTGCAAATCGTGACTGATACCATCAGTCCATTGCTAAATAAGCTAATTTCCTTATCCATACAGTTTGTAACATAGAAAAGTTAATGTCTAGAAATGGCACCACCGTCTAAATAAACAGATTTCTATAAGTGTAATTTATCTTAGAATGTCATGATATCAGTAAAGCTCAAATGAGAAGGTCCGGAATTGTGAAATTGTGATGAAAAAGCACTCGTATCTTTCAAAAGTTTTCCATTTTTAATGGGTTCAGGTAAACTTAATCATCAAATACAAGATCGATCTATAGTTTATTTCTATTTTCTGTTTGCTGAAGTTACATAGTTTCGATAAGATCCATGAGCGTTCCAATACCAAGCGCCATTTCACTATAACATACTTAAATAACTTTTTGCCGTAATAATAACCTTTAGGTATCACGTCTATAACTCCTTAGTCTATAATAGTTTACACAACAAGACAAACAGCCTTTAGTTTATCTTCCTTTCTTAGAACAGATATAGGACATTAGTATTTGCATATCATTTGTATGGGGTATATTTCCTTTGTAATGACGGCGTCTGCGGCATATTGATGATATATGGCGAGTGTTTGGTCGCTGATTAAATATTTATCTTCTGTCATTGAGGTGAACTTGAGAGATCTTTCTGATGTTAGCGCTTTGGAGATTCTTACCTCCTGTCGCCACATTCGGAACTATGTTGTTGAGTGTTCATAAACTGATTAAACCTTTGTTGGGCGTAACAGAGTAGTTGTTCGTCATAAATAAGTTGTATCATCAGCTTTCTGCTGGTGTTATTCCTATAATTATCGGCCTAGTCTTTACTAACATTATTTGGAGAAAAGAAAAACATTTCGTTTTCAATTATTTATTAATTAATATGTCATATACTAACATTACAGTCGCACAAAGCGTTAGCGTAGACATAACATTCGCAATTTATAATTATTTCTTACTAACAAAGTTGACAAAAACAAAGTTATGGCCAGTGTGTTATATTTGGTTATCGTCTGAAATTCTAAAAATAATGTGACCTAAACAGTGATTTCAGTTTTATTAAATTTTGTATCTAGATTAATATTTTCCATGGGAAATAAAAAAGTAAGCAAATGCACAGTACAAGGTATTGCTCATACACAACTTAGTTGGACAAGGGCACGCCCTTAGGACCGGTTCGGCGACAGACCGGAAAATTAGCGACAAGGCGACGCGACGCGACCACGCCGTTTTACCAGACTAATTGCATTAGTTTGCGATTGTCGCTGCGACTGCTATCGGAAATGTCTGGTGCCATGAAAAGTCTGAAGAGGAGATTAGTCTGTGAAGTAGTAGATTATACTGAATGTTTACTGTATTATTTAATTGATTTGACTGCTAAATAATGTTGTTTTGGAATAATCGTAAATACATAAACAAATTAAAGATGTGTGTAGCGATCGTAGCAAGTGGAGGCCCATTGTCTCTGCCTACCCCGCTGGGAAAAAGGCGTGAGCTTATGTATGTATGTTAGTACATAAACAAATTAAAATACTTTCTTAATGAACAAGTTAAACTAGTATTAGATTATTTATTTCTTAGTTAATGCAGATCATGAATAAACTATCTGTCAAATTCTATGTAGTTCCCAGTACATTAATCGTTTAACGAAGCCCATCATTCGTGTGTCTAAAAACCGGCCAAGTGCAAGTCTTGCACGGAGGGCTCTGTACGATTATCTAAACAACATTAAACACTATATTATTTTAGTTTTACCTATAATCGAGCAAAAAAATCGATTTTGTTGTATTTCATTCTGTTTTTAGTTTGTTGTTGTTGTTATAGCGGCAACAGAAATAAAACATCTATATAAGTTTCCACTGTGATACATAAGGTTACCGTTTATACCCTTTAGGTATAAAATCCCAAAAATCTCTAGTAAATACATAATCCATCTGTACATCCTCAAACCATTACATAAACGTACGTAATTTGCAATATTAATATGGCAGTCTTAATTCATCCAAAGATTTAGGTAGGTACGTACTTATCCTACTAATAATATAAACGTGAACGTTTGTAAAACTGTATACATCCATCCATACAAACTTAGATGTATGATGATGTGTATATCTATAGCTCAGAAGCATAGGGTCAGATGTGCCATTATACGTCAGAAACATTAGTCGTATGTGCCTTTATCGTGAACTGGCACTTACGACCAAATGCTTCTGAAGTATGAATACCCGTCCTCTGATATCAAGATATATGTTTGATACTCTTTCACGAAAAACTACTTAATGGATTCTGATGAAACCATCCGATGCCCTCGTAGACCCGAAGTCGGAGAGGCCCGCGAACTGTAAAGTAGAGCGACAGTTGCACAAAACGCCCCTGAAATACTAAACGTCATAATCCCTCAATCTCATCGCCAGCGACCGCCCGGAGCCGAGGTCCAAGCCCCACAGGGGGCGCCCCCTTGCGCAGGTTGCTTACTTTGTAGATTTTAAACCATTTATTAAGCCTGGAGCTTTGCTCGCCTTTATGCCCGGTGAAGAAGCAAAAGCCTCGTGGCTAAATAGGTATGTCAAAAAGAAAAAAAAAAGGTATTATGATGAAAGTTTGCATGCGGATAGTTTAGAAGCTGCATTAACATATAGGCTATAAAACATCACGCTTCGCCCCATCGGAGCAGAGTAACGCGTATTATATAATCGATTGATAGGCTATTGTTGGTTTCAGTGGCGCAGTACTGCGTTCACTCACGTATGTACTAATTAAGTAGTGGATTCAATCGTTTATGCGGTTCGGTAATATCATCACAAAGACGGACCGGTTAGGCGATAGACCGTAAAATTGACGCTGCGACAACACTTAATTAGATCAATTATTCGCTTTTTATAAGCAAACTAGCGATCCGCCTTAGATTCGCACGGGTGTACTATTGTCATATTATAGATAGAATGTATGAAATTATCTTTGTGATATTGAACTGTGTTGAAATCCTTTAAAAACCTTGTTCAGAATAATTAAACGTACAGAGGTACAAGGAAAGGCGAGTTCGTCCGCGTAAAATAAGGATTTTATAAGCAATCTTATCTAACAGTGAAAGGACCGTCAAAATGACTATACGACTCTTGTAGATAGTTTAGATAAACAAACAGACAGACAAAATAAATAAAACAAAATTATACCTTATCCACCAATGAAAGTCCAGTCAAAATCGGCCCAGCCGTTCGTGAGATTACCGGAACCAAATAGACACACAGACTGAAAGTTTCTTTTTGTTTTGTGTTTTTGTTATTTAATGCGTTATGTATATTCATTCATTTGGTTTCAGTATAAACCTGTTATTTTTCCATTACAAACAGGTACTTCAATTTTATTTATTTGTATAGATATTATATTAAGGTTGAGGCTGTTCAAACGAAATAAAATTATCATATTTTATGTAATATCACCGAATTACTTGCTAATATTTAGACATATGCCTAATTAATCTTGCGACCTTCCAATGTCGGGACGTTCTAAAGTCAAAAAAAAACAAATTAACGAATCCATACAACTACAATCCAGTTTAAGTAATATAATATTGAAATGTCTCCGAATTTATTTGGTTACGAACGGCGGAGCGGCAGGTGTATCCCCCTGCCCCCTCCTCAGCAGGTGCATTGCCCCCCGAACTCGAGTGCTCCGTCTGGGATTACAGGCTTTGTGAAAGTTGCCACGGAAAAAATATACGTTGTATCGAACTTTGGCCTCTTTGTGACGACGTTTTAGAGGGACACGATGCGTTATAAGTAGGTTGGTACATTTGTTTTTTTTTTCTTTCATCTCGTATCTTTTTTAGACGTTGTCCTGTCTGGATTATCAAAATATATGATTGGGTAAAGTTGTTTTTATTAGGACTCTTATTTTCATCGGTAATTATGTTAATGGATGTAGCATTTCAGTTTTTTTAAATGCTTTTGTTTTTAATTTCATATATATTTTTATTTTATTTTTAAAATTGTTGTATCGCTTAGGACAAACTGATTGACCCATGATGAAAAGTATAGAATTATTTCAAATTTTCGTTTCGAATGAGACATAGTTAATAAAATTATTAATTACAGTAGATAAACTAAATTATAATAATTACAACATCAAAGAAACTATAATGGGTGTGTATGCGGATATAATTCTGCTTTTCGCTGTACTTTTCAAAGGATTATAGTTCAAACACACCTTATGCAAACCTAATGTTACCTTAACCAAATTTACCCACAAATCAATGGTCAACGTCGCACTTTGTGTACTTAACACATTTTTTTAGCTTTTAAATTAATAGGTAGGTAATTTATTTTGGGAATATAAAAGTTAATAATAGGTCTATGTTTATTCAAAGCGTTCGTTAAATACCTAAAGTGCGCACATTTCACCTTTACAAAACAATTATAAAATTCTTCTTTACAATTTGTATAATAACAGTCGCGCGTTCCATTACAGATAAAATGCCTGAAATGAAAGACTGACCTAGTTTAATCTAATCAAATAAAATTACTTTGTTTTTATTCATCAATTTCCCTCTGTACCTCGTGTGGACTGCCGCACCTGTTTCCTAACTAATAATTAGTTGAGTAAATAATTAATTGAGTTCTGAATATGTCCGAACTACATTATAATGCAACGTAATAGAATGTTATACTATTGTAAGGACAAAGTTTATCAACGATAAGACATTCTAAGTTAATATTTATTACTATATAATACCTACTTAGGCAAGTTGTGTAGGTACAAGCTATGACAAAATGTCAATGCATCTATTCTTTACTAATATTATAAAGAGGAAAGGTTTGATTGTTTGTATTGAATAGGCTCCGAAACTACTGGTCCGATTTGAAAAATTATTTTACCGTTGGTAAGCTACACTAACCGAATGACGTAGATAAACCTTTTTGTAAGATAACATATGCCCGGTAGCAAAAGCCTCGTGGCTAACTACATGTCGTAAGTTAAGTTCGAATACCACAATACAATAGTAAGTCATTTTAGCCGATTTTGACATTTTGATGTCATTTGTCAGATAATCGGAAGACCGATAGTTTCAGTTAATTAAAACACACATCGTCCAATGGAAATCTGTAATATAAAGCAAGATATTTAACGATATATATGCTTTATATAAGAAAATAGTTGGGAAACAATAACAGACATAAAGACACTGATCAGACTGTTAAGCTTAAAATTCACTGTAAGTTGAGTTACAGTCTTTTGGATTGCCATGAAAGAGGATGTAGATAGAGTAACATCATAGATAGACGTCGATTACCTACGCATCGTGAGAAAACTGCTGAACATTTCTAAGTAGCAGAGACAGATTAACTTTTACCAGAGCAACCAACGTTGATTAAATAGCTGGTTACGTCATCATTATCATGTAAATTCTTTATGTGGTTGTAGAAACAAACAAAACGCGAAGGATGTATGAAGAATCAAAAACTGACAACACGTATAACATAATCAAAGTATCAAGAGTTACATCACAAGGTCTGTGTATATACAAGTAGATGCTCATGGCTCTTCAAAGCCAATGGATTAACAAATTACCAACCAGTAGTACATTACTGGTAACTTGACGTCACCGCACCGGCTTTATTGCGATTACATCATTTATTGTCAATAGATAAGTAGGTAGTAGGGTTACTTTAGTAGCCGTCGAACGAATGTTTTATGTGAATCTTCTCTCTAGTTTTTCCCAATTTTCAACCGACTTCAACAGGAGGTTCTCAATTCAACTATGTTTTATATATGTTACCTCAGATCTTCGACAGGGTGACCCGATTTTGATGATTCTTTTTTTATTGAACAGTGGGGAAAAGATGGGACCGGGTAGCACTCCGTGGTGACTAAATCCCCCGAGACGGAGGGCCATGTCCAGAAGTGGACGTTATATGGCCTGATGACGGTGGTGATGAAAAACATTTAAAAATAGTATCGGGTCATTAATAAAACTATCTGAATACATCCAGTACTGCTGAAGCAATAACGCACGTTCATAAAAAGGGCACATACAAACCTTGTGCTGAAACTGTTCAAACCGATGATGTGGTACTGATCTACCTACACCACAGTATAAGACTTGCGTAACTTTTAATGTAGGTACGAAAGAATTTGACACACCGACCTATATATTTACCGGAATTACAGCTTTTACACGTTGCCAAATGCCAATGTGAAATTCCGTTCAGTCAGAATTTGTACACATTTTAATGTTATTTTATGGGTAAATAACTACGACGTTAACCGTGGGGTTCTTCAAATTTATAAAGGTACATATATATCTTGTCCTCCAAATTACAAAAGATAAAATAAAGAAAAAGAAAAGAAATATTTACGTTTACATTTTAAATAAGCAGCCAAATTGAATAATTTTTTCAAGTTATGTCGTACATAATATATATTTTGGCAATTTATTTTTAATTATAGATAGATCCGCAAATCTTTGATTGGTTTGACGATATGAACACTCTGTTTTTTTTTTTTATTTTACACTTTTAAATTAAATTATAGATTTACTTTGTTTGTTTGTAGCACTAAATCTTTAAATATTACAGTTTGTCTTTGCAAAGCTTTCATCACGATAATGCTGTATCGATACACCAGAGACGTAATTATGATGCGGGCAAACAAAGACTGACACGATCCAACTAAATAAATCCCTGAGGTACCTACTCCGCCATATTTAGGTAATATTTTTGAGGCATCTCCTATATTGCCACTGTTTGGTCAGTTTATTGTAATAAAGCCCATTGAATAAATAGTTATCTCGCCGAGAGTAAAAATAAAAGTGCACAGAAACTATAGTAGTATCGCAGCGGATGCAACGATACTAAACGCGTCTATATCCTGCGCAGTTGAACGAACCTTGATAGTACACTAATTATCAACGCTAATTATTACCTACTTAGTGTTACAAAAACTATTATAATATACATCCGTTTTTGATAAGTGACATTCACGAGCTTAGTCACAGATAAGATAAATGAGACAACAACTAGTCATGGCTAAGGTAAATTATGTCATTAAAATGTTGACCGAAATAAGAATTGCGCGCTGGTAATGTTATTTTAGAAATACTAAGAAGTTTATCAGATGTTTGCGTAGTAACTAAAGTTAATACGAAATTGATAACTACGGTACCTGAGTCATAAGAAATATCGTTTTCTCGTTAATGATTCATTCCAAATATTGCAAGAATTACGTGAACCGTTACCTATCTTCAATTTCGTTTGCTGAGCCTTCTTTATATTTAAATCGGCCGAAGCAAACATTCAACTCTGTTTCAATATTATCTCCGATCTAATCTCTATCTGAATTTAGACCAATGTCTTTAGTTAGAACAACAATGGCTGCCTACATAGTTACGAATTCGGCAGCACAAACTATTTCACTTGATTTATATCAGTGTAGTTGTTTGTAGTGCTTAGCTTGATCGGAGTATTTATGTTAACTGTTTGTTGAGATTAGGTTACTGTTTATGGTTAGACTTATGATAATCAGGTGAATTGGTTTACGATGGAAATTTTGTATAACGACAACGGAATTCATGATTTTTTGATATTTTGGTCGTTTTTCACAAAATAATAATTAGGGTTGTAAGTTTTTTGTATTTACGAAAAAAAAAACAGAACGGGCGGTACATAATAATTATAGGGTAAAACTTGGTAATACGCCCCAAGTGACAAAACGCCTCACCACTCAAGCACTCACACTAACAAAGCCACGCCGCTCGTAACTAAACGCGCGGGGAGCCACTAGTAGCCGGACAACATGGCCGACGTGTGCACGTAGTTTGCGATGTTCGTTTAAAAAATATTGCAATATCTGGTTTTATTGGAGTGAAACAATTTGTGGTGAGTTTCCAAGAAATTCATATTTATTGATACTTTTATATTTTGTGTTAAAATGACCCACACTATCGTAAAATAGATAAAATTACCTTTCTCTTTTTATTTTGTTGAACGTTATAACCTTGAATCTTGTGTTTTGATCTCAGTGGGGCATATTGAAAATCGAATTTGACAATAAGCCCCAAAGCTAGTTGTTTAAAACGCCCCAATATTTGAACTTTGTTTAAGTAATTTTTTGCGTGAATTATTACAGATAATGTCTCGGAAGTATGAAAGAACGACACTACGAGCATCATGGAGTGCGGGCGACTTAGACAAAGCCATGCGTAGTGTCTTAAGCAAAGTAATGGGTGTTAATGAGGCATCCAGAAACTTTGGCATACCGTCTCGAACTCTAAGAAGACACATTTTATCAGGAAAATCAAAGGGCCCTCTAGGACGCAAACCAGTATTTTCTGTAGAACATGAAAAAAAACTGGTTGCTCATATAAAGAAATTGGAAAAAGTTGGATTTGCCCCTGACAGAAGAGATGTAAAAGAAATGGCATTTCAACTAGCTAAGAAACTTAAGATTAAAAACCCATTTTCAGTAAGTTCAGAATCAGCTGGAAATGTATGGTTTTCGGGATTCATGGTTCGCAACTCTGAATTAAGTCAAAGAAAATCAGAAGGCTTGTCACTTGCTCGAGCATATGGAGTTAACAGAAAAGATGTACAGGATTTTTTTGATTTACTAGCTAAAATCTACGAAGAAAATGATTTTGCTAATCACCCCGAAGATATTTTCAACATGGACGAATCCGGCATACAGGTGAACAACAAGCCAGGAAGAGTAATTGCCACAAAGGGAGCCAAAGATGTCTACACGCTTACTAGCTCTGAAAAGGGTGAAAACGTAACGGTGATTGCTTGTTGTAATGCTCAAGGTAACTTCCTTCCTCCTGTTTTAATCTATAAGGGTACTTATAACAAACCACAATTTTCCGAAGGTCTTCCTCCAGGGTCACAGGTTTTCATGAATAAAAAATCTTCTTATATAAATACAGATCTTTTCATGCAATGGTTTGAAGAAGTGTTTCTGCGTCACAAGAGTCCTCGAAAAACATTATTAATATTAGATGGTCATAGCTCGCACAGTAACAATATTCGCTTACTGGAAGTGGCTAAAGAAAATGATGTTATTCTTTTGTGCCTACCAAGTCACACTACGCATGCTCTGCAGCCTCTTGATAGAGCCTTTTTTAGGCCATTGAAGGTATACTTTGCCCAGGAAGCGAAGACATGGATGGTCAGGAACAAAGAGAAGAAGTTGACACGCTATGATGTGTCTAAGTTAATCGGACGAGCTTGGGGCAAAGCTGCCACTATTTCCAACGGTGTGTCAGCTTTAAAATCATGTGGAATTTATCCTTTTGATCCGAGTGCCATTCCTGATCACTATTTTTCACTATCTGATTCGCTGCGAGACCAAAATTTGGTTGTTGAAGATGAGGATGGGACGTCAAGAGAGTCTCTGTCATTACTTCATGAATATGACTATAGTGCCTTTGATGCAATCCACTCCTCACCGCAGCAGGTCATAAATAATTTAGAGCCCAGGACATTAGGATCACCACCTGTCGTTTTGACTGAGAGAGAACCTGAGCCAGGACCTTCAGGACTACATCTAACTAATCCAAATTACGAAGATAGTTTGATGGAAGTATTAACTGAACATTCATTGCCTGTGCAAGATCCACCTGTGGCAGAAGAGTTTGACCAAATGAATATCACATTGCCAAAAACACCACAAAAATATCCGATACAATGTTGTATCGAGAGTGAGGCGTGTCTGACTGTCGCGAAGTCTAATCTTATTGATTTGATTGAACAAACTCCTGAAAAGCAAATAGGATCTACTGAGTCTGAAGCAACACCATCCAAAATTTTGAGTGAAATTCATCCAGTACCTAAACTTCCAGTAGTATTGTCTAAGAGAAAACAAAAAGCTGTTATTTTAACTTCTGATGAAAATATAGAGAAACGGAAAGTAATTGCTGATAAAAAGAAACCAGCAGCTGGAAAATTAAAGCAGGTTAAGACCACAAAAAAAATTAAAACAGTCAAAGAAAAAGATAGTGTAAAAAAGAAACAAAATGGGGGTATAAAGAAGCCAAAGAAGGGTCCTGTCAGAAATAATAATAAGAAAAAAGTAAACTGGTCATCGTCGTCTGAAAGCAATGATGAAAACGATGTTAGGGTAGATACTTCTGAAGAAGAAATCTCAGAAGAACACGATGACGTTAACAGATGCGTTGAATGCACCGAAAATTATTATGACACACAATCCACAGAAGATTGGATTCAATGTCCGTCTTGTTTATCATGGTTGCATGAGTTTTGCACTATGTATAACCCAATGTGTAATCGTTGTGGACGGAAAGCGAAAAAGGAAGCTGTTAACAAAAATAGAGTGTAAGATTATATTGTTTAATTTTAAGATGATTGCCAAATGAAAACTTATAAGACTGATTGAATCTCAAACGGAAGCCGAATGTTATGTTATTTTATCGTGTTGATTATTGATGGTAGCTTACCTATTATTTTGTTTTTCTTTATAATAGTCTATTTAGTTGTTAAAGGTACAAATAAAGTTTTATTCAAATGATTATTTAAAAAGGTCTGATTTGATAAAGAAACTGACTAAGTGCCTCATATTATTTTAATTTAGATTTAAGAGTTAGTTTCTGCCAAAACAATTGTTAATATAGTTAAAAAATGAAAAGAATATATGATTAATACACTGGGGCATTTTATAATAAGAATGAGTCGTATTAGCCAACGACCATATTACAAAACGCCCCACCTTAGATTAAAAAAAAACATTAATATTGTTGTATCCTTAGTTCCTATTAAGATTACCACTTGTCCCATTATTGTCAAAAGACTAAATATTGTTCCAAAATAAAAAGTTTGATTATATCTTGTAAGATTTTATTTTAATAACATTTTTTTTAAAAGTAGGGCGTATTACCCAGTCTTACCCTAGTTTTTTGAACTGAATAATTTTCTGACGTTTATTTTAAAGGATTCTACGGAAATCAAAAACGTATGACTATATTTATTTATCTCTTTAATCTTGTCTGTACAATATTAAGAACTAAATAATGATAACTTAAATACTTGCAAATGGGCGAATTGTTCAATCTTCCAAAAAACTAAAAAGTAGTACTAGTTTTTGATAAATTTTGTTTAGAAGTTCTGTTAAAATTAAGATCGATTCCTCTGATATTTTTTATCTGACGCTTGAAAAATCGGCCCTAAGTATAGAAAGAAAACCAGCTGTTATACCTCGTCCATTGTATGTCACCTTCAACATTCTATTTATATTTACTGCAGCACTTAGATCGCCTGCCTTAACAACCAGTTCATCAAAACATTCGAATGCCCATACAAGGGAAACCTCACAGTCACGTAAAACTGTTAGCAATGACTCATGCACTGTTTACATATTTAGTAATACTTGTACAAGCAAACTTAACCTCTGTAGCTTAGCAATTAGGTGCAATTAAGGGTGATTTTTGTATGACAACAGGTAATGTGGGCGACAGATAAGGAGTATACTCGTCATAGTATTAATGTTCAGTTTAGTTATATATAAAGTATTTTATAACTGGTTGGTTGATAAAGACTGTTGCGAAGTTAAATACTTACTGGAATTTACTTTAAATATATTTTTGGTAAATTTTTTCGCAATGGTAGTTAATGTTTAGTCCATCATTTATACAATAAAAAACGGCCGATGATAGTTTCGTAAATTCAGACATTTTGATTGGATACTTAAAATTATACAGCGTCAAATCAAGAACCATTTTAAATGAATAAACCAAGCTTTAAATTTCTATACTTTATAATACATCACATCTGTAAACAAAAATGCTTAATAGCTGTGTCTAAGAATCTCAAAATCTTATAAGGAAAGCATCTCAGAATAATTGGCAAAATTTTTGCGACAGTTTAAATGATATATCTTCTTCAAGTGGATGAAAGAAAATATTACTTACAGATCCTTTGTAGATCGACGCAAAAGTGATTGCTTATTAGCATAAGTTATTGTTCGTTTCTATTTTTATTCTATTTCTATGATAGATATTCAATTGCGTGGTTAAATATTATATTCTTGAAGGAGTCTTCATTCCGGTCTTCTAATAACCATCTAACTAAGTAATCCACACAAAAGATTTACAGCATTAGCATAATTCTAATTCGTTGTACTAAACACATTGGCGTAGTTAACAGTGCAGTAATTAAAAGGCCCCGCGGCCTTGCTGCCGTTTGCACAGATGCTCCCGCGCACGATATGAGTTATATGACTCACTGTAAGATAACGTTATTGGATAAATATTAATTTATATCACATGTATTGGAATTATTTTCTACTAGAGTTTTGATTTTATTAAATGATAGATCAGTTAAATAGCTGTTTCCCGCAACTTCGGCGGCATAGCTTTAGATTTCTCCATACAAACTTTCCTACCCCGTAAACCCTCTTAGGGATAGAATTTTGAAAAATCTTTTCTCATATAAGTAAGAGATCTTCCAAGTTTTGGAGCTTCACAATCAGCGGCTGTACCTACGTTGGTCAGGACAAAGGGTTTCATTTATATACTTGTAGATTCACCAAAAATATGTAGTATATAATCTATTGTAAGGAATTTAAGGATAATTATCTTCTTTCTTTCTCTTTATTTTAAAGATCACTTGAAACATACAAATAACGTGGTTGTAATTTAAAGAAAAAACCCACCTTACAAAAGAATTTGTCGAACGTGTCGTTAGTTGTAAACTGGTCCATAAAATGTTTTAGCGGCCATTTTCGTGTGCCGAATGTCGATGTGATGCGTCATACCAGGCATACGTTACGTCGACGTAAATCACCTTCCTATTGTGCGCAAGCGCGATTGCATATTTTGTAATGACGCATCGGTGACCATCGGCCAGCTTTGGAGGATCTAAATCTTGGTGATGCGAACAAAGAGATAATGGGTCTTTCTTGGACACATTTATTAGATGTACGAAAGGTATTGACTGTCTCATTGCTTACACTTATGGAAATGGGAAGAAAATATTTCCCAGATGGTCTCTTTGTTTCATGATTTCATGATACATCCCCGTAAGTGGCTGACACCTATTGAGTTTACTTGGTCGACTTTTCTATTTATAGTTTCAGAAATATCTGTATCGACAAATAGGTTTTATATAGTTGTCATTTATGCTAACGATTATGCCATTTATATCGTAAATAAGACAACAAATCGAATTTATATAGCTATTAATATTTGATTTGTGGTCACTCCATATAGGACATGGTGACTTAGCAATAAATCTGTTTACAAAAAATGTAAGCGTACGCTTGCTCAACTGTCCGTTTGTCACTTAGATCTTGTAAGTGTCATTCAATGTTTCGTTTAAACTGTTGAGCTCATTATGAAAGTATTTATTAGTATGAGCCGTATATGGATATCGTTGAATAGTACCGAATATGGCGCTGGTCCCGTGGAAACTGTGCCGTATTAGTTTTTGTGATATTTTGTAACTTGGTTGCGACATTCACAATTGGATACCTACAGCTGACTAAATCATATGAACGATGTATTTAATGGATAACTAATGGTTGTTTATGGTGTTTGTTGTATTTAAATGGAATAAGGCCATTGTGCTTAGAAATTGTCGGTTGTAAGAGTATTATTTTGTTGTAATATAAAGCCATCGAATTACCATCTTAATCCCTGTTCTATGTGTTAACCCTTAAATCTATTCCAATATATAAAGCTGAAAAGTGTGTTTGTTTGCTTATACAAAATGAATATCAGGACCTACTGGTCCGATTTGATCATTTCTGTCAGTGTTAGATAGCCCATTTTTCGAAGAAGGATAGGCTTTAATTATGAAGTTCCTAGTATATATAAGTAGTATCTTACTAGTGGTCAGTTTACATCAAACATTTATTATTTTAAATAAGCCCCCGTGTTTATAAACTAATTTAATACATACTAAAGCCAGAGATACGCAAATGTCCTGAAACATGTGTCGCCAGCGTTGCAACGTTATAGGACTTCGGTCGACAACGTTGCACACATCTTCGATTAACATACCCTAGGTCATTTATCACCTATTCTATAGTAAAGCTAGCCTTTAAGGAAGAAAGGTAGTATTCTAAAGCTCCGGAGAATAAATATTCATTAAATTGCGTTATGTTTAAACGTGAAACAAATTCAAGTCTTATAAATCAAATTGTCAAATCGGAAGAACACAAAAGTCTGACACTGAAAAATAACATAAATGTTTATAAACATACCGAGTTGTAAAAGTATGAATGAGTCTAACCAAAACATTGGTTTCCCAGACGAAATAATGGATTTCCCGGAACATTTGTCTCCAAGATGTCTCTTGGCACTGAATTGAATTGTTAACTGTTTGAAACATTTTACCAAGTGTATTAATGCGAATAGTCTACAAATATAAACGTTTGTCTTATTTTTGTTCACTTGTATTTGAGTTAATGTCCACTGAGAATGTTAAGAAATGTGGGTGTGATTTGGTCTATTTTAACTGATACCGCGTTTGATCAATGAAATCGTAGATTTATCTTGTAATATTATGTCTTTATTTCTTGAATGGAGCTGTGCGGTGAAGAGATAGATTTTTGATGCTTTATGAAAACCTCTGTAATCTTCATTTAGAAGTCTATCTCCAGGCTGTATCTCATGAACCGTGATAGCTACGCAATTTAAATGATCACAGATGATGTACTAAAAACAGAATTAAACAATATTCCCATACGATATACGTTATTTTTTCGCTCGATATTAATAACGGAAACGATTGAAATACCTAATGAAACTAAAATAATATTGTGTCTAATTATATATTTATATATAATTGTATGGAACTCTTCTGGTGTGCTAGGCCGACCACGAAATGGCATTCTCTGACCCTTAAATTCATAATCTTCCGAGATAAATACGGGCTCACATTTCACTTGCATTCGTCATTACTCCAAATTCCAAGTCTTCATTACCTACTTACCACTTATTGTTATCTTGTAGAATCAGCAATAACTTACTTACTAATTAAGATACGGTTCAAAAGTTAAACAAACATATTTACATACGCAGTACGCTCGGAAAATTGATTGATATAATTGCATTTATCATGCTGATTGATAACTTATCTTTACGACGGCTTTGAAGTTGGCCGTTGTGGTAACATAGATTGTGAGAAAAAATTGATAAAAACGATAGAAATATGTATTATTTTAATATGAATATAATACACCGTTGTTTTTTACTAGTGACTAATACTATACTTGACTCCACAAGTACGAATAAACTATTATTTGGATTTTATTTGTGTGATAGTTTTTCCGAGTTGTTTTTTTGGACGGGCATTTGTAATTAGCCACGAGGCTTTTGCTACTTCACCGGGCATAAAGGTGAGCAGAGCTCTAGCCTAGATAAATGCTTTAAACACTACAAACTAAGCAACCTGCGCAAGAAGGCGTGGTCGACCGTTCGTGGGCCTCTCGGACTTCGGTTCTAAGAGGGTATCGGAAGGTAGTTGTTATGAGTCTTGGTGTCATTTGTGTGCGTGATTTGAGTGTCTGTAATGTCCCCTGCGACACAGTGATTAATTTACCCTAGTGTGAAAGAAGTCTTAAACAAGAACTTGGCAGGACGATTTATCATATAAACTATTGAAACGTAATCTGTAATTTTTTATGCTAATAAAAAAGGATTTATATGGATCGATTTTACTAACAAGAATAAATTCATCAGAATAAATCATTCTGTATATCAAGGTTTTGTACTTGAAGAGTGTAGGAGACATTGAACCTTAGGATCACTATCCAATCTGCCTCGTTGATAGATTTCCACTGACTTTATCGCCGCATATAAGATGAGCCATTACAAATCTAGTCGCACTTTTTATGGCTTTACTGGCGCCCCTCATAAGCACATATCAATTTAATCTCACTCTACAAGAAGAAAATGACAACGATCGTCCTGAATACTAACTCTACATGCGTCGTCCGTGCCTTGTCCCCATAAATTATAAATAATGCCCGGTGAAATAGCAAAAGCCTTGTGGCTAACTTCGTATGTCCTTCCAAAAAAAAGGGAAATGGTTTGTATAAAAAGAAAATTATGAAAAATTCACGTGAAATGTCAATACGACCACGGGCGACGTCGTACATGAACAGATAGTCTATACTAATATAAAGAGGGAAAGTTTGTATTTTTTGTATGTTTGTTTCGAATGAACTCGACAACTAGGTACTGAACGAATTTCGATGTAGAGTATAAAGAGGAAAGATTAGATTGTTTGTTTGCATTGAATAGGCTCCGAAACGACAGGACCGATTTGCAAAAAATTCACCGTTGGAAAGCTACACTATCCCCGGATGACACAGGCTATATTTAATTATGAAGTTCCCACGGGAACGGGACTTACGCGGGTGAAACCGCGCGCGGGAAGCTAATATAGAATATTCCAGAAGGAACGGGCGCTACGGGGGTAAAACATATATGTATTTATATCGTACTTGTTATTTACCTTAAACTTATTCAAAGTATGTGTTGTATAAATTAATTTGCCGTATCTGTTAAATTTTATGAGCAAACCAATTAGTTCGTAGTAATAACCCTAGTACTAATTACTTGTTTGCGACTTTATATTGCCTAGAGCTATCTATTTGACCTAAATAACTCAAAAGGTTCAGTCGTGGATTGATTTGCACTGATAATAGGCAGGGCCGGTTTGACTTCCATTTTGTGAATTGTGACCGATCGGTATGTTATGTGGTCGGGTATTTGAGTCCTTTAGCTTATTAAAATGTAACTGTGTGGAGGATTTTTGTACACATACAGGGTTGATACGACAGAGGGGCTTTCCTTTAAACTGCCTATACTAGGTACCATTTCCAAGCTCTGTACCAAAAATCAATTAAATAGGAGCAATAGTTGATAATGATTTTTTAAGTTTTTGCGCCGTTTGAACACGATGTATCTTTCCTTACGATGCGTTGTTGCCGCTCTGACGCAAATCATTGCAAAACATCCCGCACCGGCGCGCGCGCGACGTTGCCGCTTTGCTAGGTCAGTGAAATTTATTTACAAAGGGTGGTTACATTTTACTCTGATTTGTAAGCTATTTAGTTTGTTTGAAAGAAAAAAAATCTCAATTTAGTTGCTTTTTATTTTTATACCGTATCGGATTAATAAAAAACACGTATAGTAAACGTAGCGTAATTTAATGCCCCTCTGTCGTATCAACCTTGTATATATATATATATATAAATAATATAATATGTAATAGGTATTACGTTTAGTTAATTAACGTGCTAGAAGCTAATATCTTCTATGGTCATTTCCTTTTAAAATGTATCGTTTGTTCCGGCTAATCTTAGTAAAAGCTAGACTGATTTAGACGGGACTTTTTCATAAGGTATAATAGAGGCTACTTTTTATTTTATCTGTGTTTATATTCCAAAACGGATCTACCGATTTAGAAGGCACTTTTTAGATAGCTTATTAAATTCTTATTTCATGCGGACGAAGTAGCAGGCAGCAGTTAGTCCTATAAAAAGAGTCTAAACGTATAATTAAGCTTATGTAGTGTGGATTCCAATAAAAATGTTACTTTGAGGATATTGTTTTGTTGCCATTCAGTGGTATTGTGCCGTGTGGTTTCCGGCTTAGAATAGACTACACCATGTCCTCCTATGGGTGTGTAAAAGGCGACTAAGGGACATACAGCTGATGGATGGGCAGCAGCATCTATTAGCTCAAAGTTTACATCTTACTGCGATCACCAATCCGTCTGCCAAGCGTGGTGATTATGGCAATATCCCTCTACGATCCTGGCTTGCCAAGGTCTGTTTAGAGGAGGCCCATGTTCAGCAGTGGACGTAAACGGGCTGTTGATGATGCTGATTTTCCACCAGAGGGTCGAGACGAGACGAGACGAGGAGGGAATTGAAATTTGTATGGCAAATTTTCAATCCTCTCCCAGCGCATCTTTGGTGGAAACAGTGTGGCGAGACGAGACGAGGCGAGGCGTGAATTGAAATATTTGTTTGTGTAAAAATGAACCGTATTGCTTCCGATAAAGAGTATAAATTACTTTGCAACACAAACACGCTTCTCGCGAGATGCTAAAGCGCGCGGTGGTAAAGTGTTTTATGCGATAAACGCTGCGTTTCACGCAATGCGATTATATGTCTTAAATTTAAGCGCGCGGTTGTTTTATGCGGAGATCGCTGCGTCAGACGCATGCGATCAACGGATGCACTCAACTCGCGCTGCGCTTGGCGCTGCGTCAACCGCGTAAAACAATGGTTTGTAATTATATTACCTGATATGAAATGATGTGCGTTAATCGCATTGCGTGTAACGCAGCGTTTATCGCATAAAACAACCGCGCGCTTTATTGTTGTTCATTGCTACTTATTACCGTGTTATTACCTGAGAATCGCGATGGCTATTTAAGTGGAAAAGGGTCAGTGCGATTTCAATTCCCTCCACATCTCGTCTCGTCTCGCCCCTCTGGTGGAAAATCAGCATTATGGTCTCTTTTTCGTACAAACAAAATCTTCATTAATTTTATTGCACTTGCACACCCTTCATGAGATGAGTTACGAATGCAGTAACGAAGCAAAAGTACTCTTTAACTACGTAATGTATTCCTTCCATGTAATAAATAACTAAGACGAGTTGCACCACAAAAAGGGTACCACATAACAAAAGATAATATTCTTATAAGAAGCAATACAATAGGTTATTGCATCGTAAAGTTGCTTACATATTGAACTGCGATTTAATAAAGTTGACTAATTGTTGTTTGATTATGTTTGATTTTACCTTGGCGAGATGAAGGCGTGTAATAAGTACTTTGCCCTTGAATGTTCTTGTAGGAGTAGGGCCTTTAGATGGCCATTTAGAACAGAAAAAGATTTTGACATGTTTAAAAAGAATGAAAGCTTTAATGACTGATACAACTTAATTAAGAAAGTTGATACAATGTAATGCATGTAGCATACATTTTTTGTACATTATTAGCTGTCGACTACTTGTCTTGAATGCACGATTATAACTGATACCCACAACAGAGTTTTTACATAGTGTAAAAAACACTCATTTTATAGAACGCGCACTCGATCATTCAGTCGCACTGAATGATTATTATTGATAAATCTGAAACAAATTTTAAGTCATGGATAGTTTTGGACCCAGTAAGTGGTTCTAACTAAACCTAATGCGTCGTATTAACATACAATTTAGCAGTGTCCAGTACTGCTAGTAGTATTTATTATAAGATAAAAATATAAATTTAAGCAGCAAACGACTGTAAACTACACAAATCTGTAGTTACCTTAAAGCGCATCAAATCTGTGCCGCTGCACGGATGTGCGCGATTGTTGCGCGTGATTCACACTCTTGCGCATTTCTTGCAGCCTTCACGGATACGGATACTTTCCTTTTCGTTGCTTTTTATCACTCTTCCAATGGTTATGTATGGTTGCGATGTGAATCTTCTGTCTTTACGAGGTTTACATAAATTGATAGTATCAGTGTTACCACTTCTTCGCTGTAATATGTTGATTATATATCCATTTTACACTCTTTTTGGAGTTGGTTGAAAACAAATAGGTTGTTTCGAATTACTCCAAAATGAATGTAGTATAGGTTAATTGAGATTTAAGAATTGCGATATTGGCACAATATCTGTTTTGTTGTACTCTACATTTTTTATAGCGGAATAACCCAAGCCCAAAGAGTTTTCTGGCGTCTTCAGCGCAAATTCAAAAGTGTAAAATTGATTTCGACTGCCCGTTAAAGGTTTAAGAAATGGATTGTAACAGAAAGGTCCGATCATGGTTAAATTTTAACTTGAAACACTTCAATAAAGTTGATAGATTCAATGAGTAGGATTACAAATTTTTGTTAATGCTGCCTGGACTAAATTGCTTTCCTGTGCCATGTGTCAATCACACATAACAATCGGTTAACAGGGTCCGTTGTTCTACACCAGCTAGAACAACGGACCCTGTTAACCGATTGCGCTGAAGACACCCATAGAACACCTGGAGTTTTGGGTTTCTCCGTTATTCTGCACGTAAATAAATAATGTATCAATCATTGCGTTATTATTCGAGTATCGCAATTCTTTATTCTTGAAAATACTTCAGGTGGTAGTAGTATTGTAGCCACTCGTATTTTCCATTTCACTTATTAGGTAATAAGTATCAAACGTAGACTTTTATGGAAGCACCAAGTAGTGTCTGCAATTGAAACGTGGGCAATTATTCAATCAAATGCAATTATATGTAAGCGATCACACCATTTTGCCAATTTAGTATTTAAATGAATAGTAGTAAAGACTTGATAGCGATGGCGTAAACCGGTCCACCCGTATGAAATTAAAATAATGGACAAAATTTAAGACTTGAGTAATTCTCGTCCTTGTTTTGTGCAAAGTAAAATAGGTACCTATACTAGGGAATTCAAATTCAACTTTATCTTTCGTAACCTTCTTCGTTTTTAATGGTGCTGGTATGGTAGGAATATATGAAGTATGTATAACTTTATAAAAAAAACAAACGATAGTAATAAGTGTAAAGTACTGCTTTTATTATGATATCTCTGACATGCAATATTCACACACTACACCAGTTGAATTTTAAGAATGAGTGATGGATCTTTTCGTCCGAATACGGGTGTTATTACAATTTTGCGTTTGCCTAATTAATATTTTTTGTATCTTTCACAGACATATTCCGGTCTCTTCTGCGTAGTGGTAAATCCCTACAAGAAGCTGCCCATCTACACGGAGAAGATCATGGAAAGGTATAAGGGCATCAAGAGGCACGAGGTCCCACCACACGTGTTCGCCATCACCGACACAGCATACCGTTCTATGTTGCAAGGTTAGTTCTGTTACTCCATCATGTGATAGAATATGTTGCGCTTCAACGTCTTCAACCAGCCCAGGAGATCAGTAGAATTTTGTTTTTTTTATAAACGTGGCGTCATCAATGGGGCCAACTGGAATACCACACAAATGTCTGATATAAAGCTGAAGTTGGTGACTATTTATGGTGAACATGGAGTCTATCTATAAATTAATTATATCTTGTATTTTTCGAAAATCAGTGCATTATAAATAAATATTTTTCTTTCTTTCTTTCTGGAGAATATATTATAAAGACAAATTTCTTGATAATGCTTTTTGAAGTGTGTGTTATAAAGTCCAATTGTGGTATTTCTCGACATAGAAACAATATTTTAGTTTTAGAGAATCAATCAAAAGAAATTTCACTTCACCTAATTGCCGAATTGAAGTGAAATATCTTTTGATTTATTCACAGATGAATTATGGCAAAAAACTGGCAGTAAAGATTGTTTAGTGTTTCTATGAGATCATAAGCAGATCAGCCAATTACGGTTTATTTAACCAAATTCAACCGACTTTGATAAAAAAGCTGGCAGCTATGTTTAAAAGACAACATACATGCAAAATGTTTTTTTTTATGTTTCGTAGTTTTAGTTCACATTAGATAATGTGTCGATAAATCAACCAGGCCATGTTACTTTACTGTCACGGATTATGTAATTACTTCAAGAGATCAGTACATATTGCCTTTTTTTTGTATGTAAGAAGTAAACGGTACCACCATAGTAGGACTACAAATACTAAAAAGCCTCTTAGGCGGTATCTATAAATAAATTCTCGAGTGCCTTTACCATCTTAGTAAATACCGCATACAGTTAAAAGTATTGCGAAACCCACAAAAAGGTAATTAGAATTTTCTAGTCATTATTTATAGTCGCTATCCGTAAGTTTATAAGAACTGGTTGTAATAAATAACGCCTTGTAAAATAATTGAGGAGACTCGGTTGCCATTATTCATTTGGTATCTAGCCCATTACCGAACAATTAGTCGGTAGGTACGGTCTTTATCTATGAAGTCTCTAAGTGCTGATATGTCTACCTATTTGTGCTGGCTTTCTATGAAATATTTTAGCATTAACTTTTGTTTTCTTGAAGTGGGTTAAAATATAGAATGAAAAAATGAGGCAAATCATAAAACCAAGTATATTATGCAACATAAATCGGAAGTAGCTTAAGTATGAAGCTACAATAATATGGCTAGGCTCTGCTAGATTTTGAGGTTTGTATGTTTGGGAGAAAGTGATAGTGGGATTAGATAGATACGAAGAAATAAAAATCAAAATGATACTTATAAATTGGTTTAGTTATCTGTAGTATCAATATGTACTGCTTCAGTTTGTTTATTGGTTATTTTGGGTGGTTAGACTTGCTTACTTCTCTGTTATCACTGATTAGCATCTCGTGATTTATCAGTCAATATTTATATCAAAGTTGCAAGTTATTGCAAATCGCATTTTGTCAATTCAAAACCGACGACTAGTCCACTTAAAGTCACGTATTTTGCTAGAATGAATCACTTTTATTTAACCTACTGAAAATCCTTTTATAACCAACCCATTGCACCTGTATGATACTCGACAATGCGCCGACAAGTGCAGTTTATATGAAAAGAAAATGTATTCATAATACATAAAGGGTTCACAATGAAAGCCACAATCCGCCCCAACGAATGCGCTGCTTTTATGCTTGCTGGATTAAAACTCCCGGGGGGATGTTTGGGACGTGATGCACGGAAGATTTGGATTATCCTGTGTTGACTAGGATGAAAGTTTTGTCTGACTTTGTTAAAGATTGTGTGTCTGCTATTGAAACTTTGCTTGAATGATACTTTCTTACAATAATTAATAAACAAAAAATAATTATTTTTATTAAAATTTATTATGGATGGAGTGGCAAACCCTAAATAAATAAAAATGAATAATTTGAAAACGACTAAGTAGGTTAATAATTTTTATAGTATTCTTAATTACGCGGACCCGGTTAGTGTGAAACTAATTTTTGGAGAATGAACGGAAAATGTCAGTGAGAAAGAACATGCGACGCAGGGTCTAGTTCAATATAAAAACTGAGAAAGGATTATTGAAATAGATTCAGTAATTTAAACAGCAAATTACACATGTAGAAGCTTTATAAACTACAAATTAATATTTAAGTAAACGTATCTATGCGTTTCCTAAAGAGTCTTGACATTATTCCAAGACAAAGTCAACTTAATTACATATTTAGTTCATTCATTACTTGTTGCCTAACTATTTATTATTTTTTCTTTATTACAGATCGCGAGGATCAGTCAATATTATGTACGGGAGAGTCGGGTGCTGGTAAAACAGAGAACACGAAGAAAGTTATCCAATACCTTGCGTACGTCGCGGCTTCTAAACCTAAGGGATCAGGAGCGGTAAGATTTATTGATGCCATATATTTTACATGATATGTTAATAATATATCGTAGTCAACATAAATGTCCGAATGACTACCATTTCACTCAGTGGTTACGCCAGATGCTGGTGCTCTGGGTTCGATTCCCAGCTGGGACAATTATCTGTGTCATAGAACCACAGATCATAATTCTGAGTCTGGGTTATACTTTGTGCCCGTGAATTGAAAGTCCCTCGCGACTCAGGTATTAATTTTCCTAGAGCGAGACTTGTCTTTAAAAGAAGAAATATGTGTATTAAGGAGTGCGTGAGCTCAGCATAACAGCATAAGTAGCCATCACTTCTTACTCTAAATACACTGCCATATGAGTTCTGCCGTGTGGTTTCCGGCTTAGAATAGACCACCCCATGTCCTCCCATGGGTGTCGTAAAAGGCGACTAAGGGACATATGGCTGCTGGATGGGCAGCAGCATCTATTAGCTCAAGGATTAAAATCTTACTGCGATCACCAATCCGTCTGCCAAGCGTGGTGATTATGGCAATATCCCTCTACGATCCTGGCTTGCCAAGGTCTGTTAAGAGGAGGCCCATGTTCAGCAGTTCTGACTTCACGCACAGGAACATAACATTAATCAATATTGTTATTTGGCTGTGGCATTCTGTAAGGGAACCCGTATGTATTTGACTGAGTTCTTCAGTGTCTATGCAGATTTATACTCGCAAAGAGTAATGACTAATTAGAATCAAATCGGTATACATATTTACTTAATTATGAATATTTTCCCTATAAATGTCTAATAATAACTTAACAAATAATTAAATTTAAAGTTCTGAGAATAAGAGGATAAAATTATAATGTTTTTGTATAATTTTAAGAGGTAAATGAACCCAATCGCGGCACTATAATTTATTCATAATATTCAAGAATGTTATAGATAAATAAATAGTAGTTTAATAATTTAAATATAATATGTCGACTTATATTATGTTCTTATTGTTTTAATATATGTTTGTTCGTCAAGCGTGCGCATGTTTACTGGTTCGACTCTCGCGCTCGGGTAAGGCATTGAACCGGTTTGTGTTATCAAGCTAGCCTCCTTTACCTTTTATAGTAACGTTCTTTTATATATAATTATTTTGAAGTATAGTTGTTTTAATATTGGCTAGTTCCTCTTATATTCTAAATACGATGGCATTGTTATAATGTTCATATTTCTAGAGCTCGAAGCATAATGTCGGATGTGTCATTTTACGTCAGAAACATTCGTTGTAAGTGACTTTATCGTAAACTGGCACTTATGACCAATTGCTTCTGAAGTATAATAGTACATTCGTCTAGATTCATATTTAATTTTATTGTTACATTGGTTTAAATACCGTAATGACAAAATGCATAACGTCGAATGTTATTATAAAATTGAAGCTAATAGGCTTCCTTATTATTATGTATTTATTTTATAATGCTACATAGGTATTTTACAATAATTTTAAACTCGAGACGTTCTCTTATTCTAACTTAACATATGCATCGCTACCAGGTATTATAAGCTCAATCGTAATGTATTTTTGTCTCGGGTCGTCCAATTTTAATCTTAGGACATTGAAAAACATATCTATATTTCCTTTTATACTTGTCTTCAATTATCTTTTCTTTACAACACTGATGATTTTTATTTTTTATTTCCCTCTTCAATCGAACGTGGAATACCGACAACAGGGGCCTACACCACAGTTGATTATAGTAAGTCAAGGAAAAGTATTAAAAAAAGAACTAATATATTTTTATTTTTATTGCCTGTGGGAATGGGGACGACTCGTTACAATGGTGGTATATTATCCTCAAAAAAGTTATTATATGATGCACTATAACATCTATTGCTGAACATGACCGATATATACATAAGTTATTTTATGATGTTAATAAGCAAGGGGATAATATACCACTAAGTATGGGAATTGTATGCTTTACCAACGAAGTGGGTGATATAATTATATTACATTAACACTAAACATATTTAAGGATATCCAAATTTTGTATTCAAGAACCACACTTGGTACTATAACTTACTTGGGAATGTCACGTGTCACTATGTGACTTGTTTTACCACATTGTCTATCTTCCGATGCCCCCTCGTAGATCTGAAGTCCGAGTGGCCCGCGAACTGAAAGTAAAGTAGAGCGACAGTTGCAAAAACCCTAAAACTATTGAAAGTCATCACTCCTCGAATCTCCCACCACAGCGATTGCCATGAGCCGAGGACCAAGCAACAGGATGCGCCTGCGCTGGTTGCTACCTTCGTTGATTAAGACTATTTAATAAGGCTGAAGCTCTGCTCGCCTTCATGATCGGTGGAATAGCAAACTAATTATGTGACATTCCTAAGTTAATACTGAAAGCCAAGAATAGTTCGTGAATACCACTATAAGATTTTGTTTTAAATACTATTTATTCAGTACATATTATGATATATAATTATTTTAAAAGATGTGTTGACACTTGATTGCGTTTACGTTTTGGGTTTTATATGTATTGATGCATGGTCGCATGATAAACATTATAAAAATATTTTTATAATTAACTTTAAAACTCTAATATATTATTTGTATTGATGTATTGTATTATTGACAAATTGCATTATATTTATCATTTGAATATATGTATGTATTGAGCCATATTATAATATTATCATCATTACCTTAACTTTATCATCATCTTACATTGTCATTGTTGTATATGTAGCTGTAAGTTTTCTAAATTTTAAAATAAAATAAAATAAATAAAAATTATAAGTAATTTATGTGTTACGCTAATTAAATATTATTTATTTTAACAAATTATTGGATATGTATTGGTTACTTTTCTTTATTATTAATCCAGGATATCTTATATCTGTGAGCCAAATTTCATTAAAATCTGTTAAGTAGTTTTGATTGAGTAACAAACAACAAACCTTAAAAACATGTGAACTTAAACATTTATTACTTGGACATGCCCATCTGAGTATGTTTCGCCGGATCGTCTCGATGAGGCCGCGCTGAAACCGGCAGTAGAATAACCCCACTGAGTTTGTTTCACTGGATCTTCTCAGTTGGGGCGTATTGGATCCGGTGGTAGCACTAAAGCGCGTTCGTCGAGATACTTATCGTCCGTCTAAATAATAACATACTCAAAGGACAGAACTTAGATTTAATCATAGATATAAAATAATACAATAATATTGTACTTTCATACCTGACAGCTTTTAGGCTAAAGTTATATAAACTATTATTATACGTTGCAATAAACAAATAAAATTAATTAATTAAATCAAAAATAAGCCAAATATGTTTTGACTATTTACAAATACCTGTAATAGGTTTACGTGAATAAAAACTTTTTTTATTTTTTATTTTATTTTATTAAATTAATATGATGTGAAATTGAAGAAAAAATAAGGTATCTTTATTAATATAAATAATAAATACTTATTTATATTATAACTACCTATTAGATATCTAAGGTGTAGATCTGTAATATGTGATAACATTATGTATATATTATATTTCAAAATTGAGATTAATAAAATTCGACCACCGGCAGGATTCGAACCTGCATCTTAGGTAAAGCCCCTAATGCCTTTTGCCTACTAGGCTACGGTAGAATCACAGCCGGTCATCGAAATGTTTATGTACATTACTATAAAATACAATGGCGATCTACTTTTTATAAAACTTACAATTTACATTTTCATTATCAATCATACGGAAAGCAGAAAGAAACCTATTAAGTATATTAATAACACATAGCGAAATCCATTTTATTTTATTTCTATATACGCGTAACGGTATTGCGTTATGCGTTACAATGATAATTGATCTGTATTTATTACGTTATACATGTAACCATTGTTTAAATAATATTTATAATAATTATATTCATCGTCTTTATGTTATATATTTGAAGCGGCCGTAGCCCAATGGCTAGGGCGTCGTACTTGCGATCATGTTGTCGCCGGTTTGATCCCCATCCATTGCTCTACCGACGCAAAGCATACTTGAGAATTTTAGCTTAGCACTAGGGGTTAACGAGAATGAGCAAAAAAGCTGCTAGGAATCTTAAAAAAAAAAATATATGTATATATTTATATAGATATACCTACATATTACTTTCATATGCCTTTATTAAAAACATTTATTTTGAAATTACATACATTTATTTTTGTAGATGTAACCTATATGTATTAAAAATAAATATATTAGACATAGTTAATTGCTAACATGCACTATGCTACTAATATTTGGTTTATCATGTGTAGTCGCTTAGTATAGTGTGTTATTTCGTGTTCACCTGCATAATACTTGTGAGGGATAAAAAGATGATGAGAATTATATAAGGGTGTTAGCTGACCAATTGACCGACCGTTGATCGATGATATATATAATGGGTTAGTTGACGTCGATAGAATACACGTATCGAGTGATCGTTGATAGACCATTTACGGATCAATTGTCGATGGATCTTGCAATAGATTGTTCGGTATGATAGAATATAGACGGATGAAATGTCAACCATTTCATCCGCCAACTCCTATCGATACCAACGAACCAAGTGGATCGAGTGGTCTGGAGACATTGATTGGTCGACGATTACCGTTAGAAAAAAAACTTAGTATTCGACATTTTTCTATATCCGTCGATCAAACAAAGCCTCCAGACCAATCGATCAACTTCGATCGTAGAAATTGATCAGCACTCAATCGATTTGTGTGTTAATACCCTTTAAAAACGTAGTATTAATGCTATAATAACTATTAAATACATAATACAATAAAATTAATTTAATTAATAGTTGTTTTACTTGATCATGAATATACCTTTTTATTGCTTAGAACTAAGATGTTGTGAAATAGCAAGCGTAAGCGGAATGACTGACATTTTATTGTGTATTTGCTGGTTTAAGTTGATGTAATATTTCAATATAATTGCATTTTAATATATAAAAGTAGTCGTAAATAATGCTGTGCAATTTAATTTATTTATCAAACGGTGTAAAGGAAACAGTTCAATTAATATAATGCCAAACCTATTTGTAATTAACTTAATGGTAATCAATTGTTGAAATGTTATTTAATTCTGTTTTTATACCTATATATTGATCAGACCATGCATGGATTTATCAAATGAAATTTAGATTCATAATTGTCTATGTAAGTCAAGCTAAAAGTATGTGCGAACATATAATATTACACCACGCCAGCATGACACTAACACGACTACACAGAGACCACTCTATCCGATCCGCCGGAGATTATGCGTCCGCGAACGCTTAGCATCACCCCTCGCCCTCCCGACCTTTAGTTTGCAAAGAACCTTCCGAAGCCCTCGTAGATCTCAAGTCCGAGAGGCCCGCGAACTGTAAAGTAGAGCGACAGTTAAACAAGACTTCCCTAAAAACGAAATATGTAAAGTCATCATTCCAAAATCCCCCCGCCCTGAGCCGAGGTACAAGTCCCACAGGAGACGCCTCTTGCGCAAGTTGTTTAGTTTGTCGTTTTTAAACTGGAGGTCTGCTCGCATTAATGTCAAATATATAATGCTAAATATTGCAAATTCACTTATAATTGTTATTTGCACAAGTCTAAGTAATCATTATTATCCAATTAAACATCAGCAATCAAAAGGTATATTTCTATATCCATAACTAGCATAGTCCCTAACACCACTAGAATAGTATTGTATGTGTGTTTGTTCGCTCTTGTGCTCATAAAGTAACCTGCTCATTAACATGTACGTTTCATTTCACGCCGCTACGTAGACAAATGGACCTACATTCGAGGTAATGGAACGCTACAATCATCGCTCATTTTGTTTCATGTCACCATTATACTTAAGCCTCATTTATATTGGTCTAGGGGACTGCGGATATTACTTGATGTGAATAAAAAAAAAACACTTAAAGACCTGTAGGTTCAGGTTTATTTGCCTTTTTATGTCCTTTCGATGCCCTCGGGGACCTGAAATCTGAGAGGCTCATCAATTGCAGTGGAGAGACAGTTACATAAAAGTCTTCCACAAAATTTATAAAGAGCCTCCACCCTGACCAGAGGTCCAAGAGAGTGCACACTCTTCTGCTGGTTGCCTAGTAGTTTGTTGTTTCTAAACCCAATTAAGAAGGCTGGAGCTAGGCAGATATGCCCGATGAAGCAGCAAAAACTAACTAAATATGTCCGCCAGAAAAAAAACCCTTGGCCAATGTAAATAGGGCTTTAGTATATATAAGTATGAGTGTTATTATCGTAAATTAATTGTAGGTATATAATATTGAAACTAATTGTACCGATACTGATATTATGTTACTATGTAAATTCATACTTAATTAACAAACGTGTTATTTGTGTTGATATTAAATAACGTGTTTGCTCATCAATTTAATATAGAGAATAAAGTATGTAAGTCGCTATCTATTTGGACTTTTTTATTTAAAAGTTCAACTTAATACTGACTGTAATGATTCAATTTTAATAAAAGATCTTATTATACCTACAGATAGTTTACTATATGTATTCGTAACTCTAAGGTAAACTGCTTATAAATATAATGGTCATAAAGACTAAAAAAAAACTTTCTAGTCCGTCAGTTAGATTACTAAAAAATATTGGACTCGTATTTTTTTATTTATCAAAAATAAAAATTGACAAAGATACAGAGAAAACCAAACTATAAAGTTCAGGAGAGGGGGGCTTGTGACGTCCCTATTAGGTAAAATTGTACCTAGAAGTGACGTCACACGTAATTTCAACGCACTGTCACTTCGTCGTTTATTGTCTGAGGAACGAAAAAAAAAACGTGTCCAATATTTTTTGATTATTTAACTAACAGACTAAATAGATTTCTTTGTGTTCATGCCCATTCATAGAAGTAACAATATTTGTTAATAATTGTAAGCTAACATCGTCATTATACATAAGAGCTTGGTCTAAAATGTGTGCTATATCTAACTTACATAAAAATAGTTCTTATTCTTCTAGATATAAGTATTATTTTCATGTAAATGTGGCAGAATTGTATTGGGGTTCAATATGCATGGATGTTGATGAAAAGAAAGATTTTTAACAAATAATTTCCTGTTATAGGGCGAACTAGAACAACAGTTACTACAAGCCAACCCTATTTTAGAAGCCTTCGGTAACGCCAAGACTGTCAAAAACGACAATTCTTCAAGATTTGTAAGTATTTTTCCTTCTCGTTTAATTACGTATTAATATCTGAAATATAAATAATAATCTAGTAGAATTGATCTTCAGTTTAAGCAATTTTCGGTTGGATATATTATCTATGATTATTCTCCTAAAAATCTATTACAAGAAGATATTTAACATTACCTTATTATCAAATTATGCATGAAAATTTAAAAAATACTTCCTCAGTTTAATTTTCTTTTTGCTAATCGGTTAGTAATGGAGGGAAGTGGATGACTTTCTTACTCCAATTTTATTTCTTTAGACCCAAGGCGGCTAAAGTTTTCATTAGGACTTGATAGACCTTGATATTGATTGCCGTTTCCGCTATGTGCCACAGTAGATCCTAGCCTAAGATGTTGCTATGATGGAAAAGTAGGTAGTATTAATAGTCCCATAAAAAATCTAGGTTTAAAATATATATATATATATATATATATATATAAGTGATACTAATAGCGTAAATTAATGATATATAATTATTATTTTAGGGTAAATTCATAAGGATAAACTTCGACGCGTCAGGCTTTATCGCCGGCGCGAACATTGAAACGTACTTACTCGAGAAGTCGAGAGCTATCAGACAAGCGAAAGATGAGAGAACATTCCACATATTCTACCAGCTGTTAGCAGGTGAAGTATTTTTAAGATGCTGGTCGATGTCTCATTTTCTTGAAGTTGTAATAAACAACCCTTTATAAAAACTATCTCACAAATTCACGTTGAACGCCACCACGAATTCCTTAACCCTTATCGTACATATTTCTTAATTACTCGTACAAAATAATGAGCTATGTGAAACAAATAACATAATATATCTTTTGCAAATTCAGGAGCAACAGCACAACAGAAAGCCGAATACATACTCGAAGACCCCAAAAGCTACCCATTCCTCACCAATGCCGCCTTAGCCGTACCCGGTATTGACGACTCGGCAGAGTTCCAAGCCACCATCAAGTCCATGAACATCATGGGCATGAATAACGAGGACTTCAACTCGATATTCAGGATAGTGTCCGCTGTCTTACTGTTTGGATCCATGCAATTTAGACAGGAAAGGAATTCCGACCAGGCCACGTTGCCTGATAACACTGTTGCACAGAAGATCGCGCATTTACTCGGTAAGTTGATTTGTCGGACCTTTCTTGTCACCAATTGTGTCTGATTGTATATTCCAAAATCTCGATGAATCAGAGATTTTGGAAATGAAATTAATGCTAATATATAATGTTTTGTTTTAGGTCTTTCAGTGACAGAAATGACAAAAGCATTCCTCAAACCCAGAATCAAAGTCGGTCGTGACTTCGTGACAAAAGCACAGACCAAGGAACAGGTAGAATTCTCTGTTGAAGCCATCGGCAAAGCTTGCTACGAACGATTGTTCAGATGGCTCGTCAACAGAATCAACAGATCGCTCGATAGAACGAAGAGACAAGGAGCTTCCTTCATCGGTATTCTCGATATGGCTGGTTTCGAAATCTTCGAGTTAAACTCCTTCGAACAACTGTGTATCAACTACACCAACGAAAAACTCCAACAACTGTTTAACCACACTATGTTCATCCTTGAACAGGAAGAGTACCAACGCGAAGGTATCGAGTGGAAATTCATCGACTTCGGTCTGGATTTGCAGCCTACTATAGATTTAATCGATAAACCGATGGGTATAATGGCGTTATTAGACGAAGAGTGCTGGTTCCCCAAAGCCACTGACAAAACTTTCGTAGAAAAACTAGTGTCGGCTCACTCTGTCCACCCCAAATTTATGAAGACTGATTTCCGCGGCGTCGCTGACTTCGCCATAATCCACTACGCTGGTAAAGTCGACTATTCAGCAGAGAAATGGCTTATGAAGAACATGGATCCCCTGAACGAGAACGTAGTGTCACTCCTGCAGTCATCTCAAGATCCATTCGTGTGTCACATCTGGAAGGACGCTGAAATCGTTGGCATGGCACAACAGGCCATGACAGACACTCAATTCGGAGCCAGAACACGCAAAGGAATGTTCAGAACCGTATCTCAGTTGTATAAGGAACAGTTGACCAAGTTGATGGCAACACTGAGAAATACTAACCCGAACTTCGTGAGGTGTATCATCCCCAACCACGAGAAGAAGGCTGGAAAGATCGAGGCGCCATTAGTTTTAGACCAACTACGCTGTAATGGTGTGTTGGAAGGTATTAGGATCTGCAGACAAGGTTTCCCTAACCGAATTCCCTTCCAGGAGTTCAGACAGCGCTATGAGCTTCTGACTCCTAATATAATACCGAAGGGTTTCATGGATGGGAAGAAGGCTTGTGAACAGATGATCGAGGCCTTGGAGTTGGATCATAACTTGTACCGCGTCGGTCAGTCCAAGATCTTCTTCCGGGCTGGCGTGTTGGCACACCTCGAGGAGGAACGGGACTACAAGATAACGGACCTGATCGTGAATTTCCAAGCGTTCTGTAGAGGCTACCTGGCCAGGAGGAACTACCAGAAGAGACTGCAGCAGCTCAATGCTATCAGGATCATTCAGAGGAATTGTGCTGCTTATCTCAAGCTCAGGAACTGGCAGTGGTGGAGATTGTACATCAAGGTAATCATTTTAAATATTTCTGGAGCTCAGAAGCATAGGGTCGGATGCACCATTATATGTACGCATCATTCGTCGTATATACCTTTACCACATTGGCACTTAAGACCAAATACTTCTAAAGTATAATAGTACACCCGTCTTTGTTTCTCAGGTCTAGATTTGTTTACTACATTATCGTATGAGGTGGGTTTTAGACATTTTAAAATTCAAATTTGAAGGAGATTAATTCTCCTTCAAGTTGGAATTTTAAAATCTCACACAATATTTTAATGACAGAATATATTTTTATTACTGTCATCAAAATTGTGTCTCGTACTAATCTATACTAATATATAAAGCTAATGAGGTGGCTTGTTTTTTGTTTAAACTCTCGTAAGTAACTACTGGTCAGATTTGAAAATATATTTCGGTGCTAGATAGCCCATTTAAACTCGATAAATGGGCTATTTAACACTGAAATATTTTATGAAATAATGTAATGTAGCCTATTGGCTATATTACATTATGAATTTCCTACGGGAACGGGTGTTACGCGGTAGAAATCGCGGGAAGCTAGTATGATAATATTCTGTCTTTTATAATGCCTATTTATCTTGCATGACATGTAGTATATTTAGGGACTAAATACACTTATTCAGCTCAATTCAGCTTATGTCCATAGTTTTGTAGGGGATGCGTACGCATGCGTTCAGCTGAACAGACGCGTACGCATCCCCTACAAAACTGGCGTTTTCTATGGACATAAGCTGAATTGAGCTGAATAAGTGTATTTTAGTCCCTTATAGTATTCCATAAATCTGGAGCTCAGAAGCAAAAGGTCGAATGTGCCTTATATTAAGCAATTTCATTACTATCGCTAGATGGAAAATTGTTGCGTAATATATGTTATTATTCCATCCGAGTCAGTAGTATTACATCATTTGAGTAACGATTAATATCGTAGGAACAATGTTTTGGAAATATTCCAGTTGTCTATTACATAAGGTATTGAAGTATGTATGTAGGTAATTTATAATAATATCATTTGTTCATCTTTCAAGAATTTTCTTTGTCTTGCGAACAAAATAAATTTATAGGTGACCATAGTTAATGTGATAAATATGCATTATAAATGTCACCTTAGGAATGTTGTATATTGTCTATGTTATTATTTTGTGATCATTCCACAAATTTACGTATATATTATCTAACATACAAACAAATTTAACAACTTTACTAATAATAGAATACAATTGGTATAAACTATAAACAATATTTTTTTTAATGTTTCCATTCTAAGTATGGAAGCAAGTAAGCAAGTCTTGCTCTCTTGTAATACTTCAGTGTTATCTTGATTTTACAATAGAGAATATTTCATATATAACATTAAAATAAATGGAAGAATTTGATTTTGATGTTAAAGAATTTACAGCTTTCTTTAATAACTAACCCGTGCAAGGTTTTTATACAGGAGGAATTATTGCTATGCTTGAAAGGGTCCATGAAGATCTGAAAAGGCGTGAAGACTAAAAAATTATATTTAGTCCGTCAGTTAGATTACCAAAAAGTAATGGACACGTATTTTTATTTTCGTTCCTCAAACATAACAATTACGAAAATACAGCGCGTTGAAATTTTATGTGACGTTACTTCTAGGTACAATTTTACTTAGTAGTGACGTCACAAGCTCTTGAACTTTATAGTTTGATGTTGCTCTGTGTCTTTGTAATTTTTTATTGATTTGATAAATAAAAAATACGTGTCCAATATTTTTTAGTTATTTAACTGACGGACTAAATATATCTTTTTAGTCTTTATTCCTATTGGATCTAAACTACCGCCTAAGTTAACATTGTGAAATGCAATAAATATATTTTATTAACACAAAACGATACGACCATTAAGTCGTACCCTACATAACACGCTTCGACGTTGTATAGCTTTGTTTTAATCAAATAATACAAATTATACTCCTGTACCAAAATCTAACTCCTTTATTATAGCTAACTATCTCTTGCGCCCAGCTTCACACAAAACATTGACAAATAGAAAACCGCATGAAAACCTGTTTAGTACTCTTTGAGCTTATCGCGGCAAGACAAGCTCGGTAGAAGAATTTGTTTAAATATATACTAACGTTCCTCTAACACCCAACCAATGTGACTAACATAAAACCAACCTTAACTGTAACCCTTCTACCAGGTCAAACCGCTGCTGGAAGTGACGAAGCAAGAAGAGAAACTGACCCAGAAGGAGGACGAGCTCCGACAGATAAGGGAACGATTGGACACGCAGCTCAAGCGGTGCTCCGAGTACGAGCAGAAGTACCAGCAGGCTAACGCGGAGAAGACGCAGTTGGCTGAACAGTTGCAGGTACTTATAACAGGATATTCATTAGAAAAAAAAGGTTAAGTGGGTTTTGGACTCGCAAGCTTCTAATTTAGAACTCAATATATAAACAACCTCTGTGGCATAACGATTTATGAGTCTTACTTTCTATCTCGGAGGACGACTTTGACCACGGGTTTGTTCTCTGCGCTGGAAAAAAAATCTTTGTGTAAACATTTACATTTGTTTCCGGGTCTGGTTGGGGAGTAAATACCCACCGTGCCCTGTCAAGCATGTTAAGCGGTTGTTCCCAATAGTTATAAACATCATCTACCACAAACGATTACTAGGGAATGGGCAGCAGCGTTTCCCTGTGTCTTACTACCTAATACTGCGGTTGCCAATCCGCCTGCAAAGAACCCTCCTCGGAAGGACGCCCATGTTAAGCAGTGGACGGTATTAAAGCTGATGTTGACGGCAGGTTTAACAGTTGGTCCCGATCGTCATAACATCATCTATGTAGTATACCAAAAAATACGGTTCTGATAGTTTATCTATACATAATAATATACGATACATAATAACTACGGTCACCAACCCGCTTGCCAATTGGTGTGGGTATGGCAATACACCTTCGCGTTAGGCCCATGGTCAACAGTAGAGTTTTGAAGCGGCCGTAGCCCAATGGCTAGGGCGTCGGACTTGTGATCTTGAGGTCGCCGGTTCGAACCCCACTAGCGATCGAAAATGCTCGAGCCTTTTAGCCCTTTTTTAAGACTCGCCGCTTTATAGCGATGGCTAGAAGGCTAAAAGGATAAATAACTCTTAAGCCCTCGAGGCTAATTGTATTTATGGCTTTTGCTAGCGGTCGAAAAGGCTCGAGCCTTGTAGCCCTAAATTTAAAGCTTGCGAGTCTTTTTTAAAGGCGGACTCACAAAACAGTAGTTCTAAAAATGCTCACTAAAAAGGGGCTTGAGGCTTTTTTTAGGCCTAGGCTTTTTTAAAGCCTTTTTAGAAGACTGGCGTCGTAATTAGAGTTCTGGCTTTAAAAAAAACTCTTAAGCATCTTTTGAGGATCAGGTTGATAGAAGAAGTTTATTATATTTTAAATCTAATTACGACGAAAAAAAGCCTAGGCCTAAAAAAGCCTCAAGCCCTTTTTTTGCGCCTTTAAAAAAGACTAGCTTTAAATTTAGGGCTACAAGGCTCGAGCTTTTTCGACCGCTAAACCCCACCCAATTGCACTACCGATGTGAACCCACTCGTAACATAAGCGTTATAGCTTAGCACGAGGAGTTAACAAGAATACTAGTAGACTGCAGAAATTTGCTAGTAAAATTAAAAAAAAAAAATGTGGACTTTATGTAGGCTGATCCTAATGATGATCCTAATGATATCTATTCAAAGTATTTACAACAGTATTTGCATTTTTTTATCATGTCGCTTTGTATGATAATATATGTATTTTTTTTTGCAGGCGGAACTAGAGTTATGCGCAGAAGCCGAAGAGTCCCGTGCCCGCGCTGCGGCCCGCAAACAGGAGCTCGAGGAACTGCTGCACGACCTGGAGGGACGTATCGAGGAGGAGGAGGAGCGCTGCAACGCTTTGCAGCAGGAGAAGAAGAGGCTGCAGCTCAATATACAGGTAATATGCAGGAGTTGATGGCTGAAGTGACGTCAGTCGTGGGAGGTACCGACCATTGGTTACGGACTAGCGGCCTAGAGGGAGTTACGCGGGTGAAACCAGGCGCGGGAAGCTAGTGTATGATACATTTCAGATAAATAAAATCCATTTTATGATTGGGGTTTTGACTTGATCATGATCCGTCTCAAAGGTCCATTTTATCAAGCAGAAATAACTTAACACACAAGATTACATTCTAATTCTATTAAACCCAGACGAGTGTTAAAAAGGACCTAATAATGCTTCTTGTCGAGATGAGTAACGCACTTGTTTTGTTGTGTTTAATAATTATTTAAATAGAATGCAGTTTTAAATTATCAGTCCTTCAAGATCCTATAGCATTTAATTTGAAATATTATTGTTCCCAAGAATTTGATCGCCATTAATACAATCTGTATATTCCAGGACTTAGAAGAACAACTGGAAGAGGAGGAGGCTGCCCGTCAGAAGCTCCAACTGGAGAGAGTCCAGTGCGACTCCAAGCTCAAGAAACTGGAGGAGGACCTCGCGCTCAGCGATGACACCAACCAGAAACTGGTCAAGGAGAAGAAGGTTTGTTACATTGTATTGTAGTAACGGAGGGCCTGAGCTGTATTGGATTTTTATGTTGACAAGTAGTCGACACAAATATTGGTGGGCTACAAACTACAAAAGTGAGATAGAGTGAGTATTTTATCACACTTTGTAGTTTGTGCAGTTTTGTGTAATATGTAAGTACATATTACACATAACCTTTATTACACATAACCTTTATTAAACATTCAAATGAGTCACCAAGACTATTTCACAGCTAATATAAAGATAAGCTGAAATTTTAATTTTCGTCTCACGATTTACTTTCGTCAGGGCTAATTTTTCAATCCTCAGATGAAATTTTATAGATATAGGTTATAATAAAACATGTCAATAAAAATGACATTGATACCCATACTAAAGCTATTAATATTTGTATATGAGGTTTGATATTTTGCCAACCTAATATAAATTTAAATAATATTATTTTATTTCAGATCCTTGAAGAGCGCGCCAATGACCTCTCCCAAGCTCTAGCAGAGGAAGAAGAAAAAGCCAAGCACTTGAGCAAACTCAAGACTAAGCAGGAGTCCGCCATCGCCGAGCTGGAGGAAAAACTTCTGAAGGTACGTGTTTTATTCAATCATTACATAAAATTTATGCTCTAATTGTTTTATTTTGTTACTTTCATTAAGATAGATACCTACTTGTGTCGCGAAACTGAACAAACACCCAATAGGCTAGTTTACACTTTTTTAAATTATTTTTATATGGATAAGAATGGTTTTACTAGATCAAGAAAAGAATATGGCATTTATTTGAGATCTAGAAAGCACTAAAATAAATATTTTAAAATTGGCTTGAAAATGAAAAGGATGTCAGTCATGTTGATCTATATACATTATCTGTGTTCAAGATTGATGACGTCATGACTCAGAAACAGTAATAGTAAAGGATCGCGTTCATGTTTTTTTTACAAGATGTATGATGTCACAAAATGGCTGATAGTGTTTTTGGAAGTTAAAGACATAGTCAAAAGAAATAATTTTCATATTGAGTTTATACAAACATATTTATTTATTTATTTAACCTTTTGCACAAGGACAGTACATGGCGGACTTAATGCTATAGGCATTTTCTACCAGTCAACCATAGGGTGGTGCAGAGAAAAGTGATCGGTGCACGGAAGTAGTAGATAGGTCATTAATTAACTACTGTACTGGTAGGAAAAATAATAATAACGTAATATCTATGACTACATTCTAATAATACACATATAATATAAATACGATACTAAAAGGTGATACTATATTTATTATAGGTTTATAATAATACTATATTATACTATACTTTACATAATCATAAACAGAACTCATCGCTGAAACGACTCTGAAAGTTGTTTACTCATATGTAAGCGTACTTTACGCTTAAATGAGATACGATTCTTAGTCATCCTGACTTCAAGAGGTAACTCATTCCATAGAAGTATAGATTGCACAAAGAAAGAGAAATGAATAAAGGTGTGGAGGACAATGAAGAAGTCGATTGTGCACAGAGCGCGTGGATATATTACGACTGGAAGATCGAAATTGAAATTGAGAGGTTAAGTAAGTTGGAGTAGTTGTAGAATCTAATAAAGAAAAGTGAGTTGTTAGTGCTCTCATATTACGGCGTTGTCAAATGGGCAGCCAATTAAGTTTAGCCCGATAGGCAGAAACATGGTCGTACTTGCGGAGATTGAAAATTAATCGTATGCAATTATTGAGAAGCCGGTCCAACTTATTGAGCTGGTCTGCATTTAGGTCAACGTAGCACACATCACCATAGTCAATTATGGGGAATACTAAAGCTTGCTGGTGCAAGCTTTTGTATTTGTATTTGCATTACTTTTGTTTTGGAGGGAAGAAAATTCTTCAAGCGATAGAGTGCTCGCAAAATACTGGTTACTCTACGACATATACAAGCCATTTGACTTTGCCAGCTTAGTGAAGAATCGATAAACAAACCGAGATCCTTAACGCTCGGGCTAAATGGAATGACTGTCTGGTTAAGAATAATTGGTGGCAACGAGCTCATATCGACTCTCGACAACAATCTGGAGCTACCCACCAGCATGGCTTGGCATTTTAATGGGTTTACCATCAAGCCAAATTTCCCAGACCAATCATTCAGAGCTTCAAGATCCCGATTCAATTTACCGATTACTTCTGGCAGACTATCAGTATTTTCCTGGGAATATAACTGTAGCTACTAGCTACTAACTGTCATCGGCATATAGATGATACGCACACTGAAGATTATTAGTGACGAGGTTTATAAAAACAGAAAAAAGAAGAGGAGAAAGGATGCCGCCTTGGGGTACACCAGCGTCTAAATTGCACCAGTCTGATGAAGAATCACCAACGCGAACAGACTGCTGACGACCCCTAAGATACGAAGAAAACCACTCCAGCGCTTCGTCAGAAATCATATGGTAAGACAGGATGGATAGTAGGATGTCGTGACTGACGGTATTGTAGGCATTGGCAAAATCAATCAGCACCAACATTGTGAGATTAGTATCTTCCATGCCCCTTATATCGCCAGTCACTTTTAGAAGAGCAGTTGTGGTACTGTGACCCGGCCGGAAACCAGATTGGAGAGGACTAATTAGGTTATTGGTTAGAATAAAATGGGACAGTTGTTTGTTAACAACTGACTCCGTTATTTTGGAAAGGAATGGAAGAATGGATATTGGACGGTAATGGTTTGGATCGACAGGATTTGAGATCTTAGGGAGTGGGAGGACAAATGCTTTACGCCACTGGTCAGGGAAAATTCCGGAGTGGAGAGAAAAGTTGACTAAGTGCGTAAGCGCAGGAAGGACGTAGTCAAGGATGGGGACAATCATGCGACGACCAATACAGTCACAACCGACTGCATTGGACTTAAAGGATAGGATGGTGGTTTTGACCTCATCCGAATCAACTGGAGTGAAACGAAAATGGTTTATATCAGGGCGAGTTAAACTATTAATATAGTTAACCGTCTGATGTTGTAATAGAGGATCAATGCATGAAGAAGTCGTGAAATATTTATTAAGATCGTTTAAATCTAAGGAACTAGGATTCTCAGAATTACTCGACTAACCGATACCCAGAGTTCCAAGGAATTTCCAGATACCGGCAGGAGTAGAAGAAGAGATATTGTCAAGAAAATATCGGCGTTTCATCGGCGTATCATAATTATTCAAGATTTATGAACAGAAATGGGTATTTAGGTTCCATATGACAAATACTTTTTAAAATAAACACGATTGTAACATAATTTTATATGTGTCAACTAGCCTATTCATGAAGACAAGGCATACCCAAACATTGTTGCCTACCAATATTGATGTGGCAATTAGTTTGATATTAAATCTAGAAAAATATGTACTTAATATTGTAAAGAGGTAAAAATTTGAGTTTGTGAGGTTGTAAGGATAATATCAGGATCTATTGTACCGATTTTGTAAATCATTTTACTAATAGAAAGCCACATTATTTGTGATTACGCGAGACAGCTAGTAATTAATACATTTAATGTAGAAGTAGTTCTTCTCTCAAACACAAAACTAGATACCTTAAAATCAAGTACTGTGAATGGTCTTAAACTGATAAGACCGTGGAATTGACGTGTGAATGAAATAGGTGTATCGGTTGTTACCTAGACGTAATATTATTACTATCGAATAAATGTATTAAAGTCAATCGAAAAAAAATCTGCTCACTACATATTACATTAGATCGTTAATGCTCGTTATTCATTTATTCCGTCCTAAGCTCTGTTCTTGGTTAACACATGTAAGTCAATTGGATTAACTAGATCATTGATTTTTCATTAATATTCATTTCTAGCGGTTTCAATCGCTTTATCTCTTACATTATATAATCAGGCATTATATACATTATTAATGTTTGAACTGTAGTGAGGCAGTTAATCTATGACAAATGTCAGATAAATAAAATCCATTTTATGATTGAGGTTTTGATTTGATCATAATCCGGCTCGAAGGACCAGTTATAGGATAATTATTTATTGAAATACAGGATTCTTAATGATTTGATCGAAACCTTATTATAGTGACGTAGAAAATTATTCAATTCAATGACATATAGTGTAACTTTTCCATTTCACCTCTTAACGACGGTTTTGCTTGAGACTTCGGATCTCCCGCTGTAACGTATATAAGTCAGTAGCACACTGTATTTTCTACAGTTTAAGTGCAATAACGCGGGGGTGAAATGTGTTTAACAATAACACCTCGAACACAGTTGCATAGCTGGGCATTAACTTGTTAATCGTTAATTAACGAAGTTGACATTTCGAGTAACGGATTAACTTTTAAGTTAACTTTAAAATATGTTATCGGACTCGTTAACTTACGTTAAATTTCCCAAAGTCCGTTAATCGTTAATCCATTAGGCAGCAACTTGAGTAACAAGAACGATGATAAGGATGACTTTTTTCATTCTGTCACTCAGTCTAGAGAAAAACCACAAATCTTTAAAGAGCAAAGCTCTTATTCTCTTAAAAATGTGGCTATGTTCATGGAGGGGAATAGTCATATTATGCTAGATGACTAAATTTACAGATAAATTGGACGGATTAGTATCGTTTCGTCTATCTAGCAATTTGTCTAAACATTACATTACTATCTAATTTAATCAATATAAAATTTGTTCTTTTAATTAGTGTTTGGTCCAGAAGGCAACTAGGTAGTCTATCTTACTAAGATAAATTCAAAATTTTATTCCAAATTAATGAAAAAACATTGTTTGTCATCATGCCGATATTACACACTCTAATAATTATGCCCGTCTTTTTTTTTAACCTGTTAACTTCCGGAACCAATAATTTTTATAAAAAATAAAAATAAAAAGCTAAGAATTTTTATAAGAAGATGCAATTTTTATCAAGTGTTAACGAATTTGCGTTAAATTTTTTGAAATATAACGCTTTAACTTTTAACGAACTTAACATTTTCAGTAACGGATTTCACGAAGTTAACGGTGCTCAGTTACGAACAGTTATATTTTCACAAGAAGTTGTCAATATTTTTTGTTAGTCCTTATAATAATGACTATTGGTGTTCCTAGTTATCCGGAGAAAAAATGTCGAATGGCAATAATTAGCCAAATCGTGGATCCGACGACCCTAATCTTACTACTTATATAGATTTCTATTCACGTGCTAAAATGCTGGTGATTTCCCTCAGGACCACCAAATGCGTCAAGAGGCGGACCGTGCAAAGAGGAAGCTAGAGACGGAACTACAAGATGTTAAGGAACAGCTCACCGAGAGAAAGGCCCAGCTCGAGGAGTTGCAGATTGTGCTCAGTGAGTATTTAGCATAGAGAATTAAAATAAATATTTCTCTATATTGGATAAGACTTATAATTCATGTATATTGATCGAAACCACTAAACATTTTGTAAGACGATTTGTCAATATTTGCAGGCATAGTTTCGGTCATAGTCGCTAAACTTATTATAGAATTTCACCAGGCTTATATAAAGTAGTAGAATTTAAAAATGATATTTTGGACCAATAGAAAATGATTAAAAAGACTATTATGGCCATTGCCTGGAAATTTGCTAGATATCACGGTGTCGTGCAAAGTAAATTAAACTATTTCAAATTGTTTTACCAACGTCTTGTCATACCTCTATAATACTGTTCAATGTTGATCAATGATATTATTATGCTCTAACGATTGCTACTCCCCGCAGCCAAGCGCGAGGAGGAGCTGGCGGCCGCCATCAGCCGCGCGGACGAGGAGAGCGCGCTGCGGGCCGCGGCACAGAAGGCGGCGCGCGAGGCGGAGTCCGCGCTCGCAGACGCGCACGAGGACCTGGACGCGGAGCGCGCCGCCAGGACCAAGGCCGAGAAGCTGCGGAGAGACCTCAACGAGGAGCTGGAGGCGCTCAAGAGCGAGCTGCTGGACTCGCTCGACACCACCGCCGGTGAGTAGTGTGACGAGGCGGAGTCCGCGCTCGCAGACGCGCACGAGGACCTGGACGCGGAGCGCGCCGCCAGGACCAAGGCCGAGAAGCTGCGGAGAGACCTCAACGAGGAGCTGGAGGCGCTCAAGAGCGAGCTGCTGGACTCGCTCGACACCACCGCCGGTGAGTAGTGTGACGAGGTGGAGTCCGCGCTCGCAGACGCGCACGAGGACCTGGACGCGGAGCGCGCCGCCAGGACCAAGGCCGAGAAGCTGCGGAGAGACCTCAACGAGGAGCTGGAGGCGCTCAAGAGCGAGCTGCTGGACTCGCTCGACACCACCGCCGGTGAGTAGTGTGACGAGGTGGAGTCCGCGCTCGCAGACGCGCACGAGGACCTGGACGCGGAGCGCGCCGCCAGGACCAAGGCCGAGAAGCTGTGGAGAGACCTCAACGAGGAGCTGGAGGCGCTCAAGAGCGAGCTGCTGGACTCGCTCGACACCACCGCCGGTGAGTAGTGTGACGAGGCGGAGTCCGCGCTCGCAGACGCGCACGAGGACCTGGACGCGGAGCGCGCCGCCAGGACCAAGGCCGAGAAGCTGCGGAGAGACCTCAACGAGGAGCTGGAGGCGCTCAAGAGCGAGCTGCTGGACTCGCTCGACACCACCGCCGGTGAGTAGTGTGACGAGGTGGAGTCCGCGCTCGCAGACGCGCACGAGGACCTGGACGCGGAGCGCGCCGCCAGGACCAAGGCCGAGAAGCTGCGGAGAGACCTCAACGAGGAGCTGGAGGCGCTCAAGAGCGAGCTGCTGGACTCGCTCGACACCACCGCCGGTGAGTAGTGTGACGAGGCGGAGTCCGCGCTCGCAGACGCGCACGAGGACCTGGACGCGGAGCGCGCCGCCAGGACCAAGGCCGAGAAGCTGCGGAGAGACCTCAACGAGGAGCTGGAGGCGCTCAAGAGCGAGCTGCTGGACTCGCTCGACACCACCGCCGGTGAGTAGTGTGACGAGGCGGAGTCCGCGCTCGCAGACGCGCACGAGGACCTGGACGCGGAGCGCGCCGCCAGGACCAAGGCCGAGAAGCTGCGGAGAGACCTCAACAATCCGGAGAGATCAAGAGATGCCGGTATAACTCCGACAACCTGGAACATCTAATTTGTCGGATTCCATTTTCAAGAGTTTCCAAGTTTATAGTGTACGGTGTGGTTTCTGACTGTTGATAATCGTCTCTTGAGAGGTTGTAAAATGCGATGATATCCCGCGGATATTTCATGTCGCAGAGGGGGGCAACTCGGCTGATGTGGGACAATGACACCTCCCGCGCCCCGCTTCTCTTGATGTAGACCACCTTAAAATATACATTAGACCATAGGTCTGGAAATCAGGGGACTGTGAGGACCACTCACTATCGACCTATTTTGGAGGACCAACCTAGGAGTTTTAAAGTGTTTAAACTGGTTTTAACCTTTTTTTTTCTATTTACGACTTTCGAAATACCTCCCTATTTTATTTTTTATAATATTATATACATTTCTCTTTCGTAGCTCAACAAGAGCTCCGTACGAAGCGCGAACAGGAAGTGGCCGTGCTGAAGCGTAGCCTGGAGGAGGAGGCGGTTTCCCACGAGGCCACGCTGGCGGACCAGCGACACAAGCATTCCCAGGAGTTGCAGCAGCTCAACGAACAGCATGAGCAGATCAAGAAGGCTAAAGCTGGTGAGTAGTTAACGAGATACTATTTTATTATTGAAAGAATGGTAATTATTAATGACTTTTTATCATTACCATTAACTGATTTTTGAGAGGCTTGATGCATAAAAAAGAAAATAAAATCGGAGTTTCTTTCTAAGTTACTTCTCTGGGCCCTCCACTTAGGTAGCTAGAGAAACTTGCACCACTTGGTTAGCTAGGCTCGGGTCTTTGACGGGTAGACCGATGACCGCGTTGGCCCCTGTCCAAATCCGATAATCCAGAGCAAGTAGTCCGTGTCATTGATTAGTCTAGTCAACAAGTTCAAAAACGTGTTAAATAGAAATAAAGCTCCTAAAAATATGTGCCATACCTCATCCGATTCGGAATGACATACAAAATGCGATTGTTATTAACAAAATAAGAAAAAAAAAGGTATTTAGTTTTTCGTTAATAAATAACTTTTAAAATAATGATATTTAAGGAATTTCCTGAAAAGGAAGATCCTGAAAGAGGAGGAAATTTCCAATAAAAATGTACTAACTCCCGGAACTCTATCTATATTATTTATATTTTTTTTTAACGCTGGAAATTGGGCTCCGCGAGGGCGTTACGGCATAGGCGCGCCGCCTAAAAAGCCGGTATATCACCTAAAATATATTTTCTTAAATATTAAATAACAATTTAAAAATTTGAATTTTTTTTTTTATATTTCAATTGTTTAAATAATTAGTTAAGAAATCATTTTATTCTTAAAAATCATCATTGACCCTTCTCAATGGAATAACAGAGAAATATATTTTTTTTATAAATAATTTAACTGTTTATTAACTTAACAATTTGTTATAAACAAATAATATTAACCGTTATATTTTTTTTCGAAAACTTCACAAAATTACAAAAACCACCATATATACAAAGTCCAAAAAAGAAATTTTTTGTTTAAAAAATACAAAAAAAAATTTAGTTGTAAAATTATTATTTATTAATATTAATTAACAACTAAATTTTTTTTGTATTTTTTAAACAAAAAATTTCTCAAAATTCCTTAAATATCATTATTTTAAAAGTTATTAACGAAAAACTAAATACCTTTTTTTTTCTTATTTTGTTAATAACAATCGCATTTTTTATGTGCTAATATAACCCTTAAAAAACATTTTTCTAGACGTCATTCCGAATCGGATGAGGTATGGCACATATTTTTAGGAGCTTTATTTCTATTTAACACGTTTTTGAACTTGTTGACTAGACTAGATCACTTCCTCTCTTTTTTATATACATAATATTGTTACAGTAATATTACTCATAGCTTTAGCGATGCCCTGAGGTGAGGCGTGTATCGTTTATACGTAAAAATTTTGATTTAAACCTTGCCTCCTTTCTATGGAGCTAAACGGCGAACAGAGCTCTATCCTTAGTAAATTGTTTAAAAACTACAAACGAAGCAACCAGCCTCCATGGGTTTTAAACCTCGTTCAGGGCGGTTGCTTTGAGGATTGAGGAAGGATTACTTTTAGTTTAGCTCTAACTCTGGCTAACTAGTCTTGATTAAAATATACTAATGTTGTATTAAATCATGCTGAAATTATGTTATTATCCGAATATTAAACATTATTTGAATATAAATAACGGAAAATATATGGCAGAATATTTTTTCACCTTTTCACTAACTTACCTTGAAACTTAAAAATAACGAAAGTCAGATAAATAAGTAAAAGATCAATCTTTGAAGAACCAATTACAAACCGAGTTTTATATAATTCAACAAACCAAGTTATTCGACCTTTTCACAAAACCATAAAACTAAAACTTCACATAATTCATGACAACGCCATTGCGCGTGATAATAGACATTTCCAAATACAAAAATGACAACCACAACACAAAACATCAAATACTTTTCGAATTTGTCACTATTTACAAAATAAATTTTATAGCAATATTTCGGAATATATTTACTGTAATGCAACTATGGCTTGTATAAAAGAACGTAGGCAGAAGAATGTTAAATTCGGTTTATCGAAAGATGACAATTTCGAGGTGGAGGGAGTTTTTCCCAGAGAAGATGGGAATGCTTTTAGTTCTGCCAGGGATTATTGGCAGCATATGACGTGTGGGAACGAATCATTGATCGAGAGGACGCGCGACGCTAATGTGTTATGTAAGATTCGAGTAGATGTGTATACTTAAGTAAATTGATGTAGATAAAATGAAAATTTTATAGATGAGATTGAGAAAGGGACATTTTGCTACCTGTAGTCATTTTGAGAAGTGGTCATTTTGCGACAGAGCCTCTGTCTTAAGCTACTCTTTTGCGGTTTCACTTGTATTATTGTCTTTTTCACTCCTATATTATGTGCAAGGGTACCTAGTACTTAGTAAAGTTTTCGTCTAAATAGGTGGGTAGGAGTCGTTTACAGTAGTTGTTCCTGAAAGACCTCGTCACATGCCTCTTTTAGCCATGAATAATGTTGCTTTACAATAGCGACAGTTTTTTTTTTATCGAATCAGTAATTTTTGAGTTTCTTGTAGATAAATAACTGTTGAATATTATAATATGAAAATGAGTTTATACTGTTTCTCAGTAGTTAATTAAATATCATAAGAATTGAATTTCTGATTAACATAATTTTAACCGGTACTGTAAAACGCGGTATGTAATGAGGGAAAGTCAGACTTTAATAATAATTATATTGTAAATTTGTTTGTTACTTTTTATTTTAGTCTCAAAAGATTTCGTTAGTATTTTTATATTGGTAACTGGCATGGTTCTATGTTATATTAGTTTCTATTTTGTAAAATACAATATGTATTTAATTAAATTAAAAATGTAGCATTCCCGCGTTTTTTTTATTGATACACATTCTTGACAAAATTGTTTTTCGCCAGCTCTGGAGAAAGCTAAGCAGTCTCTAGAAGCAGAGAACGCAGATTTAGCCACCGAGCTAAAAAACGCGAGCGCCCAGCGGGCGGAGGGCGAGCGACGACGCAAGCAGGCTGAAGCACAACTCGCAGAACTGGCTGCCAAGCTGCAGGAGGTCGAGAGGACTAGGTAAGGACTATACTGTTCATCAATTATATTATAAACACCATTTGCAATTAGAATGTCCCTACTTTTAAATAAAGAATATTCAGAAAAGGCCGAGAATGTTGACAATCTAAAATTGTATGTAAACAGATTTATTAAACAAAGCAAATTAGCCAAAATTATCGTATGAGATGTCGAATTAGAAGGTATGACTTCAATGAGGAAATTTAAGGTAGTTGTTTAGCGAACTAAGTGGTTGTCTTATACAATAATCTATAAGACAGGTAGCTTATGTTGTTGTAAAAATTTGATAAATTTATGATTAAAAAAACTATAATAGTTGAAGAGCCGTGGAAGATCGACTTTCACCCATCGGACAACCAGATGAATTCGTATTAAATCAATGAAAATTGCCATGAATTTTTTCGATAGGAACGTTATCATAGCCATATTTGTTAAACATGCCTATGATAACTTGCAAATTACTGAATTGAAACGGAGAAGTGTAAAAATCTGACGCTTGTCCACATACTTACGCTTTCTTTACTGTTTATATTTAAGCACATGGTCACTGCGCAACATTGTGGCATTTTAATTGTCTAATAATGATGAGCTTTTTAGTCAGTTAGACTACTAAAAAATATTGGACATGTATTTTTTTTGATTTTATTCTATTGGTTTGCCAATAGAATAAAAATGACAACGATACAGAGCAACAACAAACTATAAACTTTAGGAGAGGGGACTTGTGACGTCACTAACACAAGGCCCGGTAAGATTTCAATTTTTTTTCGTTTCTTAAACAAAAAATTGAGGAAGCTACACGTCATTTTATGTTTGAGAAACAAAAAAAATTTACGTGTCCAATATTTTTTGGTAATCTAATTGACGTACTAAATAGTTTTTTTTAGTCTTTATGCCTATTAAAGGCAAACCATTACCTTTTTAATAATCTCAGTTACTCTTTTTTTTACATACATACTTTAGACACTAACATTCAAAATACGTCTGAAAACAGTAGAACTCTCTCAAAATCATTACCCCGTCCTTTACCCCCCTGAACCCTTTACAACTCTCCCGGTACCCACCCTTTACTCTTTCCCCCCGTTACCCCACCGCCTTTTACACATCCCCCCGTTACTTCACCCTCTTGCAATCCTACCCCCTTTCATCCATCCCCCCTTTACTCCCCCCCACCTTACCTTACTCCCTTGCATTTTAACCACTTTACCTCTCCCCCCTTCACTCCCTTACCCTTTTTACCTTTCACCCCCCCACACAGGTTGATGCCGATTGTCTCTCGCTAATTTACCCGCGTGACGCTTTTTTTTCCTATTCTTTTGGGCATAGTTGTGTTTCGTAGCTTATATGCATCTACATCAGTAACTCCGTCTATGTACATTTTCAGACTATGTCCTATATGTTTCTATATTTTCAGACTATGTCCTATATGTTTCTATATTTTCAGACTATGACTATGTATGTGTATGTATTATTTATCGTTAATTGATGTGTAATATTATGGTCACAAAAGCCCACATCGCAATGAAACATTTGGTTTTGTGTCACTATCAAATTGAAGCAGCGAATTGTTCTGTCGTGTGCAGGGCGGAGGTGTCGGAGAAATGCTTGCGGCTGCAGAGCGAGGCGGAGGGCGCGGCGGCGCAGCTGGAGGCGGCCGAGCTGAAGGCGTCCGCTGCCGCCAAGCTCTCTGCGACCAGCGGGGCACAACTCGCAGAGGCACAGGTACCCACTGGAGCCAGTAGCCACGCCTTCTGTGGCGGACTTATCGACTTACATAGCTGTTAACTTCGCTGACACTTTTTGAAATAATTTTTATATGGTTAAGAATGGTTTTACTAGATCAAGAAAAATAAGGCATTTATTTGTGATCTAGAAAGCACTAAATACATATATTTTAAAATTGTCTATGACCTATGTCATTCACTTCAAATAAAAAAGTGCGACTGTATTGCAAAAAAGGTTTAATGCCGTAAATTACAAATTCAGACAAAGACAGAAATAGTCAGACAAAATACTTAAACGAAAAGGCAGTCCATGCTTTTACCCGACTACTCCAGATGGAGGGTTATTGCACATCGGGAAGAGCGGGGGCGCGTGTCAGCCGACGTGTCGTGTCTCCTCGGTCGCCGAATGCTTGGCGAGATACGCCAACAAACGGAGACTTACTATAAAAAAGGAAAATGTAAACGACTGCGCCGTCCCGTATTTATCATGTGACGTGCCATTTTATAGACGCCGGTTTATGTTATTAGAATTGTGGGGTATTATTTTTTTGGACTTATCATCCTAAATTCAGTTATTAGTGTGAAAAATAGATTTCAATTATAGTTTTCTTTTGTTTCATCAGTCAAATAATTTTTGCATTCCAATTTTGGTAATGTCTCCGCCAAATGTCGATTTTTAATTAGATTTACGACTAATGACTACAAAATAGAGTTAAAAAAATAAATAAGTAGAATAAAGTCGACCCGAACGCTTCGAGGAATCGTGCTCGTAATCTATATGTCACCAGGATTTTATTAAAATATTTTGTGCAAATCTACTTTTAACCTAATTTTGATACGATAATTCTTAACGAACCATAATCTAAGTTATTTTTATAATGACAGGCTCTCCTCGAAGAAGAGACGAAGCAGAAGCTGGCGCTACAGACGAAGTTGCGCAACATTGAACAGCAGCTGGAACAAGCGCGCGACCAGCTCGACGAGGAGGAGGAAGCCAAGAAGAACCTCGAGAAACAGGTTAGCCTCCTTAGCTTAAGTAGATTAATCAAGCGTCAACAGATGGATGACATATAAAAAAAATATATTTAGTTGGATTACTAAAAAATATTGGACATTGGACGTATATTTTATTTATGAAAACAATAAAAAAATATAAATAGGGGGCTTGTGACGTCACTCCTAGACTCCTGAAACCTATAAGTGACGTCACGTAAAATTTCAAAGCGCTTTATCGTCGTCATTTTCACACGTGTTTTATATTTTTTGGTAATCTTACTAACGGATTAAATATATATATTTCTGTCTTCATACCTATTGAAGTAAATCCAAACTTTAAATTATCCTCTTCAGCAGAATCTAAATCTGCTCATAATCAGTTTAAATACTGAAATATTTATACTAAAATAGTCTTTTTACAACCATTGAATATGTGATTTTTCAGTTTCGTCAATATCTATTAGTATTTCTCATATTCTTCTGTTGCATTTATAGGTCACAGCACTGACCCAACAAGTAGCAGACGCTAAGAAGAAGGCAGAAGAAGAAGCGGAGAACGCCGCCGCTCTAGAGGAACAACGCAAGAAGTTGAGCAAGGACGTGGAGGCGCTGCACAGACAGATCGACGAGCTGCAGCAGGCCAACGACAAGCTGGACAAGAGTGAGTCACTGTGTCATGCCTTTAGGAGAATTATATTATATTTATGGATGTGAAAAAGTTTCTTAAGCCTTTAATGTTTGTACCTGTTTCACTGACATTAGTTAGTTAGTTTTCTATCAACAGTAGTAGAAACTACTTCTGTATATATCTATGTATTAGCTTAACATTTGCTTTGTACCCATGTCTCGTCTACGTTGAAAATTTTAAATTGCAACCAACAACAAATGACGTGTCGTAAATTAATATAACAATTATAATACTGTTAAGTTCTCATAGTAAGCGAATTTTATCAATTGTTTTATGAAGGGGGGATGAGAAATTCTACATACGAAAGGTATAAGCAAAAAACAGGGAATTTCACTTATTATTTCTATATCAAGCATATATTTATTGATATATGTTAGCTTAATACCGGATCTTAAACTAAAAATTAAAAATATTAGATTCAAAAACCTGTTTGTATATGGCCGAATTTATGGTCTTCTATAAAATGATATACGTCGAAAATTCTGATTATTATAGAAGTTATAAATAAAGCTATGTCAATACGCAGGTAAAAAGAAGATCCAGGCAGAGTTGGAGGACACCAACATTGAACTGGAAGCCCAACGAGCTAAAGTACTCGAACTCGAAAAGAAACAAAAGAGCTTTGACAAGGTATGTTCCATCAAGTTATATCATACTTGTTCATTACATCAGTTAATTTTTATTTTTGGAAATATTGTATTGTTTGTTGTATATGACAATGAATTGCGTTCCTAATGGCAGAAGTTTATGAAAAAAATAAATACTTACTAAACTTAACAAAAACTGCCGTGTATTTTCTATCGTAGAGAACCATGATATTGGCTCCGCATCGTTTAATTATCACCGTTTAATTCTAAAAACTGTGTTCAGGACTGTTAAATGATCAATTTTGTTTATTTAGTAAATAAGTTCCGACTCTCATTCGTCCAAGTCGGATCCTTTCCTGTCCTATATGGTGAGGGAGACGATGGCTGTGTTCATAAGGCAGACTCGTGGTGCCACTTTATGAAGAAAATTTTGTTGACGAGGGATTATATTCTAAATATTCTTGAAAAAAAAAACTGTTTAAAAATCTGAGTTTGTTTTAATTTGCAGGTATTGTACGATATGTATAGTTAAATCTACTTAATTGTTTTGGGATCTTGAACCGTATTTCTTATAGTTCTTTGTGAATTACCATCCCATATTGAAGGTTTCCTGCATTCGCGGCATGTTTATTCAAAGTAATCGTCGCGAATAAGGATAACATAAGAGCTTTATTCGCGACGATTACTTTGTGTGTATGTATTATTTGCTAATCGTTGTGCAGGTGGTGGCGGAGGAGCGCGCGGTGGCGGAGCGGTACGCGGGCGAGCGCGACGCGGCGGAGCGCGAGGCGCGCGACAAGGAGACGCGCGTGCTCAGCCTCACGCGCGAGCTGGACGACGCCGCGGAGAAGGTAGGCTTGCATACATCATTGTCTCTAGCCATCTCAAGCCATGATCTCTCATACTTTCATCGAGATTTAGAGATTTATACTGCTACTCTACGGACATTAAATTAAATGAGTATATATGCTATTTATGTGACGGAATTGCATCCCTCCTCACCTTTTTGACCTTTTGACCCAAGAATGTTATGTATGTGCCTGAATAAAAGCAAAATATTTTTTCGAAACATTATATATATTTCAATTATGCTGTTATGTTTACATTTAACTTGTATTGATAAAATAGTTTAATTATAGTGGCACTAAAATAGTGTAATTAATTTTACAGTGGCAGTATTCCTCATACTAATTAAATTTTACAAAAAATATAGACAGATAGGGCTTTATATTCTGATTCTAGGATATGTAGTATATAAATTATTTCGATAAAAATTTTAGTTGTGCCCCTGTTTAATTATGACAGCAGTACAGTAACATGATCTTATACATCATTGTCAAACCGCAGATCTCGTTTCTAGTATTGTTCATAATATGTTACTTGTTTCCCTTATTTATATAAATAATCATTTATCATCATTAAAATGAATTGTATTGAACTGTACTTCCTTTCTCCTTAGATTGAAGAACTAGAGCGTACTAAACGCCTTCTCCAATCAGAATTGGATGAGCTAGCCAACACACAAGGCACGGCCGACAAGAACGTTCATGAACTAGAGAAGGCTAAACGGGCACTCGAATCCCAACTAGCGGAGCTGAAGGCGCAAAACGAGGAGATCGAAGATGACCTTCAGTTGACGGAAGACGCTAAACTGAGGTTAGAGGTCAACATGCAAGCGATGAGGGCGCAGTTTGAGAGAGATTTACAGGTGAGATTTAGTTCAAGCCAACCTTTGTTGGGACATACATCGCTGTGTCTGATTTATAAAAATACTAGTGACCCGTCCCGGCTTCGCACGGGGCAATAGTACCGGTGCCGCAACCGCTATGTCCACCTATGTCCCTGCATGTTAAATCTGTAATATCTTCGAAAATATTCATTAAAATAACATGCTGTAAATGGCCATATTGATCTATATATATATATATATATATATATATATATATCTATATTAAGCGCACAATGTATTGAAGGGACTTAATTAGATAATGAATAATGATTGCTTAAAATCGTTTCGTATATAAGCCATTATTTTTCGTAAAAAGTAAAGGATAAAAAATGCTTATTGTGGGTTATCCCTAAGACACAGACATATACCATCGCCGACTTTTGTGTAGACCTTTTTAAGGTGTACAATACTGTAGTTTATTATTTTGATCTATCAGGGTAGGGTTCAGCCAGCGATTACAATGTAAGCTCAAAAAAAATCGTTTGTTTAAGACATCACATTAGAAAGCTCTAAAATTATCAGTGTTTCTCTACTATATTATTCATGTATTATACATATAAACGTTCCTCTTGAGTCACTCTATCGATTAGAAAACCGCATCATAACCGAAAAGCAAATCTGTTGCGTAGTTTTAAAGATTTAAGCATACATAGGTGCAGACAGACAGCGGGAAGCGACTTTGTTTTATACTATGTATTGATTTTATTCAAGGACTCATAATCATACTTTGACTCAGAATAATAGGATTAACAAGGACTCTGAAATCAACGACCCACTAATAAGCAAACATATCATCATCAACCTGTATAACGTCCTGTTCAGCGTGGATCTCCTCTCGAGGGAGAGTGTCGCCATAATCACCACGCTTGGCACGCGTGTTTTTAATGTTCATTCCATTAACTAAAATTGTTAATCAAAAATAATCCATAAAAAGAAATACAGTCAAGTTCTCTTCAATTATGGGCGCGTTCCCACTATGTCGTGACGACAAATAATCGTGTAGTTTTAAGTGCCGTGGTTTGTATGTTTAAATGGAGGTGTTTACATATAAAACGACACAATTTACTGTCGTCTACGGCATTTTGTGGTGACGACAGATTGTCATGACAATGGGAACGACTAGCACGACAGTCGTAAAACGATAAAATATCGTTACGACGCGAGCGACGATCGTGACGGCAAATCATTCGTAGCCACGATAAAAATAGCGTAGCTTGCTTGATGTGTAAACGACAAAGCGACTGCCGTGAAACGAAAAAAGTCGTCGCGATCCAATGGGAACAGCCAGATACGATAGTCGCTAAACAATTAAAAAAATTTGACGACAAACAGTCGTTATAATGGGAACAGATAGAAACGATAGTCGTCTGACGATAAATAAACCGTTACGATATAGTGGGAACGCGCCCCTTAGAATTCTTAAGTGAAGCACAACCATACACTGATATAAATGTTTGTATTTTATTGATGTTGTTATGCTGTTCTGCAGGCCAAGGAGGAGCAGGGCGAGGAGAAACGGCGTGGCATCGTGAAGCAGCTGCGTGACGTGGAGGCCGAGCTGGAGGAGGAGCGCAAGCAGCGCGCCGCCGCGCTCGCGCACCGCAAGAAGCTCGAGGCGGACCTCAAGGACGCCGAGCAGGCGCTGCACCTCGCCAACAAGGTACCAACACATTGTAGTGTCGGCTGACAAGGAGGAGCAGGGCGAGGAGGCCGAGCTGGAGGAGGAGCGGCGCGGCATCGTGAAGTGAAATACGTTGAATTATCAATAAATATGTTTGTGGACTTTTCCGCTGCCCAAAATCAGCAAGGAAAGGGGTGATTGTGAAATAAAATAAATATAGGAAGTAATATAACCATAATGTAACATTCGGCAGGTGAAGGAGGACGCGGCAAAGCAGGTGAAGAAGCTGCAGCTGCAGCTGAAGGAGGCGGCGCGCGAGGCGGAGGAGGCGCGCGCGGGGCGCGAGGAGGCGGCGGGCGCGGCGCGCGAGGCGGAGCGGCGCGGCAAGGCGCTGGAGGCCGAGGCGCTGCAGCACGCCGAGGAGCTGGCCGCCGCCGAGCGCGCGCGCCGCCACGCCGAGGCCGAGCGCGACGACCTCCTGGACGAGCTCACCAACTCCGGCGCCAAGGTACCGTCTGTGACTTAGCTCTGGAGGCCGCTCAACGACCTATTCTCGGAGCACGGGGTTGTAGGAGGTTGTTCGTGGATACCATGAACTGTCAGGGACGACCGCCTGCACGATAGACTGGCAGTCAGTGAATGTAGGCTGGTAGCAATGGTTCCCACTTGAAAATCAAGTTTTAGCGAGACGAGTAGTCTCGCTGCGACTCGATTCGAACCACCAGCCATAGAACAACTTCATATATGATGTTATCTAAAATTTTACAGTTCAATTGTGACTATTAATTGTTTGTTTACAGACGACGTTGCTGGTCGACGAGAAGAAACGCCTCGAGGCGAGGATAGCGGCGCTCGAGGAGGACCTCGACGAGGAACAGTCCAACACAGAGATACTTAACGATAGACTTAGGAAATCACAGGTAACAAACTAATTATTCTAATAAGAAGTTTTCGTAGTAATTGAATGTGTACCATATCTTCATAGTAAATTATAGAAAACGAGCTTCCCGCGCGCGATTTTAAAAAAATCGTTTAATTTTTTTCATACAAAACGGCAATTTCATAGATAAAGACCTATTCATAGATTCTAATTTCATAGATATATAGAGTCTATCCGTGACCACGACTGGTGTAACTCATGTCGAAACGTCGGATTATTAAAAAGGTAATGATTTGCCCTAAAATCGTACCGCGATTGAGACCCCGCGTATAATTTAAATTATGTGTACTACTTAACGTTTAATTGATGTATGATGATATTAATGACAGTCAAAAACTGCTTTTGACTTTTTCTTAGAAAAAAAAAAACTTTTAAGAACCAAACACTGTTTTTTTGAATATTGTTTTACTGGTATCAGTGAACTTATCGAATATTAACTTACAAACTAAGATATTATTGCAAGTTTCAGTTGGGTTTTTTTAAATGATTACTAGCAAAGTTATTGCACACTATTCTTGTTAACCCCTCGTGTTATGCTGAAATTAGTGTGTTACGACTGGGTTCACGTCGGTAGTGCAATGAGTGGGGATCAAACTACATGATCGCAAGTCCGACGCACTACCTATTGCTCAAACAAAAATGCAAGCCAAAGAAATAAGCGACTACAAAACTTGAGCATTGTCCGTTTATTTATTATTTTCTCATTGTTTTCTTTTATTATCCAGAACCAGATCGACCAGTTAACAATGGAGCTGGGCACAGAGAAGTCTGCCACACAGAAGCTCGAGAGCGGTAAGCTGGTGCTGGAGAGACAGAACAAGGAGCTCAAGGCCAAGCTCGCGGAGCTGGAGACAGCTGCACGCACCAAGACCAAGGTACGAGTTTGTAATAGACGGCTAAGTATATATTGGTAAAAATGATCTTATGGATTTTATGAATCCGACTGTCCGTCTGTCCTGTGATATATGACGAATGTACACATTATTGAAAGATGCCTTAGAGGTAATAGGACAAAATTAGCTTATAAGAATCCGGCTAGGAGACATCCACCTAAAGGTTATTTAAGGGATTATGACCAACGCTCAATTTTTATTTAATAGAGCCTGTATTGTCCCACGGCAGGGCAAAGGCCTTCCTTCCGTCCTTCCATTTTTCTCGGACTTCGTCAATTTTGGGTCAGTCTTTTAAAAGGCGTCCAGTTAATATCGATAATATGTTTCTGGGCGTTTTTTTGTCGTCTCCTTGCGTATGCATTAGCTGTTGCCATTACAATGGATCAGAAGCAATATATGTTGGTAAACATGATTGGATCATCAGAAAGTTCATTGTTTAAATGAGAAAACATGTCATTTGTTTTTTGCGGGAACAATCGTGGGACCGACTTTCGCGTTGTCATTAATCTATGCGTAAAAATTAAGGCTTCTTTCAGTATGGAATACTTTAAAAAGTGCGACCGAATCGTCTACACAACGGCGAATAGAGGCTGGGGTTATTGAGCCATGATACGGGGTATCATGGCTATATTAGTTCATAAAAAGAAACATTTTTCATTATATTTCCCCCTTAATTATTTGTCTTATTTTCTAGGACCCCTCCCTAAATCTTATTTAAATCAATTTCTTTAAAATGTGATGTGATGTAGTAGTATAAGTTATGGAACTTTAAAAAAGTTAAATCTAGACACGCGGCAGCGTGTCAAAGCCCAGTTCAAGCAAAGAACTGGCTAGCCAGCGCCAAGTGTAATATTACACGAACCACTTGGTGCAACTTTTGACCCTTCTATAACTCAAAACCTCTTTAACGTTAACAAATAAAACTACGTGTGTTTAATTATATCCATAAGTACATGTAGAAGCCCAAATTTCATGAAGCTAGCTCAAACGATTATAAAGATATGAAGGTCAAAAAGTCGTAAATTTTAGCACTGACTGACTGACTGACATATAGTACCTAATTCTAACCTACTTCCAGATGACCTAGAAGGATGAAATTTGGAATCCAGCTCAGTAATTGTGTGTAAGCCCAGGAAAAAATAAAAAAAAGTCAAAAAAAAAAACCCCATAGAAAAAACTTTTAATACGCTCTAAAAAACCGACCAACGGTGTGTCGGCGGCGCGCGGCACCACATAATTATACATAGAACAGAAGTAAATCTACATAAAAGTGCTCCCGAGCAACACATAAACATAGGCATCGCTTACGAATACCGATTTAGTTATTTATTGTTTTATTACATTTATGTTCATCCTGCTTCTTTCTCAACGGTGAATGAAATGATTGTCATACTATAACCACAAACGTTCTTCGTGCCTAAACCAATAACAGTATAAAAGAGTATATAGATGAGATTCAATGAATAAATAAATACTTTATTTATACCTACAACCCGTTCGCTATAAGTTTGCCGCTGTCAACTGTCACGCGTTTAGCGTTGTCTCACTCATTCAGTTCTAGTTCCAGTGAGAAAACGCTATACTGACGTCATAATAATATTTCATACATAATATTTTTTAATATTTAATAAATAATATTTTAAAATTTGTTAGTTCGAACTCTTTGTAACTTAAAAGAAAGTCCAATGTGTATGTATACCAAGGTCAAGGCAATAGCGATGCATAACCAGCAATACAGTCTTATAACTAAAGCTTATACCTCTAAAAAGCTGTGTAAACGTTTTATTAAGGTTTTAGCGGTGACAGCGTATTGTATAAAGGCGTTCGATAACATATTATTGCTCTATAAGCTTATAGAGCTAAAATGACATATCAACAATCGTTGTTAACGTTTACTACGCCATTTTATACAACCGTTATAGTCAGGTGCTATAGCAAGATCTAATATAACTAGTACAGAACGATATTGCTCTATAAAATTGTTCGCAGATGCCTTTATTCATCTGATTTGCACAATAAGGGTTCCAAACGAACTGCTATAGTACTTTCGTTTTAGCAGTGACGAACACTCAACTATGGAGCGATATTGTGGTATTGTGGATACTCAGATCGTTGTTATAGTACTTAGTACGTTAGTAGTCACAAGTTTCAGGTTACGCTTATGTAATGTAACTGTACTATAATCATTTTCAGATGCCTAATATAGTTTCACTGATAAGACAATTACACAGACATTTTTTAGAGCAGATTTGTTGTATAATGTCTTCTTTAGTTCCTTTAATACATATGTTAGTATTATAACAGGGTATCTATCTCTTTAATAATACAAAAATGTGACACAAACGTAGACAAATGTTGCTATTAAATGACAAGTATATCCTAAAAAAGAATTTTTATCATGCTTTTAGAACAATACTCAGACATTTTGATTCAACGATCGACAAAAATGGATTTAAAGAATTGTAAAAGATAAACGCAGTGGAACATATAGAAGAGAAGTTAATAGACGTTATAAGAAAGCACCATCATCATTAGCAAACGATCTAACCAGTAATAGCAACCAAAATCAAGTTGAGGGCACAATTATAGAAAACGGTTCCGTACAAAATTAATTTTGCAAAGATTTTTGAAAGAGCTTTTGATTGAACATAAGGACTCCAGCGATTATTGTGACAATATTTCAGAATCTTCCATTCCATTAATCTTCAATGACTCTGAAAAAAAAACACAATGTTGACTAGATACATTTTATATTTCTACATACTTAATAAAACTAATCACCTTTCCCGAAGAAAAAAGTGGCCACATGATTAACACAGTTTAAGCAGTAACCCTTTAAATTTATTAAAAAACCTATTTTTCATGCGTAGAATCAGTGCTTCAGAAGCATAACCAAAAAAAATCATGGTGTATTATTTAGTTATGCTCACACGGATCCCCAAAATCACTCTGATCCCATGATGACAGTGAAAACATTGTCACAACATGTACTATAAGGGTCCTTAGAAACTTGAAGTCACATTAATTGATAAATATTTTAGTAAAAACTCAATAATTCGAAGGGGTACTTAAAATTCATGGTAAACCTAACCCTAGTTTATCAGTAAAACTGCGTTCGTACATCATTTTTACCTTATTAGACGAATATCATAATAACAAAATAAAATCTTACTCACCTAAAATTGATTGTACTAGGTATCCTTTTGTTTTTTTTTTTATTAAATTTTGGCATTGCACCCTGTCACGAATGATAAAAGAATGAATGGTGAAGTATAGGAAACATAAACTCTAGTATGAAAAAGTACTATTAAAGGTTCTATAGTAGCCATTTCATCACTATTTTGAGACCAGCGTTACTGTTACATATATTGTATAGGACTGATTTGTGATGTGTGACACTGCTAACAGATCGTTTTGACACTAAACAGAGATATAACTGCGCCACTTTCGAAGAAATAACTCTTTTTTACACTCATTCAGATCTCCATTCTTTTTGCGGCGAAGCCCACAGCCAAGCTTAATTTTTGTATTGAACTTGGCTTTCCTTTTTTACATTTATGTTTTTGGTGGGATTTGGTTGACCTGTGTTATTTGTCTTATTCCCCTAAATCTTATTTGTTCTATAAGTTATCTTCGTCGGTCGTCTACATTATCTATAATGCATTTTTATTTTTATTTAAACAATTTTTTTTTCAGGGTGTAATAACCTCACTCGAGCTGAAGGTAGCCAACCTGGAAGAGCAGCTGGAGGCAGAGTCTCGCGAGCGTCTCGCCCAGCAGAAGGCTTCGCGCAAACTCGACAAGAAGATGAAGGAACTGGCACTCCAACTGGACGAGGAGAGGAGGCATGCCGACCAGTACAAGGAACAAATCGAAAAGGTAAAAGATACATATTTTACGATTACACTGATATTTGATTGTCTGTGCTGCCAAAGTGATCAACATCTGATCAAATAGAAAATTAATTAATTAATTTGCGAAAGTAATTCTTTGATTTTGGTGATTTTTTATACGTTTAGAATTATTTTTTTCAAATTCAAGTAGTAGAAACAATGTAAAGATATGTAAACTAATCAAAAATAATTTCTCTTTATAGATGAACGTCCGCGTCAAAGCCTTAAAACGTCAGTTGGACGAGAGTGAAGAGGAAGTCCAACGGGAGAAGGTTGGCAAGAGAAAGGCACAGAGAGAATTGGAAGACCTGTTGGAAACACACGAGACGCTCACGAGGGAGTTCAACAATCTGCGCAATAAGCTCAGGTACACGCCAGAGGGCACCACACTAGCCTTAACTTAACAATAGTGCTATAGACATGAGACAAGCAGTTCTGTAGATGGCAGGAACAGTTTTATCTCAACTAGAAGTTTGATAAGCTATCATTCTGTGATTGCTTTATCAGCGAGTTTATTTTTCCTATATGGAATAACATGGGACAACATGTAAAGAGAGATCAAAATTAAAAATACACAATATTTAGTGTTAGTTTTGAGCGGAAGTAACATAAGATATTTTGTGTTTTTTTTTTATTATGTAAAAAGAAACACCAAGGCTATAGTAAGGCTTTTATTCCTCACTACCTATATTAAATGGTCAGTTGATGTGTTTTGTAATGCATCATTCATTTTATTTTAGCACGATAACAAAGTTGGATGTTTTAAATGGAACTTTTTTTAGAATGCATTCTTGGTTAATTCTTAAGATTCGATTTGACATCATAGAGCAAGTTGAAAGTATTTCTTTGTTAGCTAACATCAATATTGTATCCTCGAATATACCATTCAAAATTATCCTCATTCAAATCGGCAATAATTGTAAAAATAAATAAAATTGTACCACTAGGCCGTCGATTCCTGAAGTTGAGTCCGATAGTGATTAAGGAGGGCGCAGGGCGAGGTGATGCGAGGTAACATTATGTACTGAATTGGACCACCCATTATACGGCTCATTTTTCAATCTTCAGTTAAAATTATTTGATGAATTTATATGTTTGTAATAGTTTTATGGCCTAACTAGCGTAAACAAAGGCGTTGAGATTTTTGCGAGACGCAAGATGTTGACACGCTAGGGGCTAGGCGATGAAACATATCGCCATTTAATGAGTACGTAGCCTAAATATAATATCGCCTCATATTATTATGTTAATTTATCAATTCAAGAAATTGGTTTATACATTCGTTGCATGACATATATTGTTATAAAATTATTATAAAATTACGTATATTGTAGACGTATATTGTTATAAAATTATTCTCTCATATTGTAGTGTATGTTTGGGAATTAAAAAGTGTTCTATGATTTTATTTCAAATATCTTATTCCTTTTGTACTATTTATTTTGTTTGATGATTGAAAAATTGGCTTCCATATAAATTAAGGCTGCTTGCGTTCTGTCTTGAACTCTGAACCTTGATTCAGATGTGTGCTTTTTTCATACTTCTTCATGAATGAATGGTTTTGATATCATTCATCGATCTTATACTCACTCTAGTTTGTGTTGTATTTTAACGGCATTCGAATGAATCGTTTGTACTCATTGATAATAACATCATCTTTGTCGCTTAGCTTGGGTCTTCTTCATGAAATATAAAGCAGCATTATAATGCATCTCTTGCATTTAACTGAAAATGGATTCTGCTAATGTATTTCTAATGGACTGCATCTTGAACTTGTATCACATATTTGGTATCATTATAGCTGTACATTATTGTTCACGAAGGGATTGGGAGGTGTGTTTTCCTTAGCAATTGAATAACTGCTTAAATGTCTTCTGAACTCTTCCTATAAACGATGTTTTTTGTGTGGAGTGTTCTTCTCGTAGTTAATATGGACAATATGAAATTTTAAAGGATTGCAACGAGGTTTTGGCGCTTACGATATGCTTCATGTGTCGTCCTTTTTTTTTTACTACATATAGGCTTACGTTTGACCATAATCTCGCTTGATGGAAGGCGAAGATAAGGCCTAAGATGATACACGCTTGCCTAGAAAGTGTCTGTTCACTTTAGCCTTAAAGATGTCCAGATTATAGCGTTCCGGAAAAACTGACGCCGGCAGAGAATTCCACTCCTTAGCCGTCCGCATTATGAAAGAAGAAGCAAATCGCTTCGTGCGTATTGATGGAATGTCTACAACAAAAGGGTGAAACCGCTCGCCGCGCCTAGTCGTCCGGTGATGGAAGGGTGAATGGGGAATCAGGTTATGTAGAACCTCCGCACACTCCCCGAAATGCAACCGATAAAAAACTGATAGGCAGGCCACTCGTCTACGGTGTTCGAGGCTCTGAAGACTTACCTCTACCAGTGAGTTATTGCCTATGACTCTTCGCTCGGCACTCCAATGAGTCCAGAGCATCCAGCTGATATCCAGCAGACCCATCCCAAAGATGAGAACAGTATTCCATTGAGGAGCGAACTTGAGCTCTGTAAAGACTTAAGAGCTGCTCCGATGTGAAGTACCGCCTCACCTTGTAGAGAATGCCAAGTTTTTTGGCTGCAGTGTTTGCAATGGACTCGATGTAGTGACCGAAGTTTAGATTAGAAGAGAGGTCAAGCCCTAGGAGCTCAAGATGGTCACTGATCGGAACGGAGACATTCCGGAAAGTCGGAGTCAGTTGGAATGGACTCCGTTTCGCCGAAAAAAGACACGCCTGTGTTTTTGAGGGGTTAAACCCAACCAGGTTGGCATCACCCCATAAGGAAACAGCCTCCAAGATCGAGTTCACCCCCTCAATCATCGACTCCCTGAACGACTGGACCATTGACCCAGACTTCGCATCAGACAAGTATCTCACCGAGACTGTGCTGTCGTCTGCATACCCAATGATACCGGGAGTAATTAGCAGGTCATTTATGTGCAGCAAAAAAAGAGTCGCGGAGAGAACAGATCCCTGAGGGACACCGGCATTAATACCAAGAAGATCGGACGAGGCGCCATCAATGACAACTCGAATCGACCTTCCCCTCAAGAAATCCTGAATCCAGGTACAAAGTACGGGAGCAATACCGTAAACCGGAAGCTTACCAATGAGACTTGCGTGCCAAACCCTGTCAAAAGCCTTAGAGATATCAAGAGACACGGCAAGAGCCTCACCGTGTCTCTCAATGGCTTCGCTCCAGAAGTGAGTAGCATATACAAGAAGATCCCCAGTAGACCGGCCTCGACGGAATCCGAATTGACGGTCACTGAGGAGGTCGTTGTCTTCCAGGTATGCCAGGAGACGGTTGTTTAAAACACGCTCCATAACCTTACAGAGTATGGAGGTGATTGCGATTGGTCGGTAGTTGGCAGGGTCGGCACGACTACCTTTCTTGGGGATCGGTTGAACGTTGGCAATCTTCCAGGATGCTGGAACTAGACCAGTCTTCAGGGATAAACGATAGAGGCGAGTCAAAACAGGAGACAACTCAGGTGCACATGACCGCAAGACAATGGCAGGAATGCCGTCAGGCCCACTAGCCTTATTCACATCTAGAGTGCTGAGAATTTTAAGTACCACTTTTTGCCGAATGTGCACCTCAGGCATAGTGGAAGTGCAATGTGGTAGCCTGGGTGGACTTTTACCAGCAGCATCTAGTTGTGAATTCTTCGCAAATAGAGACGCAAACAAGTCTGCTTTCTCTTTGGCGGTGTGAGCTAATGAACCGTTCGGCTTCTGCAGTGGCGGCAAAGAGGACCGACAGAAATTGGCTTCGACCGATTTGGCAAGAGACCAAAAAGCTTTACCCCCAGATGGGTAAGATGCTAGTCTGGCTCCAATGCGGCCAATATGGTCAAAGCGGGCCTTGCGTAGGGCACGTTTGCAAGACTTGGCAGCACTATTGTAAGCTTTCTTCAGTTTCCGAATATTTGGCGCTTTGCGGGCTCGAGCATCCGCCCACGCTTGGTAAGCAGAGTGCTTATGTGCTTCAGCACTATCACACTCAGCGTTGAACCATGGACGGGCTTTGTCTTGGAGTGAGATGTCAGAAAATGGAATGAAATATTCCATAGCCTGACATATCACCTCAGAAACAGCCTCCGCGCAGCGAGTCGGGTCGTCTGAAGAGAAGCATAAGCGCAGCCAAGGGTAAGACGCGAAGAAATGCCGCATCTCATCCCAATCTGCTGACTTGTATCGCCATACTCGCCTAGTCCCCTTGAGATCGGGATCGGGTGGCGAGTAGACAGACACAGATTTCACCAGACAGTGGTCGGAGCTACCCAACGGTGAGGAAACCGCGACTTGATATCGGTCTGGATCGGTTGTCAGCAGAAGGTCTAAGCAATTGGCCGTATGGCCATCAATGTCAGGCACCCGTGTCGGCCCAGTCACCAGTTGGGAGAGACCAAGCGTCAGTGCAGATGCATACGCTAATCTCCCAGCATGGTCGGTGTTCTGGTATGGGTACAGCCACTCCTGGTGGTGGGCATTGAAGTCCCCCAGAAAAACTAGCTGCGCCGATGGGTACCTGAGCTGAGCTAATTCAGCCGAGTCTGAAAGGTACTGAAACAACCTGGTTGTCTCCATGTTGTCGGTGTGCGACCGATAGACACTGGCATAGAGTATCTGCTCCAAGCCAGTGTCCACCAGAACCCACAATACGGAGAAACTGGAATCCTCAATGTTACGGAGAAGTCGAAAGCAGATGTCATCGCGAGCATGCACACAGGTGCCAGCGCGTGGCTTAAAATTGTGTTCCAGGGTGTACCCTGAGTAGCGCAAGTATGCTGCGTCAGCTGGACATCTGATTTGCGTCTCCGTGAGGAACGGCAGATGTGGTTTTTCGGTCTCAAGGTGGTGATGGACCGGGATGAGATTGGAGTGCAGACCTCGGATGTTAGAGAGGTGCACTTTTAGTGCGAGGGAGTACAACCGCTGTTTTACCAGTTTCCTATTTTAAGTATTCATTTAATTTTTGATGGCGAACAGACAAGCAGGAAAGGGACAGTTGGGCGAGGTATAGCAAGAGCGAGTACCGCGCAATACATTCGTAATGCTGCACCGACGGGAGACTGATCTGGAGCGCGTGGGGACGCCCTAACCCCCCCAGAGATGTTCACCGGGCCCTCGCATCCGGTCGCCAACCGGCACGGTGACGCATCCTGGGATTTTTCGCTAGTTGGCGGGGCAGCCTTTCATAGGTGGCTTTCCTACTAATTGGGCCCCCTACTACCTGCGGTCGGCCAGCGGAAGACCGTGCTTAGGATCCCGCTACCCTCCGCGAACAGTCACCCAGCACAGACACCACGCTGCACCGGAACCGGTTCGCAATACCACACAACTGCCCAGACTCCCCTTCCACGATGGCTACTCAAGGCAACTTGCCGGAACGCGACAAAAATCACTTGGCGGCATGGCTTTGCCTTGAGGGTGGTGACAAACCGCGGTCGAAACCTACCACCAGATGTGCTGTTCATTCGGCGCTACCCAGGGGACACGTGTGGGTGACTAGAGCTAAAGCCCACGTACGCGAACAGCATTATCCCAAAATATCCTATCAATAAGTTTATTTTAACTTCAGCTCAATTGTTGTTAGTGTAAATATATTATTTATGTACGGTTATTATCTTTATCTGCTGTGTAATGATTAAATAAATGTGACTCATATGTCATATAATCAATCTTGATGTATGATTTATATCATTTTGACAAATTTTAAATTTAAGTTTATATAATTGTTATTTGTAATATACAACGATACGTCTCAACCGTAATACAGGAAAATTTAATAATAAATATGTTTATGTAGTAAGTTATTAAGACTCATAGCAGAACTGGTGAATAATGCGTGTACCATGTGTGTGCAGACGACAAGGCGGCGGCATCGGGCTGGCGGGCGCGTCCGTGCGCTCCATGAAGCGCTCGTCGCTGGCGCCCGGCGCGCCCGGCGCCGGCTCGGGGGACGAGTCCTTCGATGACGTCAACGACACCACCAACAGCGTCGAGTAGCGCGCGCACACGAACCAGATCAGACATCGACAATCCCGCGTTTGAAATTCGAATGGGATGCGCCGTTTTGTATTGACCTCTCGTTTCCTCCACGTGTCGAGGAATGAACAGGCATGAAGACTAAAAAAAACGATTTAGTCCGTCAGTTATATTACGAAAAATATTACACACGTATTTATTTTTTTCGTTCCTCAAACTAAATATGACAAAGATACAGTGCGTCGAAATTTCATGTGACGTCACTTCTAGGTACAATTTTACCTAGTAGTGACGTCAAAAATGTTGTAGTTCGTTGTTGCTCTATATCTATTTCAATTTTTATTGATTTGATTAATAAAAAAATACGTATCCAATATTTTTTAGTAATCTGACGGACTGAATATAATTATTTAGTCTTCATGCCTACTTCCTATATACAGAACGGCGTTTCCCATGTCCGTTAGTTATATTTTTTACTGCTAGTAATAATAATTCTGTCGAGTCAAACTATTTGATGTTGCACAAACATGAAATTGAAATATGAATTGTATGTACCGTCGCGGGTTTGATGTCTGAAAGCCAGTGGTACCTTTAGGCTACCCACAATAGTGACGTCACGTTAATAAATGACGTCAGCGAAGTCCGCATAGCTACATGTAAGAGTGCCTGTAGATATCTTAAATGCTCCAAACTTTGTAAATTCATACAATTTTCATAATGACGTCGAATGTTATTTTTAGGCTTAGTAGTTTTACCAATTAGTTTTTTTGTTGTTAATTCTTATTTTTTTATTGCATTTCAAACGTTTTGTACTTAACACGATGTAAAATACAATTACATGTAGCTATGTCATGCAATCCTAGTATTTTTTACTTATTAATTACCGCAAATGGGCTTAGTAATGCTACGATTGTATTGGACTGTTTTATTATTGTAAATCGTGTTGACATTAATATGGGAAAGCTGAAACGCATAGCTTATGTATTTAATATACATCTCTTTCATTGTATTATATTATAATATGTGAGAAATTATTGCATTATGAAATATTTTGAGTACATTTTTTAATTTCAGTCTAAGACGTATGAATATGTATTCTGATGCGAGCACTAAGATTTATTAATTCTTATGATAATTTATATTGAATTAGACGTTGTTAACGAATTAGATGACTAGTATACGGTTTCGAGTATTTACCTAGATGTTAGCATACACGTTCATACGTCTGGAACAATACAAAGCGGGTGCTCAATCTACACTAAAATAAAATTGCATTTAAACAGTCGAATCTCTGAAAACAATAGTAATTGGCGACGAACCTCCCCCCAGTATTAAACTATACATTCCTAACAATCGAGATTTTCACTTTGGCCAGACAAAGTCGGACGAAGATTGTTAAAATTTAACTCATTGGGTGATATTTGTAATGAATTTTTTCGATGGTATTATTAAAATGTGGCAAATTTTACTTGTAACTGTTTATATTGCATTTATAACGCGACTGAGTAACAAGACTGTTGTTGCGAATTGACTCCCTCTCCCCAATTGATTCCGCTATACATAATACTGATGTCTGATGTCAAAGGGCGGAGCGCGCTCAGTGCACCGAGCAACAATTGTGTGTACTATCTTTATAAATTATTTTTACAAGAATGACTTGGCGCAGCGGTTGGGCGTGCTCCTCCCTCGCTTTCATATTATCATGTAAATATATAATCAGTGTTGTCACTGACTGCTTAGTTGCCATACAAATTTTAATGATAGTTGATAAGTAACATGTGAGCTTTGACGTAACGGTGTGACGGCACGCAAACGGACATCGCTCAGTTTTACAAATCTTGTGAGCACAAAGTTTTAACTACGCAGGTTTTAGTCAATTTTGTGCAACCTAGCTCCAAATTGTGAGCGAATACATTTAAAAAAGCTGCCAGATTTCTCGACCGAAAAAATTATATCTTGTTTTTCCCAAGTTTTTTACAATGTGTATTTTAGTGGCATCATTAATTAAATTTGTTCGTCCATACGTCTATTTACAATATGTAACATAACTATCGTGTAACGAGCAAGGTGCTCGGGTACTGGAGTTCCTTCGTTCGCCACGTGTGTTGTGCTACATGTTGAATAACACACGCCGTCACATGCAGTTGTTTTACAAGTAATAAGTCCCCTACCAATTGTAACATCTCGAGTGTAAATACACCGGTCAGCATGTAATTTGTTTACATAAAGCGGTATTATCTGTCAGCGGGCGATCGCGGTACGGCTTGCTCTATATTCTTAGGGAACTCGTAGTAATAAATTGTGGCCTTAAGTTTTCTTTATTATCGACTTAATACGTAATGTGGATTCGATTCAGTCTCTTGTACCAGAGGCCTAACTTGTATCTTGCGAGCATTTTTTTTTATAATTTTTATCACCTGTCTTCATGACCTCTTTTTTTTCTGAATAATAATATAAAATTAAATGTAAGTAAACATTAAAGCATAAACTTATTTTACATAAATATTATATTTAATTATTAACAATATTGATAATTGTAAAATTGGCCATAGGTTGTAACAAGTTATCAGTTGGCATGCCAATTAAACAATTTTTCATGATTTTTATATCATTTGTTTTATTTGATTGCCTCCTATACCTTATCTTGTACAAATTAAATATGCCAAGAAGTTACCGGCCTCGGACCCACTGGGCAACAAGTGACGCGCATATGTTCGGCACCGTGACACTACTTCGCCAACGCATATGGTTTGTTTCAGTGCAACATGCTGTTGGGCATCAAATGTGATGCGCTGATTGTCCGTGCGGTGTAACGAACGATTGCTTAATCAAAAAAAGTTGTAATCTCGCTTCCGGGTCATCTAGGGCGCCCCGAGGCCGACGGTGTTTACGACGCTTTATGGGCAAAGGCCTGTGTGTATCAGAATGGCGGGTGTAATTTCCAGATTTGCCTAAATTTATTACAGTTATTTGGTACCTTCTGTGTACCTTTACGTACCTCTCTTGAAAATCTGTGTACCTACACCCGTATGATGATATTTTAAAAATTAGGTACACCCGCCATCCTGATGTCAGAACCGCGGGTGTACTGCTAACCAATATATGTAGCCAAGCGTACTGTTTATGTAAATTTGGTACCTCTTGTGTACCTGCAGATAAAAGTATTAAATAAACGAAATACTGCAAGGTTGCTGCAAAAATAAAAAATAAAATTTTCTCGTAAAACGTATCTTTTAAAATAACAATCTACGTATTGATAACTTATCTTAAATATTAAAAAAAACTATATGTATACATAATTACAAAAACAACATATTGCTCATTTTAGAATTGTGAAGGATTTATAGAATTAGGATGTTTGTCTATCAGTGTTTCCAGAATCAAAATGAAACAAGAGACAGTTTTAAAGGATATATTATATTAATTAATTTTCACGATAACGAAATAAGAAAGGATTAATATATGAATAACGCACTGATTCCATGTGCATTTAACTCGGCCTTATAATTTGTTACAAAACTATAATCAATGTAATAAAAATTGGACTAGTATACAGGGTGGAAAGATAAGTCGGGCGTTGAAGGCAAAGTACCTTAAATCCTTAAGTTAGCTTATTTTACTTAAGGGGACTATATCGCTCAAATCCCAAAACCACCGCATGTTTAAAGTAATTTGTAGATGAATCCTTTTGTTCGATTTCCATATAAAAAATATATGTTATAGTTAAGGTCATCACAAATAGATTGTATTGTTTAAAATTGTAATAAACTTTCCCAAATTTTGGAAAAAAATCGTAGTAAATAGGCCCTTTTACAAACTAAATTGTAAATTTTCTCCGTAACGGCACAATAGTTTGGTATGATTTTTTTACCAAAAAATATGTAATGACGTATTTAACAATTTGTATTGTTTATATTTCTTATTTCTCTTACAAGTTTTGAATAATAAATAAAAACCTGAAATATCACCAGTATCCCGCGAGAAGCACCCCCGCAAGGCCTGTGACGCGTACACATTCAGTGTCTGTATGACACCTAAAAAGTTCACCTTTTAAGTGATTTTTGAATGAAATCATATTGTAAATAGTACAAATATAAATATTTCGTAAAATAAGAATAGAAATAAAGGTTGTAAATATATATAAAGGAGATTGTAATTACGTTTTGTTTTTTGAACCGATCATAGAATAAGCCCGACTATGCCTAAATACAAGAATAAATGTAAAGTGAAGCGAGGCCGAGCTCTCCAAAACTATTTGTACCAAGTAGGTACCTAACTACCTATCCACTAAATAAATTATTTTCATGGTGCTTATTTTTTATCGTTTTCGCTATAGCTATCTTGAGAATTTCGTTCGATTAAGGATGGAGACTTAGGTGACTGATGGATGATGTCACCTACCTGATGGTGGACTCCGAAGGTGGGTATAGGATCTCAGTGACGGTAATACGTAGAACCATCGTGTTTGGACTCATTTGAAAGGGCTCATGGAGACCTTGGTGACTGATGATGTCACTTACCTGATGGTGGACTCCGAAGGTCGGTATAGGATCTAAGTGACGGTACTACGTAGAACCATCGTGTTGGGACTCATTTGAAAGGGCTCATGGAAACCTTGGTGATTGATGATGTCACTTACCTGATGGTGGACTCCGAAGGTGGGTATAGGATCTCAGTGACGGTACTACGTAGAACCATCGTGTTTGGACTCATTTAGAAGGCTCATGGAGACCTTGGTGACTGATGATGTCACTTACCTGATGGTGGACTCCGAAGGTCGGTATAGGAACTTAGTGACGGTACTACGTAGAACCATCGTGTTGGGACTCATTTGAAAGGGCTCATGGAGACCTTGGTGGCTGATGATGATGATTATATTTGTAGATATTGTAATTAGGTAAAAATGCCAAGAAAATCTGCATCAAAGAAAAAACCGGCCAAGTGCGAGTCGGACTCTCGCACGAAGGGTTCCGTACTAGTTGCAAGTGCCTACCTATTTTTGATATCAAGAATACAACAAGTAACATAGTTTAAACGTTCTTGTAGTTCGTTGTAACTTTGATTGAATGAAAGGTAAATTGCGGATTACAGTTTATGACGTATTAAAAAAAACTACTTACTTGATCTCGTTCAAACCAATTTTTGGTGGAAGTTTGCATGGTTATGTACATCATATATGTTTTTTAGTTTTATCATTCTCTTATTTTAGAAGTTACAGGGGGGGGACACACATTTTACCACTTTGGAAGTGTCTCTCGCGCAAACTATTCAGTTTAGACAAAAATGACATTAGAAACCTCAATATCATTTTTGAAGACCTATCCATAGATACCCCACACGTATGGGTTTGACGAATTTTGTTTTTTTTTTCAGTTGTAAGTATGGGGAACCCCAATTTGTTTTATTTTTTTTCGATTTTTGTGTGAAAATCTTAATGCGGTTCACAACATACATCTACTTGCCAAGTTTCAACATCATAGTTCTTATAGTTTCGGAAAAAAGTGGCTGTGACATACGGATGGACAGACAGACAGACAGACAGACGGACAGACAGACAGACAGACAGACAGACATGACGAATCTATAAGGGTTCCGTTTTTTGCCATTTGGCTACGGAACCCTAAAAATGCGGCTAAAAAGGCTCTGAAAATGCACGTATAAATGTAAGTACCTGCCTAATTTACCTACCCCACTATACTTACCTACCCAGAGAGAGATTGCAAATGTCCACATCAGGTGTACTTTTTCGTCAGGACATCACACAGAGTTCCTACAACTACCTACTAAATCTACCGGGATTTGCGAGAAGTTGCGTGAAATCTTAAAATTTGATATAGTTACAGTCACCTGCATTAACATCTGCTACAGTCGTGTCAGATATTTATGCACGCTTTACTATGTGTCAGATATTGGTGCCGGTGACTGTACGAGTATTTTAGTTCATTTTGTAAACAAACCGTTGGAACTGATGGTGATGGTAATGATGAAATGCGTTTTTTCTTCTTTTGTTTGGTTTTACTAACGATGTATTAGCAATGTACTAAAATTATATAAAAAAATAAAGTAAACGTGTCCTACCGTCAGTAAGTTAGTTTGTGATATTAGGCGTAATTAATTTAAAAAACAATTATTCTTAGCAATTTTTAGTATAATACCCTCAGTAATACCTGGTAATACTAAATTTGAGAAGAACAAAACATTCGTATTACATTGCGGCTTTTACTTGGAGCGGTTGATGAGAGGTTTTGTTTTAACAAGTGATGAATATTTAAATAAGCGATGTTATCGTATATCGCTTCGGTTTTGTAGTACAGGAAATTTTGACAATTTTACCGTTGTAGTGCTGTTTATCATATTATTATTATTATGCAACACAAATCGATTTTCGAGAGTCGATTTCGGAAACAGACGAATGATCTGCTGGAAGAAATTTCATTAGAAATAAGCAGTACCTTTGTACTATGTTTCTTGTATTTTAATATTTTTCTTTTTCATGTTATGTGTGTAGGTACATAAAGTAAATAAAAATGATTTTGTATTATATAAGTACTCCTTATGTAGTCAATTTTAATAAATAATCGTACCGTTTCGTGACTTTTTTAGCTTTCCACATGTAATCAATGATGAACAAGTAATATGCTTAAAACAACCAACGTTACAACTCAAGAAATTTATTTTAGACAGTTGAACAACAAAAACAGTCACAGACAGTAGTCAGTAGATCGAAGTATACACCAGCATTACGAGATACCTACTAACAATTTTGTAAAAAACATATATTCCTAACTGCCTTAGATATAAGGCAGGAATTTTATCAGGAATTTTATTTTATTGTCTTACGCGGCGGCGTCTTTGAATAGATTTGATTTTGCCATCACTAAATAGTGCTTGTGACGTCATAATAGGTATTCAAAAAATGGCACGCTTGGTTTTCATACAGATCGTGATACTTGTGTCATCTATATCTGTGATTGATACGGTAGTTAGTAAATCCATCCAATCCTGCACTTTATTCTGCTATAATACGGGGCGGCCTTGCATATCTGAGTCTCTGAGATTCTTTAGCGTGTAGGCAATAATACTGACCGAATAGCGCGCACTTCTGCGCTTCTGCCTATTCTTTGATCAGCGCGGGGAGTGGTGTGCGCGCGGGTATAGCGCCTAAGCCCCGCCCTGACGGCCAAGGTCATTGATAGCTATAGTCGCCTTAAAGGAAACATTCCTTTATTTTTAAAAAGCAACATAACCGCATTCAAAGATTTTCTAAAAGTTGCTTGCCCAGCCCGGGACTCTCGAACCAACTAAAATTTCGTTATCGTGAAAATTAATTAATATATCCTTTAAAACTGTCTCTTGTTTCATTTTGATTCTGGAAACACTGATAGACAAACATCCTAATTCTATAAATCCTTCACAATTCTAAAATGGGCAATATGTTGTTTTTGTAATTATGTATACATATAGTTTTTTTTAATATTTAAGATAAGTTATCAATACGTAGATTGTTATTTTAAAAGATACGTTTTACGAGAAATTTTTTATTTTTTATTTTTGCAGCAACCTTGCAGTATTTCGTTTATTTAATACTTTTATCTGCAGGTACACAAGAGGTACCAAATTTACATAAACAGTACGCTTGGCTACATATATTGGTTAGCAGTACACCCGCGGTTCTGACATCAGGATGGCGGGTGTACCTAATTTTTAAAATATCATCATACGGGTGTGGGTACACAGATTTTCAAGAGAGGTACGTAAAGGTACACAGAAGGTACCAAATAACTGTAATAAATTTAGGCAAATCTGGAAATTACACCCGCCATTCTGATACACACCAAAGGCCTTTAGTCTGATGCTGCAACAACCAACGGATTTGGGTGTTGCGCCGCGGATACGAAGCATTCCGACGCCTCTTTCATCCACTGCTAGATGGAAGCAATTGGAGATCAGAATGTAATATATAGAGCACACACAGGTATTAACGCGATAAAATTACCTTTTTAAATTACCCGACGTTTTGATCAAGTTACATCGATCGTGGTCGCGGGCAGACTGGCTCGGCGGTGTCGCTCTGTAGTTGAGGGCGTCGAGTTACCGTTTTAATTTATTTTGTGTCGTAAGGTCGGCTGCACACTTCACTCACTGAGTTCAAAAAATGTTATTTTTAACCGACTGCACAAAACGCGGTGTCAGTTTTTTGACAATTGGATTCCATGTCGTCGATAATTTAAAACCATCTTCCCGGTTGAAATGTTTATGTTTCTTAATTTCAACCGCTTCACGCAGAATTCTGGACTATTAATGGCGTTCGGTGGAGAGGACTTGCGGACGGCCGAAATCAATCCAAATATTAATGCCCGGCTGCAATACATGTTCGGCATTAGACTTGCTTGTTTGGCGTTTCTTTACCGCTGCGAAATATTCTTTGACCCTTTCTGCGATAGTTCGCTTCGTCTGGCCTTTGTAGGAACTGCCGCAACTGCAGTCTTGTTTATAGACTCCTGGAGTTTGCAGAGGTAAAACATCCTTCGGTGTGCCTATCATGTTGGTCTCCGTTGTGGCTGGGGTATATATATGGTACGAATGCTGTACTTTTTTAATACCGAGCCGATTTTGTCGGTTATACCCTTGATGTAAGGCATAAAAGCGGGTTGTCTGCTTACCTCCAGAACATGAAGCAGCTCCCGCTCCACATGTTCAGCGTCACAAAGATCGTGGGCAAACAGTGTTTCAATAGACCAATATAGGTAATTGAAAGGCATTTCGCTGTCGCTTAGTTTGTTCTTCACTACTTCTAGGCACTCCGCAATACCTGTGTGTAAGTATGTTGCGATTACGAATGAACCATGGTGCTCCGGTGGCCCGTCGAGTGAATCTACGGGTTGGTCCTATCTGATCGCGCGATCCGTCTACTTTGAACAGTTTGTAAGCGGTACAAACTGCTAGTCGCGGTATGATCAAAAACTGTGTTCGCGTACGTCATTATCGGTCGTATACACGTGGTATAAATCCTAACCTTATTATCAAGTGCTAATTTGCTATGTGAATTTAGAAGACAGTGTAGTCGACTGATCGTAAGTAAAGCGCGTCTACGAACGGTTTCTACGTGCGCTCTAAAGTTTAGTTTTCGGTCAAGGATGTATGGGAATAAATGGGATGTATGTATGTATGCAATTATGTAGATAAGTATATACCACATGTGTACCATGGCCCACATGCTGAACACCATTTTTTTAAATCTCTATTGACATGTCTATACAAAATGTGTCAGACAAAGTGAGTAAAATTGATCTCAAAAAATATTTAATAACTAAAGTTTATTGTAAGATTATGATAATACATAGTGTATATTTTATGTTACGGCTAAAGGTAGGTGTGAACATAAACTTAAGATTAGCCGGCTAAACTTAGGTTTATCTTCGAGAAGCAGCTAAAGTTCGATAACATGTTAGTTTGCGTCGTGATATTCTAGGTTTTAATTAAATTAAACAATACGTATGCACGGCACAAAAAGGTGTAGGGTGGTTAAAAAAATAAAAAATAACCTAAACCTAAACCAATGGAGTTGAACAGGGACTTATTCAGGTTGATCTAAGTTTAACCGCATGTGGTCGGCTAGACCTAGGTTTAGCCGGCTAATCTTAAGTTTATGTTCACACCTACCTGTAGCCGTAACATATACTTATACAGATTTACTTTATTTCAATTCTTGTTTAAATTACCCCATTACCATATATCATATCTTCCCTTCGACTTTAACAACTCTAGCTCAGCACAGTTTTAAGTCATAAGCCATGTAGAACGTTGCGTTGCATAGCGTGTCCGTGGGTTCGTGGGGCAGTGGATACAATCACATACATTTTTTTGCGAGGCGAAGCTTTACACACTTGCCTAATCTCTCCTAGTAATTTTGTGATCAGATTACTGAGTTGAAAAAGAAATATCTCTCGTTTGTTTTAGTTTTGCTATTTTTTTTTAATGGGCCGACAATCACGAACCACATAAACGGAAGGAGCATTTTTCACCATTCTACAGCCTCGCTACGCATCCTCGGACCGCCATGCTGAGCTGTAGGACATTTTAATGTATCGTTGGAAAAATTGTGTGAATTACATGTACCTAAGTATATCTCAGGACTACCTCCACCATGCAATCACTACTAAAGTTCACGATGTCCGAGTAAAACATGTGGTGTTTCAGTATCTGAAGTTTATTTGATTTGTGTAAGTAGGTATATCTACTATCAGTATTATTTTTTACTTACTTTGATGATGTGACTGGGAAACGGGACATGAAAGATGTTCATGCGGTGTGTGTTATTATAGTGATATATTTATTAGCTATGTTATGATTTTAATGAAATTCGCACTTTAATTATATATTTTTAAGTTTTATGAAATTACCCGCTTAACTTATATTGCGTGCATAAAGACGAGCTAAAAGGTTTTGAGATTTAGTCAAAATTGTACTATTTTCTTTTGTTTTTTTTTTCTGTCTGTTTTTTTCTGAGGTTTTTTTCACATGAGTTTAATAAATAATGTTCAATTATAATCAATCGTTTCCCCAAATATTAAGGTGAAACACCCATACATTATACATAAAATAAACATTAAAAATTGCGATACCTTGTTAGCTAATCGAAGTGTTTTGGTTTCAAAGAGTATTATGAAATCAAAAAGTAACTTTGAGACTTTGAGAACATGTTTTTAATCCACGTACTCTGGCAACACTTCATTTCAATTTGACAAATGACAATTGACATTGATTTTGATATTGCGTTATGTAGTGAAATGAAAATCGGATCGAGTCATCGAGTTTATTTTCCTTTTAAATTTTTATAAATTTGTGTATCTTCTGTCTAAGTATCATCCAAATATATTTTCTGATATCTGAATCGTCTAATTGAAGTGAACCGATCAAAGATTTGACACAAAATGGAAGCTCTTGACGAATATTTCGATGTTGCCTTAGCCCTAGTGAGATCAGCAGGAAACCTTATAAGTGACCATGTCAGTGGCTGCAAAGTCTTTGAAAAGAAATCGTGTGATATTGACCTTGTTACAGAAATAGATAAAAAGGTGGAAGAGACTCTCATAGGTGGGTTATCAGAGAAGTTTCCAGAGCACAGATTTATAGGGGAAGAGTCGGTGGCTGGGGGTGCTAAATGTGAATTGAGCGATGCGCCCACCTGGATCATTGACCCGGTCGATGGAACCATGAACTTCGTTCACGGATTTCCTCATTCGTGTATTTCTCTCGGCCTGGCGATCAATAAAGAAAGCGTCGCTGGTATTATCTATAACCCTAACTTGGGACAACTTTTTACTGCTAAGAAAGGTCAAGGAGCATTTCTGAATGGCCGCCAAATACATGTGTCTGATATTAAGGAGCTCCACAATGCCTTGGTTGCATTTGAAGTTGGCACAAGTAGAGATGATGATAAATGTCAAGTTGTGTTGGAAAACTTCAAATATATTGTTAGTAATGGGCATGGGATGCGGGCATTGGGTTCTGCTGCCTTGAATATGGCTATGGTAGCCATGGGCGGGGCTGATGCTAACTTTGAGTTTGGTATTCATGCTTGGGACATAGCTGCAGGAGACATTATTGTGAGGGAAGCTGGGGGGGTTTGTATTGACCCTGCTGGGGGGCCTTTGGACTTGTTATCTCGCAGAGTGCTCTGTGCTAGCACTCCTGAATTGGCTGCAGAGCTGGCAGATTCACTGGTGCAGTACTATCCTGAGCGAGATTAAATATTAAGAACATTGTGAAAAGCACCATTCTAAAGTTATCTACCAAATACACATTTGTTGTATAATACTTATTGTATATCTAAATACTATGTAGGTACTTTCTTAATGGTAAAAAAAATCAGTTGTTGATACCATTGGAATAAATATTTATGCAAATATTCAAAAATATACATCTTTGTATTACATTTTCTTCACTGAAGCCTTTGAAGTAATTGCACAAATTTTTATGCCAAGGATATATTATAGAACTGACTTTAATTACTGTACTTATTTAATGTGATTAAAGAAGAAACATAAATTAATCTTTTAAAGAATTATTTAAAAAAAGTGTAGTTATATTTTAGTACCTTCAATGTAAAGAATAAAAAAGTGCATTTTGATTGGTTTCATCAGAGATATCTAGTATAAAGTAACGGGTTGTGGGGCTTTTTGGACCGGGACCGCGGTCCCGGATTCCACCTATAAACGAAATATTTATTTTGCAGTAGTATTTTGGGACCACAATTAAAAAAGTTAAGTATGTCTTACAAAAGTATGGTCAACCAAAAAACTTTTAAATAAGTATATAAATAAAACTATTTTTAGGTAGGATATTGTTATGTGCAATTGCGTAGATGTAAGTCATAAAAACATAAATATTTTTAATTGAACTGGTATATTTAATTATTAAACGTATTATCATATTAATATAGTATAATATTTCTTAATAAGAACCTACATATTTTTTTATTCCAATAGAAAGCTATAATAGAAAATGAAAGACAATATAGGTATAATTTAATAAAAATAGTTTTATTTATACCTACTTATTCAAATTTTTTTGGTTGACCGTACTTTCGTAAGACATACTTTACTTTTTTTATTTGTGGTCCTAAAATACTACTGAAAAATAAATATTTCATTTATAGGTGGAATCCGGGACCGCGGTCCCGGTCCCAAAAGCCCCACGACCCAAAGTAACATAATCATATATCATTTATCTAATTGCAAATGTAAAATTTGTTTTGTTAAAATGTGATGACCTATTTTAAATATGGTGTACTGAAATTAACATTGTTTAATTTTTTATTATTCTATAAATTACCAATGTGATAAATGTGATTTTTGTTTTGTATATTACCTAGGTATAATGTTTTTATGGAAAATTGTATCCTCTTATTATATCAATTGTCTGTCACTTTTAAGATGGTTCCTAAATACATACCAGTGATGGGCAAAAAGTAATTAGATTAATAATTACAAATTACAGTTACATTGTAATTTGTAATTAAAATACTTTCGAACAGATTACTTAAGTAACTAATTACAATGAGTACTTACTGTAATTAAATACAAAGTAATTTAATTGCAACTTAATCTAATTACATGATAACAGATTACATTATAACAGATTACCTACATATTATAAGTATGATGATAAAACGTAATTACACATTTATATAAGTAATGGCCGTGATGGGAAACCTGCATCTTATAAAAAAACTTAATGGTGTCGTGGGACACCAGGTAGGAACGAAGTTCCTTCGGCTAATGTAGAATCGACACAATTTGCAAAAGAAAAATCGTGCTCAATTTTATGTAGGTTTTCTTGATTTTTCTCTTAAATTTTGCTGATTAGTTTTTATTTAAGTACAGGAAAGTAGTTAGGAAATTCAGTATTTTAGGAAATAATAAATTAAGTATAATAACCCCCCCCCCCCCGCGACCCCGCACATATCCTTACTACTTCCCGATGACGCCGCGCCGTACGGTTCTAACTTGCAGAACCTACCTACATCGCAGCCATGCGATGCAAGCATGCGACATTTCAATTTACAATATAATTGAATACTATGTAATTAGGTTACATTGTAATTAAATTATTTTGTAATTAAATACATTGCAATTAATTTCATAGCACATCCAAAGTAATTGAATTACAATGTAATTAAATTATTATGTAATTAGATTACATTTTAATCAAATTATTATGTAATTCAATTATTAATCAGATTACTTAAGTAACTAGTTACGCCCATCACTGATACATACCATATATTTTGCAGTAGATAGTGTCACACTATTACTAATAAAACCCAGTGTATAATATATTATAACTTTATATTATAGAAAATACACTGCACTTACATACCTTAAGTACCTATTTATTGTATATGTGAATTAGAATATATTTTATGTATAATTAGCTTCCCGCGCGCGGTTTCACCCTCGTAACTCCCGTTCCCGTGGAAACTTCATAATTAAATATAGCTAATGTCATTCAGGGTGAATGTAGCTTTCCTATGGTAAAACTATTTTTGAAATCGACACAGTAGTTTGTGTGTTTATTCATTATTATATTATAACTAGCCTGTACTGTCCCACTGCTGGGCAAAGGCCTCCCTCCATTCCTTCCATTTCTCGCGATTTTGCGCTACGTCTTGCGTATTTTCGAGGAAGCCCACCATGTCGTCCCGCCATCTCCTTCTTGGTCTGCCGCGTCCCCGTCTGGCCGTTTCGGGACACCAATCTTGGGCTCTACGGGCCCATAGATTGTTCGACATGCGGCAGACGTGTCCAGCCCAATCCCATTTTAGCTGGGCAGCCTTTTGAGCCACGCAGTGATGGGCAAAAAGTAATTAGATTAATAATTACAAATTACAGTTACATTGTAATTTGTAATTGAAATACTTTCGAACAGATTACTTAAGTAACTAATTACAATGAGTACTTACTGTAATTAAATACAAAGTAATTTAATTGCAACTTAATCTAATTACATTATAACAGATTACATTATAACAGATTACCTACATATTATAAGTAAGATGATAAAACGTAATTACACATTTATATTAGTAATGGCCGTGATGGGAAACCTGCATCTTATAAAAAAACTTAATGGTGTCGTGGGACACCAGGTAGGAACGAAGTTCCTTCGGCTAATGTAGAATCGACACAATTTGCAAAAGAAAAATCGTGCTCAATTTTATGTAGGTTTTCTTGATTTTTCTCTTAAATTTTTCTGATTAGTTTTTATTTAAGTACAGGAAAGTAGTTAGGAAATTCAGTATTTTAGGAAATAATAAATTAAGTAAAATAACCCCCCCCCCCCCCCGCGACCCCGCACATATCCTTACTACTTCCCGATGACGCCGCGCCGTACGGTTCTAACTTGCAGTACCTACCTACATCGCAGCCATGCGATGCAAGCATGCGACATTTCAAATTCAACGTTTTTACAATTACAATATAATTGAATACTATGTAATTAGGTTACATTGTAATTAAATTATTTTGTAATTAAATACATTGCAATTAATTTCATAGAACATCCAAAGTAATTGAATTACAATGTAATTGAATTATTATGTAATTAGATTACATTTTAATCAAATTATTATGTAATTCAATTATTAATCAGATTACTTAAGTAACTAGTTACGCCCATCACTGGAGCCACGTCGATGATCTGTGTTTTGGAGCGCAGGGTGGTGTTTCATGACAAAAATAAAATTCTCTCCTCTTTATAATATTATAGTATAGACTAGTTTTTTGTGCCTGGCATCACCCCCCAAAAATTTTGATACTTTACATGTAGTAGGGGAGCCCACGAGGCTAAATAGGGATTTACTCGAGCGTCGTAGAGACCTATTGGGATGCAAAGCTTAGATGATAAGACGAAAAAAATGTTATATGACCTTTACATCGGTGGGGGAAGCGGCTATAGATTTTTAAATATGTAAAAAAAAACCGTTGCATGGACATCCTCGAGCGCGTCAGGTATTGATAACATCAATGCCCTACGTATTTTTAATAATGTACGTATGTTAATCTGATCGTTTGCATGATGTGGGTGGTTGTATTTAAGGGTTGAAAATGAAAAAAAAAAAAATTTATCGAGCGCGTCATATTTTCTAAGGGTGTGTTAAGTGTACCAAAAAAAAGCTCTCATTCACTAATCTGACGATTTCGATGGGACGCAAACTCGCGGCCATTTTAAAAATGTGCAAAAAAAAATCGCCATTTTGAAATACTCAAGCGCGTCAGATTAAGATATATATGGTTCATCTTTATGTTCTAAACGTACTGTCTCATAATCTGACGATTACCTAGAGGGATTCGCCTGATCTGACAAAAAAAAATTAGAAAAACGGTTCACCTTAAAGGCCATCCCTGCAACTTCCCGCTAATTCCATTCATGGGCGCTTAAAATTGTACTTATGACATTTTTGAGCTCAAAATATAATTTATGTGATATTTTGAGCTCGCTGAGTTCAAAGAAATCATATTTCTATCTAATCATTTAATGATGATTCCATCGACAATTCGAGGTTATCATATGTTCCTCGAGATTTTCGGATAACCGGCTTGCTCCGACGATATTCCAAAATATTTACACATTTTTTTAATGTTTCTACCGTAAATTTAATTGTTTTTTGTAAGGTACTTTCACCACAAAATACACATTTCAAATTAATGTCACTCATATTAAATATTTATAAACTTTAATTCACACAAATAATATTAAAATAGCAAAAAAAGCCAAAACGTTGGAAACACGTTGTAAACAGTATGCCACGAACGAGTCTTTATGATCAGCTGTGATGGCGTCATGGCAACAGAAACCAGAGTGGGGACGGAGTGAGAGAGTAATAGATAGAGAAAGAGTGAGAGAGGAATAGAAACGCGAAGAAGGAAATGTAGGCATCACGCAGCTGCACGCATTTAACTTTATCGACGAATTTTTATTATTTCGGCTTGCGGAAATCGTCAGATTATATATTTTTCATTATTCTTGAATTCTTTCCTTCAAAATAAAACAAAATTTAGCAACAAAGTTGTAAATTTAATTTACAACTTTGTTGCCCTCCCCTTTTTTTACGTCACTCTCAAATTGTCAGATTAGTGGAATATACACTTTTTAGGATGTTATTAACTCACCCTACCTTAATCTGACGCGCTCGAGAATTTCTGATGGTCAATTTTTTTTTACTAATCTGATCCTGTATCCTTCACGGGCGGTCTTATATATGGGCCTCATGTTTTGTGGAGGTACTTAACCGGGTACAAGGTATCCCCCTGTATATTAATCTGCCGCGCTTTAGTAAATCCCGAAATCCCCGCTAGGGCTCCTGTACTAATGGGGATTTTCTAAAAATCATAAAATTTTTGGAACTGGATGTTCTTATAATTACGAATAGGTACAATAAATTAGAATCAGTCATATTGGTCTAGTTTTCTCAAGTTATGTGCGTACCTACATACAATTTGGTGAATCATTTAAATGTTTATAGATGGTCATAATATAATTATATGATAATGGCTTATTCCACTTTTCCCCATTGACAATCCCCATTGATGGGGATTAGTGAACTTTTTGTTCACTTTTCCCCGTTGACGGAAAAGTTTTACATAATGGGGATTAGTGAACTAAAAAGTTCATTAATCCCCATTAGGTACTTTAAAAATAAATTAAGTACTAAATAATAATCTTGTACTTTTTATTTTTTTTAAGGTAAGGACTGCATTATTAATTATTTTTATAATCAAATTAAATTGAATTTAAGCTTGATTCAACCAATCAAAATTACAAAAAGAAAGAAATCATAGTCACTAACTTAGGGAGCGTTCAAGTATTACGTAACGCATTTTTAGAAGATTTTTGACCCCCCTCCCCCTCTCTAAACGTTACGTAACACTTAAGTGATCATTTTTATCCTGAAGTCGTAAAAAGTTATGTAATAGTTTTAACACTTGGTATAGTTTTAATCTACTAAATAAAACAAGAGAATTTTAATTCGCAACACCTGCATATTATGTTTATTTTTTATAAATTTTTGGCTTTTAATTTTTTTTGGTTTTGGTTTTTTGAGTTTTAATTCCCTTATTTTTTAGAAACAATGTTACGTAACGTGATGTAAGAAAGACCCCCTCCCACCCCTGTAACGCATCGTAACGCTTTACGAGACCCCCTCCCCCCAGATTGCGTTACGTAATACTTGAAAGCTCCCTTAGCATCTATCAACTTAAAAATTACTTAATTATCCACCGAAAATTGGTTTGAACGAGATCTTGTAAGTAGTTTTTTTTAATACGTCATAAATGAAGATACAGCGCTTTGAAATTTTGTGTGACGTCACTATTAGGTACAATCTTACCTAATAGTGACGTCACACAAAATTTCAAAAAACCAAAACCAAAAAAAATTAAAAGCCAAAAATTTATAAAAAATAAACATAATATGCAGGTGTTGCGAATTAAAATTCTCTTGTTTTATTAAGTAGATTAAAACTATACCAAGTGTTAAAACTATTACATAACTTTTTACGACTTCAGGATAAAAATGATCACTTAAGTGTTACGTAACGTTTAGAGAGGGGGAGGGGGGTCAAAAATCTTCTAAAAATGCGTTACGTAATACTTGAACGCTCCCTAAGTTAGTGACTATGATTTCTTTCTTTTTGTAGTTTTGATTGGTTGAATCAAGCTTAAATTCAATTTAATTTGATTATAAAAATAATTAATAATGCAGTCCTTACCTTAAAAAAAATAAAAAGTACAAGATTATTATTTAGTACTTAATTTATTTTTAAAGTACCTAATGGGGATTAATGAACTTTTTAGTTCACTAATCCCCATTATGTAAAACTTTTCCGTCAACGGGGAAAAGTGAACAAAAAGTTCACTAATCCCCATCAATGGGGATTGTCAATGGGGAAAAGTGGAATAAGCCATGATAATATACCATTCACTTGTTATTCAGAGTCCATTCACCACTATTGTTCTCTACTGTCAAATTTTGCTGCAGCTATGCATTGAATGCATGCAAAATGCAAAACAATGCAATGCAAAATATGAGCTTGAATGCATTGCATTCAAGCTCATGTTTTTATTTGCATAATAATAAGAAAAATAATCCGGCTAAGTATACTATACTCATTGAACTTCTTTGTATGAATACAATTGTTTAACATCATAACAATTAAATAAAATGGCAAAACATCTTACATATATTTAAATAATTTATTCACACTTTTAAAATAATAACAATGAGAAAGTTGTTCCACTTATGCTAACATTATTAATGTAAGTACAAACATTTCCTTATCTAGATTACTCATATAATCTTTGATATAATTAATTGTATTGTTTACAGAACATATTATCTTTACGTACTTTATGATATAGGACTAAGCATCTCGTGTGTCTGTCCCTTTGTACTCTTTAACTATTTAGCCAGGGATATCCAACTTGTTGCACCACTTCACAACATTTGGCCTCGTGTGTAGGTAGGTATCCCTACCTTTTATCAGTTAATTTGTTGTGGAAAACTACACGGGACAAACCTCACGGGATGGCTAGTATAGCTAAATATAACATGTTTATCAATAAATAATTTTGAACTAGTATTTTGCTAGGATACTTTAGAAATGTAAGTATTGAAACACAAGCCACCAAAAATATGCAATTTAGTTTATTTTTGTGTTTTTGTTAATATCAAAAATAATGATTTTTATGTATAAGTATATTTGTCTTGTATATACTTTAATTTATACAAAAATAAAAATGGATTTCTAAGGTCTCATTTCATTGTTTGTCTCTATGGTCTAGAGGTGAACCATATATTTAAAAAAACATTATGTAACTACATATTACTTATAGACAAACCAACAAAAGAACATTAATTATAAAAATCACTATTATTAATTTGAAATATTCTTTACTTAAATTATAACAATCCAAATTATTTCGGTGGTAAATTTAATTTAAGTTTTTATTGAAATATTTTTTATATTGTTGACAATGTTTTTATTATTATAAATATATGGTTATAATTAATTAATTAATGCATTATATAACTACTTATTATTATAAAACAGTCTTTTTGTCATCATTTGTCTGTCAGTACCATGGTCTCGTTAATATAATTGTCATAATGAGATCGGCTATAAATAATATATTTATTGTTTTGACAAAGTCAGTGTAAAGTGTAAATTGTTTATTAGTATTGTCATAGTCATATAAAGTGTAAGTCATTGTTGTGATGTGATCAATAAATTATATTTTGTCAAAGATATTTGTCATGTCATGTTTTTTGTTTTATTCAGTTTAATAATATTCTCATTCACGTTAACAGTTAATAGTTGTATAATTAAGTAGTTTTTTTTACATATGTTTTTCAGTATAAGTCGTAATTAAAGTCAAAGTTTCAGTCTGAGTCATAGTCAAGTAACATATAAATTATAGATTTTTTTATTTAATCTAAGTCTATAGAGTAGGTGTTACACTTATGTATTTAATCAATCATCTCAAGTCATGTAGGTAGTCCATATAAATAATATAATACCAGGCCAAGTCAACTAAGTCAATTTGTCAATATTTGTTTGTCTGTCCATGTCTATGCTTCTTAACATGACGCCTTGCCTGTCGACTGTGATGATGCAGTCAGTTTGTTATTAGTCAATTAAGTTCTACAGTCAGTTATAGTGTCTTAGTACTGTTTACAAGTTAATTGTGTTTTAATCAACATACAGTCAGTTTATCATCCTGTTTTATAAACAGAGTGTGTCACAGTCAGTCATAAAATTGTAGTCTATTTTGTCATAAAATTCAAGTTAATATCCAGTCATGTCATAATCCTATTTAATTTAATCGAAACAATATGTAGGCCACTTTATTAGTCAAAATTGTCCTATCTAAGTTATTCCTGAAATAGTTCTGTCCAGTCATTTTTTTCCTTCACTACCGTATATTTCTCTTACCCAAGTTAAGTTTTTCAGTAAGTTTTGTCATAACAGTCAAAACTTGTGTTGTCACTGTTGTCATTTTGTCACAATATGTCCAGGTTGTCATTCGTCTTTGTAAAGTCTAGTCATATAACGGTCATATTATTCGTTATGTTATAGGGAAAAGTAAGTTCGGGTTCCATCATCTAAGACTTTTGTCTTACAAGAAGTATACAGTATTTTTTTAAGTCTGATCTTTCTTTTAAGTCTAATTTAAACTAGACATATGTTTATATTTTTAAATTTCAGGTAAGATTCAATTTGCTAATTTAGAATCTTAACTAGTATCAATGTCTGCTGAGCCCTGGTCTTCGTCGTCTGAAGCTTAAGAAGATAGGTCTTGGAATCTCTCTTAGGGCGTAAGGGTCTACCTTTATAGATGGCGAGGTGTGCTGCTCCGGTATGTCTGAATTTTCGTCGTAAACCGCCCATTGCGATGGACTGAAAAAATTATGAACATACGTATAAATTAAATCTCACTCAAAATTGATAGGGATTCGTATATATTAACACAAATAAAATATATATTTAAAATGATTAAACGATACTTTGGCTATTTTCGCTTTTGACAATATTTTTTTAAAGCAATATTAAAGAAGATAGCTGAACTATAAACTCAATAGATGATTATTGTGATCAATTGTATTTTTGGGCTCAACTGTAAAAATATTTTAGAATATTCATATTTATTAATGCTGCTAATATTGACAAATCTTATTTTAATTACCTGTTCTCGCTGGGCATTACTTCAAAGTTAACTGCTGGTGTTTTCGGAGCAGTGTTTGGCTTTACATTATTTCTGTCACTATTTCTAGTATTAGACTTCGGTTGCACATTATCCAATACCGCCACTTTATCTTCGCCAGACCTGTTTTCTAGATGCAGATCGTGATTTCCGGGATCATTGTAATTTTCTTTTACTATATTTTTTTTGTCTTCTTTGGCTTTTGGAGTGTCATCGACATCGTCAGTATATTTATGTAATACGTTACGTATGTAGTAATATTTATTTGTTGCTATTGGTTCTATCACTTCGTCATTACGTCTAGTCGGTCTTTGCAAGTAAGGCTTTGTCGCAGTCTCGTAAAGGTAAAATGTAGATAGTTTCATGTTATTGTCTGTTGAGTCAAAAGTCGGTGAGTCTTTACTCAGTAACTCAGTCTTCAGGTTATTACTTTTGTCTGTCTTAGTAGTGTCTGCGTTTGTCAATGGTTCACCTATGTCAGTCTTAATTTTATTTTTATTGTCTGTTGTTAAGTCTAATTTAGTCAAAGATTCACTTTTAAACCTATTCGTAATTTGCATTGTTGGTACGTCATTTTTGGTTGCAGTGTCATTACTAAGTTTTTCATCAACGTCTTTATTTGAAATGTCAGTCTTGGGATTATTAAGTCTGTCAGTAATTTTCCTGTCTTTCGTGTCTTTGTCATCAATTGTCTTTTCAGTATTTTTTACAGGAGTAGGGATGTCACCTTTGTATGTTCCTACATAACCAAAAGTCACTAGTTTGTATAGGTCAGTCGTACTTTCACTTTTAACGTCAGATTTGTCAGTCATTATGTGCGTTGTAGTTACAGTTTTGTCATTAGATCTACCAGATGAGTAGGGGTTGTCTCTAGTCGTGTGTGTTGGTCTTTTATGTCTGTAGTTTTGGTCGTCATGTCTGTTGTTGTAATAGGTAGGTTTGTTCGGTCGTCTGTAAGTATCGTCATATGTCTGATAAGTCACTTTCACCACGTCTCTGTCGTAAGTCATGGGTCGTCTTGTTGTCCGAGTTGTTTGTCGCCAAGATTGAGTTGGTCTTGGAACATAATTTATTAAGTAAGTATATTTGTCAATATTTTCAGTCACAGAAATCACTGGTCGATTCGGTCTGTTATAAGGTCTTTGCTGTGCAACGTTGTTTATGACAACGGATTGCACTTGTTGTGTGTCTTCGTCATCATCATAGTCATATTCGCTGTATTTATTTGATGGTCTACGTCTGGAGTCAAGTTTCGAGTCTTCGAAACGTTTACTTTTATTCTTAAAGTCAAGTTTGTCATCAATTTGTACGTCACGTTGGGCCATGGGTTTTGTAGCGAGGTGAGGTTTATTAGTCGTACGTTGAGCATTTGTGTCAGTCAAGTCTTTAGTCAAGGTAAAATTAAGTTCGTCTTTGTCTTTAGTTGTCACGTTAAGTTTGTCAGTCATATTTTGTTTAGTCAAGTTTTCCCTTGTGTCTTTAGTCGAAGTCAAGGTATTGTTAGGTTTTTTATGTAATGGTTTAATAACACCTTTTTGTACAGTCTTTCTTGTAGTGGTCGGTCGGGAAGTAGTAGTCGGTTTTTTCTTTGGCCTTGTAGTGGTATCCTCTGATTTCCTTATGTCATTGTCAGAGTCCGAATCTATTTCTATCCAAGGAGATAAGTCAAAGTTATTAAGTAATCCGTTTTTGCACGATATTCTATCATTGTCAGGGTTGTCAGTGGAGAGGAAAACGAAAGGTTGGACTGTGTCGATGGTATCCAGGGTTTTGCAAAGGACTTGTGCGAATGATATTCTTCTAATTTGTTGAAGTTGCGCTGGAGTAAAAGATGAATCGAAGCCTCCATTTTCATACCTGTAAAATGAAATTTTTGCCATAATTTAGAAAAAAAAACTGTAGATAAATGCTCAGTTATTTTCACTTCAAAGAAAATTTTGTTTTGATTGTTTCGATAAGATGTCAATGGTGGTCAATAATTTCTATGTGATAATGTAAAGAAAATTTATTCTTCTTAATGACCTACTGATTTTGTTAGATATAAGACATAGCTATACATGTAATTATGTTGCTGGTACTTTAATCATAAATGTAGGTTTAATTAGTTATGCAACTTACCAAAATCGATCGCCTTTTCTAAGATTAACGAACTGTTGCGCTATGATACAAGCAAATGTTGGTCCCACGAGACCGCCAACTACCGGCCTTTCTGCTATTCCTGCAGTAAATAGATCGATGTCGTCTACATGCCTGGAAAAGTATTACAAAAATTATAACAGCTATAATAATATGTGCTAATTTGTCCCAAAATACTTAACGATAGTGGTTACGGTAGTTGCTTCTGCGACCTGGTGTTCTGGGTTCGATTCCTACCCGAGCCGTATTGGCCGTGAAATTAGTGTTTGTATAGTCCCCCCGCAAAACAGAGATAAATTTCTCTAGTGCGGGACTTGTCTTTATATTGAAATAGAAAGAGATAGACAATTCTGATTAACTTGGCAACTAAATGAGCTTAGATTATCATACTAGCGGCATTACTTTTATACTCTTAGGCTAGTAGGTGCTGTGCTGGCACAGATGAAATTGCCAATAAACATTAAAGTTTTAATGTACAATAATATAAATGGATCTTGCAAATTAAATAATTATATACTTACTTGTACAATATCTTTAACTTTCTCGCTGCTCTAGTAGGCATAACTCTGAACAGATCATCAAAGTCCGCAATAGCGGACAGTCCACAGGGTTCCCTCCAGGAGGTATACGGAGGTATCCCATGGTCCCTGCCCCTCTGTATATTGATCGCTGCTAAATCCATTCCGAAAGAGCCTTGAGGACTTTGAAAAAGATGGTTAGTTAGTTCTTCAGTGATGAATTCATCACGTTTTTGGATGGGCTGGTTCAGCATGCCGAGGAGCAATCGGTCTACTGCACCGATACTCCAGATGTTGGAAGGATTTGTGAGTTCGTTGTGTAGAGAGACGTCTGGAAGATTATCTTTTATTATTAGTGGAAGGTTTTAGAACAAAAAAAGTTGTAAATTTAATTCTACGTCAATCTCTTTCATCTTCTTCAACAGCCCGTTAACGTCCACTGCTGAATATGGGCCTCCTCTTAACAGGCATTGGTAAGCCAGCGTCGGTTAGAGTTATTGCCATAATCACTACTTTTAGCGGGCGGATTGGTGATACAGTAAGATGATAAGTAAACTTAAGCAGATAAGACGCTGCAGCACATCTATCAGCTGCATCTGGAAGTTAGTTTTACTTCAAAGGGCTACCTGACTAAACCATGGTAACTCGGACATGGTTATGCACGTTTTAATATACGTAATATGTTAACACTGTTGTCTATTTCTGGTATACGAATTTGTTGTAGATTATGTTATGACAAAAAAATCAACCTTCAAAATGTCCCTTAACCTTCTCGAATCTGGTGGGAAATACAATTTAGGCAAGAATCGAACCTAAGATTTCTATAGAAGCCAAAAGCTAAGAGTTTTACAAAACCAAATATATTTTATATACTTTAATATCTATACGTACTGTTACTCATAGGCCGATGAAACCGATCATATCGCACCATTGAAGACTGCACGAGGCTGTGTCCGAACCTAAAGGCAGCTGATCCGAAGGAACTGGCAGGACTGGGGTTGATCTTCGGGTTGTAGCCCTTGTAGAAACCCTTCTTCTGTAGGTCCAACTCGAAACGGTCTATCACTTCAGAACCTGTAGCGAGAACATTTGGCACAAGCCGAGTTTTGATACAAGTGAATTCCCATGTGTCGTCCATTCCATTATTCTTAAAAATCGAAAATGTTATTTTTAATATGTAAAGTGCTTCCAATATACGTATATGCCTGAATTAAATTTTATTTAGGTATTCAATTAAATTATATTAAAATAGTTTCTTCTAAATCTGAATGTATCGTATGGTAAAGGGGGACTTCGTCATCATCAGCCCGTATAACATCTACTGCTGAACTTAGGGAACCGCTGCGGCTCGTTCCCTAGTTTATGATTGTTATAGATGATGTTTTAACAATCGGGGCAGCTTAACATGCTTTCCGAGATATGTCCATCCGTGGTCACAATCACAATCAAATCACAATCCCCAAGCCGGACAATTATTGTTCGGCTTGGGGGTTAAACACACGATGTCCGAGACTGAAAGACCTGACTTTATATAGATGAGAATGCTTCTAACTGTAAGATAATGTAACGTACCCAATACAATAGGAAGAAACTCTCTGTACGTGATGTGTTGTATCATGGCTCCCACGATTTTCCTTGTTTCTTGGTATATCTTCTCGTCGCTCCAGTGAGGGTTCAGATGCGCTAGTTCTTGTGCCATTCTGAAGTTGAAAGTTGTCGGTTTTATTTAAAACAAGCTTCTAATGTGCGGTTTTACCCGCGTTATTCCTGTTCCCGTAGAAACTTTATCTTAAAATAAAGCCTATGTTACTCCTGGGTAACGTAGGTTTCTAATTGTGAAAGAATTTTTCCAGAAAAGTTTCTGGAAAAAATCTTCTGAGGGGTTGATTCGAATCATAGACCTCTCTGAGATGACTTACGCCGTTAGGTTACGGAGGTGTATTGACATTATAATGTGAAACAGTCGAATATGATAAATTGGCATTCATTAAGGGGAATTCAGCAAGATAGAAATTTCATATTGAAAAAAAAATTACGAAAATTTCTAAGAACTGTCTCTTATCATCAACATCAGCCCGTGTGACGTCTACTGCTGATCGTGGGCCAACAAGGTTGTCGCATATCGCTCACCTATTGTGCTGCCGCAGCCACACAATATGCGCGGCCACCAGCCCAGGATGCTCGTTGACCCTGGCGTCTCCTGACTTGAAGCAGTCGGTGGAGACAGCTCCTCCCCTGCAGAGTTCATCGCGACGTTCTGGGGGCAAGACTGGGCGCCGTTGTTGGACGCGTCCGTATTGGAGCATACCTGGTGGGAGAACATATTTGGATTCGTTTATATGTAATGTAACCTATCTGGAGGGCAGTTAAATAACGATATGACTATGACTTGTTTTAAAAGATCTTTGCTACTCAGGGTAACATTTTTGCTGCAAGTGAAACGACTCTACGGCGTACAGATTACGCTGATCCCAGATTGAGCGTGCGAACAACCCAAACGCGGCGCGTGCACTGCGACCAACTGCGACAATAGGACGAGCGGCGTGTTCCACCAGCGCGGTGGCCACTACATGTGAGATCAGCTACTATATTGACTATAGCTGAACAATGTTCGGTCCGCTAAGTTATAATTTATAGTTGAGTCTTGTAGTATAATGCATGTTTTACATTTACAATATGTACCTAGCTAAGTATTCTTTATTCGAACGTATTACCTAGAAGTTGTCTACGATACTCGACTATCATGGTTATCAATTTAAATGATAACTAACTACAGTGGAATTAAAGAACACTCACCGTTTCTAAACAGCCTCAACTTATCAGACTTGGTCGCCGAACTGCCATAAAGTGGAGATCCGTCTATGTACGCAGACACTTGGTTGAGTTGCTCCCGCCAGCCCAAAGCGCAGTCGTCTCGAGGAGCTGGAGACGAGCGGACGAAATCCAAGCACCTCACTCCTCGCGGACCGTAGAACGGGTCCGATGCTGGCACTGGGATTGGGAAGCATTCTGGATGCTGTGAATGAAAAAAAAGACTAAGTTTTTTTTTCCATAGGACTAAAATGAAGCCAAACTAAGGAAACTCAAGTAGGGATCGGGTACAAATCAATACAATTTCGAAAGAATTTAGGACCCCTTCCGGACTATTTCTTCTTATCAACTTATCAAATAACTTTCAATATTAGTTAGTATTAGCTAGACTTATTTGTGTTTATACAAAGCTCAGTCTATAAGTAAGTAGTAAGTGTCCACTTACGGAGAGTAAAAGTGCTCATTACATAGTCACAAATTACTCACTATTTACTCACAGCGCCACGTAATGAGACGAGATTATGCAATCCTAACGCTTTTTATGATGAGCCAAGTCATTCAATAACTATGTCGTCAATTTATTTTTATCTGAGTAATATGAGTTTGCAAAATATAAATGTCAATTGAAGCATATAGACTGTTCGACCATATTGTTAAATTAAAGCCAATCGTTTTCTGAAAGGTGTATTATGCATGTGGCATCGACTGAGTTATGAATGTAAAATAAACTTACCATAAACTCTTTCGGCACGAACTCCCTACCCCCATCCTTGCAGCACCTCGGAACCGATCCATTGAAACCCCTAGACTGTGATGTGGAAGTCACATCATGATCCAAAAACTGTCCCCATTGCATGAGCAGATGTGTCACTCCAGTGCTTTCCACATCTTTACTCTCATGAATGGTGGAACTGATTTCTCTGGCTGAAGGAAGCTTGTTGCCTAACGTGGAGCGTCGGGGAGCCTGCAGACCGTCGGAGTAGGAAGGCGAAAGGAACCGTTGGACCGGGGTCATGGTGGAACCCCATCTTGTACGGCTTAAATTGTTGCATGTGCCGTCGTGAGTGCGATACCTGGGGTAATAACAATAATTAATATTTATTGTACCAATAACTAACACGAATAGTGTGTGTTTATTAATTCGATTGTGGAATGTGAATCTAAAATGATCGAGTTTTTTATATTTTGTCTCCGGATTTTTTGTTGCCACAACATTCATGTTGATAATTGTTCCTACTTCAATACATACTAATTTTATACAATAGTACTCGAGATGTTATATCAACAAGGTCGTTACCTTTTAGAAGCGGGTTGACATTTGGGGACGCCCTTGACCGGGCAATGCTGCATCAGAGGCGACTGGCGCAGCACGCTCGCTGAAGGGAACGGGGTCTCTTCCGTGCGCCCTTCCAAACCTTCGCCATTGCCACCACTTATAGGACAAAAAGACAGACATATTGTAGGTTTAAAGAAGTAAGCTCAAGTAGTTATCGCAATGCATAGATAAGCCCGAATGTCCGAGTAGGTACCTACTATTAGTGGATTCTGTTATATTATAAGGGGGTATGAAGAGTTCTGGCAAAGAACAGAATATGTTTTGATAAAGAGATTTTTAGAGAAACCTAAAAATTAAAAGTTTAGAAGTCATCTTAGTTATAGTTATTGACTACAGAAAAAAAAATAAACGAATTTTGAAAATTTTGAGTTATTCCTTCTCTTTAAACGGTATGCCAAGGTTTCTCTTTAGTTTGTGCCATAAAAAATGTATTTTATGCTTCATCGGTTAACTTTTTTTTAGTAGGATGGTGTCACCGGGTTTGCGCCGAACAAAGATTAATAAAATTAAATGTCACAGTTTCGCAAACATTATCTTAATTTGCATATTATATTACAGAAGAATATTAATTTTAAAAGTAAAAAAAGCGCAACGGAATAATATTGCGAAATTAACCGGATTCGCAGATCAAGTTTAAATGTGCAACATTTATTAATCAGATAGTAGAGGATACGATTAAGAACGACCTTCACCAATCTGTTTATTGGATGAAAAGTTTTTTATATCAAATGTAATATATTAAATAATATAACGCGGGTGGGTTGACTAAGAAATTCCTTGCCAAACTATTATTTATTAAAAAAAATATAATTTAATTTTTTATTGTAAATCGAAATATTTTATTTTTTATTGCAGAATGTAGCAAAGCAATATTATATTTTGATTTAAAATTTATTTATTAAACAAATATGTGAAGATAAATAGTATCGACATTCCTATTAATACCTGGCAACCCAGTAGTTATGCCAGGAAACAAACAGAAAACCCAACGTTTTTATATTCTAGGCTTCATACTTTCGATAAGTATTAAATTTATTCGTTTAAAGTAAAGTAAATTACTTAAATAATTAAATTTAATTTTAAAGTAAATTTTTAAATAATAATAGTTTGGCCAGGAATTTCTTAGGCAACCCACCCGCGTTATATTATTTAAGTCATTAAATTTGATATAAAATATTTTTCATCCAGTAAACATATCGGTGAAGGTCCTTCTTAATCGGATCTTAGACTAAGATGAGTCAATGAAATTGTCCGGTATGAGATAAAAACTAAATGTTTTTGAAGGTTAATTTATTCAAAAGCTTAATTATAAGATCAAGATCAAATATCCATAGGAAACTGTAGGCTATCTTCGTTTTAAGTTGAGATTTTAATAAAGAATAAAGGTTATGAATTTCTTGTTTCGTTTAATATGTTAAAACATATGCTTTTGGATTTTGGAGGAAAAAATGAAAGCGTACCTACAAATTTTTAATACTAGTTTCTTTTATTATGAATGTACAAGTCGATTCAAAAATAATAATTCTGCATCGTTGTTAAAAGTTCCCTTCAACAGTCCGTTAACATCAAATGCTGAACATGGCCTCCTCTTAACAGATCTTGGCAAGCCAGGATCGTTGAGAGATGCCCAGGAGATCCCGCGGTGCCATATTGGCCCCGGGTGCCGTCGGGGGCCGGATTGCTGATGCGTACCCGGCCCCCGCCAACGGCGGATCGTAGGAGTGTCCGGAGGTAATTAGTGGTGTAGGTCCTCTCCTCGTGGTATGAGTTTAGCATACCACGCTATGGAGAGGGCGAGTCCCACATATCCTACTGCCAGCGCGCGAATACGCTGCAGTGGCGGTGGAAATGTGTAAATGCATTTCCCGGACAGGAACAAAAAAAAGGATCGTGGAGGGATAATGCCATAATCGCTATGCTTGGCAGGCGGATTATTGGTTGCAGTTAGATTGTAAGCAACCTTGAGCTGGTAAATGTTGCTGCCCATTCATCAGCTGTATCTATGTCCCTTAATCGCATCTATCGAATCCCATGGAAAGACATGGGTGCTCTATTCTAAACCGGAAACAACACAAAGTTAAAAATGATTTTAGCTAAAGCTTATGTAATGACGTGTGTACCTAATTGACTACTTATTTCTTCGAAGAATATGATTATGCAATACACTTTCTCATGTCACAAAAAAAGGTAATAACCATTTTTTTATTATTAAAAACACAAACTTAATGAGATGCCGTCTGATTATGCATCCGCACAGAATGCCAGGGAAAGTGTTAACATATTATGTAAACATGTTTCAGACGGGGATCAATAAACATAAGCATCAGTGAAAGTTACTTGTAATACTTTGTTTTGTGGGCTTACAAGATTTTAAGTTGCTGTATACGGAAGTAAACATTCAGTAGTTTAGGTATTATTATATGAATAGGGAGGGCAATAAGGAAAGAATGGAGAACCAATAAGGTCCTTATCGGCTCTTTACTTGATAACAAAATTACGATTTCGATGTAGAACCTCTGTAGCCTATTCTATTAATAGTATAATTATCGCGTTAGTTCTCGGATGGGGTTTTTTATAGGACGGACATATGTCACAAGCCATGAGGCTACTTGACTGAGCATTAAGGCGAGCAGCATACAATCTAAACATATGTTATAAACTATAAACTTAGCAACCTGCACACGGAGGCGCATGGACATCGGCTCAGGCCAGTCACCTTTTAGATTTTTATGAGACTTTCATTTTACTGTCTTCCAACAGCAACTTGTAACACAATAAATCTGAATGTATAGGTTTTTAAAGCGGAGAGTGGAAGAGTTTTTTCCATCCCAAGCGGCGGACTGTTTTTAAATCATAAGTTTGGAAAAATAGCATAAAGTCGGCTCGATGGTAAGCTGCCTATGAATGCTTATGAAATTGACTCACGCACAAGAACATTATTAATAATCAGAAATATTATATTATAAGTATTATAACCGCTACCTTATAGGTACCTAGAATGCTGTGGCATATAAAATACAAGTACTAACTACTAGGTATAAACATTATCTTTGTATGTCTACCTAATTGTATGCCAACATGAATATTAGCCGGCTTCTATATAGTATCTATAAATGGGGCCCACTTTCGTAACAACTCTCGCTGTTTTCATTTCTACGAGCTACAATTTTAGGAGCATATAACGTAAATTGAACGACAAGAAAGTGAATTTAATGGACTTTCATGTTGAAAAAGTAGAAATTTTAAATGTTTTTAAATAAAAATATCTTTATAGTTTTTTGTTGCCTTTGTTATTTTTTCATCAACTTAATTGTTGTTTTAATAGTCAGTCAATAGTTCACTTCTTGTGAGAAATATCTAAAAATTTCTTACGTAGACCATTTGAATAAATCTACTGAGAATGAACCATAAGCCTACTACTAGCAGAGTTTTGCAAACTACTAGTATTCTTGTTAACCCCTCGTGCTAAGCTAAAATGCTTGTGTTACGAGTGGGTTCACGTCGGTAATGCAATTGGTTGGGATCGAACCGGCGACCATAAGATCACAATTCCGACGCCCCTAGCCATTGGGCTACGGCTATATGTATAATACATCTGGCATTGCACCCGAGGCCAGGGCGGGTAGGTAGTTTTAAAAAACATAATTTCTCAATTTTGGTATCGATATAGTTACCTACCTAATTCGACGATGATCAAAGTCGTAGTTGCAGTTTTTTTTTTGCAGGGAATCTATCAATCAATCAATGCTACACTCGAATCGATTAACTTCGATCAATATACTTTTTTTTTAATCGATTCTAATCTAGATTAGTGGCACGGATCGGTTATCATACTACTTAAATAATAATAAAGTCTCGCACAGTTACAACTTTACCTTTCAGACCTCTACAATACTCTCTCATATAGAATTGGGCGCAGACGTATCATTATCGTTGCCGATTCAGCAAAATAGGTATTAATAAAAAAAACCTATACTCATTTTGGAAGAAGTAATTTAAATGTGTAAACAAAGATTTAAAAAAGTCATATTTACTCATAAACATTACCTACCTATCTCTGTTTCCGTTGAACTATTGTACCTATAAACCTATAAACAGCTTTTACATAAGGGTCAGTCGTCAATAATGTTTACATTATTCATTCGTTATACTACCAATACAAAATGAAAGTAACCAGTTTTTTATATTAGCTATCAACTTTGGAGAAACGGCGTAAACAATCTATTGTTGTTTATAACTAGTTTTCTCTCCGTAAACATATATTAATGGAATTTATCTTTGACTATCGGCCCGCCCCGGCTTCGCACGGGTGGACTTTTATACCCTACCCCTGCCCTACCCTACCTCTACCCTAACCCTACCCTACTCCTACCCTACCCCTACCCTACCCCTACCCTACCCCTAACCCTACCCTACCCTACCCCTACCCATACCCTACCCCTACCCTACACCTACCCTACCCTACCCCTACCCTACCCCTACCATACCCCTACCCTACCCCTACCTTTCCCTACCCCTACTCTACCCCTTCCCTACCCCTACCCTACCCTACCCTACCCTACCCTACCCCTACCCAAAAGTATCCTATGTCCTTCTTCCAGTTCTTAGCTACCTCCCTACCAATTTTCAGCCAAATCGGTTCAGCCGTTCTTGAGTTATAAATAGTGTAACTAACACGACTTTCTTTTGTTTTTAAAATGTATTCTGCTATTCGGGACGGAAACAAATCCAACAAATCAAAAACCATGGCAATCGGTCCAGCCGTTCTCGAGTTATAAGTGTTGTAACAAACACGACTTTCTTTTATATATATAGATTACATGAAATTTAGTTTGAATATAGCGTTTATACAACCTATGAGGGGTAACGGTAAAGTCTCGCTTTAAGTTTCGGTAGTTGAGGCTTCGATCCCCGGACTGGAATCTTTGTGTTAATTCTAAGATTTCTATCCGGGTTCGTTGGTTGAGGCACTACCCTCTGTGATGTCACCCGCGACACGCGACACGGATTGATTTCTTTAGTGAGGGAGTTTTGGAGTGTTGCCAACCGTCTTGTTTTCCCAGGTGATGTCCTGTTTTAGAAATGTCCTGGAAAGTCCTGGATAGCTTTTAAGCAGCGTCCTGGATTTTTAAAGCACGCTAATAAGATCATGTGCCTATTTGAAAATTCGCGCGCCAATACTATATTTACTTAACATAATAATTAATATTCTGCTACTCTATTACTGCATCTTGTTTTTAAAAAGAAGTATCCTGTTTTTTTTTAATTCATGTTCTAGTTTTTTTTAATTGTGGTTGGCAAACCTCAGTTATCTTTAAAACAGTTACAAAAGTCATCATCATTTAGCCGTAGGACGTCCCCTGTTGAACTTAGGCATCCCTTATAGATCTCCAGTTATTTCGGACAAAAGCGGACTGCATAAAAAAAAGAAGTTCGCAAAAGTTACTTTTAAAACAATTGTAAACCGTTATTTAATGTGTTGTCCGTTGTCTCAGTAGTTCTCACTAAATCTAAATCCGTGTGAAATCTAATCAATGTAAATTTTACGTGAGAAATGATAGTAACAAATCAAAATTATGTTATTGTGATGTAACAGTGCGATGCCTGAGTAATGACGCCTTTTTCTGTACGAAAGTTACAAACGCAATTGTATGTTCTAATAATAATATATTTATGCAGATTGCTTTATTTTAAAGAAATCTTTTCTTTTATAATATACTAGCAGCGTTTTGCAGTCTAGGTACCAGTATTCTTGTTAACCCCCCGTGCTAAGCTAATAATGTTACGAGTTAGTTCACGTCAGTAGCTTTATGGGTGAGGATAGAGCCGGCGACCACAAGGTCACTTGCAACTAAAATTTGATTTAGCTTTAAAATATGATTATTATGTATGTAATGGTACGACTGTCAAGATGGCGGCTAAAAGAGGAGTATAGAAGATAGTCATGTTGCGCCGACCCCAAATAAATTGGGATAAGGGCAGGAGAATGATAATGTATTTATTTAATGTAGCAATGTTTTGTATTATATAGTATTGTAGCAAAACAAACAAGAATGGATCGGATTCTAGTTTTTAATAATCAGTGAAATGACCAGCGGTATAGTAACGGTCGGCTTCGATAATAATTATATATTATGTATATCTGACCTTCCGCGAAAGTCACTTTCGATTTCTCATAACGATATAAATTGATGTGCGTTTGTTTTGCTTTCTTAGGCATGTTTGTTTCGTATTTATTCTACTAATGTTATTAACGTGAAAGTTTAGATGTTACACAAGCACGCAAACAATATTAAATGATAAAATTAATTTGGCACGGACAACGTAGGTACAGATTTTAAATGTAGATTAACACAGGGGCGCCGACATTGTAAGTGCTTGGAGGCTCGAGTACCTATGAGAAAACAGTTTTAGCGGTGCACCCCTAAGAAAACACAGATATGCAAGCCGCAAGCCGCCGCTGTTTAGAGTCATCTAAATAAATGAGCGTGACTATCCGTGAGGTTGCCCCTGGATTAACATAGTAGCTAAAAATATCATGCGATTGAATCATTGAAACTGCGGGAGATAACTTACCAAAAAAAAAAAAAAAAAAAAGTCTATAATCAAACGTGAGAGATTTTGTTAAGTCGAAAAAAAATGAGTCGCATTTCCCACAGTGTTACGGGCAACACCTTTAACATTGATTCCTTTGATATTATTTATCTATGGATTGCAAGTTAACCCTAAATAAGTTATTTAAGTGTGCGAAATTTTGAAATTCAATAAAAGGTATTTGGTACACTTTTTTTGAATCCAAAGTTTTCCCTTCACGTTTTAAACGTAAAGCGAAAAAACTTGGTACACCTTTTTACGAAAAATGCGCGGACGGAGGAGTATGAAGTTATGTGTTATGTAGAGAAGGAGTGCAGAATGCTAATTTATATATTTTCAATTATGGTCGAATTTCGACCACTTGGCGAACACTAGTTAAATAATTAATTTTAAAAGTAATGTAAAATAGTATCATTATCCAATAAATTTAAAAAACAATTTCAATTAAGAATGTTTAATTATTTTTTAATGACAATATAATATTCCGAATTTTTTATTTTTTAAATAGAATGTGTCTCATTTTTTCTTCGATATTTGAAATCATCTATGACAGCTCACTTCCGTCACCTAGAGATTGGAATACAATAAGACAATGTAAGTAAAAACGGGCGGGAATAAGCAGCTTCCGTGTGAACGGAACTTAGAATTTAGATTATTATTACAAAATACGTGAAGTAAAGATTTCAACGCATTGTACGGTAAGAAAGTTAGTGTTAACATAAATAATGCTACTTTTCGTAAATATTTTTACAACTGAACCAAATACGAATATCTAAAGAACAATCTTACTAACAGACTTGCTTAGTGTGATGACCACAGACTGAATTGTTTAGTTTTTTTATATCTTTAAGCGATTTTTTTTATTATATAGTTTAATGTGTACTTTTAATAAATACACATTTTTTATCTTATTTTCAGTCTTACCTAAGTAATAACTTTATATTATGACATAGGTATTTATAATAATATGCAACAACCATTACATGCAATAACTACGAGTAGATTGACAATGACCTTATTAAATTAAACGCGAATTTAATAGTATAAACCATCACTACGGCATTGGAATTAAGTAAGTAAAGTAAGTGGAACGGCATTGGAATTAAAGTGTCTTTAATATAATTAGTACCCTATGTAAACCATTAAGAAATATATATAATTCTTAGATCTTATTTTATGATAGATTGCTCTGGAGGCTCAGTGGTTACGGGTTTGATTCTCACCCGGAACGATTATATGTGTGAACCACAAAAATTACTAATTGTTCTAAGTAAGTCTGAATGCGCTTTTTGTTGAAAATGTTGAAAAGTATTCCACGTTAAAGGGCGGGCGTTGTATTAAACAAAATACCTACACCATAATCCCTATTGTTTAAAATTCTCATTTCTAACAACAAAAAATAAATAAAAAGAAACACCAACCTGTATTTTCCGCCAATAAGTCAAGTCAAGTCAATCCAAGTCAAGTCACGTCAATGTCACACTGTCACTGTCACAAGTCATCACTCGTCAGTCAAACCATCGTCTTCGTCAAAAAACACTGTCAATCGAGTCTATGATGTAAAAAAGTTAATATTAAAAAAAGAATGACTAGAATTTGAATTTGGCGCGCTTAAACGTCAGTGCGCGGCGGTCCGCCATAGCGCCCGCGCGTTACTGTCGAGGGGGGAGGATCGCGCGCGCTCAAATACTACCACTACTACTCGAGAAATGTCGTAATTATTTAAAAGGCATGTTGACATTAGCTACTTTAGACAGTATTAAATGAATCGATTTGGAACTGATCAATTTGGTTTCAAGGGATTTAATGGTTTTGATGCAAATTCTTAGCAATGTCAGCTGATTGAGACATTGAGAAATTTGTGAGACAAATTGCAAAATTAAAAGCGGGAATTTAAATTAACAGTAATAAGATTTCTTTTAATTTACTACTTAAAATTAATTTACGCTCGGAATCCTTTAAAAACACAGCTATAATTATTCTAATTAGAAGACCAAGAACAGTTTTCTTTTATAAACTTTTAATAGTCGCGGACGAATTAAGTTAACTTTAAGTTTACGCAAACCTTTTTTGAATATAGTTAGACAATATACGAAACCCAGAAAAGTAAATATGAAGACCACTAAAATGTATCTTGAAAATATGCTAAAAGTAATAATAACGTAAGCCTTTCGTGTGCAAAATGAAATGAGTTACCTATCCCATTTTGCACTCAGTTATAATGGATACTCTTATTTTAAAACTCTGATTTGATTCATATTTTTGTTTCACTGGTTATTATTATAGTTTAACTAATGTTTGTGCCCGGCTTTGCCTGTTATAAAAATCCGCCATTTTCTTCGGTAACATTTTTATTTACAAACCTTGGTCTTAAGAACTTGGTCTTCTGAATTACCATGGCCACTGGTGCAGTCAAATGAAAATGATGGTATAAGATTTGTTTGTTTAGCTATAAGTACACAAAGTCCCATGGATCCGTGTCAAGCAAACATTCCGGTTGTCACGATGACCTTACTATGTTCTCAGGTCGCTCGAGGTTTATTTATAGCCGGATCAATTTGAATGTCACTGGAAGAAACTGTTGTGCCCTTCTGCCCTTAGTGGCACATCTAAGTTATTGTTATGTGTTTAGGTACAACCTCCGTGGCGTAGCGGTAGGTATGTCGCGCTCTGACTCTCGGAGGTCGTGGGTTCGATCCCCACACCGGTCAAGAAATCTTTGTGTAGGTAAATTCTATGATTCCTTTACGGGTTGCAAGCACGTTAAGCCGTTGGTCCCAATTACGCTAATAAAGCTAGGAATTTATTTGTTTGCTTAAACTCACTAATCTCAAGAATAACCTGGTCTTACTTGAAAAATTTGTTAAGCGTTAGATTGCCTTTTTATCGAGGAAGGCTATAGGTTATATATTTAATTAACAAGTTTCTATGGGAAAAGGAGCTACGCGACCAAAATCCTGCGGAAGAAGTAAGTAAGATATAAGATACTGAACATTGTACCATCACTTATAGCATCTCAATTATAAAAATCAACTTACAATGAAATATATTTGCTTTCATCTCTTTGCATCAGACATCATTAAATAATTTGCAGCAGTCGCTTGAGAAACTGCAATAACTGTTATAATGAGATCATTTATGACTCGTTACATAATAAAGTCGTTTATTATTAAAGGCTTTTGAAAACATAAAATTGAAATTACAAAATAAAAAATAGATTTATTATCATACTTAATTGTTTATGAAGACGTCGCGTCACTATTTTAGCATCCATATTTTGCAATAGTCTAGTAAATTTTTTATCATGAACATCAACCCGTATAATGTCCACTATTGAACATGCGTATTCTCGAAGGGGTTTTTTGTCAAAGCCACATTATCTATACCTACTTATATACTCTTAGTCTGGGCCCTAGGGATGTCGATTCTTTCCAAAAAAGATCGATTTTTAAATCGATTCGAATCGTGACCTAATGAATCGATCCACAAAAAAATCGAGGCCAAAAAGATCGATTTCTGAAAAATCGATCTTTTCTTCAAGTTTTTGTTTATAATGTTAAATTAAATTATTTTTTTGTAAATAAATCTATTTTATTAAAAACATGACACATATTATAATTTAACGATCTCTTATCAGTAAAATCAGGTGATTCGATGATAAAAAATATTTTTATTACCATATCAAAAGATCAGATCAGGTATAAAATAAGACATTTATTTTTTTATGTATTGGTTTACAAAGTTAAGAAAATAGATAGTGTAGCTTATAGTTCCCAATGCTTAATTTCTAAACTTTTTAAAAACAACAGTCTGTCATAAAATCGAATGTCGATTTTTAAGGGTGAAATATCGATTCACTGAATCGATTCAGTACTACATATCGATTTAAAAAATCGATTTTTTTGGCTCCAAAAATCGATTCTTCGATTAATCGATCTCAGATCGACATCCCTACTGGGCACGAATGAAGTTACAATTTCAAATAAACAAAAAATTAAATTTAAATTTGGAATCTGTCATTTTTATATGATTGTTCATTGTGTCTTCTTATTTTCGCGCCATTACATTGTCAAATAAGTTGTGATATTAACAAGGAGTGGTTTGATAAAGAGAACCGAATCGCTGTAATTGCATTACACTAAGTAGGTATGGAGCCAAATACAATTTTTTACTTCGGTATAAATTGAAAGTCTTTGTTTTAGGTACTAGTACCTACAACATATTTCCTATTCGATATGCATGTACCTACATAACACCTAAATAAGATATTTCATTTCATAAACAAAGTACACACTAACGTAATCCGTATGGCTTACTTATTAAGTTAGTACCTAAGCAGACATTGTAAAAATAAAATAGTTTTCTGATGTACCTTCCTACTAAATAAATAATACGTTCACAAAAGTAATAGGCACGTATCTACCAAAGTAGTATTCAAAAATTCAGATTACATATTCTTTAAACGAAGACAACCCAGATGTCGTCAGACAAGTTAAGAGATATGCGATAAAAAGAGAAGGAACTTGTAAGAATATATAAATGTAGGTATGCTAGGACCGTTCGATCTGAATGCACTCTGCACTTAATTGTATCGCAACAAGATTCCCTATTTATTTAATTTCTGTTGCGGAGTGAATTTATTCGGTGGTATACCACCGAATAAATTCACTCCGCAAATGGGCTAGGTATGAAATGAAATGAAATGAAAACGTTTATTGATAATGTAGACGAATCGATCGTACTTATTATAAGTCAAATACAATGATACAAATATAAAAAGAGAAAAAAAAAAATCTTGACTAATTCATTAGTATACATTTCAACAGTCATGTTATTAAATATAATTTAAATCTACCAATGTGGCATGTGATAGTCGCGTACTATAAATATAATCAGAATCAACCAGCGTGGGCTGGGATTCGGTCAGAAGCATAGAACGCGTCGCGACCCTCGCCTTGCAAGGACGACCGGACCCTATCCTAGCTTCCTACGAGTCTTTCTCTATCTACCTACGTTGTGACACCCGGAGAAGAAAGACTATAACAAACTCCGAGATCATTAAGGTATAGGTACCTAGCCCATTTATCGAAGAAAGGTAAAGGCTATATCTAATTGTGAATTTCCCACGGGAACGTGAGCTACGCAGGTAAAATTTTTGTCTGTGCCTGGTAGTCGATGTTATAAATGATGTTATGATAATCTGGAACAATGGCTTAACGTATTTTTCGAGGCACTGAGCATAGTCCTTCAACTAAGTAGAATATAAATCTTTAATTTTGCACATAGATGTCTTGTGCCTGGTGGTGCGAATCCGACACTTGCACCGCTAGGCCATAGATGCGTGAAATGGAGTGCATTATACAACAGTAAAAAAAAAAGTTGTTAATGTTGTTTTGGTCATGATAATATGCATAAGTACGCCACGTCTAGATTTTTTTCAGTTAACACAACTTTTTGAACTCAGAAACGGTGGCTTGTGGGAAAAAGTATTGATACATTTTTACTACAATTTTGGTCTAGGTACTTTTATGATAAAACGTACCGTTTTGCTGAAAATCGCGAATAACTATTTTCTTTTACCTCTCGTATTTTTTTAAATACACGGGAACCTTACAATTTTATTTATAATTATGTTTTGAACAATTTTACTGATTTTCAGCTTGTTGTGATTTTATGCACGTTCACTCTAATTGTTTGGTCTGTATTGACCGGACTTTGAACGTCATTGAAATCAATATTAGCAAATACCTACTGAAGAAACAATTGATGTCCGTAGCATAGCTAATTTTATTTGTCAATAGAATATTTGAAACGAAATGGATCAATGAATCGAACTTAACTCCTGCTATTGTAATCAAATCAGTGTTTACTTTTTATTTTTTTAAGCAAGTTTACGTGGTGCAGTGGATCGTAACTTACAATTTTTACGTAAAAGGTTAGGTGACACTTTTTTCGAACTGCTTTTATGTGGTTAAGAATGGTTTTACTAAACCAAAAAAATAATATGGTATTTTTTTGTGTCTACAATGTTCTAAAATAAACATTTTAAAATTGATGCATTGTTTTGTTTTGTTTTAAGACCTATGACGCCGCAAAATGGTTGATCGCGTTGTCGGAGATTAAAGACATCATAGACAATTACAAGACACTGGCAGAAATTGCTGAACAAGTCAGCAGATTGCCATAAAAAGACACAGTCAAAAGTTAAGTTAAATCAAAGTGAGTTAGAGAAATACTTTCAGATATAAACATCATAATAACACAATATGATATGGGTCAAATAGCCTATTGAAATCAAAGTTATGGGTAGAAAGATTAACGTTTAGAGAACGGGTTTGATTCATGAAGTATTATGCCCTCCAGGTGGAGTCGGCATGTCTTCTTTTGGTGTCACAGCATGCGAACCGTCAGCGGTGAGGAGTTGAGCAGGCGGGCTCCCACCGACAAAGATGCTACAGCCGGAATCACTGACGATGGTGACAGATTGACCGACAGGACAGACACCCCTGTAGAACCATAAAGCCCAAGCACTGTATCATACACACCGTCTAGAGCATCATCACCATCCATACCATCGTCACTTACTATAATATCATCACCCCCCATTACCAGTTTTAATACAGTTACACCAACTCCAGCCTTGAATGTTGCGCGGGAGGTAAGTTGTACCTTCTTGCCCGCGTCCACCAAGGCAGGAAAAGCAAGAGTTCGCATGAGATGGAGTAAAGATGTTAACATATTCATCATGCGAACTTACTTCTACATCACGAGATTAGAGACTGATATGACCACATACAGAAAACAGTTACATGAACTTTTTACACGACAATATCCAGAGATAAGCGTTTCAGAACAAAGAATATCAGACCAGAGAAGAACTATTATTAGAAATAAACTTTTGTCTCAATCAGAATTAGAACACTTAAAAGAAGAAACAAGAAAACTACTAGAAGATGAAACAGATAATAATAGCACAGAACATAACACTATCACACTTTCACAAAACATGACAGAAGAAACTCTACAATTACAGTCACAATCACAGACTCAGTTACAAACTATTACACAAGCCCAACCGTATCATTCGCAAGCATACACTCAAATATCTCACACATCCACACAGACTGAGCATATTACGCTAATGTTAGAAAATGACATTGAAACGTTAGTCGATGTAGATCAAAACTTAATAACAGATACATATACCCAAGAAATACATGAGAAATTCATAGCAACACTAACATAATATTCTGGGATGGATCCAGCAAGTCGACCGAGACTACCTAAACTTCGATACAGCCCTAATCTCTTCCGTTTAGTAAATTTATTCAACGAAAATATACTTATACAATATATATCTGATGACACACAATTAATAGACATACACACCCTTATTTATTGTACAGCAGTAGTCGTATCTGAAAAACTCAACTATAAAATCACGGAACACACGGGAACCAGAAAATCACCGCACGATTCCAAGCCACCCTGGCAACAGAGGCTAGAAAAGAGTATAGAAAAGTTAAGAGCAGACTGCGGACGACTAACACAATATATCAACAACAACAGATCTAACAAAGTAGTTAAGAGGGTAGAGACAATTTTTAAAAACAATTTGACACACGCTAGGCATGAAAATAGTAATAGAAAACCTGAAGAATTTTTAGACACACTCAAACAAAAACTAGCGCTTAAAGTACATAGACTTAGGAGGTATACAAAGGCACAAAAACGTTTAAAAGATAACACCATTTTTGCTACTAATGAAAAAATGTTTTATAGAAACCTACACAAACCACACACCGACACAACAGCAGAAAACAATACAAACATACCATCAAAAGAACAACTAGAGACATTCTGGTCTGGCATCTGGGAAGAACAAGTGCAACATAACGATAAAGCATTATGGATAGAGGAAGAAGAAAAAAAATGGAGAGGTATCGAAGAAATGAAATTTGATGCGATAGTAGAGTCCGACATTACACAAATCACGGCCAGATTACACAACTGGAAATCACCTGGCATAGACAAAATACACAATTTTTGGTACAAAAAATTAACGTCACTACATAAATTAATGGCAAAAAATTTGACCGACATTATTTTAAAACAAGAATAGAATAATAGAATAGAATAATTTTTATTTGTAAGAATATAAGTTACATTTAGTTGGTCACATTTGATACAGTATCATCATATTCTACCGAAATCATCGTTGTACAAATTTTTTGTCAATAAATTAAATTAAATTGAAATTGATACATTATTAAATTAATAGCATTGGAATAAATTAACATAATAAACGATTTTGAAAAATATGAATTACAATAAACAATACCGTCTACAATCGAGAACATTAAAACAAACATTATTTTTAGTTAGACTGTCACTTTTCTACACAATTCAAGGTTCTGTCCAATAAATAATCTTTAATCGTATAGTACATTTTGTATAATAATAATTTGAATAACTTATTCTTGAATCGTGTCAAAGTTAATTTCTTTAGTTCATCTGGTAAGTGATTATAAATCCTTACACACATGCAGTACACATTATTTTGTACGACAACAAAACACACCCCAATTTATTACGACCGGAATTACTTATATGCTACCAAAATCTGATAAAAACTCAAGCGAGCCTTCCCAATACAGACCAATCACATGTCTACCAACTATATACAAAATTTTAACATCATCAATTTCAAAAACAATTAACTCACACATCGAACAGCACAATATCATAGCAGAGGAACAGAAAGGATGGAGGCGGGGCCACATGGGATGCAAAGAACAATTGATTATTGACTCCACCATACATAAACACGCCACAACAAAATACAGAAACCTTCATTGCACATATATTGACTATAAAAAAGCCTTGACAGTGTCCCCCATTCCTGGTTAATAAAAATATTAGAGATCTATAGAATAAACCCAAAAATTATTAATTTCTTACGCCATATTATGCAACAGTGGAAAACAACATTACAGATAAATTGCAGTCATAATAATATTACAACACGGCAGATTTCTATAAAAAAAGGCATCTATCAAGGTGACTCCCTGAGTCCCCTGTGGTTCTGTCTCGCCCTAAATCCACTGTCTCATTTATTACAAAACTGTAGGGCTGGATACTGCCTGAAACACACTCCACAGCAAACAACAATATCACACTTAATATACATGGACGACATCAAACTTTATGCAAAAACAGAAAAAGAAATGAAGAATTTAGTAGAAGTAACATCAGAGTTTAGTAAGGACATTAACATGCAATTCGGCTTGGATAAATGTAGGACACTTCACATTGTAAAAGGCAGGGTACGACCAGGCGATTATGTAGTAAACGACACGGACGTTATAACAGCAATGGAACCGACTGACTTGTATAAATATTTAGGGTACACGCAACTAAAAGGATTAGACCATGTCAGAATTAAAAATACACTCACTACAGAGTATAAGAAGAGACTTCACGCCATTTGTAAAACCCAACTTTCTAGTAAACATCTCATAAAAGCCTTAAACACTTTTGCCATTCCTGTACTAACCTTCTCATTCGGAGTTATAAAATGGACCAAAACCGACACTGAACAATTATAACGAACTACACGCACAACACTCACGAAACAACAACCTACACCCAAAATCTGCAATAGAAAGACTCACCATCAAAAGACAACATGGAGGGAGAGGCCTTATAGACATACAACACCTTTGTAAAAAACAAGTTAGTCGCCTAAAAACATTCTTTTACACAAAATCCTACAATAGTAATATACATAAAGCCATAGTGGCCAACGATCTCAATTACACACCGCTTAATTTGCACGATCAGACAAATACACAAAACAACACCAATGATGACAGACAGAAACAAAAAGTTGAAGATTGGAAGAAGAAAGTACTACACGGTAGACACCCTCACGATCTAGAGCAACCTCACATAAACACAGTAGCTTAGGACTATCTATTATAATAGACCAGATATAACCCTACAAGATAAAATAAAAAAAGGTAACTTACCTGATAGATATCGCAGTTCCCAACACACATAACATACAGAAGACAATCACTGAAAAAATTAATAAATACACAGAGCTCAAGGATGAAGTCACGAGAATCTGGCGTCAAGAAAAAGTATACGTAGTCCCTATTGTTCTTTCTACCACAGGCGTAATACCTAATCATCTTCTCCATAGTTTAAAATTATTAGATCTTAATGAAACCCTCTATATAACCTTACAAAAGGCAGCCATCTTGAACACATGTAGGATCGTCGGGAAGTTCATGCAAATAGATGAACATGAAGTAACCGCACATCACAACACATAAACACACACCACACGCTGCATTTACTTGGCTTTGGCCCGTAAACGAAGCTAATTCCAGCCCAAAAGCTGAGAAAAAAAACAACACAACCGAAATAATAATAATAATAAATCTTTATTTCAGACTAAGTCCATAGAAATTATAATACATGCGAGTTATAAAATTTGCACACGAATAAATTCTTTCAGGATATTTGAGTCCTGTTTATGAGCAATGACCTGTAGGATGCTGTTAGTGCTACTCCGGACTCTGCTCAGTAACGACGCGAGCCGCTTGCGCATAATGGAATGGAAGCCATCTACCCTAGCCTCCGCAAACATACCAGAGGCACTACAAAATAATAATATTATTATATCCTTTCAATGGAGGTCGTGGGTTCGATTCCCGCTCCGGAAAAGAAATCTTTGTGTAAATCAAAGATTTCTTTCAGGGTCTTGTTATTAAAGGGACTACCTTCCATGTCTTCTTGAACAATCAAATTTAATTAATCATAACATCATCTATAACAATCGTATACCAGGTAACGGGCAGCAGTATCTACCTGTGTATAATGCTGTTTACAATAGGTACCGTAGACACCAACCCACCTGCCAAGCGTGGTGACTAATGCAACCTTCTAGTTTGCCCATATTCTGCTGTGGACGTTATACGGGCTGATGCTGATGACGATAATTTTAAGAATGAATAAGAAACGAAATTATCTCGGCCTGTCTTCCTGTGTATCGGACACAGCAAGACAGGCCGAGATAATTTAGTATTTATAATATTTGTTGACAGTGATTAATTAATGTGTTTTTTGTGAGAGCGATAGAGATAAATAAGATTAACAATTATAATTTAGACTCTGTTAAAATTAATCGTAATAATATGTCAAAAGAAATGACGTACTGATAACTTTTGAAGTCACTATCGTTTTTTTTAATTGCATAAGTTAGCTACGTGGATAGCTATCTTGAGATTTCTAACAAGCATTTAACATAAATCTAGTTTAAGACATTATTAAAATATGCACGATGAACGTATACTGTTTATTAAAATGCCAATGTCATAAAGTTTTATTATAATGTAGTTTCACACAACTTTCAAGTGCCAATCAAGCTTTTTTTTGCGTGCGGGATGTGTTTCTATTTTTCCCGAATTTTTAAATCGATATTTTGATACTTATTTGTTATTAAGCCAAGGTGTTCGCGGGCCTCTCGGATTTTGGGTCTACGGGAGCATCGGAATGTTATGGATGGACGTGTGGAAGATGACATGTGTAAGAAAGGCGTGAGTATGGAAGAGACGTCTAATAGGAAAATGGAAGAGGATAACATATTGCGCCGATCACAAATAATGGGAGTAGGGCAGGAAGATGGTGATGATTAGGCCAAGCTGTGATTCGCTGCTCTGCTGCTGCTATAAATCATCCTGCAGGTTTAAACATCTTTGTTTGTTCACCCAGATAGTAGAAATCAGTGCGTTAAAACAAGCAAGCTGCCAACTAACATTTCTTCCATTCTTTATAATCATCCATTTTTGTCGGACGTACCTATGTAGTTTGCTTAGATAGATGGTTTTAAACCCACAAACTAAGCAACCTGGGCAAGAGGGCATCACCTGTGGGATTTGGACCTCGATTGATGATTGATGGATTATGGCTTTTAGTTTTTTAAAGGAATCTTGCGCAACTGACGTTCTACTTTACAGTTCGCGGGCAGTGCCATAAATAGCCTTTTCTGCGCCCTGTGCGTGCTTCTATAACTGTGTCCTTTTTTTTTTGAACCTTTCTCCTATTATACCACCCACTGTGTCTGACTGTGTCAGTATTTGCTATGCCACCTAAGTTGATAAGTCACTGATAAATCAATTAACCGCTAATTTTCAATGTACTACACATTCTTTCCCGCGCGCATTAATCTTCGCATATTTTCCTGTCATCGTTCTCACTATGTACTCGTACAACATTTTCAACGCATAGCATGTAAAATTATTAATTACTGAGTATAGATATTACTTTTACTGTTAGTAAATCAGTGGATCGTCGGTGTGAACAAATTAAGTGAAACTGTTTTTAAACCTTCTTAATTGAATGTCAGAAAGGCAGTTTAAGAAAGCGAACGCTTTATACATACGCTTTCTTTCACTGCCATAGCTGAAAAACTTTATGCTGGATTTACATTGCATATTGTAAATTAGTTTCCAGTTTACATTGATGGCTCAGTGGTTACAGTAGCTGATTCTGAGAACTGATGTTCTGGATTCGATTCCCACCCAGGACAGTTATTAATGTCATATTAGCTGCGCCCAGCGGTATTACCCGCGTTACTCTACTCCAGTGGGTCGGAGCGTGATATTTTGTAGCCTTAGTATGTTAATCCAGCGTATAACCTGTACCAGTGCAAATTTCAGCCAATTCCGTTCAGTAGTTTTTACGTGAAAGAGTAACAAACAGCCACCCATCCATCCATTATAATATTAGTTAGTAGGATTTGTTCTGAGTTTGAGTGTTCTTTGTGTCCGTAAATTGAGTGTCACAAACACTCCACGATATAGTGAATTTATTGTATTGTTTATTTATTAAAATCTATAATATAAATGTTAGTCCGCTAGACCGCTTCATTACCCCGCTGGACAGCCAAGCTTATTGGCCCTATATTAGCCCTTTGGTCACCCGACTCCTCTACCAAGTGTCTGGAAGCTGGGTAACAGCTGCGAAGTCCAAAAAATATTTATATTACAGAAAAAATGCATAAGGATTCTGTCAAATATAGGCGCAAGAGATAGTTGCAAACCATACTTTACGGAGCTGAACATATTGACTCTAACCTCTTTATATATCTTAGAACTTTGTAAATTCGTAAGGAAAAATTCCCACCTATTCAAACAAGCTAAAGATAACTACTCTCGACCTCTAAACCTAAGACATAAAAACAGACTTGCATTACCTCAATCAAAACTAAATTTACATAAAACAGGGCCGTATGTTAGTGCGATCACCATCTATAACAAGATTCCTAAAGATATACAAGACGAAGAACTGTATACTTCTTTTATTAGGAAACTTAAGGATTATTTAATAAAAAAAAGCTTTTATACACTGCAAGAGTTTTACCTTGACAAGAAACCTAGTTAATGTAATAATGTTAGGAATGAAATTCATTAATTTTAAAGTTTATTATTTTCTATTATTATGCATGCAAATTGTAATTTATTGTATGACTGCCTATGATTTATTTAAAATATTAATACTTTTTGTCAATTATAATTTAATGGTCAATATGAATTATTCTAGCATGTAATGTAACTAATTATAATAATATTGTATTTAATGTTGCTGTGCCCTAACAGGGTGTCATGTTGAAACTTATATTTTTGTAACACCATTGTCACACATGATTTGCAATAAACGAATTGAATTGAATTGAATTGAATTGGACAGGGCCTCTAAGAAATGCCGGTCATCCGGGCCCCATGGACCCAAAGTTTAATGCAAGAGTTGTCTATTTGAAAAGAGCGATAAATGTAATTTTGCCTTAGGGCCCTAAGCTTCAGTCCAAAAAGCTTATATATGTAAATCGTGTTATACCGTGGTGTTAGTACGCTCTGTATACTGCTCAACTTGGGTAGTACCACCCCTATACATAATTCCACAGCCGAATAACAATTAAAATTCTATTCTTGTATATTAATAATGTCTTAAACTTTATTTATGTTATGCTCATTACAATTCAAAAGAAAAAAAATCGATAATTAATTCAAAATAAATTGCATCCGTAGTTTCGTTTATCATGATAATGGGTTTAATAAGTCTCATTAGATTTTTATATCCATTATTATTAAAATCAAATCAATTATACTTATTATTAAAACAAAGTCTTCTCGTCACATCTGTATGTCTGTTTATTTAAAAGCAACTACGATAGTTCTTCCGAAAGGTGATTATGAGAATTGGTTTAGATTTGGGAGTGAATTATGCAGAGATATCAGTCCTATGTCAGGACTGAAGCTATGCCAGTGTAACCACGCAACTAACTCTAATCATCACGATTTTTCCTTAATCAGCTTGCATAAAGTTCACTATTGATAAAGGACCTCCCCGAAGCAGGCTTGTGGCAGGTTGGTGGTTCTAACCATCGTTCTAAGATCACATTTGATTTTCCCAAACGTTTTTCCATACAAACGTTGTCCTCATAATTGCGAAAATAATAAAACAAAATGAACCGAATCGATAAAGTCATTCTCAAATTATGCGCGTGCATGCATTTTGTAGCAGAAGAAGAGATGATCAAGTCAAGTGAAAGACAAGGTTAGTTAAATCATAACCTGTATATTTCAGTTGGGTAAAACAAAATGGTGGTTACATTTTTGTTGATCGCTACGCGTCATCGGTTTTGTTCTATTGCTCTCATTTTGTTACAATTATTACGGAATAGTTTCATAGCTCTAGTTATTGATAATCATAGTTCATAATATTATGTTTTTAATGTAATAGTAACAATAAAAGCGTTTGCCGTTCTGGTTGTTTTAGTCTGCTTAGCTTCCGTGGCAATCTATTCTTGTGATATGTATTATGCTATAGCGACATCTACAGTAGACGCACAAAAACTATAAGACGACGAGCAGCGCCATCTAGCCCCTAGCATCCCAACTAACCTGTATCGCGCAATACAAGTTAGCAAGCCAATTCGAACATATGCAAGTTCTGAACATTAACAAATGGCCGACGGCAAGGCATACCACCTCGCCCGGCAAAGAAGATCTTTATTATCTGTGGAGGAACATCAGCAACCGTTCCTCTACAGATCTATTTGCATCGAACCCGGGATTTCACTAGTTACGGTCGAACATATTACCGTTAGACCAATGAGCATGAATGTGGATGGCAAATAAATAAATGATTGATGGATTGTGTGAAAGACGATATGGGTTTTTTACCCATTCGATCAAAAAGGACTGTGCGGAGATGATTCGTGAGATGACGTCAGATAGAGAAGTATAATTATTACACAAAAAATTATAGTTACAAAAACATTTACAAAATCGTATGGAAGAACAAGAGAGCCTGCGCCGACTACAACCGGAATGAGGATGAACTGCTAATGCTATTTTTATTTATTTTGGCATAATTGAAGAAGATAGATATTAATAAAGCTTTACACATGGGAGACTCCCGAAATCTCTGTTCTAAGATAAGAAGAAAGAGTTGGACGCACAAATGGTTTCACAGCGATTTTCACATTTAATTTGAAAACTATAAATATAAAAACGATCACAGAAATACCGATCACAGAAATAATAATATAAAATAATAACTCTTCCGACTTTTCGTTAGTCTAAAATCACGCTAGGAATACATTTCTTTTAATTACTTACTATAAATTTCATTATTTTAAATTCGTTGAGTTCTATCTACATAAATGTTTATTGCATACATTTAAAAGGTTAATTTAACATTTAAAATAGAAGCATGACTTATAAAACCTAGGTTAGAAACATTTTATGGCTCTTCAACTTCCTTCCTATGTCTGTCGAAAATGTGTTTCCCTTTTTTTAACTTCAATAATAAATAATGCATTCACTAAAGCGTTTCAACAGTAAATAGAATTCACTACATATACATATATACGGTACAATCCCTACTATTATTTCAACCAGGAAGTTTTATTTCACAAACATTAAGGAAATGTCGTGTAAAACGCAAGCGACTAGCCTTACATAGGCAATGAAAATGTTTTATTGAAAATCTATTTGTCTTTGTCTGATATACTAGAATAAAAGGAGTAAGGTATACATTTATTGAAGTATCTTTTTTGTAAAAACTTCAATTGCAAATGATTAATGAAAGTGATTTAATGAGTGAACGTAATAGCGATCATTAGAAGCTATTTGAAAATACTTTAAATACGAAAGTTTGGCAGTATATGTCTCGGTACTCGCATATAATTTAGATGAAGGATAATGATTAATTATTTTTCATCCCACCATCTCGGAAAGAGTATTTTTAATCTTCAATATCTGAGTGGAAAAGCCGTTTTTATTCTCTAGACGATAAAGTAAATTGAATTTAGAACATCGTGTGCACTAAGTTTGTGAATTAAAAAAAAACCATAAACCTATTTACTGCTACCTCTAAGGTGCCGAATATATCATACAACTTTTTTTTAATTTGTTAAAAACTCAGACTCGGAACCTTCTTGGTGTTCTTTTTTCAATTTGCTTTGTACGCGGTTCTTTACGCGGCATTTTTTCACGTCATTGTTAAACCTTATATTAAAAACAAGAAACTTGAAAACAAGTGAAAAAACTAAAATGAGTGATTCTAGCGACGAGGAAGTTTGTTTGACGCCAACAGAATTGACTGAAACTGTTAATAATGCGCATTTCCTCGCTGAGGTGGAATGAAAAGTTACGTGTTGCACTCGAGTGCAAAGATTTTTCACCTCGTGCTCTTTTGATTCCCTCGCTAACGCTCAGGATTCTAATTTTGAATCCTTCGCTTGCTCGGTCATCAAAATTGAACACGCGGTTAAAAAGCAACTTTGCACTCTTGTATAACAAATAACTATTAATTAAGGTGCGGTTAATCGGCCTAATTCGGAAAGATCTCGGAATCGAAAAGATTTGGATCTTCCAGATGCTAAAACCTACTCTATATACCCTATTCTCGTTACCGTACCGCGTTGCGTCCCTAGCCACTCCTCTGTGATCGAGCGCCTGTAGTCGGTGCCAGTGATCAGGTGTGTGTCACTTAGATATAGCGTGACCACTTGCAATTTGGATGTGGTTTTAATTTCTTCTTATAATAATAATAATATTAATTGGTTAATTGCCATAAATGTCTCAGGACAGACGGATGGACTATGTAGTGTGTGGATTTGTATGATTTGCTACTGCCAACCTACTACTGTTAGTTACTTAGTCGGATATTTTATAGAGTAAGAATTATCTGTTGGTTATAGTTTTTTTATTAATTTATCTTCTTATATTGTAATTCTGGCAAGTTTAAGTGTAAGTATGTAAATACTTAAGTGCTGAATAATAATTCATTATTTCATTTTTACTGAAATTCAAGTTGACGCGGTGGCAATTAAATTTTCCATACATTTGAAAAGAATAACAAAATATTCGTGTGACAAAACACAAGTGTACCCATAGCTACACTTGTGTTTAGATCAGATAATTGGTGGGCTATGGCCAATTAATAATCTATTAAGTTTGTGAAAATTGATGGATATAATAATAATATTATAATTCCGCTTTTTTTCTGACCGAGTTCGTTCTGAGTTGAGGTTCAAACCTTGATGGCTTTAAAGATTTTCTAGTAGAGGATCTCTATAGCTACAAAAAATGGTTTTTATCACCCGCAGTGAAAGTTGTTGTTGAAAGTTATGTGATCAGAGACATTATTGTGTTATGTAAGTTATTTGGCGACTGATCGAGAGTTGGTGATGCGCGCCCAATAATGTGGGCCTGTATTGGAGAAAACGAAGATGTGCCCATTTTGGGTATGAGGATATAATAAATAAATTATGATATTTATTTAAACTGTTATATTTTCTGTATTATTTATCTATACTAATATTATAAAGAGGTAAAGTTTGTAAGTTTGTGACGTTGTAGAGGTTATATTTGGATCTACTAAACCGATTTCGAAAATTCTTTTACCAATAGAAAGGCAAGTCGTTTGTTAGTGTCAAAGACTATATTTTAAGTTAAAGTTTCTACGGGAACAGGATCTGCGCGGGCCAGCTAGTTTTTTTATAAGAAGACAACTTCTACACTAGGGAAATAAATACTGGAGTCTTGGGGACTTTAGAAACCCATCATTCACTGACACAAAGCATACCCAGTCTGTGGTCCACACAAATTGTTGTTCCGGATGGCAATCGAACCCAGAAGACCAGGCCTCAGAGGTAACTATGAGCTACTAGTGCCACCTGTCAGTTAAGTTATCTAACTTAATGTTAGAAATGCTAAATACCGATTATTTTCACCATCAGCCCATGCACCCGTATATTGTCTGTTGTTGAACACCGGCTTCTCACAAATGGGCTTTTGCCATAATCCATACTATACCGCGCTTGCCAGGCGGCTAGGTGATTGAAGGTTTTAGAAGCATTTTAATGCCCGCTAACTGTGTGAGATCATGGCTGGGGGCCGTAGCTCAGCAGGTCTCGTGACTCCTAGTCCTCCAAGAGGGTGTTAGAAGCCACTATCATACCAAACTCTTAGGAACACTTGAGACACACTCTCTAAAATGATTCATAGGTACATAGACATAAATATATGACTTCAATTCAAATGTATTTGATTCTCAGGATTCAATATGCAAAAAAAAGATTTCATTTGACTCAATCTAACATTATTCTTGAAGATATAAACATCATATTTTATTTCGATTTACTCGTAGATTTGGTACACTGATTAAATATAAGTATTTACACAGAACCAATTTGTAAATGTATAAGTTGGGAGCAAGAATATCACTATTTTCAATTCGCGGGACGCTGTTAGTAAAACTACTTTTCCGTATGATGTAATGATTGTGTCAGAATTTCCTTGTCATTTCCAATTTGACACAGTCGTGTCAATACACAGTTTTGTCAAATCGGTCAAATAGGGGTCAGTGGTCAGTGGCGCAATGACAAATAATATGTGTTTGTAATAGTCATTTCTAGATGTAGGTGATGTCATTGCGTTGACTCTATTATCTCACTAATATTATTAACAGGTTTCGGATTCGTGGTTGTAGGTTCAGTTCCTGCGCGACTATCTTAATTAAATAAAGTGTATCTTACTGCTCGATAGTTAAAGCTTTCAATGTAAAAACATCGGTATCATTAATTCTTCTGTACACTATAAGCCCTTATAATATGCTACTACTGTAATTAGTTATGCAGCTTTTATATAAGATCATCAGTATCATGATCTGCCTGTAAAAAGTGGTCTGTTGGACTAAAATCAATCGATCAATTCATTCAATCAACGAACAAACTGAAATTTTAGATATAACTCAAATGAAAAAATGCGTTTATTCAAAAACTTAAACCCAATAAAATTATGTATGTACTTCTGCCAATTCACAGATATATTGTTACTGGCACAGAAATGTTGTCTAGGATAAGATAAACCATATACACTCGGTTCCAAAAATAACGGGTCAGTCACATAAACCCGAATATCTCCCGAACTACGTATGCCACCCTAATGAAACGAAGACTGTTCAATTGCGAATTTAATTATACAGATAAAAAATAAAATAAAACTTAGTTGCACCCCAATATTAATCTCTAAATTTAAAAAAAACTAAAGTAGTCATATTTTTCTTAAGATGACATTTTTTTATGATTTTTTTTTGCTGTTTTTTCATCACTTTCTTCATTTAATACTTTGTATTGCATTCACGAGCTCTTCTGACAGCTTCCAGGCGATTAGGCATGCTGTACACCAAATTTCGGAGCCGGTGCTGAGGAATACCTTCCCATTCCTCCACCAGTGTTAGTTTGAGCTCGGGAAGCGTGATTGGTGGGGGGTTTCGACCTTTCACGCATCTCTGAAGCTCGTCCCAGGCGTGCTCGATGGGGTTTAAGTCCGGGCTTCGCGCTGGCCACTGCATGAGTTCGATACCGACCTCTTCAAGGTAGTCATGTACAATTCTGGCGGTATGGGGACGCGCATTATCATGCATTTATATGCCATGCCGGTTAATCCTGGCCATGAAAGGACCTACATGTTCATTGAGGATCTCTTCCACGTACCTCTCTGCATTTAGAGTTCCATTTTGAATGAGTACCAGCTCGGTGCGGGCCTCAGAAGAAATCCCAGCCCAAACTTGTACGAAGCCTCCACCGTACGCCACTTTTTCCTCCACACACGCTTGATGGAAGCGCTCCCCTGGTCTTCTGTACACCAACTGCATACCATCATGCTTATAAAGCATGAATTTAGACTCGTCCGTGAACATTACCCTAGACCAATCGTCTAGTGTCCAGTTTAGGTGCTCGCGCACGTATCTCTGTCTTGCAATTCGATGTCCCCGTTCCAGTTTGGGGCCATTTGCGGGCCTCAATGGTTTCAAATTTGCTTCAGCAAGACGTCTTCTTACTATTTGAGTGCTTAAATTGCCACCTCCAAAGCGAATAAAGTGAGTTTTTAGACCAACAGCAGTTTGAAAACGATTTCGGAGCATTGTAGCCACCAGTTGTCTGTCTTCCCTGGCCGTTGTGCATCTTGGTCTGCCATTTCCTGGTCTTCTAAGGTGTGATCCGGTCTCTTGGTACCGCCGGACTACCCGCTGAACAGTCGACAAAGATACACCAATGTTTCTGGCTGTTTCACGCTGGCTCCGCCCAAGTTCCAAAAAAGTTAGAATTCTGGTACATTCCTCTAGCGTGACTGCCATGCTTCACCTCACAGAATAATAATTATGCACGTGGAAGACGTTCACGATATTTTTTTTTGTGACAGAATAGAAATGGAAAACATCCATAATGACATGAAACAAAAATATTGTTTTTAAAAATAGTCATTTTTTTTAATTTTGTTTTTCTAATGAAGTTTTTTTCATCCACCAGTTTAAATACATAATATGCTATTAGCAGCGCAACTAAAAATTCTTTATTCTGTTTTTTATTTCATTGATCTAACTTTTACAGTTCTGGAGGTATTTCAATTTTTGTGACTGACCCGTTATTTTTGGAACCGAGTGTATATCTAATAATATGAATTAAACTACCATCGATATTTTCTATCTTCTTAAATTTTTAAATTACTTTAATTTAAAATTAACTATTTATTTAAAAAAGTTTCAATTCATATTTCGGATGGACAAAATGTTGTTAGCCAGGCATTATGATGTTTACATGGGCCCCGCTCCCTATAATTGGGAAAATGGGTCACTGTAAGTGTGGCCCCGGAGATCCCGCGGTACCATATTGGGCGCGGGTGCCGTCGGGGGGCCGGATTGCTCATGCGTACCCGGCCCCCGCCAACGGCGGATCGAAGGAGTGTCCGGGAGGTTTTAGTGGTAGTAGGGTCCTCTCCTCGTGGTATGAGTTTAGCATACCACGCTATGGAGAGGGCGAGTCCCACATATCCCACCGCCAGCGCGCGAATACGCTGCAGCGGCGCGGCGCGGTGGGAAGGCGTAAATGCATTTACTTCACTAAACATGGTAATTCTTTAAAAAAAATACGAGGGAAAAATTATAACACACAGTACTCGAACATCCGTGTGTCACATTCTATCTCAGAAACTTGTATGCAACGAGAAAGTTACCATACACAACTGTTCATATAAGGTTAAAAGGGATGTTACGAGATTCAGAGGAAGTTACTGGAAATCTTGTATAAAACATGTGTATTTATATATAGTTAGATTCACTTCACATGTGTCTTACTTATGACTTAAAGAAGGTAGAACCGGTCAGGATTCTGTGCCTGAAAAGATTTTTTTTTCATCATACCATTAAGTAACGATAGTACTATGACCTCTATAAATATATGTAAATTTATTAAGTTAACTTAGCTGAAATAATACATTAACAAAGGTATTTTTAAGGTCGGAGATACGTATGCTATAGAGGGGTTTTTGCTACTCCCCGCCCCCCCCTGAGCCGAGGTCCAAGTCCCACAGGGGACGCCCTCTTGCGCAGGTTGCTTAGTTTGTAGTGTTTAAACCATTTATTTAGGCTTGAGCTCTGCTCGCCTTTATGCCCGGTGAAGTAGCAAAAGCCTCGGGGATAACTACATAATTATGTCCGTCCGAAAAAAAAGTAACTTCCCCGGCATAAAGGCAAGCAGACCTCCAGCCTTAATAGATGGTTTAAAGTCTATAAACTAAGCAACCTGCGCAAGACGGGCGCCCCCTGTGGGGTGCAATAACGAAGGAAATGCTTTACAATAACTCTACAGTAGGTAATGAAGATTTTTTTTTATCGAAGTTACTTTTTTCCCCTCTGGCAACTCCACAAAAATAAATTCGATTCTGTTTGTATCTATTTCAAGTGTTAAATTAGACAGTTTCTTGTACAAAAAGAATTTCACATATTGTTGTCTACACTAATATTATAAAGAGGAAAGATTTGTACCTATTTTTGTATGTTTGTATGTTTGTAATGAATAGGCTCAAAAAGTACTGGGCCGATTTAAAAAATTCTTTCACCAATAGAATGCTACATTTTTCAAATTTGACATAGGCTACATTTTGAAAAAAATTAGGGATCCTTGGTAAAATTTGAACAATGTAACCGAAGGTGTAGAAAAATGAGTCTTAAAATGTCTTTCGTCGAATGCGCTGCCGAAACTATTAGCGATAGAACAAAATAATATACAACAATCAGGGTTGCCATATGTTAAACCTCGAAATCTGAATCGCTATGTCTGAAAATCTGTATTCTATCTGTATACGATGAAAAAGCTAAAATCTGCATAAAATCTGTATTAATTAAATTGTAATAAAGTAGTAGACAAGTGAAAAACATATTTATTATTGATACATACTTTTATTCATTTTATTAATCATATCTTTACTAACATTTAGCTTGAAACATGGCTCGTTTTTTAATAATTGTTTTTCCAACCTTGTCTGTAGGTACCTAAATAGTTGCGAGTTTTCGTTTTTATCAAATTGGAAGAATGGAAGAAAATATTCTTTATTAAGAAATTGGTCCAGTAATATAGTAATATCTATCAATTGGTTTGCCATAGCAAAAGTAATTGTAGCATCTAGTTTAAAGGACAAATCAATCTTTAGAACCAAAATGTATTAATTTTTGAGCCATTTACTTATATTCTTTCTTGTATTCTCAATTTGAATTTAAAAAATCTGTATAAACCTCAAGTGAAATCTGTCATCTGTATCAGGAGCCAAAAATCTGTACCAATACAGATAAATCTGTAGATATGGCAACACTGACAACAATAGCAATACCAAAACCAATACCAAACAATTTAGGGGTAGGGTAGGGGTAGGGGTAGGGTAGGGGTAGGGTGGGGTTAGTGTAGGGGTAGGGTAGGGCAGGGGTAGGGTATAAAAGTCCACCCGTGCGAAGCCGGGGCGGGCCGCTAGTTAGTAATAAAGGTAAAGTGTGTGAACATTATTTTTCAAATACGTAGTAAACATTTGAACTGTCTAACTATCACGGTTCATAAAATACTTTTTGGTGATAAACATACAGTGAAATTTTAATAATAGGATCACGTTTTTAGAGTAAAAACTGTACGGAAGCAAAAGTAAAACGGTAAGGAGTTTGGTACGGAAACCAGAATAACAAATTAAATAAGTCCATAAATACGTGGCTAATGTTTCGTTAACACCTATCTAAGTTTAAGAGACCCTCCACACTAAGCGTCTTCCGAGCGTCGTCGTCAGCGTTTGCGTAGCGTCGACGCGACGCCAGCGTTGGCCGATTTTCGAATTCCTGGTTTACGTCGCGTTACCGCGGTGCCAGCGCAACGTCTTTTTCGAACAAGAACAATACATAACGCAACGCGACGGTTGCGCTGGCCGGCCATCGATCGCCAAGCTTACGCAGCGCTGTTTTATTTGTTTTTCAGGTTTCTTTATCCAAATAGGAAAAAACGGGATCCTATTAATAAGATACACTACACTGTCTGTTTGTCACCAGGCTGTATCTCATGACCCGTGATAGCTAGACAGTTGAAATTGTCACAGATATACCTATGTAACTACAGACATATTGATATACAGAGAGAGAGAGGTTCTTTTCTAATACAGGTTTTTTAAACATTAAAGAAAAGACTTACACACTTTAAAAACAATGTGTAGTTCATAACAATATTTTTGATTTTGATTTTTTGATTTCTGAGGCTTCTTTTTGTTTTTTTTTTCTTGTCTGAGGGGAAATCCATTTACGCATTCCTACCGCCGCTGCAGCGTATTCACGCGCTGGCGATGAGATATGTGGGACTCGCCCTCTCCATAGCGTGGTATGCTAAACTCATACCACGAGGAGAGGACCGTGCACCACTAAAACCTCCCGGATGACACTCCTTCGATCCGCCGTTGGTGGGGGCCGGGTACGCATGAGCTATCCGGCCCCACGACGACACCTGCGGGCAATATGGTACCGCGGGATCTCCTGGGCCACACTTACAGTGGCCCATTTGCCCAATTATAGGGACGCCCGTAGTCTAGAGGCGTCCCTACTCCTCATGGGTCAGCCTCAAAGGGAGCACGGCCCATGTGCCCTACTCCCTGATTTCTGAGGCCTAATCACGTAACGATATTAAATATGACTTCGATAAAAATGTCGTGACGACGACGCTCGTAAGACGCTAGTGTGGGGGGTCTCTAAAAAGTGTAACTAACTGTCATTGAATGTGTCTCATCAACGGTTGAACGGATTTCTAAAGAACCTTGTCTAAAACGGTAACAATCTATTTCGGCGAACAACGATGTTATATTGTAATCTTGATTGCGATTTATTAGTTGCGTCTATTTTTTTTCCGTGATCCACGTAGTAGTAGGTTAAATAAGTAAAATGTATACAAATAAATAAAATGGAAGTGGATACTTTTTATGTAACCTATCTGAGGGTCCGTGTACTTTACTTCTGGTCCTATTTGAAAAAGAAAAAAAACAGTGTTAGATAGTCCATTTATCAAGGAAGGCTATGTGGACTATAATGTTGGCTATATTTAATTATGAGACGACTCACTGATGTAGATCCTGCTAGAATTGTTTACTTTAGTTATTTTCATTGCGCAATGTCTTTTGGGATTCTTCTCTGGGGAAACTGTGCGGACGGCGCGAACGAGCTGTAAGGTCCATCTCTAAAATTGGTCCGTGAGTTTCCCTACGGGAGAAATTCAAAGAGACTAATATTCTTAAAGTCGCGTCACAATATATTGTCTATGTAAACCTTTTATATGTTCATAAGAATATAGATTGTTTAAAAAAAAAGCGACACTCATAATGTTAATACTAGAACTAAGCATAATAGTTTTACATGCTACAGGTCTCCACAAAATTAGCAATTGTTTTATGGAGCAATGTATTCGCTTCTACGACAAACTTCCTAATAATATAAGAGATCTTTGTACAAACAAATTATATAAAAAAGCTTATTCTAAAATTTCTGATGATGTCAATGACATGAATGACAAAACTTCTTGGGAGTAAGTTTGTATGAAACAATACTGTTTTATTAATAACTAGCTTCACGCGCGCGGTTTCACCCGCGTCACTCCCGTTCCCGTGGGAACTTAATAATTAAATATAGCCTAAGAGGTAAAAGTAGCTTGCCAATGGTGAAAGAATTTTTGAAATTTACTCAGTAGTTTTTGAGTTCATACAAACATACACGCAAAAATCTTTCCTCTTTATAATATAGATAGTAACATAAAATTTATATAAAAAATAGGATTCCTTTGAGTTTCTTGCTAGTTTTTCTCAGAGTTGCCACGTCCAGAACTGGTGGTAGAAAAAAAGGGATGCATCATAAGAACATTTTTTTTTTAAATATGCATTACCTACAGAAACGGATTGGATGAAACCGCGCTCGGAAGCTAGTAACAGCATAATTCAATTAAGCTTGCCTTTGTACATATTATTTCCATAGCATTCTTATAATGTAAGTATTTTTTATAGTTATAAAACAATAATAAATGGAGGAGGTAGATTTTGACCTCAGATATTATTGTAAATCTACGACAGAGATAGCGATAACATCAGTGCTTCAGCCCAAGAAGCAAGGCGAAAGTCCCACATTTACTCGCCTGCAATCAAGTGAGAGCTGCCTTTATATGACTTTCTACCTAATTTGTATGTTGTAGCACTTGTAGCTGCACTTTCCTTACTAACTTCTGATTTGAGATGTTTATTTAGCAATTGCGTTTTAATTGTAGGGTTTAGGTATGTTATTGCAACAATGACATACCTAGTCTTTTAGCGTTTATTTTGCGGTGATATTTTTACAGAACTGATGCTTTATATCAAGCTCTCTAAAATTGACTATTATTAGTTTACAAAAATTTTTTTTTTCGGGCGGACATTTATAATTAGCCCGGCACAAAGCTCCAGCCTAGATAAATGGTTTAAAAACTACAAATTAAGCAACCTGCGCAAAAGGATGTCCCCTGTGGGACTTGGACCTCGGCTCAGGGCGGTCGCTGACGGGGAGATTGAGGGATTATGACTTTTAGTATTTTAGGGGTATCGTTTTGCTTAAATTGACGTTTCCGAAATCAGTGTTAGCATAACAGAAACCCTTTCACAAAACAGTCAAAATTGAGTGTAGCGAAAATTGACAGCCGAAATAATTCGCAAAAATAAATAAGTATTCTTTATACTGTTACAGTAACCGCATTTACCGCTACTAATATTATCAAAACCAAAGTTTATTACGTACATAATCAGACGTTAGAAAATATGTAAATGTAATTTATCTGAAGTGTTGCCTGAGTGTTACGTGACTAGATTATTTTAGTCTGGCAATGATTCTTCAGTGGTGTAGCGTCATAATAAATCCGGAGGTAGTGGGTTCGATTGCGGTACCTTTAGGCTTTGAAAAATAAGCCTTTGGCACGAATCCCATGCAATCCCCCATCAGCTATAAAGCGCGCCTTACAAAGTATGTACTAATGGCACGGGTATGAACAACACCGTACTGTTTTGACGAAAAAGCTACTTGTTCTATTTAGTCTGCGAATTATATATGTTACGGCTAATAGCCGAAGTGCGGCTATACCTAGTTTAAGCCGGCTACAACTAGGTGCAGCCGACCGCATGCGGTTAAACTTAGATCAACCTCAATAAGTCTCTGTTCAACTCCATTGGTTTAGGTTTAGGTTTTTTTTTAACAACCCCAACACCTTTTTTGCCGTGTTTAGGTATTGATTAATTTAGAGTTGAACAGGGACTTATTGAGGTCGATCTAAGTTTAACCGCATGTGGTCGGCTGCACCTAGTTGTAGCCGGCTAAACCAAGGTGTAGCCGCACTTCGGCTATAGTATTTTCCGACTAGCCGAATAATCGGTTTTCAAAATGCCGATTAGTCGGCCGACTAATCGGCAATGCCGATCATTCTAATACCTACTTTTTGGAGGTGTTCGGGCTTTTTCGTCATCACTCGGCTTAGTCATCGCGCGGCTGCTGAGCTTAATTATTGACTGATTAATACGTTCCGATGTTGTAAAGACTGTAACTTTAGATAACTGCTCTAAGTAATGTTTAGAAATGATAAAACAAGTACAAATTAATATTTTGCCGAATAGTCGCCGCCTAGTCACCGACTACAAACGATACCGAATAGTCTGCGGCTAGTCGGCCCATCTCTGGTCACAATTGAAATTTTGTTTATATGATACTTTTTTTTAAAAGATTGTTTTTTTTTCCTTAAGCGAACTGTCTGATAATTTCATCTCATCATCAGTAGAATGTAAACATTGCATAACACCGTTAAGATACGTATAATATCATCATCACGTACTAACTACACACGATGACTCAGTGTAATTGAAGAATATTTAATGAGCACTTTTACTCTCTGTGAATGGGATTTACTGAGTATTTTATGACCTCAATGTAATGTGTCTGATACGTTATTTGCTTTGGATAATCTGCAGACACAAATTATAACTAATTAAATCTGTATTTTTACCATTTATTAAGGCCCGTTTAGCAAAAGCCTCGTGGCTAACTACATAATATATGTGCGTTCGCTATGCATATAACAGAACATACCGTACGATTTGTTTGTCGTAGATACTTAGAGAAATGATTTATTCTTAGTAGTGAAATCGATCTGATTGCACCATCATCATCATCATCAGACCGTATAACGTCCTCTGCTGAACATGGGCCTCCTCCCGAGGGAGGGTTTTGCCATAGTCACCACGCTTTATAGGCGGGTTGGTGACCGCAGTATTATGGTGTAACACACAAGGAAACGCTGCTGCCCGTTCCCAGGTATACAATTGTTAAAGATGATGTTATAACAATTGGGACCATCAGCTTAACGTGCTTTCCGTAGCACGGAGGGCAGTCCCACAGCCAACCAGACCCGGAAAGGAATCTAAGAATCTACACAAAGAATTCTTTTCCGGCGTGGGGATCGATCTCACGACCTCCGAGAAGGATCCGATCTATGTACCTTATAAACATTTTCATAAATCTTTAAATGATTACTATACCTAAATGCGAGACAATCTCAGTGGCGTTGCGGTATAAGTATCGCTTTAAGTCTCGGAGGTCGTGGGTTCGATCCCCACGCCGAACAAGAAATCTTGGTTGTAAAATCGAGAATTTCTTTCCGGATCTGGTTAGTTGAGGATCCTACTCTATGCCTCGGAAAGTACGTTAAGTCGTTGGTCCTGATTGTTGTAACATCAGCTATAATATTCGTATGCCAAGGATCAGGCAGCAGCGTTTTTTTGTGTGTTACAACTAAATATTGCGGTCAGCAACACACCTACAAGCGTGGTGTCTATGGCAAAACCCTGCCTCGCGAGGAGGGCCATTTCAGCACTCATGATACACCCACACCCACTAGGGCTCCCTTAGCCTTTGAAAACCTATGATTTATAACGCATATTATATTGAAGCAATAGACTACTAACGTTGACCGCAGAGTTAACGCTAACGCTAAAATTACGTAACGTAAACGTAAACGTCATGGTCGTAGTCGTACGTGACGGCGCTTCAGTTTCGTGACATTAATTCAGGACCCCAATTCTGCTAATTTAGGTAAAATGACGTTCCAACGATACTCCATTGTCACTCTTTTACGAGATTTTTAGCAAGAGTGTCTTTTGCTAAAATTTTACCTAACTACTTTAAATACACAATACTCAATCATATATTGCATTTTACAGTGGTTTTAGTTGGTAAATTACAAATTTAATTCAATGTGGACTCTGTCAGACACAGCAAAGTAAAAGTAGGAGAGAGAGAGGTTTTTAATTACATATCATTAAATTAATATGACATTAAATCAATTATTAAACATGTTTACAATTTTATTGGTCCCATAATATTGGTTGTTTCTTCAGGGAATTGTGGAGAAAGGAAATAAAAAGCGTATGGAAACACTCAAACCATAAAATAGAAAAATAAGAAAATAATTTATACATGCACATAAATAATTGGGCTTAAAGTGAATATTTGTATTTAATTAGAAATACTAAAATTCCTTAAGTTTTAATGTTCAAATTTTCTTCTATGGGGTGGAAACATTTTACTTTTATCCATTTGCTGAGTTGAAAACGGTATTTAGGTATTTAAAGATAAATTAAGCACCTTCTGAGGGAATCATTTGCCTCATAGGGTGTTTAATTTATCTTTCGGTACTGACATGGCATAAGCATTACGACTACCCACTACTGTCCTCAATGGATGAACGACTAATTGATGATTAAAATCAAAGGATTCGCATTCGGAATTTTAGGAGTTGGTAGATACATAATTTTTTCTTACTAATTTATGGTTTGAGTGATTTCATACATCTTTTTGTTTCCTTTCTCCACAATTCCCTCAAGACACAACCAATATTATGGACAAGTAAAATTGAAAAATTTTGTATTTCTATTTAAATACAAATATTTACTTTAAAACTAATAATTTATACATGCATATAAATAATTGGTTTTAAAGTGAATATCTGTATGCCACAGTCTAGAAGTGGCTAATGTATTCCCAACGTATATTATAATAACTACACTCGGTTCCAAAAATAACGGGACAGTCACATAAGCCCGATTATCTCCCGAACTACGTATGCCATCCTAATGAAACGAAGACTGTTCAATTGAGAATTTAATTATACAGATAAAAAATAAAATAAAACTTAGTTGCACCCACAATATTAATCTCTAAATAAAAAAAAAACTAAAGTAGTCATATTTTCTTAAGATTACATTTTTTTATGATTGTTTTTTTGCTTTTTTTCATCACTTTCTTCATTTAATACTTTGTATTGCCTCCACGAGCTCTTCTGACAGCTTCCAGGCGATTAGGCATGCTGTACACCAAATTTCGGAGCCGGTGCTGAGGAATATCTTCCTATTCCTCCACCAGTGCTTGTTTGAGCTCGGGAAGCGTGATTGGTGGGGGGTTTCGACCTTTCACGCATCTCTGAAGCTCGTCCCAGGCCTGCTCGATGGGGTTTAAGTCCGGGCTTCGCGCTGGCCACTGCATGAGTTCGATACCGACCTCTTCAAGGTAGTCATATATAATTCTGGCGGTATGGGGACGCGCATTATCATGCATTAATATGCCATGCCGGTCCATCCTGGCCATGAAAGGACCTACATGTTCATTGAGGATCTCTTCCACGTACCTCTCTGCATTTAGAGTTCCATTTTGAATGAGTACCAGCTCGGTGCGGGCCTCAGCAGAATTCCTAGCCCAAACTTGTACGGAGCCTTCACCGTACGCCACTTTTTCCTCCACACACGCTTGATGGAAGCGCTCCCCTGGTCTTCTGTACACCAACTGCCTACCATCATACTTATAAAGCATGAATTTAGACACGTCCGTGAACATTACCCTAGACCATTCGTCTAGTGTCCAGTTTAGGTGCTCGCGCACGTATCTCTGTCTTGCAATTCGATGTCCCCGTTCCAGTTTGGGGCCATTTGCTGGCCTCAATGGTTTCAAATTTGCTTCAGCAAGACGTCTTCTTACTGTTTGAGCGCTTAAATTGCCACCTCCAAAGCGAATAAAGTGAGTTTTTAGACCAACAGCAGTTTGAAAACGATTTCGGAGCATTGTAGCCACCAGTTGTCTGTCTTCCCTGGCCGTTGTGCATCTTGGTCTGCCATTTCCTGGTCTTCTAAGGTGTGATCCTGAACAGTCGACAAAGATACACCAATGTTTCTGGCTGTTTGACGCTGGCTCCGCCCAAGTTCCAAAAAAGTTAGGATTCTGGTACATTCCTCTAGCGTGACTGCCATGCTTCACCTCACATAATAATAATTATGCACGTGAAAGACTGTCACGATATTTTTTTTTGTGACAGAATAGAAATACAGCAAAAAAACAATCATAAAAAAATTTAATCTTAAGAAAAATATGACTACATTAGTTTTTTTTTAATTTAGAGATTAATTTTGTGGGTGCAACTAAGTTTTATTTTTTATCTGTATAATTAAATTCTCAATTGAACAGTCTTCGTTTCATTAGGATGGCATACGTAGTTCGGGAGATATTCGGGTTTATGTGACTGACCCGTTATTTTTGGAACCGAGTGTATATGAATATATCACATTTAAAAATATTTAATTGAGTGATTAAATAAGCAGAATTGGGGCCCAGTTATAAGTTAGCGGTTTGATCAATGATATAATGACAGTAAAATATTGCGCAGTTATGACTCGATTATATCGGTAGGTGTTGGAGAAAGTTATATGACTAAGTGTAATGCTATCTGTCTTTTGTTGTTGTCGTATAACGTCCACTAGCTACTGAACATACTTTTAGCCACGAGGTTTTTGCTACTTTACCTTGCATAGCTCCAGCATTCCGCCTTAATAAATGGTTTAAAGAAGTACAAACTACGCAATCTGCGCAAGAGGGCAGGGGGCTCCCTGTGGGAGGTTTCCGGCTACTGGGACCGCAATTAACTTGGACCGCGGTCCCAGTCGCCGGATCCGTAAAAAAATAATATTTTTCTTCCAGCGAATAGGACCAACCGTAGAAAACTTAAAAAAATCTATTATTCAAGCCAAAATCGGTACAGTCAAATGAAAAAAAAATCTTAATTATTTATATGAATATCATTGACTCGTTCTAGACATGATTCCATCCTATGTGCTTAGTACTAGATTAAGACAGACAATTGACTCATGCAAGTAAACACACATAAAGGGAATAGCATTGTATGATTGTATAATACTATCCCTCTCTAACTCGAGTCCGTTTTGCATGTCGATTTCGAGGTCAGGTAGCCCTTTTGTTATAAACGGCAAATTTTGCATCGCCCGATGACTGGCTCGGTCAATCACTGACAAGTAGCTTATCAGTTTAAGAAAGTCAAGTTTTGCATCAGACAGTGTCATATTAGATCATTGTAAGATACTGCGCTGAATAATTGTTGCAAATTGTGTGATGTGAGTGGTGGTGTTGTGACTTCATCTAATCATCGTCAGGTATGTAAAACATTTTTTTATTAACTTATAAACAAAACAAGCTAATAAACGACGTGGTCACAAATATTTTTACTTTAGAGCGCTTCTCATCTTCGATGATACTTTTTAATATCACAAAAAAAAAAATTGTCATCTGTTAAGATTATCTGATAGTTAATATTTTTTTTCGATTTTAGAATTATTAAAATAAATGAAAATAGTCCCTCAACTTCACGTGGTGAACAGTCCTTTTATATTGATGTCACACAAAGAGGACGTGAACTTTTGCGAAGAGCTGGCTATGAATATATTCTTAAAAGAATAAACAAAGATGGCTCAAAACTAGTGCAAGAAAAAGTGTTTGCAACGCGACAGTAAAAATCAGAGTCGATGCGATGACTATTTTGAACGATACTGCTCATTGTCGAAAGTTTTAAATAACAGAACTGTAGAGTCAAAGGCTGTTTTTTTATAACAATAAATGATGTTTCTAAATCAAAAAGGATTTTTCTTCAATTATTACATCTAAAAATTATTTATTTGACTGTACATTTTTTGATTTCAGTTATCATTTATGAGTGGTCCCAGTCGCCGGAAGAAAATTATTTTATTTTTACGGATCCGTCGATTAGGACCGCGGTCCTACTTAATTTCGGTCCCAGTCGCCGGAACCCTCCCTGTGGGGCTTGGACTTCGACTCATGGCGGTCGCTGGTGATGAGATTAAGGATTATGACTAATTTTCTTAGGGGAGTTTTGTGCAACTTTCACTCTACTTTACAGTTCGCGGACCTCTCGGACTTCGGGTCTACAAGGGCATTGGAGGGTGGTGACCGCAGTATCGGTTGTGTCATACATGGAAACACTGCTGTCTGTACCCTGGTGATACGATTGTTTTAAATGATGTTGTATCTACACCATCAGCTTAGCGTTCTTTCTGTGGCACGAAGGGTAAGACCTCAACCAAGCAGACCCGAAAAGACTTTTCTTTTAAAATAAATAAAAAATATTTAGAAAAATATCTTGATGTTGTAAAAGTGAACTATAGTGGCGGAGTTACCAATGGCCACTTTATAAAAGCTAAAATGTTAGAATTATTTTGAATTATTGTACTTATTAAAAGTACTCGTTTAAATTCGCTAAATAGGTAAGATCTCATCCAAGGTATGTTTTTTCGAAAAAACCGTAGACCGTATCTAATTACTAAGTCAAACGTCAAGACAAAATGTTTAATTAAAACAATAGTGCAGTAAGGCAAATTGTTGTTCCGATAATATTGACTGATATTTTATCTAATATTTATTTCTGTTCCAGGCACCACTCGCCCCCTATATATTAGTTGTCGCACCATGTGAACAAAATTTGATGAAATTGTTCATATTTATTCGAACGAGCGAGATCTGGGTGGCGAAAGATTGCCAATACCAGATTTCCTAGTGACCTTATGAACAGAATACGCTGATAATGTTATTATTTTTCTATAATATTATTATTATTTATTATTATTAAGGCTACAAGATCATAGGGCCTAAAAGTGCCGAGACCGGATCTTGATTCGTGAGCCTACGAAAATTTTCATCATTTTTTTCAAAGGGTTTCTTCCGGTTCCCTATCCTAAAACAAATCTCAATAAGCCTTGGAAGTTATAATGGTAAAGACCAAATCGTTTTCTCTTCTTCTTCCTCAAAAATCTGTTTATGTCCACTGCTGAACATGGGCCTCCTCTTAGCAAACCAAGTCAGGGTCGTTTAGGGGTACTTGCCAAAATCACCATGCTTAGCAGGCGTATTGGTGATCCCAGTAAGATGATAAGTATCCTTGAGCTGATGAATGCTGTCCTCCCATCAGCTGTATGTTTCTGAGTCGCCGTTTATTCCTGGGGTCGAGTTGTCTATCTGTATTCGAAATCATACAACTGAAGTAAGTGGTCGCAGCAAGACGGTAAGTATTAAAGTTCTTTGAGTTGATGAATGCTGCCCATCTATAGCTGTTGGAGGAGGTGATAAACATTAGCTTTATGTCTCTTAGTCGTGCGTCTATTCATGGGGTGGGGTGGTCTATTCGTAGCTGGCAACTATACGGTTAAAATCGTTTTGAATCAAACGTTGTAATTAAAATCTCTAGAATCTAATATATGTCTGTCAATATGTGTGTCACTAATTATTAGATATTGCACCATTCTAACAGCCCGACACATGGGAACTGGTTTTTAAAGGTTTACGTTTGATTGATTTTAAATTCGTCGAATTAATTAATTTTCCATGTTATATGCAATAATAGCGTAACGGTATTTGAAGTAGATTTACTTAATCTGCTTATTCGTATATTGCGAAGACACTTTTTATGTGGATTGGGAATGGATGAGGAATGCCTTCTTTTACCCAATCATGGGGATATAATAATATCTTGGCATTTATAACAGGAATTTCCGTGGAGTATGGGACATTCGTAGTTAGCCACGAGGCTTTTGCTACTTCATAAAGGCTAAAGGCGAGCAGAGCTCCAGCCTTAATAAATGGCTTAAAAACTACAAACTAAGCAACCTGCGCAAGAGGGCGCCCCCCGTGGGGCTTCGACCTGGGCTCAGGGCAGGCGATGGATCGCTGGCGATGAGATTGAGGGATTGACTTTTAGTATTTTAAGCGGATTTTTGCAACTGACGCTCTACTTTCCATTCGGTTCGGTCCCCATGCCGGACAAGTAAGCTTTGTGTAAAATAAAATATTTCTTTCCGGGTCTAGTCTTTTGAGGGATTATCCTATTATTATAACATAATCTATCAAGACGTGGCAACTCTGAGAAGAACTGGCAAGAAATTGTAGTAAATCACTACATTGTATAAAGCAAAGTCGCTTCCCGCTATCTGTCACTATATGGTTAGTTTTTTAAACTATGCAACGGATTTTGATGTAGTTTTTTAATAGATAGTGTTAAAGAGGAAGGTTTATACGCATTGTACCCGTGCGGAGCCGGGGCGGGTCGCTAGTCAATAATATAATATTTATAAATTTGTTTTTTAAATTTTAGTATGCATCTTAACATCTTAAGACAGCCCCTAATATACATATATACCATTCAAATCCTTCCGGTGGTCTAAATTTATTAATCTCAACTTTAAAATAAAATGCAATATTGAGACTAGCCTTAACCAACCAGACCCGGAAAGATATATTAGAATTTACACAAAGATTTCCTATCCGGCGTGTGGATCGAACCCACGACCTCCGAAATCCAAATTGTTGGTCTAAATGTATTAATCTCAATTTTAAAATAAAATGCAATATTGTCTTTATTCTAAAGGTTGTCGATATTGATCTCAAGATTTCTACATCGTAATAACGATCCATTATGAGAATTAGAAACTATCAATAGATGAGGCTTTTCCTATTGTTTCGTTCGTAGGTTTTGTTCTTATTGGGAATGTGTCTTCTTTATAAAAAACGTTATGTATACGGCTGTGGAGGTTTTACTGTGTGAATAGTTTATGTTAGAAAGTATCTTTGTATAATGTAATTTACTTGGGAAGAGATATGAAACACGCATTATTTGAATAAGAAAGCTCCAGTTGATGTTCAAGTTGATAGATATGTAAAGGAAATATGTGTGGTAGAATGAGAACAATGTTTAATAATATTCCTACATTACTTATTTACTTTAATAGCCTGTTTAAGTCCACTGCTAAATGGACCTCAACTTTTAGAACCTTAGCTAACCTTAGCTCGTCGTTGAGGGATATTGTCATCACATCACCATGATCACGATGATGGTCATCACAAAAGATAACGTCAAGCGTCATCTTGTGTGAATATTGCGATTAAAGTACGTAGGTAATTCAATTTTAATTACCTAAACTTCAACAGGACAGTCGTGCTATTGTTAATTGGAACATTGTTTCTCGTCATTTTATAGATACATTGATCAGAAATAATAAAAAACTTTAACGAATCCTTGAAATATTTCATAGTAATAAAATTATTTTTGTTTTTTTTTATAATTTATAGGCCTCATGTGCTTCGGCCTTTTAAGCTTAAGTTAACTTTTATAAAAGTATTGGCCACATCTAATTGATCTTTTATTTTTAGTTCTGCCACTCTTGGTAGGGTCGGCACAGCATGTCTTCATCTTCCATTCATCTTTATCAGCCGTCATCACAATACCCACTCGTTTCACACACATACCCTAATAAAAGAAAAAGTAATTTATGACGCCGAAGTACCCATAAACAATACCTCCCTCCCATCTGATAAAATAATTACATGTTATGCTGTGTACCTATCTACAAATAAAGAATACTGTAAAAAATTAACTTACAATAAATTAAAAAATTAATAGACACAAACAATGCATTTCCCTTATGAAAGTTAAATTAATAAGCTGCGTACATGCGATCTGATAGTGGCATTGTTTAACAACTTAGTAGTAAAACTAACAAGAAATAAAAAAATAATAATAAACATTAAGATATCATATCGTGCTCTCTCCATTGTCATACGAGTTACTAACTTTCTTGTTTCATACAATATACTAGTGGCAGGTACAGTTGGCGATGCAGGTGGCGCTTAGTAAAACCGAGGCCCATGGCTTCGTTCATCATTCATGGCGTCGTTTGAGGACCCTACACAACTAAAACCCCCCGGACACTCCTTCACCGCCGTTAAATGGACCCCGAAGCTCCATCTGCTGTCGAGGACTATGCCTAGATAACGCATATTGACCCCGACTGCAATGGACACTCCGCCCACTATGAGGTAGGCGCCTGCAGGTGGCTACCTGTTGCCGTACTTGAAATGGTACGGAACCCTACGTGCGCGAGTCCGACTCGCACTTGAACTGTTTTTTATTTATTTATACTATTATTGTTTTGTAGCCGAGTGGGTTCCGGCTTAGTAGAATAGACCAGAATAGACTTCCTTAGGGTGTCGTAAGGCGATTAAGGGACAAACAATTGATGGACGGGCAGAAGCCACCTCTATCACCTCAAAGATACTGCTATCTTACTACGATCACCAATCCACCTGCCAAGCGTGGTGATTATGGCAATATCTCTCAACGACCTTGGCTTGCCAAGGCCTGTTAAACAGGAGGCCCATGTTCAGCAGTGGACGTAAACGGGTAAATGAAAATTGCCATGAAACAAGCATACGATCAAATCTTTCCTCTTTACAGTTTTGTATAGACAACGGAACAAAAAGTGTTAATGTACGACGGTTTTACACGCCATCACACTCTTGCGCATGCGACCGTATAAGCTCACTAAGAGCCCCCGCACATTGGCCACTTAGTGGCTGCCACACTTGAGCCGCAAGTGGCCGCCACAAGCTGCGGACGCGTTTCTTCATACATTTTATACAGAATCGGCGCACACTGAGCGCTTGAGTGGCCGCTTCCGAGCCACAAGCTGCGAGAGTCGACCGCGCTCGCTACTTGTGGCTGCGTTTTGTTGATGTATTTAACATTTTTAATCACTTGACGCCGCTACCAGACGCAGCCGCTGGTGGCTTGATGCAGCCACCAGTGGCTGCCACTGGTGGCGGCGTGTAGTGGTCTAGCGGAACCACTGGTGGTCGCGTTTAGTGGCCGCCACTAAGTGGCCAATGTGCGGGGGCTCTAATAGACGCTGGTGCCAAAACGATAAAAAAACGTTATGTCATAATGTCTCTCATACACTTCCTCGTAAGCGGTGTCTTAAAGGTCTATGAACTTTCATTTCTTTATGCTTGGTGTTATCTACTTAATTTGTTTAGTGTACGTTTCAAATATGGCAAATTAAAATTTAAGTATGTCACTTTTTACTGGTTGTTTTTCATTACTTTAGTAATTTATAATATTGTAATTCTAAGAACATTTTTGTATCCATCTTGGTTATATTACACATAAAAAGTAAAAAATGTCAATCTATACGATTTTAACAGTAGTTTAATACATTCTTTTTAAAATACCTACTAGGTATTTAATTTTTAACAACCTGCATAGCGTAACGGTATTTGGCTCGCTTTAAATCTTGGAGTTGGTGGGTTCGATCCCCACGCCGGACAGAAAATATTTGTGGTCTGGTTGGTTGAGGGATTACCCTCCGTGCCTCGGAAAGCACGTTAAGCCGTTGGTCCCGATTGTTATAACATTACCTATAATAATCGTATGTCAAGGCACGGGCAGCAGCGTTACCTTGTGCGGTACAACATAATACTGCGGTCACCAACCCGCCTGCCAAGCGTGGTGACTATGGCAAATACCTCCATGGGGGAGTGTATTTGCATTTATAAAATAAATAAAATATTAATAGTTTAAAAAAATAGCTTGACGTCTCGTAAATTAATAACCTACACAAACAAACTTTCTAACCTATAAATTGTTAATAATACTACTTCCCCTATCCCATCGCATTACTTCCAACCGCTCATACATATCGAATACGGGTTCAATGCTCCGGCGAGGTAAAAACGAAAGTGACGTGAAAGTGAGACCTTGCACTTGAGAGCGAAAGTTATTTCGACGCCTGGTTATATGTTATAAACATACTAAGTTACATATAACAGCAACTTATAGAATAATTCGCATTTGTATTATTACGCTCATTGCGCTACCCGACTTCGATGTACCTCCACCTTACAGAATACAACTAGGTACCATTTATGTGTTGTTTTTTTGTTTCGTACGGACTCGAGTAGGTACTTAGTCAAGAGGCGTTTGTAGGTTCTTACAATAACTTTCTTACGTAATTACAGCCTAATTAAATTAAATAAAAACTGCATACTAAGCAACCTGCGCAAGAGCCTGACCTGTGGGGTTTGGGCTGTCACTGGCGGTGGAGGGGGGGGGGGGGGGCACTGATGTATGATAATGTTTAGATTTTTAGGGCAGCTTTTGCAACGATTGCTTTAATTCGCGGGCCTCTCAGATTTTGGTTCTACGAGGGCATCGGTAGGTTAATTAATGTTGTGTTCCTGTGCTTAGATACGATCGCCAGAGCTCACGGGGGGGAAAGGGTTGGTAAGATAAGGGCGGCTTGGGCTGTACATCTACTGCGCGGCACTTGCTTCTTTTATCTTGCTACTTAACATCAGGTGAATAGAAGTACTTGTCAAGTAAGAAGATAATATTATATTACAAAGACAACCGTTCGGGCAAATAATACGATGCCTAATAAAAAGTTAAAGTAACCGGACCAAAACCTACGTTCTGCCCATTTGAGTATGTTTCGCCGGACCGTCTCATGTGGGTCGTGTTAAAACCGGCAGTAGAATAACCCACTGAGTTTGTTTCACTGGATCTTCTCAGTTAGGGAATTGGATCATACATTTTATCATTATAGATAAAAATAATTAATACTAAATTATTGTTTTGACTATGTGCAAGTGCCTGTAATAGGTTTACGTAAATAAAAATGATGCTTTTTTATTTAGACAAAAAACCATCATATTAATTCTATATGAAGTTCACACACACCCAGGCCTCTTATAGGTTTTGCCATGGTCACCACCCTTAATAGATTGGTGACCTTTTTAATCTTTGCTCCTAGACCCGTAGACTTGAACAGCCTCGCTGCTAACTATTTATGTCCGTCCGAAAAAAAGAAAACACTCTCTTGTACCTTGTGATTTTATAAAATTAAATTTCTCTGTTTGTGTGTTGCCAGTTAGAAGTTACCATTAATGGCGCCTTCACATTAAAAATAACATGGCGAATGTCTAGTATTTTCACCTTCCATAAATAAAGTGGTTGAACAAGTACCGCCTTAACTTTCCCGAAGAGAAAACTGGATACAGCATGTAACTTCTTGCGTTAACATGTTTTTTATGTCTTAAGTTGTAAAAATGTTTAGTCCATTAATGTAAGGAGCTTCCACAATATGTGGCATCCTTTTAACAGTAGATAATATCTTGTTTAATGATTACGTTAGTGAAGAAGTTTATGTTAAATAGTACACGTTTTTTATACTTTATGTCCACTGCTGGACATGGGCCTCCTCTTAAAGTTTTTAAACATAACTTCGTAAGCCAGGGACGTAAAGTAATATTGCTGTAATCACATAAATAAACTTTTTATATAAACGCGGTTATTTCAGAAACTACTGGGGCGATTTGAAAAATTATTTCAGCGATAGAAAGCGTATTTATCGAGAAACGCTATAGGCTATATTTAATCATGAAGTTCCCACGGGAACGGGAGTTACGTGGGTGAAAAGTTAATATAAAGATTACGTACAATTTCCTGTTCTTCTAAGAGTACATCTTCTCACTACATAATTCCTAATCATTAAGTATAGACTTCCGCTGTCGCTTCCGCTTTCCTAGACATGCTCGTACGATATTCAATCAAGCTGTATCTAATTTAATGCAACTTAATAACGGTATTTCATTATCACTAGAAATTATCTCATTTATTTATCCTCCTAATATTATAAACGCGAAAGTTTGTAAGTATAGATGGATGGATGTTTGTTACTATATTACGCAAAAGCATTTTGTGACAAAAATGATTGCGATGAAATCGTTCTAATCTCAATGTAAAATAATTTACCTATATTGTAATTGGGTAAATGAAATATTGTTATATGCTATTATTTTTTAAAAGAGGGTTCTACCGAGTTTTTTGGCAGTGTTTCTCAGTAGTCGCCACGTCACACACTGCACGGTAGGGGAAAAATATGACGATTCCAAACAAATGTAACCATTTTTACGGAATAAATGAGTCTTGAATTTGAATTTGATGAGATTTATTTACAAATATAACTACGTACGCATAGAATCTACATATTGAAGCAATAAAATGAATAAGGGCATATTAATTCAATTAATTAATTTAATTTAAGGTAAAAGATGATTATGTCTTTTTTGTAATATAATTATCTAATTATTAAGCATACGTTTTAAATAATATAAAGGTTACTTACATCATAAGAGATATTTTTATTTTACTCGTGTTGTGTACGTCAAATTCAAGTGCTTGGGAGTTTTGCAATAACAAAAATACATTTACTCATTTAAATGTATTATCCACAAATATATTAATATATTATATACTACCCTTCACCCGCGACTCCGCTCGCATTGATACCATGTCCCTATGTTATTTCTCTGCCTCCAAGAATATGAGTACAAAGTTTAATGATGTTAAGTAATATTCGCGTGAAAGTGACAAAAATTAACTTACATTCACATTTATAATATTAGTAGGGATGCTTCATCACCTGCTTGTATGACATCCTCTACTGAACACGGGCCTCCTCCCGAGAAAAAGTATGCCATTAGCAAAATCAGTAGCACCTAATAGTTGCAGTATTATGTAACTAGCTGCGCCGCGCGTTTTTACCCGCGTTTCTCTGCTCCAGTGGGTCAGAGCAAGATGTTTTGTAGCCTATATGTTAATCCAGCGTATAACCTATCCCGGTGCAAAATTTCAGCCAATTCCGTTCAGAAGTTTTGGCGTGAAAGAGTAACAAACATCCATCCATCTATCCTTACAAACTTTCGCGTTTATAATATTAGTAGGATAACACACACAGGGAAACGCGTAACCTGGAAAACTATTGCTATAGATGTCAGGACTTCGCCAATCACTTCTATATAAGTACGAGATTTCCTGCCCTCAGCGCCATTACTTGATTAGAAGTAATAATAGTATAAAATAAATTTACGACTTTTACAAGACCTTTTATTTTGTTTTCATGGAAAATTGCCCTGTTATTAGCCATATTTTTAGCTTTTTCACACATAATAAGTTCTTGTTTGTTTTATATTCAATAGAAACAAAAACGCCAGAAAATATTTTAATGCCCCCAACGCCAAGTACTTGATATCAAGTAAGCCAGTGATGGGACACGATGAAGACCTCGCTATATTTCATCTCGTTGAAACGATCATAAATACTCTATTATTGCAAGAAAATGACGTGAATAAATAATATTTTATAAATATTGTAAATTATAAACTACGTTTTATTCACCTTAATCAAGCATAAATAGGTTTTCTAATAATTGTCGATATTCCGTTTTCTATTAGTTTCTAAAAACAAGAAAAAACATTGCTAGTATTTTGCAACACCTATACCTACCATTAAAAAAAAAGATCTGAACATCTGCGTAAAACAGTCAATTACCCTCCATTTTAATTTAAAAAAAACATCTAGTACGTATCTAGCTTCTATTGCTTGTATTTGATTGTATTTGGTTGTATTTGTTGTAAGTAAACGAAATAAATTATGCAGGAATCGGTTGAGGTTATGCACGTGTAACTCGACCACAGTGAATAGAAAAAAGAAAAATACCATAGACATCGACATCCTTATATCAGAAAGGATTTTGACGTGCCTCGAGCGCCAACGACTTGATATGAAGTAGAATGATGACATTTGGAGACAAATAGGAATGTGCCTTCTAGAACACACGTCTAATAAATTTACAATTCTTTTCTTTTATTATGGGAAATATATCCAGGTTTTCATATTGTTTTTTTTATGAAATAAAACAAAATATAAAAATACGGTATCAGTTTTAATTTAGCTTCGTAAATTGGTGAATAAACACTTATTTCAACTTTTAATATTATTTGTCGATAGGACATTAATCCCATCCATACCCTTTTACTATAGATACGTTATACATTTGTAGCGTGGCGCTGGAGGACACATCGCGTATTATATAGATGGGCGTCGAAAAGGTTAACGTACTTTTCGAGCCACGGAAGGTGGACAACCTTCCATGCCTCAGAAAGTACTTTAAGCTGGAAGGTAGCCGTTTAACCAACCAGACCCGGAAAGAAATCTTAGATTTTAAACAAAGATTTCTAGTCCAGTTTAGGAGTCTATAATAAGCTCGAGCTACGCAGTTAAAGTACCGCGTCTAGTATAATCGAAGCTACATTAATAAAACAATAACGAGTGTATTTACATTGTACGATAACGTAACTACACGATAACTGCACGATATCGTCGGTCTGATAGTTTGATACAATTACTATTAAATGCTTCCATACTTCACATCTTACCAAATAGCAGTACAGATACTGAAAGAAACTAGCACCACTACACAGAGACCACTCTATGCGACCCGCCGGAGATGAGTGCGCCCGCGAAAACAACGAGTCCCCCATCGCCCTCCCGACCTTAGGTTTGCAAATAACCTTCCGATCCCTTGTAGATCCTAAGCCCGAGAGTTGTAATCCCTCAATCCCCTCGCTAACGACCGCCGTGAGCCGAGGTCCAAGTCTCACAGCGTTTGTAGTTTTTAAACCATTTGGTAAGGCTGGAGCTCTGCTCGCCTTTATGCGAGTGATGTAACAAACGCCTCGTGGCTAACTAGGTATCATCATCATCATCGACAGCCCGTTTACGTCCACTGCTTAACAGATCTTGGCAAGCCAGGATCGTTGAGGGATATATGCCATAATCACCACGCCTTGCAGACGGATTGGTGATCGCGGGAAGATGTAAACCTTGAGATAATAAATGCTGCTGCGCATCCATCAGCCATATGTCCCTTGGTCGCCTTTTACGACACCCATGTGAGGACAAGTGGCAAACTATGTACTTTCAACTCAAAATAAAATACTCCAAGAATTGAAACCAAATTCTCGGTTTCATATGTTTCCTAAATTCAAATCATAGCAAACGTTTCACCGCACTACGTGGGTCAATAACTTTCCACGTTCGTTGACATCAATCAGCTGATTGCGTGCTAGTGATGTATTTATTTCCATTTGAAAAGTTTGGATTCTGGTATCTATGAATTTTTAAAAATGATTACTTTCGGACTTGTAGAGATAGGATTAATGAGCCCTTTCCATATCGTTTGTTATGATCCAAAGAAGCCTTGCTCTTTTTATTTATATGCCCTTTCCGTTACACCTTGTATAAGTATCGGTTAGGTGTCGTTATTGTCCAGTGTGAATACGCTCATTATCACGTCACAAATTCTATGCTAATATATGTATAAGGTTGAAGAGTTTGTTTAATTAACTATTTTTGTTTGCCTGAACGCGGTTTCTCTCAGTGTTTGATAGCCCATTTATCGAGGAAGGCTATAAGATATTTTAAATTATAAAGTTCCTACAGGAACGGGAGGTTTGCAGGCGAAACCGCGCACGGGAAGCGAGTCGTTCCGATATTTTCTGGCGATATCGTTGTCGTCCGAACTGATGATATATGAGTAATCATAATCATCATCAGCCCGTATAACATCCACTGTTGAACATGGGCCTCCTCCCGAGGGAGGGTATTTGCCATAGTCACCACGCTTGGCAGGCGGGTTGGTGACCGCAGGATTATGTTGTACCACACAAGGAAACGCTGCTGCCCGTTCCTTGATATACGATTATTATAGATGATGTTATAACAATCGGGACCAACGGCTTAACGTGCTTTCCGAGGCACGGAGAGTAGTCCCTTAACCAAACAGACCCGGAAAGAAATCTAAGAATTTACACAAAGATTTCGTGTCCGGCGTGGGGATCAAACCCACTACCTCCGAATTTTAAAGCGAGCCAAATACCGCTACGCTACGGAGGTTTTCTCCGGCGGATATATGAGTATCGTGTCGGTATCGTCCAATGTGAATACGCCTAATTGTTGAGAATTGCATTGAATACATCACGAAACAGCAAGTGTTCCCATACGGTACTGGTTTGATTAAAACCGGTCGAGCTTTTTAGAGAGCGGCTTTCGCGTCAAATATACAGTTTCTATATATAGATGTTGAATGTTAAAGAATTAAAAAAGTTGATTAAGAAACAGAGGACCTAGACATAATGCCACTCCAGCGGAGTAATCGCTAACACAAATGTAATGTACTTGACATTTGTCACGTGATTAATCATCTAATCTCAGTAACGAGACAGAACAAGCATTTTGCGTCGCTAAGAACAATATAAATAAATAAATTATAATAATAACATATAAATATATGATAATATAAAAATAATTAATTTTATAGATAAAAAAAATAACAAATATAATGAATAATTTTTTCTAATTAATGTTTGACTATTTACAAGTGCCTGTAATTGGTTTACGTAAATAAAAATGATTTTTATTTATTTTATTTTATTAGTTAAAAACGGCTGGACCGATTTTGACGGGACTTTCATTGATAGATAGCAAATTTATTTTTAGCAGATATATCTTGTTTGTCCGTGTATCGTGTATCGTGTATTATGCCTATTCTTCAAAGCTGTTGTATCGATTTCGACTTTTTTTCTAAAAGTATATTTTCTTTAATTACGGGGGGAAAGTCGCTCTGTTCAGAACTTCTTAGCTCTCTTCTCTCTTCTCTTCTATGATCAAAGGTACATGGAGCTATATCATACTATGATTCCCGGGGGAAAGCATCAGGTAACATCGCCAACGCGGCGCGGCCTATGTAGTACTTCTCTCTCGGTCGTGATGCAGCCTCCCACTATGAGTTTACTACTTCAATAATTTAAATCATTATCATCAGCCCGTATAACGTCCACTGTTGAACATGAAACTCCTCGCAGGGGAGGGTTATTGCCCTACGGGTATACCTACGCAGGTTATAGATAATAATAATATAATAACAATCGGGAGCAATGGATTAACATGATTTCCGATTCACGGAGGGTGGTTCCTTAACCGACCAGATCTAGAAAGAAATGTTAAAATTGACACTAATTGTAAGGCCTGGGGATTGAACCCACGACCACCTAGATTGAAAGTAACACTTATACCGCTACTCCACGGAGGTAATAAATTAAGTACGAAGAGTAAATAAATAAATACATTAACATTTCACGGCAATTTGTTCTGATGGTCGTGTTATGGTGATTCCGAGTCGTGAAAAACGCGAATTTCATTACCAATTGCGTAAATTGACATTGACGAGACGTGGATGGTGAGCACAATCAATAACACAAGGTATGCGCGGCGCAGGCGCTGGACGCACGCGCTGCACGTCCAATGACGCATACGTGCTAGGATTTTAATGGACATTACTATTTAAATGGAGGTACGACGTACGCCGACTGGGAAAGTATTTTTTACATCTATACTTACAATATATTATAAAGGGTACAGTTTGAAAATTGTTTGTGAGGTTGTAGGGTGGCATCTCTGGTGACAACCTCCGTAGCGTGGCGGTATTTAAAAACCGGCGGTAAATCTCGGAGGTCGTGGGTTCGGTCCCCACGCCGGATTAGAAATCTTTGTGTAAATTCAAAGATTTCTTTCCGAATCTGGTTGTTTGAGGGACTACCCTCCGTGCCTTGGAAAGCACGTTAAGCCGTTGGTCCCGATTGTTATAACATCATCTATAATAATCGTATATCAAGGCACGGGCAGCTGCGTTTCCTTGTGTGGTACAACATAATACTGCGGTCACCAACCGCCTGCCAAGCGCGGTGACTATGGTAAATACCTTCCCCGGGAGGAGGCCTATGTTCAGCAGTGGATATTAAACGGGCTGATGATGATGATGTTGATGATCTCAGGAACTACGGGGCTGACTTGAAAAAACCTTTCAGTGATAGATCGCTCATTTATCGAGGAAGCTGTAGGCTATATTTAATTATGAAGTTCCTACGGGAACGGAGGAGTCAGTCGGAACGTAGACCTTCGTAGAGTAGAATGGAAACCTACGTGAGCGTGAGTTGGGTCCGACTCGGTTTTTTTCATTGAGGTATCTACTTTAGCTACCGCGTCTACAGTGCGGCCGTAGCCCAATGGCTAAGGCGTCGGACTTGTGATCTTGAGGTCGCCGGTTCGAATCCCACCCATTGCACTACTGACGTGGACCCACTCGTAACACAAGCTTAGCACGAGGGGTTAACAAGAATACTAGTAGACTGCAAAATTCAGCTAGTAATCTTAAAAAAAAAAAGTGCTTTAAAAAGGTCGGTGCCACCGGTGCTCAGGCACAGCGCGTAGACTCTGGGGCTGGGGCGCAAGAACGGATAGACCAGTCAGGACTATTATTTTTTCGGCTCGCTCCTAAGCATCAGGGTGGGCAACGCTTTTGCATTAGTAAACTTGCGTTTGAGTTTTAGTGAGTGAGAGTATAATTGGCGAAAGCACCAATATACCTATCTAAAGAGAACAAGGTCACAAAGGTCACAGTTATTGAAGCTCGCACAGGGCGCAGAAAAGGCTCCCTGTTTATTTAAAAAACTACAAACTAAGCAACCTGCGCAAGAGGGCACTCCATGTGGGGCTTGGATCTCGGCTCAGGGCGGTCGCTGGCGATGAGATTCAGGCAATATGATTTTTAGTATTTTAGGGGGTTTTGTGCAACTGTCGCTCTACTTTACAGTTCGCGGGCCTCTCGCGGACTTCAGGTCTACGAGGGCATCGGATGGTTCTTTGCAAACTAAGAGTCGGGAGGACGAGGGGGGTACTATCTATTTTAGCTACCGATGGTGTCGATCTATGCTTAAATTAAATTTCGCCAGCAAGGTAAAGTGTAGGCACCCAGGCTATATGTTTATGCATAAAATACTTGTATGCATATAGAGAATGTTGTTTTTATTGAGAGGATTCTCGGCACATCCGGCGAGAGATTGCACAAGTGTATATTGAACGTTCGAGATGATATGCATAATCATCATCTTCGGTGTAGAGTGTTGACTGCTAACAATGTAGGTAATATTACTTATAAGGTTTTTCAACAAGAACGTTATCTTGTAAAGCATCATAAAACAATATATTTAAATGGCAATGACTCAACTTTTTATCGTGATATAAAAAGTATGGTTAGGCAATTATGAATGAAGAGTGATATGCATCACCCATTGGTGGATTGATCGAAAATGCCTATGGCATTAAGTCCGCCCCTGTACCACTTTATGCAAGAAAACTTTGTAAATAAAAAAGTTAAATTTAAAACTTTCTAAATATATATTACGAACTCTTAAGTTCTTATATAAATATTTTCTTTCTAATTCTTTTCGTAATATATTGACGGCTTTCATTACTTTTACTTTTTGACTGTGTCACGAACAAACCCATTGATTTATCATAAAAAATAAAACATTTTCTGTAAAGGTTCACCACAAGGCCTTACAAATTTTGATTCTTACATTAAAGTTTAAAGAGAAATAACTTGATTTTGAATACAATATAATTTTAATACGGTTGCTGCATATATCTACTATAACTTTTTAATGTTCGTATTCATTTTATTTATAAAAAAATATTTCTAGTTCATCGTATTATAATTATTTTAATAATTATATATATTATGAAGCAATATTATATATAAATGCACTAAATGTAACTAGAGCGAAAATTACTCTGTTACAGAATCCTAGTTTCATTTCTATAAACCAGGAAATATGGTTATAATTACGCATTAGACGGAAGGGAACTTAATTTATTTTCATTATATACTTTGAATACATATTTAATGTTAGTTATACATATTGCAAATATATGATAATGTTATTATTGTATAATATAAATGACTTACTTTCAGTTCGATGGAAGGATTAGAAAGACAGTAGAATCACTACATGGTTTAAAACAACGTCGCTTTTCGCTGTCTGTCCCTATGTATGTTAAGATCTTTAAAACTACGCAGCGGATTAGACATGCGCAAAATGTTTCATTGAAGTGAAAAGAGTGATATACTTCATTTGAACTAAGTGAACTATATCACTCATTTACTTCACTAGTTCAGTTTATGAGCTGGATTCAATTGAATCAGTTTTCGCTATCTTTCAAACGAACTATATCGCTCATTTATTTCACTAAGTAGTTCAGTTGTGAACTAGATTCATTTGAATCAGTTTTCGCATGTCTTTCAAACGATCACTGATCGTGCAATGAACTAATAACGAGAATGTTTATTTTATATTAATTCTTTAAGAAAGGTTTTTTTTTATGAAAATTATCGCTTTCATTTGAAAGCATTAAGTAATATTGTGAACGTTTAATATTGAATGTAAGTATTTTAACACTGTAAACTAAATGGACTGAACTGAACTATCGAAGTAAATGAATCTGTACTGAACAAAAGACATATAGAGTGATTCCAACTGAAGTACTTCAATTGAAGGATTCATTCGCGAATATCTCTATAATAGATAGTCATTTAATAGATAGTGTGTTATAATATGTATGCACGGGAGCTACAAGGATGGTACCGTGCGCGAAAAGCTGGTATTTAATATAATATGGTTTACATTTTAAATGATTTGTGTAGTATGGCAGCATAGATACAACTAACAATACTGGGCTACCATTTGTAGCCCAGTGGTCGAAATTCGACTATTAATAAAATAACTTAGCATTCTGCAATCCTTTTCTATACAGGGTGTCCCAAAAGATTACGTAGCTGGGAAGGGGGGTGATAGGGATGGTCACAAGGGTCACCAGAAAAATATAAAAAATTCCCTCTGGGTGTTTAAAAAAATAAATGGCATTTTTTAAAAGACTAAAAATTTTACACCTTGTGCTAACTGTACCTACAAATATGGCTGTATTTAAAAAAAATGCTGTTATGTAATCTTCAATAACAACAAGGCCATCAACATCAACATCAAAAATAACAAGGTGTAAAATTTTAAGTTTTTAAAAAAATGCCATTTTTTTTTTAAATACCCAGAGCGGATTTATTTTTATTTTTCTAGTGACGATTGTGTCCACCCCTGTCACCCCCTTTCCCAGCTACTTAACCTTTTGGGACACCCTGTATAAACCTACTATTTCTATACTTTCCTAGTGTACACTTGTCACCGTAAAGAGGATCACAATAATATTAAATTAAAGTAATGAATATATTTACAAAACAAAAAAAAACCAAGGCAGTATTTCCACTCACTTAAGAGTTTACAACACCTTTTAATAGCGATTTTGTTTCTTTGCTTCGCCCATCATTGAACACGACTAGCTTCGTAAGCTTTACTCTTTGTTTCAATGGCTATTGACAATTAGCAGGTCAAGGCACAATCCTACGTTTTTCTTTGTATTTACTTATTATCATTAACACTTAGAAAGAAAGGTTAAACAAAACTTCTGCCCACTTAAAAGTAATTAAATCATATGTTGCAAAATTATTGCAACACGAACATTTTAGTATTTAATTGCATAAACATTGGTAGATATGTCAATATACACCGTGTATTTTCGATGGGAATGGGATGGGATTGGAAGGACAATTTACCATCAATGTGACTATTAGTTTGTATAATATTTTTTGTTAATCACCGATATACTAAGAAAACTATTTAATATAAGTTCGCCCTGTTTATAAGTTGATCATTAGTTAGGTGGACCAGTTAGAATATCGACGGACGCGCTTTATTACTGCCACCGGATCCAATGCGCCCCAACTGAGAAGACTCCGTGGAACCAATTAGTCCCTCGTTCGTTGGACTATCGGCTCAAGACAGTTCGGCGAAACATACTCATTTACACAAGTTTAAGTACAGTTACATTTATTATTTGAAACGCAATTACACGGTCGATTGTATTTTTATATTATTTGGAAAGGTTATTTAATTTATAAGAAGCAAGATGGATTCTTTCATATTTTTTTATCAGATACGCAAACTATTCAAAGAGTACTGTTAATTTTCAGATGGAATATTGAAACCGGGTGTAAATGGCATGTAAACGGGTCTAAGATAACTTGTAGTTGACACAAACTTGCAAACATAAAACATAAATAATAATTAACATTATTATTTTTACGACATAATAATCTCAGAATTTAATGGATACTTGGAAATAGGTAATGCATAATATTCTAGAGGATGTGAGTCATTTGTGATATGTTATATATGTAGGTATTATATTATAAATACACATAGTGTTTTTTTAGGTTGTTGCTTATAATTGGCAGGGCGATTTGATATCCACCGGATGTCACGCATTAGTAGTCCCCAGTGCCCCCATTACTGGCGTTTGGAGTGCCGGGGCATTGACGAAGGAAAAAAGATAATGATGATGAAGGAATTTTACGTATTTAAATATTTCTTCACTGTCTGTGATATATCTATTGGTTAAGTATTGGTATATATTTTGAAAGCAGCTTACTTAGTATGTTTAGGATTTTGGTAGTAATTTTAAGGAAAATAATGAAAAAATAATGGAAAGAAAAGTCAATCAAATTCATTAAAAAAGAAAATAAAACATATCATGACTTCTGGTCATAGACTTCTGTCGCGAAGTATATCCTTCTTATACAGGTGTCAGCTGTTGATTTTCGGGAACATACCCCCGGGTGTTGAAAGCCTTTATTTATTATTAATAAATCTTCTGGAAGAAATTCTCAAAATTGTTGACTTTTAACGTTATCAGCCACTTAACGTCCACTGCTGAATATGGGCCTTCTTTTTAACAGACTTTGGCAAGCCAGAGTCCTTGAGGAATATTGCCGTTGTCACCATGTTTGGCAGGATTTTCATATGGGACTAATCTCTCCCACACTCCCGCCACTGTAACTTCAGTAAGCCAGGATCAATGGCCGCATACACGGAAGAGGCACTAAGTTAGGCTTAGGCTGGTCCTGGGACACCTAAGTGTCGTGGATCCCGCATCGAATTTAATCAGAAAGTTTATAGGAGGAGTTGGAAAATAAAATTCCACTTCCCTCCAGCGCAAAGCGGTAGACAGAAATAAACGAATGAGATATTTAACCTCAGGAAGAGACACTTGCAATTGGATAAGCCAATTGCAAAGCATCACGGATATTGTGTTTTTTTTTTAAATAAAGGGTCCCAATTTTATGTGCACTGTTATGTTTGAGTCCAGTAGTAAGAATGACAAAATCTTTTGCACACACCTGATGTAGATTCCAAGCTGTCTAACATAGTATTGCGCTTGGCAGGATTGGTGATCGCAGTAATATGGTAACTAACCTTGAGCTGATAGATGCTGCTGTCTATCAATTAGCTGTATATCCCTTAGTCGCCTCTTACGACACCCATAGGCAGATATTAGATCTATTCCCCTTCTTCCTCGTCGTTCCACCAACTTGTTCCACCAGTGGCACGAGAAGGAATTGTCATTCCTCGTCGTGCCACTGAATGCAGATACATGCAGGGATGGTAGCTCTACTTAATTTCTCTTTAGATATTACTCAATAAATAATTGTTGTCTTTAACACAATTTTCCTGTAACTGCAACTTTAGTATTATGTATAGTAAAATAGAACAGTAAAATAAATAGGACTATCAATAAAAATAATGTGTCATTGACCAGGCTGTTAAATGCATTGTTAAATGATGCCGCCTGTTCAAATTTCAAAAAAATGCAGTTTGGTCTAAAAATTTCTACTGGCAGACTCGCACTGCACCAAAACAAAAAAATGAATTTGTTTTACAGACGCAAATGGAATTAGTAATCCACGTAATTAGTATCAGTCATTTTTTGGAAAAATTAGGATAACTTTATTTTGATTTTGTTATTGTAGAAGTTGTGATTTTGTTGTTTGTTATAGTATGTAGGACCGGGATTGATTATAACTAAATTTATGTTTTTAGATTTTTTTATTACTAGTAGAGCAACAATCATTCAATAATCATTCAGTGGTACGACGAGGAATGACAATTCCTTATTGTGCCACTGGTGGAACAAGTTGGTGGCACGACGAGGATAAAGGGATCTATTCCACGCGGCCCCCGCCAACGGCGGATCGAAGGAGTGTCCGGGTGGTTTTAGTGGTGTAGGGTCCTCTTCTCGTGGTATGAGTTTAGCATACCACGATATGGAGAGGGCTAGTCCCACATATCGCATCGCCAGTGCGCGAATACGCTGCAGCGGAGATGGGAATGCATTCCCCCACGGACAAAAATAAAATGGTGGTCTATTCCAAACAAAGGAAACACATGACGAATTTTGGAATCCTCTAAATGTTGATGCAGAAAACCGCATCAAAAACCATTGCATAGTTTAGAAGTTAGCGACGAAACAGACATATATAATTATTATTATTTAATTTTTATAATACATTTTAGAGATTATTATAGTGCATACAATAATAATGTTATCGCGTGCATTGCGAAAGAAACGAAAGTCATTTTAAAATATAATTAAATTGGTATGTTTGAACTGATTTATTGATATTGGAAATTAACAAATTTATTGGATGTTGTAAATTGATGCAGTTTTTCATACGTATACTTATGAGAATTTAGTCAGTATTGCAAAATGTAACTTATTAACGCTTATTACGCGTACGCCGCATCCTCCGTAGAGTAGCGGTATTCGGCTCGCTTTAAATCTCGGAAGTCGTGGGTTCAATCTCCACGGACACGGACAAGAAATCTTTGTGTAAATTCTAAGATTTCTTTCCGGGTTTGGATGCTTGAGGGACTACCCTCCTTGCCTCGGAAAGCTCGTTAAGCCGTTGGTCCCGATTGTTATAACATCATCAATAGCTATCGAATACCTGGGAAACGGGCAGCAGCGTTTTCTTGTGTGTTACTACATAATACTGCGGTCATCTACCCGCCTGCCAAGCGTGGTGACTTTGGCAAAAACCTTAACTCGGGAGGAGGCCCATGTTTAGCAGTGAACGTTATACGGGCTGATGATGATGATGATAAACTTATTAATATTCACTGTTTTTATTTTGTCCGTTGCAAATCATTCGATTACGTTTTAGATATAAGTAGATTCCCAGGTGCGGTTTCACTCGCGTCACTCCCGTTCCCGTAGGAACTTATTTATACCCGTCCTCGATACCCTCCCGACCCTTAGTTTGCTAAGAACCTTCCGATGCCCTCGTAGACCCGGAGTCCGAGAGACCCGCGAAAAAACTAAAAGCCATAATCCCTCAATCTCGCCGTCAGCGACCGCTCTGAGTCCAAGTCCCACATGGTACGCCTTCTTGCGCAGGTTGTTAGTTTGTAGTGCTTAAACCATTTATCTAGGCTGAAGATCTGCTCGCCTTCATGCCCGGTGAAGTAGCAAAAGCCTCGAGGATAACTACATAACAAGGTCCGTCCGAAAAAAAAAACTCCCTCAATAAATGGGATATCTGACACTGAAATATATTTTGATGGAGTTTCCACGGAAACTGGAACTACACAGGTGAAACCAGGCGCAGAAAGCTATTTATTATATTTTTGTTAAAAGACTGACGACATGTTGTGTTTCTTCCGTAGTCGAATTCCGAATTAAGTCAGTCACGGCTTGTATTCGGGGGGACGGATTGCTCATCACCCGGCCCCCGCCAACGGCGGATCGAAGGAGTGTGCGGGGGGTTTTAGTGGTGTAGGGTCCTCTCCTCGTGGTATGAGTTTAGCATACCACGCTATGGAGAGGCCGAGACCCACATATCCCATTGCCAGCGCGCGAATACGCTGCAGCGGCGATGGGAAAGCGTAAATGAATTTCCCCCGGACAGAAAAAAAAGGTGAGTTACCTTTTTTTTCTGTAGGAACTCTCTCTCGTCTCCTTTCCCGTAGGAACTTCATAGTTAAATATCGCCTGTAGCCTGCCTTAATAAATGCAATAATAAATGGGCTATCTAACAATGAAATATTTTTTCAAATCGGACCATTAGTTCTTAATATACAAAAGCTGAAAGTTTGTTTGTTGGCTTGAACTTGCTTATCTCAGAAACTCTTTCGGAATCAGGAATTCTTACTTTATCGAGAAAGGCTATAGGCTATATATTTTTATTAGCTTTATATACCTTTATATAATTTATACACGAGTGGAACCGTGCTCGGTAAGCTACAATGTGTTCGGAAAGCAAAAACGATGTACCCCTTCTAGCAAAAATTTCGCAGATGGAGGAGTATGTAACGCACACTTACCTTTACTAATATTATAAAGAGGAAAAGTTTGTATTTTTATATGTTTGTTTCGAATTAACTCAAAAACCACTGATCGGGTTTCGATAATACTTTCACTATTAGAATGCTACATTATCCCTGAGTAACATACGCTATAAAAGTCCACCCGTGCGCAGCCGGGGCGGGCCGCTAGTAGCTTATACACCGTGAAATTTTAATGGTTGTTTTCCCGAAGCAGAACAACTTGCCGTCGGTAGTACTATCGAAACATTTTTTTTTTTTTTTTTAGACACGTTTTGGATTTAAAATTATTAAAAAAAATATTAGACAACTCGAAAGCGTGATAAACAGTAGTAACACTAGACGGACCTTGTAGGTACTACTCGAATCGCACGCGCTGCTGACAAAGTAAAGAACGATCCATAAACGTTTAAAGCAAAATAAGAGCTCAACGCTTTCGAGTTGTCTAATATTTTTTTAATAATTTTAAATCCAAAACATGTCTAAAAAAAAAAAAAAATGTTTCGATAGTACTACCGACGGCAAGTTGTTCTGCTTCGGGAAAACAACCATTAAAATTTCACGGTGTATATAGAGGGAGTGCAGAATGTTAATTTTTTTTTTTAAATAATTGTCGAATTTCGACAAATGGGCGACTAGTACAAATTATTATGAGATAGCTCCAATAGTATGAAAACATGATCTAAACTTGTATATGACCTTCAGCCCCTGAACTACTGTATCTGATAGACCTTTCGTGAACGTCCACTTGTAATATAGAAAGGTTCAATTTAAATAGCAAGGCTTCACGATTTATTACGATTAGCATTTTTGATTAGCGATATTACCTTGAAGAAGATGTTGTTTATTGCAGTTTAAGAATATTAGATACAAACTTGACAACCTGTTCTGATTTCAAACTGGATGTTAATGGATAGTAGACTAACCAGACCAAAATTATGACACATATAATAAAGCTTTTCATGCCTGGCGTCGCGTCGCCGGCTGACCGAACTGATCATCATCATCTCAGCCATAGGACGTCCACAGCTGGACACAGGGCTCCCTCATAGATTTCCAGTGTTGCTCCCGAGGTGGACACTCTACTTTTTATCACCCTCTATGAGAAAATAAGTAAGTGCATAATAATACTTTCACTTGAGGAAGACGCACTCATTTTTTATAATTCTAAAATCTGAATATGAACCAACTACGAACGAAAGCAGAATGCATTTAATTTCGCGCGTTGTTTATTTTTCATCAACTATTTTTAAATTTGGCGCGCTCGCAGTTTTTCAGCCAGTCACATATTCAATAGGTACATTGTTCCCGCATGGTTTGTGATTCACCTCTTTGCTGATTGAAAAAATATTAACAATATCCACATTCCAAATTTAAATCAATTTTGGTCCCTAAGGGATTAATGAGCTATTTTGGTCCCTGTTTACGAGGAATAAACTAGGTCTTTTTGGATAGATGTGGTAAAAACTATATTTTACTACATATGTTATTACTAAAACAAGAAAACGGCGGGAATTTGGCGACCCGGTTTTTCATGTTGACGCCCGGTAACGGGTCGCGACTCGGCAAATGGGAACCACTGATGTAGACGAATCGACTGTATCGTACGTATCGTGCGTAAGTCAAATACAATGATAATGATAAGAATCTTGACTAATAAATTAATTAACATTTATCTTTAATAATAAGGAACGAATTAACGAAATGGTTTAAGTCGTCAAGTTATGCGAATACATACATTTGTAACATCATCATGTTCTTTTACCGCGCATCGGTCGTATCGAGAGGTATATCGCGCATGCGTAGTTAAAACCAACGCTCAAGTCGCGCGCCTATCTCCCTCACACGCGTGGAAACCGACCTCTACCTTGCTCGCTTGCGCACGCAGTCGGCGACGCGCGCTCGCAACGTTCGCTGCGTTCGAATGTTTTCTCGTGTATATACTGATAAATGTATCTTGTGTCTGTACCTAATAACTAATTAGAGCTAATAAACAGTAAACAAGTACATATGTGCAGTTCGTTCATTATTTAACACACAATCACCGGTACCATCTATTACAAATGGCGCCCAACGTGGGGCCTGCATCTCCGCGACGCCGACGACTCTTCGACACAACGATGTGATTTGTGGATACCGGAATGCAGTAGAAACCCACCACTGTACCTGTGATTGTATGTACGTTCACCGCTAAGTACCGCTGATTAACTTTCGAATCGAGCGTGAAAAATGCCGCCAAAAACGAGACGACAAGTCGAAAAAGCGCGCGAACCCAGCGACGAGAACGACCAAGACGAACACCACCGTGACGTTTACATGGATGTGAATCCCGCGGACGAGAGTACCTCCAGACCGCTGACGAGTATTGTTACCCAGCGCGAGGTGCTTGACGACGAGGAATCCAGTGACGGCGACGAGCTATTTCACCGCGCCGACAACCATAAGACAGCCACCGCGCCGCCGCCGGCTTCTACCCGGCGCGATGAGAACATGATATCCATGTCGGAAGATCAATTCACGCGACTACTATCCAATGTTATGAGAAGTGTCGTGATGCCGCCAACATCACCACCGACCGGCGCGGGCGCCCCCGCTGGTCCGGCCACAACCTACAGCCCGTTCTACGCAACGAGGGCGCCTTCACAGGGTAACTTCGCACACTGCACGGCGCGCTTCGATGGAACCAGCCGCAGCGAGGAGGTCGTGGAGGCCTTCATCGACGCCGTGACCGTGTACAAGGAGTGCACGTCGGTGAGCGACGAGCATGCGCTGCGAGGACTAGCCATGTTGCTGACGGGAGACGCCGCCGTCTGGTGGCGAGGAGTGAGGGCGACCGTGACGTCATGGGACGACGCGATAAGAAGGCTGCGTTTCATGTACGGCAAACCACGTCCCGCTTATAGGATCTTCCGTGAGATATTTTCATGCGAACAACTTAGTGATGAATGTGTGGATGTGTTTATATCTAAAGTGCGTGCTAATCTATCACAGCTACCCTATGTCTTAACCCAAGAAACACAGATCGATATCATTTATGGACTTTTATGTAGGAAAATACGTAAACGAGTTCCGCGAGATAGTGTTTTAAGTGTCGACTGTTTGCTTGAGCGAGCAAGGTGCGTAGAATTGTCCCTAAATGAGGTGAGTTACAATAATAATATTAACGATAGGTCCACGTTACAAAGTACCTCCAATAATACCGCGAACTTAAACATACCTCTCGATCGATCCGAAATGAATGTAAACATTAACCCTCCGCTGCATGGTGTTCGGCCGCATAACCCTAGAATAGGAGTGTCCACCTCTAGTGCGAACATAGATGTTACACCGAAACGTATTAGACCACGCTGCGGTTTTTGTAAACGTTTTGGCCATTCGATCGACGATTGTAGGAATAAGGCTACGACTTTAACAACTGATGATGGCGGAACTGACAAGATGGTGTCTTGTTACGGTTGTGGCCGCCAAGGTGTTATAAAGTCGCAATGTCCAACATGTAAAACTGTGAGTACGTCGTCCGCTGAAAAGGTAAGTTTTAGAAGTGCATTGACCCGAGAACCCGGAATTCCGGATTTGTCAAATCCGATGCAACCCACTGTTCACATACAAGTGGCGGCTCTTAAAGTAGAAGCTGTGTTAGACAGCGGTGCTTCCGAGTGCCTTGCTAGTCCCGGACTTCACAAAATCCTTGCGGACCGCGGTACTGTGTTTACCAAAGGACAAATGGAACAAATCAGGTACGTGATATTTTATCGTGTGATACGACCGTTACCATCCAAGGTCGTGACATACCTACCACTTTCTTAGTGATACCAGAGGCCGATAACAGAACACTTTTAGGTCTGAATTTCCTCGTGCGCGCAGGTATGTCACTCGACTTTCAACACGGTTGTTGGTGTTTCACCGACTCGCCCGAGCAGAAAGTCCCTTTTGTGCGTTCTTTTGACCTTACCAGTGATGAGACACAGCTGATGAATGTCAATACCACCAGCCTTACCCTGAGCAACGACATGGGTTCTGAAGGGACACTGACGCCAGGCCAAAAAGCTCAACTAAACCAGCTGATAGTTAGTAAAGCTAAGTGTTTCAACACGGCGGATCCACCAACAACATTAACTACTCATCACATACGGGTTGAGGAGAGGCAGGAACCGACCGCCTTACCGGCCTACAGTATGTCGCAGAGTAAGAAAGAGTTGTTGAATACAAAGCATAAAAAGTTAATATGTGCATACGTAGTTCCGGTTATGGCGCCTAATCTACACCAGGCCGATGAAACCAAACCGTACTCTAAAGTACTGATGCAGGGGGAGGGCCCTGACGTTAGTTCTAAAGAGCATACTAGCCGCCTCGCCTGTAGCGGAGAACGTAAACAAATCGACGATCTGTTCAGGGGGAGGTGCTGGTCTGGCAGAGGATACCTTTACCGTCGCTCGCCCATATCTGATGATGCAGATGGAGTTAGACGACCACCACTAGGCTCCAAGGTAAGCGATCTTGACGTGAATCGGATACCGTCCGCTAAGTTAATATACAGGCGTAATGGACCTTACCAGAAGGAGATAGTGAGCCCTACTACCTACCTGATCGAAGGTGTTGCAAGAGGTAAGCATGTTGGACGTTACCATGTTTCTGACTTGATCCTAGGCATCAGTAATCCTAACAACCCGAATATGAAAAGACGCAGACGTGGTAGATTACGGAAACAGCCGTAGTTGGTGCTAGTCCGAACGCGAGGGCGCTATGTTCGAACTAGAGGGGGAGTCTGTAACATCATCATGTTCTTTTACCGCGCATCGGTCGTATCGAGAGGTATATCGCGCATGCGTAGTTAAAACCAACGCTCAAGTCGCGCGCCTATCTCCCTCACACGCGTGGAAACCGACCTCTACCTTGCTCGCTTGCGCACGCAGTCGGCGACGCGCGCTCGCAACGTTCGCTGCGTTCGAATGTTTTCTCGTGTATATACTGATAAATGTATCTTGTGTCTGTACCTAATAACTAATTAGAGCTAATAAACAGTAAACAAGTACATATGTGCAGTTCGTTCATTATTTAACACACAATCACCGGTACCATCTATTACACATTTTTTTTTTTAATTTTTTTTCTTATACCATGTGATAAAATGGGCACGGGAATCCATTCCCGTGCCCATTTAAATTAGCACAAGCTTCGTGGCTTTACACGTTTACATGCTTTTGACATACCGATAAAATGTAATTCGAAAAAAAAATCTTTTAAAGGCCCACGTATTTTATTCGTATTCAACTAACGAAACGATAATCTTGTAAAAGTACTTATCTATTTTTTATCTGGCACTCAAGTCACTGATTAGATCCAATAATGTAACTCGTATGGAAGGAAACAGTTCAAGTCCTTATTAAGCCTACCATCTTTACACTGAATCTCGAATTAAAAAGTGTAGTAACAGTTTATGGCGTCCATTAAAATAGTAATTCAGCCAGTGGCGTAACGAGTGCTAATCTAGATTAGGGCGAAAGAACCACAAAATCATTCCTTTTGGGTTCATGGTTGTTGACATGAATAATAGTGAAGCGTGCAAAGAATAATAAAATGCTTAACTAAAAATATAATTTGAACTTATTATAAATCATCATCATCATCAGCCCGTATAACGTCGACTGCTGAACGTGGGCCTCCTCCCGAGAGGGTATTTGCCATAGTCACCACGCTTTCCAGGTGGGTTGTTGACCGCAGTATAATGTTGTACCACACAAGGAAACGGTGCTGCCCGTTCCTTGATATACGATAATTATAGATGATGTTATAACAATCGGGACGAACGGCTTAACGTGCTTTTTGTAGCACGGAGGGTAGACCCTTAACCAAATAGACCCGGAAAGAAATCTTAGAATTTACACAAAGATTTCCTGTCCGGCTTAGGGATCGAACCCACAACCTCCTAGATTAAAACCTCCTAAATACCGCTACGCTATCTTATTTGAAATATATGAAATACTAGCGGCCCGCCCCGGCTTCGCACGGGTGGACTTTTATACCCTACCCCTGCCCTACCCTACCCCTGCCCTACCCTACCCCTACCCTAACCCTACCCTACTCCTACCCTACCCCTACCCTACCCCTACCCCTACCCTACCCTACCCCTGCCGTACCCTACCCCTACCCTAACCCTACCCTACTCCTACCCTACCCCTACCCTACCCTACCCCTACCCTACCCCTACCCCTACCCTACCCCTACCCTACACCTACCCTACCCCTACCATACCCCTACCCTACCCCTACCCTACCCCTACCCTACCCTACCCCTACCGTACCCCTACCCTACCACTACCATACCCTACCCTACCCTACCCTACCCTACCCTACCCCTACCCAAAAGTATCCTATGTCCTTCTCCCAGTTCTTAGCTACCTCCCTACCAATTTTCAGCCAAATCGTTTCAGCCGTTCTTGAGTTATAAATAGTGTAACTAACACGACTTTCTTTTGTTTTTAAAATGTATTCTGCTATTCGGGACGGATACAAATCCAACAAATCAAAAACCATGGCAATCGGTCCAGCCGTTCTCGAGTTATAAGTGTTGTAACAAACACGACTTTCTTTTATATATATAGATTTGAAGTATTTCTTTTTGATTACGTGGAGGGTTGTTGGTCTTAAGTCCTTTTAAATCATTCATTCAAAGTGACTTCGTGCAAGGGCGCGAGGCCGTGAGTGAGGGCCCACGTCGCCCACGCCTAGCTACGCCACTGGATCTTGGACTTTAGCAAAAAAAGGAATCTGTATGTACGTAGCGAAGATTGCTCTCAGACATGCTATTTAGGCATGAAGAAATTGCAGAGCTAATCGGAATGGCGCCTTGCAACATGTTATCGTGTCCTGTTTCCGAGATAATTGCGAAAATACATACATATCCTGCATGTTTGTTGATGTGAGACGTTTAAAAATATTCAAAGAACGATTTCCGTAGTCAATTCGATTTTTTAAATATGTCTTGCGAAAGAAGTTCCTTAAAACTAAGACGTATTTCATGTTCTTCCTGTTTCTTAAAAAAATTTGTTTATTCAGCTTTGGTAGTCAGAATAATTGAACTTTATCTCTAAGCAGAAACACAGATATTGGTATTCACAATCTCAGCAGCAAAACTACCTTCGTGTAGTTTAAAATAGTTTCCAGAAGTGTTGGAAGAGGAAGACCAAGCCGGATGTCTCATGTTCAAATTGGGGACGTTCTTAAGTAAGACCAGGTTAGAAGTACTCTTTCACTAGAAATGAAAACGCTATCCAGCGATAACTGGTGGCCCCCACTGAATGGCGGAAGAAGGTTGAAGGAAGAAGTACCCGGGGGGTTTTAGTGGTGTAGGGTCCTCTCCTCGTATGCCACGCATTTGGAGAGGGCGATTCCCACATATCCCACCTCCAGTTTCATAAAGGCGGTGGGAATGCGTAAATGCATTTTGTAATTATGTATCTAAAAATAATTTGGAACGATTACAAATCAATTAAAATCATGTTTACTCTATGTTTCCTCTTAGAAATGTAGAAAAAGAATCTCAAAATTCGTTAACCGGGTTTGATTGAATTACGAATCGGCAACGTTGCAGATTCAAAACGTGCAAGTCGTGTTATTTTCAAAGTAAGAAGCAATAGTAGTAAATGAGGTTTTCTATTGCCAATATAAATTTTGGGTAATTGTTATATATTCCTGAAGAATAAATACACATATTTTCCCTTTTAATAGATCACATTATTGATGTTTTCGATGTAATGATTTTGACATAAATGGGAGCATTGGCACTTAAGAATTTGGTAGTAGTAGGAAATAAGATGTATACGGTGATTGACGTTTCTTACATGGAAATGACGTGAAATCTACACTAAGAGCGGTTTCGCACTACGTCCGATCCGAATCCGATCCGAAGTCGTGAAAATAATATGGCCCGTAGTAGCCGTAGAACTTTTCTATGGTAATTTACGTACTAGATCCGATGTCCGTCATCTGATTTCTACAAATTTTTTCACGGGTTCGGATCGGGTTCGGATCGAATTCGGATCGGACGTAGTGCGAAACCGCTCTAACTTATATTTGAGGTAGTTCTAAGAAACTAAAAATGCCAGAAATTGAATATTACTTGTAATTAAGTCACCATTGCCTTATGTTGGACTATCCGTGGCCTAATTAAAAATGAAATAAAATATTTTTATACATAAACTATGAATTATAGACATAGATATAAGCAAAAAACTATTTTTAATAGTTAGAAAATTTATAAAATAATTGTATCAGTACACATCAAACATTTACGAACATTTTTATTTATGATTTTAGTCAATGATTTAAACCTGCAAATCAGTTGACTGTTATCTTTTTTACTATTTAAAATATTTTTGTTGTGCAAAAAATACTTTTATCACTAACCTGATGAGTTGTTTCAGTTTAGTAGCTGCCTGCAAGCTGGCGTATCCGTACCGGGAGAATTTGACAGCATCTTCTGACGGTGCGTTGAATGCAGCTACGTACCGAGCTGGACTGGAGTCATCCAACCACAGCCCTGAGGAAGAAAAAGATAAATTCATGCTTACGTACATAGGATCATATAGATTCTTTTGGAAAACTGACTGGCATCGGTCATATATTTGACAGCTACAATAAAGTGACAATGTTTTAATTTGGACATTTAGCCACGAGCTCTTTGCTAATTTATTGGACATAAAGCGCGGTTCCAGGCTTATTAAATGGTTTAAGAACTATAAAATAAGAAAGCTGCGCAAGATTATGCCTCCTGTGAGGTCTAGACCCTCGACTCAGGGCGGTCGCGTGCAGGGGGAAAATGTGACAAAGAGTAACCATCACACTAATTATTCATTTATATATACCTACATTAATTTTAATCGGAATCGGAATTGACGACGCAGTTATTCCGAATTGACAACTAAACAATAATAATGACTTTACTAACCCATTGAATATAGTTTTGGTTCTAAAACGCTGTACAACTCGTGCATTTTCTCTAACCCGTATTCTGCAGCTTCCAATATCTCCTTTTTCTCTCCCATGGTTATATTCTGTCCATTGTCTGCTTCATCTTTAAGATCATCATCATCATAATAGTCATTTAAACTATTTTCATTATTGACATCACTGTCTTTGTTCGTTTCACCAGTTTTATTAGCATTTGTTCCATTTTCTTTATCACAGTAAGTAACTATTATTTGGGAAACATTATTGTTCATTGTAAAAGAATGATTGCTATTATGATCTCTTTCTATAATCGTTATGTTGTGTACTTCTTTCGCTAAAGTGCTGTTGAATAAAGGCATCAAATGTTTTAGAACTTCTATTATGTTGGCAGATGTTGTATTTTTAGTATTTGGATCCATTGTTAGAATTTCTACATATTTTGGTCTCTGTGTCGTCATTACTTCGTCAATGGTTTCAATACTTTTAGTGGTATGCTTTTTGACGGCATCGTTTTGTGTAATGTCTTGCTTTTCTTCAATTCCACTTTTTATTTGATTTACTTTCTTTGTAGTTTGAGATTTCGGAGATGTTAGTATTATTGCTTCATTTAATTTGTCTGTTGTATCTGATATATTATTTTTTATCTTTTTAATAGATTCTATGATAACGTTTACTAAGTCTTCTTCATTTTTACCAATATTATCATTAGAAATATTAGCTATTGTAGTTAAGAATAATTTAACTCTTTCTTTGTCAGTTGTGTATGGATTTGTAGAAGTTTTATTGTGGATTTTGAAAACGTCTTCAATTATTTTTGTGAATGGACAGTTAGGTGTAGTATCTGTAGTGCTGGGCTTAGTTTCTTCATTACTGACCCGTTGTGCTAACAGTGCGATTGCTATGAAGATATACTTATACCTGAAAAGAAAAAGGAAACAATTTTATTGCAATGAACTTGCTGCCCTGCGTAGAATTTTCAGAATTGGTTCCTTAGAACCGGAGATTATCCAGAATATCCGAACTTTTCCCATTATATTATATTAGTGTAGAAGTAAAGATTGAGACGAATTTACATTTTATAACAGGAATGCGTTTTAATGAAGGTCAGGAACATGTACCTACTGTTGTTTTTATAATATGGCATAGCGATATAAGCCTCGCTTTAATTTACTTAAGTCGTGGGTTCGATCCTCACGTCGGACCAGAAATATTTGTATAAAATCTAGGATTTCTTTCCGGGTCTGTTTGGTTGCCAACCGTGCCTCGAAAAGCACGTTCGTCCCGGTTGTTTTATCATCATCTATAATAACCGTATACCAGTGAACTAATAGCAGCATTTCTTTGTATGTTACGATATAATACTGCCAGCTGTCACTAACCCGACTGCCAAGCATGATATGGCAAAACTCTCCGAAGGGAGGAGGCCGATGTTTAGCATTGGACGTTATACCTTCTGATGATGAACCAGCAATAAATAACACTCATGTAAATTCAGAAACTGGTATATTTAAGTAAAGGGAAGCATAATGGTCATCGGGCAGGATGTAAATAATTTGTACCTACCTACTTCAATGATAATGTAACGTTATGACACTCAATACTTAATGATTCGCAGGATATTATAAGTGAACGGAAATCTATCTGTAAGTCGATTTCCGTTGCATATGTACTTCTATAATAATTACATGAGGTGCTTCTTGCATATATGTCATACATTTAATAGGAGATTTTTTTTATCGGACGAACGTGCTATGTCGTTCGCTACGAGCCTTTCCTATTACATCGGACATAATGAAGAGAAGGACTACAACCTTATTAAATGGTTTATAATCTACAAATTAAGCAACCTGCGCAGCGGGGCGTCCTTGTGGGAATGGGACTGGGGCCCGGGGCGGTCGTTAAAATTAAAATATCATCAAAAATGATATCAGTACAGATGATCTTCTGTTAAAGGGATGGCATATATTTTGTCAACATCCTAAATGCGGTATTTAAGTTTGCTTTAGTCATCATTAATGGCTGCATTTCTGCAGTGAAAGCCATATCTTCAACAGCAATATTGAATAACTTCTTCCAAACTTAAAAGGTTTAGCTTAAGAATTACACATTGATACATTGATAAATTACTAAGTTAGGGCTTAATGCGTTGTAAGCCGCATCATACATTTTCACACGTTTACTATTGTATCATGAATATTAAATTAAAAGATGGAGTAAAAACTCAATAATTAGGACAAGAACTAAGGTGCTAGACGTGGTAAAACAGGCTCTGACACTCAAGTGGAAATAGTCCCCCCACGTTCAAAGAGGGCAATGGTCACAGACAGTCACAAATGGGCACGAGACAAGAAAAGAAGGAAAGGCAGACCATTTAAAAGGTGGAGTGACGAAATTGTGGTAAATGCGGCCACCCGTGGTCCAGACTGGCTCAAGATTGAGCCACTTGGCTCTATGTTGAGCAGAGCCAATATTTGGAGGAGGTTTATATCGCTAAAGGGCTTATATCTAACATCACTTATGTTGACATAAATAAATACATTAACCATAATAAACATAAAATCGTTAAGATATAAAATATGTAAATAAAGTTCCGCGGAGGACTTTAAGCGGAGAAATATGCTTCCATTGGTGACGGATACATATTTCTTCCGTTTGGGGTCGGAACTATGGGCCCAGACGCCCGGTTTTGCAGTAGCTGTCCAGAGAGCCTTTGGTCCCCCGACTCCTCGAGAGCAGGCTCTAACCCAACGAATAAGCTTAGCTATCCAGCGAAGTAATTAAGCGAGCTTTTTAGGCACCCTGCTTGCTGGTGGCGGCTTAGCGGATGTTTTTTATTAATAAATTTGTTATATTTAAGAATGTACTTGTTTATTTATGAACAAAATGTAGTAGATAAAGAAATTTAAACCAATAAATAAATAAAATTACTATTGTTGCATCTACTAAGCGCGTCAGTCGGCTTTAGGATCTTTGGCTGCAAATTGGCTGCAATCAGCCGTGATGTACGGAAACCACAACCGTAATCTTTAGGTGTGCCGTTTGCAAATTAGATACGTTTGTTGTCTTCAGCTTTAAAAAAAAAAGAAAACTCCTTATGTACTTGAGCAATTAATCCCTTTGTCGCGGGAGAACATACATTCCATTCACGGACAGAAAGTGCATCCAGACTCAGAACAACTGTCTTTGGTTCGCAGCAATAATTGTCCCGGGTGGGAATCGAACCCAGAACACCAGGTCTCAAGAGAAAATACCGTAACCTTTGAATCACCGGTGCTGTCAATTTGCATGTTGCTAGAAAGTTATTTTTTTATTGCCAGTGTCTTATGGACTCTAGAGCCTTACGATACACGAAAATCTAGGTTGTAGGTACCTAAGGTCAACCACCAGGGCGGCCCTAACACCCAGAAGTAATTTTAGCCTGCAATTTTAATGCCTCTAAAAAGTATATACATAGAACGATTTTGCAATTAAGAAAATATCATTTTGCTGAGTTTAAGCAACTAATAAAACATTATTAGGCTTATGGAATACCTCTTTTTTTAAGGAAGATGGAAGACGTCTGTATTAAAAACAAAGCAGTATTAGATAGTTTTTTAATTCTAGCAATTGACTTCAAAACTTATCTTCAATTTATCAAATCATAACGTTTTCCTACACCTTTGTCTATGATTACGGTAGTGTTACGTACATTGCGCACACATATTATGATCTTAAGTTACGCGTCATTGTTCGCTTTCGAACCTGTCCGTCAGAAATGGAAAGTATGCTTTCACTGAGTGTCACACGGCCAAACCACAGTACGGGGTTACAGGCAGACGACGAACTGTAAGGAACGTGTTTCATGATGCTAGCTCAAAAAGAAAATTATTATCTAATACGTATCTTAATACAAGTTTTTACCCAAAGTGTAAAAAGTGTTTACTAAGGCTTCGCTGTCCGTCTGTCTTTCAACAGGTTGTATCTCATGAACCGTAATAGCTAAATTGTTTTACAGATTATGTATTCCTGTTGTGTCAATAACAACAACAAACCTAAAATTAAAAGGTGGGTTTCCATATTATTTGGCGTTCGCGAAGAGACTTGGAATGTTAAAAGATTATTTTGTTGTATAGATATTGTACGGAACTCTTCGTGTGCGAGACCGACTTTTTTCATTATCAGTTTTTGATACAAATGTTCGCCCTAGTTCTAGTCAGACCTGTTCTTTGTATTATACTTAAATAATAAAATAATAATGTTATGCATAGCAAACCTAAATGATGATTAATTTCTATATAAACTTATTGAGTAACTTAATATATTGTTTTGTGTATTTTTATTGTTAACGTCGAGGCAATAAAATAAAGGTATGCTTTCTCTTAATAAATAGAAAAAATACTAAATTAAGCAATTAATTATTAAGTTGTTAATCATTAAAGTGATAGAGTCATTGTTAAATACTTTGAAGTACCTAAATGTTGTTTTCTCATATTTTCACTACAACTACATACAAACCAATGCAGATTTCTTTAACTCTAGTCTCTTTTTTTCGTAAAGACATATGTGGCCACGAGGCTTTTGCTACTTCACCGGGCATAAAGTTGAGCAGAGCTCCCACCAGTGGCGTAGCTAGGTAACCAAGGGCCCTGGGGCAAATAAAAAAATGGGGCCCACTGCTATCAAAACTGGTAAGGTTTTTTGAAGTAAAATCATTAAATATACAAATACTTTAAAAATGCTAAGCAACTTTATTATTTTAATACTTGGTTTAGGTATTGGGCAATAAAACGAAATAGAAAAGATTCAAGGGTTTATTATATATTTATTTGTTCATACATACGTTGCACCAGCTTAGTTATTTAACCTATCGCCGATGCATTCTACTTTGCATTTTATCACTAGATGTCACTGATTACCCTATCTTTAAATAGCTGTAGATATTATTATCCGTTTATAAGGGATCTTAATCGATATATTTTATCACCCCTCAAAGGCTTTGGGGGTTCTTTAGTAAGATATTACGTTTAGTTCCAGTCCGCAATTTAATGATAATTAAACTTACAAACCCCCGGCAAACATTTTATCACCGCCAGTGTTACCACATTTGACGGTTTAAAAAATGACAAAAAAACATCACGTATAGATTGGCAAAAAAGAGTAGTAAATCCGGGGGTCACCACTGTGCTTTTATATGGCTATGGTATATTTTTTTATTAAAATCAATAACTAAGGTACTTGATACAAATAAAGCCTATGCTCAAATAAGGCCTGTAGTGCGAAAAAGTCGTTTAAAATATAATTACATCAGAAATACTTTACACTCTCATATTCGACAGCTCCAGGACTCCGAAAACAGTGCGCGAGAGACCTGGCCGCGCTCACAGCGACTGTAGTGGCCAGTCATTTGTCGAGGATGCGCGTTTTCATTGCTCGTTATTAATTTGTCGTCATTCGTATCGAATTTTAATACGTTATTCATTGAAGTTTTGTTTCAAGTAATGTATGCGGATCACAGTATAACTCATCAAAAAGGTAACTATGACTTTAAATTATATTTTTTTTAATATGCGAATTAAGTACTGCTTATAACATTTATAAAGTATAATGGACTAAATAAGGCCTACTTTTTTAATAGGCCTTATTTCTGACCCTAGGCCTTAATAGGAATTTTGCTGAATTTAACTATTTTATTACGTTGATTTACAGATTGATCATCTTAGTATGTCTCCTCCAAGACCAAAACGTGTTACGTGGTCCGAAGAAAGCAAGACTGGAGATAGAAAACCGTGGTACTGTCTTGCATGTAAACAGGATAGAATTGCAGATATGAGACAATGCGTGGAGTGTCATCAGTGGTACTAAGAGGATTGCGTCGGCTTGACAAAAAGTGATTTAGATGTATTTTATGTATATTGTATGTCCTAATTGTCAGAAAAATTGATTTTAGAGTTACCTTGAAAATCGGATGATTTTAATTTATTTTAAATCTAGGGGCTAGCTTTAAAATAAATTAAAATCAATGCATTTTAATTTTTTGAAGTACTTATTATCAGTAAGACTGATTAATGTTTCTAAGCAAGTTATGCGACTTTATACGTTCCAAGGCCTTATTTAGTTATCTTGTTTAATTAAAGCCTATCAAAATACATTTAATTTTTCAATATTTAATCATATTTTTTGGAAAATATGTTAATTTGCTAATATTTGTTTGAATGGATACGATTTTTTTTTATTATTCTTTATTTGTTGTTAATATGCGACTACAAGTCTGACTAGCAATTTAAGCACAATATTCAGTTAAATAACTTAGAAAGTTGTTCAAAGATCTCATGGAAACACTCGATAAAAGGCTCAGAAATACAAATTTTATGTATTTAATACTCTAATAACAATATTCCTATAATTTAAGTACATAGGCTTTGTTAAGTCACTATATTTTTAAAAGGCCTAAGACTAAGGTTCTACAATTACCTCTTTTTAAGTGATTTTTTATAAAAGATACTTATGTTTTCTTAAATAATTAAAATTTATAAACCAAAGAATAACGCCTTGCTTTTATTTATCACCATATTCGAATAATTTATCAAGATATGAATGTTTGAAATTAGGTAGGCCTTATTTGTATCACTTACCTTATTATTTAATTGAACAAGAATTAATTCTATTCATGTTACTGCCTAAAAATAAATATAATATATTATGCAAGTAATCCTGTGTGTTTTTAGAATTTTCTGACAAGTCACACCTGACCAAAAAAAAAATACGCCGAAATTTTTTTAACATCAAGATAGAGCTAAAGTCTCCTAACAATTTTTTTTGTAGGTATCTCTTACGGATTTAGGTATTTATTGGCCAATTTAAAAGAAACCCTGTTTATGAAAACGTTAACTTGTATGTTAATAAATAATCAATGGATGAAAAAAATAAATATTTAGTACATTTTTCTAATTCTACTGATATAACAAACATAATTATCGCCTTATAATCACATTCAACAATAAAGTTAAGTAGAAATCGTAAATAATAATATGCAGATATCGATATCCGACAAATTGATGCAAACGTTAATAACACGGTCAACCCACACAAATAATTTAGGGGAATTCCCTTTTTACAACTTTGGAATTTCTCACAACTGTGTTGCCATGATTAAACTCGAGTTGCCACCTGTCATATTTATTTTGAAAATGGCAGAAATTTTCAAAAGTTGAGTTTGATTGAGATTTTCTGGTAAGGATTCGAGGGCCCCTGAGCTTGAGGGCCCCGGGGCACTGCCCCGCCTAGCCCCTTCGTAGCAACGCCACTGGCTCCCACCTTAATAAACTTTAGTGTCTGTACTGTTTGTAAGCTGTATACTGTGGCTCTATGACCCGAGAGTGGTTAATGTAAACACTATACTACACATAGATGGAAACATTTGTTCGGGTTTGTTAGTCTTTCGCTACTGTCATTTATTTCATTGATAGTGGTAGTGGTAGGGTTGCCTATATTACATAGTATCGTACTATATATGAGTCAAATGTATTATGTGGTATAAAAATATTAAATAGTACAAAAAATACTACATTTTTTTGCAAATCCAAAATTCACTCCCTTTTAAAATTTAGACCGCACCCTCAGGGCGGCATATGAAAACAATGAATTGTTGATTTATTTTAACATGAATCTCACATGCTCTCTTATAATTATTTTTAAGGTTTTTTACCTTGATGACCGATGATGAAGCAAAGAGTTATAACAAATACACATGGAAAAATGATAAAAAATAAATGTGTACAATTTTTTTTTCATAAATTTCCCAAAAATACTTTATGTAAAATGTACTACACTACTAATAAAAAAATAGGTGTAAACCCTAGTCTGTGGTTTGACACTGATAACAGGGCTTACCCATGCCATGGCGAAAGCTAATATGAAAGGCATAGACTAAATATAGTACTTATAGGACAACTTTGTGCAATTTGAGCATCGTTGAGTAAGCCGCTAAGTAAATTGATATTTCGATTGCTGTGGTAACTTCAGTTTCTTGGTGAAATTTAGAAACTATGACATGGTTAGGATTGCATTTGAATATATAGGTTAAGTGTACAAGTAATACAACTTATAACGTCTTTATACAATAGGCTAGTTGACGCAAATTAAACTATGTTACAATGGCGTTTATTTATAATAGTATTTGTCATATGGAACCTAAATATAATAATGTTTGATCAAAAAACCTGAATATGTTTGTATAAACTCGATATGAAAATTATTTCTTGTGTCTATTTCTTTAACTTCCGAAAACGCTATCAGCCATTTACGTCATTCATCTCGTAAAGAAACATGGACGCAATCCTTTACTATTACACTTTCTGAGTCATGACGTCATCGATCTTGAACACAGAAAATGTATATAGATCAACATGGCAGACATCGTTTTCATCTCTATATGTCAAGCCAATTTTTAAATATTTTAGAGCTTTCTAGATCTCAAATAAATGTCATATTTTGTTCTTGATCTAGTAAAATCATATAAAATTATTAAAAAAAAGTGTCAACTACCCTATTAACTGTTTCAATTGATTTTAATTTCTTATCAAACGAAATAAATATGAGTACCTAATTAAATCTCGCGACAAGATTTTAAATCATATAAGTAGTGTAAAGACGTACTTTAATAGAAACGTTTCTGGAAAATGTTTATTTTATTCTTTCATACAAAAGCTTGTTTTTTAAAAAGTCTTGTTGTTGAATGTTATATGAACGCTATAAACTACCTACGTGTTCAGTATTTACTCTTGAACAAGTAATAAAGTCACGTTTATCCTCACACGTTTAGTACCTAGTCTTTCTTCTCTTAATAGAGAGGTATCTTTTCCGGGATATTTTTCAGTGCATGTAGGAACTTCCTAATAAAATATAGCCTTCCTCGATTAATGTGCTATCTAACACTGAAAGAACTTTTGCAAATCGGACCATTAGTTATTGAGATCAGCGCGTTCAAGCAAAAAAACAAACTCTTTAGCTTTATAATATAAGTAGAGATATCATTAGATAAATTTGCCATAGTCACCACGCTTGGCAGGCGGGTTGGTGACCGCAGTATACTTGATATACGATTATTATAGATTACCAACGGCTTAACGTGCTTCCCTCGTCCCTCAAATAACCAGACCCGGAAAGAAATCTTAAAATTTACACAAAGATGTCCTGTTCGTGGGGAGCGAACCTACAACCTGAGTGGTAGAGATAGATTCTGGTAAATTAATGATTTGATTACACAACCGTGTCAAGCCGAGATCCTGAAAGTACTAAATCATCAGATTTAAACGATTATTTGCAAGACAAATATTTAGCAATTCAATTAGGGACCTACTTAGATGATGCAAAGTTCGTTATTTTATAACAATGCTTTAGTTCAGCTATTTCGTTTAAATTGAGAGTAAAAACGTCAATATTGTTGCAACATGGTTGATGGCATTGGAGTGGGAATACCTTCTGTGTAATGTTAAATTGAGATGAGTGTTTCAAGGTTTTGAAGCTAAGTTAAGATCCTCTTTCTTTTTTTGTAGCCCTTTATAGTGCTTGGTTTCTCAACCTTTACTTTGAAATAACCCTTATATTAATCAATATAATAGCAATTAATCAATACTTCTATTGCAGGAGGCACTGTCCTAGATGCAAAAATGTAATGAATGAATGTAAATCATAAATATTGTAAAACGCTATTTTTAAAAGATGACTAATAGCAAAATTCAATTTTGCTCGCGACAATTTTTCATTTTATCTTATTTATAAATATCTATATATATTTTATTGATCTTTAAAATAATATGATAATAGTAAGAAAAACATAAGTGACCATATAAAAATATTGTTCTTAATTAAGTATCAAAAAATGTACTTAAATGTGTTATGCTTTGTAAATGACGTATAACAAGCGATCATTCTTCGACGAATTATTCGTCTACGTTACTAATAAACTATTTCATTTCATATCACTACATAGTATAAAACAAAGTCGCTTTCTCTGTCCCTATATACCTGTCTCTATGTATGCTTAAGTCTTTAAAACTACGCAACGGATTTTGATGCGGTTTTTTTTAATAGAGTGATTCAAGAGGAAGGTTTATATGTATAATACATCAGCATTGCACCCGTGCGGAGCCGGGGCGGGTCGCTAGTAATATATAAAGCTGACAAGTTTGTTTGTTTGCTTGAAAACGCTAAACTTAGGAACTAGTAGTCCGATAAAAAGAAGGGTTAGATAAGATAGCCCATTTATCGAAGAGGGCTATTTGGCTATATTTAATTAGGAGTTATTACGGGAATAGAAGAGTAGCATGCGGAGACTAGTGTTAATATAAACTTATTATGAGTACCTACAGACAATCACTGTCGCAGTCTAAGTCTCTAGTCGTGGGTTCGATCTCCACGCTACAAGATTTCTTTCTAGTTGTTTCGGGGTCTATTATATCGTACTTTTCGTGCATCAAAAAGCACGTTAAGTTGCGCTTGTATAACATGCCAAGACTACGTCAAAAACCTTCCCTCGGGAGGAGGCCCATATTCAGCAGTGGATGTTACACTGATGACGAATAATGGCAACAACGCTTGAAATATTCACAGAATATTAAGAAGTACATATAGTAACCCTTCGTAGGCAAGTCCGATCCGCAATTGACTGGTTTTTTACTAAGTCCGGCATTAAACGAAAGAATACCGCTATTTTCCATAAAAAAAGATCAATTTTTCTAAAAAAAGAACTAGTAATGCTGAATAGACCATATCAGGTACTGAATGCCGGTCCTGATTGGTCTCATTATGCCTATGAAAAACCGAAAGCCTCCTGGCTAACTACATAATGCCCGTCCGAAAGAAAGATTGGTCTCACAAGAGGAATACATTTGTTGTAACGGTATCAACGAGAATGGAAAAGCAATTTAGAAATAAAATCCGGGTGTGTAATGCAATCTAAATGAGGTAATGAGTTTTTAATAATACTAGCTTTTTTTAGCGTGACAGCTCTTCTATAAAGTTCTATACTTATATATAAAGTTGAAGAGTTGATGCGGTTTTGTTTAAAAGATAGAGTGATTCAAGAGGAAGGTTTATATGTATGACACATCAGCATTGCACCTGTGCGAAGCCGGGGCGGGTCGCTAGTTTAATTATGAAGTTCTAACGAAAACGGGAGTTACGCAGGTGAAAACGCTTGCAGGAAATTCGCGGTTTACTGGATGTAAATAATACAAATTTAAAAGGCTGAACGCGCACAACAAACGTTTTTGTTCAGCCTTTTTTTTTGTTGTCCGGGGGATTGCATTTTTGCATCTCCTCCGCCGGGAGGGAGTGGATACAGGCCGCTAGCGATCGTTCCCGCTGGAAATCGATGGGGGAGGCCTATGTTCACCTGTGGACTACAACCCGTGCCGGCGAAAGGGTATGTGGGACTCGCCCTCTCCATATCGTGGTATGCTAGTCATACCACGACGAGAGGACCCTACACCACTAAAACCCCCGGGACACTCCTCCGTCCACCGTTGGTGAGGGCCGGGTAGGTGAGGCAATCCGGCCTATGTTGGGGTCAGCCTAAGGCCATTTAATAGCGGCGCTATCATAATAACCGTTTAATCAAGACATTAGCTAAGATACATTGATAAAATATAAGGTGCATCAAAAATATATGCCTAACCATAAACAGTAGACTGTATCATGTGTAGTGATTGCGTTAGTAAAGAAATGTATGTTTTTTTTATACAAATAAAGTTACATTAATATAGCGTGAACGATGTTTCTTTTTTAATTTCAGCCCGTGCAATGTTGAACATGGTCCTGTTACCAGACCTTCGCCACCAGGCAAGTCAGGATATTTGAGGGATATTGTCGTAATCACCATGCTTGGCAGGCGGATTGCTGATTAAAGTAAGATTGTGAATATCCTTGAGCTGAACGATGCTGCTGGGGTCTTTCTTACTCCGCAATAAACCGGAGGCCAGCATACCAAATATTGACAGAAAACTTTATTTAGAGGCAACATGCAATTTAATATCATTACATTTTTTGCATGGAAACATACAACTTATCATCTCAAAAGTAGCTAATTTAAACTAAAACCAACATATAAAATACTAACTATTTTAAATCTTTGGTATTTGGTACCTAACGTTTTTGAAATACTATTATATTACAATATACTATTCTTAAAATAGTATTGCCCCGTCGAATGCTTCATCAAAGATTATTTTTAATAACGTTATCACAATATGTGGCAGTAACTACTGTTAAAGAGATGGCATATACTTTGCAAGCACCTTATTTGATCGATCGATTAAGATAATATCTACATGTAAACTAAGGGGCCGTCCATTAATCACGTGAGGCTTGGAAGGGGGGGGGGGGAGGAGATTGAAAAAAATCACAAAATGTCACAAGGGGGGAGGGGGGTGTAGTAAGATATCATGTGTATTTACTTTTGGAAAATTATAAGGCCAGTCCAGCCACACATTTCTTTATTGGCCACGTGATCAAACTTCTCATTTTATAACTAAGCAACGGGAAAATGATATTTAAGATTAATATTCTAAACATTTAAGACTTTTTGTAGATACTAAAAATACACGTGATGTTGGGTGGGGGGTGGGAGGGTAGTCTTATACCTCACTATGCATCACCAAGGGGGAGGGGGGGTTAAAAATGCTTAAAAAAAGATCACGTGATTAATGGACGGCCCCTAACGTAATCGATCTGTTTGGCACTGATGGCACTAGAGTTTAATGACCTTATCACAGGATGTTGGCAATTTGCCATAGAAGACATTAACATTAAAGCAGGAAAATAATACAACGTGTTTTCTTATTGCTTGCCTTTATTTATAATCATTAATCATCTCCGTAGCGTATCGCTATTTGGCTCGCTTTAAATCTCGGAGGTTGGTAGGCTCGCTTTAAATCTCGGAGGTTGGTTGGTTTGATCCCCACGCCGGGCAGGAAATCTTTGTGTAAATTCTAGTTTCTTTCCGGGTCTGGTCGGTTGACGGACTACCCTCTGTGCCTCGGAAAGCACGTTAAGCCGTAGGTCCCGATTGTTACAACATCCTAATCGTATATCAAGGAACGGGCAGCAGCGTTTCTTTGTGTTTTCCACATAATACTGCGGTCATCAACCCGCCTGCCAAGCGTGGTGACTATGGCAAATACCTTCCCTCGGCAAGGAGGCAGCGGACGTTGTACGGGCTGATGATGATTTATTTAACGACTTCAACAAAGGGAGGTTTCTCAATTCAAATTCAAATCGACCGTAAATATATATTTTTTGTTTGTTCGCGGATAACTTCGTTGTTTATAAACCGTTTTAGATTATTCTTTTCTTGTTGGAAAGAAGATATTTCAAAGGTGGTCCCATAATAAGGAAATCAGAGTTTGATGATAGCAGACCAGACAAATCGAAGGGTACTCTCAAAAATCGTAGGGGCGACTAGTACGTTTGTTAAGTTATTCTATTTTCATTATTAATATTGATAAGAACTTTACACCTAGATGGGTTGTGACTGTAATTAGGGGTCTGATGATGAAGCTGAAGGACAGGTCAATGAACTCTTGGTTTAACGTTTGAAGTCGATTTTTTTTTTGTTAAACATTATTATAATCAAATGTTTATTTATCTCTTTTATTAACTAGGGCACGGATGCATTGCTGATAAACCGTCCTCTTGAATCAGTCTATCTATTTAAAAAATCGCATCAAAATCCGATGCGTAGTTTTAAAGGGACAGACTGATAGCGGGAAGCGACTTTGTTTTATACTATACCGTTGACGTGTATTGTCATAATCTCCACGCTTAGCAGGCGGATTAGTGATCGCAGTAAGATGCGAGTATTATTTCGCTGATATATGTTGCTTCCATCCATCAGCTGTAAGTCCTTTAGTCGCCTTTTACAACACCCATAGGAAGATAGTGATATAGGATGGTCTATTATAAACCAACAAACTATTAACGTATACTTGATCGGTAAAACAAAACACATACTCCCTAATATTTACATACCATACTTAAATAATATAAATATACCTACCTACATATTTATAATAGACTACTTAAACTACTTGTATATTAATACATGAAATTACAGAGATAGGAAATACTCCTTCGATCTTCTCTTAAAAACATTTAAAGATGAGCTAAAGATAGTTTCAGATGAAACTCGGGAACGTGTGAGTAAATATCTCCATATATATGCAAGTGATATTATACGCGGTGTACTTATCAAACACTCGTAAAAAGGCGAGCACAATTTCACCGCAACAACAGGTTGTTTTACATAATAATTCGCGTTTTCCTGCTTCCTGTGACACGGAACTAGCTTTATGTAAGTTTGTGTACAGTCATCAACTGCTGTTACTTTGTGTTATAACTTACTTTTTTTGTTGACTTTATAATTTATGTACACACAGTTAATATGGAACAAGGAAATGAGGGATGCATGCGTCGAGGAATTAATGACAAAGTGATGGATGGAGTACTTTGTGTGTAATATTCTACAATTTGCTACTACTAACCTGTAAGTTATGTAGTTTATTACATTAAATAAGAATAATGTTTTTTTTTTAGATTACTAGCAGAGTTTTGCAGTCTACTAGTATTCTTGTTAACCCCTCGTGCTAAGCTAAAATGCTTGTGTTACGAGTGGGTTCACGTCTTTTAGTTGCTTAGGGGAGTTTTGTGCAACTTTCGGTCTACTTTACTGATCGCGGGCCTCTCGGATTTCGGATCTACGAGGGCATCGGGATTGACGAGATTAGTCTTCTGCGCATATAATTAACAATAAATCCCTCTGTCGTAGGGGACAAAGGGATTTATTTCTCTAAGATAAGGCAAGTAGGTACCCTCCCTCGGGAGGAGGCCCATGTACAGCAGTGGACGTTATACGGGCCGATGATGATGAAGACTAAAACATCGACGTCCAGTATCGATAAATATGTATCTACAAGATCGGTAGTGAACAGTTATCTCAGTGTTATAATATCCGTCCACACGACGTACGGTAAAACTAGCGTTGGTTGCTATTAAGATAAATGGTGTTAGATTATGGTACAGCTGTGGGAACTGCCATGTTGAGATTGTTGTCTGTAAGGTCATTACTACGGAAAATTGTCGTTAGATTTTGACCCGAGGATATATTATCTTCTCTTATAGAAGATAGCAATCTATGCAAATATATGCGTTGTGGATTTTTTTACCAGCGTACGTGTTCCCTTCTTCCTACGATTCTGGGTCCTATAAGCGTGGCGTGAAAAAGTATTTTGTAGTCCGTGAAGATGAGGCCGACCACCGCAACGGTGCTCGCTGTGGTGGCCGACTCATTAGTGGGCTTCACTAGCCGCTTTACATCAGGCGAAGTGGAGCCATCTTAGAATGGCTCCTTAGAGAAAACAAAAACACAAAAAAGATGTCTCTGTTTGTAATGGAACAAATAATAAGTTTCACCACCGTAACTCCCGTTCCCGTAGGAAATTCATAATTTAAAATAGCCTTCTCCCTCGATATTTGGGCTATCTAACACTGCTTTTTATTTCAAACTAGCGGCCCGCCCCAGCTTCGCACGGGTGGACTTTTATACCCTAACCCTGCCCTACCCTACCCATACCCTAACCCTACCCTACCCCTACCCTAACCCTACCCTACCCTACCCCAACCCTACCCTACCCCTACCCTACCCCTACCATACCCCTACCCTACCCCTACCCTACCCCTACCCTACCCTACCCTACCCTACCCTACCCTACCCCTACCCAAAAGTCCAAATCCTATGTCCTTCTCCCAGTTCTTAGCTACCTCCCTACCAATTTTCAGCCAAATCGGTTCAGCCGTTCTTGAGTTATAAATAGTGTAACTAACACGACTTTCTTTTGTTTTTAAAATGTATTCTGCTATTCAGGGCGTAGACAAATCCAACGAAACAAAAACCATGAAAATTGATCCAGCCGATCTCGAGTTATAAGTGTTGTAACAAACCCGTCTTTGTTTTATATATATAGAAGATAGGACATTTCCTTTTAAGAGTAGCGCGTTCAAGCAAATAAACAAACTTTTTAGCGTTATGTATTAGTATAGATTTAGATTAGATACTTATAACAAAAATACAATAAGAAATAAAGTTTGTTTGTCCTAGGAGCTCGGCGTTTACTTCCATAATTTAATAAAGTCCAAGTTATTTTATACATATATAATTATATAAGACTTGTGTCATGAACTGTACTCGCCTGTCTTGTGAATCAGGTTGCGGCACAATGTTTTCCCTATAAATGATCGCTATTCAAAGGGCTTTACTCAGGCCTTTTCTTATTCAGAACTTTTTTTTCCAAATATAGAAACAAATATCAATATATATTTATACTAGTGACCCGCCCCGGCTTTGCACTATGTAGTGACAAAATGTAAACTAATTTATTAGTCAAGAATGGTCGTCGTAACCATTAAGTTGCTGTACCTAACGCAATTTGTGTTGTTATCTTTAAAGCGGCTGTAGTCCGATGGCCGGGGCTTCGGACTTGCGATGATGTGGTCGCCGGATCGATCCCCACCCATTGCACTATCGACGTGAACCCACTCTTAACACAAGCATTTTAGCTTAGCACGAGCGGTTAACAAGAATACTGGTGTCTAAAAGCTATGCTATCTTACAATAAAAAATAAACATTGTAGTGACTAATAATACCTAAGTAGGTACGATCGATGCATCTACATGATCAATAAAAGTTTTCATTTGATTTTTATTTGTTTTTTCGGCCATTACTATGATAATATCTACAATATTTTTTTACGTTTGCTTAATATGCAATATCCTTAATTCATCACTGAACGCTATTACAGCTTCCCTATACATTTCACTTAACACAACCGTGATAATGGCGCGTCTTATACTTATCTACTATCACGAGTTATATCTGTTACGGGTACCTAATGCTAGAAGATGGAGTAAAACTAGGTCTACCCGAGTTTACTTAGTATTACCCAAGCTTTTTGGGTAAAGTCCGAATAACATTTCAAATTACATTTCAGTTCGAAGATTACCCATACACACCTAGGTCTATCCAATTCTGGTTGGGTAATGTTAGGTTTTGCGTGAAAGCTATATGTTAACACGTCTTTTGTGAACTATGATTGTCATTTGCTTGTGAATTATTCTTATTATTTGTTTCTGAATTATTCTTGTCAATTGTTTGTGGTTTGTGTAGGTATGCCAATTGTCGTCTACCAAAAATAATTTAAGTATCTGGTTGTGCTATGCTTAAGAAAAGTAGTATGTTTTTATTCTGTGTGTTTCTTTATTAAACAAAAGTTAAAAGTTTTTTAATGCCACAAATAATTCTAACATTACCCACCCATTTTGTGTAACACGTCCTAAAAAGGACGCAACAGTAAACATTACCCAACTAGAACTGGATAAACCTAGGTGAGTATAGGTAATATCCGAATTGACATGTGTTTTGAAATGTAATTCGGATTTTACCCAAAAAGCTTGGGTAAAAAAGCTAAGTAAACTCGGATACACCTAGGTATACTCCATCTTCTTGCATTACCCGTAACATATTTACCAAGAGAGATGTGTATACGTCAATCATTACTTAATTTACATAATAACGAATGAGTAACCAACCTTATAACTTCCATTGTTTACAAAAAACAGTCCCAATCCAACCTCCTCGCTCGAACCACAGATAATAGATTAAAAAAATGTCACTCCCGCTCAAATCTGACAGTTAAAGTTCCACAGATAAAAATTCCTTTTTTTTTTAATCTCGCGTCCGATCCAGGCGCGTGTTGTGATACTGCCAAGCGCTATTGGACTAGTAGTTACATAACGTTGGGAAGCTGGACTGATTAAAGTACTGTTATAAGACCTCGCGTCGAACGATGATCTCAGCATTAGTTGCTTGTTTTGTGGCGAAATGAGCTTTTTTGGTTCACTCACACCAGTTTGCTTTTGTGTCTCTGATACGCCGTTAAGATTTATTATTGACTAGATTCCCGCGCGCGGTTTCACCCGCGTAGCTTCCGTTCCCGTGGGAGCTTTAGAATTGGTTTGACCAATTCGAAGTTTCGAAGCCTATTCAATACAAATAATCAAATCTTTCAAAATAATATGAACATCACTAATATATAATATTCGTATACACTTGCTGCTGCCTGCGATTTCGTCTGTGTATACGAAAGATTTTATAAGCTATCTTACATTGAAAGTCCCATCTTATATGGAACTATCATTTTGGAGATTAGGCAGGTTACAAGGATAAACAAACAAACATACCAAATAATACGTAACCTACATTAAATTCCCGTCAAAATCGGTTCAGCCGTTACTGACATTAGCGGGAACAAACGGACACACAGAAGTACATGCAGATAAAAAAAAATAACTGTGTTTTTGTTATAAGTACCCTGTATACAACGAACGAACAGACACTTCAATGTTATTTATTTGTATAGATATTGATAGGTACTATTATTATAGCTAGTCGTTCTTAACTTTTTGCTCGTAATACTTCCTCCATAATGGGCAGAGACAAAACTGGTTGAGATAATTGAGCTTTTTTAAGAGCGACTACTGAATAGTTTTTATGTGTTTCTAATATCCGATATAATAATGAAGTTAATTTAATGTTATTTATATTACTTAGTCACAGACACGCCTCATTTCTCATTTTTGACGTTGAATGATTTACGTTGTTTATGGTAGTTCTTCTTTGTCCTTGACTTTACGTACCTAGGTGTCTCGGGTTAAATCCGTGATGGTAACTCCGTTTATTAAGAAGAATGAATTTCATTCAGCACTGAAGAATTTACATACACTTGTACAATATAGATAAATAAATAAAAACTATAACAAACAGATAATTCTTACTCAATGAAATATTCGACTAGGTACCTAACAGAAGTAGGCGATAGCTAATCATACAAATCTGTAGATTTGTACCTATGATTAGCTATCGCCTACTTACGACGGACGGACTATGTAGTCCGTAGACTACATAGTCCGTCCGTCTGTCCTGTGACATTTATTTAAGTTATTACCCAATTATAATTATAAGAAGAAATTAAAACCGCATCAAAATTGCAAGTCGTCACACTATATCTAAGTGACACACCTGAGGACACCCTTATAGGGTTCCCGTACCACGACCCAGGGTGCTACTGAAGTCATCATCAGCCCGTACAACGTCCACTGCTGAACATGGGCCTCCCCCATCGATGTCCAGCAGGAACGATTGCTAGCGGCCAGCATCCACTGACTCCCTCCGACCTTTATGAGGTCGACGGTCCATCGTGCAAGCGGTCGTCCCACGCTGCGCTTGCCAGTTCGTGGTCTCCACTCGAGAACTTTTCTGTTCCATCGGCCGTCAGTAATTCTTCGAGCTATGTGTTCTACCTATTGCCATTTCAGCTTGCTAATCCGTTGAGCTATGTCAGCGACCTTCGTTCTTCTACACAACTTACTAAAGTGAATACAAAAACTACGACGATTTTAGAATATGTACAGTCAACAAAAGAGATTAGTTTATACCATCAGTATATTTATATCATTACGACAGCCGGTAATAACTAAAATATTCTATTAAGTCTGTCAGTTAGATCATAAAAAAATATTGGACAGGTATTTTTTTCGTTCCTGAAACAAAAATGACGTAGATACAGCGCGTTGAAAGTTCTAATGACGTCACTTTTAGTTTTACCTAGTAGTTACGTCACAAACCCCCCTCTCCTGAACTTTTAAATTTTGTTGTTGCTTTCTATCTTTGTAACTTTTTATTTATTTGATAAATAAAAAAATACGTTTCAAATATTTTTTTGTACCTAGTCAATCGAGCTGACAGACTAAATAGATTATTTTAGTCTTCATCCCCATTTTTATGGGTAAAGAGTTCGCTACTCATTCGCTTCATTAACGTGTAAAATGCGTTTCACTAAGTGTGAACCTATCTCTTTTATTGACTGTACTTACTTTTAATTTAAATCAATAAAACAGTAAACAAAAATTGCGATTAGTTTTTTGTTATTTTTAACTTAACGGTTTTCCCCTGAGATATGACATAACGTTTTCACGTTTACGTGTTATGTCTCGGAGGTCGTGGATTCGATCACCACGACAGACAAGATTTATTTTTATAAATCTTAATCTCTTTCCGAGTCTGACATGACATGAGTAAGAAAGGTGTGAGTATGGAAGAGACGTTTAATAGGGAAAAATGGAAGAGGATGACATATTGCGCCGACCACAAATAATAGGAGCAGGGCAGGAAGATGATGATGATTTCTTTCCGGGCCTATTTGGTTGATTAATCTCTAATTAACCGTGTTGCCAGGTCCCATTTGTTATAGATCGGTCAGTACATGAGGTCAGAAATCGGGATTTAGGGTTGCAGATCGGGACAGTAAACAAAAAACAAGGGGATTTTAATTCTGGGTTTAATGTATTGCGTTTTAAACTAATAGTGCAAGTATAGTATTATATTAATTACCTAAATTTAATTTGTATTTAATCTTTTTTCATTGTTTGATTAATCGGGACATTTTGCGTCCCGATCAGGTGCAAATCGGAACGCGTCCCCAGACCCCTGAAAATCGGGACGTCCCGCACAAATCGGGACACCTGGCAACACTAGTCAACGGCCACAAACCCAGTGCAATCAAGTTAAACTTCTATTAAGCTATAAAGGAAAATCTTGGTTCAAATTACAACATGTCCGGTGTGAAAAAGTTAGGTACTATAATTGTCGAGTCCGTTATAACATTGTTGCAGTACGAGTTATGTTATTTTTCTCTCGCTTTATTGCTAAGAATCGTGCGACTTGTTGCTTTGAATCAACAAGTTAGTGATCTGGTGTTGGATAAGTTTACTGGTATATCGGAGTAGGGATTTAAAAGTGTCTGTTAAAGTTGTGATTCGTTCCTCGTTATATGCAGCGCTATAAACAAGCAATTGCAAGCTCATGCGAATATATACAAGTTCTGAGCACTAATGTGGGCCAAGGACCGCGGCCACCGGGCATAGCAACTCGCCCGGCAAAGATAATCCTCATTTTCTCTTTCCGCCTTCGTCCTCCCGACCCTAGAAATATCCAATGCCTTCGTAGACCTGAAGTCCGAGAGCCCCGCTAACTGTAAAGTAGAGTGACAGTTGCACAAAACTCCCCTAAAATAGGTACTAAAAGTCATAATCCCTCAATCTCATCGCCAGCGACCGCCCTGAGCCGCGGTTCAAGTCCCAAAGGGGGCGCCCCTGGTTCTGGTTAGGCTGGAGCTCAACAAGAGGGGAGCAGCTGCCGTCTCTTAACCCCTTTTTTTTTGTTGTCCGGGTGCATATTATGCATTTACGCATTCCCACCGCCGCGCCGCTGCAGCGTATTTGCGCTCTGGCGGTGGGATATGTGGGACTTGCCCTCCCCATAGCGTGGTATGCTAACTCATCCCACGAGGAGAGGACCCTACACCACTAAAACCCCCCAAACGCTCCTTCGATCCGCCGTTGGCGGGGGCCGATCACGCATAAGCAATCCGGCCCCCCGACGGCACCCGCGGCCAATGTAGCACCGCGGGATCTCCTGGGGTCTCTTACCCCCTCTTAACCTTATGATGATGACTCCTACTAAAGGATCCGATTGTCCGTGTGGTTTCCGGCTTAGAATATACCACCTCATGTCTTTCCGTAGGTGTCGTAAGAGGTGACTACATCTAGGGATATACAGCTGAAGGTATCTATCAGCTTAGTCATTATGGCAATATTGCTCATCATCATCATCAGCCCGTACAACGTCCACTGCTGAACATGGGGATGGGGAACTGCTCCCGAGGGAGGGAATTTGCTATAGTCACCACGCTTGGCATGCGGGCTGGTGACCGCAGTATTATGTTGTAACACACAAGGAAACGGTGCTGCCCGTTTCCATGATATAAGTACGATTATTATAGATGATGTTATAACAATCGGGACCAACGGCTTAAAGTGCTTTCCGAGGCACGGACGGTAGTCCCTCAACCAACCAGACCCGAAAAGAAATCTAAGAATTTACGCAAAGAGTACCTGTCCAGCGTGGGGAACGAACCCACGACCTCCGACATTTAAAGCGAGCCAAATACCGCTATGCTACGGAGGTGGACAACCTCCGTAGCATAGCGGTATTTGGCTCGCAACGGAGGTTGTCCTCAACGAGTCTTACCAAGATCTGAAATGAGGAGGCCCATGTTCAGCAGTGGACGTTAACAGGCTGGTTTGATGATGACTACTACTAAAGGAGTAAAGGATTGCCATAATACCTATTATTATTTACTTATAGCTGACCTAATCTGCATCGGTTTCATTTTTTTATATTATTATGTACACAGCGTATGCTATTAACAGCCAAGGTGCGCTTGCGCAATTATTTGACGGACTACGTGACGTGCGTAGATATGGATGGGTGACCCTAACCCGTTTAGTTGCGAATTGATAAAGTAATGTTATGGTGTATTTGTTATGGGGAGTGGGAAACTTGTGTAAATTTACGCTTAATCCATTGAAAAATAATAATATATAAAGCTAATTATAATATTAGCAAGGGAATTTGAATAGTTGAGCCTGATAATTAAATAAAACTATAAAGTATTAACTTAAGTACAATTTTATTGTAAAATACAAAATTAGTATAAAAATATTATATGATTTTATTTAACACTGGCTTTTTATAACTAACACAAAATTAGATACACTTAGGACCCATTCAATGTTCAGTTAATTCCGTTCGAATAACAAAACTACCTTTTTTACGACGGACACATTAATTATGTACTTACCCAAGAAGCTTCACCGGGTGTAAGGCGAGCAGAGCTTCAGCCTTTTTTAACGGTTTAAAAACTACTAAGTAACCTGCTCAAGAGGGCGTCTCTTGTGAGACTTGAGGTGCGAAACCTCTGCTCAAAGTGATTTTAGTTTTTTAACCAACTAATTTGTATACGTTTTTGGTATTCGATCGGAATAGGTATCCAATAATTTTCGTAAAGCGCTTTTTAATTATATTTTAAATACTTAATTAATATAATATTTTTAAATGTTTTGAATTCTATACGGAAAAGTTTACCATACACTATGTTTCAAAATTGAGATTAATAAATTCGACCACCGGCGGGATTCGAACCTGCATCTTAGGTAAAGCCCCTAATGCCTTAACCAATTAGGCTACGATGGAATCATACCGGTCGTCGAAATTTATCAATCCATTTTTAACTTGTCTCATTAATATAAACTTAATTAAAAAATCAAAGTGTCTAGTGTTAATTACGCTCAAAACATCGAAATTAACATTTGATATTTTGCATTTTTAATTTATATTAGTATTTTCCGCAAAGAAACGTCTGATTCTATTAATTAAGTATATAATTTATACACATTATTAATGTTATTACCGCAGTCGTTTAATAAATTTTTACAATTCTCTTTTATTTGAGTATGGCTCAAATGGTTTAATGCAGGAAACAGATAAATTATAGAAATGATAGAAGTTGGCTTAAGGGTTTTAGTGGAAAATTATAGCTTGGAAAACTGAAAACATATTGATATTTCCAATTTTCTTTTTTACATTACAGAGTATCTATAATTCCTTTGTTATTTCATTGGTTATGAAATTACAAAGGAATTATTTCACTTGTTATGGTATTACAAATATTGGGTCCAATGTTGTGCCTTAAATTAAAATTGTTATGGATATAAAAACTTATGCCTACAAATAAAATTTCTTATATTTATAACATCTTTAAGAAAATAAACAACAGATCACAGATAAATGTTGTGTTGTATTCAACTATACCTACCTATTGTTTGTGTTGTTGTTGACACAAGTTTTCATGTTATGTAAGTCTTACCCTATTATTGATCCCAAAATGACCCCATCTTTAGCGTGAAAGTTCATAGAGCATTTTTTTTTCAAACGGTTTATGTATTCAGCTACGAGTCTTTTGCTATTTCACCTGGCCTTATTAAATGGTTTATTAACTAAAAATTTAGAGCAGAGTTATATCTCATATGACATATATCGACATGGGGCGCACTCAAGCATGAGTGCGCCCCATGTCGGATATAATATAACCTCGGCTCAGGGCGGTCGCCAGGCAACCCTATATATCTTAGAAAATAAATTCTATTAAATGTTTACAAAATTGTTAAAAACTTTTTTTCGAAGGCATTTGTAATTACGAATAAAATTAACCAAAAATATTCATTCACAACACATAATGTACCTGCTAGAAAGAAATTCAAATTATGTCTTTTTAAGATTACAAAATATACATTCGATTCAAATATAAACTAGTTAATTTATAAGTACTAAGGTGTGTAAAAATATTATTATTTATTTATTCATTATGGACGTAAACTCTGTCTTCCGAGATCACTCGTTAGCTTCCAATATTTTCTTATCACAAAGTCAGGATCTGAAAAAAGAAAAAGAAACCATTAATGTTAAAAACAAATCATATGTGTAGAAAATAATTTATCATCATTCTCCTGCCCTTATCCCAATTTATTTGGGGTCGGCGCAACATGCCTTTTTCTTCCACACTCCTCTGTTAGCCGCCATCTCGACAATCACCCCCTTTCTAACCATATCATCTTTTACACAGTCCATCCATCGTTTCTTCGGTCTTCTTCTGGTACCTATATATGTATCTAGCATTTTTAACCCCCCCCCCTTTGTGATACATGGTGAGGTTTTAGATTACCCCCCCACCCCCCATCCAAAATCACGTGTATTTTTAGTACCTAAAATTTTTTTATTTTTTAGAATGTTTTAGAATATTATCTTAAATATCATTTTCCCGTTGCTAAATTATAAAATGTGAAGTTACGTGGCCAATAAAGAAATGTGTGGCTGGACTTATAATTTCCCAAAAATAAATACACGTGATATCTTACTACACCCCCCTCCCCCTTGTGACATTTCGTGTTTTTTTTCAAACCCCTCCCCCCCCCTTTCAAGCTTCACGTGATTAATGGACGTCCCCTGTGATTTTACACGTGTGGTTGTAAAACAAATGATTTATAACCAATCAGTTAAAATGTTACAGGTAGCAATATTATTACCTAGAGTTATACACAGATTAGCTTTTTCGAGCATTCTATAATGAGAAAAACCGCGCGGGATAGAACGGGATAACTGGTTTGAAATAAAAGTAACTACTACTGCCCTCTTATTCAACTAAACGAACTTTTAAGCCCACTACCGTACTACTGCTGCCATCTATACGCAATTACCATGTTTATTTGTTCCCTCACCTGTAACTAGATGGCGCTAGTGCGTCCGCCGCGCTTCGCGCTCCACCTTATCCTGCCGCTTGAGGTCATTGATCGTCGTGACGCTGCCGAAGAGTACTTTCGCTGTCATTTGCTGGAAACGGACATTAATATTTTAATATCACAGTTGATTGATGTTTAAGTTAAATTGTTACTGTCAAGAAATTATTTCGACGCCATTCCTGGCTGTGGAAATTGTTACTTGGGAGTTTAACGACCTAGATTGTTAGGTATCACAATTTAGCACCACCCTCAATTTGATTGTAATCCATTGAATAAGGCTGGGGCTTTGCTTGCCTTTATGCTCGGTGAAGTAGCAAAAGCATATTAACCCTGAAAAAAGTCCTCAATTTGGGCGATGTGTATAGGTAGATATATCTACCTAGCTACTGTGTGGTTAAGCTTGACATGGCACCTATGCGTCGTTTTGCTGTTAACGAGAGGAGTTCTGTCCTGTTGGCTCTGATTGACAGTGTCACCTGTGTCTATTCAAGCTACATCGAAAACTCATTACCTACCGAAATTGAAATGAGATTTTCTGCTGTATTAAGAGTGATTGATTTTAAAGCCAATTGAAATAGTTTCTGCTAACGAAACTTCGTCCGCGTGAAAGATAGACAAAGACATCCCGTCTAAATCGGTACTATAGGCAGAATAAAAATTAAGTTATTATCCTACTAATATTAGAAACGCGAAAGTTTGTAAGTATGGATGGATGTTTGTTACTCTTTCACGTAAAAAATACTGAATGGATTTGGCTGAAACTTTGAACGGTTATATTTTCATTAACATATGAGCTACAAAAAATCACGCTTCGACCGACCCACTGGAGCAGAGTACCACAGGTAAAACAGCTAGAACCTTATAAAATAAGAAAAATCGGTCTCACCGTGACTGAGATGAGCCGAAAGAAACAAACACAGAGACAGACAATTTTGTTTTTTAAATTGTGTTATTGTTATGAGTAGTATAATTGGTTGGTGGTTGGTATGGTGGTTGGTGATCACAGTAAATGAGATGGTCTATTCCAAGTTGGATATATGCGAGCTAATCCATTCAATGATTAAACCTTGTTACACAATATGATAGCCATTATGCCCGGTGAAGTACCAAAAGCTTCTTAGCTAACTAAATATAACCGGCAACTGCTACAGAGTCAAGTATCTGAACTAAATTTTAAGTTTCCATAACTGAATATTAGCACTGAAATCAACTGTGTGATTGCGAAGATCACCGCGGCGTAACAAGGAATGTTACAAGGTTTATGCAACCTAAATCCGAACGATCGAATCGTTTAAAAGAAGAATCAACCAAAGAATGCCAGTAATTTTTTCCCGCTTAGTCACGTGACAAATATCAGATATCCATACATTTGCGTTAGCGTTTTTCTGGTAGCGATCACTTGGCTGCAGTGGCATCTTGACTAGGTCTTAAGCTGACAAAATTATAAGCGGTCATACAACAGGGGTCTTCACACTTTGAAGCCTTAGGCCCTTAATGCTTTTTTCAGAATGTTCTAAGGGCCAAAACATCTTAAGTTTTTCTGCCATTAACTTACTCGTATTTCTAGACTAGTCGCTAAGTGCGCGATCGAGTAATAATTATTTTGTTTTCTTCTTAACTTAATTCAACAATACGAAATTGGCAGTCGCGGACCAGATTGAGATACTAGGCTTAAGGTCTCGCGGGCCGAATTGATGGCACTGGCGGGCCGCATTTGGCCCGCGGGCGCGGGCCGTCGTATGGAGACCCCTGCCATACAATAAACAACTCTTTTATGGGGCAACGTATTCGCTTTTATAACAAACTCCCAAATAATATTAGAGAACAATCTGTTAATAAATTTTAAGCTATTGTCAAAGCGTATGGAAATTACAGAATGGCTTGAGGGTAACTGGCTCTGTATTGATGTTCCTGCATAAAAAAAATATTTTACGTAGTTGTCGTCCAATTGGTGGTAGAAAAAAGAAATGGACGCTTCAAAAGAACATGATTTAAAACATTTTAATTGTGTTTTACGAATAAAGAAATGTTTAAACTATTGTTGAGTGTCAAATGCTAAAAGCATGTCTATTTTGATTTCTTTATTGTGTTAGTAAAACTTTGATTAATGTTTTTTATTCACAATTGAATGGCGAAGGTAATTTAAAATGTGCCTACAGGAAATTGTTCTTTATTAATGCTTAAGAAACTGACTTTTGATTTGGCAGAGCAGTTAAGTTAACCGCTATGTTAGTTTCTGCTTTGATTGATGTTGGGCAACCAGGTGATGGTATTTTGTTATCTATACTAATATATAAAGTTGAAGAGTTGGTTTGTTTGATTGAACGCATTTTTTTAAAACCGGACTATTAGTTCCTAAGGTGTCGGAAACTACTGGTCAGGTCATTTTTTGGGACTAATCCCTCGCTAACTCCCGCCACTGTAACTCCTGTAAGCCAGGATCAACAGCGGCACACACGAAAGAGGCTCTAAGCTGTTAGGCTTAGGCTGGTCCCGGGACACCTAAATGTCTTGGATCCCGTATCGAATTTAATCAGAAAGTTTATAGGAGGAGTTGGAAAGAAACATTTGGTTCGGTTTGAAAACATCTTTCAGTGTTAGATAGTCCATGTATCGATGAAGAGATTAATAGCATTTAAAGATTCAGTCCAGTAGTTCCTGTGATTAGCGCGTTCAAGTAAATAAACAAACTTTTCAGCTTTATATATAACTAGCGACCCGCCCGGCTTCGCACGGGTGTAATGCTGATGTATCATACATATAAACCTTCCTCTTGAATCACTCTATCTATTAAAAAAACCGCATAAAAATCTGTTGCGTAGTTTTAAAGATATAAGCATACATAGGGACGGACGGAGAGCGGCAAGCGACTTTGTTTTATACTATGTAGTGATTGTAGAAATATAGATATATTTATTCTTTCTTGTTCTGACACAGATATATAACAGAGCACTTTATCGCAGCCAATATGAATATCAGCCAAACACCATGATAGATGGGAACATTGGGAACCCGTTACTTCCAGGCGAGGCCTATAAATTTACACACGAAATTGAACTAAAGGAAGCTTAATTTTTCTTAGCCCAGCTATTGAGGGAAATATATTGGATTCACGCTGATGGTGGTAGTTTGTGGATATTGTGCCATCTTAAAATACTAGTTTCCCGCCCGCGGTTTCTACCGCGTAGCTCCAGTTCCCGTAGAAACTTCAAAATAAAATGTAGCCTATGGACTTCCCCGATATATGGGCTATCTAACACACGAAGATTTTTTGAAATCGAACCAGTAGTTCCTGAGATTAGCGCGTTCAAGCAAAACCGAACTCTTAGGCTTTATAAAAGTCATCATCATCCCGTTTAAAGTCCACTACTGAACATTGGCCTTCTCCCGAGGAAGGATATTTGTCATAGTCACCACGCTTGGTAGGCTGGTTGGTGACCGCAGTATTATGTTGTACCATATACGATTATTATAGATGATGTTATAACAATCGGGACTATCTATCCACTAAGACGAGACGTGTAAGATTTGTTTGCAGGCCTCAAAAATATCCGATCACTGGTTATTACATAATACTGCAGTCACCAACCCGTGGTGACTATGGCAAAGCCCTCCCTCGGGAGGAGGTCCACGATTTTCGGGCTTGTTGATGTTGTGATGTTGAATAATCCATAAAATGTTGTCACACTAACTTAAAAACTATTATTGACATAGTTAAAACTACTTTTTTAATCAATTATTTCCATTCAGCCGTGTCAAAAATACAATAATTTCTTTATTTCGCTTCTCTTCAACAGTTATCTTGAATCAGTTGCTGTCCCACATACAATAATTACGATCTTGTTGTATGACTGGTGATTGGGGAAATTAATGACGTGTATGTATGTAAAACTGTTATTATGCATCTGGAGCAGAATTTTGGGGGTCCGCAAGTATTTTATGGGGTTTTTTGGACCCTTGTCTGATATTGTCTAAAGCTTTAATTTATTTTTTCGGATATTTTGTGAGCCACGAGGCTTTTTCTACTTCAACGGGCATCAAGACGAGCAGAGTTTAGATAAACGGTTTAAAAACTACAAATTAAGCAACCTGCGTAAGAGGGCGACCTCTGTGTGACCTCGGCTCAGGGCGATCGCTAGCGAGGAGTTGCAGGGATTATGGCTTTAAGTTTCTTAGAGGAGCTTTGGGCAACTGTCCCTCCACTTTACAGTTTGCGGGCGTCTCAGACTTCGGGTCTACGAGTATCGAAACGTCTGGAAAGTTGCGTGTTTGCGTACATTGGAATAGGTATGTAAGTAAAGTCTTACATTTATTCCACTTCATTATTCTTTATTTAAACAGCGCTATGTATTGAAAAGAAACCGTCTACCGTTTCTCAACGTCCGGTCCTTGCGTATCTTTTTTATAGCCTTTTGAATAATGTAACGTTCTCATAGTAAATGATTATTGGTGTGTTATGTTAAACATTTCCTGTTTATAATATTAGTACAGTATATTGATAACAGTGACAGGTTGCTAATAAGGTATAATTTCATCTGCCAAGAAATAATTTTCGTTATATATGTTTTAAAGGGCAAACAATAAATTTGCTACATTTCATTTTGAACGTTATTAGCTATTGTTACAGTATCACCTATGCTATTAAAATGATTGTTCGGTATTTAAGACGTTAATTAATTGTTATTTCGCAATTTAAGTATTAGACGTAGTATTTAACGGGAAATTGCATTTTTTATTTGTTATATTTATAGATTACTAATGTCAAAGCTTATGTGTAAGCTTACTTTGCGAAAGTGTGAGGCAATAATAAGGGTATAATTATATTTATTACTAGCGGCCCGTCTCGCCTTCGCATGAGTCCACATATCTAATAAAAAATAGCCTATTTACTCGCGGATAATGTAGCATTCTAATGGTGAAATAATTATCGAAATCCGCCCAGTAGTTATTGAGTTAGGTCGAACGGCCGGACACATTGGGCATGCGAGCGTCGCATGTGGCCGATAATGGCGGAGGTAGTGAGTAACAGAAAACGAGCTTAATGTAGGGTCAGCCTTAATAACATGAAAATTAACATAGCGACACCTATTTTCTAAAAGGCTTTGATATTAATTAATCAGCTGTCTAAAGTCTAGTTTAGTGTCAAATTTGTTTACAAAAGTAACAAAAGCAGGATAATCTGATTTGATTTAATATACATACATAAGCTCACGCCTGTTGCCCAGCGGGGTAGGCAGAGGAACTCCACTTGCTACGATCCCTACACACTTCTTTCGCTTCATTCAATGATTTAATATTGTGTTAGTTAATCTATAGGAAACATTTTTGTTCCGAATCTATAGACGAACTTAATTTTAAATACACAGGCAATATTTCATCATTCATATTTCATAAAATTTGATTTTTCAACTAAGTTAACATCAAGTTAGCTAGGCGCAAATATGATAGTGGTTATGTATTTGTGCCTTTTGGTGTCGAAACATTGGGGCCGTGGGGACCGGGAGTCAAATTAATTTATAAATACCTCGCAGCGGCCCTCTTTAGTGCGGCACGTTCTCCGAATGCTGGCTTTTACTTTGCACAGCAGGTAAGCATTGCCATTCAACGGGGTAATGCTGCCAGCATTCTGGGAACCTTGTCAAGTAGAATAGATTTAGAATAGTAATCGTAGTATTTTATAAGTTAGTTTTAATTTAAATTACCTTTAATTGTATATTATGTATTTTATCGGTGTAAATAAATAAAACGCATTACAATAAAAATAAAGTTAACTACAAGTATGTTAGTTGATTGTAGCTTTGATTGAGTTTTCATAAAATAGGTACATTTGAAACGTGGATTAATACATCTATACTAATATTATAAAGAGGAAAGATTTGTATTTTTGTAATAAATAAACTCAAAAACCACGGTGCCGATTTCAAAAATTCTTTAACCATTGGAAAGCTACATTCACCTTGAGTGACATTGGCTATATTTAATTACGAAGTTCCCACGGGAACGGGAGTTACGCGGGTGAAACCGGTATAACATCTTTACTAAGGAGCAGAGTAATAAAATTAAAACTTACGGAACCGCGTCGAATACTCGAGTGTACCCACACGTTGGTATCCACGGAACTCTTTGCCAATAAGTGTAACAAGTTCTTGCACAACTTACGAAGGCAATATTATTTTTATAACATCCTAAATTAACTGTAATTTTAATGCAACTGAACCGAACGCATATTTTGAGTTGCCAAATTGAGAGTCGGAATGAAATCGGGATCAGTTTAATTTACGTAAGAATTTACCACGTGGGTGTCTCATACTTTTCCATATACCTATAGTCGTATATAATGTACCTATCCATATACAAATATTATAAATAGGATAGTGTGTGTGTCTGTCAGTTTGTCCGTCTTTCACGGCAAAACGGTGCGACGAATTGACTTAATATTTTAAGTGGAGTTAGTTGAAGGGATGGAGAGTGACATAGGCTACTTTTAGTCTGTTTGTAACCCCCCACTTTTCTAAAATGGGTGGTGGAAGTTTGTATGGGACTTTTTGCAGTTTTCAAGGTAGGAGTCTAAAAATCGGTACACAGACTCTTTGTTACCAACGAAAAATAACTGCCTGAATTATTTTTTTTGGAAAAATACGTACCGTGTTACCCCGAATTCAACGCGAGTGAGCCGTGGGCAAAAGCTAATCTGTTATAAATTGACTTATGATGATCTATATCATACTTAGATCTATTCTAATATATAAAGTTGAAGAGTTTGTTTGTTTCAACGCATTAATCTTAGGAATTACTGGTCCGATTTGAAAAAAAAATCAGTGTTAGATAGCCCATTTATTGAGGAAGACTATAAGCTATATTTTATCATGAAACTCTTACGGTAACAGGAGATACGCAGGTGAAACCGCGCGCGGAAACTGGTTTCAAATAAAAATTCACATCCATACGTATTCTAGTAGCGAAACCATTTGATATAAATACGCGGTGATGCGAACATCCTATCAAACGGAATAAATTCAGGGTGCGTACTATTTCCATATAGACTAGTAGTAATAGTGTTACGTGAATATCTATAAGCGGTAAGCTAGTAAGTGTATAATTAAACTAATATTATCTACGTGATTCTATACAATACTTTACATATTGGTATAGGGGAAAACGTCCAATCATTGACACTTTAAACAACATCGGTAAAAGAAATTTTAAGCCTAAGCCTTTTTGAGAGAAGACAATCATCATCAGCCCGTATGACGTCCACTGCTGAACGTGGGTCTCCTCCCGTGGGAGGGTATTTGCCATAGTCACCACGCTTGGCGAGAGACAATAGTAAAAAGTAGGAATATTTTTTCACGTTATTTTGGTCGAAACAAATATTTTATTAATTGTACAAATGAAAAAAAAATACAATTTTCTCCAATTTGATATATTATTTGATTAAATTATTGGCATACATAAACTCTTGCCACCATTTCCATTTAAATATCACTAGTGTTGCCACTTGAAAAAGAATAACCATAGAGAAATCTATAAACTTTGGAGATAAAGTTGATGGTTGTGAGTTTTTGTTTTTTTTTTAACATTTAACGTAGCTGTGCCAATAATTGGTGGGGTGCCAAGTTTAGGTACAGTATAACCCTATATGTGTTTCATACGCTTTAATTAACGTGTTATAGTAACTACGCACTGACGCGTGAAATTTTACGGTTCACTCGTTCAAGGGCGCCACAAATTTCAGCCCTACGCAATCAATAGTAGGTAATATGATTCCCGTTTTGTTTTGATTGGATTGCCGTTAAATTTATTATGATTTAGGTGTCAATTCGTGCTGTACTAGCCCAATGGCCAGGCCGTCGGACGTGTGATCTTGTGGTCGCCAGTTCGATCACCATCCATTGCACTTATGCCCGGTGAAGTAGCAAAAGCCTCGTGGCTACTTACGCATGTCCATCCGAAAAAAAAACCATTGCACTACAGACGTGAACCCACTCGTAACAGCAACTTTTTAATAGCAACATTTGGCTATTTAATAGTTGCTGTAATTATATCGTTGTCGTCCACTGCTAACATTGGCCTCCCCCCAGCGGGAATGATTGCTAGCGGTCTGCATCCACTGACTACCTTGCTATCTTAATGAGGTCGACGGTCCATCGTGCACGTGGTCGTCCAACGCTGCGCTTGCCAGTTCGTGGTCTCCATTAGAGAACCTTTCTACTCTATCGGCCGTCAGTTCTTCGAGCTATAAAGGCTGGTAAAGCAAATAGCAATGGGTAGGACACCCATTGCTATTTGCTTTACCAGCCTTTACTTTATATTTGATCTGAGCTTATATCAAGTGTTTATCAAAAAAATGTGTACTATTTCATACCTGATAGTTGCCGGTGCTGGTGACGCTAGGGGGTGTATATCCCCTGCCCCCATATCCCTGCCCGGTCCCTCCATGATACAGTGTGTTGTTATTAGCATCCCTCGTGGTAGCCGTTGTGTACGAAGATTTGCAGTTCTGTGACATCTTGTGGATTGCGCGGAGCTGGAAAAGAGGAAAGTTATTAATTAGATTGGAATATAATTTCTATTTTTTGTTATATGATAAGTATTTAAACGTACGGTCCAGGTAGCGGTATGTTGCTCGCTTTAAATCTCGGAGGTCATGGGTTCGATTGACTGGAACTACGCTGGACTGGAAATCTTTGTGTAAATACTAAGATTTCTTTTCTTTTGAGAGACTACCCTCCGAGGCACGGAAGCACGCTAAGCCGTTGGTCTCGATTGTTATAATATTATCTATAATAATCGTATATCAACAAACGGGCAGCAGCGTTTCCTTGTGTGGACATTATACTGCAGTCACCAATCCGCCTGCCGAGCGTGGTGACTATGTCAAATACCCTCCCCCGGGAGGAGGCCGTTATACGGGCTGATGATGATGATCACCTAAGAACTGGGGCAATGGGCTACTTTGCTACTTCTACGAGCTCTACGGGTGGGATCACAATAAGCATGCCGCAGACTCTCCTGGACTTCACAAAATATGGGAGTCCACTACGCCTGGAGCACCAGGGTGTTCCACCTCATATGAGAGCAGGGCTTATGTTCCCCGCTCCCCGAGGCTACTTCTATGGCGGTAAACGGCAGCTTAACTGGTCAGGGTTGCCAGATGTCTCCTTTTTGACGGGAATTCTGATATTTATAATGAAATAATGAATGAAATAATGAATTTTATTCAGCACTTAGGTATTTACATCAATTGTACTTGTCAGAATTACAATGTAAGAAGATATATTAATAAAAAAAACCATAACTAACAGATAATTCTTACTGTATAAAATATCCGACTAAGTAACTAACAGTAGTAGGTAGGCAATAGCAAATCATACAAATCTACAGACTGCGTTGTCCGTCCGTCTGTCCTATGACATTTTTTGCAATTAACCAATGATTATTATTATAAGAAGAACCTTTAAAACCGCATCCAAATTTCAAGGGGTCACATTATATCTAAGTGGCACACACCTGGGGGCATCCTTATGGAGTTTAGGACCACGACCCAGGGTGCCACTGAAGTAAAAAAGGTAGATATAAAGAGGATGTGATCACAGGCACCGACTACAGGCGCTCAATTACAGGGCAGGGGTAGGGGCGCAACGCGGTCCTCGCCAGCGAGAATCCTACCCTAGCTAACCTGCAACCTTTCACTAGCTACCTAAGTGGACGACCCGGAGAAGAAAGGAAGAAAGAAACTCCGGGGTTGTTCTTTTTCGTCTTCTTTTGTTGTGTTTTAGACTCTTTTTTTTTTTTTTCAAACTTGTTAACAAAATCTCATAGAATACATTGCAAATTTTACCATGTGCGCTGATGTACGCTCTAAAACGTTTTCATCAGTATAGGCGAAATACTTACTAGATATCCTCATGCAAAAGAAAAATAACCTCTTGCACATGAAAACGGAGGAAACATCCACGCACATTTTTAAGGAACAAACTCCACGAGGTAAATCTCTCGTCATAGAGGACACAAAAACTACCCTCTCAAATACATCCATTAGCAAGACGACCAGCCACCGCAAGCAGCACCCGTTCACGAGTATGACGTGTGAGCCCACAGCCATCGCCTCCCTTGCCATATTAGAGGGAAAGAGGCGACCCGACTCACATCGCCACCGCAAGCAATGACAAACAAAGGGAGCATGACGAACTCACTGACAATAGTATTCGTGGAGTCAATAATTATAAAAAATATCTTAACTTTAACTCAGCATAGCATGTTCCAATACAAGTGAGTTTCTACAAATTAAAATATGTAACCGTTTTATAAATACTTTTAAAAATACAATTATTGGTAATAATAAGTACTTATTGTGAGAATGACTTTGCTTTACTGCCTGCACCATGCAGTTTTATCATTAATATAGTCATTGATTGTGTAATAACCCTTTTTCATTAGGGTATTCTTAACCTCGATTTTAAATTTATTAAGAGGTAAATCCTGCACATATTCTGGGATCTTATTATACATGCGCACACTAAGCCCCACAAAAGAAGAATAAACTCGCTGTAAACGGTGGTATTCAGCACACAATTTATGTTTAATTATGTTTATTAGTATTTATTGTGTGCAAAGCACTTCTCTTTTGATATTTATTTAAATTATGTCTAACATGCATTATATTTTTGTAAATGTATTGAGAAGCTACCGTAAATATATTTATATCTTTAAATAAACCTTTTAGGGAGGATCTGGCACTTAGCTGATAAATAGATCTTATTGCCCGTTTTTGTAAGATAAAGATGTTTTGAATATTGGCCGATTTTCCCCAAAGTAGAATTCCAAAAGAGAGAATGCTATGGAAATAACTAAAATAGACATACAGGCAGTTTCTACGTTAGTGAGTTGTCTCACTTTTCTAACAGCATAAGCTGCAGACGTTAACTTCTTAGCAAGGTTCGATACATGAGCATTCCATTTCAAATTGTTATCTAACGTTATTCCGAGGAACACTGTGGAGTTAACAGTTTCAAGCACTTCATTATTTATTATCAAATTGGTTCCAGTATTTCTTACATTTTGTTTTTTTCGCGTTAAGAATTAAATTATTAACTGTAAACCAACGAGTTATCTGTGTAAGTGCACTGTTAATAAAATTAAAATGATCAATATTACGATCCACTTTAAAAATAAGTGAAGTGTCATCAGCAAAGAGCACAACGTGACAAAAGTTATCCAAATAATACGGTAAATCATTAATGTAGACCAGGAACAGAAAAGGACTCAATATGGAGCCCTGTGGTACACCGAGTTTGACGGGTAAGGTTTCAGAGATTTCGCCACCTGCGTCAACGCATTATATTATTATTGAATGTCCTGCAACGTCACGGGACGGGCTCAGTTCCGCTTAGAGGCATATCTTGATCACTATAGGGTAAATCTGTCAAATTTAAACAGGCAATTACTTAAAAGTATTAATATATTTTGAAGCGGCCGTAGCCCAATGGCTAAGACGTCGAATTTGTGATCTTGAGGTCGCCGGTTCGAACCCCACCTACTGTACTACTGACGTGAACCCACTTGTAACACAAGCATTTTAGCTTAGCACGAGAGGTTAACAAGAATACTAGAAGACTGCAAAAATTCAACTAGTAGTGCTGAAAAAAAAATTGCACAATCTTTATCGCTATTTTTGCCTTATCTATTGTGACTATAAACGTTTTTTTAACTATGTCCTGCTTTCGACGAATGAATCTCACTTTTTCAAATTAAAAGTTACAAAATTTCGTTTTACTAAAAAAAAAAATACTGGGTAAGCTAGAATGGACCCTAACTGTCCGATATCCTCGACAGTTGAGATTGATAGCTTGTTACCAGATGTCAAAGTCTTAAAACTAGTTTGTCAGCTTGTTACCAACGTGTACCTACTAAATATCACATTTCATAAATAAATATATGTTTAAATTCTTCCTACTCCTTAAAGATAGTGTGGTCGAATGGAAATTAATTTAAGTTACGAAGAGATAAAGACTTAATGAGTTCAATGTAGAATTCAATAATTAAATTAATCCAGTGATAAATAGCCATAAATACTTGTTGATAGGCAAGTTATCATTGGCATGTTTGTTAATCTCATACTAATATATAAAGCTAAATAGTTCGTTTGCTTGAACGCTAATCTCAAGAACTACTGGACCGCTTTGAAAAAATCTTTCAGGATTTATATTTAGTTACAGACAGCAGACTATGTATTTAATTATGAAGTTTCCACGGGAACGAGAGAAGCTAGTGATTAATATTTGATAAAAATTATGTCTCATCTGGTCATGATCAAATGGGTAAAGGTCGACAAAATATAAAAAGGTTGTGCGATCTTGGACTTGGATGATGCCCAATTTCAGCCAAAAAATTCAAGGGAATAGGACAGTGGAGAAATATCCGGTGCATTTCCACCCATCTAGAAAGATATTCAAAATAATGTCGCTACTAAAATTAACCCAGTATGTCTTAACCAGTATGTTGATTAACTGAGTTTATTATTTAAATCTATTCCCATAAATTAACTAGGTATGTCCAAATGCAGTCTCCATTAGCTTGCAGTCCGATAAAGAAGTAAATTGATTCAGTTTCGTCATGAGCAGAGGTTTCTAATAATTAGGTCAGTCTGAGCTTAAATCTGGCTTTGATAAAAATGGTGCTTTCATAATTTAGTAGCTCTGTCAGTTGATTTTATAATACGTATGTTACGATTTTAAGGGTTCTTATGGTTTTTGCTATAGAGATCATTAAAATGACAAGACATCTATTATCTATTTATCTATATATATAAAAGAAAGTCGTGTTTGTTACAACACTTATAACTCGAGAACGGCTGGACCGATTGCCATGGTTTTTGATTTGTTGGATTTGTTTCCGTCCCGAATAGCAGAATACATTTTAAAAACAAAAGAAAGTCGTGTTAGTTACACTATTTATAACTCAAGAACGGCTGAACCGATTTGGCTGAAAATTGGTAGGGAGGTAGCTAAGAACTGGGAGAAGGACATAGGACTTTTGGGTAGGGGTAGGGTAGGGTAGGGTAGGGTAGGGTAGGGTAGGGTAGGGGTAGGGTAGGGTAGGGGTAGGGTAGGGGTAGGGTAGGGGTAGGGTAGGGTAGGGATAGGGTAGGGGTATGGTAGGGGTAGGGGTATGGTAGGGGTAGGGTAGGGGTAGGGTAGGGTAGGGGTAGGGTAGGGTAGGGGTAGGGTAGGGTAGGTGTAGGGTAGGGGTAGGGTAGGGGTAGGGGTAGGGTAGGGTAGGGTAGGGGTAGGGTAGGGGTAGGGGTAGGGTAGGGCTAGGGTTGGAGTAGGGTAGGGTTAGGGTAGGGGTAGGGTAGGGCAGGGGCAGGGTAGGGCAGGGGTAGGGTATAAAAGTCCACCCGTGCGAAGCCGGGGCGGGCCGCTAGTTACGTATAGATAGGTGCTCGAACCGGGTTTCTCAAACACGTATTAGGTTGGGGAAAAAGTCTTTTCGCATTATAATATGTATGAACTTGTAATAAAATCTCTTTGGCTATACTATTTATATCTGGCTGGTACATAATTCCAAATTCAAATTAGGAAAATGTGTGATTTTCATTTATTTTTCGTACTGTCAAGATAAGTGAAACTAATGAAAGAAATTCGATAGGTACATTTTAAAAAATTTATACAAGAAAAGGTAAAAATGCAAAGCAAGCCGCGAAAAAAATTAGCGATGTTTATGGACCTAGTGCAGTGTTTGTGAAAGTAGCACAAATTTGGTTTAAGCGTTTTCAATCTGGTAATTTTCATGTCAAAGATGCACGTCGCTCTGGTCACCCTATTACGGATAAAATGGATACCAATTTGAAAAAGTGGAGCAAGATCGGCATATCTGTAGTTATGACGTAGCTGAAGAACTGGGAATTGACCACAAACAGTTTTGGCGCATTTGAAAAAAACTTGGCACACAAAAAAGCTCGATACTTGGGTACCTCATGAGCTCACTGAAAGGAACCGTGTACTCATTTGTGATTCTTTATTACGACGTAGTGAAACCGAACCATTTTTGAAGAAACTGATAACTGGTGATGAAAAGTTGATCACCTACGACAAGAACGTGCGAAAAAGGTCGTGTTCAAAGGCCGGTCAGGCTTCACAGACTGTGGTGAAACCCGGCTTAACTCGCAACAAGGTGAAGCTATGTGTGTGGTGGGATTGCAAGGGCATTATTCATTATGAGCTGTTACCACCACGCTGGACCATCGATTCTGAATTCTACTGCGAGTAACTGATGAGATTAAAGCAAGAAGTTGAGAGAAAGCGCCGGAATTAATCAACAGAAGGGGTGTGGTTTTTCATCATGATAACGCTAGACCTCACACATCTTTAGCCACTCAGCAAAAATTAAGAGAGTTTGGCTGGGAGGTGTTAATGCATCTGCCGTATAGTCCTGACCTTGCACCTTCAGATTTCCATCTGTTTCGGTCTCTTCAGAATTCTTTAGGCAGTGTCAGGTTAACATCACGAGAGGACTGCCAAAACCATTTGTCGCGGTATTTTGATCAGAAATCTAAAAATTTCTATAGCAATGGGATCATGTCCCTACCTACAAGATGGCAAAAAGTTATCGAACAAAATGGTACCTACATACTTCAGTTAAATGTAAATTAACTATATTAAAAAAGGTTTTGAATTTTCTTAAAAAATGCGAAGAAACTTTTTCCCCAACCTATTATACTCTTTTATCATGTACACTAATTCACCCAATTTGTTTGTGGTCGGTGGAACAAGGTTTTCTCGTCCATTCTGTCCTTCAGCCGTCATGCTATCACTCCTTTTGCCTCCATATCACTTAGGTATATCACACAATCCATCCATATTTTCCTTGGCCTCTTACACTGATTGTGTATACATTGAATACCTAGTAAAATATCTGTAAATTTTCATACCCAATTTAGAGACACAAGCAGAAAATTTGGTTAAAGAAAGGTTGGCCGGGGGATTGGCCATTCGGGTGAGCCGGGTGAGAAGCCGGGTGAAAATCAAACCTGGAACACCAGGTCGTAGAAGTAACTACCGTCACCATTGAGCCTAAGGTGCTGTGCAGTATGATTGGCATTAAAACTACTATATGCAAATATTAAACCAATGGTGATATCATTCCACGATGAAGCAACAACTTCATGTATAATCGATCAGTGACAACGCCATTAAATGACCAAAAAAGTCGCAATGTGTTCGACTGGTCGGTAATTAAAAAAAAAGCCGCGCTCCAAAACTGTAGCGGTACTGCTACTAACTGTAACACGAAACGAACAATTAAGTGACCGGTCCAAAATAACAGTGGAAGCGACTACATGCAGCTTGGCCAATCGAATCGGTTTTAGCTGTTAATCTAACTTCATCCTCAAATAAAAAGCAGTTTCTGAATTTAAAAAAAGTTACAGTACGACTAAAATTATGTGTTTCATTGTATTCTGGGCTAAAATTTTAATGGTAGATTAACTAAACGATATTTTAATCTAATAAGTTTCTGAAAAAAAATCTAATAAAATTGCTTTAACCGTTCGGAAGATACGATGTGGCATCGTATCTTCCGAACACAGATAGACAAGACTTATAACACTGTTCTAATTGCGTCGGGACTTAAAAACATTCAAAAACTCTTTTAACTCTGATGAAGAGTTCTGACATTGGAATTTCATTCTAGAATTTATGTTTGTAATTCAATGGACAAGATTTTTTTTAAAGAAAAATAATAAGATGCATTCTAGCTACAACATTACATCTATCTATATATATAAAAGAAAGTCGTGTTTGTTACAACACTTATAACTCGAGAACGGCTGGACCGATTGCCATGGTTTTTGATTTGTTGGATTTGTTTCCGTCCCGAATAGCAGAATACATTTTAAAAACAAAACAAAGTCGTGTTAGTTACACTTTTTATAACTCAAGAACGGCTGAACCGATTTGGCTGGTAGGGAGGTAGCTAAGAACTGGGAGAAGGACATAGGATACTTATGGGTAGGGGTAGGGTAGGGTAGGGTAGGGTAGGGTATGGTAGGGTAGGGGTAGAGTAGGGGTAGGGTAGGGTAGGGGTAGGGGTAGGGTAGGGGTAGGGTAGGGGTAGGGTAGGGGTAGGGTAGGGGTAGGGTAGGGGTAGGGTAGGGGTAGGGTAGGGGTAGGGTAGGGGTAGGGTAGGGGTAGTGTAGGGGTAGGGTAGGGGTAGGGTAGGGGTAGGGTAGGGTTAGGGTAGGGGTAGGGTAGCGCAGGGGTAGGGTATAAAAGTCCACCCGTGCGAAGCCGGGGCGGGCCGCTAGTATATATATAAAAGAAAGTCGTGTTTGTTACAACACTTATAACTCGAGAACGGCTGGACCGATTGCCATGGTTTTTGATTTGTTGGATTTGTTTCCGTCCCGAATAGCAGAATACATTTTAAAAACAAAAGAAAGTCGTGTTAGTTACACTATTTATAACTCAAGAACGGCTGAACCGATTTGGCTGAAAATTGGTAGGGAGGTAGCTAAGAACTGGGAGAAGGACATAGGATACTTTTGGGTAGGGGTAGGGTAGGGTAGGGTAGGGTAGGGTAGGGTAGGGTAGGGGTAGGGTAGGGGTAGGGTAGGGTAGGGGTATGGTAGGGGTAGGGTAGGGGTAGGGTAGGGTAGCGGTAGGGTAGGGTAGGTGTAGGGTAGGGGTAGGGTAAGGGTAGGGGTAGGGTAGGGGTAGGGTAGGGTAGGGTAGGGGTAGGGGTAGGGTAGGGCAGGGGTAGGGTATAAAAGTCCACCCGTGCGAAGCCGGGGCGGGCCGCTAGTCTATATATATAAAAGAAAGTCGTGTTTGTTACAACACTTATAACTCGAGAACGGCTGGACCGATTGCCATGGTTTTTGATTTGTTGGATTTGTTTCCGTCCCGAAAAGCAGAATACATTTTAAAAACAAAATAAAGTCGTGTTAGTTACACTATTTATAACTCAAGAACGGCTGAACCGATTTGGCTGAAAATTGGTAGGGCGGTAGCTAAGAACTGGGAGAAGGACATAGGATACTTTTGGGTAGGGGTAGGGTAGGGTAGGGTAGGGTAGGGTAGGGTAGGGTAGGGTAGGGTAGGGTAGGGTAGGGGTAGGGTAGGGGTAGGGTAGGGTAGGGGTAGGGTAGGGGTATGGTAGGGGTAGGGTAGGGGTAGGGTAGAGGTAGGGTAGGGGTAGGGGTAGGGTAGGGGTAGGGTAGGGTTAGGGGTAGGGTAGGGTTAGGGTAGGGGTAGGGTAGGGCAGGGGTAGGGTATAAAAGTCCACCCGTGCGAAGCCGGGGCGGGCCGCTAGTTTTCAATTAAAAGGGAGTACTAAAGTCAGGATGCTTGATGTTTCAGCGATCCGTCATAATGAATTACCCATTTTTCTTTGTTGATTCTATGTATAACATTTAATTTGGATGAGCTTTACCATAAGTCCAAACGTTAGCAGTAGTAGGTATTATTGAGATGACAAACAACAAATTTACTGATATTAAATTTTTTTTTGATTTCTGGGAGCTTACATATCCATATTGCACGGAAAACAGATGGCCGTTGGGGTCGAAAAGTTCTCGAATGGAGACCGCGGACATCCACTAACTAGATGGACGGATGATCTGGTTAAGGTCACGGGATACCGAACTGCGACAACTGGAAATCTATGAGGGAGACCTATGTCCAGCAGTGGACGTCCTACGGCCGAAATGATGATGATGATGTGTTCACATAAAATCTAACCGGTTAGGTGCGAAACGCAGCAGCCGATGTCCGATACACAAGCCCGTCGATTTAGCCATTGGGCTGCAGCCGCTTCAAACTTCGTTACGTTATGACTTTGCAATAAAATATTTAGCCACAATAAATTAAAAAAACTGAAAAGTTCTAACACTACCCGTATAGCCTTCTTCGATAAATAGGCCAGGAGTTTATGAGCTTAGCGCGTGCAAACAAATTATTTCCAGTATTAAATGTGATCGCTTTAACTTGTGAATTAAAGCTGACATCATTCGCTACTACTTTTGACATAAAAATCTGTGTTTTTAATCACAATGCACTTAGCAACTGGCCACCACCTTGAGAATTACCTGTTCTCGAATTTAATATAGAGCGATTTTATAATTGCAAAATTTATATTTTTCGCACAAATATTTACAATACCACCTTATGTTTTGGATGATAAAGATCAATTTCCAATGGTGATTGAGTAAAAATATGCTTGTCAGTGAACGACCGTGGTATGGTCACTGTAATTTTACTGCATACCTACTTTTTAAACGATGAATAAACTTAAAATGTGTATTTAAAATTTACATATATAGTGCGGCTTTGGTTTTTTATTGTTTATTCAAGTGCTTTTGTTTTATCCTGAAAAGATAACAGTAACTAAGTAACAGAGATTTTAAAGGGTATTTCTTAAGTTCTATTGGTATAAGTCCTTCAACATCATCATCATCATCAGCCCGTACAACGTCCACTGCTGAACATGGGCCTCCTCCCGAGGGAGGGTTTTGCCATAGTCACTACGCTTGGCAGACGGATTGGTGACCGCCGTTGTAACACACAGGGAAACGCTGCTGCCCGTTCCCTGGTATACGCTTGTTATAGATGATGCTATAACAATCGGGACCAACGGCTTAACGTGCTTTCCGAGGCACGGGGGGTAGTCCCTCAACCAAACAGACCCGGAAAGAAATCTAATAATTTACACGAAGATTTCTTGTCCGGCGTGGGGATCGAACCCACAACGTCCGAGATTTAAAGCGAGCCAAATACCGCTAGGCTACGGAGGTTATCGTATATAAACTTTATGTAGCTTTCCGCGTATCAACCGTCCCCGTAGCAACTTCGAAATTAAATACAGCCTTTCTCGATAAATGGGCTGGACCTATAGTTTCTGAGATTAACGCTTTCAAGCAAACAAATAAACTCTTTAGATGTATATATTAAGTAACGTTTTATTAAATAGAACATAAGATTTCTTACAGAGTCTGGTTAGTTAAGTACCTCAGAAAGGACGTTAAGTAAATCGGTGGTTCTTTGGTACCACTTGTTATAACATCTATAGCAATCTTATATGTTCTTACCAGGGAACGAGCTGCAGTGTTTTCCTGTATAAATATATTTTTATCTAGCTTCCCGCGCGCGGTTTCATCCGCGTAACTCCCGTTCCCGTGGGGACTTCACAATTAAATATAGCCAATGTCACTCAGGGTGAATGAAGCTTTCCAATGGTGAAGCCAGCGGCACATTATTTTTCATTACAAACATACACACAAAAATACAAATCTTTTCTCTTTAGAATATAAGTAAGTATATACGTACTTTAAAGATGACTTATTTCTTCATCGTAAGTTACTCTTACACAGATACTCTTAAGTTAAAGGAAAATAATTCCTCCAAGTGAAGTTACAACCACAAAATTATAATATAAGCTAGAACCACTAGAATATACAGGGTGTCCCAAAAAATTACGTAGCTGGGAAGGGGGGTGATAGGGATGGTCACAAGGGTCACCAGAAAAATATAAAAAATTCCGTCTGGGTGTTTAAAAAAATAAATGGCATTTTTTAAAAGACTAAAAATTTTACACCTTGTGCTAACTGTACCGACAAATATGGCTGTATTTAAAAAAAATGCTGTTATGTAATCTTCAATAACAACAAGGTCATCAACATCAACATCAAAAATAACAAGGTGTAAAATTTTAAGTTTTATAAAAAAATCCATTTTTTTTTAAATACCCAGAGCGGATTTTTTTTTTATTTTTCTAGTGACCATTGTGTCCACCCCTGTCACCCCCTTTCCCAGCTACTTAACCTTTTGGGACACCCTGTATAACATTGCAAATTATTCTGTTTTAGTAAAGTTTATTCCACGACCTCTAATCTATATTCATCTGAAGCAAGATTCTAACCAGTTTACCTAATTAATAAGTGTATCAGAATCTTTCATATCAACCCACGAATATATTAATTCATCATCATCAGCCCGTACAACGTCTACTGCTGAACAAGGGCCTCCTCTCGAGAGAGGATTTTTGCCGTAGTCACCACGCTTGACAGGCGGGTTAGTGACCGCAGTGTTATGCTGTAACACACAAGGAAACGCTGCTGCCCGTTACTTGGTATACGATTGTTATAGATGATTTTACAACAATCGGGACCAACGGCCTAACGTGCTAGGCACGGAGGGTCCCTCCACCATCCAGACCGGGAAAGAAATCTAAAAACCACGAAACCACGACCTCTAAGGTTTAAAGCGAGCCAAATACCGCTACGCTACGGAGGTTGATTATAATTTATAAAAAAAATGTTTTTTCGTTGCTTCGTCTGCTTGTTTGTTAGTTCCACAAGCTAACGAGATAATTAGTTTAAATGCTTTTTTTAATGGCGTAATGCATCGTCTGATGGCACGGCATGCAGCAGAGAATGTGGCTCTCCCCTCTCCATTGCGATGGTGAGGTACTTACATCACCGGTGATTATACCAATGCCTCAGTGGTTGCGGCAGTCGCTTCTTAGACCTGGTGTTCTTGGTATGATTCCCACATGGGACAATTATTTGTCATAAAGACGGATAATAGGCATAAAGACTACAAAAATCTATTTAATCCCTCAGTTACATTACTAAAAAATATTGGACACGTATTTTTTATTTATCAAATCAATAAAAAATTACAAAAATACAGAGCAACAAAAATCTATAAAGTTCAGGAGAGGGGGGCTTGTGACGTCACTACTAGTTAAAATTTTACCTAAATGTGACGTCACATTTCAACGCGCTGTATCTTCGACATTTTTCGTGTGAGGAACAAAAAAAAATACGTGTCCAATATTTTTAGTAATCTAACTATGATAATATTTTTTGGTAATCTAACTGACGGAATAAATAGTTTTTTTTTTAGTCTACATGCCTATTGTTCTTTGTGTCCGCGAATAAAGTGTTTGTCGTTAGTCCCCCGCGATACAGACAAGAATTCCTCTAGTGTGGGAGTTGTCAGAAAAATGGTAACAAAAAATATGTCAGCACGAATAGTTATTTTATCTACTACAACCTGCTGTTCCTCCAGTGTTGAAGACACCGGGAGTGGCATGAGAAAAAATAGTAGATTGTTTATCTAGGGAGCAAACAACTATTTTAAAGGCGAGAGTGTTTTTTTTAATCCAGAGCGGAGCGAAGGATTCTAGAGTAGAATCCCGGACGGAGCGAGGGATTCTTAACTAGAATCCTGAGCGCAGCGAGGGATTAAAAGTATGTCACTCGAGCTTAAAATAGTGTTGCTCCCGAGGTGGACACTCTTTTTATCACCCTCTATGAGAAAATAAGTAAGTGCAACTTATGAACAAGAATTTATTTACGTACAATGAAGAACCATAAGACATAATAATACTTTCACTTGAGGAAGACGCACTCATTTTTTATAATTCTAAAATCTGAATATGAATCAACTATGAACGAAAGCAGAATGCATTTAATTTCGCTCGTTGTTTAAGGCGCGGGCCCACCGCGGCGCATGCTGTGCAGGGGCACGCGGCGCATTTTTCCTGTGTATATTATTTTGTTTGACAACGTGGTTCTACGTTTCCACTGGAGTACACGAAGACCTACACGGCTATGTATAGCGTGGCACGGCGCACGGAGAGGCCACGCACGTGCCACTGCAACCCACGGACACGGGCTTCACTTCGATAAGTGAACTGTACATATTCGTGGGTCATATTCTTGTACTCCAGTGGAAACGTAGACCCACGTCGACAGCGTTGAGCTATGTAACCGCCTATTCGAGCAAGCCACGCATGTATCAATGACGTCAATTCATGCGTAGCCTCTCCGTGTGTTGCAGTGGATACAAACCCATACATTTTCTTACAAAGCGAAGCTTAATACACGTGCGTAGCCTCTTCGTGCACCGCGGTGGGTCCGCGCCTTTATTTTTCATCAACTTGTTTTAAATTTGGCGCGCTCGCAGTTTTTCAGCCAGTCACATATTCAATACATTGTTCCCGCATGGTTTATGAATCACCTCTTTGCTGATTGAAAAATTATTAACAATATCCACATTCCAAATTCAAATCATTTGGTCCCTAAGGGATTAATGAGCTATTTTGGTCCCTGTTTACGAGGAATAAACTAGCTCTTTTTGAATAGATGTCATAAAAATGTATTTTTCTACTTTCTTAGAAACCTAAGATAATGTGAACAGGGTCCGATGAACTGAAATTGTAATATACCACTTAAAAATACTGAGAATGCATACGTAAACCATTTCGTTTCGTGAAAACAAACTCAGAAAAAAATCAACATTGAGATTAATAAAGATCACCGGCAGGATTCGAACCTGCATCTTAGGTTTAGCCCTAATGCCTTAACCATTCGGCCAAAGTGGATGTTGGCGGTCGCACTACAGGAACAGATAATTTTTTTAAAAATTAATTAAGAAGGATGATAAATGATGATAAATATCAGTCAAATATACTGGGATCTTTTAATATAATTTTACGAAGATTGTAGAAATTTGTTAACAAACATTGCCAATCTCAATTATGTTATGTTTTCGAAAAACAGAATAAACTTCTTCAAGTTTTCAGCGTAAAGCTGGCGCAAATAATAAACATGGTATTTTTTTTAATACCACAGGGATTTATTCAAATAATCCGCTTTTAGACGATTACGAAAATTCATTATATTGCCATTAAAACATTTAGTTGCTTTTGTTTGTTTGCGCGTGAATTTGTCGAGAGACTTAGCATGTTGCAAAATTATTTTCTTGTGCTTGAAAAGAGATTAATGATTTCTCAGGATATAGTTATTGGGATTCTCTGTAGACATTATGGCTTGAATACCACTATAACACGTTAAAAAGGGTTCTAATTTATAATGCTAAATTATTATTTATTAAGATTTTTGAGATTAAGCGGGATGGGTCTCGGAGTTCATTGGTTAGATCCACACGCCGCGTAAAAATCTTTCTGAGTCTGGTTACAGTTAAGGACTACCTCCGAAAGAATAAAGTCGTCGGTCCTGATTTTGGTTATCTGTGTTTAAGCTGTGTTTAAGTTAATAACATGTATGATGTTACTTGCTTAAAATGCATCCGCCAACCCGCGTGCTGAACGTGATGACTATGAAACGAGATTCAAGATGGGCTTTTCCACAAACCTAACTTTGTCGTAATGTGCGGAAAAAAAATCAAAGCCTGCAGTTCAGATCATGTGTTATGCTACGTTTTTGTGAAATACAGTTTACACAAAAAGTGAATCAAACCCCAAATCTCAGAAGCATCTACCATAGAGTTGCCAACATCATCGTCTTGTTTTTATTAATGTCCTGGGAAATCCTGGATAGATTTTATAACACGCTGATAAGGTAATGTATTTCGAAATTCGCGTCATCATCATCAGCCCGTTAAAACGTCCACTGCTGAACATGGGCCTCCTCCCGAGGGAGGGTTTTTGCCATAGTCATCACGCTTGGCAGGCGGATTTGTGACCGCATTTATATGTTGTAATACACAGGGAAAGGGAAGGTGATATTATAACAATCGGGACCAACGGCTTAACGTGCTTTCCGACGCACGGAGGGTAGTCCCTCAACCAACCAGACCCGTAAAGAAATCTTAGAATTTACACAAAGATTTCTTTTCCGGTGTGGGGATCGAACCCACGACCTCCGAGACTTAAAGCGAGCCAAATACCGCTACGCTACGGAGGTTGTAATTGTGATCGCCAACCTTAATATTCTGTTACCACTGAGCTTGCTCATCAATTATAAGTAACTAATTAAACAATCATTAGTGACCCGAAGTACCTAAGTAAAAAAATTATTCAATCAAATATAGTGTCCACTGTTGGACACTTGAATTGACCTATTCATCCAAACGTTATCAAAGACATTTCCATGCCATTACAAAATCAATCAATCAGAGCATAGATATTATTATGTTAGAACAGTTGACCAATCCCGGAATCGAACCGGTTTGTATTCGGATCAATAGGTCGGCTACGTCCGGGCCTCCCGTTAGTGCACTGTAATTATTATATTCTAGTGATCGATACACACACTAGGCCAGTGTTTTTCAATCTTTTCAGGGTTTCGTATCCGAAGGGTAAATATAGGACTCGGGAAGACTTCGCTGTCTGTCTGTCTGTCACCTGGCTGTATCTCAAAATTAATAAATTGTTGGTTCTGTCAAATAAATTTTTTTTGTTTGGTTAATCATCTGCGAAAATTTCAACTATCTAACTATCACTCACGCTCTGTAGGAGGTAAACATGTCGAAAGTTCTATTTAATTTTTATTATAATCGTAATATACCTGCGTAATAGTTTACATAGTAAACTGCGTAAAAAGAACATAACAACAAATAAGAAGGTCATCGGGATCACATACCATCGATACAGTGTATTGTTTGTACACCCTACAATATTGAGTTGTGGCGTTTACGGAGTCTATAGTTTGAAGGTAGCGCGGAGACCAATCATCCTCAACATCATGAACATGGGCCTCCTCTCCAGGGGATTGCCAATGTCACTAAGCTTAGCAGGCGTGTTGAGGCTGTAATTCATAAACTTCAAACTTAACGTTTAAGATAAATAAATGCACCGGTAGCTCAGTGGTTACGATAGTGGCTTCTAAGACCTGGTGTTTTGGGTTCGATTCCCACCCAATTATTTGTGTGAACCACTAATACCAGTTCTGAGTCTGGGCGTACTTTATGTCCGTATATGATGGTGTTTGTAAAGTCCCCAGCAACATAGGGATTTATTTCCCTGGTGCGGGAGTTGTGTGTTTAAACCATTTATCTAGGCTGGAGCTCTGCTCGCCTTTATGCCCGGTGAAGTAGCAAAAGCCTCGGGCTAACAACAAAAGTCGGCCGGAAAAAAAAATGGTGCGGGGGTTTTTTTTTTATAGTACATCTTAAAATGCACTGTCGTTCATACAAAACACAGAACAATCTTATTACTTATCCTCAACAAAAACTATAGGTACCGGAACAGTGTGAATAATTAATTATACCCATGACCTTTACCGTTACAATTAGTTAAATGTATCTACAATTATTTAATTAACTGTAAAAACCAGTAACAATGAAAGTGACCGCAGTACTGCAGTGTTTCTGCGAACTCCCACACACGGTAACAAATGAGTGTATTGTAACTATTTCAAATGATTATTCACTGCTATATAAACGCGGACATCCTATATATATGGAGTCCGGCAATACAAGAGCTTGTAGTGACAAATTGTATGAAATAAACAATGTCTATTATCTATATCTATTGGTATGTCACCGGATAATACTGATAGCAAATCGTCCTGCCAATTATAAGCAACGATGAAAAACCATGGTGTGAACTTTTAATTATATAAACTAGTTCATATTAGAACTACACTGTTCCTCTTTTTTTTTTGTATAAAATAGATTACTAGCAGAGTTTTGCAGTCTGCTAGTATTCTTGTTAACCCCTCGTGCTAATCTAAAATGCTTGTGTTACGAGTAGGTTCACGTCGGTAGTGCAATGGATGGGGTTCGAACCGGTAACCTCAAGATCACAATTCCGACGCCCTCGTCATTGGGCTACGGCCGCTTTTCTATGTATAAGTCACCGGAAAATAATACGAATCATAAGTTAATAACTTTTGTGCCACTCATTTTGAAAAATTTAGTTAAAAGTTAATTTAGCAGTTTTAATGAACGCTGATTCAATGAAATATTATATTATTAACTTAATTATTATGACGCTTTTTGTACGTCGGGACATGCTATTACGCGTTCCCACCGCCGCTGCAGCGTATTCGCGCGCTGGCGCTGGCGTGGGACTCGCCCTCTCCATAGCGTGGTATGCTAAACTCATACCACGAGGAGAGGACCCTACACGACTAAAACCCCCCGGACACTTCTTCGATCCGCCGTTGGCAGAGGCCGGGTACGCATAAGCAATCCGGCCCGGCACCCGCGGCCAATATGGTACCGCGGGATCTCCTGGGCCACACTTGACCTAACCTAACCAAACGAAACTATGCTACTGTTCTAACAAACTCTAACTTCAAAAAGTCTTATTGAACTTCATTGGTTTAGGTTTAGGTTTTGTTTTTAACTTCGTTAATTTATCAAATAGCTAAAAAGTTGATCAATTTACGATTCTTATTATTTTTCGGTGACATATTATATTCTAACTAATGTGTGGCACAACCATCACATCCTTACATTCAATGGCTTGTCAATCACATGAATGTACTCATATAACAATAACTCCACACACACGGTATTTCCCAATGACATAACTACTTGTCAATGTCGGTGATACAATTACTGTTATGTTACTTAGATTCGATTAAAATACATTATACTCCTTCTGACGTATTTTGACATTGGTGGTCAAACTATTGGGACTTTGACCATCTGCGCTGAGCGTATTGTAATGCTCAAGTTTTTATTTATTTTAACTTTATTTATTTATTTCTTACATACATATATCTTTGCAGTTACCCAATGCAATAGTAGTAAATATTTATATGTCGCCATCTAGCCAAATCAGTCATTTAATGGAACGACCAGCCCGATCAAACGACGACATTTAATTAAATGCCTAGGTCAATCGATCATCACTTAATGTTTAACTAATTGGCTTATTGTAAGCTAGCCCTTTGAGTTCGGCTGACGTAAAATCAGGCAGGTGATTTAAATTTAGTATTTTCTGTTGAACTGCATTGGTTTAGGTTATTTTTTTAACCACACAAAATCTGTTGTGCACCCTTTTCGATTAACGTTATATTCAACGATTTGGCTTAATCTTAATCTTTTAGCCATTTCATTGAAAGTCGGCGTTTAATTAACGGACTAGCCGTCACTGAATGGCTGATTTAACTAGAAGCAGCCTTCTAGTTAGATATATACACTGGACACAGAAGATTTGGTAATGGTAATTTGGTCATCATCATCAACTCGTATAACGTTTACTGTTAAACAGGGTCCTTCTGAGGGAGTGTATTGCTATAGTCACCATGCTAAGCAGGGGGTTGGTGACCGCAGTATTATCTAATATCATCCACAGGCTGTTTCTCAATTCCTTTTATAGTGGATGTTACGACAAGCAGGACCAACGGCTTAAAGTGCTTTCCGATGCACGGAGGGTCTCTCAAAAATCTTTTACACAAAGATTTCTTGTTCGCCGTGGGTATCGAATCCCTTACCTCCGAGAGTTAAGGTTATACATATTGCGACGCCACGAAGGTTGTCATTGCTAATTGATTTGATTTGAGTTTGATAATTGGGTGCTAAGGATTAATTGAGAGGAATAACTTAGTACACGGATGTGAATTCCAATCGAAGTGTTTACTGTTTATGGAACATTTGGTCGCCAATGATTAGAAACATGTTAACGGAGAGCGGGGCGTTGCGCGTGGCGTTGAGCGCCGCGGCCCGCTGAAATCTTAATCAAATTAAAAACGCTTGTCTGTATTCACACGAAAGAAAAGAAAGAAATAAAAAATAGCCTTTATTTATTCAGACCATAAAAAATTACATTCTAGGTAGGTACTACTAAATTATTTTAATGTCTAAAACTACTGTTATGTTTTTTTTAACTATCTATATACTTATAATATGTATTTTAACTAACTGTTGGCTACCAGGTCACGCTGTCTTGAGACATAGACGAGGAGGTCTATGTCTCAAGACAGCGTGACCCTCCATTTTTCGCGATCTAGTGCGACTCGCAACTTTTGGGCAAATCATCCTCCCATCTTTTCACCGGTCTACCTATTTTTCGTTTTCCATTCCTTGGGTACCTTGGATGGGGCTATACCTGAGATAGAAGTTCAAATCCTGTCGGTGCTCTAAATTTATTAGTCTCGATTTTGAAATGTAGTATTCGGTAAACTTTTTCGTAAAGTATTCGAAAATTTTACATTACCTACTGTCAATTCTAAATGGTTTCGGTAAGTTATAACTTATAACTCTAAACTTGTCCATTTTTATAGTAAGATCAATAAATTGCAGTAATAAAACTCGACATTTCTAGTCTCGACTGTGTCCTCTAGAAAAAAAAGCGATCCACTTATACAGTAACTGCTCTTTTCAAACATATAAAAGTGATATTCAATATTAAAAACTTAAGACATTTCTACTACGACACTAAAAATAGTTGTGTTTCCTTTCCAAACAGTCTCAATAGTCCCCAGTCTCCTTGAAACGATAAATCAGCCCGATTTCATGGTACATAATATATTGCTATACTATTATAATTGTCCGCGATCGTGGGTTCGATCTCCTCACCGGACAAGAAATCTTTGTGTAAATTCTAAGATTTCTTTCCGGGTCTGGTTGGTTGAGGGACTACCCTCCGTGCCTCGAAAAGCACGTTAAGCTGTTGGTCCCGATTGTTATAAGTGTTATAACATCATATATAATAATCGTTTATTAAGGAACGGGCAGCTGCGTTTCCTTATATGGTACAAGTTGAGTACTACACAATACTGCGGTTACGAACCCGTCTGCCAAGCGTGGTGACTATGGCAAATACCCTCCCTCGGGAGGAGGCCGATGTTCAGCAGTGGACGTTATACGAGCTGATAAATCATTATCAGAAAGAAAAGGGAAATAGAAATCTAAGGGAATGAAATCGCGGACAATCATCATCAGATGATTGTCCGCGATTTCATTCCCTTAGATTTCAATTTCACCATACAAACTCTTCCACCACTTCTCAAGGGAAGAGTGGAGATTTCAAAATCCTTTCCCATCCGATGCCAACGTCAAATAGAGAATACACCTTCCAAGTTGCAAGTTCTCTACGATCAGTAGTATTGATCTGTCAGGCAGTCAGTCATCAAGGACAAAACTTTTTATTGAAATAATGAAACGATAAATTTTTATTCAGCACTAAGGTATTTACATACGCTTGTACTTTTCAGAAAATGAAATATAAAAAAACTATAACTAACAGATAATTCTTACTCTATAAAATATCCGACTAGGTAACAGTAGTAGGTAGGCAATAGCAAATCATACAAATCTACAGACTGCATCGTCCGTCCGTCTGTCCTGTGTCATTTTTTGCAATTAACCAATTATTATTATAAGAAGAAATTTAAAGCATTCAAATTGCAAGCGGTCACACTATATCTAAGTGGCACATATCTAAGGGCAACCTTATAGGGTTTAGAACCACGACCCAGGGTGCCACTGAAGTGAAAAGGTAGATATTATATAAAGAGGATGTGATCCCTGGCACCGACTACAGGCGCTCAATTACAGGGCAGGGGTAGGGGCGCAACGCGGTCCTCGCCGGCGAAAATCCTACCCTAGCTAACCTGCAACCTTTCACTAGCTATTAATATAGACTATCGTACAAAGGTATAGTTTTTTTTTTTTATAATTTACTCTAGTAAACTCCCGCACTAGGGAAATTAATCCCTGTGTCGCGGGGCACATTGCAAACACTCAATACACACCCAGATTTAAAACTACTATCCGTGGTTTACACAAATAATTGTCCCGGGTGGAAATCGAATGTAGAACACCACGTCTCAGAGATACTTCCGTAACCACTGAGCCACCGGTGAATTCAGTATAAAAAGGCATACAACACTTACATTTTCCTCAATATCTTTTGTCACTCCACTAACAAAATCCAACATACACCAAAAATAAACACCTCAATTCATTGAATTCCAAATCTTGATTGACTCATACATAAATAAATAAGAGCGTACTAAGTGACCCACTGTTGACTTCGCGGTTAAATGTACTATTACTAGTTACAAATCTGTTTGTCCGTTTATATATATAGTTAGTTATGAACGAAGTAACGGTAGGTTTTCGTATCCGTGTTCATCTATGTCTATACTACTATTGTAAAGAGGAAAGATTTTATTGTTTGTTTGTATTATATGAATATACTCCGAAACTACTTGACCGATTTGAAAAATTCTTTCACTGTTGGGAAGCTACACTATCCCCGGATGACATAGGCTATATTTAATTATGAAGTTCCCACGGGACCGGGAGATACGCGGATAAAATCGCGCGCAGGAAGTCACATCACGTAAAACTAAATGACCGACGATCAATGCTATATAGAAATGGGGGAAACACATAGATCCGTGTATTCTTTATCAAGCTTCCGCGCGCAGTTTTACCCGCTTAACTACCGTTAGCGTAGAAAATTCATAATTGAATATATCATCATCAGCCTCTTGTAGTCCACTGCTGAACATAGGCCTCCCCCATCGATTTCCAGCGGGAACGATCGCTAGCAGCCTGCATCCATCGACTCCCCGCAACCTTTATGAGGTCGTCGGTCCATCGTCGAGCGGTCGTCCCCCACGCTGCGCTTGCCAGTTCGTGGTCTGCACTCGAGAACCTTTTTGCTCCATCGGCCGTCAGTTCTTCGAGCTCTGTGTCCTGCCCATTGCCACTTCAGCTTGCTAATCCGTTGAGCTATGTCAGTGACCTTCGTAACTGGTATATATAACACTGAAATATTTTTTCAAGCAAACAAACTCTTTAGCTTTATATATTAGTAGTATAGATTTATTTTATGTATTACTCCCCGTATTGCTGTGTGGTTTACGGCTTAGAATATTGCCCCCCTGCCTTCCTATGGGTGTCCTAAGAGGCGACTAAGGAATATACAGTTGGTGGATGGGCAGCAGCACTGCGAGCAACAATCTGCTTGCCAAGCGTGGTGATTATGGCAATATCGATCACCGACCATGGATTGCCAAGATCTGTTAACAGGAAATCTTTGTTCAGCATTGAACGTAAATGGGCTGTTGAAGTAGAAGAAGTAGCCCCCCGCACCGGCGAAATAATATAGAAAACCCTGTGTCCGGTGACTTAACAAACACTTACCAATATCAAAGACATAAAGGTTGCCCATATAACAATTGTCCGTGATTCAAGTAAACAAGTGGGAATCGAGCCTGCAATACTTGGGAACAACGAATGTACAACCAGTGTAGTTGACATGGCAACTGGGACCGTCAGTTTAAATGTGTTGTCTATAAATCTATATATTGCTATTATAAAGCTGCAGAGTTTGTTTGTTTGAACGCACTTATCTCAGGAACCACTGAACCGATTTGAAAAATTGTTTCAGTGTTAGATAGCCCATTTATCGAGGAATGCTATTGGCTATTTATTTAATAATAAAGTTCCCACGGGAACGGGAGTTACGCGGGTGAAACCGCGCGCGGAAAGCTTGTTGTGTTCATAAAATCCCTCGCGACACAGGGATTTATTTCCCAATTCCCAAAAAAAAGAGATATGGAGGGTAGTATAAAATAAATATAGGCTATATTTATTTTATACTACGAAGAGGTTTTTTTTGTCAGTATGTTTGTTATGAATGACCTTAAAAACTTCTGGACGGATTTCGACAATCCTTTCACCATGAAATCTACGATCTATTTTTATGATAATATTACCACGGGAACGGGATCTACATGGGTGAAACCGCAAGCGGGAAACTAGTGTCTAATAAATAGGCTAATCACTTCTAAAACTGCGGCACTAGGTAATTATTTCTTAAACTACAAGGAAAATATTTCGTTCACCTGTGAACATTTGAGGATGATGATGACACAGAAACAAAAGTATTGATTTTGAATTTGAAAGATCTTTATTTATATAGTACCTTAGAAATCTTTATATTATTTTTAAATTATAACTTTCTTTGCTTACAACTTATGTCCCTCCCAGATTAAAAGTCGTAGGAAAGGCTGTCGTCCACCAGCAAACACCCTCCAGGCCCTAAGTTTGCAAGAACCTTCCGACATCCTCGTGAACCCGACGTCCGAGAGGCCAGCGAACTGTAAAGTAGAGCGACAGTTGCACAAAATTCCTCTAAAAATCTGGTCAGTGGGTAGTCTTATCTAAACTCATCATTCCTCAATCTCCCAGCGATCGCCCTGAGCCGAGGATTAACCCCCAGGGGCACACTCTTGGGCAAGTTGCTTATTTTGTAATATTTGAACCATTTATTTACGCTGGAGCTCTGCTTAACTTTATGTCCGGTGAAGTAGCAAAAGCCTCCTGGCTAACTATATAATGTCCGTACGAAAAAAAACAACATCAGCAAAATATGTTGTGGTTGATGATGACACAGATACAAGTGTTATCGTACATTGCTCCTTACATCCGATGTGTTTGACCGGGTAAACCCAGTTGCGGTTCGCTGAATGTAACAGAATAGAATGTGATGGCGGATAACGGGCAATGGATATTAAGGTTAGTTTTGTGTACAAAAAATATGTTTTTTTAGTCTCTTTTATTGGAATTTTGAATGTCTGCCCGTCTTCAAAACAAATGGGAGTTCCTATGATCGCTTAAATAAAAATAAATTTAAAAATACTGCTTCCGTCACAAACACAACATTTACTAGACACAACAATTTGGAAGTTGTTTTTTTTAATAAAAAATATGAATGAATGAATGAATGATAATCTTATTTTTGATAATCTTAGTATTAATTAATAATACATGTAGTATTGCATTATAAATAGGATTTTATTTTAGCATTATACTTGTTTTTCTTTATATAAATCATAATTTTACATGTCAATTCCGTGCAAATAGATCTACGCAAACTGGATATCACTAATACACATGAATCTGGAGGATTTTTTTTAAAGGTTCATTGTGTTTTGAGAACCATTTAATCAAATAGAAGAAGATTGTACCGGTGGCCCGTGGCTCAGTGGTTACGGCAATGGCTTCTGAGTCCTGGTGTTCTGGATTCGATTTTCATCCGGGATTACTCACTCTGTAAAATGTATTTTTAAAATCCCCCACGACAATGGTTTTTTTCGGTGGAACATACGTAGTTAGCCACGAGGCTGTTGCTAGTTCACTGGGCATATCCCACGACACAGGTTTTTTTTTTCAAAGATTACTAGAGCAGAGTTTTGCAATCTACTAGTATTCTTGTTAACCCCTCGTGCTAAGCTAAAATGCTTGTGTTACGAGTGGGTTCACGTCGGTAGTGCAATGGGTGGGGCTCAAACCGGCGATCTCAAGATCACAAGTCTGACGCCCTAGCCATTGGGCTACGGACGCTTCGTAGCCCAATGGCTAGGGCAATTTATTTCCGTAGTGCGGAAAAAAAGCATGTTTTTTATTCATTTTCTCATTAAAATGACTGTACTAGCTTCCCGTGTAACTCTCGTCCCCAAAAGAACCTCAAAATTAAATATCCTAATAGGCTTCAACGACAAATGGAATATTCAATCCAAAAAAAAAAAAAAAAATATATATCGGACCAAGTAGTTCCTGTGATTAGCGCGTTCAAGCTAACAAACAAACTCTTTTGCTCTTATATTAGTAATAGCTGTCCATCGCGGTTTCACCCGTAGACTATACATAGTATAGAAAACTCGTCCAATAGGTACTATAAGAAGCACGAAACAATTCAATTTAACACCACAATAAAATCATCCATCCAATGTTTCTGTACATTCACGCCATGTCGTTTCACTCTCCACTTTAGTCTTAACACAAAGTTTACGATTAGCACTCTAAACTTTAAACAAGTACCTACATTTTCTTGTTTACTAGCTAGTTTTCTTCTTGTCTGTTAAATAACTAAGTTTGGAAGGTATGACGGGTCCAACATTGTCAGCTTAGAATTCCTACACAAACAGTCTACTTTCGTTGTAGCTGATGTTCAAGATGGTGGACAGACGTACTTGGTGCAGTGATCACGTTTTAGGTAGGTATTAAGCAGAGATTTTTACGGTAGTTTTCCCATTGCATGTTTTATGCTCAAATTATAGATTACTTCTTTTGTGAATGCTAAAGGCAATAACGGGTCTATGCTCATTAATTCCTAAATATTAATTGCAGTAGCATTCCAAGGAATTTTAACGAAATGCTAACTTTTTGATTTGATTGAACTTTGATTTTGATGACCTAATCATGACTTAATTATGAAAATGATGAAGTTGAATATGTATAAGTTATTTGCTTTGAGTAAATATTTCAACTATAGGAATTAAAAAGTAATATCTGTACAATACATAAAGCTAAAGGGTTTGTTTGTGTGCTTCTCTTCTCACGAACTAATGGTTCGATTTGAAAAATTATTTCATTGTTAGATAGCCCATTTATAAAGACAGGCTATAGGCTATACTGTGAAGTTCTTACGGTAAAATATTCATAGACCCTATGCAATGATGTGAATACAACGCTTGCGACTTATATTTCATTTCAAATAACGCCATCTATTGAGTATAATAGACACACTAATATTAATTGAACAAAGTTTTGAATATTGGCTGTAAACACTAACTAACGTTCCTCTTCTACAAATGTTATATCATTTATCCTCGACGGCATGACCGAGGACCGCGTTGTTGCTTATTCCCCGAACTGTGATCTTGTGCCAGCGATCACCACCACTGTTTGTAAATTTACTCTTTACTCCAGTGGCACCCTGAGTGTTGGTGCTAACCCCTTAAGGGTGCCCTCAGGTGGATGTCGCTTAGACTTTGGCCTTTGGACTTTGGATTCTTGGAAGTTAATTTAAGACCTGTTGACCTTTAAGGCATATTACTATAATGTGTACATTTGTCATTTATCGCACGACAGACGGACAGACTGATTAAAAAATCTGTAAGATCAAATAATTTTAACAATGTTTTTATCTACTTAAGTGATACTTTTGTTAGATTTAGTCTTACACAGTATAATTTTGACAAGTTCAAGTGTATGTAAATACCTAAGTGCTGAATAAATTTCATTATTTCATTATAAACATTTGTGAAAGTAGGATATCAGGAAAAAAAACCCTCGCTACTTTAAGCCGTGGTGCAAGTCTATCTTAAGTTTTCAACCCCACGTCGTGAAACATTAAAGTATTTTCTATAATAACGCCACCGCTTTTAACCCTTTCTCCAACGATTACTTATCCAAGCTCATCCCTCTTAACGTAGGGGTGGTTTCCTACGTGACATCTCCCTGCTTGTGGCACATTTACGTAAGCTAAGCAGCAATCGCTAGCACTTACGGGTTTTCGTGTTGGATAAATTGTTTTTCTCATACCGATTTTATTATGAGCTTCATGTAATAAATGGATGGGATGGCATGATATTATAACCAGGTCGGAATGCATAGTTTTTGAGGAGATACGCAGATGTAGATATGTACATAGACTAAACTTTTAAAAACCAGCCAAGAGCGTGTCGGGCACGCACTTGAAAGGGTTCCGTAGCCATGCATATATAAAATGTCTATTTTTAAATTAACTAGCGACCCGCCCCTGCTTCGCACGGGTGTAATGCTGATGTATTATACATATAAACCTTCCTCGTGAATCTTTGTTTTATACTATGTAATGATAAAGTTAAATTTAATTTTTCGGTCGACTCCATACATTTTTTTAGGACGACTGTAACTAAAGTACTTACTTAAAGGTATATATCACATTTTTAATATAATTATATTAGTAATATTTCAAAAGTTAAGGCCCCCCCTTAACTTTAGTATTATAACTAAAAGAATTTGTTCTAATATGAGCTTTGTATTACATTATCTCGAGACTGGGGGGTTTGATCTTCATAGTTCAAAAGCAATTTTGGTTGCATTTTAAGAGACCTTTCCAACGACACCCTACACGAGGGGGTTAGTCGAATTTAATATTTAAATTCACATTTTGTTGTATGGGAGGGTTGCTGAAAATAAATCTCTCCACCAATTTTCGTGCCAATCGGTGCAGTAACAGCGGAGTACGAGCCCGGACAGACAGACGGACGGACATGACGAAACTATAATGGTTCCTTGTGGATTACGGATCCCTAACAATTCATGTTTATTTAACAGACGTTCGGGCTTAACTCAATACTTTATTGCATTACACAATGTGTTTACAGGTTTTTTAACATTATAATAATATGTGGTAATAGTTATGAACTCGGGTTACTGTTGTTACCTATTTGTAAAGCAGCTGCATTAAAAAGTTTTAAAATAAACAGTGAAATTAGCTCGAAACTTGCGCAACAAAATCTTTGGCCATAACAAATTATTGCAACGTATGTCATTGTAGGTATAATCGAACCTATAAACATTCAACCAAACAATAATTATACAAAATAATTTTTATGCCTTAAAAATATTCGTTTAAAGAAGATTATGCCAAGTGTGTTATATGCTAAATAAAATTCGGAGCATTAAAATTCTGCTAGATAGGGAACCCATAGCCCATTTATCGAGGAGGCTATAGGGTAAATTTTATTTAGTTTTAGAAGTTTTAGTAAGAAGAACCGGACCTACGCGGGTGCAACCGCGTATGCTAATAAAACATATATACTTAGATATGAATATGCTATTAAATTTTAAATACTTTTAATGCTATTTCCACGCAGTTAAAATAACATCCTTTGATAAAATACTTAAAATGGGGGTAAAAAATAAAATTTCCCCGGCACTCATCTACAATGCAAAATACGTGTCCTAGAGCTTTGGTAAACTTCGAAAACTCATTCCGCAAATTTCGAAAATTCACAAAGGTAAAGTTTTAGATGCTGCAATGTTCGATAAATATTCCGACAGTTAGGTATTCACGGTGAAAATGGTGATAGACGTCTGTACGACCATCGTTTGTCAACAAAATAACAGATTACTCTTTCTACGGAACGGCTGGATCGATTTTGATGGGAATTTCGGGATAGATTGGGAAAAAAAATTAGTAACATAATAATTTGGATTCGTGCGACCGCGGTATCTATCAACTTAAGGTTACTTATCTTACTGTGACCGCCAATCCACCTGCCAAGCGTGGTGAATCTCTCAAGGAACCTGGTCTTTTAAGAGGAGGCCGGGCTGATTTGAAGAACCCAAAACTCCAGCAACCTCCGTAGCGTAGCGGTAATTGGCTCGCTTCAAATCTCGGAGGTCGTGGGTTCGATCCCCACACTGGACAAGTAATCTTTGTGTAAATTCTAAGATTTCTTTCCGGGTCTGGTTGATTGAGGGACTACCCTCCGTACCTCGGAAATCACGTAAAGCCGTTGGTCCCGATTGTTATAACATCATCTATAATAATCGCATAGCAAGGAACGGGCAGCAGCGTTTCCTTGTGTGTTACAACATAATACTGCGGTCACCAATCCGCCTGCCAAGCGTGGTGGCTATGGCAATACCCTCCCTCGGGAGTAGGCCCATGTTCAGCAGTGGACGTTATACGGGCTGATGATGATGATGATGATGAAAACTCCAGCACTCAGATGGAACTAGTGTTGTAACCACTGAATCACTGGTGCACTCAAATTTAAATAGCAGTAAATAATAAATGACTAACTTAGAACGTGTTTAACCTTCGGACGTCGACAAAGAAAGTGACGGAACTGCATAATGTTATATTAGTCATGTTTATATCACGTATTAATTATTTGTCATTTTGTAGTTTGCGGTTTGGCATATACGAACGTAAGGATTAAAACAAAATTGCAAACTAAATCTATTGTCTATGCTATAATAATATTATAAAGAGGAAAGATTTGTACGTTAGTAGGTATTTGTAACGAATAGGCTCAAAAAGTATTGCACCGATTTTAAAAATTCTTTCACCATTTCAATGCTACATTATCACTGATTAATATAGGCTATATTTATTATGTAGTTCCCACGGGAACGGGAGTTACGCGGGTGAAACCACGCGCGAGAAGCTAGTAATATATAAAGCTGAAGAATTTGTTTGATTGACCGCGCTAATCTCAGTAACTACTGGACCGATTAGATTTTTTTTTACGGCTATATCATTATGAAGTTCCCTCGGAAACGGGAGCTACGGCAGAAACCACGGGCGAGATGCTAGTATCGAATAAAATTAACAAAAATGTGAAATAATCGCCATATTAAAGCAAGATATTTTTTTATTATCAATTTCTATTCATCGTTTCTATTGACACTGAAGATAAGATATTTTTTTTTCGAACGGACTTGTTTAGTTTGCTATGAGGCTTTTGCTACTTCATCGGGCATAAAGGCGAACAGAGCTCCAGCCTAGATAAATGGTTTAAACACTACAAACTAAGTGAAGATAAGTATGACAAGTAGGTAGGTCATGAGAAAATGTCGAGACCTAGGAGAAAGCCAGCTCGGTCTTTGAACCTAGAAAGTTACCAGAGCCGTGGAAAACTTTACACAGCTCTTGTCAAGATTTAATTACTTTGCCATGCTTATAATATACTCGCGGTTTTACCTGCTCCAGTGGGTCGGAGCGTTATGTTTTGTAACCTATATGTTGATCCAGCGTATAACCTATCGCGATGCAAAATTACAGCCAATTCCTATCAGTAGTTTTGGCGTGAAAGAGTAACAAACATCCATCCATCCATAATATGAGTAGGATTCATTACTAGCTGATGCCCTCGACTTTGTCCGCGTGGGTTTTATGCCTTCGGTTTCTTGACTATCCCACGGGCACTCATGAATTTTCTGTGATTTAAAATGTTGGTCGGGGATGTAAGGTACCACCATGGAAAATTTCATTGAAATCGATGCAAAAGTTTCAAAGATTAGCCCAACAAAAAAATTAAAACAAATCGGGATGTGTACTATTTTACTTCTAACATGCTTGATAGTATTATATAAGTACAGATTAAGATGAATCGGTGCGCGAGTTCAACTCGCACTTAACTTTATTTTAAACAAAACGGATAAAACAGTACGCACAAGCCGTTTGTACATCCAAAATAGAGTCGTGTCGTAATCTAAAAAGAGTAATGTAGATAGACGTAGAGATTCCCGGATAGGCGATAAAACAATTTATTATACTCTACAAGAAATCATGGTAGAGCTTTGTAGAGCGTTTATTTGACTATTTTTAGTCTGTAGGTGACGGAGAAAAAACGATACCATTAAAGTCGAGGGTGTGTTTATTTTTTTTTACACACTACGAAACGCTGCTGCCCATTTCTTGATATACAATGATTATAGATAATGTTATAACAATCGGGACCAACGGCTTAACGTGCTTTTCGAGGCATGGAGGGTAGTCCCTCAACGAACTAGACACGGAAAGAAATCTTAGAATTTGTACGAAGATTTTCTGTGGGGATCGAAACTACGACCTCCGAGATTTAAAGCGAGCCAAATACCGCTACGCTACGGTGGTTGTCTTCACCTATTTCACACCGTACAAAATTTTAATTTACAACAGATAGCCCTAGTTTTTATTAAGTCGTTTAAATGATTTTTCACAAAATGTCAAATATTTCTACACGTTCTCCAAGGCTGGTGCGTGTAGGTAGTGTAAGGCCAGTTACCAAAGATTAATTACACGCATTAACTTATTTTGTAACCGAATTAAATTATATATCCGTATTTGTTTTTAACATGTTTTACTTGATTTGGTAGACTTATGTAAAGATTCATCATCAACAGCCCGTTCACGTCCACTGCTGAACATGGGCGTCCTCTTAACAGACCTTGGCAAGCCCGGATCCTTGGATATTTCCATAATCACCACGCTTGGCAGACGGATTGGTGATGTAAGCCTTGAGCTAATAGATGCTGCTGCCCATCCATCAGCCATATGTCCCTTAGTCGCCTTTTACGACACCCATGGGAGGATATGGGGTGGTCTATTCTAAGCCGGAAAAGAAATACCAATATTTTTTTAAACAACTCCCGCACTAGGGAATTTCCCCTGAAAAATCCCTGTATCGCGAGGGACTTTTCAAACACATAATTCACGGACACAAAGCATATCCTGACTCGGAACAACTATTCGTAGTTTACACACATAAGCACCCCGGGATCAAATCCCGACCACCAGGTCTCAGAAGCCACTACTGTTACCTCTGAGCCACCGGTTCAGTAAAGGAACTACTTTTTTTTTTTACGGGAGAACTTTTTCAAACCGTACCAGTAGTTTTTGAGATTATCGCGCTCAAGTTAACAACCAAGCAAACTCTGAAATTCTTTATATTAGTATATATAGAATAATATTATTGTTATTTTGTACCTAGCGCATAAAAATAACTTTAACGACTTAAAATTAAACTTTGATGTAAAGTGCGCTAATTAACATATTATTACAAAGTATCGATTAGTTTGAAATTGTAATTGTATTTTATGCTTAATACCTACATATAGGTGCGCCAGTTTCGGCAGGACAATTACGTAAAAAACGCGACTGCGACAATTTTGCAGATTAATCGCAAAACGTCAAAAAATGACGCAGTGTCAAAAGCAACGCGACAGTTATTTTCGTTGTGTAGTCATCACAATTGCTATGGCATCGCACGATACCCACCCCCCAGGGTGTCTCTCTTACAGCGTTGCCCGCCTCCATTCTGTTCGTCCTCTTCCATTTCGTAATCTCTCGCTTGTATTTTTGAGCGTTAGTAAAGTCACTTACTTTCTACTACACTAGGGTTGCCATACGTCCCGGTAAGCCGGGACATGCCCCGGTTTCAAACGTCTTGTCCCGGTATCCCAGCCAACAAGGCAATGGTCCCGGTGGGCGCGCTAACCAAAATAAATAAGAACCCTTCTTCGTTCGCAATACGCGCTCCTGTTTGTCTTATCGTCTTGCGTGCGCAATGGGAAAGAACCCCCTCGGCTCTGTGTGACGTACGTTGGCCACCTTTTTTTTGTTTTATATAGTACTTTTTACAAAAAGCTGTCAAATATATAGTACTGTTGGCGAATTCAGGAAAAAAATAGTACACATTAATTTTAAAGAATTTTTTCAAGTGTATGATCCGTACAGTGGCACTCAACGAGCATTTTTTTTTAGGTCTCCACCTATTTTGGAATAGTATTTTTCATTGTTTTTATATGCCGCGCTGAGGGTGCGGTAATTTTTTTTAAAATGCGGTTAATTTTAGTTTAACAAAAAAATATAGTACTTTTTGTACTTTATTATTTTTGTATAATATGTAGTACATTTGACTGAAATATTGTGCGATACTATATAAGGGGCCATCCATAAATTATGTCACATGTTAAGGTGGAGGGAGGGGGTCGTCCAAGTGTGACATTGTGTGACAAGGGGGTGGGAGGGGTCCTAAATTTCGTGACGTCACATTCAAAAGTCTTCGTCTTACAACTTTTATGGGTTCGAAATTGCAAAATATGTGACGTCGCACTAGGGTCACAAATGTGGCCAGCTGTGACAAAGACGGGGGAGGGGTCAAAACATCACGAAATTCATAGGACGTAATTTATGGATTGCCCCTAATATAGGACGGGTGGCAACCCTAGTGTGACGTGTTATTGTATCATCTCCCCCCCCCCTCCGCTCTGACCATTGTCCCGGTCAGCGCCGAAACATTATGGCAATCCTACTAAAAGAATACAAAATAAATCCATAATTTTATTTGTCTTCGGTATTTTATAAAGTGGTGGTAATTACTCAATCTAGCAGCTCATTAAACGGATTAACTAAAATTAATCTGTAATTGGTGTGTAATTGACAATCTCCAACTATGGCTTACCGTTGGTTTGTAAGATGTAACGGTTATATGAACAATGAACATACAAGATCGATAGGTCACGGTTCAAATCCAGCGAAATACAGACAATCCACGACTCTAGAGTGCCCTTAACAGACCCTAATTATGCTGAAGTTAATATAAGTTTCGCAGTAGTTCAGATAATAGGTATAGTTTAGGCTTAATTTGCTATTCTGAGGGATGCATATTTAACTATCTGTTAATTATTTTAATACGCACCACCTAGAAGTAGCATACGTTAAAATTTGTTTTATATCAAAGTATGCTGATCGAACCTCCATGACGAAGTCTTGTTGTAAATCTTGAAGGTCGTTGGTTCGATGCCCACGCCGGGCAAGACATAGTTGTGTAAAATTTAAGAATGCTTTCGAGGTATGGTTGGCTGAGGGATTATCCTCCGTTCCTTGGAAAGCGTCTTAACAAGTTGGTCCCGATTGTTATCATATATAACAATCGTATACCAGAGTACGGGCGTTTCCAAGCGTTCCAAGGTAAAACCAGTTTTTTGAAGCCTTAATCAAGCCATAAAAATGGTTTAAAAATTGCAAAGTAAGCAAACTGAGCAAGATGCGCCCCCTGTTGAACTTAGACCTAGGCTCAAGGTAGTCGCTGGCGTTATACAAACAGACTATTGCACGAGCAAATATTCTAACACGTCCCGTGTTTTTGTATTCTTGCCCTCTGAATTACCAATACAATAGAATAAAAACACAAAAAAAGAAAATTTTGGCGATGCAACTCGGCGTTAGGATAGGGAAACGGTATTTAGGACTTTCATTATTTGCGGACGTAGGGCTCCCCTGGGGATTTTAGTAGGTAGGCACCCTTTCTATGTTTTCTAAGAGGGGTACTTCCACATACCCCGGGATGCGTAAGGTAATTCCCCCTGGACAGTAAAAAAAAACCGGCTAAGTGCGAGTCAGACTCGCTTTTATTGCCGTTATTGATATCGAGCAAGAAAGGAAAAAAAATGTATGTTGTATGGGAGTCTCCTTTAATATTTATTTTGTTTTATTTTTAGTATTTGTTGTTATAGCGGCAACAGAAATACATCATTAATTGTGAAAATTTTAACTGTCTAGCGGTTCTTGAGATACAGCCTGGTGACAGACAGACATACACAGCGATTAGTCTTAGTAATAGGGTCCCGTTTTTACCCTTCGGGTACGGAACCTTAAAAGGTTTGAAGCTCTGAATTTGCACACACCTTGTAATTCGTTATGTGACAATAAATACACTGTGTATTCATTGTCATATAACGAATTGCAAGGTGTGTGCAAAAGAAATGTTACATATTTTGAAATAAAACAATATTACATCACTCACATCACAGACAGATTACAAATAAAATTTGATATTAGTTAGATAATCTATCTACATCGCAAATTTAATTTATTTATTCATCCGTATGTGTGTGATTGAGCAACTAACACCTAAAGTTTAACATGTTAACATTCTTCGAATAATTAGGATAATAAATAATATCAAAATAGCCATTTACGTTTATTTACGAATAAATATAATTTAATAGCCATTTCTGCGTAATATATGTTATATTATAAATAGTTTATTTATTTTTGCATAGCTGTGTTTTTGCTAAACAGTCTTTTTGCAAACTAGTTATTTTTTTTTCTTCTGCAAGGACACGCCACAATATAGGAAGTAATGATTGACAGTTTGTCGAAAAACACTTACTACTAAGTAATATGAATGTCAATATTTTAAAAGGCCTTTCCATAAATCGCTCATTATCTGTTGAAATTTCTTACACAATAAAGCTAAAATTTCATCCAGGATATAGATAAACAGTTATATTAATATTCATGCAATCAATTTTAATAATGAGATCCCAATCGGAAGTTACACGAATAGATCTGGGTAAGAAGGCAGTGTTAGACAATTTTTGCAAAATATTGTACGAAAATAACTATATGTTTTTTTAAAGAACACTAATCAATATTTATTACGAAAACCTGATCCTATTATTACATTTTTTGTTGATTAATGTATGCAAATTAACAAAAAATATAACTGCGCAAAAAATGTAAACATAATGCAAAAAACTGAGTTTTTTACATTGTTTATGTTTTTTTGTGCAACAATCGAGGCCGTCTGTTGTGGTTGATTTCATTTGATAGGCTTCGGTAAGTCCGAGTTATTACGAAAAATACATTGCTATTTAAGTACTAATTAATTAATGAAATGAATTATTTATTAGGCATAACAATAGGTACATATTGCAAATGTATATGTTTCGTTTCTACTCATTGTTCATACATAACATTTTAAATGATGGCTATAAAATAAAAACAAAAACTTAAAATAAACATGTCAACAATTAAAAAAAAACTTAAAAAGTAACTCACCGTTTTCCGCAAACAGAACACAGAAAAAAAAACACAACGAAATATCACAACTCTCGATGTCAGTTGTCAAACTGAAATGTCAAATAAAATAAAAGAAATAACAACGTAACAATTGCCGTGCGCTTGAAAATGGAACGTCAAATTTAAATTTGTGTTCCAAATTTTTGTGACATTGACAGTTATAATTATAAATTCTATTTTTGAATGACTATTAGTACTTTTAATTATTTTTTTTATTCGTTTCTTTTTCGTGGTTTAGTGTAAGCAACCAGTGCATCGGTAACTACGACGCAATAATGAATGGCGAGGTGCTCGCTTCAACAGCTTTGACGGTAAATGTGTCTTAAAACTGAGGAGACGGGACAATTTCGATACTTTTGATAGAGTGCAGTTTTGTTTAAATATTTTTGGATAATTTAATGAATCAATTTAAGAGTGTTTCAGATTATTAAATGCATAGCGATTATCTGTATCTTTACAGATAGTAGGTATACTTAAATAGGAAGATTTGAATTATACATAAAATTTTTGATCAAATCAATCAACACATATTTGATAAAATACGTAACAAAACCTCTTAATACAACATTAAAATGATAAAACAAAGAAATTTATATTGAAATAAGCTGTACCTTTGTGCAATTGTGTCCTAATTTATCTAGTTTCATATTCTTTGTGTGTACATAAATTATTAAATTAAATTTAAAGCAAGTTTAAAGTTTTTAAAGAGATTCTTAGCGGACCAAGAGCGAGGCGGGTGAAACTGCGCGGGAAATCTTATCTAGAAATCTAGATACATAATTATTGAATTCATGTAATTAAAGCAGTAATTAACTAGATTAATGGGTCGAGATCGGTAAATATTGATTCACGCATTTTATTTACATTGAAGCAAGTCTTTAACTGACAGGAAGCGGCCGTAGCCCAATGGCTAGGGCGTCGGACTTGTGATCTTGAGGTCGCCGGTTTGAACCCCACTACCGACGTGAACCCACTCGTAACACAAGCATTTTAGCTAAGCATGAGGGGTTAACAAGAATACTAGTAGACTGCAAAAACTCGGCTAGGAATCCATTGCAGTAGGATGCGTGTAAAACATATAGCATCCCTTTACCAGCAGATTACTTAAGTACCTTAAAACAATTAAATATAAATTATTTCAGGTTTCAGGTTTTGTAAGCCGTCTTATCCGTCAGATGTTTTTTATAACATTTTTTAAATTGTATCGACATTTACAGTAGTTGCACAAATATCAAAGGACGACTAGCAGCGCCATCTACAACTTACAAGAACAACTAACCTGTATCGCGCAATACAAATTTGCAAGGCAATTCGAACAAATATAAACTTTTAAACAGTTACAAGTTGCCATTGCCGTCGGGCATATCATCTTGCCCGACAAACAAGCTCCATTGTCTGTGGTCGAACACTACCACCGTTTCTCTTCTAACGGCAAAGGCTTTACACTTATCATAAGACTCTTGAAAGGCATCAAATTATCTTATACTAGCTTCCCGCGCGCGGTTGCACCCGACTAACTCCCGTTCCCGTGGGAACTTCATAATTAAATACAGCATATGTCATCCGGGGATAGTGTAGATTTCTAACAGTGATACAATTTTCAAATCGGTCAAGTAGTTTCGGAGCCTATTCAATAGAAACAAATGTTTCCACTTTATAATATTATTAGTATTAGTATAGAAGTATAGATATAATACTTAATAAGCGTCATCCATCTGAGGGCCAAGGACCAAGGACCAAGACTCAGGGTGCCACTGTATTATTAATATATAATATTACTTAATGTAAAGAAGCATATCTAATGTAATTGCTTAGTATGCTGTCTTTCAAGTTAACATTACCTACGCGACTTCTATCTAACTTAGCGAGTATCAAGTATGGTTTTCCGCAGTATATAGTGTAGCGGTCGAATCGACTTGGCATTTTGGCTGACAAAACGCTCGCGCCGCAGCGGCATAGTGTGGAGTAGGCTTCTGTGTACAACAGTTTTTTTAAAGTCAATACAATATATATATATTTTTTAAATTTACCAATAGATTCCCATAATATCTGTAGAGTAATTATGATAGAAATTTCGGTGGTTATAAGAGCATTCAGTGCGTATGTCGATTATGTAACAGAAATTAAATCTCACTGTGTATGTGAGACATTGCTATTCATCCTTCTCAGTGATGCTCGCTCGTAGATTTGTCATTTATCGCACGACAGACGGACAGACTGATTAAAAAATCTGCAAGATCAAATAATTTTAACAATATTTTTAGCTACTTAAGTGATACTTTTGTTAGATTTAGTCTTATACAGTGTAATTTTGACAAGTACAAGTGTATGTAAACACCTAGTTGCGGAATAAATTTTATTATTCCATAGAACTAACTATTAAAATTCCCCGGGTGTTCAGTCAAATGCTGAGTACATAACGTATTACAATAGCGTGACATCCAGTGGCTTTTTACAAAGTTTTGGATGTAGTGTCCGCGTCAAAACATAAGTTAAATAATTATTATTTATTATTTTAAGTAATCCGCATGGTCTTAATATTAGCAATGAAAACAAAATATTTAGATTATACGATATCATGTCATTTCTTATATTATAAGGTCAGCATAAAAATGCTCTCAGGCATGCCGATTTGTAAGCAGTTTCCGTAGCCTATGAACGATTTTGATAGAGAGGGTTGTCGACGTTATTCCTTCCCTCTAATGTGCGCTGCCTACCCTAATCACAAACAGATACACAACATTAAGAAATAAATTTTAGAATTAACACAAAGAATAATGGAATAAAAAATGTGCTAATGTGTTATTTGAATCATAATTTCCAACTCATGATTAAGCACATTATTTTAATAATTTATGTTCTATTTTGCATAGGTCAGTATGTAGATTGGATCAAATCGATAACTCAGTGTCGCTTTTATTTTATTATGGTTGTTTTTAATTCGTTATTAGTTATATGCAGTTTCAAACGTCTCAAGAATTAATGGATGTAGGTAAGTTGCGGCCATTAACATTTTGGAGTTTTCGAAAAATATTTACTTAATGACGTCATTTAATAAACCAAATAGTCATTCAATGGGCTTTTTTGAATTGGTTCTTACTGAATTATAAAGAAAATAATAATTGTACTAGATAAGTATTATCTATCTATACTTATATTATAAAGAGGAAAGATTTGATTGTTTGTTTGTATTGAATATGCTCCGTAACTAATTGACCGATTTGAAAAATTCTTTCACCGTTGGGAAGCAACACTATCCCCGGATGACATAGGCTATATTTAATTATGAAGTTCCTACGGGAACGGGAGTTATGCGGGTAAAACCGCGCGCGGGAAGCTAGTTTATCATAAATCACAAGCTGCTCGTGCCCTGTATCGCGTCTTTCATACTGTCGTTATTTTAGGTTTTTTTTTTCATACACCTAACCTAGCCATGAGGGCTACCTTTACCTACATGTTCCTCTAACCTAGCCCTAATAATTACGAATACAATACATAAATAATTAACGGAAATGTTCATGTAGTTCTAAAGTTTATACATACATTTTGGCGATTCATTTTTATTTGTATTGATTAAAAAAAATGTATCAATACTTTTATCAATTGTGTAAAAGTAGCAAGCAATATATAATTATCGAGTATTTTCTTGACACACATTTTAAGAAATGATTACTAACAAGCTGTCTCCATACTCAGTAGCCCGAAGCAGCGTATGCGTCTATAGGTAAGCTTCCCACGGCAAACTGTGATGCAATTCCAGTGTCTAATGTCAGAGGTGCTCATTTTTTGTACACCGTTAGCCCTGCACAAATGTGATGTGGTTGAAGATAGTAGCGGCGGCGATAACTTACGCGGAAGCGATTTTACGAGTAAATGTGGTAATATAAAATAATTTAATATTATATTTTCCACAGTATAAACTAACACTCAGCTTCTTATCAGAATACCTTTACAAAAACCGCAAATTTAATCGTTTTTTGATGAGGATGATTTTTTAAAGATTTTTTAATTAGAACCGAAGCATATGCTCCGCGAGATTGACTTCGTCAGTAAAGTAGTAGATTTGGGGTATATGGGCTCTCATTTTTTTTAATGGTACCTATCGTAATTGTAAATACTAAAGTGCTGAACCAATACAATTTATATCATTTATTTCAATGGCAGTCGTTTGATCGTCCGTTAGATAGCCTGGATTTAATATGATTTAGATACGGATGCGATTGCTGCTTGAGTAACAGTTTATTTTTAATATATGTTAATATTGTTATATAGCAAATGTGTTAATATTGTATATTTATTTTTATTACCGTTACTTAGTGTGTTTAGTTTAGCATGACGTAATTGAAATCAAATGTTTATTGTTTCAAGTTATATAATTAAAATATTTCCTCCGTATTTGTTACAATTAAGGTTAAACTGGATTAGATGAATTATTTTGGGTTTTACTCTACCCCAATCGGGTATTTATAATACTTTTCTTAGTTAAAAATTAGTCCTAATACAGCTTAGTACATGGTTAAAAATACCTTCGGCAAAATTATTTATATGATTCAAATATGCCTCGCAAAAAGCCTTTATCCGATGCTGTCTGTTCAAATAATGTTAACTATGATAAATATAAACAACAACAAGAAAATAAACATCTCAATCATCTAATAAAAATAATTAAAGTCGAAATGCAAAAATCAGATTCTTATGCAATCGGATAAAATATAAACACATTTACGATGAGAGTAGGTACCGCTATTGTCTATTGTTTTATATCGAAGGCGTATATTTTACACCACTAGTCCTATTTAGAAGATAGGTGGTATAAACTACGAGCTGCCAGCGATAAGCATTAGCGGCAGCGATTTTATATGCCTTAGGACGGATAAGCATAATTTACAGAATTTTTAATTCATTTCAATTTTTCATGAAAATGTTTTCTACGATTATAATGAATTTAATAAATATGTTCATCTATTTAACTTTCTGTGTAGGTATATTTTTTATTATCTACGTTTACCTGCATGTACAATAACATATATTATAAAGGTACCCATTTAATTATTTAACTGATTTTTGTTTGGTGCCAAAGTAAAAAAAAAAACAGAATAAAAAATAATAAAAAAACAACTCACGCTACGAGATGGTACCGTGCGGAACAAAACTACTTCTGATTGAAATACAGTTTCTTTAACAGTTGATTTTGCTTAAAATATTATATATTATGTTTTCTATGTTAATTATGCATGCATAAATTGACAACAATCAATGTTATTGACCCTAATTATATTTTTATGGACTAATACAACCTATAAATACTATTTGATTTGATTTACGACAATTTAACGTAAACGAGTCAATGAATTTTAACACATTTTGACAGTTATATTATAAGTATTTAGCAGGAATAACAGGGTATTTTTAAGCGGCCGTAGCCAATGGCTAAGGCATCAGACTTATATATACCATAACAAACGTACATATACACTCACCCACACACACAAACACACACACACACACACACACACACATATACTCAATACAGGCTTCTTTTAACCGTACCTATTTAATTTATCTTACTTTTTTGTTGTTACCATATTCTTTTTATCTTTGTTTATCCTTTTGCATAAGATTCTGTACTATCTCCTACTGGGAAGAGGCACTGGCTCTTGTAACATAGGTCTATCACCTAGCACAGGAGTCAGGGACTTCACACTCTTTTGTAACCACTCTCTTGTGTATTAAAGATTATGATTATGATCTTGTGGTCGCTGGTCAGGAGTGCAATGTGAGCATTTTAGCCCTAGCATTTAGTATTATTGTTAACCCCCCGTACTAAACGGGGGGTTAACAAGAATACTAGTAGGCTGCAAAAACTTAAATATTACCTATAGCCTTCGTTGTTTTTTAATTGTGCCGTTACCATAAATACTACTAGTAAATAACATCAAACGATTAATTCAATAGGATTTTTTTTTATAATTCATGTAGTTATATGCTGATAAACATAGATTTTTAATACCTAAATCACTCTTAAGGCACTACACCGCATCTTATAAAATCAAATATCCATAAAATAAAAGCTAATGTTAATTATTATTGTATAGCCAAAATCTCATTAAAATCGTTTAAGCATTTTACGATATTGCACCTCCACTGTGGTATGCAGTAAACCAGCCATTAACCACATAATACTTAACAAGTAGGTATTTTACGATTATGCGAATTCCTTTACGTAATGTCGGAGTCTACGTCTTTTTTGTACAAAATAATAAACCACCCAAGTCATAAGAGAACAGCGGTTTATATATGATTAGCTAGAGGCGGTAGCGGGAATTGTAGTATGTAAAGAAGTTGTAGCTAAAGTCAAATGTCAAAGATCATCTTTTCGTATACAGTTAATTTTGCAAGTGGCGTGTGGTTCAAGTTTTGAGATGTAGCAACTTGAAGTAGTGATAAGATTTTGGTGAAACATTTCATGTGAATAATTCAAATAACAACTTCTTAACGACTTTTTGTTATTATAAATTTAATCAGAAGAACATCGTAATTTTATCAGAAGAACATCGTAAAGATCGTAATTTTTACAGATTTTGAATGAATTTTATCTGCCGAATGAAAAAAAGCTCTAAGTCCGTATAGTAGATATAGGAAAGTAAACATTGACTTAACACACGTCTATAGCCTATAGCCGTTTAGACGGTATCAGTTACATCTTCTTGTATAATAATTATGAAGTATCAATTGACATAGCTGTTAAACTGTTGTTTTGTTTTAAAGTGTTTTTATGTGTAATTTAATAACTGTATAATATGTATGTTATAATTCTAAGGTGAACGTTCTGACTCCTTAAGACAATAAGTATCTAATCTCAGTACCTAATCAGTATTATGTAAGAATAGTGTGGTCCAAGTAAAAAGACACAGCGTTGTACGTTTAGTACGAAATTTAAAATAAAATATCAAAGGTAAGCTTATAACTGGAAAATTCTGTGGGTTACAAAACAAACTATAGTAATTTTCGTTTCGTTTATAGTTTGATGTCAGTTTGAATTTCACATTAGAAAAATATACTAGTCAGTTCCTCTAGGGTGTGTTATCGCTATAATAAAAAGATATGTAGGTAATGTAAAACCAATACTTAAGCGAAACATTCTATATAACTAAATCTATTAAAAATACAAAATAATTTTATTTTGTTCGAGATAATAATGCGATAAATACATATCTGAATGTGTTGTACAATTTAGAAGTTACGACGCCTTAACAAACTCTGAAACTATTTTTTTTTTGAATATGTCGAAACCAATTCTAGTTAATATTTATTTCATTTGCATGTTTTGTTTTTGTTATTTTTCCCACGCTCTCCCGCTATATCTTAACACTTACACCTTATCTTTACGGGACTTAGACGCGATGGACCTGATAACACTGCCTTTGTATTAGCCACAAAGGTCTAAATCGGTCGCGATTGTACCATTGTACTGGCGATGACAAAATTAGATTTTTGCTAACTGTACTTGTCGGGGGTCGTGGAGATTTTAGTTGAGATGAGTTTTATTATGAGCTCCGAGTGGTATCAAAATGCTTTGGAGTGAATAAAGCTGATAACGGACCAACGGCATATCACTAGCACTGGTGGTTGGTTGGTTATGTTAGTTGCTTTTAACACCTGGTTTCTACGTTCAATTCAAACCTGGCACAATTCATCATCTTCCTGCCCCGTTCCCATTATTTGTGGTCAGCGCAATATATCATCCTCTTCCAGTTAATTAGACGTCTCTTTAATACTCTTCATGTCATCTTTTACACGATCCATCCATCTTTTGTTTGGTCTTCCTCTTCCGACATATCCTTCCATCTTCATATTCAGCATTCTTTTCGTCACATGCCTCTCATCCCTACGCATAACGTGCCCATTCTTTGCTAAGCTATTTCTTCTCAATTTCCCACCCAGCACTAATGTTTTTGCAAATGCCGGTCTAGATAAAAATAAGTTACCCTACCTTATTTTTAAATTTTGCAGGTTTACAATATCAGTTTTTATAAAATATAATTAACAAAACAACTGTAGATAAAAGGGATAATACCATAATTTAATAGATAATATTATTAATTAACGTTCTGGTCTCTTTTTTGCATTACCCATAAAAATGAAAAGATCTAATGTCTTATACAGAAACTCTTACGTTTGGAATGTTAAATGTCACTGATTTTCGTTTTTATATTTCACGAGATCACTAACATTTATTCCTATGATATTTTTTTACCTGATTATTATTAAACACTACAAAATTTTACTGCCATGCCAGTGACCGTCCTGAGCCGAGGCCTTTTGGGCATGTTGATTGGTTTGTAGTTTTAAAACCATTTCATGAGACTGATGACCGATGAACTAGCAAAACCATTGTTACAAAATACACATCCAAAATAAAAAAAATAGCTCAAAAAGATGCACATTACAATTGAAAACCGTTTTTAAATTTTCTGGAACAGTGAAACTTTAATAGCACTAAAAGCAAATAAATAAACAAAAATATAAATGGTAAATATAATTTATTTTGAATTAAAATTAAAAAATAACATAGAAGTTATTTTTTTAAATCTAGATTCCACATTAACAAGGCTAGAACGGTTTAATGGTCAGCTTACGACATACACACGTACAAATTGATAGTCATTTTTATAATTTCTTTTTTTTAAATAGTTTTTATGTGTAGTATAGTTCAAATCGTGAAATTTCTTCACGTATTAATTTACTATTATGCCGTGTGCTTTCCGGTTTAGAATCGACCATCCCATGACCTGTGGGTGTCGTAAGAGGTGACATAGTGTCATAGTTGATGCATGGGCAGCATCACCTATCAGCTCAAGGTTCCTTACCATCTAACTGCGCTCACCGTCAAGCGTGGTGATTATGACAATACCCCTGGACCCAAGGACCCTGGCTTGCCAAGGTCTGTAAAGCAGAGGCCCATGTTCAGCAGTGGACGTTAAGCGGCTGTTGATGATGATGTAATTACTATTTGCTACCGTTAAATCGATGGCATATTATTGAAATCACCTTACATTTTATATGCATAGAATTTTATGTAAGTAGTCATAGTTTTCGTGGTTTATATTCTGATATTGCTAACATAGACTGGACCGACTTATTGCATCAACAGAACGTAAATGATGCGGTAGATATCCTCTATAACACATTAAATAGGGTTATTAGTACATAAGTTCCGCTAAAAATAATTAAGTCTAATAGTAAATATGTTTATCCAAAATGGTATACAAAAGAAATAATACATTACATAAAATAAAAATATTTTAACTTGAAAAAGTACAAAAGTTTGCGACTAGAATTTAACAGGGAGCTTTTTGAATACTACAAAACTAAGGTGAAGGAGCTAATATATACAGCATATATCAGTTATATATCAAGCGTAGAAAAAATATAACTCTTGAGCCCTCAGCTTTTTGGAAATACGTTAAAGAAAAACGTAAAAATAGGCAACAATGTAAGAATTTTATTTACAACAATAAGGAAATAGAGGGACAGGAAGCTACTGACACATTTGCCAGCTATTTTACTTCAGTTTTCCATAACAATACTCCACTATTGAAAGCAGAGGAGGCTCAGTACAGTGCTGTTGACTGTGGTCATATATCTAGGGTCACTATAGACCAAATTAATGTCCCAGATTTACGAAGTGTAGTGCGTCGTATAAAAATATCGTCAGCGTATGGCCCTGACAATATACCTGCGTTTTTAGTGAAAGATTGCCAGTCTGCCTTAGAATTACCATTATTGTATATCTACAATCTATCCCTTCAGAATAATATATATCCTAGTAAATGGAAATTGTCTAGAGTAACCCCAATACCTAAAAATGGATCATCAACAGATGTAACCAATTTCAGATCTATAGCTGTATTATCGATATTTGGTAAGATATTCGAATCCATTATTAACAAATACATATGCAAACAAATTGGGGGACTATTACATAATAGTCAACATGGGTTTCATCCCGGGCGCTCTACTTTGACCAAACATATCAGGTTTGTCGATTATGCTAGTACTAGGGTTAAGTCAGGTTGCCAAGTTGATGCAGCATACTTTGACTTCAAGAAAGCAATTGACCTTGTCGACAATGATGTTCTCCTGACGAAATTTGCATCGTTAGGTTTCTCAGCTAAACTCCTAAAATTCAAGGCGGACTATCTTAGAGATCGCAGACAGTTTGTTCAAATGAGCGGTTTTAGGTCACAAGAATTTTTTACTCGTTCAGGAGTAAGTCAAGGAAGCACCTTGGGTCCATCACTGTTCTTAATTATGATAAACGATTTGCCCACCGTTATTTCAAAAGCAGAATGTCTCATGTTTGCTGATGATCTCAAAATGTATCTCGCAGTGCATGACGTTGCAGATTGTAAAACATTACAGAAAGATATTGATGCAGTAGAAGAATGGAGTATCAGAAATAAGCTGTCATTTAACAATTCTAAATGCAAGACAATCACATTCTCTCGATCCACCAATCCACTTACATGGAAGTACGAGCTGGCGGGTGCGTCGTTGGAGCGTGTATATTCCATGAATGATCTCGGTGTAACCATGGATTGTAAATTAAATTTTCACGAACATATTATAAAAACATGTAAAGCTGCCAACAAATGTCTTGGATTCGTAATTAGAACTTCGTACCAGTTTAAGAACATCCATGTAATTATACTACTTTATACCGCTTATGTCCGTAGTAAACTGGAATACAATGCTATAGTTTGGAATCCTCGAGAAAAATTGTATACACTTATGGTAGAGAAAATACATATACATTATATTTATGAATAAATGAATTATGAAATAGAAAAAGTGTAGCTTTATTTTAAAATAGTTCATGAATTTAAAGTTATATTACACCGTGGTTTATAATCATTGCTTAATTGAAAAGACTTTTATCTTGGTATGGTCATGTGAAGAGGAGGGATGAACGCATGTTACTAAAAGAGTTTTAAGTATTCATCGTATGGATGGGGAGGGAGGCCAAAGAAAAGATAGATGGATTGTGTGAAGAGTGATATGAAAGAAAAGGGAGTTAGTGATAGTGTGACGGGTGACAGGACTGAATGGAAGAAACAAACGTGTTGCGCCGACCCCAAGTTGTATTGGATAAGGGCAGGAAGAAGAAGAAGATTTGACAAGGCGAATCTGCATCAGTATTACGTTCCAATCGTAACAATAAAATTGTTAATGCTATTGAAAAGATTGTACGAACTAAAATAAATCATAATGCTGAGAATTAGAAATGTTTATTTATTTTATTTTATTTATTTATAAATCTTGACATTTCAAAATAATTTAATTACGTAGGTACCCGTACAATAAACACCGTATATTAAAGACAGTTAGAGCACACCGCACATTGGCCACTTAGTGGCTGCAACACTTGAGCCGCTAGTGGCCGCCACAAGCTGCGGACGCGTTTCTTCATACATTTTATATAGAATCGGCGCACACTGAGCGCTTGAGTGGCCGCTTCCAAACCACAAGCTGCGAGAGTCGACCGCGCTCGCTACTTGTGGCTGCGTTTTGTTGATGTATTTAACATTTTTAATCACTTGACGCCGCTACCAGACGCAGCCGCTGGTGGCTTGATGCAGCCACCAGTGGCTGCCACTGGTGGCGGCGTGTAGTGGTCTAGCGGAACCACTGGTGGTCGCGTTTAGTGGCCGCCACTAAGTGGCCAATGTGCGGGGGCTCTTAAACTAATTCTAGTATAGCAGTTCAACCCTTGTTGCTATGATTTGCTTACCAAGTGCAAACTTGGTAACCCCATGGTTCTTTGATGATAATAATATGTCTTACTATATCATCAAAGAAGTACAGACTATGACAAACTAGTGCTGTTCCTGTATACAAGACTACATCTAAATTATATTACCAAAAGTCGTTATTCTCAAAAGAATGCAGAAAATCATCGTCATTATTCGTTTGTGTCTCATCATCCATAGTCTCATAGTTCGATAAGTCGAACTTATCTGCTAAAAACATATCAGCAGCGTAAGTCGTAGCTTTTTCAGTCGAAAAGAAACTTTCGATCCTCGATGTAGTAGGTTTATATGTTGTAGGTTCAACTGTCGTAGTAATCTGGAGTTCTATGACATTATTTTCTTCCGAACTTGAAGATTGCCCTTTCGGTGGTTTCTCCGGCTCTGGTTGACAGAATCCTCCCCAAAAGTACCAGCCATGAGGGCACATGAAGATTTGAGGATATAAGTCTACACCCTTGCTGAGGCATACGTAGTAGTGGTTACTGCTTGAGGGTAGTACTCCGTATTGACCGACTCTTGTGCAAGGAGGTACTGGTTTTTCTTGGCATTGTCCGTTCTGGAGGGGGACCTGGAATAGTTTAATTAAAACTTTTAAGAAACTATTTATAGTAATTTTATTGTGACACGGGACTAAACTCCTTTCAGCTTTGACCAAATAAAAAATAAAGGCGGTGTCGAACAATGCACTGAACCCGGATTTTTTGTGCATTAGTGTGGGAAATTGTTTGCTATGATTTTTCACAGTAGGTAGGTCAATGTTATAAAAATAACGTTACGCTTTGATTTGTACATCAGATTTGTTTCACGATACAATTCAGCATGTTTGTTAACAATTAATTAAGATTGTAATGACATCCATTTGTTTTATTATTCTTTGCTACATAACGTTAGATAAATTAGTTCATCATGCTTTTGACAGGCAAAAAAATTAAATTTTATATTTATTTACCCCTCGGTAAATAAATATATATTTTTTTTATGAGCGTCTGCCATTTTGTTCTTAGAGAAGCGCAAAGTCTCACGCTATTTATTACTATTTTATACTCTTAAAACATGTTATTGCTTTAAATTTTTAAAGCGATTGATTTATAAGATATGATGCGTAGCTTATCGGTTTAAGACTTGCTTTAAATATCGGAGGCAAAAGTTAGATCCTCGAGCCGGATAAGACATTTTGCGTAAAATCTAAGGTTTTCAAACATTGACGATTCAATTGATTGGTTCAATTTCTACCCGAAACAAATACCAAAGTGAGCAAGCAAGGTGACCATTGCAAAATCCCCCTAGGGGCAGACTTATGTTCAACAGTAAATGTTATACGGACTTATGATAATTCAAAATAAGTCGAATTGAAGAAACATACCGAGCATTGAGCTGTCTGTGGATTATATCCGTAATGTCTTGGACACAGAGCCTCTCTGTGGTCTGCTGGTCTACCATCAGGCATGCCCTCTGGAGGAGAGCACAAATGGAATTTTCTGCAGTCGTGAGGATCCGGGAATATCCCCACCTGTAGATATGAAGCAAGTATTATTTAAAGTTAGGTCTTATACATTTAGATAGAAATTTAATTTACCTACCAGCCCGTTGTCCACTGCTAAACGTGAGCTTTCTCTTAGCATACCATGGCATGCCAGGATCATTGATAGATATTGTCGTAATCACCACACGGTCGCAGTAAGATGGTGACTATCCTTGAGCTGATAGATACTGCTGCTCATCCATCAGGTTTATGTCCCTTAGCTAAACTTTAAGACACCCATGGGAAGATATGGTCTATTCTTAGCCGGAATCCATACAGCATGGAAAAGAAAACCAACCCGGTCCAGAAAGACACAAAAAAGTAGGTACTGAATCGATTTAGGTAGCTAACAATTTTCACCATGGTTAAAAGTACGCAATCCCGTATTATAAACGGTATCCTTTCTTACCGTAAAATATACGATTGCCACGATAACTGGATCTACGTAGATGACAGGAACGCCGAAGGTCACACCACAAAAGAACACAAACAATAAGTCTTATCTGTGTAATTTATGATACGATCATCTGATACTTGTTTCTTAATCGTGATCACATTACAAGTAAGGTCGAAGGGCATACACAAGTCATCATCTCAATCTATTTATACCAATATTATAAACTTGAAGAGTTTGTTTGTTTGTTCGCTGGAACGCACTGATGTCAGGTACTACTGGTCTGAATTGACATACGGAATATCGAATTTCTGAACACCGATGTACGGTATTTACGACGTACATGATATATTCTGAACTTCGACTATTTTTCTATGACGCGAATGTTCAATTGCAAATGTTCGAAATCAAGATATATCAATAGGGATAAAAATACATTAATGAAATTAATAATAACCTGTTCACAAGTATGTTTGTATTTCTGGGTGATGAAGTCACATTCTGGTACGGTTTCCATGGCACATCGGCCGAGATGAGCATTGCAGGTGAAGCCTTCCACACACTCTTCTAAAGGCACCTGTAATAGGTAGGAAAACGTTAATAATTTTTCTTATTACTTAAATATAATTCTTTTAATGTAAAGCCAATATAGTAATTCTAACATATTATTTTGGTCGGCGTGGCCGCCAATATTTTGAAGTAGATTGACCAACTGCGCAAGTCGTATAATGCCCAAGGGTTTGTACATCACAAACACGGCTTTTCCACTTTTTTTTCTCAAAATCAGGCGCATGATCATAAATCGACGAGTCCTCTTGGGTTACTAACTTCCTGACATCGATACTTCATCGATGCTGGTACTTCGATTATTCTAGAGATAAAGTAGATATTTATAGATTGAAAGTAATGCTGAACATATATCGTCTTGCTAAGTGTTAACATTAGGAAATCCAGTGTACCTTTAGTATAATCCTTACCTTTAACCATCCAGCAGGTAGCGGCACACATCTGACCGCCAGCGTGCAATTCTGACAAGCGATGCCGGATTCTGTGCAAACTCCTTCCACGTCTACTTCACCAGCACCTAGGGAGATGCCTAAAGGCACTCCAGCCATACGGTCGCCATGGATCACACCCCGAAGGTCGAAGGATTTGGTCAGCTGTAATTGATTAAGGAAAAATATATGATACTACTCATTGAACTGGTTGTAAGATGGCTGTACAACTTTTGTAGCCTGGTGGTTATTGTAATTATTCTAGATCAAGATATCAAGGCAAGGCGATAATTTCCATAACTTGTGTTATGGTAATTATCTCCTTGCTTTGATTACTTCCATCCCCATATACTTAGTTTAAGTCATAAAAATAATAGGCCCGTAATAATAGGGCATAATACTGCAAAATTTTACACTGGCAGGTAAACCGCGTACAATAGTATGTAAATACTCCTGACATATATTTGACCTGACATTTGACTGAAGTCTTTTGGTTTCAATTCTACTTTTTAACGTCTACGATATTAAAATGGCCACATGATGCCATGATATCGCTGTTTTGGGAGAAGAACGACGCAATTCAAAAAGAGAAACATTGACAAAACAGTTCTTAAGATTTCAGGCATTAATTTTTTTTCCCAAACTTACTCTTTTTCAATTGTGTCGTTATTCTCGCAAAACAGCGATATCTTCAGATTTTTACTAGAGCTTTGATAAATTAGATAAAAAGTGACCTAAATTAAAAAAATAGTGATATTTTCAAGAATAACTTTTTGTTTTGCTTTTTTTGTATACGGACTGTGCAGGTGGCGCCATCTACGTACCGCTTTGCGTTTTATGAGCTATTAAAGGAAAACATTTTAATATTTTCTAATATCCTTGGAAACTCCCTTTGGACCCTTAGTTTGCATTGAACTTTAACTAAGTGTAACTAAGTCCGATAAGCCCGAGAAATGTAAAAAAGCGTGACAGTAGCACCAAACTTCTTTGGTGCTACTGTCACGCTTTCTTCTTTTAAACTATTTATTAAGACTCGAGACTAAGTAGCCTTTATGCCTGGTAAAATAGCAAAAGCCTTGTAGCTCCTTCCAGAAAAGTAAATATTACCACTTCAGCACAGTTTTGTTAAAACAAACAAATAGGTATATATGTTGCAGTCAAAACTCTTAACCAGTTAAAAGTACTTTTAACTAGCAAAATCAGTCAAAACTAACCTAACCTAAAACTACTTTTGATTGATTTTTACAGTTAAAAGTACTTTTGACTGCCTAAGAGTCTTGACTGCAACATATATATCAGTGAAATAATTTGATACACAATAAAAAGTATTTCTCTTTCTGCCATAAATCTTACACATAAAACCATTCATGAGACTCAAGAAGATTTACAGGTTCAACATAAAAGTAATCATTTACAGGGTGTCAAGAATCAGATTTATACCGTTATGATTACTGTATATAGCAATCTATCTGTTAGTTATAATGCCGTGGGATACGGCTTCTGCAAATGTCAATACTTGTACCTTCTATTAAGCAATTAGTCTTTATGTTGCGTCTTAATATAATGGGGAGTTATTGCCATGTGCCGAGATCAAATTAAGACTTACAATGGTAATAATTTATCTGGAAATGTAGGTGACATGCGTAATGTAGAACAGGTAGAATATAACTCAAATATCTCGCAGTTAGGGAATCATAATTGGCCCGTATAACGTCCACAGCTGAACATGGGCCCTCTCCCGAGCGAGGGTTTTGCCGTAGTCACCTTGGCAGGCGTGTTGGTGACCGCAGTTTTATGTCCTGACAGATTCTGATATAAACGGCTTTGGAGGGGTAGACCCTCAACCAACTAAACCCGGAACGAGATCTTAGAATTAACACAAAGATATCTTGTCCAGCGTGAGGATCGAACCCACGACCTTCGAGACTTACGCTACGCTACGGAGGTTAAACTTACAGAATACCAAAGCCAGATGACATTATTGATTAATGTTACTGTGCATGAGTTAAGTTGCCAGAGTTGTCGGGGGGAAAAGGGTCGGCAGGATTAGGGCAGCTAGTGCACTAGATCTATGGCACTGGCACTATCTATCCTTGTATTAAGATCCCTTTGCCATTTAAATCAGGTCATCATCATCATAATTTCAGCCGTAGGACGTCCACTGCTGGACAAAGGCATCCCCCCGCTTCTAACCGCAACAACTGGAGATCCAGTTGTTGCGGTTAAAAGCGGCCTGCATCCACCGTGATCCCGCAGCCTTAACCTGATCATCTATCTATCTAGTTGGTGGATGTCCTACTCTACATTTGTCGATTAGAGGTCACTATTCGAGAAGTTTTTTTTTATTTTCTAAGTCAGGTGACAACCATAAAAAATAAACTAAAAAAATATGTATCTGGCCAGGATGTTATGGATTATTGATCGGAGTAAAACTGATGTATTCTAAGATATTATATCCGTCAATGTATGCAATATCACTTTTACCTGGCTAGGTAATCAAACGGAGAAAAGCTGCTTTCTTATATTAGTAAGCACTGGTTTCATTTCCACCACCGTTGATTATATCTCTCCACTAATCTAAGTGTTCATAGCCATGAGATTCGTTTAAAAATTAATGGTTTACTTAACTGAATTAATCCTTTTTTTTCGGACGGAATAACTACGTATAGCCGCGAGGATTTTGCTCCTTCACCGGGCATAAAGGCGAGCAGAGCTGCAGCCTTAATAAATGGGTAGAAAACTACAAACTAAGCAATCTACGCAAGAGAGCGCCTCCTGTGGGACTTGTTCCTCGGCTCAAGACAGTCGCTGGCTATGAGATTGAGGGATTATGACTGTTAGTTTTTAGGGGAGTTTGGTGCAATTGTCGCTCTTCTTTACAGTTCACGGGCTTCTCGTGTCTACAAAGGTATCGGTAACTTCGGGACGGCCTAAATTAGTCCGCGGCAATCTTAAGTTTAATGTTTTGTTTCGTCGCCGGTAACCCTTGCTAGCTTGTCGATAGTTGCTTTTCGAAAGAAATACGGCCTAAAGTAGTCCCCTTAACTTATCGGAGTACCAGCGACACCCTATATTTATATTTAGGATATTTGGGCCAATACAGCGTCTAGCGGCCCTTGCGCAAGCAACAGCTAGTGTAAATACACTGTTCCCAACTGGGACAAATATTTGTATGAACCACAGATATGTATTCTGAATTTGATTGTGCTTTGTGTGCGTAAATCAATGATGTTATATAAAAGACAAAATTGGCCCTAGAGATTAAACAGGACAACATGAAAATTAGCGTGTGCAAAAACGAGACAGGCATACGTTGAAGTGTGCCAATTAGCTCAATTTCGGGGTGCCATTTTTCAAACCCGGGTGCCGTATCTCCCTTTCTTTTACTATAACATCATTGGCGTTAATTATGTGTTTTTAGTGACACATTAGCCAAAGTTGTTTAGGGGTATTGCCATAATTACCAAACTTGTTAGGTGGATTTGTGATCGCGGTAAGACGGTAAGTAACCTTGAGCTGATAGATGGTGCTATCCACCCATCAGTTGCATGCCCCTCACTCGCCTCTTGCGACATCCATGAAAAGATATGGCCACCCTATATCTTTCCATGGATGTCGCCGGTGTGTCTATTTTAAGCCGGAAAGAACACGGCTCAAGATTACTAGAGTTATCTAAAATAAGCAATAAAGTAGGTACTCACAGAACTGCTAAAACCAAAAACAGACAGAATAATTACTCGCAACCACATTTTCACACAAACTTCTATGATCACGTTGTTTATAAAACTAATTGATCCAGTTCTGAATTATAAAAGTGCGTATTTTGTGAGGTGGCCGATCTTTGACATGGTTATCGCCATTTTATGATAAATACTGTCAATGTTTATAATGAAATATTGCTTTTGATTGGCTATTTGTGGTATAAAATTATATTGCCCTATTGGATTAGGTAGATAGTTGTACGAAGTAAGTATATTAAAGTAAATATGAGTTGATTAATAACCATTCAGATGATTGCTTAGTATTCACAGAAGAAGATACTTCTTTTGTTTGTGTATATTAAAGTAACTGTTTTATCAATATACATATCAAACGACTAAACTGATTGTACTGAAATTTGGTATACAGAGGGTTAGTATAGCGTAGGTCATCCGTTCAGAAAAGATTTCTTTATAGATTGATTTTCTATCGAAAAAGTGAGGCAATTGGATAAGATCACTATAGGACCCTACTAGGGGAGCCCACGATGCTAAATCGGGATTTAATCGAGCGTCATATAGACCTATTGGGTTGGGAACCTAATAATATGATAAAAAGAAAAAAAAAACATATAATAGGTATAAAACTTTTCATCGGCGGGGGGAGCAGCTATAGATTTTCAAAAATGTAAAAATAACTGATGCATGGACATACTCAAGTGCGTCAGATATTGATAGCATCCATGTCCTACGTATTTAAAAAAATGTACCTACGTATGTTAACCCGATTGTTTAGATGATGGGGGTTGAAGAAAGAAAGGGTTGAAAATGAAAAAAATAAATATCGAGCTCGTTAGTATAATAATTATAGCTCTTATATAAACTCTTTTGTTTGTACGATGAAAGAGTATTTTTATATACAGAGAATTACGTTAATACGAATTAAAGTGCCGCTGCCGTCCTTATAAATTAATTAGACCCTCGGTCCCCACGGCTTCAGTGTCCTTGCCAAATGCACAAAAACATAACCACTATCAACGTTTCTGTATTTGCGCCTCTTGAAATTCTATACGAATTTGGCAGTTACTTTGAGTCCTGCAACAATGTGACGACGCGAGAGTATCGCCGCCCGTACCGGCCGACCAAAGGCCTTCTCATCTTACACGGATTGAGAGTAATTTCGTTGTCGCGCATTATGACATTAGGTCTTAAATTTTCCGAGCTAAAGGCCCGTCGAATAATATGATTAAAAGTGGCATGGTGGGATAAACGTCCAGCACTTTTGCTACATTATATGTACCTATGTTTACAAATTGAATGTTTTTTTTTATTGGCACGCTTTGATATCATCTATTTATTTATATTTAAAACTAGCGAACAGCATTTGCAATAATACATCTTACTCTTCCTCTTGAATCACTCTAACTATTAAGAAAAGCGCATCAAAATCCGTTGCTTAGTTTTAAGGATCTAAGGGTACCTAGGACAGGCGGACAGCGGGAAGTGATGTTCTTTTATACCATGAAGTAATAAAATGCGCTGGTTCCAAAAAAATGATCCAAAAAAATGATCCAAAAAAATGATAACAAACAAACAACAACGCCATCTATTGATGGTGACATGTAATTAATTGAAGTTAGTGTTTCTGACATAAACTTTGCATTTTACTCCCATCTTTCCCAATCTAGATGTAAGAACAGACTAAATTGTTGTAACAAAATTGAACATTAAAGTATTATCTAAACTTAGTTGAATTTAAACAACTTTCTCTAAGTTGTAACATAATCTTTTATTTCTCTTGTGAAACTTTAACAAAATTGTCATACTGGGTCTTTTTAGATTTAAGTTAATGAGAAACATAAACTTTATTTCATCGTATTTATATTGGATTTCTTAGGGCCGAAATGTTTAGTACTTAATTTACATTATTTGAGATACCTACTACGTAAGTATTTTATAGGCAGCTTTTAGTCAGCTATGCAACGCAGTTTTACACCCGCTGGCTTAGTTCCACTATTGTATGGTTCTACTAAGGCACCTTAAAAAAGTCCCACTATGTAAAAAAATTTACCTAGAAAAATCCCAAAACACCATGACTGTGCGGTCACGGCTTAAGATTGCAGTTCAAGTTCCGCCGGTAGCGTAAATATACCTAAGTATTATTCTAAAAAAAAAAACTATGAAAATAAGTAAAAATATATGTGGCCCGCTCCGGCCCCGCCCATTTTACTCAGGAATAATGTAACATTCAAATGGTGAAAGAATAATAATTATCAGAGGTTGCTGGATACTCACTGTGACTGTACCGATGAAACGGCGCAGCACACGGTGGTGGTGTGTCCCCGTGGGCCCACGAGCGGGAGGGACACCTCGTTGGCGTGGTGGGAGACGACCTCTCGCTGCCGACCATCATTTCAAAGATGGTCTAAAGCGAGAGGTCGTGGGAGGTGTTTGCCTCCTTCTGTAGACAAGTAATGTCTCAGACGGTGGCCGCGGGAGAGGGAAGAAGATCCCTCCACCTAACCGCTCCGCAGAAGGCGTGTTCGCCGTCGGCGGCGGGTTTCCCGCCGCCTACCCCCCAGGCTCGGCCTCGGGGAGTGGGGCACATGGGTCCCGCTCCCTTCGAGGCTGGAACATGAGGAGTAGAGCGTCCCTATAATTGGGCAAATGTGCCACTGCAAGTGTGGCCCAGGAGATTCCGCGGTGCCATATTGGCCGCGGATGCCGTCGGGGGGCCGGATTGCTTATGCGTACCCGGCCCCCGCCAACGGCGGTTTTAATGATGTAGGGTCCTCTCCTCGTGGTATAAGTAAGCATACCATGCTAAGGAGAGGGCGAGTTTTAGGGGGATAATGCTGTTCGCGTCCGTGGGCTTTAGCTCTAGTCACCCACACGTGTCCCCTGGGTAGCGCCAAATGAACAGCACATCTGGTGGTAGGTTTCGACCGCGGTTTGTCACCACCCTCAAGGCAAAGCCATGCCGCCAAGTGACTTTCGTCGCGTTCCGGCATGTTGCCTTGAGTAGCCATCGTGGAAGGGGAGTCTGGGCAGTTGTGTGGCTTTGCGAACCGGTTCCGGTGCTGCATGGTGTCTGTGCTGGGTGACTGTTCGTGGAGGGTAGCGGGATCCTAAGCATGGTCTTCCGCTGGCCGACCGCAGGTAGTAGGGGGCCCAATTAGTAGGAAAGCCACCTATGAAAGGCTGCCCCGCCAACTAGCGAAAAATCCCAGGATGCGTCACCGTGCCGGTTGGCGACCGGATGCGAGGGCCCGGTGAACATCTCTGGGGAGGTTAGGGCGTCCCCACGCGCTCCAGATCAGTCTCCCGTCGGTGCAGCATCATGTGTGTATTGCGTGGTACTCGTTTATGTTACGCCTCGCCCAACTGTCCCTTTTCTTCTCTCTTCGTCATCAAAAATAATGAAAAGTAAGCATAGGAAACTGGTAAAACAGCGGTTGCACTCCCTCGCACTAAAAGTGCACCTTTCTTACATCCGAGGTCTGCACTCCAATCTCATCCCGGTCCATCACCACCTTGAGACCGAAAAACCACATTTACTATTCCTCACGGAGACGCAAATTAGATGTCCAGCCGACGCAGCATACTTGCACTACCCAGGGTACACCCTGGAGCACAATTTCAGGCCACGCGCTGGCACCTGCGTGTATGCTCGTGATGACATTTGCTGTCGACGTCTCCGTAACATTGAGGATTCCAGTTTCTCTGTATTGTGGGTTCTGGTGGACACTGGCTTGGAGCAGATACTCTATGCCAGTGTCTATCGGTCGCACACCGATAACATGGAGACAACCAGGTTGTTTCACTACCTTTCTGACTCAGCTGAATTAGCTCAGCTCAGGTACCCATCGGCGCAGCTAGTTGTTCTGGGGGACTTCAACGCCCACCTCCAGGAGTGGCTGTACCCATACCAGAAGACCGACCTTGCGGGGAGACTAGCGTATGCATCTGCTCTGACGCTTGGTCTCTCCCAACTGGTGACTGGGCCGACACGGGTGCCCGACATTGATGGCCATACGGCCAATTGCTTAGACCTTCTGCTGACAAACGATCCAGACCGATATCAAGTCGCGGTTTCCTCACCGTTAGGTAGCTCCGACCACTGTCTGGTGAAATCTGTGTCCGTCTACTCGCCACCCGATCCCGATCTCAAGGGGACTAGGCGTGTTTGGCGATACAAGTCAGCAGATTGGGATGAGATGCGGCATTTCTTCGCGTCTTACCCTTGGCTGCGCTTATGCTTCTTTTCAGACGACCCGACTTGCTGCGCGGAGGCTGTTTCTGGAGTGATATGCCAGGCAATGGAGTATTTCATTCCATTTTCTGATGTCTCACTCCAAGACAAAGCCCGCCCATGGTTCAACGCTGAGTGTGATAGTGCTGAGGCACATAAGCACTCTGCTTACCAAGCGTGGGCGGATGCTCGAGCCCGCAAAGCGCCAAATATTCGGAAACTGAAGAAAGCCGACAATAGTGCTGCCAAGTCTTGCAAACGTGCCCTACGCAAGGCCCGCTTTGACCATATTGGCCGCATTGGAGCCAGACTAGCATCTTACCCATCTGGGAGTAAAGCTTTTTGGTCTCTTGCCAAATCGGTCGAAGCCAATTTCTGTCGGTCCTCTTTGCCGCCACTGCAGAAACCGAATGGTTCATTAGCTCACACCGCCAAAGAGAAAGCAGACTTGTTTGCGTCTCTATTTGCGAAGAATTCACAACTAGATGCTGCTGGTAAAAGTCCACCCAGGCTACCACATTGCATTTCCACTATGCCTGAGGTGCACATTCGGCAAAAAGTGGTATTTAAAATTCTCAGCACTCTAGATGTGAATAAGGCTAGTGGGCCTGACGGCATTCCTACCATTGTCTTGCGGTCATGTGCGCCTGAGTTGTCTCCTGTTTTGACTCGCCTCTATCGCTTATCCCTGAAGACCGGTCTAGTTCCAGCATTCTGGAAGATTGCCAATGTTCAACCGATCCCCAAGAAAGGTAGTCGTGCCGACCCTGCCAACTACCGACCAATCGCAATCACCTCCATACGCAGTAAGGTTATGGAGCGTGTTTTAAACAACCGTCTCCTAGCATACCTGGAAGACAACGATCTCCTCTGTGACCGCCAATTCGGATTCCGTCGAGGCCGGTCTACTGGGGATCTTCTTGTTTATGCTACTCACTTCTGGAGCGAAGCCATTGAGAGAAATGGTGATGCTCTTGCCGTGTCTCTTGATATCTCTAAGGCTTTTGACAGGGTTTGGCACGCAAGTCTCATTGGTAAGCTTCCGGTTTACGGTATTGCTCCCGGACTTTGTACCTGGATTCAGGATTTCTTGAGGGGGAGGTCGATTCGAGTTGTCATTGATGGCGCCTAGTCCGATCTTCTTGGTATTAATGCCGGTGTCCCTCAGGGATCTGTTCTCTCCGCGACTCTTTTTTTGCTGCACATCAACGACCTGCTAGCTACTCCCGGAATCTTTAGGTACGCAGACGACAGCACAGTCTCGGTGAGATACTTGTCAGATGCGAAGTCTGGGTCAAAGGTTCAGTCGCTCAGGGAGTCGATGATGGAGGGGGTGAACTCGATCTTGGAGGCTGTCTCCTTATGGGGTGATGCCAACCTGGTTGGGTTTAACCCCTCAAAAACACAGGCTTGTCTTTTTTCGGCGAAACGGAGTCCATTCCAACTGACTCCGACTTTCCGGAATGTTTCCGTTCCGATCAGCGACCATCTTGAGCTGTTAGGGCTTGATCTCTCTTCTAATCTAAACTTCGGTCGCTACATCGAGTCCATTACAAACACTGCAGCCAAAAAACTTGGCATTCTCTCCAAGGTGAGGCGGTACTTCACATCGGAGCAGCTCTTGAGTCTCTACAAGGCTCAAGTTCGCTCCTCAATGGAATACTGTTCTCATCTTTGGGATGGTTCTGCTAGATATCAGCTGGATGCGCTGGACTCATTGGAGCGCCGAGCGAAGAGAGTCATAGGCAATAACTCACTTGTGGAGGCAAGTCTTCAGAGCCTCGAACACCGTAGACGAGTAGCCTGCCTATCGGTTTTTTATCGGTTACATTTCGGGGAGTGTGCGGAGGTTCTACATAACCTGATACCCCCTTCACCCTTCCATCACCGGACGACCAGGCGCGGTGAGCGGTTTCACCCTTATTTTGTAGACATTCCTTCAATACGCACGAAGCGATTTGCTTCTTCTTCATAATGCGGACGGCTAAGGAGTGGAATTCTCTGCCGGGGTCAGTTTTTCCGGAACGCTATAATCTGGACATCTTTAAAGCTAAAGTGAACAGACACTTTCTAGGCACGCGTGTATCATCTTAGGCCTTATCTTCGCCTGCCATCAAGCGAGATTATTGTCAAACGTACGCCTATATTTAATAAAAAAAAAAGAGTCCCACATATCCCACCGCCAGCGCGTGAAAACGCCGCAGCGGCGGTGGGAATGCGTAATAGCATTTCCCCCAGGACAAAAAAAGTGTGAAAGAATTATCGAAATCCGTTCGGTTATTTTTAAGTTTACTCGAAACAAACATACAAAACTACCAACTTTTCTTTTTATAATATTAATATAGATATGTATGTTATTATAACATAAATTTAAACTAACAGCAGGTAAGCCTTTGATTACAAATGGGGAATTCCAAGCTTTAAGCATATTTACTTATTAAATTGGAAATTTCGTTAAAACCAGCTTTATACTAAAATTATCCAATAAAATCCCTGGTATTAGGATATTTACTGTCTATTGCAATGTTAATCACATAACTCATATTTCTCTAAAACGAAATCCAATATACCTACATTGAGAGTAACATCAGAACTGGAATTTTGCTAATCTTTGCTATTTATAATAATTACCACAAACAGCTGCAGCTTTTCTATTCGTTAATATGTTTGACTGTAACCAATGAGGAGTCGTTTCCATTTCCGAGTCAGGCAACTAAAATATACTTTAACATAGGTTTCCTCTTAACAGATCTTGCCAAGCCGTGATCACCACGCCTGGCAGGTGGATTGGTGATCATAATTATTTTACCGTTAGAAATTTACGTTCTACAGCCCGCCTCAACTCAAGCGGTTATTGTATGTAAGCGTGCAATATAAGATAATTTACGTGTTGCCTAGCTTACCCATGTGAGCTTTGGTACCTTTGACAAAATATTAACCCATTTACTACTGGTGTTATAACCCCACGAAATACATAGTACTCAATAAACATATCATTTTTTCATTATACCCTTTCCGGACAAGAGTGAGTGGGCCTAAATCCGGATAGAGAGTCGTTGTTTCCAGATGTGCAGGATATTTTTCGAAATTTTAATATTTTTTTCACACACAGTTCTGACATGTTATATAGTTTCCGGAGATGGTATCTGGGTTAATCAATAATGATATTGGGCTGCAGCATTGTAGAAGGTCAAGGTACCTACTACCCTTGTCGAAAAGGTTCTTCCCTTGTCAAAAAGCTCAGTGTGCATACTAACACTATTCTCTACCTCTCATATTTTTTGCCATTCACCCGTTGAATGGCAAAAAATATGAGAGGTAATGCTGCCAGTATTTTATTTATAAGTTTGTTTTATTTTTAATAAGCTACTTTTAGTTGTATATTATGTATTTTAATAACTTATTGATATTTAAACTTAATAAATTATAACTGCATCTCATAATATAAATTAAAACTAACACACTTAATAACAATAACAAATTAATCGATATAAAATCACAAAGCATTTATCGATTAAGCGCCTGTAGAAACTAGAACAGCAATATTATATTTCGAACATTCACAGCTATTTCAGTTTGCAAGGAGTTTGTTACTTATAGCTCTTTTACAGAGGTTGGTGCCAAAAGTGTGATGGAAATGGCATCGAATAAGTCGTAAAATACAGTTTCCAAAGTAATTGGATATGACTTATGGTGCAACTGTAGTCGGGAATGGGAAAATGGGATCGCTAATTGAATTTGTGATGCATTTTCTTTTTTATAGAACTCAAATTAATGGATATTTCTCTCAAGGGATATACTTTATGTAATTTTAGCGTTATTAAGTATGTAATAGAATCAACAGTACGTTTACGTCCACTGCTGAACATGGGCCTCCTCTTATCAGACCTTGGCAAGCCAGGATCGTTGACTAAAATTGCCATAATCCCCACGATAGGCAGACGAATTGGTGATCGCAGTATTATGTAAACCTTGAGCTAATAGATGCTGCTGCCCATCCATCAGCCATATGTCCCTTAGTCGCCTTTTACGACACCCATGGGAGGACATGGGTGAAACCTATTCTAATATAATATAGCTGTCATTTATTGAGGCTTATTGAGGCCCGCCTTTTTCCGGCGAAGTATCAAAAGCCTTCTGGCAAGAACAACATGTCCGATTTGAAACATTATTTCAGTGTTTGATGTAGCCTACAGACTTCCTCGATTAATGGGCTACCATTAATATAACCTATAATCGAGGAGACTATAGGTTATAATATAATCACGCTGAGTCCAAAAGGAGAAGCACTGACAAACTAGCAAGGATGTTTAGATATCGTGGTTAGCCCAAAGACAAGGTCGCAAGACAAGTTAGTATGTAATCTTTTTGTGAGTTTGAATGTTTGTTAGGAAATCACGAAAAAATTAAGGTAAAGCTAAATGTAAAAATATTGTGTAGATTGAGTACCTAATGGAAAAAGAAATAATTTGTAACAAAAATATGTAAGTAATTCCATTATTTTATAAATGTTAATGTTATTAATGTTATAAATTAAAATAAAAGGCAATATTCGTAAATGCCAGGATACGAGAATTGATACAAAAGACGTATTTTATTCAAGAACAGTAGCGTGACCATGAGTTTACAGTCAAGGCGTAAATTACACTTTTTTTTTTTTTTTTTTTTTTTTACTTCATATAGGCTTACCTTTGACCATAATCTCGCTTGATGGAAGGCGAAGATAAGGCCTAAGATGATACACGCTTGCCTAGAAAGTGTTTTTACTTATAAAAAATAATTTAGTGTCTGTATTGAAGTCCTGTCTTCCATGTTCAATTTTTTAAGTTTAATATCCACATTTTAAATTGCATTGTACATTACAGATCAAACTTACTTGCAAACTATGTTATGGTCTCCTTCGTGTAAGCTAGGTTATCTTGTATTGTTATATTTTGACGCATTTATCAATGGCAGTCTAATTTACAACCTCCGTAGCGTAGCGGTATTTAGCTCGCTTTATATCTCGGAGGTCGTGGGTTCGATCCCCACGCCGGACAAGTAATCTTAGAAATTACACAAATATTTCCATCTTTGTGTTAATTCTAAGATTTCCTGAAAAAACCTGAGTTACTGTAATATACGTACGTTCGATCCCCACCCATTGCGTTAGCGACGTAAACCCACTCGTAACACAAGCATTTTACCTTGCACGAGGGGTTTACAAAAATACTAGTAGACGGCAAAACTCTGCTAGAAATCCTTAAAAAGAAAGAAACTCATGGTTACGCTTCTTTTCCGCCTATTCTTCTCATCGAAGAGTCAGTTCATAAATTTTGCGGAAACATGTTCAAATACTTCAAATATACATTTCACACACAAATGTCACTTTTGCGAGAAATTTTGGTAAAACATGCCGCGTACCTCCCCTCCGGAAACGAGGGGTGGAGGGGTCGGTTTACACCTGACCGACTTTTTACAGGAAATGTATCTATATAGTGGATAGCACTATGTATTCTGTAAATAAATAATATTTTGGGCAGTAGGTAGTTATGCGGTGTTTTGTTAATCTCCTTTGTAATATCTATACTTACTAATATTATAAAGAGTAGAGATTTGTAATTTTTTGTGTGTGTATGTTTGTGATGAGTAGTTTTGACGTGAAAGAGTCATTCAACATTCATCCATCATATAATATTAGTACTACTAAGTTGTAGGTATAAATATTAGCTAACTTCACATAAACAACTCGGATGCAAGTAACATTTACTAGAACCAAATTTATTTCTCCTTTAGCCTGATGGACGATATCTTAATGGCATCGGCCATGGTTCGTTAGTTCCCTCTTGCTGGGAAAATATTACAATATACAGACTTTCCTTTCTTTATCTCGGCGTAGAATTACTCGTGGGAAAAAGCGAAGTGTGTATTTAAAAGAAAAATATTCGATTATATTGGGAGTTTTCGTAAGAAAGTCTTGGATTAGATTTTGGATAAGGCTTATATTAATAAGAAACATTTGTTTACGACCCGGAGGACGAGACAACAACTTATCAACTAACAGTACAGAGACTGCAAGAAACTCGCACCACTACACAGAGAACACTATCCGACCCGGCGGAGAAGAGTGCGCCCGCGAACGCGGAGCGTCCGCCCTCGCCCTGCCGACTCTTAGTTTGCAAAGAACCTTCCGATGCCCACGTAGACCCGAAGTCCGGGAGACCCGCGAACTGTAAAGTAGAGCGACAGTTGCACAAAACTCCACTAAAAAAAACTAAAAGCCATAATCCCTCAATCTCCCCGTCAGCGTTCGCCCAGAGCCAAGGTCTAAGTCCCACAGGGGACGCCCTCTTGCGCAGGTTGCTAAGTTGTAGTGTTTAAACCATTTATCTAGGCTGGAGATCTGCTCGCCTTTATGCCCGGTGAAGTAGCAAAAGCCTCGGAGCGAACAACACATTATATCCGTCCGAAAAAAAAAGTGTGCTTATACAGCGAAACTCAGCATTTTATTTTCTGTTCTTGATAATGTTTATATTGCCTGTTTATTTTTTAGAGCTACCCCCACGTAGTTTTACCCGCCAAGCTCCCGTTCCCGTGGGAACTTCATAATTAAATATAGCCTATATTACTCTTGGATAACGACGCTTTCCAATGATGAAAGAATTTTTGAAATCGGTCCATTACTTTCGGAGCCAAGAATACTATAAATTTTTTCTTCTTTTTAATATACTTAATAACCTACCTTTGTTGATACCCAATAATCGTATACTAATATATGCTGAAGAGTTTGTTTGCTTGAATGCGCTAATCTCCGGAACTATAACTGGTTCGTTTTGAACAAATCATTGAGTGTTAGATAGCCTATTTATCGAGGAAGGCTATGTTTAATTGTGCAGTTCCTACGGGTACGGGAGTAACGCGGATGAAACTGCTCGTAGGAAGCTAGTTTATTATAATAATATAGTTATCTATGGATTTGGATACTGTTAGAATGGTTTACTTTAGTTATTTTCATAGCGTAATGTCTTATGGGATTCTTTTTTGTACAGAAACGAGCTGAAAACCATATATAAACTTGGTCGGCGAGTCCCTACGGGAGAAATTCAAAGAGACTAATATTCTTACATTCGCATCACAATATGTCTGTTGGCGACAGAATTTGTAATTGGTTTTATTTGTTTTATGATTTTATGATTTTATTTACACCGCTATCTTTAATACAACTTAAGAATTGTTTTATGATATTTAAAATAAATATGAAGTATTTGGTCCCGAAATGACCTAAGACGGCGAGCCGTCATATTTATATTTGAATTCCTTTAGAACGAAAAATATTTGAACATTTTTTTCACTGTCATGTCATTCTGCCAATATATTTTTCATCACTAAGGTTTCTAAATTTTCCGATAATTGAACGTAAAAGCTGCACATTTCGTCTTTACCAATTAAAAGTGTATTCTTTATTTCGCTCCGTTATAATGTCTATGAAAACCTTTTATATGTTCATATAAGAATATTGATTGTTTTAAGAAAAAAAGCGACGCTCATAATGTTAAAAATAGATCCAAGCATAATCTCGTTTTACATACTACACGTCTCCACAAAATTAGCAATTCTTTTATGGGGCAATGTATACGCTTTTACAACTAACTTCCTAATAAAGGGATCTTTCTACATACAAGTTTAAACGATATGTCAAAGATAAATAATGTAAAAAGGCTTATTATAAAATTTGTGATTATTTCAATGACAAAACTTCTATATATAAAAGCAGTATTGTTTCAGAGTTTCAGAGAACTCACTTTTTTAATAATTGTAAAATAAAATTTATAAAAAAAATGATTCCTTGCATTTCTTGCCAGTTCTTCTCAGAGTTGCCACGTCTAGAACTGGTGGTAGAAAAAGAATGGGACGCATCATAAGAACATGATTTAAAATATTTTAAAAGTGTATATATGAATAAAGAATTTTAGACTGACTTTTGTAACGATAAACTTAGTTTATACCTCTATATTAGTAGCCATGTTCTCATAGCAGTGATTTAAATTTTGATGATGAGAATAATTTTTTTAGAACCATAATCTATCAGATTCGACTAAATCATTCAAAATTGTGTACATGTACACGTATTCTGAAATCCATTAACTAAATTTGATTAACGAGATAAGTTATAACCAGAGTTTGCCAACGATACATGCATGTATCTGAATCGATGCAATCCAATTTTGCTTTGCCAAAGATTGCGAGCTACATGCCCGTTAAACTGGACACACAGCTGCATCAATTTGGACACAGGGGGATTGACTGAGGCTTCAATCGCTTGCAAAAGGGGACATGACATCGTTATACGTAAATTGTGTGCCTTTTAGGGTGTACACGACGCAAATTATCAGTTTCAGAATTGGGGTACTTTTTGCTAGAAAAAAATCAAACCTGAAATACAGCGCAAAGTGTTTTTGAAGGATTTTTCCCGATCACCAAAGAGTTATAAGATATATCTCAGCCATCAAGTCAAATCAGCCATTCAATGGGACGGGAAATCCACCAATCAAACGCCAACATTTAATTGAATGCCTATACAAATCATTTATTAAGGCTGGAGCTCTGCTCGCCTTGGTGCCTAAACGTATGTGCAACCGAAAAAAAAAGTACCAATCATTGGTTGAACTAACGTCCCTTAAAGTTTAACTAAGTAGTTGGATTATAGTAAGCTAGCCCTGTGCGTTTGGTTGATGTTAAATCTGTCAGGTGATTTAAATTTAGTTTCATCATCATCATCATTAGCCCTTATAAAGTCCACTGCTGAACATGGGCCTCCTCCCGGGGGAGGGATATTGCCATAGTCACCACGCTTGGCAGTATTATGTTGTAACACATAAGGAAACGCTGCTGCCCGTTCCTTGATATACGATTATTATAGAAGATGTTATAACAATCGGGAGCAACGGCTTAACGTACTTTTCGAGGCACGGGTAGTCCCTCAACCAACCAGACCCGGAAAGAAATCTAAGAATTTACACAAAGATTTTATTTTCCGGTGTGGGGTTCGAACCCACGATCTCCGAGATTTAAAGCAAGCTAACTACCGCTACGCTACGGAGGTTGTCAAATTTAGTTTAGGTTTAGGTTATTTTTTCTAACCATACATATTTTGATTATGAGTGGTTAGAAAAAATAATCTAAACCTAAACTAAATTTGACATTGGCTAGTTGTCCTTTACTCATTTCATTGAATGTGGGCATCCAATTAACGCGCTAGCCATCCCATCGAATGGCCAACCTAACTATATGGTTGCGACTATGGCTGCGACAGATATATTTTGAACAATCTATAGGGTGACGTAACATAACATGCGGTGTATTTTGGGTGTATAGTGTGTACGATATTTTCGTGAAGTTATTCTTTCTGACAAACGGACGGAACTCTGTGCGAATGTAATAAGATACAGTTTGATCGATGATCGTTTGTTGCGCAGCCTGCGCTATAGGAGTCGGCGGAATTGGTCCTGTGGTTCCGGAGCCTATTCAATGCAATAAAAACGAACAACCCTTGTGCAGCCTGCAGGTAATATTGATGATTCGATATCTATCTATACCTACTAATATAATATAGTGCTGAAGAAGAAAGCTTTTCTTGAACGCGCAAATCTTATAGCTACTACACACATGCCGGCGGCTATATGCCGAGCGGCATGTATTTGTATATGTATCCATGCCGGCGGATTCTTTGAATGCCGCCGGGTGCATGGAGGCTTGGCCTGTGTGCCTTTAGAAACTACTGGTCCAATTTGAAAAATTCTTACCATGTCAGATAGCAAATTTAACGACGAAGACGGGAGCTACGCGGGTGAAACGACGCGCGGTAATCTGGTCTTAGCTAAAACGCTATCAAGTCCTCACTTGGGCGGTCCATCTTCACTCATACGGCCCTTTTAAGTTTTTCACGCTTTTTTTGCCTTGAAATATGGCCCTTTCAAACTTACTTGCTTTCAGTTCACGTTACCAACTCACGTAGACTTTTTTCATACTTAACTACTCACGAATGCCGTTTATTGTCTGCGATATCTATTACATTCTATTTTAAGAAGGGGTTTGAGGGGGATGATATTCTCGTAATATTTTTGTTTTGGCGGTTTTTCTTTTAATAAAGATACCTAACAGATCTTTGCAATCTATTAGTACTCTTGTTAAACCCTCGTGTTAAGCTAAAATGCTTGTATAACGAGTGGGTTCACGTCGGTAGTGCAATGGGTGGGGATCGAACCGGCGACCACATGATCACAAGTCCGACGCCTTAGCCATGAGGCTACGGGCGCTTTTATGAATGAGGGGTAGATATTTCTTGTTATATTTTTAACTAGCTACCCGCCCCGGCTTCACTCGCAGATGCTGATGTATTATACATAAGAACCTTCCTCTCAAATCATTCTATGTTATGCGAAGTTGTTAAGATCTAAGTAGGTATACTTAGGTAAAGACAGACAGCGGCAGCGACTTTGTTTTATACTATGTCGTGGTAATATATCACTATCAAAGTCGCTTTCTCTGTCCCTATATCCCTATGTCCCTATGTATGTTTAAATCTTTAAAACTACGCAACGGATTTTGATGCAGTTTTTTTTAATAGATAGAGGGATTCAAGAGGAAGGTTTATATGTATAATACATCAGCATTGTACCCGTGCGGAGCCGTGGCGGGTCGCTAGTATAAACAAATAAATAAAATTGAAGAGTTTGTTTGTGATGGATAAACATATGTAGCGACATCTACAGTAGCCGGACAAAACTACAAGAAGACAAGAAGCGCTATCTACCACCTAGCATCCCAACTAACCTGTATCGCGCAATACAAGTTCACAAGCCACTTCGAACATATACAAGTTCCGAACAGTAACAAATGGCCGACGGTCGCCGGGCACACCACCTCGCCCGGCAAAGCAGATGTACATTTTCAGTGGAGGAACACCACCAACCTTCCCTCTACACATACATTTATTTTATTTAATGAATATTTAAAACTTCTAATAAACCTTATTAAAACTAAAATAAGACTAAAAGGGGGCAAATTAGATGACGTCAAAAAAAATGCTCCGCATCGTTATCCGTCGGAAGAGTGCCCAGAAGGCTGGCAGCATTACCACGTTGAATGACAATGCTTATGCGTTGTGCTAAATACAAGCCAGCCCTCTGGTCATTAATACATACAAACAAAGGTACATAAAGTCTTTATGTAAATTCTTAGATTTCTTTCCGGGGCTGGTTGGTTGAGAGACTACCCTCCGTTTCTCGGAAAGCACGTTAAGCCGTTGGTCCCGATTGTTATAACATCATCTATAATAATCGTATATCAAGGAACGGGCAGCAGCGTTTCCTTGTGTGGTACAACATATTACTGCGGTCACCAACTCGCCTGCCAAGGGCCAGCGCAACTACCCTCTCTCGAGAGGAGGCCCATGTTCAGCAGTGGACGTTATACGGGCTGATGATGACATACATACATTCACGCCTCTTTCCCATATGGCCAGAGACCATTTCCTTCCACTTGCTACGATCCTGATATACCACTTTCGTCTCTTCAACATTTATTAATCTCCTAATGCATGTCCTACGGTTAAGAGTACTTTTAACCTGCTCTATTTTAAGAACATCCTCGATTTGATCATGGAACGTCCACCTTGGTCTTCCCCTTCCAACAGTTCCGTTCACATTTTATAATGGAACAATAACAGGTTTTTACTACGGCAGGCAGAGACCACTTGCTATGATCTTGACATACCTACATTTGATTCTGTTATTAGTACCTTATATACATTGAGTAAAACCTTGTCATGTCAAGAAGTTTTACTAAATGCATTATATTATAACAACAATAACATAATAAAAGAAATTGTGTGCCAGTCTGTCAGTTTGTTCCGGATAACCTCAGTAATTGTGGGATCGATTTTGACGAGACGACGGTTATTATAGCTAATTTTAGAAGATATAGTGATATCTACTTACTTTTAAATTTGTCTGTGTTTTCCGCCTAATCTCCAAGACAGTAGTACCGATTTGGTTTATAGGACTTTATCTACTGGTAGCCTTAGTTACTGCTGATAATATTTGCAGTAACTATTATTTGGATTATTTTTTTCATCCTGCAATTTTTTCCGCAAACAACCTTTTCCTCATCTTACGTGGACAAAGTTACGGGCTGCAACGCGCGTGACCTAAAAGCTTTTAACTTTGTCTTAAGTCTTGGAGGTCACCGGTTTGATTCACGCCTCGGACAAGAAACACGTAGGGCGCGTGCATCAAAACATCCAATTAAGATCAATAGGTAAATAAAAAAGGCATGGACGAAATGTCTGTGGAAATACACATAATAAGGAGTAAACCACCAACATAATTACACATAAAAAAACAGACAAACCGTCCTGTGTCCAAGCTAAATATTCACGCGAACAGTACGTTAGTAATGTCAGTGAAAATATACAATAAACTACCTGACATCATAAAAAATATTTATTAAAATGAAATCTTATCATAATATACAGTATGTTAACTAACAGAGGGCGTTCCCGTCAACCCGCAACGCAACAGTATGGTACAACCCGCTCGGCATGGTGCGCATGCGACGTTGCCGGTTTGGGCAATGCTAGTACTACGTTAGGTACTATTCCGCGCTACTGGTTTCGAATTTATTGCCAATTAATTATTTTTTTGAATTCGGATTATGTTATGCTTATTTTTCTATGCTGATATTTTTGTTTTAATCTATTAATGATATAGATTAACGAGTTTAAGGTGCATGCTCCGATCGACCGTCCATACAATGTTTGTAGGGGCTTTATGCTAAAAATAGACACTCTTTGTTTGAAACGAATCATTTTATCACTTTTCTACAATCAAATGTGCTCGCCTTCGACGTTTCAGGAAATAACTTACACTAATTACTGAGAAAAACAATCGTGAAATTCAGGCAAAATTTGACACTTCTTTACATGTGTGGGTTCGTTTTGACAAGCAAACTAAGCGCCATGTTTGTTATAGTTTAAGCTAGATGGCGTGCAAGTGATATTATAATTCTTATAAAACAATATACAATAATATCTATCTACGTGTCGATGTTGTTATTATGTAGATAAATTTTTGGTCAACCATGATCTAAATTATTACAAATCGGTAAGTCACCAAAGTAGCACAGAATTAAATTTCGTGAAAAAAGGAATCGTGGGATTTGTTTTTACTAGGTAAAGAATACTTTCTATGCATTTTACAAACAGACAAACAATACATTAGTTTGATATGTCGCGTCGGTCGCGTGTCTCGCAGAACGGTGTGATGCGTTCAGAAACGAACAAATATTTACATCAAATGGACGTCATTTATTGTTTATAAATAAATAACTTATTCTAATAAGATTTTGATTTTCTTATTCGTCGACCAATACCAGGAATATAAAGATAAGTAATTTTTTTCTGTACATTTTATTGTTCTATTATTTCAGGATGTGTTCAGTGTTCTGAACGCATAATGAATAATCTGCATGAGTTGAAACTTCCCGCGTGAAACTGTTGACTAGTTTGCTACTATATCTGTGCCCTTGACAACATGATGACCAGAGTAGCCAACCCTACAGTTTTAACTGTAGATCTACCGTTTTTTGGAAATGCTCTCAGTTTTTAGTTTAGACCTCGAAATCTACAGTTTTCTATTGAAGACGATGGCGTCATGTATTTTATTTTCTAATGTGTTGAATTTACTAGTTTTTACGTAATATCATATTTGATACTAGCTTCCCGCGCGCGGTTTTACCCACGTAACGTGGAAACTTCGTAATGAAATATAGCCTTTTACCTTCCTCGATAACTGGTGTTGTCTTTCTTTCTCTATCTTCTTTTTGAATGTGTACATAAATAAATAAATAAAAATATAGATTAACTATTTTCTTAATTATTATTTGATATTTACAGTTTTCTACAGTTTTTTTTCAAGCATATCTACAGTTTTATACTAAGATAGGGTTGGCAACACTGATGATGACAATTTCTCGACTAACTGACCTGTGAACTGACCGCTGTCTAATGGTTGTGAAAAACGATACTATTCGATTTTATTCAAATACTGTGTGTAAAAGTAACATATTCTTTTGTTTTTTATTTGCTTTTCTATATTTCAGATTTAGATTACGTCTACAATGTATCCAACAAGCAAGAAGGCGAACAGTCGACATGTATATTCGGGGCCGCGCAAATCTTTGAAACGAGTTCGAGGTGGACTCAGACAATTTTACGATGAAGAGAGGTAAACATGCCTAATAAAACTAATTCTGTGTCAATTTCCCGATCTTATTTATAAGTACCGTTTTCTGTTGACAAATATTTATTCATAAATCGTTTTACAGCCGTAAGAAAGTTTGGCGTTCTGAAAATAAGAAAAACCCAGTGAATGAAGAAATCGTCGTAGATAATTATTTAGCGTATGTATCAAATAAGCGTGATATATTCTACTTGTTGCTCGTAAAAGTAACTACATTTAGTTGTCATACCTACATATATAATCTAAGATCATTACATTTTTATTTGTTTCTTTCAGTACCCAGAATACACAACCAAGAACATACGGGCGTGGAAAACCAAAAATCCGCTTAGAGGCCACCTATAGTGCACCTAGTACTAGCACAGTGACAGCTGAACCTGCGATTGAACCTTTAGATATTTTATGATTTATATACTACTCATAGGTGTGACCGATTGACTGCCAGTCAATTTGGAATGGTTAGTTGTGTGGTATAATTATGTTAGCAGAAATGAATATACAAATATGCATTTCTTGCGGTACTTGATTGAATATCTATGTAGACAATGTTGAATTTAAAAATTATCCATAACATACATTTATTTTATCTGAACTTTTATGTTTACAGATTTGCAAACGCCGTATTACCACTCCATGCCACAATCATGTAAAGGATATCCTATATAAAAATAATTTTTGTACAAAAGACATGTTATATGGGCAGCAAAATGAGAATGTGGCAAAAAGTATGTTCATGCAACAATATAATAAATTTGTGAGGCCTTCAGGTCTTTATATTGATGAAGAATTTGGATGTTTAGCTGGCAGTCCAGATGGTAAGTTTTTCTTTATCAAGCTTCAATTTTATTAATGTATTAGGCAAATGTGGAAATTTATAATACTAGTTATAATGGTAAGAGACCAAAGATTATGAGCATGATAGGCGATTGAATTTCTTGTATCAAATTTCATGAAGTGCTCCATTGCATTGATACATATTTTGTGTCAATTTGTTACAGGTATAATAGAAAATGAGAGAGCTGTTATTGAGGTCAAGTGCTTTCCATCATTGGCGAGGAAAAATCAAAGCCTAGAGGCAGCTGCACTAGAAAAGAAAAACTTTGCTCTAAAATTGGATAATAATGTTTTAGTCATGAATAAAAAACACGATTATTACTATCAAGTAAATTGATAATTCTATTGCATGATTACTTTATAATTTATTTCAATATCTTATTTTTTCTTATTATAATTCAAATATATTTCAGGTTCAAGGACAAATGCGTGTCAGCAAAATGGATAAGTGCTACTTCATATGTTTTATTTCAGTCACTGAACCTTTGACTGTAATAGAAGTTGCTCGAGATAATAAATTTATCAGCAATATGATACCAAAGCTATTAGACTTTTTCAAAAACTGTATTCTGCCAGAAATCATTTTAAGACGTGTTCAGAAAAATGCGAAATGTATAGATTTGAATGGTATGTAACCTGCCAGTATGTACACCAGGCTATTTTATTGACTTCTTCATAAGTTTTATCAATTAATAAGTTATTATTTTATTCTAGTGAAAAATCGTCCTTCAACATCAATATCACATGGAAATTCGAGCATGGAATAAAGTTTCATTTTGGAGCAGCTTTGGAGATTGATGGTAAATAACAGATTGAAATGAATGAGAAACAATATCCATCAAAAAGTAACAAATATACTAAGTAAAGTTATTTTTCTTTGCAGAACCTGTGAAGCAGTGGTTTCAAGACAAGAAGAAATGAGTTTTGTTCAATTGCATTTTTTTTGTAGTAGTTTGTTTAGAATCTACATTTTCATTGTATTTATATTTATTTACTTCATAAGTTTTATCAATTAATAAGTTATTATTTTATTCTAGTGAAAAATCGTCCTTCAACATCAATATCACATGGAAATTCGAGCATGGAATAAAGTTTCATTATGGAGCAGCTTTGGAGATTGATGGTAAATAACAGATTGAAATGAATGAGAAACACTATCCATCAAAAAGTAACAAATATACTAAGTAAAGTTATTTTTCTTTGCAGAACCTGTGAAGCAGTGGTTTCAAGACAAGAAGAAATGAGTTTTGTTCAATTGCATTTTTTTAGTAGTAATTTGTTTAGAATCTACATTTTCATTGTATATAACTTTTTATTTGTATTTACTATAAAGGGTGAAATAAAACTTTATTGAACTCAATAAGCTGCTCTTTAGAGAATTGGTTTAATAAAAACTTAGGTAATCAAATAAAACTATATTTTACTTTATATATTATTGACATTATTTATTTCCTTTTTTATTAATCAATTAAATGGTTTACGCCATAAAATATAACTTTTATTTTCCTTAAATAGTTTACTAGTTTTAGTTTTAATTTATCGTAATAGGTGGCGTTCTGCCTATCCCTATGGATATGTAGAGTATTTCTACAAAATATTTTAGCCCCTTTTTAAATACACGCCATCTAGTGTCTACTTTGTAAACGTAGGGAATACGTCTTATGTGTGTGTAAAAGACTGTACATTCAATGACAGATGTTATTTTCGGGTTTTTTGTCGAATTGGGTGGATTTTGAGGCATTGTTATAATCTAGTTAAATAAAGGGTCATGACCGAGTCTCGCAAACACAATCCTACGACTTAGTAATGCTCCGATTTCACATAAAACGAAATAAACTAAGAATAAGAATATTAGCGCCATCTAGCGGGAAAAGTGCCGGGAACAGACCGTATCTTTCACCTTAAGGGAACGCCCTCTGTTATTTAACATAGTGTATAAGCTGAAGAGTTTGTTTTTTTGCTTGAACGCGCTAATCTATGGGAACGGGAGATATGCGGGTGAAGCCGCGCGCAGGAACCTAGTGTTTCATAAAAAGACTTAGGCGATTAACACACGGCACCGCGCACCGCCGCGGTAGGCGGTGAAGCGGATCTCATGTCGCATTGGTTTCTAGATGCCTAACATACGTGAAAGCACCGCTCAACCGCGCGGCCGGGCGGTGTACGTGTGTTAGGCATCTACGGATTTAATAGAACTATAGTATAAATGAATACGTCAATGATAATTCTGAAAATAATTATAACATACGTTAACAATTAATAATATAATTAATAAATATTCTCCTCTCTCCTAAATTGCTTTGTCCGATCATTGACCATGGTCCACAATGATCAAAAATTGTACTTAACATTACCACCGTTAACGTTATGCAATGCAATAAATAATTAAATTGAATTAAAAAATATATATATTATTATTATTATTTTAGCACCTTTAGCTACTAACTTGAACTAAATTATATAGGTATATATTGTATTACATGTCAGCTTTACAGTTAAAACGCGGGTCAGCCACAACTAAAACCAAGTTCTGCCACAAAATCTAGGTATTTCATAAAAACAACCATCGAAAAATCAACCCAAACGAACAAAACGCTACAAAACCCGCCGTTATGAAAAGTGATAGGTACTCGCGGTACCGTGAAAGGTTTGAGCGCTTTCATCTCCTTTGTGGGGTGCATCAAACGCGCACGGTTTCCGCTTCCGGCCGACTGACTGATCGTTAACACTTTGGTACAGACTTCGTTAGGTTACAGACTATAGACAGACTACGCTTTGAACCTAACACAATGTACCTAGTCAAATAGAAACATAACACTTTATTTATGTGTGTATCATGCTTTGTATAATTTAACCGGCCGTAGCCCAATGGCTAGGGGCGTCGGACCTGTGATCATGTGGTCGTAGGTTCAATCCCCATCCATTGCACTACCGACGTGAACCCACTCGTAACACAAGCATTTTAGCTTAGCACGAGGGGTTAACAAGAATATTAGTAGACAGCAAAACTCTGCTAGTAATCTTTTATTAAAAAAAAAACATCATCATCAGTCCGTATAACGTCCACTGCTGAACGTGGGCTTCCTCCTGATTTCCTGTTCCGCGTAGGGATTAAACCCACGACCATTAAAGCGAGCCAAATACCGCTACGCTACGGAGGTTGTCAAAAAAACATACACCTGATTAACAGGATGCAGCATTTATCAGCTCCTTTGCCTTACTGCGATCACCAATCCTGCTACCAAGCTTGGTGATTATGGCAATATTCCACAACGACTCTGGTTTGCCATTATTATGCATCAAACGCGCACAGTTCACTGACTGATGGTTAACACTTTGGTATCGACTTCGATAGGTGCAGACTATTGACAGATAACACTTTGAACCTAACACTTTGCAAATACGATGTTTGAAACATGTTTCTGTTAACTTAACGCAGTCAAATGGAAACATAACACTCTGTTTATTTATTCAAAAGTTCATGTACGCGTTCAAATCTAGAACGCTCCTAAACGGCCAGGTTAAAAGTACCCTAAACCGAAGGATATGAGGAGATTAATTAATGTAAAATAGGCGAAAGTGGTATGTTACGATCGTAGCAAGTGGAAGGAACTTATCTCTGCCTACCCCTATGGGAATGAAGCGTGAATGTATGTATTTATTATGTACCTACACACGAAATAACAAAATAAATATACATTAGTACTATAACGCCTGAGCTGGGCTGCGTAGCTCAGCAGTGTGTCAGAGGTACGACCACTATCACTAAACATTTTTAAATGAAAGAAGGCTAACTTTATAATTGTATATTATCGAACGCACAAACAAGACCAACACTTCTTATTATATAAAATTACAACGGGCTTCAGCCCTGCTCTTACACGTTCGACAGTACAAAACTTACTCTTCATAATATAAACATTATTGACATTTGAAATTTGGTTACATTGAAATTTGGTTTACATTTTAAAACGAATGATTAATATCTTAGTTGCCAGGATGCCACAACATTTTTTTTTTGTTTTTTCGTAAGAAATTATTACCTACTAAGCTACGAGGCTTTTGCTACTTCACCGGGCATAAAGGCGAGCAGAGCTCCAGCTTTAATAAATGGTTTAAAAACTAGAAACTAAGCAACCTGCGCAATAGGGCGTCCCCTGCGGGGCTTGGACCTCGGCTCAGGGCGGTCGCTGGCGATGAGATTGAGGGATTATGACATTTAATAGACGTCACATCGGTCAATCAATGTAATGAGGGATTACAAACTTAACCTCACTACATTACAATGGTAGACTTCAGACACAAACTAATGGCTCTTTCTTATTTATACTCATTTCTATTCGATTAAATTCGTTGCGGATAATAAGTAAGTAAGTATATATCTTTATTCCATTACCTACAGGTATTAGTTAACGGGTCATTTAGCTCGCGAAGATAAATTGTAACACCGTCATTGCTCCCTTGAGGAAAATTTTACTCAAACTACATAGAAGCACGGCCATGTAATAATAATATTTTCACAGTGTACAGTACACAACACTTTGTTGATTGCACTAATGGCTTAGTGGTAACGGTGGTAGTTGCTTCTGAGACCCGGTGTTCAAGATTTGAATTCCAACAGGAATAACTATTTGTATAAACTATAAATAGTTATTGTCAGTCTATGTGTGCTTTATGTTCATGAATGATGAGTTTGTGAAATCCTTAACAACATAGGGATTATTTGCAGAGTGCGAGAAGTATCTTAAAAAAAACTTAATCTAAACCTTTTTAGTAGGAATCTTTTTATGTTATTCGCTGAAGCTTTCAATTAAAATATTCATTTACCTATTTCTTTTTTTCGGACTAATCCCACCCACACTCCCACCACTGCAACTCCTGTGAGCCAGGATTAACAGTGGCATACACTGGAAATGGCAATGAGCACCGAAGTTCACCAAGTCCCGGGAAAAAGTTAAACTGCCTTACGACCCGCAACTAATTTAATCAGAGAGACGATAGGAGGAGTAAGAAAGACTTAAGTTTTCACTTCATTTACCTATTTTTAAAAAATCTGTGGAGTCCGCTCAATATTCTTTAATAACGAAGTAAGAAATTCAAACTAATTCCTGAATCTTAATCGCCAGCAACCGCCCAGCCAAGGTCACCCTTTGATCGGGCAGATACTTTGAGGGTTCCGTACCTCGAAAGAAAAAATGTAACCCTTATAGGATTACTTTGTTGTCCTTCCGTCCGTCTGACTGTCAAGACCCTTTGTCTCAGGGACGCGTGGAGGTATCAAGCTGAAATTAATATCAAATACGCAGATCTACTGTCCCTTGCAGCTGTGAAACAAACTTCTAAGCTAACACAATCAAAAGATACAGCCGTTTATGCCGCAAATTTTCGACACTCGCAAGGCAATCAAAACTTACCTACTGCGGGGTACTTCCCGTGAACTCAGAATCTAGCAATTTGGTACGAAGCAATGTCTTATAGTACAGATAAAGGAAAAATAACAATTTTACACAAATATATTATTATCAATATCAAGCAAGTTAAGTTTAAATCCGTAAAATATGGTCATCATCATCATCAGCCTGTATAACGTCCACTGCTGAACATGGGCCTCCTCCCGAGACAGGGTAGTTGCCATAGTCACCACGCTTGACAAGCAAGTTGGTGACCGCAGCATTATGTTGTACCACACAAGGAAAGGAAAATATGATATTAATATACATTGTGATTAGCTATTTAAGTGATGCTTTGTTAGCTTCAATCTTAAACATTGTGATAATGACAAGTACAAGTGTATGTAAATACCCAAGTGCTGAATAAACTTCATTATTTCATTTATTTTCGCAGTATGCACCATACTTTATAAATTCCGTCGCACATTAGTATGCCAAAGGTATTTATAATGGATAGTTCAGTAGGTATGCGCTACATTCCTGGCCAGTGTCATGCCAGCCGCAGTGCGTGCTGCATTGTGCACCGCAATTTTGGCAATGGTATGTGCTAAATATAATATGTTCTGTAATTTATAATATATGACTGTTTACGAATAATTTCGACGAGAAATTAGGCGTTGGGGTAAGGTTTTAGAAGTTAAAATCCGAGGAGAATTGCACAGTTTTGTGAGATGTTCACGAATAATAAATACGCATATAATACAATTGCCGTGTGGTTTCCGGCTTAGAATAGACCACCCCATGTTCCCCCATGAGTGTCGTAAAAGGCGACTAATGGCTGATGGATGGGCAGCAGCATCTATTAGCTCAAGGTTTACATCTTACTGCGATCACCAATCCGTCCGCCAAGCGTGGTGATTACGGCAATATCCCTCAACGATCCTGGCTAGCCAAGGTCTGTTAAGAGCAGGCCTATGTTCAGCAGTGGACGTAAACGGGCTGTTGATGATGATGATGATGATGATAATACGATTGGTGGAGGATACATTCTTCAGAACGTGAACTAATAACTAAAAAAGAAACACGTTTTATTGGTCCATTAAACAATGAAAATTTACAATTCAATTTTAGGCCAAATCAATTAAAAAAAAAAAAAAAATAACCTAGTTGATCTAAGTGGAAAAAATACTCCAGTTAGTTCAACTTTCTGCGTATATGGTTAAAGCTAAGCTTATAATTAATAAAATATCATCCCAGTTAGTGAAAACTTATTAACTCATAATTAAAGAAAACCATAGGTCATAGACTAATACCGTAAAACGCATTATTTTTATCTACGTATACTAATATCATAAAACGATTTGATTGTTTGTTTGCATTGAATAGGCTCCGAAACTACTTGACCGATTTGAAAAATTCTTTCATCGTTGGAAAGCTACACTATTCCCGGATGACATAGGCTATATTTAATTATGAAGTTCCCACGGGAACGGCAGTTACGCGGGTGAAACTGCTCGCGGAAAGCTTTTTTTTTTTTTACTATATATAGTCTTACGTTTGACCATAGTCTCGCTTGATGGAAGGCGAAGATAAGGCCTAAGATGATACACGCTTGCCTAGAAAGTGTCTGTTCACTTTAGCCTTAAAGATGTCCAGATTATAGCGTTCCGGAAAAACTGACGCCGGCAGAGAATTCCACTCCTTAGCCGTCCGCATTATGAAGGAAGAAGCAAATCGCTTCGTGCGTATTGAAGGAATGTCTACAACAAAAGGGTGAAACCGCTCGCCGCGCCTAGTCGTCCGGTGATGGAAGGGTGAAGAGGGTATCAGGTTATGTAGATATGCTATAAACAGACTCAAACTTGAAGTAATTTCTAAAATTCTTACATGCATAGATTATACTTAATAGTTTTAAATTGTAATGCTTACTATTTAAAACTATTAGGTATAATCTATGACACAAACATCATCACACAAGCCATGACCGCACACAATTTCATTCGTCCCCGTAATTTGTGACATAACATCGTAGGTATATTTGTTATCTCCAACTTTAAACCGTTGACCGGTGCTTGGCACACCCTATGCTGTTTGTTGCCAAAACTGATTTGGTTTTAAAATGAATCCAGGCCCGTAGACATTGCAGGTGGCACCGCTGAAAGCTTATATTTTGTTTTAGCTAGCTTTTCGTCGAATGTCACATTGGAGTTTGCCGGCCACCTTTATTGAGCGGCTGTACTTTAAAGTTCATTAGCTCGTGAAGAAATTGGAAGCTTATTGCAGTGAACCTAAAGGCAGTTTAAAGGTGATTTAAACGGAGTTTTATTATGTTTGAAGATGGTAGGAATATTGGATGCAATAAACAATTGAATAAATATATTTCTGTGCTATCAACTTTTGGTAACACAGTTAGTTGAATTTATCCTAATACTAGCGGATCGGACAGACGTTAATATGTATATATATATTATATATGATTTGTGAATCTAAACCATCCAGGGCGCCGCCCAAACGCATACAAAAAAAAATCATTCAATTCGGTCCAGCCGTTTAGGAGTAGTGACATTCACACCTACAGTAGTACGTTCTACGTTCTCGTTCGCCCATTTGAGTATGTTTTGCCGGACCGTCTCATGTGGGTCGTGTTAATACCGGCAGTAGAAGAACCCACTGAGTTTGTTTCGCCGGATCTTCTCAGTTGGGGCGTATTGGATCCGGTGGTAGCATTAAAGCGCGTCCGTCGTTATATACTCATGGTCCACCTAAATAATGACAATTGTTCTAAGTTCTAACCTACTATAGACAGAACAAGCTATTTGACACAATATAGTTAAATAATAAACTAAGACGTTAAGACTAAAATATTATTAAAATAATAACTTAAATACTTGTTTAATTTGAAAATTTATAAAATATGATAATTATACATAATAATACTAAATACTAAATTATTGTTTTGACTATTTGCAAGTGCCTGTAATAGGTTTACGTAAATAAAAATGATTTTTATTTTTTATTTTATTTATTTATTTAGTACACAGTTGAAGAGATAGTTTGTTTGCTTGAACGCGCGATCTCAAGAACTACTGGACCGATTTGGAAAATTCTTTCAGTTTATCAAGATAGGTTAAAGGCTATATTTCACTAATATATAAAGATGAAGAGTTTCTATGTTTAATTACGATGTTTCTAGGGGAACGAGTATTACGCAGGTTTGTCATATCGTGCAAGTAAATCATGTTTTTTTTTTTGGAAATGACATTGCGAACGTTTTATTCCCTTGTTTTCAGCTTTTAATACATTCCAGAGATAACTATATATCAGGCAATACAGTATATTGGAAAAACTTCGTGCATTTACGAAACTAGAAGATGACAGCGTTGAGACAAATGCATGTGAAGCCATTTATCTTCAGACCCTGTAATGTATCGCAGACAGAAGTCGTATCAAAAAGAATCAATGTTGAAGCTACTCGAGTGCATGTTATGACTTTCGACAAACTCCGATTGGCAATTTAAATGATTTTATGTTATAAAAAGCTTGTACGCAATTTCGTCCGCGTAGATTTCGATTTCTCCTTACAAATTTTGCAACCGTTTTTCATCCTTTTACGGATTCTAATGGAATTTCAATAGTTTTTTTTTAATCCTTTCTATATATAAAGATAATTTTTAAAATCGGACCACACGTACCAAACAAACGAACTGTTCAGCTTTATAATATTATTTTGCGCTTGCCAACTTTCAGCCAAATCTATTCTGAAGTTTTGGCGTGAAAGAGTAACAAACAAACATACAAACTTTCGCATTTATAGTATTAGCAGGATTTCTTTATTTTTTTTTCATCTCTTCTTTCGCAGGTCTACTGGAAGAGATTTCTTTAGAAATAAGTAGTACCTTTGTACATTGCCTTTTTTTTTTTGGTTTTATTTCTTGTGTGTACATAAATAAATAAATAATATAAGTATAAATTTTCTAGTAATTTATTGCTACATTATTTCTGCTTCTATTTTGCTATTTTCTAGAATGTCACAATAAATGTAAATGCTAAAACTGTAACCAATCCAGCAGAATAGCCGCCACATTGAATGCAACGTTCTAAAAATATTCAGGATATTTGACTGTCCACTGCATTTTAGACTGGAAAACTATGCAAAGCATGCCCAATATTTAGAGCAGTGGTTCCCAACCTTTAAGCGATCAAAGCCCATTTTACAAAATATTTATCTCGTTGTCTGCCTCGTACCTACTTTGCGTAATCATTCTTACTTTTTTTTATTTTTTATAAACGATTACTAACAGAGTTTTGCAGTCTACTAGTATTCTTGTGAACCCCCCGTGGTATAAAATACTATCTTTAGTGAATAGATATTTTGCTGCGTCGCAATATTTGTTGGGCATCTTCAAATCTATTTCCTGTGCTTCCAGGAACCACCAGATTTCCGCGGACCACCGGTTGGGAACCACTGATTTACAGAAATGAATGCTGAAAATTCTGCGCTAGAATGCAAGTTAAGTCAGACCTGTATAGATATTGCGAAGAATTCTTACAATGTTAACAGGTCTTTCACAGTAATCCTTTCTGAAAACGACAGATACGTTCAGAAATATTTGTTAAAACTATTTTATTAAATTACAAATTAAATATGGTACAGTCTTTTTAAAAACAAAGGTTTGCAAGCGCGGTGCCGCCCTCTAGCGGGCGATGATGGAACTTTTCGTGGGGGTGGACACTTTGTAAGTTGGGAATCTTTGTTCTTAACTACGCTTTATCATCAGCCCGTATAACGTCCACTGCTGAACATGGGACCTCCTCCCGGGGGAGGGTATTTGCTATAGTCACCACGCTTGACCAGGGAGGCGGGTTGGTGACCGCGGTATTATGTTGTACCACACAACGAAACGCATTAAAAAGACAAATATCTAGTGTTAATTCCGATCAAAAATGTGTCTCAATGCTGGGATGCTTTTTTGCAGCGCCCTCCCGCCCGTGTTAACTACTCGAACGTTACTGCGGTTTTGCGCAGTAACCACCCTGATGATACTCCGTGAAGAGTTCTTCACGGAGAAAGACGTGTCGGGTCTTCGAATGGTAATTGTATTTTTGCATGTTTTTATTTTCCTTTCTGCATGTTTTTCATATTTTTTGCATAGAGGAAGGTGGTAGACACATTTTTGAGCGGAATTAACACTAGATATAGGGGTTTTTAGTTCGATTAAGACTTTAGGCACTAGACATACTTAATAGATGCATAATTTCAAATTGAATACATGCTACTATTAACTGGCGTATTTATTTAAAGCTTCAATGCTATGTATTTAAATAAAGTCGGTTCCAAATAAGACTTAAAAACATCAATAAAAGTCTAATGAGCTAGTGAATATCGTTCCAAACAATGAGCGGTACAAATAGCCTAGAAGCTTCCAAATTAGCAGTTTCAGTGCCAAATAAAAGTCGTTTAATCGACTTTAAATTAACACGTACCCTCATCAGGCTTCAGGGACTTTGGCTTGGCATATTTATGGTCGCCTTGGGGACATTACCACAATATGCCGTATTGGTGAATTTGGGTATTACCATGGGTTCTCGAAAGTTTTTGAAATAATTGAATTGTTATTAATAGCTTTGCTCTGGCTTCAATGCAGCAGTAAAGTTTGGATAATCTTGATAGAGAATCTGACGGAAACTGGATTATATATAGTTAAAATAAATTGAGAATATATTTTGATATCAATTGAATACTACCTTTTTCAGTTTATCGATTAAAAACAAAGAAGTAGCAGACCATTTTTTCTCATGTTATACAAATAAATAAATTAAAATTAATTTTGACGAGACTTTCGTTAGTTCGACTTTTATCAGGTAGCTAATTTTATAAGGAACAATATATACTACTTTTTATTTTGTCTGTCCCTTTGTTTGTCCGTGTATTTCCTATAATCTCCGAAACAGTTGTACCAATTTAGACGGGACTTACATTGTTAGTTAGATAGCCTACAAAATCATTATTTTACGCGGACGAAGTTGTAAGTAGTAGCTTGTATTTATCTTTACTAATATTATCGACGCGAAAAATTGTGAGTATGTGAGGATGGATGGATATTTGATAATCTTTCACGCAAAAACCACTGAACGACTTTGGCTGAAAGTTTGCATGCGAATAGTTTATAGGCCGGATTAACATATAGGTTACATAATGGCCCATTGGAGCAGTGCAACACGGGTAAAATCGCGAGGCGCAGCTAATAACAAATACTTTCTCTATACTATATTAAGTTACGTGTTCGTAGATAAGTATGTGTTTCATGTTTGTACTTCATAAAAGTAGGGTTTTATCGTTCAATGGGAGGTTTGGGAATTAAGACCTTTATTTTCATTTGTTGAGGCATCTGCTTATTTTTGACCTTTCAATTACCTACTTAAACATTTTATGTTATTACAGAATATTTGAGTTTGCTTACTGTTTACGTTTAAAATGTTTGGTTTCCAGTTTTTTACGATGCCAGTGACCGCCCTGAGCCGATGTTTCAGTGCCCCAGGGGGCGCCCTCTTGCGCAGTTATAGTTAGTTGTAGTTTATAAACCATTGAATAACGCTGGAGCCATACTCGCATTTATTCCCGTTGACATAGCACAAGCCTCGTGGCTAATTACATAAATGTTTGCTGAAAAAAAAAGAATACCAAGAAAAACACTTTTTCATAGACTCACCTCTTGACTTCCTTAGCAGATTGCATAGAGTAGTCTTATGGCGGTCAAGAAGTGCCTTAGACGCAAACTGAAGCAAACCTGTCTGCTCTGCAAATGGTGATTCGCTTCTTGTCATTCCTTCTTGTGCTCTTGTTCTGTATAAGTTAGATCGGGCATCTGCCTAACTTATACAAGGTATACATAGCCTAGTTTTTCAGGTCATTTAGCATCCCGTCTGCATAGACCAGATCAAATGTCTTTCTTTCAAGAAATCGTTTTATATCAATCCGTTGGTATATAAAACAATGCTATATCAAGGGATAGACTTCTGTTGAAGCAGTCATCTCTGTTTTATTAAAAGTTACCAAAGCAGGCAAATGTCCGGACCCCATGGGCCTGAGATAGTAAAATTTAATGTACTGTATCAGACTATTTGCGTCCAATCCTGAACATGGACCTCCTTCGTACAGACCATAGAAAGTCGTTTAGGAATTTTGTAATATTGCCATCATTACTTTGACAGGCGAGTTAGTGACTGCAGTAACTTGGTGACTGTCCTTAAACTAATAGATGCTGCTGCCCCTTCCTTCAGTTGTATTCCATTATTCACCTCTTATGACATGACATGACTATGAGAAGAGGTGGTATTAACCACCTCTCAATTTGCTCCTCAATTTTACTAGCAAGGTTGTAACCGCCTCAGTATTGACTAAGCCGGTCACAACCCTGCTAGTAAAATGTTATGTCATAATAATAATCAATTGTTATTTCACCCAACCGTATTGCAATGGCTATCAACCTTTAGGTACTATATTTTCATAAAATAGAGTGCTGTTCAATGAACCTTTGTACATTTTGTATAGATGAATGGTATTACAGGTGTTGTTATTCTCATAGCACTAATATATTCACTGTATACAGATATAAATATTTTACGGGTGACGTAGTTCTAGAAACTGTGTTATTAAAGAGAGGAATATTTCGATGAAAAATTTAAGTTTATTTTAATATAGATAACTTTAATTATCATGCCAAGCTTGTGGCGTTTTAGTTATAGTGAAAATAGTATAGTTTATTTTTTATTAAATAACGTTTTGTTTTTAATTATAAGTACCTAAGTCCCTTTTTATGTTCTGTTAAAAAGGCCAGCGTCTTAGTCGTAAGGCCGGAGCCCTTCTCGTTTCTATGTCCAGTGAATAAGCAAAAGCCTTTAGACTAATTGCAAAGGTCTGCTCGAAAAATAACCCAAATTACGTAAATTAGAAGCGATTTCGGATATTGGCAAATTTGTTTTTTATACTTAGGGTTTTATTTAAATCACGATTTGATTTCAATGTAGCTTATCTAATACAACTAACAAGTAACAATAAAGGACTCGGTTTGTTTTATCCGGGAGAAATGCATTACGCATCTCCTACACAAGCTTGAGCAAGAATTTATGTACCCGTGTAGGTGTTACGCTACACTCCCATCTTTATTGCGATATATTCTATTCGAATCAAGAGGGTCATTGTACAAGTAAAAGAAAAAATCTAGAAGAGTTGTTAAATAGACACTTGTCTTTTAAAACTTTTCAAATAGGTATAAACCAAACACATCAACACAACATCACTACATAGTATAAATCAAATCGCTTGCCGTTGTCTGTCCGTCCCTATGTATGCTTAGATCTTTAAAACTACCCAACAGATTTTGATGCGGTTTTCTTTAATAGATAGAATGATTTAAGAGGAAGGTTTATATGTATGATACATCAGCATTGCACCCGTTCGAAGCCGGGGCGGGTCTAGTTAAACATAACTGGAGTGTTTAGTCACAATATTTATAAATTGCAGTATTATTCAAACACTTGTACTTGTACTACTGTAAACTTGTCTCTGTGTACATGATATATCTACTATTTACGTAGCATGGACCAATCCAATATCATTTCCATATGATTACATTTTTATTGGTCACTTTATTGAGCAAAATACTTACATTTTCTACAGCAGCGAAGCTATTGAGCATAACAAGAGTTTTATTATTATTTGAGGGCAAGCGAGAGTTTCTAAAAAGTTCTTTATGTATTTGGTTTATTTATGTTATGTGGTATAATAATTGAGAGTGGCGTAGGACATTATGTAGTATATTCTTTTATAATAACACTAGCTTACCGCCCGCGGTTTTACACGAGTAACTCTAGTTCCTGTGAGGACTTCATAATAAAATATCGCCTATAGCCTTCCTCGATAAATGATCTATCTAACACTGAAAACAAACTTCAAACCAGACCAGTAGTTTCTGAGATTAGCGCGTTCAAGCAAAGAAACAAACTTTTCAGATTTATATATTAGTATATTAAAATGTATGGGTTAAAATCACTTCAAACCTGTGATAGGGGTTCGTACAACCTAGATTACCGTGTGCTGTTCTTACAGCAGTGTAGTGCCTTCACTAGAACACATATTGCCATGTACAATTATCCATTGAAGTCTCTTTGAGTGAGACAGTATTTTTTCGCTTAAATTCTCTTCACGTAATTGCTAATTATCCCTATATCAAAACAGTAACTTTTCAGAAGAGTGAATACAAATCGTTGCTTTAAAAACAAATCAAAAACAAATGAAAAGTTAAAATCGTACCAATTCTGCCGCCAGTATCGATACTATTTTTGCATTTCATTTCCTTTCCATTTGTGCCTCTTTTGTATATAAGCAACGAAATATAGAAATTGACATACACACTAATATAGTGCCGTGTGGTTTCCGGCTTAGAATAGACTACCCCATGTCCTCCCATGGGTGTCGTAAAAGGCGACTAAGGGACATATGGCTGATGGATGGGCAGCAGCATCTATTAGCTCAAGGTTAACATCTTACTGCGATCACCAATCCGTCTGCCAAGTGTGGTGATTATGGCACTATCCCTCAACGATCCTGGCTTGCCAGGTTCTGTTAAGAGGAGGCCCATGTTCAGCAGTGGATGTAAATGGGCTGTTGATGATGATGATGACTAATATAGTAAGTACCTACCATTTTAATATTTAATATTATTCAACAGGGATTTATTCGACAATGTGTGTTTCTCATTCGATCAAATGATTGGTCATACGATTCTATAGCAAATGAAATCAAAATGCTATGACCGTCAAAATGACTGTCGCGGCATAACCAGCAGGCTTAAACATCAATTTGTAAAAGAACATAAAAAAAACTTTCGTTTTGATAGAAATACTGACAGTAAAGTAGTCATACCAACAAAACAAAAACCCTAAAAAATCCCACTTCCCTATCTAACAACTGCCAATCTTTTTATACCTTTCTGTGGTAAAAGGAAAAAAGGCAAATACTGACACCAGATCAGCAACAAGGACAACCCAAATAGGTCCCTCGCGACAACACATGGTATGGGGTAGAAAAAAAACAAGCGGACAAAATCGGAGGGTAGTTGTAACGACCCTACGATTTATAGCGATATCGTACCGGAATTTAATCGAAATCGGCATGTTCATGACTTGATTTATTGTCGCTTAGTGTAAATAGCCTTGTTGACCTGTTAAAGCTTTTTAAAAGGGACAGTATCCTGTTGTTGTTTGTGCTAAAGATTTCAATAAACTTTTGTGCTAAAACGGCCGGTAGTTCAAGACTTTTGATCTTAAGGATCGCCGGTTCGATCCCCACCCATTGCATTACCGACGTGAACCCACTCGTAACGCAAGAATTTTAGCTTAGCACGAGGGGTTAACAAGGGGAAAGGGGAAACTACACTTTTCCATAGAGTGAACTATAATGTTAATATTAAAGTCCCCGCAGATTACAATTTTTTTATTACTTTTAAGTTTTTTTAGTATGTCTTCCATTGTGGATAAAAATAACAGTAGGTCAGGTGATGGGGGTCTATAGACACAAAGTATTAAGTACATCTTAGTTTCAATACAAGCAACTTCACACACTCGTTCCACAGAAATTTGAGAAATATCTTGACGTACTTTAAATACAACATTATTCTTAGTTAATATCAATGCCCCACCACCTTCTGCCGAAACTCTAATTAATGCGCTGGCTACCCTAAAACCATTCACACTGAAACCCATTTTGTGTTCCTTCAACCATGTCTCCGTAAAACACATAATATCTGGATTATATTTGTCACTAAAAAGTTCTATATCTAGAATTTTGCCAGAGAAGCGGTTTATATTTTGATGAGTTAACATTAAATGATCAACACTCTTCTCTGTTGTCGCACTTAAATGTTTAAATTATTAACTAAACTTATCTTAGTATTATTACTAATTGTAAAAGATATCATACTACATATGATTGTATGTATAGTTGTTGCTAACTGTGTAGCAATTTCATGAAAAAATGTTCTCGAGATATATAAATTATCTCCAGTCAAGTGACATATATATGACTGTTCGTAAAACAGTTTGTGTCGAAGTAGCTAAATTTATCATTATAGTGACTTGTCAAAAACTGCATATGTAGATTCAGATTATATATGTGTCTGTTGTATTCTTTACATACATTGCTAAGATAAGGGAAGGCACACAATATTATACCTTTACAGTTAAGCCGTAAAACAATCTGTTATATCTTTTTTAGTTACATTTAAACAATTACCTACTAATAATGTTATATATGTATTGTCGCAGTATGTTTTATTAATTAATTTATACACTACATCTTTAAAGTGAGCACCCGGCATGCAAATTGTTGTATGTTTATAGTTACAATCGTTTCCTAGCATAGAACCAAAACCTTTACATATACTGTCTGAAAATAATATATAATTTTTTTTGACACATTTGGTGACATTATTGATGTTGTAGCAACTATTATCTAATGATACTATTGGATTTTTAGGAATAGTGATAGGTCTATTTATTTTTTGTTTTGATAACTCACTAGGTCTGGTTGGTAGCTGTGAGCTATTTTGGTCACCTAATTCTCCGGCCAATTCTTGGTTTTTATTTTTTGCTAATTTGTATTTATTATATGTTCGGCCTAAATCTGCCTCAAGATTTCTTATACTTAAAAGCAATTTCTGAGTGTCATATTCATAAATTCTTTTGCTGTCTTCTAATTTGATAGCATAATTTTTTAGTTTATCAATTAGAGTGCAGCGTTCAATTCTTAACTGTTGCAAGGAGATCCATCCTAAGTGTTTTACATAATACTTTTGATTAATCTGTAATGTTTTATATCTTTTTATGAATTTATTTGTTTTTATGTACTTTTTAATTTTATTGTGGCTTAAATAAGAAATGTTGGTCTGCTTTGTAAGTGAAACGTCTGATAACTCATTATGTAGATTTTGGTTCATTGCTATCTGGGAACATTCCCGTTGGGCTTCTAGCGATTTAATTTTTGTATAAGCCATGTTTAGTTCTACCTCAAGTTCCTTTATTTTACACAATGCCTCCTCATAAATAAGACTACATTGAGAGAAACTGCCTATTTGTAGTTGAAGCCTGTCACGTTCCTAAACTATCAAAGTTTCTGTGTAAATTTACTAATTCCCGTTTTAAAGATGTGTTAAGATCTATGTTTTTTTTCACTTCAACCTCATTTTCTTCTTGCTCACTCAGCAGCTGTTGGTATTGTTCTTTCTGCTTCTGAAGATCTTTGAGGGCCAGTTTCAGTTTTTGTTCAGTGGCTCTCATGTTTTGTTCAGCAGTCTCCTGGGCTGCTTGGGCTGCAGCCTTTCGGGTCTGCATTGTGGCAAGGTGAGAGGTTGAACTGGAAAGTGAAAACGAGGTGGACAGCAAGAGACTAGCAAACAGAGATATTAGGTACAGGAAAGGTGGTTAAAAATACTGTTTTGTAATAGAACAGGTAAGAGAGCATGTATAATTTAAGAACAAAGATTCCTTAAGTATTAGTTTTAACACATCAGCTATATTCTATTAAATATTGTCTTATTCTTGACAGGAGGGTAAAGGTCAACTTAATTTTAACTTCGTCTATTACTGGACAAAGTTAGTTTGTTGCTAAGTATTTATAGCAAAGTGGTTGTAATATTTATTGTATTTTCATGTAGTATTTATTGTATGATAATATATTATTGCTTGTCTATCAATCTCACACCCACGTGTTTGTCAAGTGCTTCTAGAGTCAAGATTTAACGTAGGCCGTGTGTAATGGACGTTATTCACGGCTTGTGAGCAGTGTATGATATATTTATTGTGTTTTATTAAGATAATACTCGCCAGATACGATGATTTGCACATTCAAATTCAAATCGCAGATCGTTGACCCCGACCGTGACAGCTGATAGGTACCGGTGCGATGCAATTTCTTTGTTTACGGCTTTGTTACACCACATAAACTTTACACAGTTGACGATTATACATTTATTTCCACTTTAATTAGTTTTGTTCGTTATATTTTACGTGCTTTGTATACGTGAATTGAGTGGTTATATGTCTCGGAGGTCGTGGTTTCGATCACCACGCCGGACAAGAATTTTTTGTGTAAATTCTAAGATTACATTCCAGGTCTTGTTGGTTATGGTACACTCTGTAAAGCACGTTAAGCCGTTGGTCCCGATTGTTATAACATCATCTCTAAGAAGCGTATATCAAGGAGCAGGTTGCGTTTCCTTGTACAACACCAAACTGCGGGCATTAACCCGCCTGCCAAGCGAAGTGGCTATGGCAAAACCTTCACTGGAAAAGGAGGCTTATGTTCTGTAGTGGGCATTGTACGGGCTGATGATGGTGATGATGATGGGAGTTTTAAACTCAGTTAAAAAACCACTGCTGAACTTGGACCTCCTCTTAATAGATCTTGGAGCTAGGGTTGTTTAGGGATATTTGCATAATTACCACATTTGGAAAGTGAATTAGTGACCGCAGTAAGATGGTGAGTATCCTTGAGCTAATAGATGCTGCTGCTCATTTATCAGCTGCATGTTAATTGGCTCTTACGACACCCGTTAGACCACCCCAGGTCTTTTACATGGGGTGTTCTATTACAAGCCGAAACCACATGGCACTGCAAAGATGTAAATTGTAGCCTAATTAAGCAAACTAGCTTTGCACTCACGGTTTCACCCGCTTAACTCCCGTTCCCGTTGGAACTTTATAATTAAATATAGCCTATAGCCTTTCTCGATAAATGGGCTATCCATTATAATAGAATTTTTGAAATCGGACTAGTAATTCCTGAGATTAGCGCAGCGCGTTCAAGCAAACACACAGTCAAACTAACAAACTTTATATTTTAGTATATAGACTAGCTTCTACGCGCGGTTTCAACTGCGTATCCTCCGTATCAGTGGGATTTTTTAAATTAAATATAACCTATGGCTTTCCATGAATGGACTATCTAATACTGAAAGAATTTTTCAAATCGGACCAATAAGCAGTTCCTGAGATAAGCGCGTTGAGGCAAACAAACAAACTCTTCAGCTTTATATATTAGTATAGATATGTATGTAATACGTATGTATTATGTGCCTCGGAAAGCACGTTAAGCCGTTGGTCCCGATTGTTATAACATTTTCTATAATAATCGTATATCAAGGAACGGGCAGCAGCGTTTTCTTGTGTTACAACATAATACTGCAGTCACCAACCCGCCAGCCAAGCGTGGTGATTATGGCAACAACCCTCTCTCGGGAGGAGGCCTATGTTCAGCAGTGGACGTTATACGGGCTGATAATGATGATGACGATGACGTATGTATGAATGTCCAACAAAAGTTTTCTCAAATATTTTTACAGAAAGAAGCAGTATCTATGAGTTCGACAGACAAGTGGTCATTTTTAACGACGACAGTCTGAGTTATCAGCTTCCACAAGACACAAAAAAGCAATACAAAATTTTACGAGCTAGAAAAACATAAGGAAAACTAAGTAAAAAGAAGATAAAGAGAAAACTCGTATTTTTCCCCTCGGTGTACTTTACGAGTTTACTGAAACTTTGATGGAGAAAATGGGAAAATTCGCACTCCAAACAAACGGTTTGATAAATTTGTACTAATATACATATTTAGACACCAGATGCATTAGGAAGGATGTATTATACTTCAGAAGCATTTGATTATACGACTACGGCGGCCATTCTCGAAGGAGTTTAGCCATATGCGGAAAAAAGCTTTATTGCATATAATTTTGGCTTAAATTAGATGTCGAGGAGTCTCCATTTAGGCAAAGACATGCCTGTAGTTGAAGGCTCCGCTCTTTCCCTTACATTATAGATATATATACAACTAGGCAAATGACAATGCTTGAGTGTATTTAGGTGTATGTGTGTGTGTGTGTGTGTAATATGGTGTGTGTGTGAGATACAAATGATGCACTATCATATGTTCTGCGCATATGGCTAAACTCAAGTGTGTGATAAGTATGAATTGAAAGATTAAGTAAGTGGCACATATATAGATTGTAGTGGTATAAAGCGAAAATATATGTTATACGTATGTATATATTATGTATGTATGATATACTTTTTCTTAAAAACCCCTAGGGATAGATGTTTGTACATCTCTGTGACGCGGGAAATTTTACAAACTTTACACCAAGCCTAGACTTAATCGTTGGCTTCCCGGGTGGAAATCGAATCTAAAAGTTCAGACCTCAGAAACAACTATTTTAACCACTGAGCCACTATGTCTGATTAAATTCTTGTATATATATATTTTTTTTTTAAGATTACTAACTGTTTATTTGCACACTACTAGCATTCTTGTTAACCCCTAGTGCTAAGCTAAAATGCTTGTGTTACAAGTGGGTTCACGTCGGTAGTGTATTGGGTAGGGATCGAACCGGCGACCGAAGTCCAATGAACCAGCCATTGATCCACGGCCGGTGTTTTTTTCGATCTTATTTATCTTCAATGTTCTGAACTTTAACTATCACAATTTGATTGTGTGATCGTTTTCGAAGTGACCCCGGTCACCTTTATATATAGATCTACTTCGTATTATGGCATTGACAAAGTTGTAGATAACTTGAGGGGTTGCTTGTGGGGTACAAGCTATGAGTGTTCGGCGAACAAACGGAGGTCAAGGTCAAAGGTATCTAAAAAACCTTCAAAGTGGTTTGTGGTTTCCGATTTCTATCAGCTCAATGTTAGTTATCATGTTTTTGAATTGACGCAGTAAGCAATCTTAGACTTTATATAAAGCGACTCGCCCCGGATTTGCACGGGTGCAGTTTGCTATAAAATTTAATATAAACCTTCGTTCTTATCACTCTATCTATTAAAAAAGCCGCATTAAAATAAGTTGCTAAGTTACAAAGATCTAAGCATACATACGTTGCAGTAAAGCGCGAAGCGCTTTTGTTTTATGCCTTCTTACTACTTAGTGGTTTTATATCTAGAGCCATGAGATTGTAGACTAAAGCGTGACTTACACTGTTTTGCCTCAGGGTGATTTAGATTTTCTATGCCAAATTTCACCTAAATAAATTTAATAGTTTTAGAAAATTTATATTTCTTTGGTATTTGTTCATGACAAATACCAAAGAAATATGAATTTTCACAAACATTCTAAAACATTACCGTCTATATTTCAAATACTGTTCGCCACCCTTAGTCTTTCTCGCTAGACCTTACGTTTTGCGCCCAAATAACTACAAGGCGGTTCCTGGCACCGACTGGCCCATAAATTTTTGTACCTCCTGTCCTGGAACGATTTATGGTCTTAAAGATACGTGGCCAATGGAAATTGCCGGTTATTATATTAAACATGAATTTGACCTTCATTCTATTAATAAAATAGGCTTACGCGTAGGCATTGGATCCGGTGGTAGCATTAAAGCGCGTCCGTCGATAAATGCTCATGGTCCACTCAAATAATGACAATTATTTTGGCATAATATAGACAGAACAAAAATTTTGCATCACTAAGAATAATATAAATAAATTATAACAATAAATTTTATAGATATAAATAAATAACCAATTTAATATAATAAAATAGCTAGTTCATGTTTGACTATTTACAAGTGCCTGTAATTGGTTTACGTAAATAAAAATGATTTTTATTTTATTCATTTTATTTAACGAGAAAAGAGATAATCGATTTTCCCCTCTCTCTTTCACTGAGGCATTGAGGATCAGGTCGTCTGAAATTAGCCACCGTGGTGGATATTGGTGGTGGAAGTTCTTGAGTTAAAGATCGTGTATGAACACGAACACCATTTTTATAAACCTATATAGATATTATACTGACTTTGTTTTATATATATGTATATATAGAAATTTAGCACGCACGCCAAATCCCTTTAAACTATCAAGGGATCTACTAAAATAAATAGTTCATTAATACGAAAAATTCAAGAATAAAGGCTGTCTAGTGGAACATTATAACCTAATATTCCATGACACGAATTTCGCCACATTTGGCTAACTCTCAATTATTTTGCGATCCTTATATTACGTGACCAAATTTGCCTAAAATCCAAAAATTAACTGATAGCGTTACATTTTGGAACATCACCAGGCTATGCATATAAATAACTTCATTTTCTACGTTACAAATAACCCGGTGCTGGTCATCAAAAAGGATTTCGTGGTTTTATAGACACGTGCTCAACATAAGTTGTCGTCCTTTAAATATTGATAGCAGAAACCCATTTAAAGGAAGATTCTTTAAAGAAGAACAGTATCTTTGATAATGAAATAACAGTTGTGCAAAGAATTTAGGTGTCCTTATAGATTGCAATCTCTCTTGGAGCAATCAAGTAGCATCTAGTAAAACCGATTTAGATATAAACAATAAATTTACTTCAATTTTTAATTCAATTTTAGCCTGGATAAGAACATAATTTGAAGAAAAACTTTAATCAAACAAAAATTATGACATTGTATCCCCATCAAAAATCACCAACTACTTATTTCTAAAGATTTTTTTCCACTAAACTCAAAAAAAGTATAAATAAAAACTATAAAAACGTGCAACCTAGATATATAAAGACAAAAATAAAAAAGGAAGCTTCTAATACCTCCTCAGTATGACGTCAATTTTACAGAAGACCGTAAAACCTTAAAATATAAGAAATTACAAATAGCATTGATGAACCCAAAATCTGAGTTTATTAATTTTACATTCATTTAATATTTGTAATAATAAAATATTCAAATCATTTCCCTTTGAGGCTGCGCAAAAGGATTTCCTCGTAAATCTTTACTAATAATATTATGAAGCTGAAGAGTTTGTATGCTTGAATACGCTAGTTTCAGCATCTAATGGTCCGATTTGAAAAATTATCTCAGAGTTAGATAGCATATTTATCGAGATGGCTATATTTTAATTTATGAATCTCCTACGGGAACATGAGCTATGCGGGAAGTTAGTATTTATATGATGAATGTTTTTTTTTTTTAAAGTTTAGAGTGATATAAGAGTGAGACAACTCGTCACATATAACATTACGTCTGTAATGTCTTAGACTAGGGATCTCCAAACATTGACGCCTTAGGGCCATCACGAGTTTTTCAATATGTTCGAAGGGCGAAAACAGTTTTAATTTTTCTATCCTTAATTATACTCTTACTAGCTGACCCGGCAGACTTCGTACTGCCTCAATCGATACATAAAAGACCTAAACATTTGTATAAAATAAACTGGGCCGTAGAGACTTCGTTTATGCGGTACTCCTACCCCTACCCTACACTACCCCTACCCTACACTACCCCTACCCTAAAAAATCTTGGCAAAAAAATTCAAGTTTTTAATTAACAAAATAAAGCTCAAATTGACTCTACATTTTAGTTAGAAAACGTTTGTATGGGAAAAAGAAAAAGGCTGTTTTAAGGGGTTTTCAGGCAATTATTCGAATTTTTCTCGCCGTAAAAACCATCCTTGAACTTCCACGAACATTAAAAAAAAAGAATTAGCGAAATCGGTTCAGCTGTTCTCGAGATTTGCGCTTAGCAACACATTCAGCGATTCATTTTTATATTATAGATTTCTAGACTAGTCGCAAAGTGTGCGACCGAGTAATTATCATTTTGTGTTGTCTTTTTCAACTAATCACAGCAGTAGTAACAACAATAAGACATTGGGTGTCGCGGGCCAGATTGATGACATTAGTCTTAAGCTGTCGCGGGCCGGATTTGGCCTGCGGGCCGTAGTTTGGAGACCTCTGTCTTAGACTGTAATCTTATATGTGACGAGTCATAATCTTATATGTGACGAGTTGTCTTATCAGATGCCGTAAAACAATATTTTGGAAAAAAATTGGAGGTACTGACAGTATACCGTCTACTTAACTTCTTATTTTATGCAGTTAGCGGAATGGATTTTGATGCAGTTACCACTATTATTCAGGGATGGTTTTTAAAATATTGATAGCTGTAATCCGTTAGTCAATCCACGTAGAACAGCTAGTTACAGCATAAAATATTAAAGATTGCGTTTCGGGTGACATTTTATTTTCCAATTTTAAAATGATAAATCCCAAACAATGGAAATAAATCCCAGAATGGCAGGAAGCTTTACAAACATATATTTTACGGATACAAAGCACACTGTGGCACCGTGGTTTCTGGTTTAGTATAGACCATCCCATATCTTCCTATGGGTATCGTAATAGGCGACATACCTGCAGCTGATGGATGGGCATATACTATCAGCTTATACCTCTAGATTCTATCTATCATTGCGATCACAAATCCGCCTGCCAAATGTGGGGATTACAGCAATATCCCTCAACGACCCTAACTTGTCAAGGACTGTTTAAGAGGAGGCCCATGCTCAGCAGTGGACGTAAACGGAAGTAAAAAGCTCACTCAACCTCAGAACAACTAGTTCTTAGTAGTTTAATCTCAGTAGGTGTAATAAAAAAATGAAAAAATGAAATTTATTCAGCACTTAGGTATTTACATACACTTGTACTTGTCAAAATTGCACTGTATAAGACTAAATCTAACAAAAGTATCACTTAAGTAGCTAAAAATATTGTTAAAATTATTTGATCTTACAGAATTTTTAATCATTCTCTCCGTCTTTCGTGCGATAAATGACAAACGTACACATTATAGTAAGATTCCTTAAAGGTTTTAAATTAATTTCCAAGAATCCGGCTAAAGTCTAAGCGACATCCATCTGAGGGCACCCTTAAGGGGTTAGGACCAACGCTCACGGTGCAATGTAAAAATTAGCCCAGGCTTATATATATAAGGAGCTTTCAAAGTATATGCCTTCCGTTTTAAAGGAGATAGTATCATATACCTTGTAACGAATCGAACCTCTTTTTAGGGTTCCTTACCCGAAGGCTAAAAACGGGACCCTATTACTAAGACTTCGCTGTCTGTGTGTCTGTCTGTCTGTCACCAGGCTGTATCTCAAGATCCGTGATAGCTAGACATATGAAATTTTCACAGATGATGTATTTCTATTGCCGCTATAAAAACAAATAATAAAAATAAAATAAGTATTTAAGGGAGGCTCCCATAATTACATAAATAACACATAAATAATACATAAATAAACATGTTTATGGTAAACATGTTTATTTTTTTTGCTAGATATCAATAAGGTAGGCACTTGAATATGGTACGGAACCCTTCGTGCGCGAGTCCGACTCGCACTTGGCCCGTAGTGGCTATTTTAGTATTTAGTAATAAATAACAATCTTGATAAAATATTTATTTTTATTCCAAAGATATTTCTTGACTTACGATATCACTACACACGATTCAGTTACTGTCTCCTGTTAAGAGACAGCATATACTTTGAAAGAACGAGCCACAAAAGAAAAAAATGTAAAAAATTAGAATTTTCTGCTCCGGCTGCAACCATAAAAATGCACCCTCCGTTGAAGGCTTTCATTTAAAAAACCTAATCCATCATAGCGACTCGTGTCTTATTATTACTATCTTAAATAAGTATTTTACTTTTATTTCAGTTAGCTTCCCTTTTAAATGAGATTTCTCCATGTAGAATAATAACTAGCTTTAATAAGCTATTCTGTTTTAGCTTTTGTTTAAAAATGAAAGAATTGTGTACAGCAATAATCTTGGTATTGTTTTAAGTAAAATGAAAATGTTTGGATGATTCAATTCTTTTGCTAGCATATTTAAGCGGCTTCGGACTTTGGTACTGGAGAGCCCGCGATGCCAAACTGATATGAAAAAAACAAAAAAAATATGGCGTCGGACTTGTGCTCTTGTGGTCGCTGGTTCGATCCCGACAAGCATTTTAGCTTAACACGGGGTGTTAACAAGAAGACTGCAAGAATCTGCTAGTAATCTTTAAAATAAAACGAAACTTGGCAAATCGATTGTACCTTCACTCCACAACAGCCCGTTTATGTTCTTGACAAGCCACTGTCCTTTAATTATATATTGTTATAAACAAGGCAAAATTGGCAAGGGGATAGGTGATCGCAGTAATATGGTAAGTAACCTTAAGCTGATACTGCTGCCCATCCATCAACTGTATGTACCTTAGTCGTTTATCGCGACACATATGGGAAGATAATTATGGGGTGATTTATTCTAAGCCAGAAACCTCACGGCTAAGTATCTATTATGAGTTAAAGGAAAAATATCTGCTGGCGTGATTCTTTGACCAGTAAGATAATCGATGCGGCATCCAAGACATTTAGGTGTCCCGGGACCAGCCTAAGCCTAACAGCTTAGAGCCTCTTTCGTGTGTGCCGCTGTTGATCCTGGCTTACAGGAGATACAGTGGCGGGAGTGTGTGAGGGATTAGTCCCATAGAAAAAAACCGGCCAAGTGCGAGTCGGACTCGCGCACGAAGGGTTCCGTTTCAGTTACAAGTGCGTACCTATTTTTGATATCAAGAATAAATAAAAAAGCGTATGTTTATGAAATGAAATGTTATTTTATATTTTTATATTCGAGTTGATTGAATGAAAGCTAAATTGCGGTTTACGATTTTTGACGTATTAAAAAAAAACTACTTACAAGATCTCGTTCAAACCAATTTTCGGTGGAAGTTTACATGGTAATGTACAACATATATTTTTTTTAGATTTATCATTCTCTTATTTTAGAAGTTACAGGGGGGGGGGGACACACATTTTACCACTTTGGAAGTGTCTCTCGCGCAAACTATTCAGTTTAGAAAAAAATTACATTAGAAACCTCAACATCATTTTTGAAGACCTATTCATAGATACCCCACACGTATGGGTTCGATGAAAAAAATTTTTTTGAGTTTCAGTTCTATGTATGGGGAACCCCAATATTTATTGTTTTTTTTCTATTTTTGTGTGAAAATCTTAATGCGGTTCACAAAATACATCTACTTGCCAAGTTTCAACATTATAGTTCTTATAGTTTCGGAAAAAAGTGGCTGTGACATACGGACGGACAGACAGACAGACAGACAGACAGACAGACATGACGAATCTATAAGGGTTCCGTTTTTTGCCATTTGGCTACGGAACCCTAAAAAGTAAGATAATTGACCTGCCGAGTGGGATAAGAACTCAGATCGCCAAGTCACGATTGTCGAAGCCGCTTTTGACATATGTCAATTCTAGTTTCCGAGCGCAGTTTTACCAGCGTAACTCCCGTTCCCGTAGGAACTTCATAATTAAATATAGCCAATAGCTTTCCTCGCCAAATGGGCTATCTTACACTGGAATAAGTTTTCAAATCGGTCTACTAGTCGCTGAGATTAGCGCGTTCAAGCAAACAAACCCTTTAGCTATGACAGTTAAAATCAACGGCTTCAACATGATTTTTAGGATTTTGATCCGAACCAAGAAATGAATCCACGACCTCCAATAGATTTAAGTCTAGAGTGGTATAAGACCACATAGCCGCTGGGTCTACAATATCGTAGATTAAAAAGGACAATCTTAAACATCATATATCTCACACAAAGTTATTGCTGACCTTTCGCAATAAATCTTCGCAATATTTTGTTGTTGTCACAGTATATTTATGATATATGTATACCTAATTGAATATGTATGAAGCAATTTGGTACGAAGCTTGCATTTACTGAACAAAAGATTCAATGGCTTGTTTTATTTGTTGCGGGTGTTTTGCGGATAAAATAAGGTGAACAAATAGTGGAATAATTTAGTTAAATACTGCTAACGTTATTATTCGAAAGTTACTTTCGAATAACCATGTTAAAATATGTTTGGTTTTATTTCAAGACAATGCTACTAGACGGATCTGTATGTCTTTTTGTATACAGATAGTTAATTATTTAGATTTAATCATGCTTTTTGACAATATAAACACGAGACCAACGGGAAAATATTATATTAATATGCTTCCCTATTCTTTAACCATGGAAGTTCAAAGTTTATCGAGAATCTGTGTGGTTAGCCTACCCTCTTTATAGGCAATTGAATATGAATATAATAACCTAAGTTTAAATATAATGGATTTGATTTCATGGATTGAATTTTATTTAAATGCATTTTTTTTCAAATTAAACCTTCGTATTACTTTACATTTTTCTGAGGCTGGAGCTCTGCTCGCCTTTGTGCCAGGTGAAGTAAAAGTCTTCTAGCTTTTATAATATAATTTGATGTAGACGCGGGTCTCAATCGTGGTACAAATTTAAGGCAAATCATTACCTTTTTAATAATCCGACGTTTGGACATGGGTTACACCAGTCGTGGTCACGGATAGACTCATGAGTGTCAGCAACGACGTCTTCGAACAGCGCGGGTTTTGGCAACTACCCCCACTTAGTCGTGATAATTTTTATTTTTGCTATCTACGGAATCCGCGTCTGCTATAAATTATGTGTAAAAATCGCGAAAGTTTAAAAACATTTATTGCTAGTATAATTTCCGACCGAAAAAAAAAACAAGAAAAAAGACTTCATTTTTAATTAGTCCTTAACTGTATTGTAATAATATAGTATTAATAACTATCATAATCATTTTCTAGTGGGCCATTTGGAATATGGTTTAGTATCTAAGACCAGGGTCGTTGAGCGAAATTGCTATTTTCATGCCATTATCACCTCGCTTGGCAGGCGGGTTGGTGATCGCAGTAATATAAGTACCCTTGAGCTGATAGTTGCTGCTGCTCGTTCATCAGCTATATGTCCCATAGGACCCTCTTACGACATATGGGAGGGCATGGGGTGGTCTATTCTAAATATGCGGAAATCACATGGCAAACGAAAACGACGAAGTAAGGGTCCAAAAATTAATGAAGTTACTTTTTAAATCTAGGGTTATGACAGTTGCTTCTGTGATGGGTGTTCTGGGTTCGATTCCTGAACAACTATAATGATGTATGAACCACAGATAGTTGTTCGAGTACTTCGTGTCCGTTAATTTTGTGTGTTGTAAGTCCTACGTGACACAGGGATTTCCAAATGAGGGAGTTTGTCTTTAAAAATAAAAACAATGGCTGCTAAATCATAACTACTGCTTTTAGCGTAGCTAGGTAATTAAATGCCCTGGGGCATAAAAAAATACTGCTGCTCCTAAACTTAATAAAAGTCATAATCCCTCAATCTCATCGCTAGCGACCGCCCTCAGCCGAGGTCCAAGATCCACAGAGGGCGCCCTTTTGCAAAGGTTGCTTAGTTTGTAGTTTTGAAACTATTTATTATGGCTGGAGCTCTGCTCACCTTTCTGCCCGGTGAAGTAGCAAAAACTTCGTGGTTAGCTACGTAAGTCCAACCGAAAAAAAAAATTGCTGCTCCTAAACTGTTAAGATTTATCACTATACATATTTGATATATACATATTTTAAAAAATGCAATAAGAGGATTGCTAATAAGGTCCGCTTAGGCTTTGGGGCCCCGGGGAAATGCCCCGCCCAGCCCTTCGAAAGCTACGCCAGACGCTTTCAGTGGGCTAAAAATAAATCAAGGACCCAAGAACATAGCTTATTGTATTACAGGGGCTGTAGTCTCATAAAATATAGAAAAAGAGCAAGACTCTATAGCGACACAATTTTCAATATATAACAGTGATCATATTATACCGATTGGTGACCCTTGACGCCACCTGGGAAATTCACTCCGTTACGTGTGTACAAATAATTTATACTACGGATGACACACGCTTTCCAAGAGGGTTATGTGACACTAAAGAATATATAGAATATACTTCATATTTCAGTATTGGTCACGTAGATTTTGGTGCACGAAAATATTCTGGTTATTTGGACAAGAAATACGTTTGCTGCTATATAGCCGCATCTTCTCAGTTGGGGCGTATCGGATCCAGTGATAGTATTAAAGCGCGTCCGTCGTTATACAATCATGGTCCGCCCAAATAATGACAATTGTTCGTAATATAGTTTAATATAGACAGAACAAGCTTTTGGACGTAGTATAGCTTAATAATAAAGTTAAGATTAAAACATTATTAAAAGCAATAACTAAAATACCTGCTTAATATGCTAATTTATAAAATGTTAAAATAATACAAAGATTAATACTTAATTATTGTTTTGGCTAATTGCGAGTGCCTGTATTAGGGTTAAGTAAATAAAAATGATTTTTTTAATCGTAACCGGCTTATAGAGCAACCTATATCCATGGATGTCGTAAAAGGCGACTAAGGCCTCCTACGCACTATGCGGCTAGCCGCGATGCGGTCAGCCGTGCGGCTGACCGTACTCATATATTTGTACGAGAAAGTAGTTTTTATTCGCACTGTGATGCGGCAGCCGGTCAACCGCTCCAGTCGACTGACGGCCACCGTAAGCTTTCGCTTGTGACGGTGACCGCAAGCGCAACCGCGTCCTGCAGTTAGCCGGACGGCTGACCGCATTCCGGATAACCGCATAGTGCGTAGGAGGCCTATGGCGCATAATAGATCACACCATACCTTCGTGTGAGTGTCGTAAGAGACGACTAAGGTACATACATCTGTGATGTGCAGCAGCATTTATTAGCTCAAAGATATCTTACTGCTATCACCAATCTGCCTGCCAAGCTTGGCGATTACCGCAATATCGCATCACAATATCACTCACCAGCCATAGCTAGCCAAGGTGTGTTAAAGAGTAGGCCCATGTTCAGCAGTGGACGTTAACCGGCCTATTAAGTAAATGAATATGCTAGGTTAGATTCACCATCAGCCAGTATAACGTTTACTAGTAAACTTGGGCCTGAACTGGAGGATTTAGAAATAGTCACAGGTAGCAGCATCTACCAGCTCATAAATACTCTCTTACTGCTATCTCCAATCAGCCTGCCAAGTGATTACGAAAAGAATGGGCATTATTGTCGTAGCAGCTGGCTCGCTAAAGAGAAGGCCCATGTTCAGCAGGGGATGTAATTGGTCTGATAAAGTCAGTTTAAGAAAATCATAAGCATTGAGATGATAATGCACTTTTGAACGTGAACGTCCAGTATAGGTACAATGGCCTTGCTAGTTTCATAAAAAGTGTAGCAATTAATAAATATACACAAACGGACTACTAAACAAAATATAACAGTCTAGTAATTTCAATTTTGATCACGATTTTAATATCACAAGTGCCAAATTTACAGTTCCTAATTGGTTTTACTGAATGTGTCCCGTTTAACAGGTTTAATGCTGAAGTCCAGGTTTTCATTAAGGCTATCTGATAATCTGGGCTTCAATTAAGAACAAGTTGTAACTAAGTTTACATCGGCCCCCATCTGATAGAGGGCCACAGAAAACTGATGAATGTCAGAAGCGAAACTGCTTGTGTTTATAAGCTTGTTTTATAAATAATACGACGTCCACCAACTAGATGGATGGATGACGTGGTAAAGGCCGCGGGATTACGTTTGATGCAGGCCTCTTCCAACCGTAGTAACGGAAAATCTATGAGAGAGGCCTATGTCTACCAGTGGACTTCCTGCAGCTGAAATGATGATGATGATGATGATAATAATAATACATATATTTACTAAAGCAGGATATAAAAAGTTGTAACAGAAATGGTATGTACTTTAAGCATACAGGTATTACATACTAAGCATTCATCATAAAATTTTCAAAACATGTTGTATTTTAATTAGAAATACCGTTATATATCCCTATTTATTTATTTATTTAATCTTTGCACAATGACAGTGCATGGCGCACTCAATGCCATAGGCATTTTATTACCTTTGTACGTTTTGCGTCCGTTGAATCAATTTAATGTAATGCAATATTTAATTTGATATTCATAATTCAATAAAAATGCACAAGAATGCAATTTGATTCATGAAATTGTTTTATTTATTGTGCCAAGTTTTCTTTTCGACCGATATAAGAAGTCAGACACGAGGCTGATATTTTGTAGCTTTATGGGTCTAATCCCTCCCACACACCCGCCACTGTAACACCTGGCTCCTGGCTAGAGAGAGGCTCTAAGCTGTTAGAGCCTCTCTAGCTGTTAGGCTTAGGCTGGTCCCGGGACACCTAAATGTCTTGGATCCCGCATCGAATTTAATCAGAAAGTTTAGGGAGTATTAATTAAAAAACTTAAAAACTATCCGCGTACAAACTTTCAGGCACATCCGTTCAGTAGTGTTTGCAAGTACACATACATACATCCATACATTATTAAAAACTTTCGCGTTTATAATATTTTATTAGTAGGATAGTAGCATTAAGTAACTAGCTTTAACGCGCAGTTTACACTGCATAATGTTTTTTGTACCTAAAACTTTTGATAAGCATTTACTGATTGAGACCTAACAATACTGTGGTTGGGTGGCGTCAGTTATTTTGTCCGACAATTAACTGCTATTAAGCTTGGAACCTTGTTGCAAGTTTCATTTGATATTGAGCACCAAATTTAGTGTAGTTTGGTGCATCGATGTAGTTACTGAGTTGTTGAATCTGACTTACACGGAGTAACATATTAATGTAGCTATATCGCAAGATTGCGTTCTGGCCCATGACATTTGAGGGAACATCGACCGAATTATGAGAATAATATAGTTTTACCTATAAATAATAATTGCTTTGCATTGACAACCTCACATATTATTAAAGTAGGTATATATATAAGTATATATTTTACACGATTACTAGCAGAGTTTTGCAGTCTAATAAGTAGTATTCTTGTTAAAACCTCATGCTAAGCTAAAATGCTTGTGTTAGTTCACGCGTGGGTTCACATCGGTAGTGCAATAATAATATAATAATAATAATCCTTTTATTTCAGGCATCGGAGGCCCATAGAATAAAATACATACAATAATCTTAAACAGTAATAAACTAATACATATTTTAAAAACAAAAACTTAATACTAATGTACACGAAGTGTCGGCGTCGTGTTTCGCTGACTGGTGTCACGTAGCTGGCCACGAAACCGGCGGAACATAACACCCTTCGGCCAAAACTCTTCTTTGAGGACCTTCTCGATATACTGCGTCGGAACACGCACCACGAACGACTTGAAGTTCGTTTTGTGACGCGGCTCCAACATCTCGACCCTCAAAGTCCAGTTGGTCTTCACCTGCATGTACTCCACGACCTCTTCAACTTTCGTGGAATGATGCAGTCTTGACACGTACATCAGCGTTGTCGGTACGGCTGGACGCAACAGCATGTTGGGTCCTGCCAGCGCAGTACCACACTGGTTCCGACAAGGAGGCTTCTTCTTCGTCCTCTTCTCCACCTTGATGAAACCATCGCTGTCGCCCGTGTCCTTCACTGGAGCCTGCCTTTTCAGAACCTGTTTTGGTTTTGGCAGGCTCCGTTTACCCCCTTTCACTTTGTCCGCTATTTTAACCTGTGAGTTGAGTGGCTCAACAGGCTTTTTAGCGGCGGCTAGTATTGCAGCATAGGCTCGTTTCGGGGTTGCTGAACCTACGCATGTCGTCGCCTCCACCGGTGTCGAGGCAGGGACGGCCGCGGCACACGTTACAACGCATGCATTCTCGGCAGCTGGTGACGCATTCGAGCCCGCCAACTCGAAACTGCAGATAGAGGCATTTTGTGCCCCGCGACGCGTGTTCACTTTTGCGGCGTCGATAGGTGACCTACTTGCAGAAATTGCATTGCGCAATAACACTACTTCTGCCCGTAGTTCACTGATGGTGTTGTTGGACACCTCCAGCTGATGCTGCATCTTGACCTGGCTTTGCTTCAGGAGTGTGATATCCTTCAGCAGCCTGGTGACATCTACGTGGTCGAACGTGACGGGAGGCAGCTTGTGCAGATCCTTCGCCACAAATTCAGGCACGTCGTCCGGATCGGTCTCCTTCATCAGCGTTACGATGTCCTGGATACTCTTCTCGGTGCCATCCCTTCGCCGAGACGGCATCTGGCTGAGTTTCCCGAGCGTCGTGAACAGCAGCAACTTGGCACTGCTAATCTCATCCTCCTTAAAAGATGACTTGCAGATCTGCAAGATGCTGACCTCGTCCATGTAGTCGATGGCATGTTTGATAAATGCCAGAACTTCATTGGCTATGAGAGTTTGAGTACTCATAGCGGAATCCGGGCAGCGGCTAAAGCCGCGCAATTAGCGAATATTTACACGGAGCAACGCAAACGCGACCGTATTCGACCGCGCATCGCAACCGACTCCTATCCATCATCATATATCCAATGGGTGGGCATCGAACCGGCGACCACAAGATCACAAGTCCGACGCCCCTAGCCATTGGACTCCGTGAGAACCTGAATTGCTGTTCGCATAAATAAATCGTCATCAATTTGGACGTTTTTCATTCTGTTCCGTTTATTACAAAATTGTACGTTACAAAGATATTCTTTGTGACGAACAATTTTATTTATATGTTACATCTGTACCTACGGATGAATAAAATTGTCTGTGATTTGTTTTGTTGTTGAAAATAATCGGACAACCTCCGTAGCGTAGCGGTATTTGGCTAACTTTAAAGTCTCGGATTCGTAGGTTCCCCACACCGGACAAGAAATCTTTGTGTAAATTCTTCGATTTCTTTCCGGGACTGGTTGGTTGAGGGACTACCCTCCGTGCCTCGAAAAGCACGCTAAGCCGTTGGTCCAGATTGTTACATACTACTGCGGTCACCAACCCAAGCGTGGTGACTATGGAAAAAAACCCTACCTCGGGAGGAGGCCCATGTTCAGCAGTGGACGTTCTACGGGCTGATGATGATGAATAATTGATACGAACGAGCGCCCTATAACACAAGTCAAAAGAAAATAAAACACCCATAATACTTATATTTAATGGAATCAGGCGTTACTTTGCGGAAATCCATACTAATCTAAATTAAAAATCAAATATCTAGTGTTAATTCCGCTAAAAATGTGGCAAAAATACTGGGATGCGATTTTTGCAACGCCCTCCCGCCCGCAACTAGGCACAACATGCAGGAAGGAAAATAAACGTGCAAAAATGCAATCACCAGCCGAAGACCCGACACGTGTTTCGCTCCTCCACGGAGCATCATCAGGGTTATGTTACCTCGTTGAAAGTTACTGCGCCAAATTTTGCTTCTGACACATTCTTAGCGGAATTAACACTAGATATTTGATTTTTAATTTAGACCCATAATACTACAAAAACAAGATCATTTCGCTGAGTAGGTATTAGCTAAGATTGAAAAAATCACGGTGTATTCGTACATTTAGCCATCGATAAAAAATACACTAGCTACGTTAGAAAAAGCAATTAAATATATTGGTTGTTTTGCAATGTACATATATGTTACTGTAAAAGTTCAAACTACAGTTTTTTTTTCGGACTGACAAATATGCTTCGAGCCACGAGGCTTTTGCTACTTCACCGGGCATTAACGAGCAGAGCTCCAGCCTAGATAAATAGTTTAAACACTACAAACTAAACAACCTGCGCAAGAGGGTGTCCCCTGTGGGACTTGGACCTCGGCTCAGGGCGGTCGCTGGCGATAAGAAAGGCTTTGGACTTTTTGTATTTTAGGGAAGTTTTGTGTAACTGTCGCTCTACTTTACAGTTCGCGGGCCTCTCGGGCTTCGAGTCTATGAGGGCATTGGAAGGTTCTATGCAAACTTAGATAATAGGATAGCGTGTTCGCTGTGTAGTGGTGCTTGTTTCGAACTAAAGTTAATCCTATATTTTTTGAGAAAGTCTTCGTATTGTGTGCGTTCGCCCAGCAAAAAGTATCGCCTTTTCAAGAATTGAATGATGCAGATAATTAGTGCCTTATATGATGTAAATGTGCCCGAAATTAAATTACGGAAAGTATCATACGGTCGCTTTGTAATGTTCACTCGAATTTGGTCTGGTAATCTACCAAAAATATTTCGAATGGTTTTTTAAAATTATTGTCTAAAGTAATGGGTATACATACATGATTTTTTGCATACGTATTCTTAAAAAAGTGCTCATATTATTGTAGAAGCATGTAATAAGCCAGCTCACAGATAAGTAGTGTTTTCGTATTCTAAATAATTTCACTCCAGATAACCTCAAAAACAAGACAAAATCGTTAAGATCTCGCCAACGATATGTAGTAGGCCGGTGAAACTTTACAGGATAGTGTGAATATATAATGGGTACCAATCGGCACTAACGCGAGTCCTTCCTCTTGTTCGTTCGAGAGCCAGAGCATTTTTCCATTTTCTAGGAAATAAAATAATAGCTCCTGAACCATGCTAGTCTCGTTAATCAAAATTCCGGCACAAATATGCACAAATTTACTGTATCTGTATAAAAAAAATCATAACTGTGCGTTCAGCCGTTTCTGATATATAGCAATCGCCAAAACGTTCGCACAGCAAAAAATTAAATATCTCTGAAATCTTAAGAGGCACAAATCTGGCTTTTACGGCACATTTATGCTCTTATTTAAGCCATCTTTTTGCATATTTAAAATACAGCAAGACCCATCAGTTAAAAAAAAAATTGCTGGGCGAACGTACGTTCTGCAGAATCCGTTTTTTTTAAATAACTCTGAAGCCGTTGGACGCACAAATATAAAATTTCGGGCACATTTACATCATATAAGGCAATAATTATCTGCATCATTAAATTCTTGAAAAGGCGATACTTTTTGCTGGGCGAACGCACACCTTCGTATTTGCCGACATCAGTTGGTAAAAGTAAGAATTTTTGAAGATGGAAGGATATTCTACGGCTTTTACCATTAGAAATTATTAGATCCTAGGTTAGGTTATGTTAAGATTTACCATGTGAATGGTGGTAAAAGTTCGAATCGCTAATCTGTTCGGACTTTTATCATTAATATTTTGGTAAATCTTAGGTTTTACTGGGAATTCTTAGGTTTTACTGGGAAATCTTACAATTTACCGTAGTTCGAGCTTTTGCAGTAGCATATACAAAAAATAGGACTAGATACGTTTTATTTCCGTCCCAATTTTCTATCTTTTGTTATGAAAATCGCTTGTTGCAAAAACAAATGTTCGTTAGTACGATTGTGTAATCAACGTGGGTCTGTTTATTGTCCATGGCTGGACAAAGGGCTGGAATAGATATTTTTACTACCTACTTGCCAAGGGCAGTTGCATACGTAACAGTTACGATACAACTTTTTTTTTTTTGAATATTATATTTCACCGGGCATAAAGGCGAGCAGAGCTCCAGCCTTAATAAATGATTTAAAAACTACAAACTAAGCAACCTGCGCAACAGGGCGCTTCCTGTGGGGCTTGAACCTCGGCTCAGGTGGGTAGTTACTACAAATATCACTGCGCTTGGAAAGTAAGTATATAGGTAGGTGATCGTAGCATGTTGTATTGAATGGGTAAAGGCTGGTCCTTGTACCACAATGTGTTGGATTATGTAAGCCTTGGATTCCATAATAAATTTCTACATTTAAGTTTTATATGAAGTTCAGAAAAAATATTTCCATCCGGACCACACCCGGAGCACCAAGACATCCCTCCTCCGCATGAGCCCAAGGCTACGGCTTTAGCGACGGGAGACATAAAATGAGATATTTAACTTCAGGAAGAAATATTAACATTTGGATAACACAATTGTAAGTGCACCAAAATACACCAGAAAAGCAACACGGATATTCCGTTTATCGATAGATTCCTATTTTAGGCCACATAGGCTGTCGAAATGTAGATTGTGTAATAATGCTGTTATAACTAGATTTATTTTAATTGTTTGCATATAAATCTGTGGCTCTTTGCCAGTTGGTTGATTGAAATGTCGCTCCAATGGTCGAAAACTTGCCGTTATCTATTTCCATACAAAAATGTATTGTGGCTTTCGTCGAGTTTTGTGCCAAAATGTGGTATTGGATATTTCGATGTTCAATGAAGAGCTGCATACAATGTTATATTAGCGATAACATAAATGTATACAGATTGGTATATTATTATATTTAATAAAAGGATTGGATTCCATTTTATTTTTAAGATTTTGCTACTTGTCCAAGTGTTAAAGTACGTGTGACGTGAGTCTATGCAATATTGTTTTCAGCAATTGATAATCGATGGCGCATTTTTTTTTGCTAAAAATTGCAGTCGTCTCGTTTACACAAAAGTATTTATTGTTTCCATACATAGTAAGGTTTGTGTTCAATATACCATTGTATCTTCTTTAACAGTGTTGATATCAAATAGTTGTGTAAATCAATTTGTTTTATTAAGACACTATGGGAAGGATCTAAAAACGGAGACGTCCGACAAGAAGATCGGAAGATGATTTCCATCTAGCCTTGGGGTCTTATTGGGCCAGATTTGCAACCGGCAGAGTGCAATGGAAACAGGAGGCCTATGCCAAAAGACACACAAAATAAAGCGCTTTTGTTATATTATTATTATTATGGGCAGGATCCAGATCTTCTGTATTTGCTGACCGCAAGAATATAGGCGATCAGGGTTTTACTGCGCAAGGGAAGTCCATTATTCTAAGCTTCAGCTGCTATGGAACTCTTTCCATAGCAGCTGAAGCTTAGAATAATTGTACACCTTAGAAGCATTTGGTCAGTCTGTCATTTTACGATAAAGGTACGAAGAATAACGACGAATGTTCATGATGTATAATGTCACATTCGACCTTTTGCGTTTGAGCTCTAGAATTATAGGCGAGTTGTATTTTTTGCCAATCTATATGAGATTCATAAATGGAACTGGATTTTTTGTTAAGCGGTTACCGTGACGAAAATAAACAAAACAAATTTTAATAATCTATGTTTCTGTATTTTAGGCATTAGCACAACTATGCTTTATAGCTATAAGCAGTGCAATAACTAGTAACTATAGTTTTACATTAAAGTCTTCCGCAGTTCTTGTTGGTTAAATTAATTCAGAAAAGAGACACAACCCTTTTCTGGCTTTTCATTTTGTAAATCAACCTGTAACAAATTAAAATGACCGATATGTTTTGAAGCATAAACCACATAAAATACATTATTATGGTTACCGCACCTTGTACTATGCTTTCTTATCGACTTTATGATCTATGAGAACTGAGGGACCACACTATATGGGCCGTAGTTTTTAATATATTTGTTTACAAATTCCCAGATTAATTCTACAATTGTTTTCAGTCTACTCTAAATCCTAAGATTTTTATTTCGCGAATTCCCAGTGTGGTACCTCAGTTCACACGCACATAATAAATAAGAAAACGAGACTTTAAGCTGTCGCACATTATGCCGTCACGAATTTTGTAGTGTGAATTATACAACTGAACTCGCACTCGACGCGCCAAGTCCTCCAAGTCCTGGCGACTGTCAAAATATTAAAAAGATAAAAAAATACAGTCACTGACGGTGACAGCGAGCTTGTGCCTCGATATTAGGCTGACCCCATATTGTGCATGCGCGTTCCTCGAGCGTATCATGTGGACGCCGGCGGGGTTAGTGTGTTACGGGGGGCTCGGCGCTTGCGTCGTTCACACACTCGAGGAACAACCTTAGGCAACGCCCTGCTGTACCATGGGCCATTACAGTGCGTTATATTTTGTGATGACCTTAAATCGTTTTAAATTGAAGTGCCAATTACCTCTCAATGAGCATAATTATAATCGCCAGTATGTAACCACCTGCCAGCAGTATGAACGCTGGCGCTGCTCCTCCCAAAGCCAGCGCTCTTGGGGAACTACCCTCACATCGCACCTCGTTGGCGGTGGTCCGAGCTTGGATGCAGAAGACGATGCCACGTTCTAGTAGACGCATCATACTGGAAAAAAGCTTTATCTATTTCAAACATAGATTCCCGCGCCTGGTTTTACCTAACCGAAACTCCTGATTCCGTGGGAACTTCATGGTTAAATATTCAATGCAAAAAACCAAATCTTTTCTTTTTATAATAATAGTATAGATTACAGTGAAATCGCACTCGATATAACACTAACGTTAATATAAATATTGCTTATTATTCACAGATAATAAAGATTGCTTTTTGATCATTATCGTCAGCCCATATATCATCCACTGCTGGACATGGAGGCCCGACTTCGAAGAGTATTGAAGTGAGATTAAGGTTTTAATCCCTAACTACATGACGTACTGGCGGTATTAGAATAACGAATAAAGAACGTATTTTATATTTAAACTAGCGGCCCGCCCCAGCTTCGCACGGGTGGACTTTTATACCCTACCCCTGCCCTACCCTACCCCTACCCTACTCCTACCCTACCCCTACCCCTACCCTACCCCTACCCTACCCCTACCCCTACCCTACCCTACCCCTACCCCTACCCTACCCCTACCCTACACCTACCCTACCCTACCCCTACCCTACCCCTACCCCTACCCTACCCTACCCCTACCCCTACCCTACCCCTACCCTACACCTACCCTACCCTACCCCTACCCTACCCCTACCATACCCCTACCCTTCCCTACCCCTACCCTACCCCTACCCTACCCCTACCTTACCCTACCCTACCCTACACTACCCTACCCCTACCCAAAAGTATCCTATGTCCTTCTCCCAGTTCTTAGCTACCTCCCTACCAATTTTCAGCCAAATCGGTTCAGCCGACTTTCTTTTGTTTTTAAAATGTATTCTGCTATTCGGGACGGAAACAAATCCAACAAATCAAAAACCATGGCGATCGGTCCAGCCGTTCTCGAGTTATAAGTGTTGTAACAAACACGACTTTCTTTTATATATATAGATTAAATAAATGAATAAAAGACTTCAAGCTTGATGTGGTTCTAAGTCAGAGGTATTAATATTATAAAAAGTAAAATAATATTTATATTTTAAAAGGAGAGAGATTTGTGCTGTCGAGGAGTTGGGACATGAGCCCGTTGTTAATTTATTTATAATAAGAAGTGTTTGTGTATTTATTTATTTGTGGGTTCAATAATATACTATTATAAAGTGTGCCATCTTTCAATTTAAAACAGTGCTAAGTGATAGTGATCGTACCCCTCACACACCCTTTTTGAGGACTAGCAGCAGTGAGCCCTGCTGAGCTACGCACCCTCAGGCGTTACAATATGTTAACACCATGCTTGTAAAGGCTGCTGCCCGTTACCACGACTATGATAGTGCTCCGATGATAGTCTCTCAACCAACCAGATCCGATAAGAAATCTTAATTTTTTTTCCGAAGCTGGAACTGAATCCACGACCTCCGAGATTTAAGGCGAGATTTACCGCTGTGTCACGCGATTTAGATGGTTTTCTTATTTTTATAGTCTACATTTAATCTATACAATTCTTTGTTGAGGTAGCATAAAGTTTGAGATTGAACTAAATAAATAAAGTGATTCGACCGTCTCAACGACTAGCGATAAAATCTGTGTCGAACTATATTACTTATTTTACTGCTTTAATCAACGAATTAGTTGTCGTTATTTGTCTTTTGTGACTGCTTTTGTCTTTCTGTCTACTTAATTATTCGTAGGGCCGATTGTGCTACACTGTGGTAAACCATTAGAAACGTAACGGTCCATTACACTTAACTGGCTTAACTAAATTCATCAATAGAGTAAAAATAAGCAACTGTTCAATGCTATGTGATCGTGATTATGTTTATACTGTGTGGTGTCTGGCCTAGAACAGACCACCCAATTTCTTCCCATGTGTGACGTAAGAGGCGACTAAGGCACATACAGCTGATAGATGGACAGCAACATTTATCAGCTTAAGGATACTTTCCATCTTTCTGCGATCTCCAATCCACCTAGCCTGGTAATTATGGCAATATCGATCAACAATCCTGGCAAGTCTGATAAGAGGACGCCTATGTTAAGTTTTGGACGAAAACGTCCTAATACAATTAATGCGAAACATGTGAGAACGAGACACATTTATTTAATATATTAGTGTTAGAACGAGCCCGATTACACCGAAGTATTTGACAACAAGGACATTTTAATGATGAATGATATTTAAACTTAATTAAGGCACGAAGAATCAGTTAAATAAGCAGGAACGGGGAGTAAAGCATGGGTGTAGGCATGGGCGTAGGCAATGGCCATATGAGTGGGCATGCAACTGTTATTCAACACCCTTATACGGGTAAAACCGGGGCACAACTACTTTAATATAAATTTCAAACACAATAAACATATTTAACAAATCGAAAATCCTGTAGTCATACCTCCATGTAATAAATTCTTTGTAAGGGCTGTTCTTCTGAGTACATGGGTACAGGGCTGTCTTTTCCATGGACCCCAAGGACCCTAGCTCACAGAGTTCCATTTGCGTAAAAGTTCTTGATATCAGGTCATTAGCATTGTTGATCTCTGTATGATATGCGTAGCCTGCAATAAAATTGAATATTGTACCAAATATGTAAACACACAACAACTATGTATTTATCTATACTTACTAAAATATGAAGATTTTGTTTATTTGAATTCTGATCCTAAACTTTTTTTTACTTCTTTTTGCCGGCTATTTTTAGAGCAAAACTGAAAAATGTGTGATGACGTTATGGTCGCGGTGGACTGAAATATGACCGTTGCTAATTTAAAATTTTAAACTATTAACACTTTTTTAACTTGACAACCCGTTTCACCTGTTAGCTAATGTCAGTTTTTGTTATTTGATTTCCAACTCCGTCCAAGGAATTTCGTCAAACATCCGTAACAATGTCGTCATACCGCGTTTACGTCTTTTTAGAATAAGCCAAAGTATGAAAAATTTTGAATTTCTTAAAAATAAAATAATATAGGTTCCTTAATATTTCATCTAGTTTCGTTAAAATATATAAAAAATACATGTTGAAAAAATTTTGCGTCTTCAAATTCCAATTTTTTTTATTTGTTTAGTTTTATTTTATTATTGTTCGTTAAACTAGCATGGTGTATTTTGTAAAAAAAAACTATGGGTAATGTTAGAATTAAAAGTAAGTATACATCTACGTGTATTCTCTGGATCAAAAGAACCGACTTAGAAAATTATTTTACCAAAAGAAAACAACATTAATGTGGGTGTCGTAGGCTATATTTTTAAACAACCACCGAGAGAACAAGTTGTTGGGACAGCTAGGAAAATTTATTAAAAAAAAATAAGAAATTAGCACGTCAGTATGAGAAAAAGAAAGGAAAATCTTATATTTTGTATGGGAACCTCACTTAAATATTTGTTTTATTCGGTTTTTAGTATTTATTGTTAGAGTCAACAGTAATCAATTTCAACTGTCTAGCTATCACTGTTCATGAGATACAGCCTGATGGTAGACAGACAGGCAGTGGAGATTTAGTAATAGGGTCGCGTGTTTAACCTTTAAATACGAAACCCTAAAAAACAAAACAGAAGATAAAATCAAATTTATCCAAAGTGTCTTTATTTAATTTCATCAGTCTAAGTGCTTAAATCAATGTTTATCAGTCTACGTGACGTCTGTAAAATTTCTTGCATTTGTTTTGCAACATTTCAACTACATTCGTTTTCTTTTTACTACAAAATGGTTAAGAAATTACGAATAAAGCCTTAAAAAACTAAACACAGTCAATCTATGAAAATGTGAAGGATTCTTTTTTGCGAATTGTAAATTACCACTTTCGTAAAAGTGCTTCAGCTAATTGACGGTCCTAAAATAATGACTTTATTTGCCGTAGGCGAGAACAACCCTTGAGACTAGGATTGACATCTCTAACCCGCCGCCTACCGCTCTAGGCTCGGCCTCGGGGAGTGGGGCACATGGACCCCGCTACCTTCGAGGCTGACCCATGAGGAGTAGGGACGCCTCTACACTCCGGGCGTCCCTATAATTGGGCAAATGGGCCACAGACAGTGTGGCCCAGGAGATACCGCGGTAGTAGATTGGCCGCGGGTGCCATCGGGGGGCCCGCCAACGGTGGATTGAAGGAGTGTCCGGGGGAGTTTTAGTGGTGTAGGGTCCTCTCCTCGTGGTATGAGTTTAGCATACCATGCTATGGAGAGGGCGAGTCCACATATCCCATCGCCAGCAGCGTGCGAATAAGCTGCAGCGGCGGTGGGAATGCGTAAATAGATTGCCATCTCTAAAATTATGGCAACCCGGATAAGACATGTGAAAGCCCCGGATTTAGAGCACAAAATCTAGACATGTCATCAGGTTTTTAAGCATAATCAGTTTAATACAACCCGGACTACAATTGAAGTCCAGCCGGACGCGCGTCGGACGCCCTCTTGAATAGGCCAAATCCGGGGATACCCATACAGATGGAAATCCTACTTGAGACTAAGAGTTTACTTGACAATGTCATGTGTCCGTTTCATGACTTCTATTACCAAAGCAATATAGATCACGACAGTAAGACACTACTAACTCAAGTGAATACTTTAAGGTAAGTTGTTCTTGCATACCATTGTAAATATACGCACACAAAACTGTTTTCGTTAGATAGAAAGTTAGAGATTACAGTGCTTGAGATTACAGTTGCATTATAGTATGTATGAACTTGTAATAAAATCTGTTTGACTATATACTATTTGTATCTGGCTGGTTTTGGTATCATTGAAAGTTTAAATTTTAAAGAACATAATTCCAAATTCAAATTAGGAAAATGTGTGATTTTCATTTGTTTTTCGTACTGTCAAGATGAGTGAATCTAATGAAAAGAGGCAGCCGGGAATGCATAACCTATTGTACCATTGCCACAAAAAAAAAATGAGTTAAAAGATAGGTCAGAAGAATTTCAAATACTTAGGTATTGTTTCTAGAGAACCCTAAACTCAAAAATAAATGCTATTATTACTCGGTGTTAGATTTCTATGGTGAAGCTAATACCGAGTAATTATACTGGGTTATCGAACAAAATGGTACATACTGTAGTTAAATGTAAATAAACTAAATTAAAAAAATTGAATTTTCTTAAAAAATGCGAAGAATCTTTTTCCCCAAACTATTATAATAACCCGATCATTCAAGCTCGAAAATCAATATTAGATTATACTTTCAACCTTAACATCAATTTTATTATTATTACCTCCTTTTTGCACCATTTCGATTCCATCCACCGGCGGTATTAATAGGGGAGCATTTTGTTTTTTATTTAACACCTTCTTTTGACGTATTTCATCCTCTATTTTGGCGTTTCTTTTATTGTAATAGTAAGTTGGATTCTGAAAATTTAAGGAATCAATGAATGTAAATTGTGTCTTAATTTACTTAACAATGTGCCGAACCGAGTATGTTGGGCAGATTGTATATATTGATTGGTATACAGATAAATATTTCTTGCAAGGTACGTGCATTCTTAAAAACCATTTCAAAATTCTTTAGAAAAATTAGAAAAGTAAGATTACCTGTAACCATGACCTGGTATAACCTATATCTTCATATATCAGTTCCAATGGACTCTCTAGTAATTCTCTTAAAGAATTTATAGTAGGAGGTGGTCCACTGAGTAGCCAGCTGACCACAGAGCTGGTGTAGTAGTTGTAGATCAGGACGCAGGATAGTCCAGTCACTAGGATTGTGACTTTTCTAGCTAGAAATTATTGTAAGTTATTTCGTCATTGGCGCCCAACGAGTACCACGTTGGGCGCCAAAATAACGTTGAAAAATTAAGATGGCTACAGGAAAATAATTGGTGCTGGATGCCATGTTGTACAAACGTAAGCCTCATACACATACATACCTGAAGACATTCTCTTAGTATCAGAATCTCCAATATCATCAAAAACTGTAAATGTTTAAATCAAGTTTTAATTCTGTACCTGACACATTATAACAGTAGGTAATTTACCTAGAGTTCATAAAAAAATTCGACTTACATTGCTGGCAAATAGTGGCAGTGACAGAAAAAATAGCATACTGAAGCGACGATGGACGATGTTCAAATAGGGCTGCCATCAGTAAGACTAATGCACATAGTACAGACACTCCGATCACAGACCACCAAGCTTGAGGACTGAGGGGACGGAGGAACTGATTTTCAAATTTGCCGGTACCTGTAGTTGGGATGCGGTAAAAGTACCTAGTTCTAAAAATAAAGTAGAATAATTATGTTACTAAAAGAAGGTAAAAGAAAAGACATTAACTTATAGTTAATAAACAAAAAAATGCAAAATATGGAATAAAAGTTCTTAAAATTAGAAGGCATTGCAGTAAATATCTTGTAGGCCTATCTAAATCTTATAGATTTAAATTCAGTTTTTGAATTGAGAAAAATCTTCAAAGAGACATTTTTAATTGGTTATTAATGAAAATACACATAATAAACTACCGATTAACTAAGATAAATAATGAATCCTGCTTTAGAAAAATAAAAAGTACAGTTTACATGAATTTTTTAAGCTAATTTATTAATTTCGCTTTGATGATCCTTTTAGGAACAGTAAATTAGTCTTTTCGCACATAGATACTATACCTTTCATTAATTGTGTTAAAATTAGTGACAAACTCATAATTTAAAAGATGCTCAAACTATCCTTGAACAGAATTTTCTGTAAATCTATGAATGTGCCATTATTAAACTTACTCTATGGATGACGCTGGTATAGATATGTAGTCAATATAGTCATAAAATTGAACTTGAAACCGAATAACTGGTGATATATCTTGCTCTCTGAAGTACAGCGTATTGCATACTACCTGAAAATAAAATATTTTTTTATTCATCTTGTGAACAATCTCTTATATTAACTGGATTGCATTGCTCATGCATTCCCGGCCAACGCAAACGGCGGACCGAAGGAGTGTCCGGGGAGGTTTTAGTGGAGTAGGGTCCTCTCCTCGTGGTATGTGTTTAGCATACCACGCTATGGAGAGGGCGAGTCCCACATATCCCATCGCCAGCGCGCGAAAACGCTGCAGCGGCGGTGGGAATGTGTAAATCCATTTGTCCCCTTACAAAAAAATAAATAAAAGGTCTTATATTGACTTCCAATCTGAAGAGTCTGTTTTTGAGATTTCACTGCAGTCCGTCGCTTTTATTGTGATCAGGTGTAATGTATGTATGGTGTTTTATCATTAATATTAATATTTCTTTTATTTTGGACTTTGTAGATTTCATTATAATTAGGTATCATGTAACATGTAAAATACAGGTAGCCCACTCAATATAACAATTATATTTTTGGTCAAGGCATCACGGTGTCTTGTTAAGCTGAAAGATAAATAAATCTAGTTACCCGTTTACTCTTTCTATCAAATGGTCCTATCCATCGATCAGTTATGGTATGGATGTAGCTGAAAAAAAGACAATGTTTATTTATAGGAAGTCCTATTTAATATAGTTTATTTATGAATACGTTCATTGTGAAATAAATATACATATTTTTTACAATAAATTTAAAAACTTCACCTATAATTATGAATTTCTGCGATGACATTCACAATGGCCACCCCCGTGTGAGTTATGGTAGCCACTCCGGGAATTGGCTTAAAACTTTTGAGCAAACTCGTATCGAAATTTTTCGGCGCTGGAGTTACCTGAAAAAATATAATACAACGTATACCAACAGCCTCCGAGGCGTTATAAGTTTCGCCTTAAGTCTCGGAAGTTGTGGGTTCGATTCCAACACTGAACAAGTTATCTTTGCGCAAATTCTAAGATTTCTTTCCGGGGTTTTTTGATTGACTGACCGGGAGGTCAGTCAATCAAAAAAAATCCGTCCCTCGAAAAGCACTTAAGCATATTTGTTTGCTTAAACCAGTGACCCCCAAGTGGTCCAGGTGCACCCCTTGGGGTCTACAAGAGACTTAACGGGGGTCTTTCTAGGCGTAAAAAACATGAACTTCACAATTAGTAAGTGTATAATATTGATAGCATGGAGCAACAGCGGGTCTTCTGAAACGAGTATAGTTTTAAAGGGGTCTGTCTACAAGAAAAAATGTTTAGGAGCCTCTTTGGGCTTAAACGCATAACTGCACAAATATGTAGTCTGTCATTGTTTTTCTACGTATTTGAAAATTCGAAAGTATTCAGTGAGCAACATGTAAACAGCGCCCCCTCGAGGGACCGATTGCTTAAATGTTGTCAATTACAGGCACTTGTAAGTAGTCACAAAAACACATTCAAATGTCCAATCATGACCTATCATGTCCAATCATGACCTATCATGTCCTATCCTGTCCTATCATGTCCTATCCTGTTCTATCCTGTCCTACCATGTGCTACCCTGTCCTAAATTGTCCTACCCTGTCCTACCAAGTCATATCCTGACCTATCTCGTCCTATTCTGTACTATCCTGCCCTTTCCTATCCTGTCAGTACCTGTACTATCCTGTCCCGTCCAGTCTTGTCTTGTCCGGTCTTGTCATGACCTGTTCTGTTCTATCCCGTCCAGCTCCTGTTCTTCCCCGTCCTGTCCTTTATTATGAAATAATAAGCTAGTATTGATAGAAATGGAGCAACAGGGGGTATACTGAGACCAGTTAAGTTTAAAGGGCTCTACGAATAACTGCACAAATATCTAGTCTGTTATTGTGTTTCAACGTACAATCGATTTGAAACCTCGAAAGTATTCAGTGAGTAACATGTAAACAGCGCCCCCTCGAGGGACCGATCGCTGAAATGCAGAGTATAATTTTCTTCCCCTTCACGTATACAGACGCCCTGGAGTACGACCATTAGATTTGTTTGTTTAACTTATTGAAAACAATTCTTATAAGTTGTTTTATATCAGCATTTGCTACACTCCGGCTGCTTTCAATTTGTATTGAATGTTTGTGGAATGGACGTTTTTACTATTGTCTTTAATAAAATAATCTTTACAAGCATGTCTATAAAATCTGTTTGTAATGAAAAAAATAAGATTTACGTAATGCATATGAATATATTTATAAAGTAAGTTATAACAACCCGATTTTGCCGTGTGGTTTCCGGCTTAGAATAGACCACCCCATGTCCTCGGATGTCCCAAAGGCGACTAAGAGACATATGGCTGATGGATGGGCAACAGTATCTATTAGCTCAAGGTTTACATCTTACTGCGATCACCAATCCGCCTGCCAGCGTGGTGATTGTGGAAATATCCTTCAACGGAATCGGAACGTATCCTGTTAAGAGGGGGCCCATGTTCAGCAGTGGACGTAAACGATGATGAATAGATGAGCAACTAAAAAGCACAATTGTTAAAAATACTGTCTTTTCCAGCTAATCTTAGTAGCGGTTGAACCAATTTTGACAAGACTTTCACTGGTAAATAGATGATTGTGTAATAAAGGCTTTCTTTATTTTGTGTGTCTGTGTATTCTGCATATTTTACAGAATCACAGTACCAATTAAAACCGGGCATTTATCATTAGATAGGTTAAAAAATTCTTATTTTACGCGGACGTAGACGTGTGCAGCAGCTTGTCTATGCTAATGTTGTTTATTTGTTTGGTTGTTCAGGGTAATTTCCGGTACTACTGATCAAATAAAAAAATAATTAGTATCGTATTAAGGTGCGTACATATTATATAACATAACAAGTTATAAAACATGTTTCAGTAATGTGGAGACTGAATGTTATAAAACATGTTATTAAGTTATTTAACAGGTTATTTTTCGTTATTTAATAAAACAACAGTTGCTGTAGCAGCTAGCAAAACGTCCTCTTGTGTCGACGTTGTGAATAGCACTGCAGAACGACCAACGAAAATGTCATACAACATTGTTATACTCCATTTTTATTCAAATGTGTTCAGTATTGTTAAGTTGCAAAGTTGAAAAACAATGTAAGATAATGTGGACGTGTTATAAAACACAAGATATACAACATGTTACTTAATCTGTACGGACCTTTAGTAGTATTAGGTACGTATCGTAGTATTTATTACAGAACTACTATCGTAGCAGTAATGAACTTTTTTTTTAACAATAAAGTGTACTTTCTTTATTTTCTCCTATTATTAGGTAAAATGCTATCGGATCGTTAGTAAAGTAACACTCCCTATTCTAGAAGGTTCTATAAGTACTTACTTTAAGAACCCTCGAAAAGGTTTCAAATACGGCAAGATGTTTTGATAAAGGCAAGAAAGAAGTGCCCTTTTTGATAAAAGGTTAAAAGTAAAGTTACAGTTTATTACATAATTTATTAGTTGTATTTTCTGTTTAGTTTTAAAACGGACAGATTATATTATTGTCTAGTATATCCTACAATATGCTGCTACATGTTAGTTACTAGACAACCAACATGTAGCAGCATATTGTAGGATTTTAATGCATAGAATAATAATAATTATCATTAGTTATAGGACAATGTGATTCTGCCAGTGACAAGTGTAAGTAGTGTAATCTAAGTGCTGAATAAATTCAATATCATTGGTCGAGCAGGCTAAGAGGCCCTGAAGCGAGGTTGGGCAAACCCAGTTACCCTCAAGTGAGGTAACGTGATCCTTTGCGCTGACGTCACTCACCTAGCTTCGGCGAGCAGGCTCAGAGGCTCTCATACGAGTTCGAGCGACCCCCTCAGGTCTGTGGAGCTGGCTCAGAGACTCTCGAAGTCGAGTGACCGTCTCAACTATGTCGGGTAGGCCCAGAAGCACTCAAGCTAGGTTGAGGGACCCCCTGTGCTCCGTCGAGTAGGCCCAGATGACCTCACGCAAGACGGCAAAAATGAACTGGACATTACGTACCACCAAAATCATCCGCATAATCCAGTTTTGAAAATTCCATCGACGGTAATACTTGTACTTATTCAAATCCATGATAAGATTAATACCATTAGAATCCCAAGTTCCCGCAAGGTCCACCATTAAATCGCCTCCTTGAATTTTCCCAAAGTTGAATATGTCATACAAATTGTAGTTGGTAGAATTCACTGCAAAATAAAAGGATTTATTTAACCATTTATAGTTTTATGATACATCCTTATCGGGATTCTCGCCAGGGTGGGAAATGAAACACTGACCACTCAGAATGCAATTCATAATGTGCAAAAGATTATAATCCCGCATGCAAAAACAACGCTGTTTGTTTTTTTTTTAACAACTAGCAGAGTTTTGAACTCTACTAGTATTCTTGTTACCCCTCCTCGTGCTCGCTGTGTTACAAGTGGGTTCACGTCGGTGGTGCAACGGGGGGAGATCGAACCGGCAACCACATGATCCCAAGTCCGCTTTTTCTCAACTTAAGGCGTAACCGCGGCAAGAACTATATATATGTTGCAGGCAAAACTCTTAACCAGTCAAAAGTACTTTTAACTAGCAAAATCAGGCAAAAGTAGTTTTAGGTTAGATTAGGTTTCTACTTCGGTTTCGACTGGTTTCTACTTTGCACAGCAGGTAAGCATTGCTATTCAACGTGATAATGCTGCCAGCATTCTGGGAACCTTGCCAAGTAGAATAGATTTAGAATAGTAGTATATTAGTTAGTTTTATTTTTAATTAGTTACTTTTAGTTTGTATTTTATTCATGTTTGTTTATTAAATAAATTAACGCGGTTAGGTTAGTTTAACTGATTTTTGCTAGTTAAAAGTAATTTTGACAGATACTCCTGCAAAGTTTTAAGCGTGGTAGAGGTATCTGAGGTTTGTGTCCCACGTCTAGTGGTTCGTTATTAAATAATTCCTTGGCAAAAAGAAATGAAAAGCAAGTTTCGAGATAAAAAAGTGTCAGATGTCGTAATAAACCATAAATAAAATAAAATAAAAAGTACCTACCTACCACGTGAACTTATAAGCATTTGCGAATAATTAATACATATTTTGGCTGAATTAATATAGTATATTAAGTTAATGAAAAATATGTGTTAAATTAAATTTTTAATGATTTAATTGTAATTTCTGTCTTTTGAGTACCTATGTTATTATTGAGACGGACCAAAAGTATATCAACGGACGCGCTTTAAAGCTACCACAGAATACAATATGCTCAAACTGAGGAAAACCGGAGAAACAAACTCATTGGGGTATCCTAAGGCCGGTTTTGGCGGGGCCTGATCGAGACGATCCAGCGAAACATACTCAGATTGATCCAGTTACTTTCATTATTTAATTGGCATACACAAATATTATTTACATTTAAATTCCTTCGTCCGCTTTTGTATCTAAATCTAAACCTTTATTTTTTTTAATTTTTACCAGGACAAGCTTTATATGAAATATTAGTTGCGCCCCGCGGTTTTACCCGCGTTACTCTGCTTCAGTGTGTCTGAGCGTAATGTTTTGAAGCTTATATGTTAATGCAGCGTATAACCTATCCCGGTGCAAAATTTCAGCCAATTCCGTTCAGTTGTTTTGGCGTGAAAGAGTAACAATCATCCATCCATCCATACTTACAAACTTTCACGTTTATAATATTGGAAGGATAAGCAAGTAGTACTTAATAAGCTCCTCGTCCGTGTGTCCATTCTGATCGATAGTTCTGAAGTATCTTGTCGGATAATATGGAATTATTTTGTCAGGTTTCATGTTCGGACTCATATGTCTGGCTGCAAACTTGAGTTCAACTTGTAATTGAAGCTTAGCTTTGAGGGCCAATGCTGCCATATAAGATGGTTACACTTTACTAACTTACAAGGAACAAATTGAAAAACTAGATGATGCCAATCTCGATAAAATATAAGCTAGTCGTCGTCGTCGAAGCTAATCGAGCACTTCTGATATTTCTTTTATATAAACCTCGTTGCAATAATTGTAAATACAACAAAAACAAATATGCGGAAACGGTCAAGTTATTCGCTTTTATGGATAAACAAAAAGAATAGAAACCGATTGCTTTTTATTAGTACAGTTGGCTTACAACAGTATCCTCAACAGCTCCTTTAAGTCCACTGCTGTATATAGACCTTCTCTGAATAGACCTTGGCGAGCCAGGGTCGTTGAGGAAGCCCAGGAGATCCCGCGGTACCATATGGGCCGCGGGTGCCGTCGGGGGGCCGGATTGCTCATGCGTACCCGGCCCTCGCCAAACGCCGGATCGAAGAAGTGTCCGGGAGATTTTAGTGGTGTAGGGTCCTCTCCTCGTGGTATGAGTTTAGCATACCACGCTATGGAGAAGGCGAGTCCCACATATCCAATTGCCAGCGCGAATACGCTGCAGCGGCGGTGGGAATGCGTAAAAGCATTTCCCCCGGACAAAAAAAAAGTCGTTGAGGAATATTGATTTGGATTTTTTCAATGGATTGGTGATTGCAGTAAGATCGAAAACAATCTGGAGCTGATAGATGCTGCATCGTATTAGATGCGTATATCCATCATATACATATTACATCCCTCGTAGCTAGAGCCGTAAAAAGCCTTTTATGCGCCCTGTGCGAGCTTCTGTGACTGACCTTGTCTTTTGGTGCTTGTGCATATTTTTATGAGCAATTAGGAAAAAAATATAGTCCTACCTGTTCTAGCCATTCTTGCGCCCCCCAGAGTCTACGCCCTGTGCCTGGGCACCGGTGGCACCACCCTATTTACAGCACTGTTCGTAGGAACTCATGGAATAGCCTATTCGGAAAGTTTTTTTTTTTTTTTGATTTATGACGTTTGACCATAATCTCGCTTGATGGAAGGCGATGATAAGGTCTAAGATGATACACGCTTGCCTAGAAAGTGTCTGTTCACTTTATTTTACTTTACTTATAGCATTATTTTAATTAATAGATTAGCTGTGATTTTTTATTGTCATAAGACTTATATTTTGCTATATGTTGTAAACTATATTTAAGCCAAATTAGAATATACTGTTCTATAGTTTTAGTAGAATGAGGTAAACATTGCTGGACATATTAATATTTGAATTTATAACGAGACGGTATATAAACTGTTACCCTGACAAACCTGAGGTAAATAAATGGCTACCCAGATAACTAACGCTGATAACATCTTAAGTTCTATTTTCGCACATCATTACTCTTGAAGTTCGACGATAATGCCAGAAAGGTTATTTTTCAGACGATTTATTTTGCTTTTAACTGATTTAATAAGACAGAACAGACAAGTTTTTTTATTCATTTGTGTGTTTTTATATTTCTTACATGGCTTCCGTCGTTTATTTGGTATTTTTTTTTATTTGACAGGTATTTACGTTTCTGATTTCCAAACTATGGAAACAATCAGGCCCTTTGAAAATAATGCTATACCACAGTCTACTAAATTAAAACTCTACTAGTAATATATATATTTTTTAATTAAAACATTTTTTTTCAAACAAAGAAAATAAGAAACCCAACCTTGAAACGATATAAAGAACAGTTTATTTCAACAGATATAATTATACGAATAAATAAATAAAAGGCGTGAAGACTATAAAAATATAATTAGTCCGTCAGTTAGATTACTAAAATATATTGGACTCGTATTTTTTAAAATATCAAATCAATCAAAATTTACGAAGATACAGAGCAACAACAAACTATAAAGTTTAGGACAGAGGGGCTTGTGACGTCACTGCTAGGTAAAATTTTATCTAGAAGTGACGTTACATGAAATTTCAACACGCTGTATCTTAGTCATTTTTTTGTTTGAGGAACGTAAAAAAATACGTGTTCAATATTTTTTGGTAATCTAACTGACGGGCTTAATACTTTGTTATATTTTTCGATACTATTATATACTACTATTATATAATAAGAATTCTTTATCTTACCTTTCGAAGCTAAAATGATATCAGCATCTACGCTTATATTTAATTCGCCAAACACTTCGAGCATCTCATTGCGTCCCTGGTAATGTGTTACGTTATCGGTAATTGTGGCATTAGTATATTTTGGAAAATATTCGTTATCATCTATAATGAGCCATTTATGTTTATCATCCAAGATTCTGATATCAGATGCCTGAAATTAAAAAACAACTGTTGGATTTAAATAATTAGCTACTGCACTGAAAGTGTTTCATCTGAAACGTCGTTACGATCTCCTCTATGTGCAAAGAACGAGAATTATTTCAATTTGGGGTATTTGTATGCTTTACTCTAATTGTATATTAGTTAAGTAACCATGCACATGAGTTTATTTTCCACCAGCTGTCCCGCGTAGTTTCACCCGTATAAGATCCCATGCATGAACACGAATTTCTATTGGTAAAAGGTTTACAAAATCGGTTGAGTAGATCCAAGGATTACCCCCTACAACCTCACAAACTCGAAAAATGTATGTCTTTTTTTATTTTATTTTTATTTTTATTAAAAATAGGCTTACGTTTGACCATAGTCTCGCTTGATGGAAGGCGAAGATAAGGCCTAAGACGATACACGCGTGCCTAGAAAGTGTCTGCTCACTTTAGCTTTAAAGATGTCCAAATTAAAGCGTTCCGGAAAAACTGACCCCGGCAGAGAATTCCACTCCTTAGCCGTCCGCATTATTAAAGAAGAAGCAAATCGCTTCGTGCGTATTGAAGGAATGTCTACAACATAAGGCTTAAACCGCTCGCCGTGCCTGGTCGTACGGTGATGGAAGGGTGAAGGGGGTATCAGGTTATGTATAACCTCCGCACACTCCCCGAAATGTACTTAACCGATAAAAGACCGATAGGCAGGCTACTCGTCTACGGTGTTCGAGGCTCTGAAGACTTGCCTCCACAAGCGAGTTATTGCCTATGACTCTCTTCGCTCGGCGCTCCAATGAGTCCAGAGCATCCAGCTGATGTCTAGCAGACCCATCCTAAAGATGAGAACAGTATTCCATTGATGAGCAAACTTGAGCCTTGTGGAGACTTAAGATCTGCTCCGATGTGAAGTACCGCCTCACCTTGGAGAGAATGCCAAGTTTTTTGGCTGCGGTGTTTGTAATGGACTCGATGTAGTGACCGAAGTTTAGATTAGAAGAGAGGTCAAGCCCTAAGAGCTCAAGATGGTCGCTGATCGGAACGGAAACATTCCGGAAAGTCGGAGTCAGTTGGAATGGACTCCGTTTCGCTGAAAAAAGACAAGCCTGTGTTTTTGAGGGGTTAAACTCAACCAGGTTGGCATCACTCCATAAAGAGACAGCCTCCAAGATAGAGTTCACCCCCTCCATCATCGACTCCCTGAACGACTGTACCTTTGACCCAGACTTCGCATTAGACAAGTATCTCACCGTGACTGTGCCGTCGTCTGCGTACCCAAAGATACCGGGAGTAGCTAGCAGGTCGTTGATGTGCAGCAAAAAAAGAGTCGCGGAGAGAACAGATTCGTGAGGGACACAGGCATTAATACCAAGAAGATCGGACGAGGCGCCATCAATGACAACTCGAATCAACCTCCCCCTCAAGAAATCCTGAATGCAGGTACAAAGTCCGGGAGCAATACCGTAAACCGGAAGCTTACCAATGAGACTTGCGTGCCAAACCCTGCCAAAAGCCTTAGAGATATCAAGAGACACGGCAAGAGTCTCACCGTGTCTGTCAATGGCTTCGCTCCAGAAGCTTTATAGTATTAGAATACCTAGTAGTCGATTAGTACGGGGGTAGTCATTATCATCTTTTTTGCCGTAGGACGTCCATTGCAGGTCATAGGCTTCCCTCACAAATCTCCAGCTGTTACGGTTGGAAGCGGCCTGCATCCACCTTGATCCCGCGGCCTTGACCAGATCATCCGTTCATCTTGTTTGTGGACGTCCTATGCCAATCTATTGCCAATCCGCGGTCCTCATTCGATAGATTTTTTCGGCCCCAACGGCCATCTGTTATTCGTGCCATATGTCTGTGCATACGCGTCACAACGTTTCGGATCCATAGGTCATCACTGGCAACACACACTGGTTAAAGATTTTTGTCTGCAGGCATTGAGGTATTTTGGACGAAAAGAGTGCGAAGATTCCCGAACGCTGCCCATCTGAGTTGGATTCTGCGATTGACCTCCATCTCGAAGTTAGACGGGAGTATTAGGGGAGTAAGTACTATGCTAATACTCAGTGAGAACTTCATCATAAAATAACCTATACTAGGTACTCCTAGTGTTATAATGGTGGAAGATTTGTTTAAAGCGTTCCACTGCAGCATCTTTTATTAGTTTTACTTACATAATAAAGAGTTTCTGCAGTTTTGTCACATGCTGCTTCTATCAAAACTCCCAAAGGAAGTAAAGAGTGTAGACACTGTACTGTAGTATTTTCCGACCAATTACTATCCATCTGTATTGATGACACTGCTATTGAGTTATTTGAAGCAATTTTTGAAAATTGTGTGGTCCCTAAAAAATATTTAAATGAAGTAACAAGTACACTAAAAAACGTGATTAATTAGAGATTGTCAATAATCTGTAACGATAGGATTTTTTTGTTTTATTATGATTTACAACCATAAGCGATGGCAGTGTGACTGCACCGGTGACTCAGTGGTTACGATAGTTGCTTCTGAGACCTGGTGTTCTGGGTTCGATTCCCACTCGGGACAATTATTTGTGTGAACCACAAATAGTTGTTCTGAGTCTGGGTGTACTTTGTGTCCGTGAAATGAATGTTTGTAAAGTCCCCCGCGACACAGGGATTTATTTAAATAGAGCGGGAGTTGTCTTATAAAAAAAAAAAAAAAAAAAAAGTGTAAGATAAGCTGATAATGCACAAATTAAAAATTAAAACAAAAAAAAATGTAAAACTAAAATCTTGGATTTCATTTATGCGTTATCAAAATTCTGAAAATCTCCAAAATAGAATTGGTTGTGATAAAAGTATTCCTAAACTTTCAATTCAGATCAACCTTAAAAATTCCACCAATTCTCTTCGTATTCCGAGTATTGAAACTATATCAGAAATGCAATGCGCGTTATACCAACGCAAAATGAATGTCCATTCAAGCGCTTTGATACAGACGCGAATAATCCTCTCAAATTGATCATTGCACGGTAGCTACAGCCTCTGGCTTTGATAGGAAATCCTCTTTATTTTGCTTTGATCCATAAAATATGTTGTTCCAGAAATATAAGAATTGTGTCATGGTGCATAAATGTAGTCAATTATATTCCCTTTGTGGGAAAGACAGAGGAACAGGAAATTGGATCTGTGGAAATTTTACTAGACAAAGGACGAAGAAGACATGAAGCCACCAAATATTTTAATAGGTTTAGTAAAAATGAAAGATTTACTTTTGATAGTTTGGTATAGTAAAGAAAGACCGTTCAGTCTGTCTGCAAGTTTCCTATATTTATCAAGATTAAGAGTGTCTTTTTCACGTGAATTCTTTTTTACAAACACCATTTCTTGTCTAACCCGCTGCTTGAATCTAGGAATTTGCTGGTAATGGATGAACACATTCTCACTTAACTAGTAGTTAATTACATTGCCAATTATTGTCGTCCTCATCATCAGGCAGTATAAGTTCCATTGCTGAACATGGGATTTTTCACGAGGGATACAAAATCTTGATTCCAAGTCAAAGATTGGGCTGTAGTCACCACGCTTGGTAGGCTTTTCCGAGGCTAATAGTCCCTAAATAAACTAAACCCGGAAAGAAATCTTAGATTTTCACAAAAGATTTGCGTGGAGTTCAAACCCACTACCTCCGAGACATACAGCAAGATTTATACTGCTACGCCACGTAAGTTGCCATTTATATTAAGTAATAGATAAAAAAAATACTTACAACGTGCGTCATTTTTACACGTCAACAGACAAACGGATTTTATACCTCTGTAATTAAAATAGTCTATACTAAATCGTACATTATTATCAGTGAAAGAGGCAAAAATACGTAAAAATACTACAGGCAGTAAAAATATCACTTTCCGCCACATTTTGACTTCTGCTTATAAATCTAAAATCAAAGCGCACCTTGAGTTTTATATTTTTCAGAGTAGCGTCGGCATAAAATTCAGTTTGTTTTTCCAAAGAAACAGCCCACGTTATTCACAATCTCATTTCATCGTGTTTGTTTTGCTTTTGGTTTTGGTAGAACAAGAAAAAAGCAGCTCATCGGAGGTAGGTATAATCCCTTTACCTTTTATGTATGTTTAGACTTTATTGGTTTTGATCTTCATTACAAGTACATAAAGTTCAAAATATGGTGGCAACTATATTGCCACTGGCCATTAAAGGGTTAAGAAATTCAATATACTACAATTTTTGGTACCTCTTTATTTAATACTAGCTTCCCGCGCGCGGTTTTACCCACGTAACTCTCGTTTCCATGGGAACTTCATAGTTACGTATAGCCTATGTCATCCGGGGATAGTGTAGCTTTCCAACGGTGTAAGATTTTTTTAAATCAATTCAGTAGTTTCGGAACTATTCAATACAAACAATCAGATCTTTCCTCTTTATAATATTAGAATAGATTTAATTCCGTTTTCGTGATTACCTCGTCTTAAAATATATGCTGACATATAGTATGGCTTTTCTATTGAAAAACCGGTCACCATTCCGCCTGCCCAGCTTGGTGACTATGGCAAAAACCCTCCCTCGGGAGAAGGCCCATGTTCAGCAGCGGACGTTATACGAGCTGATGATGATGATTGTAAAAAGAATTTTCATAATTGCTTTTGTGGATCTAGATATGCCCTACCACTTCGCAAAGTAACAAACTTTACCTCGCTATAATATTATATATAGGTATTATATATTTTTGTGAAAACTTTTTGAAACAGCCTACGTCCCTTGTCACTTATCTTTCTGATAGTAAAAGAATTTTAGATACGTTCCGATAGTTTCATTGTTTTGTTCCTAAAATTACATCACATAATATATTATGTAGGTTATAAGCATTTTTGTTTCACGCGATGTTTGCCGTTTATAGTTTTAGTATATAGTTTTTTCCTTAACATAGTCCGGCTGAAATTGTATTTTTACAAAATAAGGATACAGTTCGGTTTAAAGATCATGTAATAGTGTAACAATTTCTTCTTCTTCTTCACTTCATCAGTCTGTATACTAACGTCACGGAACTCCCCTTAACAATCTTTGGCAAGCCAGGGTCGTTGAGGAATATAGACCCAATCACCACGCTTGGCAGACGGATTGATTGTGATTGCGATAAGATGGAAGAAAATATTGAGTTTATTCAATGGCTGCCCATCCATCAGGTGTAAGTCCCTTAATCACCTTTTAAGACACCCATGGGAAGACTTGGGGTGGTCTATTCTAAGCCGGAAACCACACACGTTACAATTTACTTACTTAATAATATTACAGAGGGGGGAGTAAGTATGTTGATATAGAGTGTGGTAAAACTTAAATGATAATGGGTATTTAAACATTTTTCTTACATTTTATTTAAGTATGGAACCTACCATTGTTAGAAGGTTCAGGAGTATTCATTTGAACGGATTCCAACCATGATGGTCGGATGGCAACTGGCAAACGTAGCGGTATTTGGCTCGCTTTGAATTTTGGAGGTCGTGGGTTTGATCGCCACGCCGGACAGGATATCTTTGTGAAAATTCTAAAATTTCTGTCCGGGTCTGGTTTGTTGATTAACTATCCTTCGTGCCTCGGAAAGCACGTTAAGCCATTGGTCCCGATTGCTATAACATTATCTATATTAATCGTATAACAAGGAACGGACAGCAGCGTTTCCTTGTGTGGTACATCATAATACTTCGGTTACCAACCCGCCTGCCAAGCGTGGTGACTATGGCAAATACCCTCCCTCGGGAGAGGGCCCACGTTCAGCAGTGGACGTTATACGGGCTGATGATGATAAAGACACGGATCTTAAAATGTTACTTTTTGATACAAGATTTACAGTGTCAAATCTGAGTTTCGTTTTTAAATATATATAATAATATTTTTACAAAAATGTGGTTCCTATTACAAGGTGGAACTTAAACTTATTCGAATTTTAACCATATACCAAATCTCCAATACAAAGCTAGTTCTTATAGTATAAAACAGGCTTAATTTACAAATAACATTATAGGCATGAAGATTAAAAAAATATTTTTAGCCCGTCAGTTAGATAACCTACTAAAAATATTAAACACGTATTTTTATTTACGAAATCAATAAAAATTTACAAAGATACAGAGCAACAACAAACTATAAAGTTCAGGAGAGAGGGGGCTTGTGACGTCACTACTAGCTAAAATTGTACCTAGAAGTGACATCACATAAAATCTCAACGCGCTGTATCTTTAGTAATTTTTTGTTTGAGCAACGAAAAAGAAATACCTAAGTGTCGAAAATTTTTTGGTAACGTAACTGACGGACTAAAAATATTTTTCTTAGTCTTCATGTCTATCGTCACAATAATAAGATAAGCTAAAATAATTAGTATAGGAAATACTATGGTTTCTGAACAAATTTTTTTGTGCTAACTATATTTTAACATGGAAATGTCCAACTTCCATCAATTGTCCCATCACGGCTTCATTGAAGCGAAGTTTCCTTTGAATCAGTCAACTTAATGGTATCAATTTTATAATTTTCCCTTTGATGAATATATTCGTCTGACATTGGAGTTGTTTAGATTCATTTCAAAATTAAGTACCTATGGGTAATTTAATATCTACCTTTTGATGTTGATTTCTTTTTTAATTTAAAAAAAGTTTTTATGCTCCTTATTCTTATTATACGTAAATGTGATATTTGTTATTCATTACGGATAATAATTTGTAACAACAAAAAAAAAACCGACTTTAAACAGTAAACTAAGAGTTCCCTGAACTGTCCTTTGCCTTCATCATCAGACCTTTAACCTAGTCACAGCTGTAAAGTTCTTATCAATATTAACAATGAAAAAAAAAATTACTTAAGAACACTAGTCGCCCTTACGAGTTTTGAAAGCGCCCTTCGATTTCTCTGGTCTGTCATCATCAAACTCTGATTTCATCATCAATCATGGGACCACCATATTTGAAATATCTTCTTTCCAACAAAAAAAGAATTATCAAAATCGGTTCATAAACACCGAAGTTATCCGCGAACAAACACAGAAAAAAATATATACGGTCGAATTGAGAAACCTCCTCCTTTTTTTATGTCGGTTAAAAAATATTCAGATTCAATTGCTTAAAGGAGCTTTGAAGTTTGAGCTTGGCCTTCTCCGTAGACAACAGGACACTAAGGCATCATCATCATCATCAGCCCGTATAGCGCCCACTGCTGAACATGGGCCTCCTCCCCAAGGAGGGTATTTGCCATATTCACCGGGCTTGGCTTATTTAATAAGGGTTGGTGACGGCAGTATTATGATGTACCACACAAGGAAACGCTGCTGCCCTATCCCAGATATGCGTCTATTTAATTATATATGATGTTATAACAATCGGGACCAACGGCTTGACGTGCTTTCCGAGGCACGGAAGATAGGCCCTCAACCAACCAGACCCGAAAAGAAATCTTTAGAATCGACACAAAGATTTACGTGCGGCGTGGGGATCGAACCCACGACATCCGAAATTTTAAGCGAGCCAAATACCGCTACGCCACGGAGGCTTATCATGTAAGTAACGATATTACTATAACTTCGAAAAAAAAGACTTCGCTACTCAGCGTTTTTATATGCATGCAAAAAATATTTCAAATATGTTATTTAGCTATTAGTTATGTAGCTTCAATAATATAAGTACTAACAATAACTTATGAAATGCGTCACAAAATCCTTTTTTTTTTTGTCCGGCGGAATTGCTTTTACGCATTTTAACTTTGTTTTTGACCCCTAATTGTGGTTTAATTCAGCCTAGTCTGCTGAGTCTATATCTATACCTACGTAATAATAATAATATTTATTTGCTTTAAAACATGGTTATGTTAATTATAAAGATCCCACGGGAACTATGGCTACGCAAGTGACACCACGCGCTGGAAGCTTGTCATACATAAAATGTCAGTTATTAATCGTTAACTTATTTAATAAGGCAGTTTTGTATGCGAGTTCACGTTTTATTAGTCCTGTCTCAACGCCTGCTTTATTAGAATAGCAATATCTTGCTCAGAGCAAAAATCACGCTTATTTTTTTGTAGATTTTGTACATTGTTATATTTTAAATGAAATAAAAAGCTCCGAAATCGTGGAATTAAATAAATATTTAATTTATCAAGTATAACATCTACTGCTGAAATGGGCATCTTCCCAAGGTAGGGTTCTTTCCATAGTCAGGTGACTACAGCAAAAACCCTAATGGTTGACTGACTACCCTCCGTGCCTCAGATAGCGCGTTAAGCCATTTGGTCCCGATTGTCATTATCACATATGTAGCAATTTTAAACTAGACTAGCTTTTATCGTGGCTTTGATCGCATTGAAGCCAATGTCGCCATGTTACTTGTAATAGCTCCAAGAATTTGTGTAGGTACCAAGTTTCATAGTTAAGTAGTTTTCACGTAGTAGGGGTAACAGGCAGCAACATATTCCTCGTTGGTCGTGTATGTAGTTTCCGGCTTAGACGTACTAGCGCGGCACCAATCCACTTGCCAAGTGTGGTGACTATGATAAAATTCAGCGGTGGAAGTTTTATGGGTTGATGAATAAGGATCACAAAAATGACAAAGGCACTCTCAAGTAATTACTTACGCTAAGTATTGTTAATAAATCGACACCAGCAATTTATACTACGCTAACTCGAAATTTAGGTAAATTATATTTTTAACTTTACATACTTTTTAGAAAATTTAAGAAGTTTTGCTCAAAGCCCGTGTATACTACGCTAACTCACAGTTAGCGTAGTATATAAGCGGTCGTGTATTCCTTGTTTAATTAACAACTTTGCATTAAAAATATAATTTACCTAAATTTCGAGTTAGCGTAGTATAAATTGCTGGTGTCGAAATACGAGACATCGAGCTGAATAATGTATTTATCGTAGGGTTGTCAAAAATATTTCCGCGCTGATCAGAACAATGGTCAGGGGGGGAGCCCCCCCCCGGGAGTTTACAGATAGCTCACAACTTCACCTACGTACTTGCTTACACAGAAACAACATTTAACACTTTGAGGAGGTAACAACATTATACAACACTTAACAACAGAAATAAATTACTTATTTAATAAGAGAACTAACGCTCGACATGGGCATAGGTTCTTGTTTAATTTTTTTGGTTAGCGCGCCCGGCGGGACATTTACCTTGTTGGCCAGGACCCCGGTACCTGACGCCCTCCTGACCCTTAGTTTGCTAAGAACCTTCCGATGCCTTCGTAGACCCGAAGTTCGAGAGGCCCGCGAACTGTAAAGTAGAGCGACAGTTGCACAAAACTCTCCTAAAAAAACTAAAAGCCATAATCCCTCAATCTCCCCGTCAGCGACCGCCCTGAGCCAAGGTCTAAGGTCAAGTCCCACAGGGGACGCCCTTCTTGCGCAGGTTGCTTAGGTTGTAGTGTTTAAACCATTTATCTAGGCTGGAGCTCTGCTCGTCTTTATGCCCGGTGAAGTAGTAAAAGCCTTGGGGCTAACTACATATGTCCGTACAAAAAAAAAAGGTAACTGACGCTTGAAACGAGTCATGTCCCGCGTACCGGGACGTTTGCCAACCCTAATTTATCGGGAATTCTTTCGTCATACTAAGTTAAGGGACTCATTCATATTCGTTTGGGTTCGGACATAGCCCTCTAAGGATCGGAAGGGTCTCGGTTTGCGAAGGCCGGTCACTTAGGGCCGGACCTTAACAGCTTTGCCGTATTCATTGATTTAACGGAAACCTACATGTATTTACTGTACGTACATTGTAATGTAGGTATTGTATTTCTTTATATACCTACTTTTAGACTTCTTTTCTTTTAAAAAGATTATTAGTAGAGTTTATGCAATCTACTGCTATTCTTGTTAACCCCTCGTACTAAGCTAAAATGCTTGTGTTACGAGTGGGTTCACGTCGGTAGGGCAATGGGTGGGGATTGAACCGGCGACCACAAGAGCACAAGTCCGAAGCCCTAGCCATTGGGCAACGGTCCCTTAACTTTGGCGTGTCATATGTACAATATTAAACCTATTTTATTTCTGTGAGACCACTCCCGCACTAGGGAAAATATATCTTGTGTCGCTGGGGAATTTACAAACACTCAATTCATGGACACAAAGCTCACTGAAACTCAGAACAACTATGTGTGGTTTAAACAAATAATTCTTGTATTATATATTAGCTTCACACGCAGTTTCACCCGCCTAACTCCCGTTCCCGTGGGAACTTCATAATTAAATACAGCCTATGTCACTCAGGGTGAATGTAGCTTTCCAACGGTGAAAGATTTTTTGAAATCGGCACAGTAGTTTTTGAGTTTATTTATTACAAACATACACACAAAAATGCAAATCTTTCCTATTTATAACATTAGTATAGATGTATTTTACACAATGGCCATCTACGGACTACCTCCGTATTGTAGCGGTATATGGCTCGCTTTAAATCTTGGAAGTCGTGGGTTCGATCCTCACGCCGGACAGGAAAACTTTGTATCTAAATCTAAGATTTTTTCCGGGTCTATTTGGAAATTATATATTAGTATAGTTAAGAATAAGTTGAGCAGTAGGTATTGCATGAATAATATTATTTGGCTAGTTACCCAGTCTAACTATACCTCCAAAAAAACATTAAGTAACTTCAATAATCTCCGTAGGCTAGGCTATAGGCGCCGGATTGCTCATGCGTACCCGGCCCCCGCCAACGGCGGATCGAAGGAGTGTCCGGGGGGTTTTAGTGGTGTAGGGTCCTCTCCCCGTGGTATGAGTTAGCATACCACGCTATGGAGAGGGCGAGTCCCACATATCCCACCACCAGCGCGCGAATACGCTGCAGAGGTGGTGGGAATGCGTAAATGCATTTCCGCACCAAAAAAAAAGGCTATAGGTATATCACTTCTAATCAAATCCTTCTTCAACGAAGGCCTGTTTTAAAGTCAGATAACAAAATATTAATACTGTACATTTATGTAGAAAATTCATTCAAATGGATACATATTACTTTAATACTAGTTGTCACCCGATGGCCAAAAATCTACCAAAATAAAAAAATATATTGGCGTTTTGCACTCCTTCTTAAGTGTCCGTAAATTTCATACTCCTCCGTCAGAGGTATTTTCGTTAAAAGGGAGACATAGTTTTTATTTCACGTAGGTATATAAAATTATTCTATTCGCTACAAAAATATACCAGAAAATACATTCTCTTAAGATTCTGCAGCGTTTATGCTACCTACACATTATGCTACCCGCGTTCTGTGAATATTTTCAACCTTCGTTTAAAACATATTTTAGGGAAAATGACAAAAATATGTGGATACTTACAAACGTTACGAATAGAATTGAATTCGCTGTGAATAGTTTTGAAAATACCGATTCATTGGTGAATGCATTGTTATGCTTTCACGGTAGGTTATCAATGAATTTAGTGAAAATGAGGACTGTGCGGAAAATATAAAAAAAACCAGACAAGTACCTAAATAGGTAATACATGAAACAATTTTTTTTACAAATAAATAATATTGAAGTGTCTGTTGGTAATGAAAGAATAACACGTTTTTACTTAATGCATATAAACTATTAATATAATAGGGTACTTGTTGACGACTGGCTGAGGTTAGACATATTTTTCTATAAACTTTTGTTATTCTATTTTCTTTTATATCACCATTTTTATTTTAACTACCATTCAGAGCTGTCGGGTCATATCATCTGTTATCATATAAATTTAGTTTATAATATTTGCAAACTAATAACGAAGTACACAATTTAATAATTTATTTTTTTAAATACTCATCGAACTTCTAAAAAAATTATCAACGTAAAAATTTACGACTGAATCAGCTGTCAATATTCTAATTAAGCGCCAAATGTGTTTCTGAAAGCATTGTTTGATTTGACTTTGATTCAATTATTGTGTAAGCTAATTTGGACTAGCTACTACTATTAGTAAGCTTAATGCATCTAAACCTTTTAGTCAGCGCCCTATACATTATTTACGCCCTATATATTTTTTATTGAGGAATTTTTGAATAACTTAAAATTAAAATAATCGGAGTGGCCTTAAAAGTGTACTGTAATAATAAATACTATTATTTTAAGGGATAAAATATAATGACCACCAAAAATATATACTTGACACCAGAAAAATAAAGTCTAAAATTATAATAGTACTAGCTATTTTAGTCACGACTGCACTTCAAATTGTATTCGAACACCAAATGTAGTTAATGATCACCAAATCTTAGCGAGCAAATTATTGCGCTATTTCTACCTTAATAAAATCAATGAAAAATGACAATCGGTTAGGTTAGGTTAGAGCTGCGGCCATACAACGCACGAGCCGAGCGAGCGAAGCGATCGGTGCCGCGGCAGCGGCCGGCGAGTGCCAGAACCGAATAGTAAATTAGTAAAACATTTAGGTACTTTTGGTGATCATTTACTACTTTTGGGTTAACAATGATTTATTTGGAGTCATTTTGCTTAAATACGATAGCGAAATGTTAAAACTTTGGTTACAATTTTACATTAAAATGCGGGTTTAATTTTGGTGATCATTTTTACTATATCTGATGGTAAGTTAAACATAAGCCTTATTTTAATGCGACGCCAATTCTATATTTTAATATTGTGAATATATTAATATCTCAACATTAAACTGGCAATTACCGTGATTCGTAGTAAAGGAAAAAAATGGTTATTATAAATTTAAATTAGGTAAGCTCACGATTTACGATTTGCAATTTACGTTTTATGTTCGTAATAACTTCAGGTTTATTAGTCACTTAGATATAAATTATCCGATGGATGGAACGTTCTTTGTCTTATGTTTTTATGATAGGTAATATTTAAGATAATTTTACTATCATCATCAGTAAGTGTAACGTCTACCGCTGATGGGTACGTCCCAAATTGGGTTTTACCATAGTCACCACGCATATCAGGTAAATGCTGATGTCTGTTTCCTCATAAGCAAATATTATGAACATATATTCCTTGTATACCTACCGGTATAAAGTACTTATCAAAACGCAGAGGGTAGACACTAAATCAATTCAAGATTTCTAACCTTTAATTTAAAAACCTAAAATTTTGCACAAAGATCAAATTTAAAGTTGTCAAAATTTAAATAAAGCTTATTTAAATAAAATTTACAAATGCTACTGAAATGTTTATTTTAGTCTAAGAAAGTTTTATAAAATAATGCTTTTTATATAAATTTTATATATTAAAATAAGAATTATCGTTTAGTTTAAACCTAAACTTTTACTGATCTTATCAAAATCAAAATACCTATTTATATTTTAAAACCACTTCCTTTTAGCTCCACCTCACTTTGTTATCCCTTAATTATAATTAACGTACAAACTTGTAATCCCAATAGGCTTGTCCTGAACTTGTCCGACAAAATCCTTGAGATTTAGTTACCCCACAGTACACGGTATACGATAGCCGAAAACATTCCCTTTGTAATTGGATGAGTTTCAACAGATTCCGTATTCGCTACGGGATGCCAAACGCCATTACACATTTACTTTGTATACTTGATTGCACTGATGGCGTAGCAGTTACGGTTGTTGCGCATGAGTTGTGATGTTGGGGGTTTCAATTCTGGAAAACTATTTGATGAACGACTGCGCCGGTGGCTCAGTGTTTACGGTAGTTGCTTCTACGGTGGTCTGGGTTAGATTCTCACCAAGGACAATTATTAAATTTATTAAACCGCAAATATTTGTTCTGAGTATGGGTGTTCTTTGTGTCAGGGATAGAGTTGTCGTTATTATAAAAAAAAAAAAAAAAAGATTCCCCTCGGATATTAAATCTTCTGTTCTCTCTCTCTGACACCCCAGAAACACAATTAATGATCTGTTCGTGAAGGCACATCTACGGTAATCGTCGACAAGATAGCCATTATTTGTGGGGTATATGTAACTGCCCCCTCCACCGAAGTGATATGCGGCCACGAGGAGAGCCAGCCGCCTGCCAGCGACTACTCTGAGCAAATATAAGCCCCACAGAAGGCACCGTATTTAGTTTGTTATTTGTGCTACCATTCAATAAGGCTAGGGCCCTGTTTCTCTGCCCGGCCCTGCACCTTTATTTCCATTGAAGTAGCAAAAGGCTCTTGGCCTAACATATAGCTACCTAGGTTTGAATAGATCCCCAAGAAAGTATAATACTATTCGTATAATAAATATTGTAATCCCAATTTTATATTTTTTAGGTCTCTCCCGTTTAATGTAGTTAATTTCTACCCAGTATGCAGGAATGTCGTCTGACTGACCAGACAACAGACAGTCTTGTACACTGTTGAGATGCTAAGTATTATAATTATATGAATAGGGACTGTAATGAAACAGTCAACGATTATACGCACACTGTCTTTTATTCATCTAAATGAACAAGAGAATGTCGCGATTCTTCTGTCTATCTTTAAATAATGGCCAAGGCTTTCCGTATACAGCCAACCAGCCAGTCACAAATATTACACTAAGAAAGATATGTTCAGCAGTAGACTGATATGATGATGATGAAGTATGATAGGCTCATTGAGCTATTCGAATGACTGAATATTGTGAATGAATAGTAGCTCAGTCATAAGTCAAGCAGTTCATCTATACTAATGTATAAAGCTGAACAGATTGTTTGCTTGAACGGGCTATAGCGGTCAGCGCTATCTCAGGTCCGATTTGAAAAAATATTATAGTGTTAGTGTCTGCTATTTTTTTAAGTATTGTGCCATCGTAGTGCCACCATGATATCATTTTGACAAAAACGGTAATCTACTAATCTCACTATGGTGTCGGCGCTGGAATGGCAGTCGGTGTTGCTACCGCACAAAATATTCAACTACGCTAATGTCATCGTGGCGTAATAGTGACACCGAAAAATACCGACCATTAAACTGTCATTGACAGTTCATGAAGACGCCATTACGATAGTAGACTCGGGGCCCAAGAAGGCTGAAAGCCTTCCTGTATAAATGGGCTATCTAACTAGGATCTAACTAATGGGCTATATTATTTTTCAAATAATTATGAAGTTCCCAAGGGAACGGGAGTTACGCGGAAGCTAGTAACGTTATATTATACATTTAAACTATTTTGCAAAAAACTCGTAAGTCATTTTGCCGTGCCTTACGGTAGAAACATTTCATAACAACATTTGTTACAGTGTTTTCTGCAAAATAAATAAATTTAATTTAATAAACGAACTTTCAGCGTACAATAGCTAAATAGCATAATTGATAAATTTTCGTTTTTATGTGATAAGGTCAGAAGAGGTCATATTAAAGCTATTATGAGATTTTAATGCAAGCGGTAATATGCTGTGGCTTTTTACCATCACAATGGGCGGTAGGCACGTCAACTATGCTTATCTCTTCTGGAAAAAGGCGTGAAGCCCTAACTTATGTTATATATCATTTTAAGCATATTCTTAACTATATTATTGTAAAATAATATGATTTCATCAGAGATGGAACGAGTGCCTCTAATACAGGCCTTATCTGTTTATAGAGTTTAAATTAAGTATGATACAGGAACCAATGATTAAAAAAAAAACTTATTCTTATCTTGCTACTAGCTACCACCGGCTTTGCACAGGTCCAATGATTCATCATTACACCTGTGCAAAGCCTAGGAAGGAAGAGGAAACCTTCAAGAGGAAGACTTATGTGTATAACACATATAAACCTTCCTATTGAATTATGCTATCTATAAATAACCGCACCGAAATCCGTTGCGTAGTCTTAAAGATCTAAGCATACATAGGGACGGACAGACAGCGGGAAGCGACGTTGTTTTATACTAAGCAGTGATAGTGATATCTTTATACAGTAAAATTATTCTTATTCTTGTCGGTCCCAAATGTTTGTTTACATATAAAGGAAAATGTATTCAAAGAACTAAAAAGGAAAGTAAGGAAGCTATTAAAATTATGACACCGCAATAATTCAGGGAGGGAGACGTCATCAAAACGCTGACGTCATAAGGGACTACGGACTGCCCTTACCTGATACGCATAGAGTTACGAATGATAGAATATGGTGATAATAATGTAGGTTTTTTTTTCTCGATGATATTTTTATTACTGATATCTAACAAGTGGAATTTTATTGTTATAATATAATAAATGTATATAACTGAAACTAGACGAACGTTTGAGATCCATCGTGCATTAGTACTAAGCCAGGATGGATCCCAAACGGTCGTCTACTACAACTTAATAGTCTTTAGTCTGGGCCTCAAGGATCACGGAGGAGGCCTCTGGGATTCAAGCCGGTGGTTTAAATTTATTAAAAAATAAATAAATAAATAAAATAAGACTTTATTGCTGTTTTAAATTTACAAACTAGTATAATAAGTTCAATATAATAGACGATCGGTTACATCCACAGCTTGTCCTTCGACATAGGCCTCCTCTAAAGTTTTGCATTCTCATCCACTCTGGGCCAGCCACTTTTTTAAGGTCTTCTTCCCAACGTTTAATTTGTCTTCCTCTACTTCTTTTCCCATCTCTGGGGTACCACTTTGTTACCATTTTAGTCCATTTCTTGTTTGTCTCCCTTAACATATGTCCTGTCCATTTCCATTTTAAGGTTTTACATGTGTTTTTTGCGTTTCTAAATTTAGTTATAGGTATCTTTTATTTTTACTAATCTTACTTTATCTTTCCTTTTTACACCCATAACACTTCTCTCAATCCCATTTTGACGTACATTTATCTTACTCATTATTTTTTCAGTCCATGTCCATGTTTGACAACCATAGGTTTATTAAATTTATTAAGCTGACTATTAATGCGGCAAACTTTTCCGTAAAGTTTTCATAAATAAATACTAAAAGTAGCTACTAAACTGAAACTTAAACTGAGATATAAAATACTACTATATGAAATCTGTTCACCTTGCAATATCCCCAGTATGCTGGCAGCATTGCCATGTTGACTAGCAATGATTGTATTCTGTGCAAAGTAAATGCCGGCACTAGAAGAAAAAACTTTCTAACAAGTTCTGTAATAATCGACGTTGTTATAATGAAATATGCTGTTTTGTGAATAAGAGAGACTTCTAATAGGGAAAATTGGAAGAGGATGACATATATATGATGATGACCACAAATAATGGGAACAGGGCATAAAGATGAGGGTCATGCCGTTTTGTGCCTAATGATAGGTCTCCGGTAGATAGTTGGTGTCCAGTCTAAATCTAGTTCAGTCTAAATATAATACGATGGTTATAATCCCGACTGCTAAGCGTGGTGACAATGTCAACACCCTCTTCGTAGCGTTCGCTAAAGTTATTTTGTCAGGTTAACACAGTCGTACTAAGCCCATACCGCATCTGTCTGACGCGGACTACTCAAAAACTTTTAAACGGATTGCCATAAATTTTACAAATAGACAGATTCATGAGGAATGGTAAGAAAATTGAATAACTTAAAAAAAAAAACGTCACTGAAAGAATGGGATTGTTAGAATTTGTTAAAAAGTACAGTTTCTATTTTCGTAGCTCTTTGGCAAACTGAAATAAATCTGAGAAATGCCGTCCTCGAAAGGTCAGAAATGTTGACATTAGTTTTGAGCCTCGCCTTTATAATTTACTGTTTGGAGAAATTCTACGTTTCATTGTTTGTTTGTTTTCATTTGCTAATGTTTTGTAGGTAATATATTATGTACCGCTAACTTTGTAGGAAATCTACCGTGTAGCAGTAATGTATAAGTAAATATAAGCCTCGCTATAAGTCTCAGAGGTCGTGGTTTCGATCACCATGCCATACAAAACATGTTTGTGTAAAATTTTAGTTTTCTTTCCGGGTCTGATTGGTTGATGAAATTAAATTATATGAAATAGTTTATTCGAAACCTAGACGAAGACCTCGCGCTTGTCATACGTCAAAGCATTAACACATTTAAGAACATTATTTGATTTACTTAATAGAACAATATTTCTGATATAAAAGAGATACTTCTATGGTATGAGTTAACCGTGTTAAACTAAAATTATTTTTATAATGTTACTAGCTGCGCCCCGCGGTTTTACCCGCGTTGCTATGCTCCAGTGAGTCAGTGCGTGATGTTTTGTAGCCTATATGTTAATCCAGCTTATAACTTATCCCGGTGCAAAATTTCAGCTAATTTCGTTTAGTAGTTTTGGCGTGAAAGGGTAACAAACAACCATCCATCCATACTTACAAACTTGGGCGTTTATAATATTAGTATTAGATATTGGTTGTGTGTTATCACTCTCTGTCACTATTCTCCGTGCCTCGGTAAATACGTTAAGCCGCTAGTCCCGATTGTTATAACATAATCTATTACAAGTGTATACTAGGGAACGGGCAGCAGCGTTTCCCTGTGTGTGTTATTACATAATACTGCGTGACTATTAGCAAATACCCTCTATCGGAAGGATTCCCATGTTCAGCAGTGGTCGTTATACGGGCTGACATTATGTTGACTATTTAGGTGTGTCCTACTTCAAATTTCAAAGTTGGTATAGGTTTAAACAATGTTTCTGTAAATTTCAAGATTTATTTTTGGATCTGATTAGTTGTGGGATTCTTCTTACCTCAAAAGTAAGACATAATCTATAACAAACTTCTACCAAGTAACCTAGTCATCATCATCTACAGCTTTTATACCGTTATACTGCTTAACATGGGCCTCCTCCCGAGGAAGGGTTTTTGACATAATCACCACGCTTGGCAGGCGGGTTGGTGACAGTATTATGTAGACGGAGAAAAACGCTACTGCCGGTTCCCTGGTATACGCATGTTATAGATGATGTAATAACAAAAGGGGCCAATGGCTTAACGTGCTTTCCGAGGCACGGAGGGTAGTCCCTCAACCAACTAGACCCGGAAAGAAATCTTAGAATTTATACAAAGATTTCTTGTCCTGTATGGAGATATATTGCACGACCTCCTTTTTTGTTTTTTTTTTCGGTAGGAAGTACCTGTGTAGCCACGAGGCTTTTGCTACTTCACCGGGTATAAAGGCGTGCAAAGCTTCAGCTTAATAAACGGTTTAAACATGCAAACTAAGCAACTAGCGCAAGAGGGCGCCGGCTCAGGGCGGTCACTGGCGATGAGACTGACTTATGACTTTTAGTATTTTAGGGGAGTTTTGTGCAACTGTCGCTATACTTTACTGTTCGCGGGCCTCTCGGACTTCGGGTCTTCGAGGGCATCGGATGGTTCACGACCTCCGAGACTAAATGCGAGACATGTGCCAACAAAGAAAACTAGCAGCTAGATCCTAATTACAATGTACTTGAACGTGCTTTCTACTAATAAGTTCATTTAATTTTGCTGACAGTCTCTTCAAACGAAAAAACCACAGGTCAGTAATAAGAATTTGCGCAAAGATTTTCACTTGAACTTTACATAAAAATGTACTTAATCATATTACTGCTGGGTCATTAAGCGGGGGCCGTTGAATTTTTTGCTTTATAAAGAGTTCAGATATACGAGAGTACGGTCAGCAGTAGATATAATTATAAAAACTGGCAAAATGAGCAGGAACATGCATACCTGGCAAGCCTGGGGCGTAGAGAAATATTGTAATAATAATTCCACTTGGCAGGTGGCTTGGTGATCGAAGTAAGATGGTGAGTAGTTTTGAGCTGTTGATTCTGCTGCCCATCCATTAGCTGTATATGTTAATCGAGCGTATAACCCATCCCGGTGCAAAATTTCAGCCAATTTCGTTCTGTAGTTTTGGCGTGAAAGAGTAACAAACATGCATCCATCCATCCATAAAAAAAAACTTTGCCTCAACTTGGTTTTAGTTATGTCAAATACGCCACGTATTTAAATACGGTGAAGTACGGTACGACTTAGGTTTAGGTACCGCACGTACTTGAAGGGCATCGTTCCCTCAAATACACACAGTGTACTTACAATGATTGAGATAGTATTTAACGAAACTTCTTATGCAACTAAGTCAAAAATATACCTGATTGAGTTAATATAATAAAGATTTGTCTTGCTTACTTATATTTTTCTCACAACAACAATTCAATTCAATTGAAAAATACAGACATGTTTACTTACATCAACCTAATATAGTATTTATTTAAAGTTTATATTTTTTTCTGATAAATACATGGACGTACTTAGCGCCATCTCTTATTTGCCTGAACGAACCTTAGATTTCTTCCATTCAAAAACACGGTTTTTGACTAATATTTCTACCCTTAACTGAACCTCGTATCTGCCTCTGCTCAAATTTTTCAATGTAATTGTCTCGAATACTGTCCTTTTGACTCAATCGACTTTCAATTGACCCAAATGCGTACAGGCTAAATACATGGCGTATTTGGTAAAAAATCATTATTTTTATCAGTGTGTAAGTACACTGATAAAAATAATGATTTTTTAGAAAGAGAAAACTTCTGCATTTATAGTATTAGTAGGATTATAAGTTGCATTGATCGTGGTTGCCGGCAGACTGAACTGATGTCTGCCCGCGATCACGATCAATGCAACTTGATAGGCGTACGATACACTTTTATCGCGTTATTACCTGTGTATAATGAACTACATTAAAGTTCATGTCACAACAACAAGCTGAGACCCTTCTCACTTTAAATACACTAGGAGGAGTTTATATTTTTAACAAGAAATATGTAGGTATTTTAAAATCATTTTTTGTATAGAATGAATCATAATTCTCCTGCCCCTATCCCAATTTATATGTGGTCGGCGAAACATGTATTTTCTTCCATACTCCTCTATTAGCCGCCATCTCGCCAGTCACCCCCTTTCTAACCATATCTTTTTTTTATGGCAGTCTGCCGACTTATTCTGCAATTTGTGCCAGTGATCCATATCATCTTTAACACAGTTTGTTTCTTTTATTAAGTCCTGTCAACTGTCACAATATCACTAACTCCTTTTCTTTCATATTACTCTTCACACAGTCCATCCATTGTTTCTTTGGTCTTCCCCGTCTCCTTATAGCCATCGACATTCATACTCAAAACACATGCCCATACTATGACAACCGGGAAAAATATAAAAAATAATATTTATTATCTCATTAAGAAATCACTAATATAACCTCTACAATAATATCTGGTACTATCTACTATTAAAGTAACGGCATAAAATATGTTTGGAAAACACCCAAAATATTATTAAAATTAATTTGTAATTACCGAGTTAATCTAGATATGTAATCCGTATTTGCTTTCCACGACCAACTCAATCAGCACTCAAATTACTTTCAATAATAAAAACAATCGGATTGTAATTAAATTGCCATAACTAATTAACATTCAATTCTCTCTATTAAATCGCTGTTGGGTTAAGATAAATTAAATAATGACGTAACTTGGTTATTGTCCGTAAATCTGAAATAGGTACTATCAATCAATGTTGATGTATACTGCTTATGTAATTGTTTGTTAGTAACTAATGTGTTGATAATGTATACTTAATGTGGTTGGTTGAGTGAGATTAGGTTGCAACCGATTTGATAAACTGCTAGTTAATCTTGGCTGTCAGATGACACCAGGTTAAATAGTTCACGGTTATCTTCTTCAGCGGTAACTTAATACAATATTTAAACGTCACAAATTTGCTATTCCATATCTTCTTTTTCCTGCCCTTATCCCATATTACTTGGGGTCGGCGCAGCTCGTTTGTTTCTTCCATATAGTCCTGTAACCCGTCACACTATCACTAACTCCCTTTGCTTTCATATCACTCTTCACACAATCTATCCATCTTTTCTTTGGCCTTCCTCTCCCTCTCCATCCATCTACATGTATACTAAGAACTGTTTTAGTAACATTCATTTCATCACTCCTCTTCACATGACCATTGCTATTCAATATAGTTTCCATTTATTAATTTAATTTAATTTATTTATTCATTATTAAATAAGACAACTCTACAACAACAAGGACTTTAAAATATATTTAATTTGTGGACACAAATTGTTTCATACATGTTGATTTTCGATGGTAGGTTTACCGAGAGTTGGATTAAAGTCAGCTTATATTAAAAAAATTTAGGACAGGTACAAAATAGTACTAAATGGGTACTAAATATACGTGGTAGAATCTTTTAATTACAAGAATTGGTCCCGCCAAAATGATGTTTATCTAAAGAGCGCTGGTGCTGTGCAGGCGTCACCGGAAAATACGAATATATAAGTAAGAATCGTAAGTTGATCAACTTATTAGTTAGTTGATCAACTTATTAGTTAGTTGATCAACTTATTAGTTAGTTGATCAACTTATTAGTTAGTTTATCAACTAACTAGTATGTTGATAAACTAACGTGGTTATGGGTGTTTAAAAAAAATAAACTAAACATTAATGGGATTCAACAGGACTTATTGACATTGAAGTTTTTTTGTTTTGTTACAACGGTAGCATAGTCTCATTTGGTAAGTTTAGGTCCAGTGTCAAAACAATTAAGTAAATCCTACTAATATTATAAACGCGAAAATTTGTAAGTATGGATGGATGGATGCATGTTTGTTACTCTTTCACGCCAAAACTACCTAACGAAATTGCCTGAAATTTTGCACTGGGATAGGTTATACGCTGGATTAACATATAGGCTACAAAACATCACGCTCCGATCCACTGGAGCAGAGTAACGTTGGTAAAACCGCGGGGCGCAGCTAGTAATATAATAATTATGCGCGTTCAGTGAAACTGGCAACTAAATTTAGCAATATGAGTGTCACGGAAGTTGATCAACTTACGATTCGTATTATTTTTCGGTGGCTTAGGTACTCCTACAAACATTAAATCATCTTTAATATCATAGATATGAAGTTTAAAGAAGAGCCAATAAATCATTTACGTCATGAAACGAGTATATAACATCTGAACCGCCATCTTCCTGAAACATACCACTAATTTATTAAACCTTCGCCCAGAGATACAAGAGAATCGCCACAATGGGAATACGATATGAACTGCTGAATAGACCCCTGTAAAGACCAGGGCATATAGTAACAGCGGAGTCTAGATTTTCAACACTAAATTTTGGAGTATCACTTTAAGGGCCATTGTTTCGGAAAGCTGCAGCGAGTATGTGTTCTTGTTTGATGGATTTCCGAACAGTGTAAGTTTAACGGAGTACGTTGACGTAGCTGAGAGGTTTCTGTAAAGGATAATATTTAGTTTTAACAACCATATATCGTTAGCACGATAAACTTTCAGACCAAACTAAATGTATGTCATGTAAAGGATCTCAAGGGACCAAGGATGTTGTACCATTTAAAGAGGTTTTCATTTATACAGTTTTCCAATTAGACAGGTTTCAAATTTTGTTGCCTCATTTACAGAGGTCAAAAAGTGAAATAGTACTGACAGATTGATTATTTGCACACAATCGTGTTCAAACCTGTGTGTGTATTATTTTTGATCTTTACCGATTTTATAATCCGTCCGTTCGTCTGTTCTGCAATATATTATATGACACTTGGAAACTTCATAAGCTTAATGAAGAGGTTGAAACAAAATGTACGCGCAAAACTATGCACTAAAATATGCATAGCATCAGCAAACGTGAAAATTGTAAACTTTTTTAGTCATAACATTTTTTGTGGTGAATTACATATAACATTTTTAAGTATAGATTCAAATATAAAATAATATTAAATAAATATACACCACAGGGTTTGGAGTGAGTTTTTTTTTCTTTATCGATTCCTAGCAGATATTGCAGTCTACTACTATTCTTGTTAACCCCTCGTGCTAAGCTAAGATGCTTGTGTTACGAGTGGGTTCACTTCGGTACTGCAATGGGTGGGGTTCAAACCGGCGACCTCAAGATCACAAGTCCGACGCCCTAGCCATTGGGCCACTATATTAATATCTCACATTGTTTTCTTCATTAACGTAATCACTAAATAAGATATTAGGTATCTAATATTATAGGGCAGCCATATATTTTGGAATCAACTTATATAAAAAATCGCTAATGACATTAAAAGTATATTAAAAATCTCGACCTAAACGTCCGAAGGTTAAAACAAGCATTTTTCTCTGTACAAACCATCGGACATGTGTCGCTTGGTATTACGTGAAAGAATGTACCGGACTTTTCTGTTCATTTCGGGAAATACTAACTACGCCTCGCGATTTTATTGCATTAAATTGCTGCGTTGCTTCCTCACAAGCATGCTTAATAATATATTTCGTTTTTATTAATAAATTATTTTCACAACAAATTCTGACCTTCAACTAATTCTATTCACCTGACTTTAAATCACACATATAAGAACAGCTAATGCCCGTACCGTAGACAGCATTAGCCATCTTTATCGTATTGTATTTTGTATTGGACATTAATTAAGTTGTTATTTGTCATATTATCTATACTAATATTATAAAGCTCAAGAGTTTGTTTGCTGGAATGCGGTAATCTCAAGAACTACTTGGTCCGATTTAAAAATTATTCCACTAATAGGTAGCTACTTTATCCAGGAGTAACATTATCATCATCAGCCCGTATAACGTCCACTGCTGAACAAAGGCTTGCTCCCGAGGGAGTGTATTTGCCATAGTCACCACGCTTGGCAGGCGGGTTGGTGAGTAGTTTTGTTTGCTGCGTAAAGAAAAGCTGTATCAAAACAACACATCAAATTAATGATATTTCGATTTTGATTGTGTTTTTTTCGAGTAAAGACGACGTGTGCGTTCAAAAGCGTAATATCGGATTGTTTTCAATCTATACTTATCTGAGAAATTAATGGTCCAATTTGCAAAAATTTCAGATTTCAAAGATTTCAGAGTTCAAGGAACCATATATTTCTATATGGCATTATGAAGTTCTTACGGGGACGCGAGATGCTGATTTTCCACCAGAGGGGCGAGACGAGACGAGACGAGGAGGGAATTAAAATCGCACTGACCCTTTTCCACTTAAAATAGCCATCGCCATTCTCAGGTAATAACACGGTAATAAGTAGCAATGAACAACAATAAGCATCTCGCGAGAAGCGTGTTTCTGTTGCAAAGTAATTTATACTCTATTTTGGAAGCAATACGGTTCATTTTTACGTCTCGCCACACTGTTTCCACCAAAGATGCGCTGGGATAGGATTGAAAATTTGCCATACAAATTTAATTTCCCTCCTCGTCTCGTCTCGTCTTGCCCCTCTGGTGGTAAATCAGCAACGCATGTAAAACCGCCCGCGGGAAGCTAATTTTGTTATAGATATGATACTAGAAAGTTTTAAACCGCAATGTGAATAAGACATTGTTATAATATAAAAGTAAACTTTTGAAAAGCGAGGAATGCAAGTTACGCCAACTTGACTGATCTGTCACACTAGTTCCAACTTTAGGAGTAACTAAAATTGGATAGAACTTTGCAAGCGTTGAAAATCCATCAGCGTAGCTACATGAGCTGATGAGGGGCAATAAGCTACCTTAAAGGAGCCCCAACAAAAAAGAAAACTAAATTGGATAGAACTTTGGAAGCGTTGCAAATCTATCAGCGTAGCTACATGAGCTGGTGAATGGTAGTAGTAGTAGTAGGCTATCGTAAAAGAGCCGCAACAAAAAAAGTACTTGTGTGCCGTCGTAGTTGTGACGGCAGCCATTAACTGTTAGAATGAATGGTTTAGTTATAATTCGATTTCCGCTCCCGACAAAATATCTTTGTCATCATAATCAGCCCGTACAACGTCCACTGCTGAACATGGGCCTCCTTCCGAGAGAGGGTTTTTACCATAGTCACCACGCTTGGCAGGTGAATTGGTTATCGCAGTATTAAGTTGTAATACACAGAGAAATATCTTTGTGCAAAATAATTTGAATTTTCCGGGTCTAGTTGGATGAGAGCCCACACTCCGTAACGAGACTCTCGATTGTCATAACATCATATTTGACAACCGTACCTATACCAGGTTACGAGTAGCGGCGTTTTCCTATGTGTATACGCTGTAAATAATACTGCATGCATCAACCCGCCTGCTAAACGTGGTCACCTTTTAAGAGAGGCCCATTTTCAGTACCGAGTGGTATTTATAATAACTGATGATGATGAAATAGTTAATCACATTAAGTTTCCAATTAGCTTTTTAACTAAGTTTGAATCATAGAAAATACAAAAGTATTGCCTGACGGGTTTTAAGCTAAAGCCAAAATATGTTTTGACTGTATACACCTATTGAATTGAATAACTAACTATTTTTCTGTTTTAAGTATCCCGCGGTTATTCCGTTGTTTTAAAATATAGATTTTTTTTGTCCTGAATTATTGGAAAAATTTAAAATACACCAAACTATGTTTTTTATATGTTAAATATATCGTGCCCAAATTGCCCATACATCTACGCCGCTTCAACTTTTTGTTAGAGTAAAGGGTATTCAGATAGCTTTAGTTAGACAGTTTTGTGTGATGTTGAATGTTGGGGTAAGTTTTATTTAAAAGTTGGCTATTATACGTTAAGAACCAGGGTGTTTACAGTCACAGAGGAAGAGCATAGCGTAAGTACAGGAAAAGTGCCTCGACCTTACAGAGTACCGCAGCTAAATAGGATCATCATCATCAGCCCGTACAATGTCCATTGCTGATGTGATTATAGCATAATCGCTCAACGACCCTGGTTTGCCAAGGTCTGTTAAAGAGGTGGCCCATGTTCAGCAGTGGACGTTACACGTGCTGATGATGATGATGATGATGAACGTCCACTGCTGGGCAACATGGGCCTCCTCCCGAGGGAGGGTTTTTGCCATAGTCACCACGCTTGGCAGACGGGTTGGTGACCGCAGTATTATGTTTTACCACACAAGGAAAAGCTGCTGCCCATTCTTTGATATACGATTATTATAGATGATGTTATAATAATCGGGACCAACGGCTTAACGTGCTTTCCGAGGCTCGGAGGGTAGTCCCTCAACCAACCAGGCCCGGAAAGAAATTTTAGAATTTACACAAAGATTTCCTGTCCGGTGTGGGGATCGAACCCACGACCTCCAAGATTTCGAACCCACGACCTCCAAGATTTCGAACCCACGACCTCCAAGATTTAAAGCGAGCCAAATTACGCTACGCTACGGAGGTTGTCACCAAATACCGATACGTTACGGGGTTTGTCACCAAATACCGCTACGTTACGGAGGTTTTCAACGTAAGTGAACCTTAACGACCTGATAAAGTAGATACTCTTTATTGAATTCCGACATAACAATGAAGATAAAATAGTTAGAAAAAAAGGAATCAAAGGTCTTATTGCTGATAGATATAGGTATATTCTTATATCGTAGACCAAGAAGCCCCAAGTTATTTTTTTCTTTAAGATTAATAGCATAGTTGTTGCACACTAGTATTCTTGTTAACCACTCATCCTAAGTTATGGTTATGCAATGGGTGGGGATCGAACTGGCGACCACATGATTGCAAGTCCGACGCCCTAGCTACGGTCGCTTGTAAAGTTATTACATTTTTCAACATCCAAATAAATAGTTGAAAGATCATTGAAGTAAAAACTGGGTGAGTAATAGTTAGGTACTCCTTGAACGATTCCCACGGTGCTTTTCTCAATTATATCGGCGTATCCCCCGACTGCGCTTTTCAAATCGTTTTAAAACCTCACGTTTGGTACACAGAGTGTGAACGAAGAGCTCTTGCCGGAATACCAATGGACTGCACACCGTCTGGAAGGAAGCCAACATTACAGAGATGTAATCAGGCGGGGGCGTTGGGGGCAAACAAAAGTTGCAATCGTTACATAAGTTAACATTTATATATATAAAGTAATATGTACTGACTGACTGACTGACTCATTAACGCTGAGGCAAAACTACTGATGCTTGAAACGCGATATTTGGACCGTAGCTTCCTTTTGTAACGTATAGGTCCACTAAGAAAGGATTTTGTAAAATTCAACCCCTAAGTGGGGTAAAAAAGGGAAGTTTAATTATAAAGCTCAGACGTTACGTGGATAAAACCCCGCAGAAAACGCTAGAGTTGGTATATGGTTAACAGATAGGGTTTAAAGTAAATTATATTGTACATAGATTCGCTATCTATAAAACGTAATATATTATTAAAGTAAAAAGCTTATATATGGATAAAGGTTATTCAATAAAGAGTTAGATCACAGCGTTAGTAAGATAAATCAGCTGCTCATCTAGAGAAGTACCTGTACTTTATAGAATACCGCTGCCAATCAACATTATTGATTAATGTATTGTTAATGTGCCAGTGTGAGGTGGCAACAGTTCAAGGGCAATGGGTAAAGGGCCGTATATTTGGATTCCTTTGGCACTTAACTTCGGTAAGACAGGGGTAATCTGGTCGAATGTAAATAAAATAAGCTTAACGGATCTTCATATCCGAGGCACATAATAATATACATATACTCAACCCGGATCAAAATATACTGGGTGGCGCAAAAGTAAAGACTCAATTTGCTTCAGTTATAAAAAAAAATCTAAATTAGAAAACTTGATTCAGGTAATTTTAAATGTATATTTGTGCCATTAAATTTCGTACCATTAGGATTTAAAGATGATGTCTTTTAAATGGTGACCTCTAGAGTTGATCACATCTGAGCCCTATTTATGACATTTTGCATAACTAGCCGTAACACTTCCTGCGATATGTTCCTTATTTCTTGATAAATGTTTTCTTTTAGAGCTGCGAGAGTCTGTGGCTTGTTCACATACACCCGAGATTTCAAAAAACCCCAAAGAAAGAAGTCTGGACTATTTATCAAGAAATAAGGAACATATCGCAGGAAGTGTTACGGCTAGTTATGCAAAATGTCATAAATAGGGCTCAGATGTGATCAACTCTAGAGGTCACCATTTAAAAGACATCATCTTTAAATCCTAATGGTACGAAATTTAATGGCACAAATATACATTTAAAATTACCTGAATCAAGTTTTCTAATTTAGATTTTTTTTTATAACTGAATCAAATTGAGTCTTTACTTTTGCGCCACCCAGTACATAATACATTGTAAAAAATCACTAAAAACACAAACAAACCAACCGAGTATGTATGTTTACCTGCTATCTTGCCCGGATGAAATTATGAGTTGCATCTTGTATGTATTGTAAATAATAAAATTTACAAGTTCATGTGTTTGTATGTGTATTTCTTCAATACGCTATTAATTGTAAACAATCTATACATATTTAAACATGGCAAGGGGCAAATATGTATAATGCTAATTAAATTGGTGGCTATTAAACAAAGCGTTTCGTCAAGTAAATCCTAAATCTTAAGTTTATCAATTATTTTTTGCTCTTTTCAGTTCTCTTACGCCCCACAATACCAAACTAACTACGGCCCTGTTCCCCCAGTAGCAATCTTTAGAAATTCTTGCCCTTTTGGGCCAAATAAATATCTGTTATGAGACGAGAAATAATATGCTTGTCTGTGTCTGTTTGCTTTACTTATTAAATGCTTTGCAGTTTTTCCTTGTTGCTATTCCCTGAATAATCTTATTGGACATATTTTTGGGATAAGATATTTTATTCATGAGCTCTCTCATGCTTCAAATTCCGCATGATATTCTCTCTAGAGCTGTATACTTGTAAATAAATGATTTCATTAAACTGATGACAAGTTAAATAAGAATATTGTTGATAGAATATTTGATTAGCTGATTTACAATATTTCTTATAATTTTTTATTTTTTTATATAATACTTCATTCCCGCTGTCTGTCTGTCCTTATGGATGGTTAGATCTCTAAAAATCGGATTTTGATGTGTTTTTTTCTTTTATAGATAGAGTGAATCAAGAGCGAGGTTTATATGTACCGCGTGCGGGAAGGTAGTTAGCTCTAGTTTAAAAACGCAAAATATCTAGTGTTATTTCGCTCAAAAATATGTCTATATGCTGGGGTAAAGTATTCATACCATCACTATGCGCAGTGTGTATGCAGGTATAAATTAAGGGTCTTTGGCTGGTGATTGTAAATTTAAAACCGAACAGGTCTAGTGTTGATGTCCATAATTATGTATTGATGAAGCTTTCACACCACCACTATGCAAGAAGAAATTAAGAGTATTCGGTAGATGATTGTATTTTTGCAAGTTTTTATTGTACGTCTTGCATATTGTGTATAATTTGTGCGAGCAGGAGGGCGGTGCATAAAGTGCATCTTAAACATATTATTGGGCGGATTTAAAATAGATATTGGGTAGTAATAAAAGCTCCGATAAAAAATAAAGAATTGTCCTTACTCAAAATATTAAATCTACTACCTAAAATACTTACTTTCCGACTACTTTTATCCGAATAAAAATGACGAAACGACCGAATGAGATACTGAAATCTTCGAAAAATAAACATGACTGTTTACTGCTATAATACTTTTCTACCAATTTAAATAACGTTCTACTGAGAACTATGCTTTGTAATGTTTATCTTTACTTGCCGACTATTAATTCATAAATTATATTATTATATAATAAAAAATATAAAAATGTACTTGTAGTAATACCTTTTTATAGTTTGACATCGGTACCTAATTCAGGCGTTAAGAAGTCAGAACAGTCGTATTTATGGTTTAATCTAAAACCAGGTAGACTTTGGTTTCCTAGAATATTTTACTGTTCTATTAATCCTGTATTATTAATCGAGAAATCAGAATTTTTATAACGTTAGCGAGATCAAAGATAACAATAAAACAAAACTCAGTTTATTTGTCCAAATGTCATTTAACAAAATTATATTTCATAAAAAGTACTTCTTTGAATCATCATCATTATTAATGGAAGAAATGCCCTAAACTTGCTTCTGGCACACGCCGGCCGCTACCGCGGCACGCTCGCCTCGCTCGCTCGGCTCGCGCTGTGCTTATATCAACCTAACCCGCTCTTCGCTAACCTCAGCTGCATTTTCATAATTATTGAGAGTTAAAAAATATATTTGTTAAGCAACAATAGTAATTAAAACAGTTCATCCATGTCGTAAAAGTGTAATAAGTTTGATAAAAGCTTTGTTGTCGGTAACTTAATAATCTCGTCGGAGGTTAAGTATTTTACTCGGAAGTTTAGTTTTTTTATTCGAATTTTCTTTCAGGAGAAATGTAATTTTAACATGCTCTTATTTGTTTGTTAAATTTAATATTTTTTTTCGGTATGTTTTGTGTTATTTTGTCGATAATTCATTATAACGCTAGATAATTAGAATAATAGTCGGCCACAGATCACCTGAGATTAATTTGTTTTTCGGAACCATTATTATTATCCATAGATATTTTGTGTATTTCATTTAATATTCATATACATAGTATTAGTACGCAAAGTAACGTCTATAATTTATATGTCTATATGATTCTATTAATTACATATTATTATGTTCATTATAATTTGTACTTACAAAAACAGCTTGAACAATTGATGGTCTAAACCTTTATACTACAAATGGTCAAAACAACAGCTATACTTGTAGAAAAAACAGGGTCATAAACGCAATTACACTCACAATTATCGCAGTCAAAGGCAAAGCTTTTTCTAAAGCAGACTCTAAAACAATAAACAAACACATAAAAAGCGGCGACTTAAAGGAACATAATTATGCTTTTAAAAAATGAACTGCGCTTAAGTATGAATCAAAATGGTATTCATAAGAAACGGACAAACATAAAATAAGCAATGAAGTTACTGGATTTCATATTTTGTTAATGGATTTTTGTCAGTTCATCATGTTGGCATACTTATCAGCTTATCTATATTAATAAAACGCTCTATCTTGACTGACTGACAGACGAATCAACGCACAGCCTAAACCACTGATCGTAGACACCTGGTACTTGGAGTAGGTATATTTATAAAATATGACGAGGCATCCGATAGTAAATTTTTAAAAAAAATCCACCCTTAAGTAGATAAAAATGGGTGACAAATTTGTTTGAAGAAATTGGTTAGTCTGTGGACAAAGTAACAGCAGCTTATACAGAGTTCCGGAAAATGTTACATATCGGTCATCATCATCATCAGCCCATATAACGTCCACTGCTGAACATGGGTCTCCTCCCGAGGGAAGGTATTTGCCATAGTCACCACGCTTGGCAGGCGGGTTGGTGACCGCAGTCATACGTTGTACCACACAAGGAAACGCTGCTGCCCGTTCCTTCATATACGATTATTATAGATGATGTTATAACAATTGGGACCAACGGCTTGACGTGCTTTCCGAGGCACGGAGGGTAGTCCCTCAACCAACCCGGAAATAATTATTTAGTATACACAAAGATTTCCTGTCCGGTGTGGGGAACGAATCCACGACCTCCGAGGTTGTCGTTGCACGCTGAATAGATAAGGTGATTCCTTTTATTCCACATAGTTTGAGTTTTTCCGGGATTTCCGGGATTCCGGGATATATCCACTGCTAAACATCTCCGTTTCTACCGACCCTGGTTAGCCTGGGTCAATGAGAGATATTGCTATAATCACCGCGCTTGGCGCATTGGTGATCGCAGTGAAATGGTAAGTTTCTAAGTGCTGATAGATGTTGTTGCCCATGCATTAGCTGTATGTCCCATAGTCACCTCTTACGACACCCATGGGCAGACATGGGTCTATTATTCACAGAAAATCCACACATAGTAAACTTATAGACTTAGCCGTGGTCCTTACCCCTTAAGGGTGCCCGCAGGCGTGTGTCGCTTAAATATAGTAGAATTTGGCTGAGGACGTCTGATCTCGCCTCTTGACCGGTCTTTGCACTCTAAAATGTGCTATAATATATTATAAATTTTTTTTTTATTCATAAAATGTTTTGAATAAAATAAATATAGTAAATAGATATAGATATTAACGTCAATATTAAGAGCTTATTTACTAACACAGGACTGACAGACTTCTAGCACACCTGAAATAAATTTAAACATCATTTAATAGTAAATGTTACCTATTTATAATTAATGTTATATGCATTGTTAATTTTCTTGACAAGTACAAGTGTATGTAAATACCTAAGTGCTGAATAAAAATCGTTTTTTTCGTTTAGAGTTCTCAGTAGAGCCATGTGGCATGAGCCTCCTGGGGAAATTAAGGTCTCCATGTGACTCAATTGTCCTTACACAAACGCAGTCAAAGGCAAAGTTTTTACTCAACCAGATTAAAATACGAAATAAAGGCTTATGAGGAGTATACCTACTGATTGAAGGTGCTTAATCAGTCACAAAGTTTGTTCATATGTACAGCTGATTACACGTAAATGTTTCAACTAAACTTGGCTCAAGTTAAGCTTTGAGAAGTTTTCTATGCATGTTCTTCGTTAGTTAGGATAGAATACCTAACTGCATTGTTATAATAGTAGATTGTTAATCTAGGGAGCAAACAACTATTTTAAAGGCGAGAGTGTTTTTTTTCTAGAGTAGAATACCGAGCGGAGCGAGGGATTCTTAACTAGAATCCTGAGCGCAGCGAGGGATTAAAAGTATGTCACTCGAGCTTAAAATAGTGTTGCTCCCGAGGTGGACACTCTACTTTTTATCACCCTCTATGAGAAAATAAGTAAGTGCAACTTATGAACAAGAATTTATTTACGTACAATGAAGAACCATAAGACATAATAATACTTTCACTTGAGGAAGACGCACTGAATATGAATCAACTACGAACGCAAGCAGCGTTAATTTCGCGCGTTGTTTATTTTTCATCAACTTTTTTTAAATTTGGCGCGCTCGCAGTTTTTCAGCCAGTCACATATTCAAAACATTGTTCCCGCATGGTTTGTGATTCACCTCTTTGCTGATTGAAAAATTATTAACAATATCCACATTCCAAATTCAAATCAATTTTGGTCCCTAAGGGATTAATGAGCTATTTTGGTCCCTGTTTACGAGGAATAAACTAGCTCTTTTTGAATAGATGTGATAAAAAAGTATTTTCTAGTTCTAGAAGTACGGATAGAAAAATGATACTGTAAAATTGTTTTGATGTTAAAATAAAATCTGGAGCTCAGAAACATTCGTCGTATGTGCCTTTATCGTAAACTGGCACTTACGACCAAATGCTTCTGAATAATATAGTACATCCGTCTTTATGCTTCTAGGGTCCAGAAATGTTTGAGTATTTCTAGTTTTCGAATTTTGTGTTAAACATTTGGTTTTGTCAGGTGATTATATCAACGTCTGATATTTTTTACAGATAGACCAAACTTTTTTTCAAAAATATTTTATATTGGCTGGTTTTACTTATGCAAGTTATATTTTAAGCATACATAGGGACGGACAGACAGCGGTAAGCGACTTTGTTTTATACTATGTAATGTATATATTTCAAATTACAAACTCCTCAACTATTATGAAGAGAGATTTATATTTTTTTGTACTTTGTGGATTTATTCGACAACCTCCGTAGCGTAGCGGTATTTGGCTCGATTTCAATCTTGGAGGTCGTGGGTCCGGTCCCCACGCCGGAATGGAAATCTTTGTGTAAATTCTAAGATTTCTTTCGGGGTCTGGTTGGTTGAGGGACTACCCTCCGTGCCTCGGAAAGCACGTTAAGCCGTTGGTGCCGCTTGTTATAACATCATCTATACTAATATTATAATTGGGAAAAGTTTGTATGTTTGTATCTTTGTTTCGAATAAACTCAAAAACTACTGAACGGATTTCGGTAATTATTTCATCATTAGAATGCTACACTATCCCTGGGTAATATAGGATATAAAAGTCCACCCGTGCGAATCCGGGGCGGAACACTAGTCTATAATAATCGTATATCAAGGAACGGGCAGCAGCGTTTCCTTGTGTGGTACAGCATAATACTGCGGTCACCAACGCGTCTACCAAGCGTGGTAACTTTGGCAAATACTCTCCTTCGGGAGGAGATCGCTTGTATAGCAGTGGACGTTATACGGGCTGATGATGATGTGGATTTATTTAATTATGAAAATAATATCTATATAATTAAAAATGAATTGCCGAAATGTATGTACGAGCATAACTTGATAACAACTTTATCATTTTGGTTATTTTTTTTAGTGTAAACGTAACCATGAGCATAAGGTTTGTATAAAAAAAATACATCACTCGGGCTCGTTGTGCATAAATCTTTAAATAAGCTTAGTAAAAAGAAGAAACAGGCAAGCTAAAAACGAATTTAAAGTACTATTTTATACACCTTTACTACCTCTTACCTGCCCAAGTAACCACAACCCAAACTCGATAGTCCCAGGTCGTTCTTACCGGTATAGGGGACATGCACAAAAGAACTGTCAGCTTTTATAAAACAACGAAGGTCTGGCCGTCTTGGGCTCTCTATACATAAACGTTTGAAATTCCTCTTAACTTTTATTGTATCTACCGGCCTATAACAACATTATCTGCTACATAACCAATAAAGCCGTGTAAGCAAAATAAATGCTCCGTCCCCGGGAAAAACCGGGACATTATTCAAGCCCAATCCCCGGGATTTGCTGGAAGTTGCCGCGAATCTCTTAACATTACCGTTAAATTGTTTTACGGCGAGAAAAAATGGCGGACGAAATGAAATTTTGGAATAGATAATTAACATTCAGGTTGGCGGTGTAAAAACGTCGCGTTTTATCAGCCCCTTAACTTTTCATTAGGTAACTGTCAAGGTCGCGGACGTATAATTTACTACTGGACTTTTCCTCGAAGGACCAAAAGTTCCGGCTCGTTTTTTTAACATGGACGTATTTTTACCTGAATACGTATAATGTTTTTGGTCGGTATCATCATCATCATCAGCCCGTATAACGTCGACTGCTGAACATGGGCCTCCTCCCGAGGGAGGGTTTTTGCTATAGTCACTACGCTTGGCAGGCGGATTGGTGACCGCAGTGTTATGTTGTAATACACAGGGTAAACGCCGCTGCCCGTGCCCTGGTTCGCTTGTTATAGATGATGTTATAACAATCGGGACCAACGGCTTAACGTGCTTTCCGAGGCATGGAGGGTAGTTCCTCAACCAACCAGACAAAAGAAAGAAATCTTAGAATTTACACAAAGATTTCTTGTCCGGTGTAGGGATCGAACCCACGATCTCCGAAATTTAAAGCGAGCCAATTACCGCTACGCTACGGAGGTTGTCGGTATATGTATTGTATATTATTATATATAATATTTTTATTACCCGTTGCCCGCGACTTTATATGACGACGTAAAATATGACTTTTAAAGTTAAAGAACAATGAAATGACATTCAATTGTATTTATTCGTATTGATACCAAGTGGATTTTAATTTTGCCATAATTAAGGTAGCTCTGAGTTACAGAATCGGTGAACAGATTGGAATCATCTTTTCTTTTTATAGGGTTCCGTACCCGAAGAGTTTTTTTTTTTTTTTTTTTTTTTTTAAAGAATTGTAAAAACGGGACCCTATGACTAAAACTTCGCTGTCTGTCTGTCTGTCACCAGGCTGTATCTCAAGAACCATCGCGGTTCTAGACAGTTTAAATTTTAACAGATGATGTATTTCTATTGCGGCTATAACAATAAATACTAAAAATAAAATAAAATAAATATTTAAGGGGGGCTCCCATACACCAAAACTTCTTTTTATTGCCCTTTGTTTGCTTGATAGTAATAACGGCAACAAGTAGACGCTTGAAAATGGTACGAAACCCTTCGTGCGCGAGTCCGACTCGCACTTGACCAGTTTGGTATTTATAACATATATATTGATTAAAATAAATATAGCAAATATAACTATTTGCTATATTTATTTTAATCAATATAAACGTTAATTTTAAGAACTTATTCATGAACGCAAGATAGACAGACTTCTAGCACACCTAAAATAAATTTTAGCTATTTATTATTAATTTTCTATGCAATGTGAATTTTCTTGACAAGTTCAAGTGTAAAATGACGTTGATTTCGTTTATCTCCCCCACATATAATATCAGTTTTACCCCCTCCCCCTGACAATATTAGCGAGGTTCCGTACCTTATTTCACCGAAATCACTAACAACTTAAGTATAAGGAAATAAGCTTATATAATGTTACTAACATCATTAATAAGTATTACTAAACCAAACAAGCTTGAGGAAATATGTGTGCGTTACATTTTCCTTGTTATCTGTCATAATAACTACGTATATTTGTTTGATTGTCCATAAGTTATTGGAGACAATACGTCTAGTTATGGCTTTGAGTGAATTCTGACTGCGTCCGTGATCTAGCGGTAATGTTTGACTTAAATAAGATAAAATAAATAAAAATCATTTGTTATTTACGTAAACCTATTACAGGCACTTGCAAATAGACAAAACAATAATTTATTATTAATCTATGTATAATTTTAACATTTATAAATGAGCATATTAAGCAGGTATTTTAGTTATTGTTTTTAATAATTGTAGTCTTCTAACTTCATTATTTTACTATATTGTGTCCAATAGCTTGTTCTGTCTATATTAAATTATATTAAGAACAATTGTCATTATTTGGGCGGACCATGAGTATATAACGACGGATGCAATACGCCCCAACTGAGAAGATCCGGCGAAACAAATTCAGTGGGTTATTCTACTGCCGGTTTTAACACGACCCACATGAGACGGTCCGGCGAAACATATTCAAATGGGCAGAGCGTAGGTTTTGGTCCAGTTACTTTTATTAATTATTTGGCATACATATTATTTTCCCATTACTTAACTAGCGAAGTTGACTAGATCTATTACATACTAATATTATAAGAGGTAAAGTTTCTGCATTGTTTGTGAGGTTGTAGGCGATAATCTCTGGATATAATAAAAAGCCACATTATTTGTGAGTGCGATAGACTATATATTAAGTCAAGGTGTCTATGGGAACGGGAATAACGCAGGTGAAACGGCGCTCAGAAAGCTAGTAAAAATATAAAACTGAATAGTTTGTTTGCTTAAAAGCGCTAATCTCAGAAACTACTGGTCGGATTTGAAAAATTATTTCAATGTTAGTTTGCCCATTTATCGATGCAGGAAAGCTTAATGCATTATTTAATTATGAAGTTCTTACTGCAACCGAGGAAACAAGTAAAAAATAACAAGGTAAAGATTGGGCAAAGAAATATGTAACTAGAAATTTGCTCTCGAGAAACATCTAAGTCAGAAATTCTTTGTTCATTGACATTACTCAGAAAGTTACGTTACCCAAAAGTAACATAGGTAACAGCCTATGTTATTTTTGGGTAATGAAATGAAATGAAAACGATATTTATAATGTAGACGAATCGATCGTACTTATTATAAGTCAAATACAATGATAATGAAAACAAAAAAGAAAAACCAATGTTAACTAAAAAATTAGTTTACATTTCAACAATAATGTTATTAAATAAAATTTACCAATATAACGTGTAACGTAATTTTTATATGTAAATTCAAAAACAACTTGAGCGATTACAATTTTTTTTTTCACAATTAGAAAGCTACGCTATTCAGGAGTATATATGAGTATATATCATAGATTATTTTAATGATGAAGTTGGCATAAAAGCGAGCAGAGCTTCAGCCTTGGCGCTTTTATGCCCAGTGGCATGTAATAATAATAATAATAAATGGGGATCGGTAGCTACGCCGCGCGCCGGTAAACTGAGATTAATATTATAAAGAAGTATATTATATGATCAGTTTGTGAATTGTTTGTGAGGTTGTAGGAGGAATCTCTCCACTATAATCTTCGAACCGATAAACTCATAATGAAATATTGAATTTTATTCAGCACTTAGGTATTTACATACACTTGTACTTGTCAGAATTACAATGTAAGTAGATAAATTAATAAAATAAAAAACCCATAACTAACAGATAATTCTTACTATATAAAAAATCCGCCTAGGTAACTTACAGTAGTAGGTAGGCAATAGCAAATCTACAGATTGCGTAGTCCGTCCGTCTGTCCTATGACATTTTTTTGCAGTTAACCAATCATTATTATTATAAGAAGAAATTAAAACCGCATCCAAATTACAAGTGGTCACATTATATCTAAGTGGATGACCCGGAGAAGAAAGGAAGAAAGAAACTCCGGGGTTATTCTTTTTCGTCATCTTTTTTTGTGTTTTAGTATCTTCCATTTTTTTTTAACAAACTTGTTAACAATGTTTCATTGAATACATTGCAATTTTACTATGTGCGCTGATGTACGCTCTGATACGTTTTCATCATTAACTGATTTTGCAAATACTTTTACCAATAAAAAGCCACATTGTTGTGATTGTTATTGGCTATATTGTAAGTCATGGTTTTAACGGAAACGGATGAAACCACGCGCGGGAAGCCAGACTATACTTAATACTACTTCTAAATTCTAAAGCTTACATTAACAAGCGGAGTTATTTTTAATCTTTCACGTATACTTACATCAAGACAGTGGGGAGTTACCCATCGCTCGAGATGACTTAATTCGCAAACTGGAGGCGCTGGCGGAAATCCAACACCAGCTTAGATAAATCGACATAAAGGCGGAGTCTCACTGCTGGAGAGTTGATAATACAATGTTGTTATATGAAAATGTAGTCCTATTTTTGTAAATAGACCATTTTTGGATGATACGGAACAACTGCCTCAATCTCACAAATATACAGGGTTACAGGAAATGTGACGTATTCCTATTACAAAAAAAAAAAGTTTTATTTCCCAATGAAATATGACAACCCTCCGTAGCGTAGCGATATTTGGCTCGCTTTATATTTTGGAGGTCGTGGGTTCGATCCCCACGCCGGACAAGAAATCTGTGGACGTTGTACGGGTTGATGATGATGATGATGCTTTCATTTTAGACTCTTATACTCTACTTATGCAGTAGTTAAAAAATAAATTAAGCTGTTTACTTAAAATCTTGATGAACACGTAAGTTTATAAGTTTTTTAAACGAATATTAAAGTCGTGGTAGTAATATGCAAAAATGTATTTTTGCATATAACTACCACGACTCTAAGGTATACCTTAAACTACTAAATTATCCATCCATCTATAAATACTGTAATATGATATGATATTTTAAGAACATATCATATCATATCTCCATATAAAGCTGAAGAGTTTGTTTGTGAACGGTTGGTTTGGTTGAACGCACTTCTATCAGGAACTACTGGTCCAATTTGCAATTTGCGCAACTTGCAGTGTTATATAGATTATCGAGGAAGGCTATATACCATATTTTAGTATGAAGTTCCTAAGTGAACGGGAGTTACGCAGTTAAAACCACACGTGATAAGCCAGTGTTGAATTATACATAGGGATCTTAATTGATGGGTGTATAAAATGTATATTTAGAAAATATGAAAACAACCTCCAACTGACACCCCAAACTCATCCTGTTTGCCGTTAACATTAATCTTTCCGGGACAATTTTAAAATCACCTGAAAATATCTCGTGTTTCAGCGGTCCGGTACACACTTTGGATGTCCCATGAATCATAATTTTATGCCTGCTACAACTTTTCTTTGTCTGGGGGGAAATGCTTTTACGCATCCCCACGGCCGCCACTGCGTCGTTTCCGCGCTGGCGGAAGGGTATGTGGGACTCGTCCTCTCCATTGAAGATGGTATGCTACCCCTCTCCATTGAAGATGGTATGCTACCCATACCAATAAAAGAGGAACTTTTTTTTTAATGAGTAAACGGATTTACCCCCGGCCGGATACGCATGAGCAATCCGGCCAGCTATCTAAGGGTTAAGCACACCACATTTTTTAAACGCGCCGTCGACGCGCGTTTTCGAAACGAAGTACTGACTTGCGTGCGTATCGCGCCTGTATGGGTACAAAAATCAGTACTTTGTTTCTTAAACGCGCCGTTGAAGCGCAATTGTACCCATACAGACGCGATACGCACGCGAGTCAGACGCAGCGCAAACGACAACAAAGTGCTCTGTAGGATAAAAGCGCGCCGTCGACGCGCGTATCTAAAACGCGCAGCGACGGCGCATTTAATAAACGTGGTGTGCATAGTCCCTAACACTCAAAGATTTTTTTCAAATCGGACCAGTAGTTCCTGAGATTAGCGCGGTCATGCAAACAAACTCTTCAGCTTGATACATTAGTATATATTTTTACCAAATTTCATTCATACTCGATAGATTTTCGAGAGAAATAACAAATATCGTTATTCCTCACGAACTTCCGTATTTATATTAAAAGTTGAATTTCTATTGCCACAAAGCTATCGATATCACGTACAAACGTCTTTTATTAAATTTTGTTTGCAATAGTTTGTCGGTTTGTCGCACAATATGGGTATGTTACTTATATTAAATTAGATTTCTTTCAGTTATTGTTTTGGCTAGATATTAAGGCCACATTGGTCTTTTTTTTTAATAAACCTGTGTTACTCTGAGGTGAATGTGGAGAGACCCATGTTTAGCTTTGCGTTACAAGGGCTGATGATTATGATAATGAAGTAGTGCGGTGATTAAATAAAGGGAAAGGGAAAACCAAGGCGGATGTTCCACGTTCAAATCAAGGACGTTCTTAAGAAAGGCCAGGTTAAAAGTACACCGAAGGATATGCATGAGGAGATTAATGAATGTAGAAGAGATGAAAGTGGTATGTCAAGATCGTAGGTCTCTGCCTACCCCCATGGTAAAGAGGCCGATAAATGTATGCATTTATGTGTATGTTGATTTACCTACACTGGAAGCAGTATAATTGGTCTTACCCGCGTTACTCTGCTCCAGTGGGTTGTAAGTATGGATCGATGGATGTTTCTTACTCTTTCACGCCAAAACTACTGAACGGAATTAACTGAAATTTTGAAGGTTATACGCTGGATTAACATTTAGGCTACAAAAGATCACGCTCCGACCCACTGGAGCCGAGTAAAGCATGTAAAACCACACAGCTAGTTATTACATAAAGATTAAAACTCCTCGATATCCAAAAATCTCAACACAACTGCATCAATAACAGTACCTATTTTTCGAAATAGAATGAAATCTTTTGCTCTTTCCGCCATGTTCCCCTAAGTAAGGTCAATATCACGTCGCCATCTAACTTCCTATTATTCTCAGAAACGGACAAAAATCCCTCACAATCCCTGTAACTACTAAGCCCTTTTCCGGAATATACTGTGTCCGAGTAATACTAAAAGATCGTAACACAAGTCGTTGGAACGGAGAGGCCACATGAATTGTGAACCGAACCTATATTTGACACGTTTATAGGTTCGCCTGAATTACGAAAAAGACCCAACTTCAATGGAGTTTAGGTACAAAATTAGTGTTACTTATGAAGGTAATGGCTAAGAATCGGACATTGGCTATAACTTACTTAAAATACTTCTATTATATTGAAATGTAAAGACTTCCTAGAAAAATTGGGGGTGTCGAAATGTATATAAGTGCTAATATTTGGGGAGTAGGTAACATTGTTCATAAGCTGGGTTAACGTATTTTATAGGTTATGCCATTGAAGCGTTATAGTCTCTCTTCTCCGGGTGTCACACCGTAGGTAGATAGAGAAAGACTCGTAAGAAGCTAGGACGGGGTCCGGTCGTACTCGCGAGGCGAGGCTCGCGACGCGTTCTATGCTTCAGACTCAGAAGCTCAGAAGAAATCTTAGAATTCACACAAAGATTTCCTGTTTGTCGGGGATCGAACGCACGACCTCCGAAATTTAAAACGAGCCAAATACCGCACCGTTGGTGACCGCAGTATTATGTTGTACCACACAAGGAAACGCTGCTGCCCGTTCCTTGATGTACGTTTATTATAGATTATGTTATAACAATCGGGACCAACGGCTCAACGTGCTTTCCGAGACACGGAGGGTAGTCCCTCAACCAACCAGACCCGGTAAGATATCTTAGAATTTACACAAAGTTTTTCTGTCCGTAAAAAAACTACCCTCAGTAAATAAGATCTATAAAAATATCCTTACCTTACCTTGACTTTCGTTAGCTAATCTATTTATATGACCTGGACACATATTTTATACTTTTTATCTTGAAAATGTTACAATTCTTTCACTCTTTCATCCAGTTTTCTGAGTCATGCCTTTTTCGATGTATTATTACTTGTATTATTACTGTCGGTTGTATATATCACCGAAAAATAGTAGGAATCATAAGTTGATAAAATTTCTAGGTTGATAAACTGACGAGGTTTCAAGCTGTTAAAAAATAACATAAACCCAAACCAATGGAGTTCAACAGGACTTATTGAAGTTGAAGTGTTTTTGTTTTGTTTCAACAGTAGCATAGTCTCGTTTGGTTAGGTTAGGTCAAGTGTGATAACAATTAACTAAATAATAAAATAATTATGAAACTGAAACTGGAAACTAAATTTAACAATATGAATGGCACGAAAGTTTATGAACTTACGATTCGTACTATTTTCCGGTGTCATATATACTGCTGAGACGTGGTCTATTACTTTATAAAAAAGTTCAAATTTGCTCAGCGAACCATGGAAAGAGCTATGCTCTGCATTACTCTGCGTGATCAAATATAATAGAAATTAAGAGATCCGCAGCAGAACGAAGGTCACTGATATAGCTCAACAGATTCAAGCTGAAATAGCAATGGGCAGCACACATAGCTCGAAGAACCAACGACAGATGGAGCAGAAAGGTTCTCGAGTAGAGTCCACGGACTTGCAAGCGAGTATCCGAGCGTTTTTTTTTTTAAGATTACTAGCAGTGTCTTGCATTTTACAAATATTCTTGTCAACCCCTCGTGCAAATTAAACTGCTTGTGTTTCAAGTAGGTTCACGTCGCTAGTGCAATGGGTGGGGTCCGAACCGAACGCGACCTCATGAACACAAGGGCTATGGTCGCTTTATATTATTAAATTTTAGAAATTAACTAACTAAGTTTATATAATAAATTTAACAGTTATTGTTTTGAAATACTAGATACTTAATATTTGTACGCCGAGTACTGGCAAAACATGTGAAACTGTTTATGACCTTTAAGGCCTTTTTATATACTATGTTCTTAACAAATAATTATTTCAAGTCAATAATATATATTTCAAGTCCCACAAGGGCGCACCCAAACATTGGATGCTTAGTATGTAGTTTTTGAACTCTTTAATAAGGATGGAGCTTTTTTCCAAGTGAAGTAGCCAAAGCCACGTGGCTATCTACATACGTGGCAATTCGTTGCAACAACAGAAACGCGACAATGCGACATTAGCCTACGGGCTTGGCGTACAATAATAATTTTTAACAAAAAAAAACCCGACTTCAAACAGTAAACTAAGAGTTCCGTGAACTGTTCTTCGTCTTCAGCATCAGACTCCTAATGACAGTCACAACCCATTTAGGTGTAAAGTTCTTAACAATATTCATAATGAAAAAAAAACTTTTTGATTTTTCTGGTCTGCCATCATTAAACTCTGATTTCCTTATTATGGGACAACCTTTGAAATAATATCTTCTTTTCAACAAAAAAAGAATAATCGAAATCGGTTCATAAACAACGAAGTTATCCGCGAACAAACATAAAAATAATATATATACGGTTGAATTGAGAAACCTCCTCCTTTTTTAAAGTCGGTTTAAAATACGATGACGTCGTTATGGCGTGTACAATAGGTAAATTAACTGTTTAATTTCTTAAATTAACATTATGAGTAGTAGTACTGAGATTATCCAAATTAACATAAATCTACATTAGATTAACTTAACATCAGCTACTGTGATCCGAGATGGCTAGTAGTCTGTAATGTTTAATTACATTTGACCGCGATAATTATTTTCCCTGTCAAGCACAGTGATTACGGGATGGCCGGCCCATTTCAGTTGCCCTTCGTACATACCTAAAGTTAAGACACATTTACACTAGGTAACGTTGATCTCAAGATTTAACTTACTAACTTCACTTAGGCAGCTCGTTTATGTTTACTGCTGAACATGGGCCTAGTTGGAAGCTAATGCCATAATCACTAGATAGTAGTACTTTTGAGCTGGTAGATGCTACTGCCCATTTATCAAGTATATGTTAAGGCGCAAACAAATTATTAAAATGTGACGCGACGCCACGTATCGACACCTGATATGCACCGTGCGTCAGTGCGTGCGTGGCGTCGTGTCGGGTGTTCATAGTGTGATTCTGGTCTATAGAAAACAATACATTTGATTCGACTCAACACGCATTGCGTTCCATCAGATCGCGTCGCGTTTTAACAATATGTTTCCGCCTTTATTCGCGTCTTACTACACCCATCAGAAGACGCGGAGTGCTTTATTCTAAGCCAGAAACCGCATGACTCCAAGACTTAACACATTGAAATGTACCATGTTTTTGTTTTTTTCGTCAATTGGTGATATTCAACAAGATTTAGTAGTACAATATAAAGCATTAATACTTTTTCAATTGCATTAAAAATTACAGATGGAAAAGAAGTGTTAGATTTAACACATTAATTTATTGTCTGGCGCGAAGATCTAACATACGACCTCTGACATGTAAAGCGAGCTCCCCCCTCGTCCTCCTGACCCTTAGTTTGCAAAGAACCATCCGATGCCCTCGTAGTAGAGCGACAGTTGCACAAAGCTCCCCTAAAATACTAAAAGTCATAATCACTCCAACTCATCGCCAGCGACCGCCCTGAGCCGAGGTACAAGCCCCACAGGGGTCGCCCTCTTGCGCAGGTTGCTTAGTTTGTAGTTTTTAAACCATTTATTAAGGCTGGAGCTCTGCTCGCCTTTATGCCCGGTGAAGTAGCAGAAGCCTCGTGGCTACCTACTTACGTCCATCCGAAAAAATGTAAAGCGAGCTTATTACCGCTACCTTGGCTTAGCAGGTAGTGAAATTCAAGGAAAAATATTAGCAATTGAAGGCTTCAATACACAAATATGTTAAAAGCAAGAGTAAACGTAGCTTTATCTAATAGTGTAGGATGCTTCATAATCACTATTTACTGTAAAACTCGTTAACGAATATAAATAACTTCATCATAATCATTTCAGCCATAGGTCGTCCACTGCTGGACATATAGGCCTCCCTCATAGATTGCCAGTTGCTACGGTTGGAGGCGACCTACATCCACCGAGATCCCGCGGCCTTTACCAGGTCATCTGTCCATCTAGTTGGTGGACGTCCTACGCTACGCTTGCCGATCCGCGGTCTCCATTCGAGAACTTTACAGCCCCAATGCCATCTGTTCTCCGTGCTATATGGCCTGCCCATTGCCACTTCAAAGAACTGAACATTGAACTAATCCGATGGGCTATGTCGGTAACCCGCGTTCTTCTACGTACCTCCTCATTTTTGATTTGATTTTATTGCGAGTTGCTTAAGATTTGTTCAATAGTTTAACCCATTTATCACTACCAGCTATTACGACCACACATATTCATCCTCCTAGGGGGCATATTTTTTTATCGGATGCCAGCATCATATAGGAAATAGACCAAGTTCCAGGTTTCTAAGATCAGTGGTTTAGATAGTCTAAGCCTTATCTTATGGTAGTTGTGTGTATTTGACTTTATGGTAAATTTCTGTACATAAGGAGGCGGGCCTCAACTGTGAAAATTTTATTCGGCGGTTCAAACAAAGACCAAGTGATAAAATAGATAATATATAGAAGCAATTAAAAACTTTCTACCTACATACATAAATACATTATTACTTATACTTATAAACGCGATAGTTTGTGAGTATGGATGGATGGATGTTTGTTAAGCTTTCACGCAAAATCTACTGAATTTGAAGTTAATAAGGTCGAATAACATATAGGCTAAAAAAAATCACGCTCCGACCCACTGGAGCAGAGTAACGCGGGTAAATCGCGGGGCGCAGATAGTTCAGAGATATGAAGAAATTTACAAAATATATACACAAATACATAGCTTTACATAGCTTTACATAGCTTTACATATTAGTAAGTATATATATTTTGGGCTCGAACAAAGAAATAAACTGATCTAACATAACTAAATAGCCATCATCTTTTACAATAACACTTCAGACTTTTTATTTGAAGCGATACAGTTGCGGGTCTACTTTGCGAGGACGAGATTATCAAACTTTCCATTGATTTAAGAGCACGTATATACCAAAGTCCAAAGACAACCTCCGTAGTGTAGCGGTATTTGGCTCGCTTTAAGTCTAGGAGGTCGTGGGTTCGATCCCCACACCGGACAAGAAATAATAATAATAATATAATAATTAATAATAATAATAATTTATTTATTTACTGTAAAACAAGTAACAGTGAAAACAGTTTACATTATAGTTATTACAACACACTTATAGGTTAACTTAGTTTTACAGACAGCGATGGACAAATAGTTTTCCAACAGTTTCCTCACGAGGCATAGCCTGTATCGAGGAAACTTAGATACGGGATTGTTCAGGTAGATATGTATATTGCTAGGTCTGCTGAACTTAACTTAAATGAATTTTAGTGGATACATAAATATAATTTAGTAGGGGTTGTTAAATAATAATAATATGTAAATATAATACACATATACTTAAATGTGTTTTATTAAATCTTTGTGTTAATACTAAGATTTATTTCCGGGTCTGGCTGGTTGAGGGACCACCAGCGTCACTCTGCTCTAGTGGGTCGGAGCGTGATATTTTGTAGCCTATATGTTAATCCAGCTTATAAACTATCCGCGTGCAAACTTTCAGCCAAACCCATTCAGTAGATTTTGCGTGAAAGAGTAACAAACATCCATCCATCCATCCATACTTACAAACTTTCGCGTTTATAATATTAGTTATTATACTCATAACTCATTTCAATCAGTAGCAACAACTCAGTAAAAAACACGGTAAACTCAGTAAAAAACACGGTGTGTATTTTGTTTCATTCGTCAATCGAACTCGAATACTGAAAGTTTGGAAGCATCATACGCGCTCTTAAACTTGTGTCGAAGACTGTGAGGTCACTTCTATAAATGTGGAGATGGATTTTGTTTTATTAGAATTCTCTTATAACCAAAGTTTTTATTGTAGTTAGGATAAATATGCTAATTTTAAGATTGAAGGAGAAGTATTCATGTGACTAAATGGATTGGGGGCTTGCCATCTGCTGCACAGCTTGAAAAAGAATTCTTATAATTTCATTGAGCAAAATGCTTATGGTGAGCATAACATTATAACAAAATTTTCACTTTTGCTATTTCCTAAAAATATAATGCCGTTGCTTATTTTCTAGGACCTATATTCACTGAAATTATGAAATTTATTCAGCAGCTACTAACATTGTATAAATTATTAATTTTGCTGATTTTCAAAACCCACCTGTATATCTTTAACTTAATCTTTTTCCCGGGAGAAAAGCATAAAGCTTCCCAACTCCCCTCTCGATCGCGATGCTATGGTTAACATACCACGCGGAGAGAGTAAGATAATTAGACAGTGTAGAGGTACGGTTGATGGTGTTCCTCCACAGAAACTGGAGATCTTTGCCCGGCGAGGTGATATGCCCGGTGACCGACGGCCATTTGTTAATATTCAGAACTTGTACAATAGGTTGGAAAAAAGTTGCATCGCATTTTTTAAGAAAATTCAAAACATTTTTAATATAGTTTATTTACATTTAACTAAAGTGTGTACCATTTTACTTGATAACTTTTTGCCATCGTGTAGGTAGGGACATGATTCCATCGCTATAGCAATTTTGAGACTTCTGATCAAATACCGCGACAAGTGGTTTTGGCAGTCTTCTCGTGATGTTAGCCTGACACTGCCTAAAGAAGTCTGAAGAGACCGAAACAGGTGGAAATCTGAAGGTGCAAGGTCAGGACTATACGGCGGATGCATTAACACCTCCCAGCCAAACTCTCCAAATTTTTGCTGAGTGACTAAAGATGTGTGAGGTTATCATGATGAAAAACCACACCCCTTCTGTGGATTAATTCCGGCCGCTTTCTCTCAACTTCTTGCTTTAATCTCTTCAGTTGTTCGCAGTAAAGTTCAGAAACGATGGTCTTGCCTGGTGGTAACAGCTCATAATGAATAATGCCCTTCCAATCCCACAACACACACAGCATCATCTTGTTGCGAGTTAACTAACTGGTATTGCGCGATACAGGTTAGTTTGGATGCTAGATGCTAGATGGCGGTGCTAGTTATCATGTGTTTTATACGGCTACTGTAGATGTCGCTACATGAGTAAATAAGCTATTTAATTGAGTTTACCCACTAAAACTCAACGGGCGCTCTTCCAAACAACAATAATGGGGGCACCAAAACTGCTAATGCATGACATCCTCCACCATTGGCGGTGATGGATTATTAGACCCGCAAAAAACCGATTCAGTCACTACTCTTTTTCTCTATATGAAAAGACAACTCCTATTGTAATATTTGCTAGTTGTTGATCATTTTTACACTCGAACAACCTAAATCAAACTATTTTGTGCTTTAACCCGAAATGTAATTTTCCATCAAACACAGGGGAAGCAAACAGGCAGCCGTAAATTATTTGCCTAATGGAGCCGAAGCCTATAAGCATCGTAATTGCGGAATCGAATCCCGATACCTTTGAGATTGTGGCTTATTTTCTATCTCGAAAATCTCGCTTTTACTAGTTTAAGTCTCAAGATTTTCGAAATAGTTTTATATTATTCTGGTTTGTAGAAGCATTTTGTGCGTCCTTTTTTTCTAAGTTCAATTGTTATGTAATGAAACACTGAACCAATTCTAATCCTAGCGCCTTTGTATATTTGTAGCTAAAACTTCAAAAATGATATTTTACTTATTTAAATCAGTGCTTTTCTCACTGTATTGCATACAAGGTAATATTGCGTCTATTATATATATTTATGACAAAAGAGATCTTTTTTTTTTGGAAATTCCTGGTCTCTGACGTTTACGGAAACCTGGGCACATGGCTTGAGGTCAGATAGGCCCTGCATTCTCTGCATATGAATAAATCAAAGCTTTTCTTGTCCATATTTTTGTGAACGTTGGCAGTTATAATTTTGTTCATTACGTTTTCTTCCTATAAAGACTTTTATATAATACTAGCGGCCCGCCCCGGCTTCGCACGGGTGGACTTTTATACCCTACCCCTGCCCTACCCTACCCCTACCCTAACCCTACCCTACCCCTACCCTAACTATTTTATAGGTAGTTAAATGGTCTTGACCATAAAATAATTTATTTGGATAAGGATTAATATTAAACACATAAATAGCATGGTTTGAATTTGGTTAGCATTTTCATTAATGTTTAAAATGAAAAAAGTTGTTGTAGTGACATAACTACAATAGTTGGACATATGCTACCGCGGAGTTTTTTGTAGACATTATGATGTTCTTCAATATTGTTGTACATTATTTTGTTCTATCGCTAATAGTTTCGGCAGCGCATTCGACGAAAGACATTTAAGACTCATTTTTCTACACCTTCGGTTACATTGTTCAAATTTTACCAAGGATCCCTAATTTTTTTCAAAATGAAATGTAGCCTATGTCAAATTGGAAAAATGTAGCATTCTATTGGTGAAAGAATTTTTTAAATCGGCCCAGTACTTTTTGAGCCTATTCATTACAAACATACAAACATACAAACATACAAAAATAGGTACAAATCTTTCCTCTTTATAATATTAGTGTAGATGTTAAAATACCAATGTCAAGATCCAAGAAGAATGCAAGAGTATGCATACATACAAACATGCACTTTAAATTTTGTTCATTACGTTTTGTTCCTATAAAGACTTTCATATGTGTTAAAATACCAATGTCAAGATCCAAGAAGAATGCAAGAGTATGCAAATATACATACATACGCCTGTTTCCCAGCGGGATAGGCAGAGACAATGGACCTTCACTTGCTACGATCGCTACACACATCTTTCACAATGCAAGAGCAAACGGGCAGAATACCGGGTTTAGAAAATGAGGGAGTTCTAATCTGTTTGCTACAGGTTGGGCTAATAGCCAAGACGAAGCATGTTGCATTGTTACTAACTTGCCGCATTTCTTGTCAATGTTGTTTTGTCTTGGATGCTCGGAAACTGAGTTGGAAATTCTAGCGCTAGTAATTTCCAACTTGGGTAGGAGTTATTGATGGAGGTTTTTGTTGTGTGTTATACTTGTGATATGGGTAGACTGGTGTGGATTTCAAGCAATAAACATATATGGAAATATTGGGGCAAAGTTTATAAAGTCTTCCTTTCTACAAAGGACTAACCTTCTCAAAAAGTTCAATGTCTCTCATCCAGTTATGGCAAGAGTTTAGTTTCTTGAATTGAATTAAGGGGAACCGCAGAAGAAACAAGCGATAAATCTCCGTGTGGTTGTGGCTTACCAAGCTCCAATGTCAACAAACAGAGCACATAGCTCGGGGAACTTTGTAATGAGTGCCTTAATATAAATAAGCTAATTAATATGTAAGATATCGAAGTTTTAAGAGTTTTTGATCCAAACACACAACAAGAACACTTTATATTTATAAAATAACTAGCAGTTGATTTTTGCATACAAACCTGGCCACCCCTTTTCATCCTCTTAGCGATGAAAAGGGGGAGGGGGACTTATAAAAATGATTTCTTATCGGACGATTTTTTAAATAGATATAACGATGCAAACAATGAGTAGATTGATGTCAAATCAATAGTCAGTAGTCAGACAAATAATGAAAAAAAAAACCCTACGTCTTGGAGGAGTTATTGAAATCCGTTCAGTTGTTTTTGAGTTTATTCGAAACAAACATATACAAATAGAAACTTTTCCTCTTTATTATTTTAAATTATAGACAATTAATTTATGGATACAAAACATCTCAGAGTGTGCATCTCAGAACAACTATCCGTGATTTACTAAAATACTTATTGATCCGGGTGGAAATGGGATCCATAATTCCAGGCCTCAGAACAACAACCATAACCTCTAAGCCATCAGAGCAGTCAAAAGCATACAATTTTTCGTCGCAATTTGATCAAGTATCTATCTATAATGAAATTTGTTCAGTCTTACACCAAGAAAGAGCATGTTCCTGCATTATCCCAACGCTGTTCATGAATATTTTATCAGCTCAAAAACCAGCACCTATTCACGAAGTTTTGTCGACAACGACTCAAACTCGAGTCGCTTTGGGAGACAACAAACAAACGTGATCGCGCTTAAATTGCTTTTACTCGGGTAAGACTTGGTAGACTGCTTCACCTTACTTACTCGGTGAGTTTTTAATCTATGCGTATGATAATTAAGATTTTGATAAGATTCGGAATGTAGAAGAGTTTTGCATCAAATCAACACAACTTAAATTAGCTCAGGCATATATTTTCCTCTGTGGCGTAGCGGTAAGTCTTGCCTTAAGTCTCGTAGGTCGTGGGTTCAATCCTTACGCCAGACAAGGATTCTTTGTGTAAAATCTTAGATTTATTTCCAGGTCTAGTTGGTTGAGGTAAAACCCTTCGTGCCCCTTGTAAAGCACGTTGGTCGTTGGTCCCAATTGTATGTAATAACATCAACTCTGAACATGCGTATACCAGAGAATATATAGTATGGCAGTAGCGTTTCCTTATGTGTTAATTATGTGACTTTGGCAAAACCCCCCTCTGGAGCAGGCTCCTGCTTAGTAGTGGACGTTATACGGTCCGATGACGATGATGAAGAAATAATCTTGATACTAGAATTTTTATTCATTGCTCATGAAAAGCTAAATACCAGCCTGAAGTATAATATATTATATCTGGCTGGTGATCGAATCCACGACCTCCGTGGCTCAAAGCGAGACTTCTACCGCTGCGCCACGGTGATTGTTGCAATTGTTTATATCGATGTATGTATGAATGCTTGCTACTCTTTCAACAGCTACATACATACATAAGCTCACGCCTGTTTCCAAGAGGGTTAGGCAAAGACAATGGACCTCTACTTGCTACGATCCCTAAACACATAATATTTCGTTTCATTCACTCTCATAATATTCTTCTTACAAGCACGTCGGTTTAGGGTGGATCTTATTTGACCTTTCAATAGCTAATGGATCAATTTTACCGATATTTTGTACAGACAACGTTTAAAAGCTGTAATCCAGCTTTTATAGTATAAGTTATTAAAAAATACGGTAAGATCCACTGGAGCCGAGAAGTATAGTAACGCGGGTGATCCGTGATCAAATTAATCCTGTAAGGTCTACAGGATCTGCCATTTCAGAAAATAATCGGCAAAAATCGACTTTATTTATATAGATGAACTATGATGCAACGGTGCCTACCGACTCGGTAGCGGTAAGTTGATTAAAACTTAATATTATCTACCCGCTTTGGACCAAGCTTCTTCGTTACGAAGTACGAACTTCGTTAAACTTGACGCCGTTAATTAGCTAGTTTTGTTAGTTTTAATCTCGGAAACTTGGCACATTTTGTTTCATACAATATTTGCGTTCATAATTTGCTTAAACTTTATATCATTTCGTGTACGGAACAGTTTGAAGCGCCGAATCTTGTTTTTCGTATGTTACTGTTTTGGCTTATATCTAGGATGCAGAGTAGAACTTTAATAATAATAAATAAATAAAATAAAAAATTATTTAAAAATTCATTTACAAAAAACAAATAACATAAATCTTTGAAAATATAATCTTATTCTTACATATTTGTATAATTATTGCTTAAATATAATAGAAATACTTATAGTCAAGATAAATACACTTATCGTTAAAACAAGACAAAATTAAGAACATTCAAAATATTATAGCTATTAGCGGCTTGTCTGAACTAGGTAGAACCTGTGCTTCAGACAAAACTAACATAACAATTTATTTACATGAGAGGCAAAAAGAAATGTAATTAAAATTGTAATAAATTAAAAACTAATGCGTTTGTGTTATAAACTGATACATTCCTACAATATCGGCATCATTTTAAATTTGTAGTATTTTTTCTGTGTCTGCATAATTTAGCTGCTGTAGGTATTCTGTTACCACTATGCGGCATTTTGTATTTATAACATACGCTATGGATATTTAGCAATTCATTGATTTTATTTTACAAAAAAGGTCCTAAAAATATGTAAAATCTGTTAACAAATGCATGTCTGGTTTGAGGCTTTATACAAACTAAGTCTTTTCTTCGCTTGTGCAGAGTTAAAAGAAAGTTCTTTGTGTTGTTTCAATAAAATATGCAGTACAAATAATTGTCGAACCGTAAGTACCTGACATTCCGTGTAAAGCTGATGAGTGGGGTACATAAAAGGACGAAAGGTTGCTACCTTTAGTATTGCTCTTTGAACACATTCTAGTGGTAATATAATGGTTTTAAGAGCACCACTCCATGAACATATGCAATAAGTCAAAATAGACTGACACAATGCTAATAGTTATTTGTTATACGAGAGTGCAAAGTAGCTTTTTAACCGCGTGTTCAATTTTGATGACCGAGCAAGCGAAGGATTCTAAAATTGAATCACGAGCGCAGCGAGTGATTCAAAATTAGAATCCTGAGCGTTAGCGAGGGAATCAAAAGAGCACGAGGTGAAAAATCTTTGCACTCGAGTGCAACACGTAACTTTTCATTCCACCTCAGCGAGGAAATGCGCATTATTAACAGTTTCAGTCAATTCTGTTGGCGTCAAACAAACTTCCTCGTCGCTAGAATCACTCATTTTAGTTTTTTCACTTGTTTTCAAGTTTCTTGTTTTTAATATAAGGTTTAACAGTGACGTGAAAAAATGCCGCGTAAAGAACCGCGTACAAAGCAACTTGAAAAAAGAACACCAAGAAGGTTCCGAGTCTGAGTTTTTAACAAATTAAAAAAAAGTTGTATGATATATTCGGCACCATAGAGGTAGCAGTAAATAGGTTTAATGTTTTTTTTAATTCACAAACTTAGTGCACACGATGTTCTAAATTCAATTTACTTTATCCTCTAGAGAATAAAAACGGCTTTTCCACTCAGATATTGAAGATTAAAAATACTCTTTCCGAGATGGTGGGATGAAAATAAACTTGTTTAATTAATTTACAGTCGGCTATATTACGTAAATTCTTAAAAATATATATTAATTTTCGCACCCTACCGCATAATAAATCAATAAGTTTACGAAAATTAAGATTTGAGTCTAATGTAATGCCTAAATATTTAATATGGTTCGTGTTAGCTAAAGTAGGACAAGCGCATGCATTGTCAGCATAGTGCGTTCTGCAGTTGTGTGCGTATATGTTTAGGTTAGTGACCGGCAAATTAGCGTTTCTCATCGTAAATAAAATATATTTAGTTTTATCTGCATTTAGGGTTAGTAGATTTTTATGAAGCCAATTACACACGATATTCAAGCCTGTTTGAGCGTGTTTATAGACTTCAGCACGTGTATTCGCGGAGAATAGTAGCGCTGTGTCATTTGCGTATGACATTATGACACCATTTTGTAGTTTCAAGTTACATAGGTCATTTATATAGATAAGGAAAAGGGTAGGTTTTAACGTCTGAGCTTATATATTGACCAATTTTTACACATAGGTTTCGGTCGCTAAGATAGTCAGATAATAGCTGAAGTTGAATTCCCCTAATACCTAGTAATTCAAGTTTTTGCAGGAGTATGGAGCAAGAAATTGTATCAAAAGCCTTGGCTAGGTCTAAAAAGATCCCTATGGTGTGCATACCACTATCCAGATTACTAGTTATATAATCTGTCAATTGATGTACCGCTTGACATGTCGATTTATTAGGTCTAAAGCCAAATTGCCTATCCGAGAGTAATTTTTTCTCTTCAAGATATTTTATTAATCTACTATTTATTATCCTTTCTAAAATATTTGAGAGACCCGATAAAACTGAAATAGGCCTATAATTATTAATAACTTTTTTGTCTCCGGATTTAAATAGTGACCACCGCTTTTTTAAGCATATTTGGGAAAACTCCTTTTGTTAAACATAATTGAAAAATGTGTGTAATCGGAGGAGCTAGTTGGAATTCAAATCTTTTGAGTACATGGTTAGGTATATTATCCCACCCAACTTATTTTTTTTTTTTGTTAACCGGGTTAAAAATGCGCAACCGCACTTCCTCCCTGGCGCAGGGATCACTATATACGTAATCCCTGCGCCAGTGAGGGGCATGTGGGGCTCATCCTCTATAGAACGTGGTGCGCTGTCGCACCACAGAGAGGATGTACCCACTAAAAAAGCCCCCGGGTGTTCCTCCTTCTGTCGTTTGTAGTGAGAGACCCAAGTACCGGTATAGGCCTTTGGTTATCTCTCCGACAGAGTACAACTATAAACTCTCGCCCCGGTGAAAGGACTAGAGTTTCCTCCCCCTATGGCTCAATCGCGAGTGTTAAGCACCCGCGATGGATACCTTCCTACTCCTACAGGGATTGCCAGAACACAGTGGCATCCCCGACCTACTACATGAATGTGACCCTAGGGAGCAGATTCATGTTATTTGCTCCCCAGGGTCACCCCTTATGGCGGGAGGCGGCGGAATCCCACCCAACTGCACCAACATCCTTTAACCCTGTAATTATTCTTATTACTCCGTCGACATCGGTATCCAACAAAACAAATGAGTTTAGAGTAGAAAAAGTAAATGGAATATTAAGATTTACAGGGGTAAAACTTAATCTAAGAGTTTTTTCAGCTAAGTTTTTACCTAACATAGGTAAAAACTTAGCTGAAAAAACTCTTAGATAGTAGTAGTAAAAAAGGAGTTTGCTTTGTCCGTTGCCTCAGACGGGCATGTTTCTAGTATGAGTAGGTCAAGTGGTGGTTCAGGATATTTTGATTTAACTGCATGTTTTTTTATAAATTTCCAAATCAGTTTACTGGAGTTGCCTGCCTTTTGCAATTTGTTCTTATCATGTTGAATTTTTAATTTTTTTAAGAGATTATCACAAACATTTCTATATCTTTTGTAAGTTAGACAAATAGTTTGATTTTCAGGTGATAGTTTTGACTGCAGATGTAGCCTATCTCTATGCCTTATGCAACGCACGAGACCCGGTGTAATCCAGGGTTTAATACATCTATATTTCCTAGGCATGTGTTTTAAAGACGTATTATTTATGATTGCTTGTTGTAATGATGTAATAAAATACTTTAAAGAAATATTAGCATCGTTTGAATTATAAACTGGGTCAAAATTTATTTTGTTAATATCAATTTCAAGACTTGTCATATTTACTTTAGTATAGCTGCGCATGCAGTTTTCTCTAGGTATAGATAATTGTAATGCTAATAATACAGCCTGATGGTCAGTAAGAAATGATTTAGTAACTAATGTTATGGTTGGTTTATTCGATTTTATAAGAAAATGGTCTAAGCATGAGCCGCTTTGATGGGTCGGGTGATAATGAGCTGGTAAAAGTCCATGGAATGAGCAAATGTTCAGATAGTTATGTGCGTGGGTGTCGGTTTTCTCAGGAGTTATGTTGATATTTATGTCTCCCGTTAAAATTATATTTGTATATGAGGATAGCTTTCTCAAATATAAGTCAAGTGACTCTAAAAATTTGTTGATATTTTGAGACGGGGGCCTATATATAGCAAGAACTACGGTATCAGCATTAATAGTTATTATCAGGCAATTACAATCTAGAAATGAAGGTTCTTCTATAGTTATTTTAAAATTATTTTTTTATGTAAATAACTAAGCCATCATTTTGGTTCATATTTTTTGCGGTTTAATGAACAGAATACCCATCAAGAGTTGGTAAACGATGTGTGTGAGAAGATAACCAACATTCCGTTAACACAATTATATAGCAGCTTAAATCAATGCAACAGTACTTCAAATGCATCAAAATTTCGGTTAATGCTTCGAATATTTTGTGTAAGCAGAGTTAGGACCTCCTCATTGGCGGGCTTTTACACTCTTCTAGATTACAGATGTTTATTTCAGACACATAAAAGCTATCTAAATCACAAAGTAACTGTTTAATCATGGTAATTATGTAATAAATTTAACAAAAGTAGATAAGTAAATAAAAACTAGAGACTAAGGGCAAACTAAATACAAGAATCGGCGACGCTCTTAGGCGCCCTCATAATCTATAGAGTTAATGTACTTGTTCTCTGCAAATTTTCGTGCTGTACAGTTTACGTCACTAGTTTTATGGTCGCATTTTTGTTAAACCTTTTGCACGTTGCACAATTGGGGGCAGAAGATTTATTATTACATTCCTTGAAGGAGTGCCCAGACTCTGCACAGAGATGGCAGGTAGGGCTAGTTTCTTGGCAATACTTAGCTGCGTGACCAAACTGTTGGCAATTAAAGCATTTAGTGACTAGCGTAAAGTCTCTAACTGGGCATGAGGTCCAATTTATATATAGATAGACGTCCTTGATTTATCAGAGTTTTCTGACGTCAGCGGGTACTTCAAGTATATAGTTACAGGTAGATATGTTTTTCTTACCCAATTTATGACTCAGTTTTAAAGTCGAAAGAACGGACTCACGTGTAGAACTTGGGCACTTTTCGGCAAGATTTTGTTCGAATACACATTCAAATACTTCCTTTTCGCTAAGGGCCACGGGAACACCAATTACGACAATTCTGGGACGTCGTTTTGTCGGCTCTTGAACAGTGAGGCCTGAAGACACTAGTTTGTCCGAATTTTGCAGTGTTTTGATGTCCTCTTTATTTTCGGTAGAAATTATCACGCCTCCCTTTCTTACTTTTCTAAGGCCACGAACTTGGAGTTTCATTTTGTCAGGAGAGATCAGTTTCTGCACGAGTGACTTGGTGTCGTCGCTAGTTTTGGTCTTATCGCTAGGGTATATGACAACGGAGCTGAAATGATTTGGTCGAATGTACATATTGGTGCCTTGTTTTACCATGTCCGCAAAAGATTTACTTTCTCATGATTTCAGCTTTTCTTAGATTACCTCGTTAAGCTGTTGAAGCGAGGATGTAACATTTCCGTTTTCCTGTTGGTGCTGAATAACGGTGTGCGCATGCATGGTTTTTTGCTTGAGGGACTGATAAAATACCGCCATCTGAGATGCTGCACTTGTGACTTTACGGCAATTATTAGTTACGCGTAGCTTCTGCTCGGAGTTCATTTTACCGTCATTAACTAAAGAGCACACTTCACTAAGTAAATTTTCAATGCTCCCTAGCCAGTTCTGGATCTCTGTCGTAGGTATAATTTCACTTGGTAATACATTTTGCTTTAGCACAGGTGGATTGTCATTTGAGGGTTGAGATTGTTGAGTTGGCGTTGGGGGAGGACTTCGCCGCAATAGTTGGCTTCGGCCGAAAGGGCTTAATCCTGGGTCAGTCATACTGACAAATTATTTGTCCAAAACAAAATTTTTGTTCATTATGATAAATCACTTAACGTAAGAAGTAGGTACGTATGTTCACACTCGACACACTTGGCGTTTATTGCGCGCACAGAAAAAAAAATATTTATAAATATTGATTGTATTTATTAATTACATTTCGTCGTTAAACACGTCCGCACAGTAGAAAGTACAACGATTCAAATTGACATTGACAACTTTAATATTTATGAGTTTATTTTTCTTTATCTACCTATGTAATTAAGCGCTTAGTCCTATAGTGAAAAGTAGTGGTTGATTAGAATAATCTCATATTCGTAGATAAGGCAAATAATTCTTCATCATGTTATGTAATCCTCAAGTTAAGGTATTTTTCCGCATCCTTTTGACAGACTTATATTAAGTACCTATAACACAAAAATACATAATTATATTTCAGATACACACATTATAAAAAGCAGGCACTACAACAATTAAGAACTATCCATAATTACGTACCTAAATGTATGTACTAAGTACGGCGACAATTGCTTTCCTAATTGTTCGTCAATATCGAGTCGTTGAGAGTTCTCCAATTGAAAGTACTTGATTGCTCGTAAATCCACTTTGCTGTTAAAAGGACGCACTGCGGTCATGTCACTTCAGTTAAGTTTGTGTCACGAGTAAAATTGTGACACAAATGTCTTGCTTCAATAAAATACTCTTTGCTTTGAATAATTTACGTATCAATTGAGTAACTACAATTTTTGACTAAGAGGCCCGTCGACACCCTCGCGCTGTCTCATCTTTCCGGGACTCAGAGTAGGGCTGGCATGGCGGCTGAATGCGCAGAAAATCTCAAGAGGCGCAAATATATCCCCTTGATAATGGTTATGTGCCTTTTGGTGTCGAAACATTGGGGCCATGGGGACCGGGAGCCAAATAATTTATAAATACCTCCCAGCGGCTATTTTTAGTGTGGAACGTTCTCCAAATGATAGTTTTTACTTTGCACAGCAGTTAAGCATTGCCATTCAATGGGGTAATGCTGCCAGCATACTGGGAACCTTGCCAAATAGATGATATTTAGAATAGTAGTATTTTATAAGTTAGTTTTTTAGTTGTATAAATGTATTTTAATCATGTAATAAACGTTATTAAAACAAAAAAAAGTTTTCATTCGAAAACAATCTTATTACTAGCCCAAAGTCAAGAAATTGGAGGTATTTAAAAGTAAGAGTTTGGTTCTGGTCAAGTTGTCTGTCCTACTGGTCGAGTCGTTAAAGCCGTCAACATTTTAGGAGTAAAGAAATAAATATTGCTTGTATGTACACACAAATACATGTCTGCCTTGTCGTGCATAGAAAGCCAGCCTCCTTACAGTTTAGACGTCGCGGCATCGCCGCAAAATAGTGACGTGAAAAAATGCCACACATGCCAATCATTCCTCCTCTTTCAATGACCATACGAGGACATCCGATTCCCTTTCAACTTTTATCATCATAGGTACCATCTTAAAACTTTCTCTATTATAGTCATTCCAAATCCTAAATTAATAAATTAAACTTATAGAATTGATAGAATCGGGCGTTACTTTGCGGAAATCCATATTAATCTAATTTAAAAAGACAAAATAAATGTGTGTTAATTCCGATAAAAGATGTGTCTAAATGCTGTATTGTCATTTTTTGCACCGCATTCCCGCCCGCAAAAATTATGCACATGCAGGAAGGAAAAATATAAGTGCAAAAATACAATCACCAGCCGAAGACCCGACACGTGTTTCGCTCTTCCACGGAGCAACATCAGGGTGATGATAACTACTCGAACGCGCATTTTGCACAGTAGCGTTCGAGTAAAAAAAAGCATTACAGCATATAGACACCTTTTTTTGCGGAATTACCACTAGATATTTTGTCTTTTTAAATTAAATGAATAAATAAATAAATTTTGAAGTAGAATGAAAATGTATCGATATTTATAGAGTTATATTCCTCGTATATTGACAATAGATTATTATTCTGTTGATCTTGCTTCATAATAGGAGTGCTCCAAAGATATTTACGATCCATTACCTTTGAAGTTCTATTGACCAAGCTTTATAGGTAATACTTTACCTCATAAAATTTTAATGGTGACCCAGCTACCATGAATTCTTACTAAGCTGGTTATCTTTATTATATGCTATAGAAATACCATGTGAAATTAAATTTATGGTGTGATAAACAATAAGGTTATGAGGGTTATGGGGTTAATTGAGGTTTACTTTCTCTGTGTGGGGAAATTATAAGTCATATTCGAGTATTTATTATGGAAATATAGTATGCGGTGAATGGCTAGGGCTTCCGAGTTACACTCGTTCCACTAGCGAATGTAACCCCACTCATAGCTTAGCAGGAGTCGTTAACAAGAATACTAGTGTCAAGCAAAAACTCTGCCTAGTAGTGTTTTAACAAAAATGTGTTTAATTTGTCTTTCCGGATGTAAAAATAAAATCCAACTGCCTCATTAAAAGTCTCACGAATGTTTAGTTGCTGTCCCGTCTACCATATTATTACGAGCAACATTAGATTCAAAACTGCAATATACTGTCTTATACCGATGAAACAACGGCTAGGCTAATATATTTCGCGTACTTTATTGACATTATGACTTATGGTATCCTGTACTTTGCAGTACCTATATTACTTTTATAAGAAAAAATATTGACACGTTTAGTAAAAAAAGCGCCATGCATAATAGAGGTATAAATACTAGAAACAAACATAGGTAAACTACTCATTCCGGGGTAGCAAAACAATTAAGTCGTTTTTGGGAAACTCTATTAGGTTTTACAATAAACTACCAACTCGTTTTACAGATTTATCTTACTCAAGTTGTAAAACATACATTAAGAGCGGTTTCGCACTACGTCCGATCCGAATCTGATCCAAACCCGTGAAAATATTTGTCTAGAAATTTGGAAAGAAATCAGATGACGGATCTCGGATCTAGTGCGTAAATTACTATAGAAATAGTTCTACGGCTACTAGAAAGAAAGAAGAAGAAAGAAAATATATTTATTAGACACATAAACAACAAAAAGCAAAACAATAATAATTGGGTACAGAATTAATACAATTTACAATATAATATAATAATATTGGGAAACAAAGAAAAAGAAGTAAAAAAATATAAGGAATTAAAAAAATAGAGCACATACAATTAAATAAATTTACATTAAAATAGATAACAAACATAAATAAATATGGATACATTTCGATAATAAAAAGTACAGAACATCACAACCACTCACATTCTGTACCTTTCTATAGTTATAAAAAGAAGTATGAAAGGGGGTAGTTATCAGAGGTTTGATTAACATCGTATGAAGCGCGTGGCGTTGTCCGGAGCATAAATAAAAGTAAATATTGCACAGCATTTTACAAGGGTGGAAAGGCCAACTACCACCGTTAGTGAACCCACAATATGTCAGATCATATTCGCCACGAAACTGCGACCAATAAGGCGACTGACCGACTATATCATGGCTATAGTCTGTAGGTAAGTGGCTACTATATTAAAAGTATTTAGCTGAACATGGCAAAAAAGGTAACTACGGACCATATTTTCACAGGCTCGGAAAGGATTCGGACCGGACGTAGTGCGAAACCGACCATACGTCCGATCTGTCATCCGATTTCTTTCCAAATTTCTAGACCAATATTTACACGGGTTCGGATCGGACGTAGTGCGAAACCGCTCTAACAGTGTCCAAATGTCAAAAGGATAGACAAGGACAAAAGTAATTAGGCTTTTTGTATCACCTTTTTATATAGTTGACCATTAAAGTATTATCTGATGTTCTGTTAACTATCTATAATACACTTCATAATATTCTAAAGGTAAGTAAACCGTTAAAAGTTCTGTCTCAAAAAGACTATTCGCTTCCTTGATAATAAATAAACAGTTCAGTGAACGTTATATGGGTTGATGAATATAATCATCATCATCATCAGCCCGTATTACGTCCACTGCTGAACATGGGCCTCCTCCCAGGGGAGGGTATTTGCCATAGTCACCACGCTTGGTAGGCGGTTTGGTGACCGCAGCATTATGTTGTACCACACAAGGAAACGCTGCTGCCCGTTCTCTGGTATACGACGTTGTTATAACAATCGGGACCAACGGCTTAACGTGCTTTCCGAGGCATGGAGAGAAGTCCCTCAACCAACCAGAAAATAAATCTTAGAATTTACACAAAGATTTCCTGTCCGGCGTGGGGATCGAACCCACGACCTCCGGGATTTAAAGCAAGCCAAATACCGCTACGCTACGGAGGTTGTTGATGAATATGAAATATTGATATAGAAAACTATAGGTGATTGTAGTAGAGCGTTGTATTACAGAAATAGTGTGTTGCGCTAGGATAATGCTCAGACGATACTATACAGCGCCTTATCTGCATGGCTCAAGTAACAAAATACGAGCGGAAAAGTCTTGAAGAGCTGCAGTCTTTTGTTTTTATATTGGTTTAATATTTTTTTGGTTTTTGTTAATATTTATTTATTTTGTAAATAAATATAATGCTGCCATTAAATATTTCATACTAATTGAGCAACGATGGTACCGTAATGTTTCAATTCTCCGATGAAAGTGATTTTAGCAAATTATCATAATTAGCAAGTCTATGATTAAATGCCAACAACATTTAACTCGCTTCACCAACTATATTTTCTTTATAGGTATTCAATTTTTTCTGTAATAAACTCTTGGATTAATTGTAAATGATACGAGATTTTTCTATACAATGACATTTATTTTAAATTATGATTAGCTTTTTACAAGTATATGACAATATGTACAAATGAGGTATAAAATGATGAATGAGGTTTGTTGGTCGTGAACATTAATAATTACAAACAACACAAAATCTTTACTAAGTAATATTATAAAACTGAAAAGTGTTTTGTTTGCTTGAACCCTACCAAGTACTGGTTTAAAAATTTAAAAAAATCTTTCACCATTATTATGGTCCATTATTCAGAAGTAACATATTTCTCCTATATTTTATTATTAAGTTCGTACGGGAATCGGAGTGACGTGGGTAAAACCGCGCACGGGAACCTAGTATTTTATAAAGATGAAATGTTTAACAAATATTTATAAAGATTTTTGTAGATTTAGCACAATACGTTGTCCTGCAATAGATTTAATGCTGCCAAATAATCATAGATTAATGCAGAACTTAATATATGCCCTGTTGTTATATTTTATAACAACCGTACATAAGGTACTACTCTAAAATATAGACTATTTATTTATTACATGAATAAAAAACGTTTATACCTACAGCTAAAAGTAGCTAATTTAAAATAAAACTAACTCATAAAATACTACTATTCTAAATCTCTTCTACTTGGCAAGGTTCCCAGAATTCTGGCAGCATTATACCGTTGAATGGCAATGCTTCCCTGCTGTGCAAAGTAAAAACCAGCACTCGGAGAACGTGCTGTTCTAAAGAAGACCGTGGCGAGGTATTTATAAATATAGTAAAGAGTTTCCATTTATTTAAAAAAGTGGTCTTTTAACTATAAAATAATATAAATTTGTAAAATGAAAATATAAACATTAATTAAAAACACTTCCAAAATAAATAGCGTACATTCTCTAGGGTTAATAGCTTCGTAGCTTTTGCTCAAACCACTAAATATTGCCTACTTATTAAGCATTACAATAATAAAAATATGGTTAGTGCTTACTTTTTTAATATGTAACCGCTTATAAATTGAGCCCTATATACGGTATGCGGTTGAAAAGTGCGGTGCGACAAAACCCACAGGGAGACTCGAAATGAGCATACAAAGCAGCCCTATACGCTATTGATGCGCCAGACAGGACCGATAGCAAAAAATGTTTAATAGAAAACATGATAAAACAGGATTGTTCATGTTAAACGGGGCTGTGCATGATTAACCATGACGTTCACAGCTGAACATAGGCCTTCATCATCGATTTCCAGCGGGTACGATTAGGTACTAATGACCTGCATTCATTGGCTCCTTGTGATCTTTATTAAGTCATCGGTCCATCATGTAGGCTCCACTCAAGAAACTTCCTGCACCTTCGGCCGTCAGTTCTTCGAGCTATGTGCTCGGCTCACTGCTTTCAGCTTGCTAATCCGTTGAGGTATGTCAGCGACCGACTTCGTTCTCCTGTGTTCACAATAAATAATAATGCTATCAAGTTTAACTGATGTCTAAACTCTTAACTAGACTATCAAATAGTTTGTGTTAACGACAAACAGTACACAGGAACTTGTCACATTGTATAAGTTGAACAAATGTGCATCTTTTTTTTTAATTTTAATGTTTAATGTAAAGCATCCTCCGCCGCTGCAGCGTTTCTGCGCCAGCGAAGGGGTATGTGGGACTCGTCCTCTCCATAGCGGTGGTAAGCTTGTTTTACCACGAGGAGAGGACCCTAACCACAAAAACCTCCCGGGTAATCCTCGGTCCGCTGTTTTACAAATATGCACCTGATAAACATGTAAAAAAAAGTACTTTAAAACCGGAACGAATTACTTCTGCAAGATACATACAAATAACTTTCATAATTAAATTGCCATTGTTAATCAATTATTTTAAATAAAAATCCTCAAATTCTCAATATAATTAACACAAATGTGTACAAAAATACAGAGATTTTTCACAGTTGTTGATTGCAAGTTGAAAATATTTTTCTGACCGCAGCAATATTTTCACAGAAAGGCAAAAAGTTTTGGCGGTGAAAAGTGACATGCAATCAAAAACTCTCGGTGGTGACGAAATAAAATGTTTCGTGTTGTGATGTAGCGTACATAAGGACTATGGTGTGTTTTGTTTATGTTTGTTTTTTATGTCATAAGGTTGAAGTTACTATAGTTTAAGTTAAAGTTAGGCAAAGCGAATTCATAATTGTGAAAGTATCGCAAACGATTTGGCGACCAAAATAATTTTAAGGCTAAGTATCTAAAAAGCTACTAGTGTAGGCCTCTGAAGCTTGGTCCAAGCCACACAGGGATTGATAAAACTCAGGGAATTACTTCAGCAAAACAATGGGATTATAAAAAAATTATAATATTTTGAAAAAAGATACAACTCAAAATGTTTCAATGATTATTATTATTATGAGCTTATGTTGTCCCACTGCAGGGCAAAGGCCTCCCTTCCCTCCTTCCATCTCTCGCGATGTAATGCGATTGTTGGCCAATCTTTTAAATATGTGTCCAGCTCATCTTGCCATCTTCTTCTGGGCCTGCCACGTTGACGTTTCCTGCCAGTTGGGCTCCATAAAGTGGTTATTTTAGCCCAGTGCTCCGGCATGCGGCACATATGGCCAGCCCAGTTCCACTTCAATCATGCAGCTGTGATTTGGGTTTGAACATCAGCTATTTGGGTTTTGGAGCGAAGCATGGAATTTCTGATGCGGTCCGAAAGTTTGACACCCATTATAATTCGCTCCATAGCTCGTTATTTATGATATTTCGTTTATATTTTTTCATAATTAATCGCAAACCTTCCAAAAATGTTGTATTTGTTACGTGATTGACAAGACTCTGTTATGAAAGGATTTGAGTTGGTTTCTGTATTCATGTAAGGCTCCCTCAAATCTCTCATAACAGTCTTGTAACAAGAAATATACATTAACAATATTATTTGGTATTTCTTCTCCAGGAAGCGGCAGAAAGTCGTTACAAAGGCAATTAATCTGTCAATACAATAAGTTCAGCCGAAGAAAGGAATTGAGTGGAAAAAGATGTAACCTAACCACATTATTTATTAACACCGTACAAGTGAATATAAACTTTATTTATATACATTTAGATATTGAAATAGATTAGTCCGTGATCATTAAATTGTTGGTTCAGAATTTGTAGTGATCTGCGATCTTTAGCCCTTACGGATGCCATCAGGAGTGGTGTCGCTACAATTTAAATACAATTTTGTTAAATACCTCTGATCACGCTATTTGATCAGTCTATACCCTTAATTTTTTTAAATTATATATTCAAAATCTTTATTGTAAAGAATTTGAATATATAATTTAAAAAAAACAAACAAAGGAAAAAGTAAACAGTATTAATGTATATATATATATCAATTATTTGTTGACGCAAGACTGACAAACATCTAGCACACCTATACTAACTACTCTAGCTTTTTTCGTTTTCGTTCAGATGGTTCATTTATCAATAATATAATTATCATGTCTCCATACAGGGTTGTCCCGCAACCAACCAATCCGGGAAAAAAATCTTAGATTTAATACAAAGATTTTTAGTTCGGCGTGGGGATTGAACCTGCGACCTTCAATATTTATAGCGAAACTAATACACAACACAGGCTGCTGTATCAACATACAGTAAGTTTTACCGTCGCAAATTGTTAGTCATCAAATTAATAAATGACGAATGTGAACTTTTCACTGAGCAGAATATCAACGAAAACTATTCCATTAATCTTGAATAAAAAGGAGACATACATCCATCCATACGGTCCATACAAACATTCAATTTTATTGTAACCCGACAGACGTTGTCGTTTAACTAAAACTAAAACTCTTTATTAAATTGAACTTTTTTATATAAGGCATGATAGCAGCACGTCATAAGATTACATTAAAAAAAAAATAATTACAAAAGCGTTGAGGTTTATTATATATTAGACAATTTAATATGGTGGTCAAGTTTTCTGAATTTTTCTGATTTTCCGCGTAATTTTCTTATGTTTTTCACTCATAAGAACCTTCTCCTGGCAATAACGAATACAACAAAAAAAGAATTCGTGAAATAGGTCCATCCGATGACCAAGAGAACAGGGATTAATTTTTAGGGTTCCGTAGCCAAATGGCAAAAAACGGAACCCTTATAGATTCGTCATGTCTGTCTGTCTGTCTGTCTGTCTGTCTGTCTGTCTGTCTGTCCGTCCGTATGTCACAGCCACTTTTTTCCGAAACTATAAGAACTATAATGTTGAAACTTGGCAAGTAGATGTATTTTGTGAACCGCATTAAGATTTTCACACAAAAATTGAAAAAAAACAATAAATTTTGGGGTTCCCCATACATAAAACTGAAACTCAAAAAATTTTTTTTCATCGAACCCATACGTGTGGGGTATCTATGAATAGGTCTTCAAAAATGATGTTGAGGTTTCTAATGTAATTTTTTTCTAAACTGAATAGTTTGCGCGAGAGACACTTCCAAAGTGGTAAAATGTGTGTCCCCCCCCCCTGTAACTTCTAAAATAAGAGTATGATAAATCTAAAAAAAATATATGTTGTACATTACCATGTAAACTTCCACCGAAAATTGGTTTGAACGAGATCTTGTAAGTAGTTTTTTTTTAATACGTCAAAAATCGTAAACCGCAATTTAGCTTTCATTCAATCAACTCGAATATAAAAATATAAAATAACATTTCATTTCATAAACATACGCTTTTTTATTTATTCTTGATATCAAAAATAGGTACGCACTTGTAACTGAAACGGAACCCTTCGTGCGCGAGTCCGACTCGCACTTGGCCGGTTTTTTTTATATGTATATAGATAGGTATTAATAGATTTACGACTAACTACAATTTTCTAATTAAATTCCTAAGAACTTCTAAATCCCTTGCTGACGGTCCACCATGTCAAGTTCATTAACCCCGTGACGTCACTCCATATGGCGTAGCCTATATGAGTGCGGCTAATTCACGGGGGTTTTTGAGAGTATTGCTTTTAAAAGCCTCTTGTTTTACCTCCAGGGTATAGTGATATCAAAGTGAGTGGCCGTTTGATGTATGCTAAGTGATTTAAAACAACTAGAATACTACGCAAAATGTATGCTGCTATTCTAAACTTGGTTAGCTTGAGTATTATCAGTTAAATTCTATTTAAGTACTATTTTATTTTACTAGCATCCCGCGCGCGGTTTTAATTCCAACTTTTAACTCCAGTCCCCGTGCAAACTTCTAATTTTAATATATTTAATCTTACGAGGATAAAGAAGGGAATGTTGAGATAGTTTGGTCACGTGGAAAGAATGGATGAAGAAGAATGACAAAACAGGTATACATGGCATGTGTGAGTGGCACAGACGGAAGGGGAAGACCTCAACGAACGTTCTCTGACCAAATCGGAGACATCCTCGCAAAAGGTCGAATAAGATCCACCCTAAACCGACGTGCTTGTATGAAGAATGTTATGAGAGCGAATGAAGCGAAAGATGCGTGTAGGGATCGTAGCAAGTGGTGGTCCATTGTCTCTGCCTACCCCGCTGGGAAACAGGCGTGAGCTTATGTATGTATCTAATCTTACTCATTGATAAAGTAGCTTTCGAATGGTGAAAGAATTTTCAAGGCTATATCTAACAAGATTGATGAACTAAAATTATGACGGATACGTCACTGATTTTATCGTAGACAATGAAACATGAAGATGACTGATTGCGTAGCGCGTAGATCTACGAACTTAGGGCTACGAAATTCCGTAGCATCTGATCTACATTATTTGTATTACCTATTCAGGATTATGAATCTATACAACCCGCAAGATTGGCCCTTTTAATAAATAACATGTTTATTTGATTTGGATGATCTAAAAATAATAAGGGGCTATTCAAAAATACCAGAGATTAGGATAATCTGGTTTTACATACTATCCGCCTCCACAGAATAACTTTCTGTGGCACTGAGGGTTGTCTCTAACTTGACCAGGAAATAAACCGTTGTTTTCATACAAAAACTTTATATCCCGCATGGGAATTGAAAATATCCCCTCTAAAACTTAAAGGGAGACACACGATGAGGCCACTGAGTAGTCTTAATCTGAATATTAGTAAAGAAGAGAATTTAGGTACATACCTATTATCTTCTAAATGAATACCTTTATACACATCATCAGCCCATCATAACGTCCACTGCTGAACATGGGCCTCCTCCCGGGGGAGTGTATTTGCCATAGTCACCACGCTTGGCAGGCGGATTGGTACCGCACAGGGAAACACTTCTGCCCGTTCCTTGATATACGATTATTATAGATGATGTTATAACAATCGGGACCAACAATCGGGGTAGTCTCTCAACCAACCAGACGCGGAAAGAAATCTTAGAATTTACATAAAGATTTCCTGTCCAGCGCAGGGATCGAACTCACGACCTCCCAGATTTAGCGAGCCAAATACCGCTACACTGCGGAGGTTGTTCCTTTATACACAAAGACGTTATTTTGTATGAACGGTTGGTTCAATGTACCAGAATGATTAATTAAGTCTTAATAATTATCTTGCTATCTACTATACTATTCATATAAGATTTATGTTTAACAGCCTTTATTATAATCATTAAATAAATCCTTTTACTTTAAATAACATTAAAAGATAATGACTGTTATAACGATTAAAACTATTATATGTATATTATATTCGATTTTACCATACACATTTTGAACCTCACCTTTGAGGGTTGAATTTTGTAAAACTTACCATTGCTGTCTGAGGTACTTAAAAATATAAATATTAAATTTCCAACAGCTTAGGCTTCGAGATACTGAAAAGTAACTTCGTCACTATACACACTGTTCGACCTATCCCACTAATATTATAAACGCGAAAGTTTGTAAGTATGGATGGATGGATGTTTGTTACTCTTTCACGTCAAAACTACTGAACGGAATGGCTGAAATTTTGTACCGGGATAGGTTATACGCTGGATTAACATATAGGCTACATAACATCATGCTCCGACCCACTGGTGCAGAGTAACGCGTGTAAATCCGCGGGGCGCAGCTACTGTGCTATCTAACACGGAACGAACGCGAAGTTTTCAAATCGGACCAGTAGTTCCTGAGTTTAGCTCGTTTTAGCAAACAAACAATAATGAAATAATGAATTTATTCAGCACTTAGGTATTTGCATACACTTGTACTTGTCAAAATTACAATGATAAAGAACTGTAATTAATAGGTTATTATTCTTATTCTATGAATAAAACTACAACTAGCAAGTTAACTATAACTAGCAAGTGCAACCTGTGAGTGCTGCTAATTGTAGGACATTACAGACAATGTACTCCGTCTGTCATTAATTCCTCTACTCATAATAATTACATATTTTTATTAATTATTATAGGTATATATTGAAAATTTATAAAAGCATACAATTAAGTGACACACACCTGGAGGCACCCTTAAGGGGTGAGGACCACAACCCAGAGGTGCCACTGATATCAAAGTCAGATTTATGGATATAAGAGAAAGAGGAGGAGTAATATGTTTATGTATTAATATATAAGATTAATGTTCATGCAAAACGTATTTTCATTGATTAAGTATACAGTTCACCGCTACATAACACACACAATTAAATAGAAGATAGTTTGGATTTTACACTTAAGTACATTATTCTCTATGAATTATAAATCGCTGTTCATTAATTTTGACTCGTTCGTCCATCATTTATAACGCGGATTGTAATTGTGTACGATGTGATAGTAAATTTTAATGAATATACATAGATGTATGAACGTGGACGAGGCAAAGGGAGTGTGTCAGGATCGTAGCAGGTGGCGTTCTGTAGTTTCTGCCTACCCCCATGGGAGAAAGGCATGATTATATGTATGTATACATAAATATGATATAATCTATATCTATACCAATATTATGAAAAGGAAAAATTTGTATTTTAGTTTGTTAACTTCTATAAGGGTCCGTACACACAGATTCTGGATTTGATTATTTACCCTTTTTCGAATATTTTTCTTAATTATATAATATACTAGCTTCCCGCGCGCGGTTTCACCCACGTATATCCCTTTCCTGTGGGAACTTCGTAATAAAATATAGCCTATGTCACTCAGGGTGGATGTAACTTTCCAATGGTTAAAGAATTTTTGAAATCGGCATATCAGTTTTTGAGTATATTCATTACAGATACAATACATACATTAAAGAGAGAAGAGGAAAGATTTGTATTTTTGTGTGTATGTTACACACAAAAATACAAATCTTATTAATACAGATTGGTATGAAACCAATAATAATTATTATTTTTCCTAAAATGTTATTATGTTCAATGCTGCCAAAGTTAAGGCCCTTAAGGCTTAGTTTTTCAATCGTCAGATAAAACTATCTGAGAAATAAAATTACATTTTATGGAACACTTTATGGAAAAGTTAACCTTAAACTATATTTCAAAATGGATATTAATAAAATTTATTAATCTCTTTGTAACACGTCTCTAAGGAGGGCGTTAGTGCCATCTATCGGTAATGATAGATGTCAACCTTATGAGATTTTATTAATCTCAATTTTGAAATTATCACAGATTTTGAATAAAATTTCTGTCATAATTTAAGTTTATTCGCCAGATATTTTTTATCTCGCGATTATAAATTATACCCTAAGGCACATAACGGACAGTTAAGCAAACTATTCACAAGCACAACGACGAAGTTTAACCATGCGGAGACCTCTTCTCTGTCACCCCAGGAATAAAGTCTAATGAAAAAACTTTAGCCATATTTAAACACTTAGGTTTCAGTAAGAATACTAATTTTCTCAAAACACCTATTAATTTAAGCCTCAGATTTTCTTAGTGGATTTATAATTCTTCTTCTTAGTCGTACACTCTTGGTCGTCGTCATGTCAAAGTCGATGTTTGCGACACAGCAGCTCTTGCGACTTGTCGCCATGTGTCTCTGTTTCTGGTGGAGTGGGAACAATCGTTGATCGTATTCCCTGTGACAACCTCCGTAGCGTAGCGGTATTTGGCTCGCTTTATATCTTGGAGGTCGTAGAACCCACTAACGATCCCCATGCCGGATAGGATATCTTTGTGTAAATTCTAGGATTTCTTTTCGGGTCTGGTTGGTTGAGGGAATACCCTCCGTACCTCGGAAAGCACGTTAAGCCGTTGGTCCCGATTTTTATAACATCCTCTATAATAATCGTATATCAAGGAACGGGCTGCAGCGTTTCCTTGTGTGGTAGAACATAATACTGCGGTCACCAACCCGTCTGCCAAGCGTGGTGACTTTGGCAAATACCCTCCCCGGGAGGAGGCCCATGTTCAGCAGTGGACGTTATACGGGCTGATGATGATGATGATAATTCCCTGTGATGGACTTAATGAGGTCTGTCTATCGTGTTGGGGAGCAGCCACGAGATCTTTTGACCTCAACTTTCCCTTGGGGGTATTATAATGGAGTTCCATAAAAAAAGTTTCAATTAATGTTATGTTGAAAATTTGTGATTATGTCTTTAAGGTTGTTAAGTGTCAAGGATTTTTTTTCTTGATCATGAATAATGTATATCTACTTTGGAAGAAGTTCAGCCATATTAAACAATTAAAGACGTTTTATTTCGTGTTCGAGGATCTCACTAGCGAGGGTTCAAATCCCGGATCGGACAAACTCGTAGGTCCCGTTCCTGTGGCAACTGCATAGTAGATATGCATATGACCTATAGCCTTTCGCGATAAATAGTCTAACTAACACTGAAATATTTTTTAAATCGGTTCAGTAGTTTCTGTGTTTAACAAACTACTAGCTTCCCGCGCGGTTCTACCTGCTGACCTTTAAATATAATTATTATTCCTTGACAACGCAGCTTTCTAATGATGTAAGAATGTTTCGATACTTAAAGTGAGACTAATACCACAAGGCCACTGAGGCTGTAAAATTGCCTATAAAATTTGTTAGATGTAATATTCCACCAGACAACCTCAGTAGCGTAGCGGTATATGGCTCGCTTTAAATCTAGGAGGTCGTGGGTTCGATCCCCACGCCGGAAATGAAATCTTTGTGTAAATTCTAAGATTTCGTTCCGAGGTACGGAGGGTAGTCCCTCAACCTGGTTGGTTGAGGGACTACCCTCCGTACCTCGGAAAGCACGTTAAGCCGTTGATCCCGATTGTTATATCATCTTTAATAACCGTATATCAAGGAACAGGCAACAGCGTTTCCTTGTGCGGTACAACATAATACTGGTGTGACTATGGCATATATGGCCTTCTCCTGAGGGAGGGCCCTCAGGAGAAGGCCTATGTTCAGCAGTGGACGTTATACGGGCTGTTGATGGTGAATATTCCATCTGAGCTTTTATAACAAATTATATCAATTTACATGATTTGTTACTTAAAGCGCTGACACAACGTCTTATAGAAATTCTAAATAGTATGTAAATTTATCAGTAGGCGTTAACTTGCTGTAATCTTAGCTCAGGTATTCAAATCCTTTCAATTAACGGCCTTTTATAACAAGGTGTTGCACTCAAAGGTTCAGATAATCGCCAATTTGTTAAACAATATTTCACAAACATTATTCAAAGAATTTAAGAGAATTTGCCGTTCAATTTAGAAATTATAAGAAGCTGAATTAATGGTATGATCGGTAGGTAAGACTCGTTGTAAGTTTAGGAGGTTGGGTTCAACTACCCATGAAGAGTAGGGACGCTTCTACACTCCGGGCGTCCCTATAATTGGGCAAATGGGCCATTTTAGTGGTGTAGGGTCCTCTCCTCGTGGTATAAGTTAGCATACTACGCTATGGAGAGGGCGAGTCCCACATATCCCGCCGCCAGCGCGCGGAAACGCTGCAAGGTTGGGTTCAACTCCTATCTCCAGAAATAATGCCCCGGTCTGATAAGGGGAATATTTCGTGCTTTGTAAAGCACGTTTAGCCAAAACTTTTGTCAGTTATTTACAGGTAGCAGTAAATTATAGGATATTACAGATAAAGTACTCCGTTAGTTATTTTGTCATTTTGGTTCTAGGTTGGTTTCACCCGCGTAACGCTAGTTCCCGTAGGAACTTCATAATTTAATATAACTTATAGCTTTCTTCAATAAATGGGCTATCTGACACTGAAAGATTTGTTCAAATCGGACGAGTAGTTCCTGTGATTAGCTCGATCTAGCAAAAAAACAAACTCCTCAGCTTTATATGTTAGTATGAGATAGATTTATTAAGCAGGTTCCAGTGGATCAATATTCATTATTTCGTAAAGACATACAATCAAGTGACAAACATCTGGACCAGACACCATACAAGTACAAAGAATCTATGAACTTAACTTTAAAAATCGCTCTTCAGTAATATTGACGCGTTCGTTCATCATTTATAACACAAGATTGTAATTTTGTATAATGTGATAATACATTTTAATGAATGTACATAAATATAATAAAATCTATATCTATACCAATATTATAAAAAGGAAAGATTGGTATTTTTGTTGTACGTTTGTACTCTGAATAAACTCATTTTTTTTAACTTTTCCCCAAAAAATCTCAAATTGGTGATGAAATTTGTTTATTTATTGGCTCTACAATGAAAATTAGAATTGAATATTGAATGGATATTTAATAATAATAATTGAATATCTATATTTTTTGAATGCATTATTGCCTATTTTTTATTTGACGTATGGCATGCGTGGCGTCAAGACTGAGGCTAGCTAGAATACCAGCGCTGCGCAATGATATTGTAGATTTTTGATGTAGCCTAATGCTGAAGCCAGTTTCCATTTATGGTGCATATAACTGTAATAGTGTTAATCAAATTTTATGTTTTATTTCCTTGTATAATAAAAGTATTTTCTTTCTTTCTTTTCTTTCTTTAAAAACTAGTGAAAGGATTTCGTTAATTCTTTCACAATTAGAATGCTACACTACCATGAGTTACATAACACAATGAACTTAACTTTACAATGTAGTAGTGCAGCAAAACATGTTAGCATTCGCGGTAAGCTAGACCACTAAATGTTGATCTGATCATTAAGTTTAGTAGCAGCTCGTTGACCAGAATTACACAGTTTAACGGCTTAGCAGTAAGTGTTCTAGCCACATTGTACACTCGAAGTAGGATATAGCTAAACACATAGTTAAATGTACTTGTTACTAAAATAGTATGTTTATATTAAACGACAAGTTTACTATTATGTCTATTTGTTTGGGCTGTGTATGTTACTGGCCACTTAGAGTTACAGGCAGTTTGTAAACCATAGTTTTTTTTTAAAGGAACTCTATTAGCATGACAGTTGTTTTTCGAATATAAAACAGTGTGCTGACCTTTGACTGTTTTATTTGATTCCTAATACATAATAGTATGTGATTTGGTTTTTTAGGGTTGCATACTCGAACGGTAACAGCGGGACCCTATTACTAAGACTTCGCTGTCTGTCTGTCTGTCACCAGGCTGTAAATCAACAACCGCGATAGCTAGACAGGTGAAATGTTCACAGATGATGTATTTCTTTTGCCGCTATAACAATAAATAAACAAATACTCAAATACTTTTTTTTTTGCCCTTTTTACTCGATTTCAATAACGTCAACAGGTAGGCACTTTAAAATGGTACGGAACTCTTCGTGCGCGAGTCCGACTCGCACTAAACCAGTTTTTTATTAAATAAGCAACACTATCGTCACAATGAAAAGGACACCACTATTTTTGTTATGGACTTATATTCTATAAGCAATCAGTAAGAAATGCCTACGTGTCTGTATTATTCGTAAAATTTTGAATAAAAATTAAGTTAGCACAACTTATTTTTTTTCAATATCCTTTTTATTATGAAGGCAGTATAGTGATACCAACAATAACTTATAGGTACATTACAGATTAAAAAGTAAAAAGACTTCAAACCTATGCTTGGGATAACAGGTTGAATAGCCTAACCTTATCCTGTATTGCAAGGTACTAGAGTTCATTTTGCGACTTACATTGATCATTGCCGTATTCCTGAAGGAAACGGCTTTTTTAAAATTGCAATGTTACTCGTCTAGTAATATCGTGTATCAGCCCATTAACTTCCACTGCTGAACATGAGCGTCCTCTTATCTGACCATGGGAGGCCAGGATAGATGCGCGATGCGCCGGATTGCTTCGTGCGTACTCGGCCCAACCCAACGATAGATCGAAGTAGTGTCCGGAGGGATTTAGTGGTGTAGGGTCATCTCCTTGTGGTATGAGTTAGCATACCACGCTATGGAGAGGGCGAGTCCCATATATCCCGCCGCCAGCGCGCGGATACGCTGCTGCGGCGGTGGGAATGCGTCAATGCATTTCCCACCGAACAAAAAAAGTATTGATGCGCGATATTTCTATAATCACCACGCTTGGCGGATTTATGATCGCAGTAAGATGGTGAGTATTCTTGAGCTGATAGCCAGCAGTCTATCCATCAGCTGTGTGACCTTTATTCGCCGCTCACGACATCCATGGGCAGACCTATTCAGGTCTCATTGTTACACAACATGCAAAGCTTGATCCTTCTTTGACTGTACATGTAACTCGCAGTGTTACAAAGTATTCGCAATATCGAAGTACTTTATTACTTTTGTTACCTGAAGTTTTTGATTTGTTACCCCATTTGTAGCGCACGTAGAGGATGGTTGAGAGAGATTAGGATTACAGCGTGAAACACTGTTGTACTTCTAAATAGACGTAAGAGTCAATGTTGTTGATGTAAATGCAATTGTATTTCTAGCTGATACGGTAGATATTTGAACAGTAGCTGATGTTCGTTATGGTGTTCAGGTGGATGAACGACTTCTAGTGCACAAGTGTGTGTCAAAACAAGTTATAACGTTAGTGTAGGAACTGTCGATAGTATGTGCTTCATGCAACGTGCAGTACCTACCATAAATCTCAGATGATACAGAACATATCACATGGATTAGCCATCATCATTATCAGCCTGTATAACGTCCACTGCTGAACATGGGCCTCCTCCCGGGGAGGGTATTTGCCATAGTTACCACGCCTGGCAGGCGGGTTGGTGATCGCAGTATTATGTTGAACCACACAAGGAAACGCTGCTACACGTTCCTTGATATACGATTATTATAGATGATGCTATAACAATCGGGACCAATGGCTAACGTACTTTCCGAGTCACGGAGAATAGTCCCTCAAACAATCAGACCCGGAAAGAAATCTTAGAATTTAACACTGTACTGCCGATCGCAGGACTGTCCGGGGGGTTTTAGTGGTGTAGGGTCCTCTCCTCGTGGTATGAGTTAGCATACAACGCTATGGAGAGGGTGAGTCCTACATATCCCACCGCCAGCGCGCGAATACGCTGCAGCGGCGGTGGGAATGCGTAAATGCATTTCCCCCCGGACAAAAAAAAAGGTAATCGAACCCAGATTTCTTCTTGAAGCAACTTAACACGCCATACACCTAAAAATATCGCAAACGATGACGCACCCAAATTATAAGCCATCAAGCTTCTAAATAACCCTTCATATTTATGACAACCAACCCTTTTTTAAGTTACTCCACAGTCCTTAACAAACTCGTGTGACGCAGTAAAATAGGTCAGTTTTTACACAATATGTTTTCCGCCCTTAACCATGTACCCGGATACTACTGGGGCGGGTTTTTCAAACCTTTGACATAACATGTTTTTCATGTTGTTGGTGTTAAAAAGTTGTGTTGTAATGTCATTCAGCGCTGGTTAGGATCTTAATATGGTTTTTATGTTGATTTGTAAGGGTCGATTTATTTAAAAAGGGCAGATTGAGGCTGGTTTTTAGGGTTGGAGGGAGTAAAAGGTAATCACCTAATTCGTAGGTATATATATTCTTTGGTTTTGGATCGCTGAATGTGTTGCTAGACGCAAGACGAAAATAGCCGAAAATAGACGTATTTGTTTCTGAAAACTGGTTTACATGATTCGATTCCCATTCATCCACCGTGACACAGAGAGTTGGAGGAGCAAATATGGCATTAACATTTAGTTAAATACGTACGTGTAATAAAAAAATAAAAAAACTTTAATCATCAGCCCATTATAGTCCACTGCTGAACCTAGGCCTCCTTTTAATAAACTTTAGCTAGACAGGGTCGTTTAGGTATATTGCCATAATGACCACGCTTACCAGACAAATTGGTGTACGCACAAATATAATAATTAAACTCGAGTTGATACATGACAACCTCCGTAGGGTAGCGGTATTTGGCTCGCTTTAAATCTCGGAGGTCGTGGGTTCGATTCCCACGCCGGATAAGAAATCTTTGTGTAAATTCTGAAATTTTTTTTCCGGGTCTCGTTGTTTGAGGGACTACCCTCCGTGCCTCGGAAAGCACGTTATGCCGTTGGTCCCGATGGTTATAACATCATCTATCTTAATCGTATACCAATGAACGGGCAGCGTTTCCTTGTGTGTTACAACATAATACTGCGGTCACCAACCCGCCAGCCAAGCGTGGTGACTATGGCAAATACCCTCCTCCCCGGGAGGAGGCTCATTTTCAGCAGTGGACTTTGTACGGGCTGATGATGATGATGATGATAGATGCTGCTGCCCATCGATAGCAATAGCAAGACATATTTTGTATAAAATAGCAAAAAACCGGCAAAGTGCGAGTCGGACTCGCGCATGAATTACCATGTACCATTTTCAAATGATTATCTGTGGCCGTTATTGAAAATAAAACATGTTTGTTGTATGGGAGCCCCCTGAAATAATTATTTGATTTTATTTTTAGTATTTTTGTTATAGCGGCAATAGAAATACATCATTTGTAAAAAAGTCAACTCTCTGGTTATCGCGGTTCTTGAGATATAGCCTGGTGACAGACAGACAGACAGCGAAGTCTTAGTAATAAGAGAAAACCCTTAAAACCTATGAAAGAAATCTTGTAAAATATATTTAAAAAAAAACTTACAACCGCACGATATCACAACGACAAAATATGGTCTAGCAGTGGTTACATGTGAATTCATTGCATCTTTTTGCAGTTATATTGTGGTATTGACATAATTGTGATATGGTTGGATTGACGCAATGTTCTGTCTGCAATGTGACCGCTTGTCAATCCGCAGTGTTGCTTGTGGTTGGATTGAGTTGTTTTGTGGTTACGATGTGGTCAGTATCACTCACGTGGTTAATAACGGCGGCAAATTATGGCACGTGTAAATTGTAATATAATTTTTTAATACAAAATTAGCACCTAACCACGAGTTGTTGATATGGTGTAGTTATCGTTTACTAAGTAAATGATAAAAAAATACATTAAAAAGAATTACAACGTCAGTGAAATATCATAAAAAATAATTGGACGGAGAGCTGACAACCGAAACGGCAAGGTAATTTGATCATTCATAAAAATGTTTTATCAGCTTACCTGGAGCATTCTAAGCATAAAGACGTCGACCTGGCAGGATTCGCGTGGTGGGTGTGGGAGTTATGGGGTGGGAAAAAATAAAAAAAGGTAATGTGATCAGGATTACTTTTTATGCCAAATGGTTTGCCTACCTCCCCAAAGCACACAAAAAAAATCTGGCGTCAATTGGTTGGTGGAAAGGTATCGCCAGGCTTAATTAAAGTGATGAAAAAAAAAAAAATTTTTAGGTAATAAGAACAAGGCTGGCTTTTTTTGTGCTTAAAGTTTATTATTCCCAGAGGCTTGGAAAAAAAAGCCAGCCAATAATAGTGGTAGGAACATGTGGAAAAAAATAATTAAAAATTTATATTTTAAATTGTATTTTGCACGAAAAAGAGCTAAGGGGCATGAAAAAGAGCGCGTGGAGGGGATACACGCGACGACGACGTCCGTGCTCTCTCGGCGCGTCGTTCATGTTCGGTAAACCAAACGCGCCTGGCTGGCCTCGTCACACTCGTTGAGCGGATAGAGCCGAACGTTTCTGGAGCGCCAGATGTTTCAGTTTAGCGTCTATTTCACAGCGCGTGGACGTATTTTTATATTCTGTTTAAATAAAATAAAATAAAATAAAAATCATTTTATTTACGTAAACCAATTACAGGCACATTACCGAGAGAGCACGGATGCCGTAGTCACATGTATCCCCTCCACGCGCTTTTTTTCATGCCCTTTAGCTCTTTCTCGAGCAAAATACAATTTAAAATATAAATTTCCAATTATTTTTTTCGACATGTTCCCACCACTATTATTGGCTGGCTTTTTTTTCCTAGCCTCAGGGAATAATAAACTTTAAGCACAAAAAAGCCAGCCTTGTTCTTATTACCTAAAAATTTTTTTTTTCCTCACTTTAATTAAGCCTGGCGATACCTTTCCACCAACCAAATGACGCCAGATTTTTTTTGTGTGCTTTGGGGAGGTAGGCGAACCATTTGGCATAAAAAGTAATCCTGATCACATTACCTTTTTTTATTTTTTTCCCACCCCATAACTCCCACATCCACCACGCGAATCCTGCCAGGTCGACATTTTTATGCTTAGAATGCTCTAGGTAAGCTGATAAATCATTTTTATGAATGATCAAATTACCTTGCCGTTTCGGTTGTCAGCTCTTAGTCCAAATGTATTTCTGTGTCGGTCAAACAATAACAATACCTTAACCAGATATTATTTTGTTGGATGGTTTTGTAAAGAAGAAGTACAAATATATCTAACTAATAGATCATTTTTTGCGCTCGTAATGGATATCCAGATAATTGTGTGCTCTATTTAGGTAAATCAATAAGAATATGTAATAGGATTATTATTATAATAGCTGCAGTGGGTCGGAGCGTGATTTTTTGTAGCATCTGTCTTAATCGAGCTTATTAACTATCCCCGTGCAAAGCTTCAGGCAAATCATACACTTTCCTATTTATAATATTCGTATGGATAGTTTATTCTTTTTTTTTTAAGATTACTATCAGAGGTTTTGCAGTCTACTAGTATTCTTCTTAACCCCTCGTGCTAAGCTAAAATGCTTGTGTTACGAGTGGGTTCCCGTCGGTAGTGCAATGGGTGGGGATCGAACCGGGGACCTCAAGATCACAAGTCCGACACCCTAGCCATTGGGCTACGGCCGCTGCGGATAGTTTATTAAACACTTTACAGAAACATTACCAATCCTTTTCACACCGTAACGGGTCGAATTTTCTAAAATCCTTTATTAGTGCACACCTATGTCACTTAAGTTATAACATCATATTATTATAATATAATTATACCATGTGTATAACAAAGAACGGGCAGCAGCGTTTCCCAGTGTGTGGTATTACATAATACTGCGGTCAACAACCCGCCTACCAAGAATTATGACTTTAGGAAAACGCTCCCTCGAGAGGAGGCAATGTTGAGCAGTGGATGTTATACGAGCTGATATGTTGATGATGAAACGATAACTGTCATGCATCGTTTTTTAAACATATTCATCATCATCAGCCCGTACAACGTCCACTGCTGAACATGGGCCTCCTCCCGAGGAAGGGTATTTGCCATAGTCACCACGCTTGGCTGGTGGGTTGGTGACCGCAGTATTTTGTTGTACCGCACAAGGAAACGCTGCTGCCCATTCCTTGCTATATGAGAGACTAACCTCCGTGCCTCGGAAAGTACATTAAGCCGATGGTCCCGATTGTTATAACATCATCTATATCAATCGTATACAAAGGAGGTCCATGTTCAGCGGTGGACGTTATACGGGCTGATGATTATGATTATATTACAAGTTTTGATGGTCTTACGGAGCAACGTAGTCTTTTGGGACTAAATACCAAAAATATAGTCGTCGTAATGCTCATACATATTCGCATTTATTACTTAGATACCTTCATTATATTACTGCCATCTCCAAATCTATTCCAAAGCTCAAAATCCCCGCCCATTGTCTCCCAAACGTGTGCATAAAATTCACAAACATTACAATGAGGTAACAACACACATGCCGCGACACATTGACCGACTTACCGACTTGACTGTCGTCACATATCTTGGCTTTTGTATTCAGACAAAGAGCTCAGCTAATCCTTTACCTTCTTTACACAATTTGAGTGCCATTGTCTTATTGTTAGTTCTGTTAGAATACGTCACTCGACGGCCATATTTCGTGTTTTGTGCTTGTGCTGGTTTGAGTGGGTTCCTTGTGTGAATATGATTTTAAGAGCGTTGGGATTTATAGCTTTGATTTCGTTCTTGGCTTTGAATTCTATATCCTGCTAATATTATAAACGCGGCTGCCAATCTGTGTATTATAAATACGGTGGATGCAGGCCGCTTCTAACCACAACAACTGGAGATCTATGAGGGAGGCCTATGGCCAACAGTGGACGTCCTACGGCTGAAATGATGATGATGATTATAAACGCGAAAGTTTGTAAGTATGGATGTATGGATGGATGTTTGTTACCCTTTCACGCCAAAACTACTGAACGGAATTTGTTGAAATTTTGCGTAGGCAATTTTGCATCGGGATAGGTTATACGCTGGATTAAAATAAAGGCTCACATCAAAAATTTACGCGCTCCAACACACTGGAGCAGAGTAACGGTAAAACCGCGGGGCGTAGCTAGTAATATATAAAGCTGAAGAGTTAGTTATTGAACGCGCTATGATGTAGATAGCCCATTCATCGAGGAAGGCTATAAGCTATATTTAATTATTAAGTTCCCACGGGAACTTGAGTTACGCGGGTGAACCCGAGCGTGGTTTCCCCGCGTAACTACCGTTCGATAAATGGGCTATGTACCTAACACTGAAATATTTTTTCTAATCGGTCCAGTAGTTCCGGAGATTAGCGCGTTCAAGCAAACAAAAAAAATCTTATCTTCATAGAAAGAGCAAGGCTTTTTTGGATGATAACAAACGATATGGCAAGGGTTATTTAATCCTATCTCTACAAGTCCAGAAATAATGATTTTTTAAATTCATAGATACCAGAAACCAAACCTTTCAAATTGAAATAAATACATCACTAGCACTCAATCAGCTGATCGATGTCAACGAACTATTTGCAAGTAAAAATAAACCTCTTGCTCCTGGTATTTCTGAATAAAGGGTTCCGCATTTTTATTTTTTGTTTGCAAAATAATACTGACTTTTTTTTATTTTATTTTGAGTTGAAACCCTTGCCATATCGTTTGTTATGATCCAAAGAAGCCTTGCTCTTTCTATGTATATACCCTTTCCGTTACACCTTGTATAATAATATGCTTCTGATATCCCAGCCCGCGCTGGTTGATTCTAATTATATTTATAATACGCGACTATCACATGCCACATTGGTAGATTTAAATGATATTTAATAACATTACTGTTGAAATGTATACTAATTAATTAGTCGAGATTTTTTTTTCTTTTTATATTTAATCATTGTATTTGACTTATAATAAGTACGATCGATTCGTCTACATTATCAATAAACGTTTTCATTTCATATGTTAAGCGGATGAGTTTGTTTGCTTAAACGAGCTTTTCTTGAGAACTACTGGTCCGATTTTATAAGTCATAGTACTATAGATAGATACAAAATTGTCCAGGTAGGTATACAATAAGCGGTATATCCATGGCGGTGGGATTGCTATGAGCAGGACATTTTGTTTGTGGTTCGCTGAAATTCCCTCACAAACTCATCCTCCAAGTGTGCTATTTTGAGTTACCGTCGCTTCGTATGGTATAAGTTAGCAGCTTAAGCCACTTGTAATGTAGGGGTGGTGTACATTCCCCCCTACCCTCCCGACCCTTAGTTTGTAAAGAACCTTCCGATGCCTTCGTAAACCCGAAGTCCGAGAGGCCCGCGAACTGTAAAGTAGAGCGACAGTTGCACAAAACTTCACTAAAATACAAAAAGTCAAAATCCCTTAATCTCATCGCCAGGGACCGCCCTGAGCCGAGGGTCAAGTCCCACAGGGGACGCCCTCTTGCGCGGGTTCGTTAGTTTGTAGTGTTTAAACCATTTATCTAGGCTGGAACTCTGCCGGTGAAGAAGCTAAAGCCTCGCGGCTAACTACAAATGTCAGCTAACTAATACTGAAAGATTTTTTTATATGGGAGCAGCAGTTCCTGAGATTAGCGCATTCAAGTAAACACACAAATTGATCAGTTTTATATATTTATATATATGTGAATACGTTATCGATCTTCTTGTGGGGATTATTGCAACGCTGGACAAGATATTTTTGGGTAAATTCTAAGATTTTTTCCAGGACTGGTTGGTTGAGGGACTACTTTGACTGCCTTGGAAAGCACGTTAAACTGTTTGTCCCGATTGTTATAACTTCATTTATTTTATACCAGGGAACGGACAGCAGCGATTCCTTGTGTGTTACGATATAATACTTTAATCACCAATCCGCCTGATAAGCGTGGTGATTACGGCAAAACTCTCCCTCGGTATTCAGCAGTAGACGTTATACGGGCTGATAATGTTAAATATGATGTTCATATTTTCCGCTGCTTCCTACATTTTGGACCGTACCACTGAATCGACCACTCAGAGGACCGGACTCCTCACAGTTAATTAAGGGTCCTATGCAAATTTGTTCAGCCGATTCAACTTAATAATTACTGTTAGTTTTTCAAAGTATTTTACGTTAAAAATGTCTGGTTTATTACTTGCCTTTTTAAAGGAAGCTTTCATTAGAGAATGCAGTCTGAGAAATGTGGACACAGGACTGTTAAATATACCTATATATATTAAATATGATTGCTCATGCGTACCCGGCCCCCGCCAACGGCGGATCGAAGGAGTGTCCGGGAGGTTTTAGTGGTGTAGGGTCCTCTCCTCGTGGTTTGAGTTTAGAATACCACGCTATGGAGAGGGCAAGTCCATGTGGGACTTGCCCCCACCGCTATCGCGCGAGAACGCTGCAGCGGCGGTGGGAATGCGTAAACGCATTACCCACTGGACAAAAAAAAAAGGACTGTTAAATATATCATCTTGGTTTTATAGCCGCTTCACTCAGTGAAATGATTTATGTTTAGTTGTAAATGTATATATTTTTTCACCGGCATTAAAAATACGTATGAAAATGGCATCGAATCTGTGTTAGGATCGGCCGCTGGCACAACCTACATTATCTTGTATTGCAAGGCTTACTCAATATTATAAACGCGAAAGTTTGTAAGTATGGATGGATGGATGTTTGTTACTCTTCCACGCCAAAACCACTGAACGGAATTCACTGAAATTTTGCACCGGGATAGGTTATAGGTACGCTGGATTAACATATAGGCATCATGCTCCGACCCACTGGAGCAAAGTAACGCGAGGCGCAGCTAGTTAGAACTATATTTGCCATGTTTATTTATCATTGCAGTCTCCTCTTTTTCATCATTCTCATTTGTTTTGTAAAAAAAAAGTCCATTTTAACATCAAGCTGTGCGATTTCGACTATTATACTGATACCTAATTATCCTGTTAAATACCAAGGGTAAGTACTTACCTACTACTTTGAGGGTAGGTACTGTTCACGCGGGCCGGATTGCTCATGCGTACCCGGCTCCCGCTAACGGCGGATCGAAGGAGTGTCCGGGAGGTTTTAGTGGTTGGTAGGGTCCTCTCCTCGTGGTATGAGTTTAGCCTTTGATTATATACACGTCTAGATGGAGCAATGCAAACAAACGACGCGCAAAAAACGTCTCCAATTCCGCAATTAGTGTGAGTACCGCTTGCGTACTTATTGTAGTAAAACTGTCAAAGTGTGCGTGTTTAGGGATGCCTACCCAACCTGTTACAACTTCCTTTCCTCGAGTATTTAATTAGATGAAGGTTACACAAAATAGGTTTAATAACGTAATTGTTTTGTAGATAAGTGTTTTATTTAATAAAAAAATTACAAAAATACAAGAAAAAAAATAACAGGAATAACAGTAACTTCAAAACCCATCTCTTTGGGTTTGTTTTCGGAATAGTTTTCTCTTTGACTTTAATGTCTGGGCTACGTCATGTCATGTAAGTATTTAATTTATTTTATGTAAATAGGTATTTAAGCTATCATTTTCGACATTTTCTGATCAAATAACTTAATATGCAGGTTGTATGGCATCATTTTATAATTTACGAAGATATAATGCCATTGTAATTGGTCTCCCATGGTTTCGGCAAATCTCCCCTGTAATTAACTTGCAACACCGGCCAATCTGTCAAATCTACAAAATAATCGAATAAATAAATTATAGTTATGTTAAAAATAGTGGTTAATAAACAAAACTTACCGATGAAATGTGATCTTGGTGTTACTACACAGTTTTCCCACATAATTGCGGCACAATTTGACTGCACAAACCGGCATAATTAATTATTTTTCGGGAGCACGTTACCACTAAGTGATCGAAATGACACTAGCGTAGGTGAGAATCGAGTCTACTAATTTTAGTAGACTTTATTTGCGCCGTTCTGTACGGCCAATGCGGCATCTAGACGTGTATATAATCAAAGAGTTTAGCATACCTCGCTATGGAGAGGGCGAGTCCCACATATCCCACCGCCAGCGTGCGAATACGCTGCAGCGGCGGTGGGAATGCGGATATGCATTTCCCCCCGGACAACAAAAAAAAAAGGTACTGTTCACGCACGCCACGTGATGCGTGATGAACATAAAAAATAAAGAAAATTGATTGTGTAAAGTTCGGTTTAATTTGGTTAAAATGGTTAAGATTATAATAATGACAGAAAGAATGTGACATTAGGTTTTGTCTTTATAATATTAATTAGGCTACTGAAGAGGTTTCAACCTCTTCGCTTGCAGTTAAAACTTTATGGTTCATTGTTGGCGCTGACAGATACAATAATCATAATAATATTTTATTCGTTTATAGTAGACCCTATTATTAATTGCTTTCTTCCAGACAACCTTTAGATAAATGAGAATTTGAATTTAATTAGGAGAAAAATTATATTTATTTATATAAATTATTTATACATTACTAGTTTTTTTTATTAGATATGCAATTAATATCCACTTTTCACATTTTCATTGTAACTAAACTCACGGATATCTAATAAATGATTTATAAGTGAAGCTGTTTATATAATCGTACGTAAATATAAACTAAAGGTATGAACTAAATTTCAGTTTTACAGGTTTCATACTGAAACGTTAACTGAAATTACATATTTTAGTTTCATTGTTTATACGAGTTAAATACTCAACTGAGATGCGATTTAATTTCTTGTGAACCCACCGGTGGTTCAGTTATTAAAATGTGATTGTTCAAACGCAGAATCGAACCCATCATCGTCAGCATGTATAACGTCCACTGCTGAACATACACCACCAGCCGAATAGGGATTAGTGACAGCAGTATTATCAAACTCAGGACCTTATTAGTAATAGTCGTAGGTACTACGCTATCATTATCATCATCCTCATCAGCCCGTATAACGTCCACTGCTGAACATGGGCCTCCTCCCGAGGAGGGTATTTTCATAGTCTCCACGCTTGGCAGGCGGATTGGAGACCGCAGTATTATGTTGTACCACACAAGGAAACGCTGCTGCCCGTTCCTTGAAATACGATTATTATAGATGATGTTATGAAAATCGGGACTATCGGCTTAACGTGCTTTCCGAGGCACGGAGGGTAGTCCCTCAACCAACCAGACCCGGAAAGAAATCTTAGAATTTAAACTAAGATTTTTTGTCCGGCGTGGGGATCGAACCCACGAGCCAAATGCCGCTACGCTACTGAGGTTTTAATTAATTAGTATTCTCTTTGGTGTCAATAAACTCAGTATTTGTAATAGCAGTGAGGTATTCAAATATTTAATCAACCCTAGAAAGAGAACCATCCATTATAGTTGCAGTCCTAAAGGTGCGACTCCATTAAGGTAGAACTAGAGCGAGCAAGACGTTTGATCTCGGCGAAAATTGCACTGTGATATTTCTGCCCTGCTAATTGTACTTGCAGTAACCGTCATATTTGGGAATTTCCCTTTTTGGCGAAAATGACATTTCAGGACCCTCCCATCCTCACGACCTATCTACTAATAAAGATTGACTTTTTCTTAGTTTTTAGGTTCGCTTTAAAAGTCATGTTATATAGACTTCTTGTTTAGATATCAAAAAATGTGTTTACCGCGTTTATCTCGAAATCGCGATTTTGCAAGTACTGCGATACTGCAGTAAGTATTAATGATTTGTCTTCGTAAAAAATAAAATATCTGAAAATAATGCTACTTTTGTTTGTCATAAAATAGGAAATTGTGGTCTTACCCCTAGGTATTACATTATCTTTGATTGTTTTGTTACTATTATGTCAAGCATGCCTTAAGTTATTGACAATTAGAAACAGAAAAATAACCGCAATTAGTTTATAAGTGTTATTTTTTAAGGTTTCATATCGTCATAATTGTTATCATACGATAATAATCACATTTTGCTTATGACTAATGAAATGCAAAAAAATACACAACGAGAGAAGAAGCTTATCATGAAATTTAGCATACGTTGATTAGTTGACATAGGTTACGTGTGCAATTTTTTTTTGTAAATTATAGTTTTATTTAAAAAATCATTCTTGAGAAAGTAAACTTTTTGTGTCAGATTGGTCTTACATATATCATAATTATATAACGCGGCCAACATCTTACTAGTAACGCTCTTAATTACGCTCCGTACTTTTCCGCTTAGTGGAAACTAACCTTTACAATGTATATATATATATATTGTAATAATAAAATAATACTACCAAATATATTTATTCAGTTCTGTCTTTAAATAAATTATTTAATCTGTTTTTTAATGAAAATGTAAATAAAATTCGTATAAAGACAACCGATTGGTAAATTGTGAATGCCAACTAAATAATAAAAGTAACTGGACCTAAACTTCTTGGACATGCCCATCTGAGTATGTTTCGCCGGATCGTCTCGATGAGGCCGCGCTGAAACCGGCAGTAGGATAACCCCACTGAGTTTGTTTCGCCGGATCTTCTCAGTTGGGGCGTATTGGATCCGGTGGTAGCACTAAAGCGCGTTCGTCGAGATACTTATGGTCCGTCTAAATAATAACATACTCAAAGGACAGAACTTAGATTTAATCATAGATATAAAATAATAAAATAATATTGTACTTTCATACCTGACAGCTTTTAGGCTAAAGTTATATAAACTATTATTATACGTAGCAATAAACAAATAAAATTGATTAATTAAATCGAAAATAAGCCAAATATGTTTTGACTATTTACAAATGCCTGTAATAGGTTTACCTGAATAAAAACTTTTTTTATTTTTTTAAAAAATGAAGTGGTATTCAGTAAATGAATGCACTTAAACTAAATGAAAAGTAGAACATTGCAAATATTGGAGAATATAAAAGCTAGTATTATCTTTTACTTAGTTTAGAAGGAGTCTATGTTTATGGCAATTACTTAAGGACACATGATATCTATACTAAGATATATAATATATAAAGCTGTAGTTTGCTTGTTAGCTTGAACGCGCTAATGTAAGAAACTACTGGACCGATTTGAAAAATGTTCCCTTATGTAAGATAGCCCATATATCGAGGAAGGTATAGGTATAGGCTTAGGTATAGGTATAGGCTTTATTTTATGGTTAAGTTCCCTCGGAAACAGGTAAAACCGCGCGCGGGAAGCTAGTTTCTTACATCTGGAGAAAAAATACTGTTTCTGAGGTGCATTTTGGGACAGATTGATCTATGCGGCTAAATCTTTGTACTAACGAGTAACGCTGAGGTCATGGGCACTGATTCTGAGTCATGAGAACGAATCAACAGAAAACGGCGCGGGAATTCTAATAGTACATTACGATATTAGTGGGTTATGATGGTTATAACATGCGAGGCGGAATTTCAGCCCGAGTCGAAGGCGAGGGCGTAATTGAGCCGAGCATGTTATAACCAATACGCACGTATATCGTACGACGTTTTTTAACACATTTGCGAGGAAACAGAAAAAAAAAACATTCTTCACAATACAAGTACAAACGAAAGAAAATTTGAGAAAAATGGCGCGAGGATTATTTTCTTCCGTAGTTGCGTGAAAATGTTGGCAAAGACGTTAGAGCATGCAGCCAAGTTTTTAAATTACCGAATAAACCTTTTTTTTTTTTTTTTAATAAACTGAATCTGTGAATGCACACTGTTGCTTTCCCGCCATTTTAACAGCGCGCAAGCGCTGCCTACTGACTGGCGCCGCGCGGCGATTAGTTCGAAATTTGAATAGCAACAGCGCGCGAAATGGCAAATAATACTGTTATGGAATTTGTATGGACTATAACTTAACTATTTGCTTTGGTAACACACGCGTTTTTATGACCCACTTTACATATTTAAAACCGGTGGAATTACATCAGCTTTACGAGCAACGGTGTTAAAAAATACTTAAAGCCATAATCCCTCAATCTCATCGCCAGCGACCGCCCTGAGCCGAGGTCCAAGCCCCACAGGGGGCTCCCTCTTGCGCAGGTTGCTTAGTTTGTAGTTTATACCCCATTTATCAAGACTGGAGCTCTGCTCGCCTTTATGCCCGGTGAAGTAGCAAAAGCCTCGTGGATACCTACGTAAGTGAATTCGAAAAAAAAATAAGAAGTCTATAGAGAATTCCGAGTGTCAAGAAAAATCAATGCTGCTTTATGCAACACTTGTAATTGTGATTTTAATTAAATTATCTTTTGTTATTATATTAAATTTGTTTTATACTACGTAGTGATAAATAAATAAGCGATGTGCGTCAGTCAAACAATACTTGCAACTGCCAATACGACACGGCCTAAACTACGCTCCGCTCTATTCCACTCAGTCGAAGCTAACCTTAACAATTAACTGGTATTCAGTAAATTAATGCACTTAAACTTAATGAAGGGTAGAACAGTGCAAATATTCGGGCGAATATAAAAGCTAGCATTGTCTTTTACTTAGTTTGGGTGGAGTCTGTGTTTTGGTTCTAGGTACTTAATTCTATCAATGTTATTGAAGGAATTATTTCGTGTTACGTTGGCTTAGATTTTGATGTTTCAAATTATAATAGTAGAAATAGCTGGGTCAACTTTTTCCCTATCTTGGAGACAGTTTCATGAAATACAGAGTTTACTAAAGTACATTTATTTTCGTCAAAATATGATAAAGATTGTAGGCTATACTTAGCTACTAATGACAGGAAAAATAAGTGTCTCATTTTTTTGTATATAATTTTGTGTGTGTGAATAACTGTTAGGTTTTATAGAGATACTTGCTGACCCGACAGACGGTCTCACAATATTGCGTGATCCCTGCGCCAGCGACGGGTATGTGAGATTCTCCCTCTATCAAACGCGGTGCGCTGTCGCACCGCAGGGAGGACATACCCACTAAAAAGCCCCCGGGTGTTCCTCCTTCTGCCGTTTGGAGTGGGGTCCCAAGCACCGGTATCGGCCTTCGGATATCCCCCCGGCAGAGTTCTACTTAAACTCCCGCCCCGGTAAAAGGTCGAGAGTTAACAGAGTTCTCCTATATTAAATTGAACTTTTAATATTTTTCGTGCTAGCTACTAACTAACCGTGAGGTGTACTAAGAGCAGCATTCAGGAAATATTATGTTAAACGCCATAAGTTTACATAAAAAAAGTTTAAATTGAAAAAAGCGCTAAGGTAACATTAGAAAATGTAATATGTTGCTTAAGTTTTCTTAAGTTTTCTAATTTTCTGCGCAATTTTATTATTTTGTGACCATTCTTTAAAATACTTTACATTATTCTAGTTGAAAACTACGGTAGTCCTCTTTTTCAAGTTCAAATCAACATAGCTGTTAACTCTTATCTTTGAATATATTAAGTTTTAAATTAGATGCAAAACTAATGTTAAATTGAGGTGTAATATTTCACCCCAGTGCCTCCCCAAATGCCTTGTACCTACCCGTCAAAGATCCCAGCGACTTGGCGTCCTACCAACTTCGTGTTCGCAGCTCTCCTTGTATTATTGTCTAAACAATATATTATCAAATGTATGAAACAGTTGTCTTTTGACGTGTTTTGTTCAAGAAGTACTAGAAAAGAGGCGTCCATTAATTATGTCGAAAATCGAAAACTGCTTTCCCCCCGTGAGACCCCATCTCACGGGGGGAAAGCAGTTTTCGATTTTTAAAATCGGACCTGTTCCTGTTCCTGCTTTTACCGCGTTAAACAACCAAACTCTCCAGCTTTATATGTTACTATATATAGATTATAAACTCGCTTTGTAAATTTTTTAATTTATTCATACAAATTTTGGACCCCTCATCCGAATACGGGGTCTCTGTGTGTTGATGCTTAAATAAAATTATGTATTTATCGCGGTTAAGTGTTTGCCATAAAGTAGCATAATAGCGCTTCGATAATACATTATGAATATCTTGCGACTGAATAAGAATGAACATATTTTTATTCTCAACTTCTCTGTAACCATATTTTGTGATAACAAAAAAAAAACAATTTTTCCATTTTTTAAGGATTCCACATAACAATTGTAAAACTTTATGAGTATCGAGCATATCGTTAGTATGCCCAATAAGCTGCTCAATAAGGAAAGTACTTCTATCTTACGTACATCTTATCTTATAGTAACTAATATATAAAGTTTGTTTGTTTGTGGTCCGATATGAAAAATTATGTCAGTGCTAAATAGCCCATTCATTGAGCAAGGGTATAGATTAGTTGTTAATGTTGTCAGTATGAGTACAGTCACTGGAGCTCATTAATGTCTGATAGTATCAGCAACATCTCAGTGATACCTGAACTAATTTTGCAAATCTCAATCAACGTTCATAATCTACAGTGATTACGATTAGTGACATTACAATCCCACAACAGATTGAGTCTAATCTCACGGCATCTCACCATAAGGGGGAAAGGGGGTCAAAAATTAAACAAACAGCCTGACGTAATTAATGGATGCCTCCAAACAGTACATTGTGTTCAATATGTCTGGTGAGGAGCAAAGTGGCGCCACATGCGATTAAAGTCTTCGCAATGCTTGTCTGCATTGCGAAGTGTTGGTGCAGAGTCTTATATTCTTCTATACTAATATTATAAAGAGGTAAAGTTTGTGAGTTTGTAAGCTTGAGATGTTGTAGGGGGTAACCTCTGGAACTACTTAACTGATTTTGAAAATTCTTTTACCAATAGAGAGCCACGTCGTTTGTGAATGTCATTGGTTATATTTTAAGTTAAAGTTTCCACGGGGACGGGATCTACGCGGGTGAAACCGAGCTGTACAACTAGTATGTTATTAAATATATTATAATTATTGTAACTGTAGCATTGCGATGTTTGTAGTATAGTTAGTCCCCCTTAGAGACGTGTTATAAAAGAGATTGATTAACTTCGATGAACGGTAAGGTTCCACCGTAGTCTAATTGGTTAAGGCATTAGGGGCTTAACCTAAAATGTTGAGTTGAGATGGTTCGAGTCCCGCCGGTGGTCGAATTTTATTTATTTCTATTTTGAAACATAGTATAATATTTAGTATTGGACTACAAACTTCGTAACATCCAGAACAGGCTGGTGGTAGTAAAATAGGGAACGAAAGTGCATCATAAAAACATTATTTTAATAATATGTTAAAATGTGTCTATGTGAATAAATATGGACTTATATGATAGCATTTTACAATTAAAGATAGACAGCGGAATAACATTTGTATAAAGATTACTTTTTAAATTTTGAGGCAATGTTTAATTTTATGTTATCCTACGTTTCTCTTAGAAACGTAAGAAAGAGTAAAATGCATTTCTACTTTGAAATTTATTTAGACCTCGAACCTGCATTAATATGATACATTTTGATAGAAGACTAAGGTATAGGGCTTTACCTTACGTTGCAACTTGTAATTAGTCGCAGAGCGCGACACAATTTTGTCACACCTTATTTTTCCGAAGAGAGATGCATTAGGCATCATCACAGCAGCAGGGTATATATGTCCCAAGGCGATGATATGCTATCCATTCCACGAGGATTCCCTCTAGAACCCCCCGGTTGCTGCTCAAAATGCCAATAATGGTGGCACCGGGAATGTTAATGCATGACATCCGGTGGAATTTCAACTTACCTTTTCAAAATCTAAGGTAATGAACGTATTAAAACTCATGCCATTAATATTATAACTAGGATGATAGGTAGCACTGATACTGATCTCTCAGTGAACCACAAAAACGTCACGCTGCTGTCAGCGTAGAAGATGAAGATTTCGAATTTCGAAATGTCACGACTGTCACGTGTAATAAAAGGGGTGACATTGACAGCTCTGCTTGTCACTCTTTTTGGTAACAACGGAATTGTGTTATGAATGTTACAGTCATTTTGAGTTGAACTAATTAAAATCTTCTTCTTGTTCGATTATAACAAGTTATGAAGTCATTTAAATAAACAAAATGAATTTATTTAAATTACTTAAAAGTCTGTTAAATCTATGCTAATACGAATCATAAACTTGATAGTAGCTTTAAACCACTGAACTGCATATAGGAACAGATATACGAACGTGATATCCTTAGTAATATTATAAACGGGAAATTATAATATTACTAAGGATAATTATAATATTAAAAAAGTTATCAAATAACTTTTTGTTCCAATCGGACATTTCGTTGAAAAAATATCACGAGTATAAAAACGCAAGGAATTGGTACCTAATAATGAGTTATTTGCCATAATAGGTAGATAAAGCTGAAGAGTTTGTTTGCTTGAACGCGAACGCTTGTCTTGAAGTGTTAGATAGCCCATTTATCGAGGAAGGCTATAAGCTATATTTTATTATAAAGTTTCTACGAGAACGGGAGTTACGCGGGTGAAACCGCGTGCGGGAAGCTAGTTACATATAAAAGCATTTATAAATTTAGTCCGTTCTACCAACGAAGAGCCATGTGAAGCGTTGCACAAATTCCGTACATAGTCACTTATTTACATATAGTAAATGAGTCAAAATAATAGGTATGCGTATTTTTTTTGTATGATTAAGTAAGTCTTTCTTCCATCGCTTATGTAATTAAATACATAAAAACGATTTATATGGAAAATAAAATAATAAAACATTTTGTTTGTATTCCACTTAAAAGAAAATTTTGAGTAAAATTAATTCTATAGATATTTTGTTTTTAATGTAGCAGTATGGATTTATGTAAACTACGTAGGTATTTAACGTTTTGGATTAAATCAACAACTGAAATTATGAATACCGATTTCGTTGGATCCAATTTATGAATAGGTAATTTTATTACAATATGTTTATACTTCCATTGTTCTAAAAAAAATACCTTATTCAAGTGTTGCTCGGTTTTATTATTTGCCAAATTAAAAAGTAAGTTATCCATACTAGCTCAAAAAAAAAAAATGTTGCAAGCATTCCTAAAACCCATGAAAACCTGGCAACATTACTTTTTTTGCCAGCCGTCTCGACGCTGTCCTCAGCAAAGCCTTAATAAAGATCTCCACAAATCTTTTGCCAACAAAACGTCTCGGAGGTATAAAATGCACGTCGTTGCTATACCGGCTAAAACGGGTAGAACGGGATGGGAACTCGTAAAATGGGATGAAAGCGGATTTACCACGTTGTTGCCGCTCTCCCGAATATCACCTGTGAGGGACATAGGTGGAAATCTTTTAGAACTATGAGCAAAAACTATTGCCGTATGCTTTGTAAGGTTATATGAATGGTACTGTGCCACGCGATTTGGATTACTTGTTTCGGTGGGATATACCATCTAGGTTTGTGTTTAAGGAACACCAAAGATTACTACCGTACTTGAGCCTTTAATAGACACATGTGTCAAAGTCAAAGTCGAATATTCTTTATTCATAGACACATTTAAAATATTTTAAATAATGTTCTTAAGTGCGTCCTTTTTATACTAACACCAGTTCTGGACGTGGCAACTCTGAGAAGAACTGGAAACTCAGAGGAATCCTTTTTTTAAATAAATGATTTTGATACAATTATTAATGAAGCAGTATATTGTTTCTGACCAACTCACTTTCAGGTAGTTATGTCATTTATATAATCAGAAATTTAATAATAAGCTTTTTTACATAGTTTATCTTTAACATATCGTTTAAATTCTTATGTTGTTGAAGAAGCGTGTACTTTGTGACACGGTCTTTACTTCAGGGATACAGAAAAAAAGATGGGATTACCATGCCATTGCTATATTTGCAACCATCCGATGCCCTCGTAGACTCGAAGTCCAAGAGGCCCGTGGACTGTAAAGTAGAGTGACAGTTGCACAAAACCCCCTAAAATACTAAACGTCATAATCGCTCAATCGCGTCGCCAGCGATCGCCCTGAGCCGAGATCCAAGCCCCACAGGGGGCGCCCTCATGCGCAGGTTGCTTAGTTTGTAGTTTTTAAACCATTTACTAAGGCTGGAGCGCTGCTCGGCTTTATGCCCGGTGAATTAGCGAAAGCCTCGTGGCTAAATAAATATTTATTTAGCCGACCGAAAAAAAAGGATTACCCTCTTCATTGTGATTGCTATGACGCCATTGAATTTGGTCTCGATTGTTATAACATAATCTATAGCAATCGTATACAAAGAAATGAGCAGCAACGTATCCCTGTGTGTTATTATATAATACTGCGGTCACCAACCCGCCTAAAAAGCGTGGTGACTATGGCAACAACCCTCCCTCGATTATACAAGCTGATTATATTTCTTTGATTAATTGTAGTGTAGTAGATAGATAGTGTTATATATATTTCACTACATTCACATATAAAGCAACAAATCTGGGTTATTTCAGTTGCAGTGTCTAAATATGGTTATGTCTGATATGTGGCGGGATAATAGTGGCTTTGGGACCTTATTAAATGAAGCCTATCCGTAATAATAAAGTTAACAAATTGCATTACAGATAAAATTATAGACTGGGATCAGGTAATGAAAATTGTCTTTGATTTACCGTACCACGGGAGAAAAAAATGCTACGTTTTAAGTGTAAATTTTAATAAAAGCTATGTTATTTCCGAATAATTAATGAGGTGTATGTAATTAGTGAAAGTGATATTTCACTCATCAAAAGAGGTTAGGACATTCAAATTATGTAAATTAAACAACAGTGGTATATATTTAACAATGTAGCTACTAGCACAAACTGTAATAAAAAGTGAATTAATGTAAAGAAATATTTAAACGTCTTTTGGTTATTGACTTGATGCTATACTTATTTGTTTTTTTTAAGTCTTCTCCCGCACTACGAAAATAAATTCATGTGTCGCGTAAGATTTTACAAACACGTCATTCGCGGACACAAAGCATATTCAGACTCAAAACTGTATGGTAGGGTACGAATTTGTGGTCCATAGAAATTCGAAATAGTTCCGGGTGGAAATCGAATACAGAACACCGGGTCTCAGAGGCGACTATCGCAACCACTGAGCAACCAGTTATCCACAAATAATAAACGCAACATTTATTTCAACGATCGTAAGAGTTATACGTCATTTGTAATCATATTAAGTAACATTTACGATTACAGTTTTTCTCTTTGAGGTCTTGGCCTAGCTTGAATGCATATAGGTACTTTCCTGAGTGTAAAACGGTGGTCAGTTTGGCTTCACTCCAATTTTAAGGGCAAAATTTTAAACTAAGTTGATGGTAAAAAATGGCCAAACTAAGTGTTTTGGAAAGGAATGCGCAATTACGAGTTTTGGCGAAATAAATTGTAAATTGCAGAAGTTGGTATGGTTCTGGTTCATTTGTTGGAAATTTTTTAGTAATAAAATATTTTATATGAGATGTTTTTTTTAAGTTTATTACATTAATTCTATACTTCTCTGCATCTTTTTGACCATCTTAGTATACCTACTGGTGGACAATAAAATAAGAGAACTAGCCAAGTCAGACTTTAGGCTACAATATATTATCCTAAGCTATAAGAAGAAATGATATTTTATGTTGTTATAAATAAATTTCAGGACTGACCATTGAACTTGGCATCCATTTAGATCTCACTTCTTTTGTCGTTGAAGTCAACAACCAAGGCATATATCATAATATTGAAATTGGTTCTCATTTCACATTTATGTTTTTGATGGGATACTAAGTTTCAAAATTGAGAATAATAAAATTCGACCACCGGCAGGACTCGAACCTACGTCTTAGGTCAAACCCGTAATGCGAGTTCGAGTTCGAGTTCCAAAGTAGCCTAATTGGTCTTAGCCAATGGTACCGGTGTAACCGGTGGAACCCTACCGGTCATCGAAATTTATCAATCTCTTTTATAACATGTCTCTAAGGGGGACGTTAGTGCCATCCATCGGTAATGATCCGCATTAACGTCCCTCTAGGGGCTTAACCTAAGATGCAGGTTCAAGTCCTGCCGGTGGTCGATTTTTATTAATCTCAATTTTGAAACATAGTATGTGGTAATTTTTTTAAATGTATTTAAAAACATTTAAGGCGCTACCCTGACCAAATAACCTTGAGCATTCGTTCCCTCTTTGCCGCACCTCACCTCTATAATACTTCGTAAAGCAGTACTAGCTCCATCTAGCGATCATCTTACGAATACAAGTAAAAATCGCAGACCTAAGAATTCACAGACATGGCATTCAATAAGAAATATCTTTTTATGAACTATTTATTGGTGCGCCAAAATAATTTTGGTCATGATGAATTTAATGACCATATTTACGATTATGAATACTTCTAACATTTATTCATATAAAAGTATTAATGATATTCTATAATAAACTTTGTGCGGTGTTTATTATTTACACCTGTTATTCAGACCGTGGGTGATTGATAAAAGCAGAAAAATGAAATAACAAAGTCAATTCTATCATCATTTATTATTTTTTAGTAGGAAGCTATAACAGGTATAGGTAGCAGGTTCAAATAAAATTAGGGTAAGTTCGCCTGTTCGCGTCCATCGCCCAATTCGCTTCCATTTTGCGGATCTCCCTTTAAGAATCCTCAAAAATAAATAAACTAACGCACTAATCAAACAAAAAGTCATTACTGCTAGTACCTCAATGCATAAGAGGCACGCACATATGGACAAAAGGTCCGTGCGCCAAACCAATCCCGTTTAGAAAAATAAAAAGTCTCGGCTGTTCAAAAAGAAGCGCGTACAAGCGGGATTTTAGAAAAAAAATAGTGTGCAGCGGCGCATTGTATGGTAATTTTTTTATTGTTTTATGTGTATTTTAGGATACATAGCTAATTTTAGACTTTTATAATGAAAAAAGGAATAATATTAATTATTAATCTGATTATATTTTTTATATTTAACGCTTAATCCGGCGTGAGTGAGGTGGGGTATGTCATACCCGCTAAGTTTTTAAACGCAAATTATTTAATGTTATTGGTGCTATGCGAGTCCCGCCTTTGCAGTAGCTGGAGATAAGGGTACGGGGGATGAGATGCGGCATCGAGTTCAGTGTTGTACCGGCATTGACTGGAGATATACGTGCGCAAACGTCGCAGGGGTATGTAATACCCGACCTCGTAGTCGGTGTCACATATTTGTGTTGACAGTAAGTTTATAATTTATTGTTTTTTATAGTATTTTGTGATTAATTAGTTTTTGCAAATAACATGCTAGACAAAACGCGAATGAAGCGCCGAGATTATATTCTTAATTTAGGTTTGGACCTAATAAAAGGTAGTCTTCGCAACAGACAACAGAATGTTCGTCTTCCAAGGGAAACACGAAAAAGGATTGCTGATCGCTTGGGGTAACCTGCACCATCAATACCTAAAAAAATAGTAGGGAAATATGTTCGATTTGGTCATTGTACACAAAAAAAAGACAGAAAAACAAAATATTGCTGTTCAAATTGTGATAAGCCAATATGTTTGGAACATGCGAATTTTGTGTGCGGAAATTGTGCTGATTTGTAGATGTAAATTTAGCGCTATGTTACATGATCTCATAAAACTTTCAGTTCCTTGTTTAATTATAATTATAAGAAAATACTATTTTTATGTTGATTTACCAAAGAAGTTGGATTTTTGTTAGATTTTTATGCGAAAAGTAGTACAACTACCAAAATTCGTAGTTTTTCACAAAAAACATTGTTACTATATTTGTTTTACTATAAGGTAACAAGGTAGACAAATATTATATATATATATAATATTTGTCTACCTTGTTGAATGGATCCTATTATTATTATATTATCCATTTAAAATTATATTTACACAATCTAAACAAAAAAAAATAACATAAAAGTTTCGAGTATCTCATACCCACCTCGTAGTTGGTGTAAAAATTTGTCACCTCATTCACGCCGGGTTAATATAAGGTGGGCGCGAATTACTACATCGAATTTACAAAACTTCCACTTTGCGTCCGCAATGGACGTAAACTGTACATACAGGGGATAATGATAAACCAAATTGCGTCCACTATTTTCGTTATATACAAACAACTTGCTTGTAAAAATAATTGAAAATGTAAGGTGACACAACCATGTTGAAGAATTATAGACCCATCACATTGCTGAGCCATGTTTATAAGCTGTTCTCGAGAGTCGTCATATATGGTCTCGAACACAGACTCGATGACTTCCAGCCTCCCGAACAAGCCGGTTTCCGAAAAGGCTTTAATACCTACCATAGATCACATACATACGCTGCGGCAAATTATGCAGATGACCGAGGAGTATAATCAGCCCCTATGCTTGGCGTTTGTGGCCTTTGATTCGGTCGAAATCTGGGCGGTTTTAAGGTCTCTTCAGCGCTGTCTTATCGACTATCTCTATGTTGAAGTGCTGAAGTGCTTGAACAAAATCGCCACAATGTCGGTCCGAGTACAGAGCCAATGTACGAAGGCAATCCCGTTACGGAGAGGCGTAAGACAGGGAGATGTTACATCTCCCAAACTTTTTACGGCTGCTCTAGAAGACGCCTTCAAGCTCTTGGAATGGCAAGGATACGGCATCAACATAAATGGCGAGTACATCACTCACCTTCGATTTGCCGACGACATAGTGATCATGGCAGAATCGCTGGAGACCTTGGACAGATGCTCAATGACCTCGATGGAGATGGAGATTCCCAACAAGTTGGGCTTAGAATGAACATAGGCAAGACGAAAGTCATGCATAACGCCCATGTAGTGCCCAACTCTATAGCCGTTGGGAACTCCCATTCTCGGAGTTGTGACCGAATACCTAGGTCAAACGATCCAACTAGGTAGGACCAACTAAGAGAAAGAGTTCAATCGTCGAATCCGTCTCGGCTGGGCAGCGTTTGGGAAGCATCGGGAGATCTTCTCGTCCAAAATACCTCAGTGCCTTCAGACAAAAGTCTTCAATCAATGTGTGTTACCGGTGATGACATATGGATCTGAGACGAGGTCTCTTACTGTGTGCCTCATAAGAAAGCTCAAAGTCGCTCAGCGAGCTATGGAAAGAGCTATGCTCGGCGTTTCCCTGCGTGTTCGTCTGAATCAGAAATTATCCGCAGGAGAACGAACGTCACTGACATAGCTCAACGGATTAGCAAGCTGAAGTGGCAATGGGCAGGACCCATAGCTCGAAGAACTAACGGCCGATGGAGCAGATAGGTTCTCGAGTGGAGACCACGAACTGGTAAGCGCAGCGTAGGACGACCGCCTGCACGATGGACCGACGACCTCATAAAGGTCGCGGGGAGTCGGTGGATGCAGGCCGCTAGCGATCGTTCCCGCTGCAAATCGATGGGGAGGCCTATGTTTAGCAGTGGACTACAACAGGCTGATGACGAAGATTTCTAGTTAAAAAACCAAGAATTGTTAGATATTGTTCAGAAAATAATTCGAGACGGGGAGCTTAAAAAATATTTCAAACACCTACCACTTACCTAATTTTAAGTTCAATCAATGTGTTTTTTTTTAATAATTTTTACGATTTTTAATTTTTATATTCTTAATTAAAGTAATTGTTAAAATACAAACTTTCTTTACAAATTCTTAAAAATATCACCTTTATATTCCTTTTCTAAGCTGGTGGACGCTAAATGGTCCACGGGTGGACGCAATTTGGATTTTTTGGACGCAAACTGGGTAAAACGCCTAATTCTGATGTTTATCTATTTAAAATAAAAAACTCAAGATGTTTCGAACAAAACTGAAAGTTTATCTTAAAATAGACTAAAATAATGAACAGATTACATAAATATTTCATAGAAATTAGTAATGGAACATTTTTACTATCGCCGTCAAACTTGCCAACTGCGCTAAATGGACGCGAACAGGCGAAATGACCCTATCTAGCGAAACTCTGCAGACGTGATATTGACCGCTAGTGCTGTTGTTAATGAATTGAGATTATTTTTTATCGTTGTATTTATCGACACCCATCACGTCTATGAAGTTTATACAAATAAATAATTTTGGTTTTAATCTGATATATCACTAACTGCGGTCAATGACCTCACAAAAAATCATCTAATTATGTTCTGGTTCATTATAGCTTGTTTATACAAGGTGTAAGTAAGGGTATAGCCATATGAAAGTGTGTGATGGGAACACCATCGTAATCGTGAAAAAAATAATCAACGGCCCCATCCAAAATTCTAATACCTACTACACCAAATGTATAAGACAGCTGATTATTTTTTTACGATGAAAAGAACTCAATAGTTCTTCATACACACACAAAGCGTCCTTTCGCGGTCAATAAGAATAAATAAATAACTAACATAAAAAACGATCACTAATACAAATGTCACTAACTAAAACACAATAATATAAACTAATATTATTGTGATGTGTGTGAGCGAACAAGTGCACGAGTGCCGACGCGGCGCGATGACGAACGACACGTGTTTCACCCTCGAGGCCTTGTGGCTCACTAACTGCGCAAGAGTTACTTAGCGAGTACGCTCAGATTTGAGAATAAAATCTTTATTAAATCAAATTTTCGTGTTTTGAAAAAAATAAAACTAGCAAAATGTTCTTTATTAAATTACCTATCCATTCGTTTAGGAAGCAAATCAAAATAATGGTTATTTTAGGAGGAGATGCATTTTATAAATCATTATTTCTCATTTCTGTAGCTTTTTTGTGGCCCTTTAATTAAATATTATGCCGCTTAAAAAAAAAAAAGAAACTACCATTTTGGAGTCCAGATTATGTAGAAATTTAATGTATTTTTTATTACTTGCTATTTCTTTTAGAAAAAGAGAAGTTAGCTCCCAAAAACAGCCTAAAAACGGCTACCGCTGTGTTTTGCACGGGAACGCGCCTTAAAAAAGCAAGTTTTAGGGTTCGATCGTCGAGACTTTTTATTCTAGAAAAATGTCAATACGACGTTGATGATATTTTATCGGATTGTTAGAATATAAAAAAAGAATTGGGGTAAAAGAGGGTGCGCTTGTGTTTGCGCTAAAACTTAGGTAGACTGCCGAAATCCAAGAGGCTCTATAACTGTAGAGTGATATTAGCACAATAAGTACTAAAAATCGGAATAATCCCTTCATAATCCCCTTCGCCAATAATCGCGAGTCCTCTTACACAAGTTGCTTGATTTATTGTTATTTACACCAACCAATAAGGTGTGGAGTCCTCTAAAGTAAAAAAACCGGCCAAGTGCGAGTCGGACTCGCGCACGAAGGGTTCCGTATCAGTTACAAGTGCGTACCTATTTTTGATATCAAGAATAAAAAAGCGTATGTTTATGAAATGAAATGTTATTTTATATTTTTATATTCGAGTTGATTGAATGAAAGGTAAATTGCGGTTTTCGACGTATTAAAAAAAAACTACTTACAAGATCTCGTTCAAACCAATTTTCGGTGGAAGTTTGCATGGTAATGTACATCATATATTTTATTTAGATTTATCATTCTCTTATTTTAGAAGTTACAGGGGGGGGACACACATTTTACCACTTTGGAAGTGTCTCTCGCGCAAACTATTCAGTTTAGAAAAAAATTACATTAGAAACCTCAACATCATTTTTGAAGACCTATTCATAGATACCCCACACGTATGGGTTCGATGAAAAAAATTTTTTTGAGTTTCAGTTCTATGTATGGGGAACCCCAAAATTTATTGTTTTTTTTCTATTTTTGTGTGAAAATCTTTATGCGGTTCACAAAATACATCTACTTGCCAAGTTTCAACATTATAGTTCTTATAGTTTCGGAAAAAAGTGGCTGTGACATACGGACGGACAGACAGACAGACAGACAGACATGACGAATCTATAAGGGTTCCGTTTTTTGCCATTTGGCTACGGAACCCTAAAAACGTAACTAGCAATAAAAATCTATGCTGCTGGAAGTTTTAAAACTATGCTGCCGGATAGTCAAAGTTGAAATCGGTCAGAAATAGAAAATTATCTTTACTTCTACACTAATATATAAAACTAAAGAGTTTGCTTACTTGAACGCGCTAATCTCAGAAATTAATGGTCCGATTTAAAAAATATTTCATTGTTAGATAGCCCATTTATCGAAGAAGGCTGTATGCTATATTTAGTTATGAACTTAATTTTGATTTTATCTATCTATTTTATTCTCTAAAACGCAGTGACTTGTATGTACAATATATAAATCAGCCTAACTATATTTTACCGTCATAGGGCCTTTGTCTCCAAAAAACGGCAGACTATAGCTAACGGTCACGTTTAACGAAAACTACTTACTAAAATTTTATTGGTCCTTCGAGTGAACATTCGAAGGACCAAATGAGTGAATTGGAAAACTTTACTCTAAGGCTGATAATAAAGATAATAATTTTAGTTTAACATAATATGGTACAATTTAAATAATGAATACGTGGAATTCCTAAAATGATTATATTACATGTTTCATCTAACTAACGCGTAATTTCCGTTTCCAGAAGAACTTCATAATTAAATATATCCTATAGCCTTCCTCGATAAATGGGCAATCTAACTCTGAAAGATATTTTTAGAATTAAAACTGTAATTCCTGAGATTAGCGACTTCAAGCAAACAAAGAAACAAACATAATCTTCAGCTTTATATATTAGTATAGACAATTACAAGAAACACGAACATTTCCTCGTAACTAATAGGTAGTATTATTATAAAAGTAACTAAATTTATGTGAATAAACCTTTTGGTATACTTTCTTAAAAGTAATATAGCAGTATATAAACTAAACGAATGCTCACAATGAGCATTCGATTCATTTTATATGCTGCAAACACAATTGCTGCTATTCTGATGTACAAAGGGAAAAAAATGTAAGTGTTTCGGGTTTGACTTATACATATTGTCACAAGAGTATACAAAACTACCAGGGGTTGAAATAGGAAGAGCTGTTAAGTAGTTTAATAATGATAATTATCTACTCATTTACCATCATCAATCTGCCTGCCAAGCGTGGTAATCCTACTAATATTATAAACGCGAAAGTTTGTAAGTATGGATGGATGTTTGTTACTCTTTCACGCAAAAACTACCGAATGGATTTGGCTGAAAGTTTCCACGCCGATAGTTTATAAGCTGGATTAACATATAGGCTACATAATATCACGCTCCGACCCACTGGAGCAGAGTGACGCGGGTAAAACCGCGGGTCGCAGCTAGTTTGTCATATAACTAAAGCACAACAAGCGTACTTATAACTTTCAACGTCACAAGGTTCAATCCGACAAAAACACTTAGGTATTAAATTCCACAATGCCAATTATTGAGTGAACAAACTTTAGAAGCGACTCGGGCAGAAAACACAGGCTTGCAAAACAACTTTTTCAATAGACTTAGGCATCTATATTAATTGTTTTTACAATTGTTTGCGTCAAAGGTAAGGCTTTAGCAAATGTTTTGAAAACAACAAACAAAAAGTAAAGGTTCTTGGCATTCGTAAACAAATTATTTTGAATGACTTTCGCGTTTGTTTTTTTTTTTGTTTTTGTTTTCAGATTGATTACCGATCTGCAGGTGTTGTTGTGAAAACTCCTAAATGTAAAAAAATGTCTTTTAACAAATAAGTTTACACAGTTACATAAAAAGCTAATTCATTAATGTTAAAAAAAAATTGTATTGTGTAATAATTAGATTATCTTAGGCGTAAGCGTTCTTCGAGCTCGTAAACCACTCATTACCCTCGCTGTCGTCCGCAAGTGACACACACTCGAAGAAAGAGGTCCCAATGTTGGGTCAGGTTTAAGGTTTCAAACTTCAACAAATATAATCTAGGTATATAGAATCTCGCGTATTCTCTTTCTCTATCGGTATGAGATCTTTTTATTGCACTCCAAATAATACATATAAAAAAGTAACGATAAAGTAAAAAAATACTTTCAGAGCGTGAATGATTGTCAGAGCAAAAATGTCTCTCAGAAATGAATATAGACTAAACTTTAAAGCCTTACATTATAATATGTACAAACATAGACTAATTCAACTTTGTGGTAGGCTGAACTCCTAAAAGTTAACCCACCGATCCGACATAATGTAATTCCGCTGTTCATTAAATTGTGAGTTATGTACGTTTTCCGACTTATTTCGCTACTGGTTAAGAACAGTCGGGGCACAAATTAAGGATATTATCTCTAATTTGAAAGGAAACATTGAATAACAGCGATGTTTTTTGTAGTAGATTCCTTTCTATATTTTTTAATCTTATTCGTGTACTGTATGAAATCTTTGCATTGTTTTTAACTAGTTAGTACTTAGTTTTTACGGGCGTGAATACTAGTAGAACTATTATTCACGCCCGTGGTTTCATTTGCGTAGGAACTTCATAATAAAAAATAGCCTAAAACTTAACTCGATAAATGTACTATCTAACTTTGCAAGATCTTTTCAAATTGAATCAGTAGTTTCTAAGATTAGCGCGTTCAAGCAAACGAACAAACGAACTCTTCGACTTTATAATAATATATTAGTAAAGATACATACATACATATCGTTATGCCTTTCTCCAATTGGGTCAGGATCGAGAAAAAGGAACGCCACCTGTATCGCTCCTGTTACACCTATTTCACCATTATCAGGCAGTTCATGCGTGCTCGCCGGTAATAGTTACTTTTGCTACGTCGTCCAATCTGCTTGATGTTTTTGAAGACACTCACGGCACAGTAGAATTATTTCAGGAATTTACCCTGTGTTATGGGTGACTTAACATACACATAATTCACGAACACAAAGTACATCCTTCCATCTGAATAACTAGATCCCCAGGTCTTAGAAACAACTGCCGTAAACACTAACCCACTGGTGCACTCTTGGTGAAAAAGTTGAAAGCTTGTTTTCTTCATGCGTTTTTAGATGCCTATTCTTTATATATTTATGCGTTTTGACTTTGACTCCATGCTATACAATGTAATATGTTAAGATTAAGGCTTATTTAGCTTAACCCTGCGATTTCACCATTGTTTACAGCGAGGTAGAGGATAATCACCATAGTGGTAGTACGCGCAATGAATGGCATGACCGGGGAAGTAACTCCAGCCAAATAACATTATTCACATTCTATTACATCGCCAGAGTTCACTGGGGGAAGGGGAGACAGGATAAGGGTGGCTTTTCTTTCTGACTTTGACAACTCCCGCACTAGCGAAAAAAAACCATGTGTCTGACTGGGTGACTTAACAAACACACAATTCACAGACACAAAGTATAACCAGACTCAGAACAACTATTCGTGGTTCACACAAATAATTGTCCGGGGTGGGAATCGAACCCAGAACACCAGGTCACAGAAGTCACTGTCGTAACCACTTAGTCACTGGGGCTATTGCTGTATATATCTAATATACTTAATGGCATTAGCAGACCTTTTATTTTGACCCATATGCGACTTAATATCAGGCGGATAGGAGTCATTTAATTCAACATTATTATCATGATCATCATCAGCCCGTACGTCTACTGCTGAACATGGGCTTGGCAGGCGAGTTGGTGACCGCAGTATTATGTTGTACACACAAGGAAACGCTGCTGCTCGTTCCTTGGTTCTAGATGATTTTATAATAATCGAGACCAACGTGCTTTTCGAGGCACGGAGGGTAGCCTCTCAACCACCCAGACCCGGAAAGAAATCTTAGAATTTACACAATGATTTCCGGTTCGGCGTGGGGATCGAACCCACGACCTCCGAGATTTAAAGCGAGCCAAATACCGCTACGCTACAAAGGTTGCCTCTCATTTAATTAGGAATAATAAACAAGTTTCTACGTAAGTATGTAATGAAGAAGAATGAAGTTGTTTCTTCATTGGACCCAAACCTTCACTGGATAAAGACAACGTTGTTAGTATTCATCCGAACCTAAACACGGAATGATCCCAATAATGCTTTATTCTCAATGTTGTCACGTTTTCCTAACGATGTAACGAGACCTTTTTGTTCGAAAAAAGTTTTCTCTCAAACTCCTGTTAGTTAGTTAGACGTAGATCAATGGACAAGTTCATTTTGGGCTGTGTGTTTTTAGTTAAGTATTTTTTCAAGCCTACTTTCTTTACTCTACTTTCAAGCTTTCATCTCGTCGATTCTTAACCTATAATTCCTACCATATCAAGGAAGTCCTCCATGGGGTATAAGTCTCGCTTAAAGCCACAGAGGTCGTTACTTCGATCCCCACGCTGGACAAGATATCTTTGCAAAAATTCTAAGACTTCTTTCCGGGTCTGATATGTAGAGAAGTATTACTAAGTTAATAGGCATGTATTGCAGTCACAACCAACCACAAGTTAATGTTATTCGATAAATGCACAGCTCGAATAGAAATCAATATTTAACACGAAGATATTATAACTTTGGCATTTGTTTAAAAAGAATTTTCCATAATTTATTACTCAAGGGAATGAAAAAATGAATGCAGACATCATCATTAGCAGCCCGTGTAAGGTCCACTATTGAATATGGGCCTCCACCACGATGGCCAGGCGGGTAAGTCGGTGACCGCAGTATTATATGGTCACATACAGAAAAATGCTGCTGTATAATTATTATTGATAAAAATTTTACATGCTTTCCGAGGCGTGGAGGATAAACTTTAAACCAACCAGACCAGGAATTAAATCTTAAAATTTACACAACGATTTCTTGTCCGGCATGGCGATCGAACCCACGACCTCTGAGACTTATACTGCTACACCGTAAAGTTATTGTTATGCTGCCTAATGGTTATGAAAATAATAGCTCAATAAATTTCCCTCACCAATTATTAGCATTCACCAAAAATGACAATATCTTTTCACGCTGAATTAGGTGTCAAAGAAATATTTGACAAAAGACAGTTTTATCAATTTTTGGATGATTGAGCAATGAGCGATGATCAAACGAAGAGCGATGGCATTCTTTTGTGCTCTAAATTATGGCAATCTTCTTTCCGCTGAGCAATGGTTGCACAAGGTTAAATCAAACAGTTGACTAGCGTTATAAACAGGGTATTGATAATATCGAAATTATATTTTGCAAGCTTCCCACGCGTGGTTCATCTGCATAGTTCCCGATACTGTGCAACCTTCATTATGAAATAAAACCTATGATTATCCTGGATAACGGAGTTTTGTAATGGTTAAAGAGTTTTGGAAATCGATCCAGTGGTTCAGAAGCCCATTCAATGCAGACAAACAAACAATCTAAATCCCATCTTTATAATATTAGTAGGTATAGACATAAGAATGTTTATGAGATCCGTTATTTAGAATTGGGTGTAAAGAGTTCGAATATCAGCTACTTTATCGGTGCATCTTCATCTTCTACAGATTTCTTTGCTGTCAGTCGTAATTAGCGGAGTCATCAGTAACTCAGTAGTTACAGTAGTTGCGACTGCTACAACGACAACTATTTTTGTAAACCAAAGGTAGCTGAGTCTGGGTTTGCTTTGAGTCCATGAATTGTGTTTGTAAAGTGTCCCATAACTCAAGGATTTAATCTAATCTGGAGTTTTCATCAAAAAATTAAATTAATATGAGTTTATATTTGTTAGGTTAGCATATTATATATATATATATAGCGTTATTATGACAAAAATAGTTTGTTTGTATCACATCTTTAGAGATCTATGTCTATGCCTAGGTTATCAATATATTCAATTATGTTTAACTCTACAGATTATATGTTATCTAATTTCATTATCATAATATTTACCATAACTACCTAAGTAATATTGAGTGTGGTGTCCGGTTTAGAATAGATCATCCCATATCTTCCAAAGGGTGTCGTAATAAGGCGACTAACGGACATTCAGGTGATAGATGGGCAGCGGCATCTATTAGCTCAAGGAGACTCACCATTTTACTTACATCTTCCCAAGCGTGGTGAATATGGCAAAATCTCGAATGGCTTGGCTAGATCTGCTAAGAGGTTTAACACCTACAGGCACCTAATTTACTTCATTAGTACTAAGAATGTGAATTAAAACTTCAAATATTACATATTTTCTTTTATTTCAGTGATTACTGATTACATAATTAATAATAACATACGATACCTTATAGCTATTGATTCTAAAAAAATCATTTCCAATATCACCCTTACCTAGTTATTAAACGGATAAATCCATTAAAAATTACTGTTTATTTCTAATATTAGTAAATTAAACGAAGGTATTTAAGATAAACATTAAGACGCATTTAACGACAAAGACGTCGGTATTCAAATTTTAATGTCTCTTTAATAGAATGAAATTATTTGGATTGGGGGAATTTATATTCCCTTAAATCTTTGGTCAATAACACAGAAGAACAAAGTTATAAAACTAATATACCTAATATAAATAATTAAACAAAACATAATATATAAAGTACGCCCTTGAAAATTTGTCCAAGTCTAAAATAGAAGTAAGTTACAGACTTTGCCACTACACTTTAAACAAGTTTCCCTTAATTTTTACTAAATTTAATTAAACAGTTTATAATAATCTAAGGTTAAAATCTCTGAATTGCATTTTTTATTTTACTGATTAACAAACAACTGTTGATTTTTTCACGTTACTTAACTAAAACTACTTTACTTACTAAAAATTCTAATTTTATTAACTAGTATTTTAATACCTAAAGGATAGTTTTAGAACTTAGGTAAGTAGAAGATGATAAAACTATACGTGGGGTAGAAATGGCGAGTGTAGATGATAGAATAGAAAAGTACGTATAAACAATTGACATAGGTTACCTAGACCATGATTCTGTGAGAGCTGTGACTGTTTTAATAGAAACGAAAGAAATGCATGATTTATTGTCGGTGTAGAATTTTGATTGTGTTGAATGTCCCATTAGTGAACTAGCGACAACGATCAAATCATCTAAATAATCCGGAATTGTTTTCACAGCCAGCATGATTTTCCATACACCGTGTCTAGATATGGTAGAGGAAGGTATTTTTAAATTTTAAAAGAGTTTTTTTTAAGTTTAAAGTTAGTTTTATTTTTTTTTATTCTAAAATTATCTACAGTGCGTAAGTTTAAATTTTCTATTTTAATCAAAAATTAGGATTAAATTCAATCCGTTTAATTGGAATGTTAGATTAGTAGCGCTACTTGGACTGAATACGACCAAAATTGTTTCAATACGGAACGAAGTTTCTTACAAAACAATTTTGGGGACAGTCACAGAAATCTTAGATTACAAATTTAGAAGAATTTTATATGGAAACTACGTATCGTTTTAATAAGAAAACTTTGAATGACTTAGGTAAAATTTCGTCGGTTCAATTTTGAATTATACTAAGCTAAACGAGTCCTAGACCATTTTAAAGTGTTATTTTGATAGGTTTGAATTTAAATACTTAGTTTTTAGATATTTTATAGGGTGTTTAGGATATGGAAATAATAGATGTAAAGAGCTGGAAATAAACAATAGATTTGCTTAGTAGCGATTATATTAAGAATTGGAGAGTAGAAGATAGCTAAGAACTAGAAGCATCTAGATCGATGGCACTGCGGAATGTACCCGTGTTCATAAAAAAGTATCCTAACCAGCTTAACAATTAAGTTTCAAACAAGATTATGTTGCATTACTCTTAAATTTACATTTTTTTTTTCATCGTCACTACCATTTTAATCTTTTAACTTTATTCGTACTACATTCCCTTTATTGCCAATATTTAACATATCTAATCCGTGATTCAGCGAATATGTATTAAGTTGTGATTTGCGATTATCCCTATAGTTTTAACATTATATAATTTTAAATACGAAGATTCGTGAGCTCAAGGAATCTTCACATTTAATTTTAATTTTATCTTCTAAATTGGTGGCAAAGTCTGCAGTTAAACCATTCAAAGTGCATTCACTTTGTTGGGTTTTATACAGAATCCATTGCAAATCCATACAAACAGGTGAAAAGGAAGTTGCTTATATTCGTATGGAACTGCATGGGTTCTTTAGAAAATATTATTATTGACAATTTTCAAAGCCATACTCTTTGAGTTTTCTATTTAAATAAATTATAATAATCGGTTGTTAACGTTCAATTAAGATTATTTTACACTTTTCCACATTACATTTTTTTATCTCATTCATTTTTAACTTTTCCATTAAACCTCTACCGATAGTATCATGTCCAAACATTCTATTACTAGAAATACAAAATTTAACGTATTTACAACCATTTTTAAACTTTATTTTTTTAACAAAAACATTCATAAGTACATTCTTGCTTCGCGCACAGTCTAAATGTACATCTTTTACATTAGAATTATAAGGGACTAGATTCGTTTTGGGAACAAAAACTACGTAAACAAACAATGAAAGTAAAATAATGTCAACATTTGGCTCTAAGTTTGGTGATTAATCTATATCTTTATATTGTCTGGCAGTAATCGCTGTACCTTCATCTGCATCTGTATTAGCTTCTTCATCATGTTGAAATCCATAAATATCTTCAGAATGTACCAGACTGGATACCGTACTTCTTAAACTGAATATTTTAGAATTTTGGTGATATTTTACTTAGTTTTAATATGATTACATAATGATGCACTTCCCTTTTTCGGCCCAAGGGTTGTTTTTCTTGTCGGGAGCATGTATAAGTGGATCGTTCTTTTCATTTTCTTCCACGTACTCCCGCATTCTGTAACAAAACGGAAGATTATAAGTGATGGATAAAAACATTTAGGTATTTAATTCATTGTGATGTTTCATATTATATTTTCTTTTTTCTATAGAAAATTAATTTTGTTGGACTGATTTGTAATTTTTGCACGAAATGCATTTATTTTTATATATTTACTGAGTTCATACATACACGCTTCATACATCAAATCTTATTTTCCTTCATTATTTCATTGAACATTTATTCGTTTAACTATCCATTATTGATTTAGCTAAATATAAAAAAACAATCTTTATTAGCATTTGTTATATCTTAGGGGACAACCACAGCAGCAATAAACTTATATTTTGAGATAATAGAAGACACAAATGTGTAAGAGTAAAAATATGTGAGATATAGACGAAATAATATACACGAAATGGACGTAAATGATCTATATGAGCTTTGCTTATCCATGTACTAATAAATCATCTCATAAGTGACAGATGACTTATCGCCAAACATGCTTTTATGCTTAAATATAATTAATTGCTATTAAGCTATGATGTCATAAATTACATTTAGCACACCTGAACTAGACGTGCGCCATTTGAATAATGAATTTGTAAACATGTTCAATAATATTTTAAATAATAATAATAAGGGGTAAAATAATAATAAGGGTTTGATGTCGTATTCATTTAGTGATATGTAATTAAAAACTCTTCGTATTTTACTTTGCTGTGCCCGACAGGGTCCACATTGAATTGAATTTGTAAACCACCTAAATACACTGTAGAATGCAATAAATGATTGAATATTGAGTATTGAATTCATACAGACATAGTTTAAATGTATACAAGTTATGATGGGCATAGTTGGTGGCTTTTTAATATCGAAAGCGTGAAGAAGATTTGATGGTAAGCGGTTCTCGGAGTCTATAAATAATCAGGCACCAGGTACATATTACCGGTGGTTTGCTACTGCACTTGATAAATAACGCCACACTGTTAATTCAAAATAAGAATGATAAACACTAACAACAATTTGAGAACTACTTCTGAATACTATTAATCAATCAACTAAAACAAGAAACTGTGGAGGCACATGGCCAAACTTAACCAATTAAAAACACTGCTCGGCCGTTTTATTCCGAGCACCTTTATGAACCACTTGAATTCAATTTTAGTTCTTTAATGGAACAAAACTCTCGAACAGAATCAATTAATACTAAAACTTTAATGAAATGAGTTATGTCTGCAAAGTTCACAATGAATAGCGTGCGATATGATAGAAGTATTCCAATATTATAGTTTAGGTTAGTAATTTGGATTGGGTTCAAAGTTATTATACAAACACAAGGTGTCGAAGTTATAGAAACTGTACTGTCAATGTAAGACGGTAACCAATTATATCTCTCATTTATGAATTTACTATGTAATATTTTTTTCATTATTAAATATTTGGATTTCGGATTAGTTAAATAAAGCTTTTAAAAGTGACTGTAGTTTAGAAGTCATTATACTTTATCTTTATTACGATTTCTTTCTTTTGTTTTTGGTCCTTTTTGATATTATTATGTGTGCACAATAAAGATAATTTTATTCTTTTCATTTTATGTTATGTTCTTAATGATTGAAAATGTCGTTATTTAAATAAATATGATTTACAAATTTTTGAATTACTATTTATTATTTGAAAAAAGTTGTTTCGAAATGGTAAAAAGGCTTAGAAAGTTTTCATTCAGGCGAACAATATGATAAAATACTAGTAGCAAATTATAGTGCAATACTGTGTGCCAATGATGAAAATAACTAATAAAGTTAAAGATCAAAATGTAAAAATTAATATTTCACCCTTTACAAAACAAATTAAGAAAATATTTGTTGACTGAAGAAATTGCACGTTATTAAGAACTATCACTTAGGCTATCACCGTTAAAATACCAGTTAAAAATAATGTAAAATTCAATTGAAGACGTAAAAATCTATCCTGCATTAAAAACTGCGCGAATTGCGACGACGACGGGAAAAAAATAATTTAATACCTGTGAATGTAAAGTTGAAATATAAAAGTGTCTAAGTGCTATACTTGTGTCGACAAGAAGTGCCGCTTAGTGGCATAGAAATGGAATAAACAGTTAAAAGGAGTCGACTCCTTTTAGAATTAAGTTACGTAACTGCGTACTCTGAACTGTTACTTTATGAAAGTGTTGTTACTTTTCTTGATACGGTTCTATTATTTTACTAAAATAAAGGTAAACGTTTACACTTGTATGTGTCTCTTTGAATGTGTGTTAATCGTTATCAATTTTGATAAGAATTAAAACAGAAATTGCTTAAAACTTTGATTAACAACGTTGCCAAGACACTTAGAACCAGTCCATAATTTCAATGGCGCTCAACGAGGTATGAAGCGAGCTATGCTTGGGGTTTCTCTGAAAGATAAACTTCAATGTCCATGAGACCAAAAGGAATCCGACAGAAAACGAAAGCTACCGATATAGCTCACAAAATAAGCAATGGGCTGCCATGTCTGCTAAAAGACTGACAGCCTAAGTTGGAGCAGACGCATCCTAGAGTGGAGACTGCGTCTCGGAAAACGTAAGGACGTAAGGATGCAAGATGAACCGCTGAGTTATGAATGGTAGGAGAGTGTTATGCCGCAAACTAGAAGAGGTCCTATGTCCAGCAGTGGGCTGAAAAAGGCTGATGGCAGTTATCTATATATTAGCTGATATTTTCCATAATTGCTACATCGATTTAATCTTACTAAAACACAATAATAGGACAGCCTCCGTGGCGCATCGAAAAAACATCATATGCCAGGGAACGGGTAGCGGCATTTCCTTGTGTTTGAAAACATTATACTGCAGTCATCAACCCGTCTGTCAAGCGTGGTGACTATGGCGAAACCCTTCATCTGAAGGAGGTTCACGTTCATTAGTGCACGCCATACGGCTGATGTGGATGATCATGAATTAAATCTTTAGTAAAGTGGGAATATTTTTATTTTTTTCTCGCTATTTACCATTGCTGGCTTCAATAAGTGGTACTACATCACGTTAATAAATATTAACGTATGTTAATATGTTAAGAACCGGTTGAACATTTATTCGATAACGTCACAGACTAGCTCGAAGGACCACAGGAGGGCTCTGGAGACTACAAAGTGGGGGTAGTACGAAGCGGGGCTATTAAGAATGTCTTGTAAATATTATTTTCAAGACAGCCTTACTAGCCCCACTTCTGTACTACACTTTGTACTAGCCCCACCCTTAAGGTGGTGTTTCACTACTTTGCTACTTTCCCTTAATTCCTTTTACACCACTTAGACTCGAGGAATGTGTGTGGCATATATAATTCAATGCCTTTAGAGTTGGAAGATATTTATTACAATTGAGTTTGGGTTAGTTAGGAAAACTTGACTTCTCGTGTTGTTGTTAAGTTAGTACTGAGTTTAACACAAGCTATTATATATACAAAGGTTACTTAGTTTTGCATTAAGTTAGGATAGTAATTAAAGTTGTATTTGATGTATTTGCAAGGTTAACTAACTCACCATATACAAAGTTACTGGAGATGTGACGTATTCGTGTTCGGATATTATGAATGAGGTCAAAAGCAACATATTTTGTGTAATAGATAGATATAATCTTTAATCCTTCTAAAATTATAAACGCGAAAGTTTGTAAGCATGGATGAATGGATGGATGGATGTTTGTTTCTCTTTCACGCCAAAACTACTGCACGGAATTGGCTGAAAATTTTCACCGGTATAGGTTAACCGCTGGATTTACTTATAGGCTACATAACATCACGCTCCGGCCCACGTGAGCAGAGTAACGCGGGTAAAATCGCGGGGCGCAACTAGTAAAATATAAAGCTGAAGAGTTAGTTCTTTATTTGCACGCGCTATAATCAGGAAATTCTGGTTCGATTTGAAAAATTATTTGAGTGTTAGATATCCCATTCATCGCGAAAGGCTATAGCTTACATTAAGTTACTAAAGTTTTTAAGAGAACGCGTGTTATACAGATGAAACTGCGCGCTGAAGCTAGTAGAATAAAATCTTGATGAGTTTATGTGCTATTGGACCAGTAGTTCCTGAGATAAGCGCGTTCAGGTAATCAAACGAACAAATTAAGTCTTCAGCTTTGTATATTAGTATAGATTATAGTTAGATTTAGTCTACTAAGAACAATATTATTATAAAGACAACCTTCGTAGCGTAGCGGTATTTGGTTCGCTTTAAATCTCAAAGGTTGTGAGTTCGATTCCCACGCCGGACAAGAAATCTTTGTGTAAATTCTAAGATTTATTTCCGGGTCTGGTTGGTTGAGGGACTACCTTCCGCGCCTCGGAAAGCACGTTAAGCCGTTGGCCCCGATTGTTACAACATCAGCTATAACAATCGTGTATTAAGAAACAATCAGCAGCATTTCCTTGTGTGTTCCTACATAATACTGCGGTCACAACCCTCCTGCCAAGCGTGGTGACTATGGCAAAAACCCTCCCTCGGGAGGAGGCCCATGTTTAGCAGTGGACGTTGTACGGGCTGATGATGAAGAACAAAATTCAAATTAGCAATTTCGTTAACATCTTTTCTCTAGAAATTAAAATGGCTCGGAAATCCGAGTCCAAAGGTATTAAATTAATCCTTACATCTGTTGGATTAATACTACGTTTCGGCAATCAAAGAAAACCTGTGTTGCCATGTACGTGTGAAAAAAAATGGGGACACGTATGTTTTTGTACTATTTTTACAGCCCATTTATGTACACTGCTGGACCTGGGGGCCTCCTGTTTTGTTAAACAGGAGGCCCTGGTGGGTGGTTGAGGTATAATGCCGTAATCACCACGCTTGGCACGCGGATTGATGATCGCAGTAAGATGGTGAATCTTTGAGCTGATAGCCCGTCCATCAGGTGTACGGCCCTTAGTCACCTCTTCTGACACCCATGGCAAGATATGGAGTTGTCTATTCTTAACTGGAAAATACAAAACTACTATTTTGTCTATTGAGGATGTTTTAAAAAGGTGGTAATCCTTAGAGTATATATATATTTATTTATTTATTTGTTTCACACATACACTATTATTACAGGTAACCTAATACAATAGCGTAGTTTAAGTACTAATCTAAATCTATGTAATATAATTTTATTGAAATAATGAAATTTATTCAGCACTTACGTATTTACATACACTTGTACTTGTCAAAATTACACTTTATAAGACTAAATCTAACAAAAGTATCACTTAAGTAGCTAAAAACATTGTTATAATTATTTGATCTTACAAAATTTTTAATCAGTCTGTCCGTCTGTCGAGCGATAAATGACAAATGTACACATTAGGTATAGTAAGATGCTTTAAAGGTCTAAAATTAAAATTAACTTCCAAGAATTCGGCCAAAGTCTAAGCGACATCCACCTGAGGGCACCCTTAAGGGGTTAGGACCAACGCTCAGGGTGCCACTGGAGTAAAGAGTAGATTTACGAACAGTGGTGATGATCGGCACGAGATCACAGTTCGGGGAATAAGCAACAACGCGGTTCTCGGCCATGCCGTCGAGGATCCTTTTTTTTTTTTTTTTTTTTTTGTTGACCGGGGGGAAATGCACTTACGCATTCGACCACCGCCGTTGTGAAAACAACGGCGGTGGGATATGTGGGGACTCGCCCTCTCCAGTGCGTGGTATGCTGCTCATACCACGAGGAGAGGACCCTACCGCCACTAAAACCCCCCGGGTACTCCTTCTTCCGCCATGAGTGTGAGGGCCACCGGGTATCGCTGAGAAGCGCTTGCATTTCCGGTGAACCCCCACGGCGGCCGTCCGCAGTTTGGATGGTGCCGCGGACTCTCCGGGGCCACTTTGTATGTGGCCCGTATAACCATTAACAGGACGCCCGGAGTACTCAGGCGTCCCTCCTCCGCACGGGTCAGCCTCTATAGGGAGCAGGGCCCATGTTCCCTACTCCCCGAGGCCGAGCCTAAGGCGGCATGCGACGGGTCTCAGCCCGCCGCCTGCGGCCAACACGCCGCCTGCGAAGCGGGTGTGCTCCGGGATCTTTCTCCCTTGCCCGCTCCGCAACCTCCTTCTGCGACATGACACGTCCACAGAAGGAGGCAACCGCCGCCCACGACCCCTCACTTTCGACCATCTTAGAGATGATGGTCGGCAGCGAGAGGTCGGAACCCATAACTCCGATGAGCTCAGTACGCTCATCGGACCACCCCGGACACACCTCGACGGTGTGTTGCGCCGTATCGTCGGTGCCCCCGCAGTGGTGGCACCGAGTGTCCGGCTCCCTCTGGGATGCCGTCGAGGATCCTACCCCAGCTAACCTGCAACCTTTCACTAGCTCCCTAAGTGGACGACCCGGAGAAGAAAGGAAGAAAGAAACTCCAAAATTATTTTTTTAGTCTCATTTGCTCTGTTTCTTTTTTTTTTGCATGCATTCTTTAATTTCACATTAATACGTATCATACATATACACTTATTATTTATACAGCGCGCAGCGTTCCTTATAGAGTATGACCTGGTGGCATGAGTATCAACAACACCGTAGGGTCTTGACCAAAGCTCGGCAACCTATCTATACTAATATATAAAGCTGAAGAGTTTGTTTGTTCGCTTGAATGCAACAATCTCAAAAAGTAATGGTCCGATTAAAAAAAAACAGTGTTAGGTCAGAACATTAGTTGAGGTAGACTACGGCTATATGTTAGGGTTTCCACGGGACCTGGAGCTCTCCCGCGGGAAGCTAGTAAACCATAGAAAGGGAAAAATTACTCAAAAAATATTGTCACTGGCAACACTACGCCAACATAATCCGGACGAATTAAATATGTACAGAATATTGAACAGCGAGGATTTTACTAAATTGTTATATTAATGAAGTTGTTTTATAATTATAACGGCGTTTATTATTGAAAGCCCTGAACCTTATTTTATTGGATTAATTATTGTAAAAATATAAGCTTCATTCAATCAATTTCCAAGTTTATTTCATCATTATCAGCTAGTATACGGTCCATTGAGAAGCATGGACTTCCCTTGATAGAAACGTTGCCGTAATCACCGCGCTTGGCAGGTGGGTTGGTGACCGCAGGTTATGTACAACATATACACAGGTTTACGATGCTGCCAGTTACTTCATATACGATAGTCATACATAATGCTATGACTTTCATGGGTAGTTCCCCTTACCAGACCCGGGAAAAATCTTAGATTTTACACAAATACCTTTTGTCCGCAGCGGGAATGGAACATTGATTTGGTCGAATGATCGCTGCGGCTACGCTGTCTCTATATCAATCGTCACTGTGTCATTGCGGCCTTGGCCTTTCTATGCATTGATATAGGGATACACCTAGATATATTTATTCTATATTTCCCTTGGTCACGGCATCACGCGTAAACGGCTTCGCTAATTCTTTTTTTGTAGCGTTTTATATTGACAGAAGAACGTTTTAGTCAAGGAAAAAAATAAGAAAATTACGCGGAATATTTAAAAATATAAGAGTACTTACTTAACCGACAAATTAAATTTTCTAATGGCACCTTACCGCTTTTGAAAATATAAACGTTTTTAATGTAGATAATGTTAACTTTGATAATTTATTGCAAATATCGTCAAAGAGGATGTTAAAAAACAAGGAATATCGTTTAAAACAGATGCTTTGATCGGAGTTCTCAATACCTACCATTTCGAATTCAAAATTCATAGTAGACATAAAACGAATATCACAAATATTCAGTAATTTAAGTCTATTCAACAAAAACAAAGTCTTAAAATGTTGAAATACCCAAGAGAAATCCTATCCCCGAAACATAGCCTGCTAATATTCTAGAAGGAAATGAATAATTTGCATACTAATGATATAGTAACCGTTAGTAGCTGAGTGCGGCTGCAAATGGGATGTAATGACGCTGTCTCAGTTAAGCCCAATATCGTACACAGTGTTATTACTAAGCGTATTGGTAGCACTGTGTAATATGTGGGATTAAGTTTAGGTACCTAATAAGGCTACCTATTATACTGAGAACTAGGTTCCCGCGCGCGGTTCTACCCTCGTACTTCAATATGAAATATAGCCTTCTTTGATAAATGGGCTATCGAACACTTCAAGAATTTTTCAAATGGGTCCTGAGATTAGTGCATTAAAAAAAACAAACTAACTCTTTAGCTTTAGATATCAGTATGAGATTAAACGAAAACGTATTGTTTTCATGGTATTTGATGAAATATGGAATTGTCCTTACTAATATTATAAACGCGAAAGTTTGTGATTATGGATGGATGGATGTTTGTTACTCTTTCACGCAAAAACGACTTAATGGATTTGGCTGAATGTTTGGACACATATAGTTTATAAGCTGGATTAATATATAGGCTACAAAATATGGGGGACTTGAACCTCGGCTCAAGTCGATCGCTGGCGAAAGGATGGGGGCTAATATAATTATTAGTTAAGTTAGGAGGTATTAGTTTTTTAAATGAATTTTGTGCATTTCGCGGACTTCTAGGACTTCGAGAAGGACTAGGACTATCGAAAATTTGAATGGTTGTGTTGTTCGTCGAAAGCATCCAATTGCTATAGTAACTACGCATGTGACCGCAATCGTCTTGTAAAACACAGGCAAAAATATAGCTAAAGATATAATTGTATAAAATTCAATCAAAACTAGCAATCAATTCAAAATATATTCAAACAAATAAAATATCACAATTCAAAGTATTCGTTTCATCATAAACATTATTATAACAGCGGCCATCTTTTTCAAAGTCTAATATTTTCGACCAATATGAGACATTACCATAAAATTACCATAAAAATATTTGAGAAAAACAATATGATTCCTTTGTGCCCTAGATCGGTAAGCGGCAACATTGTGTAAAGGACAGACTACCGAAAAAAATAATATCCAATAACCAGATGGAAACCCGGTTATCAAGAAATATCGTGTCAGGTGCTTCCAAATGGTGAACCATCTCATTAAAAGTAGACAGTGTAATGTAGGTAGAGTGATTACGTTTGTTAAGATATTTCTATGAAATAAATATTTTTACGACCTCCGCAGCGTAGCGGTATTTGGGTCGCTTTAAATATTGGAGGTCGTTGGTTCGATCCCGACGCCGGAGAGGAAATCTTTATGTAAATTCTAAAGATTTCTTTCCGGGTCTGGTTGGTTGAGGGACTACCTTCCGTGCCTCGGAGAGCACGTTAAGCTGTTGGTGCCGAATAACGGGCAGCCGCGTTTCCTTGTGTGGTATAACCTTATACTGCGGTCACCAACCCGCCTGCCAAGCGTGGTGACTATGGCAAATACCCAACCTCGGGAGGAGGCCCATTTTCGGCAGTGGACTTTATTTGGTGATGATGAATATCTTTTATTTGTTCATACAACAAATAAAATTTTATTAAAAACAAAGCTATACAAGTTGTGCTGGCCACAATACCTTGTGCATTGCGGAGTGAGAGGAGTGTTTTACTAAAGAAGCAGGAAAATAAATGCCGATGTCGTACAGCGGTTTAAAATACATACATGATTCACGGACACAATGCAAACCCTAATTCAGAACAACTATCCATGGTTTACAATAACTATTGTTTTCTCAGCTGAGAATCGACTCGAGAATAGTTATGTGTCGTTCGCGATTGAACGAATCAAACGACCCGGGTCGCAAGAACGGCTCGAGCGAACGGATCACTACGATAAAAATGACTCGTTCACTCTATTGGTTCGCGAGCGGCGATTTGCTTGTCGCGACGCGCGACGATCCGAGTGAGAGAGAGAGAATCGAACGAGCGAACGAAGCGTATCCGAGTGCGAGCCGATGATGCGGTGACATTTTCGAATGTATACCCTCGCCTTTTTACCTGTAACATGGCAACGACTGTTCCATGTGAACGAGTCTTTTCGAAGGCTGGTTATACTATAAATGAACATCGTAGTAGACTTAAACCCGAAAAGGCTGCGCAATTAATATTCTTGAACCACAATTTGAAAACTAAATAAATTCTTATTTTTATAAATACGCACTTTAGTTTTATTTTTAAAGTATAATATCGAACTTAAAATAGCGCGACCTACTGATTGATTTAGCTACTGAGTTGTGCTTGGATCGTGAGTGAACCAACTAGGTTGGGAGCTACCTTCGGGGCGTCAATCGCGCTGTCAATCAATTGAACGGGTCGCGCGAACCGGGTCATTTTGTCAACAGATCAGTATTGATCTGGATCTCAAAAATTGAACGATCGACCCATATCTACTCGAGAATACCAGACCACATAAGAAACCGTAGTCACTGAGACTTTTTTTTGTTTAATTGTTAATTTAAAAAAGCGAGATTGTGATAAAATATGTTATTTTTTTTTAAAGAAGATTCTACTGAGTTTTTGGCAGTGTTTCTCAGTAGTCGCCACTTTACGCAATGCACGGTAGGGGAAAAATATAATGATTCCAAACAAATGTAACAATTTTTACGGAATAAATTAATTTTGAATTTGTGACAGGTTGCAGGATAGTTAGGGCCCTGTGTCCCAGCGCCTTTGATCCGTGCTAGCGATAACTTCCTCATATTCAATCTGACTTTTAATATCAGTGGCACAGTACAAGTGTATGTAAATAAATAAGTGCTTAATAAATTCACTACTTTATAGTCTTTTTCTTCTTCTTCCTCCTGCCCTTATCGCGTATTACTTGGGGTCAGCGCAACACATTAGTTTCTTCTTCACTACTTTATTGTCTAAATACCTATATTTTTTTCACAAGACTGTCCTTATCCGCCGGTAGATATCATATAAATGTTTGCGAAGGTATCCTTGGGCGATCCGCTGAATAATTTATCATCTTCCCTTTAGCGATGACACTTTTTAGTTAACTTGATAATATTTTTCCCTAAGGGTCCCTAGTAAACTGTAGACTTTGTATATTCTTATGAAAATTGCTTACAAATCTATATTGTTTTAAATTATGAAATCAAAATGTTATCCTTTGTGTCACGCAGCATGTTGTTTATTATAAACACTGTTTAACTACAAAATTTCCTCATAACATTTTTTTAACATTAAAATAGCTTTTCATTTACAAGCTGGATTTCCGTCCACAAATCTAATCTTCTTCAGTTAATATATATATATTTTGTTAACTTTAACCTAATATTTAAATAGCAAATCATGTCAATAAAGTTAGATATACCTCAATTCAATTTACAATTCTATCTATACTAATATTATAAAGCTGCAGAGTTTGTTTGTTTGTATGTTTGTTTGTTTGTTTGTTTGAACGCGCAAATCTCAAGAACTACTGGTCCGATTTCAAAAATTCTTTCAGTGTTGGATAGTCCATTTATCGAGGAAGGTTAAAGGCTAAATTTAATTTTCAAAAAAAATTGGGATCCGTAAGTATATTACGATTTTGTAACAAAAGGTGTAAAATCGAAAACCTATTTATGCGTGCGCTGCAAAAACTATTGACAATAGAACAAAATGATGTACTACGGGTTTGTAGGTATTATTAAGATAAAAAATCCGCGAGAGCACATATCTACCTATCATAGTTTAGTCACAATAACCGCTTTTATGTTCATAAAAAAATATTTAATCGTCTGAAGAAAGAAACTAAGTTAAATATATATCGTAAATTAATCCTTATCCAAATTAAGCACTATGTTATCAAGGGTATTTATGTAGAAGTAAAATACTTTTTGTTTTATTCCAATCGGACATTTCGTTGAGAAATTATCACGAGTATAAAAACGCAAAGAATTGGTTCCTAATAATGAGTTATTTGCCATAATAGATATAGCTGAAGAGTTTGTTTGCTTGAACGTGCTAATCTCAGCAACTACTGGTCTGATTTGAAAAATTATTTCAGTGTTAGATAGCCCATTTATCGAGGAGGGCTATAAGCTATATTTAATAATAAAGTTTCTACGGGAACGGGACTAACGCGGGTGAAACCGCGCGCGGAATTTATATAATATAAAGCTGAAGAGTTTGCTTGTTTGAATGCACTAATCTCAGGAACCACTGGTCCAAATTGAAAAATCCTTATCAGAGTTAGATAGCCCGTTTATCGAAGAAGGCTATGGGTTATATTTTATAATATGATGTTCCCACGGAAACGGGAGTTACGCGGGTGAAACCACGCGCGGAAGCTAGTTATATTATAAAAGATTAATAGAATGAAGGAAGATTGGAAGAAAGAGTGCGAATTTATGATCGTGTTAAAGTGATTTCGCTACGACAATGAAAAATAAATAATTCTTGAACGACGCCTAGAGATTGTTTAACAGAAAGCTTACTCGGGTGCTTACATAAATAATGGGAGATTGAACGATAAAAATACTTTTTATGAGATCGATAAGTATCCACTTAAATCCTAGGACTCAATATCTAAGTAAAACATAAATCATAAGTTATTTTTTGAAAAAAGGTTACTTCAATTTTTCTCTAGGGTGATGGATATCCATACCGCCGCGAGGTATGTATGACTCCCCACTTTATAGTAATGATATGCTAATCATACTATGCGGAGGAGTTATGCCAACTTAAGTAGGTACCCCAGGTTCTCCTCCAAATTACAGTCATAAAGAGATAAATTTTGTATGTTTGTTTTTACTCATAAATGCAAGAACTGCTCTTTTGTGTTAACATTTACGAAAAAATACATAATTGTTCATTGCTTTTAGTACAAACATAACAATCAAATTTTATTGAAGGACACTATAATGCATCGCAGATAATTAAACTATAAGGGGATAATATTTTTTAGGAACAAACAATAGACTAAAGCACTAAACCAAACCTACCTATTTTAACCTCCTCACTAAAACAAATCCTTCTATTTTTTTTGTAGAGTTTTGCAGTCTACTAGTATTCTTGTTACCTAACCCCTCGCGCTAAGCTTAAATGCATTTGTTACGGGTGGGTTCACGTCGGTAGAGCAATGGGTGGAATTCGAACCGGCGACCTCAAGATCACAAGTCCGACGCCCTAGCCATTAAGCTACGGCCGCTTATTTACTGTAACGGGCTTAAATCAAATTATTATATTATATATATAGTAATATTTTTATAAGCAAAGAATGTTTTTGCCCAAATAATTTAAACAAGATTCTATGTTTACTACATTGTCTTGCACTGCGAGGAGAGAGGACGGTAAGTTTCTCATCGCTTTGTTTCTCAACACATTTATTATTCTAGATAACATTACACAGAGGTGCATAATGTACGAGGTGATACTGGTTGTTTAGATAACTGCATTGTTTATGGTACTACCACTATGTTTATATATTTTACTAGCTGTTTAACCTCGGTTTCGCCCAAGTCCGTTGGTCGTACTGACATTTGCCCAGGATTTTCCATAATGTTCTGTTATACAAACCTCCTCATAATTATGAAAACAATACAAAGGAATTAACCAAATTTGTAAAGTCCTTATCAAGTTATGCAATTTTATTTGAACAGACTATTATTTTTCAGTTAAAAAATACTAGATCGATTAAAAATAATTAGTACACCATTAACTACTTTATCCTCATAATAAATATGGGACCATCAGACATAATTACTTTTTAAGATTTATTTTTCATTAGCTGCACCTCATGGTTTTATCCGCGTCACTCTGCTGCATGGTCGGAGCGTGGTATTTTGTAGCTTATATGTTAATCCAGATTATAAACTTTCAGCCAAATCCATTCAGTAGTTTCTGCGTAAAAGAGTAACAAATATACATACATTTACACATACAAACTTTTGCATTTATATTGCCGATAGACCATCAGACATAATTACTTTTTTAAGATTTATTTTTCATTCTTAATAGGTTTACTCTGCCTTATATTGCTCTTTTTTCTGTTCTATGAAATATACTTCCTATGAGATTTATTTTAGACATTCAGCTAGCATCAATTAAATACGCTTAGACCTTCCAAAGTGTCGTGTGGTTTCTGGCTTAGAATAGACCATCCCATATCTTCCCATGGGTGTCGTAAGCGGCGACTAAGGGATATACACCTGATGGATTGGCAGCAGCATCTATCAGCCCTAAGCTACTCCCATCTTACTGCGATCACCAATCCGCCTGCCAAGCGTGGTGGTAACGGCAATATGCCTCAACAACTCTCGCGTGTCAAGGTCTGTTAAGTCCATGTTCAGCTGTGGACGTACTCCGGCTGATGAAATGAATAAAGGTACAAGTTAGTAGCGGACGACAAGATGCAGCAGCGGACGACGTGTCGTCGCTTCATGTCGCCACGGCACGTCATTGCGTCCTGTCGCTGCAGTCACGATATCGAACCCGACTGCAGACGGTAACACTAGATGGAATCCAGCTGGTTCCGAGCATTCCGCGATACCAGAAACTTGCTCGACGTGTTATTGTTCTGGCGTCAGTGGAACTACTGATCGGTCGGGCAACACTGGCGTCCGCCGCTCGACGACGCGTCACTAGCTTCATGTCGCTAACTACGAAGGGAATTTAATAGAAATACATAGAAACCAGTAATGTCGCTGCGACACGTGGTTTGCTGCAGCTTCATGTCGTCCACTACCAACTTGTACCTTAAGTAAAACCTTCTAAAAATAATGTCCTTTTCAGCGAGGGATACAATTGTGCCCTTGTCTTACCGAATTTGCGAAATGATCGTATATATCCAAGAGAGAGAACGATAGTTGCCGTCCTTTCGTAATATAGAGCTTTCTCTTGAATAACTACTTTATCTATGTTGATAACATAACACAGTGCTAGGTATTACTCAACACACGATGAGCTACAAGTGTTTAGATATCAGCATTATTTATGTTACTGCGTTCTGTCTGAGCGTTCATATTCTATGTAATTTATAGGTTAGTTGGTAATTTGTAGCAGAAATTCATAACTTGTGGCTTGTTAAATGTGTATTATTTTTAATAGATGCTTTAATATATTAAGATAATTGATTGACTCTTAGTAGTTTCGATACTTATTTAATTTTGATGTTACATTTTTTTTGAGAAACAAGAATACTAGTAGACTGCAAAACTCTGCTAGAAATCTTAAAAAAAAAACTTTCCCAGTTTTAGCGTCTCTTTTAATAATGTGTTACGTTTTTATTATAGTTTTATTTGGTGATGTGAATCAACTCCTATACTGACCAATGAATACTGTTTTACAGTTTCATTTTAACAAACCATTAAAGGGAACTCAGGCGAATTAAATACTAATATGAAATCCTTACTGGGGACCATAGTTACTTTGGAAATTTAAATTTAATATTATCACTACACAACGGATTTTCATGCCGTTTTTTAAATAGATCTCTATCTATTTAAAACACTTTTCGAAACCGATGCAAGAGAAAGGTTTATATATTATGTATAATACATCAGCATTGCACCCGTACGAAGCCGGGGCGGGTCGCTAGTTAAACAATAATTTATAATATCGCAAATAACAAGTGATATAAATATCTTTTCGTTTAAAATGGTTTAAAAATGTTAATAAATCAGGTGTCAATATTCACAATTCAATATTGACAGCTAGACTGAGGGACCTAGCCCAACCAGCAAAAGATATCGTAAAAATGCCATCAGCACGTTTCTATTTCAGCTATCGGTGGTGAGAAAATGTCGAGTAAATGATCTGTGCACGTTCTCTCAACGCGATTTGGGCGCACTTTTCTCTGCTTTAAGTGATGTAAATATCGTAAGATTATCGTCTAAATAGCCAAATAGTCGAAAGAATATAGAGTAATCGCAATTCGAAAGTTACTGGTATCATATTAATCATCAGTATGCCATTTTTCAACACATTAGCTTTTCCCAAGTCGGTAGAAGCGCTTTCATTCGACAAATTTATTGTAATATAGCAGTGCGGTTGAATGCAACCAAGCAGCATTCATAGACCATTTTATTTCTTCAATTACCGGAGCTGTTTGTGAAAAGATATAAAAAATTATATTTAATATAAGTATTAAATGTTGCCATATTATTTGTGCCATACAATTTTACAGTCATATTGACAGTTCGTGACCTAAAGTTAGCTCAAAGGTGTTTACTTTCCTATGCGGGGTTAAATTTTTCGTCTTCATTCCTTACATTTTAGTAAATATTTTCATGGGCCGTAAGATTTCTTAGTAAATAATGAATTACAAATAATATTAATTTAAAAGTTTATCTAATTCGCCATTAATAGCAATTCACTTATCATCACAAAGCATGCACTCGGCTTTTAGCTGAGAAATAGACATGAGGTTTCAACTTTACGACTTCTAGGACCGCCATTGCAATTAGTTTGGGGTTACTTAGCGCAAAATGTCAAATCCTTAATATTAGATCAAAATACTGTTATTAATACTCCAGAGGAAATTAAGAGAAAATTAAACATAAACAAAATATTTTTATTATATGAGCGACTTTTTTAAATTATTTTAGTGGCAATTTAAATGGTTGACCACCATTAGTTAAACTATATACCTAGTACAGTGCAGTAAAAAAAAATATTCAACTTTCATACCACAACTATGCTGTAAGACGGCTTTCAAATGATGTTTAGAGCACCTTTGGGGCCGTAATAGAAAAATTTTAAGCGTTTTCTCAACTTCAAAAATTAAACGTAATTAAAGCTTTGTAAAAAGCTATTATATGACATTAAGTGCCGTTATAGTAACTGAGATGCTATTTTATCAAATAAACAGCGTTTACTCTATAATTATGCTGTAATAAATACATGTCGAAAGATAGAGCTATAAAAGCTAGTTTTTCGACAAATTAGCAATTCAGTTGCTTTCAAAGAGCTGTCATAGGACTTACGGTTGCATGAAGGTTATCAAGAGATATCTTTATATAATTATCGAGTAAATGCAATATGAATTCGTCGAGTACACGTTTACTAGACATGTTTATAGGGCCAAAAAGCGTTGAAAGCTAAAATATCTAGACAGCTGCTTTTAAACGGCTTTTTGAAATAGTAGAATCTTTCATACGAGTGTTTTTCGATTCATAGTCGTGAGAGTAATTGCTTATACGATCTCTTTGCTAGTTGGAAGATGATTTTTATGGAGACCATTTTTATTCTGCTGCGTTGCCAAAAATATCTCATTAGTGATTATAATAAAATCTAAATTGAGATTTTTTAATTATCCTAAGGGATCTGATTTTGCGACAAAGTGTGAAAAGTCGCTCAGCGGGCTGTCGAATCAGAAAAAAAGAGATCCGCAGGAGAACAAAGGTGGCTGTCATAGCTCATCGGATTAGCAAGCTGACATGGCCATGGGCAGGACACATGGTAAGAACTAACGGCCGATGGGACAGAAAAGTTCTCGAGTGGAGACCGTGAACTGACCAGCGCAGCGTGGGACGGCCGCCTGCACGATAGACCGACGACCTAATATAGGTCGCAGGGAGTCAGTAGATGCGATAGTAGGCAGCTAGTTATGGATCCCACTGGAAATCGATGGGGAAGGCCTATGTTCTGCAATGGACCACAGCACGCTGATATGATGAATGTTATGTGAATGTATAAATAAATAATTGGAACTAGATATCTTAGTTATATATGTTTTACGTTTACCCAGATCAACTAAGCGGCTGTAGCCTAATGGCTAGGGCGTCGGACTTGTGATCTTGTGGTCGCCGGTTCGATCCCCATCTATTGCACTACCCACGTGAACCCACTCGTAACACAAGCATTTCAGCTTAGCACGAGGGGTTAACAAGAATACTAGCGACTGCAAAACTCTGCTTGTAATCTTTTAAAAAAACTATAAATCTTTTCTTTTTATTATGTTGATTAAGGTTAGTTATTAAGTTCGATTTAGTAATTCAGTATGGATTCCGCTTTACATAAGAATGCCTTATCTTAACGAAATCCGGATTAATACCGCAAAATTGAAGGCCGATACTTCAATATCCGATGAGTCTAATCAGGGTACCTGCTTTAAAATTCAATTTCACAGTGAAAGTAAACATATAAGGAGTTTCTAAAATATATGCCTTCGCTCTAACGATAGATAGATAATACTATGTTATACTAGCTAAGCCCCGCAGTTTTACCCACGTTACTCTGCTCTTGTAGGTCGGAGCGTAATATTCTACGTTATATGTTAATATAAATATATGTTAATCCAGCATATTAAATTTCCCGGTGCAAACTTTCAGTCAAATCTGTTCAGTAGTTTTTGCGTGAAAGAGTAACAAACATACATTCATACTAGCTTTTGCATTTATAACATTAGTAGGATAATCTCAAATGTATGTTAATAAAGTTAGTTAAGACATTTCCGTAAAAATATGTTTTTTTTTACAAAATATAAAAGAAGGCAATATTCTACACTTTATACAAGCCAAATTACACTGAGGGTTGCGACTTGGATGTACAATCCAGTGTCGAGGGACAAATTTATTTACAAGACACATCTTTTGTAATACTTTGTTTTCTGTGTTTTAATAATTTATAGAAATTTCGTCACTAAAAACACCACTTTACAATATGACATCTACTAAAAGGTAAGGTATATACTTTGTAAGCACCTTAAGTGTACACCACACCTTATATATTACCAAACCCTCGTGGCATCGTTTTTTAAATTTAATTTATCGCCGACCATTTTTAATTAATTTTGTGTACCTACAAAGTTATCGACAATGGACAGAAAGACAATATTTGTTTTGTGATACAAAAATGAAGCGGTAATTTTTAAAAATGGACACCTTTTAAAACCTTTTAGGTAAGCTTTTAACGCGCGGTTTCACCCGTGTAACCCTCGTTCCCGTGGGAACTTCATAGTTAAATATAACCAACGAAATCTACACAAAGATTTTTGTCCGGCCTGTGGATCGAACCCACGGCCTCCAATATTAAAAGCAAGCCAAATACCGTTACGGAGGTTGTCGATTCAAGTCGTAGTAATATCCCATCCCCATTTTTTCGTACCCATTTTTGGATATGGAACCCTAAAAACAGTAAAATTCTACAACAGAAAAACGTTCCGTTCCGTTACTAAGCATGTATAAAACACAGAATATGCACCCGCTTGGCTGCTTGCACTTGTTCTAGTTAGCAAATCGATCGATTCGCTCACCAGTGAACCGAGAGCTCCCGTTACCCTTATCGTTATCAACGCTAAATAGCTAAAATGAACAGAAAAGATAATATTGTTGTTATAAAATAATCGATACGCAATGATATTTAGGATAAGCATATTGATTTAGTTATTTTTAAATTTGCGAGTGCAATCATGAGGTCGTCGGTTCTATCTCTACCCATTGCCCTACCAACGTGAACCCACTCGTAGGTAAAACAAGCATTTTAGTTTACCACGAGGGGCTAGCAAGAACACTAGTATTGTCAAAAGACTGTGCTAGTTATCTTCAAAAAAAGAATTGCGGGACTATCCTCTGTATCTCGAAAAGCATGCCGATAAGGAGAAGTCTGTGGGTGGCAAACTTAGAACAGTCTGCCAGCTAACCAGATCAGGATCATCTCGAGATGGCGGCGTGACAGTTCTGCATGTAGGGTTTACCTCTAAAACAGGCTACGGATAATGCACTTGCGAATCCCATGGCCCAAATGATAATAATATGTGACAGAAGAAGACCGTGTGATTTTAGTGGCACCACATAACTACAGCGCAGCTTTTAGGCAATGTGACTTCCAAAAGGATATACCCACAAAAAGAAATGCAAACCTTTGTTGTTTTGGGTTGGTTTGTTAAATTTAAGCCAATTGTGTATTAAGGACAACCAGTCAAGCGTGGTGATCATGGCAAAATTCCACTTCAACAGAAGCTATTTTGCCCGTAGCATGAACCGCGCGAAGGTTACTTTGCGCGGTTCACGCTGTGAACAAAAGATAACATTACCTAAAATATTAATACTCAAAATCTGGTCATCTATTAAATTAAAAGCCAAAACCCAACATAAAAATGATGTGTAAGTACCTATTACAAAAACTATTAACACACTCCACCTGACATGAAATCATTTTTAAGTTATCTTAATTTAATTTGCCGGAACAAGCAACGTTCGTTCTGCCTTAACATTATTTTTTATGTCCTGTGTAAAGTTAATTTGCGTAATTCTCCGATGAAGTCACGTATTTGTGACAGGGGGTGGTTGGGCAGGGGGTTGGGGGTTTGGGATGGGAAGGGAGGCTTTACGAGCTTTCTCGCGAATTAGTACATGTTACACGTTGACTTTGATGATCGTTTCGTTATTCCAAGTTACTGGTCCAATTAAGTGGAACTATCTAGAATTTATTTGCTTTTAGTTTTTAATTTGAGAGTAAGTGAAGTTTGTATTGCTTTGTATGGCTATATGGAATAGCCTGATCATAATTTATTACGATTGCCTAATTTAAAACTAACCTTTTCTGCGACTTTGTCTGTTTGGTCTTTGACATTCATACACATTTTCATCCCACATTTCACATTTCGCCGTCAGTACCTTTTCATAAAATATATATCATCAGTTTAAGAATTTACATGTAAATGCCATGTGTCACTAAAGTAAATATTATTGCTCAAGCAATAAAGATTTGTTATAATAAAACATGACATTCTCAAATAAATTCTAAGGCCGGGAATTGTTTATCAATATGACAGTCACGGCATCGTGACTAAGTGACTGAGTTTTATATCATTTGATCAAAATATATAATAAAAGCCGACCAGCAGATGATCTATCATCATCATCAGCCCGTATAACGTCCACTGGCTGAACATGGGTCTCCCAGAAACGGGGTGTTGCTTGGCAGGTAGTTTGGTGACGCTTTTGTTGTTGTTGTATTATTCACAGGTAAATGCTGCTACCCGTCTCTGATATTCGGTCGCTTTAAATGATGCTATAAAAATAGGTATTAATAGTTTTAACTTGGTATCCAAGGCAAGGAGAGTAGTTCTACAACCAATCATAGGTTACGGCTGCATAAAATCGTGCAATCTACACACTGCAGAAATCAAAGTCGAAATTTAGCATGCTGATTATTATTATAATGTAGGCATTCTTAAAAAGGATTTTCCAAAATTCACCCCCTAAGAGAATGAAAAAGGGGTCCAAAGTTTATCAAAATCCATAGAGAAACTACAAATTTAGTTGTAACTACTACATAGGTAACAGTCAATCACATCAGGATTCAGTAGGAGACTGAGACTTTTTTATAGTTAATTATGAAAATACAAAATTATCTTTTAATTACAAACAATGAAACTATAACAATTGTCAAAAATATAGATACTTATGATATATAAATATAGATGCTTTAATAGTAATAGAATACGGCGAAATTAAAGTAACTGTTAATAGGGAACCTAATTCAACTATAGTCTGTCGAACGAGGCCATTGCATGGCCGGAAAACTAAAACCCATAAAAATTAACGATGCCGTAGAGAAATCTATAAAACCATCGATATGACCACTTTCATTACAAAAGAAAGCTGAAAATAAAGAAGATGGGAGAACAAAAATATATAAGTATAACTTACAAATTGGTCTGAATATTTTTCGAAAAATCAATATAGCTAACGATCGGTTAATTATATGAGTTAAGTTGCTTCCAGAATGTTTGCGTTCATTTGAACAGCATATACCATGTATAGTAATAGCATTAGTGACATAATATCAATACATAATTACGAAACGGATACATTTTTAAGTAAAAAGACTGCTAGAAACTAGCACGACTACACAGAGACCACTCTTTCCGACCCGTCGGAGAATAGTGCGCCCGCGAACGCGACGCGTAAGCTCTTCTCGCCTTTATACCCGGTGAAGTAGCAAAAGTCTATGTCGTGGATAACTACGTCCGTCCGAAAAAAAAGATACATTTTTAGAGGGAAACAAGAACGGTCCTCTCGATCTCGTTTTACAACAAATATATCAGTCCTAAACTGAAAAAGCTTAACTGACGTCACTATTATACGCGATACTATCTACTTTTAAAATAAAGGTATAATAATATGGATGTACCAATTCCTAATTCATTGCAAAATATTTTTTTTAAACAATTATTAAATTTTTCACTTGCTTCCCACACGCGGTTTTACCCACGTAGCTACCGTTCCCGTGGGAACTTCATAATTAAATATAATGATATCCTATTTGATTTTTGGATAATGTAGCTTTTTAGCGGTGAAATCATTTTTGAAATCACTTTACACGTTTCGGAGCCTAATCACCGCAAACAATCAAATATATTCTATTTAAAATAGATAGAAATAATACATAGAGCCAACTTTTATTCACGTATGGAGACAATACAACCAAACACATAAAAACTAATGACGGTCCCCCAGTACGTAACATTTGACGCAAATGACATAAAGATTTTCTGCAAAACTGTTGTTACCAGCAAAAAATATAGATATCTGTTACAAAAACATTAGGTTTGTTCCTACTCTCGTTGGTCTAGCAATAATGTTTTCGATTGTTACTAGACGTATGGGGTTTGCGACCCGGGAAAAAAGTTGTATTTCTCAAAATTTTCTTAACAGAAAAATGTACGCAGTAGCCCGAACACAGAAATTATTGATGATTATATGATCTGTCCAGCCGTGTTGAGAAAACAGTCGCACTGGATTTTAAGAGTAAGAGAATAGAAAATTCAGCTATGTTATATGTTTTGTTCTTTGCACAATATGTTCCATCCTAGAATTTGGCAAATCTCCCAAGAATATGAGCCATCGTAGCCGAAATTTGTCAGGTTGATATAGCACAATGTTTGTACAGCCTTCAATAATGCAATCAACATAGACAATACTTAAGCTCAAGTTACAGAGCTCGCAAAAGCAAATACCACTGTATTCAATCTAGTAAGAGCAATCAAGTGTATTGATTAAACTCTCAGCGCACTAGTGCTCATTTCCTGTAGCATGTATTGCGGGAAATACCACTTAGCATTGCTTCATGTATTTAAACTAAGTTTATTCTTGTAATTTGCATGTTCCGATTTTTTTACTTAACCAAGGATTTTATTAGAATCTAGCCTATGATCGTGATTATTTCGGCATAATTTTACTCGGACTCCCTTTTCTTCTACTTAGGTTTCGTAAATTGGACTCTCCTTTATTAGCAAACAACTATCTGTATCTATGTGCAATCTGTTTAGTGGTTTAAGCTATAACGTGATAGGTGAGCTAGTAACAGTTGCCTTTGATATATACCTACAGAATTACGTAAAAGAGTAAGTAATCGCGTTTTAAAAATACCAACACAATTAAAAAATTATTCTTGCATTTGTGTGCTTATTCTTGTCAACTCTTTCCTTTTTCATAGCTATATTCGATATACATATAATATCGTGAGCCCTATATGCTTCCTTAAGCATGAAAACGTATTGTTCTCATATGTAGCCAGTTACATGTGGACATAAGATCATTTACCGCTTTAAATTGGCTATATAAGTCATTTGAACTCATCGGTAACTAGATAGGAACAGATAATGGTCGCCGTAGGCAAAATCCAATCAAACCGTTCTTCGAAATAATGGAAATCTTCTAATCTTTAGTTCTTATTAACTTTAGTAAAACTTCCAAATTTACTATAAAAAAACGAAAATAAATAAACTGATCTAAATACCAACGTTACTGATTCGAAAGAGAATGCTAAGGATAGGAGCTACAACTCATAAAACTAAAGTTACTAGTACTAAAACCGATAAGTTATTTACAGGAACTTATTTAGAAACTACTTACTTTAACCATACAACGATATAAGTGTAACGTTTTTACAGCGAATAAGGAAATAAGCCTTTTCCTGAGTTAGCAAGCACGTTTATGTGCTCACAGATTTATTTCACGATCTCAGTGCTTGCAAAATCTATAAGCTTCTTACTACTTATTTTAAAAAGATTAGTAGTTTTCACATATTTCTATGTAAGTAGGTATAAAAAAATGGGGACTGGGTATCTAAGTGACAGAATGAAGGATTCATTGACTAATTTATAATTAAACTTTTCACTTAAAAATCTGAAACTTGGAAAATTATTGCTTATGTAGACAAAAAGAACCCGGATAAAACAGGTTATCATGTTATATTATTTTTGTGGAAAAATCGAAAATTAAACTGACGTCGGATGTCACCAGAAGTAATATATTTAGTAATGTGAAAGGACTTGTCGGACTTGTGATCTTGTGGTGGCCGGTTCGATCCGCATCCATTGCACTACTGACACGAACCCACTCGTAACACAAGCATTTCAGCTTAGCACGAGGGGTTAACAAGAATACTAGTAGACTGCAAAACTCTGCTAGTAAAGTTTATAAAAAAAAAGAGAAAGCTATTATTTTCTTAAACAGTCTAAATCCAGTAACTTGTAATAAAAATTGAAGATACTTAATCTAAATCCAGAAATGTACCTTACTACTCAATAAAATGGGGCATGCCTAATAATAGCTCGTTTACTGAAAATAGTTCTTTTTGCTCTTTAATAAAATAGACAATCCAATGCCCTTGTATTAGTTAAAGATCAATACAGGGTATAGTGCTGAGTCTGATTTATTGCCGGACCCTGGCTTAACGCCAGAATCTTGCCGCAGATTGAGTTATTATAAGTTACAGTAAAACTTTCCATATATGATATACACTAAGATTATTATCATGATTTGGAATTTCTACTGAGACTTACCAAAAATACACTATACAGGGTTACTGGAAATGACTGGAGACGTATTTCTGTATGCATTTTGTTAGTGAAGTCAAATGAAAAAGGTTATAATTTATAATGTTGTGTCCTGAACTATAATATAATCTCTGAATTATTTGAGAGTGGGATAAAAGTTCAAAATTTTGATTTTGGGTTTCGATGTAAGGCCAACAAAAACTCACATACCTACTCGTAATTCACTAATTACGGTATGTGAGTTTTTGTCATTTTTAATTGTTCATATTTAAAAACGAAATCTCTCTCTATTCTAATTCAGACTATCAAACCAACACCGAAATCAAAACGTAATAAATTATAATTAAGATAACAAAACAATTACGACATTAATATTAATATCTCCTTCAATACCAAATGAAACCATCAACTACAAAAACGAGACAAGCAGACATGAATTTAAATAAAAACCCTCAGTCATGAACAACATGGACGATTTCCTTATTGTAAGCCAACAGCCCCGACATAAGAGGGCCGCAAAAATCCACCCCTGTCACATTTACGGAATGAGACCAATTCGTTTTTGGGTCAGCTATTTCGAGAGAATGTGTTTATGCATTTAGAATAACATAATCACCTCTGCGGGGTTCTCTCATCGATCACTCCTAGGGGTGGAGTTAGCGAATTATCTCGTTTGAAATATACATTTTTACTACTTGGTCCAATTAAATTAGCTATTATATTATATTTGAGGATTTTCTTGTAGGTAGGTTTGGAGAGTTTTGATATCTGTTATGTATTTATAGCAAAGAAAACTTTATAGCTAGCACAATGGAGCGATAAATGATATATAAAATGAAATGAAAGGAATCCTAAAATCAGCAATGTTATAAAAAACGACTCGAACGTTCGAAAAGTACGACGTAATTGATTCGACTTTGCAAGACTCGATAAATTTTCAACTATGCAAAAGTGGCGAACCGGTATAAGGCGCTCTTCAAGTCTTGGAGGTCGTGGATCCTATTCTCAGCGCAAAAGTCATAAGAACTATTTTGAAATATCTAAGATTTCTTCTAAGTTCTTTTGAGAGACTTCTTGCTTCGGAAAGAACGTTAAACCGTTGGTTGTTATAAAATCTTCTATGATTGTTGTATACCAGGGAACGGGCAGCAGTGTTTCCTTGAGTATGTTCTTATATAATACTGCGTTTACCATCCTGACTACCAACTATGGTGATTATGACAAAATCAAACCCTCGGAAGAAGATTTTTGTTTATCAGTGGACATTATACTGGCTGATGGTGATAAAGATGGCAATGACGTAAGAAAGTAACCATGACAAGTATATTTAATTATTGAAAAAGTTCTAACGCCTTATTCCGATATCAATTTCCTTAAAGCACTAGTAATGACAAAAAGTAATTTATCCTAAGTAGCTGTACGCTGACGCACTTCAGTTGTACGTGTTCAAGTGGTTTTTCCTCGTATTTTCCTGTTTTTTTTGTACAAAGTACGGAACACGAGAGACCACCTGATGCCTGTCATAAAATTTTAAGCGAAGCGTTTACGAGACGAAGTTTTTTTTCTACAATTTGTGGCTATAGTTTTTTGCTGTAGATACATTCTTCGCTTATCAGGGCGTTAATTCTGCTTGTTTAAAAGAAGTGATGGCTTTTTGGCCTTTGGCAATTAATTAGTTACAGAGTTATTCCACACACTCCTTCACTTAACAACCTGATTACGTCCACTGCTGACAATGGGCCTCTTTTTGGCCAACCTTGGCAATCCAGGGTCAGGAGGTAATTGTCATAATAATAAAATAGACAATCCAATGCCCGTATACTTAGCAGGCGGATTGGTGATCGCAGAAAGATGGTAAGCAACCTTGATTTGATATATACTGCTGCCCATTCATTAGCTATATGTCAAGACAATATGGTGTGTTCTATTCTAAGCAATACACCACACGGCTTTATAATTAAGTTAAATAGTACGTCGAATTACCAGTGAAACTTAATTAAATAAATAAATTTTATGTAGCTTTTACTAACATTCACTTGCACTTATTAGAATCACAATGTAAAATAATACTGTTATATCTTGTTAAGAAGATGCCCACATTCAGCTGTGGGAGCATAAACGGACTTATAGTACAGTACATAAATTAAATTAGCTGAATTGAGCCTCGAAGGTTTGAAGGGTGTTTTGAGTACATCCATGAATATTGTTTTTAAGTAATATAATATTCAGATATAAAATTTTATGGTTTGCGGCAAAACGTGTAGGAAAATTCTGAAGAATTCACCGTTGAATTTATGTTGCAGGAAAATGTGAAAACGTCAAGTGTTATTCAAATTTATGTTCATTACCATATTACAGCTGCGTTTCGAACAAGGTTGTGTTAATTTGATTACTAATGTAATTAGAGGTTGTTGACACGTGTTCGTCAGAACGACTTATAAATAATTTAATTTATATTGCTTTGTTTATGACAGCGTTTTGACTAAGGTTTTGATTACAGAGATTTGTCTCATTTGATTGTTGTATTTTGATGGAAGTATCAATTAAAAATCACATCGTAATTGCAAGTGTGACTAAGTGACACACACCTAAGGGGCGGGGTCCTTAAGGGGTTTATGATCACCTAGGTTACCATTGAGGTAAAGAAGCAGAGATATAAAAAGAATGTGCTTGCCTACACACGCTGGATCACAGGGCAGGAATTTGGACTTGCTTCTTCCTCTCGAGTCGAAAGGCTATTCATTAAACTAAATCAAACTTGACCAGTATTTGGCCACATCAATTCACCGGTCATTTGCCTCATCTAGGTATTGTATTGGACTTGCTGGCGAGAGTTCTTCCCTAGTTATCTACAACCTTTTACTAGCAAACTAAGTGGACGACCCGGAGAAGAAAAAAACTCCGGTATGAAGTACATTAAGTACGAAACGTTCAGAAATTAACTTTAGTCCAAGATCCCGTTAGATGACGATGGGAGAATAACTATTATCACACTGAATAACTCTGAGAACAAAAGTGAATTGTTCACACACTCGGTATGAATTTCATTAATTAAATGGTACGTAATTCGAACAATGCAAAGTACACTGTTTTTAAAGTAGTGGATTTGATCGAACAATAAGAACATTTTTTGTCTGAATATCGCTGCTTCAATGTAATAGTGACACAAAACCAAATGTTTAACTTAACGATAATGAATTTTAGTCGTATAATATTACGGATCAATTTGTGTTGAATCATAACCTTATTTTGTGTCACTATTACATTAAAGTTACGATATGTATATACGAGCGTCTTTATTATTGTTCTAGTATTATACAAGCTTATCTTTACCTATGGGTACTTTCCTTTTATAAAGAGAACATTTTTGATCGTTTGTTTGCATTGAGTAGACTCCGAAACGAATGGACCGATTTCGAAAATTATTTCACCGTTAGAAAGATATCCAGAAGTAACATAGGGTAAATTTAGTATTATTCATTATTAATAAAAGATAATAAAATAAAAGACGAAATTGCTTTGGAAAAGGTAGTTACGCGGGTTAAAATAAAAACTTGATATTAATTAAATGGCTTAAATAAAAAAAAATGTTTCTAGTTATTAATCCCGATAAACTAATTAAATTATTCTCAAATTTTGAATACAAAGTTGTGCATTTACATATTCTATTTGACATTCACATATTATAAAGTTAATTTGACAATACATTACCTTGAAAATTCACCGTGTCAATTACTCCGAAATTAATGTAAATTAATTCTGAAGTCACATTAAATTTAAATAATGTAATGTAATTAAGATTGAAGTTATCGCACAAAAGTTCGTAAGAAATTCACAACATCTCTCATGAGTTAACAAATATAATTCGTAAGCTAGCTCTATCTTGCGGTTTCGCTCGCGTTCTTTCATTAAACGTTCAATCGTGATAAACTACCCTTCTTAAGAAAATAAGAAAAGACCAGCAATATTACAAACCCTTTCATTTCTAAGTTTCTGAATAACGCGCTTCATAAATCAAGATTGTATGATATATAGCCAATGGGGAAAGGCGTATTATGGGAGAATAAAAGGTAAATGGAAGTAGACCGAGTTTATATCTACCAATAACATTGGAACAAAAATTCAATGGTTTTGTCTGCAATAATAAATTTAATGCCCATGGTATGAAAAATAGAATGAAGTTAATTTCGCAAAATTGTGTATCACACCATCTTGTGACCAAACATTTTTAGTTCCGCACTATTTTTATAAAGTCAGTCGGCTTTTGATATTATTGAATAACTATAATGTGTAATGGAAAACATCGCTTAAATTACGTTACATACCTATTTTCTTTTTCTATTCCGGAATTACTTTTTCTATGATTTTATTTTGAATGAAAGCCCGTAATTTTCGCAAGTATCTTAGTCTAAATTACCTCCAGCCTCCCGCGTAACTCATCTCCTCTAAAACCTTAATAATTAATTGTAGCCTATAGCCTTCCTCGATACTTAATTATGTAGTTCCTAAGAAACCAGGATTAACGCGAGTCATCTATGTATCTGTAGCTAATCCCTCCCACACTCCCGCCACTATAACTCCTGTAAGCCAGGATCATCAGCGGCACACACGAAAGAGGCCCTAAGCTGTTAGACTCAGGCTGGTCCCGGGACACCTAAATGTCTTGGATCCCGCATCGAATTTAATCAGAAAGTTTATAGGAAGAGTTGGAAAGTACAATTCCACTTCCGTCCAGCGCAATCGGGAGGCATAAATGAACGAATGAGATATTTAACCTCAGGAGGAGTTAGGAGCACAAATGTAATAGCCAAATCCAAACCTCCACGTTTAATAAAGGGTCTTTTTTTATGTGAGCTGTTATGTTTGAGTCCAGTAGTAAGTATGACAGAACAGACATTATCTGTAGCTAGCTTGAAATGGCAAAAGAATTTTGAATTGGGTCAGTATTTTTTAATTACCTACATTATAATTGTCGGCACACTTTTCCCCACTTGGCCGGAGTATTTCCTATTATGGGAGCATAAATAATGTGGAATATCCCCATAAGATTGGAATCTATGGGTTTTTGTATTAGTTCTGTTTGAACGGAGTATTTTGTATAAAGGCATAGTGTAATGGGATGGTTCTTTAAAGGTTTTATGGGGTTATTGTGAGGTTACAATGGATTTCTTTGTATGACAGGAAAACGTGCAAAATACTCGTATGATTCTCGTTGTCCATCCTAATTTTTGACAAGGTCCGTAGCGTAGCGGTATTTGGCTCGCTTTAAATCTCGGAGGTCGTGGGTTCGATCCCCACGCCGGAGAAGAAATATTTGCGTAAATTCTAAGATTTCTTTCCGGGTCTGGTTGGTTGTGGGACTACCCTCCGAGCCTCGGAAAGCACGTTAAGCCGTTGGTCCCGATTGTTATAACATCATCTATAATAATGGTATATCAAGGAACGGGCAGCAGCGTTTCCTTGTGTTGTACAACATAACACTGCGGTCACCAATCCGCCTGCCAAGCGTGGTGACTATGGCGAATACCCTCCTTCAGAAGGAGGCCCATGTTCAGCAGTGGACGTTATACGGGCTGATGATGATGATGATCCTAACTTTAGCTTCCGGTACACCTCAGCTCCTAATGTATAAAATTGTTATATGCATGTGTGAATGATCCTACATATATACTGGGTGATATTTTTGACCATATTGAAAATAATAGGGCGTGATATGTAAATGAAATGGATGTCTAAGGCATAGTCATATTATCTTTTTTTATTGGTATAGAGTGAAAATCGTTACCGTAAAAATACGTACCTAGTAGGTAATTACACTTTATATCTTTTTTTTTTCACTACATAATCACTTCCCCCTTTTTATTCGTCCCTATGTATGCTTATAAATCTTTAAAACTACGCAACGGATTTCGAAGAGTTTTTTTATAGATCGAGTGATTCAAGACTTTGGTTAATAATACAACAGCATTGCACCCGTGCGAAACTGGGGCAGATCGCTAGTCTACTATCAACGTTACCTTTACATAATATATTTAAGAAAAGCTAACTGTCAATCTTAAGTTTTTAAAACAAAAAGATCGAAAGCTATAGTTAAGTAAACAATGGGTTTAAGCTTCCCACAATAAGATGATTCATCGTGTTCATAATTAATAAAGAAAGTTTAACTAATTGCTTTCCCACAAGACATTGAATATTCTATTAGATTTATAGCAAGGTTGCTTAGTTTATATATCACTAGCTGCACCCCGCGATTTTACCTATGTAACTCTGCTCAAGTGGGTCGGAGCGTGATTTTTCATAGCCTATATGTTAATCCAGCGTATAAAATATCCTGGTGCAAAATTTCAGCCAATTCTGTTCAGTAGTTCAACTATTAAACCGATCATCATGAAACTTGATCATATTCTTGGACATAGGGACATTGGCTTCAATGCGAGCCACGGGTTAACGTTAGTAGAATATAATATAATAAAGTTTTTTGTTTAGTTTTCTGTGACTTAGTTTCGTTTCGGAGATTAGCCCGTACAAACAGAGAAACAAAAAAATTTTAACAAATCTGGATGTGTACTATTTTACTTCTAACATCCCCCGGACTCGGTTTATTGCGTTTTTTTTCTATGCACAGACATTCGACCTCTACAGTTTTCTTATATATGTATGTATAGAGCAAAATAGATTTATAGCATTTACACGACAAAGAATAAAACACACCTGAATTTGAGATGTATAATAAAAAAGTAATAGGTACACGTCACGACCTACCTTTGTACAATTTATGTAGGGTACGACCATTTATGTTATATGTACCTACCGTCAGTTTAGGTGAAAAACTCCTTGGGTCCCAATTCTGCTAATTTGGAAACGCATTTTCGCAATGGAGTGTAACTCGAGTATTTAGTACTAGCTTACGTGCGTGGTTTTAAAGGTTTAACTCCAGTTCCTGTAGGAAAGTCATATTTAAATATAGTCTAAAGCAGAGGTCTCCAAACTTCGAAGCGGTACCTATTTTACAAGGGCCAAGACAGTCTTAATTTTTCTTCGCTTAACTGTACTCGTATTCATAGACTAGTCTCAAAGTGCAAGTAAATAGAACCGTGTAATTATCTTTCTGTGTTTTTTTCTTTAACTTATCACAGCAATAGTAACAACAATAAGACATTGGCGTGGGCCAGACTGATGACACTAGACTTTAGCTGTTGCGGGCCGTAGTATGGAGACAACTGGTCTATAGCATCATCATCATCAGCCTATATAACGTCCACTTCTGAATTTGGGCCTTCTAGTGGTATTTAGCTCGCTTTATATTTCGGAGGTCGTGGGTTCGATTCCCACGCCGGACAGGAAATCTTTGTATAAATTCTAATATTTCTTTCCGGGACTGGTTGGTTGAGGGAATACCCTCCGTGCCTCGGAAAGCATGTTAAGACGTTGGTCCCGATTATTGTATAATCATCTATAATCATCGTAAAGCAAAGAACGGGCAGCAGCGTTTCCTTGTGTGGTACAACATAATACTGCGGTCACCAACCCGCCTGCCATGCTTGATGACTATGGCACATAACCTCCCGTGGGAGTACTCAGCAGTGGACGTTATACGGGCTGACGATGCACTCATCATCAGCCCGTATAACGATAGTTCGTAAAATTCGACTAAGACATGATAAGATGTGCAGCAGCGTTTATCAAATAACGAGTTCTAAACATCTTACTGCGATCACCTAGCCGCCAGCAAAGCGTGGTCTTTAATGACTCTAGCTTTCACGGTTTGTTATAAGGAAGTCCATGTTCAGTAGAGAACGTAAACGGGCTATTTAAGATGCTTAAGTTAACAGAATCGAGGCCATGAAACATGACTTTACGAATTTCTCGAGAAAAATATAATTTACTCCGCACATAAACGTGCCGAACTAAGAATGTAACAGAGAACGAAGATTGATGGAAATAATATAAAAAGAAAGAAGGAAAGAATAGGGTATTCGTGTTTTTTCTAACCTTCGTCATTCGAGTTACTAACCTATATTTTTTTACTAGCTTCCCGCGCGCGGTTATAACAGCGTAGCTCCCGTGCCCGTGGGAACTTCGTAATAAAATATAGCCTATCCAACTGCCTATCCAACACTGAAAGATTTTTTGAAATCGGACCAGTAGTTCATGAGATTAGCGCGATCAAACAAACAAACTCTGCAGCTTTATAATATTAAGTATAGATGACGTTCCGCATGGGTTCATGACCATCCTACTAATATTATAAATGCAAACGTTTGTATGTGTGGATGTATATATGTTTATTACTCTTTCTCGCAAAAACTACTGAATAGATTTGGCTGAAACTTTGCACGGGGATTGTTAATAAGCTCGATTAATATAAAGGCTACAAAAAATCACAAAATTATATCAGTGTTAGATAGTCCATTTATCGCGAAAGGCTATAGCTTTCTTTTACCCGCGTCACTCTGCTCCAGTGGGTCGGAGCGTGATAAGTATTTTGTAGCCTATATATTAATCTAGCTTATAAACTATCCACGTGCACTTTCAGCCAAATCCATTCAGTAGTGTTTACGTGAAAGAGTAACAAACATACATACATTTACACATACAAACTTTCGCATTTATAATATTAGTAGGATCCTCTTTAAAATCTTCATCAGCCCGTATAACGTCCACTGCTGAACATGGGCCTCCTCCCGTGGGAGGGTATTTGCCATAGTCACCACGATTGGCAGGCGGGTTGGTGACCGCAGTATTATATTGTTGTAACACAAAGAAACGCTGCTGCCCGTTCCTTGATATACGATTGTTATAGATGATGTTATAACAGCACAATCGGGACCAACGGCTTAACGTGCTTTCCAAGGCACGGAGGGTAGTCCCTCAACCAGCCAGACCCGGAAAGAAATCTTAGGACCCGCTATCCTCCGAGATTTAAAGCGAGCCAAATATGCTACGCTACGGAGGTTGTCAAAATACCTATCAGTAAATTTAGTAAATGTGTTCGAATATGATCTCTTTAAATAGATACATAATAATACACATCATTGTATCATCTGTTAGTGTGATCTCATCAACAACACGTGTTGTTGTTGCTACAGTTTTTACGCAACTTCACTCATCATAACAAATACCTATAGCGTAACGTATATAAACTAGATCTGGAACTTTCCATTGTTATTTATGACTAGTTATATTTACAGTGTACTGAGTTTAGAACATCTTTATAGGGGAAAACGTTTAATTATTGGTACTTTAAGCGACATGGGTAAAAAAAAATTGTTTGTGAAAATTATACGCCTTTTTCAAGAGAAAGAATACTAAAAAGTAACAATAGGTATATTTTTTCATGTTCGAAAACAACAACTGTAATAAAAAATAATAAAAAACCCAATACACCAATATTTTAAAATTGAGATTAATTAATTATATCGACTAACGGCAGGATTCGAACCTGCATCTTGGGTTAAGCCCCTAATGCTTAACCCAATTAGGCCACGGTGGAACCACAACGGCCGGTGGTCGAAATTTATCAATCACTTGCTAACCCGTCTCTAAGGGGGACGTTAACCTAAAAGGTGCAAGTTGGAAGCGGGCGACATGAGGCAGCAGCAGACGACGTGTCGCAGCGACACTACTGGGGGCCGAGTCTGCAATTTTTAAAGTATTGTGCCACCGTAGTGCCATCATGACATCATTATGCCAAAAACGGTAATCTACTAATCTCACTATGGTGTCGGCGCTGGAATGGCAGTCGGTGTTGCTACCGCAGAAAAAAGCCGTCAACAGAAGTAGCAGGGGAGATGGTTAGGGAGATTGTAATGTTTATTTAGGTGATTTCAAAACTTATAAATGTATCGTTTGTTATTATATTCAACTACGCTAATGTCATCGTGACGTCATAGTAACACCATTATGACGTCATTTGGATAAGAAGATTACCAAATGGGATAATAACCGACCATTGATCTGTCAGTGACAGTTCATGGACACGCCATTACGATAGTAGACTCGGGGCCCTGGTTTGTATGTATTTCTATGAAATTCCCTTCGCAGTTAGCGACATGAAGATAGCGAAGCGTTTCATAGAAATCATACAAACCAGTAGTGTCGCCGCGACACGTCGTCCGCCGCCGCCTCACGTCGCGTCGCCCGCTTCCAACTTACATCTTAAGATGCAGGTTCAAATCCTGCCGTTGGTCGTATGGTAAACTTTTTCTTAAAATGTTCAAAAACAATTTAAAAAACTTCCCAACTTTATATATTTGATCTAATATTGGCATAGATAACTCTTCCCACCATTTCCATTTAAATATGATTTTAGAATTGCCATTGTAAAAAGAATAACAATAGAAAAAGCTTTAGATTTTGTAGTTAAAGTTGATGGTTGTAAGTTTTTGTTTTTTTTATATTTAACGATGCTGTGCCAGCGTGCTGTGACAACTTCCGAAGCGTAGCAATATTTGGCTCGCTTTAAATCTCGGAGGTCGTGGGTTTAATCCCCACACCGGACAAAAAAATACAATGAAATTATTAAGATCATCAGAGCCGTTATCCCGACTGCTGCTAAACATGGGCAGCTTCCCGAGGGAGGATTGAGCATAGTTACCACGCTTGTCAGGCGGGTAAGTGACCGCAGTGTTATGTTAAACGATTCCCTGGTAAACGATTGTTATAAATGTCGCTATAAAGATCGAGACCGACACAGAAGGTAGACCCGCTACACTAAATAAATTAAAAAGAAGAATAGTTTCTGAACACAGGAAGATGGGAGCAAAGAAAAAAAAAAAACATCCTGAGATTGTCGCATTCAGGTATACTCTTCAACTTTATACAGGGTTATTTGTAAAACACAGGTAACTCTCAGGACTATATTACTACATCATAAACAACAACTTTTGTTCTACGACTTTTTACAAAACATAATACATTTACCAAAAACAAACCTTCAATATTTCGTTGTCCTATCTAAGACATTTTAAATCTGGATTCCCCGCTCCCCTCGCTATTGTCGGTACTATCGCTTTCTTTTGCTTCGCATAGACTTCGTAACATTTAGAGCGTTGAATTTAAATATTTTTATTTTTGTATGTAAATCTGATGGATTAAAATATGATGTTTTTTTAAAAGTCATAGAACAAAAGTTGTTGATTATGATGTTAGTAACGTAGTCCTGAGAGGATACCGGTGTTTTACAAATAAATTTTTTTTAAATTAAATTAAAAATATTTTATTGACACAAATATGACACATACAGTTAAAGAAATCCCTGACTCCTACACTAGTATATACTGTATCGCAGGAGCCAGTTTGTTCCCCTTGTTTAAGATCACAGTCTTTATGCCTTTGAGAATACAATAACAAAAAATTTAAATAACTAAAATTAAATATAAATAAAAACGACAAAATTAATTAAAAAGAAAACAAAAATTTACATTTTATTCATATACCAACTCGTATCTATTGTGTAGTGTAGTGTATGTGTTTTGTGTACTGTTAGTGTATTGTGTGTTTTGTGTTGTATCACAGTTTTTGTCAAATATTGGCATGTGGTATTTCACTACTTGTTCACCCTTTAATTATTTGTTCTACATCATCATAGTCCAGTTCTTGCAGCCATTCCAATATACATTTTTTTTTTTAATTAATAACATAACAATATTAGTATAGATAGACAAAATTTTAAAATAAAATAAAATATATTATTTCCTACTGGCAACCCGGATAAGCGTGGGCTAACCACGTGTTTGTATAACCGATATGCTTTGTAGTAACTGTCGATGCGCTTCACCGTTTATTATTCTAACTGTTTCATAAAAATATTTTGACTAACGGAAGTCATAATGATAGATGAGAGATTTTAAAAGTAGATTTATTTGTATTAGTTATTCAAAATCTTCGATAGACAGATATCGTTTATTTATTTATGCAATTGATATATTGATGGAAAAAAAAATAGCACTTTATTCATCGGGAATCCTATTTTTGAACATTAGCTTTCCAATCGTTTTTGCAAATTGTTACCACGCTTACTAACCGGGTTGGTAACCGCAATTCAAAGCGGCCGCAGCTCAATGGCTAGGGGCTTTAGACTTGTGATCTTGTGGTCGCCGGTTCAATACCCACCCATTGCACTACCGACGTAAACCCACTCGTAACACAAGCATTTTAGCTTAGCACGAGGGTTAACAATAATAATAGACTGTAAAACTCTGAAATAAGTAGCATCTCGCTGTCTGTCTGTCTCTATGTATGTATACTTCTTTAAAACTACGCAACAGATTTTGATGCGGCATCAGCATTATACCCGTGCGAAGCTGGGGCATGACACTAGACGGGCAATACGCAAGTAAACTTTAAGTTATCTGATATGAAATATTTTATTTACAGTGGTATAGGATCGAACCTACGACCTTCGTGACGTAAAGCGAAAAGTCGTTAGGTTACGGAGGTCAAATCTTACTAATATTATAGTTGGGATAGTTAATAAGCTCGATTAACATATAGGCTACAAAAAGTCACGCTTCGACCCACTGGAACAGAGTAACCGCGGGGCGCATCTAACATAAAATAATTGCTTAAGATAATAAAATCAGTATTGCCACTATAAAAAATACTAAACAAATAATATAAAACATTTATCCCCATAAAAACACACTTAATTTTGATGTCGCATAAAATAAATATTACTTATTAAATGTTGCCATAAATATTAAACAAATTGACAAAGAGAACAAAACGCCTTTTCTTAACATGGGCTTCCGCTGAAGGTTTTAATAGCCACCACGCTTGGCAATCAGGTTGGTGACCGCATTGTTTATATGTTGTAATACATAGGGAAACTGTGGTTTGCTAATAGCACTTTCATTGTAAAAATTGTTTGAATCTCTGTTTTAGTACCTAAGTAGGTACTTACTTAATGGGTATGAAGAATAAAAAAATCTATTAAGTCCGTCAGTTAGATTACTAAAAATATTGGACAAGTATTTTTTTATTTATCAAACCAATTTTTATTTTTTTCTCTTTTTTCCTAAATTTAGGCTTGCGTTTGACCATAATCTCACTTGATGGAAGGCGAAGATAAGAAAGTGTCTGTTCACTTTAGTTTTAAAGATGTCCAGATTATAGCGTTCCGGAAAACCTGACCCCGGCAGAGAATTCCACTCCTTAGCCTTAAATTGACAAATATACAGAGCAACAACAAACTATAAAGTTCAGGAGGTATTGTAGTTAAGGTAATAAAAAATAAAATAAAAAGACACTTCTAGGTACAATTTTACCTAGTAGTGACGTCACAAGAGGGGGGCTTGTGACGTCACTACTAGGTAAAATTGTACCTAGAAGTGACTTTTTTTCATTTATTTATTACCTTAACTACAATACCTATATATAATATATTCCTATTCACAATATCAAGTACTTACGTATGAGTCATAATTATCCAATTAACCATCGAACTTAGGATTTCCTACCTTCCCATAAATATAAATTATGGTAAAATACGTGTAGGGGCGTAATTCAAATTTAACCCCCCAATACTATGGTGCTATTTATTCATTAATAGTGACGTGAGTTGTCGGCATTATTGTATACAGCGTGTAAACAGTAAACGTTGTCATATTTCAGAATTACTTGTATACTTTAACTGCCAAACTTTTATTAGCTTTTGAAACATACCTACGTTAAATTATAAAAGCGACGCATAAAATTGACATCCATTCGAATAAATTAAAAATATTTTTTATTTATGAAAAACTTTTAAAAACAATCAATCATTGATCGGCGATTTGCTCATTTAAAAAAATTAATTTTGTTAAAAACAAACGTACCTACGTTAACGTACTAATAAGACATTGTTTGGAGTTTAGTTTATGCATAATAAGCATCGTTCTTTTAACGATGCTTATTATGTGTAATAATATGTTACGTAAAAACAATAATGGAGTACCTATGTAGCATGATCTGAAGCAGAACCATTTCACAGTGCAGAGTGCATTTTCATGCTTAATTTAATTCATTTTATAATATTGTTATTGCTTTTTGCACTGTTAATATTCTGCCTTCGTAATTTCTCTTATTTTATTTTTGAATTACTATTTTATAACCAAATCCGTTTTTAAAATATTTTTATTTTTTTATTTTTATTTAACCTGCTTGTCAAATGCAATAAGACTGAATAGGTATAATGACTACATATTCATATTACACTCTGCATAGTAGGTATATGGTATAATGACGTACTGTAGGGTTAATATTTTACTATAACTGTCTACAAAATGTCCTGATATTATCATAGACAATAGACGACACGTCAACTTGTCAAACTTGTAGGGAGGCTAAACGTCGCAGATTATTAAATACCGACCAAATTATTTCTATTCGAATTTCAATCTTATTCTTAGGTAGTTTAGGTACAAATGTGTAAGTTTATAACAGTAGTAGTGTACAATAAATTGTATTGTAGTAAGAATAAGGAAACAATGAGTTATTTAATTAAATAATATTATTATAGACAGAACATTTAATATGAAATAAAATGAATACATAAATTTATTACGTCGTCTAACGTAGGTACCATTTAATAGGATCATACTCATCTCAATTACTCAATTTATTATTATTTAATTTTAATTTTATTTAATTATGATAGTTTTATTGATTTTATTTTTTATTTTTTGTGTCATCAGAATTGCATTTGTATTATGTAACTTTACCAAAATTGTGCATGTGGTGTTAGCCTGTAAGAAATTATTATACTTAAAAATGTATTTGTATAACCTCACAATGTTTAAAGACTGGTATAATAATAATTGTTGGGTAAACTAAATAAATAAATAAGTAAGAGAGACCATGTTTGGTAGTAACGATTACTGATGAACAAAGGAGTTTTGCCATAGTCACCATGCTATCGCTGCAGTACATCGGAACGTGCTTTCTGAGGTACTCAACCAATAATACCCGTAAAGTTTTTTTTTTTCGGACTGACATAAGTTGTTAGGCCCGAGGATTTTGCTACTACACCGGGCATACTACCCGTAAAGTTTTTTTTTTCGGACTGACATAAGTTGTTAGGCCCGAGGATTTTGCTACTACACCGGGCATACTACCCGTAAAGTTTTTTTTTTCGGACTGACATAAGTTGTTAGGCCCGAGGCTTTTGCTACTTCACCGGGCATAATACCCGTAAAGTTTTTTTTTCGGACTGACGTATGTAGTTAGGCCCGAGGCTTTTGCTACTTCACCGGGCATTATACCCGTAAAGTTTTTTTTTTCGGACTGACATATGTAGTTAGGCCCAAGGCTTTTGCTACTTCACCGGGCATAATACTCGTAAAGATTTTTTTTTTTGGACTCTCATAATAATTATTTAATATACCAGTGTTTTCCGGTGTTGGGGCACTGGTGACCTGTAATACAGGTATTCCTTACAAATAACCTATAATAGGCACCAGTCTCTCACAACGGTTGAACCTACTAAGGGAGATTAAATTGTATTATTGTTAAATTATAAGTCAACTATTGTGAAGAGAAAATAAATAAATTTATTATTATTATTTATGTAGTTAGCCCGTAGGCTTTTACTTCACCGGGCATAATATCCATAAAGTTTTTTTTTTTCGGACACTCATATGTGTTTAGCCCCTAGGCTTGTGGTACTTCACCGGGCATAATACCCGTAAAGTATACTGAATAATAATAAAGAATAGTAAAAGTAGTTTGTTCTGCCTGTACTAAAATAATAACAGACGTAAAATTCCAAATCTTCATTACTCAATTACATATGAATGCTCTATGATTGGAATCTAATTTGCAAAGTTTGTAATAATTAGGTTTTACTTTGATCAGAATGTCATATCAATTAAAAAAAAAAGTTGTCAACTGAACTCATCTTTGATGACAACAGAATGAAATTTGCGAAGTTGTTCCATATTCAACATAGGATATTATATATCCTAAAACAATATGATGTCTCATGGGCAACTGTCCCCTGCACAAGCAACGCTTTGGATTCCCTACTCCGTGGCTTTGGGTAGTTGCTAATTAAAAATATATGAAACTACTGGCGCCCCGCGGTTTTTCCCGCGTTACTCTGCTCCAGTCAGTCAGAGCGTGCTTTTTTGTAGCCTATATGTTAATCGAGTTTGTTAACCTATCCCCGTGCAAACTTTCAGTCAAATCCATTCAGCGGTTTTTCGTGAAATAGTAACAAACATCCATACATTGTTACAAACTTTCGTGTTTTTTTTTAGACTTTGTAATATTTGCTGCCATATTCCTATTGATAGTAGCGTGAAGAATTCATCCTAGTCCGTTCAATTTCAACATGGAGACTAACATGGAGCGAAAAAATCGATGTAAACTTACACATTGTTAATATGCCAGTTTTGACGTCACAATGTTATATAAAAATAAATGTAACTTCACGTTAACCACATAAAAACATTACAGAGGTCTCAGTGTGACCTTGTCTAAATATATACTATTATTAAACTCATAGGTACCTAACTACGTAGTTACCTATAATGAATATCTAGCGACCCGCCCCGGCTTCGCACGGATGAAATGCTGATGTATCATACATATAATCATTCCTCTTGAATCACTCTATCTATTAAAAAAAACTGCATCAAAATCTGTTGCGTAGTTTTAAAGATCTAAGCATACATAGGACAGACAGCGGCAAGCGACTTTGTTTTATACTATGCAGTGAAATGTCTGATTTTTCTTTAACTGTTCATTATTTTTGTAAGACATAAATGCAAATAGATTTATTTTTATATGTCTGAAAAAGTAGCAAAACACTCGTGGCTAAGTACATAAAGTCAGTTCAAAAAAACCGAATATTTATTTTTATGTCCACTAGCGTTTGGTCGTGTATACGAGAACTAAACGTTTACGAACTTTCATCCTTTTTGAACCCTTCAACCTTCTTTGCGATAAACTGTACCCTGACCCTATGTCCTTACAAGGTTTAGTTTATTTCTGTTTCAAATTGCATAAAACTCGGTTTAGTGGTTTAGGCATAAAACGGCAACAGATGGATTGACATACAAAGTTACTTTCGCATTTATAATATTCAGTAGAGATTTTATTTTTATAAATTTCCTATTTTATTCTATTATTAATAAAATAAGTTTTTAATAAATCATTCGCAGTAGGTAATTTGATATATTTTTTCGTATAACATTAATTTTGTAGTTTAATTTAAATAACACATTTTATAATCATTTTGCTTCAAAAACAAGGTTTATTAGGAAATTTATTATAAGTTATAAGTAATTTACTTTAAAATATTTAATTTATTTTTCATTCTCCAATTAATGAAACATAATTTTGAAACGATAAAATACCTAGGAATACAAAATTGCTAACACTCTTTATTTCTTTTCATTTAGTACTATTATTAAATAAAAAAAAGATTTATTATGCGTAAACATACAAAAATATCTAAGTGTATTTTTTCCAAATTTTATTTATTTTTAATTCAATAATGATTTAATAAGGGTTGATTCGAAACTATTGTTTTTTTTTTATGTAATTTCAAACCTAAAGCCACCTCATTCAGGACTCAAAATACATGTTATATTTAACATTATAACATAAAACCTTCAGTTAGAGCAAAAATACAATAACATATTACACATTAAACATATCAAATACAGAAATAAACCTTGTGACACAATTTTAACAGGAAAACGTTTACGTTCTGTGTTAATTAAATATATCGTTAATAATTAATTGTTTCAGTTATTCATTATATTCGAATAACACATAAAATATTCCCTTTTATATTATATTACGCATATAAAGTTCTATCTTATCTAACGATTTCAAACGTACATTATCTATTACCTTGTTACTACTAAAAAAGCATTGGTATTTTACCCAAAATGTATTTTAAGCCGTACACATTTAGAACAACATCGTAACAACTAAGCGGGCAGTTCAGAATTGAGTCGAAATACATTGACCCCATCAATTAGTGCTATTGTCAAATTGAAACAGCTTACATTACCCAGCTAAATGAACACTAACGAACATCATTCATCAGTACTAGACAACTTTATAAACACCACAACAAAAATAAGCTTACAAACCCGTCAAAATTCACACAATACCAAAAAGTCAATACGATGACATAGGAAAATTAACCGAAAAAAGAGTATAAACCCTTAATCGACGCGTCCACGCGAATCCATACCTCATATCCTCAGTAAAACGCACCAAAATCGCTTGCACACATCCTTGTAGAATTCTCACTACACCATTACACTCACTACTTAAATTTTAAATAAATAATTAACTACTCACGCTGCGATGCTTTTCGAAAGGGGCCAACGTTCCATGGACGCTTGGTATTTCATATTTTCAATCTGCTTTTTGAGTGCTTCTTTATCCATGGCTGCAAGAATACTAGGGTCCATCGCGCAGAATCTGTGGTGTAAAGCACGCACACATAGTTAGAATACTGTGTGTATGTGTAATGAGGGACTGGGTACAGTTGGAGAGAGAAGTGTCTGCGGTTAAAACAATGGGCAGTGGACAATTGGAGGTTAATATGGCGGGTTTGTTTTTATAATAATGTAATGGAAAAGATACTTGGTAAACATATTACGTAAAAGTTTTTAATATAGGTATAATTGTTTGGGTAAGAGCTTATGGTAATAGATACGATAAAATAAGGAATATAAACATGATGTAACTAAGTAAATTTCCGACTTAATTAAACTTTTTATATTAAATAATATTAGTATCTTGATCTCAAAAAATATATACTTTTTAGGTTAAGACAGAGTAACATAGACAAATAAAAAAAAAGTGTCAAAGTTGCCTGATATTCAAACTATATATGAGAAAGTAACGCCAACCTATAAAGAATTAGGAAGGCCTTCGCCCAGCAGTGGGACAGTGTAGGCTAGAGAAAAAAATGAGAAGGACAACCACACTAGCAGAGTAATACCATATTATGTAATAGCAATTCTTTTTATGCATGTAATCGGGAGATTTCAAAACATATTTTTAAGCACAACATTACAAATAATTTAAAATATTAATTATATTAGTATTTCATTTCTTTCGTTGACAACAAAAAATGCTCTATCATTCAACATCAGTGATTTCCGATGTAAGCTCATTTCAATTTGTATCACCAAAACCTAATTAGTGGAATACAGTAGCAATTGTTTCATTAACGCTTTTGTTACCAACTGTATTTTGTTGCTGTCTCGCTCCCACATTAGGGGAAATCTATGCATGTATGAGTGGGTGTATATGTGTGGGAGATGCGCGCGCAGAACTTCACTGTTTCTATGACAACCCCTTTACGAACACTGGAGTTGGCTTGCGCAAAGTTAGTTACAAACCGCGCGTTCGAAATTGGACCATATATAAAAAGTAATAAGGTTGATTTAACTTTGGTATTAATATTGTAAAATTAATGAATTAAACCGTAATGCCCGGTAGTTCTTGGCGTTTTGTACACCATTATTCTTTGTTTTCGAGTGACTGACATAGAGGGCGCTAAACGCAACGATTAACGATATGTTTGGATATGAGCTTTAGTTCTATCTACATATTATTATGTCTGTGTATATCGGTGGTAGCGTTAAAGCGCGTCCGTCGTTATATACTCATGGTCCGCCCAAATAATGAAAAATATTCTTAATATAATTTAATAGACAGAACAAGCTATTGGACACAATATAGTTGAATAATAAAGTTACGACTGAAACATTATTAAAAACAATAATTAAATTACCTGCTTAATATGCTAATTTATAAAATGTTAAAATTATATATTATTAATAATAATAAATTATTGTTTTGACTATTTGCAAGTGCCTGTAATAGGTTTACGTAAATAAAAATGATTTTTATTTTATTTTATAGAACAACCTATTATGTAAACTATGGATTCAATGTCTAATTTGTAACGATGATATTCTATTGTATACTTCAACAGTTATCTTTTTCATCATCAGTCTTTGAGATTTGGCTGAAAGTTATGTACGCGGATAGTTTATAAGCTGGATTAACATATAGGCTACAAAATATCACGCTCCGACCACTGGAGCAGAGTGAAGTGGGTAAAACCGCGGGGCGCAGCTAGATATTTAATAATACACAAAGGGAAACGCTTCAGCCCGTTTCCTGGTAAAGATTATGTTATAATAATCAGGATATCAGGAAATCATAATATCATCATCATCATCATCAGCCCGTATAAAGTCCACTGCTGAACATGGGCCTCCTCCCGAGGGGGGGTATTTCCCAAAGCCATCACGCTATACGGGCGTGTGTGGACTAACTAAGTGGACGTTATACGGGCTGATGATGATGATGATTTAAATATCTATTTTTCAACTGTCTAGCTATCGCGGTTCTTAACATACAAGATATAGATTCCTGCCAGCAAATTCTTAGTAATAGAGTCCCGTTTTTATCATTCGGGGACGGAACCCTAAAAACGAGGATATTCTTGTTTCATGAAAGCATTTTTAAAGCACTACATATTAATATTAAATTAATATTTGCCTTCTATTGTTATGCCCGCCAATTTGCTCGCGCGCCATACATCTACTCGTACTTCGATGCATTTTTAATAGTTTTTAAAACGATGAGCAATTTCTATAAAGTAAACAGCGATCGCGTGACTAAGCAGAATGGGTAAACTTGAGTAAGTAAAAAACTGGCCAAGTGCGAGTCGGATTCGCGCACGAACGGTACCGTACCAGTTTCAAGTGCCTACCTATTTTTGATATCAAGAAAAAAGAAAAGAAAAGTTTGTTGTATGGGAGCACTCCTTAAATATCTATTTATTTTAATTTTATTTTTAGTATTTCTGAAAACTTCAATTGTCTAGCTATCGTGGTTCTTGAGATATAGCCTGATGACAGACGGACAGACAGCGAAGTCTTAGTAATAGGGTCCCGTTTTTACGCTTCGCGTATGGAACCCTAAAGACTGTTTTAATATTATTTGCTAGAGCTCTTACACGCTATCAGCACTAAATTTGCGATTTTTTTTTCCTATAAAAGTAACAATTCGTAAAGTTACTATTGCACATTGTGCAATGCTTCTTCTATACCTACCTATACTCCACTTATACACTTATCCTAATAAATTATTTCTCATTTAAGACTGTTTCCGTACCTGCAGATTACTTTTTAAATTAATAAAATCGGCCAATGCATTTAAAAAATATTACGAGTTTAAAAATGTGAATAAAAAAAAATATTAATATAGTTAAGCCGAGACACTGCCAAGACATTTCTTCCTGTAAGATTTTCGATTTCGGGTTGGATCGTGGCTACAAGATTTTCAAGAATGATTAGTTTGAGCCAATCCATATAATGTTCGTGACGTGTTCCCAGAATGCTGGAATATAATTTGCCCAACAAATAAGCATTGCTATCCAGCGTGGCAATGCTGCCAGCATTCTGGGAACGCTTCCCAGTGACATTTTAGAGTAGTATTTAGTTTTACGTTAGTTTTTAACTTTTGGTAGTTTTTAATTCTTAGTTAGGTTTTAATTATAGGTTACTTTTATTTGTTAAGTTTAGTTTTAGAATTATTCTATTATATGTATTCATCTTATTTCATTTTTTATTAAATTCCTGAAATGTTATAATGTTTATTACAAAATGTTTAAAATAAAAGTTCACTCTATTATATTATATATTATAATATTACATTATAGCAAATAAACTTTTCCCAATTGCCTTTATAAAGGTACCTACTGCAATTACTTAAGTTGTCGTGTGTAGCGTCGCTGTTGGAGTCCCTTGGCGAGAGACTTCTTGCCTTATAACTTGAAATGAATTTCAAAGGAAAATAGGGGAATGTAAAGACTATGCATAAATATTCATTGTAATCTTGGCAGGTGGATTAGTATTAGTGTAGATTTAGATCGCAGTAAAATAGTAAAGGTACGTTCATATTATATAACATAACATGTTTCAGTAATATGGACTGAATGTTATAAAACATGTTATTAAGTTATTTAACAGGTTATTTTCCGTTATTTAATAATACAAAAGTTGCTGCAGCAGCTAGCAAAACGTCCTCTTGTGTCGACGTTGTGAATAGCACTGCAGAACGACCCACGAAAATGTCATACAAGATTGTTATACCTACATTGTTATTCTGATGTTTACATTAAGGTGTTATATGTTGCAAAGTTGAAAAAAATTAAAAGGTCCCGATTGTTATAACATCATCCATAATAATCGTATATAAAGGAATGGGCAGCAGCGTTTCCTTGTGTGGTACAACATATACAAATGGCAACATGGCAAATACCCTCCCTCGGGAGGAGGCAAATGTTAAGCAGTGGATGTTATACGGGCTGATGATGATGATAACCCTATATGGAGTACGAATTAAAGTGAGTTTTATTAAAATTACATTAATGTATTTTAATAAAACCCTCTTATTATTCATTACAAACCGACACGTCAATTTTATTCACTTGTATAGTTAAAATGGTAGAATTGTGTAGAGCAGAAATTCCTCACTGATCCCCTAACATATCAACATGAAACAAATCTCTGAAGGCATAACATATAAAGGTATTATCGTGGAAACAAACGGACATGGCTCACATACAGATATCCATCATATTATTATCTGTGCGGATTTGTTACCGCGTCCAACTTCACGTCATTCTTTTAGCAGAGAGTTCGAAACTGTGGAGTTGACTTGTTATGCTTCATTTTGTTTTATATTGTTTGCACAAACTCAATACCAAACGAATTAAACGACATTTATTCAGCACTTACACTTGCACTTGTCAATTATACACAATGAAATATGATTAATATAATTAAAGGGATAAAATATAATGACCACCAAAAATATATACTTGACACCAGAAAAATAAAGTCTAAAATTATAATAGTACTAGCTATTTTAGTCACGACTGCACTTCAAATTGTATTCGAACACCAAATGTAGTTAATGATCACCAAATCTTAGCGAGCAAATTATTGCGCTATTTCTACCTTAATAAAATCAATGAAAAATGACAATCGGTTAGGTTAGGTTAGAGCTGCGGCCATACAACGCACGAGCCGAGCGAGCGAAGCGAGCGGTGCCGCGGCAGCGGCCGGCGAGTGCCAGAACCGAATAGTAAATTAGTAAAACATTTAGGTACTTTTGGTGATCATTTACTACTTTTGGGTTAACAATGATTTATTTGGAGTCATTTTGCTTAAATACGATAGCGAAATGTTAAAACTTTGGTTACAATTTTACATTAAAATGCGGGTTTAATTCTGGTGTTATATGTTACTATATCTGATGGTAAGTTAAACATAAGCCATAATTAAATACAAAATATCGCAACTAAAATCTATTGCGGATTAGCTAATGGTCTGTCTGTCAGTCTAGTACCACGTCATATGTAAAATAATAACAATAATTAATTATTTCATTAAAATCTTAATATAATTTAGCTCTATAGAAAGAGGCACGTCTTTAAACAATATTTTTACATATAAGCGACACACGCTTGAGGGCACCCCTAATGGGCTAGGACCACGGCTCAAGGTTACGCTAATGCTATGAGAAATATTACGGTGACAATAATTATATAAAAAAGAGGGAGTGATCACTGGCACGGACTACAGGCACTGGATCAAAGGATTGGGACAATGGTCAATATAATGCACTGGATTACGAAATATAAAGGATAAAATTACAATTACATTGAATCCATAGCGTGCACCATAAATAGGCACCAACTTCAGCTTTATGCCAAATCCACACATGAACACATCTGAATAGGTACATATTATATGAATGTAGGTAAGTATTCTAGCATTAGTATTGGCCCCAGTGATGACGCCACGATTATAAACAAAAAAGAAAATAAATAAATTTAGAACATGCAATAATATGAAATTAGTTTTTTTCAATTTTATGTTCATTTTCAATTTCAAAAAATACTTTATTGTTGATAGCCTATTTATCTAGAAAGGTTATAGGTTATATTTGAATACGAAGATTAACACATTCCCACAGGAACGGTAGCTACAGGAGTAAGACCGCGCGCGGGAAGCAAGTCCATAATATACAAAAAGCTGCAGAGTTTTTCTTGAACTCGTTTATCTCAGGAACGACTGGACCAATTTGAAAATTCTTTCAGTGTGAGATAGCCTATTCATCGAGACAGGCTATAGTCTATATTTGATTATGAAGATTCCTCAGGAACTAGAGCTACGGTGGTAAAACCACGCGCGGGAAGTTAGTCTTTTTACAAGATAAAAGTAGCTTATGTTCCTCAGCTTTGACGTCACACTATAACATCATTCATCATCATCAGCCCGTATAACGTCCACTGCTGAACATGGGCCTCCTCCCGAGGGAGGGTATTTGCCATAGTCACTGGGAATAAGCAGTCTCTGTAAGAGAGCCCCCCCTGTGAGACTTGGATCTAGGCTCAAATCGGTCGATAGTTGGCATTGAAGAATTATGACTTGTAGTATGAGCAATGACAAAAATCACGGCTTAGATGAGTTAGGTTAGATCTTGTCCAATTTTTTTTCGGACAGACGTCATGCAATTATCCCGGAGGATTTTGCTACTTCCCTGTGCAAGAGGGCGCCATCTGTGAGACTTGGACCTCGGCACAGGGCGGTCGCTGGCTTGAAATTGAGATTATTTCTCAATTTCACGCCAGCGACCGCCCTGAGCTTGCGCTAACTTTAGATTTTTAGGAGAAGTTTTGGGCAACTTTCGCTCTTCTTTACAGTTTTTGGGCCTCTCGGGCTTCGTGTCTATGAGGACATCGTACGGACCTTGTGATCTTGACTACAATTTCAATACAGTATATATCCTTTAAATGAACTACCTAGTAAATAAAAACATTTGCAACAACTTCTTTATTTTGCAAGGTTTTGTTAAATGGTCGCTTAAGACACTTAGGTAACCTGTTGTTTTTAAGTTCAGAGTGCAGCGAAATTAATCCCTTTGTCGCGTGACTTTCCAGACACATAACTCACGGAAACAAAGCGGAAGAAGATTCAGAACACAACAGAACTATCTGTAGCTCCCATATATGTAGTTGTGCAGAGTTAGGATCGATTTCATAATATCAAGTCTTAGCAGCAACTATTTGACTTAGGTGTCGTTGGTTTCTTTAGATTGACGTTCTTTTTGGGTATTTCTGCGGGAAATGTTGTAAGTAGTATCCTTCTCTGACAACCTGCGTAGCGTAGCGGTATGTGGCTCGCTTTAAATCTCGGAGGTTGTGGGTTCGATCCCCGCGCCGGAGAAGAAATCTTTGTGTAAATTCTAAGATTTCTTTCCGGGTATGGTTGGTTGAGGAACTACCGTTGGTCCCGATTGTTATAACATCATCTATAATAAACGTATATCCAGGAACTTGCAGCGGTGTTTCCTTGTGTGGTACAACATAATACTGCGGTCACCAATCCGCCTGCTAAGCGTGGTGACTATGTTCAGCAGTGGACGTTATACGGGCTGATGATGATAATGATTATCCGTCTCTGCAAAAGGAGTATGTAGAATTAGACCTCTTCTATAGCGATGGTTTGCTATTCATACCATGAGTTCTTTCCTGTTCACCGATTTATGAGTGTCCACTCTAAGATACCTTGCGGCTTTTGGGAGCTGTCTTGAACTCTCAAAAGAGAGTCAATAGATTGTCTTTACACTAGTTTCCTGCGCGTGGTTCCCTCCCCGTAACTCGCGTTCCCGTAAGAACTTCATAATTTCGATAAATGAGCTATTAGATAGCTCATTTCTAGCTCACTGAAAGATTATTTCAAATCGGACCAGTAGTTACTGAGATTAGCGCATTCAAGCAAACACAAAAACTATTCAACTTTATATATAAGTATAGAGTTAATAAATTAAATAAAAGAGTACCTACGACCTTACGAGTACCTATATATCGATGTATGGGGATCAGTAACCTAGATACTAAAAATGTTTTTAAAAGATGTGAAGATGACAAATGATTAGGTAATCAAAGACTTTAAGAGATGACAAAAAGAATGATCTCGGAGTTTCTAATAGTCTGTTTTCTCCGGGTGTCATAACGTAGGTAGATAGAGAAAGACTCGTAGGAAGCTAGGATAGGGTCCAGTCGTCCTTGCAAGGCGAGGCTCGCGACGCGTTCTATGCTTCTGACCTAATCCCAGCCCGCGCTGGTGGATTTTAATTATATTTATAATACGCGACTGTCACATGCCACATTGGTGGATTTAAATTCTATTTAATAACATTACTGTTGAAATGTATACTAATTACTTATTCAAGATTTTTTTTCTTTGTATATTTTTATCATTGTATTTGACTTATAATAAGTACGATCGATTCGTCTACATTTTCAATAAACGTTTTCATTTCAAACTCAAACTCAAATATTTTATTGCATTCCATGTGTAGGTATTATATAAGGTGCTACAGATAATATCAATTTAGATTTAATTTCATTTCAAAACGTATTATATTCATGCATACAACCATCTGCAAACTTTAACTTTCATAATAATATTAGTAGAATTATATTCCAAGTTTCGGAGCTCTGTGGCAGGGACATCAGAACTAAGTGGGTTTTAACCGAGATGTAATTCAATTTGTTAGTTGACCCTCACCTACGTGAAATTTATACTTATTAAGCAGACATTTTGAATTAATGCGGCTCCTATGTGGCTGTCTGTTGGGAGAGAACTTTAGTCATTATTGGCAAATTATGTTAAAATTCTAATATAAAATCATTACTCAACTAATAAATATGAACGTCACTTTGTTTGTTTGAAACGGTTTTAAGCTTTAAATCTGATCATGGGCCTCCTTCCGAGGGATGGTTTTACCATAGTCACCACGCTTGGCAGACGGGCTGGTTACCGCAATATTATGTCATTACATACAAGGAAACGCTGCTGCCCGTTTCTTGATATACGATTATTATAGATGATGCTGTAATTATCGGGACCAACGGCTTAACGTGCTTTTCGAGGCACGCAGGATAGTCCCGGAAATAAATCTTAGAATTTACACAAAGATTTCCTAACCGGCGTGGGGATCGAACCCATGACCTCCTAGATTTAAAGCGACCCAAATACCGCTACGCTACGGAGGATTAGTATAACAAAATTCTTAATTAACTCCATTTTAACCACAAGTTGTACTAGTACACAGTTAAATGGGCTAAAACTAACACACTCGTTCAATGTTATCGTTACCAACAGACCTCGACCAAGGAAAATAAAGACAATTCCATCTCAGTACATTTTTGGGGTGCCGGAAAGAAATAGCAGAGAACCTTTTAGTAAGTATACATCTATGTCCGTGCGTAAAATATCGGGAACAGCCGAACATAGGAGTGATTTGGGAAAAGAAAGCAAAAGGACATCTGTATATTTTAGAGGGCGTTTCGTTATCTATACTAAGTATTTGATTGTTTTTCTGCTTGAAGGCACTAATCGCAAGAACTACTGGATCGATTTAAAAAAATCTTTCAGTGTTTGATAGCCGTTTCTGTGGCAACTTCATAATTAAATATAGGCCTCAGCCCATATTCTTCCTCGATAAATGGGCTATCTAACACTGAAAGATTTTCATATCGGACCAGTCGTTTCTGAGATGAGTGCGTTCTAACAAACAACTAACTCTTCGACTTTATATATAAGTGTAAATAGAATCTATAGTAATAAAACGCTTTGTTTAATGTTTTATGGGCCTCTTGAATATTTATTTCATTCTGTATATAGTATTTGTATGGCGGCAACAAAAAACCCGTATTTTAACTGTCTGCCATTGTTCCTTCTTGGATTTGCGCGTACAACAAATAAACTCTGGAGCTTTAAATGTTCATCACCATCATCATCATCAGCCCGTATAACGTCCACTGCTGAACACGGGCCTCCTCCCGAGGGAAGGTATTTGCCATAGTCACCACGCTTGGCAGGCGGGTTGGTGACCGCAGTATTATGTAGTAACACACAGGGAAACGCTGCTGTCCGTTCCCAAGTATACTAATGTTATAGATGATGTTATAACAATCGGAACCAACGGCTTAGCGTGTTTTCCGAGGCACGGAGGGTTTTCCCTCAGCCAACCAGACCCGGAAAGAAATCTTAGAATTTATGCAAAGATTTCTTGTCCGACGTGGGGATCGAAACCACGACCTCCGCGATTTAAGCAAGCCAAATACCGCTACGCTACGGAGGTTGTGTTATATATAAGTATAGATAATATCAAACTAAATGGTCTCTTTGCTTACAAATCTACATATAAAGTTAACAGACATAAAGTTGGCTTGATAAAAATCTATAAAATACACCGTATTCTTAAACGTATTCTAGACAATCTGCGCCCCGCGGTTTTACCCGTGTAACTCGGCTCTAGTGAGTCGGAGCGTGATGTTTTGTAGCCTATATGTTAATCCAGCGTAAAACCTGTCCCGGTGCAAATTTCAGGGTCGTGGTACTTCCCTATTTGGCCCTCAGGTGCCCTCAGGTGTGCTGCCGTGGCATAACTAAAATGCCGTTATCCGACATCTGGTCGATTTTTAACTTTTAATGCTGTTATAACGAGAAAAGAAAAATCTACCGATCTGTATTTCCGAATTTTCAATAACTTGAATAGTTTTGGAAATAATCATTTTAAGAAAGCCGTTACTTACATATTTTTGTGACAAGTTTTTCATATGTCTGCTTCTCTTGGTTGCCGTTAACAGTCTTTTGTACACTATAAAGCGGTAAAGGTACTTTAATTGTTAATCTTTTTTTATTATAGAAGTTTACTTTTGTTAAGCTATAACGCCGTTAATTGAAAATGCTAGACTTTCATGTGATTAAGGATGTTTAACGGCATTATAGGTTAATATTTGACATACTTGTATTTTGACTTTACGTATGTTATAAGCCAGTGGCGGCATTTCCAAAACTAAACAAAAATTAATTGTCCGTCATTATTAGACTAAAATGACGTTATCTCACACTAATACACAATAAAGCCGTTAACTGACCTCGTGCGGGTCGGGGGGCAGCGGCTATGTAACGATCCTGTTCCGAGATCAGAGGGGTCGGGGGTAAAACTAGAGCATCGCACAGCAGGCACTTTTTGGGTGAGGACTCCAATCAAGAGCTTTTGCGTGAAAGACTAACAAACATACATACATCCACACATACAAACTATCGCATTTATAATATTTGTAGGATACATCTATGTCATAATCTATATATCTATGTACATAATATGTCCAAAACCCAATAAGTCCAAACCAGTTTTAACGATTTTGATGAAGTTTGAACGTAGTTCGTTATATTTCTATGCAGGCGGGGATAAACATTGTCAAAATAAGCTATATTAAACCTTAAAATCTACGAAATAACGTCGTATGCATCTGCAAACAAATAAGTATATTGGTCTACTTTTTTCACTTATTATGGACATACTGACGTTTTATATTTATCAACTCATATATAAAAGCGAAAGGTCATTCATTCACTCATTTCGAAATCTCAGAAACTACAAAGGTTTAGGAGTCTCAAATTTTGTGGGTTCATTTAGGACATAGGTGCTAACTGAGACGGGATATTGCTAAATTCAACCCCTAAGGAAGTAAGAAGGGGTGTCAATGTTTGTATGATTCAAATTCAAAATTAATTTATTTCCAAGCATTTTTGTCACAAAGATAATCAGATTTTTTTCTGAGAATTCGGAAAATTTTGAAATTTGGCTTTAATAGACATTTTAAACTTATATAGACAAATTCTCTTATACTTTTGGGAAGTTTGTTATAGAACCGTATACATTGTAGATAAAACATAAAAGAGTTACTTATTTTGCGGAGACGGCTAGCATGAACAATAAGATTACCTATGCTTATATCTATTATATACACTTATGTGTGTCGCTTTTTTTTACAAAATGAGTCAATATTTTTATCTAAATATAACACATTATTATATATTATGATGCAATGGTTACAATATTTATTTCTATAAATTTCTCAAACTTTGCTTGGCGACCCAGTTTGTAAATAGCCCTTACGACTTTTTTTTTCAATATAATAATGCTATTGATATCCGCGCAGTTAACCTAAAGAAGAATCCCGTACGAAATTATGCTGTGAAAGTAACTGAAATAAACGATTCTAGCCGTATCAACATCAAATACCCGTAAGCCGTCTAATTGTTTTTACTGCATTTACTGCAGAACTTAATTTTGCTGACATTTTCTCAATGTATGGTCCCCATTGTAATTTGGAATCAATGGTGATACCTAAGAACACAGAGTTTCCACAGTTCCAAGCCATTTACATTAGTGGAAACCTGTCTAGCATATTTTTTAGTTTTCTTATCATTTAAACAGAGATTATTAACATGAAACCAATGAACAACTTTAGAGAGTGCATTGTTAAGTTTGTCATAATCATGTAGTTGTCTATTAAATGTCTTTCTTATCGTTACAGTTTCACCAAACACTACTTGTAAATTATTGTATTTGAATTTAAGATTGAACCGAAATGTATCGAATCTAAAAGAAAAGGTGACATACTTAAAAAAATCCGGTACAAGTTCTGATTATAGGAATAATAATATAGACTGATGTAAGTTTATTGAGACTGATTAACTATTTTAACTAAATACCTAATAATTTTAATTTTAAACATTGTCATATTATTTTAAGTTATTTGGTAAAGTGACATTGTCATATTATTTTAAGTTATTTGGTAAGATTTGAATACCATATTTTTAAGAATACGTAAATATTATCAAGAAGGCTATAGGTTAGGTTAGGTTAGCCTCATCGGGAATATTCCCAGATAGTCTAAAACTAGCTATTATTAAACCTTTATTCAAAAAGGAAAATAGACTATTAATGGCAAACTATAGACCCATTGCATTGCTGCCAATATTTTCAAAAATTTTTGAGAGATATATTAACGGTGAATTATATTCATATCTTGAAAAGAATAAAATGTTATGCAAAGAGCAAAAGGGCTTTCGTAAAAATAATACAATAAATATGGCCATTTATGAATTCATTGAAAATGTTATATCCCACGTTGACAAAAAAACGCCCGTTTGTGCAATATATTGTGACATAACGCAAGCATTTGACTATGTAGATCATAATATTTTAATAAAAAAACTTGAGGCCTACGGTATAAGAGGTAATGTTCTGGACTTAATAAAATCATATCTCAATAATAGAAAACAGACTACACAAATAGCAAGTGTTAATCCCGTAACCAAAACTCAAGAGATCTACTCCTCTAGTATGGCTCATGTGTCATATGGTGTTCCCCAAGGTAGTGTGCTGGGTCCACTCTTGTTTTTAATATATATCAATGACATGCCAGGTGCAACCAATCAACCCGTAACTTTATTTGCAGATGACAGCACACTTACAATAGCATGTAGTGACATTGACCAATACAAAATTGACATTAATAATTCTTTGACATCTTTAATTTCATGGCTTGATAATAATAATTTAAAAATTAATTTACTTAAAACAAATATAATGCACTTTGATCAACGTAAAAATAACCCACTGAATGTAGATTTAGTTTATGATAACATTAAAATTAAGGAAGTCACCTCTGCTCGTTTTCTTGGATTAGTCATAGACAGTAGATTAGACTGGAAAGACCACATAGATTCAATATGTAAGAAAGTAAGCAGCACTGCATACGCACTTTACAAACTTTCCCAAATTATAAACATAGATGCACTCTTAACAGCATATTATGGGCTTGTGGAGTCTGTTCTTAGATATGGCATAATATTTTGGGCAAACTCTACAAACAAAGAAATGATATTCAAAATGCAAAAGCGATGCATACGTGCTATGTTTGGTATCCAAAGTACAGATAGTTGTAGACCTATGTTTATTAAATATAAAATTCTTACACTCCCATCATTATACATAATGGAAACAGCCCTTTTTGTCAGGAAAAACCCACATATATTTCCACGATTATCAGATAATAGCAGAAGTAATCGTCGTGATAATAATAGACTTCGTGTTCATCCTGCAAAAACAGCACTGCTACACAAAAGCTTGATATGTAAAGCCCCTTTAATTTACAATAAGATTCCAAATAATTTTAAATCGTTAAATACTGAATTATTTAAGAAAGCGCTAAAAAATGTTCTCACTGCAAAATGTTACTATGATGTTAATGATTTCCTACAAGACAAAAACTTATAAGTAACCGTTTAATTGATATTTTATTTTTTGATATGTATAAATTTGACTGATCGTATTATCTGCAATTGTATTATATAAACTAGAACATTGAATTTTATAATGGTAATGACTTATTTCAGTTTTTTTTTTTAACCACCTATTTTTTTGTACACCAGTTCTGGTAAAACATGTTGATACAAACAAACTCTGTAACATAATTATGTAATATGCACTAACCATGTTATCATACACACATGTTTGACAAATAAACAATTCTTATTCTTATTCTTATTCTTATTCTTATTCTTATAAATGTAGATAAAAAGTTAAAACTAAAATTTAAATAAGGCAGATTTTTTTTTTTTTTTTAGTATAGGATGATTGTTTTTTATTGATAATAGAAATTTACAGTTTGATGTTTAAGGAGAAGAGTCCACTTAGTCTTGATTGTTTATAAAGTGTCTCAGGTTTCATTAAGTATTCTGTATGTAAATTTTATTTGATTGAAAATTTATTTTATATTATATTATTTTGAAAGTACAAGTTGTACCTAATTAATATGGATAAATAACTGATGTGATGTTTGTATTTGTGAAAACTAAAAGTTCCTAATAAATCTAGTTTTAAGTGAAATTTTATCAAAGTTAAAACTTTTAGCAAAAATAAACCCTATTTTAAAAGCTTTAAAAAAATATATTGACTAAGTGATTGAAAAAATAATGACCTTTATTAAAAAAAATGTCTTTATTTCTAGTAACTTCACGTTGTTAAATATTATTGGTTCACTATTTTTTATACCTTCTGTTGCGCTTTAATGCCGTTAAACTATAAGGTTTTTACTTTAACCACGATTAAGCTTAACAATGATTCAAGTTTTTCCCTTAAATTTAAATACATTAATAGGTTACCAGACTTAAAAGCAGTAAAGTACCGTTAAACACACTAAAGTCTAACATGAGTCAGTTCAATATTACATATTATTATTAAGCTAAATAGACGTTATGTGCTTTAGCGACGTTTTAGTTATTCACCAAAGAGATTTTTTTTAGCATTTTAACAGACAATAGTTTGCTATGAAATAGATACACTAAAATGCCGTTGCGCTATGCGTAACGGCATTTTAGTCGATGACTGATAAGATTTTGGCAACACCGATGATAAACTAAAATGCAAAAAATGTTTTTTCATGAAATTAAATAATATTTACGATATGACAGGGGAGTCATTCGAAAGTATTAAACTTGACCTATTTTTTGGTACCACCAATTCTCAAATAAGTGTTGTCATTGAAAAGTTACATCAATTTTAATTTTTTCCGCGGTTTTTGCTCGTTATTCAAAAATACGGTTTTGGTAGATAGCGGCATTATAGATATATCACGGCAGTGTGTATCACTTTGATATAGTGTGACCACTTGCAATTTTGATGCGGTTGTTATTTGTTCTTATAATAATAATGATTAGATATCAGAAATAAATGTCACAGGACAGACGGACGGACTATGTAGTCTGTATATTTGTAAGATTTGCTATTGGTTACTTCTGTTAGTTACCTAGTCGGATGTTTCAAAGCCTGTTAGTTATAGTTATTTTTATCATATTACATTGTAATTCTGAAAAGTACACGTTTATGTAAATACCTAAGTGCTGAATAAAATTCATTATTTAAAGAATATTTGGCGACGCTCAACGCGGTAGGTAATGGCGATGGCGATGAGCGTCCCTTTTTACTTGCACACTACGGCAGTTTGATCTCCTTTCGTATCGGTTTTAATCAATGAAAGTATGCACTGTTTTACTATTATTCAGTCTTTATTGGAAGCCACCAGTCTAGGCACTTTAGATTAACATTTATATATTTAATACGAACATAAGTTAAACTTGCGGGAAAAAGTTTTTCCTAGAACTGTCAACAACCTGTCATAGACAGTCGATCTAGTAGAATAGCGTAGCTAATTAGATTAGCTAGAGTATATAAATAATTATAAAGTATGGTATACGCCACATATACACCCTCCAAGTTTCAGGTTTCTACGATCAGCAGTTTGGCTGTGCGTTGGTCCATTAGTCAGTCAGTCACACACATTACTCAATTATCAAAGTTCAGTTGGTTTAACCTGTTCATTTCATATTGAATCGCTCAATAATCGTTTAATAGACAAATCAAATGCCCCTCATATAATAATTAAATAACGTTTGATTTGAATGAGGGTTCTATCAATTGTTTTTCGATATTCCTGGGAGTTTAACGCTTGCTTCTTTAAAAATTAAAAAAATGCGGCGCGCTTCGATCATTGTAATAAAAAAAAGATATGCATTCTTTTTTTATTTTGTTTACTTATTGTTTTCAGATACTGTATTTTTATTTCAGGTTTAGGCGTATGACGTTATACGGGCTAATAATAAAATATTTAAATCTTTTTGCTTCCTTTAAAATTGCACTTAAATAATTAACCTAGAGACAAAAAATTAAAAACAAAACGCGTACCTTTTTTAACGGTGTCGGTTTGAAATGTGACGCAGCTGTCTCGAGTCTTGACTTTTGAGCAGTCTTGGGATTAGTATCTGAAAAATTTATGTTTAAGTTATACTTATAAATATTTTAAATGCGATAATTGGTGATCATCTGCAGATGGATTCATGGATGATAAAATGGACTTGGCTACAATTTTGTACAGGGATAATTTATAGGAACTAGCAAGTAGCATTTTTTCCCGACCCAAGAATGGAGCCCGGATCTATTCTTGGGTCGGAAAAAGTTGTTACTAGAAATTTTCTATAAAGAAATATCCTAAATAGTTTTTCGAAATTGGTGTTTCATCTGTGCCTCAGAGAGCACGTTGACCTTTCGATTCTGCAACAGTTGTGTCTGTAGAACTATGCCACCGGATTTTGAGAGTACAAGAATAGAGAGTGCAGCTATGTTTGGGCACACAATTGTGACCTTTAATATGTCCTGCGCAGATCACCGTAGCCGAAATCGTGTGGAAGAACAATATGTCGTCGGTAATAGTGTGATACCACGTAACAGGTAATAGGCTAGTTGACACTTTTTAAAATTATTCTTATATGGTTAAGAATGGTTTTACTAGATAAAGAAAAAAATATTTCATTTATTTGACATCTAAAATAAATATTTTTAAATTGGCTCGACATTTAGATATGAAAACGATGTCAGCCATGTTGGTCTATATATATTATCTGTGTTCGAGAGTGATGACGTCATGACTCAGAAAGTGTAATAGTAAAGGATCGCGTTCATGTTTTTTAAGGAGATGTATGACGTCACAAAATTTCTGATAGCGTTTTCGGAAGTTAAAGACAAAATAAATTATTTTCATATTGATTTTATACAAACATATTCAAGTTTTTTGAGCATAAATTATTATATTAAAGTTCCATTAATGACAAATACTTTTAGACAGACAGATAAACATCATTGGAACATAATTTCATATATTCTAATAAGTTTGAAGATCAAATGTCGCAATTTATTGCTTTGCCCCTTACTACACAAATAAAGTAAATAATTCTTAGTGGACGAAATTCTTTGCAAACTAATAATAAGACAACTTCCGTAGCGTAGCGGTATTTGGCTCGCTTTAAATATCGGAGGTCGAGGGTTCGATCCCCACACCGTACAAGAAATCTTTGTGTTAATTCTAAGATTTCTTTCCGGGTATAGATGGTTGAGGTACTACCCTCCGTGCCTCGGAAAGCACGTTAAGCCTATGGCCCCGATTGTTATCACATCATCTATAATAATCGTATATCAAGGAACGGGCAGCAGCGTTCCCTTGTGTGGTTCAACATAATATAATGCGGTCACCAACCCATTTGCCAAGCGTGGTGACTATGGCAAATATCCTCCCCCGGAAGGAGGCCCATGTTCATCAGTGGACGTTATACGGGCTGATGATGATGATGATAATGACGAAATTATACTTTATTAGCTTATAAACTATCTCACTTACGCGGCGATATTTACTATACTTCTGTAATATCTTATTTTTTTATTATTTTTTTCGGACGGACATATTAAGTTAGCCACGAGGCTTTTGATACTTCACCGGGCATAAAGGCGAGCAGAGCTCCAGCCTAGATAAATGGTTTAAACACTACAAACTAAGCAACCTGCGCAAGAGGGCATCCCCTGTGGGACTTGGTCCTCGGCTCAGGGCGGTCGCTGACGGGGAGATTGAGGGATTATGGCTTTTAGTATTTTTTATGGGAGTTTTATGCAACTGTCGCTCTACTTTACAGTTCGCGGGCCTCTCGGACTTCGGGTCTACGAGGGCATCGGAAGGTTATTCTTAGAGTGATTGTCTTGACATGTATTTAAATTGTTCAAGTTTGCATTCAAACAACGTCATTATTTATTTAATTAGTTAGTTACATACGAGTAAAACTTTCATTAACAAAGCGGTCGCGAGTCAATATGGAGACTGACTACGGTTTTAGAATGCTAATCATTTGAGAGTCACTATCTCTTTATACCAGTGATTCTCAAAGTGGTCCATTTGCACCCGCGAAGTCCATCGGAGAGACGGTGGAGGTCTAAGTTGGAGTAAAAAAAAATGAAGCAACGGGATAAAAGGTTGGGATATTACAATAACACCCGGTTTTTCAAATGTTTATCAAGTACCATAGCTGTTAAATTCGCTGTCAAATTAAATTCAGTTTCTGCAACATCCATTAAGAAAAGATTTTTGTACTTTTTTTTTGGTTTAAAAAGATTACTAGCAGAGTTTTTAAGTCTACTAGTATTCTTGTTAACACCTCGTGCTAAGCTTAAATGCTTGTGTTACGAGTGGGTTCACGTCGGTAGTGCAATGGGTGGGGTTCGAACCCGCGACCTAAAATCATAAGTCCGACGCCCTAGCCATTAGGCTACGGCCGCTTTTTGTATACTAATACTAGCTGACCCGGCAGACTTCGTACTGCCTCAATCGATACATAAAAGACCTAAACATTTGTATAAAATAAACTGGGCCGTAGAGACTTCGTTTATGCGGTACTCCTACCCCTACACTACCCCTACCCTACCCCTACCCTACACTACCCCTACCCTACACTACCCCTACCCTACACTACCCCTACCCTACACTACCCCTACCCTACACTACCCCTACCCTACACTACCCCTACCCTACACTACCCCTACCCTTCACTACCCCTACCCTACACTACCCCTACCCTACACTACCCCTACCCTACACTACCCCTACCCTACACTACCCCTACCCTACACTACCCCTACCCTAAACTACCCCTACCCTACACTACCCCTACCCTACACTACCCCTACCCTACCCTACACTACCCCTACCCTACCCTACACTACCCCTACCCTACACTACCCCTACCCTACCCTACACTACCCCTACTCTACACTACCCCTACCCTACCTCTACCCTACCCTACACCTACCCCTAATCTACCCCTACCCTACCCTACACCTACCCTAAAAAATCTTGGCAAAAATATTCAAGTTTTTAATTAACAAAATAAAGCTCAAATTGACTACGTTTTAGTTAGAATACGTTTATATGGGAAAAAGAAAAAGGCTGTTTTTAAGGATTTTCCGGCAATTATTTGATTTTTTCTCGCTGTAAAAACCATCCTTGAACTTCAACGAACATTTAAAAATAAGAATTGGCCAAATTGGTCCAGGCGTTGTTGAGTTATGCGCTTACCAACACATTATGCGATTCATTTTTATATTATAGATAGACTAGCTGACCCGGCAGACTTCATAGTGCCTCAATTGATAAATAAAAGACCTAAACATTTGTATAAAATAAACTGGCCCGGAGTGACTTCGTTTATGCGGTGTCCTACATCTACCCCTACACTACCCCTACCCTACCCCTACCATACTCCTACCCTACCCCTAACCTACCTCTACCCTACCCCTACCATACCCCTACCGTACCCCTACCCTTACCCTACCCCTCTACCCTAACCCTACCCTACCCCTACCCTACCCCTAATCTACCCCTACACTACCCCTACCCTAACCCTACCCTACCCCTAACCTACCTCTACCCTACCCCTACCCTACCCCTACCCCTACCCTACCTCTACCATACTCCTACCCTACCCCTACCCTACACCAACCCTATCCTACCCCTACCCCAACCTTACCCTAAAAATTTTGCCAAAAAAATTCAAGTTTTTAATTAACAAAATAAAGCTCAAATTGACTCTACGTTTTAGTTAGAATACGTTTATATGGGAAAAAGAAAAAGGCTGTTTTAAGGATTTTCCGGCAATTATTTGATTTTTCTCGCTGTAAAAACCATCCTTGAACTTCAACCAACATTTAAAAATAAGAATTGGCCAAATTGGTCCAGGCGTTGTTGAGTTATGCGCTTACCAACACATTATGCGATTCATTTTTATATTATAGATTATAAAGAGGAAAGATTTGTATGTTTGTAACGAATTTGCTCAAAAAGTATCTACTGGACCGATTTTAAAAATTCTTTCACCATTTGAATGCTGCATTATCACTGATTAATATAGGTTATATTTAGTGTCCGACCGAAGCTTCGGCTTCGGCTTCGGCTTCGGCCACCTTCGGCCAAAAAAGCACCTTCGGCCAAATCTTCGGCTTCGGCCAAAAATTTGCCGAAGGTTTGGCCGAAGCCGAAGGTTTGCTAGTTGTCAAAATTTAAAAATTTACTGAACGATGCTAGAGCGAGACGGAGAGTGTGCAGAGCAGCAGAGTTTCGCCGCGCCGCCGCACCGGCCCAAACGAATCGCAGTTAGTAAACTAAACGAGTCAAAACAAGTTTGAGAGCGCGTCTTAAAATTCTAATAAGTGTTTTGTTTTTAAATATTTCATATTTGTTATTACAAATTATTTTATTTATTACTGTGAGTAGTACCTGTGGATCACCACAGGTACGTATCAACGTTCATTATTGTGAGGCACTCTAAGAACCAAAAAACCGTAAGTATTGTCTGGTTTAAAATATTTTATGTTATCTAACGTTAGGTAGGAAACTAAATGGAAACAATGTTGGTATGTTTTTTTATGCAATTTTTAGATAAAAAGACATGTGAAGATTGTTTACTTTTAGTTAACTACCTAAACCGATAGGATATAGGCGCATCCGCGTTGCAGAGTCCTACTGCGAGTACAGGGCGGTCGGTCGGCTCGGCTCGGTAGGTACTTGTGCATTTATATAGAATATTTTCTTTCAGGTACACAATGACTGAATGAATGTTTTATTTTATTTTAGAGAATCTTTAGATCTAGTCTCTTCTACTACCTAAGGTTTTTTCCAAATAGTGAACAAAAATGTTCATATTTTCTTTTAATTGTAAGTTTTTATTATAGTTTAGTTTTCCCAAATAGGTATGTTATTGATAATTTTGATAAATGACTGCTTCGCCATATAATTAAGTATAAAGAGCTATTTTTAATTAAGACTAGTCGAAAAAAGTGAGTTTATTTTTTATTAATAAGGTGCCTCAAATTGTTACCAAAACTTGTTAAGTTTTCATTTTCTCCAATTGTTACCAAAAATGTTTAACTTAATTATCCTAAGAAATTACTTATAAGTATTTAATTTTCTCAAAAATTCCAAAAAATTATATGTAAAAAATAGATATTGAAAAAGCGTTAAACTTTGCTCAATTATTTTATAGAAATATTTTGTGTTCGTCTGATAATTAAAAAAATGTGACTGATTATTTGATTATTTTTGTTAAAATTACTTTAAGTAAATAAATATTTAATTAACATTGTATATTTGAAACTTTTATTTTAGACAATATTTTATTACCTACTTGTATATGTTGGTCACTCGGCTCGTTATTGGGCTAAATCTCTAAAGCTCTCACAATATGTATCTAGTATATTCTGAGATCAAAGTAACTATCGTATTTCTCAAGGTCAATGACACCTTCGGCTTCGGCTTCGGCTTCGGCCGAAGGTTTTGGTGAATACCGATTAATCGGCTTCGGCTTCGGCCAGAATTGCACCTTCGGTCGGACACTAGTTATATTTAATTATGAAGTTCCCACGGGGACCGGAGTTACTTGGGTGAAACCGCGCGCGGGAAGCTAGTACTTTTTACTTTAAATTACAAATGACGTTTTTCATTTCATTCAATCAAATCATAATTTTGGAAACATTATGTTTAAAACTTTACAAGAGTTAAGAGTATGTGTAGACTGACACTGGACAGATGGAAAAAGGCCTTAATTAGACCAATAACACTGTCTTTTTTTCAAATTACGATCGCTTAAATTCAAAGCATAGTAGATTGAACCTTCCGATGCCCTCGTAGACCCGAAGTCCGAGAGGCCCACGAACTGTTAAGTAGAGCGACAGTTGCACAAAACTCCCTAAAGAAACTAAAAGGCATAATCCCTCAATCTCCCCGTCAGCGACCGCCCTGAGCCGAGGTCCAAGTCCCACAGGGGACGCCTTCTTGCGCCGGTTGCTTATTTGTAGTGTTTAAACCATTTATCTAGGCTGGAGCTCTGCTTGTCCTTATGCCTTATGAAGTAACAAAAGCCTCAGGGCTAACTACAAATGTCAATCCAAAAAAATTTAACTTGATTGAATAATTAAATGATTATAAGATTCAAATTCTAGTAGAAATATGATTAAACTAGCTGCACCCCGCGGTTTTACCCGCGTCACTCTGCTCCAGTGGGTCGGATCGTTATATTTTGTAGCAAATTTTTTTTTGACTAACGCCCACGCGATTGGGCCGCCGGTTCCAGCGCTATTATCATCATTTTTCTTTATGTCATTACGTAATAAGACCCCTAAAGAACCGCCATACTGGTGCAAATGACCCACTATTTTGTGTCAGTATCTCCCGGTCTATAACAAACATCCATCCATCCATTCATACATACAAACTTTCGTCTTAATAATATTATAGTAAGGATGATTATAATAAAGGGGAAGCCATACAAGATCATGGTCAGAGGTTAATTGACATGGCAACGAGAAGGTAATTAGTCTAATTAAGCTTCCTCCTACCGTGTGGAGCCGAGTTAATTATGTTTGTAGTTAATAAAGAGAAGGTGCATTTGAGATTAATACGAAGATGAAGAAATTATATATTATAAGGTGCTAAAGACAACCTCCGTAGCGTAGCGGTATTTGGCTCGCTTTAAGTCTCGGAGGTCGTAGGTACGATCCCCACACCGGACTCGAAATCTTTGTGTAAATTCTAAGATTTCTTTTCGGGTCTGGTTGGTTGAGGAACTACCTTCCGTGCCTCGGAAAGCACGTTAAGCTGTTGGTCCCGATTGTTATAACATCATCTATAACAAGCGTATACCAGGGAACGGGCAGCAGCGTTTCGCTGTGTATAAGAACATAATACTGTCACCAATACGCCTGCCAAGCGTGGTGACTATGCGAAAAACCCTCCCTCCGGAGGAGACCCATGTTGAGCAGTGGACGATATACGGGCTGATGATGATGATGATGATGATGAAATATTTGCCTTTAGTTTAAAAGGTCTATTAATTTTGTATGCAAAAATATTATTTCACACAAACTTCATTAACACAATCTCTGTAAATGGTTGGGAGGGTGGGAATCGAACCTAGAACACCAGTTCTCAAAAGCCACTGCCGTAACTACTGAGCCTCCAGTGCTGTCAGCACTGCCAAAGGCATGGCATATATTTGGAAACATCCTATATACTAACTACAATTTATATTAAACTATCGACCCGCCCCTGCTTCGCACGGGTGTAATGCTGATGTATTATACATATAAACCTTCCTCGTGAATCACTGTATCTATTTAAAAAAATCACATCAAATCCGTTGCGTAGTCTTAAAGATTTAAGCATACATAGGGATATAGGGACAGAGAAAGCGACTTTGTTTTATACTATGTAGTGAAACTGTCCTTACGTCAACAAATACAGATTAAATAACAATAATTATATTGGATACACAATATATTAAAACGTTAAAAAATGTATAGTTATTTCAAACTCTATTCGATTTCTATGTTTATTCTACGAAAATATAATATTTAAAACATGAAAATCGTTATATTTTCATTGATTTATCTAATCATTAAGACATTGATTACTTACACTATAATTTTATAACAAAAAGGACGATGAAGACAAGTTTTGACGTCAAAATAAGTATTTACATAACTAATTGTAACGTACAATTTTGACTACCACATTCAATAAAAGTTCGACTTACGTTACAACTACGACTACAATAATCACGACTTACCTTTATAGAAACACTAATATTTCCCAAGGAATAAAACTAAAACTACAGTAAATAACTACACACTAAGTGTCCTCAAATATTCAACCTATATTTTCATTGCGTGCCTTACCGGACTCACCGCAAAACTAATTTAATTACGACTAATTCGATTACCCCAATAAGCTGTCGACTGTCCTCCACTCACACATACACACTCACGCACATACACATACAATTTCCAACGGATAACACAAAAGAATACATTAATATTTGAACCGTATGACAAACTATTCCATTTCCAAAACTCGGATTAGATCGAACGACAACTATTGCAGATATAAAATAGGAAGCGCGCGCGAGTTCGAAATTCAAACGGTTTTTATTCTTTTTTCGACGAGCTGTTTGAAATTTGAATGATGTTATTTGTTTTTCGACTGTTATTTCAACGGTATTTTTTTAAGTTCTTTTTTTTACACTGGGTTCTAAATTTGAAAAACGTACCGTCTTTCTTGAGAGCTAGTCCTACTATACTCGTAATAGAGGCCTCGTATCGCTACCGTGTTCTACGCTCTAATTGACTAAGAATGTATCATGCAACTTCTAATATCCTAGCTTTGTAGTGTTAAAAATAATGTAGATGACAATTTGCATTTCATTTGCGTGATTGGATATGGTATTTAGAAATCGTTGTGATAAATGTTACTTAGACTGAAAATTGCATTAAAAAATAAATGTTAAATTGTGCTCTTACAAACAAATAACAGAATGTCAGGAGTAAGGCATGGAAGTTAACTAAAATTTAATTTAATAAAATATAACCTAAAATAAGTTTATAGAGAGATTTTATTAACTTTACATTTTTTATGAGCGTTTTGAGTCTTCCTTTTTTTAATTACATGTCAATAAACATATTGTCTTATTCAGAAGTAGCATTTAGTTTTAATATACACACCATATTAATGCTATCAACAAACCGCCTAACAGCTTACTGACGATGTCTGTACATTTTTTTTTGCAAAATGAGTCCAGTAGATTTTGCGTGAAAGTGTAACAAATATCCATCTATCCATACAAACTTATGTGTTTATAATATTAGAGGAATCACGAAATCTTCATAGGTAGGTGTGTCATGCTTAATCGAACACCTACCCGCAAATAGCTCAAATAGCTAAATGATAATATGTTACATATCACATATAAACATTTAAAACGTATTTAAAAATAAAAAAGCTTTAAAAAATATAAGTTGAAAAAATTTACGTACGCTCTTTTGCTCGCTGCTCACAAGGGCCACGCACACATACGCAAGTAATAGACACCCACACACACACGTATACATGCATCAGTGACGGTGAATGCATATTGACCGTTTAGTATTATAAGTTAGGTTATAGATGTTTGTTTCTATTGTCGTACGATAAAAGTTAACGTAGGCACGGCTAAGGAGTGGAATTCTCTGCCGCCTCGGCTAAAGTGAACAGACACTTTCTAGGCAAGCGTGTATCATCTTAGGCCTTATCTTCGCCTTCCATCAAGCGAGATTATTAAGAAAAAAAAGGCACTCTTTATTGCATAGCAACATAACAATGAAGATAAATTAGTAGTAAAAACAAATAATAGAGCTACGTTAAAAAAAGTTAGATTTTTTTTTCGGACGGACATATGTAGTTACGAGGCTTTTGCAACTTCACTGGGCATAAAGGCCAGCAGAGCTCCAGCCTAGATAAATGGTTTAAACATTACAACTAAGCAACCTGCGCAAGAGGGCGTCCCCTATGGGACTTGGACCTCGGCTCAGGGCGGTCGCTAGCGATGAGATTGAAGGATTTTGACTTTTTGTATTTTAGGAGAGTTTTGTGAAAATATCACTCTACGCTTACAGTTAGTCTATACAAATACTATAAAGAGAAAATAGTAATTCATTGTTTGTATGTTTGCATTGAATATACCTACTCTGGAACTTATAGACCAATTTCAAAATCGTTTCACCTTTACTATTGTTTTACCATTACAAATAACGTATTCTAGTAATGCTGAAAGAATTTTTGAAATCGTGGGGTTTTAAAATCCAGCAATAACATAGGCTATATTTAATTATGAAGTAACCACAGGAACTGAAGGTAAAATTCCGGGTAAAACCATACGCAGGAAGTTAGTGTCAGATAAACATCATACATACATAAGCTCAAGCCTGTTGCCCAGTGGGGTAGGCAGAGACAATGGACCTCCACTTGCTACGATCCCTACATACATCTTTCGCTTCATTCACTCTCAGATTTAACAGATAAAATATCGGTTATATTTATAGTGGTATTAGTATTAAGAAATATAGTCCTTAAAAAAGTTTAAGTAGCAAGAAGGATTTAATTTAGTGCTGCTTCGTTATTTTTTTCATGGCAAATTGTGGTTTTGAATGCCACGTCACGATAGCGACGCCATGATCAATATGTGTAAGTGGCCTGTAGCAAATTCTGTACTACGGAGGCCCCTCTTCTCTTAATGAGTCAGAGTCGCTCAACGAGATTTTCTTCTTTGTTTTTGGCTTCCACCTATTGTAAAGCACCATGATTCGGATCCATAGGATCATTTATTGGGTCCAATTTCTTGCTTGCTTATATCTTGGTGTCCTCCAAATCATTGCGGGACCCGTAACATTTGCTACTCTTGCTATATGGGTTATCCGTCACTGATGTGTTGTCCCCGCTCTAAATAATGTATTATGAAGATCAAAGAAAAATAAATTCACGCGGATTCGTACACAAACCTTACTTGAGCAGACAGCTAATTTAAATCTCAAATAAACTTATTCGCCTTTTCCAAAAATAGTTAAAGAAAAAAATGAAATGAGACAATTACCATAGGCTTGAAAAATGATTAGAATAACATTAAATAATGTGGAAGACAAAAATAATCTAAGCGGTAACGTGAAATCGTACGTTTTCTGTATCATAGAGCTATGGAAACGCGCGCTGTTACAGCGGCATCGCGGCAAATCATTCGTGTCATGTATGTATGTTTGTATTAGAGGTGCAAAACTAACATCTGTTATACTTACATATGTTTTACCGATAGGTGATGTTTTCACTTTTCATTATCATCATCATCATCAGCTCGTATAACGTCCACTGCTGAACATGAGCATTCGACAGAGTGTTTTGCCATAGTCACCACGCTTAGCAGGTGGATTGGTGACCACAGGAAAATGCTGCTGACTGTCCTCAGATACTTTTGTAAAAGATGATGTTATAACAATCGGGACCCACGGCTTTACGTGTTTTCCGAGGCACGCAGGATAGTCCCTCAACTAAACAGGCCTGGAAATTAATTTTAAAATTTACATAAAGATCACCAGCGTTGGGATCGAATGCACGACCTAGTAGCAAGTAGCAAGTCTTATACCGCTGCAACATATAATATAATTATGTTAAGTTAAAACATACAAGATCTATGTAAAAGTTAAGTAAGAACATATATGATCTAAGTTAGGTAATTTCCTTTGAAATCAATGATGTTATGGTAAAAAAGAAGTAGATACGGTACCCAGACTTGAAAAATTGCACCACAAACTATGCCAATTGGCACACTAGATACTTGACACGTATGTCTGTCTCGTTTTTAACCGCGCTAATTTTCATGCTGTCCTGTTTACTCTTTATGGACAAATGTCTTAACAAAACACGATCATGACGTATCTATTTTTTTTATATATCATCATTGTTTGAAATCATAAACAAAGTTTAGCTGTACTTCAGCTTTTTTTCCAACCTCCGTAGCGTAGCGGTAATTGTCTCGCTTTAAATCTCGGAGGTCGTGGGTTCAATACCTACACCGGACAAGAAATCTTTTTGTAAATTCCAAGAATTCTTTCCGGGCCTGGTTGGTTGAGGGACTACCCTCCGTGCCTCGGAAAGCACGTTAAGCCGTTGGTCCCGATTGTTATAACATCATCTATAACAAGCGAACCAGGGAACGGGCAGCAGCGTTTCCCCTGTGTATCACAACATAATACTGCGGTCACCAATCCGCCTGCGAAGCGTGGTGACTATGGCAAAAACCCTCCTTTGTAAGGATTCCCATGTTCAGCAGTGGACGTTATACGGGCTGATGATGATGATGATGAAGTTTTTTTTTTCACTGCTATAAAAAAGCGTTTTAGCTCGAGAAAACAACCACTTTATATATTTGCATACATACATTCTAGCGTTATAGTTTATTACCGTTGTATATGATTCTGAATACAAATCAATGAAGCTATCTTCCAATTCAAAAGTGTAGGTACATAATTTCTAGCTACGCCCCGCGGTTTTTCCCGCATTACTCTGCTCCAGTGGGTCGGAGCGTGATTTTTTGTAGCTTATATGTCAATGTAATCGAGCATATGAAGTATCCCCGTGCAATTTTTCAGCTAAATCCATTAAGTGGTTTTTACGTAAAAGAGTAACAAACATACTACTATACATTCATGCATTCAAAGTTTCGCGTTATAATATTAGTAGGACTAATAGATGGTTAACTAAGTCAGTAATTTAATAATCTGTGCTACCAGTCACCCTCCACCTATTTCTCTACTAGAATTACTGGCTGACATAGATATATTGTAAAACTAGATAGGCAAACGTCGCGGGACTTTCTGATAACAGTGTTATAGACCACGCATTACATTATTTCTCTTTTTTTTCTTCGGCGTGTGAGAGGGACGGATAATCATGCTACGATTTGAATAGCAAATATCTCAAGTGGGTAATGAATTTATATAAATTTATTAAATATTTTTCTTTTTTTTTAAATTGACACCTTTGTCTAAACTATTTTGTTTGTCATTACTCAATTAAAGTAATTCGAAAATTAAAAAAAATGAAAATCCGAAGTTACACCTTAATTAACCATTTTTTTTATGAAAGCAACAATAACATACAATAATGTATTTGTTTAATAAAATAAAAATTATTTTAAGAACACTTGAAAGAAATGTATTCATCGATATCATCGTCAATTTCGTTATATTTTTAATATCTTTCATTATTAAATCTCATTTATTCTTATAGTAGTATAATTCTCTCTATGACCTGCAAATGCATCTTAAGGAATCACCTCGCCTTAAGAGTGACAGACGGCTAATAACTATTTCGCGGCCAAATATCTAGAATTTGCCTTTCTAGGTATATAACACCTACTGCGACGTATCGTATGAATCTCACGCAATAAATCAGTCAACCGAAACAGCCTCGATGTTAAGTAACAGAGTAACACATTGATTTATACACGGAAGCCTGTTACTAGTTATATGATTACTTGTTACTCTACGGTAAGGATGTTACTAGACCAAACGATCGATAGTTGCGTATATTTGTCTACGTCGATCGAAAACTTTTTACCATACCGAACGATGGTAGAATACATCTATTGATTGATACACGGAAGCCAATTAATAGTTATAGGATTAATCGTTGCTCTGCGGTAACGATGTTACTAGACCAAACGATCGATCGTAGAATTAATTAGTCGACGTCGATCGACATTTTTTTACCATACCGAACGACAATAGTTTATACTGGGTTACCTTTTTACCGTCTTGAAAATAATAAGACTTGATATGTATATGAAATAGATGTATAAGGCATAGACATATTATCTTTTTTTTTACTGACATAGAGTGAAAATCATAACAATAAAAATACGTACCTAATTAGGTAGTTACGTAACATTAGTTAAAATAGGTGCCTATAATACCTAGGCCGCAATTAAATAAGAATGAAAATAGTGAGCGAAATAGCGTATCTACTCACTTAAGTTGACGATTACGATTTTCACTTTATGCCAGTAAAAAGAAAAAAAAATATAAAATAACTTCGCCTTACACATCTTTTTCATATCACGCCCTATTATTTTCAAGACGGTAAAAAAAAGTCATCCAGCATATAGTCCTCTCCTCTCCTGACCGACTTCGGTCACGGTGGCCTATCTTTAAGGGGATTAACTATCTGAGCAGGACACAAGTGTGTAATCAAACACAGGGTGTACTTTTTATTCCTTTATCGTCAAAATTTGGTGGGACAGTTCCACCGATAGGACCTTTAAAAATTTAATATATCGGAGATTTAAAAACCAGTTTGCATAAACCTTAAAATTTGAATACTCTTTTACATAAATGATCATAAACAATACCTATATAACCAACTGATATCATATTACAGTTGCCAACTGTATCGATATTACAAGACTACTACGTGTTAGTTTCATTTTCAATTCTATACTAAAGAGAAACTGGTCGACGTCCATACATCGCAAACACACTTCTTCAATGTCCAACCGACATTCAAACCACACTTCAAATTTAAACCTTATACACTAAGTTATAGGTTCGAATTTCAACTAGCATTCTCCTGTTCAAAACTCATAGATCAATAGTGGTACCTTTGTACTGAACCCATGTCTGAGGGATGTTACGACAATCATTGTCACTGCGATTGTTTGAAATAGGGTTGATACTTGACAGCTGGCGTTTAAAACCAACGTGCCAATTAGTGGGAGAAAATGCCAAATAGATTTGGCAACACATAGCTAGTGGAAGTTTTGGTGGAGGGGAATTTATTTATTTATTAGCTATTCTTCGCTTCGCAAAGTTTTTAGGTCGTTATATTTGGGGAAACGCAAAATCGACGGCAATTTAAAATGTTAATTTTAGTTCGACGTGTTTTAAAGTAAAAGGTTTGATACGGGGGTGCGGTATTATTATTATTTAAGTAATGTAACAAACTAACGAAATTATCTTAAAGTAAAGTAGTAGTAAAAAAAGTATTTATATTTAACAATATTCAATTTCTCTCTCAAATTCTGTTTATCTATCTTCGTTGAAATGATAGTTTAATTAAATATAGGCTTATGAATCTCGCTTGTTGTAAGGCGAAGATATGGCCTAAGATGATATACAAGTGTCTGTTCACTTTAGTCTTAAAGATATCCAGATTATAGCGTTCCGGAAAAACTGACCCCGGCAGAGAATTCCACTTCTTAGCCGTCCGAATTATGAAAGAAGAAGCAAATCGCTTCGTGCGTATTGAAGGAATGTATACAACAAAAGGGTGAAACCGCTCGCCGCGCCTAGTCGTCCGGTGATGGAAAGGTGAAGGGCGTATCAAATTATGCAGAACCTCCGCACACTCTCCAAAATGTTAGCGATAAAAAACCGATAGATTTATTTCGAATGTTTTAAGAATAAGTACTGCTCTTCATAATCAGCCCGTATAACGTCCACTGCTGAACATGGGCCTCCTCCCGAGGGAGGGCATTTGCCACAGTCACCATGCTTGGTAGGCGGGTTAGCGACCGCAGTAATATATTGCACCACTCAAGGAAACGCTGCTGCCCGTTCCTCCATATATGATTATTATAGTTGATGTTGATGAACCAACGGCGTAGCGTGCTTTCCGAGGCACGGAGGGTAGTCCCTCAACCAACCAGACCCGGATAGAAATCTCAGAATTTACACAAAGATTTCTTGTCCGGTGTGGGGATCGAACCCACGACCTCCGAGTTTAAAAGCGAGCCAAATGCCGCTACGCTACGGAGGTTGTATATCTATAGACATAATAATATATCAGACATTTTTTGCCGTCTTGAAAATAATAGGGCGTGATATGTATATGAAGTAGATGTCTAAAGCATATAGTTATTTCACCTTGTTTGTGAAGAGTGAAAAAAAAAACATACCTAATTAGGTAGTTACGTTACGTTAGTTAAAATAGGTGCCGCAATACTAGGCCGCAATCAAATATAAATGAAAAGAGTGAGCGAAATAGCTTAACTATACTTAGGTAGGTACGCATTTTTACAGTTACGATTTTCACTCTATGCCAGTAAAAAAAAAAAGATAAAATAACTATGCCTTACACATCTATTTCATATACCTATATATCACGCCCTATTATTTTCAAGACGGTAAAAAAAGTCACCAAGTATAGATATTTTATAATGTGTAGAGCAATAGGTACTTATTCTTAAAACATTTGAAATACATACTCTATGAACTCGGTAATCTAGCTTTTTATATTTAAGCTGGGTCTAGAACCATGAAATGTTGTAGGTACAATTTTTTTTGTAAATGTTTCTCCTGAACGGCTGAAAAGACATGGCAAAGTTTTTATGAAGAAATCGAAATCTACGCGGACGAAGTATCGGGCAAGCTGTTGTTATGACTAAATTATGATAGTATCATTGGTGTAGTTTTCTGTTTGATCCGTTTCAAACGAATCTTATTTCCGGGAGGATTGCATCATGAGAAAACCTTTTTTTTTCTTTTTTTTTCGGATGGACATACTTACGGCCATGATGCTTTTGCTACTTCACTGGGCCTTAATAAATGGTTTTAAAACTACAAACTAAGTAACCTGCGCAAGAGGGCGCCCCCTGTAGGGCTTGGACCTCGGCTCAGGGCGGTCGCTGGCGATGAGATTGGGGGATTATGACTTATGGAAAGCACCAACCCACTAAAACCCTTCTGTCTTCTGTCTGTCTTCTGTACCAGGACAGGCAAATACAAGCCATGATAACAAAAAACTAATAAAATATCAAAATCCTCTTTGTAACATCAGGACCAAAATTCAAATCTAATCGTGACTTTAGATGAACTTGTACTTGAGGTTTTCCCTTTCTACCAACCCTAAGTAGGTCCAGATCTAGACAATAGCACATAGCACCAATAGTGTCATTGTGATAGTTTACTTTATATGGACAACACACTTTCCAACTCCAGTATAATGCCTATGTACTGACAATTCACTAAAAGATAATATAGTTTTAGTTATTTTTTCTGGTGCAGAGTTAGTTGACTTTACCCACTTAACGTGGACATAAAGGAGCATTTTTTCCAAATGTCATAATATCATAATTATACTAATTCCCGTTAAGCTCCCGTCTTAATGGGAACTTAATGATAAAATATAGCTTATGTCATCCGGGGATAGCTTCCCAACGGTGAAATAATTTTTCAAATCGGTCAAGTAGTTTCGAAACTTATTCAATACGAACATACAGTCAAATCATTGCTCTTTCTATTATTAACATACTTGCCAATAGAGTTGCCCAACTATCGATAGTTTCGCTATCGATAGGTGACCTCGAAAAATAGTAACAATATCGATAGTGCTATCGATAGTATCGATACTATCGATAGTTTGTAAAGCTATCGATACTATCGATACTATCGAAGACTATCGATAGTATTGCTCCTAAACACACATTGGTCCTCGATAGTATCGATACTATCACTAATATCGATACTATCACTAATATCGATACTATCGATAGACTATCGATACTATTGATATGACGTCAACTATCGATAGACTATCGATAGTCTATCGATAGTCGACTATCGATAGGCAACACTACTTGCCAATGTTGATAGGTAGCAATTTACCTGTGTGTACCTGAGACGAGAGTGATGTCTATGGCAAAACCCCCTTATTTGGTAAGTCTATTGGAAGTCATGATGATGATGATGACTTTAACTGAAGAATACTATAATTTGGCATATTTGTGGATGTAGTTGCCCTTTGTAGCAACATTAACAACGCTGTTACTCTGTATCTCATTATTTCCTGCAGGATAGTTCCAATTAATTTTTAATGGCGTTACCGCTTTATTCCCAGCTCGCTTAAAGCGTGTAGTTTTCCATGTAATTAACTTACAGTCACTTTATTTTATAAACAAGGGAGCGCTAAGTTTACAGGCAAGTTTGACTTATTAGGTAAATCTATTTAAATATCATTGGATAATTACTTGCTACTTATTAAATAGATCAAAAAGTTTCAATGTGACCTTGTGGTGTCACTAGGCCATATTGCGAGTAAGACTCATTATCGCTTTAAGTTTCAAAGATCGTGGGTGCGATTCATCATCAATATCATCATGAAAATAGATTGATGCGGCTTGCATCCTTGTGACCTTTATTAGGTTGATAGTTCCAAACTGAGCTTGCCAGTTCGTGGTCCCCACTACAGCGAGCTATGCTCTATTGCTCGCTGAACGAAGTTGAGCTTTCTTATCAGGCACACTGTGGGTGACTAAGTCTCAGATCCATAATAATATGTAATCAGTGCATAACATAATACACATTGATTTAAGAGTTTTAAGGCACTGAGGTGTTTTGGACAAGAAGGGGACTGATGAAATATGACTTAATTTAATTTTTTTAAGGAAGTTTTGTGAAACTAACGGGTGTCTTTATAGTTCGCAAGGCTTCGGTTCTACAAAGGTATCGATAAAACACTCTGTGAGCGTGTACAATAGGTACGTCTCACGGGGATTCTCTGTTGTTTTTCTCATTAGTTGCACCAATTATATCGTCGCGTCCGTATCATTTTGTGGAGTCATCTTCTTATTTTTGCTTTATATTGTACGACGATATCAATAGTTTATAGTTGAGAAAATCAATCAGAATTTGCAACCTTTACAAATTAAAAAATTAAAATTAAAATAAATATTCTAGCGCGGAATATGCTTATAACCTTAGAAGCTACTAATATTTATCCCATTTTTTATCACATTTTCGAGAATCATTATGAATAACGTACAAACAACTTGATAGCTTAAGACAAACAAACAAATTAAGTAGTTAACCATCAAGCGGCTGTAGCCATTGGGCTAGGCTAGGGCGTCGGACTTGCGATCATGTGGTCGCCGGTTCGTGTCATTTTGTGGAGTCATCTTCAGATTGCTTTATATTGTACGACGGTATCAATAGATTATGGTGTTGAGAAAATAAATCAGAATTTGCAACCTTTACAATAAATATTCTAGCGCGGAATATGATTACAACCTTAGAAGCATAAAGAAGTTGAATGTAAAAGTACTTACTTAATACTTCGATTGTGTCCCTTTTTACCCCTGAACTTTGTCATTGCGATATACAGTTAGTATACTAAGAAAATAACAATATTTTAGCCTATGGCCTACCATTGATAATATTGAAAAAGAAAATATCTAAAAAATGTACAGTGAGTGTGACCAAACTCATCACCAAATACACAGAATCCTCGTAATCTTCCTCGTCATAAATCAGAAAGCAAAGGTTAGACAACTAGTCCGGGATTAGTTAGAAAACCCATAGATTTTGTTGTCTTTAAGCCCCGGAGGTATCAGATCTTACAATTGAGCTAAATGCTGTTGATGACAAGGGTTACGGCTGTCACGAACAATTGTCAACAACTGAAGTTAACAACTGTTGATATCGTCAACGCCTTGATGGCAATCAAAACGTTGACGCTTATAGTGAAGACTTCAACTTTTATTTATATTGTTTAAAGTTGTAGAAAGGATTGTTTTTTAATCGACTGTATTTTAAAACTAGAAATTTCATTTTAATATAAAGCACACAGGTATTAATTAACGCAATAAAAATTACCTTTTTATATTACCCGACGGTTCGATTAAGTTACATTGATTGTGATTGCGGGCAGATTTAGCAATGTATTGTTATATTTTAAACACCCTGACATTATACGTTCCCCTTAGATATGTATTACAAAGAAATATAAACATTTCGACGATGGGTTTGGTTCAACCGTGGCTGAATGGTTTAAGGCATTACCTACTTCTGCTTAGACTATACTAAAGATGCAGGTTTAAATCCTGCCAGTGAACTAAATCTATTAATCTCAATTTTAGAACCCTGACATTGGCAAATTCAACCCTTATCGCGATGACAGGCCATTCATTGAAGAAGAGGAATCTGTAAGACATGTCTTACAGATTATTCTTCTCCAATGAATGGCCCATGAGCTGGCCATAAGCTCATGAGCTGTTTGACTGAAGTTAAGTAAAACCTCGTGGCTAAATACATAACGTGCATGATATAAATAGAGTCTTTATTTCTAAATTGCACGTGTCACGAATGTCCGGAAAGGGGGTTTTAGTGGTGTAGGGTCCTCTCCTCGTGGTATGAGTTGAGTATACCACGCTATGATAATGGAGAGGGCGAGTCCCACATATCCCACCGCCAGCGCGCGAATACGCTGCTGCGGCGGTGGGAATGCGTAAATGCATTTTCCCCCGGCAAAAAAAGGATTAAAATAACATACATTACACAGGTCGACAAGGTTTTTGGTGCACAGAAAAGCACACATTTATTTGTCATCTCAAAGAATGACGGATATTGTTTCATCATTAAAAATTATTGTTCAGATTTTTATTAACACTGATTGATACAAAAATTAAAATAGAAGTTCTGCACCTTGAAAAATGAAAATTGTTTTAAAATTTTGTTGGCCTGTGTTATCTTTAAAAGTATTGGCTGGCAGATAAATATTAACGCAAGAGAATCAGCGAACCGTTATATATATATTTATAAAACAAAGTTGGATCACCCGTAAAATATAAGCTTCTTTAAAATTAATCTCGTTTAAACTATCGCTGGTAACTAATAACTATTGGTTATAAATTAATTTCTAATCAAATTCAGGAATCTATACACAAAGCAAGCTAGTATGAGTTAGTAAATTGGTTTTGGATTTATCCCGCCGGATTGTTGAGCTCACACAGTTGATTAAAAACGGTATATGTAAAAACATTCTACAATGACCACAAATGAAAAGCATTTTATAATATTGTCACTAAATAGTATGTCTTTTTTTTTAAAAAGATTACTAGCAGAAGTTTGCTTTCTACTAGTATTCTTGTTAACCCCTCGTGCTAAGCAAAAATGCTTGTGTTACGAGTGGGTTCACGTCGGTAGTGCAATGGGTGGGATTCGAGCCTGCGACCTCAAGTTCATAAGTCCGACGCCCTAGCCATTGGGCTATGGCTGCTTTAAACATGTATAAAACAAAGGCAGTGATGCAAGAGGATGGTTGTTTAAGGTTTCGTACCCGAAGGGTAAAAAACGGGACCCTATTAATAACACTTCGCTATCTGTGTGTCTGTCACCAGGCTGTATCTCAAGAACCGTGATAGCTAGACAGTTGAAATTTTTTCAGATGGTGTATTTTTATTGCCGCTATAACAACACGTACTAAAAATAAAATAAAATAAATATTTAGAAGAGGGGCTCCCATACAACAAACGTGATTTTGTTGCCCTTTTTTGCTCGATATCAATAACGGCATCAGGTAGACTCTTGGAAATTGTACGGAACCCTTCATGCGCGAGTCCGACTCGCACTTGGCCGGTTTTTTTGTAGAACACATCAGGATAGCATCCGTGCGAAGCTGGGGTGGGTCGCTAGGTTAGGTTATAAATGAGTGTTATAGAAATAACTGTAATAAAAAGGAAGACAGACAGACGGACGAGTTATAAAAATCCGCTTATGTAATTTCATACATTGTGATTAGCTACTTAAGTGATGCTTTGTTAGTTTTAGTCTTAAACATTGTGGTTATAACAAGTACCTACAATTCGCTGCTTAAATTCAAAAGGGCCACAAGTCGAAAAGTCACTTTTTTACAGGAGAGCCCGTCAAAGTTTTGATATCGGTTTTTGTTTATTATTTTCATTAATCTACGTTGTACATCTATGTATTATATATCATTGGATGTATATTTTAAGCCTCTATTTGTCTGTTATTTGATATTTCCTATAAGTTTTACTCAGTTAATAAAAACATCACATAAGTCCCTTTTGATTTTAAAAAACCTATATCATGATTATGAATTTTATAAATTAAAAGCCACAACTCAAACACAAAATAAGTTTTATTGTGTCTTTTCGTATAATTTTATTTGTTTATTTTGCTAGTTTTTGTTTATAACCAAATGATAACATATTAGCAATACCTTGCAATAAAATTACAAAAAATCTACCATAAAAACATAAAAAGCAAATAAAATACGTACATTTTTAAATGTAGTCGTCCAGTGATGGAATGGTGAAGGGGATATCAGGTTATGCAGAACCTCCGCACACTCCCCGAAATGTAACCGATAAAAAACTGATAAGCAGGTTACTCGTCTACGGTGTTCTAGGTTCTGAAGACTTGCCTCTACAAGTGAGTTATTGCCTATGACTGTCTTCGCTCAGCGCTCCAATGAGTCCAGAGCATCCAGCTGATATCTAGTAGATCCATCCCAAAGATGAAAACAGTATTCCATTGAGGAGCTAACTTGAGCTCTGTAAAGACTTAAGAGCTGCTCCGATGTGAAGTACCGCCTCACCTTGGAGATAATGCCAAGTTTTTTGGCTGCAGTGTCTGCAATGGACTCGATGTAGCGACCGAAGTTTAGATTAGAAGAGAGATCAAGCCCTAAGAGCTCATGGTGGTCGCTGATCGGAACGGAGACATTCCGGAAAGTCGGAGTCAGTTGGAATGGACTTGAACACTATCTGAATCACTGTCAGAGGCGCTTTCTTCAACAACAAAATTTGGTCTTTTTTCATAAGCAGATAAGCTAATTTCATGAAGTGATGAGACATCAAGGTTGTGCTGGCTGTCTGGCAATGAATTTCAGAAGAATCATTCTTTGATCGGCTATCTTTTTCACTATGTAACAAGGCATGTGGTTCTAATTGAATGTCATCAGACATTATTGGCAGCAGCGGTAATTCATCGGGCTCAACAAATTTATAAACGAAATAAACGATTTTTATTCTGCACTTAGGTATTTACATACACTTGTACTTGTCAAGAAAATTTACATTGCATATAAAATTAATTATAAATAGGTACACTGTTAACTGGTTAACTGAGTAATACAACATTTACTATTAAATTATGTTTAAATTTATTTCAGGTGTGCTAGAAGTCTGTCAGTTTTGTGTTAGTAATAATTACGTTAATAAGCTCTAAATATTAAAGTTCATATCTATTTACTATATTTATTTTATTTAAAACATTTTATAAATAAAAATATAAAATATTATAGCACATTTTAGAGTGCAAAGACCGGTCAAGTGGCGAGATAAGACGTCCTCAGCCAAATTCTATTACATTTAAGCGACACACGCCTGCGGGCACCCCTAAGGGGTAAGGACCATGACTAAGGGCGTCGCTGAAGCTAGAAGTAAAGAGAAATAAAGAGGACGTGATCACTGGCACAGACTACAGGCACTAGATCACACGACAGGGGTAGGGGTCAACGCGGTCCTCGGTCTGTCCCGGCGAGGATCCTAGCCTAGCTAACCTGCCTAGTTTCTCTAGCTACCTAAGGGGCCGGCCCGGAGAAGAAACTCAGAAGGAAACTCCGGTTTATTCTTTTCCGTCTTCTTTTGTTCTGTATCGTTTTTTTTAAGTATAATTATTGTTAGATACAGTTTGAAAAGTATGTGAGCTGGGGCACGCCCCTTACAGTTATTTTATAAAATAATAAATAAAAAAGATAATTGTTTTACTCAAGCGAAATAAAATCTCTTGCACATTAGGAAAAAATAAAAAAACGTCGGGTACACCCTATCCACTTTTACAGTTAAAATAAACAAAACTAAACAATGCCAACCCAGAAACCATCAATGTGAACACAATTTGATAATTGAGCTAAATTGCGGGTCAATACGTTTTGAAGTTGTTTGATATTACTCGTTTTTTTGTTATTATAATATTCATAATCCGGAGAGAGAGAGAGAGCTATGCTATTCATTCTATAAATAAAGAAATATAGTTATTCATTAAATTGTTGACGGATACAATTTAAGCATACAACAATATTATGATCCCGCGACAAAACAATTTACTATTTTAAACCTTTTTGACCTTGCATCAATATTTTATTTAAAACTTCATACAATAATTACAACCTTGTTTGGGTTATAATTATTGTATTAAATTTGAAATTTAAATATTGCACATTTGTTTAAATAAATACTACCACTATCACCATAATTTTATATGCAAAACAGAAGCTTTCCAAATACTGCACTTATTTTCAATACTATAATAATAAAACACATTTTATTTTAAGTCAAAATGGACATATCACAAAATACGGCACTTTTCCATAGAAGATAATGTTATACTTTCATGTATTTTTAAATTAATACTGTCGTATTTTGAAATGTGGCACTTTTCACTATAGCTTTCGACCCAAGTTAAGGTCTTTTTCGGAATGTGGCCCTTTTTTTCATAACAAACGTGCGTTCGCGCTGACTGCAGGGTCGCAAATCGGAAGATGGCGGCTTTGGTCTGAAGTTACCCACCTAAGTGTCAAAATGCTAAAAGGGCTGTTGTGGGATTACCTCCATTTTTAATGCGAAAATAGTGGGTGCCTTTTTCGAATTTAAAAATATAGGCAGAATTGATGCGATTTTTGCTTTAAAAAGGATTTGTAATTTTTTCGACTTGTGGCCCTTTTGAATTTAAGCAGCGAATTGTTTGTAAATACTCAAATGCTGAATAAATCTCATTATTTCATTTACCTTACATGTATCTTAATGCTGACCTGATTCCATTTGGAATTCCTCTGGTATCTCGAACAGCATCAGTGACATCAAGAAAAATATGCAAGAAATAAAAAAAATCCTAATTACTTAACAAAATATTAGAACTATCCCTATCTACTTTATATTATATAAACATATTTTCGAGATATAAATAACAGTTTTTTTATAGATTTATGCAGTCACCAACTATTTTTCGAAAACGAATATTAATATTGTTAACCACGAGGCTTTTGAAACTTCGCCGGAAATAAAGTCGATTTCAGCCTCATTAAATAGTCTATGAAATACAAAATAAACAACTTACGCAAAAGGCTACTTTTTAACTATCCATGCTGTATTCACATCGAGTAGATGTCAATCGTAAATTGTTTATTATGTAAGTTTACTTGACTGTAAGTGATTGAAAAGCGGTTTTGAGAATACAAAAAAAAAATTATGTCTCCTGCAGGGCTGTGGCTTGCGGGGTGATACAAGTATTATGACTTTTAGTTTATGAAGAGAGGTTTGTGCAACTTTCACTCTACGTAACACTTCGTGGGCATCTCAAACTGCGGGTCTACAAGGGCATCGGAGATTTGTTGGCAAACTTAGGGTCACGTTCACGGGTACACTTTTCTCCGGCGAATCGGATAGAGGTATTCACCAACTCACCAAGCATGCTACAGCAAAACTCTTATAAACGCTTATCCTACAAATATTATAAACGCAAAAGTTTATAAGTACAGATGGATGGATGGATGGATGTTTGTTACTCTTTCACGCCAAAACTACGGAACGGAATTGTCTGAAATTGCACTTGAATGCACCGGAATAGGTTATACGCTGGATTAACATATAGGGTATTCGAAAAATCTAAATAAAAATATTTTTTTTGTTCAGAACATGTTTATTAAAGTAATCAGTCTTAACCTCTGACTCAATTGGCATAACAAAAACTAAAAAATCTTCTAAAATATAATTAAAAATAACTGAGATCAACAATTTTGTGAAATTTAGGGTGGGGCACATTACAAGGATAGATCCGTCTTAGATAGATGTGCCCCAGCAAAACCTCTCATTTAGAGGTTCTTTTTCCTTTCCCTTTCCCTTTTTCTTTGGTGCCGCAGTTATTGCATTTCTCTCTATAACTTGTACAGTCTTCATGTAACCAGCCAGAACACTGCAAACACCGAATCCATTCACTCTTCTCCTTGGTACGATAGTAATCCTCGTGACATTCACAATCCGAATCCATACACATGTGTTTTCATTTTCATCAGAACATTCTTCGCTAGATTCACTAAGCGGCAACTCTACTTCACTTTCTGATGACGATGATAAATCCCTCACAACATTCTTCTTACGCTTTTTCTCTTGTAACTTTTTTTTATCTTCAAACAGTTTACGAGTTGTTAAATGAAATTCCGATAGCAAAACCTTAACAGTTTGCTTCCTTTACTTACTTTTTCTTGAATAATAGGCAATGGACTAATTATTTGTAAGGTCTTAGATGGTGTTCCTTCTTGTGTAGTCTCAGAAGATTCTGGTGTGGACATTTGAATGGCTTGATGATTATTATTATTAATCAGAAATGTGGATGTACTTGGCAAGGAAAGAGCAATAGCGTTCTGAGTTGGCTGTGAATGATTATTAATTGCTTGCGAATCATCATTATTCTGAATATTTCCCATTGATGCATCAGAAATTCTGAAGAGGTATTCAGGCACAGCATTAGGATCATAAGGGTAAATCCCTATCGCTTTAAATCTTGAAACGCCAATTGCTGGTATAGCAGACTTGAACCAGGCATCACCAATCATTTTTGAAATGTGGTATCGACTAAAAGGTCGTCCTTTGTTGTTAATAAACCAAGTTCTTTGGATAAGTAACTTTTGAATGGCTTAAAAAAACTTCTATCCAATGGTTGAAGAGCCTCAGTAGTATGGCTTGGTAGACAAAGGATAATCACATCGTTTTCCGAAGCCAATTGTAGCATTTCATATGAGTTTGAATGTCAGGAATGCCCATCTAAAATCAGAAGAACCTTGCCGTCTGGCTTTCGTGGTATAAAATGCTCTTTCATCCACTTCAAAAATAGTTCAGCGTTGATGTAAGATGATTTCTGATTCATGTATACATCTGAGCCAGGTGGTAGACCCTCACAAAGTTCCGGTTTTTGGTATTTACTCTTCAGTATCAAAATAGGCGGAAGGAAAGTACCTTCCGCATTGCTGCACGCAATCAAAGATATATTTTCACCTTTTTCGGTACTGGTTACAGTATTTACACATTTCGCACCCTTGCTAGCTAGTACGCGTCCAGTTTTATTGTTAACTTGTATTCCGCTCTCGTACATGTTGTAGATTCTTTCCGGTTTACTAATCAAATCGTTATCAGTCAATACCTGCAACAACATTTCAAAATATTTATCGACATCCTGTCTATTCATACCACTAGCTCTTGCCAATGACAGGCCTTCTGCTTTACGTTTACTCAGTTCTGGATGACGCTTCATAAATCCTTGAAACCAATCCCAGCCTGCTGATTTCTTCTCATTATTGAATCGATGTGGCAACCGAAGTTTTTCAGCAAAATCGTAAGCTATAGACTGTAGTCTCGATTGCTCCAAGAGATATCCGATGGGTTCAAGCTTTTTAATGTGAGCTACAAGTTTTAGTTCGTTCTCATATCCTAATTCTGAAGGTCTTCCAATTCTCTGCTTAGACCTCCAACCCCTGAGAATGTGTCTTCGCAATGTACGTGAAGGTATTTCATTTAAACGACTCGCTTCATTTACCCCCATTTTCTTATTTATTACATCCTCCACCGCTTTCTGCATATTTTCTTCCGTCCATTTTCTTGGATTAACAGCTTTAACCTTTCCCATTTCCTAAAAATAATAATAATTTTATTAAAAACAAATCAAAATAAAAACTCAGGAATAATCTCCAAATGGGGCACATTAGCCGAAAAAAATCGGGGCGCATTAGACGATGTACAGTGTAATGTGCCGCACTTAAATAATTCTGATTTTTGTAACGAAAAACGGAACGTAATTATAGGCAAACAAAAGTTAAATGAGGTTAGTTTTCGATAAAAACTAAAAAAACACGAAGTAATATCGAGCAGATACATTTAATCAACGTAAAAATAATAAAACAAATGCATGTAGTCATACAAACCTTTTAATCACTTTTTCTCACTCAAACGAAATAAAAACCAGCACAGTTGTTGTTTACATCGCCGCCATACTTGGGTTACTAATAATAAATAATATAATAAAAATAATAAAAATATTTATTCACAAATTTGAGACAACCATACAGAGTAACTTAATAATAGACACAAAATATTCAGATGGATCGTTGGATGTGAAATGGTACACTGTAAATATGTTGGTTGGTTGGTTTTACTGACCAGCTAGGATCAAATAAGCGGCAAATTTAAAATGCATCACTGAGTTTCGCGAGTGGGGCACGTATCCGACTGGGGCACGTTTGCCTGGTTTACCCTAGGCTACAAAACATTACGCTCCGAAGCTCTGGAGCAGAATAACGCGGGTTAAACCCCGAGGCGCTAGCTGCGCTCCGCGGTTTTCACATACTAGCTTCACGTGCGAGGTTTAACCCGCATAACTCCCGTTTCCATAAGAATTTCACGAAATATTTTTTCAAATCGGACCAGTTGTTCCTAAGATAAGTTCGTTCAAGCAAGCAAACAAATTTGTACAGATCAGCAGCGGACGATTTACAGATTATATTTAATAGATATTTAGACATTATTTTATAGACATTTCAAATTTTGAACTTATGACCATTGTAACACAGTCCAAGCTTGTATATCCTATTATAATGAACTGCCACCCCTGTGGTGCAGATTTAATTGAATACATAACATCCCATGTGTCGACACGTCATGTTCTGTTTCACTTTGCAATCGGGTGTGTTTTAGATTTTAAACTGTAATATAATTATGTTACTGGCTGGTTGGCTGTATACAGAGAGCTTTGGCCATTTTTCAATCATAGAACACTCACGACGTTCTCTTGTTTATTTAGGTATAGGAATAAAAGACAGTGCGTTTATAACCTTTGACTGTTTAATTACAATCCCTATTCATATTATTATAATATAAACGAACAATTATTTATGATCTGTAAAAAAGAAGAACAACTTAAAGAAGATAATCCTACTAATATTATAAACGCGAAAGTTTGTAAGCATCGATGGATGGATGTTTGTTACTCTTTCACGCCAAAAATACTAAATGGAATTGGCTGAAATTTTGCACCGGGATAGGTTATACGCTGGATTAACATATAGGCTAACAAAACATCACACTCCGACCCACAGGAGCAGAGTAACGCGGGGTGCAGCTAGTTTAAAATAAAACTAACTGACAAAATACTACTATGCTAAATATTATATTCTACTTAAAAGTAATTTGTACGTTGTGGCGTGGATAGTGGATGCGATGCATAATATTTCTTTGTGGACTACTTTTTAGGGACTACCCTTCATGACTCGGACAGCACATTGAGGTGTTGATCTCGATTATTATAACATCATCATCTCCGTTCTCTCGGCTTGTGTCCGTAAATAGTTTTCAATATTTATCTGGGAACAGCAAAAATGAGTTTTGTTTGCGTTTTCTGTCAACTTGAAAAATATTATCATTATTTTAAGGATGTCAGATAATTTGATTCAAGATTGTAGTAAGATTAAATCTAAACGCAAGCTGTTGGAAATGAAATGTAGGTTTATTAATCTATTAACTAAGAACATGCACTACGATCCGTATTTGTCTTCCAAGATATCCATCTTTTGGGCTCCTGCCAGTTCTAAAAGGATAGTTCATAGCGTGAGGATTGAATATAAAACATACAGTTGTTTACTTTCTACAAAGGCTAGAAAACGACTTACAATAATATATCTTGAGTAAAATTGACAACTGACAACTTCCGTAGCGTACCGGTATTTGACTCGCTTTAAAATCTCGGAGGTCGTGGGCTCGATCCCCACGCCGCCGGACAGGAAATCTTATTTATTTATTTATACTTTATTGTATATATACCTATATTTTTGTAGCGCTGAACAAGAAAATATGAAACTCCTTCACAGCCAGGAACAGGCAAGTCAACACGGCGTAGATACTTAAAGCAAACTGGGTCACAATTGCCTTCAAGAAAACTCATATAAAGTTCACAACTTAAAGGTCACAAGTTTACCGACTTAAGTTCAAAATCGTTGCATCTTAACAACTGAGAACAGTTTATAAGATGCCGTTTATGTAGACAGACGGTAAGTGTCTTTGATGGGCGGCTGCTAATGGTGGGAGCGACTCAAAAGATAGGAGGAAAGCGTACTTTTATTTCGGTATACATCTACATCTATATATATAAAAGAAAGTCGTGTTTGTTACAACACTTATAACTCGAGAACGGCTGGACCGATTGCCATGGTTTTTGATTTGTTGGATTTGTTTCCATGCCTATGTAGGGTAGGGTAGGGGTAGGGGTAGGGTAGGGGTAGGAGTAGGTTAGGGTAGGGGTAGGGTAGGGCAGGGGTAGGGTAGGGCAGGGGTAGGTTATAAAAGTCCACCCGTGCGAAGCCGGGGCGGGCCGCTAGTCTATATATATAAAAGAAAGTCGTGTTTGTTACAACACTTATAACTCGAGAACGGCTGGACCGATTGCCATGGTTTTTGATTTGTTGGATTTGTTTCCGTCCCGAATAGCAGAATACATTTTAAAAACAAAAGAAAGTCGTGTTAGTTACACTGTTTATAACTTAAGAACGGCTGGTAGGGTAGGGGTAGGGTAGGGGTATGGTAGGGGTAGGGTAGGGGTAGGGTAGGGTAGGGGTAGGGTAGGGTAGGGGTAGGGTAGGGTAGGGGTAGGGTAGGGTAGGTGTAGGGTAGGGGTAGGGGTAGGGTAGGGGTAGGGGTAGGGTAGGGGTAGGGTAGGGTAGGGGTAGGGGTAGGAGTAGGGTAGGGTTAGGGTAGGGGTAGGGTAGGGCAGGGATAGGGTATAAAAGTCCACTCGTGCGAAGCCGGGGCGGGCCGCTAGTAATAATATATTATGTCACATCAGGAGGCTGTAGATTAAGAAACTTCAAAAATTTGTTATAAGATGGCGGTAGTGCGATCATTCTATCTGTCTGCCGGTTGTCACTGTCAAGTAATGTCATTTGAATAAGACAGTGGGTTTGCCATATAAAAAAAAATACAAAGAAGCCAGTGGCACTGTGTGACAGGTGTGAGTGGTGTGGGTATTGTGACAGGCATTCTGCCGGAGAACTTGCGTATGAGCCATGAGCGATTCACTTCGTAATTTTCATCTATTTCCATCGCTGTTATTCGTGATTATTGAGATTTAAAAGTTTGTAAAATAATTAAAATAAGATCATCGCTATCTGTTCGTGGTATTATTTCCTGTTTTTTGAAGATGATTGATGATTTTGGAGGAAGGCTTGCCCGAAAATAATATTCTTGATCCCTCTCCTTCAAATATTAATATCAACACACTGCCTACCCATTTATTAGGGCTGGAGCTCTGCTCGCCTTTAAGTCCGGTGAAGTTGAAAAAGCTTCGTGGCGGACATACGTAGTTAAGGTACAAAAAAAAAAAATATATATATATATATATATATAATGCCCCGTACAAAACCATTTCAGTTGGCTAATACTTGAGCAGTCAGTAGTGGAATTTCACACGGAAATAACACACCTATATTTACGTCAGGGGTTAAGGACAAAGTACAAAAATACATTTATACATACATTTTTATAATCCATCATCATCATCATCAGCCCGTACGACGTCCAATGCTGAACATGGGCCTCCTCCTATATACGCTTGTTATAGATCAAGGTTTCTTAACCCTTAATTTGTATGGTACGTCCCAGGGACTCCATGCAAAACTGTTTTGGTTAATAATATTTTTCAATACGCGGATACAGCACTGTGTGCTTGAGGAGCTTCCGTCAGTGCCGCGGCCGATGCCGAGGCGAGAGGTCGAGTGCCAGTGCATCACAGAAGGTGAGTAATTGACGCTTCAGGAGTCCAGTGGATTCCACCATACTCTTTAAGTAACAAAAAGTGATTTTTTCATATTATGTTTTTTCGTTTACTACAGTAATATATATTGTGCTAGATTACCGAAATGGCATCAAACAGTCGCAACATAAGGTCCATCAATATGCTAGATGAAAATGCAGCCTCAGTTGTAAGTGATTAGCTAGAAAATCTAGAAGAAAATGAAAATGTTGAAGAAAATGAAGAGGATTTTACATGTCACGTCCCAAATATTGTGTTTTCGGACGATCAAGATGCAGAATATGTACCATCGGCTCATTATACAGGTTCTGAAGAAAGTGCTACTTCTGAAGTGGCTTGCGGGTTGGAAGACTTTTTAGTTTGTAATTTATGTGGTAAACTAATATTGTACTGCACATAATAGAGTGCCATTATTTTATATTATTTTTTTTCTAATTGTTTACATGTTATTTGTCAAGAAGACTGTTATGTTTACTTAATATACAAAGTTAAAAAAAAATGATGATTTTTTTTTATAAAATTAAGAAGTACAAAATGGCCATGTCAATTTTTAAGTGATTTTTTTAAGACTGATTGTAAAAATTAAGTCTCAAACTATTGTTCATGAATATTCTGATTTTTTATGTTTGTAAATTAATACTTTATTAAACACACTTACTTACTAAATAAAAAATATATTAGTCTTATAGCTATGAGTCTTTTTTTTTCCTTAACTTTTATATGGAGTCCCTGGGTCTCCACCTTACAGTTAATGTACTTTTTAGTCACCATACAAACTGAGGGTTAAAGCGGGGTCCACCGACCCCTTGGGGGTCCGTAGCATGTATATCAGGGGTCCGCAGTAGGTCAGTCTTGTCGAAGACAAACTCACAATTTATTCGTTCTCATTGAGGTCAAACAGTAGTAATTTTAAGGGGTCCATGGATTTTTTTTAATTGTGAAAGTGATCCGTGACTGCTAAAAGTTTAAGAAACCCTGTTATAGATGATGTTATAACAATCGGGACCAACGGCTTAACTTGCTTTCCGAGGCACGGAGTGAAGTCCCACAACCAACCAGACCCGGAAGGAAATCTTAGTATTTACACAAAGATTTCTTTTCCGTTGTGGGGATCGAACCAACGACTAATACCGCTACGCTATGGAGGTTTTATAATCCATTATAATTCAATCGAATAAGGTGCGTTGGGGTAATACCGGACGGATTTTCGAATAGTTGCGAACATGTTGCAAAAACTTTTTTTTCTCAATTTTGGTGTACACGACGTTCTTGAAAAATAGTGGAAATTGTTGATGTTGAAACATAGTTTAATTTTAAATTTTGTTTAGTTAGAAAAACTCAATACTTTCTGCTTTGTAAGCCTGTAAAATCAGGACACAATTTTTTTGAGTATAATTACGATTTGGCCATGATGGGGTAAGTTCGGACAATAATTTAAAACTGTTTCTATTGCTAGGAGCACAAGGTGTAAGAAAGGATTTTGTCCGCTCTTTCCTGCTCTTTAACGTGACATCGACAAAATCTACCTTATACTATAAACATAGATGTTCCAAATACATACTTATTTTTTGGGTTTAACTGTCCGATCTTACCCCAAATTCCAAATTTGGAAGATATTAGGATTCTCAAAGTTTGCAGGTTCTATCCAAAAGCATACTACCAAATAAAGCGTTAATAAATACTACCAAATAAGTATAAATTCTGAATACTGTACAGTAGATAGAGAGAGGAGGTAAGAGGTGACTGGAACAAAATAGTGTGTTTTTTTGTAACTAGGATTCTTTAAATAATGAAACGAATGACAGTAGAAAATATTATTTAATAATATTAAGTACAGAAATCACAAACACCGAATAAAAGATTTAAACACCGCCAAGTCTTGAAGTTCAATAGATGTGATGTGTGTGCAGGGAGCTTCAATATGGTGATGTTGTTCTCTATTGCTAAAGCTACCACTTTGTCATTGACATGACTGGCATGTCCATCATACAGCAATAATACGGGCCTGTCTTCACCCAAATCAGGTATAAATACTTTAAATATGTAATCATAAAAATATTAGTTTCCATCCAGCCTCTTTTGCTGGCTGCATAGGCAAGATTGAAATCGTATTTTTCAGGATTCTGTAACATCCACTTGCCCTTAAATACGAACTGTGATATTTTCTTTAGCGCTTCCACATGTTGTTCGTGTGCCATCATTGAAGGGTGTTTGTATTTTATTTATTTTTATAAAATCCTGAGTTTCATCAAGTACCTCTTCTCTTGACAACCCACAACAAAAAATATGCAAAAACAAATGAAGGTGAAAGACCGGACGGACAAATATTTTGTAAAACTTACCTTGTTTTCTTTATCGGTGCATTATACACGTATGTGTTGCCGGAGCGACTAGTTGTCACTGCGGGGCGGGGCGGAACACAATGACGTGGCGCGCAATGTGGCTAACATTAAAAAATATAGCCAAATAAGTGAGAAATTTGATTTCTACGTTCTTACCCCAGCGCCGATCTTACCCCAACGCACCTTATCGGCTATGCGCTCTCAACAAGGTAAGGTGAACAAGAAAAAACGCCATGTCATGACATATGTCATAGACAAGAAAGCAATCATAGTGCATTAAACGTCAATTCTCGGGCCGATATTCGATTGAATCATATAATCGACTATCGTTTTGAAACACTAACAATAATGTTACACCGTTACGCGAGGTCTCAGGCTTCTGGAGACGGCAGGGAATAGGTACTTTTATATTACCTATATTCAAAAGCCATCTGCTGCCCTCGATTGCTTTATCATTTATTTGTATATCAATATATACAAAAAAATTATAATAAAATTGAAGTGTTCTTGTCGTTTGTAGTTCGTAGTCTTTCATAAAACGTAACGTGTAGTACCGCAGTACGGTACTTGAGTGCCGTCTGAACCAAAGTTACTTTTTATGACCCTCGTGCTTAAGTTTAAGGAGCCAACATGGATTAATAACATGTTGTTTTATCTAAAAAGTACCGGTTTATCTAACATCTTATGGATGTGGTAACTTGCTGAGATATTTCTTAGTTTGATCCTTTTTTGAGACATACCTAGTTATATTGTAAGCTATGAGGATTTACCTACTTCACCCAACAAGGCGAGTAGAACTTATTTTATTTTTATAAAATAACTAGCTGATGCCTAATAAATTATTAATTTTCTGTGATTAAAAAAGTATTTAAAATGTTGACCGAGGATGTAAAGTACCACCATGCAAAATTTAACAGTGTACAAACAGACAAACAGAAAAAAAAACTGGATGTGTTCTATTTTACTTCTAACATCCCCCTGACTATGTACAGACATTCGACGTCTACAGTTTTATAGTAAACATTACAATAACGTAAATCCTGATGCATATGACAATAATGGCAATTTGCCGTAGATTGGCTACGAAAAACTACCTATACAATATAATTATGCATTAAAAAAACAAAGTAGGTACAAACTGCTAGTAACATAAAAAAATGAAAGTACTTAGAAGGTAGCAGAGAGAAGAAAAAAATATATTTCGTTGTTAGAGAGATCAAAAAAAAATTGGACACGTATTTTTTTATTTATCAAACTAATAAAAATTGTCAAGGATACAGGGCCACAACAAACTATAAAGTTCTTATAGGGGCTTGTGAAATTTAAATTCGCTGTATCTTTGTAATTTTTGTTTTAGGAACGAAAAAAAAACACGTGTCCAATATTTTTTGGCAATCTAACTGACGGACTAAATAGAGCTTTTAGTCTTCAAGCCTATTTCTGTTGCCGCTACAACAACATGCAAGCAGAATTAAATCTATACTTAATTTTGCTTGCTGAAGAGTTTGTTTGATTGTCTGTTTGTTTATTTGACCGCGGTAATGTCAGGATCTTTTGGACCAATTAGAAAAAATATTTCAGTGTATGCTAGCCCATTTATCGAGGAAGGTTATAGGCTATATTTAATTTTGGAATTACCACGGGGATGGGAGTTATGTGGGTGAAACCAACCGCGGGAAGCGAGTAAAACATATAAGGGGAGCTCCTACAACAAACATGATTTTTAGGCGGTCTTCTTTTATTTTACTTGGACCGTATACCAAGTGTCACTCATTATTACAGAGCGTTCCGCAGAATCTTTCCGTACTTAGATACTTGCAGTTTTCTCGACTAAGTGACGAGTTTTCGACTCATCACTTAATTTAACTAGTCAAGACTTTAGTTTGAGTATAAATCGATTTTACAGACGAGAAGCGGCTTAGTGAGCATTTTATCGGTATTTCGTTTGCTATTTAATGAAATGCTTTTGAAGGAGATTTAAAGAATTAAGTAATTTTTATTTTAATACGTGAATCAAAACTTTGTACCCCTTTTTAAGAAAATTGCGTGGACGGAGACGGAACATAAAATAATAATAATAATAATAAAATACGTTGAAAATGTAAGTTGATTATTACTCATAATATGGCTTCCGTTCCGAAATTAAAAGTATATGTTTTTTTCTTTTATTTTATTTATAAGCATGCCATCCGGTATAATGATACGGTTAGAAAGGGGGTGACTGTCCAGATGGCGGCTAACAGAGGAGTATGGAAGAAAAAGACATGTTGCGTCGACCTCAAATAAATTGGGATAAGGGCAGGAGAATGATGAAGCATACCATTCGGTGCCACTAGCACCGAATGGCATGCTAGTAGTGTAGTCATTGCCACGGGCTGACTCTCTGTTTCTGTGTTAGCTCCTGGTCTCCAGAAGAAGCGGGGCTATGTTCCCTAATCCCTGTGTAAAGGATGACAATCAGCAGGATTCAGCCTGCAATCTGTGTATGACCAGGCAGCCTATTGACAAAACAAGTAGTAACACTAATAATAAAAAAAACTATCTTCTCTTTTAGCTAGGTATACTGATTAAAGCGAGCAATGCTAGAGCATTATGCCCGGTGAAGTAACGTAAACGTATGTTTGTCGTTCTGAAATGTCTATTACGAGGGGCAATGCCAGAATGACTCAATACTAGTCAGTACTCAATCGCAAAGTAAAAGTAGGAGAGAGAGAGAGAGGTTTTAATGGCATAACATTAAATGAATAACATGACATTAAATCAATTGAAATGATTAAATATGTTTACAATTTTATTATTTTATGTATACTATTTATTATTTTATTATAATAGATAAAATATATAAGTGCAATATAATATTTATTATAATCTAAAGTCTGTTATTCATGATATCGTGAATATGGTTTAAGTAGCATTTTAAGATAAGTATTTTTTTAAGTATATTTGAGAAAGTATATATTTTTGTCTCAGTTTTTTTTATTTCATTAGGCGATTTGTTGAATATTTTTATTGACATATATCCGTCCGGAAAAATAATGTAGCCATAATTTCTAGCTAAATTCAATAACCAGAAATCATCCGTTTTACCGTTCAGCAATGGTTCTAAGAATGAAAAAGAGCCGCTATTTTGTTTACATCAACGTCCAGCAAAAAACACACCATAAAGAGAAAATCCAATAACTCCATTGATCCGTGCAGGGTTAGACTGTCCAAAGATAACAGCAATAGAGATGGGATATTCCATAGATTGGATTTGTGGATAAGTTGTTAAATGGTTGCTTTTGGGATATCATATGGTGGGTCGAACTCCAAAATTATCATTATTAACATCAGCCCGTATATCGGTTTTAGTCACCACGCTTGGCAGCAGGGTTGGCGACCTATACTGCATTCACCAACACGGCTGCCAAGAGTGCTGACGTTGTGACAACCAAGAATACGCTGCTGTCCGTTCCCTGATATACGTTTAGCAATAAAAACTAATGGCATAACAAACTTTCAAAGGCACGTAGATAATCCCGCCAACCAGATCCGGAAAGAAATCTTTGAAATTAGGAAGATTTCTTAAAATTTACTTGGCGCTCTTAACAATCATCAACCATCATTGTCGCAATCATCGGTGATTTTGCCAATGTCAGAGAGTAAATGATGATCACGATAGTTTTGTATCAATATGTGCCTATTGCCACGTCTGGAATGATATTAGCTCTGTGTACCAGATAGAGATCCAATATGAATGTATTGGAGCAGGATGGCAAGCTGTGCCTCATGGATCTAACTGGTTTATTAATTTGTATGGTTCAATAGAATAGACCATCACTAGCTTTAGTAGACACATGGACTAATTTCGATGTATCTTCATTTCAACGGTGCGTGTACATCCACTCCTCAACATGGAGGTCCATTTTGAGGAGCGGACTTACATTAACGGAACATGGCAATCCAGGGTCGTTGAGGGACGCCATTATCACCACTCTTGGGAGGTATTGATAATAGCAGTAAAATCATCTGGAGTAATTATCCTTGTGTTGATAGATTTTACTGCCCATCGGCGTATGTCCTTTTTGCGACACCCTTGGGAAGATCCATAATCTTCAAATCAAATCCATATTTTTCTTTCTGGTTGGTTACAAAGCAGTTACTGGTTTGATTAATACTATTTACTGTTTAGTATAACAAACCAAGTACCTACTTCGACTATAAGAAAGAAGTACATATGGAACCCCACCAAGATATTTTTAAAGGAGGGCTAGGAGTATCGTTGCTCTATAAATCATTATAGAATTTGAAGCCATTCGTTCATTTAAGGGGTCAATGAACCCTTACTGTAACTTAAAAATCTTAACTTTGCTTTAAAATTGATTTCATTAATCACCATTTTATTTTTTAAATATAGCATCGTTACACTAAATTGTCACCTAAGTGATATTTAATGGAACCAATCATTTTCCTAATGGGACCTTTTGCAGTTTTCGTCGTGAACGGAAAATATGAAATCGTTAAAGTTAAAGTCTGATAAACAACCAAATTATTTTATAACTAAGTTATTAGTAACTGGTATTTTCAAACATTTTCAATGTAAATATTTTCAAGTTAAAAATAATGTGTATGAATTTACATATGAAAATCTTATTCAAAAACAAAGTATTATTAGGTATGTGGGGCAAGGTACATTTTTAGACAATTTTTTTCATAAAAAAACTGTCAAAATTAAAATTTACTGCTCATGTAAGGTGTCTCATGATTGAAAAATGATCCCTAAGTGTGTAAACTTTTTAATAAATTATTCTTTAATTCTGAAGGTTTAATTCTGTGTGCCAGTAAAATAATAACTTTACGTCTCTTAATAATAATATCTCTTATATTTTTTATGTTTTTAAGTTTGAAAACGCTATAATTGTTACTTAAATCCTGTCACGTCCCATCTTATTGGGTCTGGCTAAAATTTATTGCAGCGTGCATCCTTTATTACGCTGCCTGAAAAATGCGCCACTTTATTGCTTTGTATACTTGATAGCATACACTTTTTAAGTGTCATTTGTTTTTTAAGCTTACTTCGTTATAGGTATGTAAAGTATAATATTTTTGTGTTTTACTAGTTGAAGAAGTTTAGTGATACAAAACACTAACCGAGAACCTAATAATTGTAGCCATGTTGCCACGTGTTGCGGTATACATCAAATGTTATTTTATATTTTGGTTTTCAGAGATTCATCTGTAGTTAAATTTGATTGATTCGTGAGTGTAAGAACCGCGGAGCCATGTCAAAATTTTGCATGTTGGATAGTGTACATGTTTAATACTATGCCAGTACCTTTTAGTACCTTGATTTAAAATATTAGTACCTTTGTATAGTTCTACTTTATCTTATTTTTAAATGGTCCGCCATAATGACGTCAGGACCGCGGAGCCACTGCCGATTTACGAAATACCACAAGGCTTAGCAAAGACTTTAATGTAACAAACTTTAATACCTTGTGTATTATAAAAAATGGCATTTAAAATTTGCTTGTAGATGCCACCATCTTTAATTAAAAAAAGATTAATGTTAAAGTACGTATCCCGTATGACTTGTGATCCAATGGCAATTCTTTGTGATACCAGTAAATACACTCATTGAATTTAATTTTTCTGTTTTATTTTTATTAAAAAAATCTCATAAGGCGCCTACAACTTAGGTCACAATAATTTTTTTTATTTAACATTGCTGTCTTAAACGAACAGGCGTGAATAAATAAAATGCTTATAATTTAAAGATGGTGGCATCTACAAGCAAATTTAAAATGCCATTTTTTATAATACACAAGGTATTAAAGGTTGTTACATTAAAGTCTTTGTTGAGCCTTGTGGTATTTCGTAAATCGGCAGTGGCTCCGCGGTCCTGACGTCATTATGGCGGACCATTTAAAAATAAGATAAAGTAGAACTATACAAAGGTACTAATATTTTAAATAAAGGTACTAAAAGGTACTGGCATAGTATTAAACATGTACACTATCCAACATGCAAAATTTTGACATGGCTCCGCGGTTCTTACACTCACATTGATTCCACTTACATAGACTTGACTAATCAGAATTTCACTGACTCCTCTGTGTCAAAGTCTTAGGAACACCAGTTTACAAAAACACTATAATATAGGCTGTTCTTGACATCGGTCATTGCATTTCCTCGATTGAAAAGATAAAAAGTTTAAGTACTAGAACAAGAAAGGCACACAACAAAAAAAGAAATTACACTTAAAATGTATTTTAATTCAACCAAATTAAATTGTCTGCTTTGTGACAAACGAATAAATCAACACTCAAACATCTCCTATTAATAAGTTTATTAGTTCATGTCTCATTTCCCCTTCTTCGATTCTTGTTTCTTTTTCGTAGCAGAAATGTTTCGGTTGAGAGCTTCTGTAGTAATTGCTTCTTCTCTTTGCTCTAACACTGCTTGTAGTTCAGGTCTCCACGTACTATCTGAAATGAAAAATATAATCCAATCATTAATGAGAAAATATATTTTAAACAATTGTTATTGCTCACTTCTTCTTCTTTGGTTCTCACTAAACCAACCAGTTACTGCGTGATACCACTATTACGTTTATAGTAAGTAAGCTAACTCAGTGTGTTGAACAAAGTTGTTATTTTAAATCTCTGTTAAAAAATATTTCTTAGCCAGATTCTGGGAACGCTACCCAGCGGCGCCATTTTAGAATACATTTTTTTTTTGGTAATATGTAAGGATAAAGATAAAGATGCATTTATTTGTAAGAATAATAATAGTTTCAACATGTTACATTTCAGTAGTGTAATTTTACAGTTTTTTATTCTTAGGTAGTTTTAATTATATGTTATTTTCATTTGGTAGGTTTAGTTTTAGAATTATTGTGTTAAATGAAAATTATTAAGTGGCGCTTAAATAGGTTAATAACCTTTATAAAATAAGCCATAAAATGCAATAATAATCCAATGAAATTATTTGATGTAGATTTGTCATGCAAAGACAAAATTAATTATTATTTATCATAATTAAATCTTATAATTCTATTTTTCTTAGTTTTTTGAATAATATTTCTTATATTATCAACCCGTTTATGTCCACAGGTGAACATGGGTTTCTTTTTTACAAATCTTGGCAAGCCATATTGCGGCAGATTGTCGATCGCAGTAAGACAGTGAGTATTCTTGAGCTAATAGATGCTGCTGCCCATCCTTCAGCCGTATGTCCCTTAGTCACCCCTAACAATACCCATGGGGATCAATTCTAAGCCGGTAATATTTCTACTTATTCCAAAAAGCTGTAAAAGAAGGAAACACACCAACAAAAAGCTTTTCCAGCAACTCAGATCTCATCTTCTGTCTACCCAGCACCTGCACGTCGTTATATTCTTCCAATTCTTTAAATCGTATTTTTGCAGCTTCATATTTATAATGGCGATCAATCTTCGCTACTTCCGCCATTTCAGGACTTAAAGTAAATCTGAGGGAAATAAGTTTATCATTTTTATTTATAAAAGTTTTAATGTAGAACACGTTCAGACCTTGTCCTTTTAAGTAATAAATTCATTTTCCTTATTCCTGTGTTTGTCAAAACAAGCTTCGCATATTTATGTTGGTACATAAACTAGTAAGTTTGTTAGTTTTATTATTTTATATTTTTATCTCCGGATTTAAAAATTATCCCTTTATAATATTTTTGAGTACAGATTAAAATGAATTAAATTGTGCACTAACGGTTCTTCAGTTTTTCTTTTGGTACATAGTGGAACAAAATGAAGAGGTACAAATTTGTCTCTTAGTTGGTCCGGCATCACCAAATATCTAGATTCCTCTTCATCATCGACTGTTGTTTCAAGCACTAAGAGGGGAAAAAAAATTTTTTACTCAAATAATAATTTAAATTATTGAAGAAAATTATAGTGCTAATTAAAACGAACTAATAAGTGTTGTTTCCTATTTAAAGAGAAATGGGGTTGATTTTATGCAGTTAATATAACAAATAAGAGGTAACTATATTGAAAGGGAAAAATATTGAATTCTAAAGTAAATCTTTCAGAGATTATAGCGAACGTGCGTAATTTATTCAAGCTTTACCAATTCGCATGACCCATGTAACATTAAAGGTTTCTTGTATAGCAGAATGAAAAATAAAATACGTTTCTTTTGTTTCATTTTTATATGAATCATAAGGTAAAGATGCACCTAGTGTATTCTTACCTTATGCTTAAGCATAGTCCCTACTAACTAACTAACCTAACCTAAACCCTTAGTCTTAGTCTTAAGACTAAGGGTAAATAGGTACCCATTTTTAGAGGACGCAACCTTGAGTATAGTTAATCACTTACATTCACTTTCAGTCGCTAGTGAAGGACCTTGCACTTGAACAGAAGAAACAGGTTCTGCTGTAATAAACGTTATCATTACTATTACAATACCTCTAATATCTCCATAATTGCATGTATTTACGCTACATAATTATTAATAAGAAATTATGGTTTTTATAGGACCACTACGACCATACGATATCTGAATGTAATTTTAAGAAATAATTATTATGCCATCTACTTATTTAATGTTAAAAACTAAATCATTCAGAATTGATTATTGCGCATGGGATACTACCAACAGTCGACTCGCCAACGCCGGAAACGCATTCAAAAAGTACAACTTTGTTTGACTATATCCTGTACTCGAAAGCCTGGCAACGCCAATTGCGTATTTGTATCAACCCCCACACAAAGATTTAACGTCATCGAAAAATCTTGGACTTAAAATTTAAATTTACTTACTTCTTTCTTCTTCTTCTAAATTAGCTTCTCCAATAGAGGAATCCTGAAAATACCTTTGGTATAAATAAAATAAATGAATTAATACTACAAATAAAAATTATATAGTAAATTTTAATTTGGCTTATTGGCTTTGTTTAATTAGCTACACAATTTTTATGAGCTGGTGGAATTCTAGCTGGTTTCCATACCAAAGAATTATTAAAGTAAAATCAAATAAGTAAAATAAAATCAAAACTCTGTCAACATTTGAATTCTAATATCTGATTTTTTCATCTAATATATTATCTGACGATTGAAAATTGACTCTTATCTAAAAAAATATAATTTGAATGAATTTTAACATTACAGCGAGTACAATCTTAGCCTACAGTTGCACTGATGATGACTCACTGCGTTTCTTATCTCGAGGGAACTAAAGTTTTATTTAATTGTATCTTCTTCTTTACAATTATCATGAAAGCGTTGTTTGCTTTGCTTACTACGAAACGGTTAATTAGCTTAAAAAAAACTTACAACTAACGCACTGTGAGAAGTTTCTGATTGCAAAGGTGGCGATATCTCGAGAAATTCTTCCCGAAACTCCTTTCTGCAATACAGAAATTGATTATTGGTATTTTCAATGAAGTACATACTTATATTATTATAATACGTGATGTACCTCTTACAAAAATAGCGCTGATGGAGAAGAATTAAATTTCGAATACTTACAGTTTAAAAAGAGAACGAGTGGCAGAATGCTGCTAATAAAAATCTTGTACATTCTTTCCGTTCTTGTTTATATTTACGTACAAACATGACTCACCTAATTTGAGAACCTCTCAAATTTCTTTCTGGCTCATCAGCGTCCCATCTCTTTCTCGCTGCAGCAAACTGGATATCTCGTTCATCATTACGTTTAGCTGTGCCACCTCCTCCAACTGCTAAGGAACATTCTAGTTCTATGTGAGCATCTCCTAGATGTATTGGGCTGGAGGGTGGATGGGTCGATTGCGGTGAAAAGGATTTGTCTTTCGTAGAAGAACCTTTGCTTGTTGCAGGTGTTGTCTGTGATGTTGAAAAGTAAATGAAGCAAACATATATGTATAGATATTCAGATATACCTACAACTAGATGCCACCAAAACGATGATATGAATTTTTCTATACTAATATTATAAATCGGAAAGATTTGATTGTTTGTTTGTTTGCATTGGATAGGCTCCGGTGCTACCTACTGACTACTAACTACTGTGCTGATTGCAAAAAATCTTTTACCATTAGAAAGCTTCGTTATCCAGGAGTCACAAAGGCTATGTTTAATTATGAAGTTATATTTAACATAAAAGCTATTTTTCGAAATTGAGATTAATAAAATTTGACCACCGGCAGGACTCGAACCTGCATCTTGGGTAAAGCCCCCAATGCCTTAACCAATTAGGCTACGGTGATCGAAACTTATCAATCTCTTTTATAACACGTCTCTAAGGGGGACGTTAGTGCCATCTATCGGTAATGATCCGCATTACTTCGACAAATATTTCCAAAGTTGCAATTGGTACTAAAATATTAAACGGTGACACCGCCCGTACATCACATTATTTTACTAAATACTATGTTTCAAAATTGTGATTAAAAAACTTTTCCGTAAAGTTACATTTAAAACATTTAAAAATATAAGCTATACTTAATTATTGAACGGAAACTGGATATTTGATAATTACCTGCCCCTTTTCTTTCGTTGTTTTCTTTGGATCAATCTTCATCATATCTATGTGTGTATTTCGAACTTCGTCTACTCTTTTCCACTGTTCGATATTTAATGGCCAACCCATTGGTGCTGTAACCCTTTAAGAATATTTACTAATACCGCGGTCATCGTTAGCTAGACTCAACTACCGGTACCTGCTGCCTAATTGAACTTCATCAACAGCCGACTGTTTAACGTGGGCCTCCTCCAGAGGGAGGGTTTTTGCCATAGTCATCATGCTTGGCAGGTGTGTTGATGACCGCCGTATTATAATGTAAAACGCTGTTCCGCCATAATGTTTAAAATAAAATTAAATGCTAATAAAAAGAGTTAAGTATCGTTCTAATTCTACTATTAAGATTGTATAACAAAACATCTTAATTATTACAACGGTAAGTTATCGCTAACTACATCTTAAATCTATTTTGGAAGACCAAGCCAGTTGACTGCTATCGAGTTTACCAAAATATATTATCAAATATTCATCATTATTTGTGATATAGCACATATGAATTAACCAAATTACTAATAAATATTGTCTTTTCGGTATTACGGTGGCAAAATTACGCTATACCATAAATTTAAAAAAGCATAACTTACTCAATTTTATACACCTTGGGCTCAGAAGATAACAACTGAGCTAATTTCAACTGAAACGTTAAGAAAAATAATGTATCAACATGATATAACTTTAAACCAAAATAAATAAACGAAAATGAAGAGAAGAGTTTGTTTGATTGCTTGAATGCATTAAAGTCAGAAACTGCTAGTCCGATTCAAAAAATTTCTTTTACCATTATAAAGCTACGTTTATCTAGGAGTTACATAGGCTATATGTGAATATAGTTGATGTTCCTACGGGAACGGGAGTTACGCTGGTGAAACCGCGTGCGGGAAGTTAGTTAATTATAAATTCTAAAAACTAACCTTTGAACGAGCTCTTGCACTTGTCTTTGCACTTCTAGACTTCGTCAACGATCGAGAACTCAACAGTGAAGTGGCGTGTGTGGGCTAAAAAGTAATTAACTAAATGTAAATATTACCATCAGCCCGTATAAATGTCCACTGCTGAGCATGGGCCCTCTTCCGAGAGAGGATTTTGCCACGTATGCCATTATTATGTTGAACACAAACAGAGAAAAGCTGCTGCTCATTCCAAGGAGTAAGATTGTTAAAGATGATATGATAACAATCGGGTGTCGGGACCCATTGACGTACTTTCCAATGCATGGACGGTAGTCTCTTTAACAACCAGAAACGATTTATATAAAGATTTCCTGCGCGGCGTGGGGGCCATAGAAGAAATGTGGTGAACAGACAAATACCATCAATCCACCTGATGTCAAGTGGTAGATTGGTCCAAATACAAGGACTGCTAGCGACAGCCTGCACGATCGACCGACGACCTCATAAAGGTTGCATGGAGTCAATGGTTGCAGGCCGCTAGCGATCGTTCCCGCTAGAAATCGAAGGTGGAGGCCTATGTTCAGCAGTGGACTACAACAGGCTGATGATGATAACGTTAGTACAGTAGATGTAAACACTTCCCTCATCATGTTGGCTTTTTCTTCTTCGCTCTGTTTACCTTATCCAGTATTCTGTAAGGAGGTACTTTCCCAGTTTAAGGCTCATTGAGCAAATAAAAACTATGTTCTACATCTCTTAAAAAAAAATTGCGGCCAAAAATGCTATCCGGCAAAATCATACCATATTAACACTAGATATAGAGTCCGGTTTCGAGTTGCTTGGGTGTAGCATAATGTAAGGCCAGAATAGTACTCCCTTGCCCGAGCATGTAGATAAAATTTCCATCTCACCATTTGTATTCACTGCACTAAGGGTTGCTACCATTTCTAACTGAAAATTTTGCAAAATTAAGAATAGGTACTATAATGGTAAACAAATTATAGGGGGTATTTGTTAACATGAGATGAACTGAATTAATGATCGAGTATTATTTCATTGTAATAATAATATTAACAATAGAAATCTCACATCAGGAGAAGTAGCCGCAACTCTGAAACTAACAACCTCTTGTCTCAACACCGATATTTGTATACAACCTAAAATGTTTCTTCTGTTCGGTATAAACATCTCATTTATACGAAATTTGGTGGCTTGAGGTAATGGCAATTCTTTGCATGACTCCATATTATTATAATCACACACATGAAAAGCATTTTCTAAAGAAGATAAAACATTAAGTTGCCATCGCGCTTCTTGATGGTGGGTGCCACCTTTCGTATGATTGGTGCCATATCCTATCAATGTATACCTGTCAAATTAATATAAAGTTAGCTTTGCTAAAAGTAAAATAGAAAGAAAGAACATAGATATCATTGAACACGAGGCACTTTTTTTGATGAGCACAATGCTCATCAAAAAAGTGCCTCTTCACCTCGTGTCTCTCTCACTCAATAAATGGTTTAAAGCTACAGACTAAGCAACCCGCGTAATAGTGCGTCCACAAGGGAATTGAACCGCGGCATAGTACGATCGCTGGCGGATGAGGAATTGTGACTTCTATTGCATATTATATGTGTAGGGGAGTTATGTGCAACTGTCGCTTTTCTTTACATCACAATATACTACAATATTTACACTTGTTAGAAATACACAAAACAACAATAAGGTGCTTTTCATTCGCTGCTGAATATACCGCCACTGCAGCAGTGAGATACATTAAAATGCAATAAATCTTTTTAAATAAATAATGAGCGACTTTCTATCAAGCGAAAAATAAATAATCTATATTTGCTCGTCGAATTAAGTTTATTGTTTCAATTTATAGCACGGCAAATGGAATAAAAAGATACGATCGTTTTTATTAACTATTTCAAAATTTATGATTAATAAATTTAGAGCACCATTTGAAACAGAAATCCGGAAATTTTAGGTATGGCCTCAATTTCCGATTTCAGACCAATCCACCACGGTGGATTATCGGTCATCGAATCTTTTTGTAAGGTTTACGTCAGTCTATGAGAGTTCCGGTCGGTAGGTCTAAATGTAATCTAAATTTTTAATTGCTAGAAGTCAAATTTGAAATTGAAATAATTGTTTTAAAAATAAAAATAAAAAAACATTAATCCAAATAAGTTAACTTCAAAAACCAACGTACCCATAAAAATTTGGTCGAAAATTAAAAGTAATATGAGCATTATACACTTGAGGCATTTGCGTTCCTGTATCATTGTCATATACAAATAACGTACTATGTTGTATGGAACTCATTACATCAAAATGAACTTTGACGTTTGCATGACCGTAAAAAATTCCTTGAAAATATGGTATCCATTTGCAATTAGCCGTGAATGTAGCGTTGCCATTGTATTGTTGTAAGCCGTATGGACCTCGTATTGCTGATGAGATGGAGTATGCTGACTTTGCTCCCGGATACATGTGAAAGAATTCGTTCATAAAACATGATAGCGCTTCCTGAGATCCAAATGCTGATTCATTTATCTGAAGCAAAACAACATACTGTGGCATTTAAAAGTTTTTTTTATCAGTTTGTATGCCGATACTTTATGCTATTGCTACATAATATCATAACGTCGACCATCGATCCCTGGCTAGGCCAAAAGAATTTTGTAAGGAGAAATTTTCTCTAGAATTTTTTTAAGTACCAGCCCAAAGTCAAAACTTTAATGGTGTTTATCCCGTGTCTCGGAGTGCACGATCAGCGGTTGGTCCTGCACTTGATCTCTCACCGGTCGTGTCGCTAGAACCGTCCTAATGGATAAAAGGCTCACTTTAAATCGAGGGAAAGATCCGCGTTGTGGACTGGAAATGTTTGTGTAACTTTTTGCTGGGTCTGGTTGATTGAGGGCCTACCGTAGTTCCATGCCTTCGAAAGCACGTTAAGCCGTTGGTTCCGATTGATATCATATTATCTAACAATTGAATATTATGGAACGAGAAGCAGCGTTTCCTTGTGTTACAACATAAAATTGTGGTTACCAACCTCCTGCTAAACGTTATACGGACTGATGATGATGATTATTATTAGATTGACTAAAATGTGGAAATAACAAAAGCCGTATTCTTATACTTAATACTAACTAGTTTAAGAATATCAGGAGGCATATTCCCAATATTGAGACATTTTCTAGCCCAAGTTCCTCTCCAATATGCTTGAATTATTGTGGCAGCTTCATGTTTTCTTATTAGGTTTTCTCTTTCTTCCTTCAACATTTCACAAGGTACTTCTGTACTCGCTAGCTCACATATTTGGGAAGTATTTGGTGGTTTAGGAAGGTCCAGTAATTGATCTAACAGATTTGTAGGCACAGTGATTTTCTCTTCCTATAATATTTGCAACTTTTGTTTTATTTATTTTAATAAATCATAATAGATAACTTATTTTCAATTGAACTTAACTATTTATCAATATAATAAAATATACGATATTTTAATGCCATGCCATCAGATTACTATCTGAGGATTTTCGTGACTATGTTGATGCATTGCCGAGTGGTTTCCGGTTAAGAATAGACCAACCTACTTCTACTTATGTTTATCGTAAGAGGCTACTGAGGGATATATAGCTGATGGATGGGGAGCAGCATTTATCAGCTTGAGGTAAGTTATCACCTTACGGCGATCACCAATCTGCAGTAAATAATGAACGAAAGTTCTCTCCATAACTTTTCCACGTTTATAATATCTTACCATATGTCCTGATCGCTCTTCTACTTGTTCTAGCTCTATACAATCACAAGGGTCTAAATCAGCTACTTCTCTAGCAGATCTTTGTGGAACAGTTTTTTTCATTCCAAAATTTGGATCAAAAAAATATTTCCTCAATACGTTGCAAACTGTTCTATATTCTAAGTCAGATAGTGTTTTTGCGAGAATACTTTGCAAAGCCTGTCTCATCATCCAGTGTAGGTCTGCACGTGTGTAACCTACTACTTCTTCATTCCAAGGTAGATCAGGTAAATATGACCTGTGCAGAAGTAAACGGAGCAACAGCGTTTAGATTTGTGTATTTAGGGTTAAACTTCAGTACGATAAACAATAATATGATATCGAATATCTATCTTCTTTATCTTGGAAACCATATAGGCATTAAAGTTCTAACACCATATAAGATATTGGGGGTCCTAACCCTTTGGCTCTAGAAAATGGTATCAAAATATCCTACATTTTGATACCATTTTCTAGAGCCATTGATACTATTTCATCTTTATCATCATCATTTCAGCCGTAGGACGTCCACTGCTGGACATAGGTCCCTCATAAATCTCCAGTTGTTGCGGTTAGAAGCGGCATTCACCGTGATCCCGCGGACTTAACCAGTTTATCCGTCATCATTTATACTATTTGTATCAAGATTTTATCGTCATACGTCATACAAAATAAGGTCAAAATTAAAATGTTGCTGTCTTGGCGTCTATCTTAATTTATATAATTATTGTCCTCTCTTGAAAAGGTACGATTTCTAACATACGTGGAGTTACAGCTTTAATGAATATAGGCCCTGCTTTTCACAAAACAAATCAATGCAAACTGTACTCAGTATAAGCATATTTTATATTAAGGAAATCGTACATTATATTTGACAATTCAAATTTATAACGGTTTTTTTAACTTAAAATGTGCCCTAAGTTTTCATTGACCAGAATAAATTTTAATGTAAACCAGTTTTATAATAATTTAAAAGCCAATCATTCATAACTAGTTCCGTTTTATCAATATTTTGTTTATGAGACAACACACCAAGTAAAAATTCTAATTATAAACACTTACTTGAAAAAATCCTTTTCGACGGATGTTACATTCGTAGAAGATCGGGCCTGCACAAACTTGACCCAAGAATTAAAAGCTGTTCCCAATCCTGAAAGAAACTTGGAAGTCCAAGGACATTCCTTGATGGTGGCGTTCATGATATGGTCTCTTGTTCCCAAAAGTATTGTAGACTGGCTGAGTAATGCGAGATGCCAGTTCAATCTAGAGTGTACCCATATCCTGGATAAAGTGAATTGAAATGAGTAAAATGATGTGAATTGCAACCTATCCAATTTTTTATCTAATAACGCGAATAATAAAAATTACTGAAAAGGTCCTAATAAAACTTCACAATAATAAAGCTTATCCACCAGAATAACAACATAGGCATAACATATTCTTAAAGTCGTACACATAAGTCGGAAAATAATCTCCCATTGGCGAGCCGTTCGTGCGTGCACTAAACCGTGTCAGTTACACGAATGTAATGAATGGTGAAAATGTTTTTCTTACATAGTTCTAAATATAAGTATTTAACACCATAAACGTATAAAGTTGACTCACTGCACCTAACCTTTTTATGGTAATAACATTTTATTAACAAATACATTATTGAAAGTTGTGTCACGAATTTCTCCCATAAGTAGGCAGAGACAATGGATCGCCACCTGTCTCGATCCTGGTACACCTTTTTCGCTACTTCAGTATTCAACGATATCTTCTTGTATGCTAGCCGGTTACACCTAGGTACTTTGAATTGGCCCTTTTATAATACCTACGTCACCAATATTTACGATTATTCAAGTAGGAACGAAACCAAATAAGTGTAGTCAATTTTTTGTTTTGATAAATTGGGTTTCATTTAGTGAAAATAGTGTAGATATTATTACATTTGAAAATAGAAAGTTTTGTTTATTATGGTGTTTCAGCTTTATTTCATCATCAGAACAGTTGTTAACACCAAAAACACATCTCATATTTTCTTTATGATGCAATGAAACATATAAAAATATGCTATGGACGTTTAATGGCGCTATATATATTCCTTTCATCGCGTACTCAAGGATATATGAGCTTATACACAGTTTATTGCCGAAGTAACAAGGTACGTGATAAGTGCGAACATTGAACCTACTGAAAGCGTTTATGATCATAAAGTTCTTGATTATAAAATAAGGAAATTTATAAATCATCGTAATCACTTAATCAGTCTTGTTCAGTTAATTACGTTCTGTGTTTATTGCTAAACATACACCTCACAGAAAGTAAGTTACGACTATTTACACATCTTTAACCCATTACGCATCTATTGATATTTTCTAATAAATAAATAATAAATATTCATAATAAATAATAATAAAACAAAATGATTATAGAACGGACAATCTCCAATCGTGGAGAAATAAGTCTCGCTTTCCGTTTCGGAGGTCTTAGGTTTGATCCCCTTGACGCCGGACAATTTCTTTTTGTATAAAGCATTAAGATTCCTTTCCCACCTTCCGTTCCTTGGAAAGCAAGTTAAGCCATGCGTTTAGATTTTTATACATAATCATTAATAGTCGTATACGAGGGAAAGAACATCAGCGTTTACATGTGTTACAACATAAATACTCGCGGTCACTAATTCCTGTCAATCATGATGACTATGAGAAAATCATCCTTCGGGGTGAGGCCCATGTATAGCAGTGGATGTTTTACGGGCCGATGATGTATAATGGAATAAACTTATAACTACTAATTCCTAATGTTGCCTACATTGAAAATCAACTGAAATTCGATCAAATCACGATTTTTTACCATTTAAAAAAAAGTCATAAATAATTAGATAACTTTTTTAAACGGGGTGTTTCGATCATAATAATATACATACCTACAAATGTGTCTTCCTGGCGGAAATTTTAATTCCACAACCCCATATCCTGTAGTCTCAACGTAACCTTTAACTCTTGGAAGCTCCGTGTCAGTGAACCATTCAAACGGTTCAATAACCACATATGCAGGTTCTATATCATCACAATCAAGAACACCAGCATTCATTAAAACTCTTGGAGAAAGCACGCTTAGAGATATCTTCAAAATATTGGTATCTGGACCATCAATTTGGAAGTAAAGAGGGCTGGAGTTTGGAGCTACAATGTCAAACATTTTGTGTGTAGATTTGGTTATTCTTAAAGGTGGATTATTTCCTGCTGATGTGTACTGATACATTGATAGATAGTGTACTACATTTAACGACTTTATTAGCTGTTTAACCTAAAATGAGAAGAGAAGGAAATATTATATGAAATTTAAAAAACAAAGACTTTTAATGTTTTCAAACTTTTGATTTAAAATTTATCTATTGCTTTACAATTTTAAAGCAAAATTATTTCCGTACTAGAGTGGACTCTCTATTCGTTCACTTTCAAAATGCTGTGGGACGTTTTACCGATACGACTAGTGAGTGACAAGGACCAACAGCTTAACGTGCTCTTAAAAGCACGGGTAAAACAACGGGATGCGGTAACTTCCAGACTTCAGGGTTAGATAGAACCAGTGCTTAGATTTTCTTAATTGCCAAATTATATTAAGACTTATTACCCGAATCCGCTAGTTACGGTCGAACATATTACCGCTAGAACAACGAGGCTTATGCAAAACATATTATACTGCAACATTTTATCTTTTTTATTCTTCTTTATTTATTACCCTTGCTACTTATGCTTAAACTTATGCTATTACCGGTATGAAAAGCAGCCATTCTCTCAATCCCTCTTTTATATCTTGGAACATCTTGGCCGCTTGTGTGAAATCTACTTTCGTTGGAAGTTTATCCGGCTGAAAATGTAATAAAATATCAATTGTAGAAAACTAAGGTCTTTTAAGTATCTTTGATGTTCACTTACCCCCATTAATGATTTGTGTACTTCTATAAAACCAACTGTTATCTGAAAACATGAACGACAAATTAATTATAGCTACAAATATAACAATGCCGTGATCGAATTTACTTCAAGAGAGGACAAGGCACAAAGCAAATCTTTTATCTTTTTAATTTGACTTATGAAATAAAATGAAAACGTTTATTGATAATGTAGACGAATCGATCGTATTTATTATAAGTCAAATACAATGATAAAAAGATACAAGAAAAAAAAATCTTGACTAATTAATTAGTACCTATACATTTCAACAGTAATGTTATTAAATAAAATTTATTTCTACCAATGTGGCATGTGATAGTCGCGTATTAGAAATATAATTAGAATCAACCAGCGCGGGTTGGGATTAGGTCAGAAGCATAGAACGCGTCGCGAGCCTCGCCTTGCAAGGACGACCGGACCCTATCCTAGCTTCCTACGAGTCTTTCTTCATCTACCTACGTTGTGACAACCGTTGTTTGCATGCTATAATTGTGTTTATAATTATAATAAATATAATATTTATTTCAATATGTTTTAGCGCATGCCCAATGTGGGCCTCACAGTAATTGGATAAAACTTACTGACTCCGTACTTTGGACATCCAAGAGGTGAGGAGCATACGATAGCTTCATCAGACCGTTGACTTTGAGGTACCTGGTTCTGGGACAGTCATAGTCATCATACAAGCCATGACGTCGAGCCCAATCTATCCATCTATATTGTTTCCATAAAGCCACCACTGGAAAAAAAAACAATTTATTCCTTATATTCATAATATGTATTGAATCATTTCTAATGAGTTATATAAGTAGAATATTAGAATGAAGCTTATGATCATTGTGACTCGCGAAAGTATTTGCTACAAGATATCATGTGTAAAATTTTGCAAAAATATATCATGGGGTTAATAAACCTAACCATGTAACATGATATTTTGTCGATAAAGATACATTACAATCGCACATGGATTCGGATATTCTTTTTCTCATTGGTCCTGCTCAACATGGACCTTCTCTTTCCAGACCTTGGCAAGCCAGGGTTGGTTGCTTTGGCAGGCGGATTGGTAAGCACAGTAAAATACTTAGTAACTCAGAGCTGATATAAGCTGCTGCCCATCCATCAGGTGTATAGTCGCCTCTAACGACAACCATGGTAAGACATGGGGTGGTCTATTTTAAGCCGGAAACGATACGGTAATCTTTTGATTTTTTTGCCAACAACAATTCTTTACACAATTAATAAATACCAGGTTCCGGCAACGGTTTCTTGAGAGGCAAGTCTCTCGCCTGAGTAATGATAACCTTCATTTCAAATCCAGGAGTTATACCAGGCAGGTGGTACGGGGGGTAATCCTTTGTGTCCTTTAGTGTTATGTACACCATACTATCCCTCTGCAATCCAAGATTCATATCAACAATTATTAGGTATTTTTTTCCAAAAGTAGTCATTTGTTTATTGATTGGTGTTACATTTTCATCGCATTTCAATCTTTTTCGTCATCATGGAAACGTTAAAAATTCGAGGAATTATGGAATATAAGTACCGTCGTGGCAGCAACGCGGCACAAGCGGCACGCAACATCAACGACGTTTACGGAGCTAACACTACAAACCAACGCACCATCTGTTATTGGTTTGCTCGCTTCCGTTCTGGAAATTTCGACCTGAAAAAAGAACCTCGCAGTCGTCCGAAGACTTTGGTCAACAATGACGAATTAAAGGAGATTGTGGAAGCTGATGATACACAATCTACAGCTGAATTAGCAGCAGCTTTCGACGTTAGCGTCAAAACAATATTGTTCCATTTGCGTCAAATTGGCAAGGTAAAAAAGCCTGACAAATGGGTGACGAACTCAATGATCGCCTGCTCAATAGACACACAAATGAAGGAATTTTGAACCGCATTGTTACCTGCGATGAAAAATGGATGCTGTTTGATAACCGCGAGCGCTCAGCAAGTTGGTTGGATCCTGGTTCAGCACCTAAACAATGCCCTAAACACAAACTTACAGACTACTACTTTTTCCAGAATTTGGATAACTTCTTGGCGGAAAAAAAATTCTATACCCGAGATGCAGTACAAAATGTCTTTGAAGAATTTGTTGCCTCCCGTCCAGCTGATTTCTTTAAGAAGGGCATCAATAAACTGCCACTGCGTTGGCAAAGATGCATTGATTGCATGGGTGATTACATCGATTACTCGAATTACGTAAAACACAATTTATTACTATTACACGATTTTTTTTTTATGACAAAAATTCGTTTAAATTTTTTCATACAATTTTATAGGTAAAGACCTTTTATTAACATTAAATATATTCAAATTACTTTGCAAGATTAAAATCTTAAACATGTTGCTTGTTACTGAATACAATCCAAAGTAATTAAATGCAATGCGATATAAAAATCGCATGTACTCTAGTCACGTTTAGTCAAAATTGTGGTTTACAGGCCCCTTTTTTGGTATTTCTTCTTCTTAGACCAGCTTCTTTTATTCAAATTCATCATCATCATCAGCCCGTATAACGTCCACTACTGAACATGGGCCTCTTCCTGGGGAGAATATTTGCCATAGTCACCACTCTTGGCGGGCGGATTGGTGACCGCAGTATTATGTTGTACCACACAAGGAAACGCTGCTGCCCGTTCCTTGATATACGATTATTATAGATGATGTTATAACAACGATTTCCTGTCCGGTGAACCCACGACCTCCGAGATTTAAAGCGAGCCAAATATCGCTACGCTATTGAGTTGTCAAAATACGAGTTAATAATATCAGTGTGTACCATTGGACATCAGATATTTTCAAATGTTTATTTCATAACTAAGCAAAGTAGCAAGCTTGTGTTTCAACATTTGTTTATCTGAATAGCTCCTAGCTCGTGTTTTTGTTGTGTCCGTAAAACCGTCTCCTAGAAGAACAGTTACATACGTTTTTTTTTAAGACTACAAGGACTACTAAGACTACACATTTTTGCACACTACTAGTATTCTTGTTAACCCCTCTTGTTAGGCTAAAATGCTTGAGTTACGAGTGGGTTCACGTCGGTAGTACAAGGTAGCTCAGTGCTGCTGAAAGCTGGTGTTCTGAGTTCGATTTCCACTTGGCACAAATATTTATCCAACCACAAATAGTTGTTCCAAGTCTCGGTGTACTTTGTGGCCGTGAAACTGTTTTTAAAGTCCCCCAGGAAACAGGGATCCATTTTTCTTAGTGTTGTAGTTGTCTTTAAAAAACACAAAACAGACATGGGGGACGAGTGTTTTGTGTTTTACATAAATATTGTATTTTCAAAAACATAAGCAGATAAATTATCTACTCCTACATTAAAAGATTATTCTTTCGATAATTAATTGTGAGCTGAGATTTTAATGTTACCATTGCAGGCGGTTCTTTAGCTGCAGGTTTTTTGGTACTCCTAGTTTTGGCTGTGGCAACACCATGACTCTCTTCCTCCTCATCCCATTGGAAAAGGGGCACATGACTTGTGATCATGTTCCAAAGTTCCTCGATATCTATTTCAAACATATTATTAGTAAACCAACGAACAAAAGCTTTTAAACAAATGGCAGCATGATTTTTTTTTTTTAATTTATTTACTAGCGTCCTGCGTGTGTTTTCACATGCAGAGTTCCCGTTCCTTTGGGAAATTCATCATGATGAAGATATAGCCTATGTTAATCTTAGATAACGTAGTTTTCTAATAATAAAATATTTTTTGAAAACGGTCCCATAGTTGCGAATCCCATTCTATTCAAGCAATCAAATTGGTCCTCTCAATAACATTAGTTTCACAACATAGTATTAAACAAAGTCCTATCCCGCTGTCTATCCCTATTTATGGCTAGAACTCTAAAACTTCGCAACGGATATTGATGCGGTTTTTTTAATAGATAGGCCGATTCAAGAAGAAGCTTTACATGTATAATACATAAGCATTGCACTCAAGCCGCTAGTAGAGTAATAAAACATACCCAACAATGCAACTTAACTAATTTCCTGTACTTACCATCTATATGATAAGTCAGATTGAGTCCACCAGTGAGACAGTGCATTATATTGAACTCCGGCATCAGTTCATCTTCCGAGCCATCCTGGTTCTCATCGGAATTCATGTCAGGAGCCGCAAGCTTCAGTAGCGCCTGTTCATTTTATATAGCAATCGTACAATAGTCTTTGCGTGCTATAATTGTTGGTACTCGTAATACGCTAAATCATCATTATCATCAGCCTGTATAACATCCACTGCTGAACATGGGCCTCCTCCCGTGCCATATTTGCCATAGTCACCACGCTTGGCAGGCGGGTTGGTGACCGCAGTATTATGTTGTACCTCACAAAGAAACGCTGCTGCCCGTTCCTTGATATACGATTATTATAGACTAGTTTTCCGCGCACGGTTTCACCCGCGTAACACCCGAACTTTATAATTAAATATAGCCTATGTCACTCAAGGTGAATGTAGCTTTCCAATTGTGAAAGAATTTTTGAAATCGGCACAATAGTTTTTGAGTTTATACACACACACAAGTATACAAAAATACAAATCTTTCCTCTTTATAATATAAGTATAGATGATGTTATAACAATCGGGAACAACGGCTTTACGTGCTTTTCGTGGCACGGAGGCGGGAGTCCCTCAACCAACCAAGACCCGGAAAGAAATCTTAGAATTTAAACAAAGATTTTCTGTCCGGTGTGGGGATCGAACCCAAGATCTCCGAGATTTAAAGCGAGCCAAATACCGCTACGCTACGGTGGTTATCCGCTACATTACGATACGCTAAATAATTTATTAAAACTATCGTGATAGAATTTACTATTTAAATACAAGTACTAAGTAAAGAATTTAATAAAATCTTTAACATTCAATGGGATGGCTAGCCCGTTATTAAGACGCTGAAATCCAATGAAAGGACAACTAGCCAAATCGTTGATTTTAGGTGTTTAAGAAAAAAATCTAAACCTAAACTAAATTTAAACCACCTGCCTAATTTTACGTCAGCCAAGCTCAAAGGGCTAAGTTTTTTTAAGCCAACTAAGTTATACGTTAAGTGATGTTAGTTCAATCAGCGATTGGCCGAGGCATTAAATTAAGTGTAGCTAGATCTATTACCAAAACTCGTTAGTACTGCGTAGCAAAATTACCAGTCGCATTTTTCCCCTACTCGCTTTTTTCTGTTCGCGTATTTCCTCATTCGCATAATTATGTAGACAGATTTTTATCCTTCACGATTTTTTGTTAGTCGTTTTTTTTTCAGAGCAGTTAAAATCTCCCTTTTTAGTCGTATTTTATTTTTTTATTCGTCTAATATACCTGCACTATGGTCTACTTTATATATTATTCTTTAGGGAGCATGCTTGTATTTATATATTAATTAAGCAGCGCCGGTTGTTTACCCGTCGGAAGTAAAAAGATTTATTTTTTCAAAATATCAATTGTAGAGGCAATCTTATTGAGGAGGTCCCAGGCCTGTAGTCCTGACTGGTCCTCCCATTAATCCGGCCCTGAAATTAGGAGATAATGATTTGGCCCTTAATATGGTTGGAGCTCAAGAAAGAAAACCTCCTTTGAACTGTGAATGAACAAACAATCGCTGAATAGACTATCCAATAGTACATCTTCATCAGAATTCAAATCACGGCGCTGAGACTTGAGTAGCGCCTGTTTGATTTTAATTAGCAATTAGACGCATTTGAGGCACGAATGTTGACGAATAGGCGTTTCCGTTTAAATGCAAAGTAGTTTTTAGTTTGTTTACATTGAAATTGGTTTCTTTTTCGTCATTCAGATCAAATAAAAAGTAAAAAGGAGCGTTGTCAAACACTGCACTGAAGCCATTTATTTGTGCACGTGTGGGATGCTATGCTCGTGATCGTATCAGAAATGAAGAGATCCGCAGGAGAACGAAGATCGCTGACATAGCTCAACGTGTTAGCAAGCTGAAGTGGCAATGGAAGAACTGACGGCCGATCGCAGATTTGAGAAAGGTTCTCGATGAGAGACCACGAATTGACAAGCGCAGCGTAGGAAGACCGCCTGCACGATGGACCGACGACCTCATAAAGGTGCGCCACCACCCGACGGATTGTTTTGCCATTTTCACTACGCTTGGCGGGCGGGTTGGTGATGGTAGAAGTGTTGTTACACACAAAAAAATGCTGCTACCCGTTCCCTGGTATAATATTGTTATATAGAATTCTGCCCGTCTTAACCTACGGTGCTCAGACGTGGTCATTTACCGAATCGCAAAAGTCCCGCCTTGGAGTTTGCCAACGGGCAATAGAACGCAGCATTCAAGATGTGAAAAGAGAAGACAGGCAGACAAACACTACGCTGCGTTCCAAAACTGGCATAATAGATGTTGGCAGGAAAGCTGTTAGGCTGAAATGGGATTGGGCGGGTCACATCTGTCGCATGCAAGAGGACCGCTGGGTAAAGATCTCCACACAATAGGTGCCGGAAGATGACCTAGACGCTTACCATGAGGGCTGGTTCGAAGCGGCCCAGGAAAAGAGTTCTTGGAAGGAATTGGGGGAGGCCTTTGCTCAGCAGTGGGACAGTACAGGCTAAAAAATATAGATGATGTTATAACAATCGGGACCAACGGCTTAACGTGCTCTCCAAGGCACGGAGGGTAGTCCCTCAACCAACCAAAACCAGAAAGAAATACAAAGATTAATCCTGTGTAAATTCAAGTATTTGAATTTAATTGCCGAATAGTTGCCGAAAGTATTTAGTATCTATTTAGTTACCTATCTTTATTGCCCTGTAACCCTGTAAGGGCATAGCAAAGGGTAGGAATAATAATAGTTGAAAATTCATATAGTTAGCCAATTCTATACTTATATTATAAAGAGGAAAGATGTGTATGTAAATATGTTTGTAACGAATTAGCTCAAAAAGTGCTGGACCGATTTTATAATTAATTCTTCCACCATTTGATTGCTACATTATCACTGATTAATATAGGCTTATTTAATTATGAAGTTCCCACGGGAACGGGAGTTACGCGGGTGAAACTGCGCGCGGAAAGCTAGTATCTAATAAATCTCATAGAAAATAAAAGAACCCTATTCTTTGTCATAGTCGGGTATAAATTCATCTTGTTATTACGTGTTTGACCACAAAATGGTTACAAAAACAGACAAACATTTTGATCGGTATCTAACCAGACTATTATAAACTTTACATAATTTGTTGTGCCACTAACAAAATAACCCAATTTTCATCCATCAAGTAATTTCCCTGCGTACCACAGACGCAGGTAACAACCAGAGAAGGCAAAGTTAAATATAGAACCATTGTAACATTGGTAAGTTTTCAGTTTATTGTATTGACTGACAGTTTACTGATTGAAAGGTTGTGGCCATGTCGACATAGAATATTTGAAATATTAATATTTTAGTAAATGTTTGCACTATCGGTGACTCGAACATTTGGCTTAGCTTCAAGAACGACGGTGTACATAAATATAAATATAATTGCCCGTGGATTTTGAACAAAGAAATCCAGTACTCAATTTAACTACAATTCATAATTAAATATAGCCTTGCCCGACAAATAAGCTACCTTACACTGAAACAATATTTTAAATCGGCCTGAGCTTCCAAACAGAAAAACAAACTCTTCAGCTTTCGGTACCCAACATTATTAGATAATGATTTTTCAATTAGAAGTCTTAACTTTTTTTTGCGACGGACGTTACATTAGCTTTTTACTTCTTCACCGGGCATCAACTACCTAAACTAGGAACCAACGTTTCTATAAAAAAGATGATGACAACATCAAAGAATTCAACAGCACTTACACCTATCTATTTTTTCTTACATCTGTCTGTTGTTTGAATACTTTCCCATTAGGAATTCCGCAGCACTATGCCGCTCAATTACATCGCGACGTTTGCGGTAACCACAGAATAAATCTCCAATTTATTTCGCAATAAACGCTTCAGTACCCTCAGCGAGGTAGCTTAGGGAGCGGAAAGATGATGGAACGAGTAGCAAGTATCGTTGTTTGAAGAAAACAACTTGTATAGAATAGCCACGTGAATAAAGTTACCTATTTACTAACTTCTATCTCCTTTATCAGCTCGTTGACATCCACTGCTGAACAACTGAAGGAGGCAGTGGATGTCAGCAGAGTGAGGCAGCTTTTTAACAGACCTTGGTAAGCCAGGGTCGTTGAAGGATATTGCCAAAATCAATTGGCAGGAAGATTTGTGATCGCAGTTATCTTACTGCGATCACAAATCTCAGTAGTAGCTTAAAGGTACTCCCATCCGGGAGTACCTTTGAGCTGATAGATTCTGCTGTTGATGAATATAAGTGAATCTACGTTTGATTCATTTGGCATTAACTTTATCTATGCATAGATAAAAACTCTTAATTGAAAAGAATGCCATCTATGTAGGACATATGATTGGAAACACAGAAGATCACGCGGGCGTTCACCAACAAGATGGACCGATCAAATTTAAGAATCGGCACTCTTCAAATTCTACACAGCCGTGAGATACGTGCTGGACAGAAACCGTTGGAAACAGATCATCCGCTCCAGATGCTGACTACTATCTTTACATATGAGGGACTGACAAGAAAGAGAATAGGACATATTATAATTCACAAATGTGGAGGCAAACATGAGTGAACCATCACTTCTTTAAATATCAAGATTTGTTGATGAATTCTCTTAGCTTACTGAAGGCAGTTTATTTAATTTCGCTGCTCACTCTACAGACATCAAAGAGCAAACCTCAATATGATAAGATAGCGGTAAACCTCATTGCTTTATTCCTTTGAGTTAGAAAGGTAGACAATCATTATTATTGTCTTTTGCGAAACTTTATTAAATGCGTTGAACAACGGTTTCTCAATGCTTTCAAAGCATTTGAGTTCTATTTTCTTTTTAATGACTTTGATTTTGTGTAGATAGGGACTTAAGATGTTTATAAATGATTATTTTAATCCATTAGGAATTCAGTAAGCATTCTTGAATTTTCTCTTCTCGAAGATGAAAGACAATATCAATCATTGTTTATTTTATTACAGTATGGAAATATCGCATTATTCATATTATCTTTCTTTACGTCAAAAAATATGCCTACGCATTGATTCAAGAAAACTAAATGTAATATTTATCTTGATAAGTAAATTAAGTTGGACACAAAAAGTTAGGAGACTGAGGGACGTAAGATTCTTTTAGGGTTTACTTCGTTTGAAATATATATAAATAAGAGACGTTGTCGGCTCGATGGCGAAACGTGGCTGCGATAACCTCTGCCTACCATTTTGGGAAAAAATCGTGATGATTTACGTTAAAAAAAAGGTACTTACCTTGCAAATAAGCATTGGCCATAAATACACGACGTTTGAGGACACCATATTACTGGTTTGCTTGCCAGGCTTCTCTTTGTTTGTCAGAGGGGAAAATGGGAGAAGCGGGGCCTCAGAAGAATCTACTGGTACCTGATCATTAACCCAAACGCACCGCCAGGCTCCGATGTAATAAAGACGCACGAGGTAGCACCCTGGATGAACAATTACGTAAGAATAAAAAAGATAAATACTAATAACTCTGCTCTGTTTTACTGAATTGGACTGTATAAGGAATAGTGGAATTTAAAAATATTCTAACTCCCCAATAACAGATCGCCTTAGCTACCAGTAGCTCAATCATTGTTGTTACCTAATCCAGTTAAGTTTTTGTGTCTGTTTAAGGTTTCGTAAAATTTGGTACAGATTTTAGCTGTCGTCGTTCTTCTTCATATAAACTGTTAATATGTCACATGTAACAATTGTCCATTTTAGGAAATTATTCAAAGTTCTTGCTTCATAAACTTAAATCCCTTTCTTGTAGTCGGTCCCTCATCTTTCTTCTTACTTCTTCTTCACATAAACTTCATATAATCTTGTTTTTCGTATTTAAATCTATTCTTGTAGTTTCGGTCCCTCAAGGGTACAGGAACGTGAACTCGACTATATCTTTACTTCTACTTTACATTGACTTGACTTGGTATTATGCCCATGGGTATGCCCCTTGGAACATCGATGGCTCTTCCAGTGTAGGTATGTCTGGTATCTGCCCTCTTGGTGCTCTTCTTTGTCGCTTGCCTGTTATATGTATTCGCAAATGTATATGTTGTCAAGTGTTTTGTATTATGTGAGTCAAATTATTTATGATATCGTTTGAGAAATTAAATAAAAATAATATACGAGACATGTTTATTAGAACTACTTATAAATTTGACTTTGGGTGAATTTTAAACATTTCTGTGTAATATTTGACCATAAGGAAATAAAATAGAGAAAACGCTTTCCGGCAGATTCAATTAATGTTCGTTGTAGTAAGGTGAAGTTCGAGCGTACTAACGGCTTTCAAATAATCTATATTAATATATAAAGCTGAAGAGATTGTTTGCTTGAAAACACAAATCTTAGGTCTCATTTGAAAAGTCTTATTAAATTATAAAGTGACAATGCGTTGAAAGCTAGTAAAAAATATGTTTAATCCGCCAAAAAGATCACTTAATTTGCAATGAGTCCCTTGTTATGGCAAAAACAACATCAAAAACATTAATCGTACAGCAATAACTGCCAACTATCTGTTACAGATCAAGGATAACATACTTAGTTGGAAAATCTATGTGACCCGGTATTTAAACGCTAGGAAAGTTTGCTCCGCCGTTTCACACCGCAATCTGCGAAGTAATCTAGAAAGCTCTGCTTCTACTACTTATAAAGTCAGACTCTATCTAATCAGAATTGAATTTTCAGCACTAGTTCAATACCGATTTAAATGCAAATCATTCTCTTGAACTGGCGTCCCAAGTTAGTTTACTGTACGAATAGTAAGTGCAAGCTGAATCTAACTAGACGAAATCAGAATATTTGTGTAAGGACTCACCTCGAGACTGATTTAAGTTTTTAAATTTGTGTTTCAGTACTTATTATGATTCATACTGAAGTCTTAAAAACTTCTAAATATACTTATATGTACATATTAAATTAAGGCCTAGCTTTAGTAAAAAAACGAATTCAATTGATGTGTTATTAAGCTTGGAGAATAGCTTCCTGCGCGCGGTTACGCGTATTCCTATGTAACTCCCGTTCTTGCAGGAATAATTAAATAGCTTACAGCCTTCCTCGATAAATGGGCTATTAGAACACTAAGAATTTATAAGAACGGACCGGATTAGTTCCTAAAATTAGTGCGATCAAGCAACCAAACAAACTTTTCAGCTTTTTAATAAGTATAGATATAAAAAATATGGGTCCACAGTAATTTAAAAAATGCAGATGAAACTGGTAATTTAAAAATATAACATTCAGGATGGTGAATTAAGTGCTTCGTATAATTAAAAGCAAGTTGATGTCGCTCCATTTTAATTCCGGCAAACTTATATATTAATAGCATATTAATGACTTTTCCATGTGAAATGGGTAAACTTACATTCTCTATAGTAACATAAAAACTACTTCGAGAAAATCTGAGGTTCGTGAGGAATATAGGCTATGTTCACGCAAACATTTCAATCACGGTTTTCTTTTAGTCTGGTTGGTGGAAAGACCCTTTGAATCTCAACAACAACTATGACAGTCGTGCTGTATGGTAATGGACAGAAGCGCGTACTATTGTTTATACCTACTTTATATAATACCGCGGTCACTAATCCGCCTGATAAGCTTAGTGACTATGCCGAAACCCCCTTAGATGGAGGCCTATTCAGTGACTATACGGAAATAGGATAGGTAGGTGCATTCTTTTTTTTGAAGAGTGTATTTCCTATTATGTCCCAGTGTTATATTTGACCTGGCAAATTTCTCCTATCCTCTAGTTGTTAAATGGCAGGGGGGTCCAAATACAAACGTCTGTACATCTTCGAAATTGGCACTGGCCAGTGTGTAGACGATGCCAGCCCTTTCTTCGTCCCCCTTGAACTTCATTGTTTAATAAATATTACTAGCACAGTTTTGCAGTCTACTAGTATTCTTGTGTTACGAGTGGGTTCATGTCGGTAGAGCAATGGTGGGTATCGAACCGGCGACCACAAGATCACAAGTCCGACGCCGCGACGCCCAAGCCATTGGGCTACGGCCGCTTCCAGTTAATATTACCATATACCACATTGTTTTTTTATACTATCTATATTCTTGTTAACTCTTTCCATGTCTCTGGGCTTGGGTATCTTGTTTGTTGTTTTCTAGTTTTAATTATGTTTTTCTTTGTTACTTACTTGTCTATCTCTTTCTTTCTTCTATATATAAATAAGGAATTTAAACAAAAGATCTTAAACGCGGTTAACAAAAATAGGTTGCCAAATTGACATAAAATCAATTAAGTTATTATTAAAAATTTATTTATTAATTTCATTTAATTTGCTCATCTCGTTTTAATTAATAACCATGTTTTAAATATTACAATTTATTTTATTTAGTTCGTAAGTGACTATGCATGCAATACAAATTGTCAAATTTAATTATAAAATACCTATTTAACTTTTAAGCTGTTGTTCACTATTTTTATAACAAATGTTGTGCATATCTGTAATAGATGTAAACACCTAGCCCTATTTGTTTGTATATGTAATACCTATTTATCAATGTATGTGTTTATGTTGTTGATGTGCCTCAATAAATAAATAAATAAATAAATAAATAAATATACATACATCCTGCGTAAACTTTGTAATTGGCTTTAGATATACATTTTTCATGTTGTCATGTAGCTTAGGAGTAAGTTTCCTTAAGTAAAAAAATAAAATATAGTATGGGTTCATGTTTTCGCGCAATTTTGCACTATGATGATACCTATGAAAACAAATAATATTCTCCGTCTTTGGTGGTCGACACAACAATGGTACCCATCTCTGGTCACTTACCACATTTCGATAAACCAGGACGATGTTGAAGTCCACCACCTGGCTTAATTCCAGGGGAATAAATGTGGCATTTTGCGCGCCACCCTTCAGGTGGGAAACTAAACATGAAGCTATCCCATTGATGTTCTGCCTGAAACAAACTATAATTAGAACGAAAATTTCTATCCATTATTTTTGAGGTATTTACAAATATTGAACTTAAAATTTAAAGAACGAGAAGATTTAGAAAAAGTGAATGCTATTTTTATAAAGAAGTAAGACTCGTTTTAACATGTATCAATTGTCGTAATTGTTAGAAACCACTAGCCAAGCGTGGTATTTACATATTTAAAATTTAAGTTTACAATATCAACATCATTAGCCTGTATGACGTCCACTGCTGAACATGGGCTTCGTCCCGAGGTAGAGTTTTGCCATGGTCACTACACTAGTCAGGCAGGTTGATGACCGCATTATTATATTGTAACATACAAAAAACACTGCTACCCTGATATACGTTTGTTATAGATGATGTTATAACAATCGGGACCAACGGCTTAACGTACTTTCCAAAACACGGAAGGCAGTACCAACCCGACCCAGAAAGAAATCTTAGAATTTATACAAAGATGTCTTATCCGGCGTGGGGATTAAACCCACGAACTCCGAAACTTAAAGCGAGACATTTACTGCTACGCCTTGGGGGTTATATTATCTAGCTTTCCAAAATGGTGTTACTTTCGAATATCTGCCAAGTTTGTTACTTACAGCTATTAGGCCAGCTCTTTCTAGCATGTAACAAGCGGAAAGGACTCGTCTACAAAACGAAGATCGCAGCAGAACTTGAGTGTGACTTAGCTGATAATCCGCAACAGACATATCGTTACCTTCGTTGTTTTCCTGCAATAAACAAAGAAGTTTTCCTGAAGAATCCTTTTTATGCAACATCATCATCATCAGCCTATATCACGTCTTTCACGTCCTCGCCGGATCCCAGCTTAGGGACAGACTAATACTGTTAGGCTACGGACAGAATCTCAGGTTATTTCTATCTCATTTATGATCCAAAGTGATTAATTTTGAATCTCAGGAGCTAACTCTTAAATTAGGCCTTCCACAAGGATCCATTCTAGGCCCCTTTTTGTTTTTTTTTAATCAATGGTTAACCATAATACTTTTTAGAAAATACTAGCTGGCCCGGCAAACTTCGAACCGCCTCAAATACTACGCGGTGTCCTAATCTACCCTACCCTACCCCTACTCTACCTCTACCCAAAAAAAATGCTGTTATGTAATCTTCAATAACAACAAGGTCATCAACATCAAAATCAAAAATAACAAGGTGTAAAATTTTAAGTTTTTAAAAAAATGCCATTTTTTTTGCCGTAGCGTATCCGTATCTCGGAGACAGGCCGGATGATATATTTTAGTTCCCGTATTTTGTATTGAACTGTATTATTATAATTTATATTATTTCATCGTGTACAGTTAACAAGTACAAGTGTAAAAGTAAGTAAGTGCTGAATAAAATGGTTTTAAAAATGTATTTTTTTATTTATTTTTAAAAATATATAGCTGACCCGGCAGACTTCGTACTGCCTCAATCGATAAATAAAAGACCTAAACATTTGTATAAAAAAACTGGCCCGGAGAGACTTCGTTTATGCGGTGTATTACATCTACCCTACTCCTACACCTACCCTACCCCAACCCTACCCCTACCCTATCCCTACCCTACCCCTACCTTACCCCTACCCTACCCCTACCCTACGCAGGGATTTGATAGAACCAAACTTAAGTAGGCTTTTGTGATTTGTATTATTTTTTATTATACGTAAATTTCGATGGAAAATTACCATTTATTTGCGATTAAATAATTGTACGATTGTGTAACTTTTTATATGGACGTAAGACAAGTTCAATGAAGACAACACAGATTTAGCCTTCTTATTAGGTACTTCATCGGCGAAAACTAATTTTATCATTTCATCAACGAGGAATCCAAGTAATGTCATCATATATCGTGATGTACTAATTAACTATATGACAAGATAAATTAGATTAATATCTCAACTTCAAACACATAGAAGTCACCTTGTCCGTCTATTAATGACTTAATTAGTTCCGGTCCATTTACTAATAGTTTGTTAGTAGATACTAATGATTGTCTAGACAACTTCCCTTATTCAATGTTTAGTAAACACTTTGTCTAAAATGGAAATGAAACCTTCGAGATACAATATAATACAATATAATATAATATTTCATTCATAATAGACCATAATAGACCATTAGCCACGAGGCTTTTGCTACTTCACCGGGCATAATGGCGAGCAGAGTTCCAGCCTTAATAAATGGATTAAAAACTACAAACTAAGCAAACTGCGCAAGAGGGCGCGCTGTGGGGCTTGGACCTCGGCTCTTGGCAGTCGCTGGCGATGGGATTGAGGGATTATGACTTTTAGTATTTTAGGAGGTTTTGTGCAACTGTCGCTCTACTTTACAGTTCGCGGGCATGTCGGACTTCGGGTCTACGAGGGTATCGAATGGTGATTGTAAGGTATCCCCAAAGCAATAGAGAACATGACAGTGAGACACTACATACTCAAGTACTTACAGCCACGTAATATTTTTGCATATCACTGTTAGATAGACCTTCTAGTTATAATGTTGGTGAATAAAATTTCTTTAAGACAACTACTGCACCAGGGAATCATATCGCGGCGAAATATATACTATCACACAAGTCAAGAACAAGAAACACTCACAGACTCTGAACAACTATCCCCCGTGTTATACATGAACCACTCACGTATACCTATAGTTGTTAAGATTGGGAATGGAAACCAAAACACCAAATCAAGTAAACTAGCAAGGTGACTCAATAAACTCTGGTTATAATAAGTATAGGTGTAGCCAAAATCAATTCTTACTTCAAAAACCACCACATCGCAGTTCCACCTTCTCTGTGCCAAGTCTTCAGCTCGTATCCAACGGTTCAGAATATGACGTGCAGATCTTGGAAGCGGTTGTGTTTGCTCATCAACCCACACGTAGTCTGCAGCGGGCTTCGGCAAACCTCCTTTAGAAATGCCAGAGTAAATCCTGAAAGCGGCGGGACCCTGCAAAGAAAATAAAACAAATTATAACATGCCAGCCCAATAAGATCGGTAGCTTAACTGCGTTTTACGTGTCTCAATGTATCCCTGCTAGATCTAGTCGACGTCCAACCGCTACAAAATTCAAATATTATTATACTTAATTCAATGTCTCAAAAATAGCCTTAGAAAAAAGATCTAACAGAGAGATTAAATACTCGCTGACATAATTATCGTTTTTTTTTATATATAAAACCATTGCTTTATGACTCACCCCGTGGACTTACAGAAAGAACATACATAAAACCTTGTCCCAACAATGGCGAATAAAACAAATCATTAAAGCGACAATCAAAAAATCGACAAAATAAAATTTTTTTCACCTAGGTTTTTTTCGTTCAAGTATCTAGATTACACCATAATTTATCAAATAATAAAAAAAAATCAAATTTTTAAATTGTTATTTAATATTCAAAAAAAAATATTTTAGGTGATATACCGGCTTTTTAGGCGGCGCGCCTATGCCGTAACGCCCTCGCGGAGCCCAATTTCCAGCGTGAAAAAATATAATAAATAATATAGATAAAGTTCCGGGAGTTTTCTCAAAATTCCTTAAATATCATTATTTTAAAAGTTATTAACGAAAATTTTGTTAATAACAATCGAATTTTTTTATGTGCTAATATACCCTTATAAAAACATTTTTCTAGATAGTAATAAAGTGAATATCCTTGTAGCATGTTTATAGTATCCAATATTGTGTTAGTTAGAATACTTATTTAGTAAGTTTGTCTACGTATTTGGTTCCGAAACACTTTTTTCATCGTCTGTATCTAGTAAAAAATATTTTTATTTCGGCGAAATCAACTATAATAACTTAATTTAAAATCGGGGGCTTCCACCACGGGGGCAAAACACACCGGGGGCGTAACCCACGGACCCGTCATTCCGAATCGAATGAGGTATGGCACATATTTTTAGGAGCTTTATTTCTATTTAACACGTTTTTGAACTTGTTGACTAGACTAAAAGCCTAATAGCTAGCCACATATTATGTCTATTGGGAAACTGTTATTGTGCTTAGATCATAACTTTTTTTTTATAACAGACAACTCCCGCACTATGGAAAGAAATCCCTGTGCCGCGGGGGACTTTTAAAACACTCAATACACGGACACAAAGCACACTCAGGACAACTATTCGTAGTAAAAGGGAATCGAACCCAGATCACCAGGTCGCAGCACCACGTAAGCACTTAGCTAACTGGTGCAATCAATATTTACATAGATTAACTTAGAATTAAAGCATTTTGTACGTTATTCATTCATTAAGTGCCTTAAGAAAAGTACGTACGTAAAAATATAAAATTACTCGAAACAACTTTAAGGGGCTGTATTTAATAAACTGGTTTTGGCGTCATGTCCGCTAAAAGTATGTTCTGATTTTGTAGGTATTGAACTAATTACAAGTGGGAGTGAGAATATTTAGTCATTCAAAAATATAATGTATCACTGATAGACATGATATAATATTTTTTTTGTCACCCTACAATTTTAAATTGAGAAACAGCTTGGTTAAAGCAATAGCTTAACCTAAGATTGCAGATTCGAATTCTGATAATGGTCTATTTTTTAATTCTGAATTGAAACGATAAAGTAAATGGAACTTACCATTCCCCAAAACTCGAGCTGCAGTTCATTGTCTTTGAATTCTCGAAATGGACACTCTGCAGGGTCTATTTCAATAATGAGTTTTATACTGCTTTTAGCGGTTCTCAGTTTATTGACATCATCTTTCTTCTTAGACATTTAGTATTTAGCTATATTATTAGGAATATTAGTTTAAAGTGCATCAATGATTATTCATCCTAAAAATACTGAACATATAATCTGACTATCGGTGCATGTCACTTTGAAGTTTGACGGCTTATGTCAAGCAATCACAGCCAATTTTATTTATTTAATAGTAAACTAGGACTGTACTTTGGAGGTTTTTATATAAACTATATGAAATAATATACTTACTGTGAGGTTTCATTTGCGTAGATGGAAAAGGGTTTCATAAGAACATACCAATGAGATTGTAGAGGAACGGTTAGTGGTTTCTCCACAGAAAATTAAGATCTTCTTGGTCGGGCGAGGTGGTATACCCGGCGACCGACGGCAATTTGTAGATATTCACTTGTTTATTATGTTTGAATTGGCTTGCGAACTTGTATTGCGCGATACATGTTAGTTCAGATGCTAGGCGCTAGATGGCGCTGCTCATCTTCTTGTAGTTTAAACGGCTACTGTAGATGTACAAAATTTTGCGTAAAATACCTCCTCATAATCCTCGGTAATAAGATAATATACTTAAGGTGCATTTTTTGGAACGAAGTTCCTTACGGCAGGCTTGGAGGAGATAGGGATTTTGCTGCGCGACCGAACTGAAAAAAATGTGATAGTAAAACCGTAAGAAAAAGTCCGTGGAATAAAACCGTTAAATGAGACGTTAAACGCGCTAATCTCAGGAACTTCTGGTCCGATTTCAAAAATTCTTTCAGTTTTTATTTTCAAAAAAATTAGGGATCCGTAAGAAAATTGCGATAACCTATTAATGCGTGCGCTGCAAAAACTATTGACAATAGAACAAAATGATGTACTACAGGTTTGTAGGTATTATTAAGATAAAAAATCCGCGAGAGCATATATCTACCTATCATAGTTTAGTCACAATAACCGCTTTTATGTTCATAAAAAAATATTTAATCGTCTGAAGAAAGAAACTAAGTTAAATATATATCGTAAATTAATCCTTATCCAAATTAAGCACTATGTTATCAAGGGTATTTATGTAGAAGTAAAATACTTTTTGTTTTATTCCAATCGGACATTTCGTTGAGAAATTATCACGAGTATAAAAACGCAAAGAATTGGTACCTAATAATGAGTTATTTGCCATAATAGATAAAGCTGAAGAGTTTGTTTGCTTGAACGCGCTAATCTCAGCAACTACTGTTCCGATTTGAAAAATTCTTTCAATGTTAGATAGCCCATTTATCGAGGAAGGTTATAAGCTATATTTTAATATAAAGTTTCAACGGGAACGGGTTTTACGCGGGTGAAACCGCGCGCGGAAAGCTAGTAAATAATAAGGGGCACAATCGTGTTTACAAACAAATACTTTCATGCGAAATTGTATCGTAGCGAGACCTGCCCGGCCGCCCGAACGTGGCCGAACCTTCCCGAGGCGGGCCGACGACGGAAGCGCGACGGCGCGCCGGCGAGCGAGACTCGGTCGAGTGTCGAGCCCCGACGGAACGCGAGCGAGTAGACCTATAAAATACTTTAAAGACTATTTTTTTGTAATTTGTAATTATTTCTATTTCCATGTAATTTTATGTTGTCAAACAAAAATAAAGAGACATATTTTGTTATTTTAGTTGATAATTAGAATAACGTTTTTTTTTACCTAATTTATTATTTCCTAAAATACTGAATTTCCTAACTACTTTCCTGTACTTAAATAAAAACTAATCAGCAAAATTTAAGAGAAAAATCAAGAAAACCTACATAAAATTGAGCACGATTTTTCTTTTGCAAATTGTGTCGATTCTACATTAGCCGAAGGAACTTCGTTCCTACCTGGTGTCCCACGACACCATTAAGTTTTTATTTGGATAAAAACCTTAGAACCTTCGAAAATGAAACCCAATAAACCTGAACCTACCCGTTTACATCCAATTCCACAGACTCGGAAATATTACCTTATTATTATATTAGTCTGTATAGTTTCTATGTTAATAGTAAAACAAAAAAAACTATATATTGTTTTAAGAAAACAAGCGTACCGGTGCCAATACTCGTGCCGCGGAAGACTACAAACACATGATACGCGTACACAAAGGACACTCAGACGCAGAATAACTATTCGTGGGTTTCATATTTTCTTTCCCCGGCAGGACTCAAACCTCCATCTAAACCAAGTCTCAAAACAATTTACCATCACCAGTTAGCCAATACTATTTGTAGTATTACTTACTAGCTGCACCCCGCGGTTTTACCCGCGTCACTCTGCTCCAGTGGGACGGAGCGTGATATTCTGTAGCCTATATATTAATACAACTTATAAACTACCCGCTTGCAAACTTTCAGCCAAATCCATTTAGTTGTTTTTACGTGAAAGAGTAACAAACATCCATCCATCCATACATACAAACTTTCGCGTTTATAATATTAATATGATAGTCGATAAATTAGCTATCTAACACTGAAAAAACTTCAAATCTGACCAGTAGTTTCTTAGATTAGCGCGCTCAAGCAAACAAACATACAAACATCGGCTTTCACATAATTGTTACTTGACATCTTTATATGAATTCTACTATATTATACTTATTTTTTTATAGAACAACATACTGTTCAACTCAATTAGAAATTTTTCTTAGAACCAAATATCTACATAGCTTACATGCAATTTCCCGGAAAATGATATCCGTCTAATGTTATTTATAATGTTATTCTGAGAAAGTTAACCAATTGTCAGCATTAATTATCAAGAAAGAATTAAAACTTTCCAAATTAACTGGATAAAACTTCCAAAAAACATGTTCTTTAGTCTAAATTCGAGCGTTTCCAGAAAAAAAGGGAAGAATCGATCAATCAATAATAATAATGGTTCGTATTTTGTTCTTTTTCTTTCTTTCTTATTTAGGGTTCTGTACCTGAAGGGTAGAAATGGGACCACTAAGATTTCGCTGTCTGTCTGTCTGTCACCAGGCTGTATCTCAAGAACCGCGATAGCTAGATCGTTGAAATTTTTACAAATTATGTATTTCCGTTGCCGCTATAACAACAAATACTAAACTTAAAATAAAATAAAAATTTAAGGGGGGCTCCCATTCAACAAAATTATTTTTTTTGCTCTTAAAAAAACGACAGCAGGCAGGCACTTGCAAAATGGTACGGAACCCTTCGTGCGCGAGTCTGATTCGCACTTGGCCGGGTTTTTTTTTATTCTTTCCACCCGGAGGCATTGTTTGTGTGAGCCACAGATAGTCGTTCTGAGTTTGGATGTACTTTGTGTCCGTGAATTATGTGTTTGTAGTCTCTCGTGACACAGGGATTAATTTCCCTTGTCCCGACTCTACAGACACAACAATACAGGTCTCAGAAGAAGGTAACTACCATAATCTTAGTGGTTACGGCAGTTATCAACTTCTGAGACCATCGGCCACTGATGCAGTCATATTATCAGCCATACCTATAAGACTTCCGGTGGTGAGAAAATGTTTGGTTTATTCCACTTTGAACACCCAGGTGATATCAAGGTGTTCAAGCTGGAGTGAATCGGTGTCCGAAAATCACCTACGAATCAAATCACCCAGCTATTCACCCATTGAGTACCTATTAGGTTTCTTAGCCTCATTGACTGGGCATTTAGATATGGCACAGTAGCTTGCTATTCTATTGTATACAAAGCTATCCCTAAACTGGCCGAACTGTCTCACAAAACTAGGTTTTATAGCCGGGATATGATTTTGATTTATTTTACTTTGAACACCCAGGTGATACCCACCTGGCAAACAAATCACCTAGGTGATCACCAATTTAGTCTCCTTGAATCACCTGGGTGATACTAGCTAGATGATTTGATTCGTAGGTGATTTTCGGACACCGGTTCATTCCATCTTAAACACCTAGTTGATTATCACCTGGGTGTTCAAAGTGGAATAAACAATGAATTTTGTATACACGTCTTAGTAGGTTCAGAATTTGTTTGTACTTCCGTAATTGGGACGGCATGAATAAAATAATTATAAGAGCAATATAAAAGGTATATAATACAATGTTTTTAACTAGTATTCGATTAGTTGGTATGTGGTAGTTGTAGGCGGATATGGGTCGACATTTAATTCAGGAAGTGAGCCAATGAGCAAAGATTACCGGTTTACCGTGAAAGCCTTCGTGGGTACATATATAATACCTTGTACAAGCGGCAGCTAAACTTGTATATGTAATATGTATGTACAAATAAGATTGTCCGAAATTACCGATGTATTCATATTATTAATATTCATTTATTGCACACCATATCTAAAAATTCATTGTTACAGTACAAAGTATAGACCCTGTCGGGCTCGGCAAGTTACAAGAGAGGAGGAAGCGATAAATTTATTCTTCAAAAATCTAAAATAATTTAATCATAATAAGTAACCCATTAGAAGGAGGAGGACCAGTACACGCGAGGACCTGTGCAACGGCACTGATAATGCAGTGTCAGTGCCTAGGTTCTGGCTTTCTCAAATTTTAACGTCAGGTCGACACGAAAATAAGAAGAAAAAGTAAAGTGAAAAAGTCATTGAGCATATCTATACTAATATTCATCATCATCATCATCATCAGCCCATATAACGTCCACTGCTGAACATGGGCCTCCTCCCGAAGGAGGGTTTTTGCCATAGTCACCACTTTAGGCGACACTTTTGACATTGGCGACCGCAGTGTTATGTTTTAAAACGCAGGGGAAACGCTGCTGCCCGTTCCCTGATTCGTTTGTTATAGATGATGTTATAACAATCGGTACCAACGGCTTAACGTGCTTTCCGAGGCACGGAGGGTAGTCCCTCAACCAACCAGACCCGGAAAGAAATTTTAGAATTTACACAAAGATTTCTTGTCCAGTGTGGGGATCGAACCCGCGACCTCCGAGGTTTAAAGCGAGCCAATTACCGCTACGCTACGGAGGTTGTGATACTAATATTATAAAGAGGAAAAATGTGATTGTTTTCATCGAAAAGGCTCCAAAACTACTGGTCCAATTTCAAAAATTCTATCACTATTATAAAGCTAATTTATCCACAAGCAACATAGGCCATATATAATGATACAGCAGAAAACTGTAGACCTGTCTGTGCCGGTTTCACCCACGTAACTCCCATTCCCGTAAATTTTTTTCATTATTTAATGCTCCCCTCTTTCACCTACTGAGGGGTCGAATTTTACAAAATCCTTTCTTGGTGAACCTATACGCCATAAAAGGCAGCCACGGTCCAAACATCAAATGTCTAGCTTTAGTAGTTTTCCCTGGGCATTGATGAGTTAGTGTTTATATATATAGATTATGGTTCCAAAATCGGTCCCACTTTACTTCCAAATTGATGGTCCTGAAATTAATATTTTAAAGATATATATCTAAGCGTACTCTTTCCAAGAGTTTTGATGAATGTTGATGTTAGAACATCAAAATTCCTCAAAACTCGGTTCTGTATCATCTCATGCTCTCAGCGACAGTTGCACAAAACTCCCCTAAAAATGAAAAGCCATAATCCCTCAATATCCTCGTCAGCGACCTTCCTGAGCCGAGGTCCAAGTCCCACAGGGGACGCTCTTGCGCAGGTTGCTTAGTTTCTAGTGTTTAAACAGTTTATCTAGGCTGAAGCTCTGCTCGCCATTATGCCCGGTGAAGTAGCAAAAGCCCCAGGGTAAAATACAAATGTCAGTCCGAAAAAAAACCCATGCTCTAGCATGGGATGATACAGAACCTGTTTATGCAAGTATGTAAGCTTGTGAGGTTGTACGAAGTAATCTCTGGATCTTCTAAACCAATATTAAAAATACTTTTACCTATAGAAAGCGACATTATTTATTAGTGTCATCTATACGAATTAATATGCTAATCTATATCTATACTAATATTATAAAAATTAAAAGTTTTTTTCTTTTTAATTTAACGTATGTTTGTTTCGAATAAACTCAAAAACTACTAAACGGATTTCGCTAATTCTTTCACCAATAGTATGCCTGAGTAACAAAAACCACCCGTGCGAAGCCGGGGCGGGTCGCTAGTAATAATATTTTATAGAGAAAAAGTTTGTGTTTGTGTTTGTAAGTTACAAAGGCTATATTTTCGTTTTCCGTAAGTTATATTTTAAGACGAAGTTCCCACGGGACCGCGAATCCACGCAAGTAAAACCGCAATAAACAACAAATTTCAAAGAAGTCTTAATTTTATTCCGGAAGAAATTTTTAGCTGTTATTACAGAACTTACTACTTTCACTGTTAATAAAATTCTTATTACTCACGTAAAATACTTACGATTGATGAATCATACTTATTTTGTTTTTACTTGAAGATGATTCACTTATAGAGAGTAGGTCCGAGAGGTGAATGATCTTGTGAGAGAGGATAATTGTTTTGTAAATAGACTTTGTTTAGTGTCTTGGCGTCTTTATCAATTTGACTTTCCTTGTTAACGTTAAAAAGACATTCATTTTTTAAATTTTATAAGGTCAACTAGAAGTCGATTTTTGGCCACCTTTCTAAGTCTGCTCCGATATTTATGTATTAACTAGCTTCCCATTTTCATCCGCTTATCTCCGGTTCCCGTGACGTAGCCCAATGGCTGGGGGCGTCGGACTTGTGATCTTGTGGCCGGTTAGATCCGCACCCATTGCACTACCGACGTGAACCCACTCGTAACACAAGCATTTGAGCTTAGCCCGAGGGATTTACAAGAATACTAGTAGACAGGTAGACTGCAAAACTCTGCTACAAAGTTATCTATAAAAAAAGACAATTCGGTCAAGCAAATTTGTGGCGCCACATTTATCTATCTATAGGAATCTACTCTTAAGTCATTACGGGATTTGAACAACATTAATTTTGTTAATAATATTTGCTTTACTTCCGTTCCCGCTAGAACGGTATTAATGAAGCCTATGTTACTCCTAAATAACGTAGCTTACAAAAGTTAAAATCATTTTTCTCATCGGACCTGACATCGGCGCGTTCAAGCATACAAACAAACTCTTCAGATTTATAAGGTTAGAATAGATTTACAATGAGAACACAATGTAGTATTGTAACAATAAAATTTACCGTTGCGTTTAAATGATAATTTGCGTAGTTAAGCGTATTTTGATGTCCAAAAGACACTTACCTATAAACCCAAAATGTTAGAAGCTAAATGCAATTTTGGAATGCACATTGAGTTCGAAATTTTCTAACAACAAGAAGTTAACTCTAAAATAGTTAAACGGTCTTGAAATGCCAATGCCAACGAAGGTTTAACTTATGCTATAAAATATGTAGAAATTTAGTAAACCATCAAATATGTATTGGGCATCGTTATTAACATTTACTACTTGAAACTTAATCCCAATTTAAGCAGATTATAATTAATATACACTAATAAATATATTTTAATAGCCAATGTTCACATGGTAAGTTTTTTTTTTTATTAGCACTTTTTTTTTTTTTTTGTCCTGGGGGAAATGCATTTACGCATTCCCACCGCCGCTGCAGCGTATTCGCGCGCTGGCGGTGGGATATGTGGGACTCGCCCTCTCCATAGCGTGGTATGCTAAACTCATACCACGAGGAGAGGACCATACCAACCACTAAAACCTCCCGGACACTCCTTCGATCCGCCGTTGGTGGGGGCCGGGTACGCAAGAGCAATCCGGATGTTCCTAGCCCTGAGGCTTTTGCTACTTCACCTGGCATAAAGGCAAGAAGAGCTCCAGCCTAGATAAATGGTTTAAACACTACAAACTAAGCAACTTGCGCAAGAGGGCGTTCCCTGTGGGACTTGGACCTCGGCTCATTGCGGTCGCTGACGGGGAGATTGAGGGATTATGGTTTCTTTAGGGGAGTTTTGTGCAACTGTCGCTCTACTTTATAGTTCGCGGGCCTCTCGGACTCCGGGTCTACGTGGGCATCGGAAGGTCACATGGTAAGTGTACCTATTTGTAGTCACGTCGTTTTTCCTAGAAAAGCTCGATAGACATATACATAAATATGTGTATATAGGTCCCGATTGTTATAACATCATCTATAATAATCGTATATCAAGGAGTGAGCTGCAGCGTCCCTTGTATGGTACATGTTAATACTGCGGTCACCAACCCGCCTGCCGTGGTGACTATGGCAAATACCCTCCCTCGGGAGGAGGCCCATGTTCAGCAGAAGACGTTATACGGGCTGATGATGATGATGATGTGCTTATAGCGCAGCCATCTTGGATCTGCCATTGGACGGCAACATTCAATGAAATGGCTAAAGGACCACTAGCCAATTTTTAAGTAGTACATTTTTTTTAACCCTTAGAGTACGCCTCCTCTGGGACTTGGACTTCAGCTTAGGGCCATGGGCTTAAGGAATGATAGCTTCAATTATTCTTACATTTTTAGGAAGTTTTGTGCAACTGTTGCTCTAGTTAACAGTTCACGGGCCTCTTGGATCTTTGGATCTACGAGGGCATTGGAAGGTTCTAAGGCAGTAGCGTTAACAAGCAAATCCATGTCAAAATTACTTTTTTATTAACTGAAAACTAATTTAAGGTAAATGTTAAAGTAAAATAAAACAAAACTATGTCATTTTATGTTATGCTACTTCAAAGCGTGTAAATGTTGCAGTCAAAACTCCTAACCAGTCAAAAGTACTTTTAACTAGCAAAATCAGTCAAAAGTAGTTTTAGGTTAGGTTAGGTTAGGTTAGTTTTGACTGATTTTGCTAGTTTTGAATGGTTAATAGTCTTGAGTGCAACATATAGGTATAATATTTCTGGTTCCAGTTTTCTAAATATTCTTCTTTTCTTCCTGACTTTTTCTTCTGACAGTATTTTCGATGCAAACTTCTCGAATATTCCCTTTACTAACCTTCTAGAGTCTAGAGTATCGGTCAAGCGAACGTTTAAATCATACAAGTCGACATTTACCAGAGCTCGTTCGCCTTGAGAAGTTAACGACATGTGGGTAAAAAATGATACCAATGAAGGCTGATTCGAACATAATAGCAAATTGGAGTATGATAGGATTTGGGTTACTGTGCGCACGATATTATTGATAATTGCAGTGTTGGCACGAATTTGTGGTTATTTAGTTGTTATCTTACACTGTCTAAAATTTGGTTTTAATTGTTTTTTTACTCTTTCGCGCAAAAAATACAGAATGGATTTGGCTGAAACTTTGCACGGAGATGGATAATAATCTCGATAAACATATAGGCTACAAAAAATCACGCTCCGACCCACTGGAGCAGAGTAACGCGGATAAACCGCGGGGCGCAGCTGGTGTGATTGAATTAAATTATTTTTTTATAAATAATGGGAATGGAACTAGACTAAAACTGGAGTGAAAGATGAATATAAATTATTAATGTTATATGTTGTTACTACATATTATCAAGACGTATCAAAAGCTTACACAAGATCTGATAACTTTCTGGCAAAGACTGTTAAGAGAACCATGTTCGACGTAAACCAGTTATTAAAGTAAAGTAAACACTAAACTGATAAACTTAAACTATGCACTGTTGGATATATACATTAATCCTTAATAGGACAAGGGACATTTGCTTACCACCTCATTTTGAAGTCTACTGACTTGTAATAAAGTTCAAAACCAATTAATTTCAAATACACCTACTGCCTGATTAAGGGTTATATTTTAAGTTAATGTATCTAGGCTGGACATTTCTGCCGCATGTCAGATGACAATTGGGCTAAATGAACCACCGAATGGGTCCCAATAAACGCACGACGCCATAGCGGTGGGCCGAGACGAAGATGGCGGGACGAGCTTGACTCCTACCGTAGGGTCTGGCCGGCACTCGCAAAAGACAGAGTTGTGTGGAAAAGGGAGAGGGAGGTATTTGCCCTGCAGTGCTGCAGTGGGACAACACACGCTTGTTAGATTAAAAACATCTAGACAAAATGTTAGCAATATTAGTTTATTATTTAAATATTTTAATAACAATTTCAATAAACACAAATTTTATTGAGCCCGTAAACATACTAAACAGTAATTATTACATGCAATTAATTAAAAACAAGATTTAGAAGAAATCAATTTAAAAAACTAGTTCAAATAAAATATATACTTTCCAGTACGAAATTCCGCTTATCGCAAACGTTTCCCGTTTGGTATGTGTACAACTAAATTTAAGTAATAAAAATGATTTTATATAAGCATTGCCCTTTGCAACCTATTTTCACCCGCTTAGGGCACACCTACAACTCTTAAGGAATATGTATGCAAAATACACTTACAACTCTTAAGGAATATTAATGCAAAATGTCATGTTTTTAAGCCCAGCGGATTGACTTCTCCGTTGATTGATCAGTCAGTCAGTGTCTGCTTTTTCACTAAATACTATAAAACAAAGTTGCTGCCCCTGTCTGTCTGTACCTATGTATGCTTAGATCTTTACAACTACGCAACGGATTTTTTTTTGTTTTTTTTTTTTTAATAGATATAATGATTCAAGAGGAAGATTGCACCCCTGTGAAGCTAAAAGTGCAATTAACTGATATTCTGATCAAGTGCCTTAAAGTGTAATCTTTATACGCCGATCTTCATTATATGTCTATGGCAATTTTTATCTAAACACGCTATGAACGTAGTTTTAGACGGATGAGTAACATATTGCATACTATTGAGCCAGAAACCACATGTTTCTGGCGTAGTCAAAAAAGCCTTCCCATGGGTGTCGTAGGAGGCGATTGAGGCCCGCCGCCTACCGCCCTAGGCTCGGCCTCGGGGAGTGGGGGACATGGGGCCCGCTCCCTTCGAGGCTGACCCATGAGGAGTAGGGACGCCTCTACACTCCCTATAATTGGGCAAATGGACCACTGTAAGTGTGTCCCTGGAGATCCTGCGGCACCATATGGGCCGCGGGTGCCGTCGGGGGGCCGGATTGCTCATGCGTACCCGACCCCCGCCAACGGCGGATCGAAGGAGTGTCCGGGAGGTTTTAGTGGTGTAGGGTCCTCTCCTCGTGGTATGACTTTAGCTTACCACGCTATGGAGAGGGCGAGTCCCACATATCCCACCGCCAGCGCGCGAATACGTTGCAGCGATGGTGGGAATGTGTCAATGCATTTCCACCCGGAAAAAAAAAATAAAAAAAAAGGAGGCGATTGAGGGACATGTTGATAGATGAGCGGCAGCATTACCTGCCTTGCCTCGGGAGGAGGCCCATGTTGAGCAGTGGACGTTATACGGGCTGATGATGATGATCTCGTGATCTAAGTAATAGGTCTTTTAAACCAATAAAACTTATAATATATTCATCATTTCAGCCTTAGGACGTCCACTGCTGGACATAGGCCTCCTTTATAGATCTCCAGTTGTTACGGTTAGAAGCGGTCTGCATCCAGCGTGATCCCGCGGCCTTAACCAGATCCTCCGTCCATTTAGTAAGTGGACGTCCTACGCTACGCTTGCCGATCCGCGGTCTCCATTCGAGAACTTTTCGGCCCCAACGGCTATCTGTTCTCCGTGCTATATGGCCTGCCCATTGCCAATTTAAAGAACTAATCCGTTGGACTATGTCGGTAACCCGCGTTCTTCTACGTATCTCCTCATTTCTGATTCGATCTCGTAGAGAAACCCCTGTATTATATTAAGTACTTAGATTCATGGCTATCATGAGCTATTCCCAATTATGAGGTAACTGTTACAACGTAATCTCTCATAACAGATTCAAATAGCTACCCATAATATGCAGATCGTGAGATTTTGCGATTATTGTAGAAACGGTTATTTTATTTCAATATTCTAATAACGAGCTTGCTGAACTGTAATTGAGGTAATTCCACTGTTAATATACCTATAATTTGAGCTGATTGTCTGTCGGCATTAGTTTTAGTTATAACTAGTTGATGCCCGCGACTTTGTCCGCGTGGTGCTTGTTATACCTTCGGTTATTTAACTATTTCACGGGATCTCATAAATTTACTGTGTTTAAAATGTTGACCGGGAATGTAAGGTACCACCATGCAAAATTTATTTGAAATCGGTGCAACATTTCCGGAGATCAGACCGTACAAGACAAGAAGACAGAGAGAAAAAAAAACTGTATGTTGTATCCACCTGACTCGGTTTATTGCGTTTTTTTTCTATGTAAATAAATTTCTTCAGTTTTATTATATGTATAGATAGATTAGATATGAAAATAAGGGAAACCTCGTGGTTTACTAGGTGTATCAGTGAAAAACTCAAGTGAATGAGGCGTTAATCTTAAAACTACTACATTATGAAATGTTCTTCCACTATAGTAAAGTTTATGAATACCTATTTGAAAATATCTTATCAATCTGTGATTTTGTTTTTTAATAAATATTACTAACAGACTTTTGCACACTACATAGTATTCTTGCTAACCCCTCGTGCTTAGCTAAAATGTTTATGTTACGAGTAGGTTCACGTCGGCAGTGCAATGGGTGGGGATCGAACCGGCGCCCACATGTTCGCAAGTAGTCCGACTCCCTAGCCATTGGGCTACGGCCGCTTCGGCTATGAATACATTTTTTTTCCTTTTTTTTCGTCATCTTGATTATTTGGTCTATATTTTTTTCGACTTTTCTTTTGCACTGGAAAAAATAGACCGTTTTAGGTGTTTGTCTGTATTAGTATATTTTCATATCATTTGTGTTTACCTAAATGGTATATACAAAAGGATTTTAATTCAATTGTAAGACACCTTCCATTATTTCGTTATTGAATTTCTAACAGACATTTTTAGATAGATAAAAATTTATGACACCAATTATTAAAAAAATAATAAAAGCTTCACGTGAATTGCATTTCATCATGCACAAAGTAATTTTTACTTCAAATTATTTATTTCGAAATTACACGCAGACATTTCAATATCATCTTAATTATTATTTACATATCTATATAAATAGATAAAATGTAAACTGTGTTTGTGTGTAATGAAAAAATAACGGGTTTATACCAAAAATGTAGGTAAAGGTTTACTTATGACAAAAACACTATTTAAACAAAATTGTCTGTCTGACTGTGTGTCTGTTTATTCCGGTTAATCTAAGTAAAAGCTGGACTGATTTTGATAGGAATTTGAATGGTAGATATCTTTATAAGATATAGTAAATGTCACTTTTTAATTGTGTTTCTTTGTCTGTGTATTCCGCCTAATCGCTAAAACAAATTGGACCGATATGGATGGTTCTTTCATGTTTCACGTAACTGACCATAGATAATAAAATCAAATGATGCAAATTTATTTTTAGCCCTATAAAACAATAAGAAAATATTTTTTGCCTGATGAAATTAGACCTTATTAGCAACTGTCGCTTACGCGGTTTTGCAGCTCACCGACGCTATATGCTTATAAAATCCTTTTTTACGCAGTCAAAGTCGTAAGCTGCAGTTAGTCTATAAATAAATACTAAAATTAAAAATTAGAGACGTAATTTTGGACGTGACGAAATAACAACACGCATTACTCTCAGCCACATCATAAACGAGACAAAATGATTACCAAAAACAAGACTCGAGTATTTACTTAACAAAGATCCCAAGCGACTATGCAACCAACATTAAAGACCCCTCTATTACGAAAAGTTGGTTTAACGCCGCTGCAGTTAAAGAGGTCTTACAGCCTGGTGGTTTAAGACTACTTTCACTTACTACGTTTTGCAACTGACCTTATTCCTTAGTGACAATAATTGTGTCGCTGCAACTTATATGTAGGAAATAAATTTTAATTCAAGAGCTCAGAAGCATAAGGTCGGATATGCCATTGTACGTCAGAAACATTCGTCGTATGTGCCTTCATATTAAACTGGCACTTACGACCATACGCATCTAAAGTATATACACATCCGTCCTCATACTTTTGAGGTCTTAAATTGTATCACATACCGCAAAACAGGATTAAATGCATCCTACTAAACTACTAACATTATAAACGCGAAAGTTTGTAAAAATGCGTAGATGTATGTTTAATACTCTTTAACGCAATAACTACAGAATGGATTTGACTGAAAGTTTGCACAAGAATAGTTAATACGCTCGATTAATATAAAGGCTACAAAAAATCACGCTCCGACCCAATGGAGCAGAGTAACGTAAGTAAAACCGCGGGGAGCTAATTACGAAAACATGTGACAATGGGCTTGTATTAAGATAAGTCTTAATATAATTTTGTTTTCACTGTAGGTATTTTACTTGCTACTTATACCCGTTCCCGTAAGAACTTTATAATAAAATATCCTATAGCCTACCTTGATTAATGGACTATCAAACACTATTTTTTCAAATAGGTCTAGTAGTTTCTGAGATTAGTGCGTTCTTCGAGGAAGGTTAAAGGCTATTTAATTATGATTTTCATACGGGAACGGGAGTTACGCGGGTGAACCGAAAAGCTATTAATAGTATAGGGTGTATTTGGGCCCAATAATTTAGCTTTGATATAATAGCAGATTTAAGAAGTAGCAAAAATTTAAAAAAAATAAATCAAATGAAACATACAAATTGACTGTAAAACAACATGTAACATATTATGAGTTGACATTTCGTTCTTTGTTTTTTAATATGTAGGCATTTAGGAAGCCTTTAATTTTAATGATGCTCTTATTACAGCTTACTTAATTCTAAACACTTCGAACTTGTGTAAAAATTACATAGAAACACATTTGTTTATTTTAATATTGCTTTGTTTTTGTAATTTTACTTTCTAGCAATTAGTGGACTTCGGTTTAAATATTCTTTCTTTGCGGCCATAGCCCAATGGCTAAGGCGTCGGACTTGTGATCTTGTGGTCACCGGTTCGATTCGCACCCATTTTACTTCCGAGGTGAACCCACTCGTAACACAAGCACGCGGGGTTAACAAGAATACTACTAGATTCCAAAACTCTGTTAGTAATCTTAAAAAAAGCCTTTTTGATAACCTTCATGGATAGCATGATGTCGGTTAATCTAAAAACCGGAGAAGAGTGCGCCTGTGAACGAGACGTCGAGCTGCCATCGTTGCCCTCCCGACCCTCAATTTGCAGAGTTCGTCCCCTCGTAGAAACGAAGCCCGAGAGGCCCACGTAACGTAAACCGCACAATCACTTGGACCTCTAAGTCTAGGAGTCTTACAAACTAGGACCTCCAAGTCCTAGTTTGTAATTTATGACTATTTAATAAGGATGAAGCCTTGCTCTAACACCGAAAGAAATATTGCCTTTATGCCCTATGAAGTAGCAAAAGCATCGAGGCTGCCTACGTAAATATCCGTGGTGTCGGTAAACTACACATGAAAGCCTATTTTAATCTGGAGCGGAATTAATGGAATTTGGTTGTCTTAAGGATTTGTAAAAGCAATACAATAAGTTTCAAGTAACCATCGACTAAACAATACCATTTCATTAGAACAGGTCAAAAACGTAAATAAAACCGCAGTACAAACTACTATTAAAATAGCCTATACCTCACAGCGGCCCTCTTTAGTGCGGCACGTTCTCCGAGTGCTGGTTTTTACTTTGCACAGCAGAACCTTGCCGAGTGGAATAGATTTAGAATAGTAGTATTTTGTAAGTTGGTTTTGTTTAGAATTAGCTACTTTTAGTTGTATATTATGTATTTTATTCACGTAATAAATGTTAACAAGGCTAAAAAAATAGCCTAGTGTTACAAAGATACACACAACTCAAATTTTCACGAATGAGATGTCATGTGTGAACCTAAATGAAAGCAGCTGTGTCTCCAACGTTTCAACTAGCACTAAAGTATTTTACGAAATTTAAACATATTTTAAGTATAAAATTTCATTACAGCGCAAAAATTGTACTTAATGGCTCTTGTTTGTACAATAAATGCGAAAGTAATTTGGTCTGTCGGTCGGCCTTTAACGCCAAAACTACTGAAGCGATTTAAATGAAATTTGGTACACAGATAGTGTAAAACATGAGAAAGCGCATAGGTTTTTTTATTGCGAAAAAGGGGTTGTAGGGGGTTGTAGGGGGTTGAAAGGTGGTATGAAGATTATGGAAGTATCGTCATTTTGTAAACTAGAATCATGAAACTTATTTTTAGACTGTTGATCCTACTTATATTTTAAACGCGAAAGTTTGTAATTATGAACGGATGGATGGATGTTTGTTACTTTTTCCCGTCAAAACTACTTAACAGAATTGGCTGAAATTTGCACTGGGATATATTTTACGCTGAATTAACATATAGGTGACAAAACATCACGCTCCGACCCACTGGAGCAGAGTAACGCGGGTAAAACCTTGGGGCGCAGCTAGTTAGATATAAACATCCTTACTAGTGTTACTAGCAAATTAGCCTATATAATTAAAACTGCTCGCAAAGTCGCTATTCCACGCGGATGAACTCGCGGGCATACCTAGTTACAAGGTAGTATAAAAATGTGTTTTTGTATGAAACAGTTATGACCTAAAACGCGAGCTACGCGTTTTTGCGCGCGGCAAAATGTTGGTAATGTTGTAACAGTGTTTCTAATTGTAACTATTTCACGTATCTAATTACACATTACTGCAATACAGTTATATGTAGTTACATCTCAATTTATCTTGTTAGGGTAAAATAAATAGTTACAATCACTTCGACACTTTTAGAACTATTTTATCTTTATTTCTGTTAATTAGTTTATCATCATCATTATCAGCCCGTATAACGTCCACTGCTGAACATGGACCTCCTCCCGAAGGAAGGTATTGGCAGGCGGGTTTGTGACCGCAGTATTATGTTGTACCACACAAGCAAACGCTGCTGCCCGTTCCGTGGAAGACGAGAGTTAAAGATGATGTTATACCAATCGGGACCAACTGCTGAACGTACTTTCCGAGAAACGGTGGCATATCTTCCGTTTTTAGCTTATATCTATGCCACAAACTGTACTAATTTGTAAGAAATTGAATTAATATCTACGTACACTTTGGATTTATAATATAATAATATAATTTTGACATGTAAATTGGCTTTACGAAAAAAATGAATATGAATATGTTCTACCATACAAGGAAACGCTGCTGCCCGTTCCTTGACATACGATTATTATAGATGATGTTATAACAATTGGGACCAACAACTTAACGTGCTTGCCGAGGCACGGAGGGTAGTCCCTCAACCAACCAGACCCGGAAACAAATCTTAGAATTAACACAAAGATTTCCTGTCCGAGGTGGGGATCGAACCCACGACCTCGGAGATTAAAAGCGGGCCAAATACCACTACGCTACGGAGCTAAGTATGTGTACCTCTCCTCATTTCTCATCATCATGACCACACATTGGTTTCAAGATTTTTTAATCTTACTATTCAGTAACAACAATATGTAAGAGTTTGATTTGATTAGTTGTCGCCATTTTAATATTCAACATCATAGACATAATAAGCCGTTCTTGAGACTAAATTTGGTTGTAGACTCGTTTAATTTTGATCATTAACCAACGTGCCCAAACCAGTTCTGATTCACATTAAGATATTACGAGAATAATATTGCAATGTCGTCTCAGATGTTAAGTTGCAAAATATTGATAGAATATTCGTCTGAATCATTAGTAATTGCTAGATGTATTTATGAAAAAGGAAGCTTTATTTCTAACTTTTTATCATTATTATAACCTTTTATGCTTTAAATTTTGCTTTTTTCTATAATATATTAATTTATATTCGTTGTGTAATCCCTCTTGGAAAATAGCCTCCTCGTTTTCCACCTTTCTCAGTCCTTCGCTATGTGAAATGTGGATCCAGTTCTTTCCTGCAGATAACATCATCGACCCATATTTTCTTCTGCCTTCCTTCCTACATTTCCTTTACCTATTGGACCTAGCCAATATGTTGTCTCGTGAGTCCAGTATTCATCTGTCCAATTATTATTTAATTTTCTTATAATAAAATACAATACTGATTTATTCCGTTACTGGTGGTCACCACCAATAGTGGCAACCGGAAAAGAACGAAAAATTGAGGATCTGAGTTTGTCATCATTTTACACAACGACTTATATCAGTGATAACAATACTCTTAATTCTTACCGATTCTGTTTACCAATGAAAACAAATAAAAAGAATATGGGAGAAATAATTATGTAACATAATAATATATAAAAATACAATTGGTTTAAATACAAATGCAAATGGTATCAATCTTTTCCTCTAGAGATACATGCTCAGTAGTGGACATCTATAGGAAATGATGATAATAATGGAATGACATATAGATCCATAATCTCTATGTCATTAACAAATTGAGTTTAAACCTACCATAAAGTTCATGGGAAAATACCTATATAAAACATATCTATAAATGTGAACCGAGTAACATATAATAATTATGCTTTTGACACTTTGGCCTTCGTTATATACGAATCTAAAATGAGGCTAGTGACCACCGATGGGCACGTAAAATTTAGTAACATAACAACATATCGTTTTTAAGCAATTTCTAGGATTGCCACAATTTTTTTTTTTTATTGATGCCATTATATTAATTGTCTCTAAGTTAAATATTCTCGTAAGTTTTGAATTCTTGCGCAGTTTTATTAATTGCAATTGGATCATTCTGATGTTATATTACAGTGATACTTTTTTTACGACAATATTAGTGTCGTAAAAAAAGTATCACTGTAATATAACATCAGAATATAATTTGTTCTCATGTATATGTGTATGCTCATATATATAATTTGTTATAAATAACTAACTTATTAATTTTGTTGCTGAGATACGCAGTGGACTGACTGCTACTTTACTCTAGGGGACCGTAGTAATCTAGACGGATTGGATTTTTTTTTCAATGTTAATTAGCCTATTTATCGAGAATTAAGCTATATTTTATTATGAATTTCCCACGGGAACAGGAGCTACGCGGGTGAAACCGCACAAGGGAAGCTAGAAAACAATCATTATGTGTGCTAAATTTCAGTTAAACTATATAAGTTCTGCACAATAACGAATGCATTCTTGCAATTTTTTGCATTTATAATATTCGTTCCAATGAATAGATATAAAAAATAAATAAATATCACGCAAAAATCTAAGATCAATGAACCCAATCCGTAAATTTATAAAATAGCAAATAAATATGCAGCTAGTCAAAATCTTAATAACATATGACCCTAATATGCCCCGGCAGTATGCAACACAATATTTGTGGTCAGATCGGCCTAGTTTCGTAAGATTGGACATTGATATCAATTAGCCTTGGTATTTTATTGTTAGCCGTTTATTTTATTAGTGTACTCCCGTTGTAAGCTCATGTTCTTAAGAGACCTTGGCAGGTTTCTTGAGGGATTTACACCTTTATCAGTTATCTTTAATAAAAAATTAAGTACTGCAACACTTACTAACTCTTAATCATCGTATTTATTTGGTGGATGAACAGGCAAATAAGCCCTATCCGTCTGTTATTACAAGATAATAGAGGGTTCTAATTACAAGGACAACTAGAGGCTGTGTCCAAATCTACAGCACTAGCCGCCCAAATCCTACCGGCCCACAATATGCTTCTTCACGCTTTTCTTAAACAATTCATGAAGCAGGTAACACATGCTTTAACCTCTACAATAGAATATTGAGCCGGTCAAAGGCTCATAATCTTAACAGACTGGCAAGCTAGGATCCTTGAGAGATATTGCCTTAACTCATATGGCAGGCGGATTGAACATGGCAAGAAGATGGTGAGGAACTTTATCGGATGCTGCTGCCCATCCATCGGTTGTTCCTTAATTCTTCTTACGACATGCATGGGCGGTCTATTCCAAGCCGTAAACTACCGAATACGGAAACACATACTCTGGAAGAGGATTCCATCCCAAATCATAGTCACATTGTCCTTATTAATTTATGAGTGGAGACCTACATTCTTTTTATCCATTTTTTAATATTTGGTGACCTTTTGCTCCATGTATTTATTTGCAACCGTTACGGCGTTGACTATCATCCATATAGCGTGGGAATTACCACGCGTTCTAGGGTCTTTTTAAAATGTAGGAGCATGCAAATAGCCCTATTCCGTAAATGTTAAATTTCAGAGGTGTCTAAAAACTAGGACAGACACAAACTTACTTTGACTGCGCACTTAATTTGTCTTTATAGTTTGTTAAAGTCAAATCCATATCGCAGGATTTTGACATGGATTTCTGGATAGTCGGAATAACGGTATCATCATCTCTCTGACCTTATTACACCTAATTTTGGATTTGGCGCAATGGCTCCATGCCTTCTTCTTGTTTTTTTTCCGGATATTAGTAAGGCTTTCGCAATTTCACCGGGCATAAGAGCGGACCAGCCTCCCGCCTTAAATTTTATGCCAGCAGATGGACGACGGCAGTACTATGTAGATATACGATTGTAATGGATGATATTATGTATGGGATCAATGCTTTACGTGCTTTTTGAGGTACGGAAGTTTATTCCTCAACTGAATGAAGAGAGGAAGAGTATAGTGTTAGTACTTTCAATGAGCTGCCCGACTGGGGAAGTACCTCCAGCTAACAGAATACCACAGCCAAAAAACGTTCTTCTTCTTCAACAGCCCGTTTAAGTCCACTGCTGAACATGGGCCTCCTCTTAAAATACCTTGGCAAGCCAGGATCGTTGAGGGATATTGCCATAATCACCACGCCTGGCAGACAGATTGGTGATCGCAGTAGGATGTAAACCTTGAGCTAATAGATGCTGCTGCCCATCCATCAGCCATATGTCACTTAGTCGCCTTTTACGACACCCATGGGAAGACATGGGGTGGTCTATACTAAGCCGGAAACCACACGGCAACAAACGTTATTATCTTATATTTTGATTAAGGTTTAAGGTTGAGCAAGGTTGCTAAACCTCGCAGGGGGAAAAAGGAAAGGGCCGGCAAGATTAGGGTAGCTATATGCAGTCAGATAAAATCAGTCAGTTTTTTTTTAATTTTACACTTATAGGGAACGGGAGTAACTTGAGAACTTCATAATTAAATATAGCCTTATAACCTTTCTCGATAAATAAACTATCTAAAACTGAAATTATATTTCAGATTGGATCAGTAGTTCCTGAGGTTAGCGCGTTCAAGCAAACATAGAAAAGAAACATATTCGGATAGATTTCATGTCCGGCGTGAGAATAAAATCCACCATTTTCAAGACATAAATCGAGATAAAAATCAATATAATTAATGTGATTATTATCTCTTAATACTTTAGTTTGTCGTTTTTGATAGAGAAGTGATAAATAAATTGTAAAATGAGGTCAATGTGAAAGCGTAAGACGTGTGGTCTCGCGCTATGCTGTGCAATTAACCGACTGTGAAACCTAAAAGTGGTGTGCGGATTTAACAAGGAGAAAATATTGCATATGAAATTGGAACAGTAATTTTATTTATTTTAGAGAAATATAGAAGAAAATATTAAGTTTACAACGGGATCATACAATGTAAATTTCTTCTGTAAGTTTATCACTTTCATGTAAGTATAATAAGAATACAATCTTACTGATAAAGTTCATCATCTCATGGTTAGAACAGACATGCCCGATAAGCAAAAGCCTCCTGGCTAACTTCATATATCCGTCCGGTGTAAAACTCGTGGTGTTGAGGAAATAGCACACTCTATGTACTTCAATAACCAATCAAAAGGAGTCAACGTTCAAAGGAAGCGAAAATAAGCATCTAGTGGACCTGCAGGACGAGGGCGGTTCTACATCAGCTATATTAGACTGACCCCACATTGACCATACGTGAGCGTGTGAACTCGGTACTCGTGCTTTTTCACGCTCGAGCACTACGCATGTCCAATGTGGGGTCAGCTTTAGTCTCATATTTGGTCCCCTATTCAATTTGACATTAGGTGGATAGGGGACACTTATCTAATCAAACATAAAAAATACTGATGGAGTCGTTAACGATATCGCTGTGGGCGAAGTTTTTGGTAGTTAGTATGTAAAATGTCAGAACAGAGTGCAATTTTAAAACTACATTACACACCTCACTTATTTAAGATACTTGCGAAAGTAGCTCGTTAACAAATTGTTCCTAACCAAGTCAATGAACTGTTACGGTTCGACATTAAGTGTGCTTTACGTCACATTTTAAAAGTCCAACGTATACATTAATTACTGTACACTCGTGCAATATTGGAATAGTTACATGTATGACTTGACGCTAGAGATTTTTTTATTTTACGCTAACTCTCATAGAACGGTTCCGTTCCCTGAAGTTACTGCATATTCTTCAACGCGTTTCTCGATAAATGGGCTATCTAACACTCTAAAGAATTTTTCAAATCGGACCAATATATCATGGAATTAGCGCGTTAAACAAACAAACCTTTATATGTGAGTATAGAATTATATATATATATATACCTATATATATTTTTTTTTTTATACAATAGGGAGGCAAACGAGCAAGTGGGTCACCTGATGGTAAGTGATCACCGCCACCCATGTACACTCGCAACACCGGAGGAGTCGCAAGTGCGTTGCCGGCCTTTAGAGCCCCCGCACATTGGCCACTAAACCACCAGTGGTTCCGCTAGACCACTACACGCCGCCACCAGTGGCAGCCACTGGTGGCTGCATCAAGCCACCAGCGGCTGCGTCTATTAGCGGCGTCAAGTGATTAAAAATGTTAAATAACTACATCAACAAAACGCAGCCACAAGTAGCGAGCGCGGTCGACTCTCGCAGCTTGTGGCTCGGAAGCGGCCACTCAAGCGCTCAGTGTGCGCCGATTCTGTATAAAAGGTATGAAGAAACGCGTCCGCAGCTTGTGGCGGCCACTAGCGGCTCAAGTGTGCGGGCTCTTAAAAAGCATTGTACATTTGGTTCAACGATCTGATAGCTGTGACGATATGCATTTACAAAGAAAACTTTTAGAATATCAATTTCTCCTGTCTAACGCTATGTTTTGATACATTGCATTTAATGAAGCCCCAAATCGCATTACTGAAAATATCTAAAATCTTGAAAATAATTTACAGCTCTTACCCACGATTTTGTCCGCTTAGATTTCGATTTCGCCATAAAATTTTTGCCACCTCTTCTTCATGCTATCTTTTTAGGGGAAGAAATTTAAAAATCTTTCTTATCGGATGACGGATGCCCAAGTCATATTGAAAATATACCTACCTTCCAAGTTTCAGGTCTCTAAGATCAGCGATTTATTTATTTCAAGTCTTTAGGCATTGATCCGTCAGTGAGTTATTCAGGACAAAACGTTCTATCCATATATACGTGAAGCAAAAACGTTCACCCCATTGTACAAAAAATGCGCGGACTTTCGACCACAGGGTTACTTACACTATTTAATATTGAAAGATTTAAAACGACAACCTCCGTAGCGTGGCGATAATTGGCTCGCTTTAAATCTCGGAGGTCGTGGGTTCGATCCCCACACCGAACGAGAAATCTTTGTGTAAGTTCTAAGATTTCTTTCCGGGTCTGGTTGGTTGAGGGACTACCCTCAGTGCCTCAGAAAGCATGTTAAGCCGTTGGTCCCCATTGTTATAACATCATATATAATAATCGTATATCAAGGAACGGGCAGCAGCGTTTCATTGTGTGTTACAACATAATACTGCGGTCACTAACCCGCCTGCCAAGCGTGGTGACTATGGCAATTCCCTCCCTCGGGAGGAGGCCCATGTTCAGCAGTGGACGTTATACGGGCTGATGATGATGATGAGATACTATAATAATAAAACTACTAAAAAACATGCAAGAAAGCTGCATTATTCAGGAGTCTTATAGCCTATATTATATCACGATAAAGTTCTATAATAATTTGTATTGATACTGAAATTACACGGTGGAAATAGTATCGGCTTTTTCATTTAAATGTTATAATATTTATTGCATTTATAACTTTAATGCATTTTACGTGTAGCGTTCTGTTTTTGGTGCTGAGGTTCAACTTGTCGGAAGTAGTACTTTCACTTATGACGGTGAGTGATTGCAAAACGCATTGTACATTTGGTTCATCGATCTGATAGCTGTGACGATATGCATTTACAAAGAAAACTTTTAGAATATCAATTTCTCCTGTCTAACGCTATGTTTTGATACATTGCATTTAATGAAGCCCCAAATCGCATTACTGAAAATATCTAAAATTTTGAAAATAATTACGTCCTAAACATAAATCCTAAAATAACTTAAGAGCCTTTTTTTGGACCGATATTTTTTTTTGAGATATGAAGGCGAGCAGTGCTTCAGGCTTATTAAATCGTTTATAAACTACAAACGAAGCAACCTGTGCAAGAAGGTGCCCCCTGTGGTTCTGTAAGCCATCTCCGTAAAACTGTTTTTCATATTAGGAGCTGGGATTTAATTGCTTAACAATCTGCTGGTTTAAAGAATTATAACTTTTAGGTTTTCTAAGGAGTTTTGTGCAACTGTCGCTATATTTTGCAATTCGCGGGCCTCTCAAACTTCGGGTCTAAGATGGCATTAGAAAAGACTATAAAGCTGTTATTATAAAGCACTGAAGTCCCAGCTCCTAACATTAAGAATTTCGTATTTTACAGAGTTGGCTCATAGGTGATGATAACATTGCAACCCAACGAAATAAATAGTAATGACATAAGGTTAAATTAATTTGTTGAGGTAAGTATATAATATGATACAAATTATATACAACTTAAAGAAGCTCATTTGAACTAAAACTTAGATATACAATTCCAAAAATTCTAAAATCTATTCTTCTTGGTAATGTGTCCAGATTGCTGGCAGCATTACCCGGTTAAATGGCAATGCTTATCCGCTGTGCAAAGTAAATACCAGCACTCGGGAAACGTCTCGCTCGAAGTTTTTCATAAATTAATTTGGCTCCCGGTCCCACTACCATATTGTTTCGACACCAAAAGGCACAAACAATAGTAACTGCAACTATTTTGCAACCATTGGACACTAATTATTAAACAAAATAAAATCAGACTCACTGCTGCTTTTCATCAGCCCATTTACGTCCACTACCGAACATGGGCCTCCTCTTACTGTACCTTGGTAAGCCTGAGTAGTTGAGGGATATTGTCTTATGCATCACGCTTGGAAGGCGCATTGGTGATCGCAGTAAGGTTGTGAATATCCTTGAGTTTATAAATGCTGCCAATCCATTAGCTGTAAGATCTGAACGGGTTATTAACGTTGAAATTAAATCTAAGCCTTTGTAGTGGGACATAAGGTTTCAAAAGCATGTTAACCTCATTTCATGTATTGCTTTTTTTTAAAGATTACTAGCAGAGTTTTGCTGTCTACTAGTATTCTTGTTGTACCCCTCATGCTAAGCTACAATGCTTGTGTTACGAGTGGGTTCACGTCAGTAGGGTTCAAACCTTAAGATCACAAGTTCAACGCCCTAGCCATTGGGCTACGGTCGCTTATATTTATTTTATAGTTATAGAGTAAGTTAATGTACCATTCTAATTTTCGACAATAGTTATCCGACATACGGGTTGTATTCCGTGAATTATCAAAACACCTGCTTGACGGCACTCAAGATGGACCAGCACTCTGGGTGCTGGTCTATCACGTAAAAAATAAACATCGCCTTACATCGAGAACATGCTGTCAGTCTTTTGGGAACGATGTCCAAGGGTAGCGATGCCTAGACAGTTTTTGCCGCCCAGGGCTAATCGGTACATAATTATTATTCGTCTTCTTTCTTTACGTATTATGTTTATTATTATGGTATTTTTGTAGGTATTTTGAGTGTCTAATAAATGTTCTTCCACCGAAAGTTTTACATATGAATTATGTAAAACTTTCGGTGGAGGAACATTATTTCAGAAATTGAATTTGATTTTATAGCGACCTTGACAGCTATGCTAGTTGCTTTTTATTGCTGTTTTGAATCCCAGTTAGTAGAAATCTAAGAAAGTCCGAGCAACAGCTTTCTTGGCCCAAAATGAAATGTTTCACTTTGGGCCTCCTGAAAACTAAAAAGACTGAAATACCATTTTCTCCAAACTTATTTAACTATGCCAATATTTGGCTGCACTGCTTTAAGATACATTGTTTTGATGCGATGCTATAGAAATATTTTTTTAATGTCATAATATCGAGAGGCTTGAGAGGTTGTAAGTTAGAAAAGGACCCAAAACAACTAGTAACTATTTAAACTTTATAACTCACACAAAAGTTTTCATACTAATATTAAAATTGTTAATATGTAAGTTGACAGAACTAATGGGCTGAGTCGTGTTCTGAATGATACATTTTTTGTCTCTTTCTAACACAGTGTGTGTGCGCATGGGGTGAAAGGAAGCGAACTGATTTTAACATTGACAAAAACGTGTGGAATTTACAGTAAATAGTCTTGGTGCTTTCGAGCGAGACATTTTTCTTACTTTTAGTTTACTGCACCGTATACGGGAATGACAATAAAGTTAATTATTAATACCGGATTGATACATTTTTGGCTTGTTTAATTATACTATTGAAAAAGGTACTCTAATTAAAAGCAATCAACTTGTCATTATTAAAATATAAGTACGTTCTAATGTGTTATGAATTATCACATAGGTAATTAGCTGTGAATACCTTACTAGTACGTCATTACCTAATTATTTCCTTTATATTACTTATTAATACCTCTAACTCTTTTATCATTAAACAATTGCCACGTTAACTAAATTAAATTGCTTATAAAGACTATTAAGTTATTATATTTAACTGTAAATTAAATTATAACCATATCAAAAATATGTTTCCGTCAAAACTAGTAGGTAATCTTATTTTTCATTAAACTAATGACAGCAGTTCATTCACAAGCAACGACCAAAAGTTATGCATTAAAAAGCACTCTCGTTTTTATATCAATCAAAATTCAAGACAAAGCGTCAAGACAGTTAGGTCCGCATATCGGCGCGAGCGCAACTTTGAATACTCAACAACCACGAAACTGACTTTCCGTCACACGGTCAGTCCACGACTGTCTTTCACACCGGACAGACGATAGGACCGACATGAAATACTCAACTTTTATATAAATTTTTCTAGACGAATCTAGTTTATATAGTAACGAAGTGATCGAAATACCTACAGTATTTTTGTGTTTTATTTTTATAGATTTTATTTTATTTTTCTCGTGCTTCTGTGACCAACTGGACTGTGAAGTACTGTGATTTTGTGCGGATATTTATCTACTACATTGTCGTATTGTGATTTTGGTGGGAACCAGGAAAAATGGTAAGCTTATGAATTTTTCATTTAAGATGACAAAAAAAATACTAACAATGTATAAATATTTTTTTTTCGTTTATTGAATTAGAAAGTTCTTGGAAAGCTTTCTTTTTCTTTAACAACTCATATTTTATTTTTAACGATCTTAAAAGTTTTTATTTATTAAATATGCTAATAGAATATATCACAGAACATTTTAAATGTATATTCGTTTTTGATGCATTTATTGTATTTTTTGTTTCTTTGCGAAACCAGATTAATAGTTATATGAAACTTTTATATTTCTTTGCCTTTTATGTCTAATTAGTTTGCGTAGCCTTTTAGCTTATAAACAGATATATTTAAGATGTCAAGAACATTTAGAACGGTTTATAAAATCTTTATAGGTTAATAAATTCATGTCACAAGTTGTCTTATTCCTTCAAGATATTCAACATTCTATTTTTTATTCAATGTCATTTCAGCCAGAATCAACATTCAATTCCCATCGTGATATTATTATATCTAATTGGATTCAAAACTATCGTTTCACCACTTAATCTAAAATCATGAAATAATCTGTTCCGTATCGAATTCTAGTTTCGGTTTTGCCAATTCAAAATTAATCGTTACACACTCGAAATTCAAATAGCTCGTAATATTTCACTCTAAATTCAAATTTAAGCGTTTATTCTGCTCTCAATTCGATTCCAAATTTGAAATCCTTTGCTGTGGGTACGCTATTCGAAATCAGTATCGGCGCTGACAATGAACAAAACCCTCAGTTTCTCTGCAGTGAAAGTGGTTAGCAGTGGTCTCGTAGAAATCAGCGCGTTCGCACACCGCGCGTGTGTGTTGCGTTTGATTTAGTTTTTTTTTCTTTCGTAGATGCTATTATGTTATGGTATCAGGAAAGGAAAGCTTGTACATACTTTGTGGGAACAATAAGAAAGTTGCGAGTAGATTTAGCCATACAAAATTTAAATGAGCATAAATTTCGGGGTCATTAGTATTGGAGAAATTTGATGCTGACTGAGCCTAAACATAATTGTTGAAACAATCGATTCTTCACACGTAATAATAATATGCGTGATAACTAAAAAACAGTTGCAAATGTTAGAAATCATAACCCAACCAAAGACTTTTAAATTACTTTATTTTATCGTTCACCGAATAGATTTTTAGAAAGTAATATATTCTAACCGAAGGCTCAAGCCCCTTTTTATAAGAGGAAATAGAACACAAAATACAACAAGTTACTATTATACCTAATTTTTACATTATGAGAGAAATTACGCGCACCATAAAAATACATATGAAAATCCCCGACACAATTACAACGAAACAGACAACTATTTACAATTTTGAAACTTTCAAAACATCAGCGAACAAGATACATGTGTTCAAAATCCTCAAACACATAAATTCTGAATACAAATTTTAACGGGACAGGCACATAGGAATATATATCACTAGAAAATATTGTTACTGTCGCACATTTCTATCCATCAATCTGTCTTTTTACTCGTATAGAGTGATTGAACGGGTAGGTATCAGAGCAATCTGGTTGACATTTCTGTAAAATTTTCGCTCACCTGGGTTGATTTAAGAAAGAGTGATGACGAAACCCATATCAACAAAGATTAACTATCGAGGTGCTAAATGTTGTAAGAAGATATGAGCTGACATGCTAAATTAAACTGTAATACTGCAGCCTAATGTATGATTTGCTTTGCTAAATTAATAGCTGTACATTTAAGTAAGTTTTGTACGGCAGCATAAGCACTAGACGGTGTACGCATAAATGCAGTTGTAAGCTTCGTTACATAACTTCTCTTCAATGATGAAGTCTTTTGATTGAAGAGTCTCAAAAAACTAACATAGATTTTCAAGAGACACTAATATAATACATTTATTTCTTTTATTTACCTACTATTTAATGTACGAAGTAAACACCGATGTTAAAAGAATTATAAATAATCAAAAACCATTGAACCAAAGCAACCATTTCTGTTAAGATTATTAATTTTTATTAAACGGTATTGATGAAGGTTCACGAGGACTGTGTCAGGAATTCTACGTAGGAATTCTATTGAAATACAGACACATTATTTTTTTAAATGGTCGAAAATTAATATAATATTTTTGCCAATCATTTTAAATTAGAATTCATCTAATACTAAAATGATACCAAATATAAAAATGCTGAATATTGTTTTTAATGCAAATGTAAACATTGGTTATGGGTGATGAGACATTGTAGATCGATCAAATGACGAGGTTAAGCTACGCTCAATGAGTTCTGTATAGATTACTGCCCTTAGACATCAAGGTCAAACACCGAGAGCATACGTAATTATTGATAAAACAGACACTGCAGAAAACTTGGAACTACTATCCACAGAACTGCTATTGTTTTTATTTATTGGATTTTATGGAAGTGTCATATAACTTTGAAAACTGACTAGCTCAAAAAACGCAGTTTTTCTTTATCACTCTTAATATAGGGAAGAAAATAAGTGATATGAAATTAAAGTTGGTACTACCCTTTCTGCTTTTTGTTTGTGAACCGATTAATAAATAAAAAACATTCTAAGCCAAGGTTACGAAAATATTCCAACAGACATTTTCAAAAGCTTTGTTGATTTTGTGTCCATCGCAACGTTGTCTGCAAGCTTATTATAATTTTTAATGAAGGCATTAAGAATCTTTTTGCGTAACTTATGCATATTCAGTTGCAAAACTAGTTCAAGAACAAACTTTCTTTGTTTTAAAATATCTCTATTGAATGCAGATTTTTCTTTACCGATACTCTGATTTGGTGCACTGTTAAATTCCGGGTCAATATACCACACAGTGGTTTTGATAGTTGCTAGATCCGTAACTTCAACACCTATCTAATCCTCGCAATGCTGTAAATTTCTTTTTGACCATTCTTCTTATGAATAGATCGTTACTATATCAAAATCAGAAACTACAAGGTATTCAGGCGTTAGCGGATGTCATGCATTTGCGGTTGTCGGTGCCTCAATTACTAGCGTATGAAAGAGTACGCGGGGTGTTTTAGTGGGGGGGGGGGTTAGCTTGTGGTTTGATTGACATCATTTCACTATAGGGAGGGAAGTCCAACATACCATAGCCTAATGCATTTTCCCACAAAAAAAACATTCCGCCATAAATAAGGGTTATCCTTTATTTCCTTTAAAAGATACAAATTAAGCAATTTGCTCAAGAGAGCGCCGCCGCTGAATTCGGAACTCGGCACATAGCGTTCGCTGGCAGGGGATTGAGAAATTATGACTTTTAGATTTTTAGGGGAGTTTTATTGTGGTATTATTTCGGACACTACCTCTTAATGTATTTGTTGGATTACCGCAGATTTACTGTAAATCTCTTATTAAAACCTAAGTGACGTGTCATTAACTGTACAAAAATAATATGTATATGATTTATTTGCCTAAAAATAAAAATGTTTACATTTAATTGTGACGTAACAAACAGCCTTTAAAATCTATAACAAGATTTTTATCGTGTGATTCAAATGTGTGAAAAAGAGATTGTACTGTTTGAATTGAATTATACGATAAAAACCAAATAATGTAAATACAATCAACTGAATTACAAAATCTTATCTCCGTGTTTACTTCCCAAATTTAATAATTTGAAAAAAAATATTATCTTTGGCTACAAAGGAGACGCAAATTTAATTCAAACATTTCTTACACGTTAATTTGCAAATATAGTAATAATACTATAATAGTCGTTGAATTCATTTCATTGTTATTAAACAGTAAGTGAAAAAATAAGTAAATAAGTAAGAAAAACATATATTGTCAGTTATCAAGTACAGTAATTAAAATAAAGTCGTAACAAACAAAACTGAAATTGCTACAACGCAACACACGCCTTACACTGCAATATTTGATTATAATCTCTCTACAAGCGTGTCATAATAAAACCTTATTAATAAAACAACGTTACTCCATCATCGATTACGATCGTTGTCACATTCAAGATTATAGTGACATTTATAAAAATTGTGCCGGGTCGGATCGTGGGACACGCAATCTGTAATACCGTTACTGTGGTGCAACTAGTTGCAAGCCCAGAAAGCCTTTATGGGTCTAACTGTATCGATAACTAGATGGTTGAGAATAGCGGTCAGTTTATTTATATTGCACTAAATAGGCTTAGCAATAAGCTTTAACAATTTATTGAAGACAGATAACCTATTCAAGATATTAAATGAAAAGAAAATCAAAAAGACTTAACAGACTTTAATATTTATATGTAAAATAAGACACAACTTGTATTATGTGTAATTTTATTGCTATTTTTCCAATTCTATTAAATTATTCTTCCGTTAATCAAAGGTTTGTTGTTGTTTCCTCCGAAAATAAAGTTTAATATTAAGCATTAATTTTCAAATGCATTGTTAATTTCATAATTTGAAGTACCTTATTTTGCTCTAGCCCATACTGTCTCAATGCTGGGCAAAGGCCTCTCCCACATCCCTCCAGGTATTCACTACCCGCGCCACCTCAACCCAGTCCTCACGATATGCGTCGTAGCACCTTGCTTTAATTTTATTCAGATTTTCAGACTTAGGTCTACAATATCCAGTCCTAACTAATGCATCCCTTTCACCCACTTCTTACAGCATCGGTAGTGTATTACGTAAATCGGTCATAACGTCTTGCTCAACTGCTGTTCAAGTTGTATTGTGGTGTCGATCTATACCCGTGAATGAAATGCGTATTGATATCTTCAGTTGTATGATTCTTCTTTGTTTTCTATTGTGTGCTAAATTAACAGTTACAAAATTACATATTTGGGCTATAAATGTTTGATTTTACAAAGATGTATCGGTTACGATTACATACATTATTGCAATATAGTAGCCATATTGCTATTGCCAAATGGCTTTTGGTTATAATGAATGCATGGCAGGCACACAACATATTTATGTATTTCGATGTATGCATTTTTTTTTAAATAAACTTATTGTCTCGAAAATGTTGGCTTGGAGATAGTTGTTCTTATTGAGACAGGTTTTGAAACAAATTTGAATTGGGGATGTACAATTTAAATGTGTTTTCTTATCTGTCACGGGTTTCTTTACAATTATGCATCATCAATCATAAGGATATTAACACATAAATGATACTCCACTGTATACCTACTCGTGTTCTAATTGAAAGTGTATGAAAAACGGTTAATAAACAATCCGGCGCATATAACGATCAGGTGCATCATTTTCACTGCATGGTTCATAGCCTGTCGGTTTGTCCGTCCAAGCGTTGTACACTTGCGACATATTATTAGCTAGTGTTTATGAATTTGCTGTTTTCATAATATTTACTACAGTTAGAAGGTTACGTACTTGACTTGTTACTCTAATCAATGTAATAGAAAAAATCAATATTTAAGTTCTCGTGTGTTTATATGTTTTACTTTTATATACAACTACTAGGTGCACGTTATTGTTTTGTCCGAGTTGTTTTCGTGTGTCCTCAAAAAGTAAAAATATAACCTACTCATGGACCTTATAAAATGTCTGCTTTGACGGTCTTTGTGTCAATTCATAATTTATAACAATCACAAAAAATGTATTTAGTCATGAAAAACACGGAAACAATTTTAAATCCGACTGGTAATTTCAGAGATTATTAGATCTCAATAGGATTAAATCACATATTCAATTCATGTTCAATATTTTGTTTGTCTGGTATCTTTATGAATTCCGATTAGAGACATTTTCCGTTCACAGCGGATTATTCGAGGCTCCAGCCTATCCTATTCACTTTGAATTGTTGCCAATGAATTTCAACTTGAATCCCCTTATGTGAAATTTCGGGGAATCCATGATCCTCGAGGGATTTAAGAGGATCGGTTCCATACAAGTTCAAGTTTCTTTTATTTTTTTAAGGTTATGAGATAAGTCAGTATTTTATTTAATGTTGTTAAATAAAATACTGAATTTTATTCTAAATTTTATTTAAATTTAGAATAAAACGTAAATGTATTACGTTTTATTGATTACGATTTAACATTTGTTTCTGGGCTACTAAATTGTATTAATAATAATATACATAATATCTAAATTATTTAGGGGTCACTTCAATTTATTCAAATTCAGATATATTAGGAAATACACAACAAGCCACACTAAAAGAAAAACATGCTTTTTTTTCTAAAATATTTATTTCGTTGTTTGGAAACGTTATTTCTCTTTAACAAACAAATATGTTTTAATCAATATTTATCAAGAAGAACGCAATTGCAATCTTACATTTTTTAAATCAGTCAAAAGTAAAACTTTTCGATTAAACTCAAATCCGAGCAATCCATCACAAAACTGTAATTTTAAATTAAAATCCCGAAGCGTTATTAAAGCCATTCACTTATTGAACCTACTCCAATAACGTTCAATTTTTAATTTCACATGGAAATATTGTTTACGCTGCGTGAAAAAAAATTGTTTTTATATAACGACATTTTCATTGGGCATTCATAAGCATAATTTTATTTAAAAAAAACAATGAATAGTGTTGCACACATTTGGAACATGATTAATTCTGAGATACAGTAATTATGTTAATCATAGGTCAAATATATTTTAAGCTATATCTTAAGATATTTATGCAAAGATTGATTGTAGTCTAGGTTAGGTTCTATGTTTAGGGTTATTGACATAAAAATGGTAATGATATAATAATTATGTATTCATGCTTTCGAATCAAAAGGTTATTAACATAGTAAAATATACTTTAACGTTGCATCTATTAACAGTAAAAAACAATACACAATAAGTTTCAGTTAGTGTACCTATGCTACGAATTTCGCTAACCTACGTTTAAGTTGTGTAATGTTCGTCGACTATTGATACGGAATAAGGAAGGCAACGATTACACTGTGCAAGTAAGACTAGCACTCATTCTGTTTAAATACCGTTAAAATTGTCACTATTACATGTCAACGTATTGCGAATGAATTTTTTCTTCTACTTATTTAAAAATACCTAATAAATTCATGTGGGTTGTTTGATTATGTCATAAATGGACAAATGTTAAATAAACTTTGCGTCTTATTACCTTAATAGTTAGTCTAGTAAGATTACAATAAATTAATTATATTAATTAATTAATTATTATAAATGTTTCGAAGACAAGTACTAATACATGACCGACGATGGACTAATTAAGAATAAGTGCGGATTAAAAAATAATTAAAATTTGAAGAATTGGTACTATTTTCTAATTACACGCTCAAGAACGTTCAACTGTTCAATTTAAGATCAAGATGTAACAATACTTGTAGTAATATGTTGTTTTTAATAAAAAAAATCTTTTATACTAACGTTACGCTTTTTGTTTGCATCTTTTGCGTATTTTATGACATGATAAGTATCATCGACGACGAGTCACTCAATTTATACTTCACCCAAACCGGTTCTTTCAATAATATGATGATTTGCTTGAACCTTATTGTGCTCAGAATTAAGTTTATTATCCCTTGTTTGGGTTTTTGGTAATTTTTCAACGAATTTCAATGGCCCATGTATGTCAAATGTCACGGTGTTCAAGTTAGCTACAAGATTAGATAAAGATTAAGATATAGTCATATTGTACAATCTGATTTCCATCGTCTTTGTAGGTACTAGTAAGTTCAATAAGTGATTTTATTTCGAAATACTTATTATTGGATATTTTTTTTGTAATAGGTGTTTCTTTACCTAAATTTCATAGTATTATAGTATTTCATAGTGTTTTGTCTTCATTTCTTTCTCATTTCAATTCTTTCTGGTTTAAAATCTACTTCAGTGTAAGCCGCAAATGTATTGTTTTATGTTATATTAATGAAATTTAATTTTTTTTCATTTTCAATTCAAAAATGTCTTTAGCTAAAGAGTATTTGCTGAATTGAGTTCGTTTTTTCAAAGGTTTTTTCAAGTATATATATTTTTTAAACATAAAGTTACTCACTTATGTTGACATTTGTTGATACAAAATTTAGGTTGTTAGCTGACAAACAACCTAAAATGTTTAAGTTATTTTATTGAAATTGCTGATAAAGCTTACTATAATTATTATGTATTCAAAGACATTATCATCATGAAATGAGCAGAAATTAACATTTAGAACCGAGGTCAACTAGATAAAACTAAACAACAGAAAATATTGCATCTCACATAACAACGTATCACTTGCGTTCATATTTTAGCTGTTAGCATAGCAATTACAATTTAAATATGCATTTCCAATTCATAACCTCGAAACAATTGCAATCATTTATATCATGATGCATTTACAATACTTCGAAGGTTGCAACTGCTATCATTTTGTAGCTTCAAGTGTTGATTTCCATTTTCAAGACATTAATTTTGCGATCTCGAACGTAAATACAGTTTTGAATAAATTATTCTGTGGTTTTATTTTTATTTATTTGAAAAAGTCTCTTATTCAGAACGTTACTAGACCTGACACTTTTATAAGTAATATCATTGACAGGTACTAGAAATTAAAAGATAAGAGGAAGACCACGAAGAACGTACACTGATACTTTTCTTAACACCGAAAGATGTTGTTAAAGTTGGAACATACAGTAAATTAAAAGAGATAGCATTGGACTAATTACATTGCTACACCGCCAAGTGAACTTTACTAAGTTATGTATCTATAGAATGTTTTTATTGTCTAAGAAGCATATTAATAGCCTAGCCTAAGTATTTATTATTAAACAAACATGAATAAAATACATAACTAAAAGTAGCTAATTTAAAATAAATCTAACTTATATAATACTACTATTCTAAATCTATTCTACTTGGCAAGGTTCCCAGAATGCTGGCAGCATTACCCCGTTAAATGGCAATGCTTAGCCTAGCCTAGCATTTTAATATAAATATGGCAAAAAACAATAAGAATTTCCTAAGCAACGCCTGGTTTTAAGTTGACAACCCTTTTTTTTCGGGGCCTTATGCATTTCGTTGCGTTTCGCCGCCGCCGGCGCGGCGCAGGGATATGTAGAATAAGCCCTCTTCTTTAGCTATGTTATGCTTGTCATACCTACTCACTAAAACACCGTTCGAATGTATTTCGTTGACAACCTAAGTAAAATAATGTTTTATATAATAATCCAAACTAATATTATAAAGAGGAAATATTTTATTGTTTGTATGAATTGAATAGGCTCCGAAACTACTTGACGAATTTGAAAAATTCTTTTACCGTTGGGAAGCCATACAATCTCCGGTGAATATAAGCTATATTTAAGCATGAAGTTCACACGGAAACTGGAGCAATGAAGGCGAAATTGCGCGCGGGAATATTCAATAAAATCAATTCTTAAAACGCCGCAGAAAATATTCGAAGTATTTTGAATAAATAAAATATCCTTTTAATTTGTTTCGATTCTACTTTTTTAATTTCCTTATTTCAAATGCTCTGATATATTTGGAAATAACATCTACTAATTAATAAAATAAATGTGTAGTCAGAACTGTAATTAATTTTACGAATTCTTTTTATACTTTTACATAAAACCAGTATAAAACTAATTAATTCCTTGCAAAGGTTCATGGCATCCAATCAAAATAAATAAACAGGTTTTAGTTTCTAATATTTTCCATTAGCTTATGTTATCCGACTATAATAAAGATGCTCAATAGAGATTTAGAAAAATAGAAGTACCTACTGTTGTAAAGTTGCCTGAGCACACGGAGTCAAGAAAAACGGGCTGGCAGGATGAAGACAGTATGCCGCCGGAGGGCCGAATTGTCCAGCGTACCCGGCCCTCACCAACGGCAGACGGAAGAGTTTCCGGGGGCTGTTAGTGTTAAACCGTTGGTCCGTATAGTTATATATTATCTATAACCATCGTAAACCAGAATACGGGCAGTTGCGTTTCCTTGCGTTACAACATATAATAATACTGCGATCACCTACTTGCGAAGCAAAACCCTACCTCGGGAGGAAACCCATATTTAGCAGTGGACGTTATATGCGCTGATTGTCTGATCTATATAGTAAAACGTGAAACTTTGTACCCCTTTTAGGACAATTGAGCGGACGGAGGAGTATGATTTTTACACACTTATTTTGTATGAAGAATGTTATGAGATTGAATGAAGCGAAAGATGTGTGTAGGGATCGTAGCAAGTGGAGGTCCATTGTCTCTGCCTACCTCGATGGGAAACAGGTGTGAGCTTATGTATGTATGTATAAACTTAAAACAGGTAGGTAAAGAGACAGGTAAGCTAGTGAATAAATTGCTTTGCGTGTATTTTTTGCGTAGTTTGTGTTGTAACAGATAAAACTGAAAAAAAGGTTATCCGCGCGAAATTTTCCCGCTTTTTTTGAATTTCAGCTGTTACTAAAAATACCATGTAAAAATGCCCACAATTTTTTTTCTTTTACTAAGTTTCCTGTTTCTTCAGCTACACTTTGATATAAATATTGGTGGTTTTAACAAACGCGTTATTATCAATGTAATAATTGCAAACGCAACGTGCAAATGAAAACATATATTAATGCAATACTAATTATTTTATTATTTAGTTTGCTTTGTTTTATAACAGTTGCATCAGAACAAAAGTGACTACAATAAAATTAAATTGCATCGCTACCTGCGATATTTTTGCGGTTTATTGTTAGCTTTTATATTACATAACATAATAATTTTATTAAATAAATCGTGATTGAAATTGATGATTGAATTCTAAGTTAAACCGAAATTTTACTTTTAATTGTTTAGTAATTGTTATTTGCTTTTGAATGTAAACAATTACGGATTGATTGCACTACCGGGTCTTTTAGGTGTTAATAATAGCTATACATTTAAAACTAGTTTTATTTTGATAATTACTATTATTTACTATACTAGAATAGTATTAAAAGAGGTGCTACAACCGCTGTAGCGTAGCGGTATTGGCTTATATATTGGCTCGCTTTAAATCTCGGAGGTAGTGGGTTCGATCCCCATGCCGGACAGGAAATTTTTGTGTAAAATTCTTAGATTCTTTCCGGGTTTGGTTAGCTGAGTGACTACCCTCCGTGCGTCGGTAAGCACGTTAAGCCGTTGGTCCCGATTGTTATAACATAATCTATAATAATCGTATATCAAGGAATGGGCAGCAGCGTTTCCTTGTGTGGCACAACATAATACTGCGGTCACCAACCCGTGTGCCAAGCGTGGTGACTATGATAAATACCCTCCCCCGGGAGGAGGTCCATGTTCAGCAGTGGACGTTATACGGGCTTTTGATGATACTAATATTAAAAAGATGAAAGATTTCATTGTTTGCATTGAATAGGCTTCGGACTCCGACTTGGACTTTAGCAAAGTATCGGTATACTTAGTTATTGATCTTCCTGTATTCCTTTACATTTCTAGTTAAATGAAATCTATACTTAAATACTTAAAGCTGAAGAGGTTGTTTGTTTGCTTGACGGCACTTAATCGGGAACTATAGATCGGATTTGAAGCCCTCGAAGTTTTGTAGTCTTTCAGTGTTAGATATTCCATTTACTGAAGCTATATTTAATTATGTAGATAGAGATAAATAATTATAAAACAATTTACATATTTAGAATCAACGTTATTAAAGTAATAATTAGTAAGTTAATTACAACCGCATATAGGTAAATATTCCTTTTAAGTAAAATAATGTGACTAAAATTACTATAGGATATCAGCCTAATTCAGTCATATACACTTCAGGATAGCAAAGAAATTTCTAAAACAAAAAATAAAATAAACGGAAATAGAACCATTTGCTGTAAGGTATGGCTTATAGTTTGTAAGCACCTTGCCTAACCAATTTCAGTATTAGCCCCGCCACAGCTTAACCAATATTTCCATTTTTTTTTTCATAATTAATTAATTTTTGTATCATTTATTTTACAAGTTGTCAACCTGATGTAAAAAACCAAGTATTGCAACTTTATTAATTACCGTTCTAGAACCGCAATTAAATGACTTGTCAAGTTTAATAAGTGTTATATATAAGTATATATTAATAGTCTTGTTTTCACATTGATAGTGTCTGGGTTGACATTGTTTAGGTTTGTTTATTTTAACTGTAAATGTGGATGGGGTGCAACCGACGTTATTCTATTATTTTCCTAAAGTGCAAGAGTTTTCATCCGCTTGAGTAGAACAATTATCTTTTTTGTTTATTATTCTATGAAATAACTGTAAGGGGCGTGCCCCAGCCCACATACTGTTCAAACTGTATTAAAAATAAATATACATTAAAAAAAAAAGATACAGAACAAAAGAAGACGGAAAAGAATAAACCGGAGTTTCTTTCTGAGTTTCTTCTCCGGGCCGTCCACTTAGGTAGCTAGAGAAACCTGCAGGTTAGCTAGGCTAGGATCCTCGCCGGACAGACCGAGGACCGCGTTGACCCTTGCCCCTGTCGTGTGATCCAGTGCCTGTAGTCCGTGCCAGGGATCACGTCCTCTTTATTTCTCTTTACTTCTAGCTTGACCGGTCATTGCACTCTAAAATGTGTTATAATATTTTATATTTGATTTATTTTTATTCATAAAATGTTTGAATAAAATTAATATAGTAAATAGATATTAACGTTAATATTAAGGGCTTGTTTACTGACACAAGACTGACAGACTTCTAGCACACCTGAAGTAAATTAAACATAATATAATAGTAAATGTTACCTATTTATAATTAATTTTATATGCATTGTAAATTTTCTTGACAAGTAAAAGTGTATGTAAATACCTAAGTGCTGAATAAAAATCGTTTATTTCGTTTATCATTACCTAATTAACTGTCTTTTATTTTAACAGCAAATTATTTTTGTAATTAGTTTTTTTATAACTTTTTTAATTCTTCTACTATTTTATTAATTGTTTACTATTTCAGCGATTAGTCTACTGTCTAAGGATGTTCCGTGAATATATTTACAATAAACAAGCGAGAACAAGACCCATTAATATAATATCTTAGTTCTTAAGACAAAAGACAAAATATCTAGTGTTAATTCCGTTTAAAATGTGTCTATATGCTGTAATGCTATTTTTACACCACCCTCCCGCCCGCGAAAATTATGCACAACATCCAGGAAGGAAAAATAAAACGTGCATAAATACAATCAATAACAATATGTGCATGTGCATTTTTGGCGGAATTAACACTAGATATTTTGTCTTTTTAAATAAGATTAATATGGATTTTCGCAAAGTAACGCCTGATTCTATTAATTATTAATTATAATATCTAAGTTGTTAGAAGTTAGAACGAATACGATAACATCTTTTATATTAATACATCATCAACATCATCACCATTTTAGCCGTAGTACGTCCACTCCTGGACCTCATAGATATCCAGTTACTATGGTTAGAGGCGGCCTGCATCTACCGTGATCCCGCGGCCTTTACCAGGTCCATCTAATTGGTTGACGTCCTACACTACGCATGCCGATCCGCGGTCTCCATACTAGAACTTTTTGGCCCCAACGGCCATCTATCTGTTCTCCGTGCTATATGGCCTACCCATTGCTACTTCAATGAACTAATCCGTTCTTTTACATATATTCTAATTTCTGATTCGATCGTGTAGAGAAACACTGAGATAGCCCTTTCCATAGCTCTTTGAGCGACTCTAAGGTGCTTTGCAAGGCCTATAGTGAAGCACCACGTTTCGAATCCATAGGTCATCACTGGCAAGACACACTGGTTAAAGACTTTTGTATTTAACCTAACCTATCTATTAATACAAACCTATTTTGAAAGTTAAATAACTGCATATGATGCATGTACCCTTCCTCGGGAGGAGGCCCATGTTCAGCAGTGGACAATATACGGGCTGATGATGATGATGATGTGATGCGTGTTTGTTTATTCTATATCTGTCTAATAAAATATAAAAAAAACCCTGAACTGTCCTTCGTCTTCATCATCAGACCCCTAATGACAGTCACAACCCATCTAGGTGTAAAGTTATTATCAATATTAATAATGCAAAAAAAAAAATTAACACACGCACTGGTCACCCCAACGATTTTTGAAAGTGTCCCTCGATTTCTCTGGTCTGCCATCATGAATTCCCTGATTTCCTTATCATGGGACAATCATTGCAATATCTTCTTTCCAACAAAAAAAAATCAAAATCGGTTCATAAACAAAGCAAGTTATCCGCGAACCAACATAAAAAAATAAATATACGGTCGAATTGAGAAACCTCCTACTTTTTTGAAGTCAGTTAAAAAAAATTTGCTTAGCTAAGTAACTTCGCTTATCTTAGTTATATTCAAAATATAATGTTCACAAGTTTATTATTTTCCTTTTAAAATAGGTATCATTAGAAAAGTTCTCAAGTAAACTCAAGAGGTGAATATTTCTTGACTCTTATACAAGTACTTCAGACTACCAGACCGCATCACTGAAACCTCTCTCAACTGTCTGAGTGTGTCTCAATGATGTCTTGTGGTTACAGATAGTGAGAATCTTGATAACTCCTTGATGCTCACGGTTGCATGTAGTGGAAGGAATGATAACATTGACTAGATACATGGATTTGATACTCTATGTATTGGTGTTAAGTTTGCAAATGTAACTTGTCAAGTACGAAATATATCCAGATTTAAATTAATCCATAGCTTTACTGCTGTTGTAAATAGACTTATTGTGTGGATCATAATAGTACACTAAGCAGCAGTAAAAAAGCGGCCATAGTCCAATGGCTAGGGCGTCGGACTTGTGATATTGTGGTCACCGGTTCGAACCTTATCAATTGCACTACTGACATGACTACTCGTAACACAAGCATTTAGCTTAGCACGGGGGGTTAACAAGAGTACTAGAAACTCTGCTTGTCTCTGCAATACTCTGCTAGTAATCTAAAAAAATGAAGTTCTCTGAATTTTTAATGCCGTAAAAACAAAATTGGCATGTAACCCAATTATTATCATATGTTTTCTTCACATGCATAATCATAACCTATTTCTCAAGTCCTTAACGCACAAAATTTTTGCTTCAGTACAAAACTGTCACATAATTAGTTACGTCTTTATTACATGACAATAAAGAGTCGTGGTAAAAGTCACAACACGCATCGTAGCTTCCTTATCTATTGTGTTAGTTTTTACTGTATTTAAGATAGAAAGAGGCCATTTCAATTAGCAAATACGACTGATATGTTATATTACGAGTATAGACAGTACAATTTAATGGCTAAGTAAGACTTAATTGGAAACAAGTTGTTTGTGGAAGGTGTTAATTTCGACGTCAAATATAATGAAGTAACAGATAAATCAAAATCAAAATAATCATAGGCGCAAGTTACTGTAATAAATACCCATACAGACTCTGTACTAAAAGTAACTTTTATAAATGTAATGAATAACAATCTTCTTACGAGCCCAACTCTGACCCCTTCTGATAATTAATAAGGATATAACAATTTTAATGCCTAATAATCATATATAAACAAGTAGTTATTGCCTTTCTCTTTACGAGTTTGAAAGTAATTCAAAATACACTATAAAGAGCATAACAACGTATTTACCATACGCGAAAGGTTATATGGAGTCGTTCACACGTGGAATTAATGCTGGATGGATTCGCTGACTTGTCAAGAGATCAAAAGGTCGGAAGATTATATTCTGACGAGGTGATATATTGCTAGATTATTTCGAGGTAAACGAAATTGCTTCCCTGAATTCAAGTCATGCATTTGCACGTAAAAGCTTGTACCCAACATGAATCAACAGAAGATACTTTGTCTAACTTACAAATTATTTTTACAAAGACCAAAACACTTCGCTTGTTGTATTTATTTGCAAGATAAGAAGAAAGAACCCATGCATTTACGATGATGTGGCATTTAAATATACCACTAAAACTAAATGGCGTCAGCAATTAATTGGAAATATGCAATTTGAAAGCTGTATAGGAGTGGTCCAATAATATATGTTTGTCTTGTTTATTATGTAGTATGATTATCACGCTTAACGCATTCCGATATAAAATCTAAATCATTACATTCAATCATGAATTCTATTACTTTGCTAATAGAATATTATTTTGTCGTTGGATGTATAAATTTTGCTTTACCGAAAAACACGATAAAGCAAGGTTAAGTTGAAATTTACCTGAATATGAAAGTAATAGTATTCTAAGTTCTTCTTAACCTTCAAACATTTATATTCCAATAAATAATTACATGCAACATAAATTAATACTGTTTAATGACGGTAATGAACACATTTAAAATACATATTTTGCTCTTTTTTGCAGTTAATAATACTGCGCTCAAAATATTTAAAATGCAAGTCTAATTATTAAAAACAGTGATAAAAGAAATGTTAAAGATAAATGTCGACAGTATTAACCTGACTGAACTCGAGAAAGTACTAGTAGTTGAACTCAGGGAAAGTTAAGTCAACACTGCCAAGCCTTACCATGATGGCATGCAGAATACTAATGATGCTAGGAATCAGTTTTATTTAAAGAATTATTTGAACGTTATATTGGAATATAATTGTTATGGCATGTTTTAAAATAACACTGTAAATACTTGAGCTAACATGACTTGTAAATGTAATAAAAAATGAGTTGTAGTTATTTTTGTACGAAAAACTGGCTTAGTGTTTTTTGAAATACAATGTTTTTTCGAAGCACTGACCATAAAAAAATATATATATATTATAATAAAATTCATTTAATTTGACTATCGAGCTCATAAAATTTCATTCTATAATAAAAACCAAAAAAATAAAAGAAAACTGGACACATTTTACTAACATTAAATTTTAAATAAAATGTAGAATTGAAAGAGAAAGAAGAATGAAGAAAAAGAATATTCTATCAATAAATGATTATTATTACTAAATAAAAGAAGTAGTTGTAATATTAGTACTGTTATTTATTATACTATATATTGTTGTAATGGAATGAAAGTTAAAAAAATAAAATTAAAGCTGAAATAGGTAATGTACACTAATATAATAAACTAGACTATCCGTTTACACGTCCTAATCTCAGAAATAAATATATAACATTTACTAAGTCTTTCTAACCAAATGATTGAAAGTTTTAAACAAGATTATATTTTTTTATCGAACTAGAAGAATTACCCACTAACGATGTATTTTTTCATACAAATCATAATAAACGTTTACAACATTCATTCTTATTCAACAGACCAGACCAATGACATCTCAGCCCAATACGAAAGCAACCAGTTTATTGTGAGCCTTTAAAACTTAAGTTATTATCTATTTGATGTATTTGTGGCTTTACGTCTAGCTTACATAACAGTATTAATACGACTGTATTGCACATAAGTTTGAATTAACTAGGCATCTATAACTATTTACGAGCAACTCTGCCGTAAATATTTTCATAACTTTCCAAGTATTAATTGTTTACATTGTAAAAAGGTGTTTTTAAGGTAATCGTTGGTCAGTGGGTAGTGTTAAGGGTTTTGTTGTTTCAGTTGATCAAAATCACCATTCAGTGGCATTCCATTTGTTTATTTACTTGCCATTTAATTGTTTTTAACCATCGTTTTAACTTTTTAACTACATATATGCATCTACAGTTCTTTACTTTGTACCACCTAAGATTTTTGATGGGCATACAGTTTGAAATAAATTACCATTTTACAAATGTACTAAAATATACTAATTTTCTACAAATGCAATTTAATTTTGCTTCCTTTTTAATCTGACTGAAAATTTAACGTGTAAATATTTACAAAAAATATTACATGGAGAAGCAACTTATACAAAGAGTAACTAGAATTGCATACTCAAAATTTTCGTGTCAGCTTGTCAAACAACGGAAATAATATATAAGGCCTTACCACTTCTAGACAATTCTTCAAGCCCAAATTAAACTGGTTTTACCAAAGTTTACAAATCTATCTGACCCTTCAATATTCTATAAATAGTTGCACAGCAGAAGTTTTAAAGAGGTAATTTTATAATGGTCTGCAGTTGGGTAACTCGGTGTTGAAAGCTGCGCACGAGTCGACAAGGCCGTCGACTTGGTAAGGACACTATGTTAGTTGTCACTTTGAATTACGATTTTGAATGTCATAATACACGATGTAAACATCTTTTTGTTAATATGGTGATTTAGGTAGATTTGAGAGTTTGCTTTAATTGTAATGTCGTCATCATTAACGGCCTTTAGAGCAAATGTTTTTTCGAAAAGTCTTTTTCCAGTAAACGCTTATGATTGCAGTAGAAATAAACATAATATTTATGATAATATGATTTAATTATAGATTGGATTAAACAATAAAAAAACTTCAAATCTTAAAGTACCAGTACCTTTTTATTTACTTCAAGGTGTCAAATTTTAACATTCTGTTTCAAATGTCATATTTGTCGTATTTACATAGAAAAAAAGAAAACAACATTTGAATTGTTATGACCTGTAAGGAACTAAAGATCAAATGGCAACTATTATGTAAACACTATATTATTGTTTATATGGGACCCGTTGATTATAATAATTAAATATCAAGAATGCTTATATGTTATGTCTTCCGTCCATTGTTGTGTAAGAAACTTAGAAATTTATATAGCGAGTTACGTTGGCCTAGCCACAGACACTGACGATATTTCTCTAGTTGGTACAGCAACTCCTACCTTTACTACTCCCTACTAAATTCATTGTACTACTCCCTACTACAACGTTCATCATTCTTCAATCCCTGGCAGCGACCGCCATGAGCCCAGGTCCAAGGCCAACAGGGACGCCCTTTTGGTAAGTCAAGTTACTTGGTTTTTAATTAATTTAATAAGGCTAGAGCCAAGCTTGCCTTTATTCTCAATGAAGCAAAAGCCTCATGTCTAACTACATAATGTTCTCTCCAAAAATGATGACATGAGAAAGAATCTTATGGGTCAACATGATGGTAACTACGGATGCATTAGGTTAGTTTGCTTGCTCCAATACAAAAAATAGACTACAGCTACTTCTTCACATGTGTGGATATATCTATAATGTTTGACGCAATCATTGTTTGTATTCTTGTGGTCTTAGGATTCTAGGATGTCGATGTCAGGCTCAATGGAATTTTCCATAGTAAAATGTCAAAAATTAATTCTGCCAAATGCAATGTACGCTCTATTTGTAACTTAACTTGTTATTGCTCTGCCATTGCCTATTACGTATTACAAAAATAAATCAAATTTTTGCCTTCATAACATTATCGGGTTACCTTCAGTACGATATATCGACCTCCATTGCTTGCACCATATCCGTTGTTAGTTGTTATATTACTAGCATTTCTCACGTTAATTACCGGTGTAATTCCGTAAATAGATTTATTTATTAGGCAGTTATATTAATTTGAGCAATCAAAATTAGATCGACAAACTTCTATTGGGTTTTTGTGAGGAAGTGATAAAATTATGAATCCAGTTACGTAAAGATTGCATAGTTGGCTTAAAGTGACTTTAGATTCTTCTGAAAATGCTGGGAAATTCCCTACCTCGAGATGTATTAGAAACATTTAAGTCGCAAATACAAAGCACACCCAGACTCTCTTTCTCTTTCAGCTGAGAGTCAATCTCAGAAAAACAGGTCTCAGAAACAAACCTTAAAGACATTATTGTAGTCAAATTTAAAAAACTCAAAACAGATTTGCCATCCTCAGAACATATTTTATCTTATATAAATAAAATGAATAGTAAAATAGTAACCTGCGTAAGAATTAAAAGGCCTTGATCAATTTGGCAAATTATTTCTTGCTGTTTTAGTAATTATCAGGAGAATTTGTAAAAAAATAAACATCGACAAAATTGTTAAAAAATATAGTCCCAGATTAAATGGCTGAAAGTCATTTTGCCATAACTTCGTGTCCTCATGTGAAACTACTTGACCCGTCACGCTTAGCCATTGATAACAATTATCAGTGTGCGCGGAATAATTCATGAGGTGAAGAAACTTTGCCTGAGGTTTGGAATTACATGGTGCCCATTGGGAAATAAAGCAAACGTTGATTATTGCTAATCATCTCTTTAATAAGTTAAGCATTACAAATACATTTTCATATTGGTTTTGAGATTGAGATTAAAGTTTTTTTATAATTATTACAATTGTTTTTTTGTTTTTTTTTTCAGGTATGTTGGATTATTTGCACAAGTAGACACCCCAGCCAATTTGAATATGAATTCAGGTATGCCAGTTATAACGATAACTCATTTTCAAATACACCAGTAACAAACAATTGAATTTAAACAATCTACCAATAACTATGAGCATTCACCTTACTTAGAACTTATTAATAATGCTTATTGGTCAGCAGTTACAGTAAATTGTAGTGCATATAAACCCGTGAGTTTTAATAAAATGTCGTATGGGATTCAGTTAGGTTACTAAATCGAATAACAATTGATGATCTAAATAAAAAAAATAAAAAATATCATAGGTTACTTCAGCAAAAAAAAAACAATTGATTTTTAGTGGCATGATCACTAAATATGTTTGTCTTTTTAATTTAGATAAATATGGATTTTCAACAAAGTAACACCTGATTTTATTCATTATAACAATTGATGTTATGTAAACTCTTAAAACATAAATAATAAAAAAGAAACAATAAGAAAATAACTAGTATTTACAAAATCATACTCATTACAAAACCAATATGTTCATTAAATACAAAATTAGTAAATCAATACTACTTAGAAGTCATTAGGTAAAGGAAAAAATAAAAGCAATTACACGCTCTGTAGTTATCAGTTCCTGATTCAAATGTCTTCCGTTGATATTCACTACACATGTGTAGGACCATGGTCCGTAGAAGCAATCAAATTGATTTATTTAAATTACATACAGGAATTTGTAAAAAGTTATAGTTAGTCTTAATAGTTTTAATTTTTTTTCATTCAGTTGTCAATCAATGATGGCAGTATTGAATGCGATGATGCTTCCGACGCCCTTGTAGACCTGAAGTAAAAGCCATATTCCATTGTTTATTAACCAGTTATAACGTCGCTTATTCAAGTCAAAATCTATACAACACTCCATAATTTGAAGTCTCCGACAGTGTAATAACATTACACTTCCATCCTGCACACTCCTAATAGTTTAACAATACAAAATTATAAAGGCAACCGATTATTACCACAGCGCGGACATTGCACAGTAGGTAACTGCACGCCCAGAAATAGTAGCCCAATGCATTGCCCAATACATTGCGATACCTTCGCACAATCAACACGACCACAAAAATATAGACCCTTATCTTAAAACAATAAAGACCAATTTTGTATAACACCTCATTGTAGAACCCGAAGAATTTTGTGGAACAAATTAAATTTGCTACCATATCAGGTTTAACACTTCAGAAATAAGTATAATATTGTAATAATTACGACAGAAAACTAAAGGTCGTATATGACACAATACCAGTGACTGATTATCTAATAGGTTTTAATAGTGAATATGATGATAACGTAATAATTTCATTTAATCATATTCTAAAGTTGATATATTTTTCAGACGATATTTTAAATTACTGGACTGGTAGCTCAGTGATAAGTAGGTAGTTTCCGGTAGTTCGGAATCAAATCTTGTGTCCTAGAATACGATATCGTAGATCTCGCGTTATAGTTATGATTTCCGACCGAGACAATTATTTATATGACCACACATAGTTGTTTTGAGTTCGGCTGTGATTTTTGGATGTGAATCAGATGTTTCTAAAGTCCTCCGTGACTCAGAAATTCTTATGTCAAGGGTGAGAGTATTGAAATAAATTTGAAAAAAAAGGTAAAGCTTTTGCAATTTTCAGAAGAGGTTGATGAAAGATACTAATCGCAAAATATATTTGTCAATAAACCCTTAGTTGGCATAGACTTATTAATGTAATGATATAGTTAAACTTTGTAGCAGAAACTGCCACAGTATTTCTGCAGGTAGATTTCGTAAACCGCAACTATTAGATAGAAAGGTAATAAATAATTCTAGGTTTAGTAAAATGTAGCCAAAGTTTGCTTTATAACATTTTGCTTTAAGTGAAGTAAGTGTATTAAATAAGGTGTTAACGGTAGATATTGCCATGTCATAATGATTACGTTAGTGTATTGATTTTGGTTTGATAATATATATGTAAAATACATACAAATGAAGTTTTAAACGCATGTTATAACATTTTGGTAGAACATTTTCAATTTTTGATGCTTTTAACGATACGTTACTAGTAACAGACACCATATTCAGTAGATAATTGACGAGTATTTTTTAATATAGCAGGAAACTCAAAGACGATTTAAAATTGGCTAACCGTGTCATGGTGAATTGCAAAATACCCGTCAACGGAATCCTTCTGCAGTAGATAAATTACATAATAAAGGTTCGCGCAGAATTTTATATTAGTTACTTACTCATGTTAAAATTATGGTAAAACAATTAAAATTAAAGCGCTGATGGTTGTTTGTTATAAGACCTGGCCTTCTTGGTCAATTTCCCGGACAATGATTGGTGTAAATCATGGATTGCTGTTCTGACTCTGGTTGTGCTTTGTGTTGGTAAATGATGTGTTTGTGAAATCCTAGTGACAGAGGAATCTATTTACCAAGCGCCGATGTTAAAGCAGAAATGAATTGTAATTTTAGACAACGTTTGCTAATATGTAGATTGCCAAAACAACACTTACCATCAAAATACAAGAATTCTACCCATTTTTTTTAATAAAACCAGGCCAGTTATAAAATGATCTTCTTACTTAATAGTTTTAATTAAGAAATTAATGTTTGCACGATATTATAGCAAGTCATTCACCTTCACTTATTTCAAAATTGTTACATTCTGCATAATGCACTTCTCGCCGATTAAAAACAATTTTCGCAATTTCATATTATGAACACCTAGTTTTCTTCACATTTACCAAGTAAGCTAAGCGTTTATATTTAAATTAAAAAATATCGTATAATTTATGTGAAACACGTTAAAATAAAATTAAGGTTGATCTACGAAAAGTAAAAATATCAAACGATGGCCTAGTTTACTGCTTTCACTGACTTACAAGCCTTGTTTTTGCCTTTCTCAAAAGTGTTTAACCTACTTGTGCTACTGCACTTTTCTTTATGTTAATCTAGTTACCATGTTTTATTGGCATGTGAATTTGATTATTTTGCATGCTGAACAATAGATCACAAATTTTACTTGGAATTGCTTTCAGTTTGCTACTGCTTGAAAATAGCCGCGCGCGGTTTTACCGTGGAATTATCATTAATATATTATAGGAATTTACGTAGCTATCTCATGGTGAAAAACTAACATCATGTATGTCAGAACATATATTTCATTTTCAGGGGGTTGGAAAAAACATGGCAATACCATTTTACATTTACGAGTGTTTTCAAGCAAATAACAGCAAAATGCCATAACCACTCTTTTTTTTCGTGGCCATGTACTCTAATCGACGGTTATTTATGAACATGTATTTTGAAGCCAATATTTTTAAAATTTTATTACCAAATTTGAAGCGGATTCTACAGTCTATTTAAGACTGTAGAATAAATGATATAATATTCAAGTTTTATTCAAGTGTTTGTAATGATTCACATCAGTTTATATTACATTTGTCAGTTTTGAAATTAAGGTTATCGAATTACAATATGAAAACCTAGTCACTAAGTCAATTTATAAGCTAATCTTTATTTAGTATCTCTTTAAGTCTTTTGTTTCCTTTATTATATATAAGTAGAGATTTTTTATTTTCTTCTCGTTCGTTTTCTTCACTTCTGAAGGTCGTGCCCTTAAAAGGCTTTCCTTGCTTTGTGTGTTAATTCCCACCACCTTGTCCTGTTTTTAGCTTCTCTCAGAGCTTTTGTAACAGCTTTTTGCCCATGTGTCAGTGTTGTTTGTTTGTAATAAATAAACGTTAAAACTACGGGACCGATTTGAACATTACTTTCACCATTAACAAAGTTACGTCTATCAGGAGTAACGGTTATATTACGTACCTTTTTTTATAAGGTCCCCACGGGAACATGCGGTGAGCTTACATTTTTCTCTTTTTTGTTATATAGTTTGAAATAATTGGAAATTAGATCGACCTTCGCTTCTTTTTCATCAATTTAGACAAAAATTTCGCTAGGAGATTAATAAGAATAAAAAACATACAAAAACATACTTCTACGAGTACAACATGAATAAGAGTACCACACAAAAAAAAATAACGAAGGTAAAACTTCTAAACAGTAAATTATCTATGAAGCGGTAAAAGTACTGCAATATTGAACTTCACTCCCCTTGTCATTTTATGTTAACGTTTTTAATTACGTTTTTATTTAAGTAACGCTGTCATTTGACACGTTTTAATAGGCCTCATTTTAATGTCAACCAGGCCTATTCATTATATACTAGCATCAAAGATTAAATTTACCCCCAAATTACGGCTAATTAAGCAAACTTCGTCTTCTTTTTGATTAAACAGCTGACTTAATTACCTTTTGACCATCAGATAAGTAAACGAAGAAGGTTAAGTTTGGAATATAATAATTTAATGTTTAATGGCTTTAAAAAAGGCATAAATTTGTTTTGTTTTTCTTTAAAAAACTTTAAATACTTATGTGATGTTTTTAATGGTTTATATGAAGATTTTGATGAAGAGATTCTAACATTTAAAATTTTAAACAAAACTGTTTGATGTAACTGCTCTTTGCATTTACATTAAACACTGGTACTTCAATGGGTTATTTGTCAATAAGACTTGGTGTTTTAGGTTCTACCTGAGAAAACTATTCGTGTAAATCAGGGATAGTTGTTTTGAGTCAAGGTGTGCTTTTCGTCCACAAATTACGTTCGTAAAGCTCTCCGCCACCGCGTTTTACTACTACATGAATCACTTGTTCTTTTATACTAATATTATAAAGAAAAAAGATTTAATTGTTTGAATAAAACAGGCTCTATAAATTATTTCACTATTAGAAAGCTACATTATCAAAGAGCAACATAGTCTGTAACATCCTACTAATATTGTAACGCGAAGTAATTATGGATGGATGGATGGATGTTTGTTACTCTTTCACGCCAAAACCACTGAACGGAATTGGCTGAAATTTTGCACCGGGATAGGTTATACGTTGGATTACATATAGGTTACAAAACATCACGCTCCGACCCACTGGAGCAGGGAAATGATGAATTTCCCATGGGAACGGGAGCTACACGGATGAAACCTCGCACGCGAAGTTAAAAGTTACATAAGTTTTGTTAAATAAATAATAATTATTAATATACAAATGTATGTCATTCAGTGTATTGACTTTAGTGTACTGACCCTTGTGTAATAACAAATGACATAGTTTACCAACCCATTATATAACACTGTGATGAAACAGTTAAGGCTCAAGTTTTCGTACTTATACCAACACTGTACATGTTGGTAAGTACAAAAACTTGTCAGAATCATCAGCCCTTACAACGTCCACTGTTGAACATGGGCCTCCTGAGGGAGGGTATTTGCCATAGTCACCACGCTTGGTAGGCGGATTGGTGACCGCAGTATTATGTTGTCGCACACAAGGAACCGCTGCTGCCCGTTCCTTGATATACGATTATTATAGATGATGTTATAACAATCGGGACCAACGGCTTAACGTGCTTTCCGAGGCACGGAGGGTAGTCCCTCAACCAACCAGACCCGGAAATAAATCTTAGAATTTACACAAAGATTTCTTTTCCGGTGTAAAGATCGAACCCACGACCTCCTAGACTTAAAGAGAGCCAAATACCGCTAGGCTACGGAGGTTGTCTCTATTACAAGTACAGTAAGCAGAGTTAATAACAAACTGTTATCACAAATCTTATTAATACATAGTGCTTTAAGGTATTCAATTTTACATACTCCTTGGTACGTTATAAGTAGGTATGGCAGAAAAATCATCTATTTACGCTACATAATAAATATTGATTAGTTTTTTTTTTCGGACTGATATGTGTAGTTAGCCCTTTTTTTTATTTTATTTTTTTGTTCCACCGCGCTGGCGGTGGGATATGTGGGGCTCGCCCTCTCCAAAGCGTGGTATGCTAAACGCATACCACGAGGAGAGGACCCTACACCACTAAAACCCCCCGGACACTCCTTCGATCCGCCGTTGGTGGGGGCCGGGCACGCATAAGCAATCTGGCCCATGTGTAGTTAGCCCTGAGGCTTTTGTTACTTCGCCGGGGCGAAGGCTATAAAGGCGAACAGAGCTCCAGCCTAGATAAATGGTTTAACCACTACTAACTAATCAACCTGCGCAAGAGGGCGTCCCCTGTGGGACTTGGACCTCGGCTCAGGGCGGTCGCTGACGGGAGAGATTGAGGGATTATGGCTTTTAGTTTCTTTAGGGGAGTTTTATTGATGACTGTTCCCGTGGAAATGCTATAGTAAAATATAGCCTATAGCCTTCCCCGATAAACAGGCTATCTAATACTAAAATACTTTTTCAAATTGGCCTAGTAGTTTCTAAAATTAGCCCGTTACTATATTTTATTAGGATGTTCCCACGGTAACGGAATCTACGGGGGTAAAAACGCGCGCGGAAGGTAGTTCAAATTTTAAACTTAAATTGGCTTCTCAAGTAGTGTTGGTCGCATGGCATTGAAACCCGAAGTATAATTTAAATTTTTATGAGCATTGGTGTGAAACCAATCCCACCTTATAAATTCAATATATTTTTAAGTCCCCATAAAAAGTTATTCTTGAAACCATGGTATTGTCCAAATATTTTTATTTTCAAGAAACCAAGGACTAAAATTTACTTGAAGAATGGACCATTAAAAGGGGGCATCCATAAAGTATGTCACATGGTTTTCATGTTTTTTTTTTAAATCTATTATTTAATTAAAAAATACAAGGGCTCATAGACGGTCGGCGCATCACAATAGTATCATGAGTACGCACTAGCCAACAAAATAATTTAAAATTTTTAAGTCCCCATAAAAAGTTATTCTTGAAACCATGGTATTGTCCAAATATTTTTATTTTCAAGAAACCAAGGACTAAAATTTACTTGAAGAATGGACCATTAAAAGGGGGCATCCATAAAGTATGTCACATGGTTTTCATGTTTTTTTTTAAATCTATTATTTAATTAAAAGTTACAAGGGCTCATTGACGGTCGGCGCATCACAATAGTATCATGAGTACGCACTAGCCAACAAAATAATTTAAAGCATAAATACTCATACAGTTAGATATACTTTTATGTTTTTCTTTAAATTTTAAAATTTCCCGATTTAATACTTTCCACCTCTTGTTACCATGTAATACTTCATCGACCCCCTCTTCTCTATTTTACGTATGACGTACTATATGGATGGGCCCCGAATGTGTGTTTGTACTCGTAATACTTTATGAGCGCAGTTTTGAGTGCATACTTCACTTTATTAGCCATTTATCTTTTAGTTCTGCAACTTGCGACGCTTTTAAAACGTTTGAAGGTCTTAAAAAGGCTTAAAAAGAAAATAAGTGTTTCAGCAATACATTATACATGCTTACCACAGATAATATTATGTTTGTAACAGGTAAACTCAAAAACTCCTAAAACGAAAAATGAAACATATTCACTAAAGCTACGAAAGCTGTATTTTGCTATTGATAAAGAGAATATTTAAGCCAGAATGAGAGCATGCGCCCTCTTGCATGCTCTCATTCTGGCGAAAAAAGACCTGTTTAAAATTGACTATTTTTAAATGAAATTTTAATGTTGGAACTTCTGTCAAACTTTTTTAATGGCTAAAGAGTAATCAAATATCGGGTTTCTTAAAGAGTATCGTTTAATAAGTATTTGATTAACTTAAAAGCTTCGTACATCTCTCGTTTCCTTTGTGATGTTAAACATAATTCTAATTTTACTTTCTACATTTCAAAGTTTGTTGAATTTTAAGAACTCTGTCTTAGTTTGTTTTTAAAGTAAATTATTGTATTTCTAGATATTGTCTCGAAATGTTGTTGATTATATAAATAAAAAATACAACATTTTTTAAATTAAGTAATTTAATAACTAATTACTTAATTAAATAGTCGACTTATAAGCACACTTTTTGTAATATTTCAAACTGATGTTAAATTCGAAGAAAATTATGATCAATCAATCTAATAGAATTGGTAGTAAGTCATTTATAAAAAAATATAAGACTATGAAAAAATTACAACTTATAGTCATTATTGGTATAGATCATTATAAAATCTATTCCGATATCTAAACAGATACTAATGATACAGAACACTGACACACTGACTTACTGACTATGTTTGTTTAAAAAGAAAGTGTTGATCCGAGATTTCAAGGACACCCGCTGGTCATCGTAACGGTTCATTTCAGTTTTCATCTTGTTCTGGTGTGGTTAGTTAGTCACAGCTATCTAAATCTAATGTTTGGTTTGTAACAAAGTTATTATCTGTTTCAAGTTGAATACTAATATTTTGTCGTTCGTGCTACGGGTGTTAAATTTTGCAATAACCGTGGCCTAATTTTGGTCTTTGTTTAGTTTGGAAATTGTTATTTGTTACTTACAATCCTAATGTAATGAATCAAGACTAGTAATTTATTATACGAACTTGGACTTTGTGAAAATTAAGGACAAATTGGCAAATTCAAATTTGGAGACCAATATTCAATGTTAACTGTTGTGAAAATTGTTCATAATATTTTCATACAAATAACATATATATATCTTGCCTAAGATTATCACAGTTTAGGTAACATAAGCAGTAATAAAGCAGACAATAATTCTATTCAAGATCAAAATTCTCATAGCTGTTGAATCGATTGTTATAGAAAGCAAGTGAAAACTGGTTTAAGGTTTCACCGCGATGTTTGAGAATTAACAGCAATGGCGGGTAAAGGAGAAGGTGAAATTTGTGTTAATATATTTATTGTAAAGTATGATTATAATCGTTTTAAGCGTCAGTGTAAACGAAATATGGTATATAACTCAACATAATTCAATCAAACTGAAAATCTTTAAAAAGTCAAACTAAATATTTCTATTAAAGCTATTCCATTATGCAATTATAGCCTTCATTTATTATTATTTGTTCCATATTATCTGTGTGCACATAAATTATAAAACAAATATAATGTAAAGTCACAAATATAACAATAATTTAAAAATCGAAAAGAAACGGTGATGCAATATTATGATACAATATTTTCTATCAGTACTTTGAATCTTAAAACCTTCATTGAATACATTTCCGTTGCTATAACGGGAGACGATAAAAAGTTCAACTTATGCGATGTGCGAGACAGCCACTCCAATTTTATACTCACGATACGATTAAATCACGATATTTGACAAAATAATTTAGCTATTTAGTGAAAATGTATTAAATAAAGTATATGTAAAGTAGGTTCTAATAGTCACAGATCATTATTTTTATGATCAAAATGTTAAGGAAATTATAGATTAACAGTAGACAGGAATTGTCATAATATTTTTCTTTTATAAATATTTATAAAATTTCTGGTCTTTCTAGAACGGACTTATCGGCATGTCTTTATTGTTGGCACAGGGCGTTCTTTTTGCATAAGCTTTTATGAACTGCTATCAAAGGTTAAAGTCACAGCTTCAGTAATATGACATTTTCAATATCAAACTACTAAACCTCCAATATTAAATCGACGCGTGACGTACGACGAAAAAATCGTCAAATCAAAACCGTCTTAAAGGCTCAAATGAGACCTTACATGGACCTTCGAAAGTTTATCGACCCCGATCTCTTTGGGCTAACATCAGTCCTTTGACATTACGTTGAGATTATTTTTCTGTAGTCCGAAACGGATAAGGTAGGATAAAGGAAGGATAATAAGGGATGGTAGGCGATAGTAAACAAAGGTAATAAACATTCTGCTGTCGCATGTTTTGGGGAATTCAATATTGCGGTTTTCGTATTATAGGCCTTTTAGAGTTTAATCGTCAGACCATAAAACTCGTTAAAACTTATTTTCGGAAAAGGGTCACATCTTGTGTCAATAGAATTGCTGTTTTTTTAATGTTTACAGCATTTATAATGGGTATTATTACATTAACCTAACTTAGGTACTAGGTCTTTATTAAAGAAACAGAAATTTTATAGATACATCAATAATAATTGTAGATATACTACGCCGTTTATTTATTTTTTCGCTTGGTCTTACGGAGTTAGCCATGAGGCTTTTGCTACTTCACCGGGCATAAAGGCGAGCAGAGCTCCAGCCTTAATAAATGGTTTAATAACTACAAACTGAGCAACCTGCGCAAGAGGGCGCCCCCTGCGGGGCTTGGACCTCGGCTCAGGGCGGTCGCTGGCGATGAGATTGAGGGATTATGAATTCTAGATTTTTTTTTTATTGGAGTACTGTGCAACTGTCGCTCTACTTTACAGTTCGCGGGCCTCTCGGACTTCGGGACTACGATCGGATGATTCTTTGCAAACTAAGGGTCAGGAGGACGAGGCGGGATACTATGCCGCGTGCAGTTTCACCCGCTCCCAATTATATTATATAGATATCGTTCCCACACATATTCAACTGTAAGAACAAACAATTTTTTTTAAATTTTCCGTTAATTACCGTTTCTTTTAAGTAACAATTCTTTTTAATTAAATCAAACACAGTTAAATACAATAAATTAAATCGGATACAACACTCGCGTCCTTACCAATTCCAATCAACGAGCCATGAAGATAATCATATCACTTCCGATCTGCATTGCAAGCTGGACATATCCTTCACTATTGTTTCTACCGGATACATTTACATAATTAACTTTACCATCAGTTTCAACTTTATCGTCCATAACATAAAGATGAAAATCATTCAGCATAAGTGCACTTATATTCTTGTTAAAACTTTGAAAATCTTGAGACGCTGTTGTTTTAAATTTAATCTTAATTATTTTTACATAGAGTAGGTGTTTGAGTGTCCTTGTGTTTTAGGTCTATGAATTTAGATTACCAAATTAATTTGCTGTTATATCGTTTTGTATATATAAGTAGTATAATTTAAAGGCATAACCGTTTTTGTTATTTTAATTGATAATTTGGTGGGTTGTGGAATTGTTAAGTTTTAAGTTACGTTGCAGCAGAATGATATTGATTATTAAGTAATTAATATACTTACGAAACATTTTCGAGGTCAGCCATTCATGTTTTTGATATAATTCTTGGTTTTCGATTATTAATTTATTTAGGACTACTTACCTGTAATTAAATCATTGTTTCTTAAGCCTAAATAAATAACGTTAGTTATAAATCTTAACTTCAAAATAATAGAAAGTAGAAATATAATTTTAACAAGGTAGAAAAGAAACTTTACTTAAGTTAAGTTAGTAAATTAACTCATAAAACAAAATAAAATATAAAACTAAGTACATATTATGGTAGCTAAAGAAAGAACAATAAAACATGGCGACAACCTTTGTGGCGTAGCTGTATATCGTAACAACATAAAAAAATGTCAAGTAGACAATTTGTCATTGAAAATATTGAGCTTGGTATAATTTTAGTAGTCGACATATTTTATAGAAGAAACTGCTTCAGACTTGTTTAAGCAAGCTTAAATGCATTCAATACAAATAAGATTTTAAACAAGTTACAAATACTTTGTCATAAAATGTGTCTATGAAATATAATTGATGCAGAAAATATATTTAATATCTTAGGTATATTACTACATACTTTATCAACAGCTCGTATAACGTCCACTGCTGAACATGGGCTACCTCCTGAGTGAAGGTTTTGCCTAATGCATAACTACTTAAATAATGCTATTTTTCATTCTTAATATATAATCAACTTTGTCAATTAATGAACTTCATCACTTATTCTTTATTTTCCAATTTCAGTACAAAATACCTGACGACCAAGGTTATTTTTAAAATGAATCGTAGCTTGACAATTTTTTTCGCTTCAGTTACCAAATGTGTATAAAGAACGATTCGATCAATTTAAATATCGACTTATTGGTTTAAATATATTATAATCATAAGGTCTTGTTAAATATCATAGAACAAAATAAAATAATATGATTTTAACATTAGATGAACTATAAACACCACATACGTAGCCTATTTAAAAACTAAATTGGTTATTTGCGTAGGAAACTGAATAACATTAACAAGTAGGAGGTACCCTAGTTACCTCATATATTTTGTTCGTTAAATCTCATTTTTTTTTTATTCTGTGCATCATTTTCCAATCTTTAACACAATTACAATAATCTTTACCAAAATTATAAATAGAAAAGATTTAGTTTCCACAAGTAGTAGTATTCCACATGATATATCAGTCAATGAAATATAAAGAAAAAAAAAGAAAGCGAAAATGTATATGCAATTCAGTTAAAAAAAAGATTACTAGCAGAATTTTGCAGTCTACTAGTATTCTTGTTAACCCCTAGTGCTAAGCTAAAATGCTTGTGTTATGAGTGGGTTCACGTCGGTAATGCAATGGGTGGGGTTCGAACCGGCGACCTCAAGATCACAAGTCCGACGCCCTAGCCATTGGTCTACGGCCGCTTCTAGTTAAATCTTTTTGACTGTATTCGTGGTTATGAGGACAAGGTTTGTAATACATTTTGTTGGAAATGACAATTTCTTCTGAAGGGCGTTTCTGGACTTGCTCTGATAGTTTTTAATAAATACTATTGATAACGTCATGAAACTTTTCAAAGAACCAAACTAGTATTTTTGTTGATCATTATCTTGCGTAATAACTAATCATACTCCGGACATAGTTTAAGTTAATTTATGCGAATCAATTCGTGTTTTATAATGATAAATCACTTTATACATACCTACCAACCGCTGGTGTTTCATCTATTAATAAAAGGCTGATGCTATTATCAATCTGTCTATAGGTGCACAGTCCTAAATACATTATAAAAACTTGATTAAAATTAATTAATAGAACAAGTTATTGATGAATTATATGTCATAAATAAGACGCGGAAGAGATTATTATAGTTGATAATTTAATATGTGATCACTTTCGAACTTATATGAGGCTTGAATAAAGTCTTAAATTTATTAATTTAATTAATTGAACACATTATCAAAGAAGTACTGACTCAAAATAAATACTTAGCAATGTCAAAGAAGAAAAAAATATTCATCATCTAAATTTGCATGCCGACATCATATCGGTATTGTTTGTTAATAAAATATAATTCGGTAATCCTCGATTGATTTCATTCACGGAAGCCATTGCACAAGTGGGTGTAATATCGTATTTTCCAAGTCATGAAGTCGGCTATTAAAATAATCAGCTAGCCTTAAAATCGTACGGAAATATTAACGAAGTAGAATTGAAACGGTTGTATCAGCAACCGCGTTGGAAAGAAGTAGGTAACTAGTTTGACCACGTTGACAGTGTTGGTCCGTTTGACATTTGCAATTCAGCATTCATCTTGCATCAGAGTATGTGATGTAGGACGTAGTTTGCGGTTATATTGAGAATTTTATTCTAGAAAATAATTTATGTTTCTTGAAAATATTGATTTGACTTATTCAGCAAGATAAGTAATATTTTGGAAAGAGAATTTTGAACATTATTTCTTAGTCTGCGTCACAATTACTACCAGCGTGCCAACTTTCAGAGTAATCTATTCAATGATTCGAGCTGTGTTTTGATATATTAGTCAATTGACATTAATCCGCAGATTAAAACGACGTCTCATCATATCTTTATACATTATTTTACACATATTAGTAATATTTTAAATTGGTGGAAATACTTGAACGGCATGATGTCAAGGCGAAATGTGTGAATGATTTAAGTATCATGTTTATTAATACACGGAAAGATTTAAATGCGACTTCTAGTCGAAATGTCAAGTGAATCGATTGACTGTTTTTCGTGATAGATAGTATGACAGCACAAGAAGCCAACAAAGTGGCGACAAGTTAGTAAAATAGGAACACATTTTTTTATTTTATTTATGATCAGCAATTTGTGTGTGTCAATGACAATTTAGCAATAAGGCCAAGCCTGAACCAATTTAAATTAAATAACTAAACCTTGTGAAAGTACACAGAAACAAAGAAAAAGCTATGCGTCTATAAATTCATCAACAGCCTGTATAACGTCCACTGCTGAACGTGAACCTCCTCTTGAGGGAGGATTTTTGCCACAGTCGCCACTATCTTATCAGGACCAATGACTTAGCGGATTTTTGAGGCACTGAGGAAGTTCCTCAACCAACCAGATCCGGAAAGAAATCTGGAATATTTATCAAAGATACAGGCTCTCCGAGACTTTAATAGAAGCATTTATACTCAGGTCTATAAATTAGATTGAAATAATTTCCACCTACCATATTTCTTATTTCAATTATACAGAACACGAAAATACGATGTTATATCTTTCAATGTATATCAAATAGATGCTATCTCCGGTGTTCCATGCACTAAACCAAACACAATAACCAATCTAGAAACGGACACATATACATAGTAATATATTATTATTATATCCGTGAAAGCAGGATATACGAGAGTCCATATTCAATGGAGATCTCTTCCGGCTGAAGTGACATTTCGGCTTAGGTTTGAGTTAATAACAACTGTGCCAAACTAGATTTGATCGTAGTTATGCTGCAGCGGATTAGTAGACCAGAAAACAAAGATATAGGTAAACGAAATAGAAACGGATATAAATAACTAGAAGAAAAAAATAGCCGTAAGGTTCCTGGTTGAGAATAAACTACGCCCTTTCTTTTCATGGGTGTCGTAAATGTGACTAAGAGGCATACATCTGATGGATCGGTAGCAGAATCTATCAGCTAAAGAATCAGCTCACCACCTTACTGCGGTCACTAATCCACCAGCCGGTCGTGGTGCACCTATTAACAGACCATGGCTTGACAAGCTTTATTAAGAGGCGACTTATGTTAAGCAGTAGACGTAAATTGAATGTTGTACAGTAAAAGTGTATTTATTTATTTCATTACAAATAAGTATAAACTACCAGAAATTATGTGATTGTTTTGAGATTCAAAACTAACGCTTCAGTCATTCTACGATTATTTCTATACTATGCCAAATAATAATAATAAAAAAAATAAAGCAGACAAACCCACACAAAATCCAAAAAGAAGACATCACAATCTAGAACATTACCATTGTCTAGAAGCAATAAATTAACTTGCAAATCAAACAAGAGTGACAGGTTGGATCTAATAAGTATTAATTACTCCGACGATGGCATTACATAAGTGTGTACTACTTTTACTTTTATAAAAAGACTGGGTCGTATAACAGGTTGAATAATAGCCACTTTAAACCTTTTGGTCATACTAGCACCTTGGGAAACGAAACAACATGAATAATGAAGTTAGCGACTACAATTGTTCTTGTTCCTTGAGTGACTTCCGCTAATAGCTAATATTTAGTGGAACTGCGGTCTCTTAATGTGAAACTTGATTAAAATTAAGAAACTCGTTTTAGTAGTAGAACACATTGTATGCAATAAAAAAGCTATTGAAACATATTACAGTTCTGTCGTAAACTGAACATTAATAAATATGTAATTACTGTTTTACATTATAAAAGAAAATGAATGTCACAGTACAATTAGATATATATAACAAATTAAAGACAACTCACATAAAAATAATAATTAAATAACGTTTGGATCACAAGAAAACATTTTATTTACCTAAAACACGACATGTTCATAATTTTTGTTTATACTTTTTTCGAAAAGACACTTAGTTTTTGCAATTTTACCGGACCATAAAGGCAAGCAAGGTTCAGCCTTATTGAATGGTTAATTGTACTTTTTATTACTCTGCATGTCAAATACGAAGCAAAAAGTAGAAACGTTTCACGTTCAGTTTCAAATAATAAACTAAGGACTTATTTTTTAATTCTAAGATAAGAATATCAGAGGTTTAAATTTGATTTTTGACAGATTTCGTATGGATGAAAATCCATACGAAATCTGTTTTTTCAGAATTCTGTCAAAATTTGTTTTTATCGACCCATTAAATTATATCAGATAGTAAAACCTAATGCCCTAAATAATTTAATTTGCAGACGGTCTTAAGATTAAAAACAAATGAGAAATTAGAACCATTGAAAATAAATTGACAGCTACCAATAGATCTGTCGATGGAAGAGAAATTTGCAGTCAATGATAAATCGAACAATCAAACCGATTGATCTTTTGTTTAATGAGAATAGATGTTGACTTATCTTATTCTTTCACTAGCGTATCGATTGGATTGAGTGGTGATTATATTTTACGATAAGCGTCTAAAGTAAAATAGAACAAAAATATATTATATTCTATTAACTAAATACAAAAAAAAAATCAGTTTTCTCCGTCTTATATGATGAAAAACAGAACAAAATGTTAATTCAAATAACCAATGTAATAAAAACATTATAATGCTCCAACGTCTGAAATACTAAGTATAAATTTAATAAAGCGACGACGAAGATTAATGTCTAAAACGTGAAAATAGAGCTAGAGTTCTAGAAATGTGAAATGTCAAGTTTACTTTACAAATTCAGACCAATTCCCTTGGTTTGTAGGCGGTATAATAAAACGACCAAAATTGTTGGTGAGGACCCAAGATTTGATGTGAATAATTTTGTCTATAGAATACGGGATGAGGACATTAAATATGAATGACAGGTTCAAGAATGCTAGAATAATATGATCAGAAAATACGTGAGCTTGGATGAAAATAATATATTTAATGTTCAAAGTTTGTCACTAATTATAAAGATAACCCTTTCAGGCTTTAGATATAAAAATTATATTATTATAAAATATTAAACGATAGTATTACTTTAAAATTACCTTCAATGAGATTATTGCACAAACAACTATGAATAGAATATCATTAACTTTTATCGAGCCCATAAATGTGTTTTGTCTTCTGTATCATTTAAAATATTATTATATAACTTCGTAAGATCTGAACAGTGTGTAAAAAGACATATGGGGACAAAAAAGGACACGATATAACTGCGGCACTTTCCGAGTAATGAAATTGTCCAAACGGTTTGGAAGAAATAAAGGGTTCGTGGATAGTCTCTTATTTATTAATCGTAAACAAAATGTGACAGGGAATTCACGTTACGGTATGTGAATTGGGTCCTTTTGTTTAGAAATGGGTTTGCTAACAGAAACATGTCTTTACAGTTGAAAACATTAGATATAGGACTTTTATTGAATGTATTTGAATCAGATAATAAAGACAGATGATATGAAGTATCACGGTGTTATTGAAAAGAAAACTGAAGACATTTTGGAACTGTGAAGTCAGAATAAATTATAACTTGACCTGGAAAGTTTTTCTACATAATACTATACTTCAAATATATCAGTCTATGTAACAAACCATGGTGGGATAAAAAATTGTATTTTTATCCCACCATGTGCAGAGTCCCGAAGTTATAATAAAATGTACTTATGTCTTACTTATGTCATTTTAAGCAATTTCTATTCTTAAAAAGTAAAGTAAGTAGGTACAAGTAATTTTTTGAAAGTGCTTTTTTTATTTTATTCTTTACTACTAAATACTTGCGCGGTTTTACTCGCATAGATCCCGTTCCCGTGGAAAGTTTGATTTAAAATAGCCTATGACACAAATATTGTGGCTTTCTATTGGTTACAGAATTTGCAAAATCGGATCAGCATATTCAGAGATTTCCCCCGACAACCTCACAAACAATTCACAAACTTTACCTCTTTATAATACAAAGTACGTATAGATATCTTGAATAAGATAGTATAGTTTGCTTGATTAAAAGATTAAGTCAATAACTTAAAAATATCAGAATACGATACTAAAACTCACTCGATGCAATAGTAAAATTAATATTCCAAAGAACTCATACGATAAAAATAATATAAAATCGCAGTACAGAGAGTATGGTGGAAAAGTTAAAAAGAACGAAACAAATGGAAATGAATGCGTCTCTTGCATACATTCGATTAAGTTAATAACTCCACTTGGCGGCATGTGTTATGTTTAACGCATAGGAGGAAGCGAGTTACACAATTGTACAATTTATCGAAAGAAATGTAGTGCGTCTAAGTCTAACACAAAAAAGTTAAGAGCTGATTTTTCAACCAAAAGTAAAAAGAGGAGTAAATTTGATTATTGTAACTTTTATGAAAATTTTGTCAAGTTTAAAGTTTATTCCTAGTTTAAAGTGATCTCTGATAACAATAAATTGCGTGTGTATTTGAACATGATACGAGTAGATATTGCGAATTCTATTGTCTAGGCTCCAACCGCCCTTACACTCAATTCAAATACCAAACACCTACAAATAACTAAACCTTACCATTTAAACATTGCAAATCGAAATAATTACAAACGAACAAAACCTTTTTTGTCCAGTATTTTCCGCTACTTGGGCCACTGCGTACAGTCCCCTGCGTGTCGGAATCTACCACGCTCTACTAAACACAATCGTAACACTTGTCAATTTCTAAGTAAATATTTAAAACACCTACCATTTGTGGAAGTCTCACTCAGTAAGGAACAACGAATAAATATGTCTTGACTAATTGGTAAAATTATGACCGTTAATTTATATGGTAGACCACTAAATCAAATGATGACGGATGCATTTATGAAAGTGTATAGCGATAAATCTGCTAATTTGACCGGGGTTTATGCAATGGAATCAATAATTTACAATTGTTTGTCAATCATAAATACAACTGAGTGGCATGCGTCGCATGAAATAAGTAATCCGCCGTAGGCCAATAGTTAGGTCGTCGGACTTGTGATATTGTGGTCGCGAATTCGATCCCCACCTTGCAGTACCGACTTAACCCCACTCGTAACACATGCATTTTAGCTTAGCACCAGGTGTTAAAGCAAGAATACGAAAGCTACAATATCATTGTTAAGATGATATTCAATTTACTGTATTATTTAATATTTTGCAATTTAGTGTACTTCATCTTCTTTTTCATTGATATATAATATAATATTAGTACACACCGATACTATGAACTATCATTACATAGTATAAAACAAAGTCGCTTCCCGCTGTCTGTCTGTACCTTTAAAACTACGCAACGGATTAAGATGCGGGTTTTTTAATAGATAGAGTGATTCACAAGGAAGGCTTATATGTATAATACACCAGCATGACACCCGTGCGATGCAGGGGCGGGTCGCTAGTATTCTATTAAGATGTTCCCGGGAGATCATATAGAAACAATAGTAGCACACGCAAAAAAAGCTTCGTGCATTCCAATTAGCAATCTGCTTCATAAAGCAAGTTTCATCAAATTTAAATGGAATTCGGACGAATTGCACTCGATAGAATGTTCCATTCAACAGACTGTGAAACACAAAGTGACGCTATCATCTACAATTTGTACCAACTAATTAAAGTGATTAACGATCTTGTTATGAAAGCATTATTCTGCATTCGTTACATTTCCAAGGTCCAAATACATTATTTTTCAAACAAAATTGAACAGTTTAGGTAATGTAGTAAATTAAAATTTTCAGTGTATGTATCAAATACTTTCCGCGCGTAATTTCATCCGCGTGACTCAAATTTCAGTAAGAATTTAATTATTGCCTCGAAAAATGGGCTATCTAACACTGAAAGAATTTTTCAAATCGGTCCAGTAGTTTCTGATATTAGCGCGTTCAAGCAAACATAGAAAGCTCGTTATCAAATAATCATAAATGTATAATTGAATGACCTACAAAAAATATTATACATAAAAAAACAATTTACAAAGTGCCCAGTTGTATACAACATAGTTCCAAGTGACATAAGTTTATTATAAAAACAAAACCTGGCTGATTTTCCATAGCAAATATGCTGATTAACTTATCGTTTCAATTGATTCTACTTATGTTTGAGATGCCTAAATCTATAGGTACTTAATATTATGAAGAGGAAAGATTTGTATGTAAGTATGTTGGTAACGAATTGGCTCAAAAAGTACTGGACCGATTTTAAAAAATCTTTCACCATTTGAATGCTACATTATCACTAATTAATATAGGCTATATTTAATTATGAAGTTGCCACGGGAACGGGAGTTACGCGGGTGAAACCATGCGCGGGAAGCTAGTATTTCATAAATTTATTTAAAACAATGTTGCTATCTGAAAAAAATACAGCTCATATCTTTCATCCTCAGTATTTTCAGTGAAAGGCACTTAAACATTCGTTTACATTAAATCCTAAAAGTAACTAAATATATTATACTACTCTCTCATTCTGTGAGTCTGTCCTTTACCTCTAAATAGTGTAGTCATTAAAACCTGTACTGAATATTTCATAGACAGTAATTTTGAATTAACCATACCGCAGTGTTCCGCAATGCCTTTTGGCCATCTCTCTACTAGAGGGGGAAAGATGTCGATAAAGTAATAATAATAAAAATCTAGGTTTAAATTAGACTACTTAGTAATGGGATAAAATATAATGACCACCAAAAATATATACTTGACACCAGAAAAATAAAGTCTAAAATTATAATAGTACTAGCTATTTTAGTCACGACTGCACTTCAAATTGTATTCGAACACCAAATGTAGTTAATGATCACCAAATCTTAGCGAGCAAATTATTTCGCTATTTCTACCTTAATAAAATCAATGAAAAATGACAATCGGTTAGGTTAGGTTAGAGCTGCGGCCATACAACGCACGAGCCGAGCGAGCGAAGCGAGCGGTGCCGCGGCAGCGGCCGGCGAGTGCCAGAACCGAATAGTAAATTAGTAAAACATTTAGGTACTTTTGGTGATCATTTACTACTTTTGGGTTAACAATGATTTATTTGGAGTCATTTTGCTTAAATACGATAGCGAAATGTTAAAACTTTGGTTACAATTTTACATTAAAATGCGGGTTTAATTTTGATGTTATATGTTACTATATCTGATGGTAAGTTAAACATAAGCCCTTAGTAATTAGACTACCATGAACATAATCTCCTGGATTCCTCTGAGTTTCTTGCCAGTTCTTTTCAGTAGTGCCACATCCTGAACCCGCAATAAGTAAATTATTAATCTGACATTGTATTTTACGAATAACCTTAAAAATTGCTAGGGAGTCGGACTTGTGATCTTGAGGGCACCGGTTCGAACCCGACTCATTGTACTACCGACGTGAACTCACTCGTAACACAAGCATTTTAGTTCAGCACGAAGGGTTAACAAGAATACTAGTAGACTGCAAAACTCTGCTAGTAATCTTTATTAAAATAAAACACAAATTCGTGGTTTTCGGAATACGAAACACGCGAGTGGACCGTAGAACCATAGCTGTAACATGAACTATTATAAATTTAATTCTGTGTTACTTCAAGGGTAGTATATAAGCATTTTTTACTTTTACCTCTCTGGTGAGGGTTTTGACTGACTTGCGGGTTTGAACATAATAAATACAAAATAAAAACATGATGATTTATTTATATACTATACTAATATGTAAGTAGCATATGTTCTTGTATATCCTGATTTTAAAAACGGGTTGTTTCTAATATTTTTAACCCCTAAAGATATACCTTAATTGTATAACTGTATCTAATTGTATTTCTATACTAATATTATAAAAAGGAAAGATGTGTATTTTTGGGTGTGTGTGTATGTTTGTAATGAATAAACTCAAAAACTACTGTGAAGATTTCAAAAATTCTTTCACCATTGGAAAGCTACATTATCCCTGAGTCACATAGGCTATATTTAATTATGAAGTTCCCACGGGAACTTGACATACGCGAGTCAAACCGCGTACCACGGGTAGCTAGTGTATGTATAACATGCAATTTTAAAACAAATTAATTTGAAACACAAAAACGCTGTTAACCATATAATATTAATACATTATTCCACAATTTTAAGAACGATGAAAGTTGTGAAATTATTAAAGTAATACAAATATTTGCATATACTATGTCCTCATAAACCAGTTGCCAAATAGAATATAATAATCTAATTTGCATGCAATATATTCTTTGAAAAAAACCTTATATTAAATGTGCGTACCTGAAATTATGAAAAGAAGTAATTAAATATTTAATAACAATGAGCATTAAAACAATTACTTAAAGATATTGTAAAACATAATTGTAAAATGAAATAAAATATTTTTGACCTAGCCTTTGTACAGGCAGTTGGTTTGCTCTGACTGGCCCAAAAACATAAATAATTAATTCTTCTTTTTAATTTCACTTTTTTAATTTCTTGCTTAACTTTTCAACAGTTTATTGCAATTTTTTTTAATATACAATTATAACGGTTTTTTTTTACTGCTTATTGTATTACTTTATTTAGTTAAAGTAGATTTTTTAAACTTCTAGGTTACTTTTTATGAGATTTAAACGACATTTTATTTTTATAAGTTTCGACATCTTCAACTTAATTGTTGAAATGTATAAATTCACACAAGACTGCATATTTAAGCAATGTTCAGAAACAAACTAATTAAAAGTTCCAAAAATAATTGACACTCCAAATAATATGATATCCTGTTGTGGAAATTCTAAGATTTCTTTCCGGGTCTGATTGGTTGAGGGACCTCCGTGCCTAGGAAAGCACGTTAAGCCCCCGATTGTAATAATCATAACATCATCTAAAACAAGACGTATATACTAGGGAACTAGCAGCATCGTTTCCTTGTAAGTTCAATCGATTAACTACAAAGTGTTTCTCTCTACAGGCTCACTGTCTAACGCCTACGATTGTCAACCGTAGGTGATTCACCGTTAGTAACCTAAAGAGTGCATCTGATGGCTTAGAGGAATTAATATTAAGATTGTAAGAGATCTTGCAGGTTATAAGGACTATATAAAAAATTGCTCTCTCTGTCTTGTCTTCGACAGCCCGTCCATCATCATCATCAGCCCGTATAACGTCCACTGCTGAGCATGGGTCTCCTCCCGAGGGGGTATTCGCCATAGTCACCACCCTTCGCAGGCGGGATGGTGACTGCAGTATTATGTTGTACGACATAAAGCAACGCTGCTGCCCGTTCCTTGATATACGATTATTATAGATGATGTTTAATAATAGGGACCAACGGTTTAACGTGATTTGCGAGGCACGGAGAGTAGCCCTTAACCAACCACTAACAGAAAGAAAAAAGAATTTACACAAGGATTTCTTGTCTGGCGTGGTGATCTACTTACGACCTTCGAGATTTAAAGGGAGCCAAATACAGCTACGCTACGGAGGTTGTCACTACAAGCTTGGTAGGACGATAGGTGAAGATTGTAAATAACTTTAAGCTTATTGATGCCACTGCCCATCCATCAGGTGTATGTCAGTTTTTCAGCTCGTACGATACCTATGGAAAGTTAGAGGTATGGGTGTATTCAAAGTCGGAAATCACAAAAAATAAAATGAAATTATCGATACATCATATGAATTCTTTCGCCCTTCCCTAGCCCACGACAATTTCAAGCTGCAAAGTCCAGCAAAAAGTCTCATTGGATATTTATCTTCCACGGCACTACCTAACGTTGTTGCATTGGCAAAGCAGTACACTGATGAAATTTCGACTACCACTTTTTCCCGTCCTGTTTAATTTTCGCTTTAGTTCAGCCATTTTGGAATGACCGTCTCTTGCCAACGTTACGAGTATTAATGTGTTTTTAATGGCAATATTTTATGGGGAAAATTAGAACGATTCAACTTGGGCCGTTATTGTTATGATATTTTGAGATTATACCTCTATTTGTATTTGTTTGGATTGTTAATGATAATTGAGTCGAACTTCTGTGGCGTAGCGTTTTAAGTCTTGCTTTACTTTGGTTCCCCCTCGCCCTCCCGACCCTTAGTTTGCTAATAACAGAGCGACAGTTGAAAACAACTAAAAACCATAATCCCTCAATCTCCACGTCAGCGACCGCCCCGAGCCGAGGTCCAAGTCCCACGGGGACGCCCTCTTGCGCAGGTTGCTTAGTTTGTAGTGTTTAAACCATTTACCTAGGTTGGAGCTCTGCTCGCATTTATGCCCGGTAAAGTAGCGAAATCCTCGGAGCTAAAGACATAGGTATGCCCGTCAAAAAAAAAATCGAACACATAATCTTTGTGTAAATCTTAGTTTTATTTCCGGGTCTGATAGGTAGAGAACTTACCTACCGTGCCTCGATAAACAAATTAAACCGTTGCGTTGGTCCCAATTGTTATAACATCATCTGTGAAAATTCTATTCTAGGTAACGGAAAATTGGAAGGGCGTTTTCGAATGTGGAATATATGTCGAGAATTACGTTAAAAAGTTGTTAACTTGATATGAAAATAGAATAATTAGCTCTTCTAAAATGTCGAAAGGTTTTGTTGCGTATAAATTAATTAATATGGGCATAATTTTGAGTAAAATTTTCATTAAACTCCTAATTATGGCTGCGTTGCGAATTATAATGATTATACAATTTCAAAAGTGTATTGAAATAATAACTTGTATTAAAAATTTCTTGCAGATCCGAAATCAGATATATTTACACAAAACTCCCTTAAAGTCTGGTCTTCATTCTCAATCTTTTTCTTCTTCATTTTCAATCGACCTTTTCAGGATCCACCTATTTTTACGGGGTTGAATGCATATATTCACCTCCACCTCTCCACAACCACTATGAGAGGGCCTATCCTCATAACCCCCAGGGTGCTCTCCAAACGCCATTTGGGACCCTCTGGGCCAGCTTTTTTAGTAAAGAACTCTTTATATGGCCTGATGATGATTATAAGTGACCAGTCTACGCTGACAAAAATTCTCGTAAAAATATATTATATTCAACTAGTAGGTATCATGCATTTGAATTTGTGGAGTCCAAAGCACGTTGTGCTATAATCAAAGTGAAATCTATACGGTTAGGTAGATGATGTCCAAAGAAAAATCCGTAAGATATATGCCACTTCTAGTATCTTGGCGTTGCAATCGAGATCGTGAATTATAGCTTTCGATTCGCATTGTTCCTTTCATAAACGTATCAGTTTAACCAACAAACAATGTAATATTGAGTGCCAGAACAAATTGCAATGCCGAGGTTTATCTTTGAATTCCATTAAGATCTAGTTAGTTTCGGTCAATATTAAGTATCTACCATTTGATTGAATAGGCTGTTCAGTGTTTCAAGTATTGTTAACATTTTGATACTCTAACGCAATAATTGATAGATTTTTTAGAGTTTTGAACGGGGTCTCACCTTTTGTTCCCGTGTAGAAATCCTCTTTAATCAAGCGGACATATGTATTTAATATATAAATAGGGCAGTATTCAACCTCAATAAATAGTTTAAATTTAAAGCTAAATACTACAAACTAAGCAACTTCCGCAAGAAGGCGCCTCCTGTGCGACTTGGACCTCTGCTCAGGGCAGTCGATGGTGGGGGCGGAATTTTGTGAAACTGTCGCTCTATTGGTCGCGGGTCTCTCGTACTTCGGTCAAAGGGCATCAAAAGGTCGCATATTTACCCAGATGGGATTTTTGAAAAATCAAGTTCTAGTGGTAATAAACAAACTATTGCAGTGATCTTGTTAGTTTAAGTTAATTAACAAGTACAACATAATGATGTATTACGTTAGTTGAATGAACATATGGAAAGCAAGGCCGTTGACCATACCTCAGTGATCATTATTACTACAAATGAATGCATAATGATTAAGACCTTAGTTCTCCTTTATCTAGTTCACTTTAAGTCATGTTGAAGGTTAATATTGTCTTGTAACGTTATGACGATTATCTTCATAATAGCTACGACAATTTTACTTCAAATTCCGGGTTTAATTTCTAAGTTGGAGAAAAATAATGAAGTTAAAAGTATTATTTTGTGCCAGTATCTTGTCTATCCTTCTGGATGCTATGGGCAGATGGATCCACAATAGTTTAGCGCCCAGCCTGGTATATTTAGACCACAAGCCATAGCGATATCTATATCTAAGTAAACTTATATATAAAGCTGAAGAGTTTGTTAGTTTGAAAGCGCTAATCACTAACTACTAGTCTGATTCGAAAATATCTTTCTATGTTCGATAACCTATTTACGAAGAATTTAGGCAATATTTTATTATAAAGTTCCCAAGGGAACTAGAGTGTAGAATTATAAAATGAAACCTTTTAAAGTAAATAAATAATTACTTACTCGTGCTCATTCGTTTTCAACTTCAATATAACACACAATATTTAGTTAAAACAAAGTGTATTAACTGACTTGACCTTATGTACTAAGGCTGAGGTCAGAAATACAAGGTTTTCTAATCTATAATTCATGTTCATATCACTTAGGAAATTAATAGAAAATTGTAAAAAATAATAATACTGATACAACAAGAATTATTCAATGTATGCTTTATCATCATCATCATCATCATAACAACGTCCACTGCTGAACATGGGCGTCCTTCCTAAAGCGAGGGTATTTGCCATAGTCACCACGCTTGGCAGGCGGGTTGGTGACCGCAGTATTATGTTGTAACATACAAGGAAACGCTGTTGCCCGGTCGCTGGTGTACGATCGTTACAGATGATATTATAACAATCGGGACCAACGGCTTAACGTGCTTTCCGAGGCACTGAGGATGAGAGGTTCTTTCCGGGTCAACCAACCAGACCCGGAAATAAATTTTAGATATTACGCAAAGTATGTATGCCCACATTTAATAATTTTATGTCAGGGAAAATAATGTCTTCATTATAATCATCATCACCACCACCATAATTGAACAAGCCTTTCTCGATAAATTAAGCTATCTAATACTAAAATATTATTATTAATCGGGCCAGTAGTTCCCGAGATTAGCGCGTTCAAGCAAACAAACAAATAAACTCTTCTGCTTTATATATTAGTATAGATTATTATCTTACCTATAGCTTTTTGTCCACATAAAAGCTAAGGCCATGAAACTATAGACATATTTCACATAAATTACTATATCACATGACCATAGACACTGTGTTATAGTTTTATAAACTTATTATCTAACTTACCGTGGCCTTACAGTCCAATCACATACAGAGTAAGAGGAATATACAGAGGAATATTATTATTTATTTTATTTTATTTTGTATTTGTATTTTATTCTGTAACTTTTGTAGTTGTAACTATTAAACAAAATGTGAAAATATATTTCGAATTTATATAGTATTTTTATACCCTACTTATATTAAAACGCGAAAGTTTGTAAGAATGTTTGTTACTTACTTTCACGCAAAAACTTCTGAATGATTTTTAATAAAAGTTTGCATGTGGATATTTTATAAGCTGAATTGACATATAGGCTACAAAAAATCACTGAAACGGAGAAACTCGGGTTAAAACACCGTGGCGCAGCAAGTGATACCATAAAAATGAAATTAAACATTTTTGCTTATTAATTTAATACAATCACAATTAAAATGCTTTTTCCTTTCAACAACAACATAACTAAGAAACTTATAATAATTATATAAAATGTGTTTATGGTCCTAAAAAACTCATAGCCGTCAAGCTATGAGTTTGACATAAAATTATTAAATTTGTTTGTTGTGACATTTTGGCAATAAATACGTAATTCGACAAGCGAGGAACGCCTACGTCAACTCGAGCGCCGATTTATAGTCCATTGTGACTTCCTCAGGGAAAGTGATTTATGCTGATTAGTCATCTTCTGAATCATTCGCTTCCTTAATATTATGAAATTTACCATCTTTTCAAAGTTACGTTTGAATACCCATACACACCTTGATTTATGAATGGTTGTAATACTCATCAAAATGATTTATTCTTGGAAGCAAAACTGATCCATACATTCGTATATACTCTTTTAATATCATTTAAAAGATCCATATTTAAATAACTTTGAACCTGTGTTAGTTGCGACTGATTGTACAACCTAGATTATTGTGTATTGTAAGGCACTATAATTCATTTTGGCTTGACATTTATCAAATAGATGCGCCCCACAGTTATACCCGCGTTACTCTGCTTCAGTGCAAAACAAAGTTGATGTACAAAATGAAGATTAAATACCAAAACAAAATTTTGCCACCAAATGTTACTAAATATATTGTTTAATAAGTGTTAATGTGAAAACATAACAGGTAATGTTCATATGAAACCTGAATGCTAACAACGGAAAGGCAACATTCCGTGCAATTAATCTTAATGTAGCAGTTTTAAATATTCATAAAATTCTACTAACTAAACTGTGAGTCACTATCCGCTTTGATATATCATGAATATATTACAAATTTTATCTTCAATAAAAGATTTAGATATTCTAATAATGATTATTTTATGTAATCAACTATACAATTTAGGGGGACATTAATTCGATCCCCGCGCCGGACAAACAATATCTATTTGTGTAAAATCTAAGATTCGATCTGGTTAGGTAAGATACTACCCTCCGTGTCATGAAAAGCACGTTAAGTCATTGGTCTCGATTATATATAGGATTACCTATGTGTGATAACATCATCTACAACAATTGTGTACCAGGGATTTTTTATATCATATTGTTTTCGTAATGTGGATTCATTGGACACTTCTCATCTGTATCTATATATCAATACCATTGGTGCCGTCAAACATATAGTAAACATAGTACAAAACAAAGTCGGTTTCCGCTGTCGGTCCGTCCCTATGTTTGCTTAGATCTTTAAAACTACGCAATAGATTTTGATGCGGTTTTTTTTAGGAAATAAAGGGATTCATGAGGAAGGTTTATATGTCAATACATTAGCATTTCACCGTGCGAGCTGAGGTGGGTCGCAAGTCCATAATAAAAACATATTTATTAAACAACTTGCTCTGCCTCTGCGTCTACTCTGCAAAGTTTTTGTAGTCCGTTCGTTTTCCTTTCATTCAACCTTGTGTTGTGATACAGTACTAGCTGTGTATTTGCTAACTTATTAATTGCTACTTGTATCCAATGATGTGTATGTGTGGTTTCTTTGTCGAGTGTGCGTGTGCAGACTAGGCTACTTCTTGTTTCTGTTGTTAAGTCAAGTAAAATACTCTTTATTGTATTCCTGGAATATATACAAACGAAATTGATTATGTCATTATGTTAACGAAGGTTGCTACAGAAAAAAAGAAGGGGGAAGGGCCGGCAGGATAAAGATGGCGATGGCTTATACTGTACAACTCTTTTGCACAAAAAAAAATAAAAAACCATTGCCTTATGAATCTCATTTAAAATAAGTGTGTTAAGATTTATTTTTGCAACTTGTTTCCTTAAACACTATTACAGAATTATTTGTATAGAATGCATTTGCGCTAGATAGATAAGGCAGCCAACTTGCCCACCTACCCACTACTGTTATAATAGGCGGGTGTCTTAAACTAGAATGACTAATATGACTATTAAAAATGTTATCTTCTATCTTCTATATATATAAAACAAAGACGGGTTTGTTACAACACTTATAACTCGAGATCGGCTGGATCAATTTTCATGGTTTTTGTTTCGTTGGATTTGTCTACGCCCTGAATAGCAGAATACATTTTAAAAACAAAAGAAAGTCGTGTTAGTTACACTATTTATAACTCAAGAACGACTGAACCGATTTGGCTGAAAATTGGTAGGGAGGTAGCTAAGAACTGGGAGAAGGACATAGGATACTTTTGGGTAGGGGTAGGGTAGGGTAGGGTAGGGTAGGGTAGGGTAGGGGTAGGGTAGGGTAGGGGTAGGGTAGGGGTAGGGTAGGGTAGGGGTAGGGTAGGGGTAGGGTAGGGGTAGGGTAGGGATAGGGTAGGGGTATGGTAGGGGTAAGGGTAGGGTAGGGTAGGGGTAGGGTAGGGGTAGGGTAGGGGTACGGGTAGGGTAGGGGTAGGGTAGGGTAGGGTAGGGGTAGGGTAGGGGTAGGGTAGGGGTAGGGTAGGGGTAGGGTAGGGGTAGGGTAGGGGTAGGGTAGGGGTAGGGTAGGGGTAGGGTAGGGGTAGGGTAGGGGTAGGGCAGGGTTAGGGTAGGGGTAGGGTAGGGCAGGGGTAGTGTGAGGCAGGGGTAGGGTATAAAAGTCCACCCGTGCGAAGCCGGGGCGGGCCGCTAGTATCTTAATAAAAGTTCTAATACTAGCTTCCCACGTAACTCCAGTTCGCAATAGAACGATAAATGGGCTATCTAAGTAGTGGGCTATCGAAGTAAGTCAAACCGGACTAGTAGCTCCTGATATTAGCGTGTTCAAGCTCAAACAAACAAACTTTTCAGCTTTATATATTAGTATCTAAAGATTAACAAGCGACAACTTCTGATATAATATCATACCTTCCACGTGGACGTACACAAAATCGTTCGATACTTTAGTATGTGTTTCAAAATTGAGATGAATAAAATTCAACCACCGGCAGGACTCGAACCTGCATCTTAGGTTAAGCCCCTAATGCCTTAACCAATTAGGCTACGGTAGAACCCTACCGGTCATCTAAATTTATCAATCTCTTTTACAACACGTCTCTAAGGGGGACGTTAAATCAATCAATTTAGAAACATTGTATATGGTAAACTTTTCCGTAATGTATGCAAAAACATTTAAAAAAATATTTATAGCCGTGGTCCCCCCGCGGCCACGACCAATGTAACTTGATCGAAACGTCGGGTAATATAAAAAGGTAATTTTTATCGCATTAATACCTGTGTGCTATAAATTATAATAATGATACGAGTACGCGAAAGTTCAACAGTTTATATTTAAAAATGAACTTTAGTATATAACTTTAGTCTCTTTCTTTTACACTGAACATGTACAAACAAAAAGCAATTTTCTCTATTGTTACACATCAGACAGGCTATGACGCGACGGTTTTAATAAATTACTGAATTGCACGATTCGAGCTAATATTTGTTCACCCTGTATGATTTCGACTACGAATTGGCTTTGCTGGATATCTGGGAGTTGAAATGTTGGTATATTTTTTGCTATATTAATTTTAAAGTTGAATTGATTACCTGAAAAGTCTTGACGGAGGAGACAAAGATAGGCAAAAACCGACAAAGGTTTCCACGCGAATTCAACTTGGGGCAATGAATCGAGATAGCCATTGATACGAAACTTTTATAATTTAACATCTAAAGTACATTTTCGATTTGCGAGAAAAACAACAGAATTAGAAAAAAAAATATTTTGGGAAAGCGTCTGTTTTAAAACATTAAACGCCATTTTACTACAATATTTTTTTAGAATTAACTTGGTCTTCTCGCAAGTCAACAAAGTCAGCACCTTATTTGCATGCACGTTACATCTTAAATGATGTCTGCTTACCAAACTAGATGTTAAATTCATATTACTTAAAATTATAACAGAATACAACAATCTTCTGCTTTCTTCAGAACACGTTTTGATAAAAATAGCATTATTCTCTTCCACGACAAGTTCATTTGTCATAATTTTTCTGTAATCTGTACCTCCCTTATTGTTGGGTTGATAGTGATTTTAAATTAAAAATGCCGCAAGCGGAGTCCTTATTTTTTCAGAAGCTCCAGAATAAAAACGTATTTTATTTCTACTTTAAGGTCGCAGATTTGAATGGTTGGAAGTATTGTTATGTACCTATATTGAAGTAAGTTTTAAGGTTGATAGATATAGTTCAACTATGTAGATGAATGGAGAGGGAGAGGAAGGCTAAAGAAAAGATGTATGGATTGTGTGAAGAGTGATATGAAAGAAAAGGGAGTTAGTGATAGTGTGACGGGTGACAGGACTGAATGGAAGAAACAAACGTTGCGCCGACCCCAAGTAATATGGAATAAGGACAGGAAGATGAAGAAGATATCGTTCAACTAATCTTCGGGATTAACCTTTTGTATAAGTAGGTAAGGGTTACTCATTATATAGCGCCACTCGTATAGATGAGTTGAGTTGGAAGATTTATTAAATTACAATGATTAATGCCTAAGCAGGCACTACAATTTGATCGATTTGTCATCATTAGTATAATCGAAACCTACCATTGGAATTGTAAAATAGACACATGTTTTAACAAAAATAAAAGATTCCCTCAGAGAGACAGAAATGATAAATATACATAGCAAATGATCTGTAGTTTCTTTGCATTACGAAATAATCAAGTTTTTCCGACGGACGTCTTCGATATAATTTTAATCTGTTATTATCAATATAATTGGCCACCTCTGTAGCGTAGCGGTATTTGGTTCGCTTTAAATCTCGGAGGTCGTGGGTTCGATCCCCACGCCGGACAGAAAATCTTTGTGTAAATTCCAAAATTTGTTTTCGGGTCTGTTTGGTTGAGGGACTACCCTCCGTGCCTCGGAAAGCACATTAAGCCGTTAGTACCAATTGTTATAACATCGTATGTTATAATTGTATATCAAGGAACGGGAATCAGCGTTTCCTTGTGTGGTAAAACATAATACTGCGGTCACCAACCCGCCTGCAAAGCGTGGTGACAATGGCAAATACTCTCCTACGGGAGGAGGCACCGTGTTCAGCAGTGGACGTTGTACGGGTTGATGATGGTTATTAATACTATTGAAAAAGTATTTACATAGATTGATTATGCCAACACAATATAAATATATTTTAGTGTTATCAACAGCGAAAAACTCACTTATATAATCTTATCTAAACGTATGTGTTATGAAACTAAATGTAAAATTTTAATTTAACTTCTCTTTTGATATGACTGGATACAATGAACACCAAATCACATACAGTGAATTGGTGTTCATTGTCACAAATTGTATTCTACCTGTTATGGAAAACTTCTATCGAATAATCCATATTTAACAAGGCCAGAGAACTGGATAAAAACATCACTCATACTCGACAAATAATGAGGCAGAACTTTATCCCGAGAAGTTTGGTCTCCAATTCCTGTACACTCTAATTACACTTTTTAGAAAAAAGGATCGCTCGCTAAAGTTTGTTTTACCATTTTTTCCAAGTTTGTATGGGTTCAGCGTTTTAAATATTTTATGTGATAAATATGTAGATTGAATGTCTGGGACAGATTTCATGGCTGGTAGGGAACGTAATGCGTCGGTTCTGCAGCTGATGTCGGGCTTGTGATTGAAATTATCTTGCGTACTATAAAACAATTATAATCTGCATGTATTTCTTCCAAAACAGCTCCCGCACTAGCTAAAAACATTACCTTTTTTTTCGGCTGGACTTACGTAGGAAGCTTTTGCTACTTCACCGGGCATAAAGGCGAGTCGAGCTCCAGCCTTAATAAGAAATATATTACCGTGTAGGTACTTTACAAACACATAATTCACGATCAGTTCAAGGCACACCCAGACTAACACCAACTTTCTTCTGTTATAAAATTATTGCCCTGAGGGGATCTTACTCAGAACTCAAAACACCGGGTCTCAAAAGCTACCACCATAGCCACTGAGCCACGAATACAGTAAAATAATAAAATATATGAGAAACGAACTTTGTTAAATTGTGTGTAGGTTTCAAATTGTATTAAAAATGGCAAATCAAAATGACTTTGAACCTGTGTTATTAGCACTCGTTTATATAAATTAGATATAGCAGAAAACATCGACAGATTGCCATAAATGTTATATTTGGTAAACGATACTTTGACACATATAAAATTATATTATAACTAGCTTCCCGCGCGCGGTTTCACCCGCCTAACTCCCGTTCCCGTGGGAACTTTATAGTAAAATATAGTCTATATTAATCATTGAATCATTGATCACCATTTGAATGCTACATAGCATTCAAATGGTGAAAGAATTTTTAAAATCAGTCCAGTACTTTTTGAGCCAATTCGTTACAAACATACTTACATCAAAATCTTTCATCTTTATAATATTATTATAGAATATGATTTTAATTTTTTTAAAGTATTTGTCAATTATGGACCCTAAATATATTAATTTCTGTTAAAAATCTTGAGTATGTTCGTATAAATTCAATATGATTATTATTTATTTTGTCTATGTCTTTAACTTCCAAAAACGCTATCAGCCATTTTGTGACATCATACATCTCTTTAAAAAACATGAACGCGATACTTTACTATTACACTTTCATGACGTCATCGATCTCGAACACAGATAATGTATATAGACCAACATGGCTGACATTGTTTTCATCTCTAATTAATGTCAAGCCGATTTCAAAATATTTATGTAAGTGCTTTCTAGATCTCAAATTAATGCCTAATTTTTTTCTTGATCTAGTAAAACCATTCTTAACCATATAAAAATTATTTCAAAAAAGTGTCAACTAGCCTATTGTAACGATTCTATGACAGGTCCAATGTCTTATTGCGCTGTAGTCCACCAAATTACTAGATACGAAAAAGAAAATACGAAGAAAGATATTCTCCCAAACAATACGCGAAAATAAATCTTCGATTTTAGAGACTTTACCGCAAGGCTTCATATATCATGGATTTTATAACATTGTCTTGTCTTCGTAAATATGCATAGGATATAGTTCTGTAGATGGAAATGTTAGTAAGCTAAAAGCATAGCTCAGTAAATTATGTATAACCGTGCTTGCTACAAGTATTCATTTTATACGATTCTGTCTAATCTCAATACTGGGGTCGTCTCGTATCTGATGCATTATTCATACGAGTGACGTGTTGACGGCCAACTGAAATTGTAATCTTGAAGTGAATGCTAGGTTTGAATGCGAGCGGGTTGTGGAGCGTGCTTGTAAAGTAGGCAGTGGCACCCCGTGGCTTATTCGCGTTTTATTACAGGCCGCTGGAGCCAAAACTGGAGCCCTGAAAACTTGAAGTCTTTATACCCAGTGAAGCAACAAAGCACTCTTGGCTAACTATATATGTCCGTAAAAAAAAGTTGTTGAGGAATGGTGTTATAATATAATCTAGCAATATTACATATACTTAACTTTTTATACCAAATTTCAATGCAATATTTGGCACTTTTTCATGATTGAGTAAGTAACTATTTGTAGTTACACACTAAGATTCACATTTAAAATTATTTAATCAAACTCTATAATAGCAACACAATTTGCAGAGATCGTGGATCGTATCTAAGGTGTATACCTGCATTATATACTATTTATAATATTGCGGTCATCGGCCTACTTGCCAAGCGTGGTGACTTTGACAAAATCGTATTTCGAAGGGAGGTCTATATTGTTGATAATGATGATAAAAAACTATAAACATTGGTTATTCAAATCGCTCTCAGTGAGACCTTCCGTCACTCTATATTACACTATCCACTTACGAAAATATTAAAATGGGGGAGACGCTAGAGTTTGATAAAATATAATAAAAATGTTATACTTTTGTTACAAGCACAGATGTTTTGAGTAGGTATACCTACTATGACTTACACACATGCAAATATATATATCTAGGTATATTTTTAAACTAAATGGTAACCATATTACAAAAAGCATAACATATAACCAGCTCCGTAGCGTAACGGTAATTGGCTCACTTTAAATCTCGGAAGGTCGTGGTTCTATCCCCACGCCGGACAGAATATCTTTTTTGTAAATTATAAGATTTCTTTACGGGTCTGATTGGTTAAAGGCCTATACTTCGTGCCTCGGAAAACACGTTAAGCATTTGGTCCCGATTGTTACAACATCATTTATAATAATCGTATATCAAGGAACGGGCAGCAGCGTTTCCTTGTGTGGGACAACATTATAATGCGGTCCACCCGCCTGCCAAGCGTGGTGACTATGGCAAATACCCTCCTTCGGGAGGAGGCCCATAATTAGCAGTGGACGTTATACGGGCTGATGATGATAATAACCAGCTTCCCGAGTAGCTTCCGTTTCCATGGGAAGCCTGTGACTCAGGGATAATGTAACATTCTAATGGCGGTCCAGTATTCATTGTGTTTTTCGTAACAAACATTCATATAAAATACAAATATTTCCGCTCAATAATAATATTAATATAGATAAGATATAAAAACTATCTTCACCCTTGCAGCTAATAAGATAGGACTTTAACTACTTTTTACCCTAAAAAGTTGTTAATTGTAAGGTTTAGAAAAACTATATTTTGCGTGAACACAACCACAGGCAAGAGCTAGTAGATTTGTTGTTTTTGAAACGTCCTTCAAAATTAATAAATTTTACCCACCGGTCACATTCTTGCAGACTCCACTGAATTTTTATGAAACATTAATTTTTCGCTGAGCTATTGTAATATTGCATATTAAATGTACATATTAACATTTAGTATAAAACTACAGCTAATCCATTGTTTGTGTAACTTTCTCCTTCATTAGTTATAACTTACCTTTTCGTTAAGTACCTATACTTACCATAAATCGCACGTACCATGTTGTCTCTGCACCACCCTAAGGTCGACTGGTAGATTATGCCTACGGCATTAAGTCCACCTCAGTACAAAATGTTGTGCTAAAGTTTTAAATAAATAAATATTTTCTAACATTTTTTTTTCTGTAGTTTATGTCCTCATTAGCTTCCCGCGCACGGTTTCCCGTAGGAACATCATAATAAAATATAGCCTTATATTCCTCAATAAATGGGCTATATAACACTGAAAGAAAATTTCAAATCGGACCAGTAATTCCTGTGATTAGCATTCTATCAAACAAACTGTTTAGCTTTGTTTATCAGTAATATCTATACTGATAATTTTTTCTCTGTAGTTTGTACAATATTGTTAAATAAATTGATATAATATATGTTGTATTTCAAAATTGAGATTAATAAAATTCGACCACCGGTAGGATTTGAACCTGCATCTTAGGTAATGAAATTAATATAATTAATGAAATGATTCATTTTGTATTTGACATTGCATATTATTTTTTATATATTTTACTGAAACATTCTACACAATGGTCAATCCAGATGTTACATACTAGATTCTGATACTCAAAACTGTAAGATCGTCATGCTCACAATAAAAGTCATTTCTTGCGGCGGCGATGTGGGACGGGTCGCCTCCTTCCCTCTGATATGGCGAGGGAGCCGATGGCTGTGTCACACGTCATACTCGTGAACGGGTGCTGCTTGCGGTGGCTGGTCGGCTTGCAGTTGAGGGTATTTACTTGTTATAACTAATTAATAGTCTTGTTGTCACATTGATAGTGTCTGGGTTGACATTGTTTAGGTTTGTTTATTTTAACTGTAAATGTGGATGGGGTGCAACCGACGTTATTTTATTATTTTCCTAATGTGCAAGAGTTTTCATCCGCTTGAGTAGAACAATTATCTTTTTTGTTTATTATTCTATGAAATAACTGTAAGGGGCGTGCCCCAGCCCACATACTGTGCAAACTGTATTAAAATAATTATACATTTAAAAAAAAAAAAGATACAGAACAAAAGAAGACGGAAAAGAATAAACCGGAGTTTCTTTCTGAGTTTCTTCTCCGGGCCGTCCACTTAGGTAGCTAGAGAAACCTGCAGGTTAGCTAGGCTAGGATCCTCGCCGGACAGACCGAGGACCGCGTTGACCCTTGCCCCTGTCATGTGATCCAGTGCCTGTAGTCCGTGCCAGTGATCACGTCCTCTATATTTCTCTTTACTTCTTGCTTGACCGGTCATTGCACTCTAAAATGTGTTATAATATTTTATATATAATATATATATTATTATTATTTTTTTTTTTATTCATAAAATGTTTGAATAAAATAAATATAGTAAATAGATATTAACGTTAATATTAAGAGCTTGTTTACTAACACAAGACTGACAGACTTCTAGCACACCTGAAGTAAATTAAACATAATTTAATAGTAAATGTTACCTATTTATAATTAATTTTATATGCATTGTAAATTTTCTTGACAAGTACAAGTGTATGTAAATACCTAAGTGCTGAATAAAAATCGTTTATTTCGTTTAGGTAAAGCCCCTAATGCCTTAACCAATTAGGCTACGGTGGAACCACAGCCGGTCATCGAAATTTATTAATCTCCTTGTAACACGTCTCTAAGGGGGACGTGTTGTATAGTGTCAGGTAATTTTTTCCATAAAGTGTTCAAAACATAAATAAAAATGAAATCATATAGTCTAATTAACCGTACAAGAAACTGACGTTTTTATTTTTTATTGTTACAGTGGCCACCAAGATTACTGCGGTGGACGTTCACAGTCCTGCTGATCGTCGTTGTCATTGCATCATCAGACTCAGCCAGTAAGTAGAAAAATATTCATAAGTAATCATAAGTTTGTTAGTACATTCAACAAAAGAGATTGGTTTACACATTGTCAAACGTATTTTAAATTAATATCTATACGTGTATGAGAAGAGTTTACTATTATGTTACACAGTTAGCAGCGAACTCTTCACGTAGGTATATAGAATTACCGGATTTTGTAGTGACATAAACATATTTATTTACATTATTTGATACTGATGGTGTATACCTATCTCTTTCGTTGACTGTACATCGCATTTATGGCAGGAGCAGTAAATATAGCGTATATTAAATGCTAGATTCAGGAATTAAAGGATACATTTCGTCACGCCCTTCTCCTATAGTGATAAGTAGAGACGGTACGATGATGATGAAATAAAAAATCTCTCAAATACTACTTAAATTACCTTATCGACTTGCATAGTTTAATACATAGCATTTGAATACGGCCCTAAAACCGTATGCGTAAAAATATGTAGGTAAAGAGTAAATAGACATAGTTCTTTGAAAGATCGGTAATAGCCATTCTTGTAATCCTGTCAGTGTCAGTCTTCATTCACGAAAACGCGTGGCGTTTACCGGCGCGAACCTCGTCTAAATTCTTAATCAAATTCAATTCAAATGAAATGCGTCAATCAGCTACAACTCACTAAGAAAGCTGTTAACTTAACTGGGCTTTGAAATCAAATTCAGTATCAGAAACATGAATTAACATTTAAAATGTTAAACACAGATTAACTCACCCAAAGTCAAATCAAAGTAGGTAATTTTTATGGTTTCGGAAATGTTGACTGCGGATTAATTAACGTTGATCATCCTTTTAAAAGCAGGGCGGATAAAACCAAGCTGAAACGCTATGAAATTTAATTTGAATAAATGATATACACATAAACTCAACAAGCTTCCATTAAACAAACGTTAAATACGATGATAAACACTATGTCGCGAAAATATTAGTATATTTACTGCCCTTATTTATGGGGCCCTCCAACAACCCTATTTGTCAGACATGGTCAGAAATATGGATATGTAGGGACCCTCTGACAACTCCTGGTAAACACGGTACGGTCCATAAGATATATTGCTGATAATTCAGCAATTTGTTTGCTTAAAACGCGGTATTTTTGACGATAGTCATAGAGTGGATACGCTATTTCGGGGTTCAAAGAATACTGAATCACTATGAAATTTGTATTTAGTTTGCTTCTCACGTCACATTCTTAGGAAATTTAGAGCACACAGTCAGTAAAAAGAGCAGGCGCCTCTTCCCCACTGGGCACACTGGGCCATTGCCCGGGGCCCCGGTGATGGTTTAGGGCCCTCTAGTCCCTACTCCAAACGATAACCGATAGCCACTCTAAGTACTAATCGTAGATGCTTAGTGTGGATTACATTATGTTATCTACTCATCATATCTAATGTTATCGTAAAGAAGTAAAAATAAAGCTTAAACTTTTCATATCTGTGTTCTTTGTAAAAAAATATTCTAATTTACTATGGTCATACGGCCCCATTATCCTCATGTGCCCAAGGCCTCTAATAGGTGAAAGACGGCCCTGAAAAAAAGTAACTAATTCATGCTGTAATTGATTTATTTTATTTCTGCGAAAGAGTAAAAGTTGCTATCATTATAAAATAAAAATATATAATCCCAAGTTGGTTTTAGGCAAAATTTAAGCCGCACTCCTTAAATTTGTTCATGAACGGATAGTAAAACAACCATGTTCTCCGTGCCCAACGTCGTCGGTTAAATTATTGTGTATAATTCCGTCAGTTAAAAAAAAATATTTAAACCTACATTTTTGGCTATTTGTATGTGTGCTTTCGTGTACATTTAGGTAAAAAGTACTGGTAATCTAAAAAGCAGATAATATTGAAAACAATCAAGAAAACTCATTACATTTTATAGTTCTTAACATAATGAATACTAAATACACATTGGCCAATTAAAACCCGTTTTACACTTTGTTGAAGAAGCTCATGTATGTACGTAAACGATCAATAGGCATACTTCCTTTCTTGTCACTTTTCAAGGCGCACGTCGTAATTAAATCAATTTATGTATGTAATTAATACTGCTGCTGCTAATATTGTGCGTATGATGCTTATATAGATGGGTCGTGTATTCTAGGACAGAGGATGTGCAAAATTAAGTATTCAAAAATGAAGATACTCGTTCTTTGCATCAATAAATGAAATCTAGCTGCAAAGCTCGTTGATAGTAGTAGGTAGACTATTGAGGGAGAAAAAGTAATGGTGAAAAAAAAAATCGGAAATCCAGATTATTGTTAAAGGTAAATAATATTTCATGAATTACCTATAAGAATTACTACCTATTTACAGAAATTGAGTCAGAAGGCTTTACTTACAATCAACTAATAATAATATAATCAAGCTCCAGTAAGTTCCGTTTTCATATTATTATATTTTTTTTTATAACATGATTCACTCTAATATTAAGATTTTCCTATAACAACCAGTAATTTCTGACTCAGCCAAAACGTGTAAATTTAATGTACCTACATGATACATACACTATACAGTCTTACTAAGATGCTAAAGGCATAATCTTTAACATTTCCTTGTTTGGTAAAGCTTAAGGATATTTAAAACATTAAATAGACATCTGGTACATATATTACTGTTCTACCCACTTTAAAGCCTGTATTGATTGTTTAGTTGATTTTTTAAAAGATAATGTACAAATAAGTAATAAGAAAGCCCCTTTGAAACTATTCCGATAACAGTTCTGTCTTTGTGCTTTAAATGTTATAAGGACATATTCATATTATTATCAGCGAATGTTGAGCGTAACGTTTCAATTAATTATTTCGCGGTGAAAATTTACAATAAATGTCAAAATAAAACCGTGACCAAAAAAAAATTGGACGAAATAGTCTTCAAGTACCTACGCTAGTGACACTGTATATCGTTGTAATTTAAACATAGAAAAGAAAAGCTGGTAACGGACATCTCAACTGAAAAACCTTTAATTCTATGGGACATTGTAACCATGGAAATACTATAAATAGCCCTCAAATGACTTATATAATAGTCATATCCTTACTATTATTTCGTGTTAAATGTATGCTTTTCATGAAAGAATTATTACATGAAACATATATTTTGTCGGAGTTGTCTAAATGTTTGCTCATATGATAACTTGGTAAACATGGCACGTTCAACAGTTACTTGATTCTGATTTCTGATTCTGTGTATCTCGCAAATCCTTTCATGTTCATCTTTAATACGGTTAATTCAAGTTCACATTTGGTGTAATTCATCGATTTTGTCGCGTCAACGCATCACTATGGTTTAAGATAAGCGTTTATTTGCACATTTGACGTTTAAAAAACAAGGATAATACTTAGTCTATTGTGTATGGTAGCTAACAAGCAGAAAATTATAAGAACACATATCAAACAAAACTCGAATATGCAGTTGTGCCAAATTTTAGAAACTTTAAATCTTTGCAAAATCCGAAAGTTATAAATCACACACTGCTGCAGAAAATTACATTCATATATTCTGCACTTAAACCTAAAATCGTCGAATCCGTATTTATTGAAGACATTTCATCACAATACTTTTTCAATCAATCTTTGTTTTTGCTCCAAGGTACAAATAAATAAAATTGTCAATATCCTCACGAACCTGCATACGCAAAACACCATGATCTTGCTCATACATTAAAATAATTTCTTTTAGGGACGTATAAATGGATTGTTATGCTGCATAAAAAGCAATTTTATTGTATACGAGACAAGGTTAAAATTGCATTAGACTGCTCAGATACCATCAGTTACAGTGTCCCTTACGGGCGTTTCGAATTCAAAGTGTAGAGCAAGTTTATTATTCGTAACATATTGGAAAAATGCTTTAGTAAAAATGCAACCGAAGACTTCCATTGTGTTTTTCATGAGTCTGATGGGATTTGTAGTTTATGCATTGTTCTAGTTCGGTTGAGTTGTTGTAATGATGTGTGTGCTGAACTTGTATTTTTTGGATAGAGATGGTAACTGATCACTGCAGCATAAAACGATAGTGGTACAAAATTGAAACTCGAATGCTGATAAATTTGCAAGTATGTTAGTATTGGATGCATTCAGTAATTCAGTAAATTCAGTAGTTCTTTGTAAGACTTTTTTTCTAGGACTACTGCAATAATAATAACAAACGAACTCCAAATTATGTGTAATACTTACAAACTGTTTTAAACGAAATTTAAGGCTATTTGTATTTTCAAAAGAAAATTTCTTCAGAAACCTTTCTTTCATAAACTATGACTGCAGACTGCAGTACTTATTAAAAAAATATCAAACCGCATAAATTTTCTAAAGCCAATTTAGTTCTCATAAAAACTTTAGGAGTATGATATGTAAAACTAAAAATACACATTAACCTTTTAAATTTCAAGCCGACAATACAACACGTCACTCACCTACTCTCTCACTTTCTTACAACGCACTCCTAGTTGAACAACACAACCCCACTTTGAAGTTTAATTGAATGGAAAAAATTAACGCCAAAGTCACTCTTTGATGTAAAGGCAGTACCTACTTTGTGAAGTTTCTTGGTATTTTCTAAGTACTTCAGCGTTAAGGTATTTATAGGTTCACTTTGTAACTTGTCAGTTTGCTTCAGTTATTTTGCTAAATTTATTATAGACCGTCACTTCAGATCGGTTTATAAAGGTTTTGGTCGATGTTTGTTTGAATAGTGCTTTAAATAATCGATTTGTTTTGATTTTAGCCATGAACGATGAAATAAAATATAGCATTATTTACTTCTTGTTAAAGTAGCTTTCGAATATTGAAGGATTTTATTAAAATTGGTTTGAGGGAAACTGAAATAGTCTTTATAATTTAGGAAAGAGTGGAAATACCTCTTTAGCTTTAAATATAATACTAGTAGCAATATAAACTATGCTCCTATATACTTTTATAACTCTTTGACAAATTTTCTGAGTGAGTTTTTTGGACATTTACTTGCAGATGTCGTATTCATTTTTATAGAAATTAGGTAATAATGTGATGTATTCTAAGAATTTTGCCTTTTTATATCCGAGTTAGAATGTTTTTACAATAATTTTTAATAGTAAATTGATGACTATATATGTATATAACCAATATCTCTAATTTAAACGAAGCTATAAGTAATGAAAAGTCTAATCATTTTCTTGTGTTTATTACTTTAATTTCTTGACTTAAAATAAGATAAACGAGTAACTGCTACTGCTTAAAATAACAGTGAGTTAAGTTTCAATGACGTCAAGACTGATATTTAATTGTAACGACAGGTATCGGATATTGACTAGAATAACTGGTTGGTTAAATTGTTTGTAGACCGCATGCCAGGCTGTTAATTATGAAGTTGCACCTATTTATTTGTACTGGCTTAACGACTTCGATCTTTTCAATAGTAATAGATCTGAATGAAATAGGTAAAAATGTTTTTTTTTCTATAAAATATACAGCCCTTCTGAATATTTCTCTAGTTTACTATAATTGTTCCTTGTCATCTTACGAAGACCAGATTTCCTCGGTTCGATTTTCAATCTTGACTACATTTTTTGGTGACCGGACACTGTTATTCTCAGATTGTTTTTGTTCTGTGAATAATGTGTGTAAATCCCCCACGACAATGATATCGACGCTCCAAGTGACGTCTGTCTTTACTCTATTCTAACTTTTTCATTATTTCCACAGCACCTACGCGTAGAAGACTTCGGAAACCAAGCAAAGTCTCCACATCAGTGACAACCAGCGTGTCCAGATCCTCTGACCAAGTCATATCAGCAAGTGTCAACAGACCCAAAATCCGTGGACGCCCAAACGTCGCCAGTCGAAAATCTTCGGCTGCCATTGATAATTCTGTCACCACAGATCATCATAAAGATAAAGATGGATACAAGGTATGTCAATATTAAGTTAATTGAAATGCCTGTATCATAACGTAATAATATGATTAACTTCCAAGAGATGCTCTGGAAGAATAGTTTATGCTAATCTGCATATAAACGAGTTACGCAATTTTACATCTCACTTTTGGGCACTCGTTTTAAAAATATACGAGATTACGGTCTTGTAAACACCATACACAATTATATTATGTTTATACTAAACTGTGTCAATGGAATAAATAATTTCTGAAGCCTGTAATTAAAAACTAGGCAAGCCAACTTTTACTTTCACGGAGTATATATTACTTTTATTAACTAATCGGTTATTAAAAATAAATTTGTTATGATTGAGTCATCGGAAATTAAAAGTTTATTTATAACCAATTTATTGTAAAATTTTCTCAGCAATCACTTACTTGTTGTAATAAAATTTTGCAATAATGATAAAAATTACAAAATAACATCAATTCGATTTTAATTAAAAAAATTAAATCGAATTGATGTTAGAATAATTATAACATTGCTATCATATAAGAAAGGTTCACAGTTCTTACAATCTCACATGCCAGGAAAAGACAGTGGTCTCATAATAAAGCCTTGTGAGAACCATGCCGCCTACTCACATATAACAACCAAAAACTGGCTTGTAATGCAAATTTGAACCTTAATGTAAACACTATACGTGTTTTAGGCGAATTTTGTACGATGGAAATGTTATTTGGCTTTACAACTACAACGCGGATATGAGTGAGCTTTTCGAACGCAAAAGTGAAGTTGTTAGCCTTCAAAATGACTATTTGCTTACTTTTAAAATAGTTGTGCGACGATCTTAGACTTTATTCTCACAAGAGTAAATGTTATATTGCAATGCATCCCATTGCGGAACTATTAATATTTCAAGAATTTCTTTAAGATAGGTCTGAATTTTGAAATAGATTTCTTTAACATAATATAACTCTTACATTACAGCTTTAAGGCTCATTTTTTAATGTTTATTCGTAAGCTTTTCATGTTAAACGAGCTAGTATTTTAAGTAGGGGATGAGATCGGTCATAAAACGGAGTATTTGAATGCAAACTTAGCCAAGAATATGAATAGAGAAATAGTTGTTATGATTTATATGTAAAAGCATCAAGGCTTTTTAAGTTAATTATGGTGGGCCCTTATAAGTTACAAGCACAATTAGCTTATTAAGCTTTTAAATTTTCATATTGTTATATAAAGCAGCAATAATTAATGATTAAGGCAACTAATTTTTGCCTGGTAAATTTCATTTATTTTTATTGATTCAATAATGTCACACTAGTTCTATGTGTAAAATTGTGATTCTTGTTATTTTCTTTTATGCTTAAAATGTTTACTTAAACGATCAGCACATACAATTAGTATTAAACTACTTAAAATATACGAATATTAATAAGGAAAATTCGTGTTGGGAACAACAAAATTCAAGATAAAACTTGTTTAAAATCCTCAGTTGCAATCCAAAAGGTCGTGATCCGTTTGAGGATGTAAATATTAAATTCTTTGTTTGTATGAACTTTTAAATCTCTGTAACTACCGGTTGGATTTTTTGACAGAAAATGTATAGAAAAAGTATCTAACAATACTAATACGAAATATTATCGGTCTGTCTGTTACTATGAAACCTGTTAGTATATAATTGTTTATTGACCCTTTTTTAAACCCCTATAATAGTGGTTATTCTCAATTCTTGAAAAAACCTACCATTTTTTCTAAGTCCTTTGTTACAAAATTTATAGAAATCTGTATGGTAGCTCCCTAGAACACAAACAGTTTAATATTATAGGTTCTTTCAATGGAAATAAATCGTTGTGTCTAATAAGAATTATTGGGTTTATAGTTAAAAACAAGGAAATGTCAATACTTATTGCATCTAAACCAGTTAACCACATAATAAACTAATAATGTATTTTTTATCCATCACCAGATTGTATGCTACTACACCAACTGGTCACAATACCGTACCAAAATCGGTAAATTTACTCCCGAAGACATCCAACCGGATCTGTGCACTCACATTATCTTCGCTTTCGGCTGGCTCAAGAAAGGAAAGCTCAGCTCTTTTGAGACAAACGATGAGACGAAAGATGGAAAGACTGGATTGTATGACAGAATCAATGCGCTGAAGAAGGCTAATCCTAAGCTCAAGACTCTGCTAGCTATCGGTAAGATATTATTCCGAATCCAATCTATCAGCCTACCTCAACCCTTTGGTTAAAATAACTATAACATTTTTGAAGTTTATCAATCACAGTAGTGAAGTTACACAAATATCGATAATCGAGTCTAACTATGTCATTATAATTTAGTTCATTATTATTATTTTCTCGTCGTACATCGTATGTTATAATCAGTTTTCATGCAAATAATTCGACGATTCATTCATTGTTAAAATAATTTATAATATGAATTTATCTAATTATTATATGTAATTTTTTTCTTTAATTATCAAAAACATTCAATAAACTCAGTCATATGTAAACGTGTATAATTGTATCATGTGAAAAACTCAACAACTTTCACACATCAATCACTCTATAGTGTTCTTGTAGTATTTAAAAAATCTAACTCTGTGTATAGGTGAAAATCAATACTTTTTTTAACTTTCTAATAAACAGTCGATGATCATATGACAGATATTTTGATCTGACGGTCTAAAATTACCCAGAGAAAGGTATTATACAATTATTTTGGTAATTTAGTAGTTAACTAGATATTTTTTATAGAAATGTCAGGCCATATCTATTTACTCTTATGTATACATAAAAAATGCTGCTAAACACAAAACTAGAGAATGTCTGGACCAATTTCGCTGCTATTTTTGTATACGTAATTGTCAGGAGATCTTTCTAATATGCATTTCGTTTAATATATCAGGAGCTTCCAAAATAAATGCCATCCCTTTAAGAGTAGATAGTTTTTAGTGTAGTAATTACGTTAATTAATATATCTTTATGATTTTTTATTATATTATACAACCGCAACCACCAGCTCAACTAGTACCTACGACTCAATTCAAAATCACATGCATATTAAATCATTTGATTTTATGTATGCAAAAATAAAAGTATTACTCGACATAAATTTCTTCCCTAACGTAATCAGTATATGTAATAGATCTGTTAAAGTAATAAAAGTCTTGCGTGACAAACAAATGTTTATCGACAAAAATCAAGCATCTCCTATAAAACTATCGATATAATAGAACGTAACTACGCAGTACTGTGCGAACAAACCACACCGGCTTTCCCACGCCAAAGCGCGCGACATTTTCTCCCATTTTCACGAGAATTTCGTGCAAAAAACGCTCGTATTTTCATAACAGTATGGTGCAACGTATTATGATCTAAAAGAAATCGACATTTCACTTTTTGTAGTCCCCCCTCACTATAGCGTTGCGAAAATTTGCTCGCATTGGTATTGTTCGATATTAGTGTGAATTTTAGAACGTTTTGTTAGAAGCTTATTGCGTATTGTTTAATTGATTAGGTGGTCTAGAAACTAATTGGACGTATTGTTATAGATATTCTAGTTTGATAAAATTTATATAAACGATGCATTATCTTGTACTAATATATAAAGCTGGAGATTTTGTTTGTTTGCCTGAACGCGCTAATCTCAGGAGATACTGGATTTGAAAAAATATTTTCGTGTTAGATAGCCCATTTATCGAGAAATGCTAGTTTGTTTGTTTGCACTGAATAAGCTTGAAAACTACTGGACCGCAAACATTCTTTCACCATTAGAAATGGATGGATCATTTAGCATCCAGAAGAAACATAGGCTGTATTTAAATATGAAGTTCCCACGGGAACGGGATTTACGCGGGTAAAACCGCGGGCGTAAAGCTAGTCTTGAATGTATCCTATTTTTGGTACGCATTTTATATTTATACTTATCAAATTAACACCCGGATTCTATAAAGTCGATAGAAACAACAATCGGATAACATAGCTAGAACTACTGTTATGGTTTGAATTCTGTTACCATTAGAAAACACCGTTATTCAGTAGTGATATAGGCTATATTTTATTATGACGTTTTTATGATAAGGATAAATAGTAACGAATGTGTGAGTGAGACGTAGTAACCAATAGTCAATTTGTAGACCATACAAATTGAGGTAAACTGTTTGTGGACCTCACGATGCGGTCCTTTGTTTGTATCTAACACACTACATTAGGACACAAAGGTGAACACAACGGCTATTTAATTCCAGGATCCATTCCATGATTGAATTCCATTTACAGTATTGTTCAGGGCCCGTGTTGTACTATTACGTAACATACGCCATTAGTAAAATCGAGCTGTTTATTATTAGATCTATGCTTGATACAAAGTAGTAGATGCTGATATACACTAAAAATATAAAGATTGCAATTTTTTTAAATGGGTATCTGTGTCAGATATTTGCCTCCAAGCCCTTTCTCGTAGGAACTTCATAATGAAATATACTCTATATTTATCTTCAATAAATAGGCTATCTTAATCTGAAAGAACTTTTCAAATTGGACCAGTAACTTCTGAGTTTAACATGTTAAAGCAAACAAGAAAACTCTTCAACTTTATTATATAAGTAATGAAGAAAATAAATATGTAGCAACATACAATAACAAAATGGTTGCCTGATATATTTTGAGCCAGAGTTTGGTTATAATAAGGATAAGGGTCGTCAACGCGTGTTTAGAATGGTGCGGTAACCACCACTAACCAACCATTAGGTGGACTGCATGGTTGTTTGAGCCATTGTATCAATATTTGAGCCACTATATTTCGAGCAACTACATTTTGAGCCAACAAATTTCATGGTGTATTTTGTACTCAGGTGGCTGGTCCTTCGGAACTCAGAAATTCAAGGAAATGTCTGCATCCCGATATGCCCGTCAAACGTTCATCTACTCATCGATCCCATACCTTCGCGACAGGAACTTTGACGGTCTGGATGTGGACTGGGAGTACCCTAAGGGCGGAGAGGACAAGAAGAACTTCGTGCTGCTGCTTAAAGGTAAGCCAATTTATACATACATAAGCTCACGCCTGTTTCCCAGCGGGGTAGGCAGAGACAATGGACCTCCACTTGCTAAGCCATTTTATAATGGTACTTTAACTGTCTAGCAGTTATATGTTCGACCGCAACTACCAAAGACGGCATAAATTTGTGTGTCTAGTAATTTTCTCTCTGGAAGATTTTAAGTCGGTCCAGCGCCTGTTCTCTCACCGGTTGAGTCGGTAAAACTGTCCGATCGGATTTTAAGAGTAAAGGATTACATTGCACACTATAGTGCAGATCCGATGCTAATCTCCGTAGAGATTGACCAAGAGGGCTAGATGCATATGCGTCTGTTTTCGTTGAAGACATAGCTCCCGCTGTTTGTTTCAGTAACACATTAGGTATAATGTTAGGACATAAAATAATTAAATGCTCTGCTCACTTGAGCCAAAGCTCTATAAGCCGGCAACTACGTCACAAAATATAAATACTACATAAGCTATACCGAAAAAAAAACGAAGAAATTATAAAAAGTGAAACCTTTCTGTTGTATATTAATCTAAGTGTACAGTTAGCTGACAATACTAGCACAATCTCAAATAGTACATTTAAAATTCATAGCTTTAAGTCTTTGTCCCAAATAAGCTGAAACCATTCGTTACAGTGGGACGCGACCTCCACAAAGCGACGGGATTCATTTTAAATGTAATTTGTCCCGAGGGATCGCAATATCTGTGACCGGGTTGATCCTCTAAATATTGGCGCACATTGCGATCTGACCGCAGCAATCAGGTGTTTTCATTTAAATAGATGTACGAATTTATAGAACAGGCTGTTGAGTTCTTTGCTGAGAATATACTTATATTGGACTCCGGCTGAGTCTCAGTGGCAGTTGATTTTGACTCGGGATAAATATATTTTTGAACCACGGATGGTTGTTCTGAATCTTGGTTATGTAAGGTGATTCTGAGGCATGCGTGTCGAGGGTTCAATTCCAACCTGAGGCAATTATTCGTGTGAACCATGCGTTGTAAATCATTTATGTAAAGTTTTATACACAAATAATTATTTGTCTAGTTCTGTCTTTTTAAGGAAAAAATATGAACTTAAAAATATTGTTTTGTTAGTTTTTGAAGATGATCAGCTTAGTTGAGTAACTATCCAAACGTGATGTTTTATAGTTACATATTGATGTGTGCTTTATAACTAAGTAAGTAACAGTCGTCATCTCTGCTTGAACAAATAACATAACTTTCACCTTGTTGAAAGTTTCGTCTGTCTGTATATATCTATCTATATCTATAAGTCATAAATAATATATAAATAAAAATTAAGTATTTGATTTAATGGAAAATTACTGGTTTTTACTGAATGCATATACTATGAATATATAACTATAACAAAAACACAATTGAATAAATGTTTGTCTGTGTGTATTTTTGTTTTCTATTTATTTGTCTGTCTGTCTGTCTGTCCGTGTATATCGCTTATCAATAAACCGGTAGAACTGATTTATACCGGATAGGACAGGACTCTCATTGTCAGAGGGCTTATAAAATCCTTAATATATTTTTTTCCGACTTCGCGGGCCGCAGCCACTCTCTAATAAGAAAATCATGGTATTTCAGTCCTTTTAAACCATTAAAAGGATTATAAAGGCTTAAGAAATCGAAACCAAACCACGAATAAATTGCAGAATAATTACAAATTTAAACGAATCTACAGTTCCCAAAGAGAAATATGAAATCGTTACAAAATGAATCGCTTTACCAATTCCAATTACTTTTGCTATTAAAATCATAACATCACATCGCCGGGTCTATTTTGTTTTAGGGCTGTACACTATCAAAATACAATTTATCGATATATCGATGGCCCGTGTTGCTATAGCCGCTTCGATGCACCTGTCGCAAACACGGCCAGTGTAGTGCCATAAAAGTATTTTATCGATAAAATTTCAGAATTTAATAATCTATTTATGACTGGAAAACGTGCGTTTTATTGGTTTTTTATAAACTTTATGATTTAAGTACAAGGTTTTATATTTCGTCAGTGCAAGGTGTTGCATTCTTTATTAAATATATTGAAGAAACGTATGTTTAGGTCGTTGCTATAATAAATAATAAGAATTATAAATTTCATAGTATATTATGTAAATTAAATATCTATATATTAGGTTCAATAATTTTTAAAAATCTAAAGAAAAATTTCATTTTTAACTTAGAAAGATATACATTAGATGATTATATGAATAATAATTTAAAACGTAATAATCTTGAGCGTGTCCCGTATGTATAAACATTTTAAATTATTACTAGATTAGGTCAACCTTTAAATAATAAATGAACATATCAATTTTAATATCCAAAGACATAAGTTAGCAAGATGTGGCCGATATTTGAAGTTATTATTTTTATTATATTCTATTTTACTTGGTGTCAGTGAAAATGTCATTGAATTGATAAATAATATTATATGATTTATTTACATTGTTTTAAGTTCCATTGAAATAATTTGATTAAAATTTTAATAATTTCACAGACAAAAAATGAATATGTTAATCCAATTTTATAATTTTTACTTAAAATATATACCTACCTTTTTTTGGATAGCATTATTTTTTATCCAAAAAAGACATATTTTCATGTCCATGCTTTTCTATGACATTCTAATTTCTTCTCTTTCATAACATACAATTTAATAATCTCCGAACTTTCCTTAAGCTTACACATAATCCCCAATTAAAGGGATTACCATCTAAGACAATGTTATAAGCTAGGAAAATCTATGTTCATAATAATTATTTACCATGAAACTATTTGGATGTCTATTTTATAACGTTGCGTCGTAGCGATTGTATTGCTTTTTATTTTAGCTTTTTATAAGGTCAATGGTTAATTTTAAATTTAATTTGAAAATATATAAAGCATCTTAACCTTTGAATTGATTTAAGGCTCTATTTTATATGAGTGATATTTTATTATTAATGAATCAATCATATGTATATTAAAATTTAATCAGAATGTCCTGCTATAATAATGAACGTTTATTAGTTAATGAGAATGAATACATGAATGGATGGAATGGATGTTTGTTACTATTTAATATAAAACTTATTAATTGATTGGATAAATTTGTGGACACATCTTAATTATTTTATTTACTATACACGGTTTTAGTTTCACATATTTTTGTGTAGGTAATTTGGATGATTTTAATTTTATATTGTCATGAAATAGTTAACGTATATTAAATAATGATAATATTTCAAAGCTATTATATAGCTGTTTTATATAAAACAGGACGAACTGAAAAGGATTACAAAACTAAGGATTACAAAACTAAGGATCACAAAACTAAATATACATTTTAATCGATAATTTAGCGGGACATCCCTAAACATCCTTACCATTAAAACACTAAGCACGTTTCGTCACTGCTCGTCACGATGACACTAAGTCGTGTTCCAGTCATAACCGACTTACAACTAAATTATCTCCTTACGAAATATAGTAGATGGACAAAAGATTGAACGTTTCACCATTTTAGAACTTGCTTGGGAAAATTGGTGCGAATTATTGTAGTTATCTATATTACAATATTATAAAGAGGTAAAGTTCATCAGTGAAGCTTGAGGATGACATAACTAGCTGCGCCCCGCGATTTTACCTGTGTTGGACTGCTATACTCTGCTCCAGTTGGTCGCAGTGATTTGTCCTGTGATTTCAGGATTTTTGACTCTTCTAAGGATTGCGGCCGGATTTTGCAAATGTCATGAAATCTCAGGATTTTTCGAATTTTCAATAAAATACAGCTTACATTTTAAAGATCTCTTTAAAAAAACGTTAAACAAACTAAAAATAATCTTCTTTTGGTAATAATTGTACAATTAAAATCAATACTTATTTATCCAAGTAGGTAGGTATAGTAGGTACTAAGTCAGTTTCAAAAATCTAATAATAATAATCTAGTTTTTTTGTTTGGAATAACAACATTATATTATAATAAGATAAAAATGAATACATCACAATATAAGCAAATGTGCACTAACACCGTTATTCACATAATATATTGTGAACTGCAATTTTTGCTTAACATTATGTTATTTGATAAACACTAACTATATTCAACTATAAGCCTGAATAAGACTAATCTTAATCAAAAGTTTCCTTAATTGTATTTTTTGCTTAAAAGAGTAATAAACATCCATCCAAGGATAAGGATCAGATATTTACATCTGAATTTAGATCTAAAAAAACATAAATAATATTACATAAATTACCTACCATTTTTTTTAAAGACAAAGTGATTGCAAGAAAACTAGTCGGCTAACATAAGCTTTTATCAAAGCAAGTTTTTCTTTAGGTATATCTTTACCAACAAAACCAAATTAATGAGGCCAACTACAGAAATAAAAGCGAGACAATTTTGGTAACATTCCATTAAGAGTAAGACCATTCATTGAGGGGAAACATTTATTAAAGCAGTGATTTATTTGTCACCGCTAACAACTTAATGCTTCAATTAACACGATGAAGACGTCTATTGACCTTCCACCTTATGTACTTACATAAGGCGTAAGATCATTAAGTATCATGGTATTAAGAAAAGCGATAATACTAGCTTCGGTACGCGAGCCTCTCAGAGGCTTCGGGTCTACAAGGACACACAAACTCTTCCCTCGGGAAGACAGCAACAGCCCATATAACGTTCACAAAACGTTAATGATGATGATATTTATCAGTGAAATTTGTTATTTTAATATATTTATTACTCATACGGTTAATCATATATGAATATAATTATAATACCACAAAAAGAAGTTAGTAATAGCATGATATCTGACAGGACAGAATAGAAGATAAAAACGTGTTGTGCCGACCACAAACAAATTGGGTAGGGAGATGAAGAAACATTACAAATTCGCACCTCAAAGTAATTGTTTACATGCGTCTTAGCCTCATACCAAGGCTCATTAGGAAAGGCTATTAAGAGCTTAATTAGAGTCCCCAATGATTAAATAGCTGGAAAACATACAATTCACTTGAAGCATTGTTTCGCCTTAACAGAATTGGGAAACTTAGCTTTGATTGCTATTTATATGGTACAGTTAATTTCAATTTATGGCGAAATTGTAGGTTCTAGCTTTTGTCCTTGACGCGTAGATTTTGATATTAGCTCTATACATATTTTAATTCCCCGTATCACAAATTATTATCCTAAGAAAGCAAGCTAATACGAAATCAGATTTTTAAAAGCCACAAATAAGATATACCAATTTTAGAGTCGTAGATCATAGCGTTAATACTCATAGGTACGCTCAATAAGCGCCTTTAGAAGAATTTCTCCTTACAGAAAACTAAAGTTAAGCAATATTATTGAAAAATGTAGGGATGGATGGATGGATGGATAAGGACGGAAGGGAAGAGGAAAGGTAAGCAGCTGACGAGGTATCTAGTGTTGTACATCTACTGTACTGACACCGGCCGTAGCGCAATGGCCCAAACTATTGCTCTACCGACGTGAACCCACTCGTAATATACAAGCATTTTAGCTTAGCACGAGGGGTTAAACTGCAAAACTCTACTAGTAATCTTATTAAACAAAAAAAAACAAAAAAAACAATATTTGTATTTGGACCATTCTGCCATTTAATGCCATAGCGAATATTTCATTTCGAAAACTTGTCTTTAATAAACAAACCGAACGATATAAATATACAAATATTCTTTCATTTCTTAGAAACGTAAAATAACCAGTTTTTATTTGTTGTTTTAAAAAGAAAACAAAATGTTATGTTTAGTTTCGCCGACATGCACGATTCAGACACAAAAAGAACTAATATAATATAAAAGAAGTAATTAAAGTACATCAAGCTTTTTCTACAAGAAATTTTGTCTTAAAACTGATTATTTCATTTAAACTCCACTAGTAGCGCAAACAACCCCCGTAGCGTAGCAGTATTTCGCTTGCTTTAAATATCGGAAGTCGTGGGTTCGATCCCCACGCCGGACACAAAATCTTTGTGTAAATTCTAAGATTTCTTTCCGGATCTGATTGATTGAGGTACTACCCTCCGTGCCTCGGAAAGCACGTTAAGCCGTTGGTTCCGATGATTGTTATAACAGCATCTATAATAATCGTATATCACGGAACGGGCAGCAGCGATCCTTGTGTGGTACAACATAATACTGCTTTCACCAACCCGCCTGCCAAGCATGGTGATTATGGCAACTAACCTCTCTTGGGAGGAGGCCCATGTTCAGCAGTGGACGTTATTCGGGCTGATGACGATAGTAGCGCAGTGAAGAAGGTAGTTGCTTCTGAGACCTGGTATTGAGAGTTAGGTTTCCACCTGGAACAATTATTTATAACGGATGAAGTCACAGCCCCTAGAAAATCGTGCATGAACGACTTGAATTCGATTTTTTTTCGGCGCATCAAGACAAGGCGTGTCAAGTCTAAAGGCCCAATCATGCCTACGACGGTGGATCTATATGCAAGCTACCGTAAAAATTTTTAAAATGAATTATTTTAATTACAATTAATATTAACTTCATACTATAAGTTGTACGTTATTAGTTAAATGACCTCAAAATTTAACTCAGACGTCTCTTAATATAATTTCAACCCGTAAATTTGCTCCGAAATATGTCTAAAATGGCCAAAAGCGCGTGAAATTGAGCTGACATTGGCGTTCCCAATCTCTTCGTGTTCGTTCGCTTGCGGGTAATTCCAGTAATGAATACTGACTGTAACTGAACGCAGGACCTGATTGACAGCGGACAAATTAAATGCATGTATAAAATTATCGATAGATGGCAACTACGTTTCTCTTAGACACGTGTTATAAAGAGATTGATAAATTTCGACGGCCGGTGTTGGGATCCACCGAGGTCGAATGATTTAGGGGTTATATAAATTATGCAGAACAACAAAACAAAAGAACTAGATGCAGGTTTGTATCTTGCCGGTGGTTTTTAGTAACCTTATTACTAAATTCTTAAATTAAGTAATCTTTGCCATAAAATGTTCAAAATCTTTGAAAACAATACTTTTCCACCGTAATTTTACTTTTATTTCGTTATTTGTACTCATAACAACGACCACAATAATATCGACGGTTGAAAGGCTAATTGATCTAAGCGACATTTTTTGCGATATTGAGTTATATACATATTCGGAATCAGCAAATTTTTCTCCGTCGTTTGAGTCGGGTTAAAATTTTTTTTGACTACTTTTTTGGCGCTTAGTACCCACAGCAAAACTGGTCTCATTTCTAAGCTCGTTGATCTAAACAACATAAAATTATACAAATTTGAGGACTCGATGACTTAAGCTATTTTGATTTTTCGAACTTTTATATCATGTGTCGATTAAGGCATTTGGCTTTTTTTGCCATCGACGTGGTTTTGTCGTTTGTCCTATTTTGCATTAAACCAAAACAATATGCTATGTCGTTTGGCCCATTTTGCATTCAACTTTATTAGAAAGCCGTGTCGCTTGAACCATTTTGCCTCTATTAAGGATAATGAGTAATATCACTTAAGCTATTTTGACCTAACTAGCTCATTAGTGTTATGGCAGTTGAAACTTTTTGATTAAATTTAGTATTTGTAAAATTGTCATTTCCATCATTTTATCATATCGGTTTTAACACATAGGCCGTCCAATAAATTCATGAGGTTCCTACTCCTTAGTCGCTTGGAACTTAGTTCAAAATATTGCGCGCTCTGTGTAAGTGTCCGTTACGAGTACCTTCCCAACCCGCGCCGGCACGTCAGTCAGCCGCTAACACTAAAGGAAGTGCGTTGTGTGCGAGCGAGCTGTGAAGACAGACGGTTGATTTCTCTGGTAAGTACAAAATTATTTTGTTTTATTTAAGTGATAATCAATGAAATGATCAAAAACTGTAATTACGCTAGGAAGATAGAATAAGAAAGACGTTGTTTAGATGCAAAATAGGTACCTACATTAAATTCAAGCTAGTTCGTGTCGCGACTTGTTCACGAAAGAACTAATATTCTTAGTGTAGATGAGTGAAAAATTATTATTTATCTACCTACTTGTAATTAGAAAATCTGTAGGCACGTGAAAATAGTGAACAGTACTTTGCAGACACTGCATTTAGGTGATTGAGTAGTAGTAGCCCGCGAAATTCAAATTTACTTGTGTCTTTTGCAATTTGTATATCACAAATTTGGTGACAAGTTGTAACTTGATCAAAATAATTATGATAATGAATCTATGTGAGAGCGAATGTTTTGATCATAATTATATTTAAAATTATACTTATTAATGTCGCGAACCATATTTTGATCAAGTTACAACTTGTCACCGATATACAAATGCTTTCTGTTTGTCTGAGCCTTTTAAAGTTTAGGTACACAAAGTCTTGGGGAACCTATTCGTAGTGTCTTTGTATTTCTAATTCATTGTTGTTAGCTTATAATTATTTGGTATGTCTTCTAGATGTTCCTAAGTCTCTCTTTCAATTTATCATTCGTCAGTCATTGTACAGACGCCAGCAGGTCAGACTACCCGAATCTGTCAAATTTTACCAGTCGAACATTAACTTTCCACTATTGCTATAAGGTTGAAATTTGAAATTTTTTTAAAGAAATTTGACAGATGTTAGTAGCTTGATGTGCTGGCGTCTGTACATTAGAATAACTTATCAATATAAAATGTTTTTAAATCGGTTTTGATTTCTTTTCAGCAACTATGGAATCACAACGCCGGTTGTATTTTAAAAAACAGATAATGAAAGAATTGTCAGAACAGAAGAGCGAAGTACCTACAAGTTCAGGGAATGAAAACAGGCAAAATAATGAAGCTAATGATAATTATGATTTAACACTATTGGGAAGTCAATCCTACTATGACCAAATCCAAAGATTTCCATTTGTGAATACGATTCCTTCAAACCCTGATAACAGCAATATGGAAAAAGTGTCACAGGTAAATTAAAATTAAAATATACATATGAAAAATATTATTGTAACATGAGCTCTCATTGATTTAAGTTGTTTTCTTTTTTCTTTTAGGTTGAACATGACAGTACCACCAAAGCTCTATTAGAAGATATAACTAACAAAGATCAAACCAAAGAAAATACTTATATAGAAGATATACGAATAGATATTGAATTGGAGTCGGTATGTAATTAATTACTGCCTAGTAATACTAGCTGCCTAAGACTTCATCCGCATGGAAATAGCATTTCTTTTTTTTTCAGACTGAGAATACTGGAGGAATTTGGAATAAGGAAAACTCGAGTGATATATTTCTACAAAATGATAATGATGATGATGAACTCATATCTAAAAATGAAAAAAATGACAGAGAAAAAGAACCTGAACTTATTTCTACATTAACGGAAGTAATTGCTGAGAGTGAGATGGAGTTGCTGAGGAAGTCTCTTGAAGCAGATGAAGATGAAATACAAACAGAGAACAATAATGATACAAATGATGATCAAGTCAAATCCAAAAAAAGGAAGAAGAGGAGCATTAATAAAAGTTATGTCGATTTTCTATCTGAGGAAGAGGACTTCGTATGGGATTCCTCTTCTTGGAAAGAAACTGGGGATGAATCTTCATCAAATGAAAGCAATGCACCTCAAGAAAAGAAAAAAAAAGTAAGATCAGAAGACGGTAAAGTGGGTGAAGCAGGATTGAAAAAGAAAAAAAAGAATAAACGCAAAGAAGCAAAAATCTTGCGAGAAAAAGGAAAAGAGTATGTGAAAAAAGATGGAAATATTGTAAGTGCAAGGTCACTTAAGCCTAATCCATGCCAAGGAATAAAATGTGGCAACGACTGCACTAATGTTTCAGAAGATAAAAGAAAAAATATCTTTGAGCATTTTTGGGGACTACCATCCCAAAGAAAAAAAGATTGGCTAGTAAGCATGACTGCTAAAACAGACATAAAACGAAAGAGGTCAAAGGACTCTGGTGTGAGGCACAATACATATTTCTACTATATTAATGATGGTGAAGGCCGACGTAAGGTTTGTAAAAAATTTCTAGTAGACACTTTGGGTGTTAGCCCAAAATATGTTAGTTATACCTTAGCCAATGCGTTGTCCGGGTTGTCAAGAGAGGAGTGCAGAGGTAAAACTGTTCCTAAAAATAAAACGCCTTACTCAGTAAAGGAATCGGCCATTAATTTTATTAAAAGTTTACCAGCACTACCATCCCATTACTGTCGTAAAGACAGTACCAGATTATACCTCCCTACTGAATTTAAAAACTTAAAAAACCTTTATAGGATTTATAAACAGTCAAAAACATCAGAAGGTATAGATGTTGTTGGTGAAAAAATATTTCGTGACATTTTCAATAAGGATTTTAATATTGGTTTCCACGTTCCTAAGAAAGATAAATGCGTCAAATGTTTACGTTTTGAAGGCCAGAATGAAAAAGAAAATCCTGAAATGTTAAGTCATTTAAAGGAAAAAAAGGCATCGAAAGATAGATTAGCTTTTCACCGTGAACTAAGCAAGAAGAATAACGCAGTGCTTTGCACTTCTTTTGATCTACAAAAGGTACTGAACACCCCACATGGGGAGAGTATGCTGCTATTTTATAGTAGAAAATATACAGTGTACAACCTTTGTTTTTACGAAAGTGGTACCAGAAATGGCTTTTGTTATACCTGGGGAGAAACCGAAGGAAAAAGAGGAGGTAATGAAATAGCTACAATCTTACAAAAGTATATTGCTGAAGTCGATTCCCGTGGTTCTGTAACAAATTTAATTCTTTATTCAGACTCATGCCCAGGGCAGAATAAAAACAAAATAGTTTTAGCCGCCATACATAGCGCACTGCTTGAAACAAAACAAATTGAAACCATTCAAATGAATTATTTGCTTCCGGGGCATACGGAAATGACTGTCGATAGCATCCATGCCACAATTGAACATTCTGTTAGAAATACTATAATATGGGCACCGTCGCAGTGGCCGACTGTTTTTCAGTTGGCTCGTAAAGATCCTGGCCCATATAACGTAGAAACTCTTACGCACAACGATTTTTTGAATTACGAAGACTTTTCTGAAAAGTATTTCAAAGGCAATTTAACCGGAAAGATAAGTAAGGTTCGGGTGGCGACATTCAAAAAGTCGTCACCCAATGTCATGACTGTGAAATACAGTATGGATAAAGATGCTGAGACCGATTCTATAGCCATCATTTCGAGACCAAAGGTAGTGCAGCCGAAGTATAAAACATCTTTGCCTATAACTACGGCCAAATACAAAGATCTTAAAAAGCTGTGTGATACAGGGGTTATTCCAAAAATTTATCACCGAGAATACACTAACTTTCCACACCGTGTTGGTAAAGATGTTCTGATAGATACAGATATTGAAGATGAGATAGAAGCTTAAGGTTCTTCGTCATCATCAACATAAAAAAAATTGTTTTATAAAGAACTAGCTTTTGCCCGTGACTTCGTAGGCGCATAACGTTTTTTTTTCGTTTCCATGGGAACAAACAATCGGGATCAAAACTATCCTATGTCCATTCCCGGGTCTCAAACTATCTTTGTACCAAATTTCATCCATTTGGATGTTACATTTTCTTTCTTTTTGCTTTTTGATGATCCCTACTAATATTAGAAAATTTTAAAGTTACTCTGTCTGTCTGTCTCTTCTTCACGCTTAAACCACTGAACTGATTTGGATGAAATATGGTACAAAGATAGTTTGACACCAGGGAAAGGACATAGGATAGTTTTTATCCTTAAATATCCCCGGTAGTAATCTATAATAGTTTTTACATAAAGAATGTAGATTTTATATTATTTTTTGATAAGTAATGTTAATTTTTGTTTATTTTCTGACGCGATTGTTATTTTCTTTTTTAATATTAATGTTTGATTGTTACAACTTACTGATTTAAATTAGGTACGTCCACTTTGAAGACTGATTTTGAATAAATTATTATTAAAAACAATTTATTTGTTGTTTTAATATAAATGATATTAAGGAAAATTTATTCCGTGGTGATACTACTACCTAAGCTTAGGGCGATATACCACCTTATCTAATACCTCGTACCAAGACATTGGATCAACATCTAGAATGATTCTTCAAAACAAAATTGTTTTTTATTATGTAAAAAATATACAAGACACTGTCTAATATTGTATAAAGTGGCATACCAACCTCAAAAATATGTTAGGATGTTGTTGAATAAAGATGGCCTAAGCATCAAAATCTTCTATAATCTAGTAAGTGTTCATTTTGTTTCAACCTGCAGTCCCTCTAACGGGCATCTGCATCAAACTATTTCGCTCTGGTGCAACACCATCTTGTTGCTTAGGCTCCTATGGCATATTCAACTGTCAGTTGACTTGGCGCTAAAATTATTTTCTCTCGTATTATTTCATTCTAAGTCGATACTTGAGCCAGTTTACTTTCAGCTATTTTATTTACGGGAGGCATTTGAACCATTTTGCTTTTCTCTAAAAATAACTAATTTTGATGCATTTTGGGCTAAATGACATAAATTTTCTAAAATAATACACAATTTTCAACAGTAATATCTTAAAAAAAAGCCTTCCTTTATTAGGGATATAATTGTGTTAAGCAAATAAAAGTCAATCAAATAGCTGCTCTTTTATGATTTTTTTTTTCAAAAAAATAACTTTGATCGTTCCTCCTGCAAGTTTTACAAAATGTCGCTTAGATCAATTAGCCTTTCAACCGTCGATATAAGCATCAAGTACTTTAAGCAAATTAAAGGATATACTAACCGGGTATTAAAGGACGTTTCTTCATCAATGTCTGCCGGTAAATTTAATCTTCAGCAGCCCATTTACGTCTGCTTAACTTGTGCCTCCGCTTAACAGATCTTGACAAGCCCGGGTCTTTGAGCGATATTGTCATTATTACTAAGCTTGGCAGGTGGATTGGCGATTGCAGTTAAATGGTAACCTTTAGGCCGCGTCCAGGAGGCCAGCGGGCGAAGCGGGCGGGGCCTAAGGAAAACCTGCCGCCCGCACCGCTGTCGTCGAGAACAGCTTCACACAAATCTATGAACTTTGATAAAGACGCGCGTGCCGTCGCCCGCGCCACCCCCTGGCGTCCAGGACGCGGCCTAAGTGGATGATGCTGCTGTTTATCCATAAGCAGTATTTCCCTTTTTATTGAGAAAGGCTTTATATATTTTATTATGAAGCTAGCAAACTTTAAATTTGCATAATTTCATACTCCGCTAAATTTTTTGTAAAAAGGTGTACAAAGAATTTTGTTTCACGGATTATGAAACAGAAAACTGTGGAATATGCAACATTTTTAATACCTATTCCATTTAAAATAAGACCTAACTATTTATAAAAACTAACAAGGAAAACAAAAATGATATCATTTACATAGAAGTGGCCGATCAAATCAATTGACCTCCGCTAAATGTCGAGGACATCGCCAGTGACTCAGAATTACTGTTTTTAGTAAAACATATCTTGTGGGCGGTTTCAAAAGATTTATGAGGTCTAAATATGGTTAATATGTTGTCAAAATGTCCTAGGACAGGAGTGGCGTTTTTCGTATAGATAAATACCCTTTTTTTAAAAGTGTACAAACACTTTATGGAAAAGTTTACCTTATACTATATTTCAAAATTGAGATTTATAAAATTCGACCACCGACAGAATTCGAACCTGCATCTTAGGTAAAGCCTCTAATGCCTTAACCAATTAGGCTACGGTGGAACCACAGTCGGTCATCGAAATTTATTAATCTCTTTGTAACACGTCTCTAACGGACACGTTGGTGCCATCTATCGGTAATGATTCGCATTACTTCGACAAATATCTCCAAATTTACATTTGGTATTAAATATTAAACATTTATAAAATAAAATATTTATTAAATATTAAAGTTGGTCGAATTTTATTAATCTCAATTTTGAAATTTAGATGAATACCTACATTTTATTCTTTCACAGATATTTCTTAATTAATCGCTATAGCCTTTCTTGATAAATAAGCTATCTAAACCCAGTTTTTTTTTAATCAGACCATTACTTCCTGCGGTAAACGCGTTCATACAAACAAACTCTAAAGCTTTATATATTAAGAGATTTTCACTTCACGTAAGTACAGTCAGTTACAGAAACAATTACATTCTAATTGGGCTTTAATTGAAAATGTAAAGAAAAAGCCCGCACAAACGCAAGTGTTCTTACTGTAATCATTGTATTGTGTAAGTGACTTAGCTCGAAAGAAACTCCATTTTCCGTGCGGAAGCGTTTGTGCGTTATTAGGAAATTTAGTTATGTTCAGTTCAAATGTTTGCGGTTTAAGAAGAGGGATAACCACATTGAAAGTAAATTAATGTATTGGAATGACTACTAATGAAATATGAATAATGACATCTACGGGTGAAAATGTCAAACCCTGTTTGACAGATGAATACTTGTACAAATATACTGTGGTTTATAGATTCTATTCCACTTACACGGTACACAATATTATTATCAAGACGGTAAATAAGTCACCCAGTATATGATACTTGATTCACAAACTCGTAAGCGTATATAATTATTACTTTTCAATTAGGAATATCTAATTACATTTCCAATTAAGTTGTTTACCAGTATTCTTCAATGGTATTCAAGTATTCTAACTTTCCATTATTTTAAAGGATTTACCGCTTAATGTATGCAAACAACATACCGTATCATTAGTTAATAGGATTGAGTAATGGACAACATGCAAATTAGCAGTACATCTGTTTAGCAATGTTTGCATACGACACGACGTAGGCCGTATTAAACCATCATTGCTTAAAAAATACGTCAAGAAATGTTATTATAAAGACGCGGATAGTCGCGTAGCGTTAGGCGTCACAGCCCGCTCCTGAATTCATAAAAACAATAAAATCTCTACTTCGTAAACGCACTCATACATTTCTATATGCTTGAATTTACTGCGCCACGTGGTCGAACACTACGCGCGATTATAAGAATAAGAATGAGGCCGTAGCCCACCTATAAAATCCACTGCTGGACTTCTAAACAAACCCGAGGTTTTACCGTAGAATATAATAATGACTACTCTTGGCAGAAGGATTGGTGACAGTATATCATTTAAATACATCGGTAATCATTTTCGAGTAGGTACCTATAACTCACCATCATCATTATCATCAGCCCGCGTACAACGTCCACTGCTGAACATGGGCCTCCTCCCGAGGAAGAGTTTTGCCATAGTCACCACGCTTGGCAGGCGGATTGGTGACCGCAGAGTATTATGTTGTAATACACTGGGCAATGTTGCTGCTCGTTCCCTGATATACGCTTGTTATAGATGACGTTATAACAATCGGCACCAACGGCTTAACGTGCTTTCCGAGGCACGGAGGGTAGGTCCGTCAGCCGACCCAGGAGATCCCGCGGTGTCATACTGGCCACGGGTGCCGTCGTGGGGCCCGATTGCTTATGCGTACCCGGCCCCCGCCAACGGCGGATCGAAGGAGTGTCCGGGGGGTTTTAGTGGTGTAGGGTCCTCTCCTCGTGGTATGAGTTTAGCATACCACGCTATGGATAGGGCGAGCCCCACATATCCCACCGCCAGGGCGCGAATACGCTGCAGCGGAGGTGGGATGCGTCAATGCATTTCCCCCCAGACAACAAAAAAAAATAAAGGTCCGTCAGCCGACCAGACCCGGAAAGAAACCTTAGAATTTACACGAAGATTTCTTGTCCGGTGTGGGAATCGAACCCACAACCTCCGAGACTTAAAGCGAGCCAAATACCGCTACGCTACGGAGGTTGTCTATATACCTATAACTCAAATTGTTCTAAATTATAACAACAACGTAAGTGATTGTTGTCATAATCTATAAAAAATTAACGGCTTACAGCTAATTCCCAGAAATATATTGAAATCTATGAAAATATGAAATTAAAACATTTGGAGGTTCTATTTACTATAATTATATAACTAAGAGGAAAAAAATAGGTGGCAAATATGTGTGGAAAAATTCAAATCTAAGCGTTGTCCTGTTGCGGTAATCAAACCTATAACTCCGAGCTCTTAAAGCAAGACCAATACCGCTACACTACAGATGCTTTCGAGATAAACAGTACAAACTATTAGGTACTATAGTAAAATTACAATGTCCTCTAAAATTAAATTACCTTTAACAATGATAAATTACTTATTTATTCGTTTCTTAATACAAATTAAAAATAAACATTTACAAAAATGGTGATTGATTGCTTCAACGCAACCTCGCGTGTGAGTCTTGGACAAAAACTTGTATGACCAACTAAGCGATGTTTATGCAACTAAACGCCGTATTACAGAATTAAGTATGTCTAATTGCAATAGCAAGTACAATATCATTGTTGTTACTTAATGTTGCCAACCCGCATGTTAAGTGTGGTGACTATGGCAAAATCCTCCCTTGGGAGGAGTCCTGTGTTCAGCAGTGGATGTTAATGGCTGACTATGACGATGAATGTTACCGCATCTGCCCCTAGCGTCGCTTATTCCAGCGATTGCCTTGACAATAATCGAAGCTCGAATTCAAGTAGTTTGTGGGGTTCTACTTGTGCTTCGATTCTGCACTTGCAAATCCCTCGAAAATAATATAAGTCCTGATTGAGGAAGATAGTGGAGTTTTACACGTGCAACGACCTCCCCGTACCACCGAATTTACAGGTGCCCTCTGCACTATGATATGTTCAGCGCACATAATCATATTGTAAGGCCATCATGGCCGAAAACAATTTTTAAAATTAAATATAGTATAAGTTAAGTGAAATTAAAACCTAAGTTAGTTGATTAAGAATCAACTAACATAGGTTTTAATTTCACTTGAGTTAACTTCTTTGAGTTGACTTTAAGTTACAAGAAAGCTATTATTTCACCAACATCTACATCTATAGGTACTTAGGAAATTATATGTTATTTTGCAACAAAATAACACATTTAAAACAATTATCTTACATTGCTTCTAAATAAAATAAATAAAAATCATTTTTATTTACGTAAACCAATTACAGGCACTTGTAAATCGTCAAACATTATTTGAAAATTAATTATTATTTATCTTAAATTACATTTGCTGTTTATTTATAAACCGATTCAAATTACTTATTTATAATTAAATGAATTATTATAATTAATGTATATTGTCGCTAGGAGGCAAAATGCTTGTTCTGTCTATATTATGCCAAAACAATTGTCATTATTTGGGTGGACCATGAGCATATAACGACGGACGCGCTTTAATGCTACCACCGGATCCAATGCGCCCCAACTGAGAAGATCCTGCGAAACAAACTCAGTGGGTTACTCTACCACCGGTTTCAACACGGCCCACATGAGGCGGTCCGGCGAAACATACTCAAATGGGCAATTACGCGGGGTTTAGGTCCAGTTATTTTAATTTATATTTTTGTAGGCACACACATTACTTCGTATTAACTAAACATGAAAAATATACATTTTTGTTTTAAAACAACTATGACCTTAAACGATAATATTAACCTTAAAATATATATTTATATATTTACTACTTAATATTTTACGAGTATTATATAAATTTCAGTTGCTAATTCTTATGATGTATTGAAATGTTATGAAGATGTGTTTTAAAAGGTCAAAAACATGTAAGGACAACAAAAAAAAAAAAAATTCAAGATTATTTACACCTTGAATTCGATTTTTTAGTAAAGTGCCAAAACATACCTTTCTTAAAATATAAACTACATAGTTATTTTTTTAAGAAAGCTAGGTTTTTGCTAATATGGCCCATAAATCGCCGCGTCGGAATAGATGATCCCATATCATATATCACCTCTTTAGAGATACATTTTTGAAAGATCCTATCTTTATTACCTCTATAATATTCTCTATTTTATATCTATTTGATATTGATGATGTACATTTACTCTTGTGAACGTATTTAATGAGATTGATGAGCAATATGCAGTAGCCATTGTTTTTGAATACGTGTATTTCTAGATAAATATCCATTTCATAACAATGATGATGTCTTTGGTTGCTTCTAAAGCCACCACCAATTTTTTTTTCTGACGGACATATGTAGTTATCCCCGAGACTTTTGCTACTTCACCGGGTATAAAGGAGAGCAGAGCTCCAACCTCGATAAATGGTTTAAAAAACTACAAACTAAGCTAACTAAGAGGGCGTCCCCTGTGGGACTTGGACCTCGGCTCAGGGCGGTTGCTGACGGGAAGATTGAGTGATTATGGCTTTAAGTTTTGTGCAACTGTCGCTCAACAGGCTTACGAGGGCATTGGAAGGTGCGCTACGACTAAGGTTGGCACGCATATTATAACACTACTTTGAGGGATTGTTTGTAGTGACATGTTTAGCAGTGGAAATTATAAGGGCTGACGACGTCAATGATAATTCTTTTAGCCGATAGCCTATGTAGATAATTGTGCTATCTAACACTGAAAGAATTTTCAAACCGGACTAATAGTTTCTGAGATTCCCGAATTCAAGCGAACAATCGTTTAGCTTTATACATTGGTATATACAAATTTAATTTTGCTTTGTCGTATTTTCTACTTTCTTTGCTGACCATACATTGTCCGCGACCACCGGTGGTCACATAAGTAGGACACGGTCATCTCGTGTGAATTGTAGATGTGATTTTTTTTTATCAATTGCGACACAGCTAGTTATCACGTTGTTAGTACTAGATAGCAAACATATCATTATCCTTTTATGAGTTATAAACGGCGGAAAATGAATTTGTTACATTTCATTTTCAACCTTACGATGCCCTCGTAAGCCTCAAAGTCCAAGAGGCCCGCGAACTGAAACGTATAGTTGCACAAAACTCTTCTAAAACCTAAAGTCATAATCCGTCAATCCCACCAACAGCGACCGCCCTGAGCCGAAATCCAAGTCCCACATGGGACGCGCAGGTCCCTCTTGCGCAGGTTGCTTAATTTGTAGTTTTTAAACCATTTATTTACGCTGGAGCTCTGCTCGCCTTTATGCCCGGTGAAGTAGCTAATACCTCCTGGCTAACAACACACCTAATGTCCGTACGATAAAAATACTTACAATAGAAAAGCTGGCACAACAAATACAGTCGCAGCTTTTACGTGCCATTCCCAGACACCTAAGCTAATCAAAACTTAGTTTGCGACAAAATTTGATTGAAAACTTTCTCTTGAATAAGCAAACAGCCCGCTTCTATCCGAAGTTGACGAACTCACTCGATTCCGTAAGTTAGTGAAGAACCTGAATTGAATTCCTTAGCACCTGAGCTTCGAGGCTAACTGCATCGGACGTTCACTTGATTTCTTGGTACCTTTCGAAAACATGATTAATTGAACCTTCGTTCGATGTAAACAATTGTATTCAAGGGATTCAAGAGGAAGGTTTATATGTATAATACAGCAGCATTGTACCCGTGCGGAGCCGGGGCGGGTCACTAGTAATAGATAAAGCTGAAGAGTTTGTTTGCTTGAAAGCGCTAAACTCAGCAACTACTGGTCCGATTCTAAAAATTATTTCAGTGTTAGATAGCCCATTTGTTAAGGAAGTCTATAAGCTATATTTAATTATAATTTTTTTACGGGAACGGGAGTTACGCCGGTGAAGCCGCGCGCGGGGGAGCTAGTGATTTATAAACAAGGATCGGAATTATTTTTAACTAGCAAATGACGTCATTGTCAAACTTTATCAATATATTCTTTATTCATATAAACATGTTAAAAATATTTTAAATCATGTTATTATGATATGTCCCTTCTTTTTCTAACACCAGTTCAATTAATAATAAAGGCAAAATCATAACCTGGACATGCGTACATATTGTCTACAATACTAGTATTCTGGTTTTCATAAAAATTTTAATTAACTATCCACTATCGGTATTATTGTGACGGACCATACAAGCTCCAAAGCACGGGTTAACATCACCAACTTCCAGACTTCCAGACTTCCTACCACCAGTTTAAAGACGTTCCTCTGAGAAGAACTGGCAAGAAACTCAGAGGAATCCTTTTGTTAACAATATTACGTTTACAATATTGTTAAACAGCAGTGTCATTCCAGAGAAAGTTACTCCCAAGCCATTCTGTCATTTACATAATATACCTTTTTACATAATTTAGCTTTGACAATGGCTTTAAATTTATTAACAGATAATTCACTAATATTATTTGGGAGTTTGTTATAGAAGCGAATACATTGCCCCATAAAGGAGTGATTTATCGAGGAAGGCTGTGACTATATGTTACATTTGATTATGATGTTGTCACGGGAACTGGAGTAATGGGTGAAGCCGCGCGCGGGAAGCCAGCTATTTTATGAATAGATATACGTAGTTACACAAATTCTTGCCCGACTCGAGGATCGAACGCAGAACCTTGCTAGTTGCAGTCGAACTTATAACTACTATGATATGTGAATCAACCAATTTATTATATTAACAGTTAATAATCACTGCTATTTATCAAAACGTTACCTACTTGATCGTGACTGCTATAAAACAAGTGAACGTTTAACGAATAAAACCTAATATTGTATTTAATTCTATGTAATTTAATCTAATCCCTTTTAAGCTAAATCGTGATTATTTGTGCATTGAAACACCTCGTTATGAACAACACGAAACAATGAGCTGTCAGAATATAAATACTTTAGTATTATTGTGAAGTTGTATATTATATTATATCTATGTAATAGCCTAATATATAATATATATAATATAATATATAATATAATATAGACTAATATTGTAAAGAGGAAAGATTTTTATTTTTGTGAGTGTTTATATTTGTAATCATTAATCTCAAAAACTACAGTGCCGATTTTTGAAATTCTTTCACCATTGGAAAACTTAATTTACCCTGAGTGACATTGGCTTTATTTAATTGTGAAGTTCCCACGGAAACGGAATGACGCGGGTGAAACCGCGAAGCAAGTACATTATATTACTTTACTTGTCCACGTCTTGGGACTCTTGAAATAGTTACTTTGCTTATCATTGATCCTTATACTTTGCCCGAAATCTTATCAGTTCAACAGCCAATTACATCCACTGCTGAACATGGGCCTCCTCTTATCCGAAAAGCCAGGGTTGCTTAGAGATATTGCCGTAATGACCATGCGTGGCAGGCTTGGTAATCGCAGTAAAATAGAAGTTATCCTTGGCTGATAAATCAACAATGTCGACTATTACGACACCTATGGGACCTATGGGAAGATATGGGGCGGTCTTTTCAAAGCCGGAAACCACAAGGCACTAAACCTTATGTACAAATAAAAGATTATTTAACTATAGTAAAGTATCTTGATTTAATTGTTACATCATCATCATTATCAGCCCGTATAACGTCCACTGCTGACCATGGGCCTCCTCCCGGGAGAGGGAATTTGCCATAGTCACCACGCTTGGCAGGCGGGTTGGTGACCGCAGTATTATGTTGTAACACACAAGGAAACGCTACTGCCCGTTCCTTGATATACGATTAATATAAATTATATTATAACAATCGGGATACGTGCTTTTCGAGACACGGAGGGTAGATTTATTTAGGGTAGAAATCTTATAATTTACATAAAGATTTCCTGTCCAGCGTGGGGATCGAACCCACGATCTCCAAGATTTTAAAGCGAACCAATTACCGCTACGCTACAGAGGTTGTGTGAATTGTTACATACTACTATAAAATTGATTTAATTAGAAAGTCTGTATTGCGTCATATTATTAATTTATATTTGTCAGCATTTCCCACTGATATATCATAAAATTACAAGATTAGTTTATATTGTTTGGTTTGTTTTATCGTCATCATCATCAGCCCGTATAATGTCTTCTGCAGAACATGGGTCTCGATTCATAGGTATTTGACATCAGTTTAGTATGGTAAGTTCCGATACGGCACTCTAGCTAAATACCTATAAAAAGAGACAAGCATTTTAGCTTAGCACGAGGGGTTAACAAGAATACTAGTATACTGCAAAAAGACTGCTAGTAATCTTTAAAAAAAAATACAATAGTTGTTGTGAATGTCATGATTTGAGAACTGTTGTTTAACAAAACAATTTTACAAAGTCTCACCTAACCTTGTGATTTGAAGATCTTCTCAAATAGGATCACGAAATTTTGTTACTATACATAAACATTTTCTAAACCAACGTCCTTGCTACATTTAGAGAGGAACATAACCCTTTCTAAAATTCCTTTAGACTACCTAGCTTGTTATAATATTAGGCAGTTACTTAGGTACGCTGAATTGCTTACTGATTTAGAAGCTAAAATACTCCGAAACTGAATTGTACTGAGTAACAATACGCACCTATGTACACTCCACTACACAATGACTTTTAGGAGAACTTCTGATTCAGATATATTTGTTATTTAAATTGAGTTTAACAAATTAGAAAATTAATAGATAATAGAATACTAGCGACCCACCCCGGCTTCGCACGGGTGCAATGCTATACTGTACATATTAACCTTCCTCTTGAATTACTCTATCTATACCAAAAAACCGCATCAAAATCGCGTTTCGTGGTTTTGTAGATCTAAGTATACATAAGGACAGACAGCGGGAAGCGACTTTGCTTTTTTATACTATGTAGTGATTCAAAAGCGCTCTTACTATATCGTAGTAATAAGTTATTTATTTTATGTATTTAAATATATTGTATGTGTGTGTATATTGCCGTGTGGTCTCCGGCTTAGAATAGACAACCCCATGTCTTCCCATGGGTGTCGTTAAAGTCGACTAAGGGACATATGGCTGATGAATGGGCAGCAGCATCTATTAGCTTAAGGTTGACATCTTATTGCGATCACCAATCCGTCTGCCAACGTGGTGATTATGGCAATATCCCTCTACGATCCTGGCTTGCCAAGGTCTGTTAAGAGGAGGCCCATGTTCAGCAGTGGACGTAAACGGGCTGTTGATGATTTGTGTGTGGTTATGTCGTGTGGTTTCCAGAGAATAGACCACCTCATATCTTTACGACACCTAGTCGTAAGAGGCAACAAAGGGGCAGTTGATGAGCACAGAATCTATTACTGACATCGTACTACAATCACTGATCTGCTTGATAAGCGTGATGATTATGGAATTATTACTCAATCTCTGGAGGTCGATGTCGGTAGACGTTAATCTATATATATAAAAGAAAGTCGTGTTAGTTACACTATTTATAACTCAAGAACGGCTGAACCGATTTGGCTGAAAATTGGTAGGGAGGTAGCTAAGGACTGGGAGAAGGACATAGGATACTTTTGGGTAGGGGTAGGGTAGGGTAGGGTACGGTAGGGTAGGGTAGGGGTAGGGTAGGGGTAGGGTAGGGGTAGGATAGGGTACGGGTAGGGTAGGGGTATGGTAGGGGTAGGGTAGGGGTAGGGTAGGGTAGGTGTAGGGTAGGGGTAGGGTAGGGGTAGGGGTAGGGTAGGGGTAGGGTAGGGTAAGGGTAGGGGTAGGGTAGGGGTAGGGTAGGAGTAGGGTAGGGTTAGGGTAGGGGTAGGGTAGGGCAGAGGTAGGGTAGGGCAGGGGTAGGGTATAAAAGTCCACCCGTGCGAAGCCGGGGCGGGCCGCTAGTAGGTTAATAAAATAAAACAGTCCGACTTTTTCATCGTGAACAAAGTCGAGCGAAACGTACGGGATGCCTGCCTTAGACTGGGTACGCGATGAAACGTTTGGACTGGATTCTTTTCACAATAAAACGTAATGACCGATAGCTATCGGTCTGTTAAGATAGTTAACTGAAGATGAGATAGACTTAACTCTCGAGAAGAGTTTGTATTATAAAATATAATATGATAATAATATGATAAATTTCAGAGTCGATAATATTAGTAGGAATTTACTTTACCTTATCCTTTTGTTAAAAAGTTTTAGACAAATTAATTTTAAAATATGTACCTATGTTCCGAAACAAGAAAGAAGAATAAAAGTAATTTCTGACGTTCACTGGAATTTTATTTCAATACGACTTCAAAATCCAATCATAAAATTAAATATTTGAGCAACAAATGTATAAAACAATGTATTAAATTTACTTTTGACTTACAGCTCAACTATGTTAATTTCGTTATGATATTACAAAAGTTTTGGCCACATTTTACAGCTTGCGGTCAAATAAGTTGATACTCCACAACTCTTGGTATTCTCAGAGTTAGCTTTCATCTCTTATTATATTTACATTCTCATGACTAACTTCGTTCATATTTCTCATCTTGATTCAAACTTGTTTGGATACTATATAATATTAATAATAGCAGTAGCAGCGAATCTTCGTACGTTCCGTTTATAAATACAGTTTGATTTTATTTTGGTCTTTTCGACCCGGTAAAACATTTATCTACCAAGAAGCATTCCAATTAGCGCCAACATTCCAAAATGAACCACGTAGGTCAGCAGTTACGGTGGTTTCCTCAGGTTCGAATCTCATCGAGTACAACTATTTGTGGGAACCATGGATAGTTCTTCTGAGTCTTTGTGTAGGAGAAGTCAAACGTAGTGTTAGTATGGACTACCACAATGAACCGTTCGACTGGGGTATTAAATTCACCTTACAGAACTACAGCCAAATAATATTAAATATTAATTAATTGAATTAATTTCAAATTTGTGTTCCGTTGCGCACAAACGGTTGCCAGACGTCAAGAGGGGGAAGAGAAAAGAGCCAGCAGGATAAGTATGGCTAGTTCTGTACATTTCTAGCTGGCACTAGCTATATAGTGTATCTGGACCTCTATGCCATTTAACTAGAACAGGTTAATAAAAAAAGAAATATGTATGTTGTAAAGTGCAGAACGTGTGTTTAAGACTGAAATAGTAAAATGCCGTTGGTTCAGTTGGAAACAAAAGTATAATAATAATTAGTATCAAAATGACAGGAAATAGAAAAGGTATAAAAACATAGACAATATAAATATATAAAAAGGTTGTGCGGTCTTGCACATTCTCCCCTTTTTTTAAGCTAGGGAAAGTTTAGCTAGCTTCTTTAGGGGTCTTCGTAATGTCCCAGCTGCGGTAGCCACATCTGCCACTCGAACAACTCCATCTCGACCAGGGCAGAGTGCAGTAATACGACCTTTAGGCCACGTGCCTCGTGGCATGTTATTGTCACACACGATGACTACATCACCTTCGGCGAGAACTGGAACAGAAACCGGACCTCTTCTTAAAACCAATGAGGGCAAATATTCCGTTATCCATCGCCACCAGAAGTGGTCCGTCAGTCTAACCGCTCTTCGCCACTTTAATCTGCTGAGAAGGTCGGACTCGGTGACACAGGCTGGTATAGGGCGTCCAGATGAAGTCCCTAGAAGAAAGTGGTTCGGAGTCAGTGCCTCATCAGCGTCAGACTCTAGAGAAACATGCGTAAGAGGTCTCGAATTGACTAACATTTCGACTTCCAATAAAACGGTGCTCAAAACCTCGTCGCAGGGGGCCCGTTCGCGAAGTGATATTTTGAGAGCTTGTTTGACACTCCGCACCAGTCGTTCCCATGCTCCTCCCATAAATGGCGCTGACGAAGGTATGAAACGCCAATTTATCATTTCGTTGGTAGCATATTCTTCTACTGCATTTCCATAGAGAAGACGCAATTCTCTGCTCGCTCCAACAAAAGCTGTACCATTATCAGACCAGATCTCTTCCGGTGTTCCTCGTCTAGCTACAAAGCGACGAAGACACATAATGGCCACATCTGTCGATAAACTGTGCACTACCTCAAGGTGTATGGCGCGGACAACTAAGCATGTAAAGAGTGCCACATATCGCTTTTCTCTCCTTCTTCCCACGCATACATTGATGGGCCCAAAATAATCAAGCCCGACAAACGAAAAAGGTCTTCGGTGATGAGCCAAACGACAATCGGGTAGATCTCCCATGGGCGGTTGAAATGTTCTGGCACGACGAATTTTGCAAAATTGACAATTACGAGCTATAGATCGGACAGCATTTCTCAGCCCTATAATCCAGTAACTCTGCTTCAATTCATTGATAACCAGTTCCAGATATCTATGTGCGGCCTTCTGATGGTAATGAGTTATCATTAAACGTACAGCTGGATGCTTTCCGTCCAAAATTAGTGAATGTTTAGTTTCATCCATAACACCGGTTGCAGCAACTATTCTACTAGACATTCGCAGCTGATTGTTATTTTCAATGAAGGGTGACAACTTGTAGAGACGACTACTTCGGGGCAGTTGTTCGTGGTTTTTGATGATCAGTAAATCTTCTTTGAAGGAATCGAGTTGGCTCTGTCGAAGAATATGACCTTCGGCCAAAAGTAAATCAGTCGCAGTTATTCTTGCCGATAAATTGGGGACTGTAGGAGAGGATGTGCAAGTAGCAAGAACGAAGGAACATAAAGTTCCTTTGAGACGAGTTAGATTTAAGTCAGAACCTCGTCGTTGTAAAGTACGCATACGCAATGTTGTAATGAATTGATGCGCTTGTCTCTTATCAAGTAGGCGAGATACTGGAGCTCACGAATGTCAACTAGTGGCACTGGGTACCCAGCAATTTAAACGTTGGATGTTTAAGACTGAAATAGTAAAAAGCCGTTGCTTCAGTTGGAAACAAAAGTATAATAATAATAAGTATCAAAATGACAGGAAATAGAAAAGGTATAAAAACATAGACAATATAAATATAAAAAAGGTTGTGCAGTCTTGCACAACGTTATTGAAGCTTAGTTTAATTGCAACATTGACCCCAACCAGCACATTAGGTAAATGAAAGATTCTAATTAAAAAAAACATATTATAAAATCCATTGTATTGTTTCAGAACTCCGCGAAGCTTTTGAAGCTGAGGCTCAAGAAGTAAAGAAACCTCGTCTTCTGCTTTCCGCTGCTGTCCCCGTCGGTCCTGATAACATCAAGGGTGGTTACGATGTACCTGCTGTAGCGAGGTAATTTACTTTATTTTCTTTCTAATCTTTTGCTTATATAACGTCCAATGGGCCTCCTTTTGAAGGTGTCTTTTTGCCACAATCAGCACGAATCACCACAAATAAGCGGGATTATGACCGCAGGTTCAATAATTGGAATTAATGTTTAATTCATAATTGAAAAAAACGAGATACATCTTACTTAGACCATTAAGCTTTTTTTATTTCTGTTTTGAGAATGGCAAAGAAACATACTAAATAGCAACTAGAAGAATTTGAATAAGCCACAAGCCTTAAATAACCTTTTCGCCCCCACATTAACTTCCTGAAGCCATTTATATTTAAATACTGACCCGAATAATTTATATTGAATAACCTCTTCGCACGGCTGTTGCAAAATTTCCTTTTAACTAATATTTTTCTTCCATTGTTTTAACTCCATACATTTTCTCACATCGTGCTTATTAAATACAACGATTGAAATGTTTGTTTTTGCATTTTCTATTATATTGTTATTAAAATAAAGTTCAATTTCATTTGTAACATCTTTAAGTATTTTAGCTGTGAGTATTTTAATATCTGCTTATCATTCTAATGATGTAGAAATATTATCATGTTTTTTTCGGTTTAATGTAAATGAAATGAAGTTTAACGTCTTTTATTTTAACTTTCATATTTTAAAAATTCTGATACACTTAGTTGGTAAACTTTATATCGAATTTCTTAAAAGCTTTTAGCATGTTATAAGTTTATTTCGTTCTTTATAAATACGTTAATGCTTATTGTAACAGGGTCTGCCATTATGAAATGAAAGAGGGGAAAACTCGTAATTTTTAATTATCTTTAATTGGGTTTCTTCCTCAGCTTGATAGCTAAAGCATCTGCCCTTGATTACAGGGCACAGATTCGAAGCCTGATATTTTATAATTTTAAGATAATATTACTCCTTTCACTTTTGAACTGCCTAATGACTTTTTGAAACTCAACTGTTTCAGGAATGTTTAAATATAGTAGTATAATATTTAAGTAGAACTTTTTAAAAATAATATTGGTTGGTGTGAATAATTAAACACGCAAAATTTCAAATATTTGCACACATTATGTCAGTGTTTTTTTTTTTTACCAATCACTATTTCTTTTAACACGATTGTAAGCTGGAATGTGCACATAAATCATTCTATGTATTGTTCTACCGCGTAAGGTTTACGTACCAAACTACCCTTTAATGTCATACAATAAGTTCCTGTTTGTTTTTATTTTTTATATTTTACCAGAAATGGTTTCACTCCAGTAGATTACTACTCAGCTTCTAAGTAACTTCTAATAGCTTCAAAATGTTAATGTTTTCGTCTTTACCCATATCGGATAATTTAATACAAAGATCCAACTTTCACATTTACACGAATGTACTTTTTTACAAAGAAATCCTAAATTATTTAACGCTTACTAGAAAGCAAATAAAATCATATAACCTTTTGGTAATTGCTACCATTTACACTGAGAAGGAAAGCCTTCGAGGCAACAAATATTTTATGTATGATTTTTCTTTTGTTACAATAAGTTATCGATGTTTGGTAAATGAGCAACAAAATTTGTTACGACTTTTTGGAACTTGTTCAGTAACTTGTATGTTTATTATTCTGCGAAGCTGTCCAACTTATAATTGATTCTGAAGTTATGATAGACTTGTAACGTTACATTGTTTCAATAGGAAATCATAATTAATTTTTCAGGTTTTATTACTTACTATGTCTACAATAATCTTAGTTAGATATAAGGCATAATATTTTATTTCGGTCAATAGAATAAATTACAAAACATCAAACCATGTAGATAAGGTTAAATAACCAGTTGGATATACACGTTATAACACGAGGAGAGGTTAAGGTAAGGTTACAAAACCACTAAAACCCCCCGGATACTCCTTCGATCCGCCGTTGGCGGGGGCCCCGTGCACATGAGCAATCCGGCCCACCGACGGAGTTGGATATTCACCTATTCCAACTTTGTATTTGGCTAACCATGAAATCATTAGAAAAGTTAAAATATGCCAATATTTTAACTTTTCTAATGTATTTCTAATGTATAAATAAATAATTGCATTTTTAGGCAGCTTTCGTAATCTACCAGATCAGAATTTTTGGCAAATCGTGGCAGGTTGCAGTTAGCCAATTAATAAAGTGAATATTTGCGGTAGTCTCACAATATTCATATTAGGCGGGGGATTGAAGGATTACGACGTTTATCAATACCAATTAGGATTCAATATTCATAATGAAGACAGGCCAATGTCTGTTGGGTCAGCTAGTTATTAAATATTTTTTTGTCATCAGCTACTTGGACTTCATCAACGTGATGGCCTACGATTTTCACGGCAAATGGGAGAGAGAGACGGGTCACAACGCCCCCCTGTACTCGCCCTCATCCGACTCTGAGTGGAGGAAGCAACTTTCGGTGGACCATGCCGCTCATCTTTGGGTAAAACTTGGTGCCCCTAAGGAAAAACTCATCATTGGTAAGTTTGGTTAATCTGAAATCCGCTTCATTGTTAGCAGTAATCTTTGTCGCAATCATTTGTTTTTTTTTTAATAATTTAATGGTACTCAATTTACAAAAACACTGTCAGCATCATCTTTTATTATTACTGGATTGATAGGTTGCACCGTAAATCAAACGTATTCATTAATAGTTGTAATCTAATGTTATAGGAACACATCCATTCCTTTCAACCCTTTACACTTGTATAATCTTAAACTTAAGTACTGAACAAAGCCCAGTATTTATTATTCACTGTATCTACTTACTAGGACCTTAATAGCAACTGGAATGTTGTCACAAAGGGTTAAACCTTTATATCATCCGAGTTTAGGCGCATAACATCTCATAAATAATTATCCTTATTCTCATCGTAATCGCAAACACTTGAAGCATCTTGCCTTCAAATGAACTAGAATCCTTGAGTATTTCCAAGATAGACTGAACGCCTAACATAAGTGTCTGACAAAGTTGCTGGTTTAATTCAATTAATCTAAAACAAGAAAATATACGATTGAAACATATTGTTTTAGAGATACTTGACTTAAATATAATCCGGTTAAACATTTCGAATATTTGATACTATTACATTCCTATTTATGTGTCTTTAAAACATATTTAATTTAATCGTTTCATTAATTTGCGGCTTTTTATACTATTAATATCGCTCAAAAGTGTAAAACGCTGGGATGCAGTTGCCAATTTTGCATAATTTAAATCTAGATTAGTAAAATCAATTTGTCAGCTCAATCTCCTATTGTCTTAATAACCTGAAAATTGCATATTATAGGGCCTAGATTATGTATACTGCAAATGACTTTGACTCTAGCCCATCTAATATCAGCTAAAATCATGGTTGGTCATTTTGAATATTTTGATGACGCACCTTAATTTTCAGGTATGCCTACATACGGCCGAACATTTACGCTGTCAAACCCTAATAACTTCAAAGTGAACTCACCAGCCAGTGGGGGAGGCAAGGCAGGGGAGTACACAAAGGAAGGAGGTTTTCTCGCCTATTACGAGGTTAATATAATTAAAAAATATTGTTTTTGTGAGATAATTTATCGTTGTTTGTTTTGGTAGCTTAATTAGACTAGACGCTATGATTTACTAGAGTGTAAGTTTAATTGTTGAAGACACTTCTCAATTTGTTTTATTTAGGGGGGGCGTTAATATTGTAATGTTATTATGTTTTATAATTATAGTTGTAAGTAGTTGTCATTAAAATTACCTTTATGTTTAGACTTAACTTCAATATTTAAAAAGATTATGATAAACATTAATGACTGCGATAGCTAGAATAACAATTAAGGCTGTTTTTTCAAAGATATTCAGACACCAAATGTTACTTTAATACCGACAGTTTGATAGGTGATGATTTTTTTATTAATCCAGGTTTGCGAGATGCTGCGTAACGGCGGTACTTACATTTGGGATGATGAGATGAAGGTGCCTTATGCACTCCTTGGCGATCAGTGGGTTGGTTTTGACGACGAAAAATCCATTAGGAATAAGATGAGGTAAGCAATACTATTTATTGGAATAGAGATTAATGGATAAGAAACATTGATTTGCTTAAAAACAAATAGGTGATTAAACTGCTGTGCAGGAAAATTTAAAAAAAAAAACTGCAAAACTTGTCCGCAAATGTCGCCAAAAGCAATGATACTTGTTATCTTTCATCTTCGCTTTGATGAAGCTTACTTCAGATAGTAATTGTAGTTAAAAATGAAACATTCTGATACACTACGAAAACACATTATTTATGTTTATAATTATTAAGTATGAGTTTTCAAACTTTTCTATTAAACCTTACTTTATTATCAGGTGGATCAAAGACAATGGTTTTGGTGGTGCTATGGTTTGGACCGTCGACATGGACGACTTCAGCGGCAGTATCTGCGGAGGCGACGTCAAGTATCCATTGATTGGAGCTATGAGGTAACTTAAAAAAAGTTGATCATAATGGTTTGATGTCATTGTGTACGAATTCCATCTTATATTGGCGGCAGAAGAAGAAACGAACTTGAATTTCCAACAAATTTAATAGGCAAAAAGTAAAGTAAAAAAATACTAAGCCCCTCATTTGTTAATTATTTGAACAATTAACAGCTAATATAAAAACTTTTCAAGAACAATGGAAATGGAAATTAAGCCTAAACTTAGTCCAGAATACTTTTCTTCATTAGCATAAATTATTGTTTCTTCCCTAGACTACGTTTAATATCCAAGTTTTTCAAAGACTGCGAGAACAACTAGAATTTTGTTAATGCGATATATTTTTTAAACTTTTTTCAATATTCGGATTTTTCCTTTTGTGTCTTGAGGAATCATAAACACAAAAATAAAAATAATCAACGTCCTGTTATTATTAAAACAATTATGTGTAAAAACGTTTCTAGTTTTAAATTAACAAAGTATTATGCGGTTATTAACTTTCAAATCTCTATTCTAATTATAGTCCTATCTTTCATTATTTTTTATTAACTATTATCGGCATACTCCTGGGCAAAATTCCCTTCATTTCCTCTTGCCAGTTTCTGAGGAAGAAATACAAGTCGTAGCGCCATCTTCTTCTCGGTCTGCCGCTAACCCGTCTGACTGAATCAGCTTACCAGTCTTGTGGCATGCGGGCCCACCAGTCAGCCGACATCTGGCAGATATAACTCGCCCAGTCCCACTTTACTACCATTAACAATATTATTTTTTTCAGGGAGGAGCTACGTGGAATTTCTCGCGGCAAAGACGCCAACGATGTGGACTGGGCATCCGTCGCGTCCAGTGTCGTAATCGAAGAAACCGAAAAACCTGAACCTATCAAGATCAGCCTCTCCGATGTCCTCAAGCGTGTCAAGAACAAGCCTGTCAAGAGCGTTATCGTTAAGAACAACAATGCTCTGACTAGTGATAAGTCAAGTAAGTACATTTTAAGAGTTCATTCCGAATAGCGTGGACGAAAAGTTTTATTTTTAACGACGGTTTCTTTTTCACTAAAAATATCTTACTAGAATAGATTACTATTTACACATTTCGAGAAAATTAATATACCTACTAACTTTAAAAAGAAAGCATTCCATTTCATGGCCAATTTATGCAAACACTGCTTGAGATTCTTACGTGTGGAATAAGTGCTTTTCTGTAAGTAGCTACAGCATCTAACTAATTAAAATCACTAATTAATGTTTTTCTATCTCTTATTGTACTAATTATATCGGCAACCATTTATCTACTGTTGCTGCAAACAATATTGATTGCATTCTCTTTAGAAGCCATAAATTAACTTCGTAAGAGAAACTAAACACATATTCTCGAATAGCCTTTCAATGTGTTTTGTCACTTTAGTATTACCTCTTAGACACTATTTGAGGTCAAATTTTATAAGAACCCTACCTATAACATCACAATTTGAATAATTTGAATAATAATTTGATGGCCCACCTCCGCTATCATATAAAACATAATAAACTACATATGTTACACAACATACCGTAATAGCCTACAATTTCAAACTGACCACATTTTGAACACGTAATATGACAGTGTCCACTATAAAACTATTAAAAAGTAAAGAAACGAAATTCAATAATTGCACTTTAAACACTTTCTGGAAATAATTGACGACGATTAAACAAACATATACCTATAATTTTGTTAAGTAGTTTAACTTTCTAAAATTGATGCGTTTGGGTTTTCGGTACATAAATTTGAAATGTGTGACGTAATTGATTATGGTAGTAGTCATGTGTTATTAAATATCTCTTGAGAAACTAATTGCAATATACAAAAAAAATGCCTGAAGCTATACTTTTTAGGAACTCAACTTTATTGTTGAATTGACACTTAACAAGACGGTTATTAAATCTCAAGGCTTCTTAATTTAATATGATTTATATGTTACACGTTTTTATAATGATTAATTTTCAGATTAAAAAATATAAGAGCAAATGAATTAATTTGACTCTTCTAATCTGTCGATTGATAAAGAGTTAGAATGCTGTATGTACGTGACATACTTTTAAGTACTGTCATGAGAACAAACATGTATTTGCATAGATAACTTGGATTGACATACCGCAACTTCACTGTATCACGCAAGAAAAAATGCAATTAAATTCATAACAATACAAATGAATAAATTTTAAATTGTTTCACGATATCAAAATATGCTACTAAATAACATTATTAAATAATACATTAATTTTACTTAAGACAGACGAACATTGGAGTAATTTCGCTCTTAATTTAAATTAATATTGAACTCATTTACAAAGCCCCACTACAGTAACATGTCTTAAACATGAGTTTAAGATTAATTCCATTTTCATCAAAAAGCCTTTTGTGAGCAACTGATAATCTCACTTGCTCAAAACTTTTGGTAATAAACTCAATCCCTATCTTAACTTTGAAAGAAGCAAAGCTGCTGAATATGCGAAACTAAATTCCTAAACTCAGAAAAATAAGATAATAAAACTTGAAAGCAAAGAAACTGAGATTTCGTTCAACAAAACTCTTAAGGGATGTCAAGCGCAAAGCTAAAGAAAACACGTTTGCAAAATTCCATTTTCCATCGAGAAAAATAAACAATGTTGGGAGGCAAACGGAGAATATTTTTGAGTCTTTAACGCTTCGCTTAGTACTTGTATTGACTGTTTACCTGTCGGCAAGTTACTAGATAATGTTGCCAACTCATCGCTTTATGGTTATTTTAAATCTTAATGATGTAAAAATGAAATGAAATGTTTAAATCAATTTGCCAAACGTTGTAAAATATGTGTGGTGTTTAATCTTCCTAATGCCTTATCTTATAAAATTCACAAATTCATTCTGTTTATAAAATGTTACTGCGTATTATCTTTGTCAATCAAAAAACTCAACGCTTATGAAATGATTTAATTATTTTTTATAGATTTTAATTTTAACAATTTTATCAAAATCACGATTTCAAATAGGATTCAAAAAGCAAGATTTTGCAAAAAACCATTTCATTTTGTTCATCGTATTTGGTATCACTGTTTGTATGCCCAATATTTTAAACATTTTAGTACAACACGGTACAAGTTCAGCTTTGTTTCTTGTCAGCCCGTGAAATTGGAGGGTTCAGGAAAACTTTGAAGGTGTTGAGAACGTAATATTATAACTTATTCAGTTTAATGTGGTCTTTGCTTTGAAAGTAGGGTTGTTAAGTTGTAAATTAGCAACCAGGCCTCAATAAATTTCACTGTAGACAGTATAATATGAGATAAAGTGATTTTTGTCGAATTTGAATAATCTGGGACTTCATAGAAAATTCAAATTGGGTTCCAATCACTTAGATAAGTGATAAAATTGCAATATGCGCAATTTTTATATACATCAAAATGATAAACCACTGTGAAGTGGTCTCTGCATAACCCCATGGAAAAAAGGCGTGAATGAACGGAATGAATGAAACTTTAAGAAAACTGAAATCACTTTACCTGTAGTGAAAATTGAACCCACCTCCTCAAACGCCATTTTCTTACGCAATAAAACAACGCAACTGCGGTATATATTATAGAACTTTCCTTTGTTTTAGCTTCCGCCATTATACTACACAACTTTTTTATTTACGACATACGAATAACATTCCAACTTATTTTTACGTAAAAATGTTCCTTTGCTCCTAAACATTGCTTCTAGCTAAAAAGTTAAATTATAACAATAGGAACAATTTAAGAGGCAAATTCATTAATTCTCCGGAATAAGCCCCCAAACAAAAAGTTTGTCTCATAAAGTTATGTTAACAAGAACAGTATTAGTTGAAATCTTCCACGAATGGTTCATCCGTAAAAGATTTTTATTTCAAATTTAAGGACTTAAATTTGAAAAGGAAGACTTGAAAATCGATTTTACTTTATGCATACATGAAGGTACATTAAATGAACATTTTTTATTAATTTCATATATTTACTTAAGACAACTCTACTAGAGAAATAATTCCTTGATCGCGGGGCACATAAACTCAATTCAAGGATACAAATCACATCCAGACTCAGAACACTCAGCTCCCACAAATTATTTTCTCGGGTGGAAGACGAACCAAGAACAAAGGGAAAAGCTTCGAAAGAAACTAGTTTTATGGAAGAGCTATTTTATCGAAAAACCTAGCTACCGCGCGCGGATTCACCAACATAGCTCCCATTCCCATAAAATATATAGTTTTTGCCTATGGCTATGCCAGTCTATAAATGAACTTCATTATAAAATATATGTCTTTGCCTATGACTATGCCAGTCTATAAATGGGCTATCTAACACCGAATACTACAATATTTCTTTAAATCGGACCAGTAGTTCCTGTCATTAGTGCGTTCAAGCAAACAAACAAACTCTTCAGTTTTATAAATTAATATAAAATATATCTATATAATTAGTATGAGATATACTAGTGTATACCTTTATCTTATTTTGATAACATTCAGCCGTACAACAAGTATACTTAGTGTAATCTACTTCAGAAACCATCACAGTTTTTGAGTATATATCAAAGCGAACAAAAACAACAGAACCAGATTTTGACACTAAAAGCTCGACATTTGTCTGAGTACCGCAAGGGTCACTTTTAGGCCCTCTGTTGTTGACAAGAATGGCTTAGAAAAGTCGACAATTCGTGACACAGTTGCTAAAAGTTTGAAACATCGAGTGCTTTCACGTTCAAGAAGAACCATGGCCAGAATGTAAAGACCTTTCAAAATATGTCCGTATTTATTAAGAGAAGGTTCAAAGCTTCGAAAATCCGACAATCATAATATGAATCTGACATTTTTTATACGTTTGGGAGTAAATCTTGTACAATTGGTTAATGCTATACTACACAAGTAAAGGCTTTTAGATTATTATTATCTGAAGGTTCGGTAGTCCAATACTGTGACACTGGCTGGGAAATTATCGTTTTAAATAGTAGGTACTGCTCTTTGGGCCGGATTGCTCATGCGTACCCGACCCCCGCCAACGGCGGATCGAAGGAGTGTCCGGGAGGTTTTAGTGGTGCAGGGTCCTCTCCTCGTGGTATGACTTTAGCATACCACGCTATGGAGAGGGCGAGTCCCACATATCCCACCGCCAGCGCGCGAATACGCTGCAGCGGTGGTGGGAATGCGTCAATGCATTTCCCACCGGACAACAAAAAAAAAAAAAGGTACTGCTTTTTATATTTTTTTTTTGTATACATGTTATAAGTAAAGGACCGTCAACTTATTAAATACTAGCGACCCGCCCCGGCTTCGCACGGGTACAATACTCATAATTATACTACATAATGTCTTTAAACCTCTAACAAACGGGCGAAATTTGGTCAAAACAAAAAGAAACAAATTAATATAGGTACCTACTAAAACTCAGTGAAATAAGTAGGTGGGTAGGTATACTTTTATCGTATGAAATACCTAAACTCTTCAGGACTAACAATACAACAAACACTAAATAAATAGGTATTCAAGTATCTATCCATCATAGTTACAACGAACACAAAACAAAAAAATTGCCCTATAATTCTTAAGGATCGAGCGCGCATAATCGCATTCGGCCTACCTCCGTAGCGTAGCGGTAATTGGCTCGCTTTAAATCTCGGAGGTCGTGGGTTTGATCCCCACACCGGACATGAAATCTTTGTGTAAATTCTAAGATTTCTTTCCGGGTCTGGTTGGTTGAGGGACTACCCTCCGTGCCTCGAAAAGCACGTTAAGCCGTTGGTCCCGATTGTTATAACATCATCTATAATAATCGTATATCAAGGAAGGGGCAGCAGCGTTTCCTTGTGTGTTACAACATAATTCTGCAATGTGACTATGGCAATACCCTCCCTCGGGAGGAGGCCCATGTTCAGCAATGGACGATATACGTGCTGATGATGATGATGACCTACTAAAACTCAGTGAAATAAGTAGGTAGGTATACTTTTATCGTATGAAATACCTATACTCTTCAGGACTAACAATACAACAAACACTAAATAAATAGGTATTCAAGTATCTATCCATCATAGTTACAACGAACAAAAAACAAAACTTTGCCCTATAATTCTTAAGGATCGAGCGCGCATAATTGCATTAGGCCTACCTAAAACACGCGCTGTTATTTTGCGATAACTTCTAAGTTATTTATTTAAAGTATATATTGTAGGGGTAAAATAATCTGCATGAAATGCTTAAGAATATTAACTCATTTAAAATGATAAGGATAAATACTGAATCCGTCTGATTAGCTTTACAATTACCGCATTAGAAATTATCATTTTTCTAAGATATAATGGATATAGCAAGTTAACCTTGAAAGATAGACATATGCTATCGCAGACTTTTTTGTAGATCTAAAAGAGAAGAATATTTGCCACCATACATTGTTTTGTTATATCTCATAGGGTTTAGACAGCGTTTTCGTTGAAAGCTCCCAAATGGCTTAATTTTTTCCGACACCTCTGACAAATATCAATATATATTAGTCAAATGTACACATAAACTAAACAAATCATATACGTAAACCTTCCGGAAGAATCGTTCTATCGATTGTTAACATCCGCATGAAAATCGATGTAGTAGTTTTTGAGTTTATCGCGAACAGACAGACAGACGCGGCAGGGGACTTTGTTTATAATATGTAGTGATGTAGTGATAGCGGTCGCCCGCGGCTCCGTGCGGATGTCGGTTACCGCTGCAAAAAGCCTACCCAGGAAAGACACGGTCAGCAAAATGATTCCCAGGTCAATTCACAGACACCGACATAAACATCGACAACGCAGTCATTATCCGCAGGCTGCACAGATTGTCTTTCTGTGGATGTTAAAGTTGTTAATGATGAAAATATAATTAATGATGTAATTAATAGGCATTTTAGGGATTAGGCATTTTAGGCATTTTCAAAGCTCTGAAAAGAACTGTTGTTTAGCTCTGAGAAGAACTGTTGATTAGCTCTGAGAAGAACTTTTGCGTAGGTGTAGTTTTAAGAACGAAATCTAAAAAAAATCGCACGAAAATTATTAGACTTCGCAACGGGCCGTGCAGCAGAAATCGTAATATTTTAATTTCGCCATAACTTCAAAACCCAACGTCCAATTTTAATCATTCAAACACCAAATATTATCTACATAAACTGTACTTAGTGATGAAATAATTTATTTTGATAAGGATTAATAGCATGAGTAAAATAAACGCGTTTAAATGTATTCCAAAAAAAATTCAAGATTTCTAAATAAAAAAATGGTCGTTGTGCCTCACTCGACATAGATAGGTATAGTGTGTCCCGGACTTTTTTGTAGATATTTATAAGATCTATAATTAATTAGAACATTTTATGGTTCTATCTTTTATAGTTTAGGCAGCGTACGCAAAATAAGTAACTTTTCTGGTTGATTTTTTACACCTTGTGTCAGAAAAACCCAAATATCTTACGGAACCCTATTTTTTTCCAAAATAAAATTTAGCCTATGTTACTCGTGGATAATGTAGCTTTCGAATGGTGAAAGAATTTTTTAAATCGGCCCAGTACTTTTTGAGCCTATTCATTACAAACATACAAACATACAAAAATAGGTACAAATCTTTCCTCTTTATAATATTAGTATAGATTATAGAAACATAACAGACGTACAGCATATTGTTGATATAATCAATAAACTGCTCAACTGGGGAAGTACCGGCACCTTACAGAATTCCGCAGCCAAATTATATTCTTGATCAATGCGATGTGAGCAAGGTCCTAACGATAACTGTTTATCATTCGTATACCTTATATATTGCATTTGAAATGTCTTTATAGTTCCTCAATATCATTAATTAATATCCCCAACATATACACACTGCACGGTGGCTCAGTCCCGGTAAAGTAGCAAAAGCCTCCTGGCAAAATAATAAATCCAAACAAAAAAAAAAAATTGGCTTGGTGGTGGTAGATACTGTTGAGACCTCGTTTTCTAGGTTCGTTTCCTACCCGGTACAATTATTGGTATGTACGGATAATTTATGTTGGTGAAATCCCTCGCGACACATGTATTTATTTCTCTAGTAGCGTAAAAAATGTAATATCGAAGGAAACAACCCCATTTTGCTTCAACCTGCTCCTTAACTTAGCATTGTTGTAAGCGTGTGGAGGGGTGCGGAGCTCTTCCTGAACTGGAAATGCGGCTCAAATGGGTTCCATGATTTAACGCCGTTAAGTTTATGACATCGCCAACACAAGAAGTGCAAGTTTTATGGACACTCAGAATGGAAACATTATCATAAATAATACCTATATTATTTCCAATGTTAGGCGTATTGTTTTACTTAGCTAAGTGCCTATTTACTCTTCTGAAAAAAATTACGGAACAGACTTTCCGAGTTAGTGTTAATTTGTTTTCCATTTCAAATGCTATTTTGAAAGTAATTTTTTGACAAAGTAATAAATTGGTCATAAGGTAAAATATGGAAGGTAAAATTAGACTAAATAACATTAATATTGATGAATTTGGTGTAGCTAAGCCGGCAACGCGTGTGTGATATTCTTTGGGGCTTACGGTATACAGTAACTTAACATCGTTTTCATGACCATAGGCGAATGAACATATTTGCAATTCCTTGTTGAGAACTTAGGTCATGGTCTTATCAAAATCCAAGTTAAATCGAAATTAATATGTATTTCAATAAAACCAAAATAGATCATAACTTTTGACACTTTATTGTATTATCTGTAATAGAGCAATACCGTAAATTACAATAGTTAATTTTTAGCCTTTACTACACAAACAAGTAAAAAAATATTTTTAGCAGACGAAATTACAGTTATTAGACTCTCACTTACTCGGTATCACACTAACACCGACGTGTTAATTGAATTCTAATTTGAATTCTAATACAGTTCGGATGGTGATTGATAATGCTGAGTGATTCAAACCAGATTGATTAATGATTGAAGATTTCTCAAGTGATTAAATTCGACAAAATGAAAATGTCACAATGACGAATGACTTTAATGAGTTTAAAATTTCTAACAGTAAAAAAGGGAAGTTAAATAACTGCACCTACAGATATTACGAACTCGGGAAGTGATGCTGAAGAAATGATTTTTTCTAAGTTATATAAGCATGTATATTATTATAAATATTAATAATACGCTGTGTATTGGTTAAGACTTTCATTGCTTTCACGGAGCATAGTGGTGCTATAAAAAGGAACTATTTATTTTTATAAATATCATAAATAGTCTTATGAGTTACGTGTATGTTTGTTTAATAATTTCACAAGTGCGAGTCATACATAGAATTACTAAGCATAATGAATGCTTAGTAATTCTACTCTTTTTGTTTGGAATTTATTAAATTTATTCAAAATGTTCAATTTAACCGGGAATTCCAAACCATATAGGTAGTCATAACATTGAGGAATAGGAACATTGATTTCAAGATCAAAATAATCATTAGTAAGATGAGATGAATTATTTATTTAATCATTTAACCCATAACTCTTAATTCCTTTCAGAACGTGAGCCACAAATCCTCTGCTACCTGACTTCCTGGTCTTCCAAGAGACCGTCCGCTGGTCGCTTCATGCCTGAGAACGTGGACCCTACTCTCTGCACCCACATCATCTACGCCTTCGCAACCCTTAAGGACCACAAACTGTCTGAAGGAGACGAGAAGGACTCTGAAATGTACGAGAAAGTTGTGGCACTGAGAGAGAAGAACCCTAATTTGAAGGTATGAACCCTAATTCAAGAATTCAGAAACGTTTTGAATTTTGGAAGTTAATCTTCAAAATCAATAATTGAATTGAATCAATAATTCAGCTGTCTATTATATCGTTACATAATAATCATACTGGATCAGAAAATCTCAAGTTTTAATTTCTCTCAGCAAGTCAAAAATTTACTCAAATAATTATTATTTCCTATTCACAGATCCTTCTTGCTATCGGTGGATGGGCCTTCGGATCTACTCCCTTCAAAGAATTGACCTCCAACGTCTTCCGTATGAACCAGTTCGTGTATGAAGCTATCGAATTCCTCAGAGACTATCAATTCAACGGATTGGATGTTGATTGGGAGTACCCAAGGTGAGTAATTTATGGATGTCTGTCTTTACAATTAGACCTATCTATGTAATAGTTTTTATCAACAATTCTCGTTTTAACTCTCGGAGGTCGTGGTACCGATCCTTACGCCAGACAAGAAAGAATCTTCGAGTAAAATCTAAGATTTATTTCCGGGTCTGGTTGATTGGTGAACTACCCACGAACCTTAGGTGTAAAATTTTTAGTCTTTTAAAAAATGCCATTTATTTTTTTAAACACCCAGAGGGAATTTTTTATATTTTTCTGGTGACCCTTGTGACCATTCCTATCACCCCCCTTCCCAGCTACGTAATCTTTTGGGACACCCTGTATACATACATGTATACAATTGTTATATACACGGAATTATGATGAAGTAAATAATAATAAATACAACAAACAAAAACATAATCGTTTTACGTAATGCTTTTCATGCACTTCGTGTATTTTGTCAAGGACAACATTCATTATACAACTACATTTTATACCATATAAAATAATATCCTGTATTATGTTTGAATGCCACCAAATAATAGATAATTTTAAATAAATTGAATTTCGTATTAAATTTTACATGTAATGTTATCGAATAAGTTATTGCACAGATTAAGTTAATATTATGCAAACAGATAAACCTTATCTAGGATTTACATAATATTAGTTTTAATTCCAATAATACGTGTTTAAAATATTATTTTCTATAAAGCTTTAAAATTTGCTGTCAATGTTAAATCAGGTTTTAATGTTGTATTTAAACTGGAAAACTTTTGATCCTTCACATAACTACCTTTTTTATTTTGGTTATAAAAGGGGCAACAGTAATAGAATGTTGAAAGGAAATTGGTTGCCTTTGTATGGTCATGTGAACAGGAGGGATGAATCGCATGTGACTAAAACAGTAATAAATAATATCAATGTAGATGGATGAAGAGGACGAGGGAGGTCAAAGAAAAGATGTATGGATTGTGTTAGAACTTTTAAAGGTGATTTAAAGGAAAAAGGAGTTAGTGATAGCGTGACGGCTTAAAAGCCAGAATAGAACCTTATTCTTCTTTTTCGGATGGGCATAATGTAGTTAGCCAGGAGGCTTTTGCCACATAAGCAGAATAGAAGAATAGAACCGAAATTGGGCTAAGGGCAGAGAAATGATAATAATTAAAAAAAACATGTATTTGTTTTTTTCTAATAGTTGTAATTTTTATTTTACTTCTTACTTCTTCCAGAGGAGCCGATGATCGTGCAGCCTTCGTGTCTCTACTAAAAGAACTGCGTTTAGCCTTCGAAGGTGAAACCAAGACTTCTGGACAACCTCGACTGTTGCTGTCCGCCGCTGTACCGGCCTCATTTGAAGCCATCGCTGCCGGCTATGATGTGCCTGAGATTTCTAAATACTTGGTAAGATCATTACTATTTTTGTAGTCTTTTAAATTGTTATAGTAGCTTTAATTCTATCTCCAAGTATGGCTCTATGGGGTCTAATAATAGCACAGCTGGTATTGTGGACGATTTTTTTTCATAAATTTAATAGTATTTGACAAAAAATATATATATATCACATAAATTATTTTGGATCCACCTTCTATATTAAGATATCTGCAGCAGTCAGCGTAAGTTATGTTATAGCTGTAACGCCTAAAATAATTCTCATAGCAACATAATCGACGATTTAATTGTAACTTCCTAATGTTTGCCTTCAATTTCAAACGATAACTTTATTTAATTTTTAATTATCAGGACTTTATCAACGTGATGACATATGATTTCCACGGACAATGGGAGCGACAGGTCGGACACAACAGCCCCCTCTTCCCTCTAGAAAGTGCTACCAGCTACCAGAAGAAACTCACTGTGGTATGTGTTCATTTTATGTAATACTAGTTGTCTCCCGTGACTTCGTTTGCGAAAATTCGTTTTTTCATTTTTCAACCTCCGTTTTGTCCATTTAGAGGTTGATTTTTGAAAAATCCAGTTTAACCGTTAGCTTACCTTACAATAATTGTCTGCGTGCCAAATTTTAACAGAAGCAAATAAAGAAAAATAATTTCTTACATCTAAAAACTACATATTATTATAATTATAACTACAAACTATATCATTGTACATTTTACTTACCTAAAAATTTTCAGACCACTACCTTTTTTACGACAAATGAATGATTGAAATCCGATTACTATGCAAACATTTGGAATATCTCCCAAGGACACTGCACAAAACCGGGATAACATATTTGTTACATCCTACTTTATAGTATTAACTATATCTAATCATGCCAAGTTTAGTTTAATGGATTAGCCAGTTTAAAGAATCAGGCAGACAGACGGACAAAAAATTACATGTTACATTAAAGTGGAATCTGGCTTCTGTATATATATCTGCTGAATCTATACATATGATAATACTGGTGGAGGCCATTTATATCTCAATTTAAAAAAATCTATATATCTTCAAAGTTTGGCCTCCACCAGTATTATCATATGTATAGATTCAGCAGATATATATACAGAAGCCAGATTCCACTTTCATAAAATATACCGAATTCACATTTTACAACATCTCAGAAACAAATGAGCTGAGAATATAAATTCACTCTTGTAATAATTTTGTATAACTACGTGGTACGAGTTCTTGTTCATATTCGATGCATGTTTCACCGAAAAAGCTATACGTTAGAGCGGAGTACCCATCAAACGCAGAAATCGTTGCCGAAGTGAGTTATCGAACTGCTAAAGGTGAATTGACTTAAATGGCTTTAATAGAGATTGTAAAAACGATATTGAAATATTTCTAGGTCCAGTCCTTATTTTGTAAATACATATTGCCATCAAAAGAATAACTTGTACAAAAGCAAAATCTCGTAACGCAGTTCTTTAACCGTTAAAAGTTGTGGGAGCTATGTAATACAAAGTGGGTTAATTTATTCAGTCCCTGCTTAAGGGACCTTCTATCTAAGCTATTACGTAATAAGCTCACCTAACAGAATCTTATAGCTTTAATAGAGATTGTAAAAACGGTATTGAAATAAATCTTGATCCAGACTTTATTCTGTAATTACATAATAAGGTGTTAAATGCCAGAGAATAAAATACACATTAAATACTGAATCGGCCAAAAACTACGGGTATCTACTGGTTCGTTAAGAATGCCAATATTTGAAAAAATGCTCTCGTCTGCACTTTGCATTGGCACGATTGGATGATATGATTTACTTTGTTTCACTATTATTGAAGGTATTTAAGTAGTATTTACATTTTACTATCTTTTTGTTCAAAATAGGCTTAAAGCTGTCAGTAATGGTAACAAAAACAATGAAACGGTATCTACAAAATACCAGTGAAATGTGTAAATAATAAATGAATTTAAAAAGAAGCCTCAAATGCTGTAAAAATTGCAGAATTTTGAGAACTAGCAGATTTAATATTTGCCATGAAAAGGAAGATTCGTAAGATAAATCCTATTAATTTGCATTTTAATGCCTTAAAATTTTGCATTTCAAAAGTGATTTCGCTCATTATATTATGTAATATGATTTCTAACACCGCGTCGGGATCTCGTCTATGTTTAATTCACACCATTAACATTGTGATGTTCAACAGGATTACTCAGCTCGTGAATGGGTCCGCCAAGGTGCTCCCAAAGAGAAGCTCATGATCGGTATGCCAACCTACGGCAGGTCGTTCACGCTTATCAACGAAACACAATTCGATATTGGTGCCCCTGCTTCTGGTGGTGGTAAGTGTTGCATTTTTAAATTAAAAATGGTGGGAAGTGTGACAAGAGTTTGTGGACTCCTAACATTGCATTTCAAAATCTAGTATATTTGCAAGTTCATATTCGTTTTTCTAGTGTTACGCGCCGACTATACCTATAGGTCCTTTGATTTTAATTTAGGAACTGCTGAACTTGCTGTATGAAAATAAATAAGTTATAGATGCTAAATTGCAAATATAGGTATGTGACGTCACACTAGGAAGGGAATTCCCTCAAATGTGACAAGGATAAAGGCTCTACTATGAGACCACCATGACCATCCTCAGCCGAGTTTCTGGGAACTCGGCTCAGGATGGCCCATAGGGGCCCTCTTACGTGGATTAAAAAGATAGCTGGTCAAGGGCTGGAGATGTACTGCAAAGGTCAAAATAAATAGGTTATAGATGTTAAATTGCAAATATAGGTCTGTGACGTCACACTAGGAAGGGAATTCCCTCAAATGTGACAAGGATAAAGGCTCAACTATGAGACCACCATGACCATCCTCAGCCGATTTTTTGGGAACTCGGCTCAGGATGGCCCATAGGGGCCCTCTTACGTGGATTAAAAAGATAGCTGGTCAAGGGCTGTAGATGTACTGCAAAGGTCAGAATAGTCTTAGTCGAAGGACAAGCTGTAAAAGATACAATTCGCCGATACAATTTGCTAGTTTAAGTTTATTATTAACTAGCTTCCCGGTTTTACCCGCATAACTCCCGTTTCCGTAGGAACTTTATCATTAAATATAGTCCATGTTACTCCAAAATAACTCCTGAATAGTTGGTTTCTAATGGTGAAAAGTTTTACAAATCAGACCAGTGCAGCAGTGGTTACTGAGATTTGCGCGTTCAACAAACTCTTGAATTTTATAATATTAATATAAATGAGAAGTATGTTAATCGAAGCCATGACGGCTTTTTTTTTATTCTTCAGATTTTTACTTTAGTATTCATTTTCATTTTGTCTCCAGGCTCAGCTGGACGCTTCACCAATGAAGCTGGCTTTATGTCGTACTACGAAATCTGTGAGTTCCTTCGTGAAGACAACACCACTCTCGTATGGGATAACGAGCAGATGGTGCCCTTCGCGTACAGGGATGATCAATGGGTCGGATTTGATGATGAGAGATCGCTTAAAACTAAGGTAAGCATATCATATTAAGGTAGTAAGGTCTTTGGAATCCTTATTGTTAATTGTGTAAAGGTTATGAAATGTTGTTCCGTTTAGTCCTTGGATCTTTGCTTCTAGGACCTGGTGTTCTGGGCATACGCCCAGGATGACTATTTATGTGAACCATAGATGAGTTTTAGTGTGATTTGTGTCTTTGTAAAGTCCCCGCATCATAAATACTTAAATCCCTAGTCCGGAAGTTGTATTAAAAACCACTATACTCTCCACTTTATATTTACTTACTTATTTTAAAGACTCCACGTTTTTCTACTTACAGATGGCTTGGCTGAAAGAAGAAGGTTTTGGTGGCATCATGGTCTGGTCCGTCGATATGGATGACTTCCGAGGCTCCTGCGGCACTGGCAAATACCCGTTGATCACAGCCATGAAACAAGAACTAGGAGACTACAAAGTCAGATTAGAATACGACGGTCCCTATGAGTCATCGAACCCCAATGGACAATATACCACGAAAGATCGTAAGTTTTTTTTGTTATTAATGACTAGTTTCCCGCGCGCGGTTTCAGTCACATAACTCCGTTTACCGTCTTCATAATCAGTTTTAGATAGTCCATTTATAGAGCCTTTTTCGATCTGCCTTTCTTGATAGATGGACTATCTCACATCGAAATCATTTTTCATATCGGAATTAATGTGATTTCTCCGTTCCTGATATTAGCGCGTTCAAGCAAACTAACACTTCAGCTTTATAATATTATTAGAGATGTAGCTAATGTTGAATTTTTGATAGTTGCGGTCCCGAATTCAAACCCCGTCTGGGTCCAGCAAAAATTTGGTTACTCAAATTTTTTTCAAAAACTCGATGTACTAGCGCGAAATCGGGAAGTTGATCATGTATTTCACGCTACGAGAACTCGTTAAGCTGTCGATACTGCACCTTTTACCGGCCATATCGGTGAAACGATCGTATCATATTTTGAGATTATATAAAAAGCTCTATGGCACATGGCCAATCCTTAGAGTTTCTTCTTGGAGTTGCTGTAATCTTTATTGCTGACTATATTATGTGTACGTGAAACAAAAACCTTGTACCTCTTTCTACTCTCATAGTTTTTATACATAAGAAGTGGGGAATGTTAATATTTTTTTTTTAATTATTGTCTAACTTCTGCCCCAGTTCAACCACTAGCTTAAAGTAATGGACTTAAATTTACAGACTATGTTTCTTTCACAGCCAACGAAGTGGTTTGCGAAGAAGAAGACGGCCATATCTCATACCATCCCGATAAGGCTGACTGTACTATGTACTACATGTGTGAAGGAGAAAGGAAACACCATATGCCATGCCCCTCTAACCTAGTGTTCAATCCCAATGAAAACGTATGTGATTGGCCAGAAAACGTAGAAGGATGCCAACACCACACCCAAGCGCCGGCAGCGAGGCGGTGAACCAACTTATCAACAACTAGAAGTTAGATTACTTTAATAAATAATAAATAACTCTAGAGCTCAGAAGCATACAGTCGGATGTGCCATTATACGTCTGGAACATTCGTCGTATGTGCCTTTATCGTACTGGCACTTACGACCAAATGCTTCTGGAGTATAATAGACATCCGTCATTACGCTTCTCGAAATTCGTGTTTCCTTATAAACTATCATTAGGAAATTATCCGTTGACGAGTTTAAGTTAATACTATTTGGTGTGTTAAGTCCCGTTATTGCTATGTAAATTGCAATATACTCGTATAATGTTCATAGTGTTCAAAATTAGTTTTATGTAGTTGATGTCATACTTAAAAATTGTCGCGGAATTTTTATGGGATTTGTGTAATTTTTATTGTCTTCCAATTGGAGTAATAGGTTGTGCCTCTGTGATTGATTTCTTTTTTTATAAAACGATTGGATTTTTTTTGCAAAATACACGGCAAACACAGTTGTATACTTAAGTATAGAATATTTTAAAATTCAATACAAAAAGAAAAATATTCATATTTTTATAACAAAATATATAAATCCACCAATATTTAGTTTTTATGTACTTACTTATTGATTTATTTATTGGCGTCGGCATCGGGATGTGAGTGAAAGGAATTGTGTGATACCCAATGTAAATTTTTCTAACAATAATATCGAAAAATTTATTCTTTTAGCGTACTTTTAATATTAAATTATATTTTTGATTGTAAGTTCTACTCTCCCAAAGGTGCATGATTTAAAATATATGATTTCATTTTTAATGTTAGCAATTTCAGTGACTATATAGATTATATTTGCTTGGTGTGGGCACTAATTTATATATAATTGCTGAAAAATATAACAAAAAAAGATATGACACAAAAAAAAATCCACAGATCATAATATAAATTTCACAAAGGGTTATATAAAATCTATAGAACATTCTACAGAATATTATGCTAACTGACCTTTTATTTCAATCAAATTTTAGTAGAACGAAACCTGCCTAATAAACCTCAGTGGTAACGATAGCTGCTTCTGAATTCTGGATTCAATTCCGGTACAACAATTTGTGTAGACCACGAATAATTGTTCTACGTTTAGGTGTGTTTTGTGTCCATGAATAAAAATTGGCCAAATAGCCAAGCTACAAAGGCCTCGGGTCAAAGGCCACATGACGAATACCAAAAGCCACTCCAAATGCCATAGACCACAGGCCACATAAAAATATGAAAGCGTCCTACACGAACACGATAAAAAAAATTAAACAAATAATGTACCTTTGGGACTGTATCAACATTAGGTAGCAAACTGAAGCTTTTTTATACTTAATAATGCAAAATACTCTAAATAATGTTAACTACCTTACACTGCCACTATGGGATACGAACCATGGGATATTATGGGATACCACCACTGAGGAGATCAGTGATAACAATGGGATAATTCGTGAGTTTATTGTAACTTTAGTTAATTATGTGATTAAGCTTGTAAATATTGTATTTAGATACAAAATATATTGTAAGATTATTATACATTTTTTTAAAGAAAAGTTTGTTTTATGTTACCATATCCATACAAAACCTTCTCATAATAAAGTAATACATCCTCCATGCTTCCATCTTCGAGTTCCAGTCTTTAAGCAAGTGTGCGGTCATCCCCACGCCAGAAAAGTACCCCCGCTAGACTATCGCTAACGCAAATGTTTAGTATTTGACATTTGTCACGTGGCTAAGCGATTATTGAACAAATTTTATGAAACCGTAACCGAACGAACGAATCACTTGTTTCAAAAAATAATCAATCAGTGTATGCCCGTCATTTTGTCCCGCGCTCACTTAATCACGTGACAAATTTCAAGTCGATTTTATGCTAGCGATCGTTCCGCTGCAGCAGGCCTCCGTCACTCGCTCAAGGCCACGCGTTAAATACGGCATTTCCTCGGGGATATAACTGACAGGGCCGTCGAACGCCCGCCTGAGCGCTTGTACCGCACTGCACCGTACTTTTCCTGCGCTTGCGCTACGAGATGCCGAAACCACGTAATTATAGTGTAAAAATCAAAGGAAAAAAATTGTCGTGTTTTTTATTGCCGAGAGATGAGGGAAGGTGAATAGTATTTATGATTTTTTCCACCATTTATTTCTTTGAACATAATTTGGTAGATCCAGAATACTCGACTCGACTCTTTGTGCGCGTACTTATGGTACATTTCTGCTCGTTCTGAGCAGCAGGTATTAATATAAAGATTTTGTAGGATAGCATAGGTATTTTCACTGTTGTATGGGAGTGAATCTGTATCGTAGGTAGTAACTTTTTATTAATCTGCGGCTGCAGTGGCATTTTGTATATGCCCTCTGGTTAGTATAGGATAGCACGTTAAGCCGTTAGTCCCGATTTTTAAAGCATTACTTACAGCAATTGCATACCAGCAGCGGCGGCCTTACCCATTGCGAGGCTCCGGGCGGCAGGTTCTTGCGAGGCCCTATGTCCTACGGAAACGTACCTATGTTATGCGAAAGTATCTCTGATTGTTTGGTAGGTTATATACAAATAAATAAAATTTGAGTTTTAAAATATTTAAACTTAAACTTCAGTTAATTTTTTTCTCGATAATTATCGGGCCAATTTGTGAATGCGTCTAGGTGTTGTATAGCCACATCTAAATGCATGTTTTCGCTTTGCCACATTTTACTGATAACATTTATCTTTGTAAGAATGTCATACCATATGACAAGTGAAACTAGGTAGACCGTACAAATTCGTAGGTAGTTATTTCCTTTTCTATAGAATGGCATTTACTGACCAACTGGCAATCTGTTGTATTTTCTGATAAATCCTTTAAATCATCACATATATCGCTTAGCTGGTATTTAACGGCCTTCACCGATGCTATTCTGCACTCCCATTTAGTTTCAAAAAGTGGTTTTAGCGATAAGTTTAAGTTTAATTTTACGTGAGCATTTAAAATAGCCCACCTCTGACTTGAGCCGGCAAACAGAATGCAAATCTTTTTTTGGTTTGTACAACCTTTGTAGCAAACCAAAAAAAATTTACTTGGACACAAGACGATGCTGCATCTCCTAGGATGAGATTCTAGCTATGACTCCCACAAGGTAAGAAATAAGCAAGTGGATTAATTTCAATAATAAGTTTTTTTTTGGACACCACTTTTTTTACCACGCATATTGGCACCATTATCATATCCTTAGCCTCTGCAGTTTTGCAATGATATAACTAACTAATTCTGTGATTATACATATAATTAGTCAAACTCTCAGCGGTGGTTTTTTCGACGGCTATGAAACCAAAAAAAATTTCTTCAATTTCAGCTGTTTTTGTATTAAAATATGTTATAATAATTGATAGTTGCTCGTCACGAGAAACGTCGCGAGTACAATCAAGAATTATAGAGTAATATTTATTTTTTCAACAATTTCAGTTTTCACGTGACTTGCCATTAATGGTATGAGCTCATTAATCGTTTTATCTTTTACTTGTTTTAAGTGAAGTCTCAGCACGGGATCAAATCGGGCTATTAACTTTACTAAATCTATAAAGTTGCCGCTTGTCTCACTCGAACCTGAGTCAGATATTAACTTTTCTCTATGACCCCTTAAGGCCAAATTGTGAGATGATAAAAAATTTACAATTGCTAGCAATTGTTCTAAAATATCTCTCCAACGTTGCCTTTCTTGTTCAATTTGTGACTGAGCCAACGAGTCAATAGTGGAACAGCTTTTTAAACCATTTCAGCATACAATCTTTGTGCTGTCGACTAGATTCGTGAGACTTTAGATACTCACCCAAGTGCTTCCAATGACACAATCCTTCACTTGAAAATATTAATACAAGGATAAGGACTTAGACTGTTTTACGAGGGTATTATCTCGATTTCTCGAGTTCCCCCTGAAACTCTCTAATTTTAAATTGGACTAAATAAAACAATTATTATTATATATAATTATTACATACGTTCCGCTACAGTCACCCCCTCAATATTACAGAGATTAAACTTACAACAAGTTTGATTGGAGTAAAATTGACCTAATTGAAATAAAAGGGCGGGGAAAAAGTTTCTTCGCAATTTTAAGAAAATTCTAAACATTTCTAAACAATATAGTTTATTTACATTAAACTAAAGTATGTAGGTACCATTTTGTTTAATAACTTTTTGCCATCTTATAGGTAGGGACATGATACCATTACTATAGAATTTTTGAGACTTCTGATCAAAATACCGCGACAAGTGGTTTTGCCAGTCCTCTCGTGATGTTAACCTAAAACTGCCTAAAGAATTCTGAAGATACCGAAACGGGTGGAAATCGGAAGATGCAAGGTTAGAACTATACGGCCGATGCATTAACACCACCCAGCCAAACTCTCTTAATTTTTGCGACTAAAGGTGTGTGAGGTCTAGCGTTATCATTATGAAAAACCACACCCCTTCTGTTGATTAATTCCGGCCGCTTTCTCTCAACTTCTTGCTTTAATCTCATCAGTTGTTCGATGTAGTTCAGAATCGATGGTCCTGCCCGGTGGTAACAGCTTATAATGAATAATGCACTTCCAATCCCACCACACACAGCATCACCTTGTTGCGAGTTAACCCGGGTTTTGCCACAGTCTGTGAAGCCTGACCGGCCTTTGACGTTCTTGCGAACGACTTTGCATGTTCTTGTCGTACATGATCAACTTTTCATCACCAGTTATCAGCTTCTTCAAAAATGGTTTGGTTTCATTACGTCGTAATAAAGAATCACAAATGAGTACACGGTTCATTAGGTTTCTTTCAGTGAGCTCGTGAGGTACCCAAATATCGAGCTTTTTTCTGTACCTAGTTTTTTTCAATTGCGCCAAAACTGCTTTGTGGTCAATTCCCAGTTCTTCAGCTACGTCGTAACTACTGACATGCCAATCTTGCTCTCCACTTTTCACAAAAATGGCATCCATTTTATCTGTAATAGGGCGACCAGAGCAACGTGCATCTTTGCCATCAAAATTTCCGGATTGAAAACGCTTAAACCAAATTTGTGCTACTCTCACAGACACTGCTCTAGGTCCATAAGCATCGCAAATTTTTGTAGTTTTTTTGTAGTAAAATTTTAAAATGTATCGAATTTCTTCATTAGTTTCACTCATCTTGTACGAAAATCAAATGAAAATCACACATTTTATAATTAAAATTTGGAATTATGTTCTTTAAAATTTAAACTTTCAATGATACCAAAACCAGCCATATACAAATAGTATAGCCAAAGAGATTTTATAACAAGTTCATACATACTATAATGCGAAAATACTTTTTCCCCAACCTAATAATAATAAAATAAAACATAAAAACAAATAACTGTTTAGTTACAATACTAGTCCCGAGTGCTATGCGTTTAAAAAACCGATCTTCAAGTGTTTCGAGGCGCGATATTCAAGTTCTACAAAATGAATTTATCAATTATGATTCGAATGAATGAATTAGTTATCTAACTTTATTTTAATTTACCGTTATGTTATATAACCTAAATAAATTATGGAATCAAAATCAAATGGCTATGGCTTAAAAAAAATAGTTAAAAAAGTCTGTATTCTTTTTAAATTTGCTTGACGCGAGGCCCCTGCAAGAGCGAGGCCCCGGGCGATTGCCCTGTTCGCCCCCCCCTAAAGCCGCCACTGCATACCAGGAAATGGGCAGCAGCGCCACCCTGTGTGTGTTATTGTATAATAAGGTCACGAAACGGACTGTTAAACGTGGTGACTATCGCAAAAATCCTCCCTCGGAGGCCTATGTTCAACAGTGGACGTTATACAAGCTGTATTTTAATTACTTAAAACTAGCGAACCCGACATATATATATGATTTGTGAATCTAAACCATCCAGGGTGCCCAAACGCATATAAAAAATAACATTCTAATCAGTCCAACCGTTTAGGAGGAGTTTAGTGACATACACACGTACAGTAGAATTATATATATAAAGATATTAACGTTAACTCTTATTAGAAGTGCCAATACAGCTCGCATTTTCGACTTAAAAATTCGAGACATAAAAATGTATTCAATGCACGCTGCAGTTACATAGTTTAAATTCTGATCAGGCACATTGCAGACGTATCGAAACTGGGGCAGATTCTCAGTAAATAGCATTCTTTAAAGATATACTCTTTTTCGTTAAGCTGGAGAATTCTCTGAAGCAATTCGGACAAATAACAGCTGAAAAGGAATTGCCAATTTAAAGTTAAAAGTATGAAGAACTGACGTATTTTGTATGGCGACTGGATTTCATGATAGTTGCCGTTAGAAACTTTTCATCTATACTAATATAATAACGGATACAGTTTGTGACGTAATAGTTTGTAGAGGGTAAAAGCGCAAGATCGGGTGGCGTCGCGTCGCGTCGAGTGTTCATAGTGTGATTCTGGTCTATAGAAAAAAAAACATTTGATTCGACTCATCACGCGTCGCATTTCATCGGGTCGCGTCGCGTTTTAACAATATGTACTGAACTAATTTTGAAAATTCTTTTACTAATAGTAAGCCACGTCACTTGTAAGTGTCATAGTCTATATTATAAGTTGATGTTTCCACGGGAACCGTGCGGGCCAGCTAGAACAATAACTAGTATAACTTAATTCTAGGCTAAGTAGCTTTAAAAGGTATATAAGAAGCTACCCAAAGCATATGCCGTCTCTGTAACAGTAGATACAGAGATGATTAATTTGATTAATTAATTTTAATTTCTGATAGAAAAGGCTTATTACAATTTTTAATTCTAGTTCCATAAACTGTGCAAGATAGATTGAGACCCTACATAAGAAGTGTATCCCCAAGCTTAGATGCCCAAAACAGATACAAGATATCAGAGTAGTCAGTAAATGAAGGGTTTAATAAAAAAAATGTTCCATCCTACTAATATTATAAACGCGAAAGAATGGATGGATGGATGGATATGTTTGTTTCTCTTTCACGCCAAAACTACTGAACGGAATTGGCTGAATTTTGCACGGGGATAGGTTATACGCTGGATTAACATACAGGGTACAAAACATCACGCTCCGACCCACTGGAGCAGAGTAACGCGGGTGAAACCGAGGGGCGCAGTGAGTTAAAAAACTAGAATTGAATTATATATGAATACAGTCGCTTTTATATTTTGTAACAGTACCCTAAAAAGTAGGCGCTCTTAAAGAACAATTTTCTAAGCACTTCCGTTAGAAAACTTCGAATCATCAGTTAACTTTGCCGAAGAAGGTTCGATTCCGGATGGATCGCTGTGAAACTTTTATTGAAAACTTTACGTTGCTCTCAAAGAACATGGCGCGGGTTTCAATGTGTTTTGTTGCTCTCGCCTTTGGGTCGATGTAATTTGTTGATAATGTGAAGAATTAGAAATGTTAGTTTTATATGTTGCCTTTAGTTGATTGTATAGGATTAGTGCTACAGCGTTGTCCCAATATTTACAATAGAGTTGCCCAACTATCGATAGTTTCGCTATCGATAGGTGACCTCGAAAAATAGTAACAATATCGATAGTGCTATCGATAGTATCGATACTATCGATATCACAAATTAACTAATACTTTTGATTGGAAGCAATAGTATCGATAGTATCGATACTATTACATTATAATACTATCGATAGTATCGATAGTATCAATAGTTTTAAAGTAATACTATCGATACTATCGATAGTATCGATAGTATCGTTGCATTAAATGATCAAAACTATCAATACTATCGATAGTTTGTAAAGCTATCGATACTATCGAAGATCATCCCATGTTTAGGAGCAATACTATCGATACTATCGATAGTATTGCTCCTAAACACATATTGGTTCTCGATAGTATCGATACTATCACTAATATCGATACTATCGATAGACTATCGATACTATTGATATGACGTCAACTATCGATAGACTATCGATAGTCTATCGATAGTCGACTATCGATAGGCAACACTAATTTAAAAGTGGCTTTCAATCCTAATCAGTGTGCCAGGTCTTTGTTTTGTAGTTTACTTTGTCATTTATATATAACTGTGTACGATCGATGCATCTCGTACACATATTAAATATTATTATTAATACAATATTTTGTGATCAGATTCATATCCCTCTACGATCCTGGCTTGCCAAGGTCTGTTAAGAGGAGGCCCATGTTCAGCAGTGGACGTTAACGGGCTGTTGATGATGTGATCAGGTAGGACATGGGACACAATACTGCGCGCCAAAACCAAGATAACAGACGTTACCCAGAAAGCGGCTAAACTTAAGTGGGACTGGGCTCGACATGTCTGCCGCATGTCAGATGACAATTGGGCTAAGAGAACCACCGATTGGGTCCCAATAAACGCACGACGTCATCTTGCTTGACTCCTAACTTAGATACAGCCTATTAACAGAAGACAGAAAGAAAGTGGAGCTTTAGTAATCAGGCCCTGTTTTTGGTATGTTACCCTTAAAATATCACGACCAAATAAGGGTATAATTAAACTCGAGTTGTTCGAATACGCCGTACACGCATCAATATAAATTGAAAACACAAAATGGTGATTTCAATCGGCAAAATGAAGATGATGTAAGTTAGTCTAGAAGTAGACTTTGAAGATACTACGCGACAAGTAAGAAAGCGTAGTATGTTATAAAACACATTAATATCTACATACCACAAATATATATTAAAAAGTCATTAAAATCATCAATCATGCTATCATACCGTGACGTTACGGTGATTTACCATAACTTCTTTACCATAAAACATAAGATTGCCATGCTTAGTAATTGTTAACCACTTATATTCATCAATTTCTGAACGCACATGTCCAATAAACATTTGAATCTGTAAGTACCTATGTTGCACAATTTGTACGTTCAACGAGCTGCTTGACTGGGAAAAAATTGCCAACTGTACACAATATGAAGTATTGTGTACAGTTGGCAAATAACTTTATTGAATAATGTTGTAGTCGTATGCATGAGTTAGTATGCGAAGAAGAACGTGGGCTACCGACATAGCTCAACGGTTTAGTTCAAGTTAGGATGGGCCAGGCTATATAGCACGGAGAACAGATGGCCGTTGAAGCCGAAAAAGTTCTCGAATGGAGACCGCGGATCGGCATGCGTACCGTAGGACGTCCACCACCTAGATGGACGGATGATCTTGTTAAGGCCGCAGGATTCAGTAGTAGACGTCCTACGGATGAAATGATGAATGATAATGATGATGTATGAGTAAGATCGCCAGAGTCACGCCAATGTGAGAGAAAGGACCGGCAGGATAAGGGTGGCTTGTGCTGTACATAACTACAGTACAGCCACTAACAGTCCTTTTAAAATCTCGCTTCGAAAGAAGGATCCAAATACCCTGAAGAAACGAGATTTGCTGGGATGTAAATCCTTGCTGCCAACCACTCACAGATTCCAAAAGTTAGGGACGTTAAGAATTTTAAGCAGACTACAGTGCGGTCAGCCAATTTTTTTTCGGATGCAAATGCTATTACATGTCCGCTCCGTTGCTGCAGCGTTCCCGCGCCGGTTATGTGGGAAATGGGTATGTGGGACTCGTCCTCTCCATAACGGTGGTATACAAATCATACCACGAGGAGAGGACCGGACCCACTAAAACCCCGCGAGTACGCCTCCATCCGCCGTTGGTGAGGGGCCCGGGTATATTGCGACTATCCGGGACACCCTACGGCGGAGTACGGCCAGGCCTCAAGGATCGTTCTTTTTCTAAAATTCTATCTGTTTGATTACGTTCCACCGTAGTATATTACTATGATAACTTGTACATTGCTGTTGTCGGCTTAAAACTGTAACTGCAAGCTCCTGTAATAACTTAATATAATCAGGAAATACGACGAATCAGATGCACCGACATCTATGCATTTCCAATGAGATGAACTGATTTGCAAATACAAACTTTAACTCTTCAGTGTTATGGTAGAATTTTGTTTGCGAATAGCATCTTTGCTTATCAATGATGCATGGATGATCCAAGTACGCTGCTAACATGACTCTGTAAAGATTATTATAGACTAGCTTCCCGCGTGCAGATTCACCCGCTTTGCTCTGATTTCCATTGGAACTTCCAAATTTAATATACCTAACCTATGTTACTTTTGGATAACGTTGCTTTCTGGGATCCATCCTAAGATTTCTTTCCGGGTCTGGTTGGTTGAGAGACTACTCTCCGTGCCTCCGAAAGCACGTTAAGCCGCTGGTCCCGATTGTTATGACATCATCTATAATAATCGTATATCAAGAAACGGGCAGCAGCGTTTCCTTATGTGGTACAACATAAAACTGCGGTCACCAACCCGCCTGCCAAGCGTGGTGACTATGGCAAATACCTCCCCCGGGAGGAGGCCCATGCTCAGCAGTGGACGTTATACGGGCTGATGATGGGATAATGATGCGAAGGTACTTCCCAAGTCGAGCAACTCATTGAGATGTACTACCTCTTTAAATATTATTTTTTTCTACTATCTGTCTAATACTTAAATAACATATAAATATCTTACGAAAGAAATATTACCAAAGCGTGTTTATAAACGACTCTCACTTGAAAATCGAGTTCTATTTTGATAGCGATAAGATCCAATTCAGGCTGCCACCAAACTGACCTATCATTTAAGAAGTAGTTAAACTTAAAACTTTGAGAAATAGGAAAATGGAAAGTCAACACTGTTTATCTGCAAGCGGGTAATTTAAGCAACAGTTCTCAAAGTGCATCCACTCATAGTTAAAATGAAACAGTTCTTACGTTCTTCGAAAATGTGAATTTCATTTTTGTTTCTGCTCGCGCTTCTTTAGTTGGAACAAAATATAAACTGTTTTCTGAGTGAAATGGATGTACTTAAGGTAAAAAATTATAGAGAGATTACGCCCTACAGCCTCACAAACACCCAAATTTTCCACTTGACAACATTAATTTTATAAAAAGCACATCACATTTTGGGTTTAAAAAACTCGTGTGGTGTCGTGAGACAACGGATAGTCGAAGTTTCTTATTATAAAAATATTAATTTTAAGTTCTATTCGAGGTATAAAGAAAATAATTATTCGGGAATACATTTTTATTATGATTTTTTTATCGATAAAAAGCAAAGAAACTACTTTACAAAATTTTCTTAACACCTTTATGTTATTAACAATGATTTATAAAAATAAATAATAATATACAAAGAAACAGCTATTTATAATAACAGTCATCTCGTAGACTGGGTCCATATTGGCTCACCTAAAGTTCTTTACCCGAAATTGTTTTTCCTAGCGATTAGTAATCCGAATGATCACTCTTACTAAAATTTTTCATCCTTAAGTTTTCATTCATACAATTTGTAGTGCTATCGGCTATGTCCATAACACTTATGTTTCCGAAAATTGTAATTAATAATATCATTAACGTAAATATATTTAAACTCCTACTGTTTTTTATCATAACGCTTTTATCCCTAAAAATAATAACCATAATATTTTCACTCATACTCAGAAAGAAACATTTACCAAGTGTAATAAAAAATATATGTTTAGAATGATGAAAGGTCGTTTCACAGATTTTTGTCTTGAATGAATGAAATTCATAAAACACGACTCATTTACGGTTATGTTTATGGCCTGGGAGTTTATACCGCAGTTTTAACCAAACCTAAATCAAAACTATAAGACCGATTCGGTTCTGGCACTTCGCCGGCCGCTGCCGCGACACATATACATGTGAAAATAACTTAATAACTAAAACTGTAAACGTTACGCAAAATTAATGTATATCATACTGATTATTATGAATAAAAAGAAATCTAAACAAAAAAGATATGACTGAATAATAGTGTAAAAGATGGTTATGTTGAGAAAATATAGGAAAACAAATAAAAGTATAATAGATGTTTATTGCTACTGACATTATGAAGTTGAATGCTTCGGAATTATGAACATTAGAGACAGAGTAGTTAGGAATTGTGATTGTTAGGATGCAAAATGTTAGGAAGAACATTTTCGGATTTCCAATTATCGGAGTTGAAATTTTAGGTGAACTTTGGCGCACCCCGTAGACTATACACTAGACACTGTATAGTCATCATACACAGACTATACATCAAAATCTTACGCCTTTTTGGGACGTTACGGACGTTTTTTACCGGTCAAATAAAACAACAAATATCACGCGACCAAAACTACACAAGTATAAAGTCTATATAAATAAACATGAATTTCCAAAATGTATGTATGCACATAACTGAAGAAACGTAACGTAAGGCAATGCTTACTTCAGGTAAGCATTGCCATTCAACGGGGTAAGGCTGCCAGTATCTGGGAACCTTGCCAAGTAGAATAGATTTTAGATTTAGAAAAGTAAACTAATTTTAGATGTTATATACATCTAAAAGTAACTAATTAAAAATAAAACTATTCATATGAATAATAATATTTTTACAAATAAATTAATCGTTTGTAAAGAGAATTGGGACTGTAATATACTTAAGAAAGACTTGACCAATTTGGCTGAATATATTTTTTAATTATTATTATTATTCTTTTTTTTTCATCATGGTTCTATATTTAATAAACTAACATGAATAAAATACAAACTAAAAGTAACTAATTAAAAATAAAACTAACTTATATACTACTATTCTAAATCTATTCTACTTGGCAAGGTTCCCAGAATGGTGGCAGCAATACCACGTTGAATGGCAATGCTTACCTGCTGTGCAAAGTAGAAACCAGCACTCGGAGAAAGTGCCGCACTTAAGAGGGCCGCTGCGAGGTATTTATAAATTAATTTGGCACCCGGTCCCCACGGCCCCAATATTTCGACACCAAAGGCACAAATACATAACCACTATCAAGGGTACTATATTTGCGCCTCTATTTCGTTTTTTAATTGTATTTATAATTACGAACAAATAACATAACACCCTCGGGCAATTTCAGAATTTGACGGACGATGCCAGGCACCACTAGCTAGTAAAAGTAATACATATAATATATTGGAAACAAAGCGATCATACTCAACCACAACGCATTTTATATTTTAAATTGTTTTGCTTTGTTTAAAAAAACCTTAATAATGAAGCACCACTTAAAGAGTAATTGTTCAATAAAACTGAACAATACATCATAATAATGTACAGCATTTTGGAATTAATCTTAATTACTTATTAGTAATTGATATTAATCACTGAGGCAACAAACTATATGTACGTTAAAATCGACGCAACCGTTACATAAACCATTTGATAAGGCTGGACCTCTGCTCGCCTTTATACCCGGTGAAGTAGCAAAAGCCTCGTGGATAACTACATAAATGTCATAACAATCGGGACCAACGGCTAAGGCTTAACGTTCGCACTTTAAGTATTTATCGATGAACATGTCGGAATATGGCATAGGTCTGTTATTGCCACTTACTTCCGCAAAATAAATAATCTTTAAATTTAAAAGAAAAGAAATGCCAGTTAAACAAAAAGTTTTCATAAGCAATCAATTTATCCACCCCGCAATCAAACAACGATAGTATTAGTGATAATTAAAAACTAATCAAGCACGTCTAATAAGTATTTTAAATTGGAGTAATATTATTATTACCTTTGTGGCCTTCTTTCCTTCATTACCGGACAAACATGAAGCCGCCGTAGCCCAATGGTTAGGGCGTCGGACTTGTGATCTAGAAGTCGCCGGTTCGAACCCCACCTATTGCACTATCGACGTGAACCCACTCCTAACACAATCATTTTAGCTTAGCACGAGTGGTTAACAAGAATACTAGTAGACTGCAAAACTCTGCTAGTAATCAAAATTATTAAAAAACATCGAACAAATCCTGGTATACATAATATACAGATTATAGTAAAGGAGCTATATAACATCTATAGAATCTGTACTAATATTATGAAGAATAAATATTTGTATTTTTGTGTGTACATGTTTATTACGAATAAACTCGAAAACTACTGGACGGATTTCAATATTTCTTTCACCATTAGAATTCTACATTATTTCTGAGTAATATCACTTCATAATATAGGTAGCCTATATTAAGAAGTTACATTGTTAACGCGAGCATCGCGGGTGACACCGCGCGCCGGAAGTTGTATCTTATAACCAGGAATCCGAAATAGGTACAGTTATTTAGTACCAAATGAACTTTATTTTCATGACGAAATCATAACATGGACACGTCTTCTGACAACAACAATGGACGTATCATAAGAACATGATTTAATATTTTGTATATAGACACACTATATGAATAAAGAATTTTTTTACTTTGACTTATCACTCTTCTATAGTCTAAATTAGGACACATAGATCGAAGAACAATTGGCCTATGGAGCAGAAAGGTTCTCGAGTGGAGACCACGAACTGGCAAGCGCAGCGTAGGACGACCGCCTGCACGATGGACCGTCGACCTCATAAAGGTTGCAGGGAGTCAGAGGTTGCAGGCCGCTAGCGATCGTTACCGCTGGAAATCGATGGGGGTGGCCTATGTTCAGCAGTGGACTACAAAAGGCTGATGATTATGATAGTCATAATTACCGGTAGGTATTCATACAGATTGAGTTGAAAAAACTATGCGATATTTTATACTTACTCATTCATAAAGCTAAAGAGTTTGTTTGTTTTCTTGAACGCGCTTATCTCAGCAACTACTAGTCCGATTAGAAAAATGATTTCAGTGTTAAATAGCCGATTTATCAAGGAAGGCTATAAGGCTATATTTTACTTTGAATTAATTATGGAAACGCGTGTTACGTTGTTAAAACTGCGCGACATTATGTAGTCAGCCAGGCGGCTTTTGCTACTTCACCGGGCATAAAGGCGAGCAGAGTTCCAGCCTAACGTAGGAACCGCGTCCATGTTAAAATCTACATATCTACTTAAAACTGTTTCGACCCATTATTACAACCTTCCGATGACCTCCGCCTAGCGTAGCGGTATTTGGCTCGCTTTAAATCTCGGAGGTAGTGGGATCGATCCCTACGCGGGACAGGAAATCTTTGTGTAAATTCTAAGATTTCTTTCCGGTCTGGTTAGTTCAGGGACTACCGTCCGTGCCTCGGAAAGCAAGTTAAGCCATTGGTCCCGATTATTAAAACATCATCTATAATGCTCGTACATCAAGGAATTGGCAGCAGTGTTTCCTTGTGTGGCACAACATAATACTGCGGTCACCAACCCACCTGCCAAGCGTGGTGACTATGGCAACTACCCTCCCTCGGGAGGAGGCCCATGTTCAGCAGAGGACATAGTACGGGCTGATGATAATGATGATGATTACAACCTTTACTGACATATAAGCAACGAAACAGCCCCAACTAGTTCCACATAACATCAATCAAGGCATTGCTTCTATCAAGATGCTATGATTAAATAAATAACTACATTTAACAGTCGTATAACAGTTGTAATAGAAATGGGTCTAGTTTAGATAGAATTGCTTTCTATTAGCTGTGTACCTGTTAGTACGGTTACAACAATCTTAAATGGCACTGAAAGAGAAGCATTTATGATATAAAAGCTAATGTTATATTTTAAATCAAGCAACGTACGGTTTTATTTGCGCAAACGGTATCAGAGTATTTACCTATTTAATTAAAACAACAGCCTGCGTGGTGTAGCGGTATTCAGTTTGCTATGAATCTCAGAGGACAAGAAAATATTTGTGTAGATTCTAAAATTTATTTCCGGATCTGCTTGATTGAGGGACTATCATCATCTATAACAATACTATACCAGGGAACGGTCAGCAGCGTTTCCTTGTGTATTTCAACAAAATACTGCGATCATCAACCCGCCTGCCAATCGTGATGATTATCAAAAACCCTCCCTCGGGAAGATGCCCCTGTTCAGGAGTGGAAGTTATAGAAGGTAATAAAGATGAATAAAAACATAAAATATTTATATTAGGAAATGATCTATATATCTACAATATATTATTACTTTTCTAGTCAGATCCCCACTCCGGAAATCTTGTTGTAATTTATTTCCAGGTCTGGTTGTTGACTATCCTCTTTATCTCAGAAAGCACGTTAAGCCGTAATCTATACTAATATTATAAATAGAAAAGTTTTGTATGTATGTTTGTTACGAATATACTCAAATACTATTGAACGGATCTCGATAATTCTTTCTCCATTAGAAATCTACGTTAGCCAGAATTAACATAGGCTATATTTAATTATGTAGTTCCCACAAGAACTGGAGCTACCCAGGTTAAACCGTGCGTGGGAAGCTAGTCCTCAATTGTGTTGCCCAACATCGGTCTTGGTCTAGCAGTCTTGGTCTTGTTCTAGCATTTTCGCAAGGGGAGGCAATACCAAGACCAAGACCAAGACTAGGTGTATTGGCGAAAGACCAAAACCAAGACTGGCTTAGTCTCGTCTTGTTCTTGCATTTGGGCAACACTAGTCATCAATAACAATCCAATACCAATGGCAGCAGTAAAACCTGTCGTCCGACATAATATTCCAGTCGCCAACTTTCTTGTTGACTATGGCAAAATGCGGCCCACGTTCAGCAGTGGACGTTATACGGGTTGATGACGATGATACCTCTATAATGCACTGTACAAGAGAATTCTTTCTTTTCACTTTTTTTTTGGACGGCCGTCATGTGAGCAATATCTAGGAGGCTTTTACTACATCACTGGTCATATAGGCAGGGCTCAAACCTCGATAAATGGTTTAAAAACTACAAACTAAGCAACCTGCGTAATAGGACGACCTTTGTGGGACTTGGATCTCGGATCAAGGCGGTCACTGGTGGGGAAATTGAGAAAATTGAAGAATGATGACATTAGATTTTTAGGGGAATTTTGTGCAACGGTCGCACTACTTTACAGTTGTGGGCCTCTCAGAAATTGTGTCTACGAGGGCATCGGAAGGTAATTTGAAAACTAGGGATCGGGAAGGCGAGGGAGGATAAATAATTCTCCATGCAGCTGCCCTGTACGGGAATCAAACCCAAAATCTATTTATTCTTGGCAACTCACTAATCAAGTTAACATAGGTTGTGAAGGTATCTATTAGACAGTTCTAGTTTATTTGTGGCGCAAGTCAAAAGAACAATTTTGTGATGCATAATTCAGAAACATCGGCATCACGTTTACGTTTGCGTTTACATTTGACAACCTCCGTAGCGTGGCGGTATTTGGCTCGCTTTATATCTCGGAGGTCGTGGGTTCCCCACGCCGGGCAAGATTTTTTTGTGTAAATTCTAAGATTTCTTTCTGGGTCTGATTGGTTGATGGACTACCCTCCGTGCCACGGAAACCACGTTAAGCCGTTGGTCCCGATTAATTGTTATAACATCATCAATAATTATCTTATATCAAGGAACGGTCAGCAGCGTTTCCTTGTGTGGACTATGGCGAACATACTCCCTCGGGAGGAGGCCCATGTTCAGCAGTGGACGTTATACGAGCTGATGATGAATTCAGAAACTGCTGTGTCTTCACTGCAATCGAGAATATTTTTGTAACCGGACGAAAAAGTTCTCGATAACACTGCGTTTAAGAACTTGATATTAATAGTCTAAGAGCCGTGGGAGATCAACCTTTACCCATCTGATAACTAGATTACCCTACTAATATTATAAACGCGAAAGTTTGTAAGTATAGATGGATGGATGTTTGTTACTCTTTCACGCCAAAACTGCTGCATCCCGAACAGCAATTGATTTTTATATATATATAGAAGATATAGATTAAGATCAAATACAATCTATTATATTTGATCTCAATTTTGATGAGAAGCGTAGAAGACTAGTATCCTATGACTTAGACCACGGCCTCAACTAACTAATTACCGTTAGTTAACAAGGATCTACCGATCACTAGTTCATCGTTCGAGGGCACTAGACCACCGCTGTTACTGTCCCCTACATTTATAATTACACCCGTATTAACGATTTAATCACTGGACCGATTTAAAAAATAATTTACCTTTATTTTATTATTTTATTTTATTTATAACTTTAGCACTAAGATAGTACATGGTGGACTTAATGCCTGAGGCATTTTCTCCCAGTCTACCATAGGGTGATGCAGAGACAGAGTGGTAGGTGCACTAAGGTAGTAGAAATTTGTATGGAGAATAGATATCGGTATGGTAAATTATATTTATAATAAATTTACTACATTGAAATACATTCTAACTATACAAACATAACTTCATACAATAAATCAATATATATGTTACGGGCAACGTGATTAACTGGGCATTATTAATAAGGACCGGCCATTATTAATAATGCCCGACGGCCCGTGGTCTATGTAATAAGTCAGTGTTTGAGATAGCTTGAATTTATCACTTGGACCGGGCAGTATGAATAATTCCCTACTTGTAGCCGGGCAATGTAATAAATTGGTTTAGGTTTAGGTTATTTTTTTTACCACCCAAAAACCTTTTGCGCTGCTCATATAAAATTTTCTAGGTTTAATGTTATTTAATAAACAAAAACATTAAAGTTCACCTATTTTATTACTTTGCCCAAGATAGGGTGGGCATTATTCATAATGGCCGGGAAAAGTGATTAATCATGCTGCTTTAATCACATTGCCCAATTGAGTCGGGCATTATGAATACAGACAGGCCATTATTCATAGTGCCCGGACTTATCAAATTGCCCGTAACATATACACATATACATAATTTGTTTGTATGAGTTTTATTAGAGCAGTAACAAAGGCTTTATTTAATTATGAAGTTCCTACGGGAACGGGAGCTGCTCGAGTGAAAGCATGGTCGGGAAGATAGTAAAAATAATAAAAGTCATTAATGTTGCCACAAAATTTACAGTGGTAGCAGGTAAAATATAAATTAATGATTAAAAAAATCTTTTTTGGAGGACTATATTTGACAACCTCCGTAGCGAAGCGGTATTTGGCTCGCTTTAAGTCTCGGAGGTCGTGGGTTCGATACCCACGCCGGACAAGAAATATTTTTTGTAAATTCTAATATTTCTTTCCAGGTCTGGTTGGTTGAGGGACAACCCTCCGTGCCTCGGAAAGCACGTTAAGCCGTTGGTCCCGATTGTTATGAAATCAACTATACCAAGCGTATATCAGGGAACGGGTAGCAGAGTTTCCCTGTGTATTACAACATAATACTGCGGTCACCAATCCGCCTGCCAAGCGTGGTGACTATGGCAAATACCCTCCCTCGGGAGGACTTGTTACTCCCTCGGGAGGACTGTTATAGTTGTTATATACCACAAGCTATTGCCCGCGACTTAGTCTGCGTAGATTTCAATTTCTATCGAATCCTCCGTCGGTGACTTCCCTAAGTCGAGGTCCAAGTCCCTTAAGGGGCGCCTTCTTGCGTCATTCCATAGTTTATAGTTCTTAAACCATTTATTAATGCTGGAGTACTGCTCGCCTTTACACCCGGTTAAGTATTAAATTCCTCGTGACTTACCTATTACATACTGCTACTTTATTTTGACGTTGGCTCAAATCCAAATACATCACTCTTTAATTATGAGTTGTAGGCATCTGGTATTATAGATCACTTTGCTTTAAACTACAACTTTATTTACAACATTGTCAAATTAAAGCATGATTTTATGTCCATCCAAAAAAATGTAAAGTACCTAATATGATCATCTGAAAATAGCGAGACCCAAGGTGATTGTAGAAAAACGTTTCAATGGAAATGTTCGGTCAAAAAAAACCCGCCCTACGTCAGGAAGCTAATGGAGTTTCAAACTTTACTCTTTTTAATATCAAGTTAATATTCAGTTAATCTTTTAAATCAGCAGTCGATGACGGCTGTATGTCGTAAATGTTTCGTAAATACGTTATAAATATATACATATAATAAAACTGTAGAGGTCGAATGTCTGTACATAGAAAAACATCGCAAAAAACCAAGTCAGGGGATGTTAGAAGAAAAATAGAACACATCCAGTTTTTATTTTTATTTTTGTTTCTCTATCTGTTTGTCCGTGACAAACAGATAGAGAAACAAAAATAAAAATATGTATATATAATATAATAAAAAGATGTTTTTCTATGTACAGACATTCGACCTCTACAGTTTTATTATATGTATATATTTATAACGTGCTAATCTCCAAAACTGTTGGACCGATTGAAATGAAATTTTGCTTGGTGGTATCTTACATCTCCGATCAACATTTTAAATATTTTAATCGCAGAAAATGGGTTCCCGTGGGATAGTTAAAAAATCGAAGGAATAAGCTGGACCAGCTTTAAGAACGCGCTTCAGAACCTGCGAATAGACAAAAGAGGATGAGAATTTATTTTTTTCTATGGGATATGACCATTAAAGAATCAGGTAAAACCTAGGGTTTATATCCCAAATGATTTGCCACTTTTAATAATAAATGTGGATTATTAATACTAGCTTTTACCGCAACGTCCGTATGGAAGTGTACCCTCTTTGCTTAGGTTTTTCTCTTGGCTCGGTTTAAATCTCGGAGGTCGTGGGTTCGATCCCCACGCCGGAAAGCAAATCTTTGTGTAAATTCTAAGATTTCTTTCCGGGTCTGGTTGGTTGAGGGTAGTCTACCCTCCGTGCCTCGGAAAGCTCGCTAAGCCGTTGATCCCGATTGTTATAACATCATCTGTAATAATCGTATATCAAGAAGCGGGCAGCAGCGTTTCCTTGTGTATTACGACATAATACTGCGGTAACAACCCGCCTGCCAAGCGTGGTGACTATGGCAAAAACCCTCCCTCGGGAGGAGGCCCATGTTCAGTAGTGGTCGTTATATGGGCTGATGATAATGATGATGATGTATACGTTTTTTTGACAGCCTCCGTTGCGTTGCGGTTTAAGTCTCGCTTTAAGCCACGGAGGTAGTGGGCTCGACCACTACGCCGACAGGAAATCTATGTGTAAAAACTAAGATGTCTTTCGGGTTTGGTCGGTTGGGAGTACCTCCATGCCTCGGAAATCGCGTTAAGCCATAATCATTGGTGCCAATTGTTATAATGTCCCATTATAACAATAGGCGTGACGACAGTATCAAAAAATTAAAGATTTAATGTTTTTAGGGGAAAGTACATATAAAAAGAAATTATTTCACTTATTTATTTTTATATATAACCTTGAGATTAATGTGATTTTTAATAAAATAAAAGATTAAAATACTGCAATCGGCCATTTTGACTGAAACACCAATCACGGCGCATGACGTCACGATATTGTAACCATCAAGGAGAATTTAACCACTACGTTAGGTTTGGCGGACTCAATGACATTTTTTACAATAGCGTGACGTCATAGACGACGCCATGACACTTGAGGCCTTTTTTCGCACGCTATTTAAAATTTAATAGAAATATGGCTTAAACTTCGTTAAATTTAAATTTATTACCGAAATATTGTGTTTTTCGTACTTAGAAAATGACTACCCACGTTGCGCAAGAGGATTTCAAAATCTTGCCTCATGCCTATTGTATACCGAGGAACGGGTAGCACCATTTATCTGTATTACGTCATAACACCTGATGTATGGGTAGCAGCATCTATCTGCTCAAAGATACTCTCATTTAACTGCAATTACCGAACCGCCGGCTAAGCGTGGTGATTACAGAAATATCCCTCAACTACCCTGACTTGCTAAGGTCTGTTAAAGAGGAGGCTCATGTTTAGCAGTGAACTTTAAATAAAGTAAAAGTAAAAAAGTACCTATTGCATTTATAGGGTTCCGTAGGTAAAACGGGACCCTATTACTAAGACTTCGCTGTCTGGTTGTCAGTCACCAGGCTGTATCTCTAGAACCGCGATAGCTAGGCAGTTGAAATTTTCACAGATGATGTATGGCCGCTATAACCTCATCTAAAAATAAAATAAATATTTAAGGGGGGCTCCTATACAACAAACTTTTTTTATTTGCCCTGTAGTGTGATACATACCTAACGGAAATGTAATTAGGTCATGTCGCAACAAACATTTTAGGTATTAAATGCAATTTAGCAATAATTATATCATTAGTATCTTCTTGTAAAATAGATATAGGTTTTGATTCATTCAATAAATGGACTTCTAAGAGTAAATAGTATTTTACTTCACTTCACTGACCTCATCGTCATGATACCACCAGTCAACATACCTTAGCCCTTTTTTGTTCGATATCTATAATAGCAACAGGTAGACGTTTGAAAATGGTACGGAACCCTTCGTGCGCGATTCCGACTCGCACTTAACCAGATTTTTTTTATTCAGCGTTTTGTGTCACTGTTGCTGTTGTAATTTATATTTCAAGTGAATTGCAGGAAATCTTCAAATTCCGGCAGGTACTGTCCATTACCACGTATGTATTCGTGTCTGGCGCTAATAAATCGTACATCTCATAGTGCAGCCGCGATAAAACTTTGACACATTAAAAAAGCAATTTGTAATTCAAATAATAACTGTAATGAATAATAAATTATATGCAACGTATATGGACGTATCTATAAGGAGGACAGGGGAGGGCAGTTGCCTCTTCTGCAACTGTAATCTAGAACCTATCCTACTAATATTATAAACGCGAAAGTTTGTAAGTATGGATGGATGGATGTTTGTTACTCTTTCACGCCAAAATTACCTAACGGAATTGGCTGAAATTTTGCACCGAGATAGGTTATATGCTGGATTAACATATAGGCTACAAAACATTACGCTCCGACTATCTGGAGCAGAGTAACGCGGCAAATCCGCGGAAATCTGAAAGCGAGTTATTTTCAAATATCCATAACTAGCTTCTCGCGGGCAGTTTTTCTCGCGTAACTCCCGTTCCCAAAAGAACTTCATAATAAAATGTAGCCTTACTTGATAAGTAGGATATATAAGACTGTGAGAATTTTTCAGTGATTCCTGAGATAAGTGCGTTCTAGCCAACAAACATACTCTTCAGCTTTGTATATTAGTATAGATATAGATTATTGGAATATAAACTTTTATACTTTCGCGTATAATAATTATTATTTATAGCACACAGGTATTAACGCGATAAGAATTACCTTTTTATATTACCCGACGTTTTGATCAATGTGTGCTATAAATAATAATAGATAATTGGAAGTTAGATTCAGCTCGTAGTCTCTTGGTTTTGCTCCACCCCTAGAATTTACATACATACATAAGTTCACGCCTGTTTCCCAGCGGGGAGGGCAGAGACAATGCTCCACTTGCTACGATCCCTACACACATTTAACATGCCGTTTGCCCCCTCCGGACAGCAAGCTTACCCAGCTTGCATTCCGGGGGGGGCTAAACGAAACTCTTACACCCATGGCTACATAGGTACAGTAATGTCTTCATTTGATGTGCAAAGCAAATACGATTATGTGTGAACAAAGCGGACTTGACTTTTTCTTCATTTTTATTTAATAATTTTTAATAATAAAAACGGTGATAATGACCCTTATGTATTAGATAAACAGTTTATTTAAATTTAAAATTGTTAATCAGATAAATACTCTTTTTAAAATAAGAATTGCAAATTTATGAAATACGTCAGTTTTTTTCTTTGACAACTCATGGCAACCTGATCTATCTGATGAACGGATAGCTCAAAGCACTAAACGGATTGCGCAGATATTTGGTACGCAGATAATTATAAAGAAAGTATCTGCTATAGATGTCATAAAACTCACTCCCCGTGGTCACAAAGCTGTTTATTGTTAAAAATTAAATTAAACATATTCTTTTTTTTATTATTTAAAAACGCAAGTTACAATAAAATACAATGTTATTATACATAATATTATCATCTTCCCGCCAAACTGTAACGTTTAATGGCTGGATAAGCCCTCATTACTTCTTACATAAACTTATTACCAATTTATTACATCGCAAAAAACCAAGTCAGGGGATGTTAGAAGAAAAATAGAACACATCCAGTTTTTATTTTTATTTTTGTTTCTCTATCTGTTTGTCCGTGACAAACAGATAGAGAAACAAAAATAAAAATATGTATATATAATATAATAAAAAGATGTTTTTCTATGTACAGACATTCGACCTCTACAGTTTTATTATATGTATATATTTATAACGTGCTAATCTCCAAAACTGTTGGACCGATTGAAATGAAATTTTGCTTGGTGGTATCTTACATCTCCGATCAACATTTTAAATATTTTAATCGCAGAAAATGGGTTCCCGTGGGATAGTTAAAAAATCGAAGGAATAAGCTGGACCAGCTTTAAGAACGCGCTTCAGAACCTGCGAATAGACAAAAGAGGATGAGAATTTATTTTTTTCTATGGGATATGACCATTAAAGAATCAGGTAAAACCTAGGGTTTATATCCCAAATGATTTGCCACTTTTAATAATAAATGTGGATTATTAATACTAGCTTTTACCGCAACGTCCGTATGGAAGTGTACCCTCTTTGCTTAGGTTTTTCTCTTGGCTCGGTTTAAATCTCGGAGGTCGTGGGTTCGATCCCCACGCCGGAAAGCAAATCTTTGTGTAAATTCTAAGATTTCTTTCCGGGTCTGGTTGGTTGAGGGTAGTCTACCCTCCGTGCCTCGGAAAGCTCGCTAAGCCGTTGATCCCGATTGTTATAACATCATCTGTAATAATCGTATATCAAGAAGCGGGCAGCAGCGTTTCCTTGTGTATTACGACATAATACTGCGGTAACAACCCGCCTGCCAAGCGTGGTGACTATGGCAAAAACCCTCCCTCGGGAGGAGGCCCATGTTCAGTAGTGGTCGTTATATGGGCTGATGATAATGATGATGATGTATACGTTTTTTTGACAGCCTCCGTTGCGTTGCGGTTTAAGTCTCGCTTTAAGCCACGGAGGTAGTGGGCTCGACCACTACGCCGACAGGAAATCTATGTGTAAAAACTAAGATGTCTTTCGGGTTTGGTCGGTTGGGAGTACCTCCATGCCTCGGAAATCGCGTTAAGCCATAATCATTGGTGCCAATTGTTATAATGTCCCATTATAACAATAGGCGTGACGACAGTATCAAAAAATTAAAGATTTAATGTTTTTAGGGGAAAGTACATATAAAAAGAAATTATTTCACTTATTTATTTTTATATATAACCTTGAGATTAATGTGATTTTTAATAAAATAAAAGATTAAAATACTGCAATCGGCCATTTTGACTGAAACACCAATCACGAATGACGTAATGAATAATAAATTATATGCAACGTATATGGACGTATCTATAAGGAGGACAGGGGAGGGCAGTTGCCTCTTCTGCAACTGTAATCTAGAACCTATCCTACTAATATTATAAACGCGAAAGTTTGTAAGTATGGATGGATGGATGTTTGTTACTCTTTCACGCCAAAATTACCTAACGGAATTGGCTGAAATTTTGCACCGAGATAGGTTATATGCTGGATTAACATATAGGCTACAAAACATTACGCTCCGACTATCTGGAGCAGAGTAACGCGGCAAATCCGCGGAAATCTGAAAGCGAGTTATTTTCAAATATCCATAACTAGCTTCTCGCGGGCAGTTTTTCTCGCGTAACTCCCGTTCCCAAAAGAACTTCATAATAAAATGTAGCCTTACTTGATAAGTAGGATATATAAGACTGTGAGAATTTTTCAGTGATTCCTGAGATAAGTGCGTTCTAGCCAACAAACATACTCTTCAGCTTTGTATATTAGTATAGATATAGATTATTGGAATATAAACTTTTATACTTTCGCGTATAATAATTATTATTTATAGCACACAGGTATTAACGCGATAAGAATTACCTTTTTATATTACCCGACGTTTTGATCAATGTGTGCTATAAATAATAATAGATAATTGGAAGTTAGATTCAGCTCGTAGTCTCTTGGTTTTGCTCCACCCCTAGAATTTACATACATACATAAGTTCACGCCTGTTTCCCAGCGGGGAGGGCAGAGACAATGCTCCACTTGCTACGATCCCTACACACATTTAACATGCCGTTTGCCCCCTCCGGACAGCAAGCTTACCCAGCTTGCATTCCGGGGGGGGCTAAACGAAACTCTTACACCCATGGCTACATAGGTACAGTAATGTCTTCATTTGATGTGCAAAGCAAATACGATTATGTGTGAACAAAGCGGACTTGACTTTTTCTTCATTTTTATTTAATAATTTTTAATAATAAAAACGGTGATAATGACCCTTATGTATTAGATAAACAGTTTATTTAAATTTAAAATTGTTAATCAGATAAATACTCTTTTTAAAATAAGAATTGCAAATTTATGAAATACGTCAGTTTTTTTCTTTGACAACTCATGGCAACCTGATCTATCTGATGAACGGATAGCTCAAAGCACTAAACGGATTGCGCAGATATTTGGTACGCAGATAATTATAAAGAAAGTATCTGCTATAGATGTCATAAAACTCACTCCCCGTGGTCACAAAGCTGTTTATTGTTAAAAATTAAATTAAACATATTCTTTTTTTTATTATTTAAAAACGCAAGTTACAATAAAATACAATGTTATTATACATAATATTATCATCTTCCCGCCAAACTGTAACGTTTAATGGCTGGATAAGCCCTCATTACTTCTTACATAAACTTATTACCAATTTAATTTTAAATATTATAATATCTTAATATACGGTTTATATTTATATGTAGGTATTTTTTATATATGTCTTGTTACGTAATATTTTTGTAATTTATTTTATTACTCTAAGTTAAATTAAAGTAAACTCTAAGCTTTTAGCTAGCTACTCTTACCCGATATCGCACGTTCAGTTTAATTTTCCTTATTCCCCGTCGACTTTCCCAATCATTTCTTTCAAAACCTTTCCTTATTGTTCAAAACATAATAAAAAAATATTTGCTCAATCGGTACTCGTTCCAGAGTTTTGCGTCGTAATACATTAACACTCAAAAGTTAACTTTCAAACATCAATCAAAATCACATTCAACTAACAGATGGGTACAGATATTAACTTAACTTCCAAACCGGCCCAGTGCGAGTCTGGCGAACGAAGGGTTCTGTACGATTATTTTTACATGTATTATGTTGGTATTTCAAGCGTCTACCTGGTACCGTTATTAATATTGAGCAAAATTCGGCAATAAATCATGTTCGTTATATGGCAGCCATTAAATATTTATTTTATTATTTTTTTAACGGCAATAGAAATAGGTACATTATTTGTGAACATCTCTAAAATGCTTGTGTTACGAGTGGGTTCACGTCAGTACCGTAAATTGGGGTGTAAAGGGACAAATCTGAACTTCATAAAGAAAGTTAATGCGTTTTTTTAAAGAAAATTCGCTGTATATAGTAATAATTGAGTCGTGATGGTATCTTTGTGATCAAATATAAATTATGCAATTAGCATTTCAGTTTATGCATAAAAAAGCTAAAATATAGCCTATCCCTATTCACCCAGAAATTGGGGTCAATCGGGACGAAAATAAGGTTAATAGAGAAATTTTCTAGGGCTGCCACTTGTGTAATAAATTATAATTTCTAGCTACCTACCTATTTTTTTGTATTATCTATTTATTTAATTTATTTAATATTCTTACTTACTGTAAGATTGTACTGTAAGAATGTAATAATTACATAGTGGTAATAACCACTATGTAATTCTTACATTTTAACATAATACTAGTTTCAAAATAAAATCCACTTTTACTTCCATTATTTATTTTTAATCAACAAACCTTTTGCATATTATTTATTAATGAACCTGTATAAACATTTCAAAATCAACAAACATATAATTTAGGTATAAAGTTATTATAAAATAGCTTTTAGCAAGTAAAATATTAAAAGTCATTAATTAACAACTCACTCTTAAAATACACTTCAATTTAAATAAAAACGTTATCTTATAAAACCACTGTAGACATAGACTTAACAAATCAGTTTTACTTAACATAAAAAATAATTCTAAATCCTACGGGTATATAGGTACCGCAAATGAGATCATACATGGTTTGGTATAAAAGAAAACATAAAACTCTCGAAAAAAAGAAAACAATTACTCATCATCTCAATCCATCAGATCTCGAAGAATCTCCATGTCATCCTTATAGTAACTTGGTCTTCTGAGACCACTTGTACTAGGCTTAGGTTTAGGTAATAAAAGTTCCGAGTTATTCTTATAATAATTAGATTTTTTGAGGCGATTAGCACTAGGTTTAAGTTCAATAGGTTTTTTCATATTTCCTTTGTATATAACATCAGATAAAATGCGTATTTTTGGTTGTGTGTCTTTTTGGCGGTGGTCTTCTGTTACAATAAAATTATCATCTGTTGCAGTTAAATTGTCTTCTAGTAAAGCAGAATATTCTTCTGTTACAATACAATTATTTTCTGTTGCAGTAAAATTGTCGTCAAGTAACATAACAGGTATATTGTCAATGTCAGTTAGGCCAATATAAAAATGTTGTTGTTGTTGTTCTTCTATAATTTGTTTCTCCTGTAATACTTCAGAATCTTTATTTAAATTATTGTTACATTTTTGTGGTTTAGATTCCTTGCCTATCCCTTTACCTTTTAGTCTTGGTACTTTCGGTATAACATTTTCTTTTCCTGTAGGTATTGGATTTTTTTTATTGTTTGTTTGACTTAGGCTTCTTTTTGATTTTTTATACGTACTCGCAACTTGTGAATCAACATCCGAGAATGCATTTGAACTTGAAATATCGCTTTCTACATAATCACTGTCTTCTACACTTTTTCCAGGTATAACATTTATTTTCTTCGGTCTACGAATAGTTCTAGTATTTTCTGGCCCATATCGCATTTCCTTTAATAATGTCAACACTGATTGATCAATTGCTTCTTTTTCTTCCATACAAAATTCGTGTCTTAAGTTATTTTCAGGCAATCTATTGAGTACTTTGTCTTTATTCAGAGGGCTTATTCCTGCTTTCATAAATCCGGCTAAAATATTTTGTTTTGTATTTGGTTCCATTTTATTTAGTAACTGCTTGAGTAATTTTGGAAAAACATTCTTTGGTATTGTGGGCATTACTCGGCCTTCAGATTTTTTCCACGTAAAAAGAATGTTACGCCACGCAATTTTCACAGGCCTAAAGAATGCTACATCAAGTGGCTGCGTCAGGTGCGTTGAATTCGGTGGCAGAAATACAAAATGTACTTCTTGTTCTTTACATTTTTTTAATTAAATCTAAAGACAGATGTGAAGACAGGTTGTCTCCTATCAATATTTTTTTCCCAGGTTTTTTATTGAAGTATGGAAGGGCTACGGTTTCCACCCAATCTTCAAACGTATTGCCGTCAAACCAGCCTGAGTTAGTGCAATTATATCTACAGTTAGGGGGGCCATTTGTAGTCCAGGTATTGTAAAGATTGCCAGCTTTATAGACTACGTAGCAGGGCAACAGTGTTCCATCGGCGGATGCAGCCATCATCAGCGATGTCGATGACTTTGTGTGGTTCATAACCCTTTTAGGGTATTTGACGCTTCTTTTAGTCAAAACCTTCTTTTTTCCAGGGTCGTCAGCTAAATTGGATTCATCGTAATTCACGATGTTACATAAAGGTACATCCTTTAAGGAATTTTCAAGATGCCTAAAATATTCTTCTATAATTTGTGGAGATACTGCAGCCCTAGATCTTTTAATGTTCTGGCTTATTCTTTCTGAAATTTCCTTCTTGTGACGCTTTAAGAAACATTCTATAAAATCCACGCCAGGTAAGTTATTTTTAATTTTTTTTAACTTCTATACCAACTCTATCTAAATATCCCTTTATTATTATCCGTAAGTCCAAAGTGTCAAGTGGATACCCCCACTCAGAACAAATATTTATGTATTTTTCTGCTTCATCACTTAGTGCTCTTTGTCCACCTTGACTCTTCATAGTTCTCGTTACATGTCGATGCAAAACAGATTTAGCAATATTAAATTGGTTAGCTATTTCAAGTAGAGATTTATTTCCAGTTTCATACGTTTCTATTGCAGTTTTTAATATTAAGGCTCATACCTCTTATAAGGTTTTGTACTTTTTGAGATATACACGCGAGGCATATCTGCAAAAATGAATTTGCATTATTGTATATAAATATTTACACTCAATATATCAACACTAAAATAAACTTTCGGCTCCGCCCAGAGCAGGAGGTGTCATTTAAAACTGAGGCACGTATTAAATGTGACTTCCACAGTACGTCAGTAATGTTGTCAGTCCTAACAAATAGGATGCGAGCCTATACACCGCCAGCCTATACACAATTTCGGGCTCCGTACAGTATTTCTAAATTCCTACAAAACTTGGCCCGACCCGGAAATCGATCCCGAGACTCTCTGCTCGGCAGTTGCACTTGCAATCACTAGACTAACGACGCAGTTTAATACTTGTTAATTTGTGAAATAAAAAAATCGATATTAAATAAACCTAATTATTACCTAGATTACACAATTTAAAAATTGTTAAGTCTGCTTAGTGACAAGTAGTGACAACCCTATAAAGCTGTACCTATTCATATATAAGTCGTTCCTATTCATCCCATCCTCATCCCGATTAATCCCGCATGCGTTCTGATTCATACCTGAGACGTGCCCATTCACCCCAAAAAATACAGATTTCTCATGTCATTCTAAAAATCTAAATAATAGTAATATTAATTAATAACTGATGCTTACCTTTTATGTATATGATGGCCCAAACACTAAATAACGTATAAAACAAACACTCGTAGTCGCTTAATACAAAATAACTTTTACACAACAAAGTTTTAAACACTGTAATAACCGGCGTCTTGTTTGTACTATTTTCAACTGACATTTTTGACAGTTTGCAGCTAATTTCACTCTTGTTCAATGTTGCCGTAGAAAAGTTCCAATAATCTACTATTATTCCTCAAAAAATGGTAAAAGTTGGAACGATTTGCAAACTAATATTGAGCGTAAAAAATGTTTCCTGGATTTTTCCCTATTTACCCCTGGATCCCTATTCCCCCCATTTTACGTAGTACATTGGGTGGGGATCGAACCGGCGACCACAAGATCGCAAGTCCGACGCCCTAGCCATTGGGCTACGGCCGCTTAATAAGTTAAGTCTTAGTAATAGGGTCCGTGTTTAACTTTAGGATGCGAAACCCTTAAAATAAATGGTTTGACAAAATGCCTACTCCGATACTACTCAACAATTTTATTCGTCCAATAAGTTAATTAATTAATTTTTAAAAAGTTAAGTTAAAAATAAGGACCTTTATTAACTTGACAACATTAACGCTACCGTAATAACTTTCATATAAATAAATTATGATACCGATAGAAATAAAACTTGCTAAAAAACACAAATAATTTGATTACCTACACAATATGTACATCTTAACAGATCGTATCACTAAGTACGGTTAGCAAATAAATCAATTACAATGTGTTAATTGTTTACATCGCATCGGCGAGATAGAAACTCATGCGCAATGGTCTGCTTAGCGGTCGAGGAAAATTGTAGTGCGATACCACCGACTTGATACTTTCAATGAAAATTGATTTCAAGAATCTTACACGACGACGGTAAAAGTAAGTAGGTTTGAAGCAGCTGTAGCCCAATGGCTAGGGCGTCGGACTTGCAATCATGTGGTCGCCAGTTCGATCCCCATCCATAGCACTACCGTTTTTTGTTGTCTATGGGGAAATTCCTTTACGCATTCCCACCGCCGCCACTGCAGCGTATTCGCGCGCTGGCTGCGGGATATGTGGGACTCGCCCTGTCCATAGCGTGGTATGCTAAACTCACACCACGAGGAGAGGACCCTACACCACTAAAACCCCCAAACACTCCTTCGATCCGCCGTTGGCGGGGGCCGGGTACACATAAGCGATCCGACCCCAGTGTGGCACCGCGGGATCTCCTGAGCAACACTTGCAGTGGCCTATTTATCCATAGCACTACCTATGTGAACCCACTCGTAACACAAGCATTTAGCATAAAGCTAAAGTGATTGTTGATTTGTTTGCTTAAAGGCGTTAATATCAGAAAATATTTGAAACATTCTTTCATCATTATAAAGCTACCTTAACCAGAAATAACATAGGCTATATTTAATAATGCATTTCTTACGGAAACGGAGTTAAAGTAAAACTTCGCGTGGGTAACCAATATGAAAATATATTTTAATGAAATTACAGGAGTATCTGGGTAAAGAATTATCTGTAATAGATATTTTTTCTCATCAGATAGATAGACGGGGCCACCATACTATCCCTTAAGAATTAATAATAATATGTTGTCTCAAATAGGGAGTTTTTTTGTTTAATTCCGATGGATAGATACTTAGCTATGTAGTTCATCTGGATGATCACCAAATCGCCTGCCAAGCGTGGTGACTATAGCATAAAACACCTCTGGGAAAGACCTTAGAAGTTAAGCTGTGGACGTTATATTGGCTGATGATATCCGAATTTTGGGTTTCCCGTTTAATATTCTGTAGTACATTTCAGTTTAGCTATCCAACAAATTAGAGTATTTAAGACATTTTAATAAATACGCGTTGCTTTATTTACAGTTATTAATTTTTTTTTTTTTTAACGGTCAATTTAATCTCAAATGTACACTCATAAATACACGAAACTATCAAGTCGTCTCCGTCTTCCTACGAGGCATGTTTTCGAATGCTGAGCTGCGCTTGCGCATTCATTTGTATCAGTCCGTTCTCTAGGTCAACCGCGTTGACTCGTGTTGCTCGGTGGCTCTGAAATGAATGTTATCGAAAATAAATACGATTTTTTAAATTAATTTGTTAAAATAATACAATTTTGTTGTTAACAATTGAAGAGATCGTGGACGACTTTTTTGACTGTTGCGATTTTTTTTGTCGACTTTTGGTGCGCTTAAGGACTTAGGTGGACGATTTTTTTATTTGTGTTCGTGGGTGCAGTGCTATTTAAGTGCTATATGGTGTATAGTGGAACTTTGGAAAGTATTTGAAGAAACCCGTGCAGGTTAGTACTGTAATTTTTTTGTGTTCTTTAAATTGTGTCATTTACTTTTACATAAACACAACCTTGCTATTTAGTTCTCAATAGACGATCAGTGGGTAGTCTTAGGGACTAGTTCTCATTACTATTTATTCTATATACCTACCTAAGTAAAGAAATCAAACAATAAACTCAAAAACATATAAAAAAATGTGTAATGATTGAAAAGGAAACCTATCCTAACCAAAATCCTGTAACGAACTCTTTAGTTTTTGTGTAAATACCAACTTATTTTTTTTTTTTTATTATTTTTGTAAATATATTCAAGACGTAATTTTTAAAGATTCATATTTTAGCACTTGAATATACCTAACACTGAACAAAATATTGATTTCGTTTTTAATATATAATTAAATCATCTACATATTACCTTACTTAAATACATACACCACATAATATTATATTATTATACATACGGATTTTTAGTTTATCAATGCGGGTGTACAAATTAAATCTAAAATATTTACACTAAATAATCTTCATTTCGCTTCAAAAGCGGAATGAACACTAGAAATGTTATGTTTAATTAATTTTAATTGAGATAAGACTTATGGATTTCCGCAAATTAACGCCTAATTCTATTAATTTAAATTAATTTTACTGGTGCTCACTTTTAGATTACATAGACGGTATTATTTAATTTTATTTTTCGTTTATTTATGTATACAGAACAGTAAATATATAATAAATAACAAAGAAGGTAGAACAATGGTACCACTTATTTCTAATTAAATCTCTCCCAGCAGACTCGCAAAAGGAAAAATATATAAAATAGAAAGAAAAGCTAAAGGAAAAAGAAAAAATATTAAATCTACGTGAATTTATTTGATATTCGATTTGTATCTTACACTCATAAGAAAGAAATACGCAATCCGAATGGTTATAACATTTTTAATATCAGTTGTATACAATGCTGATTTTAAATAGATAATAATAATATGGTCGTGATACTGTGATCACCAACCCGCATTTCAAGCGTGATGAATGTGACAAGACTTTGGGAGAGGCTTTATTGAAATTCAAATTTTTTTTTCAGAATTACATCCATATATCGTTAGTAGTACAACTTAGCCTAATATTAGTATTAATTTAAATTTACAATAATAAACAACTAGTGTGCTATTGAACTGTTCATTCAATGGTACCTACGCTAGTTTGATTGGATAAGTGTGTCCGAACACAAACCGACCTTAGTAAGAGGGGAAAGTCCCACCCATACAATTAAAGTAGGAATAGTTAATCTATGTATATAAAATGTATCCCTTTTTCCCTTGGTCATCGCATCACCCGTAAACGTTACTTTCATCATCAGCCCGTATAACGTCCACTGCTGAACAACATGCGAACGAATTCGCAAAAGGAAAATAAAATTCCTTTAATTCCATACTAAAAATGTCAATCTTCTACAATTGCGAGATTTCTTAGCAATAAACATATTCTTAATAATAATATATCGAACCAACAGACTTCATTTCCCTTGTGCGGAAGTTGTCTGTTTACAAAGATAAACAAGCATCTCACTACAGAACATTACATATTAAAATAAACACCTAATAATTATCAAACGCATTAAACATCACTTAGCAATATTGTTTAAATAATGCAGATGATCATTAAATCAATAATAATTTGATTTTCGCAATCTACATTAAATTTCATTATTAGAACACAGTAATATACACCTAATTACATTTTTAGTATCATTTTCACAAGATATGTGTCGCGGTACCCAAGCCGCCACAGACACAACAGGCCGGTGGTCGACTCTTGTGGCCGATAGTCGTCACTTGTGGCCGGTGGTCTACAATTAAGGCCGGTGGTCTACACTTGTGGCCTGTGGCCAACCATTGTGGTGGCAACCACTTTTAAACCCATGTGAGGAGTATGGTAATGGACACTAACGAAGATTGTTTCATTGCGCTTCTTTAAAAAATGTAGACAGAAGATTCAACATTTTTCAAATATTTTGGGGAAACATTTTGAAATTTATCATATGACAAGCTGCTGCCCGTAACTTTGTCCGCTTAAAATAAGGATCTCATAAGCTATCATACTACGAAAATTCCGTCAAAATAATTTTAGACATTTATTGTATATAGATAAAGCGGCACATAGCATTAATTGATAACATTATTTAGCTGTGGTATTCCGCAAATTATTATGGTATTTCCCCAGTCGAGGAGCACACTGAGGGTACTAACACTCTACTTCTAATAAAATAATAATAAATAACTATCAAAGTCTTTTGTATCTTAATCACATACTTACTTTGTCAGGATATTTACGTCCACTGCTGAACATGGCTTAATAGAACTATGCAAGCCTAGCCAAGACAACGACCTTCGTTGAGGGATATTGGCACATGACATTTGGTAGATAAATTGGTGATCACAGTAAGATGGTGGATATAGTTAAGCTGATAGGTTCTGCTGGCCTTTCATCGGCTGTATGGGACATGCATAGTTAGTCACCTCTTACTACTCCCATGGGAAGACATAAGGTGGTCTATTTCAAGCCAGAAACATTAAAATTATCATAAATCTATACATTTCTCCATTTCATTTTTAAAAGAAGATGTAGTGAGAAGAATTGAAAATAGTATGCTTAGGTGGTTTGGTCATGTGAAAAAGATGAATGAAAAGCGCGTAACAAAAGGTATTTACAAGGCAAATGTGAGTGGAAACGCCGGGAGGTGACGCCCTAGAATCTCGAAGGACATACACTGACCTCATAGGACGTAATGTTCTTCAGAAAGTTCAGGTGCGTAGTACTCGCAACCGGCGTGTGTGTATGACCAGATGTATGAACGTGGACGAGGCAAAGGGGGTGTTTAAGGATCGTAGCAGGTGGCGTTCTGAAGTTTCTGCCTACCCCCATGGGAGAAAGGCGTGATTATATGTATATATGTATGTAAATGTATATGTATATGTTCTCCATTTTGTGATTGACTACAAAATAGTGATCAGATAGGAATCCATCTATACTAATATTAGTTGTAAAGTAAGAGGAGGAATGTTTGTGAGGTTGTTAGGGGTTAACTACTGAGCCGATTTTGCAAATTCTTTTACCAATAGAAAGCCACATTTTTGTGAGTATCATATGTTGTATTTTAAATCAAGGTTTCCACGGGGACGGGTTTTATGCGAGTGAAACCGCGTGGGACAGCTAGTCAGATCTATAAAATGTTACCGTAAAATAATACGAATCGTAAGTTGATCAACTTTCGTGCCACTCATATTGTTAAATTTAGTTGCCAGTTTTAGTGAACGCGCATAATTATTATATTACTTAATCATTATAACACCACATGGAACACCCTGGACACATCATGGAACTACACAATCCATTGTCACCTATGTAAACCCATGAAAATAGCAATAAAGATACTGATCAGAAGCATAGTCTCGTTTGTTTAGATAAGGCCAGCCTAACCTTACCAGACGAGACTATATGCTACTGTTGTAACAAAACAAAAAAAAACAACTTCAGTAAGTCCTGTTGAATTCCATTGGTTTAGGTTTTTTTTTTACCACCAGAAACCTCGTTAGTTTATCAACTACCTAGTAAGTTGATCAACTTACTAGTTAGTTGATAAACTTACGATTCTGATTATTTTCCGGTGACATACATACCTTAGTCACCTCTTACGACAATCGCACAAAACTCCCCTAAAGAAACTAAAAGCCATAAACCCTCAATTTCCCCGTCAGCGACCGCCCTGAGCCATGGTCCAAGTCCCAGAGGGGACGCTCTCTTGCGCAGGTTGCTTAGTTTGTAGTGTTTAAACTATTTATCTAGGCTGGAGCTCTGCTCGCCTTTATGCCCGGTGTAGTAGCAAAAGCCTCAGGGCTAAATAATAATAAGGTGGGCAGAAGCAACACTTAAATCATAATAATAATATGTAAACATATTACACATTTTTCTTTACACTGCATTTTTCCATTACGAGATCAACTACAAAGTCGCGATCAGATAGGAATTCATATTACTATTTAATTGTTCGATTAAGATGCAGTAGATCATGAACAATAAGACCATTATTAGATGGTAAATAACGCAAAGTGCAGTAATTATAAATACTAGGAATACTCACATTAGTCTTGAATAGCCTGCCTCGCTGGTGTAGCGGTAATGTGTTCGGCCGTAACTTGCGAGGTCCCGAGTTTGATTACTCAGTCGATTAAAAAAATTGTGCATTGTGATATGTATTTATTAGAAAAATGTTATTTTCCCACTACAAACAAACAATTCAATTTTATTTATTTGTATAAATGATTATGTACTAACTCAAACAAAACCTCGGATACCACATAATCCATCTTCCTGATACCAATAAGCGGCCAGAAAAGAAATAGTTACATTACCCAGCAATTACTCTTACCGCGGTACGAACAACATTGTTACTCAACTCACTCGAAATGAACACAGGAGTTTACGAGAACGAAGCAAAAAGCGGACACATAGGAAGTAACACGTAACGTTCCGAACGGTTGCGCGCGCGCCGTTGGATAAAAACGATTAATCATTAATGTAACACTTCAAGAGAAAGGATAGGAAATTGACATTTTGTGTATGTATTATTTAGTTGTGTGGTGTCCGGCTTAGAATTGACCACCCCATGTCCCATGGGCGTCGTAAGATTATGGGACAAAGAGCTGATGGGTAGCAACATCTTTTACTTCAAGGATTTACTGCGATTATGTTGATCCGAAGCGTGGTAACCATGGCAATTAGGGTTGCCACAAGTACTATATTATATAGTATAGTAGGTACTATTCTCAGCGTACCCGGCCCCCGCCAACGGCAGATCGAAGGAGTGTCCGGGAGGTTTTAGTGGTGAAGGGTCCTCTCCTCGTGGTATGCAGTTTAGCATACCACGGCGAGGGCGAGTCTGCATTTCCCCCCGGAAAAAAAAACAGTTACTATTCTCAGTCAAATGTACTATATTATGTTATACAAAAAATAATATAGTACAAAAAGTACTATATTTTTTCGCTTATCCAAATTTCACCCCATTTTAATATTTTGATAGCACCCTTAGCGCGGCATATGAAAGAAAAAATATTATTGATATTTTATTTTAATATTGATCTAACATACTCAGATTCTTATAATTATTTTAAAATATTTTGATGGCCAAAGCAAAGAATAATAACAAATACACATGGGAAAATAAATAATAATTTAAAATAAATGTCTAAGTACTATTTTTTTCCATAATTTGCCAATAGTACTATATATTTTGCAACATTTTCTTAAAAGTACTATTTAAAACAAACAGAAAAGGCAACCCTAATGGCAATATTATCTTTTAACGAACCAGCCCATAAGCAACAAAACGATAAATCATTAATAATAATACGATAAATCATCTATCTATCTATATCTATCTATATCTATATCTATATATATTATATATATATATATATCTATATATATAAAAGAAAGTCGTGTTTGTTACAACACTTATAACTCGAGAACGGCTGGACCGATTGCCATGGTTTTTGATTTGTTGGATTTGTTTCCGTCCCGAATAGCAGAATACATATTAAAAACAAAAGAAAGTCGTGTTAGTTACACTATTTATAACTCAAGAACGGCTGAACCGATTTGGCTGAAAATTGGTAGGGAGGTAGCTAAGAACCGGGAGAAGGACATAGGATACTTTTGGGTAGGGGTAGGGTAGGGTAGGGTAGGGTAGGGGTATGGTAGGGGTAGGGTAGGGGTAGGGTAGGGTACGGGTAGAGTAGGGGTAGGGTTAGGGTAGGGGTAGGGTAGGGCTGGGGTAGGGTAGGGGTAGGGTAGGGGTAGGGTAGGGGTAGGGTAGGGTAGGGGTAGGGTAGGGCAGGGGTAGGGTATAAAAGTCCACCCGTGCGAAGCCGGGGCGGGCCGCTAGTTATAAATAATAATAAAACACTTCAATAGAAAGGATGGGAAATTGACATTTTGTATATGTAGATTATACTACCTATTATTTTACCTTCATAAAACATTTATGCTCAATATAATATTAATAGTCAGATAAAAGCGGCCGTAGCCCAATGGCTAGGGCGTTGGACTTGTGATATTGAGGTCGCCGGTTCGAACCCCACCCATTGCACTACCGACGCGAACCCACTCGTAACACAAAACTTTTAGCTTAGCACGAGGGGTTAGCAAGAATACTAGTAGAATGAAAGGCAAAATGCAGCTGGTAGCCATAAAAATAAAATGCGCAGAATTAATTTGAATTTTATACAATAATTTGACAGAACTACCATACTTAATCTAGTATGGTAGTTCAGTCAAAATTTAAAATTAATCCTCTGATATTATATGTTCGACGATTAAAAAGTCGTAAAATAGAATATCACAAAAAATAATAGTCGCATCGCGCGTCGTCCAAATCCAAGATACCTACTAGTAAATACCTATTATATTTAATTAATAAAAGCAACAGTGCATTTTTTCTACTTTCTTTTAAAAAAAAAGTTCGACTTTGAGGCTACGTAACTGTATCATACAAAATAACAAAGCTAGTATTTTATAGTATTAACTTCCCACGCGCGGTTTTACCCGCGTAACTCCCGTTCCCGTGGGAACTTCATAATTAAATATAGCCTATATCACTCAGGGTGAATGTGGCTTTCCAATGGTGAAATACTTTTTGAAATCGGCACAGTACTTTTTGAGTTTATTCATTACAAACATACACACAAAAATGCAAATCTTTCCTCTTTATAATATTAGTATAGTTTTAGTATTCATTTTTAGTATCGGCTAACATTCAGGTCATGATTTTTAATTGATCAATTTGAATTTAAAATATACCTCCGTAAAGTAGCGGCTCGCTTTAAATCTCAGAGGTCGTGGGTTCGATCCCCACGCCGGACAGAAAACCTTTGTGTAAATTCTAAGATTTCTTTCCGGGTCTGGTTGGTTGAGGGACTACCCTTCGTGCCTCGGAAAGCACGTTAAGCCTTTGGTCCCTATTGTTATAACATCATCTATTATTATAATCGTATATCATGGAACGGCGTTTCCTTGTGTGGTACAACATAAAACTGCGGTAACCAACCCTGCCAAGCGTGGTAACTATGGCAACTAACCTCCCTCGGGAGGAGGCCCATGTTCAACAGTGGACGTTATACGGGCTGATGATGATGATGATGAATTTAAAATATACCTACCGCATGTTTGAATTTGGAATATTGGGAAGCGATGAGCACACTATTAAACTTATAAATTGCTAGCGCGTAAAATAAACAATTTCACAATAAAATTCTACAAATGTCTCGGAGATTACGCCTATTTTTTACCATCAGACGGAACACCAGATACCAGGCATTTATAAGTTACTTCGATGTTTATGACTATGTTACCAATGTAGGTAGCTGTTGTGGTTTTTTAAATGAAGAGGACCGTGTTCAGCAGTGGACTTAAACAGGCATTGATCTAAATAGAGACAGTTAACTTTGCTTATCCGATGAATCTGATATTTTATTTATTTTTAAACAACTCAAATATAATGTACTTTCTAAAACATAAAAAACAAAAGTATAAGTAAAATCTTACATCCAAAATAACGTGAGTAATTGTAATTTGGATTCTAAATGAGAGTGTTATTAAGACATTAACTAATCAAACTAGCTTTCTCAAACTCATCTGATAACGAACGAAAGCTTTGACAACTAATTAGTTAATGTTAACATTGATCTTCGTTTACGAAACTTAGTGAGACTTATATTTATATTATATTAATTTATATATATTTCAAAGTTTTTTTTTTTATTAACAATATTACTATACTATTTCCATTTCTTTATTTTCTCGATGACAGTTCTAATTTAATAGTACTAGTGTTGTGACCAAATAAGTAATTATATCGATCGCATATATTCATTATATTTTGAACAAAGAAAAATACAACAACAAACATTCAAATATATTTTTTCAAGGTCACTATCACTCAATGGCCCACCGCCATTGTGTTTGCTTATATAATATTTGTTAATAAATTTGTACAAAGTATCCGGCAGTAGTTTTGTTTCTTACACTTTGTAAAAAAATATCAGGTCCGTTATCGTGTTACGTTTATCGATAGCCCCATCCCTATCGGTTTACCGGTCGGTTTACCAAACCGAAACCGATAGGGATGGGGCCATCCCTATCGGTTTCGGTTCGGTATAACCTTGTACGTGTGTAAGCGTGATATTTTTATAAAATAATGCATACATCATGTAAAAAAGACGCCCATTCAAGTTTACCACAGGAGCTGCATCGAGAAAATAAAGAAATGGAATTAGTATAGCAGACTTTTGCAGTCTTCTTACTTTACTAGTATTCTTGTTAACCCCTCGTGCTAAGCTAAAAAGCTTGTGTTACGAGAGGGTTCACGTCGGAAGTGCAATGGGTGGGGATCGAACCGGCGGCGACCACAAGTCCGACGCACCTGGCCATTGGGCTACAGCCGCTTTGAATTCATCGATCAGAAGCTGCATTATCCAGGAGTAAGATAGGCTATATTTAATTATGAAGTTCCCACGGGAACTAGGGATACGCTAGTGAAACCGAGAGGCTAGTTGATAATATATCTAAGCTTTGTCTATAATAAAACCCTAATTGTCTTTTAAAGTCCGCGGGCCCTTTTACATGGTAAACTATCCCCGAAGGAAGTCTTTAATTAATCATCTAAGTTGTCAAGGCTAGCCCTTCAGAATCTCAGTAGCAATCATGGTCGTGACTGGAACTCAGCCGCATGGGTCGCCTGTCAAATGTCAACAACCGTTGGCCGAACACAATTTGAAATTCAAATTTCGAATTCGCATGTACGGAAGACCGTTGAAGATGGCGGATTAAGGGTTTGACATTTTTTTTTATCTTTTTGGTATGTAGAACTTGTTGAGTTTTGTTTTGTGGATTTTAAGACTTGAAGGGTAATAAGTAAAGATTATTATTAGTTACACGAGAATATAATGATCCCTATAACAGGAATTACAAGTATACTGATTTTCTATGTTATTGCCGTGTGGTTTGCGACTTAGAAAAGACCACCCCATGCCTTCTCATGGTTGCCGTAAGTGGCGACTAAGGATGGACAGCTGGTGGATGGGCAGCAGCATTTATCAACACAAGGTTACTCACCATTTTACTGTGATCACCAATCCGCTTTCCAAGCGTGGATCGTGGTTATTTCAAAACGCAACTAAAACTATATTACGATAAAACCAAGCGCCATTCTAATTAAACTTAGAAAATAATATTGTAAAATACTTAAAGTAAAAAAAACTCACTGATGATACCTTGAGCCACGCAGCGAAGCAATCAAGGCTATACACGTTTTTGTTGAAATAAGAGCATTGCCAGTTTTTAGGTGATTTAATGTCGGCACCGAGAAATCTGACTAATGAACCAAAAACACTTAAAACAAACAAGCTAGATAGATTAAACTAAATTAAATTTTACTTTGGGCTTGCGCGTTACTCGAGCTTTTTTTTTAAAGGAGAGCAGAACTCCAGCTTAGATAAATAGTTTAAAAACTACAAACTAAGCAACCTGCGCTAGAGGGCGTCCCCTGTAGGACTTGGATCTCGGCTCAGTGCGGGAAGATTGAGGCATTATGGCTTTTAGTTTTGTTACTCGAGCGTGTGTACGAAGCAACCGTCGAGCTCCCGATATCGTCACTCGCTACTCCCGCCATGATCGTCATTATAACCTTTTTATGCCCTCGTAGACCCGAAGTCGGAGAGGCCCGCAAACTGTAAAGTAGAACAACAGTTGCACTAAACTACCCTAAAAATATTCCCGCCATCGACTACCCTGAACCGACGACGTTCAAGTTACATCAAGTTACTCTACAGGGGACATCCTCTTGCGCAGGTTGCTTAGTTTGTAGCTTTTAAACCATTTAAGGCTTGAGCAATGCTCGTATTTATACCCGGTGAAATAGCGAAAGCCTCGAGGTTAATCGGTGATTATGGCAATATCACTCTTCGATCCTGGCTTACCAAGATCTGTTGAGTGGAGGCCCATGTTCAGCAGTGGACGTAAACGAGCATATCGATGGCCATTGTTAAGAAATTTCCTTTTAATGTAGACTTTCAGTTTGCTTAGGAGCGGTTTTGTAGTCATTAGAAGAATATTGGTTACAGCTTATATTGTATAGTTTACTACTGGTTGTAAAATAACAATTTTACTAACGGCCGTAGACTGCGTGTAGGATCTAATAGCCAACGTGGCTATTAGATCCTACACGCAGTCACACATATTTATGGTTTGTAAGGGGCTTAAGAATATATGTCATCCCTTTAACAGAAGATCATGTAATATTGTGTAGTCACTTTAGACTACGTTAGAAAATTGATTTTTATTTGTCCAATGGAAATATCAAGATAATTAATTTTGGTTATTAAGGTTTTACCCGCGTCACTCTGCTCCAGTGAGTCGGAACGTGATATTTTGATGCCTATATGTTAATCCAACTTATAAACTATCCGTGTGCAAACTTTCAGCCAAATCCATTCAGTAGTTTTTATAGATCCTACAATGACAGAAAGACCCGTATATTGGATCGGTAAGGCACCGTTAGTATATCAATGGCGCCTTATATGCCTTATATCAATCTAACGTGATGTCATACTAATTAGTTTTAGATTACGAAGATAGAGAAGGGAATGTTGAGATGGTTTGGGCACGTGGAAAGAATGGATGTAGAAAGATTGATAAAACAGGTATACATGGCAAGTGGCACAGTCGGAAGGGGAAGACCTCGACGAACGTTCTCTGACCAAATCTGAGACATCCTCGCAAAAGGTCAAATAAGATCCACCCTAAGCCGACGTGCTTGTATGAAGAATGTTATGAGAGTGAATGAAGCGAAAGATGTGTGTAGGGATCGTAGCTAGTGGAGGTCCATTGTCTCTGCCTACCCCGCTGAGAAACAGGCGTGAGCTTATATATGTATGTATGTAGTTTTAGAACATGCAGTTGGCCCTAATTTCCATGTATTGTACGCTCTGCATTATTTTCTCCATGGACACACTTACGGCAAGTATTTGAGGACAGCTATCGGTGCCAACATGCTTCCACGATTTCTATACGATTGCCAATTAGACATTCTCTACATAAAATCAGCTTTAAATGTACCTTAGCAAAAGTTACGACGCTCGCTTAAGACCATAACTCCGTAAATGCGGCAATAATATTGACAATATTGTATTATGTTGGTTTTTTCGGATGGACATTATATAGTTAGCCAGGAGGCTTTTGCTACTTCACCGGGCATAAGACGAGCACAGCTCTAGCCTTAATAAATGGTTTAAAAACTACAAACTAAGCAACCTGCGCAAGAGGGCGTCCCCTGTGAGACTTAGACCTCAGGGCGGTCGCTGGAAGGGGGGATTGGGGGATTATGACTTTTAGTTTTGATAAGGGAGTTTTGTGCAACTGTCACTCTACGTTATAATTCGCGGGCCGCTCGGACTAATGCTCGAGCTCGGAAAATAGTACACCGAATCCGGCGTAGGTACAATGTTTTGCCGCATTTGTCAAGTTCAACGGTGGTATCGAGTCGAGCGCGCGAGACTAATCATTTGTCTAAGTTAAATATTTGAATAAACAAAATTGTATTGCCGCGCGCGGTTTCACCTGCGTAACTCCCGTTCCCGTGGGAAATTCATAATAAAATATAACATATGACCTTCCTTGATAAATAGGCCATCTAACACTGAAAGAATTTTCTGAGATTAGCGCGTTCAAGCAAACAAATAATCTCTTCAGCTTTATATACAGGGTGTCCCAAAAGGTTAAGTAGCTGGGAAAGGGGGTGACAGGGGTGGACACAATGGTCACTAGAAAAATAAAAAAAAATCCGCTCTGGATATTTAAAAAAAATGGCATTTTTTTAAAAACTTAAAATTTTACACCTTGTTATTTTTGATGTTGATGTTGATGACCTTTTTGTTATTGAAGATTACATAACAGCATTTTTTTTAAATACAGCCATATTTGTAGGTACAGTTAGCACAAGGTGTAAAATTTTTAGTCTTTTAAAAAATGCCATTTATTTTTTTAAACACCCAGAGGGAATTTTTTATATTTTTCTGGTGACCCTTGTGACCATCCCTATCACCCCCCTTCCCAGCTACGTAATCTTTTGGGACACCCTGTATAAGTAAAGATTAAATTAGCAATTTTGTATTTGTCTACCAATTTGTTTATCTGTGTATTCAGCCTACACTCCAAAACGGAAAACTTTCATCGTTAGACAGATTATATTATACAGCTTTTTACGACCAAATAGCGGACAGCAGTTAGAACTATATAAAATCCATAACATTTTCTAATTCTACGCGGTTTTATAAACCACAGTGGAGACTAGGTCGTATCTAAACAAAAAAACGGTCAAGCGCGAGTCGGACACGCGCACGAAGAGTTCCGTACCATTTTCAAGTGCCTACCTGTTGCCGTTATTGATATCGGGGCAAAAAAATCACGTTTGTTGTTTGGAAGCCCACCTTAAATATTTATTTTATTTTTTGTTATAATGGCAACAGAAATACATCATTTGCGAAAATTTCAACTGTCCTGATATCGCGGTTCTTGAGACGCAGCCTGGTGACAGACAAACTGCGAAGTCTTAGTAATAAGGTCCCGTTTTAAATCTTCGGGTACGGAACCCTAGAAAGCATATTTACAACAAAAGTAGGAAACCGTGTTTCTCTTCTGATCGTAACAACACAATCAAGATCAGTGAGACGGTAGCAAAAACTGACCAATCAATTGATTGATCTAAAGAACGATGTAATAGCTATTGGCGATTGTCTATAGCGACGAAAAAAAAGTTATGGTTTATAGTCATGCTATTTCTTTCAAACCAGCTCGCCGGACAGACCGAGGACCGCGTTGGCCCCCTGTGATCCAGTGTCTGTAGTCCGTGCCAGTGATCCCGTCCTTGTGGTCCGTGCCAGTGATCCCGTCCTTTATTAAAGGTACCGTACCTCAAAAGGAAAAATACGGACCTCAGAGGATTACTTTTGCTGTCCATCTGTCTAACAAGACCCTTTTTCTCAGGAACGTGTTGAGGTAACAAGCTGAAAGGAACCCTTGGAGAATCACTTTTTTATCCGTCTGTATGTCTGTTAAGCTCCTTTTTGTCAAGAACGCGTGGTGGTATCAAGCTGAAATTCATATCAAATACCAAGTCTAATATCCCTTGGAACTGTGAAACGCCAACAAAAGTTACAGCCGTTTATGCCGCAAATTTTCGACACTCGCAACGGAGTCCAAACCTACAGGGTACGTACTTCCCGTGAACTCAGAATCTTGTAATTTGGTACAAAGCGAGTGGCACTGCCAAGCGTGGTGGCTATGATGACTGTCCCTTGGGAAGATGGCCATATTCAGCAGTGTATGTGTTTTTTTTTCGGTTGGTCATACGTAGGTAGCCATGAGGCTTTTGCTACTTCACCGGACATAAAGGCGAGCAGAGCTCCATCCTTAATAAATGGTTTAAAAACTACAAACTAAGCAACCTGCGCAAAAGGGCGCCGCCTATGGGACTTGGACCTCGGCTCAGGGCGGTCGCTGGCGATGAGATATAGGGATTATGACTTTTAGTATGTTTGAGGAGTTTTGTGCAACTGTCGCTCTACTTTACAGTTCGCGGGCCTTTCGGACTTCGGGTCTACGAGAGCATCGGATGATCCTTTGCAAACTAAGGGTCAGGAGGACGAGGGGGTCGCGTAGCGTTCGCGGGCACAGTCTTCTGCGGCGGGTCGGATAGAAGCAGTAAATAAAAAGTCACGGTTTATATCACATACTTAGCCACTCTAGCCATATAACTAGCCACTAGCTTCTAAGTGAAATCCGCCTGTGTTCATTCAATCGAGTGCAACTAATACTATGTATGTACATTATTGGCCATGCGTTCGTAAACCATACTTCGATACATCCATAACTTTCGAACGATACTAGCTTAAAGTACAAGCGAAAAGCGATCTTATAACTATTGTTTTAAAACTGATAATTTGTTGGCAGGGTTTAGTTAGTCGTTTTATTTAAAATAAATTCTGGCACTGCTTGAGAATTATCTACATGTTATTTGTGATGTTATTTTTTTTTAATGTTTACTAGCAGTTTTGCAGTCTACTAGTATTCTTGTTAACCCCTCGTGCTAAGCTACAATGCTTGTGTTACAAGTGGGTTCACGTCGGTAGTGCAATGGATGGGGATCGAACCGGCGACCACAAGATTACAAGTCCGACGCCCTAATCATTAAGCTACGGCCGCTTTGCCGCTTTTTTCTTGCTCTAGTTATTTGTCTATAAAATTAAACCTCAGTTGCTGTACGTTTATTATCATTTTGTCCTTAAATAGTTAGGTAGGTCACTTCCTTCACCAATAAAAAACAACTTTAGAAAATGCTTTTGTCTAAGTCGAACTCTAGAGTACTCTATACTAATACTTATAGCTTCGCCCTGCGGATTTACCCACGTTACTCTGCTCCAGTGGGTCGGAGCGTGATGTTTTGTAGCCTATATGTTAATCCAGCGTTTAACCTATCCCGGTGCACAATTTCAGCCAATTCCGTTCAGTAGTTTTGGCGTGAAAAAGTAACAAACATCTATCCATCCATACTTACAAACTTTCGCGTTTATTATATTAGTAGGATTATAAAGAGGATATTTGTTTGTTTGTTTGCATTGAATATGCTTTAGAACTACTGGACCAATTTTAAAAATAATGTATTCTTTAGAAAGCTACGTCATTCCGGAAAATTATAAGTTAAGTTTCCTCGGGAACGGTAGCTAAGCGGGTGACACCGCGCATGGGAATATATGTAATACATGTCAAATATTATGCCGTGCGATATTATGCCCGGTGAAGTAGCAAACGTCTCGTGGCTAATCACATAATATATGTCCGTCCGAAAAGAAAACCGTGCGGCTTAGTGTAGACCACCCAATTTCTTTCCAAGGATGTACTAAGTCTCTTAGTACATCCTTGGAAAGAAATTACTCACTATGGGACATACAGCTGATGGATGGGCTACAGTATCTATCAGCTCAAGGATTACTGCGATGACCAATCCTTTGCGATATGTGGGACTCGCCCTCTCCATAGCGTGGTATGCTAAACTCATACCACGAGGACAGGGACCCTACACCACTAAAACCCCCCGGACACTCCTTCGACCCGCCGTTGGCGAGGGCCGGGTACGCATAAGCAATCCGGCTCATGACCAATCCGCCTGCCATGCCTTGCGATTATGTTATGGCAATAAACCTTAACGACCCTGATATGATCTAGTAATCAGGCTGGTACATGTACACATCATTTGGCTATGATATTCTGTACTAAAAATATTCACTGCGTCCTAAATTCGTTCTGGATTTAATGTTATACTAAAAATCAGTATTTCGGCTGGCGGCTCGCCTAAAGCCTCGTATCTAGCACCTCGATGCCTTATGAAGCGTACACACCACACATAAAACTGTCATTACTACATAGTAAGATACAAAAGAGTGTGTTCAACAAAAGCAGGTCAAGAGAAATATGTAACAGGTTCTGTAACTCCTAAAACCTATGCTAATATTACAAAGCTGAAGAGTGTGTTTGCTTGAACGCGCTAATCTCATGAACTACTTGACCAATTTGTAAATTTCTTTCAGTTTTGGATAGTCCATTAATCGAGGAAGGCTTCAAGGTACATTGAATTATGAAGTTTCTACGAGAACAGGAGTTATGCCGGTGAAAACGCGCGCGGGAATTTAGTTATGTTCAAATTTATTTTAGACTAGCTTCTCGCGCGCGTTTTCACCCGCGTACCTCCTGTTCCCGTAGCAACTTTATAATAACATATAGCTTATAGCCTTCCTCGATAAATGGGCTATCTAACACTGAAATATTTTTTCAAATCGGACCAGTAGTTGCTGAGATTAGCGCGTTCAAGCAAACAAACTCTTCGGCTTTATCTACTATGTCAAATAACTCATTATTAGGTACCAATTCTTTGCGTTTTTTGTATTTAGTATATTAGGATTTTACTTCTACATAAATACCCTTGATAACATAATGCTTAATTTGGATAAGGATTAATATTACGATACACATTTAACGTAGTTTCTTTCTTCAGACGATTTAATATTTTTTTATGAACATTAAAGCGGTTATTGTGACAAAACTATGATAGTTAGATATTTGCTCTCTCGGATTTTTTTGGAGATCTTATTAAGACCTACAATCCGACACTGAAAGAATTTTTGAAATAGGACCAGTAGTTCCTGAGATTAGCGCGTTCAAACAAACAAACAACCAAACTCCGCAGCTTTATAATATTAGTATAGATGTGCTAGAAGTCTGCCAATCAAGTGTTATATTAAAGCTACAGTTACACATGCTGATTACTAGCATGAAAGCATGCTACTATTGAGCAATTGACACTTAGTAGCATTTGTGTCGAAATATTGCTAATAATGTGCATGCTTATTTCGAGCTTTCTCAAAAATCGACAGCTGTGCGATTTTTGGGCATGTTTGCCGCGCGTGTTAAAGGGGACGTGCCTTTAAGGCGTCTGAGCAGGTTTGCTTATTGAGCATGCTAGTATCGATCAGTCGTGCAGCTTACTTAAAAATACCTATGCTAAACAAAAGCAAATGTGTCAGTTTAAAAAGCATGCTCGTTTTAAGCATGCTATTTGAAAGCATGTGGGTTAACATAATTTTATAATCACCCACTAAAACCTCACCCTGCATTTTCCGGAAGATATAAGTGCTATTCCATGAAATATCGGAAGCATTGGAATCCGCTTGAAAGCTCGGATTTTATTAAAATTTTCTGGAGCCTGTGTAAGATTTGGTATTTGATATTAATATTTCTTGATATTGAATTCTATGTTATATAGGTACAATATTTATTTTAAACAGAATCTCCTGCGAAATTTTACCTTCATAGAATACAGATTGCAATAGCTGCATCTAAGTCAAAGTCAAAAAATATTTTAAACGTGTCTTTATATCTACACCCGACGCGACGCGACGGGACGTGACGTGTTCATAGTGTGATTCTGGTCTATACAAAACAATACATTTGATTCGACTTAACACGCGTCGCGTTTCATCAGGTCGCGTCGCGTTTTAACAATATGTTTCCGCCTTTATTCATATAAACACGTTTAAAATATTTTAAATCATGTCCTTATGATTAGTCCCTATCTTTTTCTACCACCAGTTCTGGCCTGGACTCAGAAGAACTGGCAGGAAACTCAGAGGAATCCTTTTTTAAAATAAATGTTTTGTTACAATTACACTGGTCAACAAAATTTATTTATTTTTATGTCACAGAAATATTATTTTGATTCTTTTGTAATTCAGTATAAGTTAAAAACTAAACAGGAATTAGAATTTATATATCACGTCACATTTTTGAGATATTTGCTTGTAAACATAAAACAATATGCTGATTTGGCTATATTTGAAAATGTATTTAGAATAGTTAAATATTTTTATGATTAAATTTTATATATAAAATTGATAGTCATAAATCTAATATTTTAAAACCAATTTACTTAAAGTTTTTATGATTTTCTAATGCAAAGATATTAAATATTTTGTTGAACTATATTTTTCTCATACATTTTAATATAGTCATTTTGTGTGGAGTTTTTGTCTATGACACTAAAATGTTAATATTTACATATAGAAACAGTACAGCAACAAAATATAAATGTTAATTAGAATTTAGAATAGTCACTTGCCAAAACGGTCGAAATACAATTTTACTAATAGATTTATTAATTTATTTACCTAAATTGAAAACAGGTCTATACGCCATTTTTGTAATGTTTATTCTCAAATATCTCCAAAATTAGACGTGATAGAATATTTTTAATTACCTATTAAATGGTACTCTCATTTATTGACAATGCCAGATAAATGTATTTCTTTTTCTGTTGCAAAAACTTTGTCGACCAGTGTTATTAATAAGGGAGAATTGTTCATAGTTTCAGAGTAATTCACGGATCTATATATTAAAATTGAGATAAATAAATTTAGACCACCGGCAGGACCGGCATGACAGGACCTTTGAACCTCAGGAGATCCCGCGTCGATCCCGCCCATCAGGGGGCCGTATTGCTTATGCGTACTCGGCTCCCGCCAAAGGCGGATCAAAGGAGTGTCGGGGGGGGGTTTTAGTGGTGTAAGGTCATCTCTTCGTGGTATGAGTTAGCATACCACGCAATGGAGAGGGCGAATACCACATATCCCACTGCCAGCGCGCGAATACGCTGCAGCGGTGGCGGTGGGAACGCGTAAATGCATTTACCCCCCAATAAAAAAAGGACCTTTGAATCTGCATCTAAGGTATAGCCCCTAATGCCTTAACAATCGGTCACGATGGAACCTACCCAGCCAGTCGACAAAAACGATTAATCTCTTTATAACACGGCTCTTACGGAATTATTTGTCGAGTAATGTTTATCGTTACCGATAGATGGCATTTACTTTCCCCTAAGAGAAGCATCATGATGCTATTGGCTGGTTGTAATAGGGATGGGTATAACAGTGCAAAATTAATGCCTTGAGCACACCGGATGCGTATGCGTAGACGTAAGCGTAGACGTGCACGTACCACTGAGTTGTAATGTATGGAACCGTATGAGACAGGTCACACCGCTTGCGTAACGTAGACGTGCGCGTAGACGTAATGCGTAGCCCTACGCAATGCAGCTCCCAAGGCACAAACTGACTGCGTGACCTACGCCGTACCTGACGCAAAGCAGAACGGCAACGTTGCATGATGACGTTGTATTCAATGGCGCGCCTTATTAGACGTCACACCGAACAATTTTGTACACGCACGTACCTTTGCTGTGCGTAGCCCTACGCACGTAACTTGCAGTCAGTTGTATATTTTTACAGATATACTGGCACGTAGTGATGTTTTGTATTGTTTTTGTAATGAATAGAGATAAGAAAGAAAAACTTATTGAAATTGTGCGTATTTATGAATGTATCTACAATCCAAAAAGTAAATTCTACAAAAATGCATCGTATAAATATATATATTCCGCAGGATTATTCTGGCACAATAGTATTAATATTGCTTCTTCCTCGTCATTTCAGACATCGTGCACAACACAACCTTCGAAAACAGAATAAAATATGGCTGCCGCAGCCGGGTACGCAATAGGCCATGTGCGTTGCGTACTCGGCTCGGATGTGTAAGCGTATGCGTAGCCCGGTGTGACATCGGGTTACGCCGTAACTACGCGCGTGTCTACGGCGTGATTACGCCGTAGTCACGCATACGCATTTGGTGTGCTCGAGCCTTAAATCAAGATTACTTTCATAGTCAGCATATTTATGTATAATCCGCTTTTAAGGTTTACATAAATTTTTACTAATATTCTCACTCAGGTGGATGTCGCTTAGACTTTGGCCGGATTCTTGGAAGTTAATTTTGAGGCATCTTACTATACCTAATAAATGTGTATATTTGTCATTTATGGCTCGACAGATGGACAGACTGATTAAAAATTCTCTAAGATCCAATAATTACAACAGTCTTACACAGTGTAATTTTGACAAGTACAAGTGTATGTAAATACCTAAGTGCTTAATAAATTTCATTATTTCATTATTCATTAATTTCATTATTATAAACGCTACGCAGGTCGAGCTCGATTTCTTTAGAAATAGGTAGTGGGTTGGGTACCTTTGTACATAGTTGTCTTTTTGTTGTTTCTTTTCTTTTGTATCTTGTGTGTGTACCTACATAAAAAATAAAAGAATAAACGCGAAAGTAAAGTATCAAACAAATGGATGTGTGTTACATTTTCACGCAAAAACTACGACACGGATTTCGCTAACATTTTGCATGGCGATAGTTTATATACTGGATTAATATATAGGCTAAAACAATATATTTTATTATCATCCTACAATACATCATCGCACTTGAGCAGATTAGCGGTACAACGCGCCTAAAACCGCAGCTGCGCAGGGTGCAGCTGGTAATACCATAAAAAAATCGGCTTATGTTTAACTTACCATCAGATATAGTAAAAATGATCACCAAAATTAAACCCGCATTTTAATGTAAAATTGTAACCAAAGTTTTAACATTTCGCTATCGTATTTAAGCAAAATGACTCCAAATAAATCATTGTTAACCCAAAAGTAGTAAATGATCACCAAAAGTACCTAAATGTTTTACTAATTTACTATTCGGTTCTGGCACTCGCCGGCCGCTGCCGCGGCACCGCTCGCTTCGCTCGCTCGGCTCGTGCGTTGTATGGCCGCAGCTCTAACCTAACCTAACCGATTGTCATTTTTCATTGATTTTATTAAGGTAGAAATAGCGCAATAATTTGCTCGCTAAGATTTGGTGATCATTAACTACATTTGGTGTTCGAATACAATTTGAAGTGCAGTCGTGACTAAAATAGCTAGTACTATTATAATTTTAGACTTTATTTTTCTGGTGTCAAGTATATATTTTTGGTGGTCATTATATTTTATCCCAAAAAAATCAACACGGCATATTATTATTTTCCCTCCCTATTGCTAGGATTTTGTGTGGGGTTGCCCATTTTGCCCGTTTCTCCACCCTATAGGTACGCCACTGTACATTACAAATCAATATCAAAGTAGAATGGAAATGTAGAATCATTTGCAAGTCTGTGTGCGCGTAGCACTAATGTTCTTTGATAATAATCAATCATAACTGCGGTTTCTACGAAAGTTGCACGATGTTTTTGCTTTTTAATTCGAAGAGTTGTGTTTCTTCTACCTTCTAGTGAGTTATTACCTAACTGGCAATTGTTGTCTATACTAATATTGTATATAGGAAAAGTTTGTATTTTTCATGTTTGTTTCGAATAAACTCAAAAACTACTGAACGGATTTCGATAACTCTTTCGCCATTAGAATGCTACATTATTCTTGAGTAACAAAGGCTATAGTTTTTACTAGAAGCAATTAGGTACCCTAATAAAATTTCAATAATAAAAAAGATTTGCCAGTTGCCAGATGGTCGGGATTTGGCGGGATTCTCCCGAATTTTTGGATACCCTCCCAAATCCTGACAAATTAAAAAACCCCCGAAAAACAACTTCATTTAATAAAACAATAATTTTAATAACCTATTTTACTGAATAAATTATTTTACTGAACAATCAAATATGCATGGATTTAATACTTAAAAGCAGAATTAATGATTCGACTCAATTTTGACGAAAATTATTTGAATTTCAAGTCTTCTTAAATTGTCCTAATAATATATAAAAAAAGACAAAAAATTGATAAATCTGTGAAAAGTAACACAAAATAGCTAAAAAATAAATTAATTTATTAATGAAATCTGTTTTCAATATATTTAATTTGGTTTTATTTTTGTGTCTCCCAACCAAAGTCCCAAAATCCCGATTTTTTTTTCTCCCTATTATGTGGTCATTCGATCTGGCACCCCTAAATGCACTGCGGAAACTATGAATGATAGAACAAAAAAATTCTTCAAAGAACATATTATCAATATCTATATAAAACTTTGCGGTACCATTTGTCTAATTACTACTAAGTACCTATTTTTTCGAAAGAAACGCTCACAAAAGCCAGAACATGGCTAAAAGTTGTTTTAAATTGCAAATTATTCTAACAATAGAAAGCCACATTATTTATGAAGATGATAAGCTTTATTTGGAGTTAAGGTTTCCACGGGAACGGGATTTACGCGAGTGAAACCGCGTGGGGCAACTAGCATAAGGTTTAAGTACCCTATAAGGTACTCAAAGAGTCATCATGTTCATCAGCCCGTACAACGTCCACTGCTGAACAAGGGCCTCCTTCCCGAGGGAAGGTTTTGCCATAGTCACCACGCTTGGCAGGCGGATTGGTGACCGCAGTTTTATGTTGTAATACACAGGGAAACCCTGCTGCCCGTTCCCTGGTATACGCTTGTTATAGATGATGTTATAAAAATCGGGACCAACGGTTTAACGTGCTTTCCGAGGCACGGAGGGTAGTCCCTCAACCAACCAGACCCGGAAAGAAATCTTAGAATTTACGCAAAGATTTCTTGTCCGGTGTGGAGATCGAACCCACGACCTCGGTGACTTAAAGCGAGCCAAATACCGCTACGCTACGGAGGTTGTCAAAAGTAAAAAATCTAATATATATAATAAATTTGAAGTGTCTGTTTGTTTGTTATGGGAAACCATAACAAACAGAAACTTCAATTTTATTTATTTGTACAGATATTAGGTTAGTCAGAAAGAAATAAAATAAAGTAGGTAAATGAAAAGACAATGCAATTAGAAACTAACAGCCATCTTGCAAATTGACAAAAAAAAACAATTAAATGAAAACGCCTTTTATAAATTATAATTCGACAAGCAATCAAAGTAAATACAATTCGACATTATTTTTAACGTGTCGCTTTCCCTTAACTTTAAATATTTTTGTAACACAATAGGTATACCTGTCTCGCTCACACTGATGCATTATCAACACTTCTATTTTGACATTGTTTGTAAAAATATACATCTCTCTTTCCTTCATACACAAAGAACAATTATCAACACTTATTTTGTTTGTTCATTTTTTTTTTGTATTTTTTTTAACAGATTCTCACGACTTATTGTCACTATTGTCATGCAAGCTATTGTTTGTAACTAGCAATGGCGCGCGGCTTCGCCCGCAAGTTGTATTTTTTATTATAAAGAAATTGATACATTTCGACCGACGCGACGCGACGACACTGTAACGGTTTGAGTTCATCGTGGCCGAATGATCTAGGCATTAGGTGCTATCCCTTAGATTCCTGTTCAATGTGGTGGTCGAAATATATCAATCTCAATGTTGAAAATATTTATGATAATTTAGAAAGTGCTATCAGGTGCACCTTAATATGATCTATATCTGTATTTTATGCTAATAAAAAAAAAATGGTACACACTACCGAGAACTACCGAGAAAAAAGATACCCCTCCACACCAAGCGTCAACATCGCGGCGACGCCACGCCAGCGCTCGACGTCTGTTGAACGTAGAGCTAGCGCAACGTTTTTTTTTTTTGCAAACAAGTAGATACAATGCACAACACTGCGTAAGCTCGGCGGTCGGTAGCCGGTCAGCTACGCCAGCAACGGCAGGCGTCAACGTCACGTCGACGCTACGCATACGCTGGCACGATGACGACACTTGAAAAAGGCTAGTGGTAGAGGTCTCTAAGCTAGCATTGAAAATCAATGAATTTATAAATACATAAAGTGGCCCTCTTTAATGCGGCACTTTCTCCAAATGCTGGTTTTTAATTTGCAGAACAGGTAAACATTTAATTTTTAGTAGACGCGGGTCTCAATCGCGGTACAAATTTAAGGCAAATAATTACCTTTTTAATAATCCGACGTTTCGACATGGGTTACACCAGTCGTGGTCACGGATAGACTCTCAGTCTATCCGTCCAGTCTACCAGTCGTGGTCACGGATAGACTCTCAGTCTATCCGTGACCACGACTGGTGTAACCCATGTCGAAACGTCGGATTATTAAAAAGGTAATTATTTGCCTTAAATTTGTACCGCGATTGAGACCCGCGTCTACTAAAAATTATGTGTACAAATCGCGAAAGTTTAAAAACAGGTTAACATTGCCATTCAACGGGGTAATGCTGCCAGCATTCTGGGAACTTTGCCAAGTAGAATAGATTTAGAATAGTAGTATTTTATAAGTCCGTTTTAATTGAAAATCATATACAAACAGAAGTATAAGAAAGTATAAACAAACAAACACCATTTTTTTAATAAAGATTGGATAGATTATCTTTTTGAAATTTTCTCACGAATTATTTTTACTTTCTTAAAAAGTGAGTTGCCCTTAAATCATGGATGGCTTTATGTAAATCGTAGTCACAGTTTAATGTCTTTATTATTTAGATAAGTTATCATTACAGTTCGTGTTGGGGATAAAATTACTTTTGTTTGCTGTTCTATTATAGTTCAACCGACCAATTTAACCACACCGTAGCTTAACGGTATCAGTCTCGTTTTAAAGACTCGAGCAGACCGGGCACGTACCACTGAGTTGTAATGTATGGCACTGTATGAGACAGGACACACCGCTTGCGTAACGTAGACGTGCGCGTGCAGTGTGTCCTGTCTCATATGGCTCCATACATTTCAAGTTACAACTCAGTGGTACGTGCATGTCTACGCTTACGTCTACGCATACGCATCTCGTCTGCTCGAGCCTTTAAGTCTCTTAGATCGTGGGCTCGATAACTACGCCGGACATGCGAAATCTTTGTGTAGATTCTAAGATTTCTTTGCGGGCATAGTTGGTTAAGGGACTACCCCCTGAGCCTCAGAAGCACGCTAAGCCGTTGGTCCTGATTGATTGTTGTGGCTAATTTTCTTCCCGCCAGCGACCGCCCCGTGAGGTCCATTAAGCCTCGCAGGAGACGCTAATACTAAGATTTTGTTGCCTGTCTGTCGCCAGGCTGTATCTCAAGAACCGCTATAGCTAGACAGTTGAAATTTTCACAAATGATGTATTTCTGTTGCCGCTAGAACAACAAATACAATATAAAATAAAATAAATATTGACGGGGCTCCTCATACATTATTGTATGGGAGACCCTTGCTTTTTTTAACCCTTTTTTGCTCGATATCAATAATGGGACTTGAAAATGGTACGGAACCCTTCGTGCTTCGTCCGACTCGCACTTGACCGGTTTTTAAAGCATTTACTAAGGCTGGAGCACTCCTCGCTTTTATGACCAGTGCAGTAGCAAAAGCCTCGTGACAAACTTCAAATATCCGAAAAATAAGGTTTCTTTTTCTTTAGCCGATACCACAGATGGGCAAAGGTCTCCCTTATTCCTTTCAGGATATCATTTCTCGCACCACTCAAACCAGTCTTCTACCCGTTAGAATGTTAGAATACACAAAATAACAGTATAAACCTATTCAATAATAATATCGTTATCAGGTTTAATACAAACGTTTTAATTTAAATATTAAATGCAGTTATGGAATCTATTTATAAAAAAAAAACAGTTAAATATGGTAATTCTACAAGTTGCGCCGGCGCATTCGATAAGCGCCATCTTGTTCTAGTGAGCTAGTGATCGGTGATTTAATAAATTGGTTTATTATTTAATTATTCCCACACTAACTGTTTTGTGACCGACTGCCTTAAAAATGCATGCTATTAATGATGTGAAAGGTCATAAGGGTGGTCGCTCACTGCATGCATTGGAATTAGCCTAGTTCACAAGTGGAATATGGTGTTATTTTTTTCACTAGCTTCCCGCGCGCGGTTTCACTCGCTTAACTCCCGTTCCCGTGGGACTGTCACAATTAATAAAATCCTAGCCTTTCTAGATAAAAAGCTATTTAACACTGATAGTACTTCAGATAGTATAAGCTTTATATATGAATACTAGCGACCCGCCCCGACTTGCACGGGCGCAATGCTGATTTAGCATACATATAAATCTTCCTCTGGAATCACTCTATCTGTTAAAAAAACCGCATCAAAATCTGTTGGGTAATTTTAAAGATCTAAGCATACATAGGGACGGACAGACAGCGGCAAGCGACTTTGTTTTATACTATGTAGTGATAAGTTTAAGCACCCACAAAATAAGTTACAAATAAGCCTACTGGATTTGGAATGACGTTAAAAATGTATGATATAATTTTATAACAGTAAAATGGACTTCCTACTGATTATACTATTGACTGATACAAAAATGGTCGCTAGACCGCTAGAAAAGTGCGTGACATGAGATATCAATTTCGATACATGGAAAACTAACCATCGACAAATGGCGGCGAAATGCCAAACTTAATCAGCTTTACTAATATATGAAGCGGAATAGTTTGTTTGTTTGCTTGAACGCGTATGTCTCAGGAACTACTAGTACAATTTGAAAAATTCTTTCTGTGTTAGATATTTTAATAGCATTTAATTATGAAGTACCGTACGCGAATCACTTCATAGTATAAAACAAAGTCGCTTCACTGTCTGTCCGTCCCTATGTATGCATAGATCTTTAAAACAACACAACGGATTTTGATGCCGTTTTTTTTTATAGATAGAGTGATTCAAGAGGATGGTTTATATGTATAATACATAAGCATTGCACCCGTGTCGCTAGTCCAGTAATAAAATAGGTACTTACTGCGCGTTATCACCTGCGTAACTCCGATTCCTGTAGGAATCTCATCATACTCTTGCTATTCATGAGGTTTGTAATGATAACAGAATTTTGTAAAAAGGTTCTGTAGTGCTTTACTTAACTATCTAATATATAAAATTCTCGTGTCACAGTTTTCGTTGCCATACTCCTCCGAAACGGCTTAACCGATTTTGATGAAATTTTTTGTGCTTATCCGGTATCTATGAGAATCGGCCAACATCTATTTTTCATCCCCCTAAATGTTAGGGGTAGTCCACCCCTAAATTTTTATTTTTATTTTTCAGACAAAGTTAGGGGTAGATTAGAGGTAGGTGTAGGGTAGAGGTAGGGTAGAGGTAGGGTGGGGGTAGTGTAGGGTAGGGGTAGTGTAGGGTAGGGGTAGTGTAGGGTGGGGGTAGTGTAGCGTAGGGGTAGTGTAGGGTAGGGGTAGTGTAGGGTGGGGGTAGTGTAGGGTAGGGGTAGTGTAGGGTGGGGGTAGTGTAGGGTAGGGGTAGTGTAGGGTAGGGGTAGTGTAGGGTACGTATCGATTGAGGCAGTACGAAGTCTGCCGGGTCAGCTAGTCTATATATAAAAGAAAGTCGTGTTTGTTACAACACTTATAACTCGAGAACGGCTGGACCGATTGCCATGGTTTTTGATTTGTTGGATTTGTTTCCGTCCCGAATAGCAGAATACATTTTAAAAACAAAAGAAAGTCGTGTTAGTTACACTATTTATAACTCAAAACGGCTGAACCGATTTGGCTGAAAATTGGTAGGGAGGTAGCTAAGAACTGGGAGAAGGACATAGGATACTTTTGGGTAGGGGTAGGGTAGGGTAGGGTAGGGGTAGGGTAGGGTAGGGTAGGGTAGGGCTAGGGTATTGGTATGGTAGGGGTAGGGTAGGGGTAGGGTAGGGTAGGGGTAGGGTAGGGGTAGGGTAGGGGTAGGGTAGGGGTAGGGTAGGGGTAGGGTAGGGGTAGGGTAGGGGTAGGGTAGGGGTAGGGTAGGGGTAGGGTAGGGGTAGGGTAGGGGTAGGGTAGGGGTAGGGTAGGGGTAGGGTAGGGGTAGGGTAGGGGTAGGGTAGGGGTAGGGTAGGGTAGGGGTAGGGTAGGGGTAGGGTAGGGTAGGGGTAGGGTAGGGGTAGGGGTAGGGGTAGGGTAGGGCTAGGGTAGGGGTAGGGTATAAAAGTCCACCCGTGCGAAGCCGGGGCGGGCCGCTAGTATAGTATAAAAGAAAGTCGCTTCCCACTGTATGTCCGTACCTATATATGCTTAGATCTTTAGAACTACGCAATGGATATTGATGCGGTTTTTTTTAATAGATTGAGTGATTTGAGAGGAAGGTTTATATAAATACTAGCGGCCCGCCCCGGCTTCGCACGGGTGGACTTTTATACCCTACCCCTGCCCTACCCTACCCCTGCCCTACCCTACCCCTACCCCTACCCTAACCCTACCCTACTCCTACCCTACCCTACCCCTACCCCTACCCTACACCTACCCCTACCCTACCCCTACCCTACACCTACCCTACCCTACCCTACCCCTACCCTACCCCTACCATACCCCTACCATACCCCTACCATACCCCTACCCTACCCCTACCCTACCCTACCCTACCCTACCCTACCCTATCCTACCCTACCCTACCCTACCCTACCCTACCCCTACCCAAAAGTATCCTATGTCCTTCTCCCAGTTCTTAGCTACCTCCCTACCAATTTTCAGCCAAATCGGTTCAGCCGTTCTTGAGTTAAAAATAGTGTAGCTAACACAACTTTCTTTTGTTTTTAAAATGTATTCTGCTATTCGGGACGGAAACAAATCCAACAAATCAAAAACCATGGCAATCGGTCCAGCCGTTCTCGAGTTATTAGTGTTGTAACAAACACGACTTTCTTTTATATATATAGATAGATAATACATTAGCCTTACACCTGTGTGGCGCCGGGACGGGTCGCTGGTTTATAACAAGCCTACAAATTGTTAGTTTGTGATTTAAGTACCTATACATAACTTAAGTCGTATATGCAAGTTATAAGTCCCACGTCGTCGTAAGCATGCGACCTTGCTCGAGGAAAGGCCAATATGGAGGGCAGTCTTATATCGCTACTCCATGGAGGTTGTCCATTTTTTAATAGATTATACGTGACATCGCATAAAACTGTTAATCCAGCGCTGAACGAATTTGTCCGTATGCAAGAGGATTATGTCTGTATGGATATTATTCAAATTTATATTAATTAATCTACGATAAAATGGTATTCGTTTGAATATTTTATTTACTTAGGGACCCTCTGTGGCTTAGCAGTATAAGTGTGGCACTGGATTAGGATATTTTGGTAAAATCCGAATTTTATTTTATTTTATGAAAATACTAGCTTCCCGCTCGTTTTTTTTTCTGCATAAAGCACAGACCTCACCGCGGGCGGGCGAGCTAGCTTGGCAGGCGAACATCGTTTCACTTCTTTAACATACTTCGGCTCACACCCCGAGCTGTCGACTAACCTACGTCAGCGATGCGAGCGTAGTTAACGAAAAATCTAACGATTCCAGCGAAGCTACTCGTTCACCTCGTTAGGTTAGGTTAGGAACCTCATAGTTTAGCTCGCCAATATTCCGATCCTGTAAGTATTTCTTAATAAAATATAGATGATAGCCTTCCTCGATAACTGGGCTATCTAACACAGAATTTTTTTTTCCAATCAAGCAAACAAACTCTTCAGTTTTATATATTAGTAGAGATATGGGAATAATCCCACAGATCAACAGTGGCACACACTGGAAATGGCAATGAGCACCGAAGCTCACCAAGTCCCGGGAAAGAGATAAACTGTCTTGGGATCTGCAAAGAATTTCTCAGAAAGATATAAGAACGAGTAAGAAAGAGCTAGGTATGAAAATGTAGCAAACATGCTATACCGCGCAGTTTCACCTGCATTATGTTTTTTTTTTTTTATCTAGCTTTCCGCGAGCGATTTCACCCCATTATCTCCCGTTTCCGTAAGAACTTCATAATAAAATATAACCTCTAGCCTTCCTCGGTAAATAGGCTATCCAACAATGAAAGAGTGGCTCCTACACTCGGAACAGCTATATGCTACTAAATACTACTAATATTATAAACGCGAAAGTGTGTAAGTTTGGATGGATGGATAGACGTTTGTTACTCTTTCACGCCAAAACTACTGAACGGAATTGGCTGAAATTTTGCACCGGGATAGGTTATACGCTGGATTAACATATAGGCTACAAAACATCACGCTCCGACCCACTGGAGCAGAAGAATGCGGGTAAAACCGTGGAGAGCAGTTATTGCGTAAATCATAGAAAGGTGTTCAGCATCGGATTACTTTTTGTCCGTAAATTATGTGTTTCCATCGCCAACGTTAAATTGTAAGCAGTATATTACGGGTCACAATATCTCGACAGTTTACAATCTAGTCTAGAGGTAGTTTATAATCTAACGGTATTTATAATTTAACGGTGACAAATATATTTTAATGATTATATATGCATGAACAACCTCAAGTTATGCCATAACAAGTTAACTAGCATGAAGATATGCCATAATTAAGTGGCGATTAACAAATCAACGGCTACGCGGTACAAATCAACGGGCATCGTGAAACCCGTTATATTTCTGGTTCAAACGTCCCAGTGACACGAGTAAACACATATCGATACCAGAAGTATCAATTAATGTAAGGGACAAACCACGGTTTTTCAGGAGAGCCAAAAAATGATTTTATTTTTTTAAATCTGTCTATAACTTTTTACTGTCTGCTCCAATTTTAATTGTATCTCGAGCAAAGTTTCTTAGAATTAGCTCATCTTTCATGCTATAAACGTAAGATTTAGTCATGCCCAGTGGTTTCAAATATAGCATGTCTCTTACTTTAAAAAAAGATGTTTAGTTGTGCCTTACGTTACTAATATTTTTTGTGTAAACCATCGAGCATAATGTAAGCAGCAAGAGAAATAGAAAATTATACGTAATTCTATTGTAAAGGACTTTTACAGTGCTGCCATTTAATGTAACTGTAGATTATCTACAAAAATTGATGGTATTTTAACACCATGGAAACAAGTTTTTTGCATGATCAATGTTAGTATAGACCAACATTAATAATTCAATGCAAATCTACACATTAGTTTCAGCTTATTAGCTATTATTATTATTATTATGTTATTATTAGTATTAGCTTAGATAAAACTAAAAATATATAGTTTTTCGACTTCTATTGGGTTGAATTTATAATAATTACGCAGACAAATAATTATAAATTCAAGACACTAAACAGTCTACAAAACGTTGTGTTAAGTTTTAAAAAGTAAGTGTTATAATTAACAGTCATACAAACCTTGTATAGCTATCAATCAATGTAAAAATGAAACTCACACAAGCAAACAAAAACACACTCTGTACATACTTATAATAATTATGTTATTATGTATTTATTAAGTAATTGACTAAACAGAGAACATATTCGAGAAAAAGAATATTTTAACCACACAAATAATTTAATACAACGCTAATGCTTTGCATTAAATTATTTTGATACTTACGAGAATTAGAAAACTTACTTTTTAAAACTTAACACAACTTTTTGTAGCCTGTTGCTGTTCTGTAGACTGTGTTGAATTTATAATTATTTGTCTGCGTAATTATTATAAATTCAACACACTGAAAGACAACAAAAAAAGTTCACAATTTTTTTTAGTTTTATTTTTGTATCCCTAAATTTTATTTAAATCTGTGATAGCTAAGCTATAAAACCTGAAACTAAAGTGTAGATTTGCATTGAATTATTAATGTTGGTTCATACCAACTTGTTTCCATGGTGTTAAAATACCATCATTTTTTGTAGATAATCTACAGTTACATTAAATGGCAACACTGTAAAAGTCCTTTACAATAGAATTACGTATAATTTTCTATTTCTCTTGCTGCTTACATTATGCGCGATGATTTACACATAAAATATTAGGAACTTAAGGCACAACCAAACATCTTTTTTTAAAGTATGAGACATGCTATATTTGAAACCACTGGGCATGACTAAATCTTTCGTTAATAGCATGAAAGAAGAGCTAGTTCTAAGAAACTTTGCTCTAGATACAATAAAAATTGGAGCAGTGTAAAAATTTAAAGAGAGATTTAAAAAAAAAACATTTTTAAGATGTCCTGAATAACCGTGGTTTGTCCCTCACATTAATTGATACTTCTGGTATCGATATTGTTGCGTCGATTACAATACTAATTATTAGAAGGGAATAATAATAAAAAAAACTCTAATCATGGATTAAAGTAAGGAACATGTTATTTAAATTGACTGATTTGCGGTTTAAGGTAAGGGTGTAAATTAGTTAATACTTATGACTTACTTTATTTTTCTGAGAAGAAAAATTATGATGGCTGTTAAATCATTTTTTTTGTCATAAATCGTTCTACGCAGTCCAAAAATTTCTAATGTAAGGGACACTTTTTTAACAATAGAGAAATTTTAATAATATCCATAGAAAGAGCGGGAAATTCTGAATCCAATGATATATATAACTCATTTTCGCCAAAATGTCCCTTACGTTAATTGATACTTCTGGTATCGATATGTCTAAGAAAAATGTACCTTGTAAGGTACTGTGGTAGTTACTTTTTATATAATAACCAATTCACTCGGGTCGTCTTGTAAATGTAATTATTATTTATTTAAGATTACTAGCACAGTTTTTGCAGTCTACCAGTATTCTTGTTAACCCCTTGTGCTATGCTAAAATGCTTGTGTTACGAGTGGGCTCACGTCGGTCGTGCAATGGGTGGGGATCGAACTGGTGACCACAAGATCACAAGTCCAACACCCCCTAGCCATTGGGCTAAGGTTGCTTAAATTCAATTAAGTTCGATAGAAATTCTATCCAAGTGAAAATTTAGTTCTATGAGATAATAGGTCAATGTGCAGAACTCAAGAACTACGGGTCCGATTTCAAAAATTCTACCAGAATATGATAGCTCATTTATCGAGGAATGCTATAGCCTATATTAAATCATGAAGTTCTTACGGGATCGGTAGTTACACGGGTAAAACTGCGCGCGGTACGCTAATCCTACTAATATAATAAACGCGAAAGTTTGAAAGTATGGATGGATGAATGGATGTTTGTTACTCTTTTGCGCCAAAAACTACTAAACGGAATTGGCTGAAATTTTGCACCGGGATAGGTCATATACTGGATTAACATCACGCTCCGATCTACTGGACCAGAGAAACGTGGGTAAAACCACGAGGCACATTTTTTTTTTCGGTATGTTTTCCTTAGGTTGCCATGAGGCTTTTGTTACTTCACCGGGCATAAAGGCGAGCAGAGCTCCAACCTTAATAAATGGTTTAAAACCTACAAACTAAGCAACCTGCGCAAGAGGGAGCCCCCTGTGGGGCTTGGACCTCGGCTCAGGGCGGTTGCTTGCGATGAGATTTAGGGGTTATGACTTTTAGTATTTACGAGGAGTTTTGTGCAACTGTCGCTCTACTTTACAGTTCGCGGGCCTCTCGGACTTCGGGTCTACGAGGGCATCGGATGGTTCTTTGCAAACTAAGGGTCAGGAGGACGAGGGGGGACACGAGACACAGCTAGTGTTATATTATAATACAGTCCTTTATCTATTTAATAATAGTAGTTATCTCCCGTTCATATTTGACAAGATACCTATTGCCAACACCCTTTCAAAGTACTTAATTTACATGAATAAATAGAATAGGAATATAATATAGATGACATACTTATAAAATACTTCTATCCTAAGATATAAGTATTTTATAAGTATGTTTTATTTTAAATTAGCTACTTTTAGTTGTATATATTTATTTTATTAATTAATTTAAAATGTTATTAGATAAATAAATTACACTCGTAAGCCAAGGATACACTAGGGGACAAATGTCGTGCGACACGTGTCGCCAGCGACGTTGGGTGAAGTAACACGACATTGTCGGACTTTGGTCGACATGTCTGGCAACATCGCACGACACGTGTCGCCAACTACATCGAATAAAGTAGCGCGACGTTGCCGGACTTCGCTCGACATGTCTGGCAACATCGCACCGCAGCCAACAACACTACCTCGGTGGGTGTAATGATATCGATTGCCTTGTGAAACAAAACTTCGTAATGTCGCCAGATATGTCCGGCGACTGTTCGCGAAGTTGCACGACTTCGCCTGACGTCGCTACGGACATAAGTCGCGCGATGTCGCCAGATATGTCAGGCGAAATCGGCTGGCTACGCTTGACATGTCGCCGATACATGTCGTGGCACATTTGTCTCCTAGTGTATCCTTGGCTTTAAACAAAGTATTAAGAATTTAAACTAGTAAAGAGACTTAATTTTTTAGAGAATGAGAATTAGCACTAAAGCGCGTTCGTCGAGATACTTACGATCCGTCTTAATAATAACATACTCAAAGGACAGAACTTAGATTTAATCATAGATATAAAATAATATTGTATTTTCATACCGGACAGTTTTTGGGGTAAAGCTATATAAACTATTATTATAAGTAGCAATAACCAAATAAACTTAATTAATTTAACATAGTAATTTGATAAGCCAAAATATGTTTTGACTATTTACAAATACCTGTAATAGGTTTACGTGAGTAAAAACTTTTTTATTTTATTTATTTATTTATATTTATCATTAACAGTACGTTTAGGTCCACTGTTTGACAAACATATTGTTGATCGCAGTAAGATGATAATTCACTTCGAGCTGATAGATTCTGCTGCATCACATGTATATTAATTAATTAGTCGATACGATGCCCATGGGAAGAAATGGGGTGGTTTCTACTAATCCGAAAACCACAGCGGAACAACAATGTATCAAAAGCATACTCAAATGTATCGTCTAGGCATGTTTCATACCCGACTCAGGCATCGAATTTGAACAATACCTGAAGAAATTACAGTCGTACCTACAGTAGGTATACTATATCTAGTGCTCAGATGCATAAGGTCGTATGTGACATTATACGTCAGAAACATTCGTCGTATGTGCCTTTACCATAAACTGGCACTTACGAAAGTATAATAGTACACCCGTTCTTATGTTTCTGAGGTCCAGACATATATGTTACCGTAAAATAATAATAATCGTAAAATAATAATAATTATGGTGACCTGTAATTACAGGTTTTCTAAACCTACTTCAGGCACCAGTCTCTCACAAAGTTACCTCATTTATCTGTGTAATTTTTGTATAAACTAGAAAGTTTGTGAGAGAAAATAAATGGATTTTATTATTATTTTTTATTATTATCGTAAGTTGATCAACTTACTAGTTAGTGGATATACTAACGAAGTTTCGGGTGGTTACAAAAAGTAACCTTAAACTAAACCAATGGGGTTTAACAGGACTTATTGTAGTTGAAGTTTTTTTGTTTTTTTACAACAGTATCACAGTCTCGTTTCGTTAGGTTAGGTCAAGTGTCATAACAATTAAGGATATTATATAACAATTATGCGGGTTCACTGAATCTGGCAACTAAATTTTACAATATGAGCGTCACACGTCAGACAACCTCCGTAACGTAGCGGTTTTTGGGTCGCTTATATCGGTGGTCGTGGGTACGTTCCCCACGCCGGACAGGAAATCTTTGTGTAAATTCTAAGATTTAGTTCCGGGTCTAGTTGGTTGAGGGACTACCCGCCGTGCCTCGGAAAGCACGTTATGCCGTTGGTCCCGATTATTATAACATCATCTATAATAATCGTATAGGAAGGAACGGGCAGCAGCGTTTCCTTGTGTGGTACAACATAATACTGCGGTCACTAACCCGCCCGCTGAGCGTGGTGACTATGGCAAATAACCTCCCTCGGAAGGGTTCAGTAGTGGACGTTATACAGGCTGATGATGAGCATCACGGAAGTTGATCAATATACAAACCACTCTTAAACACCCCATCTGCAATGACATAACATAAAATAAAACACACTTAAGCTACGTTGCGCCACTTTTCAATCTTTGTAGGACACGGCCCGTGATCCGTATTCGGGAACGATGCCAACACACTCCCCTTCATTACTACGATTGGCTTGCACTGCGCCAGTTTGCAGGTAAAACGGGATTATTAAATAAAGCCGGTTTCACTGAAGCTTAATGTAAGCTAGGAGTGTTTTAGGAGAATTTAGTAGTTCATCTTATAATTTGAACGTGTTTGGCAAAATTATAGGCGGAAACATATTGTTAAAACGCGACGCAGCCTAATGAATCGCGACGAGTATTGAGTCGAATCAAATTATAAATTAAAATTAATTATATCGCGCACGGCGGCGAAGGGGATGCATTTTCCCCTGATAACAATAGTAAAATTAAATCAATATTTATATATCTATACTAATATATAAAGCTTTAGTTTTACTTCTTAGGTTAATTCCACGCGGACAAAGTCTCGATTTTTTGTAGAACACAATTTCATACACGCCGTGTGATTTCCGGCTTAGAATAGAACACCCCATGTCCTCCCATGGTCGTCGTAAAAGGCGACTTAGGGACGTATGGCTGATAGATGGGCAGCAGCATCTATTAGCTCAAGGTTTACATCTTACTGCGATCACCAATCCGTCTGCCAAGCGTGGTGATTATGGCAACATCCCTCAACGATCTTGGCTTGCCAAGGTCTGTTAAGGAGGTCCATGTTCAGCAGTGGACGTAAACGAGCTGTTGATGATGATGATGATGACAATTTCATACTACATACCAACGTCAATAAGTTATTGCTTCACATAGGTACCTATTAATATACAGATATCACAACAAAAAAATCACCAAACCATAAATTTCACCTCTACCACGGGTTCATTCCCAAAACCGTCATTAATAATTTAATTTCTCAAACAAAAAAAAAAGATACCGAACAAAATAAATGACTGTACTTTTTCGCAAACGACCCAAAAGAATAAATATATAATGAAAATCTATAACAATTTAACTACCTCCAAAATAGGACTCAACAACCTGCAAATTTCCCAATCAAAATTCAACTTAATACGTACTATAATAAAGTTTAAAATACCTTGGTAGTATAGGATATTGTTAATAAATTAATTCTCCAGCTTGAGAACAATTGGTGGGCGTAAATTTCACCAACAATGCGTAATAAATTATCAATTGAATGGTATTAGTATGTTCGCAGGGAAATTAGCAGGGAAAACCGGGCAATAATGGTTGTATTCTAGGGATATTAATCCCTGAAGAATAGGTTTTGTTACCAATGGGGCTAATTTTGTTGGAGCACGTAAAGACCCGTAATTTTTGGAGTGGGATAATTTGCTATTCAGGTTTGAAATGACCCGGAGGCAAATTAGCTACGTAAAAAATGCGACCCCGATAATTCGCTGTCAAACATCGCTCTGAAGCCAATTTTTTTGTGCAGTTGTGTGGGTAAAATTGCTACTATGATTATTCACAGTATCCAAATGTTGTAAAAATAACGTTAAACTTTGATTTGTACAGTTTTGCACGACACAATTGGGCATTGTTGATTGTTGTTAACAAAAAATGAAGTTTGTTACGAAATCAAGCTCCTAACAATACGATAGAATCACATATCGACTGACAAGGTAAAGCATTCAGAATTTCCGTGCTTTTAGACGCTTTTGCCATACCTACTACTGGAATCAAAAATAACGGCTCACGTGGCAGGCCTCGTAATTTCATCCCATCCGTGGTGCTTTACAACTGGCTTCTCCAGTTGTAAATTACCCCTGAAGACTACTTATGTCTTATTTTATATTTCAATTTTTAGTACTGTCTCCGCTTTGTAACTTCTGGAGGGAAGTGAAAACTTAAGTCTTTCTTACTCGTCCTATTGTCTTTCTGATTAAATTCGTTGCGGGTCCCAAGGCAGTTCAACTTTGTCCCGGGACTTGGTGAGCCTCGGTGCTCATTGCCATTTCCAGTGTGTGCCACTGTTGATCCTGGCTTACAGGAGTTGCAGTGGTGGGAGTATAGGTGGGAGAGTGGGTGGGATTAGTCAAACAAGGTAAGGCATAGTTTTCGCCAAGGAAGAGTTTTTACCGGCTTTAGTGTGTTACTCGCAACGCTTTGTCGTTACTTGGTCTGAGTTTTACAGATTAATCGCAAAACGTTAGAAAATTATGCATTGTCATAGCTACGAGACATTTTGTTACGTTGTCATAGCGACCAACAACATAAATTGTAGCTCAGAATAAGTATATTATGCATCCTTTTCTGGTATTCTATGAAGGTCATATGTAAGAATAGCGTGATATAACCGTTGTTGGTTGCTTTTTAACCGTCCATCTATATTATAGGTTAGTACTAGGTATATCAGTTAATTGTAGTTATAGTTGACAACTAGCGACCAATTACGACTTTTTTCAATGTTTTGCGATTATTCTGCTAAATAATGGTAGAACATCAGCTTTCGCGTAGCTTTGGCAAGTCACATAATTTACCTGTTTTATTGTTTCGTATGTTTTAAATGTTATTAAGAGAGCTTTCTCTCTCACCACGAGGTTTGAGCCTTGCGTTGAATCCCGGAGTTTGAATCGTGGAAACATGAATTACAATTAATAATAATATTTCTATTATGGAGTCCTTTAAGAGACGTTTGGAGCCATACGGTCGTCTCATTGGCCCGAGCCCATTAGCCAGAATCGTAATGAAAACCAAGACATAGGACTTTAGGATCATGTACAGTAACGTTAAAAAGTCCGGTAGCAGTCTCTCTAGACTTTTGTGACAATATAAGATTGCCCATTTATCTAGGGAGGCTACAGGCTATACATATTTAATAACGAGTTCCTACGGGAGCTACGCGAGTGAAAACAGGCGTGGCGAGCTAGTACTAGCTGCGCCCTGCGGTTTTACCCGCGTTACTCTGCTCCAGTGGGTCGGAGCATGATGTTTTGTAGCCTATATGTTAATCCAGCGTATAGCCTATCCCGGTGTAAAATTTCAGCCAATTCCGTTCAGTAGTTTTGGCGTGAAAGAGTGGCAAACATCCATCCATCCATACTTACGAACTTTCAGGTTTATTATATTAGTACAACACAATGTTATTAACTATCTCAATGTACAGAACATGTTCGTTATATGATATTGCGTGTAGACGACAGATTTTCTTCGTTTATTCCGAGTGGTATTGTGGTCGTAATTAAGTTTGTTTTGCGTTATTGTGATAATAATATACGGAAGAAAATTACTGTTGTATTTAGTTGGCTTTTTGTGAGATTGTTTTTGGGAGTATAGCGAGGATCATTTCTCTCACTACTTTTACTCTATTAGGACTATTTTATAAAACTCTCAGAGGAATGAACTTCAACAGAATATCTATACAAAATCCATCAAAATTGAAATTTACAAATTTATTATCTTAGCTATACCAAATATTTAGAAGTTTATGAAACAGCTGCACCTCGTGGTTCTAGCTGCATACTACTACCTACTCTCGTCAGTGCGCCATAGCGTGATCTTTTGTCTATCTCCATGCAATATCTCAGCCAAATCTGTTGAGTACCTAGTTTTTGTGTGAAAGAGTAACAAACACCCAATTATCCATACCAACTTTCGCGTTTAATAATATTAGAAGAATTTCGACTAACTGAAAAGAACCGCTAACAATGAAGCAAAAAAAAAACTCCTTAATAAGTACAACAAAATTGTATAGCAAAATTACCTCCATATGTTTAATATTTCTCATGTTACCTACATATTATAAACGCGAACGTTTGGATATACAGATGAATCGATGGATAATGTTGACCTAGTTTTGCCATAACGGCTAAATTTGGTATTTAATTTATATGCAACATGTCACAGTGATCATAGAAATTTTAATGTAGCCGTAGGATAGCGACTACTGCGGAGGAAATGGCGAGGCGTTGTTACTATGTCATATGAGCGCTGGAAATCTAAGTAGATATAAAAAAATAAAACCATGATTTCTAACAAAATGAAAATGGTTGGTTTATAAGCTTTTCTTTTCCTAACCTGGTATAGGAGTGCAAATACTAGGACAATTGGTGCCAGTACAGCACTAGCCAGCAGGTAAAGAAAGAGGAAAGCCTTTCTCCTTCTCCCAGTGAGCTCGGTGACCTAACTAACGCGCGGAAATTCATCATTTATCAATAATGTTATTTGTCTGTGGACCATAAGGTATTCTCTTAGCTGTTTGAGCATGTCGTAAGAGGCGACTTAGGGACTTATATCTGATGGATGGGCAGCAGTATCTATCAGCTCAAGGATACTTACCATCTTACTGCGATCATCAATAAATGCAAACAAACACACACACACACACACATGCACACGCACACGAGGAATTGTAAACCGGTGGTGAGTGTCCTGGAGTCCTGAAATACAGAGTTTCCCTAGTTTAGGCTCCAGTCCACCACTGATGGTCCTTAGAAACTCTGTAACCATTAGTCACACATAACTTCTTGGTGGAAAATAAACGGTATATTATTATAATTATTATTAATCCTCCTGCCAAGCGTGGTGATTATGGTAATATTCCTCACATACCCTGGCTTAACATGGTTTATTAAGAGGAGGTCAATGGGCTAATAGTTTCTCAGAGTTAACTTCTGGACATCGAAATTACTGATAGTCATATATTTTATTAAAACAATGTTAATTCCTATAGTTGTGTGTTGAGCAGCTATGTTTGTTACATCGTATTTATTTTGCGCATTCTATAATAATATATTAGAAATGCGATGTATTTGTTTCCGCTAATTGTAGCTAGAGGCTTTCCATACATACAACTTATCTTATTACATAGACACATTTATCTTTATACTACTCGTCTTTTAGTATTTCTTATCTGTTTATTTTTTAAATTAAAATATAGAAATAAAATCAGGGCTTTGCTGCTATACCTAATTATAAGTACCAATTTATAGCATTTTAAATTATCAAGTAACATAAGCCGTTTCAAAATCATATCTTCATGCTCAACCCGTGGATAAACATCGTCAGCTCGTATAACGTCCACTGCTGAACATGGGCCTCTTTCCGAGGGAGGGTATTGCCACAGTCACCACGCTTGGCTGGCGGGCTGGTGACCGCAGTATTATGTTGTAAAACCCAAGGAAACGCTGCTGTCCGTTCCTTGATATACGATTATTATAGATGATGTTATAATTGCTTAACGTGCTTTCCGAGGCACGGAGGGTAGTCCCTCAACCAACCAGACCCGGAAAGAAATCTTAGAATTTACACAAAGATTTCTTGATCGGTGTGGGGATCGCACCCACGACCTCCGAGATTTAAAGCGAGCTAATTACCGCTACCCTACGGAGGTTGTCATCCCAGAGATAATGTCGCATTTAATTCGATGTGTTTTGTATGTGTGTATGATGAAAACATTCCTTTTTATAATGTTAGTGTAAATAAACTTCTACTTATGTTTCCCTACACGTGAACAGGGAAATCAATGTAACTGGGGAGTTATGTAGGTAGTTAGGTACTTTCTAACTGGTTATTTATCTCGTTCGATAGCTGACCACTTTACACTGCACTTTCCCCGAGAACACGAGCGCACCCGGTAGTTAATACTAGTATAGTAATTAAATATAACATTAGGGTTGACTGACAACATTATTTTTCTAATACCTTCGTAGATTTGGAGTCATAAAAAAATATTTTATTAAGCGCCCGTAGCCCAATAAGTTTCGGACTTGCGAATCAAACTTTTTATAGCACAGTGTGACCTACACCCGCATTTTACGCACGCTTTTCCGTGACCTAAGTTGCCTATTTCTGCACGGTGCGTAAATGAATCGACTAACTTCACACATGTATGAAAAATAAAAGCAAACATTCGAAGTTTGAAAATTGACAGCGAACAAATGACAGAGAAAAAGTCCTTTTTATCGGACGGACGTTATGTATTTAGCCAGGAAGCTTTTGCTTCCTCACTGGACGTATGGATATCCCTGAGAGCGGGTTGATGACCGTAGTAGGTATGTTGTTACAACATACCTACTACGATCATCAACCTGCTTTCTAAGCTCAGTGACTATGGCAAATATTCGTTTCGACGGAGTCCAACAGTGTTTAGAACTTTACAGAGTTTATACATGTATAACAACTTGGTAAATCTTTTTTTTTCCGGCGGGAATTGCATTCCCACCACTGTTGCGGCGTATCCGCGCGCTGGCGGCGGGATGCGGGATATGTGGGACTCGCCCTCTCCATAGCGTGGTATACTAACTCATACCACGAGGAAAGGACTCTACACCACTATAACCCCCTGGCACTCCTTCGATCCGTCGTTGGCGGGGGCCGGGTACGCTTAAGCAATCCGGAAACTTGGTAACCCTGCATCGTAAACATAGTTTAATGGACTATCTTAATTACAGTTATATATTATAGGGTAGAAACGCAACTAAATGCACGTTTTTTATTTAAACGTTGAAATTAGAGACACGTAATGGCGAGAGGAGGGGATTGACAAAGCGTGACATGGTGTTTTTTTTTTTTACTGAATATACGCTTACTTTTGACCATAATCTCGCTTGATGGTAGGCGAAGATAAGGCCTAAGATGATACACGCTTGCCTAGAAAGTGACTGTTCACTTTAGTTTCTGTCAAGGGTTGTGAGGAGTCCGAAGTTCCGTGACATTTCAAAATAGGTATAAAAAGCTTAAGAGTTTGTTTGTTTATTTGAACGTGTTAATTGTAGGAACTACTGGACCAATTTGCAAAATTATTTCAGTGTCAGATAGCTCATTTATTAAGAAAGGCTGTATGCTATATTTTATTATGAAGTTCCTACGGAAACGGGAGCTACGTAGCTAGATATTTAATCAAGAAGTGTGACAAGGAAGGGGGTCTCTCTCCCCCTTCCTTGTCACACGTCTGGCATCAATCAAGAATTCCATGTCTCAAGGACCAAGAGTTTTGACAGCTGTCAAAACTCATGTTGAGTGTCAAATGACTCGGTTTGAAAGCCAGATTAACATACAAAATGTAGCTAATTTTATAGATTAACTAACTAACAATACTCACACGAGAAGGATGATTTAAATTTGATTATTGCGTTCATCATTTCAGCCATTGGAAGTCCACGGCTGGACATAGGCCTCCATCATAGATTTCCAGATGTTACGGTTGGAGGCGGTCTACATCCACCCGTGACCTTTACTAGGTCATCCGTCCATCTAGTATGTGGACATCCTATGCTACGCTTGCCGATCCGCGGTCTCCATTCGAGAACTTTTCGGCCCCAACGGCCATCTGATCTCCGTGCTATATGGCCTGCCCATTGCCTCTAGATTAATGTGTTAGATATCTATAATTCACATTTTTTTATAGGAGCAATGTTTTCATATTGCTCTTCTAAATGTTATTTTTTTTTCTAAATGTTATGTTTCAGGAACTGAATTTGTTTTGACAGGGCCATTGACAGTTATACTTGTTTGTTGCTTTGATTGTCATTAGAGAGTAAGACTGCGCGATATAATATAGAGTTTGTGAAATAGCAAATTTAAAAACAATTATCGCGCTATGTTTGCTGTCGCGTTGCTATATACATAACCATACTGCCAGAGTTAAAGATTACAATAGATTATTACAGTGAATATATCACAAAGTTATCTTTTTAGGGGAAGGGTAAAAACGGGACCTTATTACAAAGACTTCGCTGTCTGTCTGTCTGTCACCAGGCTGTATCTCAAGAACCACGATAGCGAGACAGTTGAAATTTTTACAGATGATGTATTTCTTTTGCCGCTATAACAACAAATAAGTACTTACTAAAAATAAAATAAAATAAATATTTAAGGGGCAAAATATATAATTTTTTTTGTTTGTCGTTTTTTGCTCAATATCAATAAAGGAAACTGGTAGAAAACCGTGCGCGAGTCCAACTCGCACTGGACCAGTTTTTTCTTTTTCAATAGAAAAATAAATTGACAAACAAAACGTTAGCCACCATTAGCTTATAACGACTAAAAATCTATAAATTAATACCTGAAGCGCAAAACCATTTGCGCGGACGGAGGAATATGAAATTTTGCACTCTTACAGTTTATATAGAGAATAAGGGCAATTTTTTTTTAATTATTGTCGTATTTCAATCACTAAGCTACCACTAGTACTTTTAAATTATGTTACGGCTAGTTAAACAGAAAATAGGATTAAAGAATAAATGATTATCTTTCATAACTAAATCATTTACAAGTCTATTAAGATTCCAAGCGTATCATTGCAACGGAACCGATCAACCATATATGATTGATTCGCCTTCATTGTCTACACAATACACAATTAAAATATAGATAGTTTTTTAAAGACTACAAGCGAGTTTTGCCGTCTACTAGTATTCATGTTAGCCCCTCGTGCTAAGCTAAAATGCTTGTGTTACGAGTGGTTTCACGTCGGAAGTGCAATGGGTGGTGAACGAACCGGCGCGGCGGCGGCGCGGCGGCGGCGGCGGCGCGGTGACCACAAGATCGCAAGTCCGACTCGAGCTGCGGCCGCTTAGTATATAGTCATCATCATCATCAGCCCGTATAACGTCCACTGCTGAACATGGGTCTCCTCCCGAGGATGAGTATTTGGCAAAGTCACCACGCTTGGCAGACGGGTTGGTAACCGCAGAATTATGTTGTAACACACAAGGAAACGCTGCTGCCCGTTCCTTGATAAGTATACGATTATTATAGATGATGATGATAATCGAGACCAACGGCTTAACCTGATTTCCGAGGCACGGAGGGTATTCCCACCACCAACCAGACCCGGAATTAAATCTTAGAATTTACACAAAGATTTCCTGTCCGGTGTGGGGATCAAACCCACGACCTCCAAGATTTAAAGGGAGCCAAATACCGCTACCCTACGGAAGTTGTCGGCAGCCGGGCAGCCTAACGGATGTTTCTAATTTATAGATTTAGCATACCTAGTTTTCATTTTATATATAGAACTTAATTGTTATATTTTAGAATTAGCGTGCAATGTTAATATTCCACTTGAATTACTCTATCTATAAAAAGGTAGCCTCATAAAACGATGCGCGGTTTAAAAGATCTATCGCATTTGTCGCATAGACAAACAGCGGGAAGCGACTTTGTTTTACCTATGTAGTTATACATCTAAATTATCACAATACTTTTATAATACACCTTGTAATATACCAAGCCCCCTCCGAGTAAAATCCACCATTTTGAAAAATGGTCGTGAATAGCGAGTGAAGTTTTAATTAAAGTTTGAGTGCACAGATATTTAAATGAACATAGCTTTCAGAATCAGAACAACAAAAATACTTCATTATTTCACTGTGATGTAATTAATGTAGACGACCATACGGGGACATAGTAAATTTAGCACAGAAGGAAATTTTGCCATACTAAGGATTTTTTTACTTGACTAGCTTGCTCACGCGGTTTGACCCGTATAGCTCTCGTTTCCGTTAGAACTTCGTCATAAAATAAAGCATGTGTTATTCCTGGATAATGGATGCTTTCTAATGGCAAAATAATTTTTAAAATCGGTGCTGTTGTTAGAGGAACCTATTCAATGCAAACAAAATCACAATCAAATCTTTATACCATTAATAGTTTTACATGCATAGATTCCGTTACTGCGGGAAGTTTGTCTTAAAATATAGCTTACGTTAGTTTTGAATAACGTAGCTGTCTAATGCTGAAAGAATTATCAAAATCGGACCAGTAGTACCAGAGATTACCCTGAACATCGAAACGCACGCATTTCCATAAGCCGTTGGTTCCGTTAATCCTAAAACCTTTTATAGATGGTAAACGATTAAAGAAACATTACTTAGGTATACATAATACTGAACTGAACTAATGAATCGCTTTATATTTAAGAAAAAAGTGCGTGAACATATCACTTAAAATGTCCCTTACTCGTAACAACTTTTAGACTGTATGTATGTATAGTATTAGAATGTATTTCTATGTAGTAAACTTATTATAAATTATGATAAAATACCGCTGTGGTAAATATATAGTTATAATTATTTATAACTATATATTTACCACAGCGGTATCTATTCTCCATAAAAATATCTACTACCTTAGTGCACCTACCGCACTGTCTCTGTATCACCCAATAGATTGGGAGAAGATGCCTCAGGAATTAAGCCTACCATGTACGATCTTAGTGCTAAAGTTATTAATAAAAAAATACTGCGGTCACTAACTTGTATGCATGGTTACTATGTCAAACCCCCCTTCGAAGTGATGACCATATCCAACAGAGGACGTTATACGGGCTGAGGACAAAAACTTCAAAGGCACATTTTCCTCCCTGTAAAATTTTTCCTGTGTCACAGAGCAATAAAAAACCAGGGAGCACACAGAGCCAGTGTAAATAAATTCATTTTATCATCGTCCTGTGTTGTAACTAAGTTTCTTACTCATAAACATTTTTCATGTAACTAGTCGAAATAAATAATGCTGAAATTTAGGTTTGCTTTTGAGTAATTTGTGGTTTTAGAATTTATTTACTTTAGTTATGAATTTCGTAATTTCATTTCTATAATGTATTTTTCTGTCATACCTACCTGGGAGTACAGCAGATGCCACCCCCCACCCCCCCATTAAGTAAGAAAAAAAATAGGATTACAGCATACAAGATTTTGAAAGTTTTTGTTTCTTGTAAAAATGTATTAACAGAAAATGAATGCGATTATATATAAAAATAAAAATAATTTCAAAATTACTTGTAAGAGCGGATTCTCTTCTCACCAGCATTACGTAGCTCAAATGGAAACTGTACATGCAACTTTACCGTATTGTAGAAAGTAAAATAAACATTTTTATTATATCATTTACTTATTATTTACGTAAACCAATTAGGTATTTACTTATACCAATTACGGGTACCTACCTATATATCAACCATAGCTTAATTATTTTGGGTTCAAACGACTTCGTTGGTATAATATCTATGATCATTAAAACATCAATATACCACTCCGAATGTTGTTCTGCCCTGATTATGTTGAAAGAAACAATAGCTAACGAAAATGTTTCTGTAATTTCAGGACACGTCCACTCTCCACCATAGCACACAGAAGAATAAAACGGAACGACTGAACACACAATGAAGTGATCTCAAATTCAAAATGGGCAGTGGGCTCAGTAGCGCCGCCAGCCGGAAATGCGGCAACCGAAAAGAGCGGGAACCTCCATCTCATGCTGAATCCTCGAGGGTACTGTTCCTCCTGTACTTGATACATAGGACTTGGAACGTTGTGGTCGACCATGTTGATACTAAGAGCGCAAGGTATGTTACTGTTATTTTTGTACATGGATCATTCGTAATGATTTAACTTAATGTATTTTTATAAGGCTTATGTTTAACTGACCATCAGATATAGTAACATATAACAGAAAAAAATTGAAAATGATCACCAAAATTAAACCCGCATTTTAATGTAAAATGGTAACCAAAGTTTTAACATTTCGCTTTCGTATTTAAGCAAAATGACTCCAAATAAATCATTGTTAACCCAAAAGTAGTAAATGATCACCAAAAGTAGTAAATGATCACCAAAAGTACCTAAATGTTTTACTAATTTACTATTCGGTTCTGGCACTCGCCGGCCGCTACCGCGGCACCGCTCGCTTCGCTCGCTCGGCTCGTGCGTTGTATGGCCGCAGCTCTAACCTAACCTAACCGATTGTCATTTTTTATTGATTTTATTAAGGTAGAATAGCGCAATCATTTGCTCGCTAAGATTTGGTGATCATTAACTACATTTGGTGTTCGAATACAATTTGAAGTGCAGTCGTGACTAAAATAGCTAGTACTATTATAATTTTAGACTTTATTTTTCTGGTGTCAAGTATATATTTTTGGTGGTCATTATATTTTATCCCTTTTTATAATGTAAAGAATGGAAAGAATGTCCGGCTGTTGCTAGCATCTTGAAAAACAATTAGGTCTTTCTATTAGACAGAACAGATAAATTCAAATTGAAACTAACCCATGAATATGTTTTCCAAATTTAACATTACAACAATGGTTATTTAAGTATATCTCGAGTTTGTTTTTATTGATGCTACAAATTGTACGCAAACGCCTGCGAGGATTGTGTAGCAAATTTTATATCAATCAGTTGCTACATAATTGTGATTGGCGCTTGCATACATTTTATAGCATACCATTTTCATTTTATTGAAACTTAATGGCGGATTTTATATTAATGTAATAAATTTGCTATCATATAATTGTTAGAAAATAGTTAAAATAGGTTGAATATCAAATTTAACTTGTGAAGTAGGTAGCTACCCATTACAGAAAACCTTCACCACAAGCCTAGATAATGTTACTATTGGCTGCAGTGCCATAAATAGGGCAATGCCACCGGTGCCCAGGCACAGGGCGTAGACTATCTGGGGGGTGCAATAATGGCTAGACCAGGCAGGACTATTGTTTTTTCGGTTTGCTCGTAATTGCTCATAAAACAAAGAGTTTAAAAAAGACCAAGGTCTCAGTTACTATTGTTTTTTCGGTTTGCTTCGAGTTTTAGTGAGACATAGTGGTCTAAACCACTAATCTCGCCTACCAAAAAAAACAAGGTTACAGTTATAGAAAAGGCTATTAATGGCACTGATTGGCTGTGATACAGCCAATAATAACATTATCTATTGATGTTGTGGTCCTGTGTGTGAGATATATCGCCAGAGCTCACGGGGGGAAAAGGACAGAGCCGGCAGAATAGTAATGGCTAGTGTTGAACATCTACCTACTGTATTGACACTTGCTGTTCTTGTAATTGGACCCCTATGCTACTTATCATAGTTGACATAGGGTAGATAAAGGACATTAACCTATAAAAAAAACAGGCTCTTTTTCGGGCATGTTGCAGATCCATCAATCCATGATCTATTGCCCGAATAACATTAAAAAATATACCGTCGCATCGCCTCTTACAATCTTACTCAATCCAATTCCAGATGGCGAGGATCCCACACCGCTAACACAGTGCCAAGTTCCGGCGAAGGCCTGGCTGGAAGGTTCGACTCCATCAGCCTGGCAGACTCGGAGCTGGGTTCCTGTTACTCCAGCTGCAGTTGCAGCTACTGCAGGCTTCGGGAGTGCGCCCACGACTGTGTCAGGTATGTATGTAGTCTAACTATAATAATATTGTTTATCACATAAACAAATGCGTCATGCGTAAAATATATTTGAAACTTATGCCAAACCAAAAAGTACTTTGGTAAATACCAAAAATTTAAATAAATGTTATAAATTATATATAAACAGGGTTATTTGTAAAACACCGGTAACCTCTCAGGACTACGTTACTAACATCATAATCAACAACTTTTGTTCTATGACTTTTCAAAATTCATCATAATATTTTAATTCATCAGATTTACACACAAAAATAAAAATATTTAAATTCAACGCTCTAAATATTACGAAGTCTATGCGAAGCAAAAGAAAGCGATAGTACCGACATTAGCGAGGGGAGCGGGGAATACAGAGTTGAAATGTGTTAGATAGGACAACGGAATATTGAAGGTTTGTTTTTGGTAAATGTATTATGTATTGTAGAACGTAGAACAAAAGTTGTTGTTTATGATGTTAGTAATATAGTCCTGAGAGGTTACCGGTGTTTTACAAATAACCCTCAAATATATATAATCAATAGGTATATTGATTTATGAGGAAAGTTACTTCATAAATCAAAATATAAAATGCCTGACATCGAAGCCTTAGTAACAGCCTGTTGACATCACTTTAGTTAAAAACCTATAATAATAATAAAACGGCAACCCTTTAATAACCTTTTTAATACAAAACATCAATATATTATGAACCTTTTTAACGAAATTACTCTGAAAGGGGTATAAGCTTCAATACACGGAACCAACCTTCTTTAGCTACCTACCTATTTGTTAGCGAATACCTTTCAAGAATTAAAACCAATATAAAATAGAATTGTAAACAAAAAAAACCACTCACTTTATATAAAACCGGTAACATTTGAAAACTAAAAACTCCCATTTTGTACGTAGCTTTATGTATTAGAAGAGCTTAAGTACAGTGTAGAAATAATAGTAGTATCATTTGAAGTTAACTTCCGATGACCGAGACCCGAAGTCCGAAATGTACGTACACGTAGTCCGGAACCGGACCAGAAGTAGAGCGACAGTTGCACAAAACATCCCCAAAAACCAGTGGCGGGGTAAGACTGAAATTGTATGTTGGCAAGATACATCTTGTCGGCCGAGGTGATCTTTTTTTCTGCTTTAGTTACTCATAGTCTGTGTGTGTGAAGAGGTATTACTGCTAGTAAGAGGTATTATTGGTTTTAGGCGGCAGACCCTCAGGCCGCGAGACTGTAAGCCGTGGCCTTACGCGACCTCTGCCAAAACTGAAAGTTAACAATATTTGTTTATACGTTGTTATTCTTCACCTAAAATATAATCCCAAGTTCAGAGTCAGAATTCGAAAAAGACAGAAAATCGGAATTTTGTTTATAGCTTTGTATTACACAAAAAGTGGAGCACTGACACAGTAAGAAGGCGTCGCGGCAGACCCCATAGATGGTGGGACGAGCTGGACAAAACAAACGACCAGTGGCCTACTTTAGCCCAGGATCGAAAGAGCTGTAAGTCATGGGGAGAGGCCTTTGCCCAGCTGTGGGATGATGCAGGCTAACAGTAACACAAAAAGTTATTTTTCTATATACAAAATATATTTTCTTGTTATAAGAGCCGGGTGTTATTACATCTATTTTTTTTTATCATACAAACGTTCCTTAGAAATTTTAAGAACGCAACAAAAACTGAAAGAAAAAATATCGTTCAAGCCGTTTTTGAATAGTAGCGAGACTTATAAACAGATATTGCTTTTTATCTACCTTTAGGCTATATACTTATATACTAGCGACCCGCCCCGGCTCCGCACGGGTGCAATGCTGATGTAACATACATATAAACCTTGCTCTCGAATCACTCTATCTATTAAAAAAACTGCATCAAAATCCGTTGCGTAAATTTAAAGATCTAAGCATACATCAGGACGGACAGACAGCGGGAAGCGACTTTGTTTTATACTATGTAGTGATAAGCTAAATCAAACTTTAAAAGACTAACGGCCATGAAACTGAACCGGCTAAATAATTTCTACACTGTGCTATTAGAGCTATTACATAATGAATGTTCGTGTTGTACGCTGTTAGTGAAATAGGTTTTATAGAACTCTCTTTGTTACGTTTTTGGGTGTAGTTAGTGTTAGTTTGGCTTTATAACGATCTAAACCTAGTAACCTACAATTAGTTTCTTTGTTCCACCATGGCGCAGCGGTATTAAGGTCGCTTGAAATCTCGGAGGTCGTGGGTTCATTTTCACGTCGGGAAAGAAATATTTGTGTAGGTTCTATAATTTATTTCCGGGTCTGGTTAGCTGAGGGTCTTCCCTTGTGAAAACATGCCTCGGAAAGCACGTTATAACGTAACCTTCAGAATCGTATGCCAAGGGACGGACAGCAGCGTTACCTTGTGTGTTAGAACATACTTAATACTGCAGTCACTAACCCGCCTACTAAGATTACTATACGACGAATGATTCTGATAGCCTCCGTAGGGTAGCGGTATTTGACTCACTTTAAATCTTGGAGGTCGTGGGTTCGATTTCCACGCCGGACAGGAAATCTTTGTGTAAATTCTAAGATTTCTTTCCGGGTCTGGTTGGTTGAGGGACTATCCTCCGTGCCTCGGAAAGCACGTTAAGCCGTTAGTCCCGTTTTTTATCATCATCTATAATAATCGTATATCAAGGAACAGGCAGCAGCGTTTCATTGTGTGGTACAACATTATACTGCGGTCACTAACCCGCCTGCCAAGCGTGGTGACTATGGCAAAAACACTCCCTCGGGAGGAGGCCCAGTTCAGCAGTGGACGTTATACGGGCTGATGATGATGATAATAATGAATGATTGTGACGTATCATTACATGTCAGAATCATTCGTCGTATGTGCCATCGCACATCCGACCTAATGCTTATGAGCTCTACAGTGATCAGCTTACAAGCCGCCGTAGCCCAATGGCTACGGCGTCGGACTTGTGATCTTGAGGTCGCCGGTACGAACCCCACCCATTGCACTACCGACGTGAACCCACTCGTAACACAAGCATTGTAGCTTAGCACGAGGGGTTAACAAGAAGGGTTACTAGTAGACTGAAAACTGCTAGTAATCATTTAATAAAAAATAAAAACCAAACCACATTTAAGTTCTAACGTGTGAAAACAAAATAGAGTTAGGTTTAAGCGTTTTTCTTTGATTAGGGTTTCACCCAACTCAGGGAACAATTAAATTCTGTACTGATAGCACATCTGAAAGGGGCGACTAGCAGGAATGCCGGCTACCCTCTAATACTTCAACGTTCTTTTAATCGATCTTTTTGTTACAAGTTCGTAGTTTCTAGGCTTCCGTACCCGAAGGGTAACAACGGGACCCTATTACTAAGACTTTTCTGTCTGTCTGTCTGTCACCAGGCTGTATTTCAAGAACCACGATAGCTAGACAGTTAACATTTTCACAGAAGATGTACAGTCTACAAAAGAAATAGGTTTACACCGTCAGTATCAAATAATGTAAATAAATATGTTTAATCACTATGATAGCCGATAATTCTTTATGGGAGAAGACTCCGCTGCTAGCTGAGTACAAATACACATAATAGTAAACTCTTCTCATAAACATGAACATACAAATTTAAAACGCGTTTTACAATGTGCAAACCTATCTATTTTGTAGACTGTACATATTTCTATTGCCGCTATAACAACAAATACTAAAAATAAAATAAAATAAATATTTAAGGGGGGCTCCCATACAACAAACTTTTTTTTTCGTCATCAACGATGTCAATAACGGCAAAAAGTAGGCTTGCAAATGGTACGGAACCCTCTGTGCGCGAGTCCGACTCGCACTTGGCCGGTTTTTTGTTGTTTCCATTGATTTTGCTTTCACACTCTTATCTACGTATTAGAAATGGGATCGGATCATTCTTTTATTTGAATCCAGCTTCCGCAAGCGATTTCGAAATACCTACTTAGTTTATACACCTTCGTAGAGTAGCGGTATTTGACTCGCTTTAAATCTCGGAGGTCGTGGGTTTGATCCCCACGCCGGACAAAGAAATCTTTGTGTAAATTCTAAGATTTCTTTCCGGGTCAGGTGGGTTCAGGGACTACCCTCCGTGCCTCGGAAAGCACGTTAAGTGGTTGGTCCCGATTATTATAATTCATCTATGGTAATCGTATATCAAGGAACGGGCAGCAGCGTTTTGCATGGTTACGACATAATACTGCGGTCACCGACCCGCCTGCCAAGCGTGGTGACTATGGCAAATACCCTCTCTCTCGGGAGGAGGCCCATGTTCAGCAGTGGACGTTATACGGGCTGATGATGATGATGAAATAGTTTATTCGTCATAGTTGCAATGCATTAACACATTTTTAGAGATCAGAATCATAAGAAACATACGTCGTATGTGCCTTTATTGTAAACTAGCTTCCCGCGCGCGGTTTCACCCGCGTAACTCCCGTTCCCGTGGTAAATACATAATTAAATATAGCCTATGTCACTCAGGGTGAATGTGGCTTTCCAATGGTGAAAGAATTTTTAAAATCGGCACAGTAGTTTTTGAGTTTACTCATTACAAAGATACACACACAAACACACAAAATCTTTCCTGTTTATAATATTAGTATAGACAGAGATTAGTATAGATGATGGTATAAAAATCGGGGCCAATAGCTTAACGTGCTTTCCGAGGCACGGAGAGTAGTCCCTCAACCAACCGGAGCCGGAAAGAAATCTTAGAATTTATTCAAACCGGCTTGGGGATCGAACCCACGATCTCCGTGATTTAAAGCGTGCCAAATACCGCTACAATACGGAGGTTGTCACGGACACAAAGAAGGTACACAAAAAAACTATCCTTGATTTTCATCATTAATTTTCCCGGACGGGAATCGAACTCAGAACACCCTATACTAGGCTAAACGAGCTGATGATGATGATTAACTTAAAGATATGTAGCATTAACCATTTTTATTTCCACTTTGTAGGAATAAAAATGCACTACTGGTTTAACAATTATATTTTCAAAGTCTCAAATATTTTCTATAGGTACTTAATCCTTACAAAGGACGCTTCAAAGAGGTTCATAACAGCGTCTCAACAAATTTTATGAAATATACTATGCGTAACTCAAATAGATAGTTATATTTTTCTTATTAAAATTAAATAAAACCACATCAAAATTACTTCACATGTTTAGGAGTTACGATGTCACAGACAGACAAACACGTCAAACATATAACACCTCTAATTTTGCGTCAGGGGTTAAAAAGAAAACTTCCGTACTAGGAAAATAAATCCTTGAGTCGCGACACGTTACAAAAACTCAATTCACGGATACTAAGCACACCAAGACTCAGATCCGCTATCTGTGGTTCACACAAATATTTGTCCCGGGTGGGAATCGAACCCCAGACACCAGGACTCAGAAGCTACTACCGTAACCACTGAGCCACCGGTGCAATCATGTTTGAAGATAAGTCTAGTTCACGTGGGAGCTCCATCATTATTGCCTGTGCATTGCAGTGCATTATATTTAAGAACTTTGTAAACTCATATTTTTGCATAAAAAATATATTTAATTTGTACAATAGGTTTTGAAAAAATCTTTTTCCTACGTTAAAAAAATTATTTTATTTGAGTTTTCATTGAGAAAAGTGTTAATATATTTTTAATACCTTTTTTATACAAAAGATTACAGTATGCCAGTCTTTAGCTGTTAAATAAAATAAATAAAATAAAAATCATTTTTATTTACGTAAACCTATTACAGGCACTTGCAAATAGTCAAAACAATTATTTATTATTAATCTATGTATAATTTTAACATTTTTAAATGAGCATATTAAGCAGGTATTTTAGTTATTGTTTTTAATCATTTTAGTCTTAACTTTATTATTTTACTATATTGTGTCCGATAGCTTGTTCTGTCTATATTAAATTATATTAAGAACAATTGTCATTATTTGGGCGGACCATGAGTATATAACGACGGACGCGCTTTAATGCTACCACCGGATCCAATACGCCCCAACTGAGAAGATCCGGCGAAACAAACTCAGTGGGTTATTCTACTGCCGGTTTTAACACGACCCACATGAGACGGTCCGGCGAAACATCCTCAAATGGGCAGAGCGTGGGTTTTGGTCCAGTTACTTTTATTATTTATTTGGCATACACATTATTTTCCCGAACGGTTGTCTTTATAATATTTGATTATCTATTAATGTTTTTATACTACTAAAAGAAGCTAATTTGAGACAGAACTAGCGGTCTATTAATGTAACTCATTAGGCCGATTACAGATAGTTCACAGAACATCACACTATTATGCTTACTATTTTACTTAGATACAGGGTCTCTAGGAAGTGTTACGCAGGATGGTTCATGAGACCAAACATCTTTATCCTCAATATAGTCCTTAACGCTATAGTAACCTTTAGATACAAGGACACGTTTAATATATGCTTTAAAAGTTGTATCAGGCAAACCAGTAACACGACTAGGGAGTTTGTTATAAAACCTAATACCATTTCCCATAAATGATTTATTGGTTCTACTTACTCTAAAACCGGGTATGGCAATTTTATGTTTATTTCTTGTGTTAACATTATGAATATCACTTTTTTACTATAATGATCTATATTTTTTCTAACAAAAATGATATTTTGGTATATGTACTCAGAAGGAGCGGTAAGTATATTTATCTCTTTAAACAGGGTCTGTTACACGTAGTATTGTAAACAAAATGTTTTTATTTAAAAAAAAAATATTATAAAGGGTAGCTGTCATGTCAAATATTGTAATTTTTGTGAAGTCATCATCAGCCCGTACAACGGCCACCGCTGAACATGGGCCTCCTCCCGAGGGAGGGTATTGCCGCTTCACCACGCTTGGCAGGCGGGTTGGTGACCACAGTATTATGTTGCAACACACAAGGAAACGCTGCTGCCCGTTCCTTGATATACGATTATTATAGATGATGTTATAACAATCGGGACCAACGGCTTAACGTGGTTTCCGAGGCACGGAGGGTACTTACTGACTCAACCAAGCAGACCCGGAAAGAAATCTTAGAATTTCCACAAAGATTTCTTGTCCGGTGTGGGGATCGAACCCACGACCTCCGAGATTTAAAGCGAGCCAATTACCGCTACGCTACGGAGTTTGTGCTGTCGTTCTATTTTTGTGAAGTAGAATTTTATTTTCCTATCAAGAATTAGGTAGTACCTACTTATAAATTAATAAAATTGGAGAATCTGCCTGCTTTATATAAATAACATGTTATATTGTGTCATAGGCTATATTTTAAGTCCAGGTCAAACCGCGCGGGACATACCTAGTACATAATTTATTTAATTTTACTGATTTTATTTGTTAACAACGCCATCTATCATAGAATGGCGGTACTACGCAGTCACGCATCAAATCAACGTTCTAAAGGCTTCGTCGTCTTACTTTTACTTATGTAGCTCACGTACTAACGTTTTAGTGCCTTCTATTTAACATAGATGGCGCTCAACAACTTAATGACAAAGTTTATTCAAAAAATAATTAATCATTCTAATAATATTGAATATAGTAATATATTATTACAAAAGTAACCGTTCCACGTTGTTTCTTATATAAGTAGTAACTTTAAATATTAAATTAATATACCTAATTAAAATTTATGTAAAACACAAAAAATACGCAGTAGGTAACTTAAGAAAATTGTTTCAGCGACTTTTGCATGAAAACGTGAAAAAGTATGAGATGTATGAGAGGTCTGCGAACTGGTAAATAGAGCGACAGTTGCACCGGGCCTAAATGTAGCAAAAGCCGTCCGGTAAAATAGCAAAGGCCTCGTGGCATGTATAAATAGATAAGTATGTGAAAAAAAAATTGTAACATCTGCTCCCATTCCCATGGGAATTTTATTTTTAAATATAGCTTACGTTACTCCTGGATAAAGTAAATTTCTAATAGTTGAAGATTTTTTTTAAATATGTCCATTACTTCGTGAGCCTTTTTCATGCTAACAAACAAACAATCAAATCTTTCGTTTATATAATATTATAGTAGGTTATCTAATCTACAACAAAATAGTCTAATCACGTAACGATATGACGAACAATGCCGAATTTAAGGGTGTTCAGGGCAACTGCCCCGGAGCCTCTACAATAGAGGAGCTCCCACAATAGAGATTTAAAATCGAGATTTAAAATCTAGTACTTTTTTTTTTTTTTTGATGTTTGTGTGTATTTGCATACTTACAGTATTTTGTAGAATCATGATTACTAATGAAATAGTTCTTAAATATTGCAATAACGGTAATTCATCTTTACTTGTTTACTTAAATTAGGGAATCAGTAAAATATCAGAATTCAAATTGTCCTGAAAGTATATATACTTCTATTTTTTTACACATTTAGAAGGAAACTAATTTTTGGCCTAAGAGGGCCTCTTCTCCTTTGTTGCCCCGGGGCCTCCGGACTTCTAAATCCGGCCCTGACTATGACTACGATAAAAATGTCTTTGTCGTAACGCATCTAATATGTTATCGTTATTGCATTATTTGAGTTGCATTAACTTATTAAATTTACATGTTTAAAATAATTTGCTCAAAAGTCTCGCTCTGAGCCCAGGAGATCGTGGTTTCAAAGCCGACACCGGTCAAAAAATCTATATGTAAATTTAAAGATTTCTTTCCTGGTTGGTTGAGGGACTATCCTCCGCGCCTCGGAAAGCTCGTAACGCCGTTGGTCCCCATTGTTATAACATCATCCATAACAATCGTATACCAGAGAACGGGCAGTAGCGTTTCCCTGTATATTACAACATAATCCTGCGGTCACCAACCCGTCTGCCAAGCGAGGTGACTATGGCAAAAACCCTCCCTCGGGAGGAGGCCCATGTTCAGCAGTGGACGTTGTACGGGCTGATGATGTATAGTTAACGCTGTGTAGTAAAGACATTTTTATCAAAGTCAAAGTAATATTGTAACATGATTAGCCTCCGGGATTCCGGCCTGCGAGATAAATACAACGGGATCGCGTGATTGGTAGCCGCTGTCGGATTCTATTGGTTTATAATGATTGGTTACAGTGTGTGGTGGCAGTGCGAGCGTGGTATGTAGGAATACAAATAGTGCAAAAAAAAACGCTTGTTTTTAAGGATTGGCTCAGTGAGTATTACAGTGACTTCTGATACCCTCGAACTGCGAACTGTAAAGTAGAGCGACAGTTGCACAACAAACTAAAATCCATAATCCCTCAATCTCCCCGTCAGCGACCGCCTTGAGCCGAGGTCCAAGTCCCACAGGGACGTCCTCTGCGCAGGTTGCTTAGTTTGTAGTGTTTAAACCATTTATTTAGGCTGGAGCTCTGCTCGCTAGCAAAAGGGGGTAAGTATATATTATGAGCGGCCGAAAAAAAAAACTTCTGAGAAATGGTGTTCTGGGTGCGATTCCCACCCGGGACAATTATTTGTGAGAACCACAAATTGCTGTTCTGAGTCTGAGTGTTCTTTGTGTCCTCGAATTGTGTGTTTTTAAAGTTGTCTTCAAAAAAAGGGAAAATGTATAAATATTAATTAACGCCATAATAGTATTTATAAAATACAATGATGTCACCATTATGTAAAACTAGTTGTGCTCGCGACTTCAACGGTGTGGAATAAAACAAAAAGATTTTTGTTACATCAGCTTTCTGACTGTGAAATTCCCGTTAAAATCCAGCCGTTCTAGAGATTAGCCAGATTAAACATACAGACAGTAAAACTTGAGGACCCTAGGGCTTAACTCATGTGGTTTAATCCCTTTTTATTGTGTTGGTAATTCTGAAGCCGAGGGCGAGGTTAGTATGAAAGAAAATGTTGTCAGAATCACGGGTGTCAGATTTTCATTAAATCAAGTGTAAGAAAATTTGAAGGGTGACGTTGGGCACTTACAGTTAGTCCCACTAATATTATAAATGCGAAAGTTTGTATGTGTGGATGTATGTATGTTTGTTACTCTTTCACGCAAAAACTACAGAATGGATTTGACTGACACTTTGCACGCGGAAAGTTTATGAGCTGGATTAACATAAAGGCTAAAAAATATCACGCTCCGACCCACTGGAGTAGAGTGACGCGGGTAAAACCACGGGGTAGTATATAAAAAAATAAGAATTTATTATACAACGCAATAATAAGAATTTATGATAATTAGTTGTGGCATTTATATTATTTTTTAAAAGAAGACGTGAGTGGATGAAGGTTATAAGTCACAAAATCTCAATTTTGAGTTAATCGAGTTTAAAGTTTCACTTTTTTTTGAGATAAGTCGCACATAACTCCATTTCAACATACTATTTTGTAAAATAAGCCTTAAATTGACGGTTTAAGGTCTGTAGTCTGTAGTCATCGACATGTCACCTTCATCTATACAAAAAAACACAATAACTTAAAAATGCGACCTATCTACCTTCATCAACTCACGTCTTTAATTATTACTAAAACTATAACATATCATAAATCATTCTAAAATCATAAGCTGCGTCCATATTTAAACAGTGTTTAAAGTAAAAACAACCAAGCTCTCGCTATCAAACAAGTTTATAAGCGGAAATATAACATACGTAGTTACAACACCAAAATAATATTGTAAGTTAAACCATTAATCAATAACAAGTAGACTACATAACTGTGATCATCAAGTCAGCAACAAGTCAAGTCCTCGTTTAGATTTTAATGTTTGTAAATAAATAGATGTTCATGAAAGAAAATTGAAATTTCCTATACTAAATCAAATAATGCTTGCGGAAACTGATTTGAGACTTAACAAGAGATTCAACATAGGATGAGTTAATTTTAAAATTGATTATAATTTTAATACCTACCTAAACTTATAAGAGAATGTGCTTTTACATCAATGTGCTGCTCGACTGGGGTAGTACTTCCACCTTACAGAATACTACAGTCAAATAGCATTATTGAGTGATATTGTGTTCCTGTGCGTGAGAATGTACCTCATAGCTCACATGGGGAAAAGGCAAAGGGCCGGTAGGATAAGGGCACATTTGCAAGTGCAGTAGGTCTCTTCTATATATCTTCTGTCCTTATATTTGACCGCGACCGCGTAAGGGAGGAACAATGGCCCGGGTACGGTGCGAGTGCAGCGAAAAACGCCACGGACGACCTGGCAGCGAGTCCGTCGCACGTACGTGTAACCCAAGATGGGACGCGTAGATAGAAGATACGCGTAGAATGGGAAGAGTGGGAAGCTGGACACGACATATTATTGTAGGGAGTCAAGAGAGTACGCGCGTGAAAGAGCCAAGAGCAAGTAGCGTGCGCATCTCCCGTGATTCGCTCCATATAACTGGAAGGTTGGTGCCGTTGGTGGGAGCATGGGCGGTCGCGGGAAAACGTGCCCTTATATTTGAACCTTTGCCGCTTAAAATCAGATAAATAGGGATCATTTGCCTAGTCAGGAATAATAATATTTAAAAATGTACTTTTCTATATTTCGTGCACATTTAGATATTGTTTTTTTAATCTAGATGCTATTATTTTTTTCTCTGAACTGAACATAAGCTGAAACCTAAAAGCTTAACCAGAACTATTCATAACGTTAGTTGCTTCATCTCTGATTACTTAAAGAATTTTTATCAGAGTCTAAATCTAGGAATTTATGAAAACCGTTATATTTTATACCAAAATATAAAGCTGAAGAGTTTCTTTGATTGAATGGGCTAATCTCAGTAACTACCGCTCGGATTTGAAAAATATTTTTTATTATGAAAAAAAAATATTATGAAGTTCCCACGGGAACGGGAGTTACGCGGATGAAACCACGCGCGGAAGCTAAGTCAATGAATATAGTTAATCTTTGTATTTTTCATATGGACATAAGTTGTATGCTATACTAATCCCACCTACACTCGCACCACTGCAACTCTTGTAAGCCAGGATCAACAGTGGCACACACTGGCAATGGCAATGAGCACCGAGGCTCACCAATTCCCGGGAAAAAGTTAAACTGCCTTGAGACCCGCAACGAATTTAATCAGAAAGGACAATAGGAGGAGTAAGAAATTGTGTGTTAGACACTATAGGCTTTCCTACTTCACCAGGATTAAAGGCAAGCAGGCGTCCTTCTTATAAGCAACAAATAAGCAACCTGCGCACGAGGGCGCTCCCTATAAACCTTGGCTTAGAGCGAACGCCGGTTTGAGTTGAATGTAGACTTTTAAGATTATTAGGGGAACTATCTGCGATTGTTACCTTATTCGAAGTTCAAGACTCCCTTTTAGACTTCGAAGGCAGTAAGAAAATGTTGTAATTGAAAGTTATTCTCCGTTAGAGTTTACCAATATAAATCAGTTATTTTTAATAGCGGATATATATTTATTTATTTTAACCCGCTAGCAGTGGGACCTGATCCCACCTGTCTAGATATTTTGCCTCTAGCAAGGCGTTGATGCCGCGTTTACTTGCTTACATGTGAAGTTTTACTTAGCGACAGCCCACTATATTATTATTATATCCTTTAGAAGGCAGAATATACGTAATATTGTCTTAGGGTCGACCAGGTATTACGACCACATCACATCGCTGCAACGAATTATGGTCAAAAAGTAGTAACGGAGTGGCCGGGATCATAGTTTGTCTAGAAAATGACTAGAAAAATACACACGTTTAACATTTTATTGTGGACACTAACTCCCAATCTCTAAGGAATTATATAATTAAATAAAGCCTATAACCTTCCTCGATTAAAATATTTTTTCAAATCGTTCGACCTGTTCGACCACATTTTGTCGCTGCGTTGTGCTGTGTTTGTAGTCCACCACGTGTGTCAACACTTAGCCCGCTGTTACTGTGACCTGATTCACCTGTCTAGATTTTACGCCTCTGGCTAGGCGTTGATGCCGTGTTTACTTGCTTACATGTTAAGATTTACTTAGCAATAGAACTGGAATAAATATAATATGTATATTATATTTGTGTACCTGTCTACCTTGCGGCGATAAAGAACTGACACGGACATAAGTATATGCATGTGTTACTATAATATCAGATATTTTGTTCTACTTTATACTAGCTTCCCGTGTGAGGTGTTACGTATATAACTCCCGTCCCCATAGGAACTTTATAATAAAAATAATAGGCGTAAAGACAAAAAAAAACTATTTAGTCCGTCAGTTAGATTACCAAAAAATATTGGAAACGTTGTTTTTATTCGTTTTTCAAACATAAAATGACTAAGATACAGCGCGTTGAAATTTTATGTGAAGTCACTTTTAGGTACGATTTTACCTAGTAGTGACGTCACAAGTCCCCTCTCCTGAACTTTATATTTTGTTGTTGCTTTGTTATTTGTTATTGATTTGATAAATAAAAAAACATGCGTGTCCAATATTGTTATCTAACTGACGGATTAAATATATTTTTTAAATATTCATGCCAATTAAATATATCCTATAGCCCTCTTCGATAAGTAGTCTATCTAACCCTGAAATAATGTTTCCTTTTTTTGCGACTTTTGTAATATTTATTTTCAACTATCTCCAAAATTAGACGTGACATACCTACCTTATCTATACTAATATTATAAAGCTTCAGAGTTTGTGAGTTTGTTAGAACGCGCTAATCTCAGGAACAACTAGTCCGATTTCAAAAAATCTTTCAGAGTTGGATAGTCCATTTATCGAGTAAAGTTATAGGCTATATTTTATTACGAAGTTTCCATGGGCACGGGCGCTACGCGGGTGAAACCGCGCGCGGGAAGCTAGTATTTTTAATAATTGAACAATACTCAAAATTCTCTGAATTGGCAGTAAACGTAGATGATTGAAGACTGATTGGCCTTTGTTATGATACGGAGAGCAGACGGTTTTTATTGTACATCATTTTAACCAAATTAATAGGTACCCATAGAAAAATAACAAGGTCACCATAACGGCTTCAGAAACAGTAACAAGCAAGTTTTCAAGTTCGAACGGAAATCGCTCGAAGCGGACGTACGCTATTTCTTAGTAATGGAGAGCAAAACAACATTATTTTAACTTGAATTTAAGAATGTTATAACTGACACTTGAATCGAGTGCTACTGAAGTATATGCCTTTCGTTTAACAGTTTTTTTTAGGACAGACTAAGATATGTCTATCCAAACCATTATCTATAAAATTAGCACTATTATTACGGTAAGCAGCGGGTTGGCAGGCTGTGTAGGTATCCCCCTGGCACTGCTTCAGTCCATGAGCAGCGGTATCACTTACCAACAAGTGATTATAATCTTTTTAAATTGTCTTAAAGCTATAAATTAAGCAACTTGCGGAAGACACCGCCCCCAATGGGGGTAAGACCTCGGCTTAAGGCGCTTGTGGGGGGATTTTAGGATGTTCTCCCTCGATAAATGAAATCGATATGAAAAATTCTTTCAGTTTTATGTGTAACACTGATCAGTAGTTACTAAGATTAGCGAGTTCAAGCGAACAAATAAAAAACTCTTCAGTTTTATATATTAGTGTAAAAGCCAGCTGTCCCGGCCGCGTTTTTTTTTCGGACGGACATATGTAGTTAGCCCTGAGGCTTTTGCTACTTCACCGGGCATAAAGGCGAGCAGAGCTCCAGCCTAGATAAATGGTTTAAACACTACAAACTAAGCAACCTGCGCAAGAGGGCGTCCCCTGTGGAACTTGGACCTCGGCTCAGGGCGGTCGCAGACGGGGAGATTGAGGGATCTACTTTCCAGTCGCTCTACTTTACAGTTCGCGGGCCTCTCGGACTTCGGGTCTACGAGGGCATCGGAAGGTTCTTAGGAAACTAAGGGTCGGGAGGGCGAGGGGGGACGCGTCGCGTTCACGGGCGCACTCTTCTCCGGCGGGTCGGATAGAGTGGTCTCTGTGTAGTGGTGCTAGTTTCTTGCAGTCTCTGTACTGCTAGTTGGTAAGTAGGTCCGGGTCGTCTAGGACGCCCCGAGGCCGACGTTGTTTACGACGCTTTGTAGGAAAAGGCCTGTAGTCGGATGCTGCAACAACCAACGGGTTTGGGTGTTGAGCAGCGGTGGCCTGGCCGCATTCCTCCCAGCTGCTGTTGTATAAAAGCCGTTCTCTAATACTAGCTCTCCTAGCCCCTCGGGGTAAAGCGGAGTGACATCTCACCTCGCTTTCAAAATAAAAATGTTATACGTAATACAATTGCATTTTAAGTTTTTCTTTTCAAAAAATTTCTTCCCTGACTTAAACACCGAATCTGCCGTCAAAGGGAAGGCATATATTCTGGAAGCACCGCGTGTATGAGTTATATCATAACTGGTTTATACTAAGTGTCATTTATCCTCAAACTTGTAAGTTATACTTGCTTTTAAAAATACATTTTTTCATCTTAATGTAACTACATACTTATTTTAGAAGCTAGGTACTAAGTTACGTGAAAAATTTAGTTTATATTTTACGGTAGGTAATCTATTCTTATATTATAAAGCTGAGTTATAAAGTAGAGCTAATCTAATAATATTAAGTTTTTAATTATAAAACTAATTATTGTTATTACTATAAATATGACGTGATACTAGAATGACAGACAGATCATTAGCTAATCCGCAATAGATTTCAGTTGCGATATTTTGTATTTAATTATATAAATCATATATTTTATTGTGTATAATTGACAAGTACAAATGTATGTAAATACCTAAGAGCTGAAGTGCTCTTAATGCTGAATAAATATCGTTTAATTCGTTTTATTAGAGCGACAGTAGCAAAAAACTCACTTTAAAAATCTTTAAACATTTACGCCCTAACAGCGACCGAGGTACCTATGACGATTACTGTAAAGATAATTTAAGTTAACATGTAATCTGTAATTGTATTTAATAATTATACGAAAAAATATATATTTAATTAATATCATATTATTTTTTAATATATATGACAATAAACGAATCTTTAAATATTACACTGTAAACATTTGCACGCCAAAAAGGCTAAGATGAAATTGGACTGAACTGTATTTAAGAACTTTGTAACTCATATTTACAAATAAACTTATATACCTATTTACATAAGGTTCCAGCTCGCCTTTAGTAACAAAATCCTCTTAGTAAAAAAATAAAATAACCATCTCATTTTACTTCATTTAATTCAAGTTGTTGTCTCAGTTTGATCACAAAAGAAAATTAGTACCTAACTATTTATAACCATATCTGTATATTTCAAAATTGACATACATAAAATTCGTCCACCGGCAGGATTCGAAGCTGCATCTTAGGTTTAGCCCCTAATACATGCATACATAAGCTCACGCCTGTTTCCCAGCGGGGTAGGCAGATACAATGGACCTCCACTTGCTACGATCCCTACACACATCTTTCGCTTCATTCACTCTCATAACGTTCTTCATACAAGCACGTCGGTTTAGGGTGGATCTTAATTTATCTTTTGCGAGGATGTCTCCAAATTGGTCAGAGAACGTTCGTCGAGGTCTTCCCCTTCCGACTGTACCACTCACACTTGCCATATATACCTGTTTTGTCAATATTTCTTCATCCATTCTTTCCACGTCACCAAACCTTATCAACATTCCCTTCTCTATCTTCATAAGCACGTCCTCTTTCACTCCACACCTTGCTCTTATCGCGCTATTACTAATTCTGTCATTCAATGTTACCCCACACATACTTCTCAAAGCTCTCATTTCCACTGCATTAAATTTTACTTTGATCCTTCTTCTGCCATAGCCAACTTTCGCTACCAGACATCAGTGTCGGAACTAACACTCCCCCATGCACAACCAACCGAGCCTTTTCAGACACTTGTTGACTGCTTATAAAGGAGTGCAGTGCCTCGTTTACCCGATTTCCCTTAACAACCCTCCTTTCAATAGCCCCTAATACCTTAACCAATTAGGCTACGTTAACACGTCTCAAGTTAGATAGGGTTGCTGTTTTTTTTTTTCTAGATATATTAGGCTTGGTATATCGTATATTACCATTATGTAATAAATAATTCATTTCAGCCGTATGACGTCCACTGCTAGATACAGGCCTCTCTCATAGATTTCCAGTTACTTCTGTTCGAAGCGGTCTGCATCCACCATGATCCCGCGGATGGACAGATGACCTAGTAACCCAGGTCATCTCTCCATTCGTTCACAGATACAAATCACACCCAGACTAAAAAGAGTTTAAACCAATTAGTGTCCTTTGTGGGTATAACATCCGAAACACCAGTTCTCTTAATTACTATAACCGCTAAATCACCGGTACAGGCAACAAATGCCTCAGTTTTATGACAAAAGAAACTGAGTAACAATTTCATAACTAAAACTAAATATTGACCGGTCAACAAGTTAGTTATAATTACGCAATAGTTAACTTGATTTCTTTCGGGGTTACGGAATCCTCAGGTTGCGTGTCGAAGGTCAAATGAGGGGCGTGTAAATCGGTAATCAACCATCAAGACTTTAAGAGGAAAAGAGAAAAAAGAAGCGATTTACCCATGTACGAAAGGGAGAAAACATTCACGCGTGGTGCCCACGGGAGTCAGCAGAGCATGGTAGAAATTAATGAAGATTATTTTAAGTTTTTATAAGACTAGGGAGCGTAAGAAGCAATGCAGTTGTGTATATTATATATTGCAATGTCTTGTAATTATTATTTTCTACGTATTTGTATTCCTGTGTGGTGTCCGGCTTAGAACAGACCACCTCATGTCTGACAATGGGTATCGTTGGAGGCGATTAAGGGAGATCCAACTGATGGATGGAGAAGTGAGTTTGGCCACATTGTCCGTTAAATACCTAATGTGATAATGTAAAACAGTAACCTCATTAAAAAGTTTTCGACCAGCAAACTGCTAGCGCGGAGATTGAGGGATTATGGCTTTTAGTTTTTTAGAGGAGTTTTATGCAACTGTCGTTCTATTTTACAGTTCGTGGGGCTCTCGGACTTCGGGTTTACGAGGGCATCGGAAGGTTACTATTTATTTATACATTAGTACATTTTATATTATTTTATTTATTTAAAATTTATGCTACAGGTCTGTACATAAGGCGGACTTAATGCCAAGAGGCATTATCTCCCAGTCAACCTTTGGGCTTAGATGAAAAGTTAAGCGGTGCAAACAAAGACTAAGAGTAATAAAATTCAGAGAGAGATAAGAAGCAATTTAAATATTTATACCTATATCAACATAATATATCGAGGGGTGAAAGGCTATTTGTTTGAAGCGACATTTTGGACGATATGGAGTTATATACATATTCGGATTCAGCGAATTTTTCTGCGTCGTCTGAGTCGTTTCGTACAATTCTGAGCACTTTTATGGCGCTTAAAACAATGCCATTTTAGTGCATAATTCTCAAACATGATGTATGATCAGACTTCAAATTTGCCATATTTTTTTAGTATATCATGTATACAAAAACAGAGAATCGGATCATAAGCCGTTATTCCCTTCCTAAAATTTTAGTTCGATGGCAAATAAATCGTTTTTCGATATAGCTATCTTTAGATGAAAAGTCCCTTCAAACATTTTGCTTACGACTACTTACTCTGTGCAATGTCGCTTCAACCAATTTGCCGTCAGCCAAGTTCATTAAGACATGTCGTCGGTTCAACCCTTTCGCTACAACTGTTTTTCACTCTGTTTAGAACAACCAAGTTATATAACTCCTTTCAAAATCTGAGACATCAAACAACTCTTTAAGAATGTTCATCGTTGCTTAAGCCAACTTTCCTGAATCGTTAACAAAACCCAAAACCCAAACCCAAATTGGTAGTAAAACAAAATAGCCTATTCCTATTATTATTGAGTAACGTCGATTCAATCATTTTGCATAAGTACTGTAAAGTCACTTAAACCATTTTGCCTGCTGCTGATTAGTGACAATGTTGGAAGTTGAATCATTTTTCTTTACTCTAAAAATAAGGCGATACAGATCATTTTGCATTAAGCGACAATTTATCTTATACTCATAACTGTTTTTTAATTGAAAATTATACCAAAACATTCAGGGATTTTTTTTCAATAAAAATTTGCGATCCCCATTATAGAAAGAGCACTAGTTTTTTCATAACGATTTTTTTTCCAAATTTTGAATCTTTAAATGGCTCTCCTGTAAAGTTCGTAAAATGTCGCTTCAAACAAATAGCCTTTGACCCCTCGATATACTAACATACTTAAATACATACACGATCCAATTTTCTACCAGTTGACCATAGGGTGAAGCAGAGATATCGTGGTAGGTGCACGAAGTAGGTAGTATCAGCAGCTATAAAAACCTATTTCATCCCACCATCTCGGAAAGAGTATTTTTAATCTTCAATATCTGAGTGGAAAAGCCGTTTTTATTCTCTAGAGGATAAAGTAAATTGAATTTAGAACATCGTGTGCACTAAGTTTGTGAATTAAAAAAAACATTAAACCTATTTACTGCTACCTCTATGGTGCCGAATATATCATACAACTTTTTTTTAATTTGTTAAAAACTCAGACTCGGAACCTTCTTGGTGTTCTTTTTTCAATTTGCTTTGTACGCGGTTCTTTACGCGGCATTTTTTCACGTCATTGTTAAACCGTATATTAAAAACAAGAAACTTGAAAACAAGTGAAAAAACTAAAATGAGTGATTCTAGCGACGAGGAAGTTTGTTTGACGCCAACAGAATTGACTGAAACTGTTAATAATGCGCATTTCCCCGCTGAGGTGGAATGAAAAGTTACGTGTTGCACTCGAGTGCAAAGATTTTTCACCTCGTGCTCTATTGATTTCCTCGCTAACGCTCAGGATTCTAATTTTGATCTTCTTTTGATCTTCAGGATAAATTTTAGAATCCTTCGCTTGCTCGGTCATCAAAATTGAACACGCGGTTAAAAAGCAACTTTGCACTCTTGTATAACAAATAACTATTATAAAGCTATAATCTATTTAGTATTTTTATTTAAATCAAGTAGGTATTTTAGAAAATTGAAATAAATACAAATAATTTAGTAGGTATATTGATGTCTTTATTGTTACCTACGTTATATTATTAAATTCTTGATACCCTTCAACAAGTTCCGAATAGCTATTCAAACTATAGCATAGTTTTCAATAACCTAGCGAGTAAACTCGACTCTAAACTTGACAATCAGCCCGTCGCCAGTCGGTCCAATACCGTGTGCGCGGGCGCACGTCAACTTGTTCCGAATATGTGCGCGCGTTAGTGTTGTGAATAAAAAAATTGTGTCTGTGTTTCATAATTTGGGATTATTGTGATTATTTTTTACATTTCGCTGTTTATAAAAAGGTAAGATTGTTTTTTTTGTGTGTTGCCAAGTGTAAAAGTTGTTTAATGGCACAGGTATTGGTTTCGTGTGGAAACGGGAATAGAACCTGGATTGTGTCGATGTCAAGCTGTCGACTGCTTTTAGTTTTATAGTTCCTCTTTTAATGACGATTTTTGTTTTATCCTGTACTTACAAATAGAGTACTTTAGTAGGTATGTAGTACCAATCTTATAGCCAACGTATTATCTTTAAGATTTGAATACATTATTTCAATCTTTTAGTATTTGAGAATTAAAAAAATTGTCTATATCAATTTATTAGCAACTTCGTCCGCGTAGTAATATTCTTCAATGATGCACCGCTCCTATTGGCCTTAGCGTGATGATATAGGTAGGTAGGTATGTCCTCTAAAATTCCTCGATAAATGGGCTGTCTAAAACTGAAAGAATTTTCAAATCAGAACTGAGATTAGCTCGTTGAAGGAAACAAACAAACAAACTGTTCAGCATATTGGTGCATTAGTATTGGGTTACATATCTAAATTTTATTTATTTAACACTATTTAAACCATTTTTACAAACTAACAATTTAACTTAAAACAAACTATTATAAACGCTTACATTAATCAAATATCCAATTAAAAGGTACCAAGTAAATTAAAATCTATAAATCAGGAGTAACATTAAAAGAAAATTTTATAGGTACCATTAAAGAATATGCTACATCTGCCAACCTGAGTTTTACCTCAAAAGGCAAAAAGTGTGAAAGACCCGAATTCAAAACCACTTTCTCATTTATCGACAAATAATCATAAAAAAGCAGCAACAACTGTCTTTGCGATCGTTTCATCGCGAATTTATAATAATAAGTAGACGATTAAGATAACATACGAGTATGTAGCACGAAAACCTTTATTACAACTAGTTCGTTCCCCGGCTTTACCCGCGTTTGACTGCTGAACCGATTTTGCAAGTTATTTTACTAATAGATAGCTACACATATTTGTGAGACTCATCCTACTTACTAATATTATAAACGCGAAAGTTTGTAAGTATGGATGGATGGATGTTTGTTACACTTTCACGCCAAAACTACTGAACGGAATTGGCTGAAATTTTGCACCGGGATATGTTATACGCTGGGTTAACATATAGACTACAAAACATGCTCCGACCCACTGGAGCAGAGTAATGCGGGAAAAACCGCGGGCAGCTAGTAGGTTATATTTAAAGTCAAAGTTTCCAAAGTAACGGGATCAATGAAACCGCGGGGGACAACAAATGGTTAATTAAGTAAAAACTAGGCAACCTGCGCAAGGGCGCCTTTGTAGGACTTGGCCCTCGGTTCTCTCTCTCGGCTCGCTGGCGCAGGGATTGAGGGATTATCACTTTTAGTTTTCGCTCGCTGGCGGTGGGATCGCCCTCTCCATAGCGTGGTATGCTAAACTCGTACCACGCGGAGAGGACACTACACCACTAAAACAATTCCATACGCACCCTGCCTGCACAGTAAAAGAACATCATATCTATTGGAGTTAAGTAGAGATTTGTTCAAATAGAAATATTTTAAACTATATTCCGGCGCGTGGTTTCGCCTGCGTAACTCCCGTTCCCGGTAGAATTTAATAATGGATTATAGCATATAGCCTTCCTCGATAAATGCACTATCTAACACCAAAATAATTTTTCAAATCGGACTATAACTTTCTGAGATTTACGCATTCAAGCAAACAAACACTCTTCATCTATATCCAATAGGTTTTTTTTTAAATAATTTAGCACTATAAGTGTATAAGTGTATTATAGATGCGTAAGTTAGAGTTCTGCTACCAACGGAACAGCGCCACATGCTGAGAGCAAACTGAAGAGCAATAACGGTACGATGTCGGCTCCCGTCGCAATTATAACACTGTATAATGTACGTTACTGTACTTATCAGTGTATATTTATATGTAATATAACAGTTGATCGAAAAATGCGGTCACAAGTGGAAAAAATTAAATGAGTGTAGGCTTTGATTAAAAATAGTTTGACTGTGTTTGGCAACTAAATAAGATTATAAGATTAAATCTATACTAATATTATAAAGCTGCAGAGTTTGTTTGTTTGTTTGAACGCGCTAATCTCAGGAACTACTGTTCCGATTTCAAAAATTCTTTCAGTGTTGGATAGTCCATTTATTGAGGAAGGTTATAAGCCATATTTTATTATAAAGTTTCTACGGTAACGGGAGTTACGCGGGTGAAACCGCGCGCGGAAAGCTAGTAAGAATATAAAATAGTAGTCTAGCATAAGTGACCAAACAGTTAAGTTATACCATTTACTGAAGACCTGTATATAATGTTAAAAATATTGTTATTAATTAAGTAAATGAAAAAATGAACTTAAATGTATTTGTAAATGACGTAGGTATAACTACCGCGAATTATTCGTTACTAATAAACTATTTCATTACTATAATTTTATAGTTAAAGTATTAGTGTTCTTTTAGGTACATATACCCGGTCAATCAAAGTAACAATCAAGTAATATAGTTGTCAACTTAACTACGCAGTCAAATCGAAACTGCGGATTAGTTCATTTTATCGTTTGAAAATGTCAAACAAACCCTTTTTGACACATATTTCCAAAATTTTCCTTATAAAACTTCTAAAATATTTCTAGATTATGATCGTGTTGAGTATCAATTAAAGTAAAAGCAGATACAAGATCTTAATGACATTGAAAATATTACAAACATGAAGTAAGTGTAAAGACCACTTTCTTTATTGGTAAAGAGATAAAAAATGGATGACATCGCAAATAAATTTAAATACACATTAATCTTTTGTGACTGCTCAATGATACTGTAAAAAGTTGTTGTGTTGTCACTAACTTTCATTATTAAAATAGTATCATACTTTGAATGTGCTGTTTTTAAACAAACAAAAATATTTAAATATTTATAAAACAATAAATAATAATTTTTTTTCGGACTGACATTACTGCATTCAGCCTTTGAAATAATGAAATTTATTCAGCACTTAGGTATTTACATACACTTGTACTTGTCAAAATTACAATGTGTAACACTCCATCTAAGAAAAGTAACACTTAAGTAGCTAAAAACAATGTTGACAATGTTTGATCTTACAGATTTTATAATCCGTCTGTCCGTCTGTCGTGCGATAAATGACGAATGTACACATTATTGTAAGACCCCATAAAGGTAACAGTTACAAAATTAACTTGCAAGAATCCGGCCAAGGTCTAAGCGACATCCAACTGATGGCCCCCTAAAGCGGTTAGGACGCGCTCAAGGTGTCACCTTTTGATACTTCACCGGGCAAAAAGGCTAGAAGAGCTGCAGCCTTATTATATGTTTTTTTTGTATAGTAGCAGCCCACCCCGGCTTATGCAATGCTGGTATATTATACATATTAAAGTTTCTCAATTATTAGTGACTGACCCTGGCTTCGCACGGGTGCAGTGCTAGTGTATAATACATATAGAACTTTCTCTTGAATCAGCGTATCTATTAAAGAAACCGCATCAAAATTCGTTGCGTAGTTTTAAAGATCTAAGTATATAGGGACTGACCGACAGCGGGGAGCGACTTTGTTTTATTTATACTATGTAGTGAAGCAACCTGGGCATGAAGGCAGGAACAAAGGTATTGAGGGATTATTTAATTCGTTTTTAAGAGGAGTTTTGTGAAATGAAGGTTTCAGGGCATCGGGATCGGGCAGGTACTTAGCAGATGTTCTGACAACCTCTGTTTCAAAAATATTTGTGTAAATTCTTAAATTTCTAATTCTTACCCAAAATAGTTACCTGCCTCAAGATGTTATTATTTACCCAAAAAATGAATATATTTTTATATTCACTATATAATACAAGTTGAATAGTAATAGTTATTTTATTAGTCTATAGTCTTTAGTGTTTTGTGGTTAGCTTGAGAAATGTCCTACATTTAAAACAATGGATGATGACCATAATTAAACCTATGCTCAAGTATTTATTATTATGTTCATTACATATTTTATATCATAATATGTTATCTAAGCAAATAAAAAAAAATTAAGTGTCAGTTTGTTATGGAAAAATATCAGGTTTTATACTAACACTAATATCAATAACGGCGCGACCTATTCAAAATAAATTTCACTTGTAGATTGCTAATTGTATACAGTGTAATAGTGAACAGAAAAAATAAAGAGTAAAACTTTTTTTTTGTCTGTTCGTTTGTCCGTGTATTCTACCTAATCCTTAAAATGATAGTACCTACCCACTTAGTCAGGCCTTTCATTGTTAGATAGCTTAAAATCTTAATTTTTGTACGTGAAGGTTTTCTTTAAAATATTTTAAGTCAAAACTTACCAGCTAAATTCATTGAATTTTACTTTTATTTACTTTCGTATTGTATGTCTTCTGATATGATGCTATCTTTAGCTTTTATAATTTTATCGACAAAATATCAAAGTTTCATATGGTAACTGTTTTAATATTATATAGTATATTTCCATACAACAGACAGCGGAAATCGAAAAACATTTTCTTCAAAATCTATGCCACATAAATCTGTAAAATACCAACATTTCGCATTCAAAATCTTAAACCACCGCGTTAAGGTCCAATTCAGCTTGTTTGACATCTATTGCGGCAGTTCTGTGTACAAGTAATAATCTATGGACAAATCATGATTATAACAATAAAATCTATGTTAACGACTCAATCGCGATGTTTCGTCTTAAACGAAATTGTAATGGTTACTTCAAAGGCTTTGGTCATGCAAATTCACCGGAATTGCAACGTTACGTACAAACTGCGGTCAATAGAATTTAGTTCGTCTGACAAGGAAATATTAATTTTTCTTTCGTTTGTAATGCATTTTTTAATTGAATTCTTGGAAGTTATGGGTTCGATCCTCACACCGGACAAGAAATCTTTGTGTAAATTCTAAGATTTTTTCTGGGTCTGGTTGGTTGAGGGACTACCTTCCGTGCCTCGGAAAGCACGTAAAGCCGTTGTTGGTCCAAATTGTTATAACATCATCTATAACAAGCGATCCAGGCAACGAGCAGCAGCCTTTCCCTTGTGTATTACGTAACGACATAACACTGCGGACACTAATCCGCCTGCCAAGCGTGGTGACTATGGCAAAAACCCTCCCTTGGGAGGAGGCCCATGTTCAGCAGTGGACATTATACGGGCTGATGATGATTTTGGTTTTTTTTTTGCCATTTCACATAATAAGGATTGCTCGCCTTTGCTCTTTGAGAAACGACTAGATTGTTTGTTTGCATTGAATAGCTGTCGGGACTACAGGACCGATTACAAAAATCTTTTCACTTTTAGAAAGGGAAGTTATGCAGGAGAAACATAGACTTGTGGCCTAGGTGATCCCGCGGCGCCATATTGGCCGTGGGTGCCGTCGGGCGGCCGGATTGCTTCATGCGTACCCGGCCCCCGCCAACGATAGATCGAAGGCGTGTCCGGGGGGTTTTAGTGGTATAAGTAAAGCATACCACCGCTATGGTATGGCTATAGGCGAGTCCCACATATCCCTACGCCAGCGCGCGGATACGCTGTTGCGGCGGTGGGAATGCGTAAACGGGACGCGTGTCTTAGAATAGACACCCCATGTCTTTCTATGGGTGTCGCAATAGGCGACAAAGGACATATTATTATATAGACAGTGAGTACCAGCATTATTCGGCTCCACGCTATGTAGATACCATCTTCCTTGCGATCACTAATCCGCCTGCCAAGTGATTATGCTAACATACTTCAGCGCTAGCTTGTACCTGTGAAGAGGGAGTCCGTGGTCAATGGTGGACGTAAACTCGCTGTTAAATTAAAGCATAGTAAAATAATCCAAAAAATATATTTCGTGAAAAATTACGTTGCTTGCCTTGTGTGTTAGCTCTGGAGACCCCCCGCACTGGGCATATAATTCCATGATTCATGGGGGACTTAAAGACCATATATTCCTTGGACACAAAGATTCAGACTCAAGCTGAATCTATATTTTACGTGGGCATTCTTCGGACGACCCTTGCTTTCCCAAAAGAGCTTCCCAAAAAAATTATTGAGGGCAGAAACAATCAAGGTTACTTTAGTTCACTAGTACAAATTTCACTGGAGACAATATCATTAAAAACCGATTGATTTAACGCTTTAACCTATGATGACCCCCGGCATCGGTTTCGATGACTTTCTACTCCAACATTTTTCATTTCATGTTTTTTCTGCCTCTAGCTCTAGTAAGTTGACGAAGAGCTCAATAACGGAGACGCCAGGCGCCGCTCCCGCTCGTTTATCTGTGTAAAGAGCACCTATATCGCGGTCACCATTCCGATTGCCAAGTTTGGTAACTGTGGCAAATATTTTTCTTGCGACCTATGTAAACGTATAATCATCATCAGTCCGTAAAAAGTCCACTGATGAACATAGGCCTGTTCCCGAGGGTGGGTTTTGCCATATTCACCACGTTTTACACGCGGGTTGGTGACCGCAGTATCATGCTGTAACATTCAGGGAAATGCTGCTGCCCGTTCCCTGGTATATGATTGTTATAGATGATGTAACAACAATCGGGACCAATGGCTTAACGTAATTTCCGATGCACGTAGGGCAATCCCTTAACCAACGAGACCCGGAAATAATTTTGCATTTACCCAAAAAATACTTGTCCGGCATGGGGATTAAACCGATGACCTCCGAGATTTACAGCGATACTTATACCGTTGCGCCACAGACGCAACGGTATAAGTATCGCTTTAATTGGTGATGATGATTAGAACATCGTAGCTACTCGTAATATAAGGCAATATGAACTGTACATAATAAATAAAAAGAAAGGCGTAAAATATGTATCTTTAAATTAACGGCATATACGCAACGAACCTCATTAACATCATCCAATTAATCTTTTAATCAAATTTATATTTAACTTGTGAGTTAATTTAGAAAATATGATTCGTTACGTAAAATGGTGAAATTTCGATTTTATTAGAAAGATATTTCCAGTTTATGTTTAATGATAAATAGAAAATAATAAATTATATCGTGCATACATTATTATATAAGATACTGTCGATGTTTTGATATCTTGTTATGTTAATTTTGATTATGTCAGTGCATTTTTTTGGTTGATTCCGGCAGCAATAAACTTCTATAATTTATGGCTGTAGTAGGGTAACTTGTTTTCTCTCATATATTTCTTCTTTATTCTCTAAGTAATAATTTGCATATTTTATTTGTAAAAATAATTCATTTTGATTGAAGACGAAAATTAAAAGTAGGTTAAGAAGTAGACTAGTAGAATTTTTTTTTCGGACAGACATACGTAGTTAGCCAAGAGGCTTTTGCTACGTCACCTGGGCATAAAGGCGAGCAGAGCTCCAGCCTTAATAAATGGTTTAAATCTACAAACTAAGCAATCTGCATAAGAGGGCGCCCTCTGTGGGGCTTGGACCTCGGCGATGAGATTAATGGATTACGACTTTTAGATATTTTAGGTGAGTTTTGTGCAACTGTTGCTTTACAGTTCGTAGTCGGAGTTTCCTCTCGGACGTCGGGTCTACGAGGGCATTGGAGGCTGCTAAGCATAGCATAGCATAAACAATGTACACAAAGTATCTCACTGTGTGCCTCATAAAATGTTCAAAGTCGCTCAGCGAGCTATTGAAAGAGCTATGCTCGGTGCTCACCAGAGATCTTTAGGAGAAATAAGGTCGCTGAATAGCTCATAGAACTGACGGCTGATGGAGCAGAAATGTTCTCAGGTGGAGACCACGAACTAGCAAGCTCAGCGTGGGTTGACCGCCTGCACAATGGACCGACGACCTCATATAGGTCGCAGGGAGTCGGTGGATGAAGGCCGCTAGCAATCGTCCCCACTGGAAATCGGTGGGAGACTTCCCCCATCGATTTCCAGTAGTAACGATTATTCAGCAGTGGACAACAACAGGCTGATATGATGCATGTCGATGTAAATGTGAGGTCTTGTTATGTTATATTATGTCAGTGCATTTTTTTTGTTGACTCCGGCACTAATAAACATCTTTCAGTTATGGTTGTAGTACCATTGGATAACTTGTTTTCTTCCATAGATTCTCAGATATGGGGTTCTTTAATTAATCATTAGCATATTTTATTAGTTGAATAGTTTATTTCTTCGGAATCAGACAGGTTTTGTCACCGGTCGTTATACGAATTTTATGGATTACGGAAGGGCACCGGATTATGTAACTGGAGATGATTATGGGCTTAGAGGGGCATGCAAAGCATAATTTACCTATTTCACAAATTAAATGCTTCGAAAGATCTTTTAGTCTTTTTTCACTAAGATGAATAATCTCCCTTAAAGAAATAAGATTCCGTATAACAAGACAAGAGGCCATTTTGAGGTTATCGTTTGAACGTTTGCTTAATAAATTTAACAGCACTTTTAATATGATTGGCATAACTAAATGATAGCATAACCAATGGCCGCCATTAATACAATTATGTAAAGTTTTACAACACGTATATTGCCATAGGTTAAGACACTAAACCTTGTTTTCTATGTAATGTTTATTATAGTAACCGAGTTTCATTCATAGTACATGAGTATGTAATAATCATCGGACATTATAGTGACTTCCTTTGCGAACCTCCGTGGCGTAGCGGTATGTTTCGCTTTTCATCTTGAAGGTCTTGGGTTGGATCCCCAATTGAATTATTAAAATTGTGTAGTTTTTTTTTTTCCGGGGATATGAAAATAAGTTACATATCCCCTTTGCCATTGCGGCGGTCCCCTGGCGAAGGGGTATGTGGAACTCGTCCTCTCCATAGCGGTGGTATGCTAGATTTATCACGAGAAGGATCCTACCCACTTAAACCCCCGGGTACTCCTCCTTCCGCCATGAGTGTGAGGGCCGCCAGGTACTGCTGTCCGCACCTTGCAGTGACCCCCAAGGCGCTCTCCCGCGGCTTGTAACGGTGCCGCGGGTTCTTCTGGGCCACTTTATAGAACGCCAAAGCAAAAACACATGAACCTGCCCTCAACGCCAAGCCACAAATTCTACGCAAATATTTAATATTTCTTACTTCTTAATTCTCAATATCTATAATGCTATTTAATTCGTTTAATAGAAATAAACAAGAATTAGAGCTTCTATTTTAAGGTTATATAAATAAACAGGCATTAAAGTAATGTTCAAATTGTTTATTTCGGGTTTCTGTATACCACTTTTTCTGTCACGTATTTGTGTCGTTGGCGTCCAGAGACAGTTTTCGCTTGTCACGTATATGTGACAATGGCGCCCAAAAGGTTAAACAATTACGGGATGGATGGAGACTAAGGTGTCCCTCCTCATCACGGGATCCAAAAACCTAATCCTTCTTCTTCTTTTCTAAGCCTTCTGGGAACGCTTCCCAATGAGGATTACTTTGACGCGCAATGCATTAGATATTATTATACACCGTGAACAAACATCTTCAACTATATTATAGAACTGGCACCCAACCTCGAAAATCAAAGCCGCTATCATAAACCATCACTTAGAATTTCTGTCACCCCATTCTGTCATAACCAGCATTCTTGTTCGTCCGATAAATCTGGAATAGACACAAATATGTGTGCATCGTCAGCTATGATACGAGCTGCATTAATATGTGCGCGCCGACTGCGCGCGCGTGTAGCTATTTGAGCTATAACTGTACATTATACTTTCTGCGGCATATTGTAGCATCTGGAAATATCAAAGAGTTATGGCTGTGCTGTTGATGTATCTTTACCAATACATAAAGCTGACGAGTTCGTTTGCTTGAACGCGCTTATCTCAAGAACTGCTGAAGCCTAAATAATTAATCTACAAAAACTATATTGCTTTGACTTCGGTAAAAATGTCTTCGCTACTCAGCTTTTATTACATACATACATTAGCTCGGGCCTGTTTCCCAGTGGGGTAGGCAGAGACAATTGACCTCCACTTGCTACGATCCCTACGCACATCTTTCGCTTCATTAACTCTCCTAACATTCTTCATACAAGCACGACGGTTTAGGGTGGATCTTATTTGACCTTTTGCGAGGATGTCTCCGATTTGGCCAGAGAACGTTCGTCGAGGTCTTCCCCTTCCGACTGTGCCACTCACACTTGCCATGTATACCTGTTTTGTCAATCTTTCTTCATCCATTCTTTCCACGTGACCAAACCATCTCAACATTCCTTCTCCAACTTCGTAATCACGTCCTCTTTCACTCCACACCGTTCTCTTAGCTTAGTTTTTATTATGCATGCAAAAATATTTAAAACTAGCCGTGCTCCGCGGTTTTACCCGCGTTTCTCTGATCCAGTGGGTCGGAGAGTGTATTTACGATTTTTTGTATGTTAATCGAGTTATTAACTATCCCCGTGCAAACTTTTAGCCAAATCCATTCATTTGTTTTTGCATGAAAGAATAACAAATGTGCAAATCTTACAAACTTTCGCTTTTATAATATTTGTAGGATATTTATGTCAATTGAATAAGCTTTAATAATACAGTAACAATAACATAGGTTTTTTTTCGGTTTGCCTTACATAGGTATAGCCATGAGGCTTTTGCTACTTTACCGGGCATAAAGGCGAGCAGAGCTCCAGTCTTAATAAATGGTTTAAAAACTACAAACTAAGCAAGGCAACAAACTAAGCCCTGTGGGGCTTGGACCTCGGCTCAGGGCGGTCGCTGGCGATGAGATTTAGGGGTTTATGTCTTTTAGTATTTAAGGGGAATTTTGTGCAACTGTCGCAACATACGTAACAATAACCCCACAGTAATGCAAACATTTTATCGAAGTCATATCATTTATCGAGGTAGGTATAGGCTATATTTAATTTCAAACTGGAACGGAAGCGAAGTGGTTAACTATTCCTGAATAAAATTAAACCAAAAATCCATCTCAACGAAGAATCTAACAACCGTTTAACCTAAACCTGACAAAACATCATCGAAAACAATGCAATTTTAAACATTCATAACAACGTAATTCTGTCTATAAAAGTGAAAGAAATTCTCAGTGTACATCTGAAGCCACCGACCATGCATAATTTACTCACAAATTAATAGGTACACTTACATTACATAAGCGTCGCCGGCATTACAGCATCAAAATGTGAAAAATTACGACTTCCTGATAGTCTTACACAAATGTAACAATGTTTTTAATTAGTTACTAGCTCCCTGTACGTGGTTTCACCCGCGTAAGTCCCGTTACCGTTGGAACTTTATAATGAAATATAGCCTATAGGATTCCGCAATAAATGGGCTAATTAACAATAAAATATTTTTTCAAATCGGATCAGTAGTTCCTGGGAAACAAAATCTTTAGCTTTATATATTTGTATAAAATTTAATAGGTTCTAGACAGTTTTCCTTTAAGTTTTCTAGAATTAAGTCCCCAAGGGTAGTATCCCAACGCCGGACAAGAAATCGTTGGGTAACATTTTAGATTTCTCTCCGGATCTGGTTAGTCCAAATCTTGTACTAGGGAACCAACCTTCCGATGCCCTCGTAGACCCGAAGTCCGAAAAGCCCGCGAACTGTTAAGTAGAGAGGCAGTTGCACAAAACTCTAAAAAAAATCTCAAAGTCATAATCTCTCAATCTCCCCGTCAGCGACCGCCCTGAGCCGAGGTTTAAGTCCCACAGGCGACGCCCTCTTGCACAGGTTGCTTAGTTTATTGTGTTTAAACCATTCACCTAGGCTGTAGCTCTGTTTGCCTTTAGGCCCGGTGAAGTAGCAAAAGCCTCGGGGCTAACTACATATGTCCGTCGGACAAAAAAAAAAAAAATAGGCAACCGGGCATTAACGGTTCCCTGTGTGTTACAATATTAGTGTAGCGTAGCGACAATGGCAAAATCCCTTATTAGGGCCCATGTTCAAAAGTGGACGTTCTATGCTCGAAAAATGTCCATTGCTAAATCATTTATCAGTTTATGTCTATGGTGTTCCTAAATTTAATTGACGTACACACTTACATAAGCTCACGTCTGTTTCCCAGCGGGCTAGGCAGAGACAATGGACATCCACTTACCACGATCCCTACACACATCTTTCGCTTCATTCACTCTCATCACATTCTTCATACAAGCACGACGGTTTAGGGTGGATCTTATTTGACCTTTTGCCAGGATATCCGATTTGGTCAGAGTACGTTCGACGAGGTCTTCCCCTTCCGACTGTGCCACTCACACTTGCCATTTATATCTGTTTTGTCAATCTTAATTTATGTTTATAAATAACCATTTAAAAGTAACTCATTTACGTCTATTCATCCTCTTAAATGTGGCGTTTATATTGCTGCATGTTTCAAATTAATTACAAAATAACCCATCGATTGAAGATGTCAATTTTATGAATAGATATGGTTTGAAGTTTATGTTATTGCTCATAATACATTATTTTATGAACTTATTTTATAGGCGTAATGGAAGATAAATTCTATTTACTAAGCAATGCTTTAAAAGCTAAATGTGAAGTTATTAAAAGTCTGGAAACTTTATTTATGAAACTGTTGAAAATTTTATTTATTTTATCTTATTATTATAATATAGCTACGCCCCGCGGTTTTACCCGCGTCACTCTGCTCCAGTGGGTCGAAGCGTGATATTCTGTAGCCTATATGTTAATCCAGCTTATAAACTATCCGCGTGCAAATTTTCAGCCAAATCCATTCAGTAGTTTTTGCGTGAAAGAGTAACAAACATACATACATCCACATATACAAACTATCGCATTTATAATATTAGTGGGATTATCTGTCCCGTTGGTTTTCACCCCCGTAGAGCCGGTTCCCTTTTAGAACTTAAAATATAGCCAATAATAATGTGGCTTTCTATTGGGCAAAAAATATACAAAATCGGTTCAGTATATCCAGAGATTACCCCCTATAACCTCACAAACTTTCATCATCATCATCATCAGCCCGTATAACGTCCACTGCTGAACATGGGCCTCATACCGTGAGTGAAGGTATTTGCCATAGTCACCGCGCTTGGCAGGCCGGTGACCGCAGTATTATGTTGTACCACACAAGGAAACGCTGCTGCCCGTTTCTTGATATACGTTTATTAAAGTTGATGTTTTAACAATCGGGACCAACGGCTTAAGGTGCTTTCCGAGGCACGGAGGGTAGTCCCTCAACCAACCAGACCCGGAAAGAAATTTTAGAATTTACACAAAGATTTCCTGTCCGGTGTGGGGATCGAACCCACGACCTCCGAGATTCAAGGCGAGCCAAATACCGCTACGCTACGGAGGTTGACAAACTTTACCTATTTATAATATAGTATAGATATAGACTAGCATGTGTCCGCGACTTTGTCTGCGTGGAACAGTTACTTTGGGCTGACGCTAACATTTACGTAAAATATGAAATAGTGTAAGTGAAAAGCAGAAGTGGAAGCTCTCGAAAATAAAACGATTTTGAAACGTAATAATATAAAGCCTTCTTTAATAAATGGGATTCCAACACTGAAATAAATTGTCGAATCGGAGCAGCAGTTCCTAAGGTTAGTTCAAGCAAACATACAAACGAACTTTTGAGCGTTATAATATTAGTAGAGATAAATGTGAAAGTTTTAAGATGTATCGATAATGCTTTTTCTCGCGGCGTTATTGTCGACTATTATGTCATTGTCTCTTTGCTTACTTCCATACACAATTTGAATCCCTTTTTTTAAAAACATACTGATAACAGGCTGTCTATGTACTCAAAATTAAATTTATGTCTATGCACTGGATGTCATGCATTACAAGTACCCGATACCCCCCCCCCCCTTTATTGGCGTTTTGAACCCTCTCCTCGTGATATTAAAAGAATATGATCGCCATAAAAAAAAATACTATACCTCTGTGCAGATTAATAATATAAAATACATTATGAAGAAGAATAAAATTTTATTGTAAAATTATGATAATTTCATAAACTAAGACCAACATGCTCGCCATAATTGAATTCAAATTCTAACACAAAGATGTTCTAGGAACGCATTTAATGCAGAAAATAAAAATGATACAAGACCGGATGTTTACACCTGGCTAATAATACCTTTTGTAGACACACACATGACGCTTGCATGTTAAGAACTAATGGTTTAGTTTATTTTTATATTAACTAGGTATCTGTTTGTGTCCAGTGTCTCTCGTCACACATCATCATCAGCCCGTACAACGTCCACTGCTAAACATGTGCCTCCTCCCGAGAGAGGATTTTTGCCAAAGTCACCACGCTTGGCAGGCGGATTGGTGACCGCAGTATTATGTTGTAATACACAGGGAAATTCTGCTGCCCGTTCCCTGGTATACGCTTGTTATAGATGATGTTATATCAATCGGGACCAACGGCTTAACGTGCTTTCCGAGGCACGGAGAGTAAGCCCTCAACCAACCAGACCCGGAGAGAATTCTTAGAATTACTCAAAGATTTTTTGTCCGGTGTGGGGATTGAACCCACGACCTCCGAGACTTACAGCGAGCCAAATACCGCTACGCTACGGAGGTTGTCACACAAATATCCTTAAATTTTCTACCAAATTGGTAAACTCATTTTTGAAAGAGTATGTGAGTAACTGAATTCATAAATAAATAAAAATCATTTTTATTTACGTACTTGCATATAGTCAAAACAATAATTTAGTATTCGGTATTATTATCTATACTTATCATATTTTATAAATTTTCAAATTAAACAAGTATTTAAGTTATTATTTTAATTATATTTTAGTCTTAAAGTCTTAGTTTATTATTTAACTATATTGTATCAAATAGCTTGTTCTATCTATATTAGGTTAGAACAATTGTCATTATTTAGGTGGACCATGAGTATATAACGGCGGACGCTCTTTAATGCTACCACCGGATCCAATACGCCCCAACTGAGAAAACCCGGCGAAACAAACTCAGTTGGTTATTCTACTGCCGGGTTATTCATGTGCTTGGACTAGGTCTTTTATACAAGGTATTGCATAACTTTCTCTGACCAAATCGGAGATATCCTCGCAAAAGATCAAATAAGATCCACCCTAAACCGACGTGCTTGTATGAAGAATGTTATGAGAGTGAATGAAGCGAAAGATGTGTGTAGGGATCTTAGCAAGTGGAGGTTGATTGTCTCTGCCTACTCCGCTGGGAAACAGGCGTGAGCTTATGTATGTATGTTTGTATGCATAACTTAGCAAGGGTTACAGCACCTGTCTTGATGTTTGCGTTGACAACTCTCGATCATAACTTAAGTGTATAATTTCTTTTTATTAGATACTAAGTTCACATAAAAATTAACAAATAAATATATTCATTAGGTATGATAAATCTTTTAATCAATACTTCGACATTTTTATATTTTTTAATGTTTATGCAAAAACCAGAAAAAAAAAATATGTTGGTCCCCAACCGGCAGCGGGAGTGGGGTCCATGCTACCGGTGGTGCTAAGGTCCCTAGAGATGGGAACATCCGCAAAATAGGTGCCATCTCCAAAAGGACTGCTTTTTGAACCTCAGTTGGTCTACTCTAAGCCGAAAACCACACGGCTAAAGAGCAATTGCCTGCTTCTGCATAATAGTAAGAAAAAAACCCTATTTAAATAAGAGTCGAACCATTTCCAATCTCTTACAAATCTCAATGGATGCTTAATAGTTTAAATATGTAGGCTATAGGTCCACGGTAGCACTGGTACCGTTTTAACAACAGCACTCACTAGGGCTGCCTATTTGTATACTGTGTGTATTTAGTCACTACATAGTATAAAACAAAGTCGCTTCCCACTGTCTGTCTCTCACTATGTATGCTTAGATCAGTAAAACTACGTAACGGATTTTGATGTTGTTTTTTTTAATAGATAGAGTGATTCAAGAGGTATGTTTATATGTATAATACATCTGCATTGCATCCGTGCGAAGATGGGGCAAGACGGTAGTTTTTTTTTTTTTTTTAATGACCACTCCCGCACTTGGGAAATATATCCTTGTGTCGCGGGGGACTTTACAAACATTCATTTCACGGACACAAAGAACACCCAGACTCAGAACAAATATTTGTGGTTCACACAAATAATTGTCCCGGGTGGGAATCGAATCCAGAACACCAGGTCTTGGAAGCAACTTCCGTAACCACTGAGCCGGTGGCGCAGTCGCAGTTATTGCTGATACTCAGCGAAATTATATTATATATATTATATTTTTGGTAGTACTGTCGATCTATGGAGGTATATATGATTTCCGGGGTAATTTTTCATTGCCGATTTCTATAGTTGTAGTCATGGTTTATTTAAAAATGACGATGTTATACATATACTAGCTAATGCCCACGACTTAGTAAGCGTCTAGTTTGTTATTCCTTCGGTTTTTTACCTCTCCCACCGTAACTCATGAATTTTCTATGATTAAAAGTATTTAAAATTGTTGACCTGGGTTTAAGGTACCACCATGCAAAATTTCATTTAAATCGGTGCAACAGTTTCGGAGATTAGCTCATACAAACACACAAACAGACAGCGAAACAAGAAATAAAAAAAAATCTGGATGTGTTCTATTTTATTTCTTACATCCCCCTGACGTGGTTTTCGTCGATTAGCGGTTCAGACTGTGCGTTAATCTGTCAGTCAGTCAGAATAAAGTGTTTTAATAATACAGATGCTTAGGTTGACAGCCCTACCATTGTGAGGTAAATAAACTCTACGCAATTAGACATCGGACGTACATTGTGGTGCGACTGTTATATATAACTTGGTGCAACTGCCATGTTTTGTAATGCAGTAAAAAAACGCTCAAAAGACTAACTAAAGCTTGCGTCCTAGGAAAAATAGCGGATTAAAGGAAATAGTTCGTTAATTGTGGGTTTTTAAAGTTCAGATTTGTTGGTGTGAATACTGGTGGTTATGTTATCTATACTAATATTATAAAGCTACAGAGTTTGTTTGTTTGTTTGTTTAAACGCGCTAACCTCAGGAACTACTGATCCGATTTCAAAAATTATTTCAGTGTTGGATAGTCCATTTATCGAAGAAGGTTATATTGGATATTAATTATTACCTCGGAAAGTTCAAATAGTTTTTATCAATGTTTTGGCTTTTATGTATTGAGGTAGAGTTAAGATATATGTTTCAGAAGAAAGATTAGAAAAAAAATAATATTATTGTATTTTCATACCTGAAAGCTTTTAGGCTAAAGCCATATAAACTATTGTAATCAAATAAAATTAAGTAATCTAACATAGTAAATTTAAAAACCAAAATATGTTTCGACTATTTACCTGTAATAGGTTTACGTGACTAAAAACTTTTTTTATTATTTATTTATTATATTTTTTATTTTTGCCAATTTCAAGGGGATAAAATTAAAACGATATCTTAATTTCGTGTTTAATACATACCGTCTATGTATACATTAAACAAAACATTTGTATGTTTTGTTATTTGTAGAACTCAAATGATAAAAATTTACAAATTTCCTCTATTTGTCATAATTATTTAATTGTTCTTATCTTTTCTCGGCTACTTGCCAAGAATATATATAAATATATAGATTTTAAGTGTCCGTTTGTAATGGAACTTACATAACATTAATAAAAAGAACCGTGACTGAATCGATCCTGTGTAATTCATCAGACACTTTTTCTAAAACATGTCACAATTTATAATGTCTAAGGTAACCAATTACTACTGCCTTGCGCTATTTACTAGCGAGAAAAATGCTCTTAGTTGCCTTCAACTAGTTTTTGCAAACTGCCATTTCCCTTGCGACGTGAGAATGGTATTTAAATAGTATCATTGTGTATCTAACATTTCCTTTGGTTTAAAACCCAAGGTAAATTAAAAGCTGCAAAGAGGCCAAGGTTTAGGAAACGAAGTGCTAATAATTGATTCTCGAAATTGATCGTTTGTATTTTGGCGCGATTGATGCAAAATTTCATCGGCTCATATTAAAGAATTGAAGGTCATCTCTTTTTTATTTTAATTAACAAAATCCATTTGCCGTGTTGTTTCGGAAAAGACCACCCCATGTCCTCCCATGGGTGTCGTAAATGGCGACTAAGGGACATATGGCCGATGGATGGACAGGAGCATCTATTAGCTCAAGGTTTACATCTTACTGCGATCACCAATCCGTCTGCCAAGCGTGGTGATTATGGCAATATCCCTCAATGATCCTGGCTTGCCAAGCTCTGTTAAGGAGCCCCATGTTCAGCAGTGGACGTAAACGAACTGTTGATGATGATGATGATGACAATTTCATACTACATACCAACGTCAATAAGTTATTGCTTCACATAGGTACCTATTAATATACAGATATCACAACAAAAAAATCACCTGGCTTGCCAAGCTCTGTTAAGAGGAGGCTTCCTCTTAACAGAGTCCTCTTAAAATGTTCAACAGTGGTCGTAAACGGGCTGTTGATGATGATGATAAAAACCATTTTTTTATTTTACACTAGAAATCCGTACGCGGTTTCACCCACATAACTCCAGTTCCCGTGGGAACTTCATGATTAAATATCGCCTATGTTACTCCTGGTTAACGTAGCTTGCTTAAGTTTAAAGAATTTCCGAAAACGATCCAGTAGTTTCGAAGCCTATTCAATGCATACAAACAATTAAATCTTTCCTCATTATAATATTAGTATAGATATGAGGATCATGAATACAACGGTTTCTGAAGAAATCTTTGATTTTCCACAAAGATTTTTCCTACACAATGAGATTTGACCCAACATTTACGGTTACGAGTGCCACAAGACGCGGAGGTGCAGTAACGGTAGTAATTAACCAAGATTAGGTACCATTTTTAATTACTACCTTTAACGTTAAAATTTTACGATTCAGACTCGTTTGACACCATACTAAAGTTTGGATGAAAGTAGAATACGTGTGTAGTTTTAATACTAGAGGTTTGACATTCAACTTACTTCTTCAACATGTTTACGTCTACAACTGAACATAGGCCTCCATTTAAGAGACCTAGCCCAACCTGGGTCATCGAGGCATATTGCCTATTCACCTGCTTCTGAAACAAATCTATACTACTATAAAAAGCTAAATTATTTTTTTGTGTGCTTAACTGCTGGTCCGAGTTATGCGAATGAAACCGCATAAGGTAGTATCTAGATATGATCGCCAATCACCAGGTCCACCAACTCACTATAGTTTACAGTTTTTAGTTACATAATATAAACTTTAATATATCTCAATAGAATTCATATAAACTGAACAACAATCCAATGCGTGTATACTCAGATATAATGAAAAGTCTTAATATTTATATTTTATAATAGCTTTAATTATTATTAATAACAGTATTTAAGTATATTATACTTAAATACTGTTATAAATAATAATTAGTATTATAAAAGTATCAACGTCACTCAACGAGCTATGGGAAGAACTATGGTATTTCCCTGCGGAATCGCATTAGAAACGAAGACATCCGTAGGAGAACGAAGGTCGCTGACATAGCTCAACGGATTAGCAATCTGAAATGGCAATGGGCAGGACACACAGCTCGAAGAACTGAGCAGAAATGTTCTCGAGTAGAGACCATGAACTGGCAAGCGCAGCTTGGGACAACCGTCTGCACGATGGACCGACGACCTGATAAAGGTCGCAGGGAGTCGGTGGATGCAGGCCGCTAGCAATTGTTCCCGCTGGAAATCGATGGGGGAGGCCTATGTTCAGCAGTGGACGACATCAGTCTGATACGATGATGATAATGAAATAATGAATTTATTCAGCACTTAGGTATTTACATACACTTGTACTTGTCAGAATCACAATGTAACACAATTATTCTTATTCTATGAATTAAACTAGATACTTACAGAATATACCAATTTATGTTACCGAGATACTATTGTATAAGGATTGTTATCTGTTAACAATATGTATTTGTACTTGAATAAATAAATAAATAAATAACTTAATTAACCGGTAGCAAATTGTAGGATATTACAGACAAAGTAGTCCGTCCGTCAGCTGGTCTTTAATTTCTCTACTCATAATAAGTTTAAGTTCATATTAATTATTTTAGACTTTAATGGATCAATATAGAAAAAAAATAATATTCGTATACATTATTTTTTTATCTTCTTTAGCAAAGCTAAACCAATTCATTTTTCCTATTTAATCGCTAACTCACAAAGATAACAATCAGTTCGTTAATTAATGTCAAAGCGTTCACATTCCTCAGCGGTTTCGCTCCTAGAAAAATCTTTCACGGAAATAATGGATAGAAATTGTGCGGTTGTAATAGAAAATCATGTACGATTCTCATGGAGGTTCACAATGTAACTTACTCATTTGTAGTAATTGGTAGTAAACTTAGTGATGCTGTTTGGATGTAACTATAGGTTTTTTGTGAGGGATGATTGTATATGATTTTTATTAAACCCTAGCGACCCTACCCGGATTCGCACGGGTGCAATGCTGATGTATTATACATATAAACTTTCCTCTTGAATCACTATATCAATAAAAAAACTGCTTAAAAAATAATTTGCGTAATTTTAAAGATCTTAGCATACATAGGGACAGACAGACAGCGGGAAGCGACTTTGATTTATATTATGTGTTGGTTCGCTAGTAAAGATTTTAGTTCAAAGTTATTTAACAACAAATAAAATAAGTTGAATAATTGAGTTCTTTTTTTAAATTAATTGTAAGTGATTACATTAAAAAACATTTTGCTATATTATATTAAAGGAAATCATTTTGTTGTCTTTGGTATACCTACATTACCTATATACTATTTATATGTAAGTTTTATATGAAAACTATGTTGTAATTATCAATAATTTAAGTAATTATAAAAACAGCAATCAAATTATAAATAATAAAAACAAAAAGAAATGCTTGTAACAAATTATCGATATTATTATCTGTACTAATAAAGACGAAAGATTTGATTATTTGCATTGAATAGGATATGGAACTATAGGAGCGATTTAAAAAAAAAACACCATTCGATAGCTACATTATCCAGGAGCTGTGTGGTTTCCGGCTTAGAATAGACCACCCCATGTCCTCCCATGGGTGTCGTAAAGGCGAATAAGGGACCTATGGCTGATGGATGGGCAGCAGCATCTATTAGCTCAAGGTTTACATCTTACTGCGATCACCAATCCGTCTGCCAAGCGTGGTGATTATAGCAATATCCCTCAACGATCCTGGCTTGCCAAGGTATTTTAAGAGGAGGCCCATGTTCAGCAGTGGACGTAAACGGGCTGTTGAAGAAGAAGAAGATTATCCAGCAGTAGCATAGGCTATATTTAATTATGAAGTTCCCACGGGAACGGGAGTTGCTTGCATGAAACGCGGGATGTAGTATTTTATAAAGTGGGCTAAAACTACTTGACTCGATTGAGCAATTACAATAGACAATAATTTATAAATCAAAATGAACTCAGTACACACAATTTATCCTCCCACAATCTTCTTAATTTCACGCTCTATATTTATCCAATTTGGTTTTCTTATTAAGCTCTCGAGGTAAATAAGCTTGACTAAACTAGATTGACTTTGGATAGAGCTTTGAATGCCAACCATGAGATGTCGGTACACAAATATTAACTTTTAAGAGCAAATTTTAACCGGCATTGTAATATTTTAACATAAATTTAAAAAAAGATGTTTAATGAAAAAAAGAAAATTATTTAAATAACAGACTAAATCTAAAAACTTAACTTATCAAATAAAATAATGGGTTCGATCCCCACGCCGGACAGGAAATCTTTGTGTAAATTCTAAGATTTCTTTCCGAGTCTGGTTGGTTGAGGGACTACCCTCCGTGCCTCGGAAAGCACGTTAAGCCGTTGGTCCTGATTGTCATAACATCATCTATAATAATCGTATATGAAGGAACGGGCAGCAGCGTTTCCTTGTGTGCTACAACATTTTTATGCAATACTGCGGTCACCAATCCGCCTGCCAAGCGTGGTGACTACGGCAAATACCCTCCCTCCCGAGGAGGCCCATGTTCAGCAGTGGACATTATACGGGATGATGATGATAATGATTATGCCATAGATATATATTAAACTTCATATATTACTTTTTATGCAAAATAAAAGCCACGGAAAATATTGATTTATTTAAAAAGACAAAACAAACTTATCCTGATGATTAACCTTACAATTTTTATCTTTTTATAATTGAACGACAACTGACAATATTTTTATACTATTTTCTGATTGTATTCATATTCAATAGCGATTAAATTTTATTTCAAACCAAAACATCTAGAAGGGTTAGTAAAATGGGCTTGCTTTTAAACCATACCAAACAATTAAACCCCATGGTCCCCATACAATTTTCAAAGCCATGAATGGCCTAGTCATATTTAACGTAATTAGGTTTTAGTAATAGGTTTTTACTGTTATAACGAGGTGGTCATAGCTTGTTCCTAACATTAGTTGATAAGTACCTGAGGTTAAGCTACATCATGACTCATTCTATGATTACACTGCCATGTCCAAGTTCCATAGGAGGCACCATTAAACCATTTATAAAGGTTGGCATTGCTCGGTTTTATACCCGTTTCAGTAGCAAATGCCTTGTTGCTTGCTGAATATATCTGACAGAAAGAAAACTGGGGCCATGTTAAAGTACACATACATACATACTGTAAAATAAAAAAAGTCTGTGTGGTTTTATTTATGGTTTATTTATTTATTTATGCAATCTTACCTACATCTACCATTACAGATCAGCGATCCAATGCGACAGTGTGGCAATGATAATATAGCTTGTTACAAGTTGTCATTAAAAATCAATTTATTGTACTTTTAATGGTAATTTTATTAAAATTTTTGAATGAATGAATTGTCTCAAGACAGAACAACTAGCATAATTTGAATTAAGTATTTTATGAGTTATCAGAATTATCAATTAAGGGTCACAATAAAATACATTGGGAGTTTATCTTCGAAATAAGTTTTGAATTCTAGGTGATTATATTTTGGTTACAGACATAGTATTTCTACCATAAAGACAAACAAAGACAACTCCAAATATGACATAATGCCTACATTCTAACACACGTTCCTAATTTGAATATAATAGAAAATGGCCGCCCGAGACGGTCGACAAAATGGTGCCCGTATTAATGCTAAACTATGGCTCAGCAATTCTATTTTGTTTCTTTTTCTATTGAGCAAGTCATGTCTGTTAAGCTGTAATAATTGCATATATCCTACTAATATTATATACCTATGTAAAAGTTTGTATGTGTGGATGTTTGTTACTTTTTCACATGGATTTAGCTGAAAGTTTATAAGCTGGATTAACATATATGCTACAAAATATCACGCTCCGATCCACTGGAGCAGAGTGACGCGAGGGCGCAGATTGTGTTATATACTTTTAATAAACACTTCGTAACCGATTGAAATGAGATTTAACACAAAGGTGCCTACTTCATACATGAAACTCTGTAGAAATATATTTTTTTAAATTATAATATTTGTAATACTATTAATAATTATTACATCAAGATTGGAGCGACTCAATCCCAAGCATTTTAGTCACTAAGATAACCATAAACTTTATAAAATATAATTATAAATACGTCACATTTTAAACTAGCCAGACAGAGATAGCTATAGAAATAACAGCACCTGCCCATAGCCATGTCAAGAATTCCATCTTTAGCATAGTTCGGTTACATTGAGTATGTATTTATTCATTAGTCTTTATGTTTGTTTGAATTGAACATGGAACGTCGAGGAAAATAAAAAATAATTACGCATTGCAAGGTGGCCTATTAATTTAAACTTATGGTTACTTTATATTTGTATGTCTAGTAAAGGAGTATATTATACTAAGGTTTGCAAATAAACACTAGATGTAATATGTGGTACATAATGGTCGTCTCTGGAAAATAAGTATCTAACTCTTTTATGGTTCAATTTATATACGGTTTTACAATAAACTTCCCAATAATATTTATTTATAAGAGAATGAATTGCCACTAAATAAGTTTAAAGAAAATATTAAAGCCATAAATGTTTTTAAACTTTCGCGATTTGTACACATAATTTATAGTAGACGCGGGTCTTAATCGCGGTAAAAATTTAAATCATACTATAAATTAATGCCTTATTGTGTAACAGGCCTTATCATAAAGTGTCTTATTATAATCTTAGGGACAGAAATAAGTGGAATTAATTCGCTCCACTTTCATTGTAAATGACAAAATATTGTTAATTTTGAAAAAGAGGATTCTACTGATTTTTGGGTAGTGTCTCAGTAGACTTAGCGGTATTCCGCTAATTCAAATCCCCATAAACGATCTACCGATACTCCACTGCTTTTACTTTAGCGTTATAAGTAACAGAATCGGGGCTTTGGTTATTCAGCATAGTTAAAGTTGACCCCACATTGGGTAAGCTTTAACAACCCGAACGGTGCGAGCGCCGAGCTGCCGTCATCCGCCAGCCTAGCCTTCGTCCGCATGTAACTTTACGTTGAGGAACAGACACGAAAAATGTGTTGTGAGCCTAACATCGTTCATAATACATGAATACATAAATTCAGTTCTTAAAAATGTATCCGTTATACACAATACGCTTCAATAAAATGTTCTTATATCACGAATACGCAATTAAATCACATATTTCTCCCCGCTTTGCTTTCTTTCCGTGCAATATTTTTTCGCACTTGCTATACGATTTTGAAAACTTTATTGTTGAGACAATAGAGTTGAAATTCGTTTATTGCTTTGTTGATAAAGTGTAATGTAATTTATTTTTATGAAAGTGTGTTGCAATTTTAATAACGGAGGATTAATCTGTAACTGTTTCGAGTTAGTTATTGTTATATTTCGAACTAGATTAACTCATGACTACTGCGCGATGTATCATTGTACAATTCGTATGTTGGCTAGCGTTTTCTATACTTCTATACTAATATTATAAAGAGGAAAAGTTGATTGTTTGTTTGCATTGAAAAAGCTCCGTAACTACTTGACCGTTTTGAAAAATTCTTTCACTGTTGGGAAGCTACACTATCCCCGGATGACATGGGCTATATTTAATTATGAAGTTCCCACGGGAACGGGAGCTACGTGAGTGAAACCGCGCGCGGGAAGCTAGTCATTCATATTTGCCCGCGTTACTACTGTTCTCATAGAAATCTCTAGAGAAAACGTTGCTGCTTATTCTAAATATCTAGGTTTATCAGATCATTCATTGGGTTTTGAGCTTATTCGTTGCATACAAACATATTGTAAAGAGGTAAAGTATTTGAATAATTGTTTGTGAGGTTGTAAATCTGTGTTATTTTAAATTGATAACATAATAGTCACGCTTGCAATTTTGATGCGTTTTTTTAATTTCTACTTATAATAATTAGATATTAAGGATAGAGAAAAGTAATAAATATCACAGAACGGACGAACGGACTATGTAGTCTGTAGATTTGTTAGTAAGTCGAATTATAAAATATAAAATAAAAAGTAAAATATATACTGCGCCCCGCGGTTTTACCCGCGTTACTATGCTCCAGTGGGTCGTAGTGTAATGTGTTGTAGCCTATATGTTAATCAAGCGTATAACCTATCCCGGTGCAATTGCAAAGTGCAAATTTCAGCCAATTCCGTTCATTAGTTTTGGCGGAAAGAGTAACAAACATCCATCGATCCATCCATCCATACTTACAAACTTTCGCGTTTATTATTAGTAGGATTCGATTAGGTAACGAACAGTAATAAGTAAGAAGTATATGTTAGTTAAAGATTTTTTTTTAACTTTATCATATTAAATTATAATTCTGACAAGTACAAGTGTATGTACACCTAAGTGCTGAATAAAATATTCTTTATTTCATTAAATAAGAAGGCACAGACCTGCTCCAATTAACACAGAAAAACACATTTATCACAAATTAAGTCGCACATACTTATAATGTTGTAACACCAATTATTACGGTTATTTATGATAGTTACCTATATATTTAATTTATTATCTCCCCACAACATGTAAGTACGTACCTTACATAAAGCACGCCCATCTCAAAAATAACTGGACCGATTTCGATTAAACTTTCACAAAATTAACGATGATTCAACCAACTTGTATAATCATCATACGTTGTGCATTTAATGTGAAATTGTGATTAATGTATATAATGCTTTAGGTTTATTTTTAAACAATATGTGTTTTAAATAAGGTGCTTTAAAAATAAATGCCATTCCTTTATTAGAAGATACTGTCGCTTATACGAGAGATTACGTTAGTGCAGAATTTTCTAGGAAATAATAAAATAAATAAATAAAATAAAATAAAATAAATAAAAATCATTTTTATTTCCGTAAACCAATTACAGGCACTTGTAAATCGTCAAACATTATTTGAAAATGAATTATTATTTATCTTAAATTACATTTGTTGTTTATTTATAAACCTATTAAAATTACTTATTTATAATGTCATCCTTAGTAAAACTAAGTAGGTAAATCAAACCAAATCAAATATTTTTTTTGCAAAAAAATGAGCTGCAGACCTTTCGGCGTGCAATTTTTACAGTTACTTAATTTTAAATTTCATACATTGTCAATCAAGATTTATTAATTATAAATTATTCCATGTTAGCAATTAGGTACTAGGTAATTATATAGCAATTAGATAGTTATAATTTGGGTTACAATATTATAATCATATATTAATTAAGCCACCCCCCGTACCAGCTGTTCTGGCCGCAATTCTTTTTAAGCGGCTTTAATCAGACTCGGTCGTCAGACTTGTGATTTTGAGGTCGCCGGTTCGAACCCCACTCATTGCACTACCGACGTGAACCTAGTCGTAACACAAGCATTTTAGCTTAGCACGAGGGGTTACCAAGAATACTAGTAGACAGCAAAACTCTGCTAGTAATCTTAGAAAAAAAACCTCGGGGTATTGAAGAATGATAAGAAGGTTTTTTTTTGTAAATGTTTTTTTTTTTATATAATCACAATGGCGACTCCCGTTCTGCCACAGTAGTTATATCAACTACTAACATTTAACAACGATAAAGATAAAATTATTACTTTTCCATTTGATTGCACAAGTGGTTTAGTGGTTACAATAGCGGGTTCGATTCTACTACTTTAGACAACTAATTTTGTCATTCACGAGTAGTTTTTCTCATTAGTGATTTCAATTCCAATTTTTTTAATATACAAGATGTAACGGATGGAACAAATGATATGGCAAGGGTTATTTAATCCTATCTCTTCAAGTCCGGAAGTAACATTTTTTTTAAATTCATAGATACCAGAAACCAAACTTTTCAAATTGAAATAAATACATCACTAGCACTCAATCAGCTGATCGATGTCAACGAACTATTTGCAAGTAAAAATAAACCTCTTACTCCTGGTATTTCTGATTAAAGGGTTCCGCATTTTTATTTTTTGTTTGCAAAATAATACTGACTTTTTTATTTTATTTTGAGTTGAAACCCTTGCCATATCTTTTGTTATGATCCAAAGAAGCCTTGATCTTTCTATGTTATACCCTTTCCGTTACACCTTGTATAATTATAAATGCGATATTGTAGTGTATGGGTGTTTGTGACTCAATCACGCTATGACGACTAAATAGATCTGAATGATATTTAGCAGAAATAGAATCATCAACAGCCAGTTTACATCCACTGCTGAACATGGGCCTCCTCTAAAATAGCCCCTTGGCAAACCAGGATCTATGAGGGATATTGCCACAGTCACCACGCTTGGCAGGTGGAATAGTGATCGCAGTAAGATGCTCCTCATCCATCAGCTGGATGTCCCTTAGTAACCTCTTAAGACAGTCATGGGAAGACTCATTTATTCTTAGCCGGGAACGACACGGCTATAAAAAATAGAATACTGTAAGCAAATGCACATAATTTACCTATTATCCTTTTTGATTCATGTAAGATAATTAGTACACGTCACATGAGCAAAATTGCTGACAAATAGTATAAGATAATCATCATCATCATTTCAGCAATAGGACGTCCACTGATGGCCATAGGCCTCCCTCATAGATTTCCTGTTGCTACGGTTGGAGGCGGCCTGCATCCACCGTGATCCGGTATCATTTATAAGATAATAAAGTCTATCAATTTTAACCTATCTCCATACATATATTCACGCCTCCTCAAAGAATGTCTGTATGTATTTCTAATTACATCAAAATATAATGTTTACCGCATTGGCTTTTATATTTTCACACTTGGTCGGTAAAACGTTATTCGCCTCCGTTCCTATAATGGATAAACCGCAACGACTTGGGTACAGCACCCAATGGTTGCGTGTAATGGAACGCGTATACTCTACTTTTTACGTTCCTTTACAAGTAGTCTGCGGTTAAGTCAAGCTCAGTCGGCGTAAGCTCCCATTTTCTTCATGATTGGATTCACTGAGGAATTTAAAAAACGAATATTATATAAAAAAAAGAAAATAGTCTTCATTTCGTTTCTCGTTTGTTTTATAATTTAAAATTGGAATCACAAAAGGCGTGACCTTATTTTAGGGATTTGAACAGGAGAATCAAGAAGAATTAAAAAATATGGTTTAAGTAAAGAGTGTATAAGGTTAAAATATTTTTTACTTTTTATTTACTGGGATGAAATGCATTACGCATCCACTCCGTTACCACAGGGAACATAAATTTTATTTTCCCCGTGGCATGTGACTGGGGTGGGGTAACTAACTCTCTAAAAATAATTCCACAGCGCGCTAGTTGCGCTGTCGGAGAAAGCCTATCCATTAAAAACCCCCCAGATGTTCTTTTAACCGTTGCTATTGAGGGTCCCAGATACCCTTTCGAATTCTAGGGTCTTCGCATCCCTTGGTGCCCCCGGTACTATAATACACGTATTCTTGACACAAATATTTTTTTGTTAACCTCCGTCAGCGACGAGGTCCAAGTTCAACAGGGAGCGCCTGTGGCAGGTTGCTTAGTTTGTAGTATTGAAACCATTTGTTAATGCTGTAGCCCTACTCGCCTTTAAGCCTCGAGGTTAAATACATTACATACTAGCCCAAAGTCAGGTAGTTGATAATTTTTGTCGATTCTGTGACTTATTTCTCAAAAGATGTACCGGCTGTACCGGCTTAGACACATACTTGTGCATGTCTGTGCACACACGTGCGTATTATTCTTCAAATAACACGGTACAATAAAACCAAACTACAAATGAAACCAATAGCCAAACAAAAAAAAAACGATTCCAACACTTCCTCAGAACCATTTTACCTTTTCGACACATACTACAAACTCATGCGCATATGTATATCTACCTAAGCAACTCTCTAAATACGTGTACAGTTCCTATTGAAAATCATTCACAAAAACTAATATGAATAATAAGTACGACTTTCACTGAATATCGCCAACTCACCGGTAATAAGTGTAAGTACAAAGTTATTGTCGACTCACGGACTCACTCCTTCACAATGGACTCAAAAATTGAATAATATGAGAATTCTATGGATGTAACATAATTATTATGATTTCGATTTCATTTGGTAAGGAAAGCGGTTTTATTTTAATCGCTAGGGGCGTCGGACTTGTGATCTTGTGGTCGCCGGTTCGTTCCCGACTCATTGCACTACCGACGAGAACTCACTCGTAACACTAGCATTTTAGCATAGCACGAGGGGTTAACAAGAATACTAGAAGACTGCAAAACTTTGCTAGTAATCATTTATTTTTAAAAGACGCACGAATTGAAGTCTCAGTGTCACACTACTAGTATTCTTGTTAACCCCTCGTGCTAAGCTAAATTGCTTGTGTTACGAGTGGGTTCACGTCGGTAGTGCAAAGGTTGGGGATCGAACCGGAGGCCAAATGATCGCGAGTCCGACGACGGCCATTGAACTAAAGCCGCTTTGGGTAGCGTAGCCCATAAAAAAAATCGAATATTTTTAAAATGTTTTCTTGCTTACAATACCAAAACTTTCGTTGATACTAAAATATACAAAAAAAAAAGAAACAAACGACCACATGTCTACTTGAACTGATGACCCGTAATTGTACTCTTAGCAGTAATTCACAAACTGCTGTTTACTGTACACTATGATTTATCTAATACGTTTGCGCACGATATGTTGTACGGTAACTTTAAAATTGAATAATTGAATGTTAGTAAACTTTTAAATTGTAATGGCTCTATTATACTTTTACTGCATTAAAGGCGTTGTGAGTTTTGAATGTAATTCGCAGTATATTTAAGCGTATTTACTTTTGCATGTTATAGCTTATATATATTACCTAGCGACCCGCCCCTACTTCTCACGGGTACATTGCTGAATCCTTCCTTTTGAATCTATTAAAAAAAACCGGCCAAGTGCGAGTCGGACTCTCGCACGAAGGGTTCCGTACTAGTTGCAAGTGCCTACCTATTTTTGATATCAAGAATACAACAAGTAACATAGTTTAAAAGTTCTTGTAGTTCGTTGTAACTTTGATCGATGTTAATAATAGTTGATTGAATGAAACGTAAATTGCGGTTTACGGTCTATGACGTATTAAAAAAAACTACTTACTTGATCTCGTTCAAACCAATTTTCGGTGGAAGTTTGCATGGTTATTATGTACATGATATATATTTTTTAGTTTTATCATTCTCTTATTTTAGAAGTTACAGGGGGGACACACATTTTACCACTTTGGAAGTGTCTCTCGCGCAAATCATTTTTGAAGACCTATCCATAGATACCCCACACGTATGGGTTCGATGAAAAATTTTTTTTTAGTTTCAGTTCTAAATATGGGGAACCCTAACATTTTTTGTTTTTTTTTTCTATTTTTGTGTGAAAATCTTAATGCGGTTCACAACATACATCTATTTGCCAAGTTTCAACATTTTAGTTCTTACAGTTTCGGAAAAAAGTGGCTGTGACATACGGACGGACAGACAGACAGACATGACGAATCTATAATGGTTCCGTTTTTTGCCATCTGGCTACGGAACCCTAAAAACCGCATCAAAATCCGTAGCGTAGTTTTAAAGATTTAAGCATACATAGTTACAGACAGACAGCCGGGAACAACTTTGTTTTATACTATGTAAAAATGGCAAGTAATTGTTTTTTTTTTTTATAAATGTTAACTTTCTATCTTAGAATTATAATTATACTAGCTGACCCGGCAGACTTCGTACTGCCTCAATCGATACATACCCTACACTACCCCTACCTTACACTACCCCTACCCTACACTACCCCCACCCTACACTACCCCTACCCTACACTACCCCTACGCTACACTTCCCCTACCCTACACTACCCCTACCCTACACTACCCCTACCCTACACTACCCCTATCCTACACTACCCCTACCCTACACTACCCCTACCCTACACTACCCCTACCCTACACTACCCCTACCCTACACTACCCCTACCCTACACTACCCCTACCCTACCTCTACCCTACCCCTACCCTACACCTACCTCTAATCTACCCCTAACTTTGTCTGAAAAATAAAAATAAAAATTTAGGGGTGGACTACCCCTAACATTTAGGGGGATGAAAAATAGATGTTGGCCGATTCTCATAGATACCGGATAAGCACAAAAAATTTCATCAAAATCGGTTAAGCCGTTTCGGAGGAGTATGGCAACGAAAACTGTGACACGAGAATTTTATATATTAGAAAGACGAAGACCGTTCAAAATAACAATTATATTTTTAAATTGACTGTTTAAAAGGTTATTTAGAAAGTAATTAAAAAGAAATCTAAGTAGGTAATAACTACTTCCTACATTTACTTTTAATATTATTTATGTAATAATAATTAATTGTTTCATTTATTTGTTCTCAGGTAACAACATTTTACTTCTTACACAACTCTTTATCGGTAAGTTAAATATATATCTAGAATAAATTTAATCGTCAGTTAAATAACACCGTGATATTTTAGTCACTAATAATAAATTGGTAGGATTATTTGCCATCAGTATTATCTATCGGGAGGAGGCCCATGTTCAGCAGTGGATGTTGTACGGGCTGATGATGATTATCTATCAAAACGTAACAATAAAATGTTATAATTATCATATTATGTATTTTCCAAAATAAAAATCCTTTACGAACACGACATTTATTGTACATGGCAAATTGAGCGCTAGTGTCATTACATTAGAGATAATCTAAGATGTACAAAAAGCGCGGCAAGGGAGATGTCTTAAAAAAAATGATTAATTTATTGATTGCTCGTCTGTAGTCTGTAGTCCCTCTTGGGTAGAAAGAAGCCTCCTCCAACTTTAAGCGGCCCTAGCCCAATGGCTAGGGCGTCGGTCTTGTGATCTTGTGGTCGCCCGTTCGATTCCCACCCATTGAACTACGGATGTGAACCCACTTGTAACACTGCAAAAATGTGCAAAAAAAAACTTGAACTATTCAACGTGTTAGGTACATAGATAGTACACCACGCTTGTCAGGCGTCGCCGCGTCTTTAATTTTTATAATTTTGCAATTATATTAATCGCTTATTACTTAGATATCATCGCCCAATGAAAATATTCCACATAATGTGAAGAGCGTTGACATTTTATGATATTATCTTAGTTATTGCTATGTTAGAACTTACTGATAGTCTATTGGAATTACGGAATTGAAAGGCGGTGCTGCGATGCGTGGAATAATGTCTTCGGATCGTAATAATTGTATTTAATCGTTATTGTAATACAGGTACAGCCAGGTTATGTGCTTGGATGGGCTTAACTCCCCGAGGAAAGAAAAAAATTTTTGTCTCTTACGCAATCTGTATACATTTTTTTAAGATTACTAGCACAGGTTTTGCGTACTGTTAGTATGCATGTTAACCTTGCGAGCTAAGCATAAATGCTTGTGTTACGAGTGGCTTCAAGTCGCGTCGGTAGTGCAATGGGTGGAGATCGGCGTCCACATGATCGCAAGTCCGCGCCATGTTCTGTTGAAGGGATGGGATATATTTTAAAAGAACCTTATATATTACACAACTAATAACTTTACTTGTGTATCCGTTTTATTACTGTACTAGCGGCCCACCCCGGCTTCGCACGGGTAGACTTTTATTTTAAACATTTTGGAATAAACATATATGGATTGATTCTAACTGATCATAGTCTTAAAACCCTTGTAGCCACAATCCAACCCGAAATCGAAAATCTTACAAAAATAAATGTCTTGCTGTTGCAGTGCACGGCTTATATATTTATAAGCTTCCCGCGCGCGGTTTCATCCGCGTAACTCCTGTTCCCGTGGGAGCTTCATAATTGAATATAGCCTATGTCACTCAAGGTGAATGTAGCTTTCCAAAGGTGAAAGAATTTTTGAAATCGGCACAGTAGTTTTTGAGTTTATTAATTACAAACATACACACAAAAATACAAATCTTTCCTCTTTATAATATTATGACGTACCAATTCTTTGCGTTTTTATACTTGTGATAATTTCTGAACGAAATGTCCGATTGGAATAAAACAAAAAGTATTTTACTTCTACATAAATACCCTTGATGACAAAGTGCTTAATTTGGATAAGGATAACGATATACATTTAACATAGTTTCTTTTTCAGACGATTTAATATTTTTTTAAGACCATAAAAATGGTTATTGTGACTAAACTATGATAGTTAGATATATGCTCTCGCAAACTTTTTGTAGATCTTAATAAGACCTACAAACCCGTAGTACATCATTTTGTTCTATTGTCAATAGTTTTTGCAGCGCACGCCTAAATAGGTTTTCGCTTTTACACCTTGGGTTACAAAATCGCAATTTTCTTACGGACTCCTAATTTTTTTTTAAATGCAATAGAATCCTGAGATTAGCGCGTTCAAACAAACAAACTCTGCAGCTTTTTAATATTAAGTATAGATAATCACATAAACTGTTATTTATGATGTTATTAATAAATGTCCTGACTGAACTAATAATAATAAAACCAGTTTAATCAGGTTTTCTAAATATATTTCGGTACCAGTAATATTTGATTAATATGCATGACTCTTTTATTCATAACTATAGACTGTATATTTGAATAAATGTACTTATATTAAAATTTGCAACAACTTTCTTTTAACATCACATAAAATATTATTAGCATGCATAGTCGTCTATAACAACTTATGATAATCGATAATCGTAACATTAGGTACCTAGTTGCTTTAACTATATTATTTAATAATAAAAAAAGTATTTCTTAGTGCTGAACATAAAAATTATACATGGAGTCGTTATTTTCTTGTATTGCAGTAATTGCAGATTTAAAAAAACCGGGCATAAAGGCGAGCAGGGCTCCACCCGCATTAAATAGCTGAAAATCTACAAATTAAACAACCGGAGCTCTCTTTGAGGCTTACACTTCAGTGCAGTGCGGCAGAAATCTAAATTTACACGGATGAAATTACGAGCAAAGCTAATCACAATATCACTTAGGTATTATTTAAGCACTAATTAACTACATCATGATTAACCTTTTAATTTTATTACTACCGGGTTTAAACTCATTACACGTGTATAGTATCCATTTTGTCGATAAAAACTTATGTTAAACTCATAAATCATATTGCTAACACTTTCTTAGCACATATGTCAATCACGCAAGTAGAAAGGTACAGTTGACACAATATATTTATGAACATTAATTTATAAGTACCTATACAACGTCTTAATTAAATAACTCAAAACCTCTTAGGTGGTGATTGTGCTCAAGGATATGAAAAACTTTTAATATGTGACCAACTTTGTAACTCGAAAAAAAAAACAACTTTTTCATACATTTTGGTCGAGTAGGTATTGACAATTTGTATGGAACAGCAGATTTTTTACTTTGAGATACAATGTTGACCTCTTCGAAAAAGTTGTTCATATTCATGAGCAATCACCACCCAAAAGGTTTTGCGTTATTTAATTAAGACTTAGTATACCTAACTACCTAAAGTTACATTGAAATGAGAAAATAATATCTAGTATAAAAATTCTCTTTTGAAAATTTTGGAGCGTAATTTGCACTAAGTAATTATGTCAGTTTAATCTAGATTAGTGGTAGTATGTTAATTATATATAAATCATTGCATAAATTAATGCACAAATGATATTAGAGGGAATCTTTAATATACTGTTACGTATGTAAGAGTAAATTTATTATATCCTAAATATAAACCAAGTCGTAATATATGGTGACAATGAAATATTTAATACTACTATCACTATTTGATCTACATCGATAGCATAAAAATACAGAAAGATGGTTAAAAAAACCATACATTTCACTACAATAGAGGTATTAAATCCTACGCATAGTTGAAGACGTGTGAAGATAAACTACTGTTCCATTTAATTATAGTTTCTTTTATTGTAAATACATATTTTTTAGCTATCATGAATGTCATAGTATAATCAAGAACGTAAGTTAAAGGGTAATATTTCCTGTAAAAATCTTTAAGTTATGCTCATATAAGTTCTCCAAGCGATGCTCGGTCACTCCTGTTTTTTTATTTTTTACTGACGACTGTACATAAGCCTACATCTGGTTGCGCATGAGTTGTCATTTGTGACGTTGCGCTCAGGTAGTCGCATAATATATGACAAAACTGTTCACACGAGACGTGTTTGTATCTTAAGCTGTAATTATTGTGGTTTCAGACTACTTATAATAGAATAAACTGACGTAAGAAATATCATGTTAATAGCTACCCTTCATTCAATTTGAGTCTTGACTGTCAATCATGAGTCGTGTTATTAAATAACGAATATCGCTCTCACAGATTAGTGAGAGTTTAAAATTGTTAACATCAATTGTTTTAGGATTACGTTACATGCTCAAATATAGGAATATAAGATACACAATCACATTAATTGCCCAATAAAAGCGGCTGTAGCCCAATGGCTAGGATCGGACTTGTGATCTTGAGGTCGCCGGTTCGAACCCCACCCATTGCACTACCGACGTGAACCCACTCGTAAAACAAGCATTTTAGCTTAGCATGATGGGTTAACAAGAGTACTAGTAGACTGCCAAACTCTACTAATAATCTTTTTAAAAAACAAAAAAATCCCGAGGAAGACTTAAGGGTGCATTTAATTATGAGGTTTCTACGGGAACGGGAGTAACGCGGGTGAAACCTCACGTGGGAAGCTAGTTATATTATATATAGCTGAAGAGTTTGTTTGTTTTTACTTGAACACGCTAATTTCAGGAACAACTGAACCTATTTAAATTATTTTAGTGTTACATAGCCCATTTGTGGAGGAAGGCTTTTAACAATAATAATATTAATAATAACGATTTATTTGCAGGAATATATTATTAATAATATAGGTTTAGCATACATAGTGACATATATCTTTTTAAAAAACAAAAAAATCCCGAGGAAGACTTAAGGGTGCATTTAATTATGAGGTTTCTACGGGAACGGGAGTAACGCGGGTGAAACCTCACGTGGGAAGCTAGTTATATTATATATAGCTGAAGAGTTTGTTTGTTTTTACTTGAACACGCTAATTTCAGGAACAACTGAACCTATTTAAATTATTTTAGTGTTACATAGCCCATTTGTGGAGGAAGGCTTTTAACAATAATAATATTAATAATAACGATTTATTTGCAGGAATATATTATTAATAATATAGGTTTAGCATACATAGTGACATATATCTTTTTAAAAAACAAAAAAATCCCGAGGAAGACTTAAGGGTGCATTTAATTATGAGGTTTCTACGGGAACGGGAGTAACGCGGGAGAAACCTCACGTGGGAAGCTAGTTATATTATATATAGCTGAAGAGTTTGTTTGTTTTTACTTGAACGCGCTAATTTCAGGAACAACTGAACCTATTTAAATTATTTTAGTGTTACATAGCCCATTTGTGGAGGAAGGCTTTTAACAATAATAATATTAATAATAACGATTTATTTGCAGGAATATATTATTAATAATATAGGTTTAGCATACATAGTGACATATATTCCGCCTGCTAGACAAGGCATGCAAATTTCGGTAGACTAGAAGTAAAATATTAGGTTACATAGTCCTTTCCCCAACAGAAATACTCTTTGAGTGTGTAAACTGTTTTTCCCAATAGCCATTTCTTCAATTGCTTTATTTTATTATACCAACTATTCCTACGGGAACTGGAGTTACGCCGGTGAAACCGCGCGGGGAAGCTAGTTATATTTACATGATCTTTCATTTCTGTACAGACCAAATATGTATATAAATAAGGGATAAAATATAATGACCAGCAAAAATATATACTTGACACCAGAAAAATAAAGTCTAAAATTATAATAGTACTAGCTATTTTAGTCACGACTGCACTTCAAATTGTATTCGAACACCAAATGTAGTTAATGATCACCAAATCTTAGCGAGCAAATTATTGCGCTATTTCTACCTTAATAAAATCAATGAAAAATGACAATCGGTTAGGTTAGGTTAGAGCTGCGGCCATACAACGCACGAGCCGAGCGAGCGAAGCGAGCGGTGCCGCGGCAGCGGCCGGCGAGTGCCAGAACCGAATAGTAAATTAGTAAAACATTTAGGTACTTTTGGTGATCATTTACTACTTTTGGGTTAACAATGATTTATTTGGAGTCATTTTGCTTAAATACGATAGCGAAATGTTAAAACTTTGGTTACAATTTTACATTAAAATGCGGGTTTAATTTTGGTGATCATTTTCAATTTTTTTGATGGTAAGTTAAACATAAGCCTATAAATAATATTACAGCCAAGTCTCTAATATGAAACCTATTAGTATAGGAGCTAGCAACGTTTTCGAGAAAGAATTTTAGGTCAGCTGATTTTGTGATATGTTGTCTTTCTTGCACTTTCGGTTAGAATCTGGGCTATCTGGCTGGCGGTAGCGGTTGCGTTCTTTAGTGCGCATCCTACCTGTCCATGTAATAATCCTGGATTTTAAAAACATTTTAGAAGGCGTAATTTTTAATTTTTTGTTTTTAAATAAGTCTACCTGACATACTTTTTTTATTGCCAGACATTTTTGACAATGCTAACTATGTGCCATACGCGATTTTTTTTTTTTTATAAAAATTTCAAAGTATTTTATAATGTCTGTAATTTTAATATTATGTTATTTAAAGATAAGAAAAACTTAAAATAAATTTGCCAGACATTAATTCGATTGTTAAGTCTTGAATTAAAATGAAAAAGTCGTGAAAAGTATTGCAGTATAATGCTAGTAGTCCGACAGAGACAGCTGAAGGTGCGAGAGAGATAGACAACGACAGTGGCGCGACAGGCAAGTTTGCAAGATGGCGTCAGTCTAATGTCACATGTTTGTTTTTGTTTTGATTTTAATGTTTATTTTTTAATTTGATTACAATGGCCAGTGATAAAATAAAATGTGTTTTTTGTAAAGGACATAACGATAACATAATACTTTTCGTAAGTGATAAACTGTGATGATGATGATGATTATGAAGATGCCTCTTTTTTTTGTGACGTCACTAAAGGCTGAAACAACTTGAAAAACTTAATATTAATTATTTATAATTTTTAATTAGTAATCAGAACAATTTAAATAAAAAGTGTTGTTTTTAAATTTTAATCTAATTTTATATTCCTTTTTATGCTTAAATTTTTTTCAAACTTGCTCGGACTAGAATGATTATTATTATTATTATTATTATTTTTTATTATATGCACAATGAAAAGTCATTTACTTTCGTAATGGTTCTCTGTATCATTCTCGACTTATTCTGCAACTGACTCTCTCGGACTACTAGCATTATACTGCAATACTTTTCATGACTTTTTCATTTTAATTCAAGACTTAACAATCGAATTAATGTCTGGCAAATTTATTTTAAGTTTTTCTTATCTTTAAATAACATAATATTAAAATTACAGACATTATAAAATACTTTGAAATTTTTATAAAAAAAAAAAAAAATCGCGTATGGCACATAGTTAGCATTGTCAAAAATGTCTGGCAATAAAAAAAGTATGTCAGGTAGACTTATTTAAAAACAAAAAATTAAAAATTACGCCTTCTAAAATGTTTTTAAAATCCAGGATTATTACCTGGACAGGTAGGATGCGCACTAAAGAACGCAACCGCTACCGCCAGCCAGATAGCCCAGACTCTAACTGAAAGTGCAAGAAGGACGACATATCACAAAATCAGCTGACCTAAAATTCTTACTTTCCAAACGTTGCTAGCTCCCGTACTATATAAATATATGTAGATTACATCTAAACTACATATCCACTTGAACGTCCGGGCGATGACAGCCGCCTACCCCTTGAACGTCCGAGCGCGAACCGCGAACCGAACCGCGTCGAGCGTTCGCGCCGTTACTGATTCAAAGTGTATTTACTAGCAAACTATTGCAGCTATAGCAAAGTAAAACCTACCAGTATCAAGCTGAATTATTAAGGAATCAAAATATGTACTAATTAAAGTTCAACAATTAATCTGCTATTCACAAAAAAATAATTAACTTAACAATACGGGTTAAATTTACGCAAAATATTTCTTTTAACAAGTTTTAACGAATCATTTTTTAATTATTCGCAAAGTTTTTTTATAATAATTAAACTAGATTAAATAAACTTTTTTTTGACACCAATATCTTATTACTTAAAATAAACAGTGTAGCCCATTAAACCAAAATAAAAAACGCGTTCCTGAAGTAAACTAGATCGACCTAGATTTCGTCTCCGATAACGAAATTACGGCAAGATGGCCGCCCGCCTAAGGATTTTACACACGACTTTAGGATTTGTTTTAAAATAAATTATTTTTATTCTAAATTTAGGTGATAGTCAATTATTGTAGGTATGTTTTATAATTCTTAAATAAGTAATATAAAATAATTAAAAAAAAAAAAAAAAGTTTTTTTTTTTTTATAATATTATTTTGTAGGTAGGCGTTATTATACTCGTGATAATATCTAAACTAAATGTCCGATTGGAATAAAACAAAAAGTATTTTACTTCTACATAAATACCCTTGATAACATAATGATTAATTTGGATAAGGATTAATATTACGATACATATTTTACGTAGTTTCTTTCTTCAGACGATTTAATATTTTTTATTAACATAAAAGCGGTTATTGTGACTAAACTATGATAGTTAGATATGTGCTCTCGCGGAGTTTTTTGTAGATCTTAATAAGACCTACAAACCCGTAGTACATCATTTAGTTCTATTGTCAATACTTTTTGCAGCGCACGCATAAATAGGTTATCGATTTTACACCTTGGGTTACAAAATCGCAATTATCGTACGGATTCCTAATTTTTTTGAAAATAAAATATCGCCTATAACCTTCCTCGATAAATGGACTATCCAACACTGAAAGATTTTTTGAAATCGAACCAGTAGTTCCTGAGTTTAGCCAAATAAAATAATAAAGCAGCAACGAAAAATCATATAAAATACACTCATGATTTTTCGTTTGTGAACGCCCTTATTTTATAACCGTTACGGACGGCCTTGGTTGCCCATACCTAAATCGCGGGAACGAAAATATAAAAACGTGAAATCCTAATTATTTTCGTTGAAATACTTTACGTAGGTTTACTTAAATATGAATAATGACCTGTTTATCTAATTACAAGACGTATTTTACTAATATATGTATAATATCATACAAAAACTTACCGAAAAACCGGCACACACAGGCGCTAAGTTTTGGTCTGGCGACTTTAACACATGTAAAAACATCCTATTACACTGCGGATGTTTAAAATTGCTATATGATCTCAAAGTATAAACATTCACGATTCTAAAAACATATAACACTCAACACATTGGATGAATAAACAAATCGTAACTCACATTTCAAAAGTGGATCACTCAGCACTTCAAAACACTTGAGACACTTGACACCGCGCTTAATGTAAACAATTTTTTTCTTTTTAAATTCTTACTGTGACATACTAAGTGTTGTATTGGTTCGACACGTTATTTAATATAGAGTCATCTAGTGTAACACTTATAAAGCTTTTAGAAACGTTCCAAAGATAAAAACGCGTATAAAGGTTACAAGTCGGAGAGAGACAAAAGAAGCCGCTAAAGCGGCTCGAACGTTTAACGCTATACGTGAAGTGAGCCGAAAAAGCGGCTTGAACGTTTGAGTGGATATATAGATAAATACAAAAATGACAGCAATTCTTCCTTCTTAGTGACATAAAATGTCTTACTATTATCTCGACTAATTATTCTAAACCATTTAATCCAAGACACTAAACAAGCATAACCATTAGAAATTAAAATACATATTAATATGCATTGTACGAGTAAATTAATCATTCAATACATGTAATGATTAATCATAGTATGTTAATATAACCGGTTCATGTAAAACATGATTGATTTTGTAGAGAGAAAACCATACCCGCATTCCAGGATATATTCATTATATTTATATGAAAACTAGTTGATAACGTTTGCTCCGTGGTTAAATAGGAAATAGCCACGGGACTGGGCATCAATAAGAATGCAATAGGCATGAGGCAAGATTTTGAAATCCTCTTGCGCAACGTGGGTAGTCATTTTCTAAGTACGAAAAACACAATATCTCGGTAATAAATTTAAATTTAACGAAGTTTCTATTAAAATTTTAAATAGCGCGTGAAAAAAGGCCTCAAGTGTCATGGCGTCGGCTATGACGTCACGCTATTGTAAAAAATGTCATTGAGTCCGCCAAACCTAACGTAGTGGTTTAAATTCTCTTTGATGGTTACAATATCGTGACGTCATGCGCCGTGATTGGTGTTTCAGTCAAAATGGCCGATTGCAGTATTTTAATCTTTTATTTTATTAAAAATCACATTAATGTCAAGGTTATATATAAAAATAAATAAGTGTAATAATTTCTTTTTATATGTACTTTCCCCTAAAAACATTAAATCTTTAATTTTTTGATACTGTCGTCACGCCTATTGGACACATACAGTTTACACACACATACAATAGATTTCCCAACGATTCCAATTTGTTTTAATTACGATTTTTACATAGCTGACATAGATCAACGGATTAAAAAGCTGACATAGCAATGGGCAGGACACATAGCTCGAAGAACTGACGGCCGATGGAGCAGAAGGTTCTCGAGTGGAGACCACGAACTGGCAAGCGCAGCGTGGGACAACCGCCTGCACGATGGACCGACGACCTAATAAAAGTTGCAGGGAGTCAGTGAATGCAGGCCGCTAGCAATCCTTCCCGATTCCCGTGGAAATCTATGGGGGAGGCCTATGTTCAGCAGTGACTTAGTGACTTTTTTACATACTTATTTGTATTCTGTACCATTTTACCTATATACAGGGTGTCCCAAAAGATTACGTAGCTGGGAAGGGGGGTGATAGGGATGGTCACAAGGGTCACCAGAAAAATATAAAAAATTCCATCTGGGTGTTGTTCAAAAAAATAAATGGCATTTTTTAAAAGACTAAAAATTGTACACCTTGTGCTAACTGTACCTACAAATATGGCTGTATTTAAAAAAAATGCTGTTATGTAATCTTCAATAACAACAAGGTCATCAACATCAACATCAAAAATAACAAGGTGTAAAATTTTTAGTTTTTAAATACCCAGAGCGGATTTTTTTTTTTTCTAGTGACCATTGTGTCCACCCCTGTCACCCCCTTTCCCAGCTACTAAACCTTTTGGGACACCCTGTATATATCTAAGATATCTAATTAGAATGTTAAAATACTTTGTTCTCACAGACAATTTTTTTGCCCAGTTCTGTTTAGTTGAAGGGATAGTCCTTCAGAACTGAGCAACAAAATTGTGCTTCGGAAAGCACGTAAAGCGGTTGGTTCCGGTTGTTATAACAATTGTAAACCAGGGAACGGATAGCAGCGTGTCTCTGTGTATTACACTACAATACTACGGTCGCCTGAAAAGCGTGGTGATTATGGCAAAATCCTCTTGGAGGTCCACATTTAGTAGTGGACGTTATACGGGCTGATGATTAAGCTAAACTACTGAAATTATAAAATTAATTCTAAAAATAAAACAAATATAGCCTCAGAAGCATTTTATCGTAAGTGCCAGTAAAATAAAGGCAAATACGACGAATGTTTCTAACGTATGATACGACCTTATGCTTCTGAGCTCCGAGATATATTAACTTACTCCATGATGGCCAATTGTATAAATTACTGCAATATTATTCTATGCAATTAACATAAATATATACCCATAGAATAAAGTTAATTTCCTACGGATATGACATGGGGGTTTTATGACCTATACTGATGTTATAAAATAATATTAACTAACATCGTAATCCTTACTAATATTATAAATGCCACAGTAACTCTGTCTGTCGGCCTTTAACGCGAAAAGTACTGAACCGATTTCAATAAAATTTTGTACACAATAGTTTAAAAATAAAGGCTTTTTTGCTTAGCGAAAAAATGGTCTAAGTAAAATAATTAAAACTGCAACTTAAAGTCACTATTCAACGGGGACGACATAGTATGATATAAACTAGCTTCCCGCACGTGGTTTCACCTGCGTAACTCAAGTTCCCGGAGGAATTTCATAATTAAATTGAGTCTATAGTCTTCCTTGATGAATGGGATATCTAACACTGAAAGTATTTTTCAAATCGGTCCAGTATTTCCTGAAGTTAGCTCGTGCAAACAAACACATTCTTAAGATTTATATAATAGTACTAGCTGACCCGGCAGACTTCGTACTGCCTCAATCGATACATACCCTACACTACCCCTACCCTACACTACCCCTACCCTACACTACCCCTACCCTACACTACCCCTACGCTACACTACCCCTACCCTACACTACCCCTACCCTACACTACCCCTACCCTACACTACCCCTATCCTACACTACCCCTACCCTACACTACCCCTACCCTACACTACCCCTACCCTACACTACCCCTACCCTACACTACCCCTACCCTACACTACCCCTACCCTACACTACCCCTACCCTACCTCTACCCTACCCCTACCCTACACCTACCCCTACCCTACACCTACCTCTAATCTACCCCTAACTTTGTCTGAAAAATAAAAATAAAAATTTAGGGGTGGACTACCCCTAACATTTAGGGGGATGAAAAATAGATGTTGGCCGATTCTCATAGATACCGGATAAGCACAAAAAATTTCATCAAAATCGGTTAAGCCGTTTCGGAGGAGTATGGCAACGAAAACTGTGACACGAGAATTTTATATATTAGATAGATAAATGGTATTAAACAAGCATACCTATTAAGTATATCCTACTAATATTATAAACGCGAAAGTTTGTAAGTATGGATGGATGGATATTTGTTTCTCTTTCACGACAAAACTACATAACGGAATTGGCTGTAATTTTGCACCGGGATAGGTTATATGCTGGATTAACATATAGGCTACAAAACATCACGCTCCGACCCATTGGAGCAGAGTAACACGGGTAAAACCGCGGGGCGCAGCTAGTTCATAGCATAGAGAAGTAAAATTACTAGCAGAGTTGTTGCACATTACTAGTCTTTTTCTTGTTAACACCTCGTGCTAAGTTAAAATGCTTGTATAACGAGTGGGCTCATGTCGGTAGTGCAATGGGTGGGGATCGAACCGGGAAACCAGGGACCGTACAACCCCGAATATAAGTTAATTCTTTCGAAAGTGTTACACGTTGTTCGCCTACAGCAACGGAAAATGTTACCTCTTGGTAGTGGTATCCCTTTCATAACACTAACGTTAGGGTAACCCTATCAATAAGTTAACTAGTACAAGGTGTTGCCGGCTCTTGTATGATTTCCAATTGAAGACGATAACCCTTTGAAAGGGTTTGTTGGGGTAATTAAAGGGTTTTAAATCAAATCATTTTAAATTACGTTGGAGTGTAGGAATAGGTATTGACCTTGGAAGTTTGGAATCGTAATAGAATCGTTCATAAGTGTTTCTTACTCGGATTGATAGAACAGTGCTTTATTTTTTAAGTTTTAATAATGTCTGAATATTGAAAATGAACTTACCCGCGGGCACCGGCGTAAGAATGTTGCCCCCCATCTCCACCCGTGGGCGCCGTAGGACCCGGCCAAGGGAAATTCAGAAGACGATCAGCAGCGTATTCTTGGACTTAAACACCTAATACTGCGCTCGCCAACCCGCCTGTCAAGCGTAGCAAGTATAGGCAAAATTCCCCCCATGGAAATTTTAAAAACACACGGCCCCTATTTCCCGGCGGCCCCGCTAGGCCTGGCTACGGTAGCGGTCATGGCATTGGCGGGGCTAGGGGTAATTTCAAAGGCGAACACTGGCCCTGGCAACACATAACGTGCGCACTTTACGGACCGAGGAAAAGATTGTTGAGCTGGAAGAAGAACTGAGCAGGCTCAGATGGGATATTCTGGGGTTGTCTGTAGTCCGTAGAGAGGGACAGGACACGTTTACCCTGAAATCTGGCAACCTGCTCTTCTACTGAGAGGGCGACCAAAAGTCCCAAGGTGGTGTCGGGTTTCTCGTTCACAAGTCCCTCATTAACAAAATCATTACCATCGACAGTGTCTCTAGCAGGGTGGCATATCTAACACTCAGAGTATCTGAAAGATACTTGCTGAAGGTCGTTCAGGTCTATGCACCGACCTCGGCACACCCAGATGAAGAAGTTGAGTGTATGTATGAGGACATCAGTTGGGCCATACATACTCATAAAACTCACTTCAATGTTGTTATTTGGGATTTCAATGCGAAACTGGGCAAGAGAAACGATGAGGACGAGTTGATAGTGGGGAACTTCGGTTATGGGCAACGGAACCTTAGGGGACAGAGGCTGGCCGATTTTCTGGAGGAAAAAGGATTTTATATGATGAATTCTTTCTTCCAGAAGCCGCCTCACAGGAAATGGACCTGGCTGAGTCCCAATGGTTCCACGAGAAATGAGATCGACTTCATCATGACCGACAAGAAACGGATTTTTAATGATGTCTCTGTGATTCACAGGGTGACAACCGGTAGTGATAATTTAATAGTAAGAGGCACATTGAATATAAATGTTAAACTTGAACGGTCCCATTTGATAAAGTCTACGCTCCGACCTACTCGCGCTCAGATCGATAACCCCGACAGCTTTCAACTCGAGCTCTCAAATCGATTCGATTGTCTAGATGAAGACGCATCTGTGGACGAGATCAACAACAGGCTCGTAGAAACTGTCCATACGGTAGGGTCTCAGTTCTTCAAGGCTCGCCGTACCAGTAGAACTCAGAAAATTTCTAAAGACACCCTTAACCTATTGGTTGAACGACGCTCCCTAAGACTGCAATCTCCCGATGATGCTTAGTCACATAGGCAGCTTAATAGACGAATTAAAAAATCCCTGCGACACGATATCCGTAGCTTAAAGTAGCTGTAATACGTCGCGTATTAAAGATACGATAGAGCGGAACCAGGGCTCCAAAGTGTTTGCAATAGATATGTCTATTGGGCAAAGCCAGATGACAAAGCTGAAGAGGGATGATGGCAGTCTTGCGTCGACAAAAGCGGAAGTGTTAAGGGAAGTCGAAAAGTTCTACGGGCAGCTCTACGCTTCTATTACCAAGCCTGATTTTAGTGCGGCTACAGACCCAAGAGCCAAACTGACCCGACACTATACCAAGGATATCCCGGACATTAGCCTGTACGAGATAAGCATGGCCCTGAAACAGCTAAAGAACAACAAGCGCCGGGTGAGGACGGAATAACATCAGAGCTCCTGAAAGCGGGTGGATTACCGGTACTTAAAGTCCTTCAGAAGCTCTTCAATTCCGCCTTGCTCGGAGGCACCACGCCTAAAGCATGGAACAAAAGCGAGGTGGCTGTTCTTTAAGAAAGGCGATAACACCTTACTAAGGAACTACAGGCCCATCTCACTTTTGAGTCATGTCTATAAGCTGTTAGCTCCAGGGTTATTGCGAATCGTCTCGAACGAAGGCTTGATGACTTTCAGCCTCCCGAACAAGCCGGATTCCGAAAAGGTTATAGTACCGTAGACCACATACATCCGCTGCGGCAAGTAATACAGAAGACCGAAGAGTATAACTTGCCGCTCTGTTTAGCGTTTGTGGACTACGAGAAAGCCTTTGATTCGGTCGAAACATGGGCCGTATTTGAGTCTCTCCAGCGATGCCGTATTGACTATCGGTATATCGAAGTGTTGAAATGTTTGTATAGAAACGCCACAATGTCGGTCCGAGTACAAGAACAGAGTACGAAGGCGATTCCACTAAAAACAGGCGTAAGACAGGGAGACGTTATTTCTCCGAAACTGTTTACGACCACTTTGAACTTCAAACTTCTAAATTGGAAAGGACTAGGCATCAACATCAATCAATCAGGCGAATACATCACTCACCTTCGATTCGCTGATGATATCGTGGTCATGGCGAAGTCGATGGAAGAACTTAGTACAATGCTCGAAGACCTCAACCGAGTCTCCCAACGGGTAGGTCTTAAAATGAACATGGACAAGACGAAAATTATGTCTATCGTCCATGTTGTGCCTACCCCTATGAATGAGAATACGGTTCGTGAAGTTGTTGACGCGTATGTATACCTAGGACAGATAGTCCAATTAGGTAGGTCCAACTTCAAGAAGGAGGTCAATCGCCGAATCCAACTCGGATGGGCAGCGTTCGGGAAACTTTGCAGTGTCTTTTCGTCCAAAATTCCTCAATGCCTAAAGACTCTGTCTGGTCTTCAACCAGTGTGTGTTGCCAGTGATGACCTATGGATCCGAAACGTGGTGTATAAATATAACAATATAGATACCAAATGCAGAAATGCAGTCCATGGCTCATTTGGTGTCCTGTCCTGCCTGTCCTGTCACCTGTTCGCAGCAGGACTTAATGGACGCCACAAATAGTGCGGTCAAATTAGCTAAGTTCTGGGCCGGGAAGATTTAATTTATCATCGACACGCTAAGAAGAAGAAGATACCAAATCACCAATTTTTGAACATTTTGTCTGTCTGTATAAATGTTTGTGCACGCATTACGCAAAAAGTACGCGACGGTGATAGCTTAATATCCTGGTGAACATTTAAGAAAAAAATACATTGAACTTTAAAATCTCTGCAATAATAACTATAAGTCGCAAGGGCCTAGACTGCGTGTTGCGACTTGACGCATACCTACCGAATGCATGCAGTTTAGTATTTTAAAATAAAGTCACGAGAGTTAAAATTACAATACTTGTAGTCCGAATGGGTAACTCTGTTACAGTCGTTGAAGGGGTAACCCGTTCAAAACGTCTTACCATTAAAAAGTATGACCCACCACGAATGGGTTTTTGAATGTACAGGTAATCCAATCGAAAAGGTTTGGAAGAGGTTATCCATTGATGAGGGTTTTCGTAAAAAAGTGTAACAAATATGAAATTGGTTTTAAAACAACACTTTGTCAAAACCCTATCAGAAACCCCTTCAATGGGTAACCAAAATGGTCCCTGCGGGAAACACATGATCGTTAGTCCGACGCCCTTGCCGTTAGGTTATGGCCCCTTAATTTGAAGTGTCTTTCTGTAATGGAAAAATTACTGATTTTTAATAAATGTATATAGGATAGGTACTTAAAACAAAAACACAATTAAAAAAATGTATGTCTGTCTGTGTGTCTGATAATTATTGGCTAATTTCAGTAACGTTCATCATCATCATCAACATCAGCCCGTATAACGTCCACTGCTGAACATGGGCCTCCTCCAGAGAGAGGGAAGTTGCCATAGTCACCACGCTTGGTGGGCGGGTTGCAGACAATGTTGTGCCACACAAGGAAACGCAGCTGCTCGTTCTTTGATATACGATTATTATAGATGATGTTATAATAATCGGGACCAACGGCTTAACGTGCTTTTCGAGGCACGGAGGGTAATCCCTCAACCAACCAGACCCGGTAAATTCTTAGAATTTACACAAAGATTTTCTATCCGGCGTGGGGATGAACCCACGACCTCCGAGGTTTAAAGCGAGCCAAATACCGCTACGCTACGTAGGTTGAGGCTCAGTAACATTAAAACCAAATAAGACTGTATTTTTATTATTAGCTTAAGAAATCCTTATTTTGCGCGGAGAAAGTCGCGGGCAGCAGTTAGTGTAATTAATGAACTCAGAAAATGAGTCTCTGAGTTTATTAATTACTAGTTTCTACCTGCGTAGCTTCCGCACCCGTAGGAACTCCATCATTAAATATAGCCTGTGTTACTCCTGGATAAAGTAGCTTTTTAATGGTGAAAGATTTTTTTAAATCGATTCAGTAGTTTCCTAACTAATTCAATGCAAAATAACAAACAACCAAATCATTCCTATTAATAATATTCAAGTCGATATCAAATTATCGTATTATTGGTACTAATTTGATTTTAGTAGTATATGTAGTTTAAAATGACGGTAATTACCATTTCATAAACCAAAATCAAGGGTAAAGGTGACTCCACATTGGCCCCTCGCGGTCCTCGAGCATGTGTCATGCGCCGACGACAGGGTAGTAGAGGACAGGGACGAGAGCTCGATGCAAGCGTTAGTCGTAGGTTCGAAGAATGCTCACGGCCAAGTAATCTAATCCAACAAGGATTAGATACTTAGGGCATAGACGAGTGGTTTCTTAACTATCTACGACCGAATAGAATCTATTATTTTGGCCCCACTTTGCGCAATATTAAATTGTACTGTTTTCTTTTTTTGCTTCATTACGTAAACTGAGTTTAACTGAATCTGAAACTGATCGTAGCTTTGATTGACGAAGCGGTCGTAGTCCAATGGCTAGGGCGTCAGACTTGTGATCTTGAGGTCGCCGGTACGAACCCCACCCATTGCACTTCCGACGTGAACCCACTCGTAACACAAACATTTTAGCTTAGCACGAGGGGTTAACAAGAATACTAGTAGACAGCAAAACTCTGTAAGTATTCTTTAAAAAAAAAGACTTTATACTAGCTGGGGGTTATGAGTTGTTAATATGACATCATCACTAAAACATCTTTTGAAACAGATCACAACGATATGATAGATTTAACTTTTTGCTTGATCAGATGTTTGAAGGTTATTTTTTGTGATGGCATCCAATCAGAATGCTTTTGATCTTCTTTTGATCCTTTTTCTGGTGTAGATTGTTGTGTTTTTTTTATACTGTGATCCAGTATGTCGGAGCGTGATGCTTTGTGCTAAGCTAAAATGCTTGTATTACGCGGACCCACTCGAGTATGCAATGGGTAGGAATCGCACCAGCGACCACAATTCCGATGCACCTAATCTCAGGAACTCCTGAACAGATTTGAAATAATATTTCAGCGTTAGACACCCCAATTATCGGGGAACGCTATGGCTATATTTAATTATTATATAATTTAAAAGTAAGGCTTTATATCTTACTTTATTTCAATACAAACTATTTTATACTGTTAAGTTGGCAACCATAAGTCTTCCTCCTATTGCAATGACGTCACGAAGACAGGTTATATATTCAATCATGTACACGACATAAAACTAATCCACCATGTTGTAATTATGACTACATTAATCTATCCTTATTAGATATTTCAAACGTTAAGTACGTACCTATATTATACAGTCGCGTGTCATATAATTACTAAAGTAGTAACACAAAGCTATAATGAACTTAATTAAGATAGCCACTGCGCAAATACTTCGACTTAATAGAATAACGGGTTTTGACGTCGTCTTAGTATGTCATCATCATCATCATCAGCCCGTATAACGTCCACTGCTGAATAAGGACCTCCTCCCGAGGGAGGGTTTTTGTTATCGTTTTCACGCGTGGGTAATTGCATGGGACGGATTGCTTATGCGTACCCGGCTCCCGCCAAGGGCGAATCGAAGGAGTGTCCGGGGAGTTTTAGTGGTGTAGGGTCCTCTCCTCGTGGTATGAGTTAAGCATATCACGCCATGGAGAGGGCGAGTCCCACATATCCCACCGCCAGCGCACGAATACGCTGCAGCGGCGGTGGGAATGCTTAAAGCATTGCCCACCGGACAACAAAAAAAAAAAGGGTAATTGCATTATCCCTCAGCGATATTGGTAAGCCAAGTTTTCCCCCCTCGCCCTCCCGATCCTAAGTTTGCTAAGAACCTTCCGATGCCCTCGTAGACCCGAAGTCCGCGAACTGTAAAGTAGAGCGACACATGCACGAAAGCCCCTAAAGAAACTTAAAGCCATAATCCCTCAATCTCCCCGTCAGTTACCGCCCTGAGCCGAGGACCAAGTCCCACAGGGGACGCCCTCTTGCGCAGGTTGCTTAGTTTTTAGTGTTTAAACCATTATCTTAGGCTGGAGCTCTGCTCGCCTTTATGCCCGGTGAAGTAGCAAAAGCCTCAGGGCTAACTACATATGTCCGTCGGTAAAAAAAGGTCAGCCAAGGTCTGTTGAGAGGAGGCCTATGCTCAGCAGTGGTTGTGAACGGGCTGTAAAATACAAGTTCAATGATTGTCGGTGTCATACAAAAGGCGCCACTAATAGTTCAGTAGGCGGCGGCTTTTAAAGAACGATATTTTATTTTTATTTGGTTTTCCATATTTGGAAACATCGCTATGAATATTAATGACTTCGATATTAATATGCGAACGTATATATTTTATTACTACGTACATATATAGTAATTATTTTGATCATTTGCTATAGTCGTTTATTACAATATACCAACCTATACCCTATTCATCGGGGCTTGAGACAAAGTGTAAACAAAGAAAACATTGTTTCTCAAACTTTTTTCAATGTTTTTTATTGCTATTTAATTTAATGTAGGGTTTCCTATTTGTGTGTCTAGCAGCTCGGGTTAAGATAAGGTACTTAACTATGAAGATAATAAAATCATAAATCGCTCTTATTGAATTAATTATTCGGAGAATTAGGAGGATTCTGAAGAACTGTCGCCATCGGGAATAACGAAGCGGTCAACTATATTCAACTATCAATTATTCCATCAATTTTAAGCATAATTTGCTCTTCTTTTTCACATTGTCAATGCACTTTTGTCAAGCCTCTACTGTTATATTTTTAATTGCATCGGCTAGTAAAATTTGAACTTAACTTAAAGCTTTTGTTATTCTCAGCAATAAATCCTTGAACTTGGGCCCATATTAACTCAATAGGATTTAATTCACTATGTCCTTTTAGAACCTGTTTACTGTGGCTTGCGATATTCCCATAATTTCAGTGGTTTAATTGATACCTTTGTACGGATACGAATCCTTCGACCACGTTTCTTCTATGAGTTTGAACACATTAATAACAGCCACCTTTTCCGTTGAATGCGTTGGAGTTTTCTTTGATCGCTTTTTCTTTGGCGAAGAAAAAGTGCAAGCGTTGCTTGGTCCAGGTGCACTCATGTTTTAAGCTCGAAAACGTAAATACTTATAACAAAAACAAAACAACCAACAAATAACTTTAAACTTCATAAAAGATATAAATTCAACGAAAATATCTATAATAATAAATAAGCAGAACTCTCGTATCAACAAGTTGATCTATAGTAAAAATAGCGGATATAATCCGACCGATAACCAAACGTCACATTTTTATGTAAAATGTTCGGGAGTACCTGTGGTCTATAATTTAGTCGTATTAAAATGCATTCGAAGTTTGGGAATCAAGTCTTTTTTGGGTGTTTTTACATGTAAACGATTTAATAAATCATTATACTTCATAAAATATGACATTCCTAGGGTTGTTAAGATTTAAACAAATGTCGATAGTAATTATCGACTTTTCTTACTATTATTTACGATAATGTAACAAATAATTGGGATTAATTTAATTACAAACGTTACTAAATTAAACAAATATTTTAATATAAGATACATTTATACTCTCTGAAATCAAAAGTTTATTTTTAGAAATTGGATTTTATTTACTCACTATTATTTTAGATCAAGTACGCGTACATATGTAAATTGTATTATGATACTAGAATATATAATAAAATTTAATAATTAATTTATTTTGAATTAAGTTTTATATAAAAATATCGATAGTTTATAGTCGATGGCCACGATGATTCATTGCCCATCACTTATTAGGTCGCCATGCCCATAAAATATAACATTGGCAGGTACTGTCTGTCAGTACTACTAAATTCAAAATTTCATAGGCTTGATTGTACTGACAGCTGTAATAAAATATATTCACTTCATCAATCGTGACCCTTAAAGTACCCTTTTTATGGTTTGTTTACATTTAATCTCACGCCTCGATGAATACGGTATAGGTATATAGGTACACTAGCTGCGCCTCGCGGTTTTACCCGCGTGACTCTGCTCCAGTGGGTCGGAGCCAGATTTTTTGTATCCTATATGTTAATCCGGCGTATAACCCATCTCGGTGCAAAATTTCAGCCAATTCCGGTCAGTAGTTTTGATGTGGAAGAGTAACAAACATCCATCCATCCATCCATACTTACAAACTTTCGCGTTTATGATATTAGTAGAATATATATGTCATATTTGACCGTCAGTTTGTTGTTAGCCTCCAGAAGTAATTACTGTATTGAATTTTTGTCTTCTTTTGTTTTGTTTTTGTCTCAACAAACTATAAGAAATAGAAAGAAGTTTAGTTAGCTTAGTTTGTAAGTTTTTAGCTATTCAATATAATTTAGTACTAATCACCTTAATGCATGGTAAAGTAGCAAAAGACAAGACTAGTTTAACAGTAAATAACTAATCAATCATTTTAGTCTGTAATTGAGAACATTATTTTCAAATATAGAATAATATAATCATCATTATCCCGTATAACGTTCACTGTTGGACATGGGCCTCCTATTGAGGGAAGATATTTGCCATAGACACCACGGTTGGCAGGCGGGTTGGTGAGTATAATGTTGTACCACACAAGGAAACGCTGCTGCCCGTTCCTTGATATACGATTATTACAGATGATGGTATAACAATCGGGACCAACGGCTTAACGTGCTTTCCGAGGCACGGAGGGTAGTCCCTCAACCAACCAGACCCGGAAAGAAATCTAAAAATTTACACAAAATTTTCCTGTCCGGCGTGGGTATCGAACCCACTACCTCCGAGATTTAAAGCGAGCTAAATACCGCTACGCTACGGAGGTTGTCGAATAATATAAAACGAACAATAATTCACACGATATGTAAAGCACATAAAATTAAATAAATTCATTAATCAAAAGCCCACGCAGCACCTAACGATTATTAAATCAAAGATTATTAAATTAATTAATTATTAATCAAATTAATTATTAAGTTCAAATTAATAGTACAATGTTGTTACAGTGGTTCTAAAACTTTGTAAATCGGCGTCGCACTTCAAAAAGCTTACAATGAGGCTTTCGTTTTTATTCCACATGCTTAAGTTTATTCTTGGTTCTATTTAAGCGGATAACATGTTGGTATCATTTCAGATTTTAGAGTAAGACACACATATACGCATATAAGCATGGTGACTATGGCAAATACCCTCCCTCGGGAGGAGGCCCATGTTCAGCAGAGGATGCGGGCTGATGATGATGATGAATGAGTAACAAAAAATGGTGTGTTCTGTATGAATATTAGTTTTTAAGCTAATTTTGCTAGCTAAAAATATCAGGAAAATAAAATGATATGAGTCAGTTTAGTAGTAAATAGTATTTTCCTACAGATTACTTTTTTGTTTTTTTTTTGGGTGCTAACTTTAGCTTCTTCAACGAGTAAGATCGTAATTAAATTTGCTATGAAAGTTATTCACATAAATAAACGTTTAATTTTCTATGACTTGAATTATAAGACGCCCATCAAAGGGCCACGGTCCAAACTTCGAGAACCTCTAGTATAATATATTAAAATACTATTAAAGTTATATATTTGAGTCGTGACACAAACCGACAGCCTTGATGGATGGCACAACATAAAACATACATAATTGATGGGACGGCTAACAAAACTAGTTATTTTTTTAATCCTTTGTATTAAAACCGGTGGTGGCAAATTATTTCACTTACATAGGAGTAACATTTTTTATGAGCTGCTCGACTTGGGTAGCTATGCCTTGTAAATACTACAGCCAAATAATAATAATCTAATAAAAAAAAATATTTACGTAAACCAATAACAGGCACTTGTAAATCGTTAAACATTATTTGAAAACTAATTATTATTTATCTCAAATTACATTTGTTGTTTATTTATAAACCTATTATAATTACTTATTTATAATGAAATTAATTATTATCATTAATGTATATTGTCGCAAACGCAAAATGCTTGTTCTGTCTATGTTATGCCAAAACAATTGTCATTATTTGGGTGGACCATGAGCATATAACGACGGACGCGCTTTAATGCTACCACCGGATCCAATGCGCCCCAACTGAGAAGATCCGGCGAAACAAACTCAGTGGGTTACTCTACCACCGGTTTAACACGGCCCACATGAGGCGGTCCGGCGAAACATACTCAAATTGGCAATTCCGCGGGGTTTAGGTCCAGTTATTTTAATTTATTTTTTAGTAGGCACACACATTTATTGCCCAAACGGTTGTCTTGTTATTATTTGTTTATTTTTGCTCAAAAAGATTTAATGATATTGAGACAGATCTATCTAATCTATCTAACTAACCTGTGTTGTAAGGGCAAAGGCCTCTCTCTCCCTTTTCCACACAACTCTGTCTTTTGCAAGTGCCGGCCAGTCCCTAAGGAGTCAAGCTCGTCCCGCCATCATCGTCTCGGCCTGCCGCTATGACGTCGCGTTTATTGGGACCCAGACGGTGGTTCATTTAGCCCAATTGTCATCTGACATGCGGCAGACATGTCCAGCCCAGTCTCACTTAAGTTTAATAATATATTAATAATTAATGTCTTGTTCTTGTGGGTGAACAAAAGCCCCTTATTATATCTAGACCTCAGAAGCATACGGATTGATGTACTTTTTACTACAGAAGCATTTGGTCGTGAGTGCCAGTTTACGATAAAGGCACATACGACAACGCATAATGTCTGACGTTCTGACGACCTGACGCTATCCTTCTGAGCTTTACATATTATTATGTAAATGAAGGTGAAGAAGACTGAAACGTCTCACTCACACGAGTCAGACTTCTCTTGTATTGCAATTTCAAGCATTTATAAGCTTAGGTAGCCGTTAAGGATTAGTTCAGTATAATTTAATGATAATCTATTTATTAATAATTAAATCACGCGTATACTATGAAGAATGCGGCTGACATAAGAGAGGCTTTCTTTGAATACATTATAATTTTATATGTTACTTATAAATACCGAGTGCTATCTTATGAATATAAATAATAGTGGTTTGAAAGTAAATGAGGATAAATCTAAAGCTGATTTATAACTAAAGGGATACTTATAGTACTTACTAGTGACCGGCCCTGGCGTTGCACGGATGCAATCCGAATGACATATAAACCTTCCTCTTGAGTATCTCTTTCTATTATAACTAGCGACCCGCCCCGGCTTCGCACGGGTACAATACTGATAATTATACTACATAATGTCTTTAAACCTCTAACAAACGGGCGAAATTTGGTCAAAACAAACAGAAACAAATGAATATAGGTACCTACTAAAACTCAGTGAAATAAGTAGGTGGGTATACTTTTATCGTATGAAATACCTATACTCTTCAGGACTAACAATACAACAAACACTAAATAAATAGGTATTCAAGTATCTATCCATCATAGTTACAACGAACACAAAACAAAAAATTTGCCCTATAATTCTTAAGGATCGAGCGCGCATAATCGCATTCGGCCTACCTCCGTAGCGTAGCGGTAATTGGCTCGCTTTAAATCTCGGAGGTCGTGGGTTTGATCCCCACACCGGACATGAAATCTTTGTGTAAATTCTAAGATTTCTTTCCGTGTCTGGTTGGTTGAGGGACTACCCTCCGTGCCTCGGAAAGCACGTTAAGCCGTTGGTCCCGATTGTTATAACATCATCTATAATAATCGTATATCAAGGAAGGGGCAGCAGCGTTTCCTTGTGTGTTACAACATAATTCTGCGGTCACCAACCCGCCTGCCAAACGTGGTGACTATGGCAATACCCTCCCTCGGGAGGAGGCCCATGTTCAGCAGTGGACGATATACGTGCTGATGATGATGATGACCTACTAAAACTCAGTGAAATAAGTAGGTGGGTATACTTTTATCGTATGAAATACCTATACTCTTCAGGACTAACAATACAACAAACACTAAATAAATAGGTATTCAAGTATCTATCCATCATAGTTACAACGAACACAAAACAAAAAATTTGCCCTATAATTCTTAAGGATCGAGCGCGCATAATCGCATTAGGCCTACCTAAAACACGCGCTGTTATTTTGCGATAACTTCTAAGTTATTCATTAAAAGTATATAGTGTAGGGGTAAAATAATCTGCATGAAATGCCTAAGAATATTAACTCATTTAAAATGATAAGGATAAATACTGAATCCGTCTGATTAGCTTTACAATTACCGCATTAGAAATTATCATTTTTCTAAGATATAATGGATATAGCAAGTTAACCTTGAAAGATAGACATATGCTATCGCAGACTTTTTTGTAGATCTAAAAGAGAAGAATATTTGCCACCATACATTGTTTTGTTATATCTCATAGGGTTTAGGCAGCGTTTTCGTTGAAAGCTCCCAAATGGCTTAATTTTTTCCGACACCTCTGACAAATATCAATATATATTAGTCAAATGTACACATAAACTAAACAAATCATATTACGTATATGATTTGTTTAGTTTATGTGTACATGATTTGTTTACCTTCCGGAAGAATCGTTCTATCGATTGGTAACATCCGCATGAAAATCAATGTAGTAGTTTTTGAGTTTATCGCGAACAGACAGACAGACGCGACTTTGTTTATAATATGTAGTGATGTAGTGATAGCGGTCGCCCGCGGCTCCGTGCGGATGTCGGTTACCGCTGCAAAAAGCCTACCCAGGAAAGACACGGTCAGCAAAATGATTCCCAGGTCAATTCACGGACACCGACATAAACATCGACAACGCAGTCATTATCCGCAGGCTGCACAGATTGTCTTTCTGTGGATGTTAAAGTTGTTAATGATGAAAATATAATTAATGATGTAATTAATAGGCATTTTAGGGATTAGGCATTTTAGGCATTTTCAAAGCTCTGAAAAGAACTGTTGTTTAGCTCTGAGAACAACTGTTGATTAGCTCTGAGAAGAACTTTTGCGTAGGTGTAGTTTTAAGAACGAAATCTAAAAAAAATCGCACGAAAATTATTAGACTTCGCAACGGGCCGTGCAGCAGAAATCGTAATATTTTAATTTCGCCATAACTTCAAAACCAAACGTCCAATTTTAATCATTCAAAGACCAAATATTATCTACATAAACTGTACTTAGTGATGAAATAATTTATTTTGATAAGGATTAATAGCATGAGTAAAATAAACGCGTTTAAATGTAGTCCAAAAAAAATTCAAGATTTCTAAATAAAAAAATGGTCGTTGTGCCTCACTCGACATAGATAGGTATAGTGTGTCGCGGACTTTTTTGTAGATATTTATAAGATCTATAATTAATTAGAACATTTTATGGTTCTATCTTTTATAGTTTAGGCAGCGTACGCAAAATAAGTAACTTTTCTGGTTGATTTTTTACACCTTGTGTCAGAAAAACCCAAATATCTTACGGAACCCTATTTTTTTCCAAAATAAAATTTAGCCTATGTTACTCGTGGATAATGTAGCTTTCGAATGGTGAAAGAATTTTTTAAATCGGCCCAGTACTTTTTGAGCCTATTCATTACAAACATACAAACATACAAAAATAGGTACAAATCTTTCCTCTTTATAATATTAGTATAGATGACTAAAAGTTTGGAGTATTCCTCTTCCAGCACTTCTTTTTGAGCACCAAAACTATTCCTTTTTCTGAATAATACTCCAAAAATTCACTGTATTCGTGTATTGCTGTTTTATGGATAAATCTAAAGATTTTCTTTGGGAATCTTGTTAAATATTAAAGACAGAATGAAATCTGTATATAAAATGCTTTCAAATATATGGTATCCATTTAAAAGAAGAATTTAAGTCACGTAGGTATAGAGATTACTATTAAAAAATCTTTGTCCGTCTTTTTCTGACGGACTTATGTTAATTAGCCACGAAGCTTTTGCTTCGTCCCCATACATAAAAACGAGCAGCATTAATCAAGTCTTAATAAGGGTTAAAGTCGTAAGAAGACGCTTCCTATGGGAATTGGAACTCGGCTCAGGGCAGGCCTGCATAAGAGCTTTCGGAGATAGGAATTTAGATTTTAGGGGAGTTTTGTGTAACTGTCGGTTTACTTTACAACTCGCGAGCCTCTCAGATTTCGGATCCACAAAGGCATTATAATTTTGTCCTTATAAAAAGTTGAGATGTATGGAGAAATAATTATATACAATTACAAATTAGTACCCACTATATAACTACACATAAATTTACGCCTATATACCTATATAAATGACTTGGATTTCTATTTGCCTGTAACATGACACTACAGTTTCAGCGCCTACCAACATTTTTTCACTTATTCCGCATTCCCAATCGACATGCAATCGCGAAAACGACTAATTGGATTATAAAACCCACTTCAAACTATCACACACTCACATTATCGAGACGCACGCGATACATTACCGCACATGATTACCGTCCGTTACTATATCGTTAAGTTAAACACGCAATGTATATCAAATATAAGATAAGATTGTATTGCTAGTGTATATGGCAGTAGTGGTTTAACAAAACAGTGTGATATTCGATCGCGACTTTCGTTCCACATTTTAAATTGTAGATTTGTGACGATAAATTGTAAATAAGAAGAGTGTTATAGATTTCTCGAGGGAATTTGATGCACTGGTGGTTCAGTGGTATCTGCAGCTATTAAAACTTGGCGTTTTAGGTTCGATTCTAACCGGGGACTAATATTTCGCAGCTTTAATGTAATAGTGACACAAAACCAAATGTGTAACTTAACGATAATGCATTTTAGTCACATGATATTACGGATCAATTTGTGCTGAATCATAACCTTATTTTGTGTCACTATTACATTAAAGCTGCGATTTGTGCATTATATTAGACATGGGTAGCTCGCGAATGAGAGATACATTTGAACTAGCTCTTCAATCACAATCTAGCTCCCAGTAGCTCAGTCGTTCACAGAATAGCTCACTAGTTCATTTAGCTCAACGGCTCACTGACTCGGCTCTAGTAACGAGTGATACCGACGAAACGCCGACAGCGGCCCGACAATGCCCGATCTTCCCCGACGAACAGATGAACTATTTCGCATGTCGCTCACTGACCGACTCTTCCGCTCAATACGTCATAGTAAAATAAAAAAGTTGTTTTAAAAGTAAAAATACTTTAGCACTTTTACATAAGTATGAAAATTCTTAAGGAATAAGTTTGTGATTTTGTAAAAAAAGCAAACATCGTTGTTTTCTTAAATTTACTTAAATAGTTTCGGCGGATTATCGCTTCATTCGTGTCGCATATTGCTAAGCACAGTTTAGTTTTGGTTTCTTATCATCATCATCATCATCATCAGCCCGTATAACGTCCACTGCTGAACATGGGCCTCCTCCCGAAGGAGGGTATTTGCCATAGTCAACACGCTTGGCCATAAGCCTGTTCAAGTATGAAGGAAAATCATTGGCTTTCATTTTGTAATAAAAACAAAACAACCAAACTAAAGAACTACATATATTTCGCCAATAACTCAATTGAGATAAAGAGTTAAAAGAGTTATTCGGTGAGCTAAAGACCTAAATGAGCTAGTTGTCTCGTGCGGATCTGTAGCTCGCCAATAACTCAATTGAGATAAAGAGTTAAAAGAGTTATTCGGTGAGCTAAAGAGCTAAAAGAGCTAGTTGTCTCGTGCGGCTCAATTTGATCTGTAGCTCGCAAGTAGCTCAATTGAGCTAAAGAGTTAAAAGAGTTATTCGGTGAGCTAAAGAGCTAAAAGAGTGATATAGTTCTTTTGATCAAAAGAGCATGTCTACATTATATACATGCCTCGTGCGTGGGACACTACTCGTGTTGCGAACTGAAACCTGCGCTAGGTTCCGAGTGTCCGGGGGGTTTTAGTGGTGTAGGGTCCTGGAGTTAGCTTACCTCGCTATGGAGATGGCGAGTCCTACATATCCCACCGCCAGCGCGCGAATACGCTGCAGCGACGACGGTGGGAAAGCGTAAATGCATTGGCCACGGAAAAATAAAAAATTATCGGCCAGACTAAGCTGAGGTGGCCACATTTTGGCAGAACATGCAAGGCATCTTATTGTATTGTACATTCACTATATATTTGCTGTGTAATATCTTGTGTGTTGTGCTGAATAAATGTATTTTCTTTCTCAATATAAAATACAAAATAGTTAATTACTTATTAGTAACAACAAAAGTAGTTTCCGATATTGTTTAAATTAATTTTTAAAATACTACTTAATATATGAGCGCGCGTTTAATTCTTTTGTATTAGCACCCGCGCGCGGTTTCACTCGCGTAAAGTCCTTTCGCGTAAGAACTTCATAATTAAATATAACTTTCCTCAATAAATAGGCTATCTACTACTATTTTTTTTTTTAATTGGATTCGCAATTTCTGAGTTTCGTGCGTTCAAGCAAACAAACCAATACAGTTTTACATAATAATATTAGTATAGATAAGTATAGACGAGCGGTCACAACATCCTAACTATGAGCTACTTTACATTTTGGTATAGATAAGCAATTGTAAACATTTTTAGAACCATAAAGAAAACCCAACACGGGCATCGAACCCGCGAGTATAATCTCGTGGCGCATCTAGTTAATAATATTAGTAAAAATTTCAATATTTAGAAAGGATGAACCGGTAGCAAAAAAAAAAAAATTTGTGAAAGTTTTATTTATCTCGAAATATGGAAAGTACATAATTATGTTAATACATTATTTATATGAAGACATAGAATATATCTATATTAATATATAACTTCCGCGCGGATCACCTGCCAAACTCCACTTTCCGTAGGGACTTCATAATTAAATTTAGCCTATAGCCTTAAAAAATTAACAAGAATGTTTTTTTTTTATAAACATTACTAGCTGACTTTTGCAGTCTACTAGTATTCTTGTTAACCCCTCGTGCTAAGCTAAAACGCTTGTGTTACGAGTGGGTTCACGTCGGTAGTGCAATGGGTGGGGTTCGAACCGGCGACCTCAAGATCACAAGTCCGACGGCTAAGCCATTGGGCTACAGCCGCTTTTGAAATCAAATAAAAAAGAAACTATTCAGCTATATATATTAATATAGAATATATTAGTATATATATACTCCCATTATGAAATTCTTTACCATTGAAGATTTGTCGCACGTTCTCAATAAATCTAATTAAAATGTCTCACTGACATGTTACACGCCGCAGGCGAACGAAAGCACTTGTCTATTGGGCTTATTACTTTTAAATATAAGGTGCTTACAAAATATATGCCATCCCTTTAACGGGAGATAGTGTTACATATAGAGATAACGTTAGTGAAAATTGTCGGTAAAAAAAATATAAATTTATTTATGGGTAAATACAATGATAGTAAAATACATGTTTATTAACTAGTGCCCCGTCCCGGCTTGCCGTGCAATGCTGATATATTAAACATATAAATTTCTCTTAAATCACTCTATCTATAACAAAACCGTTTTTAAAATCTGTTATGCTGTTTTAAAGATCTAAGCATACATAGGGACAGACAAACAGCGGGAAGCGACTTTGTTTTTTTATAATGTATTGACAAGCTTCTCGCGCGCGGTTTCATCCGCGTAGCGGCCATTCCCGTGGCAACTTCATAATTAAATAAAGCCTATGTTGTTTCTTAATAACGTAGCTTTTCAATGGTGAAAGTACTTTTGAAATCGGTCCAGCAGTTCCGGAGACTATTCAATGCAAACAAACCAACAATCAAATCTTTCCCGTTTTTTCTTTTTGTTTTTCTTTTTGCCACGAGGCTTTTACTACTTTACGGGGCATACAAATTTTCCTATTTATATTATTAGTTTAGAGTCGTTCCCCAATCACGATGTTTCGTAAATGGTAAGGTTGGTATTTAATCATTTGTTCGTCTTCAAATATTACCAAGATCAAGTGGTCAAGGTTGACTTAACCGGGAGTCGAACCTGATACCCGTCCTTAGTTGTCGGAGGCGATAATGTGCGCATCAGATTACCGTCGCACGCGCAGGTCTCGCTCACATAATTGTATGACTTATTGTTCTTAGACTTAATCTATATATATAAAAGAAAGTCGTGTTTGTTACAACACTTATAACTCGAGAACGGCTGGACCGATTGCCATGGTTTTTAATTTGTTGGATTTGTTTCCGTCCCGAATAGCAGAATACATTTTAAAAACAAAAGAAAGTCGTGTTAGTTACCCTATATATAACTCAAGAACGGCTGAACCGATTTGGCTGAAAATTGGTAGGGAGGTAGCTAAGAACTGGGAGAAGGACATAGGATACTTTTGCGTAGGGTAGGGTAGGGTAGGGTAGGGGTAGAGTAGGGTAGGGGTATGGTAGGGGTAGGGTAGGGTAGGTTTAGTTTAGGGGTAGGGTAGGGGTAGGGGTAGGGAAGGGGTAGGGTAGGGTAGGGGTAGGGGTAAGGTAGGGGTAGGGTAGGGGTAGGGCAGGGGTAGGGTATAAAAGTCCACCCGTGCGAAGCCGGGGCGGGCCGCTAGTTAACATTAAAAACATCTACTCATTTAATTCATCATCATCAACAGTCCGTTTACGTCACTGTTGAACATGGGCCTCTTAACAGACCTTGGCAAGCCAGGATCGTTGAGAGATATTGCCGTAATCACCACGCCTTGCAGACGGATTGGTGATCGCAGTAAGATGTAAACCTTGAGCTAATAGATGCTGCTGCCCAACCATCAGCCATATGTCCCTTAGTCGCCTTTTACGACACCCATGGGAGGACATGGGGTGGTCTATTCTAAGCCGGAAGCCACACGGCAACAAGACTCATTTTAATTTATAGTATAATATAATAATAAATAATGTTTTATTTATTGTCAATTTAAGAAGTTAACTTATGCTAAACTTAAACAGTAATAAAGTGTTATCAAGACAAGTTTAACTTTGTGAGAGTCTGGTGCCTGATGTAGGTTTGGGCAAAGCACATCAAGTATTACATCTCAGGAAAACCATTAAACCCTATTAAACTGGGTGAAGCAAACGCTTGCGACTTCTAATTTGATTCGTAGCGCCGTCTATTGAGAGTAATCCTATACTTACGTTCTAATACATTTAAAATTGGAATAAAAGTTGTAACGGTCGTGAATAAAACTTTTATGAGTTCTTTTGTTTTTACGATTCGAAATTATGAGACTTAGAGCGATGTACCATTCCCACATTATATTAAAGACTCGAGACACAATTGTGTTCATAGTATATTAAAGCACAATAGTGTGTCAAATACGCCGGCTGTGTCGCCAATCTTGTGCGAAATGAATATGCACAAGCGCATACGTTTGTGTTATTGACCGTGGTACTTTTGTTTTGATAATAAGTGTTTACTAAACTTGTCTTTTGACCACTAGGTATAATAAAATAGTAGTTTTGACCCAAAATGAGCTGGTTTCCAGTATTATATTCGAAGGCACACGTAAATATTGCTACCCATAATATACGGTAAAGATCATAGTTTTTTATTTTCCTTGCCATAACTTCACTACCTTATTACGCTTAAATTTATGTCAATTTTAATACTATCTACTAAGTATTTACCAAACAGCCATGTTTATACTTCAACTAAAAAATATTCTCTCCGATTCATTTTTCGAACCGCAACTCAAAGCTCAGTTCGACAACGTTATAAGTGCTTTCTTTAAGAACCTTATTGTCGAGTATTAGAGCCTAAATTACGATAGCAAGTAATTGTTCTTATTGGTCCTAACGGTCAACTACCTCGAACAATATTATGGTTGCCTGGTAACGGGCGTAGTTATTTGCTTTAGGACAAAAAATGTCACGATCGTAGTACGGTTAGATCATAGATTGTTTTTTACCCTTTTTCTATCTTAATTTGCCCTTCGGAGAAGGTAGACTAGGTTTTGAACGTCTTCTTAGCAATGGAGGTTATTAGATACTATTTTTATTTAACTACTAGCTTCCCGCGCGCGGTTTCACCCGCGTAACTCCCGTTCCCGTGGGAACTTCATAATGAAATAAAGTCTATATTAATCAGTGATAATGTTGCATTCAAATGGTGAAAGAATTTTTAAATTCGGTCCAGTACTTTTTGAGCCAATTCGTTACAAACATACATACAAATCTTTCCTCTTTATAATATTAGTATAAACTAGCACCCGCGTAACAACCATTCCGATAGCAACTTCATAATTAAATATAGCCTATAACCTTCCTCGATAAATGGCTATGCAACACTGAAACAATTTTTCAAATCAGGCTAGAAGTTTTTGAGATTAGCGCGTACAAGCAAACAAACACACTCTTCTGCTTGATACATATATTAATATATAAAAATATTTACTAATAAATAAAGCTGAAGAGTTTGTTTATGTTTCAATCTTTCAATGGTTAATAGCTCATTTATAGCTATGTTTAATTATGCAGTTCCTACGGGAGAGGGAGTTACGCGGGTGAAACCGCGCGCGGAAATCTAGTATTAAAAGGTTACTGTACTAACTATTGGTTAGTCAATAACTAAGAAGGTTTAAGCTGAAGCTGCATAGTTAGCGGGTTACTCTTGTATTTGTGAATATTACTTGAATTAAGTAAATACCTAATTTTCAATATATAAGGCTTAGCCCACATTTGGCATAGCCGTTCCTCGAGATCCCCTTAGAATGACCATCGCGTCGTGACTACAACCAGCTATCTATCTATATAATATATATCTATAATATAAAAGAAAGTCGTGTTTGTTACAACACTTATAACTCGAGAACGGCTGGACCGATTGCCATGGTTTTTGATTTGTTGGATTTGTTTCCGTCCCGAATAGCAGAATACATTTTAAAAACAAAAGAAAGTCGTGTTAGTTACACTATTTATAACTCAAGAACGGCAGAACCGATTTGGCTGAAAATTAATAGGGAGGTAGCTAAGAACTGGGAGAAGGACATAAGATACTTTTGGGTAGGGGTAGGGTAGGGTAGGGTAGGGTAGGGTAGGGGTAGGGTAGGGGTAGGGTAGGGGTAGGGTAGGGGTAGGGTAGGGTAGGGGTAGGGTAGGGGTATGGTAGGGGTAGGGTAGGGTAGGGGTAGGGTAGGGTAGGGGTAGGGGTAGGGTAGGGGTAGGGGTAGGGTTAGGGTAGGGGTAGGGTAGGGCAGGGGTAGGGTATAAAAGTCCACCCGTGCGAAGCCGGGGCGGGCCGCTAGTAATATATAAAAGAAAGTCGTGCTTGTTACAACACTTATAACTCGAGAACGGCTGGACCGATTGCCATGGTTTTTGATTTGTTGGATTTGTTTCCGTCCCGAATAGCAGAATACATTTTAAAAACAAAAGAAAGTCGTGTTAGTTACACTATTTATAACTCAAGAACGGCTGAACCGATTTGGCTGAAAATTGGTAGGGAGGTAGCTAAGAACTGGGAGAAGGACATAGAATACTTTTGGGTAGGGGTAGGGTAGGGTAGGGTAGGGTAGGGTAGGTTAGGGGTAGGGTAGGGTAGGGGTAGGGTAGGGGTAGGGGTAGGGTAGGGGTAGGGTATGGTAGGTGTAGGGTAGGGGTATGGTAGGGGTAGGGTAGGGGTAGGGTAGGGTAGGTGTAGGGTAGGGGTAGGGTTGGGGTAGGGTAGGGGTAAGGGTAGGGTAGGGTAGGAGTAGGGTAGGGTAGGGCAGGGTAGGGTATAAAAGTCCACCCGTGCGAAGCCGGGGCGGGCCGCTAGTTATATTATAAATGTGAAATTATATATTGTATAAATAATTTACTGAAGAAGAAACTAAGTTATCCAAGAACAATATAAGCCATATTTCACGATGATGTTCCTACGGGAGCTACGCGGATGGAACCACGTGGTAAAACTAGTTGAAAATTTGTGAATTAGGGTTAACTGCTTCAGCGTGCATAAATAAAAAACTTAATGCATTAGTCGTTACTTCCTCATCAACATAGTAACGTATCGATAATATGATCCCAAGTTTATAATACATTCGATATGTTAAGGTCCCTGCACAATGTACGGCCAGCGGCAAAGCTGGCTTCATGCAGCCGTTATACTATATCGGTATTAGTCATTTGTTTTAGTCATCATATTTAATTTTATCTTATCTTAAAACCAATGCGTGTTATTTCAATGACATTTGAATTAAACACCAATGCTATTATAATATATTTTGGTTGATAAAGTTTGCTGAGTAATTTATTGAAAGATTAATACAAAGGCTTACAATCCTTAATGTATTATATTATAGTAATCTTATATAAGGTCGTGGTCGTTTTATTCGCGGACACCTATTATTGGCTCTTTGATGCGCATTTCTAATTTCTGTTCATCGTTTTTGTCTTCCATTAAATTAAAAAAATTGTAAAATTTTCATAATGAATAGATACTTGATTTTTTTTTACCAAATCATTATCAGTTTATATGACAAAAAATATCATATAATATTATCTGATATCTAACAAATAAATGTAGGTAACTAAAACTTTACGCCTAAAGTAGGTAATCCTATGCCGCTGCACCAGTGTGTAGGGGCCATAACATATATAATTTGCTTGATTACAGTAATCAGAGCATTATTGCGATACGGAATGTCACGTAGAAAGTACGTATCGGGAGTAATGGCATAGCATAAGAACTATGTGAAGAAAGGCATAAATAGAACAGTGAAAATTGACTAATGTACAATACAATGTGTTGTGGGAATGCTTAGGTTTAACTTAATCTTACAGTTAATTGGTTTAATTATTTTTAATTACAATTGTATAAGTAAAAAAAAATATGAAGTTTAACTGTTTTTTTTTGTCTTCGATAGAATTGTAAAATAAATAGACGAACGCGTGGTTTAATCAGCGTAGCTCCCGCCCCCGTCAATAATTAAAAAGTAGTTTGTTCTACTTGTGTGTGATAACCTCCGTAGCGTAGCGGTATTTGGCTCGCTTTAAATCTCGTATGTCGTGTCTTCAATCCCCACGCCGGACAGAAAACCTTCGTGTAAATTCTATGATTTCTTTCCGGGTGTGGTTGGTTGAGGGACTTCCCTCCGTGCCTCGGAAAGCACGTTGGTCCCGATTGGTATAACATCATTTATAATAATCGTATATCAAGGAACGGGCAGCAGCGTTTCCTTCCGTGGTAGAACATAATACTGCGGTCACCAACCCAAGCGTGGTGACTATGGCAAATACCCTCTCTCGGGAGGAGGCCCATGTTCAGCAGTGGACGTTATACGGGCTGATGATGATGATGATTCTACACGTAGTTAAGTTACTAAATGTAGTGCTTTCACCCGTGTAGCATCCATTACCGTAAGAACTTCATCATTCAATGAAGCGAGGATAACGTATGTTTTTAATGTAAATAATAAATAAACTTTTAAGCTTTATAATATTAGTATAGATAAACTAATAAACTGATGTATGAGGTCGTCGCTTCCATGAATAATAATGTGCTTATTTAGTTCGAGTAACAGCTATTCATCATCATCATAAGCCTGTTGTAGTCCACTGCTGAACATAGGCCTCCCCCATCGATTTTCAGCGGGAACGATCGCTAGTGGCCTGCAACCACTGACTCCCTGCAACCTTTATGAGGTCGTCGGTCCATCGTGCAGGCGGTCGTCCCACGCTGCGCTATTATTAGAATAAAACCATTTTTAACTAGCAAATCAACCATTTCTATATTTATTTTTCAGGTAAATTTCAATTTGGTTAACAATCTCTCCTGGACCCGAAACTGCCTCACACGTTTGTAAGTAAAGTAACAATATACAAACAATATTAGCTATTCAACTAATGATATTTCTCTGAAACTGAGCGTATATCACAACTGCACAGCTTAGGAATAACATTCCCGAGACTAAATTGTAGTAGAACTATTTGCAGGCGTACAATCAAATAGAAAAATGGTTTCATTAAATTCGAGTCAAATATTTACACGCGTATTTCCCGTTCCCGAAAGAACTTCATAATTAAATATAAGTTATAGTCCGCCTTGGTGTCTAGAAAGAAAGAAAGAAAATACATTTAATTCAGCAAAACACACAAGATATTACACAGCAAATACAGTTAAATGTACAAAACAATAAGACGCCTTGCATGTTCTGCCGAAAGACTCGCTACCTTAGCATACACTAGGCGATACCTATGTTACACTGAAATAATTTTTCAAATCGCACGAAATACTGGATTTCGTGCGATTTGCGCGTTCAAGCAAACAATCAAACAAAAAAACTCTTCAGCTTTATATATAAGTGTAGATGCATAATAATACAGTTTAATACCTACCCACATGTAATACTGTGTACATCGTATAATAACTGTTGTTCTAATTATGAAATTTTAAAGCGAGAGCCCTGGCACTCATCACACAAGTTTAATCTTAGTTTGGGTGCCAGTGGAACATAATCTGTGTAGCCTACAATTTTCCATCAAATTGCAATAACTGAATGTATTCCATAGTGTTAAGTTTTCTGTAAAATTGTATATTTCGAAATAAAGAATTTGAAAAAATTCTAATAATGTCTGGTATCATAAAAAATAGTTATAGGTATTATTCCTATCATTGCCCTGTAGATAATACATCGAAGTACAAGCTATTTTGATAAAAACAACTTTTCACATAATTAGTAATAAATTGAAAATCGTAGTTGCTTTCTATCTATTTATCATAAAAATATTTGTTTACATTAAAATTGAGATATATTTTTTTAATAATATGCAACTTTCCGTTTTTAAATAATATCTATGACTTCTAAAAATAATTCTTAAAATAATCACATATTACTTACATAATACTACAATTTTGTTATTTGATATTTGGTATTGTGTCAAGTTATAAACACACACACACACAGCATATGTTTTTATTACACATAATTCTAATAACATGTGTCATACAAGCATCACAGTTTTTATAATAATATGTAAATAGGAACGTAACAAAAACTTATAATGCGTACGCGCATGTCACATTTTATGACAACAGACATGGCGGGCATACGGCCTTTTATAATAACATTAAAGTACAAGTCAATGCTATTGTACTTTCGTATTTATATTTTACTCGTATTTACACACTTCAAAGGTTTAACACTATACGTATAAATATATTATGTATGAACTAGCTGCGCCCCGCGGTTTTACCCATGTTACTCTGCTCCAGTGGGTCGGAGCGTGACCTTTTGGAGCCTATATGTTAATCCAGTTTATAACCTATTCCGGTGCAAAATTTTAGCCAATCCTGTTCAGTAGTTTTAGCGTGAAAGAGTAACAAACACCCATCCATCCATACTTACAAACTTTCGCGCTTATAACATTAGTAGGATTCTAATACAAAATAATTTTTTGAAGTGTAATGATAAACGATAAATAAATCTTAAAGTTTAATAAAATATTTATTTATAGCTTGTTTTCGTCAACTGCTGAACATAGGCCTCCCCCATCGATTTCCATCGGGAACGATTAATTATTTTAAGTATTTAAAAACTTATTGCAGGTTTGACTAAGTACTTTATCAACAATAATGGTCAAGTGCGTCCGCTGAACATTATTTAAAAAATAGTATGAAACAAATTGTTCCAAACATAGTTACACTTGATTGCTGCTTATTAATGTTTGCATCCTATAATCATTAGAGCGAGGTGAAACCTATTTCTTTCGTAATAATACGCTGCAATTAGGTCAACTAGAAAAACATGTTAAGCAAAAGGCCACAGAAAGTTGCCGAGAAAATTGAACATTGAAAGCTTGTAAAAATAAATGGCTATTTTATGTCAACTGTATTCACTTAAAGATACTTCGAGAAACTTGCTTGCAAGTGCTTTGGTCCTCATTGAACAGTTTTTAAGTTGAAATTTGAGTAATTAATATTATTTTTATAGATACAAAGATTTATTTGCCCGTAAGGTAACAAGTATTATAGTATAGTATTACTTATATACAAACAGGTTTTAACTAACTCATCATTTTTTTTATTATTTTACCGATATAAGAAGTTTCATAATGTTTCATTTTTTACACACAATTTCAATTCCCGTGGCAAAATCTTATATGGAAGTCCACTTTCCATCTTCTTTTCATGGTACGTAACGAGTACGTTCATGGGTTTCCCATTTAAATACCCCGGGTGCACCCCCAAATGCGACCTTCCGATGCACTCGTAGACCCGAAGTTCGAGAGGCCCGCGAACTGCAACGAAGAGCGACAGTTTCACAAAACTTCTCTAAAATACAAAAAGTCAAAATCCCTCAATATCATCGCCAGCGATCGCCCTGAGCCGAGTTTCAAGTCCCACAGGGGACGCACACTTGCGCAGGTTGCTTAGTTTGTAGTGTTCAAACCATTTATCTAGGCTGGAGCTCTGCTCGCCTTTATGCCCGGTGAAGTAGCAAAAGCCTCGTGGCTAACTACATATGTCCGTCCGAAAAAAAAACTTCCCCAAATGCCAATATTGGATATGGTAGGAACTGCAATTAATTGACATTTAATACTATTTTTTTTAATATATAAGAGATAATCTATGTATAAAAGATGTCATGTTGCACCGCTGGTCGCTATTTTTTTTTATTAGCGACTTAGTCATGAGGCTTTTGCTCTTTCAGCGGGCTTATATGTGAGTAGGGCTCAAGCTTTATTAAATTATTTGAAAACTGCAAACTAAGTAGCTTAGGTAATATCATTTAACCCTAATTTCTTACCGATTTTGTGTGACGAATTATACTTTACTTAACCTTACTTTTCTGGTTGCACTATTACTTTTAATCCATTGTTACGAAGTAAATAAATAACATTAGAATGATGACAATATTTACCCCGATAAGTCTATATATATATAAGCCTTCACACTTACGAGTATCAGACAGTAAATAATTGAAAAAACATGTCAAACAAACCAAAACAATACGCCAACAAAATAAATCCATTAAATTCTTGTCACTTCAGCACTCGCCTGTACTCAGGAAACAGTTACCGTGTGAGAACATTCGACAAAGAGCCATTGTTACTGCGATATTCTGTGACATTCATCCAGCGACCTTCATTGCGGGCTTATCTAGCTTTCTGCAATATGGGACGGGTTTATGCCAAATGGGACGAAATTAATGTTAAGCCCCGTTATATAAGGAAATAATTTTGAAATAACGACTTTAAAGACATACGATTATTGCGAGTATCCTTAATTGATTTTTTTTTTTCAGTTGATAAATTTAACTTCGTCACACATAAATGTTTGATGAAATAAGAGGAAATTTGGTACAGACATATATAAAAATGTGAATTAAAATAGAAAATATAGAATATCACGCCTTAAAGAGTGGACATGGAAGCATTCCATCTATAAATTTTGATAATTTTATAGATAGAGTATGATTCGAGAGGAAGATTTTATATGTTTAATACATCTGCACTGCTCCCGTGCGAAGCCGTTAGTTAATGGGCCGGATTGCTTCGTGCTTACCCGGCCCCCGCCAACGACGGATCGATGGAGTATCCGGGGATTTTAGTGGTGTAAGGTCCTGTCCTTGTAGTATGAGTAAAGAACACGACCGCTATGGAGAGGATGAGTCCCACATATCCCGCCACCAGCGCGCGGATACGCTGCAGCGGCGGTGGGAATGCGTAAATGTATTTCCCCCCGGACAACAAAAAAAAAGGGTCGCTAGTCACTACATAGTATAAAACAAAGTCGCTTTCTCTGTCCCTATGTATGCTTCAATCTTTAAAACTTTCAACGGATTTTGATGCGGTTTTTTTTTAATAGATAGAGGGATTCAAGAGGAAGGTTGTTGAAGGACCCGTGCGGAGCCGGGGCGGCTCGCTAGCTAGTAATAAAAGATTATAGTGTATATTTAAGCTACAGCTTACTTTCCTGTGAGAATTAAACCATAAACTATGACTTAAAGTGATCCTGGTTAGCAAAGACGGGGCATTTTTCTAAAATGTGCTATTTTACCCGGTTTTACCTGCGTGACTGTCACTATGCTGTGGATAATAGCGTGATGTTTTGTATCCTATATATTAATTTTCTTTATAAATTGACAACCTCCGTAGCGTAGCGGTATTTGGATCGCTATAAATCTCGGAGGTCGTGGGTTCGATCCCCATGCCGGACAAGAAATCTTTGTGGGTCTGGATGGTTGAAGGACTACCCTCCGTGCCTCGGAAAGCACGTTAAGCCGTTGGTCCCGATTGTTATAACATCTCCTATAACAATCGTGGGAACGGGCAGCAGCGTTTCCCTGTGTATTACTACATAATACTGCGGTCACAGGCGGGTTGGTGACCGCAGACCAAGCGTGGTGACTATAGCAAAAACCCTCCCTCGGGAGGAGGCCCATGTTCAGCAGTGGACGTTATACGGGCTGATGATGATGATATTAATTTAGCTTTGAAACTATCTCCGTGCAATTTCAGTCAAACCCGTTCAGTAGTTTCTGTGTGGCTTTCTCGTTTATAATATGAGTAAGACTCAATCAAAGTAAAGAAAGTTTGTCACTCACGTCGGAGTAGACGCAATAATATGATGAATGAATGAGAAATTTTATTTATATGATGGTAATCTTGTTATAAAGCTTTCAAATTTATCATGAAATGTTAAATCATTTGAAATACTTTACGGAAAAGTGTACCGCTTACTAAATTTCAAAATAATTGAGATAAATAAATTTAGACCACCGGCAGAACTTCCCCTTGAAGACGTGTTATAAAAGAGATTGATACATTTGGATGATCGGTAGGGTTCTACCGTAGCTTAATTTGTTAGGGGCTCCGTACAATCTCGGAGGTCGTGAGATCGATCCCCACGCCAGACAAGAAATCTTTGTGTAGATTCTAAGATTTCTGTCTGGTTGGTTGAGGGACTACCCTCCGTGCCGCGGAAAGCACGTGAAGCCGTTGGTCCCGATTGTTAGAACATCATCAATAATAATCGTTTATCAAGGAACGGGCAGCAGCGGTTCCTTGTATGGTAAAACGTAATACTGCGGTCATCAACCCGCCTGCCAAGCTTGGTCACTATGGCAAATACCAACCCCCGGGAGGAGGCCCATGTTCAGCAGTGGACATTATACGGGGTGATGCTGATGATGATGATTAGGGGCTATACTTAAAATGCAGGTTCGAGTCCAGCCAGTGCGCAATGGTCAAAATTTATTCACCTCAATTTTGAAAACTATCATGAAATATTAAATCTTTTGGCATACTAATAAGGTTTTCTAATAAGGTTTCACTAGCAGTTGTGGGAATCGAACTCGTTCTGAGTTCGATTCCAGGTACCAAAAATAATTAGGGTTTCACTCGCACAATTGTTTCTGGTACCTGGTGTTCTGAGTTCGATTCCCACCCGAGACATCTATTTTTGTCAACCTCAGATAGTTGTTCTGAGTTGAGGTGGGCTTTGTGTCTGTAAAAAAGTCTCCCGAGACACAGGGATTTATTTTCGTAGTGCGGGAGTTGTGTTTAACCGTTAATAGTAGGTACATATATTTTAATTACACATAAACGACCTACTTCTACAACTGTTGTATAACAGTACAAAACGATCCATCTTTAATTAACCCGTACTATCTTTCATCTTTAACTAGTACACAGAACAACTATTGACAAACGGTAAGGAAACTCTTGACACAAATATTTGATTGGCAAATTACTTGATTTATACAAACAGTTAAATAATAAATATTATTGTTATACTGAGTGAAAAAACCTAATAGTATAACACCCTTTGCCCCATTATTTTTAAAAACAAGAAATAAGAATAAACGAAATAATTCTGATTGAGTGCCTGTCACTTGATTTAAATTCATATTTAGATCCTTTGTTATTTTTGAGTTCGGTAATTTTTTTTCACGTACCCTCAAAAAATAATCAGTTTTTAAATATTCCTATATGCCCAGTGAAGTAGACAGAGTCTCCTGACTAAGTTAATATTATTATGTTTAAGGTCTTATTAAACATAAGAACTCATAAAGACAGGTATTTAATAAATTATCATATTAATATAATTCTATAGCCTTTACATAGGTGCTTTAACTGGTAATATAGCATAAGCCTCATAACTAACAAAAAAAAAAGGAAACCAAATCTCTTTACTCGATCTGTTGTGCCTTCTGTGTACTAAGTAATACTGTGGCTATTATATCCAACTGACGATGGGAAACAAAACTAATTTATAGGTTATCTGCTACCGATGCCGCATTATAAAATACTATGAATTAATGGACTTCCATACTAAAACGGGTTTGGTATGCACACTAAAGTAACTTAAAGTACGATTCACACCGTCCAGCTCGATCGAGCGGCATTTTACAAAGCAGCAAAGGAAATTGTAACGTTTAAACAGAAATGACAGTACATTATTTCTGTCGAAAAATCCGTCAGCAGCCGTTCGGAGCCGCACAACAGTCTCGGAATGCGAATGTGACTTAAATATGAACTGTAATATCTCTTTATACGTTTTAATTTTCGTTACTGATTTTCATCCTAAAAATGCAACAGAGACAATTTAGCAGATTAATCGCAAAATGTCGCGTTACTAAAACAATTGATGGCTAGTTGTCAACAACTTATGTTGTTGGCTACTAAGGCAAAAACATAGTCGCGTTGCAATGAGAATGCGACATTTTGCGATTTATTTAAAACAAACAGAGCAAATATTTAACGGTATCAATATTAAAAACTTATTTATTACCACAAATCTGACAGACTTCTAGCACACCTTAAATAATTTGTAATAAATATTACAAAGAGGAAAAGTTTCTATTTTTAATCCAAAAATACAAACTTTTATATTTGTATTTTCCATTTTTCATTTGTTGTATGTTTTTTTCGAATAAACTCAAAAACTACTGAACGGATTTCAATAATTCTTTCACCATTAGAATGCTACATTATCCCTGAGTAACATAAGCTAATGTTTTACTAGAAATATGTACCTACCCGTGCGAAGCCGGGACGGGCCGCAAATTTTTAATATAATTTAATAAGAAGTGTTACCTATATATCATTTAATTTATATGCATATTTCTAAGTGCTGAATAAAAAAAACGTTTATTTCATTAAAATAATTTTATTGCAGTCGCATTTTTTACGTAATTGGCTTGCTCTGGGCCGAAACAAACCGATCAGTCTGAGTCGTACCTTAGAGTAACAGCATGCAACGGTTTTTGAGCATACCAGTTCCTAAAAGTCTTAACGACCACAGTTAACTAAATTTGGCTCTTATATATATGGTGATAAGATATAGTGTTATATGGCTTTTTGACAAGTATTTCAATTGTTTTAGAATCTTAGTTTTAGTTTTATTATTATGAATGGGTGTGATGGTAAGTTTTGTTGACTAGAATTAGCACTGTCTCACGGATTTACCTGTGGTGTTCTACTCCAGTGGGTGGTTGCGGGAAGTTTTAATTACGAAGCGTTCCTTAAAAAAAATAACACACTATCCTACTTCTTTCGAAGACTTTATCGTCATAATCATGTCAGTCTATAGAAATCCACTGCTGAAGAGAGGCCTCCCTTATTGATTTCCAGCGGGAACGATGTGTCATGCATCCCCTCTCCCTGCAATCTTTATTAGGTTGTCCATCTATCTTGCCAATGGTGATCTCCACTCAAAACCCTACCCTAGGAAGAAAATAAAACCTTACCCATGGAAACACGCCGACACTCTCAGTGCTCTAAATCCGAACCAACCATATTAATACTTTTACTTTAACGACACTCAAATATTATAAAATCATTACTTTATGTAAGTTTACTTTAAGAAGATGCTTTTATATCTAAATGTATATTTTTAATAAGATTATGAGTTTAAAAGCTCCAATGAAATGTTACTAGAAATATTAAAAGCAAAAAAAGCGTTGACCGCGTTTCCGGCTTTTGGGTGCTAAGAGACATTAATGAAAATAATAAAAAGTGTAACATTATTTCATGTTTCAACCTAAAGCCTTATTAAGACAAATATTTGTATTCAATGCTACTATTAATACTATTGAATATACAGGGTGTCCCAAAAAATTACGTAGCTGGGAAGGGGGGTGATAGGGATGGTCACAAGGGTCACCAGAAAAATATGAAAAATTCCCTCTGGGTGTTTAAAAAAATAAATGGCATTTTTTAAAAGACTAAAAATTTTACACCTTGTGCTAACTGTACCTACAAATATGGCTGTATTTAAAAAAAATGCTGTTATGTAATCTTCAATAACAACAAGGTGATCAACATCAACATCAAAAATAACAAGGTGTAAAATTTTAAGTTTTTAAAAAAATGCCATTTTTTTTTAAATAACCAGAGCGGAATTTATTTTTATTTTTCTATTGACCATTGTGTTCACCCCTGTCACCCCCTTTCCCAGCTACTTAACCTTTTGGGACACCCTGTATACACATGACTGAAAAATGAATGATTTTTTTTGGATAGTCAAATGAAAGTAAGATTATAGACTTTTGCTACTTCATCGGACACTAAGGTGAGCAGGGCTTCAGCCCTATTACATGGTTTAAAAACTATAAATTAACCAACCTGCGATGGCGCCCTCTGTGGAACTTGGAATTCGGCTCAGGGCGGTCGCTGGCCAAAAAAAACTTAAGTCATTATTCTTTTTGGGTATACTCCCTGTATTGGGCAACTGTCGCTGTTTTTTACAGTTCGCAGGCTTCTCAAACTTCGAGTCTACGAAAGCATTGAAAGTACGATAGTTGATAACATTATACATTTTATTTTACAATAGATGGTTAACTCTATACGCAGTAAAAAACTTTACGTAATTAAGGCCGTTAAATACTTATTTGCATTATAACAAAGTTGCATGTCAGTACCACTGCAAGTACCTAATAGAAGTTGTATCGTTATATTTAAATCTATACATATAAAAGAAAGTCGTGTTTGTTACAACACTTATAACTCGAGAACGGCTGGACCGATTGCCATGGTTTTTGATTTGTTGGATTTGTTTCCGTCCCGAATAGCAGAATACATTTTAAAAACAAAAGAAAGTCGTGTTAGTTACACTATTTATAACTCAAGAACGGCTGAACCGATTTGGCTGAAAATTGGTATGGAGGTAGCTAAGAACTGGGAGAAGGACATAGGATACTTTTGGGTAGGGGTAGGGTAGGGTAGGGTAGGGTAGGGTAGGGTAGGGTAGGGTAGGGGTAGGGTAGGGGTAGGGTAGGGTAGGGGTAGGGGTAGTGTAGGGGTATGGTAGGGGTAGGGTAGGGTAGGTGTAGGGTAGGGGTAGGGTAGGGGTAGGGTAGGGTAGGGTAGGGGTAGGGGTAGGGGTAGGGGTAGGGTAGGAGTAGGGTAGGGTTAGGGTAGGGGTAGGGTAGGGCCGGGGTAGGGTAGGGCAGGGGTAGGGTATAAAAGTCCACCCGTGCGAAGCCGGGGCGGGCCGCTAGTAACATTAATAAAACACTATAAAAACAATATTTACATAATGATACTGTCGTGACTGTGTGATGTCCATTTAAAATTCTAGTACAAATCCAATTACGTGAGGAATAAAAACGTAGAATAACTTAGTTTTTGTGCGCCACTAAACAGTTTCTCTGGTATGCCTAATTAGTACTTACTTTAGCCTTTATCACAAACTTAACATGTCAAGTTTCCGATGTAGACCCAAAGTCCGAGAAGTAAAGTATAGAAGACAGTCGTACAAAATTCGCCAATAAGCGCTGACGGGGGATATTGAGCTAATGAAGATCATTTGCTCAATATCCCCCGACAGCGCTCGCCCTGAGCCGAGGAACAAGTCCTATAGGAGCTCCCTCTTACGTAGGTTACCAAGAAGAATAACGCCTGCGAGCCTTGCATGTGATCTCGTGACCAACATAATATCCGACTCAGACCAACACTATCCTTCAAGTCCTTGTTTCGTTATTTTGCAAATAAAAGAATCATAGTTTTTTATTCGTAACTAAATACAGCCAGTACCTAAATCATATTAGCGAATGTAGAGAGGGATTCAAACCTTAACCTTACTATATAACTTTAAATCATTTTATAAGCCTGGGCTATCCTAGCCTTTATATCTGGTGTCCCATCCGAAAATAAAAACTCTAACCAAACATTTTTTTGAATAATACAAAGTATGATTAAAGGGAAGGCATATTTTTGTAAGCACCTTATAATATTGTTCTACATTTTATGCAAACCCTACAGTTATTCCACTTTACCAATTAATTCTATTATGTAGTACCACCCACAAATTGTCTTTTGCTGTCGAAACTATCAATTTACCAACACTTCGGAGTACCTTGTCACCTCTATTGTTCTAAAGCAGTGTTTCTAAATCTTTCCACCAATGGTGTAATAATATAAATTACTTGATAAATTAGCTATTGTAAATAAGTTCTAGATTATGTAACTAAGTTTATCTATAAATGTTAACTAAACTTCTATTCTTGAATCGTTTTTTTTTCCGTCTGACTAAAATCTTACAGTATTATTTGGTCATCTAATATCTGAGAAATACCTAAGACACCGCAGCCCTAAATCATGCGCATCTCTAAATAATAAAGAATTTTTCAAGGAAATATGAAATTTGTGGCCTATGCCTAAAGCTACAGCTACATATGCTAATTACTAGCATGTGCGTCGAATCATTGCTAATAGGACTGTGGCCCCCACGCATACATTCGAACCCCCATCCTGGGTCCACAGTTTAACAACCACTGTTATAACGAATGGGTACTTTAGGACCCGATCATTGTCGTGTCGTATGCCCATTGTGTTTTACCGAGAAGAGACGCTTCCTGCTATCACTTGCCATTGTTCTTGTAATGAGGATAAGGTGACCACACTCTGGGAATTGACACCATAATGTTATATAAAGTCGGACAACCTTCGTAACGTAGCGGTATTAGTCTTGCTGCTTTATATCTCGTAGGTCGTCGATTCGATCTTTATGTAAATTTTAAGTTTTCTTTCATGGGTCTGGTTGGTTGAAGGACTACATTCCGTGCCTCGGAAAGCACGTTAAGCCGTTTTCCCGATTATTATAACATTGTCTATAATAATTGTATTCCTTGTGTGTTACAACATAACACTGCGGTCACCAACCCCCCTGTCAATCGTGTGACTATTGCAAAAACTCTAGCTCGGGAGTAGGCCTATATTCAGCAGTGGGCGTTATACGGGCTCATGATGATGAAAATCGGTAAATATATTTAGACTGCTTGATGGTTCGCGGTTCCGTCTCTTATTAACTGATCACAGTCATAAATTCAGCCATTCAATTTGAGCTACGGCAATCTACTAGAAAACAGAAACAACAATAATCAATAAAGTTGTATGCCTATCTGTAAGGTTAGGTAGGAGGAGCTCTTTAAATGTATAGATTATGTTCCACCGCTAACCTGACGGTTTGTATATATCATGGATTTCTGAAAAGCCATAGAGATTTTTTTAAATTTTCCACTTAGACGTTCTATTCCACATGGGCATCAAACTCGTGACCTTCGATAGTAAAGCCAACTGCCAGACCACGGAGTATCTGCTGAATATCAAACCAAATATCAAATGAACACAAAACCAATAAAGTTTATTGAGTTCAAAATAACTATAATACTCATATTTATCTGCAAACACAAAACTATGCTTATAAAAGCAATGCAATTCAACTATAGCATTTTTATTACTCCGTGTAACTTCATGCAGAATGTAAATAAAAATGAGATTTAATAACTATAAAATAAAGTGCATAGTAAAAATGGTCTTAGTAATAAAAAACACGTATCCCACAGAAAAGAACCCTAGAACCATCATTTCAATATAATATGTTTATTATGTTTTAAACATTTTTTTATTTATTCAAAGGCGGAGTTAATGCCGCTGGAATTTTCTACCAGTCAATACTAGGCGTGAATTATGAAGAAGCGACGGGTTCTGAAATGTCAATTAATTCAACAAACAACATAGCTGTTAATTTAGCTTATAAGCTTTGAAACTAGATTTCTATATACTTATACAGAGGAAAGATTTGATTGTTTGTTTGTTTGTATTGAATTGGCTCCGAAACTACTGGACCGATTTGAAACACCGTTTGGAAGCTACACTATTCCCGGATAACATTGGCTATATTTAATTATGATTTTCCCACGGGAACGGGAGTTACGCGGGTGAAACCGCGCGCGGGCAGCTATAGTTAATAAAATTTAATAGGTTCTTATTACATAAAATATTGTTATACATTCATGCATAGGATTAACAATAGTTTTAAGCTACTAACGTCTAACACCACTGAAATTCTATTGTAATAAGTGGAAATGTTATTACATATGTGAATAGCATAAAATGCGTCATTAACATTGATAGAAAGGGGCAGAAGCTAACATCGATCGCTTATTTAACCGTATTCGTCGGTTATTGTAACCGGAATATACCTTAATTACACCTATTAACCTAAGAATTTATAATTATGTAAGATATATTGTACAGTTGTTTGTTTCCCAAATAAAATAAAAAGTTTCGTTAACAGGAATTGAGAAAATCTTTTTGATCACCCAAATTTATCTGAAAGTTAGTCAAACATTATTTAATGTTTGTCTAACTTTCCGATTAACTAACACTATAATCAGTTGGTTAATCACGCTTTCTTGAAGTAAAAAGTGAAAAATAAGTTTCTAATTATTTGACTGAAGAATTTTGAGAGGTGGTTAAATTATTTCCATTCTTAACTTTATTAGAGCTCTGTACATCCCAATAAAAAAGCAAATGCCTTCATATGTAATTTTAAATGTAGAAATGTAACCATATAATAGGACAAGCTTACCGAGCGCGGTTTCACCCGCGTTCCCGTGGAAACTTCAGAATTAAATAGCCTATAGCCATTCAGCCTTCTTCAATAAATGGGTTATCAAAAGCTAAAAGATTTTTTCAAATCGGTCCAGTAGTTCCTAAGATTTGTTCTGTTCAAGCAAGCAAACAAAAAAATCGTAAGTATACAAGATTATTTGTAAAACACCAACAACCTCTTAAGGTACTCATCATTATAAGCAATTTTTACTATGGGACAAAATCTAAAATCACAAAAAAAAATTAGCTATTCCGTTAATTTATATTTTTATTGTTCAGCGTGATTTTAGATTTGCTTTTTTATAGTAAAAGTTGTTTATAATGATGAGTATAATAAAAACTAAAACAATTATTGACACAACTTAGAGCCTTATTTTAAGTTAATTAATTGTTACTCATGTATCTTCTTCCTTGTAATAAGATTATAAAAAAAAAAACCACCGTCTAAGTCATATGCAACAAAAAATGTATGCTTAATATGTCTATGTACGTTTATATTATTGTATTATACAGAAGCTGGACACTTAAACCACTCAATAAGGACTACCACATCCAAAAGCGAGTGATTCAAGAGTTCAGAAAATAAATATTATATCTTTACATATACTTATAATGATTTATATAAAACCATGACATGGCAACCTTCAAGAAGCGAGCCTATTCCTTTCTTAAAGGCCGGCAACGCACTTGCGACTCCTCCGGTGTTGCGAGTGTACATGGGCGGCGGTGATCACTTACCATCAGGTGACCCACTTGCTCGTTTGCCTCCCTCTTCAATAAAAAAAAAAAAAAAAAAAACCTTCTTTACTCTTCTCCCTACCCAATCCAAAAACTTTCACCTCTCCCATCTTCTTTATAAGAGAGAGGGAAGACGTATCATAAGCGTTACCCTCTTTCTCAATATATTTATATATAAAAAAAAAAAACCTCTTAAGAGGTTGTTGGTGTTTTATAAATAACCCTGTATATTAGAATGAGATTTGGAGATTAGGATGCCAAGTTCAAATTTTTATTTTCACTTCCAAATTGGACCAGAAAATCAATCTTCATGTTTAATTTCCAATTATTTAAAACAAAAGTTACTTTCTGTCCATTTTTAACACCCAACGCTCCAATAAGAACCACAACAGGCACTTTCGATTATTAATCGATTTAATACGATATCATAATCAATTGAAATAATTGTTAAGATTTTATCGATAGAAAGCAAGGTACATCACTAGTTGGTCTAATTATTATGTATGTAGTGTGTGAATAGGTTATTTCTTGATGTTGATTCATTAGTGATGTCCGAATTCTTAGTAATGATGTATTATAAAAGATTATTAAGAAGATTCGTTTTATCTCACGACTCGAATCGTGTAACGGTGCTCATGGTTCTTTTAGTACGTTGAAAGAATATGTTATTATTACATGCATTTGAAATTGTAGATATCATAAGGATGGATGAACTATTTACTTCAGAAGCATTTGGTCGTAAGTCATCATCATCAGCAGCCCGTTAACGTCCACTGCTGAACATGGACCTCCTCTTAACAGAGCTTGGCAAGCCAAGATCGTAGACGGATATTGCCATAATCACCACGCTTGGCAGACGGATTGGTGATCGCAGTAAGATGTAAACCTTGAGCTAATAGATGCTGCTGCCCATCCATCAGCCATATGTCCCTTAGTCGCCTTTTACGACACCCATGGGAGGACATGGGGTGGAATATTCTAAGCCGGAAGCCACACGGCAGGTCGTAAGTGCCAGCATAGAAATAAAGTTACGACATTTTGTAAGCTCTAGAATTATATGTACAGTTATTCCATATGAGATTTGAAACAGATACTGTACAATGCCGTAAATAGCTTTTATTCAGAATTTGTAATTTATTATTTTTAAATATGAATTTCATTGGTCTTGATAGTTCATTGTTTTATAAATAATTTACTTCTAGCATTTCAGAGATTAAGCACACTAATTGCTAATTGTTATCTTAAAAAATATAATTGAGGTGCTTTTTTTTTTTTCAAGATTACTAGCTTGCTTTTGCTGTCTACTAGTATTCTTGTTAACCCCTCGTACTAACCTATATGCTTGTGTTACGAGTGGGTTCACGCCGGTAGTGCAATGGGTGGGGATCGAACAGGCGACCTCAAGATCACAAGTCCGACGCCCTAGCCATTGGGCTACGGCCGGTTAATTTAAAGCCAAAGTGTTTTCGGATGGACTTTGCTTAAATACAAGGTTTTTTAATGTAATGTATATTTATTTAAATATATTATATATTTGATTTGTTTATGTTACTATAAATATGTTTTATAACGTTTAGCATACGGTAAATTTTTTTAAATATGCACTGTATTTTGTAAATTACTTTTTAGGGTTCCGTAGCCAAATGGCCAAAAACGGAACCCTTATAGATTCGTCATTCGTCTGTCTGTCTGTCCGTCCGTCCGTCCGTATGTCACAGCCACTTTTTTACGAAACTATACGAACTATAATATTGAAACTTGGCAAGTAGATGTATGTTGTGAACCGCATTAAAATTTTCACACTAAAATAGAAAAAAAAAACAAAAAAAAAATGGGGTTCCCATACTTAGAACTAAAACTCAAAAAAAAATTTCATCAAACCCATACGTGTGGCGTATTTATGGATAGGTCTTCAAAAATGATATTGAGGTTTCTAATTTCATTTTTTTCTAAACTGAATAGTTTGCGCGAGAGAATCTTCCTAAGTGGTAAAATGTGTCCCCCCTGTAACTTCTAAAATAAGAGAATGAAAAAAAAAAAAATTGATGTACATAACCATGCAAACTTCCACCGGAAATTGGTTTGAACGAGATCAAGTAAGTAGTTTTTTTTTTAATACGTCATAAACCGTAAACCTCTATTTACCTTTCATTCAACCAACTACTATTAACATCGATCAAAGTTATAACGAACTACAAGAACTTTTATACTATGTTGCTTGTTGTATTCTTGATATCAAAAATAGGTAGGCACTTGCAACTAGTACGGAACCCTTCGTGCGAGAGTCCGACTCGCACATGGCCGGTTTTTTATTTTACACATTTCTTGGGATACGCGGCTTTATCTACAGTCTTTGATAGTGTCGTCGAACTTCACTACCAAAGACTTTAGAATGCACCGGAAGCGTAGTGGTTACTGCAGTGGCTTCTCAGACCTGCTGTTCTGGGTTCAACACTACAGGCTACAGTTAAAGTAGGTTTTCTACGTCTGGTAGCTTAGTGCTTTGTGTATGTGCGTGAAATGAGTGTTTGTAAAGCCATCCGCTACACAAGGATTACATTTCCTTGTGCAGAAATCCTTTTAAAATCAAGGGTAATACATCAAAGTATTATATTTAGGAAGTTATTCTATGCCATATCGTTTAAAACCATAATTCAAAGCCGCCTTAAACTATGACAAGACTCGGTCCTCTCAATATCTGCAAGTAAACATGACAGCACAAAACGTCTGTCTCCGCACGCGTCAACAGAAGCTTTCCTTTACTTTCTAACGTTTTCAATATAATTATAAATGTGTAAGTTACGACTTTTCAATGCATGACTACGATATCGTCTTAACACATTCTTTGAGTATCACTGAGTGATATTATATATAAGCATTTGATTATAAATAACTTACGAAAAGATGTTTAAAGTGTAACTCGCTCGTAGCACAATGGCTAGGGCGTCGGACATGCGATCATGTGGTCTTCGATTCGATCCCCACCTTTTGCATACCGACCCACACTTCAGATTAATTAGAATACTAGAAGTATCCAATAACTCTGTTAATAATCTTTTAAATACCATTGAACACGCTACTTGAGTATCACAAAGTGATGTTACATAAACATTTTTTTTTGTAAAGATTACTAGCGGAATTTTGCAGTCTGCAAGTATTCTTGTAAACCCCTCGTGCTAAGCTAAAATGCTTGTGTTACGAGTGGTAGTGCAATGGGTGAGGATCGAACTGGCGACCAGAAAATCCCAAGTCCGAAGCCTCTAGCCATTGGTCTATGGCCGCTTCAATAAAAAAATAACTTACGCATAGATTTGTAACTCGTAACCCAATAGCTAGGGCGTGGTGCAACCATAATTATGGTCGCCGGTTCGATCCCCTAGCTAGTGACTTGAATGAACACATCACTAGCACATTACATAGAAAATTTCTATAACGCATGATAGTAAAAGTTGGGTCTTCAATAAACACCTTGTTAACTAAACCAGTGAAACGGACGGACGGATCTATCGTCGTTATATAGTAATTATCGTTTTCATACAAATTATACGTTCGTAGTGAGCGCTTTGTTTTACGGATCCTATGTACCATGTAGGGGATTATTCCACTATGGTATATATGCTATATATGATAAAAGTAGATATAGTTAGTTATTTTTTGTTGAAACCAGAGGGTTTTTTCAGAGGCTGTGATATTAATAGTTTATTTATGTATGTTTACTAGCTTCCTGTGCGCGGTTTCACCCGAATATCTCGCGTTCCCGTGAAACTTCATAATGAAATATAACATATAGCCTACCTCACTAAATGGGCTATCTAATACATGAATATTTTTTCAAATCGGACCTGTAGTTCCTGAGATTAGCGCGTTCAAGCAAACAAACTGTTAATTTCTATATATTGGTATATATGATGTTATTTGGCTTTAGTATATATTAAGCAGTTCATTGAGCAGTTAATAGTAAAAGTTCGGTCTTCAACACCTTGTTAACTAAACCAGCGAAACGGACAGACGGACCTATCGTTATATACCTAGTAATTAACTCTTCCATACGAATTATACGTTAGCATTGAGCTCTTTGATTGACGTAAAGTTAACTACCGTGCAATCTGTATGGTGTAGCGGTAAAATGCTCGCTTTTTAGCTCAAATATTGTGAGTTCGTTCCCCGCGCCGTACAAGATATATATTTGTGTATATTCTAACAGTTCTTTTCGATCTGTCTGCACTAGTGAATGGATTAAAAATTTGGCAATTTGTGAAAAGTTTCCTTGGTAGAGGGGATGACATTTAAAGTATTTACACAGTTTTAACCCTTTAACTCGTAATCTGATATCATTGATTCTTTTTTTATATCTAATTCTATACAATTTTTTTGACATGTTTGTTTTTGTAATAAAGGATTCCATCATAAATCTAAATGTGAAATGAGAACTAAACTCAATATTATGACATTTCATATGACATTCAATATTATGACTGGGATCTAAATGGGTGCAAAGATGTATGGTTAGTCCTGAACTTTATTTGTAACTAGCAGCTTGTGGACTTTTATAGCCTATGTTACTCAAGTATAATTTAGGATTATATTGGTGAAAGAATTATCGTAATCCGTTCAGAAGTTTTTGAGTTTAGTCGAAACAAACATACAAAAGATTATAATAATAGTATAGACAACATGAAATATTTTATAACAAGTCAAGTCATAATCATTATGTAATCATCCCTTGCAAGGGTTCCAAGTGTATTATAGAGAAGACTAAACTTACGCAGACGAAGTTGCGGGCGACAGCTTGTAAAATTCTGCAACATAAAATCTAAAGGTTACTAACTAAGTCTAAAGCATAAATAAACTATGGCACAGACCGATAAACAAGCTCACCGACATACATTAATTGTCCCCCGTCTTTGCTCGGCAGGTGGTAACAAGAATAAGCTTAGGTTATCTTTGCGACTTCCTGTGCCCACAGCTGCAGAAAAAATATAATATTACCAACTATTTTTATGGCGCGGTCTTTTAGATAAATGTTCTAAGAAACGCATGAACATGGCGGATCATGGTAATCGCATGCTATTAATCGCTGTTTGGGTTTTTTTTCATGTTTTTTTTACAAATTGTCCCTCTTGGTGGTGGACTCTCTTAAAGGTCGTTCAGAAACATAATGAACCACATCGCCTATTTTTTTTAAACTATTTTATCTTTTTTTTAAAGCAGTGTTTTTGCAGTCTACTAGTATTCTTGTTAAGTTAAAATGCCTGTGTTACGAGTAGGTTCACATCGGTAGTACAATGGGTGGGGATCAAAACGTGATCGCAAGTCTGACGCCCTAACCATTGAGAATTCGTGACAGTTTCGCTTTTATTTATACCTTAACCGTGACTTTCAGTTGTTACATGCTTTTTAAATACTTTGAATACTTTACGAAAAAGATTACCGATTATTAAATTTCAAAATTGAGTTTAATAAATATACACTATAGGTACCTAGGATGCAGGTTCGAGTCCTGTCAGTGGTCTAAATTTATTAATCTCAATTTTGAAATTTAGTAAGCGGTAAATTTTTCCGTAAAGTATATACCTATTCAAAAAATATTAATGTAATTACTAACGCCTGTATTTGTGGTGTCATCGTTAAAATATTTAATTCCAAATACAACTTTGCAGTTATTTGTCGAAGTAATGTTGATTATTACCGATAGATGGCACGTTCCCCTTGATATATTGAGATACGTGTTATAAAAGAGATTGATAAATTTCGACGATCGGTTGTTTTCCACCGTAGCAGAATTGGTTAAGGCGTTAGCTGCTACACCTAAGGCCCAAAACACACACAAGCGACGCAAGGCAGCAGGCGTGGAACAGGCGTGGCGCAGGCGTGCGCCGCTTCAAAACGATTTCATACAAAATGTATGCAGGCGACGTTTTTGAATTATACTGAAGCGACGCGGCGCAGACACGCCGCCGTTTCGTTGCCTGCGCCGCGTCGCTAGCAGTCGGTTCTCGTGAGTCACACAAGGAGCATGTCGCTTGTGATACGGTATGCTCAGTATTTACCAACCCAAAAATGCGTGATGATATTGATTTTAATGTACCCAATATCTTCTGGACCTTAGCACATGATTTAATTGCAGCAAAGCAAGCGCATCTTCGTCTTCTGAAGACGAAGACATCTTATCACACCAATGTCAGCCTATAAAATGCCGCATCTGAACGTCTAACGCCTGTTCCACGCCTCTTCTGATATAATTCAAATCGCGTCTGCGCCGTATCGGTCCCACACCTGCGCCGCGCCTGCCCCACGTCGCCTGTGTGTGTTTTAGGCCTAAGAGGCAGGTTCGAGTTACTAATGCATATCAAAATTATCAATTTTTAGCAGCCCAATCAATCTACGTATACAATTTTTCGATAGCATTAATTGTTTTATTTTAAAATGACTTTGAAACTGTGTTTGGGGCGCCCGTTTCTAAATTATCGTGTCTAATACCATTGGTGTTGCAAACATCCACAATAGCTTATACTACGGTCACTTCTTAACGTCCAGAGGGCCGTATGCTTGTTTGCCATCTAAATTGTATAAAACATGAATAATATTGAAACAGCCAACATCATAGTTAAAATCAGTTCGTGTATTATATTGCAGATCATAAATAAACTGAGTCAGTAACACAGTAGATAACACAGTAATACTTTACTCATAGCTACTTACACTTACTTGTACTTGTGTATGTGGGTATTTATAGTATAATCTACATTACGCCAGCAATGCTCAAAGAGTGTACCGCGATGACCCCATAGAGGCACAAAGATCGGACTTCGCAAGAATAGCTTACCTTACCTTAGGTTAAAGCAAAAAGCTTGTAACGTTATTATAATGATTAAATTCCTAATTATACATCATTTCGAAAATTAAATTGATGACACATTTTTAAAATCCATTGACTTTAACGATTGGAAAAGAAATGGTTTTATTCAATTCAGACTAGTAAAATACCAACAAAAAGACAATAATTCACTTAATTATATAAAAAAAAGAAGGAAAAGAAAATATTCCTATACTTACAAATTACTTAAGGCATCGACCAATTTCTCCGCATCCGCTATCTCTGGACATCCCAAAATGCTCTGGTATTAACTCGTTGTATGGCGATACTTATTTTACTTGACGACTAATTAAATACAAACAGACATACAAATTTCAGACCTAGCTTCTGTTTTACCATTTAAGTTTAAGAATTACCTAATAAAAGTATAAGTCATTTACCCTTACTATATTTTTATAATTACTAAAATATTTAGTTTATCAGTCAGTTCCAAGGGCATATAGCTATATACTAGTTCACAGGGTAAAGAACTGAACTAACAGGTTACAATGCGACTCTGAGCATAAACTACATTTTAATTAGGTATATAAAGTAACTATTTTTATTACATGATGATATTACACTACTCTTCTTGGGACGGATAAAGAATCCTTCTCTTAGTTTGAGAACCGCTGCCCTGTACTGACCAAGTCGTTAACATCGATTGACAGTATAACCATCGTTAACACAGTTTATAGAATATTAAACATCATAAATGCAATGGGATCGTGTTTCGCGGAAATAAGCTTTAGCTTATAGCTTTCTTGGAGGAAAACCATTGCAATGTATTAATAATCTTTACTAAGTAAAATGGCGGTGCTGTAAAAAACTCCCATAAGTTTTCGTATCTATCTTAATCACGATTATGCCATGTGGTTAAGAATAGACCATAGAAGTTAAGTTAAGAATATGCCATGTGGCTAGAAAATATAGCTGGTGGACAGCAACTTTCACAAGAAGACTCGCCATGATACTGGGGTAACTCATCCAACTGTCAAGCATGGTAAATATGGCAATATCCCTCGTTGATCCTGGCTTGCCCGAAATAAATATTTCATCATCATCAGCCCGTATAAAGTCCACAACTGAACATGGGCCTCCTTCCGGGGAAGGGTTTTTGCCATAGTCACCACGCTTGGCAGGCGGATTGGTGACCACAAGGAAACGCTGCTGCCCGTTCCTTGATATACGATTATTATAGATGATGTTATAACAATCGGGACCAACGGCTTAACGTGCTTTCCTAGGCACGGAGGGTAGTCCCTCAACCAACCAGACCCGGAAAGAAATCTTAGAATTTACACAAAGATTTCCTGTTCGGTGTGGGGATCGAACCCACGACCTCCGAGATTTAAAGCGAGCCAAATACCGTTTCGCTACGGAGGTTGTTTAAGAAGTATTTACCTTCACACAAATATTTTTACGCGGCTTTCGTATCCACGATGTCCGATGCTTAAAGCGACACTTATATCGCTAAGCCAGGAAGGTTACCGTTATTTTCCACCTCCCGTAATTTATAATTTCTTTAACCACTAATCATTATCACATTTCACCACAAATGCTATCTTCACCCTTTCGTCACGTAGGTACAGGTTAACATATTTAGCACAGAACCTAGTTCAACAGTTACATGGGAAGATAATTAATATCCTGAGCGACCTACCAGCGTTGCACCATCCATCATGGCTTCTAACGGCACCTAGACTCAAATAAATAAGGTGTAAGATCAATCGTATAAAACTTTTAAACCTTAACTATAGCGTTTACAACCTCAGTAACGTAGCAGTATTTGGCTCGCTTTATATCTCGGAGATCCCGACGCCGGACATAAATATTTGTGTAAAAATCTAAGATTTCTTTCTGGATCTGGTTGGTTGAGGGACTACCCTCCGTGCCTCAGAATGCACGTTAAGCCGTTGATCCCGATTGTTATAACATCATCTGTAATAATCGTATATCAAGGAACAGGCAGTAGCCCTTTCTTGTGTGGTACAGCATAATACTGCGGTAACCAACTCGGCTGCCAAGCGTGATGACTATGGCAAATACCCTTTCTTCTTTCTTGAATCTCATTTTCAGCAGTGGACGTTATATGGTCTGATGATGATGATAATGATAGTATATACACAACTTTAACTTCTAGATGAGTTATATCATAAATGGATAAGCTTCTCGCGATGAATAGGGTAAGAAAATCAAGTTCTTTTGTATAAGAATCTATACAGGTATATAAAAATGAATCGGTATTTTCCTGAGTAGCGGCATCACGCGTGAACGGCTGGTCTGTTTTTTTTTTGTATTTTTTATTGTCGGGAGAAGGTTGTTAGGAAAGTAAAAAAATAAAAAAATTGCGCGGAAAATTAGAAAATTTAAGAATGCACGACGATATAATACCATATAATGTTACATTTTCGTTTTTGACAATATAAACTATTGTAAAGTAAACACTATGGAGTTTGACAGAAGGAGTGCTGCATTTCTCCTGTATCGTCAAAGAGATCCTCTCCTCTTTTTCTCCTTTCCTCTTCCTCCCCTTTTCCTCATCTTCTTATTCGTCGGGGTCTTGAGAAATACCCACCAAAAGCACCAACGCCAGAAAAAAACTGTGGTTTACACAAAATAAATAATTGCCTCAGCTGAGAATCGAACTCACAACACCAGATCTCAGAACACAGCTACCGTAACCAGTGAGTCTTTTCTTAACTTAGCTGATGCCATTAAATATTAGTCTTGCTTCACCATATAAATCTCGGATCCCTAGATTCTATATTTAGGCTTTCACTCGACTATGGACGTAAGTTGTAATAACTCTCCACCATATTTAATTACTAGGCGCACTAGTAATGTGTTTCCTGCAAATTCTCCAGAAGGTGAGAATCTAGTAACACCGTTGGTTATTAAAACTTGTACGTTAATACGAACCCACTTATAATAAAAACATTTAAGGCAAACTCGACAACATGACAACCTCCGTAGCGTAGCGGTAATTGGCTCGCTTTAAATCTCGGAGGTCGTGGGTTCGATCCCCACGCCGTACTGAAAATCTCTGTGTAAATTCTAAGATTGCTTTCCGGGTCTGGTTGGTTGAGGGACTACCCTCCGTGCTTCGGAAAGCAAGTTAAGCCGTTGGTCCCGATTGTTATAAAATCATCTATAATAATCGTATATCAAGGAACTGGCAGCAGCGTTTCCTTGTGTGGTACAACATAATACTGCGGTCACCAACCCTCCTGCCAAGCGTGGTGACTATGGCAAATACCCTCCTTTGGGAGTAGGCCCATGTTCAGCAGTGGACGTTATACGGGCTGATGATGATGATGATGATGCATTATCATCAGCAGTGTGCAAACACTCTGATAGTAATATTTTAGAAAAAAAGTATTTAGCTGCCCACATTACCGTTACACGTAAATATTACTATATATTCAACTGCTAAACCATTTTACATGTATTCCTTTACTTAACGACTACAGTATTAATGCGACATAATATATTTATGGACAAAGGGAGTACATTTGCATAAAACATAAATGTAATAACCGTGCGGCTCACTTATCTTATTAGAAAACAAATAAAAAATAGCTATAGGATAAAATTGTTGTTTATCATGATATGTTGCAGTTAGGATGCGTATTCCGACATTTAATAGTTTATAGTATGTCTAAAAATGCGGTGGTCACATTTACATTTAGATTGGAGTGAGAATGTGAGATTGCAATTGTGTATGTTGAGATTACAACAGGTAGACACTTAAAATTCAAAGTTCAATCAAAATTCATTCCTTATTTCAAAATCTTTAATTAATATAGTTTCTACTGTCGCAATTAACCTGTTTTCATTTTTTTTTAACAACTAACACACTAGGGAAATATATCCCTGGTGACTTTTCTAAAACACATATATCACGGATACAAAACATATCTAAGCTCAGAACAACTATTTTTTTATTTATCTTAAAACTTCAACACTATAAAAGTACATAGGCGGACTTAATGCCAGAGCCATTCTGTACCAGTCTACCATAGGGTGGTGCAGAGACAATGTAGTAGGTGCACTGTAGAAGAGAATATCTGAGGAGACACGTACCACTAAAGTAAGAGGAATACAATTAATTACATACAATATTACATGGATACTATATATATAATACAAATATTTAGTTATATATAACCATTCGTGGCTCATTCAAATTATTATCCCGGACGAAACCTGAACACTAGGTTTTAGTGTAACTACTGAACAACCATTTTTTTTTCGGACAGTCATATGTTGTTACCAACGAGGCTTTTGCTACTTTACCGGGCATACTGAACCACCGTTACAACCAAGGTCTAGGGATAATTCCAGCGTCGAGAAAAATCATAGCTTGAATTGAAATCACCGGATCTAACTGTTTTAGGGCTCCCTGCTTTAATTAATAGATCAATTGTAAAAATGAATATAATACTTTACTAATCGTTTTAAGTAAGTAAAGCGGACGTAGCCCATTAGTTAGGACGTCGGACTTGCGATCATTTGGTCGCCGGTTTGAAACTCACTTTTTTTTTAGTTATCCGGGGGTATTAATTTACGCATTCCCACCGCCGGCGGTGGGATATGTGGGACTCGCCCTCTCTATAGCGTGGTATGCTAAACTCATACCACGAGGAGAGGATCCTAGACCACTAAAACCCCCCGGACACTCCTCCGATCCGCTGTTGGCGGGGGCTGGGTACCTCACGAATTGCCCTGCCGACGTTCTTGTAACACAACCATTTTAGCTTAGCACGAGGGGTTAACAAGAATAATAACAATATGCTAATTATTATTCTTGTTAATCCCAATAATGGTGTGCAAAACCTCTGCTAGTAATCTTTTTTTTTATATACAAGGTGTAACAGAAAGGCTTTATACCTACATAGAAAGAGCAAGGCTTCTATGGATCATAACAAACGATATGGCAAGGGTTATTAAATCTTAATAATAATAAGTAATGATTTTTTTAAATTCATAGATACCAGAAACCAAACTTTTTAAATTGAAATAAATACATCACTAGCACTCAATTAGGTGATCGATGTCAACGAACTATTTGCAAGTAAAAATAAACCTCTTACTACTGGTATTTCTGAATAAAGGGTTCCGCATTTTTATTTTTTGTTTGCAAAATAATACTGACTTTTTTTATTTTATTTTGAGTTGAAACCCTTGCCATATCGTTTGTTATGATCCAAAGAAGCCTTGCTCTTTCTATGTATATACCCTTTCCGTTACACCTTGTTTATACTGCAACTGTCATTGTAATAACGATGAATCAATAGGTTGCACATGTATTGCATATCTCCGGATGACGAAATCATGACATTTCTTTTAGAACAATGGATTGACTAATACAAGACCGTCATTCAATATTGTGTGTAAGCTATTGACATGACATGCTGATTTTTATAGACACCATACACCTAATGCAGCTTTCGGAGATTTAATAATCAACAGTTACGTTTCACAGAATATTACTACTGTCTATCATCATCATCATCAGACCGTATAACCTCCACTGCTGAACATGGGCCTCCTCCCAAGGGAGGGTATATGCCATAATCACCACGCATGGCAGGCGGGTTGGTGACCGCAGTATTATGGTGTACTACACAAGGAAACGCTGCAGCCCGTTCCTTGATATACGATTATTAAAGATGATGTTATAACAATCGGGACCAACGGCTTAACGTGCTTTCCGATGCACGGAAAGAAATCTTAGAATTTACACAAAGGTTTCCAATCCGGTATGGGAATCGAACCCATGACCTCCGAGATTTAAAGCGAGCCAAATACCGCTACGCTACGGAGGTTATAATAAAGAGGAATGATTTTATTGTTTGTTTGATTGTTTTGATTGAATAGGCTCTGAAACTACTGGACTGATTTCAAAACATATGTAAAATTAGTCTCTCATTAGTAGTTATTCTTTAATTACGTAGCTTACGTTTTCAAGGAGCAACATAAGTTTTATTTAATAACTAGCTTCCCGCGCACGGTTTCACTCGCGTATCTCCCGTGCCCGTAGGAACTTCGTAATAAAATATAGCCTATAACCTTCCTCGATAAATGGACTATCCAACACTGAAGAGAAAAGATAAAAGATAAAAGAAAAAGATTTTTTGAAATCGGACCACTAGTTCCTGAGATTAGCGCACTCAAACAAACAAACAAACTCTGCAGCTTTATAATATTAGTATAGATGAAGATCCTGCAGGAACGGTACGCGAGCGATAAGCTTAAAGTTTGAAAACGACTACTATTGAAGCAAATTTCTTGATCGTGTTAAAACTTATTTTAATTTTAATTTTCCTATCTTAATTTTGCTGAAAATGGGCTTCCTCCATAGGGGGGATTTTGCCAAAGTCACAACCCCTGGTATACGGATTGGTGACCGCAGTATTATGTTTGGGCACACTTAATGATTATGTATATTTTGTATGAAATCATGTGCATATTGCGTCTTCTAAACAAGTCTTAATTGTTTTACATCAAATTGAACAATATACAGGGTGTTTGGCAGAACGTTGAACATACGAAAATGGTGGGTAGGTGGGGTCATCTGCTACTTACTCAGCCCTAATTTATTTGGCCCTGGCCGAATGGGTATTTTAAAAAAAAAAAAAAAGTTTTTTTCTTGTTTCACCACTTTCTTAACTTTAAAGTGTATTTTTTTTATTAAAAATGGGCAATAAAATAGGCAATTTTTTTTTTTTTCTTTGATGTTGGCAGATTCTTATAAAATTATTGCTTTGTTCAGATGTTAGCTAGAAAAAAAGTTATGAGTCCTCAAACTTACAGAAAGATGTAAAAAATACTTGAATGTTAATTTCAACTTGCATTTAAAAAAAAACAAAAAATGATTGAGGAGTTCCAATTCTAGCAAAACATCCCTAGTGTGTGAGCTTTCTAATGGTATGTAATTTGCTTTTATAAAAAAAAAACTTTAAGAGTTATTTCATAATTTTATCAAGCAGGAAATTTTTGACGAAACTCTACCTTTACGGAAAGTTAAATGTTTTGCGAAATTTAATACTGCAAAGTTGGTAAAAATTATGGATCGACGGCTTGCCAGTAGCAGTGGTGCAAATTGACATTCACTATTCCCTTGAGATGGTTACACAAAGCAGGTAGAAATTTTGTTTCACTCTTGCGCAGTCATAGCGTATTTTTGCTCTCTTTCGCTCTCGTGGCACCGTGACGCCTCAGAATGAATTCTTTTCTTTTATTCAGTCGAGACTTAACTGCCTCTGCGATCTCACGTGCCCGTTACGCTTACGTTTGTTTTTGTTCACTTCGTTTTCTTTTATTGTTATCACTAGTTAAGTTTAAGTTTAAGTTTGTTAAGTTTTTTGTTATTACTGTTACCTGTTGTTATTGGTAAAGAAATGGCTGCTTTTACCAGTGAGGAATACGCGGACATGTTGTTAGCGTATGAAAGCGCTAATACAAATTCGCGTGAAGCGCGAAGAATTTATCAAGAGCGTTATCCCAACCGCCGAGTACCCAGTCATCAGACGTTTGCGAGTACTTACCGACGTTTACGACAAACCGGTAACCTGAACTTACAAGAACCACGAGTGAACGCAGCACGACCCGATGCTACCATTGACGAACAAGTTCTTGCCGAGTTTGACGCGGATCCTACCAAAAGCATTAGACAGATAGCTTCAATACTTGGCTTAAGCATATGGAAAGTGTGGTCTGTTCTCCGGCAAGATGGTAGACATGCTTTTCACTACACTCCAGTGCAAGGTAAGATTAAGCCGTTTATGCACTGCATCTGATACGATTTTGTGGAATGTAGTAAATTATGAGACAGTTCAATTGATCGTTCCATTTAACCTTGATTTCGTCACTTTCTTTATTAGTTGTTTTGCCTCATGTTGTTTTAGCGCATTCAATTCTAATTTCAAATTAAATTCAATAAACTATTCCTATTCGGCCGCATTCACGTAACAATCAGGCGGCCAGCGCTTACAGGATTCGGATTTCGGATTCGGTTTGCGCAGGTGGTCAGCGTAGGTAAACTTGCCAGCACTTATGGGTCCTTTTTAGAACAAAATTGGAAAGTCGCACGCCCTTTTGTGAATTTGGTCTTACGTCTTTATGGCTAAGCCATAAAGCCAATTAGTGTACTTAAAAATTGAAGATGAAAAATTTGGATAATTGTAGAGTTTGAACTCGGAGGAAGAAAAGATTCAGTATTGAAATCAATTCTTAGACATGTTTTGTTTGTTCTAGGTCTCGATGACAGTGATTTTGGGAGACGTGTGCAATTTTGTCGCCATTTGCTGCATACCGATGTGGACGACGTTAACTTTTTAAAAAGTATTTTGTGGACAGACGAGTCCAAATTTGACAAAGAAGGGATTGTCAATTATCACAATCTTCACCATTGGGCACTTAAAAATCAAAACCCACACGTGAAGAGACAAAGAGGCTTCCAGAGGAGATTCAGTGTGAATGTCTGGGCAGGAGTGATTGGCGATAAGCTAATAGGGCCTCATTATTTGCCCGACAACATCAACGCGAACAACTACTTGGATTTTTTGATAAATGATTTACCACCATTAGTGGAAGAAGTGTTCCAAGTAGACATAAACAGGCCTATTGTCTTTCAACACGATGGTTGCCCAGCTCACTTTAGTCTAGTTGTACGTGAGCATTTGGATAATTGTTTCCCAAATTCGTGGATTGGCAGGGGAGGACCAATTCCCTGGCCTCCGCGATCGCCCGACCTCACTCCGCTCGATTTTCACGTGTGGGGAAGGGCAAAGGAACTAGTTTACACTACAGAAGTAGAAAGTCGGGAAGATTTGATAAATCGAATTAATGCTGCTTTCGAAGTTATGCGACAGGAGATGCTGCTGCGCACAACAACTGTAGAAATCAGACGTAGATGCCGCACCTGTATTGCGAATGAAGGGCGTCAATTTGAACATCTAATATGATTTATTATTTAAATAAATTATTTAAAATTATTTAATTGTTTCATTAACGCACCTAACTGGTACAGCATAATTTCAATCGATCATTTAATTTTTACCAACTTTGCAGTATTAAATTTCGCAAAACATTTAACTTTCCGTAAAGGTAGAGTTTCGTCAAGAATTCATTCTGACGCGTCACGGTGCCACGAGAGCGAAAGAGAGCAAAAATACGCTATGACTGCGCAAGAGTGAAACAAAATTTCTACCTGCTTTGTGTAACCATCTCAAGGGAATAGTGAATGTCAATTTGCACCACTGCTACTGGCAAGCCGTCGATCCATAATTTTTACCAACTTTGCAGTATTAAATTTCGCAAAACATTTAACTTTCCGTAAAGGTAGAGTTTAGTCAAAAATTTCCTACTTGATAAAATTATGAAATAACTCTTAAAGTTTTTTTTTTATAAAAGCAAATTACATACCATTAGAAAGCTCACACACTAGGCATGTTTTGCTAGAATTGGAACTCCTCAATCATTTTTTGTTTTTTTTTTTAAATGCAAGTTGAAATTAACCTTCAAGTATTTTTTACATTTTTCTGTAAGTTTGAGGACTCATAACTTTTTTTCTAGCTAACATCTGAACAAAGCAATAATTTTATAAGAATCTGCCAACATCAAAGATTAAAAAAAAAAAATGCCTGTTTTATTGCCCATTTTTAATAAAAAAAATACACTTTAAAGTTAGGAAAGTGGTGAAACAAGAAAAAAACTTTTTTTTTTTTTTTAAATACCCAGTCTGCCAGGGCCAAATAAATTAGGGCTGAGTAAGTAGCAGATGACCCCACCTACCCACCATTTTCGTATGTTCAACGTTCTGCCAAACACCCTGTATTTGTTCTATTGTACCTAAAAGGTTTAAAGAGAGACGAATAAAACTATTTACGACTTCTGAATGCTTCTAATTTACGTGTTTTAGTTTGACATAATAGGTAAATAATTCAATGGCCGTATTCACATAATGCCTGCAACACCACAACTCAAGTCACAATGACGTACGAGTTAAAACAGAAGTCGTATCGCTTGAATTGTGGGAATGTTTCCATTGAAGATACGATAACGAGACTATCCTACTAATATAATAAATGCGAAAGTTTTTATGTGTGGATGTATGTATGTTTGTTACTCTTTCACGCAAAAACTACTGAATGGATTTGGCTGAAAGTTTGCACGTGGATAGTTTTTAAGCTGGATTAACATATAGGTTACAATATAGGTATCAGCACGCAGTTAGTATACGAAAGTAATTAAAGAAAATTCTTTCCGTGGTTACAGTGGTGATCTGAGGACATACGGTTTGACGTAGTTGACGTTTTTTTTAATAATACCGTCTGTCTTACGTGGTTTTTCCAGCAATGATCCCGTGTCCCGATTTATGTTTTAAAATATTTTTCGGATGGATATTTATGTAGTTAGCCGCGAGGCTCAGGGCAGTTTCGTGCAACTGTCGTTTTACACGTTCGCGGGCCTCTCGGACTTCGGGTCTACGAGGGCATCGGATAGTTGATTGCAAATTAAGGGTTGGGAGACAAAAAATAGATTCCTAAAGTAAATACATAATTGTATTAACTTAGCACAGCAGTTAAGCATATCCTTACCAAGCATTATACATTTAGTTAGTATTTAATTATTTACTAGCTGCGCCCCGCGGTTTTACCCGCGTAACTTTGCTCCAGCTTATAAACTATCCGCGTGCAAATTTTCAGCCAAATCCATTCAGTAGTTTTCGCGTGAAAGAGTAACAAACATCCATCCATTCATACTTACAAACTTTTGCGTTTATAATATTAGTAAGGTTTTAAAGTTAAATAAGCTACTTTAAGTTTTTATATGTATTTTATTCAGTTATTTAATTATATTGTGTCATAATAAAATAAAATATATACAAGAGAAGCTATATCAAATTACTTCCCACTGAACGATTCGTAATAGATACTATCATTTAGAGATACCTATTAGCTTTCTACGGATGGATCTGTAGGAAATCCTGTATTTATAAATAGGATATAAAATATGATAAAGAAAATTACTTATTGATAAACAGATAAAGTTTCAATATATCTATACTTCAGAAGCATTTGGTCGTAAGTGCCAGTTTACTTTAAACGCACATACGACAAAATGTATCTGACGTATAATGGCACATTCGACCTTATGCTTCTGAGCTCTAGATTTATCCCTAAAAATAACCGTATAATGTGTGAAAACTGTTCAACACTGACCGCGGTGAATAGCAAATCAGTAAGGTGTTATTTCATCTGTCAAGAAATATTTTTGTTATATATATTTTAAAGAGAAAAAATAATATGCTACATTTGATTTTCAACCTTATGAGCTATTTGCACTTACGTAGTATTGTAGTATAACCGACGAAAGAATACTTGTAATATATTTATGATACTTTGCTTTGATACTTCTAATATCAGCCCCTTTATGTCCACTGCTGAACATGGGCCTCCTCTTTACCAGATCTTAGCAAGCCAGAGTCTGTCTCGCCGGATCTTCTCGATGAGGCCGCGCTGAAACCGGCATTAGAATAACCCCACTGAGTTTGTTTCGCCGGATCTTCTCAGTTGGGGCGTATTGGATCCGGTGGTAGCACTAAAGAGCGTTCGTCGAGATACTTTATGGTCCGTCTAAATAATAACATACTCAAAGGACAGAACTTAAATTTAATCATAGATATAAAATAATATTGTACTTTCATACCTGACAGCTTTTAGGCTAAAGTTATATAAACTATTATTATACGTAGCAATAAACAAATAAAATTAATTAATTATATCAAAAATAAGCCAAATATGTTTTGACTATTTACAAATACCTGTAATAGGTTTACGTGAATAAAAACTTTTTTATTTATTTATTTTATTTATTGTATTCACCACTCTTGGCAGGCGGATTTGTAATCGCAGTAAGATGGGAGCAGCTTTGAACTGATAGATGCTGCTCCACATCCATCAGATGTATGCCCCTTCGTTTTTTTTTCGGACGGACATTTGTTGTTCGCCCCGAGGCTTTTGCTACTTCACCGGGCATAAAGGCAAGCAGAGCTCCAGCCTAGATAAATGGTTTGAACACTACAATCTAAGCAACCTGCGCAAGAGGGCGTCCCTGTGGGACTTGGACTTCGGCTCAGGGAGGTCACTGACGGGGTGATTGAGGGATTATGGCTTTTAGTTTCTTTTTTAGGGGAGTTTTGTGTAACTTTCGCTCTTCTTTACAGTTTGCGGGCCTCTCGGACTTCGGGTATATGAGGGTATCTGAAGGTTTTTAGCAAACTAAGAGTCGAGAGGGCGAGGGGTGCCCCTTAGTCACCTCACACGACACCCATGATAAGATAAGGGGTGGTCTATTTTAAGCCGAAACACATAGTTATTTTGAATATAAATTGCTACCACGCAAATTTGCAACTTGTAAATTTTATAAAACAAATGTTATTTTAATGTCCGTGATCAATCAAAGTCAAGTTAACGCTTTCATTTAAAGAAGGCATAGGAAAATATGGAGAAGTTAGATATTATCAAACAGCCTGAGTTGTAAACAATGGTGCATTAATCTAACTATAACAGATAAAAGAATACAAAGAAATTATGAGAGCCATAATTTTGGTGTAACCATACGTAGGTAGCAATTATCATTTATGTTGAGAATTCGAACACGAAATAAATGTTATGACATAACAGAAGATAGTTTGAGAATGTTGTGTACGAATGTAATTAGTGATGAGTTTCAAGAAATACTTTTATTGGAGTAACGCAAACATTTTTTGAAATTCTAAACTTAATTTCCGGGTCTGGTTGGTTGAGGGACTACACTCCGTGCCTCGGAAAGCACGCGTTAAGCCGTTGGTCCCGATTATTATAGCTTTATCTATAATAATCGTATATCAAGGAACGGGCAGCAGCGTTTCCTTGTGTGATACAACATAATACTGCGGTCACCAATCCGCCTGCGTGGTGACTATGGCAAATACCCACACCCGGGAGGAGGGCCTTGTTCAGTAGTGGACGTTATACGGGCTGATAATTAATAAAGAGCGAATGAACACTTGATATTTTCTTTTCTAAACTATGATTAGTATCGATTTCCACAAAGTAACATCTGATTCTATTAATTATCGGCAAAATACTGTCATATACTGGCTAAATGTCATGTTGTAAAATGTTGCAAAAATCCCCACTTTCCCCTATGACCAAAAAGCAAAATCTCAACCATAAACCAGTCAGCTATAAACATATAAATCCGTATGCCTAGATTTCATTTAGTACTCAAATTTCGCATCCGTTAAACTTAAGGGCAGTATAATGGATACAATTTAACTTGTGAATGAATGTACTCATAATTTATAATCAGATACTTGGTTGATACAGGGCGTGATAAATGCATACAGGCAGGGCTTAGGGCTGTCTCGCACTCGCTATCTATACTAATATATAAAGCTGAAGAGTTTATTTGTTTGCTTGAACGCGGTAACAACGCGTCCGATTTTAAAAAAATATGTCAGTGTTAGATAGTCCATTTATTGAGGAAGGCTAAAGGCTATATTACATTATGAAGTTACCACGGAAACGGGTGCTAAATGGATGGAACCGCGAGCGAAAATCTAGTATTTAAATATCCATGAAATTAAAAATTTAAAATACGGTGTATCTTGTAAAATAAAATCTTCTAAATGTAACTTATGAGATATTTGTGAGCATTTTCGATAGATGGCATCTACGATCCTCTTAGAAACGTGTCAAACGCCGAATGGTTTAGGCATTGATTTACCCTAGTAAAACAATGGTTAAAACGTTAAATTACTACAAAGAAATGTTAAAGTAATAAAAAACTACCTTTTATAAACGCGAAAGTTTGTAAGTATGGATGGATGTTTGTTTGTCACTCTTTCACGCCAAAACTACTTAACGGTATTGGCTGAAATTGCACCAGGATAGGTTATACGCTGGGTTAACATATAAATTACAAAACATCACGCTCCGACCCACTGGAGCAGAGTAACGCGGGTAAAACTGAGGGGCGCAGCTAGTGTAGAATAAACAAAAGAGGTGTGCTTGGATCGAGACAGGTGGCGTTCCGTTATCTCTGCTTACCCCTAAGAGAGCAAGGCGTGACGATATATGTGACAAAAAAAAATACATTGTAATAAAAATTATTTGGTAACCCTTGCTTTAGCAAGCCCTCGAAGGGTTTTTATGGAAGCCACTGTGTATAATAGTGGCTTTGCGTTATAGGCTAAGATCTCACTTCTAGATAGCGTAGTTAAGACTATGAATATACAAATTGAATGTATAAATCTGCTATAAGCTGTTTAATGGCGTTATTTAAGCTATTAATAGAGACATAAGCTTAACCGAATGTCAGAAGCGATTAGGAGTGTTACGTTCTGTCGTCTTATTTATTTACTAGCTTCGCACGCGCGGTTTTACCCGCGTAACTCTCGTTCCCGTGGGAACTACAGAAGTAATATAGCTTATAGCCTACCTCGATAAATGCGTTATCTAACAGTGATAAAATTTTTAAATTCGGTCCATTAGTTTCGGAGGTATTAGCGAGTTCAAGCAAACACACTCTTCAGCTTTTTATATTAGTAAAAGATAAGATATAAAATAGTGGACGCCCATTGGTGAAAATTCGACCATAATAAACAAATGTATTAGCATTCTGCACTCTTTCTCTTTATATATACTTGAGATAAAGACTATTTTTGTTTACTTGAACGCGCTAATCTCAAGAACTGAAGGGCCGATTTGAAAAGTTTTCAGAGTTAGATAGCCTATGTACCGAACTGGCTATTTTTGAAGTTTATTATGAAGTTCCCTCGGGAACGTGAGTTACGCGGGTAAATTTTAACTCCTCCATCATCTGGCAGCGCAATTTTTGCAAAAAGGGTACCTACAATGTTTTTCCTTCACGTAATCATATAGGTATAGATATCTATATTATTTTAATCGCCAAAATGTATGTATTGTACACATATATGTGTACAACAACTTGATCAATTTGATTTACCTTTGTAATTAACAGAGATCCAGCTTCAATAAATAAAAGTACAAACTAAGCAACCTGCGCAAGATGTCAAACCTTTTTTGTTTTTTTTTGTTTTCCGGGGTCCATACATTGACGCATTCCCACCGCCGCTGCAGCGTATTCGCGCGCTGGCAGTGGGATATGTGGGACTCGCCCTCTCCATAGCGTGGTATGCTAAACTAATACCACGAGGAGAGAATCCTACACCACTAAAACCCCCCGGACACTCCTTCGATCCGCCGTTGGCGGGGGCCGGGTACGCTTTAGCAATCCGGCCCAAGATGTCATCCCCTGTGTGACTTGGACCTCGGCTCAGGGCGATCGATGGCGGAGCACATTTTTTGCACACTACAAGTACTTTTGTTAACCCCTAGTGATAAGCTAAAATGCTTGTGTTACGAGTGGGTTCACGTCGGCCACATGATCGCAAGTCCATTGTGCTACGACCCTTAAGATTGTTATATTGCCATAATCACCGTGCTTGGTAGGTGGATTGGTGATCACTGTACGATGATAAACCTTGAGATGATAGATGCTGCAGCCTACCCATCATCATCATTATCAGCCCGTATAACGTCCACTGCTGAACATGGTCCTCCTCCATCCCCATGGACCAACGGCTTAACGTGCTTTCCGAGGCACGGAGGGTAGTCCCTAAACCAACCAGACCCGGAAATAAATCTTAGAATTTACACAATGATTTTTTGTCCGGCGTGGGGATCGAACCCACGACCTCCGAGATTTAAAGCGAGCCAAATACCGCTACGCTACGGAGGTTGTACCCATCATCTGTATATCCCTTAGTCGTCTTACGACATATCCGCATAACATTGCTAACCATTATTATGTACATATGAATATTATGTATACCTACTTACTACATTGTAGGCAGCAGTGAAAAAATCATTAGGAAGGTAAAGAGCCCTATTGTTGGTAACGCTCACATAATTATGTTTAGTTTATATCTCTCAGTAGTCATTTCTTCGCGTGAGAAATCAAAGTCAAAGCTACTATCACATACATTAACTGGTAATTACTTTGCATATTAAAGAAATAATTGTTTCAACTTGAATTACTTCAAGTTGAAACAATTTTACGTTAATTTTAGGTTACGTGCCCACTGACTGAGATATAATAGTTATCACAATCAGTGAACTATTACATAATAAATGTACTCTGAAGTTATAAAATTAAACAAAATATATAGAATTTGCACAAGAGTTTAAACTTTTCTTTAGAAACCTTTATTATTTACCTTTTTTTTTTGTTGTCCGGGAGGAAATGTATTTACGAATTCCCAACGCCGCTGCAGCGTATCCGCGCGCTGGCGGTGGGATATGCAGAACTCGCTCTCTCCATAACGGTAGTATGCTTACTTATACCACGAGGAGAGGACCCTACACCACTAAAACCCCCCGAACACTTTTTCCTTCGATCCGTCGTAGGCGGGGGGCGGATACGCTCGAAGCAATCCGGCCCCCCGATGTCTCAAAGTAGGTACCTACTTTAATTATTTCTATCAGTTTTTTTTTGTTCAAAAAGACATTTATAGATTTATTAAATTAGATGGGTATCATACCTACCTAATCCTCTCTCGATTCTCTCACAATATTTAAGAATGTTTTATTATAACAATAAATTGTTTGTGTTCATAATATAAAAATTATACATATTGTTATGTGTAAGTATTTAGTAGTATTTTTGTTTCACATAAAAAAGGATAGCTAATCCAAAATAGAACTGCATTCAAGCTATTCCCCAAACTACATCAACGCAACGCCAAAAATTATGAAGAATTGTATTTTATTGAATTTCCACACTAAAAGAAAACAAAACAAAAAGGACTGCTAATCCAAAATCAAATAGATTAGTGAATGGGAAAGTGTTGCATTATATATACCTACTTATGTATTTACCTAAGTAGGTAATTAATAAATTACAACGCAATTTTAATGCAAACAAAAATGTCATCTTAGTGTTTACTAATTATAGACATGCATCTTCATTTAAGCCAAGTCCCGTATTATATACTAAAATAAATTATAACAAGACAACCGTTTGGGCAACAAATTTTAATGTGTATGCCTACTAAAAATAAATGATAATAATTGAACCAAAACCCCGCGTATTTGTCCATTTGAGTATGTTTCGCCGGACCGTCTCATGTGGGCCGTGTTGTAACCGGTAGTGAAGTAACCCACTGAGTTTGTTTCGCCGGATCTTCTCAGTTGGGGCGCATTGGATCCGGTCGGAGCATTAAAGCGCGTCCGTCGTTATATGCTAATGGTCAACCCAAATAATGACAATTGTTCTGACATAATATAGACCTCTAAGCATTTTGCGTCGCTAAGTACAATATATTCTAATTAATGTTTGTAAAACTATTTACAAGTGCCTGTAATTGGTTTACGTACCTAAATAAAAATGATTTTTATTTTTGATTTATTTATTGGTATTAATTCTTGTGTTGCGGGGTACTTTACATACATTCAATTCACAAACACAAAGTACCTACAACCAGACTCAGAACAACTAACTAAAATTCGACTACCGGCAGGATTCGAACCTGCATCTTAGGTTAAGCCCCTAATGCCTTAGCCAAAACATTTAAAAATGTGATATACGGGCGGTGTCATCGTTTAATATTTAATACCAAATGTAACTTTGGAGATATTTGTCGAAGTAATGCGGATCATTACCGATAGATGGCACTAACGTCCCCATTAGAGACGTAATATAAAAGAGATTGATAAATTTCGATGACCGGTAGCGTTCCACCGTAGCCTAATTGGCTAAAGCTTTAGGCATTACCTCAGATGCAGTTTCGAATCCTGCCGGTGGTCGAATGTTATTAATCTCAATATTGAAACATGTAGGTATATGGCACAATATATGGTAAACTTTTCCGTAAAGTATTCAAAAACATTTAAAAATGAACTTTCACCTACACAACTAATTGTACCGGCTGGGAATCGAACCCACAACACCAGGTCTCAGAAGCTACTGCCGTAACAACTGAGTCACCGGTGCAGTCATCAAATAAATTGACTATGCGATTTAGGTAACACGGGTATTCACCTCCATCAAATGCATATTCGCTTGAATTTCGTCGCTGCCATGATAAATACCGCAAGTGAATTTTAATATGTTTTATTATTGTTTTGCGATGCAGTTTGTAGTGAGGTGGCATGTGTCACGATAAATCGATAACTTAACAATAAAATTGGTATTATAATCTACTAGCTTCCCGCGCACGGTATCTCCCGCCTAACTCTCGTTCCGTAAGAATAGCCTTTCTCAATAAAAGGGCTATCTAACATTCAAAGAATTTATCAAATTGAACCAGTAGTTCCTTAGATAAGCGCCTTGAAGCAAACAAACAAATTCTTTAGTTTTATATATTAAGTACTAGCTTCCCGCGTGCGGCTTTACCCGCGTAACTCCCGTTCTCGTAGGGACTTCATAACTAAATATAGCCTATTGCATTCCCCGATCATTGGGCTATCTAACACTGAATTCATTTTTCAAATTGGGTCAGTATTTCTCGAGATTAGCACGTTTAAGTAAAAAAACTGTTCAGCTTTATATATTAGTATAAGATGTAAGATGTTGTGTTCTTGTGCAAGAGTAAGGTGGTATTTTTTTTTGTCCGTCCGTGCAACGTATTCGCGCGCTGGCGGTTGGATATGTGGGACTCGCCCTCTCCATAGCGTGGTATGCTAAACTCATGCTACGAGGAGAGGACCCTACGCCACTAAAACCCCCCGGACACTCCTTCGATCCGCCTTTGGCGGGGGCCGGGGACGCATAAGCAATTCGACCCATTCGATTTTTTTTTTCGGACGAACAACATTCGTTGTTAGCACCGAGGCTTTTCCTACTTCACCGGGCATAAAGGCGAGCAGAGCTCAAGCCTTAACAAATGGTTTAAAAACTACAAACTAAGCAACCTGCGCAAGAGGTCGCCCCTTGTGGGGTTTGGACCTCGGCTCAGGGCGAAGGCTGGCTATGATATTGAAGGATTATGACTTTTATTATTTTAGAGGAGTTTTGTGCAGATGGCTAGAGCTGCAAATAACTACTGTATTGACAGTTTGTCACTATGTTTCCTTTTGTATTTAGACATCAGGTATATAGAGTGGTTTGCGTGGTCAGGAATAAAAAAAAACTGCGAGCCATCTGCAATGGCCAGCAATTAACGGCAGATTGTAAGATAAACTAAAAGGAAACAATTAAGTAGTCGATATTTATTGCCTATATTATTTTTTCCATCACTAAATCGACTCCATGACCATCAGATATCGTGAATTACTATTCACATCAAGTTTTATGGCGACCACGCAGGAATGTTTCCCATCAAAGCTACTGTCAAAAACAAACATGACATTTTGTATATTGCATTATATTTATTGTTAAATGCGAAAAGCTTATACCAACGGCCAATTAAATATTTAATTATTTTTGTTGGGAGTGCGATACTGAATAAGATCTTCTTTAAGGATGCCTTCATACCAGATGAGATGCGAGCAGATCAATTACTTAAAAAATTCGTCAGTGATAATTTACCACCTACGTAGCGTAGTGGCATTTGGCTCGCTTTAAATCTCGGAGGTCGTGGGTTCGATCCCCACACTGGACAAGAAATCTTTGTGTAATTTTTAAGATTTCTTTCCGGGTCTGGTTAGTTGAGGGACTACCCTCCGTGCCTCGGAAAGTATGTAAAGCCGTTGGTCCCGATTATTATAACATCATCAAAAGTCGTATACCAGGAAACGAGTAGCAGCGTTTCCCTATTTGTTGCTTCCTAATACTGCGGTCAACAACCCGCCTGCCAAGCGTAGTGACTATGGCAATGTTCAGCAGTGGCTGATGATGATGATGAATTTAGCAGATCAATCGCAAATATTGGCTCTTTTGATTAAAACGAATTATGAAACATCATAATTATAAACATTTGACAACTTCCGTGGCGTAGCAGTATAAGTCGACTGCACCGGTGGCTCAGTGGTTACGGTAGTTGCTTATGGGACCTGGTGTTCTGGGTTCGATTCCCACCCGGGACAATTATTTGTGTGAACCACAAATAATTGTTCTGAATCTGGGTGTACATAACATAACGTAAACATGCATTTCACGGACACAAATGTCCGTGAAATGTATGTTTGTAAAGTCCCCCGCGACACAGGGATTTATTTCCCTAGTGCGGGAGTTGTCTTTTTAAAAAACAAAAAAAAACAAAAAAAACGTCTCGCTTTGAGTCAAGGAGGCCGTGGGTTCGATCTCCACACCGGACAAGAAATCTTTGTGTAATTTTTAAGATTTCTTTCTGGGTTTGGTTGGTTGAGGGACTATCCTCCGTGCCTCGGTAAGCTCGTTAAGCCGTTGCCGATTGTTATAACATCATCCATTACAAGTGTAGGTATAAAGATAAAGATATTTATTGAGATCACATAGGTAACAGTTTTTCTTACAATTTAATAGGTATAACAATAACAATGGGTATACCAGGGCACGGGCAGCAGCGTTTCCCTGTATATTACAACATAATATAATACTGCGGTCAAGAACGCGCCTGTAAAGCGTTGTGACTATGGCAAAACGCTTTCGTCGGGAGGAGACCCATGTTCAGCACTGGACGTTATACGGGCTGATAGACGGATGATAGTGATAGATAGGACTGCTGAATATAGTGTATATATAATCATCATATACAGGGTGTCCCAAAAGATTACGTAGCTGGGAAGGGGGGTGATAGGGATGGTCACAAGGGTCACCAGAAAAATATAAAAAATTCCCTCTGGGTGTTTAAAAAAATAAATGGCATTTTTTAAAAGACTAAAAATTTTACACCTTGTGCTAACTGTGCCTACAAATATGGCTGTATTTAAAAAAAATGCTGTTATGTAATCTTCAATAACAACAAGGTCATCAACATCAACATCAAAAATAACAAGGTGTAAAATTTTAAGTTTTTAAAAAAATGCCATTTTTTTTTAAATACCCAGTGCGGATTTTTTTTTTATTTTTCTAGTGACCATTGTGTCCACCCCTGTCACCCCCTTTCCCAGCTACTTAACCTTTTGGGACACCCTGTATACACTATCAGCAGTCCTACGCGCGTAATGTTTTGTGGTTATTTTATTATTTATATATGAAAGGAGATACCTACCAATATTTGTAACAAAGTTATTGAATTAATTTTGTGTGTTTGTTTCAGGTAATCATCGATACGGCTCAAAAAGGTTTCAACAAAATATCTTTCAAGAAAATAAAGTGAAGTAACTTATTATTTTTAACATACTATCACTAAATCACAATGTAAGTTTTATGAATCACAGACAAAATTCGTGGTTCACACAAAAACCTGTTCCGGGAGGGAATCTAAGCCCGAACACCAAGTCCGATAAGCAACTACCGTCCTCACTGAGCCACCAGAGCAGTCTTCAAATATACCTTGTTTACTTAACCTTACTTTATTACCTGGTTTACGTCCAGCCAGGTCCTGCAGGTCGTGTTAGAGTACTTATAGTAAAAGATGAATGTGACAAAGATTTCAGCCTGCCTCAAATACCTATCAAAAATTGGTGCCAGCTCTCGGACTATTACTATCCCCTTATTTCACAATAGCCTAACAATTACATTAAACCTAATAAAAGGTAATGAACCAATAAATTTACAAAACTAGTTATTTCAAAACAATGTGCCTGTTTAAGTTTTCTCTTTGATTACTGCTGCACAAGTAGAACAGAACCATTATTGTGACAAATCATCGTTTCTAAGTTTCACAAAGAAGCCTACTAATATCCTACTAATATTATAAACGCGAAAGTTTGTAAGTATGGATGGATGGATGGATGGATGATACTCTTTCACGCCGAAACTACTGAACGGAATTGGCTAAAATTTGCACTGGAATAGGTTATACGCTGGATTAACATATGGGCTACAAAAAATCACGCTCCGATCCACTGGAGCAGAGTACGCGGGTAAAACCGCGGGGTGCAGCTAGCAATTCATAAGGTAATCTTATAAAATCAAGTTAGGACCTTTATACAAAATCTAGCTATGCGGTTTCACCCGCATAGCTCCCGTGTCCGTGAGAACTACGTAATTAAATCTAGCCTATTGCCTATAGTCTATATCCTTCTTCGATATATGGGCTATCTAACACTGTAAGTTTAATTCAAATCAGACCTGTAGTTTCTGATATACAGGGTGTCCCAAAAGGTTAAGTAGCTGGGAAAGGGGGTGACAGGGGTGGACACAATGGTCACTAGAAAAATAAAAAAAAAAAAATCCGCTCTGGGTATTTAAAAAAAAAAATGGAATTTTTTTAAAAACTTAAAATTTTACACCTTGTTATTTTTGATGTTGATGTTGATGACCTTGTTGTTATTGAAGATTACATAACAGCATTTTTTTTAATACAGCCATATTTGTAGGTACAGTTAGCACAAGGTGTAAAATTTTTAGTCTTTTAAAAAATGCCATTTATTTTTTTAAACACCCAGAGGGAATTTTTTATATTTTTCTGGTGACCCTTGTGACCATCCCTATCACCCCCCTTCCCAGCTACGTAATCTTTTGGGACACCCTGTATAGCGCGTTTAAGCAAACGAACAAACCCTTAAGTTTTATTTATTGGTAGGTAGTCTTTGATAATAAAATAGGCTGAGTATTGTATTACTAATGTAAAAATGTATTGTATTATTATTATAAAGTAAAAGTAGTAAAAGTAAAACCTTTTAGGTTACATTTTTGTATGGCATGAGCATGGGATACACATGGGTATGAGCTTCAGCGTGGGTCTTGTCGTGAGCATGGCTGTGGGTGTGGCGTGGGCATGAAATACCTTTACGTACATGAAACCATGTGGAATGTTAGTCTTCAATATATACGGTCTACCATAACAAACAGCATTGATTTTTTATTCAAAAATATTTTGCACATCAAATTTAGAACAAATTTCAATTAAAATCGAAATAAGTTCTTATTTAATTATAATCTGCTACCAACATTGTCTTACATAAAATCTAAAATAAGCCGAATAAAGGTAATACTGCAATGGAAATGTAACTTTATTTGTAATGTATAAAGTTCAAAAAACCATGTACAAAAGTCTTAGAAACGTTGAATGATTAAAACACCTTAATATTTAATGGCTCAATTAAGACTACCTACTTACTTTATAATGCACTGAGTCTCAGTGAATACCAGTCGCGGAATTCCTTAGCAAGTGGAATAATTAAGCTAAACGACGATTTGAAGATATCTTAATGATATGTATTTCAATTACCTAGACGACTTTCAGTACAATGTTACTTACAATGATATGAACACTAGCTTTTGATGCAAGGAATTAAGTAAGACAGAGATTAGAAGGAGTGTAGTGAACTGCACACCCATTGATGAATCAATTCGGCATTTTCGTCACCAAGTAATGAAGTTTGTTATGACACCAAGCACCTGAAGCTGGAACAATGAAATAATGAATTTATTCAGCACTTAGGTATTTACATACACTTGTACTTGTCTGAATCACAATGTTACACAATTATTCTTATTCTATGAACTAAAGCATAACTAAATATATATACAAAATATAAATAATAAATATCTAAATATATTATACTATATAATATCCTAAATATATTTGAAAAACTAGTTTCTAAGTTAATGTTAATAAATAGAAATAGAATATAACAGACAAAGTAGTCCGTCCGTCAGCTGGTCATTAATTAAAGTTCATATTAATTATTATAGATTTTAATGGATCAATATAGAAAAATTTGGTAAAAACATACAATTAAGTGGCACACACCTGGGGGCACCCTTAAAGGGTTAGGACCAAGACCCAGTGGTACCACTGATGAAAGACAAGGTAAGGCATAGTTTTGGTACGCGAGTGTGCGCAAACAGAGTATGTATACGCCAAAGCAGAAGGCGTTTAAGCGGCGTCAGTGCGTTATACGCAACGCTCCGTCTTAACTTTTGATTTGGTCTGATGTATCATCATCATCTTCAGGCCGTACAACATCCACTGCTGAACATGTGCCTCCTCCCGAGGGAGGGTTTTTGTCATAGTCACCACGCTTGGCAGGCGGGTTGGTGACCGCAGTATTATGTCGTAACACACAAGGAAACGCTGCAGCCCGCTTCCTGCTATACGATTATTTATTAATAGATGATGTTATAGCAATCGGGAACAACGGCTTAACGTGCTTTCCGGGCACGGAGGGTAATCCTACAACCAACCAGACTAGGAGAAAAATCTTAGTATTTGCACAAAGATTTTTGTCCGGTGTGGGGATCGAATCCACGACCTCCGAGATGAAAAAGCGAGCCAAATACCGCTACGCTACGGAGGTTGTTGGTCGAAGGTGTTGGTGATAAGAAATGTTAATGTGTTATAGTGTTAAATATCAGTGAATAGGCCACTGAAATTATAGTCCGGTCAATCTAGACATCCGAAGATGCATAAAAGCTGAAAATCCGTAAAATTGTTCAAAACATAATTATAAATAAAATTTTAAAGGTCCCCATCAATTTATGTTCCAAATCAAATTTTACTCAAGGTCAAAAGAAAAAAAAAGAATTTTTCCGCGATTTTCAGCAAAATGGTATCATAAAATTACCCAGACAAAAATTGTAGATAATTTAATTTTCAATTAAAAAGGTATTCATACTTTTTTCTACGATCCACCGTTTCTGTGATATAACGATTTAAAAAGTTGCCCTAGATTTAGTCTAGATGGACTATTTAATTAATCATTTTAATTAATATATTTCCTTATTGAATCTGTAAATTAGCTCTGGTTTAGTTCCATTATATTAATGCATATATACTAAAGTGTTAATAACCTATTAAGCTGCATAGCTAAGCTAAGACTCCTTATATGACCAGATAGCAGACTAACGATGCTATTAACGAACATATATTCAATTATCTACCTTAGCACTTAAGTTTAGAGTACAATTTAGTATGTAATGAATGTCTTGGTAAAGTACTATTTTCATGGTATAATGTAAATTGCTAAAATGTAACGGGATTTAGTAGAATGGCAAATATAATATTGTGATTATTGTATAATAAAATGTCACACATTTATGTATACAAGTAAATAATATTAAATCGTCTGTTTTAATGGATATATAACAGGTTTTTACTACATGCATATGAATGTATACAGAGTACTTATAATTATAACAAAAGCAGAATTTAAAAAAAATTACAATATGTGTCTGTTTGTACCAGCTAATCTCAATAACAGCTGGACCGATTTTGACGGAACTTTTACTGATAGAAAGCTAATATTATAACGGGTAACTCAGGTTTCCTTTTGATCTGGCAATTTTTTTTTTTTCAAATCAACATTTTCTTTATTTGTCTCGAAGTCGCTGTTACCAGTGCGATAATATGGCTGTTTATAGGTTTATCTATAACACACCTCATATGAAAAGTGTGGATTATTAACCTTTTGAATGTAAACGCGGCTGTAATCGACATGCGTGCCCTGTACCGCAACTTGGGCTATACCTACTCGACGATATACCTACAAGTAACAGAAAAACTTAAAACATATAATACATAATTATACAACTAGCCTTCCACGCGCTCTTTCACTCGCGCAGCTCCTTTACCCCTTCACTCCTAAATGTCGTATAAATTATATGATATATTTAATGGGCATGAGGACTAAAAAAATCTATGTAGTCCGTCAGTTAGATTACTAAAAAATATTCGACACGTATTTTTTATTTATCAAATCAATAAAAATTTACACAGATACAGAGCAAAAACAAACTATAAAGTTCAGGAGAGGGGGGCTTGCGACGTCACTATTAGGTAAAATTGTACCTAATAGTAACGTCACACAAAATTTCAACGCGCTGTATCTTGGTATTTTTTTGTTTGAGAAACGAAAAAAAATACGTGTTCAATATTTTTTGGTAATCTAACTGACGGACTAAATAGATTTTTTTAGTCCACATGCCTATTATATCATCTTATGATCTTACTCCTGGATAAAGTAGCTTTTAATGGTGAAAGAACTTTTAAAATCGGTCTAGTAGTTCCGGACTATATTAGGTGCAAACAAAAAACAAACAATCAAATCTTTCCCCTTTATAACTATAGATAAACATATTGTGTCATTACTTTTTCGTATTAAAAAAAATTCCATCCACGTACCTACTATCATAGTCCGAGATCCCATAAAAAAACATTCGAGACGTCCATCATAATCGACAACTTTATACATCAACTCTTTATGGTAATCATCGACCATAAATAGAAACTCTATGGATATTCCGACAGGTGGACAAATTGTTACATCTGGCTTAGACGCTATAAATGGTAGCTAGCTCCGCCATTGATATAAAGAAGACGGTTTACAATAAAACAAATATTTTAAAGTGCTATTGATATATTTGATCTTTGTTTTAAGTATTAATGGTTTTAGTAAGAATTTAAGTGTCTGAGGATGTATTTACATAGCAAAGCTGGGCGCAATATATTTTATTATATTGTATTCATTGATCCATCAATGCTAGACATTGCCACGACGTTTTATAAGAAAAAGTTTTTTTTCGGATGCACATTATGTTGTTTGCCAGGAGGATTTTGCTACTTCACCGGGCATTAAAGCGAGCAGAGTTCCAGCCTCATTAAATGTTTTAAATACTACAAACTAAGCAACCTGCGCCAGAGGGCTCAGGGCGGTCGCTGACTTGAGGGATTATGGCTTGTAGTTTTTTTAGGGGAGTTTTGTGCAACTGTCGCTCTACTTAACAATTCGCGGGCCTTTCGGACTTCGGGTCTACGAGGGCATCGGAAAAAATAATAAGAGCGTTAGCACATAAGGATAGGTGACTTTGTCCTCGGCTTAGGGTGGTCTTTGACAGGGGTATTAAGGAATGATGACTTTAGATTTTTAGGGGAATTTGGTGCAAGAAAAAGTTTGAGCGGAGCTAAATAAGTTCCAATAATATGACATAGAAAATTGCTGTCCCTTCCCTGTCACAGAAATAGTTGTAGAAACGCAGCAGCATACCCTTGTGTGTGTCATTGCGGCCACCAACCTGCTTTTCAAGCGTGGTAAATATGGCAAAAGCCCTCGTACCATATCTGACCTAAGTAAGGTCACATATAAATGTAAGATCTTTAAAATCTGCCTAATCTGGTGTGCCACCGAAACGGAGGGAGAAGTGCGAAAAAAAACCAGCCATGTGCGAGTCGGACACGAAGGGTTCCGTACCAGTTTCAAGTGCCTACCTATGTTTGATATCAATAAAAAAAAGTTTGTTGTATGGTAGCCCCCCTTAAATTTATTTTATTTTATTTTTAGTATTTGTTGTTATAGCGGCAACATAAATACATCATTTGTGAAAATGTCAACTGTTTAGCTATCGCGGTTCTTGAGACAGACCGACAGACAGCGAAGTCTTAGTAATAGGGTCCTGTTTTTACCCTTCGGGGACGGAACCCTAAAAACTGTCTTAACTAACTGTCACTCATACGCAGAATGGTGTATGAGAATCACAATGACACTTTATAATTGTTCAACTTCCGCACAAAGAACATAATTCGGTCAATTATAACGGCTTCAGAACACGAAGTAATTTGAGAGAATCATGTAATAATTGTTTGGTTCCTGTAAAATAGGTGTTAGTAATTGCGCCATTTTATTTCCTTGAGGTGTTATTCTAACACTTGTTTACTCAAACGCCAATCAAAGCAACTATGAACAAACATAGCTGTCAACTTAACTTCGCTGTGAAATCAATTTCAATTCAAGAAAGACTCGCATTATATTCAAAATATAAGGCTTTTCAATCGATTCAGAACGAAAATTTGTATTTATCATAGATTAGCTAATAAAATAATTTTATCATAGTAGTGAATTTTAAAATTGATCGTCCTTTCAGAAATTAGCCATGAACACTTTTCAAAAGGCAAGTTATTATAGCCATGTCTTATCTATGCCTATATTTTAAAGAGGGAACATTTGTATTTTTGTGTGTATTTTTGTAATGAATAAGCTCAAAAACTTCTGTGCCGATTGCAAAAAAATATTTCACCATTGGAATGCTACATTCAGCCTGAGTGACATAGGCTATATTTAATTATGATGTTTCCACGGGTGCGGGAGTTACGCGGGTGAAACCGCGCGCGGCAAGCTAGTCTGGATATAAGATGGTTGAAGTTCGATCTTCCCCGGCTCTTAGACTATAAAAGATTATTGCGGCAGCGATGGTGTTCTAGTCAGTCCCAGTTAAATAAAGTGTTATTGTTTATAGTTCAAGGTCATCAGTATTATCATCAGCTCGTTTAGATTGGACTTTAAGCGAGGCTAAGCCACATAATGTGACTTAAAAAAAATACCTAGGGATTTTTATTACTATTTCAATAATTATCACCATCTTCCTGCCCTGCTCCCATTATTGGGGTCGGCGTCATGTCGATATGTCATCCTCTTCCATTTTTCCCTATAAGACGTGTCTTCCATATTCACACCCTTACACACTTCATTTTTACACAGTATCATCTCTATTGCAATAATATCTTTAAAAAAATAAGAACTCAATTTTTATTGATTATTCTTAAAAAGCAAATTTCTTTTTATTATAAATTTAATTTACCTAATATATATATATATATTTTAATAGTATTAATAAACTTTTATTTACTCATAACCTTTTAGATCAATTAATAAAATACATCCCCCTCGTAATCCTGACCCTTAGTTTGCAAAGAACCATGCGATGCCCTCGTAGACCCGAAGTCCGAGAGGCCCGCGAACTGTAAAGTAGAGCGACAGTTGCACAACCTTCCCTAAAATTCTAAAAGTTAATCCCTCAATCTCATCGCCAGCGACCGCCCTGAGCCGTGGTCCAAGCCTCACAGGGGGCGCTTGCTTAGTTTGTAATTTTTAAACCATTTATTAAGCCTGGAGCTCTACTCGCCTTTAGTTATGCCCGGTGAAGTAGCAAAAGCTAACTAGGTAGGAGAACGAGAAAAAAAAATCTTACAAACAAGTATAAGTAGTTAATAAAAATGTCATTGTTTCTATTTTCTCTATATCCTTGGCATACTCAAGATAATCCGTACTCGCAATCTAGATCTAGGAACCAGATCCTACGGGAGCCCACATTTTATTTTCCGTCAGATGTACATTCCTTTCGTATTAAAATGGATTTTCCACTTTTTCTCACAGTAGGAAGTTATTTTATAGCTATGGTGATAATGATACGGATTAATTAATGTTAAGTAGGTTTGATTTAATAAATCTTTAAAAAGTTTATTGCAGTATTCACGCTTTGCCATGCGTCTTATACCTGTTATGGATGACTATAGTAACTTATAGTCGTGTCGGTCGTGTATACAGTCTCATAGGTGAGTTCGATTCCGGCGTCGGACAAGAAATCTGTGTGTAAAATTAATGATTTGTATCTGGGTCTGACAACCTCCGTAGCGAAGCGGTATTTAGCTCGCTTTAAATCTCGGAGGTCGTGGGTTCGATCCCCACGCCGGACAAGAAATCTTTGTGCTAATTATAAGATTTCTTTCCGGGTCTGGATGGTTGAGGGACTACCCTCCGTGCCTCGGAAAGCACGTTAAGCCGTTGGTCCCGATTGTTATAACATCATCTATAACAATCGTATATCAAGGAACGGGCAGCAGCGTTTCCTTGTGTGTTCCAACATACCTAATACTGCAGTTACCAACCCGCCTGCCAAAAGAGGAGGCCCATGCTTAGCAGTGGACGTTATACTGGCTGATGATGATGGTTATGATAATCAGGGTCTGGTTGGTTGAGGAACTACCCATGCAACGGGTCATCTCTAACCATGCATCTACCCATGGTCGGGACTTACCTAAGACCAGCGGGGACATGCGTGGTGTCTCGTTATTCTCGGCAATAATCTCGATGCCAACGCAGGTTGGGATCGCGATATCGGCGCTCGCGTCGTTCGCGAGGAAAGACTATCTAGCAAGGTCCCTGTTTTCCCGATCCCGAGGAAAATAAAGTGTTATCTCTTGAAAAGCATCTTAGTAGAAGTAGTTTCCGAAGTCAGGACCTTTTGCACACGTGCCTCGGCGAGCAACTAAGCAAGAAGTTAATGATTGCGCCTGACCATTTATTGGTTGTTCAAAAACCCGTCCCTCCGTCTCCATTTTGAGAGTACGGTAATAGAAAGAGCACCTATGTTTGCGCACTATAATATGCCCTGCGCAGATGAACTCCTCAAACTTTGCCGCTGTGGCCGAAATCGGTCTTTAGTCCAGGCTGTAAAGAGGCAGATATATAAAGAGGATGCCATCAATGGCCCGCCTTCAGGAACTCAATCATAGGGCAGGGGTAGGGGCGCAACGCGGTCCTCGCCAATGAGAATCCTACTCTAGCAAACCTACATCATCATCATCATCATCATCATAATCATTTCAGCCGTATGACGTCCACTGCTGGACATAGGCCACCCTCATAGATCTCCAGTTGTTACGGTTAGAAGCGGCCTGCATCCATCGTGATCCCGCGGCCTTAACCAGATCATCCGTCCATCTAGTAGGTGGACATCCTACGCTATGCTTGCCGATCTGCGGTCTCCATTCGAGAACTTTTCGGCTATATGGCCTGCCCATTGCCACTTAAACGAACTAATCTGTTGGGCTATGTTGGTAACCCGCGTTCTTCTACCCGAAATCCCGAGCATAGCCCTCTTCATAGCTCGTTGAGCGACTCTGAGCCTGTAGCAAAGGATCACGTTTCAAATCCATGTAGGTCATCACTGGCAACACACACTGGTTAAAGACTTTCGTCTTCAGGCACTGAGGTATTTTGGAGGAATTTCCTCCAAAATACCTCAGTGCCTGAAACCTACATATCTACTATTAAATTTGATCCACTAGTTTGTTTAACTGAATACACACAATCGGTGAAAGTACAATTAATTATGGCTACCGTCATTGTTTTGACTGTAGCACTAATTCATTTACCAACGGAAATTAGTTGAAAGTAACATTGAAGTAGAATAATAAAACTATGAGTGTAATTGCGACCACGATTATAAACTTCCGACTGACAAGTTATTAAATATTTTTTGGTGATGTGAGTGTTTTAAAGATATTTTCGGGCTTTTTCACTGTGCTTTAGGCATCTCAAATGCCTCGGCAAGGCTGTCATCACTAGTATGTACTCAGAACTGGCTATACGACCAGTCGGAGAAATGTGCGCCTACGCACGTGAGGTGACCTCCCTCGCCCTGCCGATCCTGAGTTTTCAAAGAACCCTTGTAGACTCCGAAAGAAACGCGAATCGTACGTAGCGTCATTTTTTTTTCTTTCTATCTTTCTTCTTTGTAAAGTAGAGCGATAGTTGCACAAAATACTTAGTCGTACTATTCATCAGACGGACGTTTCATTTAGCTACAAGGCTTTTAACGGAGTCAAAGACAAGCAGGGCATAGGTGAATAGTTACTTTGGGTTAACGCCGATTTTGAAATATTTTTAATTAGTGCTCCGCCTCTATTAGTCTTCATGAAATGATATGTAGCCTATATCCCTTGCCTTCCTTTATAAATGGACTATCTGTCACAGCAAGAACTTTTCAAATCAGATCATTAGTTCCTAAGAAAAGCGCGCTCAAGCAAACTGACAAACTCTTCAGCTTTAAATATAAGTATTGGTAATATACATATACAGGGTGTCCAAGAACCTGGCGTCCAACTGGATTCCCACGATGCCCCAAGTTCTAACAGTACTCAGAAAAATATTTTAAAAAATCCACCCCATGTACTTACAGAATTATACTGATTTAAAAAAAAAAGGGGAAATGAGCACCCTGTGACATACTTTTGAATGCTGTGACTGCTAATGCTGATAATTTCGATATTTCTTGGAGGTTTTGTAATCTAGGGTATTGCTGTGTCTTAATAGAATGTAAAAATAAAGTACTTATTGTACCATTTTAAAATAAAATATTATTTTAACTAAAGGTGATATGGAAAACTATTGAATTTCGCAACTTTGACCGACTGTAGTGTAAAAAAAATGTACCAAAATAGTATGGCAAGTGACGTCAAATTTTGACGCGTTTATTCCTCTTTTTAAAAATGTATAATACTTACACATTAATTTGAAAAAAAAAAATTTGATAATATTTTTACTCAACAACCCAATTTTTACGAAGTGCCTACCTACTAACGGTAACTGTCGGACCCTTTCTTATCTTAGAAACTGTTATGTTACTACTATTATTTACTTCGGTTCCAAGAGTGAGCAAGAAGGAAATACACACAGGTAGATGGGTTCCCAGTAGAATAAAAGCAAAGAATGTTAGTTTAAAGATATTTTATTACAATAAATGTTCAAAATGTTGACCACCCGCGGCAATACAAGCTCTCACTCTCCTTAAAAAGGACCGCTTTATGTTTCGCGAGTAACTTTTTTGACGTATCACCTGCACTGCTTGTGTTATCTTCTCACGAAGGTCAGCGATGTCATTAATGGGCTTCGCATAAACGAGCTCCTTCATAGTTCCCCAGAAAAAAAATCCAGCGGATTTAAGTCAGGTGAGCGGGCTGGCAACGGGATTGTTCCTGATCGCCCAATCCACCTGTTCGGGTATTGCTCGTCCAAAAACTCTCTAACGGATACGCGAAAATGTGCTGGACAGCCGTCGTGTTGGAACCACATATCTGGTGGGGTCTCTTCTAGTAAGTTTGGCAAATCATTTTGAAGAAAATTTAAATATGATTCGCCAGTCAAATTCTCGGGCATCTCAAATGGACCAATAATATTCCCACAGAGAATACCGGTCCACATGTTCACTTTGAACCGGTACTGGGATCTATCTTCTCGCATCAAGTGCGGATTTTCCACATGCCACTCGTGCAAGTTGTGTAGGTTCATGTAGCCATCCTTCTTAAATGTTGATTCATCTGACCACAAAATTTTGTCGATAAAGTTTTCGTCTTCTCGATGTTTTTGCAGGATTGTTTCACAAAACGCGACTCGGCTCGGATAGTCTCGAGGTAAAAGACTTTGCACTCGCTGTACGTGGTACGGATGATATTCTTCTTTTTGGAGAATACTGTGTGCTGTGCTCTTCGGTATCCCCGTATCAGCTTCTATTCCTCGCACAGAGATGCTTGGATTTGCCGACACCGCCTCTAAAACTTCATCGCGTATGAAGTCATTTACGGGTCGTCCTTCACCAGCTACTTGATTGGGGAACCGCCCGTCACATAGTGATCTGTGCACATTAATGAAAACTCGATGGTCGGGATATCGCGTAGCCCTCGGATACCTTTCTCTGTAAAGTCTCGCTGCAGCTCGTCCATTACCTCTACATTCTCCATAAATGTAGTGCATATTTGCGTATTCTTGCGGAGTGTAGGTCGCCATGGTAGCACACACAAAACACAAACTGTCCAAACACAGGCAAAGGTCGTCGTAAAGAGTTCGTTTCAAAGTCCAGAGCACAAAGAGTAATCGAGTCCAATAAACAAAGCTTTAAATCGTAGTACGTGATCAATGGTAACAATAAGAGAGAGGTGCGTAGTAACGGCAGGAGGCAGTGACGCGTACTGACCGTACTGTTATCCTAAATAGCACGATCCCAGATAGCGACACTATCTATCTCACTCGCACCTCTAACCTTTTTCTCCCTCACTCTTACCTGAATAATGGGGTACCATAAAGAAGAACCAGCAAATCGCAAAGATAGTTTCTGTCTTGCTCCCTCCTGTTGTAATAACGAATCACTATGGTGAGATGCATGCACATACCGTCCCTTACGGTCTAACCTGTTTTTTGAGAGGCCTGTTGTTATTTTTATGAGCATACAATAGTAATTCTTTAGAGGTTAGATTCAATTCGTCGTAAATTTTTCTTTCTAAGAATTCTGTAAGACATCGTAAAAATTGGGTTGTTGAGTAAAAATATTATCAATTTTTTTTTTTTCAAATTAATGTGTAAGTATTATACCTTTTTAAAAAGAGGAATAAACGCGTCAAAATTTGACGTCACTTGCCATACTATTTTGGTACATTTTTTTTACACTACAGTCGGTCAAAGTTGCGAAATTCAATAGTTTTCCATATCACCTTTAGTTAAAATAATATTTTATTTTAAAATGGTACAATAAGTACTTTATTTTTACATTCTATTTAGACACAGCAATACCCTAGATTACAAAACCTCCAAGAAATATCGAAATTATCAGCATTAGCAGTCACAGCATTCAAAAGTATGTCACAGGGTGCTCATTTCCCCTTTTTTTTTAAATCAGTATAATTCTGTAAGTACATGGGGTGGATTTTTTAAAATATTTTTCTGAGTACTGTTAGAACTTGGGGCATCGTGGGAATCCAGTTGGACGCCAGGTTCTTGGACACCCTGTATGAATATGAACGTCAACTTTTCGCACACTTATCTATACTAATATTATAAAGAGGAAAGATTTGTATGTATGTTTGTAACGAATTGGCTCAAAAAGTAGTGAACCGATTTTAAAAATTCTTTCACCATTTGAATGCTACATTATCACTGATTAATATAGGCTATATTTAATTATGAAGTTCCCACGGGAACGGGAGTTACGCGGTTGAAACCGCGCACGGGAATCTAGTAATTTAAATAGAGAAAAAAAACTTTTTTAATTTTATATAAGTCGTATTTCTACCGCTGGGCGACCACTAGTAAGGATAGATACAACGACCGGTGCAACCGATTCTCAACCTTAATTGATTCACCGTTAACGTTCCTGCTACATAAGCCAATTAAAATTTACACTTCAGCTTTTAAAAGTGAAAACCAGCTGAATCTACTGTGGATATACAACTAAATGTAACTAAACAGTTAATTTATTACAGACAATGGTACCCGTATTGGTATAAACCATAAAACATTAAATATTATGAGCTTACGGTACTTTTATAGTGGTAATACACAGTAAGCATAATGGCACAGTAGCATAACTAACCTTTTATAATGGACGGAGAGCTGACGACCGAAACGGCCAGGTAATTTGATCATTCACAAAAATGATTTATCAACTTACCTGGAGCACTCTAAGCATGAAAACGGCGACCTGGCAGGATTGGCGTGGTGGATGTCGGTGTTATGGGGTGGTAAAAAATAAATAAAAAAAAAAAGGTAATTTGATCAGGATTACTTTTTATGCCAAATGGTTTGCCTACCTCCCCAAAGCACAAAAAACAAATCTGGCGTCATTTGGTTGGTGGAAAGGTATCGCAAGGCTTAATTATAGTGAAGAAAAAAAAAATGTTTAGGCTACACACAACAAGGCTGGCTTTTTTTGTGCTTAAAGTTTATTATTCCCAGAGACTAATTCTAACTTGCCACCGTGCCAGGCTGAGCTACATCGACAACAACGACGCGCCGAGAGAGCACGGACGCCATCGTCGCGTGTATCCCCTCCACGCGCTCTTTTTCATGCCCCTTAGCTCTTTCTCGAGCAAAATACAATTTAAAACATAAATTTTTAATTATTTTTTTTCGACATGTTCTTACCACTATTATTGGCTGGCTTTTTTTTCCTAGCCTCTGGGAATAATAAATTTTAAGCACAAAAAAGCGAGCCTTGTTCTTATTACCTAAAAATAATTATTTTTTTCCTAACTATAATTAAGCTTGGCGATACCTTTCCACCAACCAAATGACGCTAGATTATTTTTGTGTGCTTTGGGGATGTAGGCAAACCATTTGGCATAAAAATTATTTTTTTTTCCAACTCATAACACCCACATCCACCAAGCGAATCCTGCCACGTCGACGTTTTTATGCTTAGAGTGCTCCAGGTAAGTTGATAAATCATTTTTATGAATGATAAATTTACCTGGCCGTTTCGGTTGTCAGCTCTCAGTCCTAACTGAATGCCAAATTCAAATACTTAGCTTTTTTTGCACACTTCGTTTGATGAGGTTTTTTTTTTATTTGATAACGAATGTGATTTTTAATGAGCTTGCGGATAATCTTCATCATCGTTATCATCAGCCCCACATAGGTATAGTGAAGACTATGTTAGTAAAGAATTTTCATAATATATTTATGAAATTCATTTAAAAATACATGTTTATTTTGAATATACTCGTATCCCAATTCTAACACTTATTTAATGTATTTTAAAGTAATTTTCATAATTGAGAATAATAAATTTAGACCACCGTACTGGCAGGATTCAAACCTGCGTTAACCCCTTAAACCTAAATAAATAAAATTAAAACTTAATCTTAGGGGAACATAATTTCTTGTTTTTTTTTTTTGGGAAACTTAAAATATTTATTTTACCCCAATTTCTCCACTAACGGAATCACTTTGTTTCTACTATTAAGGGGATGACATTTTTGTAGCACCTTAAAATTTGATGTACTAGGAAAGTAGCTCCAATTAACATAACTAAGATCTAATCTATCTTCTAAAACCTGAATCTATTACAAAAGCATTATTTTCCTTAAACACTAACAAATAGTTGCAATAGAAATTCAGTTAAATAAACTAAGGAACCGCAACTAAACCAAATAAACATGCACTAAAAATACCGCTATTCGGACTCGAACTCAAACCTCTGCGAGCAATTCACGACTGAAATTTATGGCTTTAGAGACACGAATTTTTGTCCTCAATGCGAGTACGCAATAGAACTTAGTATTCATAAATGTGTACCTTACTAATATTGAAATTATGGAAAAAGGGAATTTATTTCTTAATAATAAATAATAACTATTTTTTACAAAAAAAAAACCGACGTCATAGAATAAGCTATTCATAAACAAATTAATATGCACTAAAAAGTCAAAAATCCCATAATCAGAACCTAACCAAACTCTCATCAAACTATCCTTAAAGTACATCCTTGATCATCATCATCAGCATAACGTCTACTGCTGAAAATGGGCCTCTTCCCATGGGAGGAGTCCTGTACTTCCTGTCCGGTGTGGAGATCGAACCCACGACCTCCGCGATTTAAAGCAAGCCAAATACCGCTACGCTACGGAGGTTGTCCCATAGATGGAATTATGATCTGGTAAAGGCCGCGGAATCACGATAGATACAGGCTGCATCCAACGGTAATAACACAGTGGACGTTTTACGGCCGAAATTATGATAAACTAATTTATGTTATTAACATTTTGAATATAAATAAATTATTTGCTTTCACGATAATAATGCTATCAAATACCTCGTAATAACAGCTTAACCTAAGATTTAAATTTGACTAACAACATTGGTGCGCGTTGAATACCGCTACGATTGAACATGACCTACCGTATGGAATGCTGTGAATTATATCACATTTATTTTTGTCCCCAATACTGCGCCGCGCGGAATACTGTGCAGCGTGTATTTGTGTATGTACAGTCAACAAAAGAGATAGGCTTACACCGTCAGTATCAAATAATGTAAAAAAAAATTGTCATTACCACAGTCGCTAATTCTCTTTGGGTGAAGAGTTCACTAACGGTTTACAAATATACATAAAAATGAAATCTTCCTTTAACGTGTACATATAAATTGTAATTGCGTTTCACAGGGTGTTAACCTATCTCTTTTGCTGACTGTACATAAAGATGAATAAACAGGAAGCACATTTTGGATTGTTATAGAGATTACTAGCAAAGTTTTTTCATACTACTAGTATTATAGTTAACCCCTCGTGCTAAGCTAAAATGCTTGTGCTACAAGTGGGTTTATGTCGATATGCAATGGGTGGGGATCGAACCAACGCGGCAATGTCCACATTATGGCAAATCCGACGCCATTGGACTATGGCCGCTTCAAAACTATTTAATTAGCAAGGAGGCTTTTTCTTTTTCACCGGACATAAAGGTGACCACAGCTCCACCCTCAATAAAGCAACCTGCGCAAGAGGACCCCTTAATTATGGGGCTCGGACCACAGCTTAGGGCGGTCGCTGGCGGAAAGAAATCTAAGATTTTACACAAATATTTAGTGTCGTACGTAAGAATTGAACTCAACTCCTAGAATTTGAAGCGGGGCTTAAACCGCTATGCCACTGTGTATATTAATATATCATATACATTATTTGAAAATGTATATGATATATTATTGGTGCTATATATATATAATGGTTACTAGGGTTTTATAGATATTCAATAAAACCCTGGTAACCATTACTTGGTTTTATTATTAAATAATTAATCATAACAAAGGTCGTTAATAATTTAATTTAGGTACTTAAGACAACGGCGCCTGCGCACTATCCTAATTAAATTCAGTACCGGTTTCTGCACAATTTTATCAATGTGCGCTTTATACTTCTATGCTATAGGGTTGGCACTATTTTCTTCAGATTTTATTTTACATTAGAACAAATTCAAATTATCCATATCATCAGCTCGTATAACGCCCACTGCTGCACATGGGTCTACTCCCGAGGGACGTCTTTGCTATAGACACCAGGTTCTGCATAACCTGATATCCCCTTCATCTTTCCATCACCGGACGACTAGGCGCGGCGAGCGGTTTCACCCTTTGGTTGTAGACATTCCTTCAATACGCACGAAGCGATTTGCTTCTTCTTTCTTAATGCGGACGGCTAATGAGTGGAATTCTCTGCCGGGGTCAGTTTTTCCGGAACGCTTTAATCTGGACATCTTTAAGACTAAATTAAACAGACACTTTCTAGGCAAGCGTGTATCATCTTAGGCCTTATCTTCGCCTTTCATCAAGCGAGATTATGGTCAAACGTAAAAATATTTAATTATTTTTTTAAACCACGCTTGGTAGGCGGATTGGTGACTGCAATATTCTATTGTACTAGCGACTCCTCCCGGCTTCGTATGGGTGCAATGCTAATACATATTAACCTTCCTCGTCAATCACTATCATTCTATATAAAAGATCGCATCATTTTGATGCGTTCTTTTATGCGTTGCTTAGTTTTGAAGTTCTAAGCATGGGTACATAGAGGCAGCAGTTCGTAACACATATGGAATCACTGCTGCCCGTTTCTTAGCATGTGCTTGTTGATGACGTTATAATAACAATTAGAACTAACAGCTTAACGAGCCTTCCGAAGCACAGAGGGTAGTTCAACCAGAAACGGGAAGAAATCTTAATATTTACCCAAAGATATCTTGTACGGCGGCGTGGGGAATGAACCCAACCTCGGAACTTGTACCGCTGCGTCACAGAGGCTATCATGTTACTAGCTTACCGCGGTTTTTAATTCCCCCCCTTTTTCACCTCTTTAGTGGTCGAGTTTTACAAAATCGTTTTTAAGAGTATCAATACGTCACAATAGGGAGCCACTGTTTTAATATCACGTGTCTAGCTTCAGCAGTTTTGCCTCGGCGTTAATGAATCAGTCAGTAAGTCAAGACATGTTACTTTATACATAGACTAGCTACGCGCCCGGCTTCGCACGGGTGCAATGCTGATGTATCATACATAATATATAAACCTACCTCTTGAATAACTCTATTTATTAAAAAAACCGCATCAAAATCTGTTGCATAGTTTTAAAGATCTAAGCATTCATAGGGACGGACAGACAGCGGCAAGCGACTTTGTTTTATACTATGTAGTGATAGTGAAGATTGGCAACCCTAAAGGGCTTTATTGGGTCCTTAAACCTGACATTCTCGATATCGAGTAAGTCTGACTCACCTACAGTATCATGGATAATTATGCGAACGTTAACCGACAGTGAAGGTTGAAAGGGGTATTATGTATTCTACACTTTATGGGCCGCTGAATAAGATAGCTTGGTTTGTAATGATGTTGGTTTATATTCAGAGGTGGAGATAGTAAGCTTAATGCGTTGCTTGATTGAAAAAATACCGGGTTACAAAATTCTACATCATCATCAGCCCGTATAACGTCCACTACTGAACATGGGCCTCCTCCGAGGGAGGGTTTTTACCATAGCCACCACGCTTAGCAGGCGGGTTGGTGACCGCAGCATTATGTCGTTACACACAAGAAAACTGCTGCCCGTTCCCTGGTATAAATGATGTTATAACAATCGGGACCAACGGCTTAACTTTCCGAGGCACGGAAGATAGTCACACAACCAACCAGACATGGAAAGAAATCTTAGAATTTACACAAAGATTTCCTGTCCGGCGGCGTGGGGATCGAACCCACGTCGTCCGAGATTTAAAGCGAGCCAAACACCACTGAGCTACGGGAGTTGTCACAGAATTCCACGGCCAAATTAAATGATTATTTAAACAACTTTCGTCAAGTTGCCGGGGCTTACATTTTCAGCCTATTTACGTCCACCGCTGAACATGGGATGCCTCTTTAACAGACCTTGGCATGAGGAGTAGGGACGCCCTGGTACTCTGGGCGTCCCTGTAACTTTTTCATGGGGCAATGTATACGCTTCTACAAGAAACTTCCTAATAATGTTAGAGATCTTTCTACAAACAAGTTTAAACGATATGTGAAAGATAAATTATGTAAATAACTTATTACAAAATTTCTGATTCTGTCAATGACAAAACAGCTTGGGAATGAGTTGCTCTGAAACAATACTGCTTTATTAATAATTGTAACATCAAATTTATATAAAAAAGGATTCCTCTGAGTTTCTTACCAGTTCTTCTCAGAGTTGCCTCGCCCAGAAATGATGGTAGTAAAAGAAAGAGAAGCATCATAAGAACATTATTTAAAATATCTTAAATGTGTCTATATGAATAAAGAATTTTGACACGCTTAATGGGCTATTAGTGTGGCCCAGTTGAGCCCGCGGCGCCAATATGGTCGCGGACGCCGTCGGAAGGTGTCTCAGAAAGCCATACGTTCCTGGGCTCCTCACCAACGGCGGACGGAGGAGTACCCAGGGGGTATTAGTGGGTAGGGTCCTCTCCTCGTGGTATGACAAGCATACATGGAGAGGACGAGTCCCACATTCCCCGCCGGCGCGGGAACGCCGCAGCCGCGAAGGGGATGCGTAACACTAATGCATTTCGCCCCGGACAAAAAAATTAATAAAAAACGTCCTTGACAGATAGGTACCTATTGCCGTAATTACTACGCTTTGCAAGCAGATTGATGATCATAGTAATATAGAAGTATCTTTGAGCTGAAAGATGTGTCACTCACAGAACGCGATCCTGCGATCGTTCATATTTTTTTAATCCATGCTCATACCATAATGCGAGTCACGTCCGATGTTAATACGAGAATCGATTTATAATCGATTGAATAATTCATGTTATGACACAGAATTGGTACGTCAGTGTTCTTGTTGTGATTCATATATAGATTATCGATTGAGATATGTCATTGGTCTCGACGATTCAATCGAGAAGACTAATAATATTGCATTAGCATTTATAAGTTATTTCTTGTTTTTGTATTACAGTGAATAAATTATATTATACTAGCTTCCCGCGCGCGGTTTCACCCGCGTAACTCCCGTTCCCGTGGGGACTTCATAATTAAATATTGTCTATATTAATCAGTGATAATGTAGCATTCAAATGGTGAAAGAAGTTTTAAAATCGGTCCAATACTTTTTGAGCTAATTCGTTACAAACATACTTACCTACATACAAATCTTTCCTCTGTCTATAATAATAATAATATCATTTATTTGCATGAAATACGGTAGGCACAAGGTGTTATACAGTTGTAAGTACATGACATATTTCACCCTCAATGAGGGCATGCAAAGATTATGTTTAAAACATGAAGTTACAGTGATGTTTATTATGATGCATTACAATTACAAATCTAAATGATTTAAATATACATAAATAGAATCAATAATTCGAGTATGATCATAGACATAGTAGGAAAAACATCAGCGTGAATCAAATCTACAGGTGCTTTTATTAAAAAAATCTTTAATAGTAGGTATAAAAACTCTCCTGGATCAACCACTTTCGCAAGGCGCAGCAGAATCTTTTATATGGCAGATCAGTCATTCCTTTAGGCAAGGAGTTATAAATCAAAGGCGCCATATAGGCACAACTTTTTCTAAACAGTTCTAGTTTGGGAACAGGCATTTTCTATTAAGTATAGATTTGTATAATGATCAACTTAATTGTGTTTCCAACAAGATTTTATTAATTTGTAGCTGTTTTACTCATTTATTAAGGCTAGAACTCGATACTTATTATTATTACCTGGTGCATGGGCAAACGTAGGCATAACCACCTAAAGTATAAAGCTAATATCTCCTTAGTGTTTTGACATAAATATACGCTAACATTGTAAATTAAAAAGTTTGCTTGGACGCGCTAAACTCAGGAACTACTTATCGAGGAAGGCTATAGACTATATTTTATTATGAAGTTCGTACAGAAACGGGAACTACGCCAGTAACTTAATCAGAGAGTAGCCTTGGACCTCGCCTATGTATAGCTAAAGCCTTGTGGCTCCACCGAGGTAAGGCTCTCAATAAAGCTTAAATTTAATCCAAAGATTTGTCGCAGCAGATTCACATAATATCAGCATAAAACCTATAATTGAACGTAACAACGGTCAGGAATCGAACGGACACCGCTATCGGGGGCGCAATTCGCGTCGCATTGTCCCGTACACTTTATGACTTGTCCAGTTACATATCTGTGTTATTTTATCATCCGTGCTTATTTGTTATGGTACTTACCTATATACTGTAACTAGCTACCCGCGCGCGGTTTCACCCGCGTAACTCCCGTTCCCGTGGGAACTTTATAATGAAATATAGCCTATGTCATTCGGGGATAGTGTAGCTTTTTTTAGTATTCAATACAAATAATAAAATCTTTTTCTTTGTAATACAAGTATAGACTAGCTTCCACGAGCGGTTTCACCCGCGTAACACCCGTTACCGTAGGAACTTCATAATAAAAAATAACCTATAGCCTTCCTCGCTAAATGGGCTACCTAACAGTGACATATTTTTTTCAAATCGGTCCTGTAGTTCCTGAGATTAGCGCGTTCAAGCAAACAAACAAACTCTGAAGCTTTATACTCTTACATTAGTATAGATTATATTTTTTCTGATACTAGGTGTTCGTGTCCGGTGTCGCCTGTTTCAAAATCCAACAACATATCAAATAGGTAAAAATATGCATAAAAAACTACAAAGCCACCGCTTAAAGGCAAGCTATTTAAATTGTTTTCTCAACATCGATTACCCAACTACATCGGTAATACAAGGTGCTTTCAAAATATATGCCATCCCTTTAACAGTAGATAGTATAATTTACCTATTGTGAAATTTCTGTGACATACAAAAAAAGTCCATTAACAAAATAAATGACCAACCAAGCGACCGTATTCCAATGGCTAGGGCGTCGGCGATGATGTGGTCACATGTTCCATCCCCACCCATTGCACTACCGACGTGAACCCACTCGTAACACAAGCATTTTAGTTCAGCAGGAGGGGTAAACAAAAATACTAGTAGGAGTAGCGCAAAAATTCTGCTAGTAATCTTTTAAAAAATACCTGTTTAGTTTTAAAAAAGTCGTATCCTAATAAGAATTATGCTCCTGGTATACGAAGAGGAGTGACCGAGGAACCTACCTAACAAAATTTGTAAAATAAAATTCAATATTCACTAACGTAAAACTTTTTTTTTATAAATATTACTATCAGACTTTTGCAGTCTACTTGTATTTTTGTTAACCCCTCGTGCTTAGCTAAAATGCTTGTGTTACGAGTGGATTCACGTCGGTAGTGCAATGGCTCGGGTTCGAACCGGCGACCTCAAGATCACAAGTCCGACGCCCTAGCCATTGCGCCACGGCCGCTTCAATAACTACACACGATACATTTATTTACCGTTAAAGGAATGGCATATATTATTCTAGCACCTCACATAAGTTGCAAACGCATGCAAATAGTTAAATTCAAATTCCAGCCAGCCCGGATCTATTATTTTGAATTACACCAGACAGGATCGAATGCGGTAATCAGTATATTAGCTATTCAAAACCACCTTTATTACAGTCATACCAGTGGGATACGACATACCAACATTATACGAGTAATTTTGTTACCAACCTGATAATAGTCCGAGATCCGAAAGCAAGATTGCAACATCCTACTTTTTTCAATTAAAATACATTTTTATGCGAACATAATAGCTGGTTGCCAATCAAATGCGACTGCTATTGTTTTTTTATTGGTTTTGTAGGTTAGAACACGATTAAGTTGCAATAAAATGTAAAATTTATGTTCGTTTTTATGTATTTTATTTATATGCTATACAGATCAAAAGGAGGCTGTGTGTAATTATAGTAATATGGCATATATTTCCTTTTAAAATTGATGTTATATTCTTTTAGTAATATAGCTGTTGCAATTAAGTTATGTTTGTTAACATTTTATTTTATAACAGGTGGTAAGAAAAAAAAGAAAGATGTCGCATCATATTATTATTATTCAGAAAAATATTTTTATATTGTGTCTATGAGAATAGAGATATAAAGACTTTGACTTTTGACTTTGAGTTTGGATATCATAGCACCTATATTGACATATATTACACGGTTCTACAGCTCCTTTTGCCTTTTGCATTTGTATCAGTCTTGAGTCTGCTTTTGTAAAAAAAAACAAGTGATTATTTTAAGACTAGCTTCCCGCGCACGGTTTCACTCGTTTAGCTCTCGTTTCCATGGGAACTTCATAATACAAAATAACCTTCCTTGATAAATGCGCTATCTTAAATTGGATCAGTAGCTCTTGAGATTATCTCTTTCAAGCAAACAAACAAAAAACTCTTCAGCTTCATATATAACTATAGATTTATACTTAGTAGTAATTACTATTAAAACGGGATCGTAATTCTGACGGTCATTTGTCCTGCTAAGTATAAGCAACCATTAAAAATGAGTGCCAGGAAATAGATGTATGTCTACTAAGAATGAATTACTCGTGCAATTGGATCCCGGACCATAAGTATTCATTGAATTCCTGTAAATAAAATAGCACTATTTTAGTGCTTTGTGTGCATATTTAAATTGTTCGTAAATTAAGAAAGAATTTTAAGATTGCTGTCTTCAGCATAATGCTACCTCAATAACCTAAAGGTATATTGCGACAGCGCTAGTATTGTAGCCAGCCCCAGTTATGACGGCACGCATGCCAACCGTCTAGTAAACTAATAAATAATAATAAAAAGCAATAATACTAACAAGTAAAAAAATTAAAAAGATAACAATAAAATTCAAATAGATATTATATAGGCATAAAATTAATAACAAAAAATATACAGAAAAACAAAAGTAGATTGGCAGAAATTGGCAATACTTGTTCAGCAGAAAGTTTATCGCGTTCAAGCAATATAACAAGCTCTTCAGTTTTATAATATTACCTTCTATAGATAATTAACTTTAAATTATTTGATTAAGACGTTTTCATTTCATATATTATGATTGAAAATCGTGATTGTAGTTTAAAATCAGTAATTATCAGTAAGTACTTTCGAAATGAAAAAAATATTGTTGTTAGCAACGCCCGGTTTCACTTGCATTAACGAGTTAACTGTTCTGGTACGATGTTTTATAGCCTATAAACATTCCAGATTAGTGTAGTCGCTTTTGCGTGACTGAATAACGAACACATCTACATCGAATCACATATTTTTAAAGATACTAGCAGAATATTTTGTACACTATTAGTATTCTTGTTAACCCCTCGTGCTAAGCTAAAATGCGTGTGTTACGAGTGGGTTTACGTCGGTAGTGCAATGGGTGGGGGGACCGGTCCCCCACAGTAGACCACGGCAGACCACATTATTGATATTCATTAATAAGCTTTTTAATTACCTATCTAATCCAGGGTTTGACAACCTGCATGGAGTAGCGGTATAAATCTTGCTTTAAGACTCCGAGTCTTGAGTTCGAAGTCGTGAGTTCAATCCCCGGACAAGGAATCTTTGCGTAAATTATAAAAATTCAATTATTTTTTTTGGGGTATGTTGGACTCACCCTCTCCATAGCGTGGTATGCTAAACTCATACCACGAGGAGAGGACCCTACACCACTAAAACCCCCCGGACACTCCTATGATCCGCCGTTGGTGGGGGCGTCGGATTGCTTATGTGTACCCGACGCATAAGCAATCCGACTCCCCGATTGAGGGACTACCCTCCGTACTTCAAAAAGCACTTTTAGCCGTTGTTTTAACGTTGTCTATAACAAACGTATACCAAGGAACTGATAGAAGCATTTCCTTTTGTGTAACAACATAATACTGCACTTGTCAGTGACATCGACAATATTTTAGACGAGATTCCCACGGGAACGATATCGACTTGGACAGCTGTTTTAGTACGTTGAATAAGGTACATGACTGATTCACATTACAGAATACCACAACCAAAATAGATTACTCATTAATATTGTTCTTAGGTGTAAGTTAGGTCGCTTGAACTTATTAGTTAAGAACGGTGGAGTATAGGCTAGACGTGAGTAAATTTGGTAAGTGTTGCAAGCGTCATGAGCTACGGTAACCGCTTACCACCAGGCCGGCTGTAAGATTGTTTGCAGAACTACGGATCAACAAAAAAAAAATAATCAACTAATGGAACCTTGTAAATGGATAATTGTAAGAATAAACATTTTCATGGCGAAAAATTATGCTTTTAAAATAAATAAAAACGTTCGTAATACGAAAAACACAAAAAAACACTTAACTGACTCAAAACAATCGTTCAACTATATAAAGCTAAATTATAATTATAGGTACTTGTCACATAGGGTACGGGAAAAGGTTCCCCCGGGATCGGGAGCTACGCAGGTGTAAATACGAGAAAGCTATTTCAAATATTTTGTTACCCAGCAGTCATCAAGATTCGCACCTTGGTCCCTTCTGGCAACAACGGTACACATTGCTAAATTACACCTTACCCCATTTGGCTATAGCACAGGGCTGCCATGTTTCGGCGCTGACCAGGACAACGATGCTGGGGGATACAGTTATCTCACTATTTCACTTACGCACTTGCTTACAGAAACTACATTTTACAATTTGAGGAGGTAACGTTATACAACAAGGAACAACAGAAATTAAATAGTTAATGTTTTTAAATTTGTACACATAATTAGTGGACGCGAGACTCAATCGGAGCCTATCCGTGACCACGACTGGTGTAACCCATGTGGAAACGTCCGATTATTAAAAGGGCAATGATTTGCCTTAAAATTGTACCGCGATTGAGACCCGCGTCTACTATCATCATCATCATCATCATCAGCCTGTTGTAGTCCACTGCTGAACATAGGCCTCCCCCATCGATTTCCAGCGGACCATCGCTAGCGGCCTACATCCACCGACTCCCTGCGACCTTTATGAGGTCGTCGATCGTGGTCTCCACTGAACACCTTTTTGCTTCTTCGTGCGTCAGTTCTTCGAGCTATGTGTCCTGCCCATTGCCATATGACCACTACGCGTCTACTATAAAAACTTATTTAATAAGACACGGTCGCCGAAATAAGGCAAAACAAGCGCTCCACATGAGCATGGGTATTGCAAAGCAAGGTTATTATTTTTTTTTTGGTTAGCGCGTCCACTTGGTCTATGGGCAAGAATACTGAAAAATAGCAGATACAGCGCGTTGAAATTTCATGTGACGTCACTTCTAGCCCCCTTTCTTGAACATTATAGTTGTTTTTGCTCTGTATCTTTGCAATTTTTTATTGATTTGATAAATAAAAACATACCTACTATTTATACGATATTGTAATAATATACGATGTTATAATCAGTCTCGTTCGCGCTAGAGATGGGTTGGATTAGTTAAAAATGATAGCTAATCCACCTAATCCTAGTATTTTAAAATACCTGTTCCATTTACCTAATCCTAATATTTATTCAATATAGCTGGCCTGTTACGAATATTATGTAGGTATCGTATGTGGATTACGTAGGAAATATTCAGCATGATCGTTCCTGTTAAGTAATCGGGAAGTTGGCATATGAAAAGTTTATAATATGTTTTCACTCGTACTAATCATAAATTATGGTTGAAATTGAAGTACTTTCGAAATTAAATTTATAACAATTAATATTCTAGGTAGATTTTTATTAATTATTCCATTCATGGAATAGAATATTGTAATTCACTTTTATTTTACTAACTTTGATATCGATACTAAATTAGATATATGTCATATTAGTTACGCCTCTAGCAATGTCAGAGTATTAAAAAAAATAAGGAATGTAAATTGTACTCTATGTAACGAATATTTTGTACCATACCTAATCCTCGACGCTTTTGATTAGGTACGGATTCGGATCGAAAAATACCTAATACACTAACCTATTCTAATATTTATGCCTCACGTCTAGTTCGCGCCCCGCCCTGCACCGCTGCCTACTGTTGTTAATGTTTATTGTGTAGGTAAGTATGTATAATTGTATTTTTTCTCTCCCTTTATCCATTTTTGTGTTTTATATGTATGGCGTCTGAGCCTCAAGTGCTGTCCTTACCCATGTACTTCTTTTTATATTTTTTATTACAGTAATGCCTATTTTGTATTCGTTTTGTGTATTCATTAAATGTTTTTCTTTCTTTCTTTGTTATTTTTTGTAATTAAACTGACGGGCTTAATAGTATTGTTAAGTCTTCATGACCATTGCCTTGTTGGCCAGGACAAAGGGACCGGATGCTTGAAACTGGAACATGTCCCGGCGTACCGGGACGTATGGCAGCCCTACATGGCATGATAAAGACACCGGTAGCTAGCCCCAAGGTGGGTAGATAAATGGGTAGCAACAAACATTCCTGGCCGATTTGTATTATTTATTTCGACATAGACGTGGTATAGGTTCGATTCTTGGCTCAGAGATTACGGTAGTTGCTTCATAAATCTGGTGTTCTTGGTTCCATTCTCACTCAGGACAATTAATTGTAGGGAACACAGATAATGAATGTTTGTAAAGTCTCCGCGAGGTTTATTTTACCAAGTGCAAGAGTTATTATAGTACTGCTAAAAAAATATTTGGTAGCGTATTTATTATTATAAAGTATTTATAGCTTAAACGAAGAATAATAATGAATGAATGAATGAATTTTATTTAACTTAGCGATTTTATTTTTATTACGGTCAGTGTATTTATTTTTACTAATATCAATGTAAGTGTTGTTACATATAAGGACCGCCTTTAGCGCTATACCTAAGCCTCCGCCAAGCATTGACAAGTGGTGCTACCTTGAACCAGTGAGGACCACAGGTGGCCTGCAATTTCCACGATATCGTCACTCCATCTTTGAAGTGGTCTGCCCTTCCTCCTTTTCTTGTGTCGTGTGTACCAATTTGTGACTGTCTGTGACTGTATGTGACCATCTCTCATCGGTACACTTTGAACGTGTTTGAACCATTTCCATTTCGGTGTCAGAACGTGTTTTCGTTGAGTCATAGCAAAAATCCCGGTATAGTAAAATCAAGTTATCTATTTGATGTTGACAAATTGTCTTAAATCACACGTCATCTAATTAAATTATGTACTTGTATGTGAATTAGATCAATAATGACATTTTCTAATTACATCACCGATTTTACTTCACACAACATTTTCCATTATTAGATAATCTATAGAAATCTATTCGCGCGTGTTGTATCAACGGAAGCGACACAAAAGTGTATTCTAATGAATGCATTAATTTTAATACGATGCCTACAAATTAATTTTGAATGTTGATTCGTTTTTAATCGTTAAATTAGTCAAAATACAATTTTACATCTTCTTATGTAAGATGCGTAAAAGTCAAACAAGATAACAAATCATTCGATTAAATTATAAATATTTATGATAATAAAATTATATATGAAGTTAAAACAAAATTCATAGTTTTTTATTTATTTCACCTGCCTCCCTTTCCCTTAGGAACCCGTATGTCCCGTTCCCGTGGAAACTTTATAATTGTATATAACCTATAGCCACTCTTGATAAATGTGCTATGTAACACTGAAATATTTTTTCAAATCGGACCAGTAGTTACTGAGATTAGAGCGTTCTGTCACACAACCCAATGACCAATCTACATTAAACAAACGTTTTCAATTAAGTAATTTTATTTCATTAAAATCGACATTTAATCATAAATATTTACAAATTACATGACGTCATCAATACCTACTATAAATATCTCGTATGTTAATATAAATCACCAACATCTATTCGATACAAAGAGCCACCGCCCTGAACCGAGGTCCTAGTCCCACAGGGGGCCCCCTGTTGCGCAGGTTGCTTAGTTTGTAGTTTATAAACCACTACCTGCGGTTTTACTCTGCTCCAGTGGGTTGGAGCGTGATGTTTTGTAGCCTAAACGTTAATCTTTCTTATAAATTATCCGCGTGAAAAATTTAAACTAAATCCGTTAAGCAGTTTTTGCTTGAAAGACTAACAAACATACATTCTTATAATAAACTTTCGCGTTTATAATATTAGGATTTATTAAGGCTGGAGCTCAGCTCGCCTTTATGCCTGCTAAAGTAGCAAAAGCCTCGTGGCTAACAGCATTAACGTCCGTCCAGAAAAAAACAAAACGCTCTACTAAATACCAGTAATCCATAACAATCACTTAAAAAGAACACATGATAAAACAACTTTAACCCAGTTGTAAAACGTCGTACATCAATACCCGAATCGCACACTTTACTTCTAAAAGAAAATCCAATGAATAGCATTGAAAACACAGTGTAATATTATCGTATTATTGAAATCGCTCGCGGAAAATAAGTTTCTAACAACTGTCACTACTACCAAAGAACAAGGCCTTATGTTACATTGAAATTATTTGGAAACACAGCTCTTTTGTGGCTGGTGTTATAAATTGGTGCAGTTTACTTCTAAGTCGTTCGGAGTCTTTTCTTTTAGTACGTTTAATAAAATACTCGACTGATTTACATTACAGAATACCGCAGCCAAAAAAGATAAGCGATTAATATTGTTATTATGTGTCAGTTTTAGGGCGCTTGAACTTATAAATGATGAGCGGTGGAGTATAGGCAAGATGTGAGTGAGTTTGGTACGTAATGCAAGCGTCATAAGCTACGGTAACCGCACTAGGCCGGCTGTAAGATTGTTTGCCGAACTTATGATATACAAGAAAATAAAAAAAAACAACCGAATGGAACCTAATATATGGAAGTAATGATTAATTGTGAGAATAAACATTTTATCGGCGATAAATTATGCTTTGAAAATAAATTACAGCAACATTTAAATAGCACAAATACACTCAAGCGTACCTAGACCACAAGTAGGAATTGCTTTGGCGATGTTCATAGGCGTTCTACTTTTTTTTTTTATGTACTCGTCCATCCATAGCCACGGGGCTTTTGATACTCTTCTGGGTGTAAATGCGAACAGAGCTCCAATTTTGTGAAAGCTGCGCTAGAGTTTGCCCCTTTTTTCTGGGGGCCTTACTCAACCCCTCCGCTGAAGAAGCGCGCTCTTCCGATTTACGATTGCCCTAAGACAAAGTCCAAGCTACATAAGCTTGGACTTTGTCTTAGGGCGATCGCTCACAGGGAAATTACGGGATGTTAGGTGCCTTGGGACCCGTAACGCATTTTATCAGAAAGAGAATAAGAGGAATAAGAAAGAACAATAATTGTGTTTTCACAATTTAGGGACAATTACAAAGAGGGAGACAGTACAGAAAGAAATAAAAAACAAAATCTTTGACTTCAACCTGCGTGATCAAAATCTATACTAACACTAAAGCTAAAGAGTTTGTTCGTTTCTTTGCTTGAATGCGGTTTTCTCTAGATCTGCTGGTTCGATTTGTAAAATACTCTCAGACTTAGATATCTCATTTATCGAGGAAGGCTATAGGCTATATTTAATTATGAAGTTCCTAGGGGAACAGGAGTTACGCGGGTACAACCGCGCGTGGGAAGCTAGTCAAGTATAATATATTATTAAATGAACTTGTTTGTTTGCACAGCAGATAAGCATTGCCATTAAACGGGGTAATGCTGCCCGCATTCTGGGAACCTTGTCAAGTAGATTTAGAATAGATTTAGAATAGTAGTCTATACTAATATTATAAAGAGGAAAGATTTGTATGTGACTATGTTTGTACTTAACGAATTGGCTCAACAAGTATTAGACCGATTTAAAAAAATATTTCACCATTTGAATGCTACATTATTACTAATTAATATAGACTATATTTAATTATGAAGTTCTCACGGGAACGGAAGTTAATCGAAAGAATCTAGTATTTTATATGTTAGTTTCATTTTAAATTAGCTACTTTTAGTTGTACACTATATTTTATTCATACTTGTTTGTTTGTTGCAGTGAACTTACATTGCTGGAGGGCATGGCGAATTGCGGGGGCTGGAGTGAGGAGCCCGTCTCTAAGGTAAATCTACTTCTTCATCAGCCCTTGTACGTCAACTCTGAACGTGGACCTCTTCGTCATAGATCTTGGATAAGGCAGGGTCATCGAGGGATATTGCCATCATCATCACGCTAACAGGCTGATCGCAGTAAGATGGCAAGTTATCTTGATCTAATAGATACTGCTGCCCATCCAACATGGCGACAAGCCGTCTGACATTTACTGCCTCGGTATGCCTATGATCCATCATCATCATTATATCAGCCTGTTATCGTGCACTGCTGAACATAGGACTCCCCTAGGCCGTGGCGTGGCCTGCGTCCACTGACTCGCTACGACCTTTATAAGGTCGTCGGTCCATCGTGTTGGCCCACACTGCGTTTGCCATTTCGTGGTCTCCTCTCAAGAACCTTTCGCGCTATGTGTCCTGCCCATTGCCATTTTAGATTGCTAATCCTATGAGCTATGTCCTTCGTTATCTTGCGGTTCTCTTCATTACTGATTCGATCACGCAGGGAATTGCCGAGCTCTCTCCATAGCTTGCTGAGCGACTTTGAGCTTTGTTCTATGATACTTACCTGCAACCTTTTGTTTATTAGAATTACTTTTAAGATGCACATTAACAATTGCTGTTCACAAACCATTAATTCTATTAGTAGATGCTCGTAGCATTCGCGTGTCGAAATTAACAAAAACTCATAGAAAATGAGAGCGTGCGAAGACTTTGATTAATCACTGATTAGGGTAAATGCACCGATTCCTGGTAACAACACTATTATATATAGTTTCACTTGACGTAATATATACATTATTTTTCTCGTGTATCGCACACTCTTTCTGAAAGCTATTTTTTTAACCGATTTATACAGGGTGTCCCAAAAGGTTAAGTAGCTGGGAAAGGGGGTGACAGGGGTGGACACAATGGTCACTAGAAAAATAAAAAATAAATCCGCTCTGGGTATTTAAAAAAAAATGGCATTTTTTTAAAAACTTAAAATTTTACACCTTGTTATTTTTGATGTTGATGTTGATGACCTTGTTGTTATTGAAGATTACATAACAGCATTTTTTTTAAATACAGCCATATTTGTAGGTACAGTTAGCACAAGGTGTAAAATTTTAGTCTTTTAAAAAATGCCATTTATTTTTTTAAACACCCAGAGGGATTTTTTTATATTTTTCTGGTGACCCTTGTGACCATCCCTATCACCCCCCTTCCCACTTACGTAATCTTTTCGGACACCCTGTATATCCCGTATATATGTTTTTCCATCCCGTTTTCCATCACGCCCCCTGTAGGGGTTGAATCTCAGCTCATGGCGGTCGCTGCCTTGGGGATTGCGAACTTCCGTAGCGTAGCGGTATCTGCCTCACTTTAAATCTCGGAGGTAGTGGGTTCGATCCCCACGCCGGACAAGAAATCTTTGTGTAAATTCTAAAATTTCAAGATCAAAATCAGTTTCATTGGGGTCGCTGGCACGTGAAAATACTAACATAGTAGCTATAAGCCTACACCCTTTAACAGACATTGGCAAGCCAGGGCCGTTGAGGGATATCACCACGCTTGGCGGCCGGAATGGTGATCGCAGTAAGATAGTAGCTGCTGTCCTGGACGGACAGCAGCTACTATCTTACTGCGATAAGTGTATGTCCCTTAATTAGTCCCTTAGTCGCTGGAAAGATTATGCAATTGTCGAAGCTTTCCGACGTTGAAAACCTAAAGGTATAAGTTGGTAGCGGGTTCATAGAAATACATAGAAACCAGTAGTGTCGCTGCGACACGACGTTTGCCGCTGCTTCATGTCGTCCGCTTCCAACTTGTACCTTAAATTTGCCAGACAACACCAACAAAATACTTATAACATAATATGCGTTTCATAAGAACAGGTAGATTTTCTAATTTGTGGTTGATAAAAAAAACAATTTGAACGCGCATCCTAAAACGTTTCGCGGAATATCTCGGGACGTAATTACAAAGGGCTGAGGGCAGACGTTCCCACGCTGTGTTGACGTAGTTATGAACTTCTAGTAAGCATTTACCAAGTGCTCAAAATAACTAATTATTTACTTAATGGGGGTAAAAATAGTTGTCTCTCTTTTAGAAATTCCACCTCTTTCTTACATGGATGGATAAGCAAAAATATGACTTTTTTCTGAGTACTTATTAAATAAATTATTATTTTTATAACTTAGTTTAATAAGCTATTTTTGTACATTGACGTAGATATTCTTATCCTCTAGAAATATAACTAAACTAAATTAGTAATATTGAACGCAGTGAAAAAAAGCATCTGATTCGAAAAAAATAATCTAACTTGTTAATTATTACCAAAATATAATACCAACATCAATCTTTATTCTTATCGAGGAAGTTTATAGGCTATATTTTATCATGAAGTTCCCACGGGAATGGGAGTTACGCGTGTGTAACCACGCGCGGGAATCGAGTAGGTAAGCCCTATAAATACCATTGCATCTCAAATCAAAAGCGTATCAACCGATCACAGTGTCTCCACCCTACCACATAACCATAAAAACTTCAGTATCACATTACATAATCTATGGCGCACACATATTCTTACTTAATTAACTAACATAATAATATGCTAATTGTTATCACAAAACATTACGTAAACGAAGTTGACAACTATTTACAATACGCAAGAAATATTCACATGCATGTCAAAGTTTCTAAATAAGCATGAATATTAATCGCTCGTATTGTATTATAAGGCGCTGATTTTCGGTCTGATGCCCCCGTAGACCCGAAGTCCGAGAGGCCCGCGAACTGTAAAGTAGAGCAACAGTTGCAAAAAACTCTCCTGAAAATCTTAAGTCATAATTTCTCAATCCCTTCCGCCAGTGACCGTACTGAACCATGAGTTCCAAATCCCACATGGAACGCCCTCTTGCGCAGGTTGCTAAGTTTGTAGTATTTAAACCATTTATTGAGGCTGGAGCTCTGCTCGCCTTTATGCCTGATGAAATAGCAAAAGCACGAGGCTAACTACATACCTATATCCGCCCGAACATTATGTAGTTAGCCATGTCATGGCTAATAATTGGCAAAACGTTTTAAGGCCTTTTGGCTATGAACAAAGTTTAGAAAACAAGAAACACACATGATTTTTACACAAAAAGAAATCTAATCTATGTTGCATGTTGAAAAATAGATAGATTTTACTACCAAAATAATCGCTTGTCTCGCAACGACTATAAACTCATGATGTACTTTGAAAAATATCAAATAACTTAACAAGAAACAAGTACAGCATATTATTATACATACACATGCAAACTATCCTGGTATACGATTGTCGAAGTAATACAATCAAGACCAACGGCTTAATTTACTCTCCGAGACACGGAGGGTAGACCTTCCACCATTTTTTGTACTTGGAAACAAATCTTTGATTTTACACAAAGATTCTGTACGGAATCGAACTCACGCCTTCCGAGATTCCAGTCGAGACTTAAACCCTACGCCACGGAGGTATTATATATTACATAAGCATAGTTGACTACTATCCTGCTAATATTATATAAACGCGAAATTTTGTAAGTATGGATGGATGGATACATGAATGTTAGCTACTCTTTCACGCAAAAACTACTGTTGAAATCATACAATCATATAGAACCTACTTGAACAGATTGTCACCGCGCCATCGGCATTTCTATGGAATTTATATTCTTTTTGCCGGTTTCGGCGGGAAATACGATCGTCACATGTTATTTTTCTTCTACACTATCTACAAAAACTCTGTCAATATTAGCTGCTTGAAGTACAAAAATTAATAATAATTGTCGCAATCTTTATTGAATTAATCATCTGATAATCCCCAACAACTACTGAACGGAATTGGCTGAAATTTTGCACCGTGATAGGTTATACGCTGGAGTAACATATAGGCTACAAAACATTACGCTCCGACCCATTGGAGCAGGGTAACGCGGGTAAAACCGCGGGGTCCATATTTACAATACATAAGAACTGTTCTCAAGCTTGACAAAGTTTCTAAATGCTTCAAATGTTATGAGAATCCATTACTTATGTTTTTGTATGTTCTAATTAGGAGACTTTTGTTTGAAACAATGCAATGCTGTTTCGACTAAAATTGAATTAAATAAATTAGTAACTAAACAGTTTTAGTATTTAACATTTTAAAAGTTACAATGGTGCATTAATAAAGAATAGAATATCTACAAATAGATTAAATTGAAGTGTCTATTTGTACATCAGTAATCGATTTTAATAATAGTTAATTGAATGAAAGGTAAATTGTGGTTTCGGTTTATGACGTATTAAAAAAAACTACTTACTTGATCTCGTTCAAACCAATTTTCGGTGGAAGTTTGCATGGCTATGTACATCATATATTTTTTTTAGTTTTATCATTCTCTTATTTTAGAAGTTACAGGGGGGGGACACACATTTTACCACTTTGGAAGTGACTTTCGCGCAAACTACATACATACATCTACTTGCCAAGTTTCAACATTATAGTTCTTATAGTTTTGGAAAAAAGTGGCTGTGACATACGGACGGACAGACAGACAGACATGACGAATCTATAAGGGTTCCGTTTTTTGCCATTTGGCTACGGAACCCTAAAAATGACCGTCTTTCTTTGTGTTTGTTTGTCCGTGTATTCCGCCTAATTTCCAAAACGCTAGTACCAACGTGTAGATAGACGATTTTATAAGGAATACCTAGGTACTTCGTATAGTATTCGGGCTTTTTTGAAAATTATTATAATTAAAAAAAAAGTGTGCTATTGCGAGTATTGTCTTAAAAAACATATAAACGATATGATTTTCCTTCAGATATCGTTTTCAGAAATAAATAACTAATACCTATTATTATTCACGCTTAGTAGGCGGATTGGTAACCGCAGTAGGTACATTATTTCGTAACACACAGGGGAAACGTTGCTGCCCGTTACCTGATATCCGTTTATTATAAATTATGTTATAAGAATCGGGCCTAAAAGCCTAAGTATTCCGAGACACGGAGGGTAGTCCCTAAACCAACATCCGAAAAGAAATCTTAGAATTTTACATAAATATTTCTTATCTGAAGTCTCGATCGAACCCAAGACCTCCAAGACTTAAAGCGAGAGTTTAACCGCTACGCCACAATGTATTATGAAATATCTTGATAATATATAACTCCATATAAAACAACAGACAAGCAAATAACAATTTACTTGTAAAGATAAATCTAAAGCTCAGAAGCATAATATCGTATGTGCCTGTATCGTAACTGGCACTTACGACCAAATGCTTCTAAAGTATATAGTTCATCAGTCCTTATGCTGCAGAGGTCTAGATAATAATTACTTAATATCAACCTTCTGCCAATGTCGTAAAGCTCATAATTGCATGTATTAAATCACATGTTTTTCTTAGAATCTCAAGCTGTCACTTGTCATTAAGGTAACTAGATTGTAATGTGAGAAAAATTGCTAGTTATTACTTACGGCATAATAGATTCTCGAGCGCGGTTTCACTCGCGTAGCTCCTGTTTCCTCGGGAACTTCATAATTATAAAAAGCGGCCTTAGCCCAATGGCTAGGGGCGTCGGACTTGTGATCTTGTGGTCGCCGGTTCGATCTCCACCTACCGACGTGAACCCACGCGTAACACAAGCATTTTAGCTTAGTACGAGGGGTTAACAAGAATACTAGTAGATTGCAAAACTGTGCTAGTAATCGTTTAAAAAAAATAACGATTTTAATGCATATTCCACGCACCACAGCACCACCTTTCAATTCCGTAATCCTAATTTACTATCAGTGAGTTCTAAGTGTTCTTAGTTCTAACACAGCAATAACTAAGATAATATCTCAAAATGTCGTCGCTCTTCGCATTATATGGAATATTTTTCTTGGGCGATTATATCCAATTTATAAGCTCAAGCGGTAACGCAATAAAATATGTGAAACTAGCTGATACTCGCATCACTCTGCTACAGTGGGTCGGTGGCTCGAGCGCGATATTTTAAAGACTAGGTATATGTTAATCGAGCTTATAAACTCTGCAAACTTTCAGCGATATCCGTTCAATGGTTTTTGCTTGAAAAATTAACAAATATACGTCCTTACATTCTTAAATTTCGCGTTTATTATATTAGCCGGATTGAACATGCACTCGAATGTAGTTAAATTCTCGCAATGTAAAAATCTTTGGGGAACATTCAACAATCTTTTACTTAACCTACCTAAGTCTACTTAGAACTTTTATCATAAACGTTTGGTCACACGCTTTTGGTCAACTTAAGCATGTATAATAAGTTAATGCGGAATTAAATCATGTTTTATAAAAAGACGAAAATAAAACAAAATATTAGATTTTGATGCAAAATCAGTCGCATAAAGCTCCCAAAAGTGACAAAGTAGCGATTTGAAAACACATTTTCAACTTTCAAGATATTTTTAAAGAAGAAGGTAATGTAAGCTACGCATTGATAAGTTATTTGTAACAGAACCTAACCGACGACATCAAGCCTTTAAAATTGGTTCTAAAACACGCTTTATTTTATTACTTACACCAACGACTAAAGGTTAGTCCACACTGCGGTTCCGTTTGTTAACCCCAATAACTTTCTTACAATTACTACTCGCATGACGTTGTGTTACCAGCCTTATGCAATTTACTTTTTGTTGTTATAATATAAGCTACTACAAAATTGTAATTACGTTGTTAGAACGTAATTATTTTTATTAAGTTTAATGGCAGAGCAGTTCTTATAGAAAGCAAACATATATTACAGTTTATACCTAGAGACAATTACGCGAAATTAATGGCTGACATTTTTATCGCGTAAATTAAAGATGGCGCCGAGAGATGGCGTTGTTTATAACGTAGACTTGTAATTAGGTGATCTCATTTTCACCAGGAATATAAACAACATACACTTTGGCTCGATAGGTCTATATGAATACTATAAAGAGGTTAGATTTAATCGATTTTTTGCATTGAGAAGCTCCGGAACTGCGTGGCCGATTTCAAAAATTACTTTACTATTAGAAGGCTATTTTATCTAGAAGTCTAAAAACGTAACGATAATACTATGCATTTGATAAAATATCTACGCTACATAGCGTTTAATATGCATGCCAAAAAGCTATGAAGCGGCCTATGGCTAATGGCGTTGGACTTATGATCGTGTATTCGCCGGTTCGATCGCTACCCATTGTACTACCGACGTGAACCCACTCGTAATTCAAGCATTTTAGCTTAGCACTAGGGGTTATCAAGAATACTAGTAGACAGCAAAATTCTGCTAGTAATCTTAAAAAAAAAAACTAAAACTAACTATTTTATTTTGACCGGTGCGAGAATTGAAAGTATTTTCTCCGAGAACTAAAGTTTGACTTACTAAGCCATCAAGGTTGTAACAATTTAAACTCGCATTAATCACTATGAAAAAATGCGATCATTATCTATCGTATCAACATATCGCTGAAAACAAACGATACGATAATGTATTTATTACTATGTGAATGAAAATACAAAATGACAATGACATGTCATGCTCAAATAAATATGTCAAAATGTCAATTAAAGTTTACAAAACTGACATTTTCGCACACCATACAATCAACGTATTGAGCAATACAATTCAAAAGAAAAAGCTAACTTAACCAGAATATTATCAAATGAGATTCCCATGCTACTAATTTCACGCATCAATAAATCGTAATTAATTAAACGATGGCTGACATATATGGCTGAGCGGGGCTAATTACCAATTAGGTTAAAAAGAAAAGAGACGACATAACTGATAAGCTGTAAGATACCTATTTTCCCTATTAACTCAGTAAATAAATCAAACAATTAATGTGATCGACGGTAATCATTATCGACATGAGTCAGTATCGACGTGAGTTGGTATCGACGCGAGTCGGTATAGAAGTGAGTTTTTTCATTTAAGTTAGAGTACACAAAATGTGTATGGTTAATTCTACTTTGAATGTCTGACACTATTAACATCCATCTATATTTTTATATAAACTTCCAAAAAACCTTTGTAGCCTCGCAGTATTTATTCAGAAACAGTGGATTGGATTAAATATTTCTTTGATTTGTATCCGTCTTTTAGTCAAAAGTCGTTTAGCGGTTAATCCGATTTTTTTTTATTTTGATAAAAATATTTACAATTTAGATTGATAAATTTAGACCACCGGCAGGATTCGAACCTGCATCTTAGGCCCTTCATGTCTTAAATATTCAGCCACGGTACATTCCAACCAGTCGTCGAAATTTCATCCACGCCTTGCGCCACCTCTTGATAGATCTTACGCAGTTTAATGGTCAGTGTCATATGAACCTCTAAGAAAATTAAGTTATTGGTTAAGGCATCACGCTTTGGGGGGCGCCGAAAACGTTATGTTTATCGTGACCCCAAATTATATAATTTAGTATACCAAAAGCACATGACACGTACGGCTGTTAAAAATATTGAAGTGTACTTTAGGGCGTCAAGTAGGTTTTTAATTCGACACTGCTGACGAAGAGTTGACAACGTCCGATCTCCACACCGGACAGGAAATCTTTGTGTAAATTATAGCAAGGAACGGGCAGCAGCGTTTCCTTGTGTGGTACAACATAATACTGCGGTCAACAACGCGCCTGCCAAGCGTGGTGCCTATGGCAAATACCCTCCCTCGGGAGGAGGCCCATGTTCAGCAGTGGACGTTATACGTACTGCTTATGATGATGATGACGATGAGTTGTATTGAAATAAGATCACGATTATATAATTATACTACAGCTACGTTACGTTACATCAGCTCTAAACAATGGAGACCAATTGTAATATAAACTATTCACAAAACCGCGTTAATAACATACTAACTAACAAATAGAACCTAACATTATGTTTACATCAGTAGCGCAACATAATTATTAGTTGTTACTAGGTTATTATTTCTTTGAGAAAGTGTTACGTCAATTGTGTTTGTTTTATTTGTACTTTAATTATAATTATAGGCAGCAGAAAGACTTATTGGGGTCAGGAAAAGAAACTTTTCATCGGCGAGAAATATTTTTGACCCTTCTCTTCTTGCTTTTCCACTTTGTTACTTCTATGAACTGTTAAGCTTCTTCTAAGCTGCTTCTAAGCTGGAAGGCTATGACTGGTAACGGGAGAACTAAATGTCTTGGCACCGCTATAAAAAAATCGTTGAGTAAATCTATAATTTTATCTTAATTTACCTATTTTAAAGACTGATTAAGGTTTATTTAAAACACTTAATAAAATAAAAGTCATTTTTATTTACGTAAACCTATTACAGGCACTTGCAAATAGTCAAAACAATAATTTAGTATTAATTATTAGTAATCTATAATGATAACATTTTATAAATTTTAAAATTAAGCAGGTGTTGGTTTATTATTTAACTTTATTGTGTCTAATAGCTTGCTCTGTCTATATTAGGTTAGAAAAATTGTTATTATTTAGGTAAATATGTAGTATTTTACCTAAAATTTTTGAGGTTCTCTAAAAAAAGAGCTACGAATCCAAATACAATCGATGAGCTCCCGATCGGACTTATAACCACTTTGTTACTATTTTATAACATAGCTTCATAGTGGTGAAATTAATTTTGAAAGCGGTCGCAGTAAATTAATTAATAATAATAATAATAATATCTAGGGACAATGTCACACAGATCATCCTAGCCCCAAACTAAGCAAAGCTTGTACTATGGGTACCAGGCGACGATATACATACTTATATAGATAGATAAATACTTAAATACATAGAAAACATTCATGACTCAGAAACAAATATTCGTGCTCATCACACAAATATTTGCACTTACCGGGATTCGAACCCAGGACCACCAGCTTCGTAGGCAGGAGCACTACCAACTAGGCTACGGTGACCGTCACATGAACTCACAAACTATTAATCATTTTGACTTAATATTGGAATATAAACAATTTAAATGACGCAAAAATTGTAGAGCATCCACATTTTGATACCATAGTACCTACGATCAAATAAATTATAAGTACCTAAATGATATAAAATAAATTAACTCACCAACTTTTATCACAAAGCATCTGTTTCAACAATACACCATAACATTTAAAAAAGTAAGAGTTACTTGTCATTAGAAAATAACAACATTGTGGTAACATAACAATAAATTAACCATTTTGTATTACATAAAATAGAAGTTCCTGAAATAATTACACTATTGTAGACATGCGCATGCGCTGATGGGAATGTAAGGCCTTTATGTTATGTGTTGTGTGAACATGCCTCATTTTAATTACTGGTAACCACTGTATTTTATATGTAGAACAGCGAGAAATCAGTACGTATACAGCATACATTTTGAAGCGGTATTTGGCTCGCTTTAAATCTTGGACGTAGTGGGTTCGATCCCCTTACCGGACAGGAAATCTTTGTGTAAATTCTTAGATTTTCTTTCTGGGTCTGGTTGGTTGAGGGACTACCCTCCGTGCCTCGGAAAGCACGTTAAGCCGTTGGTCCCGATTGTTATAACATCATCTAAAATAATCGTATATCAAGGAACGGGCAGAAGCGTTTCCTTGTGTGGTACAACATAATACTGCGGTCACCAACCCGCCTGCCAAGCGTGGAGACTATGGTAAATACCCTCCCTCAGGAGGAGGCCCATGTTCAGCAGTGGACGTAATACGGGCTGATGATGAAAGACAAAATAATATAAAAAAAAATCTAGTAGCTAGATAGACAGACGTCACAACATCATTTTGAACATTTTCTTTTGGCCACACCAGTGTAACTATTAGCCTAAAATTGGATATTCTTAGTGGTTACACGGGTGTAGCCAACACGAATTCATACGATTACCCCTCTGGTCACACTAGTGCATAATTTAAATTACGTTTTATCTTTCTTCAGGAAAAGCAGCGCCCACCAATCTACAACCCTGAAGATTACGCCACCTCACTGAAGAAATGGGGAAAGAAGACTGGAGGGGCAACCCTCTACGAGATGGAGGTAGGAGACGCCAACAAGTCTAGAACTCTTCCCAGTCAGGGCAGTAAGGATTTCAGGTAAGTGGAGGGTACAATGGTTTTTAATGTCGTAATAAATAGATGAGTCGAAAATTCAATTAAGATTTATTCAATTGCATCTCATTTTAATAAATAAAACAGAACACACATATTTTAGTATAAATAGTTGCGCACGCGCCGTTTCATCCGCAAAATTCCCGTTCACATGGAATTTTACTATTAAAAACTAGCTGCGCCCCGCGGTTTTACTCGCGTTACTCTGCTCCAGTGGGTCGGAGCGTGATGTTTTGTAGCCTATATAATCCAGCGTATAACCTATCCCAGTGCAAAATTTCAGACCATTCTGTTCAGTAGTTTTGGCGTGAAAGAGTAACAAAGGTCCATCTATCCATCCATGCATACTGACATACTTTCGCGTTTATAATATTAGTAGGAAGGATAGTTTACGTTACTCCTGGTTAATGTAGCTTTCTAATGATGAAAGATTGAAATTTTGAATTCGTCCAATAATTTTGAAGCCTGTTAAATCGAAACAATCACTAAAATCTTTCCTCTTTATAATTTTAGTACAGAAAATATAGTTTTAACAATACAAAAAACACATAAGAAAGTAGTAATTAAGACTACTAAAGTTTCAGTTCCACGAGACTAAAATATAGATACACTGTGTAGGTACTTATTATCCATTGCATAGACAGTGTTTGTGCGCAAGAAATGTTATAATACACTAGCGTGCAAACACAGAATCAATCACCATTCCTTTAATCTAAAAACCCGGTGACTGCTTTACCGACTCCACCATGGAGAAATCAGGCGGAGAACCGACAGCTTAACGTGCTCTTCTAACTTCGGGCTGGTACTTCCCAATCCACCCACATCCTCTCCCCTCGCCCTGCCGACCTTAGTTTGCTAATAACTTTCCGATGCTCTCGTAGACCCGAAGTCCAAGCGACAGGTGCACAAAACCCTCCCAAATAACTAAAAGTCATCCCTCAATCTTCCCGCCAGTGACCGCCCTGAGCCAAGGTCCAAGGCCCACAGGGCGCGCCCTCTTGCGCAGGATGCTTATTTTGTAGTTTTCAAACCATTTATTAAGGCTGGAGCTCTGCTCACCTTTATGTCCGGTGAATTAGCAAAAGCCTCATGGCAAAATACATATTTATAATATGTCGGTCCGAAAAACCACCCACATCCTGTTGACCCAGAAGCTTATTTTGTCTTAAACTGATTTTATAACAGTCATAATGAGATTATCTAATTTCCAAATTGTTTACAGGAATCCATGCCTTGGAGTTGGTGAAGAGATGACACTTCGACAGTTTGGAACACCTAGCGAGCTACTCACTAAGCTCAGGGCAGATCTACGGCTATCATTTCCAAGGTAAATTATAGAACTTAGCTATCATCATTAGTCCGTACAACGTCCACTGCTGAACGTGGGCCTCCTTTCAAGGGAGAGTATGCCAAAGTCATTCATTGTAGTTATTTAGGTTAAAATACTAGCCTGAAACACAGGATTACCTAGTTCAAACAAGAGTGCTATTTTGTACCTACCTATAAAATTATATTTAAAATTTATTTTATATCTATTTAGTCACCACGCTTGGCAGCGCTCAAGGAAACGCTGCTGTCTGTTCCCTGGTTTAGAACAGCTTTAAATGATGTTATAACAATCGGGACCAACGGCTTAACGTGCTTCCCGCGCCGGCGGCGGTGGGGTATGTGGGGCTCGCCCTCTTTATAGCCGTGGTATGATAATTATACCACGATAAGAGGGCCATCTATCCACTAAAACCCCCCGATTACTTCTCCATCCGCCATTGTTGCGGAGCCCAGGTAGTGTTGGCTATCTTGGACCAGGAGGGTATTTCCTCAACCAATGGTAAAATAATTGTCATTATTTGGGCGGACCATAAATACCTATTTAACGACTGTAAGCGCCATTTGGTTTTTTAGAAGTGCTCATGGCAGAGTTAGAGCGGTTTCGCTCTACGTCCGATCCGAATCCGATCCGAACCCGTGAAATATTTGTTTAGAAATTTGGAAAGAAATCAGAAGACGAACATCGGATCTTGTGCGTAAATTACCATAGAAATAGTTCTACGGCTACTACGGACCATATTTTCACGGGTTTGGATCGGATTCGGATCGGACGTAGTGCGAAACCGCTCTAACAATGTTGATATATAAAAAGAGATGAGGTAGATACGTCGTGTTTTGTTAAGACAAAATGTGTGCCTATAGAGGTAACAGGACAGGACAGGGCAGGACAGTCTTTCTTACTCCTCCTTTTGTCTTTTTGATTAAATTCGATGCGGGTCAAGGCAGTTTAACTTTTTCCTGGGACTTGGTGAGCCTCGGTGCTCATTGCAATTTCCAGTGTGTGCCACTGTTGATTCTGGCTTACAGGAGTTGCAGTGGCGGGAGTGTGGGTGAGACTAGGCCCATAAAAAGAGAGTAAACAGGACAGCATGAAAATTAGCGTGTGCAAAAACGAGACCGACACACGTTCAAGTGTGCCAATTAGCTAAGTTTTGTGGTGCCATTTTTCAAGCCCGGGTGCCGCATGTACTCTCTTTTACTTAACACCATTGGAGAGTAAGGATTATTCTTGCATAGTTCTAAAAAAAAAATACAGATATATTACCATTAAGCCTTTATACGTAAACTTTCTAATAGTAATAAAATAAGGTGACTGATTCGCGGGAGAGTGTTAAGAGCAGTTAAGATGTGGCTAAACAACGTTAGCCTATCATTATATCGTATTATCTAGTAGCTGGTTGATGTAAAATCACAGTAGTTTAATGACCACACCGCGGCAGTTGGCAACACTGTTTTATAATAGGTTAGTGTTAGTTAGTATGTAAGTTAGAAGCGACAGCGTTATGAATGAGGCAACTTTTTATTTATTGTATACTAATATATGAAGCTGAAGAGTATGTTTGTTTGTTTGAACGCGCTTATCTCGGAAAATCTTCCAGTGATAGATAGCCCATTTTATCGAGGAACGCTAAAGGCTATATTTTGTTATGAAATTCCCACGGGAACGGGATAAACGCGGGTAAAACCACGCGGGACAGGTAGTTAAAATAGAAAATATAACAATTAAGTAATGAACAAAATGAAAACTGCTCTAAATTTTATTTATTTATTTATAATAATCTTACCTACACTATCATTACAGATCTATGATCCAATGCGACAGAGTGGCCTTACTAACTAAATCCTAAATCTAGACCTTATATCTAGTTAAAAAAAAAAAAAATCTTAATCTAAATAACTTATTACATATAGTGTAACTTTTGCGAATTCACTCAAGTTGCACCACAATACATCAACCCTCCCGTGAACCTCATTCACCACGCGCATGGCTCTAGTGAGAGGAGTTCTCGCCAGCAGGTTGGTCCTGGCCGCAGGTACAGCGAGCAGGGGCGGGCGTCGCCGCCTCCACACGTACCGGTCGGGCACGTACAGCTGTAGGTGTCGCAGCACTCCCGGGTTATGCGCCACGCCACGTAGTAGTTTCACTACATACGCTACGAGCGAAAACTCCCGTCGTACTCTTAAAGTGTTATACCCTACCATACCCAGAACAAATAGTGTAGGGTACATCAATGGGTATAATGGATATACCCCATACAGCTTGTAATACAAGTGTCGCGTGAACTTATTTTGGATACGTTCCAACATAACACTATATTTTGCCTCATGAGGCGCCCAAATGAATGCGCTATGTTCGAGGTGACTTCTTACTAATGCGTCATATAGTACCCTTAGTGTCGTGATGTTGGTGAATCCTTGGGACTGCCTGAGTACGAAACCTAGGTTTCTGTATGCCTTCTTACATATCTTATTGATATGCTCACGGAAAGTTAGTTCCTGAGAGAAGACTACCCCTAAGTCTCGTACCTGAGACACTCGTTGCATCGGCACATCCTCAACCTTGTACTGATAACTCAAGGGAGTTCGCGCGCGAGTGAACGACATCACCGAACATTTAGCAACATTAAAATGCAGTTTGTTGTCATTGCTCCATTCGACCACTCTGTCAATGTCTTCCTGTAGGCGTTCACAATCCGAGTGATCCCGAACCTCGAGCAGCAATTTCAGGTCATCCGCAAACAATAAACAAGTCCCATGTCTGACGACTTCCGGCAAGTCATTTACCATTACAATAAACTCGAGAGGCCCTACATTGCTGCCCTGGCTCACGCCCGATCTCGTGTAATACGGTTGAGATACACAGCCATTGTAGTCGACATATTGCTGGCGATCCTTCATATAACTAGCGAAGAACTGTAGCAGAGGTAGTGTACATCCAATTTTCGCGAGCTTCCTTAACAAGATGTCATTATCTACCGTATCGAACGCCTTTTTAAAATCGAAGTACGCAGTATCTACCTATTTAAATAAATAAAATTAAAATGCTTCGAAAGTTTTAGGAGATTAAAATCCTTCCGGAGCTCATCTGGACCCACGAAATGTGCTTATATAAAGCGATAGTTGCAAAAAAACTCGCCTAAGAGCAAATATCTCCCTGGTCAGATAAAGGAATGTGAACCGATTTTTTATAGAAATTCTATTAAATATTTGATTTATACTTCTGATAGTTTTTATATCAATATTTAAAAAAATGCTTTTACAATGTCAAAAGTCATTATTCCGCAATCCTCCTGCCCTGAGCCAAGGTCTTAACGCGACGACGAGGTTTTGGTACTTTTAAGTTATGTTTATTAGTTATTTCACTTAATGCTTAGTATGTATGCTCTTATTTATGCCCATTGAAGTAACAATGCCCGCGTGACTAATTTTACATGTCCACCAGAAAAAAGTTTTTTTGAAAGGCATAAGGTATTCGCACCGCAGTAGAGTATGTAAAAGTCCCCCCTCCAAAGCAATTTTATACTTATCATACCAAGAAGAGTGGGTTTACCCCAAAAACCCCCAAGAGTCTCCATAGAACGTCAGTAATTAGGGCACAGGGAACTATTAATGCATGACGAGTGAAAAACTTCTAAACGTTACACAAAAACCTTTATAATCTTATAACTTACACCATACAAATTATTATCCTGTTCCCTTGAGGAATTTGCTAAAAATAGCCCTTTAAAATTAGCAAGCTCCTTTTATTAATACTTTTATTGCACTCGTAATGTCACTTATTTTCGACGCACAAGAAAATGTAAAAATATTTAAAGTCATTAACTTTGAAATAAAAGTTTTATTACGAGAAATAAATATTAAGGTAAGAACATAAAATTGCAATAGGTACCTATAATAGTATTCTCCAATAAAAACTAAACTATTTTTGAATATCTTAATTGAGTATTTTAAAAACTACTAGAATTACCATATTGAAACAGTTTTTTGCACTAAATCTTATTTAATGCTTTGGGGTCCCGTGCAAAAAGAACAGAGAGGAGTACTGCACTGCCCTCCTCAATGCAAACGCAGTACTTGCTAAATCACGATTTCGAGATAAACGCGGTAAACACATTTTTTTGATATCTAAACAAGAAGTCTATATTACATGACTTTTAAAGTAGGTAAACCTAAAAAATTAGAAAAAAACATTCTTTTTGTATAGATTAGGGTCCTGAAATGTCATTTTCGCAAAAAAGGGAAAATTCCAAAAATGACGATCACTGCAAGTACACTGCCCTGCTAATTGTTAGCAGGGCAGTGTACAGGAGGTAGGTACAGAAAATTAATTAAAACACAACAAACGCATCCCTCGCCCTCTTGGTCCTGGTTAGCAAAGAACCTCCCGATGCTCTCGTTAAACCAAAGTCCGAGAGGCCCGCGAATAGTAAAGTAGAGTGACACTATCCCCTCGCCAGCGACTACCCTGAGCCATGTTCCAAGCTCCACAAGGGACGCTATCGTGCTCTACAAAATTATCAACTTTTAATAAGATTAGAGCCCTGTTGAGCGTCTTAATGCCTGCTTGAATAGCAAAAGCCTGGCTTCGTGGCTAAAACAAATTTAGCTAAATATAATTAGAATAATTCTCATATGATGTTATCAAAGTACCTGTATTGTTTTATATTTTGCAATAAAGTGTAGGTACTTCTTCTTCTTAAATATAAGTTTTGGCTTGAGTTACGGAGGTCGAAGGTTTATTCTCGTAGGTAAATATTTGCGTAAATTAAAAAAAGATTGATGTTCACATCCGATTTGTTCAGAGCTAATTTTACCTTTTTTTTGTGGTCCGGCTGAAAATGCACTGACGCATTCCTATGCACCACCGCTGCAGCGTATTCGCGCGCTGGCGGTGGGATATGTGGGACTCGCCCTCTCCATAGCGTGGTATGCTAAAGTCATACCACGAGGAGAGGAGCCTACACCACTAAAACCTCCCGGACACTCCTTCGATCCGCCGTTGGTGGGGGTCGGGTACGCATGAGCAATCCGGCCCCCCGAATGCACCCGCGGCCAATATAGTACCGCGGGATCTCCAGAGAGCTAATTTTACCTACGTGCCTTAAAAACGCCGTTGCTCCCCTTTTTATAAATATCACCTAAGTATGTGAATAGTCATAACGGATGTTTTGTTTGGTTTACTTACCCTTAGTTTAAAAAGAACCATCCGATGCCCTCGTACCCGAAGTCCGAGAGGCCCGCGAACTGTAAAGTAGAGCGACAGTTGCACAAAACCCCCTAAAATACTAAAAGTCATAATCCCTCAATATCATTGCCAGCGACCGCCCTGAGCCGAGGTCCAAGCCCCACAGGGCGCCCTCTTGCGCAGTTTGCTTAGTTTGTAGTTCTTAAACCATTAATAAAGGCTGGAGCTCTACTCTCCTTTATGCCCGGTGAAGTAGCAAAAGCTTCGTGGCTAACTACGTATGTCCGTCCGGAAACAAAAAAAAATAGCTGGACTGCCCCCAAAACGTCCTGATATAGCCGGAAACTTATGAATAATAAATATTTAATGCTACGAAATTTCAGTTGATCATTAGACTTGCACTTGTCCATTTTTTTAGTTTAATACAATCGTTAACATAACTAAAGAGTAGGTATATTAACTATATAATTTATTGAAATGTAAAAAGGGTTTGGGTTTTAAAATATTTTCAGATGAATTCATTTTATACTTTTTTACTATTACTTAAAAAAATGGATAAAGAATGATATTTTAATAATAAAACTTTAATTGGGCCTGAGGGCTAGACATGCTTTTAATAACGATTCGACCGAAAAGAATTAATTAAGCTCGAGTATAATTTTGCTTGGAAACTTTGTAAAAAAATGTGACACACAAACATAATCGCAAATTAAGTATCTTTTATGTATAGATTTACTAGATTTTACGGGGATATAATAACTAGTGAAATAGACAGTCGAATTTACTTTTAATAGAGCCACTGCCACTTGTCATATAGGTTGGCTAGTAATTACCATAGCAACGCGACAACACATTAATGTTTACTAACTTAGCAGATTAAAAGCAAAACATTTACAAAACGTCGTGTTGCCATTTTGCCACAACAAAGAGTGTAGCCCAATGGCTTTGGCGTCGAACTTGTGATCATGTGGTCGCCGGTTCGATGCCCACCCATTGCACTTCCGACGTAAACCATTTTTATCATTCACTAGCTGCGCCCCGGGGTTTTATCCGCTTTACTCTGCTCCTGTGAGTCGGAGCGTGATGTTTTGTAGCCTATATGTTAATTCAGCGTATAACCTATTCCGGTGCTAAATTTCAGTCAAATCCGTTCAGTAGTTTTGGCGTGAAAGAGTAACGAACATCCATCCATCCATACTTACAAACTTTCGCGTTTATAATATTAGTAGGATGATATTTATCGTCACGTAATTAGCCTCCTGTTTCCATTGCATTAAGGTTTAAAAAACAACCCTGTGTCAGATGGACAAGCGAACATTGGAATTAATGTACCCGTTTATTCACTTAACTACGTAACCCTAAAATGAGGGGTGCCTAATTTAATAATAAAGCACCAGTAGTTTTTCATATAGACTTCTTTATCATATAATATCAATTGGATTGTTTTTGCCTGCTTTGATTTAAAAGTAACAAATGAATCCTCGACGAAGAATTTCAATTAAAGTATTGTGTGTCTTGATAGCCTTTTAAGTGGCCCTTTTCCCTTTTCTCATAAAAGCAAACATATATAATTATCATAATAAAAAAACTAAACGTATTGTAATTGCGTCGTCTAATTGTGTGTCTGTTATGTCACACGTGGGGCCATAGGAACGGCGGGTAAATGGATATTGAAGCAATATCGCTTTTGTAGCAATATTTCAAATTACACTTAATTTAACTGTCAAATGTCAGAATGTGACTACTTTATACTTGACATTACTATCCAATAAAGACAAAGACACGCTTCTACACAATTATTATATTGATTAGCGATATTCTACTTTAATTTTTACTTAAGACACGTTTCTTCATTTCACGTCTGACATTGGCAGAATTGTCGTAATTCGGCACATTAAATAAAAAAGAAGAAGAAAGACACGCTTCTAGAACGGAGTTCAATATTGTAGGGATAAGCCTATCAATATTTAACCCAGTAGGTATTTTATTTGCTGTATAAAAGTATTTATTGTATGGGAAGTAAGCCTGCTAATTAATTAATATCTAAATAAAGCGGCAGTCACAATTAAGCTGATAATTCGCAAAGCGTCAAAAACATTACGCATTATCAAAGCTTTTTTTTTACTTAAATAGTGCTATGACAGAGATTGCTCAATAATACGGCAGATTACCAATAAATAAAAGAAATAAAATTATGCTATGTCAGTTAAATGTCGTTGGCCTCTTTAGGCTGCCATAGCGGCCAACAACATAAATTGTACCTTTAGTTGTCAACGAGGCACCAATTGGGGAACGCAAATTTTGATGACGTTTTGCGATTAATCTACTTATTTATCGCTATCGCATTATTTACGTAATACGGCTCCACTTAGACAGGGAGTGGCAAAGTAAATTACTCAAACTTTGAATTTACGTAAATTTAATTTATTAAGCAATTTAAATTATTTATTAACAATTTATAAAACATACTTTCCGCATGCGTTCTCTTTTGAATTCCATAATAAAATATAGCCTTATAGCCTTCCCTGACAAATGGGCTATCTAACACTGAAATAATTTTTCTAATCGGTCTAGTAACTCCTGAGATTATCGCGTTCAAGCAAACAAACAAACAAACTCTTTAGCTTTATATACTCGTATTTTTTCATTTTTTTTCCAAATGTAATATAATATAGCCTAATTAGTAGGTATATAAGTGGGGCAAAAGTAATAATGTATGTATTAGGTTAAAGATTTTCATTTTTCATAAAAAAAAATTTGTATAGGATTAGTAATTCTAAAGTAACTTATAATTCCGCTTACTTAAGAGCTCAGCTTAAAGTTTTTATATGTTCAAATAACAGAGATGATTCCTGTGAATCCCTGTGGGAAGTAATTCGTACTATAATTGTTCTTTATGTCGTCAAATTATAGCTCTGTGTTTATTGCTTACTCTGGAGGGCTATACGGCATCGTCAACGTAGGTATGCAGTAGATCTAATCTGTTAAAATAAATAAATAACAGTTATTTATTTCTTTTAACAGATAATCTATTCAAAATATCTTTAGACAAGTTTACGAAATAATCCCTAAAGGGTGGGTGTCACTTATGATTACATGTATATAATCTGTAATACACGCTATTTAATGACACCCTAAAAAACTTACCGACCGTCCTGATCCGAGGTCACACACGTCCACGCATGTTGCTTAGTTTTTAGTTTTAAACCATTTAGTTACCGTGGACCTCTGCTCGTCTTTATGCCCGGTTAAGTTGCCAAAGCCCTAAAAAAAACCCTACTTAAATAATTTCATTTTATTTCATTTCATAACTCTAGTAACATAATCTGTTAAAACTTTAACTGAATCTTTTCCATATCTTTTTCAGTTTCGTCCAAGAGTTCGCGTGTGAGCCGCTAGATGGCGTGACATTATTATTGGAACTCTTGCGCAACGTGCAACTCAGTCAGTCCGGGGAAGGAGCTCGTGGACCACCTGCGGTCAGGAAGAGACCGCTATTAGATGAGCTGGCTTGTCTGTAAGTAAACTTGGTAATTAGTAAGAGTATTATATTTTTTTAAGAGTTATGGCTTCGAGGACACAATTCTTGTGAAGCCAAATTAGTAGGCTTAGTTTACTCATTAGTTTGGTAAAGTACTTAATGATTTTCTTTCATTTCTCCGTGTTTACTAAATATCAAAAAGATATAGGTATCTATGAAGCAATCGCATCCGAAAATTATAATGGTTTTAATAATTAATTATTATCTATTTCCGCGGACATTGAAGGCACTGAAGTATGGATTTAAGCTTTTTAGGTGTAAGTATGTATACAGCAATTGAAATATGACAATTGATCGCTTTAATAATAGATAGGTAGGTATGTACTAGTGGCATTTACACCACGATCACCTTCTCCCCAACTGTAGTATTTGTAATTTCAGTAGGATGCTTAAATATCTTCTGATCCTATCTTATTTCTTTTCCAGCCAATGTCTGTGGAGCTGCTGCAGTCGTTACCCTGACTGCGTGAGGAGACTAGTGGGCGGTTCCAACGGAGTGTACACCCTCACTGTCTGCATCATGTCCACTGTCAACAAGACCAGAGTCTTGGCTCTACAGGTATGTACATCATTTGCCAAATATTATCTTATTTACTCCTGTCTCCAACAAAACATAAATACTTAATTATGATCATACTGATGCTTTGTTGTTACGGAAGTCATGCGAACAACAAAACCATAAAAACTGCCTGTATGAACTTAAGCAACATCTCTTTACTTCAAAAAGTTATGTTCATTGCTGAATATGGCCCCCCTCTTAGAAGACCCTGGCAAGCCAGGATCGTTGAGGGACATTACCATAATTACCACGCTTAGCAGGCGAATTGGTGATCATGCGACCTGATAGATGCTGCTTTCCATCAATCAGCTATCGGAAAACATGGGGTAACATATTCCAAGCCGGAAACTACACGACTCCTAACATGTATCTATCCTCATCGTCATCAGCCCGTATAACATCCACTGCTGAACGTGGGCCTCCTCCCGAGGGAGGGTATTTGCCATAGTCACCACGTTTGGCAGGCGGGTTAATGACCACAGTATAATGTTGTACCATACAAGGAAACGCTGCTGCCCGTTCCTTAATATAGATTATGTTAAAACAATCGGACCAACGGCTTAACGTGCTTTCCGAGGCACGGAGGGTAGATCCTCAACCAACCAGCAGACCCTGAAAGAAATCTTAGAATTTATACAAATTTCCTGTCCGGCGTAGGGATCGAGCCCTCGACCTTCGAGATTTAAAGCGAGCCAAATACCGCAACGCTACGGAGGTTGTGTATCTATCCTATAAATATAATCTAAGTGAAGATTTTGACTGTTGAATAAGTTTACTACAAGTTCTGCATTTAGTAGTTCGTCAAATTTAATTACAGTAATATTATCTTATATTAAATTTCAGCTCCTAACCAAGGCATGCTACCCACCTGCAAAAGGCCACAGCATGGTATCCGAAGCCTTATCAACTCTGCGCCTCCGCTACGGAGAACCGGTTCGCTTCAGGTTCCTAGTAGGAATGCTCCAAAGTTCAGGAGGTTCTGGAGACCTGCAGTCAGCTGGCTTGGCTTTCATCAACGCTTTGTTAAGTAGTGCCCCAACTCCTCAGAGGAAACTGTACATCCAGGCGGAATTGGAACAAGCTGGCTTCGATATTGTTACATTGAAAAAGGTAGTTATTGTTTTATCTTGGTTTATTACTCACATCCTTTAGTATCTCCATTCTTTGTGTTATTGTGAGTTCTCTAGACTTGGTAAATAGCCTGGTAAATAAATTAAAAAGTCAACACTGAAATTTCTCTACGTATATTTGCTCAAATAATATTTTCTACGTCCTTAAACAAAACATATATTAATTGCAGATGATAGCCAAAATTCCAAACGCGAACGACCAAGTGACAAAAGAGATAGAAAACTACGAGAAGCAACTGATAGATATCGACTCATTGAGCGAGAAAGCAAACGAAGCACAGAGAGAGAAGGACGATCTGAGGCATAAGCTTGAACTGCTTGAGAAGAGAGTGAAGGTAAGTTTCACAAAATAGATCTTCTATGACTTATAAAATGAATAATTAAACATCAACTTTGCCGCACCTATCAGAAACTCCATAGGCTTGTCATTTGGATTTCCCAAATGATAAAATTATATCAGTATAGACCGAAATAATGAATCATGAAAACTAAATAATGATGACTGTGATCTACAATCTATTACGCGCAGGTGTTAAAAGATAAATAAGCTTATTACTGATAATATTTTAAACATACAACACGTCATATTCTTATTATTTTAATACTGTTTCAGATTCTTCAAGAAGAAAAAGGGATTCTATTATCATTAGAAAAATGTTTGAAAGAGAAATGTTGTGAGCTGCAAGAAGAAGTATCTTCACTTCGCTCGGAACATGGAAACTCTAATAGAAAGAAACCCTTCGCCATGAAGAAGAAAAACAGTGTACATAAAAATAGAGGTAAGACCTACAACAGCTTATTAGTAGAAGTTTTAAGCTGAAAATTCTATATTTGTTTCTGTACATTTTTGTGTTCTGTTTGTTTCTGTTTTATATTCTTACATCGTAATGTTGTACTTACAGATGAGTCATCACCACCAGAAGATGAAGGTATCAGTTCTTCAGAAAGATCTCTCAGCCCTGAAGGCGATCCTCAGAGGGAATCCATGGTTTACGAAGTATTCAATGTTAAAAACGAAACATTCGATCTAATGAGAAACAAACGCACATTGCACAAGAAACTAGATAGCAAAAATAATGATAAGAAGTCATCCGATGAAGAAGATGAAACTACTATAGATGAAGTTATTCAAGAGCTGAGAAACATAGTTAATCACGCTGAATCAGAACAATATGCTAAAGAATGTTATAATGACAACCATTCGTCTCGATGCAATCAAACTTCTGAGATTAATGTCCCTATAAATGCTCTTGAACTCAAGAAACACAGAGATGATAAAGAAGATTCTATAACAAGCACGCGACATAGCATACAGATAAAAAATAAAGAAGATTTTCTCGATGACAGTGTTGAAGATGACCAAGAATCAGATATAATCCCAAGTAAAATTGTACCACATCCACCAAGAAAAGCCAAAAGTCTGTTACATTTATTCGTCCCACCAACTGATAAAGGTCTTCTATACAAACCACCTGACTTGTACGACGATACCTTTTATTCAAGTGACGAAGGATCTGACTCTCTATTAAGTGCCTCAAAATACAAACAAGTATCAAAAAAGCCGTCTGGTTCTAGCTTTGATTTCCAAGAGTGTCGAGCAGTTTTCAACTCTATAACAGACCGGCCCAAAGACGAAAATAGGCCGAAGCGTTCCAAAACAAGATCTAGAGAAGAGACTAGAAGAACGTCTGTAAAACGTAGTGAATCTTTCCAAATATCAGAGACTGGATCACGTCAAAGGGAACACATTGATAGTATGTTTCATGCAGAGAATTCAATATTAGGACATACGGCTCCGCTGCAAAGATCAAGTTCTAAAAACAGCAGGGTTGATGAAATAGTAAATTTAATAGAATCAAAAAAGTTAACGAAAAGTCTAGATAGAATCGATGAAGGACTCAACTCAATGGTAGACATCGTTATGTTGACTGAACCTAAGAAACCTGTCTGGCCTTATGAGAGACGTCAACGAACTTGTTCTAGAACTAGTAGCGATGAAGGAAACGAAAGTCCTCTGATTCCCATTACGAGGCCTACTAACACATTCTCCAATATTCACCGTTACGATGCTAAATCCAGTCACAGGGATGAGAAAATGAAGAATGATTTCCAGAAGTTTTTCACGCCCCAATCTAAGTTGAATGCTGAGTCTGCAGCGTTTAACAGCTCAACATTTTTAGTCAAAAGGGGCCATAGTAATGCTGGTTTTTACTCTGGTAATCATATAATGAGAGACGCTCCAGCGAGTATGACCAGTCTCGTTGTCACGGGTACCCACAGCCACGCAGATTTGAAACGAACCCTCTCCCCAATGGGTTCAAACTCGAGCAAGTTTGGCACTAACAAGGTGACCGACATGCCTTCTGGGTTGTACTGATGGCTGCTTTTATTATAAAGTTTTCAGAACCAACGATTAATTTAAGTGTATCGTACCTAATAATTATGACTAGTGCAATATAGTCTTCTAGGTTGAATCATGCAATATTAAGAAGGTTGGTTAGAAAATTAAGACCATTAAGAAGATTCTTAATGCAATACGATAGGAATATACATAGATCTATTACTATTGGAATAATTATCGGTCTCCTTACTATTTTATTTTTTATTATTCTGACCAACTTTCTAATTTTAATTAGTTAATATATATCGCTAATTTATTTTCAGTTATCATTACGTATCTTGGTAATTTTGTTTTTTAGCAAAATTGGCTTAAGATCACCACTTCACTGCTGCCAGTTTATAACGTTTTACTTTATTATGTTGTGTATTTGAATAAATCCACATAAATTCAATAATTTTTATACACGATTTTACTTTGCAGTCTTTATAATGAGAAATAATAGCAATAAATAAATCATGGGCGCACCCAGGAGAGGCCTTTAGATGCGTAAAATGGATGGCTATTATTGTCTTTTAAATTAAAACTACAATGTTCTTTAAATATGGTTGAATCTACAACATATTGAAATAAAGATATAGTGTAAGACATTTCAGTTTTGCCTCTCCCCTAAATCTAAATAAAGGTACGCTCATGAGAGACTATAATGATGTTGTGGTATATATTTCAGTTTTACTATGATCTTCTACTACATTTAATAGATGATCATTGGTATTATATCAGAAATATGGCATTCGGTGCCTACAAAAATAAAATATTATTCAGCGATAAAATTATTGGGACATAAATCTTTAAGTATCTGTTTGCATATTCCTTTTTATAAGCATTGTCAATGGCGTAACCTATGAAGCGGAAAAGTGGGTAAAATGCCATGGCCCCTCGGTCTATGGCGATTTACAGTTACATCTAAACAAATAAATTAAATTGTAGTGTCTGTTTAATTTATTTGTATAGACAATAATTTCTTTTTTCTCTATAACTTTCTTTCTTTAAATACGGTGCATATACCAAAATATTATTTTTTTCATTTTTTGTCTGTCTGTCAGTTTGTTCCGGCTAATCTCTGGAACATCTGGACCGATTTTGGTAGGACTTTCACTGGCAGATAGCTGATAAGGAGAAACATAAAATTAAATACTTTTTTGCTAACGCCACTGATCAATGTTATACCTTACTGATGTCTTTTAATTACTGAATACCTCAAAAATATCGTTTTAAGGCGCAACGTTCGCACTTGTTATTTAACGGAGAAGTTGTCGGAAAGTGTAATTTCTTATCTAATACATTTAAAGATTTTATTTATTTTGCGAAAGTAAGTGGCAATAACAGTGTATATCTGTAATCTAAAGTTTATATTTTTGTCATTGTATTGAAATTCCTTGGTCTACTGATACTATTAACTCTTAAGGCTTATTAACAATAGACCCGTTGTTGATTCTGATATTCGCAAAATATTATTATTTATTAAGTATAACAGTTAAAAATGCCATATTCCGACATATTCATTGATAAATACTGAAAGTGCGAGCATTGCGTAATTATTTTAAGTGTCATTCTTATATATTTTAGATGTCTTTTTCCATAAATACTAGTAGCATATTGGAATCCATGAATCACATAATCTTGTTGTAAATATTTATATTTTCATGTTAAAGTAACAATACATTGTATCTTAATGTCATTATTATTAAATATTTGTAAACTTTAAAGATTTTGTTTGATTTTTTAATGCGAAATTTGTGGATGTATATTTGTTACTCTTCCACGCAAAAATATCACGCTCCGACCCACTGGAGCAGAGTGCGAAGCCTTGTTCAATCGATGTCTCTTGTGATGTTACTTAGAAAAACTTACTTTGGACGACCTTACGGCGATTACCAAGTACATCGATTTTCTTTTCCAAAACAATACCTACATTTTTAATAAAAAAAGCATAGGGTGGTAAAATCGATTTTACCGCCCTATTCTTTTATTTATTATTTTCACCCTATATTTTTAATCCGTAATCAAAATTTTTCTGTACCGGTTAAGTAGCCGGTACAGAAAAATTTTGATTACGGATAAGATTTTTTTTACAATCGTTCAATATTTTAACAAACAAAATGATCGTGTTTATGCTCAATGCTCTAAAGAAGCTTTGCAATTAGTCAACAGAATACAACTCAGGCATAAAGGAGTGACTGAGCCATGTTTTTGTGAAAAATTTAAAGTTTAACAAGATACCCTTCTTAAGAAAATAGTTAAGCCCCTTAACAACAATTGAATATTTTTATTTATGTTTTAACAGATATACCCCATAGATCCTTAGTGTTTTTCATATTTATGGATTTAAAGGCGTTCAAAATATATTTGGGGCTGACTGTAGAAAATACAAAAATTGTGCCGCATTCTACTACACTCTGCTTGAGGAGCAGCTCAACAGATACCGAAGAAGACGACAGAGTCTTTGTAGCTTTAATCGGAATGTTAGAAAAATATAATTCAAACTCAGTAGCTACCTCTATATCTTTTTTAATGTCTACATTATTTATTTTTAAGTGAAAGTCACGACTACGTACTTTTTTTCTACCAGTCTCACTATTAATCATGATATATCCATTTAATGATAATTATTTAGTTATTAAATTATAAAAAAAAATATGTTATACCTTTACGTACGAAGAGGCAATAACCTCAGGGTTCAATCGTGAAATTTTGAGCCTTAAAAACAAGTGAAAAAATTTTGAGTATAAAAACTAATCTAAGAACTGAATCTTGCCATAAATATTGTAATAAAGAGAATTTTTGTTTACTATTGTAATATGTTACGTAACATTTATTACTATTACGATTTATTCGTTATCTATTAATACATCAATAGAAAATCAGTAAAAATATATAAAGGTTAGGTTAGGTTAAGTATATTCGAAGTGGTCTCCATTGACTGCAATAAACCTTTAAACGTTGAAGCCAGTTATCAATAGAAGCACGCACTTTTTCCAAGGGAAAATTTTCACTTCAATCGTATGGATTGTTTTAGAGACTCCAAATTAACATGGCGTTTAGAGCAAGCCAAAACTGACCATAAATCATAATACAGCGGATTAAGATCTGGACTAGATGACCGCCAGTCTTCAGCTCTAATGAAGTCCGGAACGTTCGTTTCTAACCAAGATTGAGTCGATCGAGCTTTATGACCCGGCGCTGAGTCTTGCTGAAAGGAACATTCTTGGTTATTGAACATAGTGTTGTTAAGGGGCTTAACTATTTTCTTAAGAATGGTATCTTGTTAAACTTTAAATTTTTCACAAAAACATGGCTCAGTCACTCCTTTATGCCTGAGTTGTATTGCAAATATTGACTAATTGCAAAGCTTCTTTAGAGCATTGAGCATAAACACGATCATTTTGTTTGTTAAAATATTGCTCGATTGTAAAAAAAAACTTATCCGTAATCAAACTTTTTCTGTACCGGCTACTTAACCGGTACAGAAAAATTTTGATTACGGATTAAAAATATAGGGTGAAAATAATAAATAAAAGAATAGGGCGGTAAAATCGATTTTACCGCCCTATTCTTTTATTTATTATTTAATAAATAATTTTAATAAATTGTAATAGTAATAAATGTTACGTAACATATTACAATAGTAAACAAAAATTCTCTTTATTACAATATTTATGGCAAGATTAAGTTCTTAGATTAGTTTTTATACTCAAAATTTTTACACTTTTTTTTAAGGCTCAAAATTTCACGATGGAACCCTGAGGTTATTGCCTCTTAGTACGTAAAGGTATAACATGTTTTTTTTATAATTTAATAACTAAATAATTATCATTAAATGGATAAAGTATCATATCATGAGGTCTAAAGAAATGGCGACGTAAAATCAGCGAAAAAAAAAAAAAAAACGCCTCAATTTGTTGCTTTTTTGTTGCTAATTAGTTGCCAGAAAATTAATTTTGTTGCTTCAACCGATCGAAAAAAATCGGCAATAACGCTAACTTTTCAATAAGATAGCGTGGAAATCACTGGATGTGGGCCAATCGATCAAGCGAATAGTGGTCAATTTGTTGCTAATTTGTTGCTGAAAGATGGTAGGGAGAAATAAATAAAAATAAAAAAAAAAAGTTTTTTTTCAATTATGCCTAAATAAATAATGTCCACGCTAGCTTAACTAACGATTTTTCCGTAAAAAAACGATTGTAAAAATTTGTTGCTGCTCATACTGCAGCTTGTTTTAGCATAAAGAGTCAGCAACAAAATAAGAACCGGAAGTCAAGATTAGTTGGAGATCGGTATACAAAAAAAACCGACCACGCTAGCTTAACTAACGATTTTTCCGTAAAAAAACGATTACAAAAATTTGTTGCTGCTCATACTGCAGCTTGTTTCAGCATAAAGAGTCAGCAACAAAATAAAAACCGGAAGTCAAGAAAAGTTGGAGATCGGTATACAAAAAAAAACCGGCCACGCTAGCTTAACTAACGATTTTTCCGTAAAAAAACGATTGCAAAAATTTGTTGCTGCTCATACTGCAGCTTGTTTTAGCATAAAGAGTCAGCAACAAAATAAAAACCGGAAGTCAAGAGAATTTGGAGATCGGTATACAAAATAAAACGGCCACGCTAGCTTAAGTAACGATTTTTCCGTAAAAAAACGATTGTAAAAATTTGTTGCTGCTCATACTGCAGCTTGTTTTAGCATAAAGAGTCAGCAACAAAATAAAAACCGGAAGTCAAGAGAAGTTGGAGATCGGTATACAAATAAACCGGCCAAGCTAGCTTAACTAACGATTTTTTCGTAAAAAAACGATTGCAAAAATTTGTTGCTGCTTATACTGCAGCTTGTTTTAGCATAAATAGTCAGCAACAAAATAAAAACCGGAAGTCAAGAGAAGTCTGAGATCGGTTTACAAAAAAAACCGGCCACGCTAGCTTAACTAGCGATTTTTCCCTTAAAAAAAAGATTGTAAAAATTTGTTGCTGCTCATACTGCAGCTTGTTTTAGCATAAAGAGTCAGCAACAAAATAAAAACCGGTAGTCAAGAGAAGTTGGAGATCGGTATACAAAAAAAACCGGCCACGCTAGCTTAACAAACGATTTTTCCGTAAAAAAACGATTGTAAAAATTGTTGCTGCTCATACTGCAGCTTGTTTTAGCATAAAGAGTCAGCAACAAAATAAGAACAGAAGTCAGGAGAAGTTGGAGATCGGTATACAAAAAAAACCGGCCACGCTAGCTTAACTAACGATTTTTCCGTAAAAAAACGATTGCAAAAATTTGTTGCTGCTCATACTGCAGCTTGTTTTAGCATAAAGAGTCAGCAACAAAATAAAAACCGGAAGTCAAAAGAAGTTGGAGATCGGTACACAAAAAAAACCGGCCACGCTAGCTTAACTAACGATTTTTCCGTAAAAAAACGATTGCTAAAATTTGTTGCTGCTCATACTGCAGCTTGTTTTAGCATAAAGAGTCAGCATCAAAATAAAAACCGGAAGTCAAGAGAATTTGGAGATCGGTATACAAAATAAAACGGCCACGCTAGCTTAACTAACGATTTTTCCGTAAAAAAACGATTGTAAAAATTTGTTGCTGCTCATACTGCAGCTTGTTTTAGCATAAAGAGTCAGTAACAAAATAAAAACCGGAAGTCAAGAGAATTTGGAGATCGGTATACAAAATAAAACGGCCACGCTAGCTTAACTAACGATTTTTCCGTAAAAAAACTATTGCAAAAATTTGTTGCTGCTCATACTGCAGCTTGTTTTAGCATAAAGCGTCAGCAACAAAATAAAAACCGGAAGTCAAGAGAACTTGGAGATCGGTATACAGAAAAACCTGCCACGCTAGCTGTTAGCGATGTTGAGCGCCACAGCGGGGAGGGCACGCACGCGGGGAGCAGTGACGCGCCGGCGGCGGCGGACGGCCAGTGCTACCAACTCAGCGACTTTGTCGCTAGATCTAGTGATTTTCAGAGCTGCACAGCGATTTTCTGATATATAAAATATTTTAGCAACTTTTGCCATCGGTGGTTGACTTCGGAATGGTTCCTTGCAAAAATACTGAAAAAACTACATTCATGCGACTATAGCGCAACTGGATTTGATTTTTTTTTTGTGAAATAGAAATAAAAATCCTCGAAATACTCGAAAATTCGAATTATCACTAAAAGTCGCTAAATTGGTCCCGACTATGTAAAAGGTTCTTTACACGTGTTTTGAAGATGTCGGCATTGCTTTTATTAATATCAAAGAAATGCCGACAAATAGGCGGTGTCTTTTGACTATCTGGTATCTTCACTTTTTTTTTATTTTACCCGATTTTAACACTGCAATAATCGACTAATTTTATACAATTTTTCAAATAAAAATAATATGAAATAAAATAAAGTTAACCATTGTCTTAGTGATGGTCGATGCAAGTAACCAAAATACAAAGTATATAGCCTGGCGACAGTTGGTATAAATCTTATAGTACCTGCAAACTGAGGAATCTAAATCTGCAAGACATTTTATTATACTTGTATTACTAGCTGCGCCCTTCGAATTCACATACAATGTACCATACCATCCAAATTCCAAGTTTGTCGTAGACCATAAGTCCGACTGGCCCGCCAACTATATATTAAAGTGACAGTTGCACAAAACCCCCTATTATGTTAAATATCATCATTCCACAATCCTCCTGCTCGCGACACTGTTAATTAGTTTTCAATTATTATTTTGTGTCTTATAGGAATAGGGCCAAGTCATGGTTAGGACATATTTCAAAGTATTATTTTACACAAACATTATGTTTATCAAATTCAAAAGTCAAAGACATTACAATTATTACAATTAGGTACTTACTAATAAAGCTATATTGCTTGTATTTATTTCCAAATAACAAAATGTCAAAGTTTTATTTCAATCGGAAATCAAACTTGCAACCTAGCCATTTTTTAATCACTACCCCAATACACATGTCGGCATTCTTTGAACAGTGCCGAAAGGCGAAAATATTATTTATGTAGGTACCTATTTAATGTCCGTTTTTATTAGCGATGCCCGATATTTTGCTTTGTATCGATATTTCGCATCGCAATGTATCGTTTCGGATTGTATCGATACACGATATTATCGCAAGGCTTTGTATCGATATTGTTAATATCGTATCGTATCGTCTATTATTTATGCTAAAACAAGCTGCAGTATGAGCAGCAACAAATTTTTACAATCGTTTTTTTACGGAAAAATCGTTAGTTAAGCTAGCGTGGCCGGTTTTTTTGTATACTGATCTCCAACTTCTCTTGACTTCCGGTTTTTATTTTGTTGCTGACTCTTTATGCTAAAACAAGCTGCAGCATGAGCAGCAACAAATTTTTACAATAGTTTTTTTACGGAAAAATCGTTAGTTAAGCTAGCGTGGCCGGTTTTTTTTGTATACCGATCTCCAACTTCTCTTTACTTCCGGTTTTTATTTTGTTGCTGACTCTTTATGCTGAAACAAGCTGCAGTATGACTAGCAACAAATTTTTGCAATCGTTTTTTTACGGAAAAATCGTTAGTTAAGCTAGCGTGGTCGGTTTTTTTTGTATACCGATCTCCAACTAATCTTGACTTCCGGTTCTTATTTTGTTGCTGACTCTTTATGCTAAAACAAGCTGCAGTATGAGCAGCAACAAATTTTTACAATCGTTTTTTTATGGAAAAATCGTTAGTTAAGCTAGCGTGGACATTATTTATTTTGGCATAATTGAAAAAAAACTTATTTTTATTTTTTTAAATTTATTTCTCCCTACCATCTTTCAGCAACAAATTAGCAACAAATTGTCCACTATTCGCTTGATCGATCAGCCCACATCCAGTGATTTCCACGCTATCTTATTGAAAAGTTAGCGTTATTGCCGATTTTTTTCGATCGGTTGAAGAAGCAACAAAATTAATTTTCTGGCAACTAATTAGCAACAAAAAAGCAACAAATTGAGGTGTTCTTTTTTTTTTTTCGCTGATTTTACATCGCCATTTTTTTAGACCTCATATCATGATTAATAGTGAGACTGGTAGAAAAAAAGTACGTAGTCGTGACTTTCACTTCAAAATAAATAATGTAGACATTAAAAAAGATATAGAGGTAGCTACTGAGTTTGAATTATATTTTTCTAACATTCCGATTAAAGCTACAAAGACTCTGTCGTCTAATTCGGTATCTGCTGAGCTGCTCCTCAAGCAGAGTGTAGTAGAATGCGGCACAATTTTTGTATTTTCTACAGTCAGCCCCAAAGATATTTTGAACGCCTTTAAATCCATAAATATGAAAAACACTAAGGATCTATGGGGTATATCTGTTAAAACATAAATAAAAATATTCAATTGTTGTGTCGCATCTGGTGAGTTTCCTGACTTGATGAAATATAGTAAAATCATTCCGTTATTTAAAGCTGGAGATAGTTCTGACCCTTCGAACTATCGACCTGTTTCAGTACTGCCCACTCTTAGTAAAATATTTGTAAAAATTATGCTTAGCCAGTTGCTCAGTCATTTTAATAGACATAATTTACTTCACAGAAAGCAGTTTGGATTTACCAGAGGTCTCTCAACTGTGGATGCAAGAATACATTTACTGAAAAGTATATGCCATCAAAAACATACTTGTAAAAAAACCCAAGTCTCGTAACGCAGTTCTTTTACCGTAAAACGTTGTGAGATCTATGTAATACCAAGTCGGTTAATTTATTCAGTCCCTACTTAAGGGACCTTCTATCGTAAGCTATTACGTAATTATCTCACCTTACAGAATTTTATTTTGACCTTATCAAAATTCGAAACTTTAAAGTTTTAAATAATAGATTAACTTGGCCATCGGATATAATTAGAATGTATCTCACAAGTGTTTATTGCGATGGCCAAGTCAATCTAATATTCATAACATAAAAGTTTTGAACTTTGATAAGGTCAAAATAAAATTCTGTAAGGTGAGATAATTACGTAATAGCTTAAGATAGAAGGTCCCTTAAGTAGGGACTGAATAAATTAACCGACTTGGTATTACATAGATCTCACAACGTTTTACGGTAAAAGAACTGCGTTACGAGACTTGGGTTTTTTTACAAGTATGTTTTTGATGGCATCTCATTTCTTTTTGTAGATAGTTGTACTTTTTTCCTTTGCTTTACAATTTACATTATTTTTTAAAATACCAACAATGGATTTTACCACTCTGTCACTGTCTTATGAGCTTTCCAATTTTTGTAGGTTGTGTTCCTCTTTTTCTTTACTGGTACTACTTCTTGAACTTCAGCTACAGTTTTTCTCAAAGCCCACTCCATTTCTCTATGGGTTTTTCTTGATATCTTTGATGCAACAATATTAAGCATGTCAAGATATTAAATGCTTGGGTTCCGTACCCGAATGGTGAAAACGGGACCCTATTACTAAGACTTAGCTGTCTGTCTGTCTATCACCAGGCTGTATCTCAAGAACCGCGATACCTAAACAGTTGAAAAATTCAAAAATTATGTATTTCTGTTGCTATAATAACAAACTAAACATAAAATAAGTATTTAGGGGGGGCTCCCATACAACAACTTTTTTTTTACCTTTTTTGCTCGATATCTATAACAAAAGGTAGGCACTTAAAAATGGTACGGAACCCTTAGTACGCGAGTCCGACTCGCACTTGGCCGGTTTTAGTCTATTGTATTCCCAAATGAATGATTCCTGCGCTTTAATAGTTCCAAAGTAGACTTAAATTAGATGTAAACCATCCAGACTAGTAACTCTGTGCCCTCATTTACAAAATAACTTAACTTACGCACATATGAATATCCACGTACCTAGCTGGCATGGCAACACTCACCATATGAAACAAGAACAGTTGCGTCGTATAGTTACTTTTTTGCTTTATTGATATTCGTCGCAAAATTGTTATCTCTCATTGGTTATAAATATTGTCAATGTTGTACCTAATCGAAAACTACAACATCAAGCTTAACAGAGGATTAACATGAACTGGCACTCACGGCCTCCTGGCCTCCAGCCTGTCAAAGGTTTTTAAAATTACGAAATTGATGAACTGTTTTTGATGGAATTTTGGTACAACTACATAATACATGTCCGATTATGGCCTTTTTTTAAGACAGCTCCCGCACTAGGGAACAAGCTAATATGTACATAAGTAAATTTAAAGCTACCTAGTTAACATCAAACTGTGTATAAAAATATTTGATAAAATGATTATATAAATATAGTTTGTGTCAGATTAATAAAACGTGGTTTGTGTGTATACCTTCGATATCACAGTAAGATTTGTTAGTTGCTAGGAAGAAAGTGACCGTCTTTCTGTGTTTCGAACGGGAAGCGTGAAAGCCGTGGTGTAAGTTTGTCCGGGGGAATGCAAGAATGTTACGCATCTCCTCCGCCACTGCGGTGTTCCGGCACGGGCAGTGGGGTATGTGGGACTCGCCCTCTTCATAGCAGTGGAATGCTAATCATAACATGAGAGTAAAACCCCTGGTTACTTCTCTGACCACAATTGGTGAGGGGCCCAGGTACTGTTGCCTATCTGGGATACCCTCTGGCAGCGTTCGCGACTCAATTGGTGTTGCGGGCTCTCCTGCGCCCAAATAACCAGTTTCAGGAACGCCCAGATTACACGGGGTCCCTACTTCTCAAGGGACCGCAGCCTCCTGCTGAGACATGGCTCAAGCGGGCAAGCCACCTCCATCAGACGCTGTTATGATTGTTAGTATCCTATCGTTCATAGCACAACTTATGTACTATCTTGCTTTTACAATCCATTGTCTTTTTTTTTTTTTTCCTACGAGATTTTTTTTTTTTTTGATTACTTGTTAAATTAATCCCTGTGTCGCGAAGGTCTCACCGCTCAATAGATTCACGAAAACAAAGCACCCCCTGACTCAGTACAACTGTTTGAATTTCAGACGAATAATTGTCCCGGGTGGGAATCGAACGCAGAAAACCAGGTCTTTGAAACAACTAATCTAACCACTTAGACACCACCTTTCAACATAATTACATCTAGGTCCCTATCTACACCTATTCCTCCATTAAATCAAACATATTCATGTACACTGATTCACTGACTGCAAATGTAACTTTGTAATCCTATACATTTATAAGAAATAACAAAGTTATTAATGCAGTTAATGAAACTGAACAACTAGACCGAAATTGCAAAATGTTGGAATTTTCCCATGAGTTTTACACTAAACTCTCCTAATACTCAAAATTTGAAGCTTCTACGTCTGCTAGAAGTGCCTAAACATTTTGATGATCGGTCAGTCAGTAGTGAGCGAGTGACAAAATTACCGAAAATACCAAACTTTGACTAGTTATAATTCGTAAAGTACTAGTTCAAATTGAATGAAATTTGAAATATACTGTAGTTTTATAAAGCTTGTTTAGTTACTGAAAATTCAGGCTCCTATCTTTATCCACAACGAAGTTATAGGGGGTCGAAAATCGGCTGAGTTGCTTCGAGAAAAGATAGGTACGGCCGTGCAATTTTTTTTTTTTTTTTTTTTCTTACTCGACTTGGGGGGGCACTGCCGTGCCCCCAGATTCGCGGCTTGGGAGGATTCGCAAGATGCCTTAGGAATATTTTGCGACTTGTCCATAGCATTCGATTGCGTGCACCATGAGACTCTTGTCAGGAAACTACATCACTATGGCGTTAGGAATAAGGCTCTCGAACTTCTGGCTTCATATCTGGGTAATAGAATTCAGAAGGTCGATATTAATGGCAAACTATCTCCGGGATCACCAGTTGTAATGGGAGTTCCACAGGGATCAATCCTGGGTCCATTTCTGTTTTTAATATACGTAAATGACTTACCTTACTACGTAAGGGATAAAAATGAGATTGTATTGTTCGCGGATGACACTTTCTTGACATTCAAAATTAATAGAAAACTACATGATTATGACGAAGTTAACGATGCACTCTCTAAAGTAGTTCATTGGTTTCATGTTAATAATCTCTGTTTAAATGATAAGAAAACTAAAGTAATCAAGTTTTCAACACCCAATGTTAGACAGGTTTCCACCAATGTAAATATTAATGGAAATGACTTGGACCCTGTGGAAACCACTGTGTTTTAGGTATCACCATTGACTCCAAACTGCAATGGGGACCACACATTGAGAAGGAAAATTAAGTTCTGCAGCATATGCTGTAAAAACAATTAGACGGCTCACTGATGTTGATACGGCTAGAATAGTTTATTTCAGTTACTTTCACAGCATAATGTCGTACGGGATTCTTCTTTGGGGTAACTGCGCGGATATAAATAGCATTTTTATATTGCAAAAAAGAGCCGTAAGGGCTATTTACAAACTGGGTCCCCGAGAAAGCTTGAGAGAAAAATTTAAAGAAATAAATATTCTAACCGTTGCATCACAATAATATATTGTATATGAGAATGTGTTATATGTACATAAAAATATTGACTCGTTTTGTAAAAAAAGCGACACACATAGTGTAAATACTAGATATAAGCATAATCTTGTGGCTCATGCTAGCCGTCTCCGCAAAATAAGTAACTCTTTTATGGGGCAATGAATACGGTTCTACAACAAACTTCCCAATAGTATAAGAGAATTGTCTATAAATTAGTTTAAAATGACTATTAAAGCCAAATTGTGCAGCAGGGCTTATTATAAAATTTCTAATTATCTTTGTGACAAAAATGCTTGGGATTAAATCGCTCTAATCTCAATGTAAAATAAAGTAGATATATTGTAATTAGGTTAATAAAATATTGTGAAATAACATATTTTTTTTAAAAGAGGGTTTTACTGAGTTTTTTTTGCAGTGTTTCTCAGTAGTCGCCACGTCACACACTGCACGGTAGGGAAAAAATATGACGATTCCAAACAAATGTAAACATTTTTACGGAATAAATGAATTTTTAATTTTATCTAGGAAGTAAAAATCAAATCAATGCTTTTTAATTCCTAGACAATAAGAGATAGGCATAGATAAGCTCTTAGATGCTTATAACAAAACTTATTAAAATAAAAACATATTTCGTTTGAAATTAAGGTGAAACGTTCACCTTTTTTATTATTTAACGGATAAATTGACCAGTATTCTTTTTTTATTATTTTTGTTTGACTTAAGGTTGACACGATCATAAGATATTTAACGAATAAATTGACCAATATTTGCGATAAATGTTTATTTATATCTATGCTCAAATGATAATTAAGTAAAATTATGTTTATTAAATGATATTAAGCAGTAGACGAACAGCGATCGTGTTTCACTGCGAAACGGTGGCATATGTCAGTTTTTCAGCGAAATATCATTGTAGGTGTTTGATTTATTAAATACGAACAAACACATTAGTAACCTATTTTAGTCATCCTTAGGTCAAAATCGTGTGAAATTGGTATACTAATAGGCTTGTATTGGTATCGCGTCTTCCTATAGTAACTAACTTTTAGGAAATTATGATACATGATGAGATCTTTTGCCTTTATGTCGTTTATGTTCTTCACCAGCCCATTTCACAGACCTTGGAAGGTGGATTGCTGATCGCAGTAAGATGGTAACTTGGTGGATGGTAAGATGGTAATTTACGTTTATGCCCAAATGCTACGTACATCACAAAGTATAAGTATAAAAAAGTTTCGTATTTACCGTAAGAACTGTATAATTAATGTCTATGCTACTCCGGGATAATATAGATTCCTAATGGTAAGCGATTTTTTTAAATCGGACCTGTAATTTCTGAGATTAGCCTATTGAAGCAAGCAAACAAACTCTTCAGCTTTATAATATTATTAGTTCCTATAGATTGTCCGATAAAAATATAAAATGCGAACGTTTCCCCTTAATCACATTATTGTTACATTAATCATAATATTAAAATTTCGATAACAATGAGTGTACATTATTCTGATAATTGCTAGTTTTATACAGATATTTGTTAAGGTTATCTAAATCAACCAAAACTATTATCTGTACATCTATACAAACAAATAAAATTGAAGTGTTTGTTTGTAATGATATGTAATGAATGTATCTACCTATATTATGGTTAATAACAAAAAGACAGTTAAAAGAATAGTCTGTCTGTTTGTTTTTCCTTGTTAATCTCCAAAACGGTAGTGCCTACCGATTTAGACGGGACTTTCATTGTTAGATATTTTGAATTACGAATTAAACTATATTCATTCAGCACTTCAAATATGATACAAATAATTAAAAACAAAATATGGCAACTGAAATCTATTGCGGAATAGTTAATGATCTGTCTGTCAGTCTTGTAAAGATACTATAATAATTATAATTATAATTTACGTGAACTAAGTCGCGGACATACTATTATCGACTATTTTGTTTATACTGTTTACAAATGATTTAATTAATTGCATTCATTCAAATTTTCCCGACACCCAGCTGATAGTTTTTGCGGACGACACCAACGCAATAGTTGAAGCTAACGACGTACATGAGCTTTCCGCTAAGGTTAATGCAGTGTTGAAAGTTTTTGATTCTTGGTTTGAAAGTAACAAGCTCATAATTAATACTGAAAAAACCAAAGTTATGTTATTTAGTACTACAGCTCGTAATAAAGAGAACATGACGATCGCACTTAATGAAAATAAAATTGACATAGTTAATGAGGTAAAGTTTCTAGGAGTGTACATTGATAGATTTTTAAATTGGAAAAAGGAATTGCAAGCCATTGATTCGTATATTTCTTCAGCGTGTTATGCCTTACGCAGTCTTAGGGATGAAATAGACATAAAACACCTTAAAATGGTATACTATGCTCTAATTGAATCAAGGTTGAGATATAGTGTTCAGTTTTGGGGGAATAGTTTTGGATATAACTGCCAGAGCGCCTTTGTACTCCAAAAGAGAGCGATACGAACCATGGTCCGGATACCACAAATAGAGAGCTGTCGGCCACACTTTATAAATTTAAAAATTCTTACTGTGCCCAGCCTCTATGTTTTAGTATTAATGGTGAATTTTAAAAAATACCTGCATACCTATGAAACAGATGAGGAAAGACAGTTGCGGGAAAGTACGCGCAGGAAAGATTTTAAAAGTAAAATAATACCCCAACTTAATATTGTTCGACATAGTCCTCAATATCAAGCAGTGCGGATGTTTAACAGGTTGCCACTGGACTTAAAATCTATAATTTACATGAGCTCGTTTAAGTCAAGACTTAAAGCGTTCCTATTGGAGAAATGCCTGTATTCGATAGATGATGACATATCCACGTATTGACAATTTGATTTTACTGTAAATTAATGTGAGACATGTGTGTTAGTTTTGTAACTTTTAATTTCAAACACAATGTAAATTGTTATTGAATAAATAAATTGAAAAAATTGAAAAAAATTGAAATTGACAGCAGCTAGTTATATAAATATAGTCCTTTCGATCGATTTCTACCAAGACGGAAAATCTCTTAGGAGAGTAGTCACCAGCGCAGGACACAGTACAGAAGTGTGTGCGCTGCTGTTGCACTGCTGCTTCGGCGGGATGGCAATGCTTTTTCACCCGACGAAAAAGGCTCGAGCCTTAAACTTATTTTATATATTATTTTATACCAAGTAGATATGTCAAATATACTCAAAATTCTTCATTCCAATAGTAGAAGAACGGTTGATGGTGTTCCTCCACATAAAATGAAGATCTTCTTTGCCGGGCGAGGTGATGTGCCCGGCGGCCGACGGCCAATTGTTGATATTCAGAACTTGTATATGTTCTAATTGGCTTGAAAACTTATATTGCGCGTTACAGGTTAGTTGGGATGCTAGATGGTAGATGGCGCTGCCCGTCTACTTGAAGTGTATAGATTTGTAGATGTCGCTGCAACCGCATCAAAATCCGTTGCGTAGTTTTAAATACCTAAGCATACATAGGGACGGACAGACAGCGGGAAACGACTTTGTTTTATACTATCTAGTAATATGTCCACTATACACTAATTCTTCACTCCAATCATAGGTACTTACAATGATCGGCACGATTCTTGAGCGCTGACCTTGACCTGCGCAGGAGTGAGTTATTGGGTCCCTTTGGTGGTATGAAGTGAGGCGTGGGGCGGGGAGTGGAGTGATTGGCCCGTAGCGCATCGCGTCATAGCCGTCACTCGGGATTGGTTCTTTACACCTGTTGCACATACCTCACGACGACGAGTACAATTCCGGCCAATTTTATTGACACCAATTTTTATAAAATAGGTATATTTTTCTTTTTGTAAAATGTTTTTCATTTCATTAATTAACAAATGAAATTCGAGGTCAAAAATGTTAACAAAAAAAAGTACGTAGTAGTTTCTTTTAGGAATGTTTGGCTAACTACAAGAACTAAGTTATGGTTTTAAATTAGAAACACTTGTTAATTACTTCCTTGATCTCAATTTCCATTTCTCAATTTAACAAATCATTATTAAATCTTTCTTTCAACCATAGAACCAGTAAGAACCAGTAAAAAACGCACACCCCTTCATTATTTATTTTTTATGCGCAAAGCGATCCCCACTCTTGCGCCTAGCGCTCAAGAACCGTGCCGATATCTGTAGTCGAAATAAAACTGCAAACTGTGTTGTAAGACTTATATTAGTTCATAGAAAAGTCCATAAATCGAATAGCTATTAACATTAGATACAAAACTCCGGTTTTATTACAGTCTACTTTCAGCGTCCTTCAGGTACCCAATCAGTCTATCGTACAGCTGATCTTTAACATCGATAGCCCAAAGGAAATCATAATGATTAAAACTTTCTCTGTCAACTCTGAATTTACCAACAACATTAGGAAGAGCCTCACTCAAGAGGTAAAGGTCTTTGTAGTTGACTTCGTTATCGCTGAGTCCATAGTGAAGGTAGGCAGGTGCAGTGATTTTAGAGAGGTCATATTCAGGGGGAGTGGTTCTACCATATGTGGCAAGGTTGGTGAGAGCGTTGAAGTTGTAGCGGCGGAAGGCGGAGAAGCGGATGACTTGGCCGTAGTGTGCTACTTGACGGGCGGAGGCGCCAGAGGGCGCGTGTGCGAAAATCAGCGGCATCATAGTCTGTGGATAAAAAATGAACTGTTAGTTACTTAATCTATACTAATATATAAAGGTGAAAGCATTGTTTATATGCTAATCTAAAATTTTCCGTACGAACTATTGGTCCGATATCAACATTTTTGTGGTAATTTATGGGCTATATTTTATTTAATAGGCTAGCTGACACATAAAAAATTTGTTACAATTATGTTTATTTCTAAACGCATTTCTCATATGGAACCTAAATTGAATCATTTCTGTTCAAAAAACTTGAATATTAACATCAACAAACATGTATAAACTCAATATGAAAATTATTTCTTTTGTCTATGTCTTTAACTTCCGAAAAGGATATCAGCCATTTTGTCATACATCTCGTTAAAAAACATGAACGCCATACTTTACTATTACGTCATGACGTCATCGATCTCGAACACAGATCATGTATATAGACCAACATGGCTGACATCGTTTACACGGCTTAATGTCAAGCCAATTTTAAAATATTTATTTTAGTGCCTCTAGATCTCAAATAAATGCCATATTTTTTTCTTGATCTAGTAAAATTATTCTTAGCTATATAAAAATAATTTCAAAAAAGTGTCAGCTATCCTATTACGAAGCTCTCTTAAGTCTTAGTGCCCGAGCTAGTTATCAATATTTACGCCCACTTAATCCTAATGATTATTCAACCTTTGACATTATGTTAAAAGTTTATTAAGAAAACCGAAAAGTTAAAAATTCGCATCACTCTTGCTTCCAAAGGAATAATGTACAATTGCAAATGTTTCCTTTCATTAAACATGGGCCCAGTTTAACGTAGAGTATAATATTTCTACAATTATAATATAATAAAAGAACATCTTGCAGTAATTGTGAAGCATTAGAATTATAATTACAATAAGACTTGTAATCTTGCGGTCGCCGGTTCGAATCCACTCGTAAAAAAAGCATTTTAGCTAAGCCCGAGGGGTTAACAAGAATACTAGTAGTTAGACTGCGAAAGAATGATGCTAATCATAAAAAAAACTATCCTAATAATATAAAGAGGTAAAGTTTGTGAATTGTTTGTGAGGTTGTAGGGGGTAATCTCTGGATCTACTGAACCGATTTAGCTATTTCTTTTACCAAAAGAAAGCCACATCATTTGTGAGTATCATATTTTAAGTTAGGGAGTGTTAGTTCCGACACTGATGTATGGTAGCGAGAGTTGGGTATGGCAGAAGAAGGGGTATTCTCTTGTTTTCCATAAACTCATTTGTAATATTATTGTTTGCCATAATGGTCCTCGCTCATAATATTTTCTTGCACTATTATCATTTATACTAATAACGCTTGCCTTAACAACTCAACAGTGATAACTTTTATTTGCCATAAAATGACTTTCTATAGCAACATATATCATAATAATTAGTTTCCATAAGTAACACATCTCATAATCAACTCTTGACATAAACTTGAATCAAAATTTGATATATTTATGTATGTATATTTTAAGTCAAGGTTTTCACGGGAACGGGCCCTACGCGGATGAAACCTCGCGTGACAGCTAGTAATAAATAATTGATTTAAATTTAATTTGATCATACTTACAGAATTGTAATATTCCCTGTCCATGACACCAATCATGCCATTTGTGCAAAATTGGTCAAACATTTCCATACCACAAACCAAATTCTTGAACCATTCCAGGAACTCAGGGTTGCCGAAGATTTCAGCTTTACCTAAGGCGAAAGCTGAAGTCTGAAATACAAAATGAAATAAATTGTTAAAGTTTGTACCTACGTATAGAAACTGCTATTTTTTAAGTTAAGCTTGTTTTCCAACTTCTCCATCATCATCAGCTCGTATAACCTCCACTGCTGGTTTTGCCAGAGTCCGGAGCATTATATTGTAACACATAAGTAAACGCTGCTGCCCCTTCCCTGGTTTACGCTTAATCGGGACCTATGGCTTAACGCGCTCTCCGAGGCACGGAGGGTAGTCCGTCAACCAAACAAACCCGGAAAGAAATCTCAGAGTTAATACAACGATTTATTGTCCACCATGGGTATCGAACCCACGACCTCCGGGGCTTATATCGCTACGTCACAGAGGATGTTACCTGCCGTCTTAATCACTAAACTACAAAGATGCTACCTTAGTAATAACTTACTTTGCTATAACTAAGCATTAGATTTAACCGTCTCATACTTTGGGGGTTTTATGAGGTATTTCAATTATAACAATAATAATGGATATTAAAATGTAATACTAACCTCAATGACCGATTCATAGGCAGCAAGATTATTAAACATTGACACTTCATTGTTTAAGAAGAACGAAGCCGGTGCTAATCCTTGGAAAGAGATGAACTTATCATTGTATTCAGGTCTCAAGGAATTCAGTACTAAGAAGCTAGTACCTCCTTGAGAATGTCCAATGTAATGCAATTTAGACTGTCCAGTCTTTTCAAGGATATAGTCAATGAATGCTGGCAGGTCGTGGTTGCCTATCTCGTCCCAAGAGTAACGCCAGAAGTTTTGGTTCCAGTGATCGGGGTCCAAGGTGACGTGATTTCGGGAGTAATAGTTACCGCGGGCATTTCCTAGCCACACGTCATACCCAGCTTCAGCAAGAAGATAAGCTAGAAAAATAATATGGTTATAGCGAAGGCGACAGCATATAAAGAGTCAAATAGAAAAGACATCATTATTTTCGGAATAGATCAATGGAAAATTATAGAATAGAACAAAAGTTCTCAGCATTTGAAGTCTTGTCACATAAAAAATATGTCACTTCTCAATTTATAATTACTGTAATAGCCTGTTGGAATACTGCCAAAATAGTGATTCACAAAGACTATTTGCGTTCTTTGAGTTCGGTTGAAGGCCTTTCTAAGGTATTTTTAGAGGTAAGAATGAAGGAGAACTTACCTAAAGCATTGCCAGGTCCTAAAACTACGAAATCAGCTGAAGAAGACAGTAATCCGTGCATGATAAACACGACAGGTTTTTTCGGGTCTGTGGTGTTATTGGCATCCCTGCCGTGAGGGATCCTATGGGTTTCCAGAATGTAGCCATCAGATGTCACCACATGATGTGTCTCTTGCGGGTAACCATATTTGGTTATTAAGCCGGGCTGGAAAACAATACCTACTTCTTAAACTTCTGCTTGAAGAAGATGACTTTAGAAGCAAGGTGGTAGCAGTTAAGAATCTCTTGTTTCAGCAGAATAAACTTTTTGAAAATGAATTAAATTGATGGTATTAAGGAAGTGAGCGTCAATATTTGAATCAAAAATACATATTATTAGAGTACCGGCTTGTTTTTAGGTAGATACCACATTTTATTTACTTTTGTTTATTATAAAACAACATGGCTAAACTCTTTTTATGTAGGTACCTAATGCCAAAAAATCGATCTTCTTTCGTAATGTGTATTGTTGCTAGTAAGGAATAAATTGCTAAAATTTCTCCAATTCACTATAAATTGGAGGAATTTTAGCCATTTTATCCCATATATTTTGTAGGATTTTCTTGACCTGACCGAATATATTTAGAGTAGATTAGCATCATTCATTCATTCATTCATCAGTATATAGTAGAGTACCTCTATACTATAATATTTAAAGTTTGTTTTTATGACATACGAGTATTTATTTAAAAGATAACATCTGTAGTTGTAAGAGTTGTATCTCCATCTATATATATAAAAGAAAGTCGTGTTTGTTACAACACTTATAACTCGAGAACGGCTGGACCGATTGCCATGGTTTTTGATTTGTTGGATTTGTTTCCGTCCCGAATAGAAGAATACATTTTAAAAACAAAAGAAAGTCGGCTGAACCGATTTGGCTGAAAATTGGTAGGGAGGTAGCTAAGAACTGGGAGAAGGACATAGGATACTTTTGGGTAGGGGTAGGGTAGGGTAGGGTAGGGTAGGGGTAGGGTAGGGTAGGGGTAGGGTAGGGGTAGGGTAGGGTAGGGGTAGGGTAGGGGTATGGTAGGGGTAGGGTAGGGGTAGGGTAGGGTAGGGGTAGGGTAGGGGTAGGGGTAGGGTAGGGGTAGGGGTAGGGTAGGGGTAGGGTAGGAGTAGGGTAGGGGTAGGGTAGGGCAGGGGTAGGGTATAAAAGTCCACCCGTGCGAAGCCGGGGCGGGCCGCTAGTTTTATTAATAATTTTTAGTTAGTTACAACTAAGCTTTCAAAGTCCTCCACATACCACATCAAGTGTAGCATCTTCCACGATATTGTCGGAAAATCTGAGTCCCTTATTCGTCTTCAGGAGGCCCTCCACATAGTCCGCATGTGGTGCCCTTCTAGCCGCCGCGACGGCTACCAACGATATCAAGAGAACTATTTTAAACTTCATGTTTTCACGACAATTATCTAACTACAGCCATTTAAATATGGCACTGGGATTTTAAGTGTTTTGGCTGGTATCTTGATCGTGATAAGATTATGAAACTTACATGTTTTTTTGTGATTCGAATTAATTTCGTGACGTAGGATTTTGTCGGAAGTGAACGACATATTATTTCGATACTTTTGTTCTATTAATATTAATATATCTGCTCAAACTTTTAAAATAAATTTTGACGTCCAGTATTTTGGCTCTCACCAGTTTAAGATACTTTTGCAGCAGTAACAGTCTATTATTGAAACTGAAGTGAAAGCGAAAACGATTTTTTTGTCTGTCTGTTTCTTGAAACCTGATTTGACCATAGCTAATGCTATGGTGTAGAATCATACAAACACTTTAGCCAGGATTTGTGGAGTTCGCTAGGAACTGTACCAGGACTAGGATACACAAGGACACTAGGATATTGGATAACAGTCGAAAAGTTTATATTGGTATTTAGGTATAACTCCTCATCCTCCTGTTAATTGGTTTAGGTAAATGGTTAAAAAGTAAATTTTAGTTAGTTATGTACCGAGTTATTAGGTACCTACATTTCATCAATCGTTTATCATTATTGCGATTGCACTGAAATTCGGTGGATGGTTTTAGTAATGTAGCAGCCTAACAGCTAAGACAACATTTTCCAAAGATGATCAAAAATTATTAAAGGGATGAAACTTTGAAATTTAGGAATATGAAGAAATCGCTGGCTTAAAGAATACCGGTATATTGATTTACAAAATCGGATAATGATATACGATGTAAACCGATTCTAGTCTTATAAGTAAGCTGATTCCTTATCTTATAATTTTAGTTCTATATTTATTAAAAAAATACTTACTAACTACTATCGCAGAATTCTTGGGGCTTGCCTGTTTTGTGAGTAATCTAGACTAGCCTTAAGTACCTACTTAAGCTATCGTCAAGCTTGTATTATATACGATAGCATTGTTTTTATCATTTTACTTTGAACCTACTTGTTTCTGAACATGAGGTATATAGTCATTGGTCATGTAGCTTTTTAATAAATTTATAAAAGAAAAAAATAAAACTTATCTAATATAAAGTTCCATTCAGTAATAAATAGGCAAATTGTTTTTTATAAATCTGATTGATGATTCTCAGCTAAATGGCATATCTTCAGCAGTGGCCGTTATACCTACAGTCTACTTAAACGCGGAAACATATTGTTAAAACGCGACGCGACCTGATGAAACGCGACGCTAACGCCACACTATGAACACGTCGAGTCGCGTCGCGTCGGGTGTTTTGCCCGATGATTAATTAACAATCACAGTAAAATATCTAGATAAATAAACCCAGATAAGCGAATTTAAAAAGGTAGATTGTTAATATCTGCCACTTGGCAGATAATGTATACATAGTAACGATAATTAATGTGACATGATAACAAAAGTAACCTTAGGGAACACCTACGTACCTACTTCGGTTCAATTCGCGGCCTTATCAGAAAATCTGATGTCTACCAAATAATGAAATAACCATGAAACGAGTTTAAGAAAGGGGTAGTGAAGTCAAATGTTGTTGACTAGCTGTTTTATAATATAAGATCAGCATGTCGAAGACCTAGGAGACCGTGTGTGCAAGTCTGGATTTAAGGGAGTGCATCCAGGGCAACTGCCCCGGACCTTCACAATAGAGGGGCCCCCACAATAAAGATTTAAAATCTTTCAAATTCTGACGAGTTCTCTACAACTTTTCTTTTATTTATTTTTTCGGTGTTGTACCTTTACATACAGTACTTTGTAGAATCATGATTAATGTAATAGTTCTTAAATATTGAATTAAGGGTTATTCATCTAAGGTCAGGTGGGGTAAGAGGGACACCGGGGTTAGAGGGACTAGGGACCATAACTAGTAAACCGAAGCGTTTATGACTATGAACTTTACGTCAATAAAACAGTGAAGGCGAAATAGTTTGAACGGTTTTCAATAGATGTCGCTACGTGACTCAGAAGCCCCAAAAAATGAAGACACGTTTGACAGTTGTAAATTCGACTAGCACAAAGTTAGCACGTGTTTTTGCGAACCAATATTTTGGTGAAAAAAGAGTGCTGGAAATATTTTAAATGTAATGATACACGGAGAAAACTGTAAGTGTTTCTTTTTATTAATCATTTTAGTTTAAAAACAGCTAATAATATGAGTTTCTTTCGCTTGAAAATCCTAACCTCCAAAAACAATAGCTGGGGTAAGAGGGTCACTACTCACGGTGAAAGAGGAACATACGTTTCTCTTCCCCCATGGCAGGGTTGACCAACATTTTGAATAATTTATAATTATAGGTAGATAAAATGGACAAGCAAAGCAAGGAGACAGTGAATTTTACTGAGAAATCAGATGAAACTAATATGGTAGCAGGGGAATTTAACGGCGAATGGGATGGGCTGACAGAAGTGGAAAATGAAGAGTATTGTGCATTTAATGACCAAGCAGTTACTGAGGGGAACAAGGTGATACACGAAGTCAATGGAATATCGGTTGAGAGAACAGATGTGGTGGAAAAAGTTTGTGATAGTTCGGATGAGAATTATAAAATAAATGACAATGTCTTAATTCGATACTTTATCAGGAAAAGGTGGGTGTATTATGTAGGTTAAATTTAAAATGAGGCGCTGTATGCCAATTTAATTGATTCAAGTACCTTGCTTTAAAATAATTTCACATATTTTATAATCGTTTTGGTGTTTTTTTAAAATATTTTTTTAAAAGAATTACAAGATTGATTCGCAATGTTGATCTCGTTACATAATGCCATTGTTATTTTTAAAGAGTAACTAACTAGGGAAAACTAGTTAGGGAGAGACTGTTTATTATTAGGAACTGTTTGTATGGTTAAATAAATATAGAATTATTACTTGTCGATTTCTTTTTAGTTTGCCAACCCTGATCGAACCTGTATGTCCCTCTTACCCCGAATTGATTTATTCTTCTTTTTCATTCCAAATGATACCTTATTTCATTGAAATTAAGATCCAATATTGACCGAAGCAGTTCTACCTACAAATTAACGAACATTTAGCAACGAATATTTTAATTCAAACTTCAATCTTAAGAAATACAATGACTGTCCCTCTTACCCCATGTGAGGGGGAAGAGGAACGTTTATTTAATCTTGACATTTACGTCAATATCGTCGTAAGAACCGTTATTAGCGTCATGACATTTAGCCCACGGGAAGCTAATACATAAAGGCAAGTTTTGTGTGTTTCAAAGATCTCAAAAGACTTTAGCTGTTCGTCCTAGCAGTCAAAATAATTTTCTGAAAATAAAGTATGTTTCTCTTACCCCACCTGACCTTATACTTCTTCACTTAAATTAGACAAGCAGTAAAATATCAGAATTCAAATTGTCCTGAAAAGTAGGTACAAACTTGAAATTTTCTACACATTTTGAAGGTAACTAATTTGTGGCCAGGGGGCCTCTTCTCCTTTGTAGCCCCGGGGCCTCCGAACTTGTTAATGCGGCCCTGCGCGTGCGGATAATAATCATTTATTTGCAGGAATATACAGATTTTAAAATAGATTTGCAGGTGAATTAGCTTACATAGTGACATATATTTCAGCTGCTAGACAAGGTATGCAAATTAAGGAAGACTAGAAGTAAAATATAATATTTAATATTAAGTTATATAGTTTCTTCCCCATCAGAAATAGGTACTCTTTGAAAGTTTAATAAATGACTGACAAGACTTTGCTTATTAAACTCATATCAATCAAGATATGACGGAGAGTACGTTAGGCTGTCGGTCATGAGCCTGATCGCTCACCGGTCGTGTTGGTAGAACCGTCAAAAAAAAAAAAAAAAATTTCCTGACGCCCCTAAGACTACCCACTGACCATGTAGTTCTTTCAACTTTTTTTTTATAACTTTTCGTCATCCAATTCATATGAGTAAGAAATTATCGTCAGAACGAGCTCGGTGATCGTGGGTATCTATGGACAAATCTCACAGATTACAGCCATTCTAAAAATTGGTTGAAAATTATTCCATTAGCCAACCACATAGTAAAATGAAGTCTATGTTCATCGTGGTACAGGTGGTTCATCAGTCGACATTGTGGTCAACAGCCACAACAGGGGAATTTGGGACATTTTTTATGATCATAATAATATTATAATTGTCTTGTGAGAAAAAAAATTGTTTGTAAAAAAGTGTAGACTAATCAGACCATTGTTTTTCTTCTGACGCAAAACTCAATAAACTTCAGCAATCAGACATAAAAAAAATAAGTTATCTTATATTATGATTTATTATATCCATACCGACATTTTTTCTGTAGCTTATCCAAACATCTTGCGATTGTTTCGGCTGATTTATGTTATTACACCCAGAAGCGACTAATTAGCTAATTGATATGTTAATATTATCTGTAGTTTTGTTTATCCTTATCGAATTTATTTTATCCACATTCATGGACTTGAACTTGTATGTCTACCTTCATAAAATAAATTATTTTGAATGATAAATGATTCAGAACTTAACTAAGCATTTACCTACATTTGTAGAAAAAAAAGAGAATGAAAAAAATATTTCATACATAGTACTTAAAGTAAGGTATGTAGGAATGTGAATGAGGCCGAACCTATAAAAGAGTGTATCGTGATGGTGAATTGAGAGTGGCGTGATGCTGATTTTATAGTGTCACAACGATAGGTACTGATTTATAGTGTCGTGACATTGAGTTGATAGTGCCGTGAAACTGAGTTGTGAGATTCATTACACTAAGTGACGAGTTGCTGCCATCGCGACGCTAAGGGTGTTACCACATCAATCGATCGATCGTTTAATGGATTAGTCGACGTCGATCGACATTTTCTACCAGACCAATCGATCCATTGTCGATCGATGGTAGAATGGATTAGTCGACGTCGATCGAGCTGTTTGAGCTTCCCTTTGTCACCCGGAAACTGATGGAATATAGCCGGGGTTAATCGATCAATGTCGACCGATGCCATCAACCGGCAATCGATCGATTGGTTAGTCGACCGGTATCCGTCGTACAATTAAAGCTACCACACCAATCGATCAACGTCGACCTAAGTCGATCGATGGCATCGATCGACGATCGATTGATTGGTGTGGTAACATTCTAACTCAGTTAAACTGAGTGTGAGAGTGTCGTGACTCGTGACACTTAGGTAAGAATGTGATGACAGCGAGTTGAGAGTGCCGTGATGCTAAGTTGATAGAGTCGTGACTAAGTGTAAGAGTTTTTAATTTTTTTTTAAAAAGTACTTTACGGAAAAGTTTGCCATATAGATAGGTACTATGTTTTAAAATTGAGATTAATAAAATTCGACCACCGCGACCGGCAGGACTCGAACCTACTGCGATATACGGGTGTCATTATTTAATATTTAATACCAAGTGCAACTTTGGAGATATTAGTCGAAGTAATGCGGATCATCATCGATAACGTTAGAGACGTGTTATAAAAGAGATTGATAAAATTTCGATGACTGGTAGGGTTCCACCGTAGCCTAATTGGTTAAGGCATTAGGGGCTTAACCTAAGATGCAGGTTCGAGTCCTGCTGGTCTGCCGGAGCAGCCGACCACCGGCAGGTCGAATTTTATTAATCTCAATTTTGAAACAAGTGTAGGTAAATGTGATGTGACACCGGTTCCAACCGGTGTCACGACTTTACTTCAATCTAAAGAGGAAATGACAAGTCCAATCATTATGACAACACATGCCTCTAACATTCCTTACAGCGGTGTAGAAAAAGATTAGTAGTGACTAATTGCGATAATAAAAGTAATTAATTTAGATATATTTTAATAAAATCTGATTGGCGCGTCTGATATTACGTAAGAGATAAAAACGCACACAACACTGTGTCGATTTTTCAGCAGTGCTAGTATAATAAATGGTAGACTTGAGTTCTCTTAGTTATTTCAGGCCCATCTTGGTTAATAGACACTGTAACTTTAGGCAAATTAATAGAGGGCATCGCCAGAGCGGTATTACGTACTGTGAAGTGATCGCTTACTCCCAAATCGTTTTTGGACCACCCATAATAACGTTTCTTTTAAAACGACAACACTAGGGTTAGACGTGCCACCGGGGCACCATGGGTCATTTTCGTAATCGTAACTTACATTCTGATCTCCAACTGCCTTACATCCAGCAATGGATGACAAAAGCGTCGGAATGCTTCTTCGAATCTGCGGCTCAACACCCAAACCCTTTAGTTTTTTCAGCGTCCGACATACCTACCTTTGCGTTTGCGCACAAAGCGTCGTAACTGTCAACTGAGCGAATATCTAATTTGATTATAACTTTTTCATGGTAACAGGGGACCTGGTTCCAAGTTATTTGAGGCACGCTGAAAACTTGTTAGGGGTCGAGTTAGCCACGCTCCTGCTGAACTGCATACCTGGCTGGTGAGTACCAGCTAGGTAGGTATGCAGTTCCGAAGGAGAGGTATGTGACAAGGTTGCAGCTTGCCTCAAATGCCTACCCAAAATTGGTGCCAGCTCTCAGTCTATGGGTTGTGAGGTATTTTTCTTTCCAGCAGGGAGTTTACAATGTACATTTTCCTGCAAAACCAATAGTTGTCCTTTCATTAGTTGGGACTCCTCTGAGAATGTCCTTTAAATTAATCTAAAAAATCAGTGTTTGATAGTAAATAAAAGACCCATTGAATAAATAAGCTTTATTTTTGGCCAAACTATTACAGTGCGTAAAATGTTACACATCTATTGAAATAAAATTATTACTGACGTAACAAATAAAATTCATATGAAAATATAGCACAAACTTATTGTAGGTCCAACAATTACAAATACCAGTTGAAGAATGGAACTTTCTGGATAATTGGACAAACCTATCATCGAGTTTCGTCTACCGATGAAAAGAAATGCAAGTACAATTTAAAAAATACGATAATTAATGCTTAAATGTAATAAAGGGGAAGCTTTATTATAGAAGAGCACCGCAGTGGTCACCACTGGAGCACCTATCTAATCTTTTATATGCGTAAGCGATATTCCGTTGCTTAATTACAAAAGAGCCACAAATGGAAAGGAAATGAAATGCAAAAATAGTATCAGTGCTGGAACAATTGGTACGATTTTAACTTTTCATTTGTGGCTGTTTAGTTTTTAAGCAACAATTTGTTTATTTTAAATGCCTTTTCAGCTGTCCTTAATCCTTACACGCATCTACTGCCATAATGCACCGACAGCACAATAATTCCCACAAATGAAACAAAATTCTAATACATTATGACTTTGTAGCCATAAATATGCATATATTTTGTTTTGAGGAGAATTATTCCTTAACAACGCGATCGCAAATCGCGACAAGCCTTACCAATACATGTTTCGATAGCGGTGTCATCTATATTGTTATGGATACTCTTGATATAATTCAAGGTAGTTTAAAAAGTTTACAATATAAAACTGTTAAGACAATACTTTCGAGAATAGAAAACTTTAATAAGAGGCCATCCATAAAAAACGTCACACGAATGTTATGATTTTTTTACTCCCCCGTACTTGTCACAGCTGGTCACATTTGTGAAAATCCCTCCGTCCTTGTCACATTTGCGAGACTCCCCCTCCCTAGTGTGATGACTACATTAAAATTCGTCGGGACATGCTGCCATTTAATTTTGTTCTACTAGCGTAACGAATGGTCGTTAAACGTGCAAATTTCAAGTTTTAACTTGTAATACGATGATTTTGAAATGTGTCGTACGAAATTTAGGACCCCTCCCACTCGCTTAGTCGCCCCCTTCCTCCCCTTAACGTGTGAAATAATTAATTATGGATGGTCTCTAAGACCCCGTTCGGTAAAAGCTGATGATTTAAAATTGTTATACTTTGAATAATGATATTGTTGATATCAGGGCCTCATCTCAAATAATACCGTCACTGAATAAAAACGACGAAATGCCGACTTATCTCACGATCTACGAAAATAAAGTGGCGATTTTTTTTTTTTTTAAGATTTCTAGCGTATATTTGCAGTCTACTAGTATTGTTGTTAACCCCTCGTGCTAAGCTAAAATGCTTGTGCTACGAGTGGGTTCACGTATGAAGTGTAATGTATTCATTCATTTATCCTGTAGGTAAAAAAGGTAAAAATGCACTTTATTTCAAACGCTTACAATCTAATTTGTAAATCTAATAAGGGAACAGCTTCCGTACATATTTTTAATACTTTTTTTATTATATTATTATTGCCACGATTTGAACTGGCTGAACATTACATAAGAAGCAATACGTGAAATATTAAAAATAGATTTTTCTTTGAATTGGTGCACCTATACCCTTACATATTTGTATAATACTATATTTTGGTACTTACATATTGATTATTGTTTCTCTATAAACTGTGACCTTTAAATATCAACTTCATTATTTAAAAGAATATGTAAAATGATAGATAAGACTATAAACTATATTAATTCAACAAGTGCTTGGCAACCCTATTCCGATAGTGTTGCCAGTAAAAAAATAACACCAAAGATTAAAAAGAAAAAAATATTTACTGAATGAAACTTTTTATACAAATCGAAAATGATACAAATATATTTGATATCAATTCAGGGCAACATTATCACGCAGTTTTAAGCTTTACATAATTTCAATAATACAATGCATATACTTTTAAACATATCATTCTATAGAATACTTCGAAAGCATAAGATTGGATTTATAAGTACTTTAGAAGCATATTGTCGTTAGTGCCAGTTTACGATAAAGGCACATACGACGAATATTTCTAACGTATTTCGTATAACCCGACCTTATACTTCAAAGCTCTATATTTTATATAATACTGCGAGATTATCAGAATAGAGGACAAATACTCGTTTTGTGTTTATACAATCTATTTTGTAAACTAAACGTGACCCCATATTAGCTTGGCCCAGAAAATGCTACCGGAATGATGTTCTAGAGCATCATAGTGCCGACTATTGAAAATAGTGAACTGACTAAATAGCCCTATTGGTGTAAGGCATATAGTTTTATTGACCACTAAAATAATAAGCTTATTATAAATTTCATTAATATCTAAATAATATTGCTACATTCTTTGTAATATATGTAAAAATATTGGAAATACATTATTTTTTTTATTATAACAAACTACGTACAAAGAAACTGCATTTAAAAGATAACGGTTATTTAATTAACCATTGATTTACGATAATCAATCAATCAATAACATTTTTTGATTGCAAATTGAAAGATTGATTGATAAATTGCAATGGTATAATCAAACCGCCGTAATTTACCACAAAAAGATTCAATATGACATTATAAAATATGTAATTTTTTTATATAAACTGACTTTTTATTATAAAGATTGAGTTTATCGTACGATTATCACGGGATAACTAGCATTTTTATGATAAATCTGTATGAAAAGTAGATAAAATAGGATAAAAATCACGATTATATAATCACATAATTATGTTTAAGTAGGTATTACTAATGACTTGACTTCGTCGAATAGTCGGTAGGAGATTGTCGTATTTTACAAAAATAATAGAAAAAAATATTAATTTTATTTAATTTTTAATTCATTTTAAAATTTCTGGCTAAAACATACATTATTCATGTAAATTTATCGTCTTGCTCAAATTAATAACATGTATTAAGAAATCCCATTTTAATAAATCCCAAATGTAATACAAATAAAATAGAAGTTTTATCTTTCATGGTTGTATGAACATACCAGCGACCCACACCGACTGCAATTCCGATGCAATGCTGATATATTATACATATAGAGTGATTCAAGAGGAAGGTTTATATACTATCTATTAAAAAAAACCCGCATCACAATCAATTGCGTAGTTTTAAAGATCTAAGTATACAACATAGGGACAGAAAGACAGCGAGAAACGACTATGTTATATACTATGTAGTGATTTCTGGAACATTCCACCTACTTTCTGTTCGACGAAGTGTTAAAACTAATTTGTCAATAGGTTTTTGTCAGTCAGTCACCATGATCGACACTTCTAGACTGGATTGGACGTGTCAGTGCAAACCTAAAGTGCTTCTTAAAGTCTTAACGAACCAATTATCATTAAATAATAACGATTAATAATGATTGAGCATGTTTATATGATCACAGAAAACATAAAACTGTCATTTTGAGATACTTAATTTACTTTTTTATCATTATTCTGGTACATATGGTTAATTAGTGCACGCATATCAGCATTTAGTTATTTACATACACTTGTACTTGTCAAAAAAATCACAATCTTTTTTTGATAGATTTTTTTTTGTCTTTGTCGCTATATTGCAACATTAAATAACATATCTATTATCTTCAGAAGCATTTGGTCGTAAGTGTCAGTTAACGATAAAGGTACATACGACGAATGCTTCTGACGTATAATGGCACATCCGACATTATGCTTCTGAGGTATCATAAGGAGATATGTATTTTAAATTTGGACGCATATTTTTATACGTCCAAATTGTATAGATTTGCTTTTAACATTATCTTTTTTACACTAATAGATAGGTTAGTAGATACTTTAACAGTATTATGCAAAAACAATACTATGCTTTAAGTATTCACTTGAGTAAATAGCGCCTTAAAGTCTTGGTCTCAATTGATATGATAATAGAAATCATCAAAGTGACACCTGACATCTTCAAGTGACGTTCTTGCATATTTTATAGAAGTAACCAATCTCTTTCTCATACTGGAACAATAACGCATTTAAATTTAAAAATAAAATGATTAAATTCCTTGTGTTACTAAGAACAATTCTAGATCTCAGAAGAATAAGGTCGGATTACTATTATACTTCAGAAGCATTTGGTCGTAAGTGCCAGTTTACGATAAAGGCACATACGACGAATGTTTATGAATAATAATGGCCCATCCGACCTTATACAAGGCAGATGTGAGTGGAAACGCCGGGAGGGGACGCCCTAGAAGGACATACACTGACCTCATAGGTGATCTTCTTGAGAAAGTTCAGGTGCGTAGTACTCGCAACCGGCGTGCGTGTATGACCAGATGTATGAACGTAGACGAGGCAAAGGGAGTGTGTAGGGATCGAAGCAGGTGGCGTTCTGTAGTTTCTGCTTACCCCCATGGGAGAAAGGCGTGATTATATTTATGTATGTATCCGACCTTATTCTTCTGATCTCTAATATTGTAATGAGAATCCGAATGAATCGCGGGCACTAACCAACAATGATACCTTAATATGTCTTTATAACAACAGCACCTAAACCATGGTTGTAAGCACAAACAGACCAATCCAGTCGGTCATTTAAAAACTTAAAATCGCCAAGCTTAATCCTTCCAATCCTTCTTGATGTCGAAACACCATTCCCATTGGAGATGTACGTTCTTGTCATCATCGGTGAACAGGCTGTTGACGGAGTAGGACCCTCGGGCCACTATACCGGAGGGGGCATCTTCGAGGGGCGTGAGGTACGACTGCATCTCCGTCTTGGGGGGGTAGGAGCCGACCATGTGTGTCATCTTGTCCACTGGAAAGAGAAGAGGTAGGTTAATGTGACTGATTTTGCAAAAGTAATGTGGTTTTCTGTCAATCGTTGTCAGTTATTTCAAACAACTGACAGTGATGTAAATTTCATTAGAAAATAATATGGAAGTTAATTTATCTTATTTTTTTAAATTCCGCTCAACAATAAAAATAATTTGTGAATTTATTCTATCCGATCACGAGTGATGCGATGACCAAGGGAAATATGGATTTATTTTTATATTTATGACATATTATTATGTATACATACCGGGCACTGTGTATGGAAAGCATGAAAACGTACAATATGAATTAATCATTATTATTAAAAATGTTGTTGTTCATATTTTAAAACTATCTGTTGCCCGCAACTTCGTCTGCGTAAAATAGGGATTTTAAAGTGTTTATCTAACAATGAAAGTCACGTCTAAATTGGTAGGTACTACCGTTTTGGAGATAAGGCGCAAAACACGCAAAAAAAAAAAACAAGTAGCCTATATTATACCTTATAATACTAGCTAGTATTATAAGGTATTTACAAGTGTAAGTCTCGTCAAAATCGGTCCAGCGGTTATTGAGATTATCCAGAACAAACAGACACACAGGCACAAGTTAAAGCAGCGCAAGTGTCAGGGCTGTAAGCCAAAGGATAGCAAATCAAAGGGTCACCAGTGAAAAGGCCGCATGTCAAAGGGCAGCAAGGAAAAGGGGCAAGTCAAAGCAGTGATGTACAAGACTCGAGGCGTCCGAGTCCCTTTGCCTAGAGCTCGGTGTCGTTTACAGGGCTCGCCTCGTATGTATGGCGCCCGACGACTCGGGAGTCTTTTTCAGAGCTCAAGCTTTTTTGACGTCTGGAGTCCTTTTTGAAGGCTCGAGCCCTTTTCGAAGGCTCAAGCTCTTTTGAAGGTTCGAGTTCTTTTTAAGACTCGAGCCCTTTTTGAAGGCACGAGCCCTTTTGAGCGCCCGATCGACCTCGAAGCATTTCTCTTTAGAGCACTAGTCTTTTTCTGCCCTCTAGTTTTAATGGATGAATGAAAACAAGTAGAGGTAAACCACAATAGTTTGAGCGTTTACGGTGCACTTTATTCTAATTTTGGAGTTTCTTTTAAAGGCTCGAGCTCTTTTGAAGGCTCGAACTCGTTTGACGCCTCGAGGCTTGGCTCAAAAAAATCGCGGCTCAGTTAGGCTCGGGACCCCGAGCTTACCGAGCTCACTGAGTCTTGCCATTCCGCCTCGACGCTTTAGAAATAGCACTCGACGCCTCGAGGCTTGTACATCACTCAGTCAAAGGGCCACAAATCAAAGAGTCGCAATTCTAAGGGCTATTAGTCCAACAGCCAGCGGGGCTTAAGGCCGCACTTGACAACTACTAGAAAACAATAACAACATTACCTGGCACACCCAATCGGTAAGTCTTCTGGACATACTTAAGTCCATGAACGATTTCCCGTTGCACAATGAAGTCGATCCTTATTCTGTATTGCACACCTTCCTTTATGACGAACACCTGCAAATTAAAAAATAAAATATTAAATATTAGTAAGTGCGACTCACATGTAAGGAGTAACCATTAAATTCTATTTTTTGGGACGGCATAGTAAGCGATGTAAGTATATTCGTTTAAACTTGTATAAGGTGTTTCCAAAATATATGCCATCCCTTTAACGGTAGATAGTATGTTCACTCCACTTCAACAGCCCGTTAATGTCCACTGCTGAACATTAGATCCTTGCTTACCAAGGTATGTTAAGAGATGTCTTTGAGGGATATTGCTATAATCACCACGCTTAGCAGGCAGATTGGTGATCGCAGTAAGATGGTAACTAACCTTGAGCTGATAGGTGCTGCTGCCCATTCATTAGCTAAATATCCCTTAGTAATATAACACGAGTAATAAATAATAATGTATTCTTAGATCCGCGAATGTTTAGTAGATACGCACACTGACAAATCGCTTTTGGGTCATTCACTAAACATACAGTCGCCCAACATAAATCATAGTACTTCGCTTAATTAACACCAATCTATTTTGAATGGTACAGCGAGATTCACTTCATGCGTAATAAAAAGGCACTATAAGAAACATTAGCAGTTTTTAAATTAATAACTAGTAGGTTAGCGAGGGTAGGATTCTCGACGAAATGACTGAGGACCGCGTTGCTGCCCCTCCCTCGAACTGTGATCCTGTGCCAGCGATCACTACTACTTCGTAAATCTACTATTCACTCCAGTGGCACCCTGAGCGTTGGTCCTAACCCCATAAGGATGCCCTCAGGTGGATGTCACTATGACCTTGGCCGAATTCTTGTATGTTAATTTTGTACCTGTTAACTTTAAGGCATCTTACAATAATGTGTACAATTGTCATTTATCGCACGACAGACGGACAGACTGATTAAAAGTCTGTAAGATGAAATAATGTTAACATAGTTTTTAGCAACTTAAGTGATTCTTTTGTTAGATTTAGTCTTACACAGTGTAATTTTGACAAGTACAAGTGTATGTAAAATATCTAAGTGCTGAATAAATTTCATTTTTTAACAGGAGTTCAACTTCCGTGCCGTCGGGGGGCCGGATTGTTCATGCGTACCCGGCCCCCGCCAACGGCGGATCGAAAGAGTGTCCGGGAGGTTTTAGTGGTGTAGGGTCCTCTCCTCGTGGTATGAGTTAAGCATACCACGCTATGGAGAGGGCGAGTCCCACATGGGATCCCAAAAGGATTCCTCTGAGTTTCTTGCCAGTTCTTCTCAGAGTTGCCACGTCCAGAACTGGTGGTAGTAAAAGAATGGGACGCATTATAAGAACATGATTTAAAATATTTTAAATGTGTCTATATGAATAAAGAATTTTTGACTTTGACTTTGAAATATCAGCAGCGGCGGTGGGAATGCGTCAAAGCATTTTCCGACGGAAAACAAAAAAAGAAAAATGGAATTCATCTTCCCTGTGGTTTCCTTGAAGTAGACCACCCCATATCTTCCCCAGGGTGTCGTAAGAAGCAACTAAGGGACATAGAGCTGATGAGCAGTAGCATCTATCAGGTCAAGATGTCTTACTGCGATCACCAATCCGCCTGCCAAGCGTGGTGATTATGGCAATATCTCTCAACAACCCTGGATTGTCAAAGTATATTAAGAGAATGCCTGATAGGGGTCATCCACCAGGGCCCCGAATCTACTATCGTAAAGGTGTGTCCATGAACTGTCAATGACAAACAATGACAAAATTAATTTTTTCCCATTTGATTTCATAATCCAAATGATGTCATAATGGTGTCCCTTTGACGCCACGATTACATTAGCGTAGTTGAATATAATAACAAATGATACATATATAAGTTTTGAAATCGCCTAAATAAACATTATAATCTCCCTAACCATCTCCCCTGCTACGGCTGCTACTTCCGTTGACGGCCTTTTTCTGCGGTAGCAACACCGACTGCCATTCCAGCGCCGACACCATAGTAAGATTAGTAGATTACCGTTTTTGGCATAATGATATATCATGATGGCACTACGATGGCACAATACTTAAAAAAATAGCAGACTCGGCCCCCAGATGTTAAGTGACATAGGGGTCCAAAAAAGCTGGTGCCAGTACAGAATGTACAGCACTGGACAACTGATTTTCCCCTTCGGTGATGAGAGTAAGATGGTGAATGTTGCTGCTCATCCAATAGCTGTACAACCCTTACGAAACCCTTGGAAATACATGAGGTGGTCCATTCTGAGCCGGAAACCACAAGGCATTTGTTGATTTTCCAGCATTTTATGTAATTTTTGTATTTATTTTGAAGGTTTTCAGTTTCGGGAGTGGTGAAGACTATGGCAAACCCCTCCCTCAAGAGGACGTCCATGTGCAGCAGTGGACGTTGTACGGGCTGATGATGATGATATGTTCGAATTGGCTTCATCATCATCATCAACAGCCCGTTTACGTCCACTGCTGAACATGGGCCTCCTCTTAACAGACCTTGGCAAGCCAGGATCGTTGAGGGATATAGCCATGATCACCACGCTTGGCAGACGGATTGGTGATCGCAGTAAGATGTAAACCTTTAGCTAATAGATGCTGCTGCCCATCCATCAGCCATTTGTCCCTTAGTCGCCTTTTACGACACCCATGGGAGGACAGGGGGTGGTCTATTCTAATCCGGAAACCACAAGGCAAGAATCGGTTGAATTGGCTTGCAAACTTATATTTCGCGATACAGGTTAGTTGGAATGTTAGGCGCTAGATGGCGCTGCTAGTCTACTTTTAGTTTGTGTGGCTGCAGTAGATGGCGCTACACACATGTTATATTTTTAATTGCCTTTCAAAAACAAAAAAACCATGTTTCAAAATTGAGATTAATCAAACTCGACCACCGGCGGGACTCGAACTCGCATCTTAGGTTAAGCCCCTAATGCCTTAACCAATTAGGCTACGGTGGAACCCTACCGGTCATCGAAATGTAATGGTTTGACCTTAACCTTAATTAGGGGCTTAACCTAAGATGCGGGTTCGAGTCAGTGGCGTGGCTATAGTAGACCTCAGGGTGCCCTCTAACTTAAGCTTTCAAAAGAGTGAACTTGCCAGCTCTTGAAGCTATGCACCGGGGTCCTTGCACACCTAACTACGCCACTGGTTCGAGTCTCGTCTGTGGTCGAGGTTTATTCATCCCAATTTTGAAACATAGTATATGGTAAACTTTTCCGTAAAGTATTCATAATCAAAATTACCATGTCAAAAGCTACAAACGAAGCTACCGACGTGCTTGTATGAAGAATGTTATGAGAGTGAATGAAGCAAAAGATGTGTGTAGGGATCGTAGCAAGTGGAGGTCCATTGTCTCTGCCTACCCCGCTTGGAAACAGGCGTAAGTTTATTTATGTAAATATGTAAAAGACAAACTACTCTCAATACGTGTTACCATCAAACATCGTACGATTCCAATAACCCTGTAGTTTTAATATAAAAAGGTCTATTGCGATAATGTGTATGTAAACATCCTGTAACGAAACTGGCAGCTAGCCAAGCGGAATGGTGACTTATCCGCTTATCTGTTAGATGCACCTGTTATACGCATGAATAGTGAAGGATGAAGTTTATTTGAAGAACTAGCTTCCCGCGCGCGGTTTCACCCGTGTAGCTCCCGTGCCCGTGGGAACTTCGTAATAAAATATAGCGTATAACCTTCTTCGATAAATGGACTATCCAACACTGAAAGATTGACGAAATCGGATCAGTAGTTCCTGAGAATAGCGCGTTCAAACAAACAAACTCTGCAGCTATATTATAATATTAGTATAGATTATTTCGTAGCGCTATCTGTTGACTTTTATTCGTTTCGTTTGATATGTAGATTGGTGACCACCGTGTTGTGTACACAGCATATACACAAATTAGGTACATATAGGCCCCGTAATTTATTACCCATACGTGATGCTTTACAGCTGGCTTCTATAGTTGTAAATTACCATTCAAGGCTACTTGTCTCATTTTTTATTTTCTTTTTTTGCTGTCTCCCGCTCTTTGATGGAGGGAAGTACAAACATAAATCTTTGTTACACTTTTTTTTTCGGACGGACATAATACCTATGTTGTTGGCCCTGAGGCTTTTGCTACTTCACCGGGCATAAAGGCGAACAGAGCTAAAGCCAACTACTAATGATGTCCGTCCGAAAAAAGAAAACCACTGGTAAGGTAGGCTAGTGCTTTGCTATGCAAAAAAAATCGGCAACATCAATATGATGGCAGACCGTTGAAGGACGGAGCGACCTACATACGTGCAGTTAATTGAATTGTCCTTTTTGATTGAATGATTGCTCGCCGATTGATAACATTTATGGTCTGATGGTCAAGCTTATGCTCATCTAGCTACAATTTTCTTATTTCATCATCAACCCGTATAACGTCCACCGATGAACATGGGCCTCCTCCCGAGGGAGGGTATTTGCCATAGTCACCACGCTCGGCAGGCGGGTTGGTGACCGCAGTATAATGTTATACAAGGAAACGCTGCTGCCCGTTCCTTGATGTACGATTATTATAGATGATGTAATAGCAATCGGGACCAACGGCTTAACGTGCTTTCCGAGGCACGGAGGGTAGTCCTTCAGCCAACCAGACCCGGAAAGAAATCTTTAGAATTTACACAAATATTTCCTGTCCGGCGTGGGGATCGAACCCACGACCTCAGAGATTTAAAGCGAGCCAAATACCGCTACGCTACGGAGGTTGTTTATTATTTACGAAGACAATACGAAGGCACTTGTAAATAGTCAAAACATATTTATTATAAACTAACTAGCTGTGCCCGCGTGAAATTTAACAAAAAAGTGATTTACACTGGTCACACAAATTAAGGGATATAAAAAAAAATCCGATCCACGAACTGTAACTCGGAGGAAAATGATCGTACAGAGAGAAAAAAAAAACACAATTTTTATTTTTTCGATCGAAGAGATTGATTTTAAACAAATTTAAAAAAATAAGAAAAAAAAAACTCGAATTTTTCGGCTGCTGTTTTACCGCCGGCATTAGCGTTACCCAAAGCGTACCACGTGGAGCTTGCTCGGTCAGATTTACGCTTCTCACACACACACACGTGTGTGTGTGTGTGTGTGTGTATGTATTTTTTTTATATCCCTTAATTTTTGTGACTGGTGTAGTTTTTAATGATTTTAGAATCTAAGTTACTCTTTATTACTAACTAACTATAACATCACCCATCTGCCAGTGAGAGTCCCGTCAAAATCGGTCCCTCCGTTCCAGAGATTAGCCGGAACAATCAGACAGACACACAAAAATGGCAAAAAATGTTATTTTGGTATATTATTATGTACCGTATATACATTCCCATGTTTGTTTTAAAAAACGGTTATTTTAATATTACAAACAGACACTCCAATTTTATTTTTTGTATAGATAGATGTGTTACGTTTAAGTTATATTAATAATTTTACATTCAGTTTTATTTCATTATTTTTACATCTAGTAGTATGTTCTGTCTGTATTGGACAACAGATGAGAGCTCCAACTGAGACGACCCCGCGAAACAAACTTATATACTATCGGTTTTAACGCGGCTCACACAAGACGGTCCGGCAAAACATACTCAACGAGGCAAGTGCGCGAGTTTGCGTCCAGTCCGCTTAGTATAGCGTGTTTGTCATATCCCTTTGATGTCTTTAGAAACGGATTTCACTGTACTTCATTATAGTTTCAGATACAGTCACTTATCAAATAGCCTTCATACATAGTAGTTTTAAATTAATATACAAACAATTAGGAGGAAATATAGATGGGTATTGCAGTAATTTTCCTGTTGTCCCTATCAGTTATAGAAGGAAAATGTCACAGGAAAAAAAAAATTATACTACTTGAGTACAATGATATTTCTAACAATATTTTATTTTGTACACATAAACCCGTCATCTAAATACGAAAAATGTCTTTCAAATTATATCCAGTTATCAACTGTTAAAGAGATGGCTGATATTTTAGGAGCATCTTATATATCCTATCCGAGAAACGGAAGGTTCCTTTATCATTGACCTATCCGACCCGCTGGAGACAAGTGCGACCGCAAACGCCCTTTGACATCCGACCTCATTAGTTTTTTTTTCGGACGGACATAATAATATGTAGTTTGCCCAGAGGCTTTTGCTACTTCACCGGGCATAAAGGCGAGCAGAGCTCCAGCTTAGATAAATGGTTTAAACACTACAAACTAAGCAACCTGCGCAAGAGGGCGTCCCCTGTAGGACTTGGACCTCGGCTCAGGGCGGTCGCTAACTGGGAGATTGAGGGATTATGGCTTTTAGTTTTTTTTAGGGGAGTTTTGTGCAACTGTCGCTCTACGAGGGCATCGGAACCGTAATTGAGGCCCGCATCTTTGATCCATTGTTCTTCGAGACTTATAAGGCTAACCTAGATACATACATACATTAATTTTCTCTTTCCCGTAGGAGTAGGTAGAGAACACTTACTTCCACTTGCTACGATCTTGACTTACCACTCGCCTCTTCTACATTCATTAATCTCCTCATGCATGTCCTTTGGTATAAGTACTTTTAACCTGACATTTCTTAAGAACGTCCTCGATATGATCGTGGAACGTCCACCTTGGTCTTCTCCTTCCAACACTAACTTTCACATTCGCCCAATGAATTCTACTTTTTAGTCGCTTTTCATGAATTCTGTCTTATATGTCCATATGTCCAAACCAATTAAGCATACCTTTCTCAATCCTAGTTAAAAGTTAAATCTACTGTCATACTGCAACGAAGAGTAATAGTTAAATTAAGAGATGATGCTTACCTGTTTCTTTAGGTCTGTCAAGTCGCCACTGAGGTCCAGCTCCACATCATCTCGTCCCACCACGCACAGCACCAACTTCTTTACTATCACCTTGCGCTGGTCATTAGGGTCTGAGAAACAAAAAAGTACATGTTAAATGTATGGCAACTGTCAGATGTGACAATCTATAGGTATTCATAAAAATTGAAAAACTGGACCGTTCGTTTCGTTTATTCTTTTGTTGTTGTGTTTGTTATTAAGGGTCAGGAAAGAAAGAAAAATTTAAGAAATTTCCGCGGAAAATTAGAAAATTTAAGAATATTTAATCACCTCATTCAATTTTCTAATGTAACCTTAGCGCATTTGACAATATACCTAAACTTTGTTAATGTAACCTTTTAATGTAGCCTTTGACATAACATTTGCAGAATGCGTGCTGTTTTAAGTGCACATTACGGTTGGTTCAGAGCTATCACGCCTAATATTAAGATATTATAATTAAGAATTTTAGTAAGACAAGACGTCTGTCGGGTGAGCTAGTATTTTATAAAAGAGTTTTATAGATAGATTGGTGTTATATGGATAAAAGGTGTTTGTGTTATGTGTGTTCTATAATAATATTTAATAACAAAGATTGACATCTCTTATTTATATTCATTTAATAACTAATCGTACCCTCACACACCCACCCTTTCGGAGGTCAAAGAGTAAGCCTTGCTACAGTCGCGGGCGGATTACTCAAAATGTTCAAAGACACAGCACATACGGCAAAATCTTCAAGAAAGTCCAAGATCCACAAAAACCCAACACATTAACTTTAAAATAAAAACATCTACACACATCAAGTATGCACTGTCGAAAAACTGACAGCAAAAAAAGACCCACACAAGAAGTCACACCCGCTTTAACTACTCAAACGTAGCACATGTTTATATAAAAAAAAAAACTATAAAAATAGTGTGTGATCTAAAATTACTCTCACATATAATAGAATGGCCACCGATAAACAGTATGTCACAACTGCATTTAGATTAAATTCGTCGCCAAGTGGAAAATAAATATGTACATATATCTTAAATTAGTATCAACAATGGCATATTAAACGTCATTTTATCGACAATACGCGAAGGTGAACAAGATTTTAGCGTAGTTTACAAGTTCATCATTATCATCATCAGCTGTATAAAGTCTACTGCTGAACATGGGCCTCCTCACGAGGGGTGGGTTTCGGTATAAACACCATGCCTGGCAAGCGGATTTGTGGCCGCAGTATTAGGTTGTAACACTAAGGCGCTGCTGTCCGTTCCCTGATAAACGCTTGTTATAGATGATGTTATAAGAATGGGACAAACGGCTTAATGTGCTTTCCGAGACACAGAGGGCAGTTCTTCAAGTGATTTTAAAAGTTATAAGGTTAATTTGCTTCTGGATTGTATTTAGTGTAGGTCTGAGGGGGAGAGGTAATGAGGTCAAAATACCCTCTCCCCCCATATCAATGTTTTTGTGTGTATTTAATAGTAGAATTCGATGCTTTTTATATTCGATACATGAAATAACATCAAAACAATCTTAATTCAATGTCATCAACATCATTATAATCTAGTTCTGATGGGCGTAAAATAGCCCATGTATTTGAATGAACTCAATAACAGACATAAAAATTATAAAATAAACGAATTTTGAATGAATAACTTTTACTCCTAATTTGCACTGACCTATAATATAAATGCTAGTCGTTCAGAAATGCATACTGTATACATAGTATGATAGCATCATTCGTCATACAGTTTCCGTCAACAGACATCTGAAACCATATCGATACATTAGTATCGATTACTCAGTACCTACTTCATGCAGGCATTGTTCTACCAAGGTCACGCGTGAAGGTATTCCGCTTACCACTAAAGCGAAACGTTGTGGTCTTATTTAGGGTTATATGCTCAAGATAATACAACGACTTCATTCCTCCCGTCTGGTACCATAATATCAAAGAGCCGTAGACCAATGGTTAGGGGCGTCGGACTTGTGATCTTGTGGTTGCCGGTTCGATCCCCACCCATTGCACTACAGACGTTAACCCACTCGTAACACAAGCATTTTTAGCTTAACACGAGGGGTTAACAAGAATACTAGCTAGTGGACTGGAAAACTCTGCTAGTAACATTAAAAAAAAAAAGCATTGTTTTTTTTAATCGGACATCTGTAAGCTACGAGGCTTTTGCTACTCATCGGACATAATGGCGAAAAAGACGCTTTTTTTCGGATGGACTATTAAATGTAGCATAAAGGTGAGGAGAGATCCAGCTTTATTAAATGGTTAATAAACAACGAACTAAGAAACCTGCGCAAGACGGCGCCCCTGTGGGACTTGGACCTCGGCTCAGGGCGGTCGCTAACGGAGGGATTGAGGGATTATGACTTTTAGTTGCGTAAGGGAGTTTTGTGCAACTGTCGCTCTACGTTACAGTTCGCGGGCCTCTCGGAATTCGGGTCTACGAGGGCATCGGAAAGTTATTTGCAAACTATGGGTCTAGCTGGAAAGAAAGGCGCCAATATAACTAAATGATTTCAATTCTACAAACTTGACTGCACCGGCGGCTCAGTGGTTACAGTAGTTGCTTCTGAGACCTGGTGTTCTGAGTTCGATTCCCACCCGGGACAATTATTTGTGTGAACCACAAATAGTTGTTCTGAGTCTGGGTGTACCTACTTTGTGTCCGTGAAATGAATGTTCGTAAAGTCCCCCGCAACACAGGGATTTCTTTCCCTAGCGCGGGAGTAGACGTTTAAAAACTAACCAACCTACACAAGAGGGCGACCCTTGTTTGGATTGCACCAAGGCTCAGAGTGGTCGCAGGGAGTTCTGATTGTGGAATTATGTCTTTTAAAAATAGTGAAGCATAATTTATTACATCAAATCGTGTTGAATGACTAGTATTTTATAATCCGCGATTGCGCAATGATGACAAAATCTAAGTGTTTACGCGTGAGTCTAGACTAAAAATAGGTGTCCATAAAATTTCTGACGTCATACATTCGTAAACGTAACTTTGTCCTTACGTGTGTTTACTTTACAATCGGTCGTCAAAACATTTCAGTTATTAACGAACGCGAAGTTTTAGTAAGGGGTAACTGCGGTACCAGAAATTTTGGAATATTCCAGAAGATAGGCAACATTGAAAAGCAGACTTAAAATTATAACTGAGAGATCTTTAAGCACGAGGCTTTTGCTGCTTCATCCTTATCAGCCCATATAACGTCCGCTGCTGAACATGGACCTCCTCCCGAGGGAGGGTATTTGCTAAAGTCACCACGCTTGGCAGGCCGGTTAGTGACCGCAGTATTCACGGCACGGAGCCAAGTCCCTTAACCTACCAGACCCGGAAAGGAATCTTTAGAATTTACACAAAGATTTCCTGTCCGGCGTGGGGATCGAAGCCACGACCTCCGAGATTTTAAAGCGGGTCAAATACCGCTACGCTACGGAGATTGTCGTCGCTACGCTATGGTGTTTGCTTCTTCACCGGACATAAAGGCGAGCAGAGCTCCAACCGTGTGGGACTTGGACCACGACTCAGGACTGTCACTGGCGAAGTAGATTATAGTGCAGTACCTACCTACATTATCTACTTATACAAAAAGCTGGGATAAACAAATTTGCGATAGCCGTGAGTTAACTAGGCAAGAATAACTTTCTGATATTACACCGATTACTTATTGTTAAAAACATTATGTCCGAAAAAGAGCTTAAATACAAAATTAAAAGCATTACAAGTTATACCAGTAATATAATATATTACCCAGTTTTCTAAACAATGTCTACTTTCAGCTAGAATCATGACATACAACGATCTAATAGCTAATAAAAATGGGTCAAGCCAGCCTTAGGTATCCGCTGACCTCACAGATCGATTCGCAACGAACCCCTCTTGTAATACATTTACATCCCTCTTCAACAGAGGGTTGAATGCCGGTTGACATACATTTTCTGTTGGACTATAATGTGAATATTTAATTCAATTATGTTGTCAGCCTTTTTCCATAGCTGTCCTTATTAAAAAGTTATGGAGATTAGATGAATGTTGAATGCCAATCGTCGGTTATACTGCAATACCGCGTACGTGACAATAGCTAATAACGTTGAAAATCAATTGTAGCAAATTGTTTTTTTTCCCTTAAATACATATATAAAGAACATATTTCTTGACAGATGAAATTACACCGTATTAACAACTGTCAATTACGCGGTATTGTTGTTTTACCGACGCAATACTAATATATAGATAGTATAGTATTGCGATTCACCGTTTTACCTTTAAAGCTAGCGAGTTAGTTTGTCCAGAAGGAGGAGGAAGAGGATGGAAGAGAAACCGAATTGCGGAAGACAATGATAACCTGGGCTTGTCGTGTCCAAAGTCCGAGGACTTCCAGCTCTCATTACACGACGGACTAAAAATGCCGGGCAGGTAGGTATAGGAAGGAGGAATTTAGTACTAGAACACAATTTTCAAAGCTAGGTCGAAATGCATGGTAATTTTTTTTTTTAATAATAATAATAATAAATGTATAATAATAATAATAATTATTATTATTATTATATATTATTATAGAAATGCATGGTAAAATACACCTGCCCAATCAAAAAAATACATATTTTTGTACTTACTTTACACTAATATGTACATGGTGGGCTTTTCTAACAAGCTACCATAACATAGTTCGGAGAAAAAGTTGCTGGGACGAATCTGCCAGATGTTACGAGATATGCTCTCGAACATTTTTCTTGAAGGAAAAATCGTTTATATCCTAATTCGTTTATATCCTAATTCAGAGAGGTAGCACATTCTAAAGAAGGATGGACTGAACAAAGAAAGAGGAATATTTGTTTGCTTTCGCTAGCTCATTTACCAAAGATAAAGGATATTTTGTAAATTATTCTTTTGATTGTCCATACAATATTTAACATTCAAAGCCTATGTTTTAGATGTTAAATAAACAAACTGATTGTTTGTCCTAAACTTAGTTGCAACTCACTCACACACGCCTGAGGGCACCCTTAAGAGGTAAGGACCAGGGTTCAGCTATACCTACTAGGTATCGCGATAATGCCTGCAGCACCTCGCAAACCTTATACAGCATGCTGATGATGATTGTAGCATGATTACTTGATACTTCACTTATGAAGATTTAAGATAGGGTTTCTTGATGTAACAAGCAATGTACTACACATCAATAACAACCAACATGGTGCATGATAGTCAATGTTGAACTAGATAAGATAAAAATGAGTATCTTACTGTTATCATATTAATCTTACTTTGAAGAAAGTAGATATACCTACAAATGTATGTCATACACAGTGTGTATGACAGTTATTTACATTAATCAACCATTACATTCAATGTTGACTATATAACTAACTTAAACGCGAAAGTCGAGTATGTGTGGATAGAGGGATGATTATCACTCTTTCATGCCACACTGAATGGATTTTACTGACATTTTGCATGGGGATAGTTCACAAATTGGATTATCATATAGGCTACAATACATCACCCAACAACACACTGGAGAAGACAGAGCTTTAAAATAATCTTCATTCATGGTCAAAATTTTACTATATATTTTACTATACTATTTAAACTTGATTTTTAGGTTTAAACACCAAATGATCGATTTTAATTTAACTTTAAATATTTTAAAGAAAGTACACACTTCTTTACATCAAGTGGGACAAATTATTAAACTTATCATGTAATTGGTTCTTCGTTTATTGTAGTTTTATGAAACACCAATCACCAAATGTATATGTATAGGTGTGCCAACTTTAATGTAGATCGGTTCAGCCTTAGAGCGCACGATGTCTGATCTGAATCCAATCCGAACCCCTGAAAATATTTGTCTAGAAATTTGGAATGAAATCAGATGACGGATCTCGGATCTAGTGCGTAAATTACCGTAGAAATAGTTCTACAGCTACTGCGGACCATATTTTCACGGGTTCAGATCGGACATTGTGCGAAACTGCTCTTTCAGGTAAAGTTAGATCTTGAAGCTTTCTTGGCTTGTTGAGCATAACCAAATTCAGCTATATGTGATGGCTTTTCAGAGAACTAGTCACAAGAAGATATTTAAGGCATGAATATGTAAGGCACAGGCACTGTGCAGCCACGTTATTGCAACTAATTGTTTTCATACAATATGTCATGAATTATACACTAGCTACATGGTGCAGCATGTAGCTAGTGTATATGTCTTGGCCTTATTTCATTTCTGCATAATGAAATAAAATGTATTATAATCTTACCAACAATAACAGCACCAGCTTGTGCCTCTCCAAGCAGAGCTTCTTTGTACTTCCGCAATGACTCATCTTCCTGGTCAGCAGCTAGGATCTCATCAATGGTCTTCTCTGGAGGAGGCCGGTATGAGGACTTGATTTCCTCCTCCTCTGTCTCCTCTTCAGGGGTACGGGTCACTTCAGGTTCTCCAGACATGGTTGAACTAAAAAGATTTTAATGATGTTAATGGTAATTGTTAAGTATACTTATATTACGAAGACAACAGATTTTATTTATTTCTTTTTTAATTGAATACTTGGCAACACTTGCTATTACTTTTTTGGCAGGACATATTTATGTTAGGTACAGCATGATTGCTCTTGCTGATTGACTCTTGGTTATTAATCCTGTATTAATATTGGCATTATTTGTACCAATTATTTAACTATATATTAAAGTGTATAATGGAGCATGTGAGTACTAACAGCTCAAATAGAGTAATTTAGTATGGAAAAATAAAACATTATTTTTCTTTCTTCTATTAACTTTCTTCTATTAAAGAATTCTAGTATAGTCTGTGATTAAATTTGGCATAATCTGAGGTACATTTACCCTAGAACCTCACATTTTTGTATCAGGTAGCAACTTCTCTAAGTGGTAATGTCATATGGTAGTTGAGTTTGATTTCCACATTAATAATATTTAATAATAATAATAATAATATTTATTTATTTCTCCTCACAATGATCTTAAGGCTAAGTAATTATATAATAACAGTCTTTTTTATAACATGTGAGGAGCTGGTGTCTGAGTTAGGCAAGAAAATGCCTGTATTACAGATCACCAGGCCCTCACCCCACGGATGTACAGAGGTTTTCATCAGTATGATAATGGTATTTGAGTTTCGTAAAGCCAATTAACCATTGAAAAGGAAAAAATACTAATACAATTTAAGCTAGCAAAAAGAAAGTGATAAGTTTAATATATTAGAGCGCCTAGGAATGTGTGTGTGTGTGTGTAGGTTCAATATTCTAAGAACATTGCAACTAGCACAGCTACTTAAAACCTATTTTTATATGTGTTTTAAAATATTAAGATGGATTACCCTACTAATATCTATAAATTGAGTGTGATGTTTGTTACTTGATAACACAAAGAATAATTGAAATTGAATACAATTCTGCATAAAATTTGAGTTAGATTTTATTCATTACTTATTCTGACTAGAAAATACAAAAGCCAAACCCACCTTAATACTAGGATTAGGATTAGGATTGAAACAATATATAGTTGTAGCTGAATTCACAAAGTTTACTAAAAAGTAAATAAATTCGGTAAATTTGTTCTTTTCTTATCAATAGATCTTCAACCAAGAAAATATCCTTGCAATCATACTAATGAATGTTGCTAATTATTTCAACAATACATTGTGCTACAAACAATGCATTCTAAATAAGGACCCTGGTTATCCTGTCGTACTTATATCAGTACATCACGAAAATTATGAATCATTGTAGGTATAATGTATTCTCATAACCTCTAACAACAAAATAATGCTTATAGCTCAGTTTAACGCCTAATTAAGTAAAATAATAACATGGTTATCAACCGGATACTTGTTTATCTTATATACGCAGCCGGTAACCAGTTTATCACGACTTATTGATATTCGTTAGCCGAATTCTGGAACCGCCCAAACGTAAATTTAAAATGCCATAACGCATAAACTATGGTATCATTACGAAGAGTAAATAATCAAAAGTGTAGCCGCTGCCATGATAAATTCATATTTCCATCCTACTATAGGAAAATTAAGCGGCGGCTTAGTAATCCCAACATCGAAACTATCTGAAGCTTCGAACAGCCTTTTCATGACATTCGTATAAAACAAGAACATTAACTTACATTTCAATAGAAAACTCCGGTCACAAGAAACAAAATCAATAACTTTCAACAATACACAGTAATTAAAATCACCAATAAGCACCAAATAAAGAAAAACTTACGAAAATTTGCGATTTGTAAAATCTATAGATCAAAAATCAAAAATGACGGACAAAACGCTTCCGAGGCGGTCATCGAACTCTTAAAATTCATTTATTCATCGAAATGGCGTTCAACATTCGTGATACTGGCAATTCTAGGATATGTCTATCTCGTTTTTGATTGTCCACTTTTGCTTCATTTTTATTAGAGGAAAAGGGATAGCATGAGTAACGAATACTACACAGTGTTGCCACTTTATAGATTATGTCTATGATACTTCCGGCAATATCTACTGTCTATGCAACATTTTTTTTATCAGTAAGTTCTCTGGCTGATTTAATTGTTTGAGCCTATATCCAAGCATCATTCATACGATTAGAAACTTTGTTAATTTGTGTGTACACAATAAATAAACATAAATTGTAAGGAAGTGCTTACAAATCCATTGATATTTTTATGTAACCTTAACCTTATCGTCTTCTACATTTGATTTTGAATGCTTCTACCATTTTAAAAGTTGTAAATAATCTAGTTTAAATCTGATATTAAAATAAATATTTCTTTCCAGATTTTTTGTATGGTTTTTTCTAGGCATGTTTGAAATGGATAAAAACTCATAAATATTTAATTTTGTGTCGTGTTCGTTTCTGATTTGACAAGTCCATTTGCAACACTCCAAGTCACCTCCAAGTACTCCAACCAAGATGTCAGACAGTGTGACAATGACAAATGACATTGGCATTTCAAAATAACCTATAAATTATATAAAATAAACAATAAAAAAAATGAAAATTGAATATTAATTATTCTAATTCGTTATCATTTATTGTAAGAAATTGAAAATGTTTGTAAGTTAACGGACATAAAATAAGATTCACAATAATTTTATTACTCTTCACACAGTTAGAATAAATTTGTTTTTGTTGCAGAAATTAAGGACTTATCAGTTGCCTGCGCTACTAAAACATCAGAATAAGCAAATTAGAACATGTTCAACTCCATCTCAATCTACAGAAGATGAAAAAGAGAGGGAACTTGAAAGAATAGCCAAAGAAGTATGTAAGATAATAGAATATATAAATAGAATATGTACCTACAATTGAAATTGGACTTTAGATTGTAAATAGGGTCGCTATATGATGCTTTGTTTTCTTCCTATATTATTGAATTGCAACGAAAGTTAGATACGAACGAAAGGTAAAAATATTAAGATAAGGTTTGAATTTGTCATAAAATTTACATTTAACAATAGGTATTACGAATCGCACTGCATTCAGCTATATACCTATACCTGCGCTCTGATCATACACCTACCCTTTATATATCTGCATCTTTACTTGAATTGCAATCTTCATTAGGGAGCTATCAGTTAAGATTTGCCTACTAATATTACTTACTTATAAGAATTAGTTAGTTAAGTTAAGTAATAAGAATAATCTAGTCATAGTATCCAGTCTATCTATACTAATATTATAAGGAGGAAAAATATGTATTTTTGGGTGTATGTTTGTAATGAATAAACTCAAAAACTACTGTGCTGATTTTTAAATTCTTGCCCCATTGGAAAGCTACATTCACCCTGAGTGACAAAGGCTATATTTAAATATAAAGTTCTCACGGGAACGGGAGTTACGCGGGTGAAACTGCACGCAAAATTTTGTTTTATTTTTTATAAACTTTTAATGGGCTATATGTATCAAAAATATAAAATTTTAATATAGGTATATATATATTTAAGTATATATATCATTTATTTGTGTTCCAGGCTTCAATAGATGAACCTCCAACAGCTTGCTGCAGAACTGGTTGTGCTAACTGTGTGTTCATCGTGTGGGCGGAGGCCCTATCAGCAAAAATGCAAAATGCTGGTCCGGAGATCACAGAGAAGATATTAAACATGGTTGATGATCCGTCAATGAAAGCATATTTAGAAATGGAACTCCGAATAAGAGGACTTAAAAAATGAATTTAGTATAATACTTTGTACTTAGTCTGTAGCTAGATGACAGAGATTTATATATTGTTTAATATGTAGGTGTAATATTTTTAGGTAAGAGTGTAAATAATGTAGTGTAGCTAGGAAAGAATACATAATGTCCCAATTGTTAAATAGTTATAAAGAGTAAGCACAAATGTCTTATACATATAATGGTTTTAATTTCTTATGGGTCTAAAAGCTAAATAAATTCTAAGCCTTTGACTAAGAAAAAGAAAACAAATAAAAATGCCAGATAAATAATGTATCAAATAAAAAAGACTCTAGTACTGTGATATGGACATGTCAGCAAACTGAGCTGCTCGACCATCAATAAAAAAAAAAAAAATAATAATAATATCTAACCTAACACGGTGACTTTTTAAATTATTGCTTATAGCTGTTAGCCTTTGTCATCAGGGTTAATATAGAAAAGGAACATTTTTTTTTAAAAAGACTTCTCTTTTTTTTTCATTTTGTTTAGTGTCAGCAACAACTGGAAAATCATGGTGTATAAAAATAGGTACTCTGGGGTACATTGAATGTGCTTTACCAATTTGATGATAGGTATATAGGAATTCTGATTCCTTTCTATAACACGAATATTGATAGTTTATTTTTTATGGTAAAAAAAATGAACCTCATGCTCTACAAGTGTACGCTGACATTTTTTTTTTCGTAATAAAGTGTTTCTATGACACTGATTCATTTGTTAAAACTTTAGATGGGAGGGCCAAATTACTTCTTGCATAGAAGTAATTTTGCTCTCCCATCTAAAGTTGTGTATAGTTGAAAAAACTATGTAATGTGGTATATTAAGGTGTTTATGAAATATATGCCTTCTGTTTAACACCGTTTAACCTTTAACAGCAGATAGTGTCTTGTATAGTTTGTTTTGTCTTGTATTATTATACAAGATATTGGATTGTGAAGATATCCCTCTACCCCCAGTGAGGCTGAGGGTATACTCATCTGACACTTGTATGTGCTTTAATCATTTTTTTGAAAAAAATAAATAATGATAATACATGATGATAATATCATCATGTATTATCATTATTTTTATGCCTTCCCTTTAACACTAGGTACATATTATGTACCTAGTGTTAAAGGGAAGGCATATATTTCTAAAGCACCTTCCACCTTCACCACCATCGTAGTCCAAACATAATACCTAACTAAATTAAATATAGCTGTATATAATATGTATAAATTTGTACATAAATCATTTTAATAGAATGTGTTAATAATTACCTTTAGAATAAATGAAATTCAGCAACGTATAATTCGTCAGTTATAATTATTTTCCCTTGTGATTGACGACCGAAGCCGAGGTACGAAGGACTTCATGTAGCGGAGTATTTGGTTTGCCAGTAAACCACCACAGTATCCAGCCAGCCCCGGATGCTTGCTGATAGGAATTCATCCAGTTTCTGATGTCCCCAACACTGGTGTTTGGAGTAGCACCCGGGAGGTTTCAGTGGTCAAACCGATAAATAGTGCCGCAGTGCTCTTCTCAGAATTTATCTTATATTAATTTATCTTATTTAAATTGGTTTTTTGTATCACAGATAAACAGACTCATAAAGACAGTAATTAAATTAGGAAAGTAATACATAGTAATTATTTCTTCAAATACGTGTTTTAAACAAGGCTGTAAATATTAATTCATAAATAACAGACTTTTTTTTACTATGGTCAATTATTAATTTACCATTTTTATAACCTTAAAACACACATAGGTATATATAGGTATTTCTGGAATACTTAATATTTAAAATTAGTCATAAATTTCAATCACAGATAATTTTAGGGTTCCGTAGCCAAATGGCAAAAAACGGAATCCATAAAGATTCGTCATGTATGTCTGTCTGTCCGTCCGTATGTCACAGCCACTTTTTTCCGAAACTATAAGAACTATAATGTTGAAACTTGGTACGTATGTACCGTACTTTGGTACGTATATACGTATAAACTTGGATGTAGGTATTTTGTGAACCGCATAAAGATTTTCACACAAAAATAGAAAAAAACAACAATAAATTTTGGGGTTCCCAAATTTAGAACTGTTTTTTAAAACTGAAAAGAAATATATGATGTACCTACATTACTATGCAAACTTCCACCGAAAATTGGTTATAACGAGATCTTGCCAGTAGTTTTTTTAATACGTCATAAATCGTAAACCGCAATTTACCTTTCATTCAATCAACTCGAATATAAAAATAAAAAACATACGCTTTTTTTATTCTTGATATCAAAAATAGGTACGCACTTGTAACTGATACGGAACCCGTCGTGCGCGAGTCCGACTCGCACTTGGCCGGTTTTTTTTAAAGATTAGAGGCAGGTTTAGGATAATTTCCCTCATCCTTTTATTCTCTACGATTGAGAAAGCAATGTACAGCGAAACTGAAGCGGGGGCAATGATTTTTTATTCCCATTTGCCTCCGGTGGCAATTCTCGCGGGGGCGACTGGGAATATTCGTTAATCCCTCCGTCTGTGACCGCCTAGGTCCACGGCGGGCGCCCTGTTGCGCAGGTTGCTTAGTTTTTAGGCTGTGTTCAAACCAAACTGACTGTCAGCCGCCGAATGTGAGCAGGCTCACTGTGAGCCCCAGTGTAAACGTGAAAATAAACGGTATTTTTCGTTCACAGTATGCTGACAATACGCTATAGTTTACGTTCGTCCGTCCAATCAGCGTCCGCGGAGTGTAGTGACAGGCTATATTAATCGGCCGCTGAACTGAATGTCAGCGTCTTAGCGTAGCGTAATAACGTATCGTCGGTTAGATGTGAACGAAAAATTGAATATGTATGGAAATACAATAAACTGCGTAACGTTCGCTCACTTTCGGCGGCTGACAGTCAGTTTAGTTTGAACATAGCCTAATGTTCATACGAAAAAAAAACTCTGTCAATAATTGGTGAGTTATGTCAATATTATCGTTTTGTCTGGAGAATTTAAATTAGTTTTTTTCGTAATTATGTCTACCTACAGCGTACTTAACTATTTAAGTTAGGAAAAACGAAGAATTTACCTATTTAGGACATGACTCTATAGGATTAAGGATTTAGTATCTTACCTAACTAATATCTATTCTGCTACGAACAGTAACAAATGACCGTCGGCCCCCGGGCATACCACCTTGCCCGGCAAAGATCTTCATTTTCTGTGGAGGAACTCCACTAACCGTTCCCGCCCAACTAGAGTTGCCCAACTATCGATAGTTTCGCTATCGATAGATGACCTTGAAAACTGGTAACAATATCGATAACATCGATACTATCGATATCACAAATTAACTAATACTATTGATTGGAAGCAATATTATCGATAGGATCAATACTATTACATTATAATACTATCAATAGTATCGATATTTTTAAAGTAATACTATCGATATTATCGATAGTATCGTTGTATTAAATACGTATCGTATCGTATTAAATATGTGATATCGTTGAAATAAAACTATCAATACTATTGATAGTTTGTAAAACTATCGATAGTAATACACCATCAATAGTTTAATAACCGCCGATAGTATCGTTTCCCAATTATAGCTTATATTGTGTCACCGTTGCTATCGATACTATCAGTACTATCGATAGTATTGCTCCTAAATATAAATTGGTCTTCGACAGTGTCGATACTATCAATAATATCGATACCTACTATTGATAGACTATCAATACTATTGATAAAACGTCAACTATCGATAGGCAACACTATCTCCAACCTCATGGCCCAAGTGTCCCGACTCCAACCCTTAATTTACTTGTTAAATAGTTATAACATATTCATAGTTACGTAGCGTCGGTTAGTAGAGAATATTAAACAATTACTTACCTACTGGTAATTTAATCCAATTGCGAAGTTGCTTAAATAAATGCTACTACTGGATTAGAAATATTTTTCTATGAGTGCCGTAAGAGCCGTCTGAGGGAAATACACCTAATGGATGGGCAGCAGCGTCTATTAGCTCAAGGATACTGCCATCTTACTGGGATCACCAATCCGCCTGACAAGTGTGTTGGTTACGGCAATATCTCCACCGCCCCGGCTTCACAAGGTCCGTTAAAGAGGAGGCCCATGTTCAGCAGTGGACCTTGCTCGGTCTTTGCCAGAAGGTAGGCAGAAAAAAATGTAATCTTTATTTCAAGGGTAGATCTTGAAGTAAAGATTCTTGAACGAGCAAATATCAGAAACCTCTGGTCCATTTTGAAAATTCTTTCAGTGTTAGATAAGAATAAGAATTGTTTATTTGCATAACATTCCTTACAGTTTAAGTGAAGCCCTGACTCCAGAGCTAGATATATAATATATGTATTTCAGGAGTAAGTTTCTTCTTCCTAAATACAATCATGGTGCTTATAGTATGCAATAATAATTATTAAACTCAACTAAACCTTTACAACACGAAAATTTAGCAAAATTAATTTATATTTGTTAGAAAATGTTTTTAGGATTGAATTTTATTTTGATAATTACAATAGTGCTGAGTAAATTAAGATTAGAATAATTTAAATAAGTTACCACAAAAACAAAGAAAAGGAAAAAAAAGGACATTTACAGCCATAGTGCATGAGTGAGTGTGAAGCTGTCACTGATATAGTACTAACAACTGTAAGTGTCTGAGTGGTGTGAAGGGGTGTGTGAGAGAGAGAGGATATGTATGTGAGAGAGGGTGCAGCAGTTTGCGTAAATGTGTGCTGTCAAGCAAGATGAAATAGAATAGCCAGATAAAAAGATAGCCCACTTATCGAGGAAGGCTATAGGCTATGTTTAATTATGATGTTACTTCAGGGACGGGAGCTATGCGGGTGAAACCGCGCGCAGGAATCTAGTATAACAATTTATATTACAAAAAAGTCTTTATTTATTTCAACAGTCAACAGCAATATTTTAATTAAGTACATTTATAATTATAGTAAACACTAATCTACTTTAGCACACTCATAACAATCTTTGGTAAAATTTTATTTAGTATACTCTTAATACATTAAAACACTTGATTTTTGAGGAAATGTTTATGTTACAAAAAAGCAATACTTCCTTTGATAACGATGCTAAAAATGTATTTTATTCGGTAGATTTGTCTTTTAGGCATTTAGACTTAATCTATTACATTTATGGGAACAAGCAATTTTTTTAATACATCGCATATCATCGCTTAAGTTCTAACGCCATGGATGTCAGATATAACTTTTAAGAAGAGTAAAATAACTAGAATTTGACATTTTCTTTTTCTTTTTTTACGAGCTACTCTTGGAGTGTTTCTCATTGGCACTGCGCTGGTTTGGCGACTGGGACGCGACGGTGATTTCGTGAAAACAAACTCATATAAATATATGTCGGCGGCCACACTGCAGGAACTACAAGCAGAATTTATTTGTTAGCGTCGCCGTCCTATTGCTATCGCCGTACCAGCGCGGTTCTGAGGGCCAAGACAAAATACCGCTACAGCGATGCGATCGCTAGCATAAAAACGCTTACGCAAATTAATAATGCTTGACATTTAACACGTGATTAAGATTCTATTTATAAATGACGAGTGTTCATTGGTTGATTCTTCTTTGAAATGAGCGATTCCATCGGTTAGATTTTGGTTTCATAAGGCCGGGACTCCACCAAAGCGGAGGCGAGACGAGCGGAGAGGAGATATTTTTTAAACAACCAATAGAATTGCTTTATTGAGACATCTCCTCTCCGCTCAGCTTCAGTGGAGATCGCTGTGCGGAGATATGTAATATTTGTATGGCGCGATAGAAGCGGAGATGTGAGCTGTGCGCGGACGATGCACGACGGGGACCAGACATGTGATCGATGTCACCCTCCCCCCTCAGGCCCGCCAGGAACCCGCAGAGAATGCGTGTCAGAATGCGTACTGAGCACTCAATGCCTCGCACACTTGCAAGGCTAGCCAGCACACATCTCTGCTACACTACGCATTTCCGCACCGCTTCGGTGGATTCACCCGAGATGAAAAACATCTCTTTTCGCACAGCACACAGCACACCGCACACATCTCGGCTTTAGTGTAGTCCCGGCCTAAGCCTTGTAGATGTCTTGGCGCTCTGTCCTAAAACAACGTGTCATCCGATGTCTACTGAAAATGCCAAAGATTACTTTGGTATTGTTAGAACTTAAACAACGACACAACAGTTATATCGAAATCGATGTAAACAAACCTATAAATTAATAAGTTTACATATTAATACGGCTGATTACGGCTACGCTTTTAATTATGTATTGGCGTTAGGAATGCTGCTACGGCGTAGCGGCTACGGTTTAACGAAGTAACTGTAACAGTTATTTGGCGTATTAAATTACTTTAAAATTTGATTTGAATATTTTGGCACAATTATTTTATTTCTAAAATAACATTGTATGGAATAAAATATTTCTGTAAGACACTATACTTATACTATTGTTACCATATATATAATAATCATTGAGCATAACTGTCTTTCTGTAAGCATTGCCTGAAAATGTATAGATAAATAGATAAAAATTTACTTACTAATCGATTTCAATAAACATTCGAATATTATATTTATATTGGCGGGGGTTTGGTTCTCACATAGGTAAATACGAACTGTAACATTTATTGACACACTGACAAATTGATTGATTGATTTTTAAATATTGATTTAAACACGGAATGGTTATAAAGTCTATATCTATATCTTATAGTAGTATCTTATATTGATTTGTAGAATTACGATGTATAGCAAAATTAGCTGTATAATATGTAGTTTCATTTTTTAATAATAATATTTTTTATCATGTTTAATATTGAAGTTAATTTCTATAGACGACCATTTAAATATTATAAAAGGTACTTTTTTTAAATTACATTGATATTGCTCTTGTTATATACAAGAGTACAAGAGATTTTATTATAAAGTTATTTATTACAGTATTATGTAGCTATTTCATATGACATCTAGTTTCGGAAATAATACACGTAATCTACAGTTCTTGGTCGCCAAATAAATTACTCTATCACTTAATACTATTATAATAATTTTACCTTAAAAAAATTAAGTCTTAAGTTATGCCATTAGGTCCGTTACACATTATTTTAATATTTTTATCAAAACAATATAAATTAAGTTTAATTAGATTACCGATACAAGTGGGGGCGCCACTCACACGTCATTAGCTAACAGGCCGTACATAATTCCTAAGACATAGTTCCAAAAACGTCCGCATTATGGCGGACGACAAGTAGACCTATTTTAATAGAAATTCACTTATCATAATTTAATTGTCATATTGTTATTAAGTAACACATATTAATTTGAATGCTGCTTACAAACATTATACATACATATATAAATATATTACCTATGTTATTTACAAACTATTTTATATTAATTTTATATTTTTTATTAATTAAGTGTGTATAGGTTTAAGTAATTTAATGAAGACAACATCATTAATTGAAGTTGATTAATTTTACATAGTTATGATTTAATTTTATTTAAATTAAGTGTAGCTAAGATAAACAATATTAGCAATTGATAATCGCTTTCAAATTGAGATCAATCTAGGGCTCCAGGACATAAACGTTTATTTTATATTTCTTTGCGTTTGCATCTACCATTAAAATACTTCTTAAATCTAAATTTTTACCTCTAGTTAAATATAATTCAAAACGAAACGGATATCTTTAACCTATGTAAAAACTTACCATTTAAAATGATAGAGTTGTCAAAACAAAAAATGTTATATCCAAGTTATAAATAACGAAGACTATTTTATCGTATTATAATGACATAAAATAGTAATATAAATTGTGTTCTTTGTGGTAAGAGCATTAAGGTTACATGATAAGACATTGCACAGTTATTTTTATTAGGTTATCATATCGACTTATGTAAGACTAGATAAAGTTTATGAAAATTATATGAATTATGAATAATAATAGCATTAAAAAGTAACAATTATTTAAATGACATGTATTCACTTCGTGAGCTTTATTGAGCTATAAAAATAAAAATGATCTAAAATGCAATTCTACATTCCCAAATTATTACTTAAAGTGAGAATTATTTATAAATTCGAAAGAAGGACTCGACTATGTTTTCACTTACGCTTATGGTTAAGGCCCCAAGATCTTTGTACGTGAATTATAAAGAAACTAAGTAAGGTGAAGACGAAGCACAGACGCAGAAGCAGAGTCACGAGACGGGTAAGACACGGACGCTGCACCACGCCTACGCCACTTGTGTGAAAATCATAACACATCATCGGCAGCCCGTATAACGTTCTCTGCTGAACATGGGTGGGAGCCCATGGGCCCGGGAGGAATCCTGGGGGAGGGTATTTGCCATAGTCACCACGCTTGGGTTGGTATTATTATAACGAACGGGAAGCTTTTGTGTGGAGTTACTGTGGTACCAGAAATGTTGGAATATTCCAGAAGATCATCATCATCATCAGCCCGTATATAGTCCACTGCTTAACATGGGCCTCCTCCCGAGGGAGGGTATTGCCATAGTCACCACGCTTGGCAGGCTGGTTGGTGATCGCAGCATGTTGCACCACACAAGGAAACGCTGCTGCCTGTTCCTTGATATACGATTATTATAGATGATGTTATAACAATCGGGACCAACGGCTTAAAGTGCTTTCCGGGGCACGGAGGGTAGTCCCTCAACCAACCAGACCCGGAAAGAAATCTTAGAATATACATAAAATAAGATTACTTGTCCGGTGTGGGGATCGAACCCACGACCTCCGAGACTCAAAGCGAGACTTATACCGCCACGCCACGGAGGCAATCATAACACGTTATACGGATATTTTGTATGATTTTAAGCGAAATCAAGTCTTCGCTGAGTCAGTGTCATGTCTTTGCCTTACATAGTTTCAGTATAATTCACGCCTTAGGTATACATGGGCATAATATTATATATATTAATAATAAATGTTATTTATTATGCTAAAAAGGTAAATAGGTACCTTAAAGTTTGGTATGTAAATATTTAATCCGTATAGGTAGTTTAATGTTTTTTAGCCATTAATATTTGATTTGTAATTTTTTTTATATTACGTATAGTATATAATACGTGGCAGTGCGTTTTTGTATCAGTTTTAGTGAATAGCACCACCAACATGTTATGAAATACCTATATGTAATGCCATGATACTACCTACTTTTCGATAATATACGTAATTAAAATCTAGGCCTCAGCCACATTAGGATAGCATGTACTATATCTTCAATAGCATTTGGTCGTAAGTGCCAGTTTACAGTAAAGGCACATACGACATTGTTTCTGAAGTATAATGGCACATTCGACCTTATGCTTCTGAGCCTCGTTCTGAGCTCTAGAAATATTCTTGCATTTTTTCCAAATATCGCCGTTTCGCATCTCAAATTCTATATGTGCATTTTGTTAGTTAGATATGTGTAATTTTTACATTAAAAAAACATAGCTTCGCAAATAATAATAATATTTTGTATTTCTATACGTTTTAAATAAATATTAATAATCATCATCATCATTTCAGCCGTAGTTCGTCCACTGTTGGACATAGGCCTCCCTTATAGATCTCCAGTTGTTGCGGTTAGAAGCGGCCTGCATCCACCGTGATCCTGAGGCCTTAACCAGATCGTCCGTCCATCTAGTAGGTGGACGTCCTACTCTACGCTTGCCGATACGCGGTCTCCATTATTCTAGAACTATTCGTCCCCAACGGCCATCTGTTCTCCGTGATATATAGCCTGCCCATTGCCACTTCAACGAACAAATTCGTTGGGCTATGTCGGTAACCCGCGTTCTTCTACCTACCTCCTCATTTCTGATTCGATCTCGTAGAGAAACCCCGAGCATAGCCCTCTCCATAGCTCGTTGAGCGACTCTGAGCCTGTTCATAAGGCCTATAGTGAAGCACCACGTTTTTCACAATATTAATAATGTTCCATCAAAATTAAAAAGACAAAATATCTCGAACTCGATCGATACTGCGCAAACCACAACACGTCGTCAAAATAAGGAGCGAAACACGTGTCGGGTCTTCGGCTGGTGATTGTATTTTTGCATGTTGCTACTATCTTTCTTGCATTTTGGGCATAATTTTTGCGGGGAGGTCGGTGCAAAAATATCATAACAGCATAAGTATATACACATTTTTTAGCAAAATTAACACTAGGTGTTTTATCTTTTTAATTTAGATTGATATGGATTTCCGCAAAGTAACGCCTGATTCTATTAATTATAATTTTGCATCAAACTTTTTGCAGTAGGTACTTGTTTTTATTAATTAAATAACTCCATTTTGCTGTTTCTCAAAACCTAGTAAATGTCACATATGGAACTTGTCATACGTAGCGACGATATATTTGAATACGATTCTTAATTTGATTTTTCTCTACAAAGGTTTGCTGAAAAAAGAGACATCCATGAATTTAGATTGTCTTTGTAAATTGGTTTTCTTAGTAATATATTGTAATACCTGTTTAATATATTCATTTTTAAAATCAATTGGAATTCAGTGAGTTGGTTATGTCTAAAGCTAGAACTGCTTGGTTGGTTAAAAATTACAGTGGTATAATTATCAAGTCCTTATTATATTTTTTTAAATAAACCTATTTGTGTATGATGTATGGCAAGTGTATTTGAATGCATGCAGAATCTTTACGACAAAATGACGAACACACACACAAGCCCAAGAGATTGAAGTATTTAACTAAAATATTTGTGTATATTTGTTGGTTTACCAAGAAAAAAAGAAACACAAGTAGGTACATAGGTTATAATTTTAAAATACTAGGTACTATAGGTTTTTTTAAATATATAGAGATATTCTTTAATAAAAAGTGATGCGTTTTTGATGAGCGATTTTGATTTTTGAAAATTAAACTTAAATTACGATAAATAGCCTAAGTGTGAAAATATATTTTCAATTCATTCGATTTTAAATAGTCGTTGATATTATTCAGGGCTCGATCTAACTTTGGTTCTTAGACACGAATATAAGTAAGTGAATGTTATTAAAGAATTGCAATTAATTTTAAATTTAATTGCAAGACGGCTGTAAACATGACTGTAAAATTACAGTCAATAACATAAGTTGTTTAACACTAATAGAAATGTCATCGCTGCGTATTACTTCTAATATCCATCAATATTTTTATTGAAAAGCATTTTATTTATATCATATAAGTAATAGTCAAGAAAGTTGGGCTACTTTTACCGTCTTGAAAATAAAAGAGCGTGATATGTATATAAAATAGATGTCTAAAGGTGATTTTCCACCAGAGTGGCTAGGCGAGGCGAGGCGAGGAGAGACTTGAAATTTGTATGGCAAATTTTCAATCCTCTCCCAGCGCATCTTTGGTGGAAACAGTGTGGATTGACGAGAATATGCGAGGCGTGAATTGAAATACTTTTTAGTGTAAAAATGAACCGTATTGCTTCCCCTATAGAGTATAAATTAACTTTGCAACAGAAACACGCTTCTCGCGAGAGGCTTATTGTTGTTCTTGTTTCTTGTTGTAGTATCTTCATCTGATTCCTCTTCCATTAACATATTTAATAATACTAATTTCCGGGACATAATACAAAAATTGCGTGTGTATTGCAAGACGAACTCAAACAGCAGTGTACCTATATCTTTATCTTATGAAGCCTACGGGCGGCTCGGCGGTCACGCGTGAGCTCGCGATGGCTTTTTTTAGTGGAAAAGGGTCAACGCGATTTTAATTCTCTTCTCGCCTCGTCTCGTCTCGCCACTCTGGTGGAAAATCACCTTCAGGCATTGTTATTTTACCTTTTTTTTTACTCACAAAGAGTGGTAATCATAATGATAAAAATACGTACCTAATTAGGTGTTAAGTTACGTTAGTTATAATAGGTGCCTTTAATACTAGGCCGCAATCAATAAATATGAATGAAGAGAGTGAGCGAAATAGCGCATTTTAACGGTTACGATTTTTTCTATGCCAGTAAAAATAAAGATAAAATAACTATGCCTTTGACATCTCTTTCATATCACGCACTATTATTTTCAAGACGGTAAAAAAAGTTATCCAGTATAATGTAAATCTGGTGATTAATCTATAGTCATAATCTCTAAAATCTGTTCAATATTCAATAGTATGAATAATTTTACAGCTTATCTTATTATTGTAAACAGTGACGAATTTACGGTGTCGAAGTTCGGCTCTGAATATCAAATAATTTAAAATTTTCAGAGCCTGTCTTCAAGAACGGAGGCTCCCTGGACGCAATCTAAACTCTGGACAATCTATACGGACAAATGGCCCCCTTTCTTATCAGAACAGTCAATTACAAGCGTATTATGCCTAATTATTTTAATTTATTTACAACCAAGTACCACATTCATAATCTATACAATACAGCCTTTTTAAAGCCGCCAGTCTTCTCGCACGGTCATCTCTATCGTCGTCCACATTCACTCTGCTCTGATATACCACCATATAATCGTTATACCTCCTACCCAAATAATAATTCTCTGGAATATCAATCTTAACCTCATCGGAATAAAGATCACAATTGTTTTTCAGCCAGAAGTATTGGATAAAGTTGGGTTAGCGTCATTCGTCGCAGAATAAGACCACGGGAGCCGATTGGTGGTCCCGTGGGGGGATGAAGCAGTCGCAGGCGGGGGGGCCGGGGGACGAGAGCGCTGAGCCCGGCCCTGAGAGACCTCCGCACGAGAGGCGTGCACGATCTCTTATGTTGACTATAGACCGGTTGATCCCCCAAAAGTTGTCCTCGGTGTTTTGTTCGTGTGGTAGGTCGTCGCTGAAGAGACCTGGTTCTGGAAAGAAGAATTGGTCATATTATTGCAGGGTTAACAAAAATTCTACACGGCCTATAATTTTACTAGCTACTCTAAATAACACCAGTGGGTCGTAGCGTGATTCTTTATTTTGTAGCTTTGAAGCGACATCTACAGTAGCCGCACAAACTACAAGGACACCAGCAGCTTCTTTTTTTTTTTTTTTTTTTTTTCTGTTGTCCGGGGGAAATTCCATCGCCGCTGCAGCGTATTCGCGCGCTGGCGGTGGGATATGTGGGGCTCGCCCTCTCCATAGCGTGGTATGCTAAACTCATACCACGAGGAGAGGACCCTACACCACTAAAAACCTCCGGACACTCCTTCGATCCGCCGTTGGCGGGGGCCGGCCCTCTGACAGCGCCATCTATCACCTACCATCCCAACTAACCTGTATCACGCAATACAAGTTTTCAAGCCAATTCGAACATATACAAGCTATGGATTTCAACAAATGGCCGTCGTTTGCCCGACATACCACCTCGCCCGGCAAAGAAGGTTTTCATTTTTTGTGGAGGAACACCATCAACCGTTTCTCTACAGCTTATACATTAATACTGCTTATAAACGATGCCTTTGCTTAAATATAGGCAAAATTAGTTCAGTAGTTGTTGCGTGAAAGTGCATTCATACATTCATCCATCTACCCAAACTTTTGCGTAACTAATATTAGTAGGATATTGGACTGCACCGGCGGCTCAGTGGCACGGTAGTTGCTTCTGAGACATGGTATTCTGGGTTCGATTCCCTGCCGGAGCTTCGGGTAATTGTTCTGAGTCTGGGTATGCTTTGTATCTGTAAAGTCCCCGGCGACACAAGTATTTATTTCACTAGTGCGGAAGTTGTCCCCTAGTGTTCTCTAGTGTTGTTGTTGTTGTGTAAAAGAAAAAAATGCTAATGTTTATGGGGAATGGAAACTCTTTCATGCAATAGGAAATAGATTCGGCAAACATTTTACTGAGATTTTTACTGGAATAAAATAAGGATACTGCTGAACATAGGCCTCTTCTTAATATACCTATGCAAGCCAGGGTCGTTGAGGGGCCGGATTGCTCATGCGTACCCGCCAACGGCGGATCGAAGGAGTGTCCGGGAGGTTTTGGTGGTGAAGGGTCCTGTCCTCGTGGTATGAGTTTAGCATACCACGCTGTGGAGAGGGCGAGTCCCACATATCCCACCGCCAGCGCGCGAATACGCTGCAGCGGCGGTGGGAATGCGCCAAAGCATTTCCCCCGGAATAACAAAAAAAAAAAAAAACTGTTGTTGAGGGATTTTGCCATTTATGATGTTAGTAAGCTTGATCTGATAGATGCTGCTGCCCATCCGTTAGCTGCATGTCGTTTAGTCGACTCTCACGATACAAATGGGAAGACATCTGATGGTCTAATAAAGTGACCACTGCTACCCAGGGACTACTCCCGAGGGAGTTTTTGCAATAGTCACCACGCTTGGGTGGGTTGGTGACCGCAGTATAATATCGAAGCACACAGGGAAACGCTTCTGCTCATTCCCTGGTATCTGATTGTTATTGATCATGTTTGAACAATTGGGACCAACAGTATAACATGCTTATTGAGACACAGAAAACAGTCCCTTTACCAAGTAGACTTGGAAAGAAATCTTTGATTTTACACAAAGATTTTTGTCCGAAGACGAATCGAACTCACGACTTCCAAAATATTTAGGCGAGTCTTACTACGTTTCACCACGGAAACATATCTTTGAATTAACTCAGCCTGAGGCCATTCAACCCAGGGTTTGAGAAGCGTTAAGCAACCTTCTACAAGGTTACTAAGATGTTATTTAACAAATATTTGAGCAAAATTATAAAACGTGCCTCATCAACATTTCAGACGATTTGAAGCTGTCGATATTCCATCTAAAAGACAAAGAATGTCAGGACGTCATTCTTTGACCCTTTAATAGAATGACTTATTGGAAATTATACAAAAAGTACCATAGAACAGCCTAGACTTTTGCGAAAAAAATATGTAATACCTACTTCTTTAACTCAAAGCTAATATAACTTCATATGAAATTGTTTGAGCTACAGATCGTAAAACTCCTTATAAAGCACTGCAACAGCCCATTAAAGTCTACTGTTGAACATAGGCCTCATCATAATTTGGCATGCCAGGTTCATTGAGCGATGCGTGGCTCAGGAGAGCCCGGCGCCAACGCCAATCAGGCCGCGGGCGCCGCGCCGGTTAGTGTCCCAGAAAAGTATAAGTTCCTGGGCCCTTGACCAACGGCGGACGGAGGAGTACCCAGGGGGTGTTTGTGGGTAGGGTTATGGTATAATTTGCATACCACCGCAATAGAGAGGGCCACATAGGGGCGGGGAAGCCGCAGCGGAAGAGGGGATGCGTAATATACATGCATTTCCACCCGGAAAAGGTTTCATTGAGCGATATTGCCATTTTTTTGAGGATTGGAGGTCACAGTAAGATGGCAAGTTGGCAAGTTATCTTGTGCTGCAAGATGCTGCTGCCCATTCATCAGTTGCATGTCCTTTAGTATCCCCTAACCACACATCTCGAAATCGAAAACCATACGGCCCTCTCTAATACTTAAAATTTGTTTGCCAAATACGTATAGCGATTGTTTACACTTAAAGACTTAAGGGTTCATCCAACCTAACAATTCCAAGAAGTTATTTTATGTAGTATAAACTATATTGTTATAAGATGTTTGCTACATTTCTTCTTTACGTCTGAAGTATCAGTGGATACTTACTTAAAACCCACTCAAAAACTACTATGAAACATAATAATTCTGTCTGAGCTGTCTGGAAGTAATCACATTTTGTTGTACCTACTATGAAATGTTGGGTTTTTCGTTTAATATGTTACAAGTAATCTAACTAGCTGTTCAATCACGCAAAAATTCAAATTGAATATAACAAGATTGTAGGACTCTGGACTATTAACTATTAGGTTTTTCCAAAGAGTGACATAACCAGAAAAGCATTGCGAATCGACGTCAAGATGTATATGATAGTCAAGGGCGTAGCTACCGCCTTATCAGACGTATCAATGACCCGTTTCATTGATCTGCAAAAGTGCGTAGCTCGCTACCCCGCTGAAGAAATTATTATACGACCCGACTCGCATTTTGGCTGGCTGGAAAACTCCTCCTGTAGGGAATGTTGCATTTCCCGTGTCTTCTTTTGAACTTAATGCCATGGTTTATGGACCATGGCACGGACACGATTAAGCGGATTATCATGATATTGAGACTTTGCTCAACAAACTTAGGGTTAGTGGACTGGATCGGTCTGAGATTCCAACGACGGGAAAAATTAAATAAAATTAAAGATTTTAAAACAAGAGATGACTAAGATCATACCACCTACGGAAGAAAACTATATCCAGCAGTAGACGTCTTCGGCCAAGAGGTTTATCGGCGACGAAACATTGATTAAAACCAATCTTCACAGCTTGGTTCATTGGCGTAACGTTGCCAGTCTATCGGTATTTTACAGGTTGTACTTGGGGAGTGTGCGCAGTAGCTTCACGAGCTTATACCGCCAGCTCCTTTCTTTTATCGGGAATCTAGACGCACGGTTGGTTTTCAGCCTTACTTGGTCGACATTCCGTTCTGCCGCACGAAGAGCTTTAAATCATCTTTTATTATGCGCACGGCCAGTGAGTGGAGCTTTAAATCATCTTTTATTATGCGCACGGCCAGTGAGTGTAATTCTTTGCCTGCTTCTGTGTTCCCGAGTGCATATAATCCGGGTCTCTTCAAAGTCAGAGTAAACAGGCATCTTCTGGGTAAGCTCGCTCCATCTTCAGCCTCATCTCTCGCGGGCTCGATTGGGGTCAAGAGTTAGCCCATAATAAATAATAAAAAAAAGACTTCAATAAAATCCGTCAAGTAGATATCATAATTATCAGCCCGTATAACGTCCACTGCTGAACATGGGCCTCCCGGGGGAGGAGAGGGTATTTGCCATGGTCACTACGCTTCGCAGGCGGATTGGTGACCGCAGTATTATGATGAGCCACACAAGGTAACGCTGCTGCCCGTTTCTTGATATACGATTATTATAGATGATGTTATAAAAATCGGGACCAACGGTTGAACGTGCTTCCCGAGGCACGGAGGGTAGTCCCTCAACCAATCAGTCCCGCAAAGAAATCTTAGAATAAACACAAAAATTTCCTGTCCGGCGTTGGGATCGAACCCACGACCTCCGAGATTTAAAGCGAGCCAAATACCGCTACGCTACGGAGGTTCTCGAGTAGATAAAGTCAATGTAATGTCCGAACACACAAAATGGAAAGAAATACACGACAAATCAAAGAATTAACTCACGGTATCTAGTCATTGTACTTTTTCTTCTCTCGTGGTCTTCACCGACTAGCCACCATGTCCTCATCTCTCCTTTACCCTATAAAAAAATTGTATTAAAATCTAGCAAAATCTATGATATCAATTAGTGTGATGTCCGAATATTATAACAACACTAGCTAACCCGACAAACGTTGTCATATCTTAATTAAAACTATATTAAATTGAATTTTTAATCTTAGGCGTAAAAGCTCTGAAATAACCACAATGTGCATGCACTAAGAGCAACACGCATTTTGTTAACGTTATGTCAATCGCCATAAGATTACTTTAAAAAGTTATATTGTCCCAAGAGTTAAGGTTACATTCGAATATGTAATATGGTGGTTATGTATTTATAATTTTTTGCAATATTACGCGTAATTTTCGATTTTTTTTCTTTCATAAAAACATTTTCCTTACAATTAAAACCACAACAAAAAAAAAAGAATAAATCGGTCCAGGTGTCACGCTTTATGCCGTGACATGGGAAATAGGGATTCATTTTATATAGATTTAGATTATATTTATTAACATGCACCGTGATTTTTTAGTCTTTGGGTATAGGTGTAGGTAAAGATGTTCAAGTTTACTTCACAATTATTAAAATCCTATGATTTAAAAACTTTACGGTAATTGAGATTAATAAGACACATTACATTAAGGCCTCCTGCGCTTTCGAAGCTACATCTTAGGTTAAGCTGGTACAGCCCTAATGCCATACCATTCGGTGACAGTGGAACCCAACCGCTCATTGAAATTTTCGGCTACACCTAAGATACTGGTTCGAGTCCTGCCGTTGGTCTATAGGTATAAATCTCTATTTTGGAATTTAGTACGAAAATTAGAATTATGTTGTATAAAAAGAGATAGATACATATACATCATGCTCGTTTTTTGTTAAGACAAAATTTGTCCCTATAGAGTAAACAGTACACTTCATTTCATGCCAATTTCCTATTTTTAGGGTTCCGTATCCGAAGTGTAACAACGGGACCCTAGTACTAACGACGACTTTGCTGTCTGTCTTTCACCGGGCTGTAACTCAAGAATCGCGATTGCTAGAAAGGTGCCATTTTAACAAATGATGTATTTCTATCGCCGTTATAACAGCAAATACTAAAAATAAAATAAATTATTTTTTTAAGCGGGTCTCCCATACAACAAACTTTTTTATTATTTTTGTCCTTTTTTGTTCTTGAGAATAATTTTAACAGGTATGCGCTTGAAAATGGTACGGAACCCTTCGTGCGCGAGTCCTATTCGCACTTGGTCGTTTTTTTTACTATAACATAACATCATGGGCTAGTTATGTACCTCACCTTTATATTGACAATGCCCCTCTCTTTGAAGTGGTATCCACCATGTTGTTTGAGCAACAGATATGTGTCATGGCTGATGTGTATTCTCTGCGGCTCGCCACTGGACTCCATGCGGGCAGCCGTGTTCACTGTGTCGCCGAAAAGACAGTAGCGGGGCATCTTAACACCGACCACACCAGCGGCGCATTGCCCGCTGTGGATACCTAGGTAAACGACGTAAAATCAACCATGAATATCATCAGCCGTATAATGTCAACTGGATAAGTGCCTCCACCCGAGGGAGGGTTTTTGCCATAGTCACCACGCTTGGCGGATTTGTGACCGCAGTATTATGTTGTAACACACAAGGAAACGCTGCTGACCGTGTCCTGGTATACGATTTTTATAGATGATGTTAAAACAATCGGGACCAACGGTTTAACGTGCTTTCCGAAGCACGTGGAAAGAAATCTTAGAATCTACACAAAAAAATCTTGCCCGGCGTGGGAGTCGAACCCGAACCAGAACACGGATGTGGTCGACCAACCATAAACATTTCTATACTAATACCTATATAAAGCTGTAGAGTTTGCTTGAAGGCGCTAATCTCAGCAACTACTGGTCCAATTAAAAAACATATTTCGGTGTTATGTCTTGTCTAAGCCGGAAACCACACTCAATATTATTAAACCCGTAGTACTTACCTATCCGTATATGCAACCTCGCAGCAGGCATATGCCTCATCCTGATCTTGGGCACGGAGTCCAGCACGTGAAGAGCTAACGACGCTACTTCTGCCGCATGTCGAGAGCATCTTTCAGGCAAGCCTCCTACTACCATGTAGGCATCGCCTATCGTTTCCACCTGGGTAGGAAAATAAATTTCATTCGTTCACAATATTTTTTTAGGATAATAACCTATGAAAATAATCCCGTCGGGGTCAAATCAAATCAAAATATTCTTTACTAGCTGCGCCCCGCAGTTATACCCGCGTCAGTCTGCTCCAGTTGGTCGGAGCGTGATATGTTGTAGCCTAATATTAATGCAGCTTATAAACTATCCGCGTGCAAACTTTCAGCCAAATCCGTTCAGAAGTTTTTGCATGAAAGAGTAACAAACATACATACATACTACATTCTTACAAACTTTCGCGTTTATAATATTAGTAGGTAGTAGGAATCATTTAGACATTATTTAAAAAAAATAGAAAAAATGCAGGCGCATCGTAAGAACATGTTATAATGCGTTTCCCTTTTTTTCTACTACCAGTTCTGGGCGTGGCAACTCTAAGAACAACTGACATACTTACAGAAACGGCCACAAACAGTACAACTAAGGTAAGTAAGGGAATTGAAACTGTCTGTATTTCACACAATTAGTTTTGTTACCACTAAACTACCAGTGCGATCAATAGTTTTTACACGCGAATCTGGCTTTCATACAAAAAATACCTCTGTAACAACCCTACCTTCCAATACCCTCGTAGACCCAGGCCCGCGTACTGTATATAAGTTTTTTTTTAATTACTACCACTCACTAGTATTTTTGCTGTCGTGCTAAGCTAAAATACTTGTGTTACGAGTGGGTTCATGTCAGTAGTGCAATGGGTGGGGATCGAACCGGCGAGCACAAGATCACAAGTCCGACGCCCTAGCCACGGACGCTTAGTGTATGTAAGAAAGTTACATTGTAAATATGAATGTAGGAGAGTGTTTCCTATAAAGCTAGTTTGTTTTATTTTGTTTGTTTTAATTAGTGAAATTATCAACAAATTAGCTTTTGGGAGGCACTGTCCTAGATGCAAAAATGTAATGAATTTTTAAATCATAAATATTGTAAACGCTATTTTTAAAAGATGACTAAAAGAAAAATTCCGGAGTTTCTTATGCTGATTTTCCACCAGAGGGGCGAGACGAGACGAGAAGAGGAGGGAATTGAAATCGCACTGACCCTTTTCCACTAAAAATAGCCATCGCGATTCTCAGGTAATAACACCGAACACGGTAATAAGTAGCAATGAACAACAATAAGCATCTCGCGAGAAGCGTGTTTCTGTTGCAAAGTAATTTATTCTCTATTCCGGAAGCAATACGGTTCATTTTTACACAAACAAATATTTCAATTCACGCCTCGCCTCGTCTCGTCTCGCCACACTGTTTCCACCAAAGATGCGCTGGAAGATTATTATTTCACTGTTATATAGCCCATTTGTTAAAGGAGGCTATATTTTATTAGGAAGTTTCCAATGGAACGGGAACTACTCATATTAAAACCGCGTGCGGAACCTAGTAATATCATAAATTGGGATAAAATAACACGAAACTTCAGGTGCTTATAACAAAATCCCATGTAGCGGAATCTCTGAGTAGCTATTTAATTAATTCAAAATACCTCCTAATTGGATTTTGCTAGAAATTGTATATTTCATTGGGTGGATATTGGAATTCTTTCTCAGAACTTTCTCTATATTAAGATGTATGTTGCGATTTAATATCGAACTCTGTAAGTACATGAAGTACATTTTGCATAGCATGTTTAATTTTACGATATTAGAATTACATCTTCATATGAAAAAACTCACTTACAACACTGAAAATATACATAATTGCACTGGTATTTGTGCTAATTGTTTAACAACTACGAAGTAAGCAACCTGCGTAAGAGGGAGTGTCCTGTGGAACTTGGGAAAGGAATGATGACTTAAAATTTGTAGGATAATTTTGTGCAACTACGTCTACGAGAGTATTGGACGGTTCTACTTTAGATTTAGGAACATTTTACTCAACAAATTGAGCGATTTGCCGGTGAATATACATACACACATTCACGCCTCTTTTCTATCCTATAGGGGTAGACAGCTACCACTTCCTTCCACATGCTACAATCTTGACATACCTACCACTTTCGCCTCTTCTTCATTCATTAATCTCCTCATGCATGTCCTTCGGTTTAGGGTACTTTTAACCTGGCCTTTCTTAAGAACATCCTCGATTTGATCGTAGAATCGCCTTGGTCTTCCCCTTCCAACACTTCCGTTCACGTTCGCCCTATAAATTCTACTTGTTAGACTCATTCCATTGATTCTCTCTATATTTCTGAACCAATTTAGCATACCTTTCTCGATCCTAGTCTACACATCTGCTTTCATACTTCAACGTTCTCTCTAATCACACTATTCTTAATTATATCTATCTGTTCTGAATAGGCTAGTTGACACATATGAAATTACGTTACAATGACGTTTATTTCTAAACTGGCGACTCGCCCTTGCTCCGCACGGGTACAATGCTGATGTATTATACATATAAACATAAAGAAAATCGCATCAAAATCCGTTGCGTAGTTTTAAAGATTTAAGCAAACATAGGGGCATTGGGATATAGGGACAGAGAAAGCGACTTTGTTTCATATGTTATTTGTATGTAGTGAAGTATTTGTCATATGGAACCTAAATATAATAATTTCTGTTCAAAAACGTGAATATTTTTGTATAAACTCAATATGAAAATTATTTCTTTTGTCTATGTCTTTAACTTCCGAAAACGCTATCAGCCATTTAGTGTCGTCATACATCTCGTTAAAAAACATGGACGCGATCCTTTACTATTACACTTTCTGAGTAATGACGTCATTGATCTTGAACACAAATAATGTATATAAATCAACATGGCTGACATAGTTTTCATCTCTAAATGTCAAGCCAATTTTAAAATATTTATTTTACAGCTTTCTAGATCTTGATCTAGTAGGTAAACCATTCTTAACCATATAAAAATAATGTCAACTAGCCTATTCTATTTGTGAAAATAAGTAAAACTGTTAAACTACTATTTACCATCGTATAATAACAAAATTACAGGGTACTGTGCTCAAATAAATACTTACTTTATAAACATTGTAGTACGATATGACAGCGTCACAGCACGTGTAGAGGTCGTTCAGAATTTCGACGACCTGTGAACAGAAGTAATCATATAGATAGTTTTTTTATACACACGTAAGTATTCTGTTTGATAAGGTCCTACGAGATTCTAGTAATTTTACTACATACTAGCTTCTCTCGCGTGGATTTACCCGCAGGGCTGTCTTTCAGCTATTACAGGCCCTGGGCACATTAGGATAATGGGGCCCCTATGACTATTGATGTGACGCCCCATACAATCGCGGGGGCCTCTTATCTTCGCGGGGCCCCTCATATCAACGCGGGCCCGTAGCTTTTGCTACTATTGCTATTAGGCTAATCCGGCACTGCTTTACGGTGACATTAGATATGATGAGTAGATAACATAACGTAATCCATACTAAGCATCTACGATTAGTCCTTAGAGAGGCTATCGGTTATCGTTTCGAGTAGGGACTAGGGGGCCCTATACCATCGCGTGGCCCTGGGCATCAGCGTGCCCAGTGGGGACGAGGGGCCTGATCACCCGCGTAGCTCTCGCATCCCGGTGGTGGGCACTCAATAATAAAAATTGAGTTGCAAGATTCCACCCGAACAAACTACATACATACATACATTGCAAGTTAAATAAAAGCTTGTAAATATATAGAATTTCTCGATAAATGGGCTATCTAACACTGAAAGATTTTTTGAATCGGTCCAGTGGTTTCTGAGATAAGCGCGTTCAAGCAAACAAACTCTTCAGCTTTATAATAATATATAAGTACATAGATGATCCTACTAATATTATAAACGCGAAAGTTTGTAGGTATAGATGGATGTTTGTTAATCTTTCACGTCAAAATTACAAAACGGAATTGGCTGAAATTTTGCACCGGGATACACCGGGATACACCGGGTTATACGCTGGATTAACATATAGACTGCAAAACATCACGCTCCGACCCACTGGAGCAGAGAAACGCGGGTAAAACCGCGGGGCGCAGCTAATAAAATAGGTATAAGATTTATATTCTTCGTAATGATGATATGATTTTTGTAATTCAATACAAAACTTAATTCAAAGAAGTGTTTGTATTTACTGTACAACACAGCTATATATTTATACAGAGCTGGAATTTTCCAAGTAAAATACGGTAAGAAAAGCAATGAATAAATAAATACTAATATTATTAAGGGGAAAGATTAGGTTGTTTGTTTGCATTGAAAAGGCTACCTACGTAACTACTGGGTTGATTTGAACTGTTGCGATTTGAAAACCTCTTTCAGTTCATCGAAGATTTTTATCATCGAAATTTAATTATGAAGGTAGAAATTTGTGAATATAGAGTTACGCGGGTAAAATCATGTGCGGGGTTTTTTTTTCGGACGGACATATGTATAGATAAATGGTAAAAACTACAAACTAAGCAACCTGCGTACGGGGGCGTACCCTGTGGGCCTGGGACCTCGGCTCAGGGCCTTCACTGACGGGGCCCACTCGTGGGAAGTAAAGAAAAAGAAAGAAAGAAAATTGAAGAAGGCTGTCAGAAATAAATATTGTTTCATTTTGTTTGGTTTACATATAGTTATAAACAAACATCAAGTTTAAACAAACATCATTTGACGCAGGTGCCTTGTTAACTTGCTCGTAAAGCATTTCTTAAGGCAAGTACAGTCAACAAAAGAGATAGGTTTTCACATTGTTAAACGCATTTTAAATTTATATGTCCACGTTTATGAGAAGAGTTCACTGTTATGTGTATACAGCAAGCAGCGAACTCTTTGCCCATAAAAAATAAAACTGGTTGTCGTAGTGACAAAAACATATTTATTTACATTATTTGATAGTAACGGTGTAAACCCATCTCTTTTTGTTGACTGTAATTGCATATGTAAAATATGTATGAGAGGCCAAATTTCCTAAGTGTGAGTGACAATGGCTGTCTGAGGTGACAGTGATTAATGTATGTGAAACTTGGAGATATAAAATAAAGCTTGCTCTCAATGATGTTACAGTAAAGGAGAGGTAGATACGGCACCCGGGCTTGAAAAAAGGCAGCACGAAACTAAGCTAATTGGCACACTTGTATGTCTGTCTCGTTTTTGCACACGCAAATTTTCATGCTGTCCTGTTTACTTTCTAGGGACAAATTGTGTCTTAACAAAACACCAGAATGACGTACCTACCTCTTTTTATCACAACATCATTGCTTGCTCTGATAAAGTTAATAACATTTCACTCTGAAGTTGTTTGTTAATGTGGGTCCATTACTTTTATTTACAACTAGCTCCTTGCGGATTTATCCACGTAGCTCCTGTCTAATAAATGTACTTTCTTTTTTTCTATTCTAAGCCGGACACCACACAGTTACGGCAGTCTCCGGCTAGAAACGACAAAGACTCAATGACTGAATTGATGGTGACTCTGTTCTACACATGCGAGCATGGGCACCTGGAGGTGGAAGTACATCCTTGCGCTACTACAAACTTACCTGCATAGGGGTGTTGGTAGCCGCCAGCTTGGTGAACCCAACGATGTCACTGAAGTAAATGGTGACACAATCGAAGCTCTCTGCTTGCACCCGCTCACCACGCTTCAGGGCTTCAGCTACTGTCCTGTTGGAAGAATGTATATACAGTCAATCAACATTAGTGAAAGGTTGCAGTTTGCCTAGGGTAGGATCCTTAACGGAATTACCGAGGACCGCGTTGCAGCCCCGCATGACCTGTGATCCCGCGCCTGGAGTAATAGTGGTAGTAATCGCTAACATGGAGTTAGCGATTACTAGCACTATTCGTTACTCAACTCTTAACTCCAGCCGCCGCATTTGGATTCTTAATGTAAATTTAAAATCGCTTCTCGTAAACACACCCTATAGGTTTAAATTCTGAGTGGGCCAACGTCACGCACGACACCCTGTGTCTCCATAAATAAGGTCTTAGTGATCGATGTAAGACGAAGGCAATATGTTCATACAATTCAAAGTTTTGATCGTCTGATGGTTTAGACTATGCGCTGTCTGCCAGTCAGTTACTGAACTGTTTTAATTATTTATACAGACTATTAAAGTATCAAGCGACAAATAAATGACACGCAGACCTAGATAACTTGACGAGTCCGATAGCCCCGCATTCAATACCTTGTACCTAATCATCTTTTGATAGCCTGGCAATCTTTTAAAGTGTATCTTAACTAGCAATATCACGTTTCCTTCTGAAGTCTTACCCTGTAGAATTTCAGTAAATAGAAAAAGTTAATCTATTGTAAACAATGTGAATAGTATATACATCTACAATCTACCTTTAATTAAACAACCACCAGTTCTACAGCACTTAATTTATCCTACTAATATTATAAACGCGAAAGTTTGTAAGAATGGATGGATGTTTTTTACTCTTTCACGCAAAAAATACTGAATGGATTTGGCTGAAAGCACGCCGATAGTTTATAAGCAGAATTAACATATAGGCTATAAAATATTACGCTCCGACCTACTGGAGCAGAGTAACGCGGGTAAAACCGCAGGGCGCAACTAGTTTATACTTACATAATAAAGAGAAAATATTTGAATCTGAATAGGCTCCAGAAATTTTGGACCGATAATAAACATTTTAACACTGTTAGAAAGCGTCATTATCTAGACGTAACATAGGCTTTATTTAATGATAAAGTTCCCACGGAAACCAGGGCTGGGCGGGTGAATTTGCGCGCGGCAACCTAATCACTACATAGTATAAAACAAAGTCGCTTTCTCTGTCCCTATATCTTAAATCTTTAAAACTACGCAACAGATTTTGATGCGGCTTTTTTCTATAGATAAAGGGATTCAAGAGGAAGGTTTATATGTCGACCCATCCTAAGAACATAGTTACTTGTAAAAATGTATCATTTTTTTTTGTTTATCGTATTTAATTTAGAATAACAAGAGCTATATAATGGTGTATTTATTTTCTTTTTATGAAGCCTATTTTCGAAGTTATAATATGCCAAAAACGTAATACGTAGTAGTATTTCGAAGAATAGCAATTCATTAATAGATAGATCGATGTACACGGGCCCCACTCCACGCTACCGCTGCCCGCGCGCTGGTTACTTCGTCATTCGCGGTCGTGTCGGCAGGAGGTGTGTATGTGTTTGCTTGTGCATGGGTGACGCTTAAATTACGTTTTGTTTATTTGTTTTTCTAATTGCATTTACATATTCCTTTGATATTTGAGTTTATTATTCAATATGAAACGTTCGAAGAAATTATTGTCTTTAATTTTGCCCGATGAAAGTATAGATCAGAGGCGGCCTTAGGGGGGGGCGAACAGGGCAACCGCCCGGGGCCTCGCTCTTGCAGGGGCCTCGCGCAACAATCCAAGCAATATATATTTTTTTAATATATTTTTATTTTAATATTTTTATTTTGATCCTTGATTGATTCATTCGTCCAAAACATAAATGAAAAACTCGAATATCACGCAACGTAACACGTAGATCGGTTTTAAAATCGCATAGCACTCGGGTCAGCTCGGGAGTCGGGACATAATGTTTTGCCCCTTTATCGCTCGGAGAATCCCCGTGTTTCATTGCGTTCGTCAACTTTTGTCACCTTGGAATTATATTGCTTGCAGTATGAGTTACAAAATCATTACTGTACCTACCGTACCTACATATATTTCCATTTTATTTAATGAATAATTTTACGTTCTTATTCTTCTTATATTGAGTGAGCTGAAAGAGTGTAAATTATAATATTTTAAGTACCTATTAAGTAAGGTGAAAAAGTGAAAAAAACTTTGATACCTACTTAAAATTATTTCTAACTGTTTGTGCAAATAAAAAACAAAACTTAATTTACAAAATGAGTTCGCGTGTTCGTGATGCCGGTAGAAAATTTGAGTCAGGTAGTTCAAAAAGGAAAGGAGTTATCAAAAAAAAATCTACGTGGATCTTTATATAAATATATAAAAAGTGACGATCAACCAACCTCTACAAAACATTTATTGACTGAAAGTGACTCTTATCCTGATCCAGCTGTAAAAAATTCCTTCCACATCATTCCGCCGCCATCATGTAAGGTCAGGTGGGGTAAGAGGAACATAGTTTACTGGTTTTTGAACATTACGACCTCCAGCAAGTAAAAATATGTACGTATTCTAATAGCAATACAAAGTTTCGCTAGCGAACCATGCTAACTGTTATTTTAACACAGAAATTGATTCTTCCAGTAATAACGGAACAATCTGACTACAAAGCCAGGTCTTCTAATTGTTTCTCTTTCCCGAAGTTTGGGGTAAGAGAAACGCTTCGATTCGTACAAGTAAAAACACGTATTTTTATATGTATCTCTAAAAATTTGAGAACTGCCTTTCGACGTAATGGAAATGAAACCATACCATAGTTAAAATATGGTCTAATTTAGCATTACCGAACAATAAAAAAAAATTGGGGTAAGAGGAACATATTAGTAAGGTCAGGGGTTGTAAACTAGGAATGTTAAAAATATAATAATATACTTAAATTTAGTTTTTAATAAAAAAATTAGGGAAAATATACGATGAATGTCACTAAGTGAGTGTGTTTTTATTTTAAATGTATCTAAATCGGTTTTCCAACTTTGAGTAACTCAACTGAATAAAAACAAACACAAATAATTGTAAAAATCTTTGTTTTACTTAAACAAACGTACAAAAAACTTAAAACACTTTTCTGTCTTTTTTTCACTCTGATCGTTATGCATAAACGAATATACTGCACTGCGCCAAAATATTCTCAACTTATAACTAAAAAATATTCTCCATTACTTTAATCAGTCTCAATCAACATGACTATGTTCTATTTAAATAAATAAACAAAACTAAAAAACCTTTGCTTACTTTCTATATAAATATTACCGAAATAAAAAAATAGAATAGGAACTTCTAAAATCAAATTGGCATAGGCCTTAAATTCTAATATACTAGGCTTATCAAAAAGTAATGATAATCGGTTCATGTTTTCAATAAGGCTGCATAACCCGACAGTGCACCACTTTTAACAGCCGCCACTGCTTCTAACAATTTTTCTTTCGGGTAAGAGCTCCGTTCCGTTTTTCTTATATAATTTCGAGGCATTTTACTTTTTCTGTAAAAAATAAATATATTTGTACCTCCAATACAGTAAAAATAAATTACAGGAATAGATTCTATTCTATTAACAATTGATTAGTGTGGTGTGTTTTATGCAATTTAGCAATTAACAAAACAAGATATTGATCAAACCCTCTATAAAAAAATAACATGCCTGTTGTATAGAGATATCAACACATTTTGGCGCGCACACAAATTAAAGCTGTATAAAGCGCATGCACAAATAGCTCCGCGCGCCAAGATGAGTTAAACCATGTATTTATACTTACCTAATCCAGATAGGTGATTTTCAACTTGCAAAATGTTTGTTACCCCTAAAACCGGGAAAGAGGAACATAATGTTTCTCTTAACCTGGTATGGTAGCTCCTCTTTCCCGGCTTGGTATTTTGTAGGTTATGTTTATGATGTCATCGAAAAAGCACTAACAACACATGCTACAAACAACATAACATGCGGAAAATAAAGATTCAACATTAGAATTACACTTACCAACAAAATTTGCCGTATCACAGATGTTTCTATCCCTTAAAAAATCGCCCACAAAAAACACCGCTAGGTCACATTTTTATAGTTTGTCAACTGATTTTTTTCTTCTGTTTTACTCACCTACTTATTGTGTTGTAGTGCCATCTATCCATAAAAAATTGAAACTATACCTAATACTGTTTTATCGACAGAGTAACCATAGAGCTGGGCTTTATAGTTTTCTATTTATGAGTTACTGTTTCTCTTCACCTGGCGTCCCTCTTACCCCACCTGACCTTACCAAAAACAGCGAGGATGATGATGAATTAACTACATCTTTGTCTCTTAGGTTAACAGTACCGCTGTCAACGTTATCCAGTCAAGAATACGAATCTGAGCCCAAGTCAATGACTTCTGAAATGGAAAATCTGAATCCTCTAAATGACCTCGGTTTGTGGCCCATAACAATTTCTGATGTAGACCTAACTGCGATTGTATCAAAAGGTCCAATCTGGGTTAAAGTTGTTTTATTGCCGGTAAATGATAATAGACGGCGTTTAACCGAATATCATTATTATAAGATATTACTTAGTTAAAGATGAAAAGCTTAGCAGGATCTGGATGATTTATTCACAAACTAAAGATGCCGTTTACTGCTTTCCGTGTCGACTATACGGGCTCGAAAATAAAAAGATTGGATCTGGTGAAGGAGTGTGTGATCGGAAACACTTGGGTATTACAGGGTAGCATTGGTGAAGGCCGTTAAATACCGACTAAGCGATATATGTGATGCGTTAAAGGATTTAGCAGAAAATACAATAGGTTGTCAGTTGGTCAGTGAATGAAATTCATCATCATTCATAGAAAAGGAAATAACTACCAACGAATTTGTAGTTTTACTTGTCATAATTATGGTCTCGAGATTCAACAGCCCACCGGTCATTCCACCGGTCAAGATGTTTGGCGAACCAATCCCTTGGGAACGGCAAGCTAAGTACTTAGGCGGAATCCTTGGCTGAAAGCTAAACTTTAGAGTGCATGTAGAAACCGTTCGTGCACGGGCTTCACTTACGCTCAGTCGACTACACTGTCTTTTAAATTCACGCAGTAAACTATCACTTGATAACAAGGTTAGGATTTATACACGTGTATACGGCCGATTATGACGTACGCGAGCACTGTATTCGCTCATACAGCATCTAGCAGTTTGTACCGCTTACAAACTGTCCAAAGTAGATTCACTCGACGTGCTACCGGGGCACCGTGGTTCATTCGTAATCGCAACCTGCATTCTGATCTCCAACTGCCTTCCATCAAGCAGTGGCTGAAAGAGGCGTCAGAACGCTTCTTTGAATCCGTGGCTCAACACCCAAACCCGTTGGTTGTTGCAGCATCCGACTACAGGCTTTTGCCTACAAAGCGTCGTAAACACCGTCGGCCTCGGGGCGTCCTAGACGACCCGGACGACGAGATCACAACTTACCAACTAGCAGTACAGAGACTGCAAGAAACTAGCACCACTACACAGAGACCACTCTATCCGACCCGCCGGAGAAGAGTGTGCCCGCGAACGCGACGCGTCCCCCCTCGCCCTCCCAACCCTTAGTTTGCTAAGAACCTTCCGATGCCGTCGTAGTCCCGTATGACATTCTTACAAAGATAATCCAAATGGCGTAGCTTATTCATTAAATTATTGTGCTTTAATTAAAGATTTCAGTCCTAGGAAACGCTGCCAACATCAATTTTAAAATTTATCATCTCTGTATTTGTTGATTTTAAAACTCAAATTAGCATAGCGTTTCTAGCTAGGTATAGCATTTCTCGTTAAACATGACAAATACCCAAATCAACAACCAGACTTACTTTCGCGTCACACACTTTTCACGAAAAAAAAGGGCCTCGCAACGACCTGCCGCCCGGAGCCTCGCAATGGGTAAGGCCGCCGCTGGTATAGATAATACAAGTTCTAGTCAACACCTACAACGAAACTTTATCCAAAAAGATAATGGTAACTGTTTATTTTTATTAATTTACTAGCTGACCCGGCAGACTTCGTACTGCCTCAATCGATACATAAAAGACCTAAACATTTGTATAAAATAAACTGGGCCGTAGAGACTTCGTTTATGCGGTACTCCTACCCCTACACTACCCCTATCCTACACTACCCCTACCCTACACTACCCCTACCCTACACTACCCCTACCCTACACTACTCCTACCCTACACTACCCCTACCCTACACTACCCCTACCCTACACTACCCCTACCCTACACTACCCCTACCCTACACTACCCCTACCCTACACTACCCCTACCCTACACTACCCCTACCCTACACTACCCCTACCCTACACTACCCCTACCCTACACTACCCCTGCCCTACCTCTACCCTACCCCTACCCTACACCTACCCTACACCTACCCTACACCTACCCCTAATCTACCCCTACCCTACCCTACACCTACCCTAAAAAATCTTGGCAAAAAAATTCAAGTTTTTAATTAACAAAATAAAGCTCAAATTGACTCTACATTTTAGTTAGAAAACGTTTGTATGGGAAAAACAAAAAGGCTGTTTTAAGGGGTTTTCAGGCAATTATTAGAATTTTTCTCGCCGTAAAAACCATCCTTGAACTACCACGAACATTAAAAAAAAAGAATTGGCCAAATTGGTCCAGGCTTTGTAGAGTTATGCGCTTACCAACACATTTTGCGATTCATTTTTATATTATAGATGTAATGAAATTATGATTGTTTACTGTTTGTTAATTAAAATATCCGTAAAGAAGGTTAAACCGCACAATGTTGTGTCCTCCGAACAAAATAGATACATATGCACGTGAAACAGTTTACTTTGAAAACTATACAATGTTTTAAAATGTTATGTTTTAATTTGAAAAGTAATAGTTGTTGTCATGGTAAAAGTAATTTCATTTAATTTTATATAAATTAGTATTTTTATAAATTTTTGTATTTCAAGTGAACATGTAACGTCATACTTCGGAAATATCATCATTATTATATACAATGAGTGCAGATGTATCACAAAATCTACACCCAATTCCCTAAAACACTGTTTTATGTTAACTTAGTTACATTGACTTCACGTGGAACAAAGTAACATGTGATTATAATACCCCTTATTTTAGAAAATAATAGCATAAATACAATAATTTTCTATTAAAATGTTGTCTAAACAAGTAATTAAAGTATATGTGAATTTTCATCACTTTATTTCAATAATTAAAAAAGTTATTAGCATTTAGGTATGGGGTGAACTTTGAATGGCTCTCCTGAAAACCTAGTAAATTTCAAATGTAACATTGTTCTTCGGATGGGTCGATGTATCATCAGCATTGTACCCGCGCGGAGCCGGGGCGGGTCGCTAGTCTAAAAATAAACTATGAAATATGTATTATAAATTAGACTATAATTATGCGGGAACATGAACGCACATACCAACGTTCCAAACGAAGACGATTTAACTTTGCCGATTGGTATACTCACTCCAACTTTTAATAGTCTTTCAAAAGGACAATTCTAGTCTAGACTTAGTCGTAATAAACAAGAGCGTCGTTCTAAATTAAGCAATTATAAAAGCTACGTCAAATTATAATAAAAGTTACCTTTATCGTGTTGTTTTTGGTAGCGGTATTTGGCTCGCTTTAAATCTCGGAAGGTCGTGGGTTCGATCCCCACGCCGGACAAGAAATCTTTGTGTAAATGCTAAGGTTTCTTTCCGGGTCTGGTTGGTTGAGGGACGACCGTCCATGCCTCGGAAAGCACGTTAAGCCGTTGGTCCCTATTGTTATAACATTATCTATAATAATCGTATATCAAGGAACGGGCAGCAGCGTTTCCTTGAGTGGTACAACATAATACTGCGGTCAATAACCCGCCTGCCAAGCGTGGTGACTATGGCAAAAACTCTTCCTCGGGAGAATGGTGATGAAATACGTCAAAAATAACACGATGTTATCGATCTAGATAATGTTTAATAGGGATAACGACTAAAATATAATATTTGTTCCGTCATTTAGATTAATAAGAAATATTGGACACTATTTACGAGACTTGTTTATTCAAAGCACCTTTTTAGTATTCCGTAGTCCACAAGCAACCCTTATAGTTTCGTCATGTCTGTCCAGGCTTGTACTCCGCCGTTACTGCACCGATTGTCACGAAAATTGGTGGACAGTTGTGAATTGAAGATCCAAAACTTGGTTTTTAAATGATGAAAAAAAATTTTTCTTCAGCCACCTTCCCATACAACGAAAAGTGAATAAAAAAATTAAATTCGACTAACCTCCTCGTGTAGGATATCGTGGGAAAGGTCTTTTGAAATGCAACTAATACTGCCTTGAAACTATGTAGATCGAAACCCCCAGTCTCGAGATAATCTGATACAAAGTTAAAATTAGAGCGTCCCCCCCTTAACTTTTGAAATATTACTAAAATAATTCTGAAAAAAATGTGATATATTTTAGTAAGTAAGTACTTTCAACTAAAATGTAGCGGACTTGGTATCACAGATAATTATTTTTATACAACTCCATCTTATTAAATGTAGTTACAGTCTTCCTAACAAACTGTATGGAGTCGACCGCAGAATGAAATTTTACTTTATTAATTTAAAAATAGGCATTTTAGATATACATGGCTACCCTTTCATGCGCGTGCCCGACACGCTCTTGGCCGGTTTTATTTAAAAAACAACACTACTTACATTTTTTTCAATTTTTTTTTAATTTTATAAAGAGGAAAGATTTGTATGTAAGTATGTTTGTAACGAATTGCCTCAAAAAACACTGGGCCGATTTAAAAAATTATTTCACCATTTGAATGCTGCATTATCACTGATTAATAAAGGCTATATTTTATTATGATATTCTTACGGGAACGGGAGTTACGCGGGTGAAACCGCGAGTGGGAAGCTAGTGTTAATAAAAAGTAAATAAATTGCTGCGATTAAATGTAGGTTGAAATTGACTTCATAAATATTTCGTAAGGTACTTATCTCAAACCTTCTTAAAAGTAAGGCATTTTTTTGTGACAGGAATTCTGTTATACAACCTGAAACCGGAAAAATAAACAAAGTTTAATATTTAAGCTGCCACATTATTTAAGAGTTTCTGGGAAATCAATTGCCCTTAATATTACCTGCGTATAATGGACTTTACGTTGTTTGTGTCGAAAATAGTTACCTATGTTATTACTAATACCTGCTTTATCTCAGTGAAATTCCCGTCAAAATTGATTCAGCCGTTCCGGAGATTACCCGAAACAAACAGACAGACAAACATAAAAAAATCGCATAGTCACGAATACATTCTACAAAACAATCATAATTTTAATATTATAAACACATCTATGGAATTTATATTGTCTTTGCCGGTTCGGCGGGAATTACGATCGTCTGTTGTTATTTTTATTCTACATTATCTATAATAATCCATATTAAAAACATAAACTTCAATTGTTATTTGTAGGATTACTCTTTGCCGTTTGTTGAATTAATTACCTCTTGTATAACGAGAATGTCTGTTGCAGGAAAATTACTTGTTATATTACCTATATATTATTTATTATGTGCTATGGTTTGGTCATGTGGAAAGGATGAATGAAAGGCGAGTAACAAAAGGTATTTACAAGGCAGATGTGACTGGAAACGCCGGGAGGGGACACTCTTGAAGGACATACACTGACCTCATAGGTGATGTTCTTCAGAAAGGTCAGGTGCGTAGTACTCGCAACGGGCGTGCGTGTATGACAAGATGTATGAACGTGGACGAGGCAAAGGGAGTGTGTAACGATCGTAGCAGGTGGCGTTCTGTAGTTTCTGCCTACCACCATGGGAGAAAAGCGTGATTATATGTATGTATGTATGTATAATGCGCTTATATATCTATACTAATATTAAGCCACACCGTAAACTCTCAAGATTTATTTCCAGGTCTGGTTGGTTGAGGGACAACCCTCCGTGCCTCGGAAAGCACGTGAAGCCGTTATTCTCGATTGTTATAACAACATCTATAACAATCCTTTACCAGGGAACGGGTAGCAGCGTTTCCTTGTGTGTTACAACATAATACTGCGGTCACTAACCCGCCTGCCAAGCATGGTGACTATGGCAAAAACCATCCTTCGGGAGGAGGTGTATGTTCAGCAGTGGAAATTTTACGGGCTGATGATGATGATACTCGTATAAAGTACAAACCACACTGCCGGCTAGCGAGCGAGCAAGGTATGCGTGCGAGTGTCGTTTCACTTCTTTTCATACTACAGAGATAAAATAAACTTCGTTTAGTTCATACTAGCGACCCGCACCGGCTTCGCACGGGTGCAATGCGGATGTATCATACACATAAACCTGCCTCTTCAATCACTCTATCTATTAAAAAAAACCGCATCAAAATCCGTTGCGTAGTTTTAAACATTTAAGCATACATAGGGATATAGGGACAGAGAAAGCGACTTTGTTTTATACTATGTAGTGATGATAGTTTCCTTCGCTCGCTCGCTAGCGCTTTATAATGAGGAAAGATATTTAGGCCTCAGAAGCATAAAGACAGATGTTCTTCAGAAGCATTTGGTCGTAAGTGCCAGTTTATGATAATGGCACATACGACGAATGTTTCTGACGTATAATGACACATCCGACCTTATACTTCTGAGCTCTAGATTTGATTAATTGTTTGCATTGAATAGGATCCGAAATTAAAAACGATTTAAAATACTAACATAGGCTTTATTATGGAGATGTTCCCCGATAACGAGGTATCGGTTAAAACTGTGCGCGAAACCTTATCTATCACACATTACGCTACGTAGAAGTATTAGAAAACATACATTCACGTCTCTTTCCAATAGGGGAAGGCAGAGACCACTCCCTTCCACGTAAAGTAGAGCGACAGTTGCACAAAATTCCCCTAAAATACTAAAAGTCATAAACCCTCAATCTCATCGCCAGCGACCGCCCTGAGCCGAGTATATAATATAATAGTATACTAACTGCTGTTAAAGAGAAGGCAATTTCATTGGAAGAAGCCAGGATATCTGAGAATTTTGTTTTAATTCCAAGTAACGTTAAGTTTATACTGAAATAGAATTCTGAAATCGTTCTAATTCAAACTGGTTTTCTCCAACTACAAAAACAGTTCAATTTTAGTATGAAAACTTTGTTAGAAAGCCAGAATTTCATCCACAAAATGTCGTCGTAAATTTTATTCCTGTTCAAAACTATTGTTCTACTTCATTACTTAAGGCTGGGACTCCACCAAAGCGGAGGTGTGTGCGGTGTTTTGTGTGCTGTGCGAGAATAGATGTTTTTCAGCTCTGGTCTGGTCTCCAGCGTGCGTCGTCCGCGCACAGCTCACATCTCTGCTTCCATCGCGCCATACAAATATTACATATCTCCGCACAGTGATCTCCACTGAAGCTGAGCGGAGAGGAGATGTCTCAATAGCGCAATTCTATTGGTTGTTTAAAAAACATCTCCTCTCCGCTCGTCTCATCTGCGCTTTGGTGGAGTCCCGGCCTAAGAGATTGGCATAATACAGATGATGACTATTAAAATCTATTAGGACTTTAAAAAAATAATTTCGTCAGTTCTATTAGAAACTATTATCTAACTATGTATTCGTTAGATTAAACTGCACCGGTGGCTCAATGGTTACGATAGTCGCTTCTGAGACCTAAAGTTCTGGGTTCGATTCCGACCCGCGACAATTATTTGTGTGAACCACAATTTATTGTTCTAAGTCTAGGTGTTTTTTTTGGTCGTGAAATGAATGTTTGTAAAGTCCCCCGCGACACAGGGATTTATTTTCCCTAGTGCGGCACGTTTTTTTTTTGTTTACTAAATTCATGTGACGTCGCTACTAGGTACAAGTTTGCCTAGGAGTGACGTTACAGCCACCTGAACGTTGTTGCTTTGTTTTTTTGTATTTTTTATTGATTTGAAAAAAAAATATTAAATTACGAAATTGAGATTAATAAATTTCGACCACCGGCTGGACTCGAACCTGCATCTTTCGACTGCAATTCGGCTACGGTGGTTGTAATACATCGTCGTATCGACGTACCACGTAACCACAAATTCAAAACCACTTACCTAAATCTTACAAAAATGTAATCTCGTCAGCGTCGCGACGGACTGAATTCCTTGTCGATATTATAGTTAGTATTGAATATATGACACAGATTTGAGGGGTGACTCCAAAAGGGCATAGAAAAATCATGTTGACATTCCTCTTTACATTTTGATGTTACGACTTTGATATTAAAAAGGATGAGTAAGACGCAAATAAAAATAAGAAATTAAATTATACTAACACTATCTTCTGGCGCGCGGTTTCACCTGTGTAACGTTCCCGTAGAAACTTCATAATTAAATTATAATATTATTATAGCTTATTGCCTTCCTCGATAAATGGGCTATCTCAAACTGAAAGATTTTTTAAATGGGTCCATTCGTTCCTGAGATTAGCGCGTTCAATCAAATAAGCAAACTCCTCAGGTTTATATATTAGTAGGTAGTAACTACTCGTGCGCGGTTTTACCCACATCTACCGTTCCCGTAAGAACTAGGCTATCTAACACTGAAAAAAGTTTCAATTCAACCAGTAGTTCCTCATATTAGCGCGTTCAAGCAAACAAACAAACTCTTCAGCTTTGTATATTAGTAAAAGATAAGATTTTGCCTAGGTTGCAATATATGTGGGTATATTTGTAATTGAAAGATAAGATTATAAATACCTACGTCGGAATGAATAAAGCAATATACGTATATTTGTTATTTAATTGAGTTAAAACAGCTCTGAAAATTTGTCACACAGATTGTCACAGTTGAAATTACTCTATGTACAGTCAACCAAAGAGATAGGTAACACTTTCTGAAACGGATTTTAAATTTATTGTACACGTTTATGAGAAGAGTTTAATATTATGTGTGTACGCAGCTAGCAGCGAAGATTTTGTTTAAAAAGAAATAGCGGCCCGCCCCGGTTTTTTACAGGTGGACTTTTATAGCCTATTTTACTCAGTGATAATGTAGCATTCTAATGGTGAAAGAATTATCGAAATCCGTTCAGAATATTTTGAGTTTATTCGAAACAAACATACAAAAATATAAAGAACACAAACTTTTACTTTTATATTATATCTATATATATAAAAGAAAGTCGTGTTTGTTACAACACTTATAACTCGAGAACGGCTGGACCGATTGCCATGGTTTTTGATTTGTTGGATTTGTTTCCGTCCCGAATAGCAGAATACATTTTAAAAACAAAAGAAAGTCGTGTTAGTTATACTATTTATAACTCAAGAACGGCTGAACCGATTTGGCTGAAAATTGGTAGGGAGGTAGCTAAGAACTGGGAGAAGGACATAGGATACTTTTGGGTAGGGGTAGGGTAGGGTAGGGTAGGGTAGGGGTAGGGTAGGGGTAGGGTAGGGTAGGGTAGGGGTAGGGTAGGGGTAGGGTAGGGGTATGGTAGGGGTAGGGTAGGGGTAGGGTAGGGTAGGTGTAAGTTAGGAGTAGGCTAGGGGTAGGGGTAGGGTAGGGGTAGGGTAGGGTAGGGGTAGGGGTAGGGGTAGGGTAGGGGTAGGGTAGGAGTAGGGTAGGGTTAGGGTAGGGGTAGGGTAGGGCAGGGGTAGGGTAGGGTATAAAAGTCCACCCGTGCGAAGCCGGGGCGAGCCGCTAGTTATACATAAAATTCTCGTGTCACAATGTTAGTTACCATACTCCTCCGAAACGGCTTGACCGATTTTTATCAAATTTTATATGCATATTCAGTAGGTCTGAGAATTAGGTAGCGCTAGGGTAGGGGAAGGACACCGCGTAAAAGAAGTCTCGCCGGGCCAATTTATTTTATACAAAAGTTTAGGACTTTTATTTATCGATTGAAGCAGTACGAAGTCTGCCGGGTCAGCTAGTATATTATATTATTTTCGTATAGATTGCTGGCTGTCGTTGTTATAAAAACATATTTATCATCATTAAACCTATTTCTTTTGTTGACTGTACCTAAAGCTCATTTCACTTCACTGTACACAAGCGCTCTGTGGATGTAACATATCCAAAAGGCTTACAATGTTCTACAAACCTAATACAACAATAGATTCAGAGCTATGTTACGACTGTCAAACTATGTTTTGCTACTAAAATGTTTACTGACTCTCACAGACAGCTTTGATGCCTTAGTGCGAAACATTACTTGTGATCTTGAGGTCACCGGTTCAAACCCCACCCATTGCACTACCGTCTTGAACCCACTCGTAACACAAGCATTTTAGCTTAGCACGAGGGGTTAACAAGAATACTATTAGACGGCAAAACTCTGCTAGTAATATTATAATTATTGAAAAAAGAGAATAAAAAAGAGGTACTGAAGTAACAAAATGCTGTGTTTAATATCAACCCGAGTATTTTTCACCGGGCATAAAGGCGAGCAGAGCTCCAGCCTAGGTAAATGGTTTAAAAACTACGAACTAAGCAACCTGCGTAAGAGGACTTTCCTGTGGGACTTGGACTTCGGCTCAGGGCGGTCAATGGCGGCAAGATTGAGGTATTATGGCTTTTAGTTTTTAAGGGGACTTTTGGGCAACTGTTGCTCTACTTAACATTTCACGGGCTTCTGGAACTTCGAGTCTGCGAGGGTATCGGAAGGTTATTTGCAAACCAAGGGGGGGGGGGGAGGAAAATCAGCCCGAGCTGCTAGGTTAGCTGTATGTGAAATTATTTAAGCCACTATTATTGTTTTAATAATAAAATTGGTTGAGATAAAATGTTTTCAAACTTTCGCGATATGCCTTCAAATCGTACCGCGATCGTTTATTACTAACTCTACTTAAGGTAAATGTTACGAACCTTTTTAGGACATTTTAAGTATTTTTAATATTACGACTAACGAGCACCGTTTATTTTAAATATCTACAAGAAAGCGGCGTATTATTCGTTTGCATTAAAAATAAATTACGCTAATTTCACGAACTCTAGCAGTGTATATTTTGATAGCACATAGATAGATAGATAAAAAAGTAAATATGTTTTGATTCGTAACAGTACTATTACTAAATAAAGTTAATTTAACTGATTACTAACATCATCAACAGCCCGTTCACGTCCACTGCAGAACATGGGCCTCCTCTTAACAGACCTTGTCAAGCCAGGATCGTAGAGGGATATTGCCATAATCACCACGCTTGGCAGTCGGATTGGTGATCGCAGTAAGATGTAAACCTTGAGCTAATAGATGCTGCTGCCCATCCATCAGCCATATGTCCCTTAGTCGCCTTTTACGACACCCATGGGATGACATGGGGTGGTCTATTTTGAGCCGGAAACCACACGGCATGATTACTACTAAAATGTGGGATTGAAATAAAGAATAAATAATATTCAAGGAAATTTTTATCTCAGAAACATGGATAATTCCTAATTGAATTTAGCTCGCCTTTGTACATGTTGTTTCCAATTTATACAATTTATTTTATGTAATTTTCTGTGTGCAATAAAGTATAAATAAATAATTCCACGGCAAAATTAAACCAAGTTTTACTCAAGCGAAGCAAAACACAAAAGCTAGTAGGTATCTAACTGGAAATCATATAATAACATTTACAAGAATGTTATCCCGACACCGTCAGAATTCCTTATCGATATTCTAGATATAGTGTATCGAATATATGACATACATTTGAGAGGTGACCCCAATAGGTTTAGAAAGGTCAACTTGACATTTTTCTTTTTGTGCAAAGGATACTTCAAAAAGAGTTTAATCTTAAAATAAATATCGTATGCGATTATATAAACTAAGCAAAAAAATTGGATATAATAATTGAATTTAGGGTTTCGTCTGTTCGGAATGGATGCTAATCACGTAATGATATTGCTTTGACTTTGATAGAATTGTCATTGCACTCATCGTTTACTAAAGCAAATATTTTTTATCACATCTATTCAAAAATAGCTAGTTTATTCCTCCTCGTAAACAGGGACCAAAATAGCTCATTAATCCCTTAGGGACCAAAATTGATTTGAATTTCGAATGTGGATATTGTTAATAATTTTTCAATCAGCAAAGAGGTGAATCACAAACCATGCGGGAACAATGTATTGAATATGTGATTGGCTGAAAAACTGCGAGCGCGCCAAATTTAAAAAAAGTTGATGAAAAATAAACAACGCACGAAATTAAATGCATTCTGCTTTCGTTCGTAGTTGATTCATATTCAGATTTTAGAATTATAATAAAAAATGAGTGCGTCTTCCTCAAGTGAAAGTATTATTATGTCTTATGGTTCTTCATTGTACATAAAGAAATTCTTGTTCATAAGTTGCACTTACTTATTTTCTCATAGAGGGTGATAAAAAGTAGAGTGTCCACATCGGGAGCAACACTATTTTAAGCTCTAGGGACATACTTTTAATCCCTCACTGCGCTCAGGATTCTAGTTAAGAATCCCTCGCTCCGCTCGGGATTCTACTCTAGAATCCTTCGCTCCGCTCTGGATTAAAAAAAACACTCTCGTCTTTAAAATAGTTGTTTGCTCCCTAGATAAGCAATCTACTATTAAATCGTTTTTAAATTATTATTGATATGAAATTAATGCGTTCAGATGACTCTGACAGTCAGTCAGAGTCATATTAAGGCATTAATTTATTAACTCTTACAAAAATTATTTACCTACAAAAACCAACAACTCTAACTAATTAACACATAAATAGAAAATAAGCCACAGTATACATTACTGTGGCTTATTACAGGTTTCAACGAAAATAATAATAACAATATGAATAACAAGTCCACGATAATATAATATTCTTTATGAGTCTTACGATAATACCTACTTATAACCATATTTTTGAGTTTTTTTAATACTACCTACACAATTTGTATTTAATAGTTGTTTTAAATTTATATATTGACAATACTCTTATATTATTAGGAAGTTTGCGGTAGAACCGTATACACTGCCCCATAAAAGAGAAACCTACTTATTTTGCGGAGACAGCTAGCATGTATCACAAGATTATGCTTATATCGGAAGCTGTCGTAGCCCAATGGTTAGGGCGTCGGACTTGTGATCTTGTGTTCGCCGGTTCGATCCCCACCCATTGCACTACCGACATGAACCCACTCGTAACAAGCATTTTAGCTTAGCACGAGGGGTTAACAAGAATACTAATAGAAGTAAATATTTAGCATTAATGCTGTGTATATCACTTTTTTTACCAGCAGCTCAGGAACTGAAAATTCATGACATACGGTGCACAACATGACCAGGTCAGGCAGACAGGTATTGAAGATGTGTCTTACCTTGGCAGCATCCTGTTAAGCAGGTCATCAGTACGTCGTTTCTCCTGCAGAAGCATCTCAGTCCTGGCTGCCACGATAGCCTCCAGGTTCGAAGCATACTTCTCCATCATGGCGAGCATGTTGTCGAATATATTGGTTTTCCTGTATAAAACAAAAGAATGTTCCTATATATTCTTTATATTCCTATGTATTTTTATGTTCAACATACAATTATAATGAAAGTGGTTTGAGTCAAATTCTGAAAGTACTTTGAAGAGATTTCGAATAAAATAAATAGAAGACAGTCTATTCTGGAGTGTTCCATTATTTTTTTTCAAATTCTCTTCAATGTAGGTACTTTTAATTAATTAAATGTATTCCATAAATTTTGATTGGTTTGTGTTTCTGGATCTTATAAGGTGATTCACGCCGAAATTACTGAATGGATTAATACAAAACTGTGTATCATTATAGTAGCATTAAAGAAAATGTCCTTTTGGGAGACATTGCTGCATAACTGGAGCGGAAATTTGACAATAACTAGACCTGGGTTGATGCTGTAAACCTCAATTTTAAGATAAAACAAGTCACATGATGCATCAGTGGTACCACTGGCTCGTGGTCCTAACCCCTTAAGGGTGCCCCCAGGTGTGTGTCACTTTATTGAATATTTTTACCAAACTTCTACATATATTGATCCACTGAAACCTATAATAATTAGCGTGAACTTAAACTTTATTATGAGTAAAGGAATTAATGACAAGCTGACGGAGAACTACTTTGTCTGTAATATCCTTCTATTAGCTGTTAATTAAGTATCTTGTTTAATTCATAGAATAAGAATAATTGTGTAACATTATGATTCTGACAAGTACAAGTGTATGTAAATACATAAGTACTGAATAAATTCATTATTTCATATTTCAAAACACTTGTTAGATACCTTGTGGTAGAAAATTTCCAATCCAGATTGCAGGAATGTCAACATAATCAAATATCACATACAGATGGAGCCGTGTGGTGACCGGCTTCAAATTGACGACCCCCATGGCTATTGTAATAGGTGACTACGGGAAATACACCTGATGTATGGGCAGCAGCGTCTAACAACTCACGGTTACTTAATATCTATCGAGATCTCCAACCCGCTTGCCAAGCGTGGTGATTATAGCAATATCTATCAACGATCCTGGCTTGCCAATTTAGTATTGAGAAGGCCCATGTTCAACAATGGACGTGAACAGGCTGTTGAAGTAAAATATATAAATTATATATATATTTTTTTAATAAATTCTTTTTTTGTGTATATTTTTGGTTACTTTCATTATCAAAAAACAGTTTTTATCTCATACGATGACTATTTACATATTAGTTTTTTATCATCGTTTGAAATATAAAAACACTTTCCTTAAGCGCAGGCCACACCGCCACGGGCCGGATTGCTCATGCGTACCCGGCCCCCGCCAACGGTGGATCGAAAGAGTACCTATCCGGGAGGTTTTAGTGGTTGGTAGGGTCCTCTCCTCGTGGTATGAGTTTAGCATACCACGCTATGGAGAGGGCGAGTCCCACATATCCCACAGCCAGCGCGCGAATACGCTGCAGCGGCGGTGGGAATGCGTAAAAGCATTTCCCCCCGGACATAAAAAAAAGGCCACACCGCCACCGGGTCGGCGAGCAAGCTAGGCGAGCGAAGATCGTTTCATCTCTTACATACTTCGGTTCACACCGCGAGCTTACTTGCCCGCCCGCCTAGCTCGCTCGCCCGCCCGCTGGTAGTGTGGCCTGAGCTTTAGGGCTTTTTAGCTCCTGTATTTGGCTACAGAATTGAACCTGATTATGTGTGTGGAATACCAAATTGTAATTTGTAAATTTGCAGAATTGGGGATTATAGATTGTACCTCTATAAACGCTGTTTAAGTGATACATTACACATCTGCCCTGCTTATTGTAGGTACTTGCAGTAATCGATATTTTTAGGATTTTCAAAACAGACAGAAACGCCATACTTGCACAAAAATGGCAAATACGGCGTTTCTCGTTGAATAGAAAACATGCTTCTAATACAAAAATATATGATTTTAATTATTTTATGTATAGATTAGAGTCCTGAAATTTCATTTTCGCAAAAAAGTGAAAATCCCAAAAATTTCAATTACTGCAAGTACAATAAGCAGGGCAGACATATTATGCAAGGTCTTTGAAACCTTATTTTAAACGAAATTAGATTGCCATTTTCAGAACTTGATTTTTTTTACTTTTATTTTGACCGTCGAAAGTAACGAAAATTTGTTCGTGATTACACTTAAAACTGAATTCATTAGTATTTGCGTAATTTATTAAAATAATGATCATCATCAGCCGTATAACGGTCGCTGAACATGGGCCTCTTCTAGGGAAAGTTTTGCCATAACCACCACGCTTGGTAGTTGGATTGGTGACCGCAGTATTATGTTGTAACACACAGGGAACTCTGCTGTGCTGCCTGTTCCCTGGTAAACGATTGTTATAAATGTTAATATAACTATCGGGACCAACTGCTTAACGAAGCCCGGAGGGTAGGTCATTAACCAACCAGTCGCGGAAATAAATCTGAGAACACACACAAAGATTTCGTATCCGGTGTAGGAATCGAACCCACGACCTCCGCGTCTTAAAGCGAGGGTTATACCGCTTCGCTAAAGAGGTTATCTATACTAATATTATAAAGCTGCAGAGTTTGTTTGTTTGAACGCGCTAATCTCAGGAACTACTGGTCTGATTTCAAAAATTCTTTCAGTGCGGGATAGTCCATTTATCGAGGAAGGGTATAGGCTATATTTTATTTTCAAAAAAGTTGATCCCTAACCTAAGAAAATTGCGATTTTGTAACCCAAGGTGTAAGCGAAAACCTATTTATGCGTGCGCTGCAAAAACTATTGACAATAGAACAAAATGATGTACTACGGGTTTGTAGGTCTTATTAAGATCTACAAAAAAGTCCGGAAAAACATATATCTAACTATCATAGTTTAGTCACAATAACTGCTTTTATGTTCATAAAAAAAATATTAAATCGTCTGAAGAAAGAAACTACGTTAAATGTATATCGTAATATTAATTCTTATCCAAATTAAGCATTATGTTATCAGGGGTATTTATGTAGAAGTAAAATACTTTTTGTTTTATTCCAATCGGTTATTTCGTTGAGAAATTATCACGAGTATAAATACGCAAGGAATTGGTACCTAATAATTAGTTATTTGCCATAATAGATAAAGCTGAAGAGTTTGTTTGCTTGAACGCGCTAATCTCAGCAACTACTGGTCCGATTTAGCCCATTTATCGAGGAAGGTTATAAGCTATATTTTATTATAAAGTTTCTACGGGAACGGGAGTTACGCGGGTGAAACCGCGCGCGGAAAGCTAGTCATTTATAAGCGTTCCGTATTCAAAGGGTAAAAACGGGGCCCTATTACTAACTTTTTCTATACAAGTTATGTTTTTGATGGCATCTAGAACCTACCTACCTTTGAGTTCCTCACCAATGACAAAACCGTATTAATAATTAAAATATTTATTTACACGATAACAATATTGTTGTATCCGTTACCAATGAATTTCTATAAAGATGGCGGACAACCAAAACAATTGCCTGCCAACCATAAACAACATCTAGTTTGACAGAAGTACCTACATTATAATAAGTTTGAATTGAGAACTAGGTTAGATATATATCTCAGAAACGGCGGCTTTTCGGAAAAAAAATTTGATACCTTTTTACAGATAATTTTATGATCGACAATTTTTATCTGAAGTACCTACCTACCTATTTTTGCGAAAAAAAATGGCCGTTTTGAAGAAAATCGCGTAAAACCACTTTTTTTTTCCTTTAACCTCGAGTAATTTTTTTTTTCATGTGCCGAAACGATAGGGAATTTTCAAGAGGTTTATTTTTAATTAATATGTTTTGATCAATTTTCCTCCCTTTCAGCTTATTGAGAATTTATGTAATGAATGTACATAAATTCTCTTATTGTAGGTATAATTGACCGGACTATTTATGTTATAACATATTGTTTAGATATTATGTGCCAAAAGGACTTAATAACAGACAATGAACACACACAATGAAAGTGCAGACAGTCCTGCCAAGCATATTGATGGTTTCCAACCGATAAACTTCGCAAAGTACGCTCAAATTTGGAGAGTTCGGACACAATAACTTTATAACAGTACTGAAATACGAAATTTGTGTATTCAGGTTAAGCTAAACCAAGGTAAAATAACTATGTTAATAATCAGTGAATAAGTCAGAAATAGAATGCTCCACCCTTTTATGGGACTAATCCCACACACACTCCCACGTCTGCAACTCCTCTAAGCCAGGATCACACTCCTGAATCAGCAAAGTGCACCGGAGCTCACCAAGTCCAGAGTAAAAGTTAAACTGCCTTGGGACCCGCAACGAATTTAATTAGAAAGAGAACTGGAGATGGAAACGAATAAAAGCAGACTCATGTGAGTCGGACTCGTGCACCCAATTCAATGTTTATTGAATTTATTGCTATAGTGGCAACAAGAAAACATCATCTGGGAAAATAAAAAAAAATCAACAACTAGCTATCACGGTTCATGAGATATGGACATACAAATAGACAGACCCGGAACGGAGGAACAGCGTACGAAACCCTAACAAAGGGCGGAAAGCTTCGTTTTTTGTTTAAGGAAAAAATGTTAAAAAAATATTTGATGACTAACTGCAGTATCATATTCATAAAGACATAACATAAGTATCACTTGAACATACAAAATGAGAACGATTCATTCATGTTTTGAACAAATTAAGATCCTGTACGTACTTATCGCTTTTTTTTTACACGGGCATACCTAGTTAGCCACGAGGCTTTTGCTACTTTACCGGGCATAAAGGCGAGCAGAGCCTTAATAAATGGTTTAAAAACTACAAGCTAAGCAACCTGCGCAAGAGGCCCCCCTGTGGGACCTCGGCTCAGGGCGGTCGCTGGAGATGAGATTGAGGGATTACGACTTTTGGTATTTTAGGGGGTTTTGTGCAACTGTCGTACTTATCGCATTAAGCCACATAGTTATTGCCATTGCAGAGTATGTGCCTCTCCAATAGCATCTTCAATGCTACCGTGGAGGAGACGCTGTTATTCAAGCCACGACGATTTTGTTTCACCGTGCATTAAGGGGAGCAAATCTAGCTTTATTAAATGGTTTATTTTATTTTTAATCTCCCTGCGACGGCGGACATAAAAAAGGCCATAGATTTATATTAGTTACGTTACATTTATGTATCATATTTATACTTCTTTAGACGCCTATTACACGGCCCGCTCAAAAGATCAGATTATGAAAGTTTTTTATAGTATTTTTTTTCAGATGAACATATTTAGTTGGCCACGAGCTAGTTCACCGAGCATGAAGGCGAACAATTCTTTAAAAACATTGGCCCCTGCCCAATGTTTGTATAAAGAAATCGAATTATTTTAGTCACTGTACCAAATATTCCCAATGTTGAGAATAGAAAAATCTCGTTATAAGGTGCAGAAATGTCATTGCGATTAGATTGCTAGTCTTAAAGGACACGTAATCTCTATACCGGTGTTAAAACCTTAGAATAAAATACTTACATTCCAGCATGCATATCCTTTAGTCTGAGTTTCACAAGCCTCAAGTCAGGCCTCCGGTCGGGCCGTTCACTCCAGCACGCCTTGAGCACCGCTAACACTGTAGGCCTCGCCACGAAGCCTCCAAGGGGCGGTCTAAACAACACCCCCCCTATTGGGTGACGAACGCGGCCTATAATTTCTGTGGAAAAAAAGGATATGTCAATTTATACTTGTATTCTAATAATCAAGCGACCAGCCCAATGGTTAGGGCGTCGGACTGTGATATTGTGGTCGCTGGTAAGATCACCAACCATTGCACTACCGACGTGAACTAGCACACAGAAAACAGTAATAAAAAGTACATTTGAATAAGTCTTTTTATTGCTGTTTTAATAAAAAATATTAAACGAATCAAACACGTCAAAATAACCTTTGACTGTCAGAAATTTACTTTTTTCACTTTTAAATATAACGCAATAATTAAATCGAGACATTTTAATTATTCATTCGAAGAAAGGTTGTCTATTTGCTTACATAATATTTAACAACTGGCTGACTCGTGTCCAAACCTAGACTATAATTTTAATTGTCATTTATTTAGGTATGATTTTTTTATAAAAACTAAGAGTAAAATTATTTTTGCTTTGAACCTAAATCTTACATAGTAACAAATATTTTATACCAATACAATAAGGTAAATGGAATTACATAATAGACTGAACTACAAAGATTGCAAAGGTAAAAGATAGAATGACAAGATGACAGAAAGGTGTTTCATACGATTTTCTCCAATGGACTGGGGAATTTTTCTCTTCTCTAGGAATAATGTGTACGATGACAAGAAAGATCAATACTCATGAAAAACTGCGCAAATAGGTAAACAAAGCATACACACAACTGAACTATTCGCTCTTAGCATTATTGGAAAATCGACCTTGTGCGAGTCGATCTCATGTAGGTTGACTTATTATATAAGAGCCCAACTTCCGTTTTGGTTTTATTCTGTTCATAGAATGTATTGTTGTAGCAGTAACAGAAATACATCATTTGGGAAAATTAAAACAAAATATAAATTAGTCCTATAAAATAGACATCTCCCTAAAGATCCCAAAGCTCAAAGAAGCGGCCATAGCCTAATAGCTGGGGCGTAGGACTTGCGATCATGGGGTCGCCGGTCGATCCCACCCATTTCACTACCGAAATACCGTGAACACTACTTATACTCGTAACACAACCGTTTGGCGTTTAGCTAAAGGATTTCATGCTATTTTCTCCAATGGACAGTGGAACTCCACTCCTAGGGCCCTATCTTAGAAATTATGTTTTATATCTTTACATATAAAAATCAAACGTTCTGACTACAGCCAAAATACTGAACGGTTTGTGCTAAAAATGGAAATGTTTAGCAAAGGAAGGATTTTCCGAACTGTTTTTTTTGAGCCGGCCGCCTCGAACGCAAATCCGTTGCGTAGTGTTAAAGATCTAAGCATACATAGGGACAGACAGATAACGGGAAGCAACTTTGTTTTCTACCATGTAGTGATTAAATTGTCAGGGGCCTTGAATGTAAGAAACAAAGACATGTAGCACTGTCTTCAACAGAAGCTGAATATGTCTGAGGCCAGTAAGGAGGCTATTTATTTAAAAAATGTATTGTTTGAAATTTTAGATAGTTCAGAAACAGTTACCTACTTTGTATAAAGATTGTCAAAGTGCACAGAAACTAATTTTAAACCCTGTGTACCATAGAAATTCTCAACATATAGATATAAGGTACCATTTGGTGAAAGAAGCAGTTGCAAACAAATTTGTAATATTTTAATACTTTAACGCTACTGAAATGCTAGCAGATATTTTTACAAAGAGTTTAGGATCGATAAACATAAATATTTTAGGAATAAATTTGGTGTAGGTATTATCAGTTACAAAGTATTTATGATTTTGTTAAGCGGAGATGTTAATATGGTTGGCAAAATACCAAAAATGGATGGAACTAACAACATAACTATGTATATGTCATTAAAAAAAATGTAGTCTATGGAAGCGTCACTCTGTGTTATTATTATCAGTGATAACAATCTAGCACTATTCAGATCTTCTTTTTTTTTAATTACTTTTGTTGTTAACCCCTCCTACTAAGCTAAAATGCTTGTGGTACGAGTGGGTTCACGTCGGTAGTACAATGGGTGGGGATCGAACTGGCGTACACAACAAGATCACAAGTCCGACGCAGCTAGCCATCCTTTACAATTGACAAAGCTCCCCAAAGCCCCAAAGATTGTTTTAAGTGGAATTAAAGAGGTTTACATTTACCGATGAATGCTGTAATATCATCCACGTTCCTATGCCATTTCTAATCGAATCCGTTAGCTAGCAAACATCTGCAGTGTTTGGATTTCTATCAACAAATATTCGGACGAACCGAATTCCCACAACTAGTTTTGTGTATACGTTGTTGATCTCGTGTTAATTATATGTTCGGCCGTAATTAACGAGGTTCTGGATTTGCAGACAGTTTATATTTTTTAATTTATACTAATACTAGCTGACCCGGCGAACTTTGTTCCGCCTTAAAGGCAATATCACATTATCACATTTTTTACTTTTTAAATTAGGATAATTGTAAATAAAAAAAATATAATTATTCAACGATTCTTTATTTGCCATTTATTGTTTAAACTACATTTTTTGTTTTTTTATCAGGCGCGAAAACATATAACGCGGAAGGTCTTCCAACCCGTGAACATTCCACATATAATTGGTCATGGGAAAAACATGGATGTTCGAGATTAAGACCACAAACTTTCAACGATTTGCCTTGTGATTTATTTACAGTCATGGCGAATGCAAGACGGATCGGAAATTGAAGTCGTTCAAACTCAAATGGCATGTCGGTTGGGATCATTGGGATCCTCGGAATGAGAACTTCCTCACCTTTGAATTTTCCTTTGAGTATTGTGGCAAATCAATTGGTCATCAATTTACTTACCACCAAACGTGTTCCGTTGCACAGTTTTGGTTGGTTTAAGTTTCGAAGCATGATTACTACGGAACCAATCTTTAGTCGTAAATTGTGCGGTGGTAAGCCAGGTACATCCAAGGAGTTAAAAAATTCAATTGGATAGTTGGTGGCATCATCTTCATTTGTTACACAGTCAATATATTTGAAAGAATACAGTGTACCAATGATCTCATTCTGAATTATTTCGTTTAAGTCATCTAAGTACATCTTTATTCTTAGCTACCAAAATTGCTCGCTCACTCAACCATTCATTATTTTTGAGGTTAGTAATGATGTTTGGGAATACTTTGTTGATGAGTTCGTCTTTCGATGAGACAAAGTTACAGAAATTCGGAGGAAATGAAATCAATCCGCTCGATTCGTCGCCAGGTACTCGACCATTACCGATAGTCAGCAATTGGTCAGATAAATCTTCAGCAGATGTATCGTTCAGCAATGCAACTCTCATGTTAGTTGTCAGTTGAAGTTTCTTTACATAGCGCCATAGATTCGATGATTTGATGCAAGCGTTAGAAACTTTAAACCGGCACAGAGTATTTATATTCCTTGCTTTAAACGAATGCATCAACCGGTAAGACTTTTTTTTTAAATATGCTCAGCTGTCAGTTGCGTTTTGTTATACCATTTTTAACAAATGAACCGCTGACTTATATTTTGACTGAGTAGTTTTGTTATTCCATGTCAGTTGCGTTTTGTTATACCATGTTTTATGTCACGTCACACGGGAACGACGGGAACGGCATAAAAATCCTATGTCCTTCTCCGAGTTCTTAGCTACCTCCCTACCAATTTTCAGCCAAATCGGTTCAGCCGTTCTTGAGTTATATATAGTGTAACTAACACGACTTTCTTTTATATATATAGATAGATATAAAGCTGAAGAACGAAAAAAAAACACAATTTTTAATAAAGAATATCAAAACCACAGAGTTTTTTTCCTTTGAGAAACTCTGTGGCTTTGGGGAGCTTTGTTAATTGTAAAGGTGCTAGATTGTTATCTCTACATGGTTATAAAACAAATAGTCTAGTCAACAAGTTCAAATTGGTTAAAAATAGTATAAAAGCTCCTAAAAATATGAGTGATACCTCATTGGATTCCGAATGACGTCTAGAAAAATGCAATCGAAGTTATAATTAGCACGCAAAAAATTACACAGTTATTAACACTATGTTTCACCAATTTGAACTTGTTGACTAGACTAAGTCGCTTCCCGTTATCTGTCTGTCCCTATGTATGCTTAGATCTTTAACACTATGCAACGGATTTGCGTTAGAGCCGGCATATGTCCGACCGAAAAAAAAAGTTTTGTATGGAGAAATTCATTCCCGGCACCAATGACGTGAAAATAATAACTAGGACGATGACGCCGGGTCAATTTTTACCGTAATTTTTCAGAAATTTAGCAAGTCACGTTAATTGTAATATTTTTTATTAAAAAGGATTAATTGCTTAGGTAGTGAAATAAAAATAATAACAATAAGTTTTAGAAATTAAACTTATTTTAACTTTTTCAATAACACTTCCAAAATCAGCTTTGAAAACGTATAACATGTTTATATTTTGAATTTTGGCAAAGTATTATTGCTATAATAGGAACCAATAATTTAATATACTAATTGAGAGATGAAATGATCTTTATAATATGAAAATAAAAATGTACCAGTCTTCTAAGTCAAGCTCATGGAACTGATGCAATTATTGCAGTAGATTTACACCAGGATTTTTAGATAATATATAGTACAAATAAACGGATGAAACAATGTGTAAACGCCGTGTTTCCACAATGTTTCATCCGTTTATTTGTAAAATATGTTGATGTTATTATGATTGTACGGACGCAAGATCGTCTGAATCTGAGCCCGTATCACTATTCAGATAAATGGTCGTCAATGTCCACGCTTCAAGCAGTTTGGGACTTTTCACTGTCAGAATCAGACTTTTCTAACTACTCCCCCATTCTAACAAGCATTTGTCAATGATATTTAAATCATAAACCTATAAAATCATCAAATAAAATAAACGCAAAATAAAATAAAATAAAGTATTTCACGAAATTATTTCACCAGCGATGATCTAGGGCACGTGGCGATGCAGTATGCACTAAGCGTATCACTGAATCGGGTAGAGGGACGCTGTATCTCTAGCTACACGAACGTTCAAACCATTCCAATGACGCAAAAATAAAATATATTATTAAAAAATTGCCTCGGGTCAATATCACCCGAGGCTATGCCGGGTTAAATTGGATGCTAAATTAAAACCGGATAAACGTTGCAAGATAAATAAAATTTTGTAATAATAAAGGCCCACAGTAATTAAAGCAAATTTACTGCGAGCCGTTATAACTCTCATAAATGTCAAGAGACAGTAAATGGTTTTCAAGTAATAGGTAAGATGAAACGTGATTGATCTTCGTTATCAAAACTTACAGCTAGAGTACTTATAGGTATACATATTAAACAAAAATAACATTAGAAGGCCAATTACATTTTTTTACAAATATGCAAGAGTTAAGTGCTAAGGGGAGTTGGTAGACAAAGCGAAGAAAGTGTTTTGTACGTAAACGAACTGATTAAGTAGGTTAATTATTATTATTTTTAATTTATTTTTCTTTTTGGTGGGTACGTAAAGAGCTGTCGTACGGGCCTTGACCAAGCGCGACAGGTTAAATTGTAAATGAGGATGTAATTCTAGAGGATGACATAAATTTCCTGGTGATGCGACACGTATTTAAAATGGTTGCTTTCTGTAAAAGGTAGAATAGGCTACTGGTATTTGTAAAATATCTAGGCTTTGAGTCAGAGTCTGTGGTATGATGCCAGTAGAGGATAAGACAATGGGTACTATATGGACTGTATGTGCTTTCCATTGAGTTTTTAACTCTATTGCAAGGTCTTGATATTTTGCGAGTTTATCGGATATGGTAGATTGAATGTTGTGTGTGTTAGGGATAGCTATATCTATGATGTATATTGTGTTAGTTACTTTATCATGTAAAATTATATCTGGTCTATTGAAATGAATAGTTTTATCGGTGACTATAGTCCTATCCCAGTAAATTTTACAGTTGCAACTCTCCAATACTGTGTTTGGTTTGTATTTGTAAATTGTGTTCTCAATAAAATTGTATTTATGTGCTAGATACTGATGAACTATTGCCGCTACTTGATCGTGTCGGTGCTTGTAATCAGTTTGTACTAATGATTTGCAAGCACCAGTTATATGTTGGATAGTTTCGGAAGCTGAATTACAATGTCTGCATATATCTGTAGGTAAATTAGTTTCTTTTAAAATGAACTTTTTAAAATTACGTGTTGCTATTATTTGATCCTGAATAGCAAGCATAAAGCCTTCGGTTTCGGGAAACAGTTCACCTTTTCTGAGCCATTCGTTCGACTTTCCTTTATCGACGTGTCTTTGGTTCAGATCAGATCGGTGTCTTCCGTGAAGAGATTTTTCATTCCATCTAGATATTTAGTCTTTAGCGTTTAATAATGTTTCATTAGGTTGTGGCGTAAGATCATGTAAATTGAGAGGTGTCAGTTTAATATCTAATTGAGAGAGGTGTTTATGAAGGGGAGAGTGTTCAGATTTAGAATGGAAGTAATTTCTTAATGTTGTTATTTGTTTATTGTGCAAGTTTTTGATATCTATTATACCCCTTCCCCCCTCATGCCTTGCTAACGTTAACCGTACAATTGACGATTTAGGATGGTGTTTCCGATGTTTAGTTAATTGGGTATTAATCATTTGCTGTAGTTTTAATAAGTCCGTTGATGACCATTTGATGATTCCAAATGAGTAGGTAAGTATAGGGATAGCGTAAGTATTGATAGCTTTGATCATGTTTTTTGCATTGAGATGTGTTTTTAATACTAGGTGTAATCGGCGTTTAAATTTTGTAGTAAGTTCCTGTTTAATGTCTTTATGATTGATTTTTCTAGATTGTTTGAAACCTAAATATTTGTATGTACTAAGACTATCCAATGGCTGTACATCTTCACCAGATTCTAAAGTGTAACTATTGCTTATTATTTTACCAGAATTAACGGAGAGCATTTTACATTTATCCACACCAAATTGCTTGTTAATATCATTTGAAAACTGTTGTGTTATATCTGCTATATGAAAAAGGTCATCCTTATTGCTTGCAAAGAGTTTAATATCATCCATATAGAAAAGGTGGGAAAGCGTATACTGTGTGTTTGTGTTCTTAATATTGTAACCAGTGTTGCTTTTATTAAGAAGGCATGAGAGAGGATTGAGTGCTAAGCAAAACCACAGGGGGCTAAATGCATCGCCTTGAAAAATACCACGTCTTATGCTAATGGGTTCACTAGCTATTGTTGTGCCGTCTACAGGGGTTTTTAATTTTAGGACTGTTTGCCAATTTAACATTTTAAAAAGGTTATGATTTTGGGATGAATCTTATAGTGATAAAGGACTTCTATTAACCAGCTATGCGGAACCGAATCATAAGCTTTACGATAATCTATAAACATTGTGTGTATATTCTGTTTTCTCTTATAGGCTTCGTTTAAGATAATTGCATCTAAATGTGTTACTTCACTAATGCATGCTGTAAGAATTTTATAAATAGTTTGAAGACATGTAATGGGGCGGTACTTTGCTGGATTTTCTGTGTCATTTTCTTTAGGCAACATGTAAGTTACTCCATGTGTAATGTATTCTGGAATGGTATTGGGTGATTGTAAGAATGTGTTAAGATGATTATATATGTGTGAGTGTGTGCAAGTGAACTTTTTGTACCAGTAGTTATGTATATTGTCTGTACCAGGTGCTTTCCGGTTGTGTGTCTGTTGAAGGACGCGTATGAATGTGTCTAAAGGAATGTAACTAAAATCCATTTCTGGTATTTCTGAAGTACTTTCACGAAGGGAATCAATCCATTCAGCATTTATATTATGTTGAACAGAATTTTCCCATATGTTAGCCCAGAATTGTCTTAAAGAATCAGGCGTTGGTATGCTTCGATTCTGGGTGTTTGTGTTATCGTCACATGAAGTAAGGTTCCTATAGTATGTCTTTTCATTATTACAAAATTGATAATTTTGTCTCTTACGTGCCGTACAAGTTACATATCTCTTAAGCCTACTAGCTGCAGCATTAAGTTTTTGTTTGATTGTGTCTAAAAAGTGTTCTGGTTCGGAATTGAAGTCTTCATGTTGTGCGTGAACTTGATACTTGTGTTTTATTTTTTCTACATTTAACATAATGAAATAATGAAATAATGAATTTATTCAGCACTTAGGTATTTACATACACTTGTACTTGTCAGAATCACAATGTTACACAATTATTCTTATTCTATGAATTAAACTAGATACTTAATTAACCGGTAGCAAATTGTAGGATATTACAGACAAAATAGACCGTCCGTCAGCTGGTCATTAATTTCTCTACTCATAATAAGTTTATGTTCATATTAATTATTTTAGACTTTAATGATTCAATATAGAAAAATTTGGAAAAAAAACAAACAATTAAGTGGCACACACCTGGGGGCACCCTTAAGGGGTTAGGACCACGACCCAGTGGTACCACTGATATATAAGTCAGATTTATGAACATAAAAGGAAGTGATCGGCCTACAGGCGCTGGATCACAGGGCAGGGGTAGGGGTGCAACGCGGTCCTCGCCGGCGAGAATCCTACCCTAGCTAACCTGCAACCTTTCACTAGATACCTATGTGGACGACTCGGAGAAGAAAGGAAGAAAGAAACTCCGGGCTTTTTCTTTTTCGTCATCTTTTGTATCACAGTTTATGTACCTTTTTTTTTTAATAACTTTTGTTTACAATATTTTATTTAATATACATTTCAAATAACAGTATGTGCGCTAATACCTAATCCTATTACTTCTGATTCCACGTATGTATTCTGTTAGAAATGCAATTTCGACTCTATAGTTTTGAATTTTTTTCTCGAGTCTTTTCTGCCAATACGGCTTTCTATTTTTAGTAACAAATGTAGTGTATGAATCTAATTTAGTCCCATTTAATATAACTGTTGTGTATGCTGCTGAGTAAATTATAGTTTGTAAAGTAAGAAAATCTTGGTCAGTCGTTATAAATTTGGGGAGTACCTCACTATTCATGTACTGTACTAACATTGCCAATTTTTTAGAAGTTCTTTGTTTAGGTAAAAAAAGTCTGTCAGTAGGTAGAGTGTTTTTAAATTTATCTAGGTTTAGTTGAAATACCTCTTCAATATTTTCGTAGTTATCTAAACTTCTACAAGGTCTGTTGTTACATTCTTCGGTATAATTGGCATTTTCTGTATTCTCCGATTTAATTTCGGGATAAGTGGAGGTGATCTATGTATTGTTGTGTAAAGAGTATGATTCTTCCGGGATTATGGTCTGCGACAGTTCGTTGATAGGTGTTTCACTACAATTTTGCTCATTTGTCCTTCGGATTAAACTAACTACTTCTGATTTTATTTCGTTTATTCGTGCTTGAGAAATAATGTTGTTATTTACAATTACTCTACGAAGGTCTGAGATTCTTTGTTCAGATAAATGAGATAAGTGTGGATAAATTTCGATAAATTTACTGTGCATCTTTTTTCGGTGTGCTGTAAAGTTACTTTCAAGTTCTGTGATTTCAAAGTATATACGGAGTATTGTTTCGTTAATGTCGTTAGACCATCTCATTCTGCCGGGTGTCTGTATAATGCTAGAGAGGGGTTGTTCGTGTTGTGTAAGGTAAATAGATACTTCATTTCTTATGTCATTTAGCGTGGACAAGGGTAACAGTTTATTATTTACTATAGATCTACGTTGGTCGCCTATATTTTGTTTAGAAGCGTTCATTTCTGGGTACTTTTCGGTAAATTTCTGATGCAGCAAATCTAAGTATCCTCTAGTATTGTTTTCAAGTTTTGTGGTGATGAGAAAGTTGCGCCATAGAAAAATATTCATTTCCTCTGTCCATTTTCTTCGTGCGCGTAGTTTACCAGAAGTGGGTTCGAGAACTGTGGCTCTTGCCTCTCGAGCAACACTTCCTGGCCTTGATGAAATAGATGAAGATGGTGATGTTAAGGTCGATCTTAGATTATATCGTCTTTCGGATGAATTAGGGGATAAATTGTAAGAGTGAAGGTCACTGTAAGATGATGAAGATGATTCATTATTTGAATCTAAGAAAATTTGAGAAGAGGAAGCTGAAACAGCTTGAAACTGCGATATGTTGCCCCCCCCAGAGTACAAGGGGCAGCCCGAGCTAATCTCGGTGCGGGATTCTCCATTACTGGTACCCACCTGGAGTAGTTTACTTCTTGTTAGTACCATTTTCATATCGCTGTTTGCCTTAGCCTTGTTGGCCGCGTAAGTTTCTAAAGTACGCGTGTCCGTCCCCCACGTGGCCAGATGGTCGGCTCGGACGTAAGGTAGGGCTTTGGGGGACTTATTATTATTATTATTATTCATTTATTTCAGATATAAATCCATAGAATTATTAGTAACACAGAAATGCTTATGAGAAACTAATGTTAGTAATGACAAGACAAAACACTTTAAAAACATAAACTAACATGACCTATTGGATACTCCGATACTCGTGCGCGTGTTTACTTGACAGTGTGTCGTCTGATCCAGGCCTCGAGCATTGGAGAATCCCATCGGTCCGACAATACGCCCAAGATACTGTTGTTACTAGCTCGCATTCGTGTTAAAACAGAAGTACAACGCTTGCGCATGACTGCAGCGAAGCTGTCTACGTGGGCCTCGGCAAACATGCCCGAGGCACTGCAATACCTAATAAGTCTGTAGGAGCCCTTCTTCTAGTTAATGTAGCAAAATCCTAGTAGCTTACAACACATATCCCCAGAAAATAATATAAAATCATTCTCTCCCCAAATACTACTTTAAAATCACCGTAAAGCCATAAATCAATACTAATATATAAAACTGAAAAGTTTGTTTATTTGTTTGAACGCGCTAATCTCAGAAAATAGATAATGGTCCGATAAAAAAAATATTTAAGTGGTAAATAGCCTAATTATCGAGAAAGATATCGAGAATATTTGACTATATGAAGTTTCTACGGGAACTGGAGCTATGCGGGTGAAACCACGTACGGGAATCTAGTAAGATATAAAACCGATTACCTAAGAAATTAAATTAAGTTCAATACATTCAATTCAACATCTTAGTAAGCCTCTATTTTACAAATTGCCTTATTCGTAATAACTCAATTTGCTTTCTTAGAAGAAATAGTCCTAGTTCTACATCAAATCTTTCACTAACGAGAATTTCTATAATGAATAAATGGAAATATATTTTACTGATAACAAGTAATTACAGTCATTAATGGAGGAATATTTAATGTAAATGTGTTGATTACATGTAAAGTGACTTTATCAGGAGCCTGAAGATTTTGACAAAATTTCACTATCCAAACAAATTTTAGCAACCTTTTTTTATACCAATGCAATATTTGGAATGATTTTAGTACGCACTTTTTCATTTATTAAAATGTTTACTTGGCAGAATATTACCAAAGATAATGTCATTATGGTATTTAGTCTTTAATCAAATGATTTATTTATAGCAAACAATATTTAGACAATAAAAGTTAGGTAAAATGATTTGCTATGACAAAAATATGAATGCAAAAATAAGATTTTTTCGGAATTATATAATTAAAAAATGCGATGTTATTTTAATGTAATCATTTATTTAATACAAGATTTTTAGCAGGCTATAGAGAACCGAACTTGTTAGACGGGGTTAATTATTAAAAGAAAAATGGTTAGGTTAGGTTAAAAGTGTGTGACCTCCTACGCCAGAAACGACGACTAGATTATATATGAGGAAACATTTTTGGGAAGTGATAATTTGGCATTTTTTTCGATACAACAAGGGATACTTGATTTTATCAGCCATTTACTGTCTATTGTCATTTATGAGTAAGTAAATCTGCTTTAATCACGATGTACCCTTTTTCATTACAAATTTGATTTATTTTGCAATGCTATCCTGGTTAAATCTAGCGCCTAATTTAGGGCATATTTAGAAATTCCAATGGTTTTTACTCAATCTTTTATTGATATCGCTTTGCTCATGAGAGCATCGTCCAAACTGAATGTGTATTGCATTCAGCTTGGACGATGCTCTCATGAGCAAAGCGATATCAATAAAATTCCCTGGTTATGTTTTGTTGTCTTTTTAAGATAAGAATAAAAAAAAAATACTCAATCTTTTATTGATATCGCTTTGCTCATGAGAGCATCGTCCAAACTGAATGTAATACACATTCCGTTTGGACGATTTTATTGGACTTTTAATCTTATATTAAAAAGACAACAAAAGTTAACCAGGGAATTTAATCAGAGAAGAACAACTAGCTGTGATGCAACGACCGTAACCACTGAGCCACCGGTGCAGTCAATTACTTAACTTTTCAGTAAATCTTATCCCTTTTTTTTCGGATGGACTTACGTAGGTGGCTAAGAGGCTTTTGCTACTTCACCGGGCATAAAGGCGAACAGAGCTCCAGCCTTAATAAATGGTTTAAAAACTACAAAATAAGCAACCTGCGCAAGAGGGCGCCCCCTGTGGGGCTTGGACCTCGGCTCAGGGCGGTCGCTGGCGATGAGATTGAGGGATTATGACTTTTAGTATTTTAGTAGAGTTTTGTGCAACTGTCGTCGCTCTACTTTACTAAATCTTACCAGCATTCGTAAGATTGGTGTCGTCCCAAGGTCCGTTCCGTCCCAGTATCTCGTAGAGAAGAATGCCGAAGGAGTATACATCTCCCTTCTGCGATCCTCGGGGTGAGGGGTTGGGATCTCTAAGGAGTTCGGGGGCTCGCCACAGCATGCGCCTCTCCATGCGTAAGGCGTCTTCAGCGTCGGAGCAACCGTCTGTGGAAGAAATTCAAATTTTGTAGTTTCATAAAAGCGTAATAGATGTGACATATATAAGTAATACGCACTTTTGCCATACCTATTCATCATCTCATCAGCCCGTTAACATCCACTGCTGAAAATAGGGACTGCTTCCGAGTCACCACGCTTGGCAGGCGGGTTGGCGATCGCAGTATTATGATGTAACACATAAGGAAACGCTGCTGCCCGTCATGATAAACGATTATTATAGATGATCCTATAACAATCAGGACCAACGGCTTAACGTACTTTCCAAGGCACGGAGGGCAGTCCCTCAACCAACCAGACCCCAAAAAAATCCTTGAATTCTCACAAAGATTTCTTATCCGGTGTTGGGGTTGAACCTACGACCTCCGAGATTTAAAGCGAGCCAAATACCGCTACGCTACGTAGCTTGCCATACCTACTACTGGAACCAAAAAATATCAGCTCACATGTAGCTATTCAATATCGATTAAGTCTTATTTTTATTTCTTGTTTTTAATGTCTCCTGCTTTGTAATCGAGGGAGGTAAACAAAAAAAACTATTCTATGTTCTTTCTTTCTGAATAATTCATTGCGGGTCCAAAGGCAGTTAATTTTTTCCGAGGCTTGGTGGGTCTAGTCCTCATTGCCATTCCCAGTGTGTGCCACTGTTGATCCTGGTTTACAGGAATAACAGTGGTGCAAGTATAGGTGGGATTAGACCAAAAAATTATTGCTGTCGTTCCCTTGGGCACCTCATAACATACAGCCTATATACTGTATAATGCAAGTGATCAAGCCGGAATAAACCGTACAATAAATAAATAATCAATCACCATTGGGGATGACGACTAATAAAATCTATTTGTTGCGTCAGTTAGATTACCAAAAAATGACTATGATACAGTGCGTAGAAATTTCAGATGACGTCACTTCTAGGTGCAGTTTTAGGTAATAGTGACGTCACAAGCCCCTTCCTTTCAAATGTGTTGCCTCATGTTGCTCTGTATCATTGTAATTTTTTATTGATTTGATAAATTAAATAAACGTGTCCAATATTTTTTGGTAATCTAACTGATGGACCAACTAGGAGTTTAAGTCATCATCACTATTATCTATACTAATTTTATAAAGAGGAAAAGTTTGTATTTTTATATTTTTGTATGTTTGTTTCAAATAAACTGAATGCTATAAAATATTATCCCTGAGTAACATAGGTAACAAAAGTCCACCCGTGCGCAGCAGGTGCTGGCTGCTAGTCTATAATAAAGTATTTTATGGGGTTTACTAATGATTGACAAACAAACGAATGAAAAATAACATTATAAATATATACAATTTGTTAAACATGTTACTGTAGGTATAAGTGATCATTTGGCAAAATAAAGATTTAACATAATGCTTTATTTTGCTAATTTTATATTCCAAATGTAAAAATATTCCAAGTTACCCCAATAAAATAAATGTTTGTACGTGCCATAGCGCTGGGCGGCCGCCGACCGACTAACGACTGCTGTCTAAATATATTAAGAAACTTTTTCTGCGAAAAGAAAATCTATGGTTGTTTGTGATAATAAAAAAATCATTTTTATTTACGTAAACCTGTTAGAGGCACTTGCAAATAGTCAAAACAATAGTTTATTATTAATCTATGTGTAATTTTAACATTTTATAAATTAGCATATTAAGCAGGTAATTTAGTTTGTTTTTAATAATGTGTTAGTCTTAACTATATTGTGTCCAATAGCTTGTTCTGTCTATATTAAATTATATTAAAAACAATTGTCATTACTTGGGCGGATCATGAGTATATAACGATGGACGCGCTTTAATGCTACCACCGGATCCAATACGCCTTAACTAAGAAGATCCGGCGCAACCACTCAGTGGTTATTCTACTGCCGGTTTCAACACGACCCACATGATACGGTCCGGCGAAACATACGTGAGTTACTTTAATTATTTATTTTGGCATACACATTATTTCCCGAACGGTTGTCGTTGTAATATTTTATTTAAAAAATATGTTTTTTAAATGAAAGTTTCTGATTCGTTTTTAGTCAAACCAAGCTATTATATATTTTGCACTAGCTTCCCGCCCGCGGTTTCACCCGCGTAACCGTCCCGTGGGAACTTTAATTAAATATAGCCTTTGTCATCCGGGATAGTAAAGCTTTCCAGCGGTGAAATAATTTTTCAAATCAAACAAACTATCAAATCTTTCCTCTTTATAATATTAGTATAGTAATAATATAATATTAGTACAAAATGTCGCATTGCCGTAGCAATTGATTGCTAGTTGTCAACTAAATCTACAATTTACTTTCCTGGTCGACGACCTTCGTAGCGTAGCAGTATTTGGCTCGCTTTAAATCTCGGAGGTCGTGGGTTCGATCCCCACGCCGGACAAGATATCTTTCTGTAGATTCTAACATTTCTTTCGAGGTTTGGTTGGCTGAGGGACTACCCTCTGCGCCTCGGAAAGCACGCTAAGCCGTTGGTCCCGATTGTTATAAAATCATCTATAAAAATTGTATACCAGGGAACGGGCAACCGCTTTTCATTGTGTGTTACTACATAATACTGCGGTCAGAAACTCGCCTGCCAAGCGCGGTGACTATGGCAAAATCCCTCCCTCGCCCATGTTCAGCAGTGGACGTTGTATGGGCTGATGATGATGATGACTATGCAAATCGTAAAAAATGTCGCATTACTATGATAATGCGTCTATTTTAGATGTTTTGCCATGATAAATCTGCAAAATCATTTGAAGTACCTACATTATTACATTACTTCGATAATCCTCGGAAGTAGGTCAGAATTTAATCATGAAATTGTCCTGGTGACCTAATTACTCCTTTGTTTCTGGCAAAATGCATTACAATGTAAATGCACGAGTATATATTTGTAATAAATTTATTGGAAAATGTGGTACTTAATATAAATGTGCTCGAAAAGAAATTTTATTGCAAAGAAAAAATAAACGACTGGTTAATAAAATGATAATCCTTTACCGAATTTCGTATAATTATTGTTAAATCGCAATTGGCTGCGACTCCGTCCGCTTTTCATCGATTTCTCCATACAACAAGTTAAGAAGGAGCGCGACCCCCTCGTCCTCCTGACCCTTAGTTTGCAAAGAACCATCCGATGCCCTCGTAGACCCGAAGTCCGAGAGGCCCGCGAACTGTAAAGTAGAGCGACAGTTGCACAAAACTCCCCTAAAATACTACAACTCATAATACCTCAATCTCATCGCCAGCGACCGCCCTGAGCCGAGGTCCAAGCCCCACAGGTGGCGCCTACTTGCGCAGGTTGCTTATTTTGTAGTTTTTAAACCATTTACTAAGGCTGGAGCTTTGCTCGCCTTTATGCCCGGTGAAGTAGAAAAAGCCTAAAAAAAAAACCGAACTGACGCCGGTAGAACTCTGCCTTGGCATAACGCTTACGCACACCGGCGTACCAAAACTATCATATACTACTATTGTCAGTCGATCTGCCGCAGTGTCAGGTGCTTGATGTTATGAGAAAGTTAATTTGTTTGCTATTGTAAAAATTCTAATTTGCGAAAAGGTGTAAAATTCAAAGCTAAACATTATTGTTATAACATTGGGGTACTACCAAAAATCATAGAAACCCTTTTACACAAATGCACAAAAAAACGGCTTCAGTGCATTGAACGACAGTGCTCCGTCTTTACTTTAAAAAAAAAACGACAAAGATTTTTCCTGGCGTCCCCTCGAGTCAAGCCAACCAAATTCTGCGCCACCCACAGATTAAAACTTAATGGTCTATTTTTACCCGTAAGGTTACGTTACACAGACAGCATTTGGCCGATATTACTTAATAATATACTTATATAATTAAATTTCCTTGTATAAAACAAACGATGGTTAACCATAGGATCCCAATAAATAAAAAAAAACCACATCCCAAATTAACCCAGCTCGAGGCTTTTAAGGCGTAATCAATTTATCACGCCACAGATTAACGTGCCACGGAACTCAAGACTAATTGTATTGGATTTATATTAATTATTACAGTAAAAAGTTCGAAATTGTTTAAAGGAAAACAATTCAATGTGGTTAAGTGTGTAGGATACCAACGATTCTGTAATAAATTAGGTACTTTATTTCGGAAAGGTATATATTTTCTTTTTTTCTAGGTCAGGTGGATCTATTTTTGTACCTGTCTCACTTGGAAGAAGAGTTCTTTTTCTACATACTTAGTTAGCCACGAGGCTTTTCTACTTCACCAAGCATAAAGACGAGCAGTATTTCAATCTTATTAATTGTTTTAAAACTAAGCAACCTACAGAAGAGGGTGTCCCCTGTGGGACTGGGACTTCGGCTCAGGGCGGTTGAGAAATAATGACTTTAGATTTTTAAGGCAATTTTGTGCAACTACCGTTTTACTCTACAGTCCACGGGCCTCTTGGACGAGAGCACTGGAAGGTAACTCAGAGAATTATGCATTTACAAGCTTCACCAAAAATTGTTTACATACAGTCCTATTGAGACTTGGGCTAAAGAATTACCGGAACGAAGCATGATCTGACAGACGAGGGCACATTAAAGAGGTCATTATCCGTCGATACTTCAGCTCGGCTAATGCCAGCCGGTTTAGAGCCTAAGAGGCCCGACGGAATGACTCTGGTGCCCTGGAGGATGGGACGGCCTTTGGTGTGGGATGCTACGTGCGTAGACACCCTCGCGCCGTCTTAACTTTCTGGGACTAAGAGTAGGGCTGGCATGGCGGCTGAATCCGCGGAAAATCGCAAGAGGTGCAAATACAGTACCTAGATAGTGGTTATGTGTTAGAAAAACCTTTTGGTGTCGAAAAATTGGGGCCGTGGAGACCGGGAGCCAAAATTAATTTATATAAACCTGGCAGCGGCCCCCTTTAGTGCGGCATTAAAGATTTGCAACTTTATAAGTAATTGTTACCAAAAATGCGCAATATTGTAAGTCCCGATTTAAAATCACAAGTTATTAGTGACATTAAACCGAATATTACAGAAAGAGTTGTAAAAAGCAATTACGAAATATATTGATGTTTTTTAGTAAAAAGTCCAATTATTTTTTATTTTTCTAGGAGTATATAATGTATGTTAAAGAAAAATATACCTATTATCTTCTGGATAATAACTGTACAGGAGTGGTTGGTGGAGTTCATCCACGCCGGCTGTGTTCAGAACTTGTACATATTATGTTCCTTTTGGCTTGCGAACTTCTATTGCGCGATATAGGTTAGTTCTTTATGAAGATTCTAGATGGCGCTGCTAGTCTTTTGATTTCTGTACAACTACTGTAGGTGAAGCCACAATGTCTTTAAAAAAGCATATAAGTACAGGATAAAAATAAGAGAAATATTTATATTTACTTACACTTTAAATTATGCAGTCCAAAATCCGTTATTTGCAACACCCATCTGCTGTCCACCAGGCAGTTACTCGATGTCAAGTTCCCGTGGGAAATGAGTGCTGAATCATGTAGATACATCAGACCCCTCAAGAGGTCTGCAACGAGGCTGGCCACGAACATGTCGTCTAGATGAAGGTCCCTGTCTGCGAGGACCCGGGCTAAGGACCCTCGGGAGCAGTAGGCAGAGACGATACAAGATGAGCCACTCTCCACGCAGACCCCGACGAAAGCTGTCAGGTTCTCGTGACGGAGTTCGCGAATCTGGTGAAATAATTTAAGGTTGAAATTTGAAAAATGAACAATGACTATAAAATTATCAGCATCTATACTTCTATCATCATCAGCCCGTATAACGTCCACTGCTGAACATGGGCCTCCTCCCGAGGGAGGGTATAATCACCACGCTTGGAAGGCGGGTTTGCAACTGCAGTAATATGTTGTAACACACAAGGAAAAGCTGCTGCCCGTTCCCTGATATACGATTGTAATGGATGATGTTATAACAATCGGGACGAACGGCTAAACGTGTTTTTCGAGGCACGGAGAGTTGCCCTCAACCAACCAGCCCCGGAAATGAATTTTAGAATTTACACAAAGATTTCCTGTCCGGCGTGGGGATCGAACCCGAAGATTTAAAGCGAGCCAAATACCGTTACGCCACGGAGGTCTTAAAATCCGTTGGAATGTTATTAGCGGCACGAGAATCTCACTCTCTCACGTTCTCTCCGAGGGAAGACTGTAACGTCTGAGTGGTAATTCGATTTTTTTATTAAGATAACTTCTCCTACCTCGCTAGTTACGGTGAAACATATTGACGTCGGAGTTTAGTGGTTACCTTTACTTAAGTCTGATTGGAGTAGGTAAGTTCTTAAAACTCCAACTGAGGATCTGATTAACTAATCGGTTTTCTAAGTAACTCGACTAAGTTTAAAATTTTACGGTGCTCCGAGCTGATCGAATGTGAAAACAATGCGACGTAAACCCAAGCAACAACAAACAACTCGTAACACAAGCATTTTAGCTTAGCACGAAGGATTAACAAGAAGACTGCAAAACTCTGCTAGTTATCTTGTAAAAATAAAAACAACAAAAAAACATTTCTGCCTTTCAAACTAGGAGTACCACAGCTTAACATTATTTACTAGCTTCCTGACCGCGGTTACACCCGCGTAACTCTAGTTCCCGTAGGAAATTCATTATTCAATATAGCCTATATAGCCTTTATAGATAAATGGGCTATCCAACACTGAAATATTTTTTTCAAATCAGACCTCCTGTTCTGTTGTGTGAGTTCCTGAGATTAGTTTGTTCCAATAAAAACACAAACTTTTTATTAGAATAGAGTATAAATAGGAGCTCAGCTAAAAAATGTGTAAAAGGACATTGCTCGTGGTCCATATATAGCTCGCCTAAGATCCAACAGGGATGTGTGTTTACTTTTTGGATTTTAGATAATGTATATATTCGATTGAACCTAAATTAAAACAACGGACACTTTTGAGAATCCGGAAAAATCAAAACCCTTTCGGATTTTGAGGTTATAATTACGTCAATAAATGCAGATCGAGCACAGAATGCGCGCGCCAAGTGACATTACTACCAAATGTTGTCATCTGTCAATTCATCAACTGTCAGTGTCGATATTATTGCTCGTTTCAAACAGCGCTTTCAATCGAGTTTTTTGATAAGCCGTATTATGGTTCCGGGACATCATAGCGGACTGTTTGTAACTAAAAATCATTATTGTATATTAAGTGTTGAGAATACTCACGCTTGTCTGTGTCAAACTCTCATTAAGATTGCTGTGACAAAGTCTTGGCTGTATGAGCTATAATACCTTTGCCTAATAAAAACCTCAAATTGAACCAAAAAATAATAACACCGAGGATTATGACGGAAGTGAATACTTTTTAAAATGTTTTCGAAATTAAAAAGTGTCCGTTCTAATGAAATATTTGTAATGTATATTATTAAAAGAACTAGTAATTATAGTAAATGTTTCATGCGTGTTGGTTATAAGGCCATTTTTATCAATGTCCTTTGTGGATAATGTCCATATATTTAGAGCTCAGAAGCGTAAGGTCGGATGTGCCATTATACCTACTACGTCACAAAATATGCGTCGTAGATACCTATATCGTAAACTGGCACTTACGACCAAATGCTTCTGAAGAATAAAAGTAGGTACAACCGTCCTTCTGATTTCTAGATTTCAAACATTATGTCAAAGTTGAAGAATTAAAGAATCATTATTATTTCTTGTTGTGTCATAAGCTCACGCCTGTTTCCCAGCGAGGTAGGCAGAGACAATGGACCTCCACTTGCTACGATCCCTACACACATCTTTCGCTTCATTCACTCTCATAACATTCTTCATACAAGCATGTCAGTTTAGGGTGGATCTTATTTGACCTTTTGCGAGGATGTCTCCGATTTGGTCAGAGAACGTTCGTCGAGGTCTTCCCCTTCCGACTGTGCCACTCACACTTGCCATGTATACCTGTTTTGTCAATCTTTCTTCATCCATTCTTTCCACGTGACCAAACCATCTCAACATTCCCTTCTCTATCTTCGTAATCACGTCCTCTTTCACTCCACACCGTTCTCTTATCACGCTTTCCTTATTCCTTAAATTCCTGTGTCATTTACTATTTGCTACAAATAAAAATTAAATTAGAGCATAATGATGTCTATTGTACTTCAGAAGCATTTGATCGTAAGTGCCAGTTTACGATAAAGGCACATACGACGAATGTTTCTGAAGTACAATGGTAGGTACATCCGACTTTATGCGTCTGAGCCTAGAATCACATATTAAGACATACCTGTTTCAGTTCCTTCTTGATGGCCCTTGTAACGTCAATGCTTTTCTTTTGCAGTCGTTTTATCGCTACGATGTTTCCTCTGTACATCGCGATGGTGGTGTGAGCCCTTCGAGACTCAACGTCCGTTTGTACAGAGGTCTGCATCATAAAATATACAAAAAAAATATGTTCATTAATTGCGGACACAAGAAATTCTTATGATACAGAAATCACATTATTAATAACTTGCGCGCGCGGTTTTACCCGCGTAACTCATGTTTTCGTAAGAACTTAATAATTTAATATAGCTTATAGCCTTTCTCGATAAATTGGCTATCTAACCCTGAAAGAATTCTTAAAATCGGTACAGTAGTTTCTGAGATTCAACAAACCTTTCTGCTTTAAATATTTATAGGCAAGCCCCGGTACCGGCACAACCGCTATTATATTACCTCCGTTATAAATCTGTTATATCTTCGAAAAAATTCATTTAAATTAAATTATGTAAAGGGCCATATTGATCGATAATAAATGCACAATATATTTAAGGTAATTAATTGGATAAGGATTAACGCTTAAAATCGCTTCGTAAAGAAGCCATTATCTCGTAAGAAGAAAGCATAAAAAATGGTTATTGTGGATTATCTTTAGACATAGACATAATATACTGTCGTGGACTTTTCTGTAGATCTTTTTAAGATGTCCAATACTGTAATACATTATACCTAGGTGTACAATATTGATTTATCTGGTAGGATTCAGTTTAAAAAAATGTGTTTATTTACGACATCATACTTATTAGAAACCTCTAAAATTATCAGTTTTTCTCTACTATATTATACTTTATAAATATCGTCCTTGAATTATTTATTTATTAAACAAAGATCAAATATTGCTTCTTTTATAAGAACTTTATCTATTAAAAAAAACATTCTACCATTTTACGAACACCAAAGCAATATAATATGAAAAAAAAATGCTTTAGGTATTTAATGTACAGTCAACAAAACAGATAGGTAGGTTGACACCGTCGTCGCGTCAGTATCAAATAATGTAACTAAATATGTTTTTGTCACCACAACAGCCGGTAATTATTTATGGGTGACGAGTTCGCTGCTATGTGTATTAGCTGTATACAAATACACGTAACAGTAATCTGTACTCGTAAACGTGTACACATACATTTTAAATGCGTTTAACAGGGTGTAAATCTCTTTTGTTGACTGTACCATCGGTAAAGCGAAAACGGAATTCATTTAGTCGTACAACTAAAGTTTAATAGAGCCCTTTCCCTTTTGATAACGGAATAAAATCAGCTCGCGATTTTAATAACCGATGTACGTAATATACGCATAAGTAGCTGCAGATCAAGTGTATGTAAAGTTGATACCATGTCATCATCATCATCAGCCCGTACAACGTCCACTGCTGAACATGGGCCTCCTCCCGGGGAGGGTATTTGCCATAATCACCACGCTTGGCAGGCGGATTGGTGACCGCAGTATTATGTACCACACAAGGTAACGCTGCTGCCCGTTTCTTGATATACGATTATTATAGATGATGTTATAACAATCGGGACCAACGCGACAACGGCTTAACGTGCTTTCCGAGGCACGGAGGGTAGTCCCTCAAACAACCAGACCCGGAAAGAAATCTTACAAGCGACACTTAGATTTCCTGTTCGGCGTGGGGATCGAACCCACTTCCTGCGAGATGTAAAGCGAGCCAAATACTGCCATGCTACGGAAGTTGTCATACCATGTAAAAATTAACAATTTTCCTTTAAAAGAATTATCAGTTTTCTTCAAACAATTGTAATAAGTCTAGAGCTTAAAATCATAAGGTTGGATGTGACATTAAACGTCTGAATAATTCGTCGTATGTGCTTTTTCGTAAAATTACACAACCAAATGCTTGTAAAGTATAAAAGAGCATCCGCCCTTATACCTATTTCTGTGGTCTATGAATTAATTCATGATTCTTATTTTTTGGAGTCCTTCTAACATTGTTTGCATTGGTGTTAGGGAAAAATGTCCATAAAACTTATTTTTACTGCTTTTTCCCTCGATAAAATCGCATATATTTTTAGCACTTGGGTATTTACATACACTTGTACTTGTCATAATCACAATGTTTAAGACTGAGACTAACAAAGTGTCAACTAAGTAGCTAATCACAATGTATATATTACACATTTTTCGATTTTTGTAATTCATCTGATTGATATTGGTATCATATAATATATTCGTCTACTAATGACAACACTGTTGTCACCAAACCGCCAAATACTTGTCACTGCTTGGTGGCTATGACATAAATCCCCCGTCAGGAGGAAGCCCATGTTTAGCAGTTGTCATTATATGGGCGGATGATGATGATGACGATCCGTTGAAAAAAGGTTGATGATGATATAAATAAAAAAATACAAACATCGAATCGTACCTTATCCGAACTTTGGGCATTGAAAGTCGATATGAAGGTCAAATCCTTCGCCTCAATCCTCCACAACACTGAAGCCAACTTCTGCTCATATCTATAATGGCGGACCAGCAGTGCTGCTGCCAGTATCGCTGCTGCTGCCACTGCAGCTGCTGCGGACAGTACTCCAGGGTCGTGGGGAAGGGAGCACTTGATCCCGTCGAATCCGCAGGCTGGCTCCGCGATGGGTGGTGATCCTCCGATCCAGGCTATGTTGTTGGCGCCTACCAGTTCCTGTGGCAATAATTGTAATGTTTGAATGGTAATTATAATAATATATTTGTATTACATGGACAACTACTACCAGGTCAGTGGGTACAGTTGATGTACAATCCTGCCGGCGCTCTCCTGATCCCGTGTCTAAATCGGTACAACAGTTTTATATATATATATATATCGAGATTAGGAGAAGTACACGAAAAAACAGACAGACAAAATACGAGCCTATCTTATAAAGTTAGCTATCTACTAATCAAAATCAATCCAATTGTTACTGAGATTGGCCGGAATAAAAATACACTTAGATAGACAGATATTTTTGTTATTACTACCCTATTCATATGCAATTAATAAGAAGTATTTTTCCATTATAGATACGCCTTCAATTATATTTAATTATTTAAATGTATTGTGACTAATCCCACCCAAAATCACACGTAATTCCTGTATACCAGGATTAACAGACACATACAGGAAATGGTAATGAGCACCGCGGCTCAACAAGTCCCGCGAAGCGTTAACACGGTCTTGAGACCCGGAACGTCAGAGTTAGAAAGAGATTAGGAAGAGTAAGAAAGACTTAGATGGTAAGTTATTTTTTTTCGGGCATGTCCGCCCTTAGTTTGCATAGAACTATCTGATGCCCTCGTAGACCCGAAGTCCGAGAGCCCCTCGAACTGTTAAGTAGAGCGACAGTTGCACAAAACCCCCTTAAATACTAAAGTCATAATCCTTCAATCTCATCGCCAGCGACCGCCCTGAGCCACGGTCCAAGCCCCACAGGGGGCGCCCTTTTGCGCAGTTTGCTTAGTTTGTAGTTTTTAAACCATTTATTAAGGCTGGTGCTTTGCTCGCTTTTATGCCCAGTGAAGTAGCAAAAGCCTCGTGGTTAACAAAGTATGTCCGTCCGAAAAAAAAACTCGGCGACCTCATTAACAAAGGAACACAACATTAATTAATAATGCTATCTGTTTGTGGTATTGTGTAAGATACTGACACGGGTAAGCTTCCTACAGTCAGTATCCCATTATTCGCTCATTGTATTTTAATGAATTACAGGTTCTCATTGAAAATGTTAATGTAGGTGCGATCCTTTGATGACGAATAAAATCATTTATTTTAAAATGTATGCACTTTTTTTTAAATTAAATTACGTTTGACCATAATCTCGCTTTATGGAAGGCGAAGATAAGGCCTAAGATGATACACGCTTGCCTAGAAAGTGTCTGTTCACTTTAGCCTTAAAGATGTCCAGATTATAGCGTTCCGGAAAAACTGACCCCGGCAGAGAATTCCACTCCTTAGCCGTCCGCATTATTAAAGAAGAAGCAAATCGCTTCATGCGTATTGAAGGAATGTCTACAACAAAATGCTCCCAATATACTTGGTGACTTTTTTACCATCTTGATAATATTATGGTGTGTTGTGTAAGTGGAATAGAATCTAATAGACCACAGTATATTTGTGCCACTAGTATTTCGGTAAATTAGCGCTGGCAAATCCAAGAAAAAAAATTGTACATATTATTTTTTTGTAGTTTTTGGTAAACAAAGTCTGAAATAATATTTGTAGGCGTGTCAACGACGCCTCTAAATATTCTCCTAAGAACTAAGAAGAAACTAAGCCCAATACTGCCAAGAAGTTGACGTTTACTTGTCGTCGCTCGAAAACTGAATCGCCGATGAAAGTTTATTATTCGTACTATATTATTTTTCTATAATATATAGTACAATGGACTGAAATATAGTACGATACTATATAATATAGTAACGGTGGTAAGCCTACTTACATCCCCGGTCAACATTTTAAATTTTAATCAATGACTTCCCGTGGTATAGTTAAAAATCCGAAGGAATAACAAACACCACGCGGACAAATTCGCGGGCATCAGCTAGTACTTTATAAGCCGCCACTTCTTTAATAATAGTATAATATAATAACTAATCAATGTTGGAGGAACACTGATTCCCATATTACAGGTATAAACCTAGTTTGGGAGTCACGGAACCGTGTATATCAATGTTAATAATTTTTGTATTACTTAAAATATAATTTGTAAAACTGTGTCATCATCAGCCCGGACAACGTCCACTGCTGAACATGGGCCTCCTCCCGAGGGAGGGTATTTGCCATAGTCACCACGCTTGGCAGGCGGATTGGTTACCTCAGTATTATGTTGTAATACACAGGGAAACGCTGCTGCTTGTTCCCTTATATACGCTTGTTATAGATAATGATACAACAATTCGGACCAATGGCTTAACGTGCTTTCTGAGACAGAAGAGTAGTCCTTCAACCAACCAGACACGGAAATAAATCTTAGAATTTACACAAAGATGAAGAAATATCCGTGTAAATTATTGAAAATTAATCATCATCCTCATCATCAGCCCGTACAACGTCCACTACTGAACATGGGCCTCCTCCCGAGGGAGGGTATTTGCCATAGTCACCACGCTTGGCAGGCGGGTTGGTGACCGCAGTTTTATGTTGTACCAAGGAAAAGCTGCTGCCCGTTCCCTGATATACGCTTGTTATAGATGATGTTATAACAATCGGGACCAACGGCTTAACGTGCTTCCGAGGCAGAAGTCCTTCAACCAACCAAACCCGGAAAGAAATCTTAGAATTTACACAAAGATGAAGAAAAATCTGTGGAAATTATTGGAAATAAATACACGATTTTTATTATTATTTTCTTTAGGTTTATTAAACTCAGCTCTAGGCTGGATTAAAACACCTCCACGTCGAAAACTAAGTAAATGTGGTGAGTGGTGTGTAATTCTATGTGTGTGGTGTCTGTTGTGTCTTCTGTTTGCATGAACTTTCTTACGATTCTGGCGTAGTGGCTTTTTAAAGAGTTGTTATATATTATTAGAATAGTTCATTGCAATTTAGAAACTATAAAAAGATAGATATGAAAGTGATTTCCATTCGCAGTACTTACTTATTTACTAAGTACAGAGTAAACTTAACTAGCTTAGTAGGTATATTATATATTATCAAAATTTTCCATTTAGAATTTATTTGATAATTTAATACACTTTGTCAAATTTCTCAGCAAATACTAGTTAGTTATTTTACAAAAGCACTTAATGTTGTCGTCTCCCCCGCTTTATTCAATTTGAAATTTAATTGAGGAAGTTATGACAAGGTTTGAAGTTTGAACATTTTGGGAAGTAGTAATTGTTAAGTTTTAGTGTTGTTAATGAAAGGGCTACAATAATTAAAGGAAATATAACTTTGTATTATTTAGTTTCGTTGTTGGTTATTTTCTTGTAATTAATAGGACAACCTGACAACCTCCATAGCGTAGCGGTACTTGGCTCGCCTTGAATCTCGGAGGTAGTGGGTTCGATCCCCACACCGGACAGGAAATCTTTGTATAAATTCTAAGATTTCTATCCGGGACTGGTTGGTTGAGGGACTACCCTCCGTAAAGCACGTTAAGCCGTTAGTCCCAATAGTCCCGTACATCGAGGAACGGGCAGCAGCGTCTCCTTGTGTACAATATACTACTGCGGTTACCAATCCGCCTGCCAAGCGTGGTGACTATGGCAAATACCCTCCCTCTCGCGATAAGGCTTTTGTTCAGCAGTGGATGTTATACGGGCTGTTGATGATGATGATGATTAATAGGAATGAAGCACCGCAATGTTTTAATATGATAAGGCAATTAGTAAAGATATTACAAATACACCAAATCATTGAATAGCACGCACGTACTAAATCGGGTGTAGAAAACGCTTGCGACTTATAAAATGGTGACTAGCGCCATCTATTGCTGCATGTGGTAAACTTAGGTACTTAAAACCTAAGTTTACCACATGCAGCAATAGATGGCGCTAGTCACCATTTTATAAGTCGCAAGCGTTTTCTACACCCGATTTAGTACGTGCGTGCTATTCAATGATTTGGTGTATTTGTAATATCTTTACTAGTTTTCAAAAAAATCAGCTGTTCCATACATTCATGTTCACATAACTCGTCAACATGGTAGGGAGCAGCTGATTTTTTTTTCGCGATTTCAGCTTTGGTGCCATAGTAAAAGTTGTTTGTTATCATGAGCACAATCATGTGTTTAGGTATCGGTCACTAATTACCAGTCACCCTATATATATATTGCGTTACCGCCACCGTGTCGGTTAGGTTAGTAATATAATAATTGTGCGTATTTTATATGAGCAGCGCAAAAGGTATTTGGGTGGTAAAAAAAAAACCTAAACCTAAACCAATGGACTTCCACTGAACTTAGTAGTGTCAGTGCATTTTTCATAATGACTGGGCATTATGTATAATGCCCAATTTCTCACTTGGTCCATAGCATATATTTGATGATGCTATATATTTGTTGTGTTTTCAGATGTAGTTCAAATAATAGTACGTATCAAAGGCTTTAACCACATATGTACATTGTACAGAAATTTAATATACCTCAGCTCTGAATATTCTTCCGCTCTAATTCATGAATGAGTACCTATCGACTTTTCCGATTTGAGCTGCCTGTTCCGGTTCCCATGTTGTATACGAACATTGTTACAAACTCGGTAGTTTATATTATGTCATCGGAAAATAATACGAATAGTAAGTTGATCAACTTCTGTACCATTAATATTGTTAAATTTAATTGCCAGTTTCAGTGAACTTGATTATTATGACACTTGACTTAACCTAACCAAACGAGATTAAGCTACTGTTGTACCAAAACAAAAAAACATCAACTTCAATATTAACAAATTTATTTTTTTAACCACCCGAAACCTTGTTAATTAATCAACTTACTATTCTTATTATTTTCCGATTCATAAATAATTCGTGTTCTATAAATGTAAATGGTTTTCTGCTAAAATACCTATTACCTTATATAGCTAAAACGGGATTATAATTAATTTTGGTCTTAAATAGACTTTATAACATGCCGCTAATGAAAGCTTTCATCCAGCGACCGTCCTGAGCCGAGTTCCAAGTCCAACAGGGTACGCCTTATTGCTAAGTTTGTAGTTTTAAAAACATTATGAAGGCATTGCTCGCCTTTACACCCGGTTAAAAGGCAAAAGTCCTCGTCACATATTGTATTTACAAAAAAAAATTAGAGTTACAGCCAGGCGTAGTGTGTCGCTAAGCTAAGATCTAGATCTTAGAGTAGGTATACAGCTGTTGGATTTAGCTGCGGTCTGTTGTGTCGACTGTAAGCAGGTAAATATCCCGCCCGAATATTTAGTACATGCGCTTTCATATAGAGAATGTTTTTTATTAATTTTATTTGAATTCCAAAAATCATTTATACAGGTAGATATTTACAAAGGTAGGCTTTCCTGGACTCTCTAAGGAGAATCCATAACTTTTGGGCCCATGAAAAGGCCATACTAACACATAAAAGCACGCCCAGCATCACCCACGAAGGCGTCTCTCCTCGTTCTGTACGCGTAGCTTATTATTACTTTATAATAAACCCGTAATGTGAGTATGGATAAATGGATGTTGGTTACTCTTTCACGCAAAAACAACAAAACGAATTTGGTTGAAAGTTTGCACGTGGATAGTTTAAAACGATGTACGCTCCGACCTACTGGAGCAGAGTAACGCGGGTAAAATAGGACTTAGGTACGGCAATGCTAAAAAAAATTGAAATGAAGGTTCATGGCATTCTTATGTAACATCATCATCATCATCAACAGCCCGTTTACGTCCACTGCTGAACAGACCTTGGCAAGCCAGGATCGTAGAGGGATATTGCCATAATCACCACGCTTGGCAGACGGATTGGTGATCGCAGTAAAATGTAAACCTTGAGCTAATAGATGCTGCTGCCCATCCATCAGCCATATGTCTCTTAGTCGCCTTTTACGACACCCATGGGAAGACATGGGGTGGTCTATTCTAAGCCGGAGACCACACGGCAATCACGGCGTCTTATGTAACACTCCGTGAAAATTTGCATGGCAGAAGCGCCACGTATGTGTGGGCAATGGAATGCAAATTTCCCTTTACGGGAAAAATGTGGAAATGACGTCACGGAAAAAGAAAAACGAATTTATATAAAAATTTGCTACTTTCGCTATGCAAATTGGCATCTTCTGAAACTTTACACTTATTTTATCTAAATAAAACAGCAACTTAATTAATGAGGCAAACATTTGTATAAGTCGGAAAGCTTACAAACACAAAAGAAACTTTATTAATTAAAGCTGTATCATTATTTATTCTATGCTCTTCTGATGTTTGTTACTCTTTCACGCCAAAACTACTGAGTTACCAGATTTTTATATTTGCAAAGCAGATTTTTGAAACTTTTACAGAGAAAAAAGCGGGATTTGATCGTTGAAGGCGAAAAATAGAATAAAAACTTAAACTATTTTTTTTTTATTTCAGTTTTAATTATGTGTACATGGCAATAGCAAAGATAGAGATATACAAATATGTTTCGTCAACTCTATGGACGTCTCCTCTCGGGGAGGGTTTTGCCGTAGTGATCATAGTGGCAGGCGGTTTCGTGACCGCAGTAGAATGTTGTGTGTTGAAACACACAGGAAAACGCTGCTGCCAGTTGCCTTGTATACATTTTTTTAAAGGAAGCTCCTCATTAGGGAAACAAAACCCCTGTGTCGCGGGGAACTTTATAAACACAATTCACAGACACGAAGTACTCTTAGAACAACTATTTGTGCTTCACACAAACTATTGTCCCGGGTGGGAATCGCACCCAGACTAGTGTTCTGGGTCTCAGAGGCCACTGCCGTAACCAATGAGCCCCCGGTGCAGTCTAATAATGCTATAGATTATGTTATAACAATCAGGACCAACGGCTTAACTTGCTTGCCAAGGCACGGAGTGTAGTCCTCAATCAACCAAGGAAATATATTTTACATTTTCACGAAGGTTGTTGTCCGGCGTCGGGATCGCACGCATTACCACCGATATTTAAAGCGACATACACAAACCTTTGCGCCACGGAGCTGTCCTGTGATAATACGCGGTTTTATCCAGATTACTTCCGTTCCCGTAGGAACTTCACAATTAAATAGCCTTCCTCGATGAACTGGCTATCTAACACCGATAGCATTTTATAAATCGCACCAGTAGTTCCTGAGACTAGCGCATTCAAGCAAACAAACTCAGCAAACAAGCCCTTCAGGTTTCACCTGCGTAGATCCTGATTTCGTGAAAACTCTAACTTAAAATATAGTCTACTAGTTGGAGGCCCTTGGAGTTGGGGGCAGATTAAAAAAAAAATATGCACGATTTTTTTGTTAGTCACAAATAGTCTGCATACCAATTTTTAGATTTCTACAATACGAAAATTGCGGAATGTTCAATACAAAATTCCACCCCCTAGTTTAGGAAAGTGGGGGGTTAGAAAGAGACAGAAACTAGCCTACGTCACTTTCCATCCCTTCAACTATCTCCACTTAAAAAATTACGTCAATTCGTCGCTCCGTTTTGCCGTGAAAGATGGACAAACAAACAGACACACACATTTTCCCAATTATAATATAATATTATATGTGGGAAAATGTGTGTGGATGACACTAAAAAATGACATGGCTTTCTATTGGTAATAACAATTTTCAAAATCAGTACAGAAGATCCAGAGAATACCCCCTACAACGTCAGAAACTCACAAAATTTACGTCTTTATAATATTAGTATATAATTATATATATATACCCGTAATATCCGTAAAAGCTTTACACTATCCCTTTTCAAAAAAAAAATTAAAGAATACTATATTCCTCTTCGTAATAATATTATTATTTGTGTATGTATAATAACTATTTATCATTGTATGTATGTATATGTACACAATATTATTTCTCTCTTTATTTTCATCTCTTCTTTCGCAGGTCTCCTGGAAGAGATTTCTTTAGAAATAAGCAGTACCTACGTTTCTACATTGTCTTTTGATTATATTTGATTTATTTTCTTGGCTATATTTCTTGAGCGTACATAAATAAAACAAATAATATGTAAGTATTCTTACAGGCAGAAAATCCGAGGCGTTGGCGTATCGGAAGGTAGCCACAGGTTGTGCGCTCCAGCCGCCTGGTGCAGCGGAGTCAGCCACCAGCCCTATCACCGTGAAGTTGCCTTCTGCGTCACCCGCGCTGTCCATGTTCACCTGCATAAATATACTGATATTTATTTTCATTCAAACATTTATTTACAGGTCTTACAGTAATACTACAATCTAGGTTAATTATATTTTAACTTAAGTAAAACAACAGACGACAAACTCCGTAGCTTAGCGGTAATTGGCTCGCTTTAAATCTCGGAGGTCGTGGGTTCGATCCCCACGCCGGACATTAATGTATATTCTTATCTTTATGTAAATTCTAAGATTTCTTTACGGGTCTGGTTAGTTGAGGGACTACCCTCCATGCCTCGGAAAGTACGTAAAGCGGTTGGTCTGGGTTGTTATAACATCATCATCTATAACAAGCGTATACTAGGGATCGGGCAGCAGCGTTTCCGTGCCTGTTACTACATAACACTGCGGTCACCAAATCGCCTGCCAAGCGTGATGACTGCATAGTCACCGCGCTTGGCAATAACAGCCTAAGGCATTTTTTATTCCTTAGACAATAAAGTAAGAAACATTAAAAATACACAAATCTTTAAACTCATTCTTTTCTATTCAGTAGTCGCGCATAGTATTCGCGTTAACTCTTAAGACTAGACAAAGGTCGGCCAAGCCCAAAGTATACTTAATATGCCTATCCGATCTTGATCTACAGCTGTTTGACCGTACACTTCAGTACTAAAATCAACGAATATAATATACTCAAAAATCTGTGTATATCAAGTTGACGGGTGTAACTCAAAAAACTGTTATTCTATACACGTGAAAGCAATGTTTTAGCAATGTGACGAATGTGCGTAAAATTTTAAGCAATGTGCTCTTATAAAAAAAGAGTTATTTCAAAAAGTTACTTTAAATGCTTTTGCCCTATCTGATTATGCTTTTAATACGTTCGAACACATTGCCGGAACATTCCGTTTTCATACATAGATAGTAAGTAATTAGCACAGATTAAAAGTACACCCGTCATTCCGATATGAGGCTGGCGGCTCAATAACTTTTTGAAATAAATCTAGTTTTATAAGAGCACATCGCTTAAAATTGTACGCACATTCGTCACATTGCTAGAACATTGCTTTTACGTGTATAGAATCACTGTTTTTTGAGGTACACCCGTCAACCTGATGTACACAAAAATCTTCCTTAATACATTATTAAATTATTTATTTAAGCAAAAGAAAAATACTCCACAACGTACACCTATTATTCCAGACACTACCTACTTAAATAAGAATGTTGTTTGCCCTTTATTAACCAAATCCCGTAGGTTGGTACACTGGCACGACCACTAAGGGATCAGGCGTAGGGATGATAACCCTATAAGCTTTTAACGTACACGTACCTACCACAACAAAACAAAGCAGATTTTTAACTTGAGCTGGTAATTAATAATACAACTTCTAACTACTTTTTTCATAAGCATTATTATTCCATTTTTATCACTTTCTAAACTAAACAGAGTAGATTTTTATTTTCGTAAACCAATTACAGGCACTTTGTAAATCGTCAAACATTATTTGAAAATTATTATTATTTATCTTAAATTACATTTGTTGTTTATTTATAAACGTATTATAATATTACTTATTTATAATGAAATTAATTATTATAATTAATGTATATTATCGCTAGAGACGCAAAATGATTGTTCTGTCTATGTTATGCCAAAACAATTGTCATTATTTGGGTGGACCATGAGCATATAACGACGGACGCGCTTTGATGCTACCACCGGATCAAATGTGCCCCAACTGAGAAGATCCGGCGAAACAAACTCAGTGGGTTACTCTACCACCGCTGCACCGGTTTCAACACGGCCCACATGAGGCGGTCCGGCGAAACATACTCAAATGGGCAATTACGCGGGGTTTAGGCCCAGTTATTTTAATTTATATTTTAGTTGCCTACTAAAATATAAATTATTTATTGTCCAAACGGTTGTCTTGTTATTATTTGTTTATTTAGTGTTACGAAAAACCACCGTTAAAGCACCGTTAGAATTACATGATTATAATATATTAGCTTCCCGCGCGCGGTTTCACCCGCGTAACTCCCGTTCCCGTGGGAACTTCAGAATTAAATATATAGATATATTAATATATTAATCAGTGATAATGTAACATTAAAATGGTGAAAGAATTTTGAAAATCGGTTCAGTACTTTTTGAGTTAGTTCTTTACAAACATACTTCCTCATCCGAAGATCCGAAATCTTTCCTCTTTGTAATATTAGGATAGACAAGCTGGTGCACGTGGTTTCACGGTTCCGGTGGGATCTTAATAATTAAATAAAGCCTAGCCTACCTTGATAAATAGGCTATATAAAACTGACAGATTTTTTCAAATCGGTTTAGTAGTTCCTAAGATTAGCGCGATAAAGCAAATAAACAATCAAACAAACTCTTTAGATTGGCAAAGGTGATACCGCGCGCGGGAATCTAGTAATGTATACCTCATCATCATTTCAGCCATAGGACGTCCACTGCTGGGCATAGGCCTCCCTCGTAGATTTCCAGTTGCTACGGTTGGAGGCGGCCTGCATCTATCGTGATACCGCGGCCTTTACCAGGTCATCTGTCCATCTAGTTGGAGGACGTCCTACGCTACGCTTGCCGATCCGCAGTCTCCATTCGAGAACTTTTAAATTAACATTCGGCCCCAATGGCCATATGTTCTTCATGCTATATGGCCTGCCTTTTGCCACTTCAACGAACTAATCCGTTGGGCAATGTTTGTAACCCGCGTTCTTCTACGTATCTCATCATTTCTGATTCGATCTCGTAGAAAAACCCCAAACATAGCCCTTTCCATAGCTCGTAGAGCGACTCTGAGTCTGTTCATAAGACCTATAGTGAAGGACCACGTTTCGGATCCATAGGTGATCACTGGCAGCATACACTGGTTAAAGACTTTCGTCTTTAGTCATTGAGGTATTTAACACGAAAAGACCCTGCGAAGTTTCCCGAACGCTGCCAATCCGAATTGGATTCGGCGATTGATCTCCTTCTCGAAGTTGGACCTACCTAATCGGACGGTCTGTCCTAGGTATATATACTAAATGTATACCTATATGGCTTTAAATTATTTCATCGGAACATTTCACAACGAGTCATAAATACGGTTCGTTCATGGATGAATTCCAGTGTATAACGATGTTAGCTTATTTATACATAATTTTGCCTCTGACTGCAAATAAAACATCTATAAAACCAGTACATTTATAGGAAATTATTATTTTTCTGTTCTATTTTCTCCTTTGTTGTTCGTTCAACCATATCACAATTATAATGTACTGTAATTTAGTTTACTGAGTTCTAACTAGATGGTGCTGTTTCATCATCATCAGCCTCTACAACCTTGCCATAGTCACTAACTTTTGGCAGGCGGTTTGGTGACCGCAGTATTATGTTCTAACACACAAGAAAACACTGCTGCCCGTTCCCTGGTATACAATTGGTTTAGATTATGTTATAACAATCGGGAGCAACGGCCTAACGTGCTTTTCGAGGCACGGAGGGTAGTCGGAATCAACACAAACTTTTCTTGTCCGGAGTGGGGACCAAATCCACGACTTCCGGAGTGGATCCCGGCGATCATAGATGGGGGGGCACCGGGGGCCCTTCCGTGTTTCGTATCAGCTCCTCACATAACTCGCGTGTCCATTGGGAACTACGTCTCGCATTTTCCCTAGGTGCAGTTGTGGGTCCTCGTCGCATAATCCCCAATCCCATTTTCTCAAAAAAAAAAATTAATGAAGGGAAATAAAAGAAAAAGAGTAAGGTCTACCACGGCGGTTACCCTATCCACACTCTCTGTGGACTTTTGCAATGTCAGGGGTTTGCGGAGTAATCTCGATGCCGTCCATCATCACCTTGAGACGGCACGGCCTGCCTTGCTCTTTCTAACGGAGACGCAGATAGGCGTTCCGGACGATATTTCGTACCTGAAATACCCCGGCTACGAATTGGGACACTCCTTCCGACGTAAAGCCGGGGTTTGCGTTTATGTCCGGAGCGATGTCTGCTGTCGACGCCTTCGGGGCCTCGAGCATCGGGACCTGTCAATTTTGTGGCTTCGTGTAGATTATGGGGGCCTCACCCAGTTCTATGCATGCCTCTACAGGTCCCATGCTAGTGATACAGGGTAAACTCAATTGTTTGAGTGCGTCCAAGATGGGATTGATCAAATATTAGAGCAGTGTCCATCTGCGGAGGTGGTGGTCCTTGGAGATTTTAACGCTCACCACAAAGAGTGGTTGGGATCTAGGACCACTGACCTCCCGGGTCGAACGCTGTTCAATATGGTCACGGCATATGGACTCTCACAACTGGTGACACAACCTACACGTTTCCCAGATATTGAGAGCCATGAACCTTCCTTGCTGGATCTTCTGCTGACTACGAACCCAGGCGGATATAGTGTGGTGGTAGATGCCCCTCTTGGGTCATCCGACCACTGCCTTATCCGCTCAACAGCCCCTGTTGCGCGACCAGACCGCTCGGCGGCGACTGGTTCTCGGAGGGTCTGGCAATTTAATTCAGCAGATTGGGATGGAATGCGCGAGTTTTTCACATCCTTCCCTGGGAAGCGGCTCTGTTTCTCCTCCGAAGATCCTGACACTTGTGCCAACTGCGTCACGAAAACGGTGCTATTGGGGATGGATCTATACATTCCCAACGCCAAAATACCCGTTGGCGGCCGCAGTCGCCCCTGGTATAACAACGCCAGCAGGGTGGCTGCGCACCAAAAGCAGTCGGCATACGTGGCCTGGAATAATGCCAGGAAGTGTCGGAACCCGAATGTGAAGGAGGAGAAGCGGAAGTTCAATGCTGCTTCCAGATCCAGCAAAAAGGCTATTGCCGTGGCCAAGGCCGAACACGTTGTCAGAATTGGTGAGCGTCTCAAGAGATATCCCTCCGGGAGTCGTGCTTTTTGGGCGCTCGCTAAGGCTGCGCAAGGTAACTTCTGCCAGATCAATCTCCCACCACTGCGCAAATTCGATGATAGTCTGGCCCACAGCGCTAAAGATAAGGCCAACATCTTGGCCGTTCTCTTTGCCTTGAACTCGACTTTGGACGACAAATGAGCCACACCGCCTACCATCTCTCGGTGTGAGAGCTCACTACCTGAAATCCGCATTACACAACGTGCGGTCAGGCGTGAGCTCAATCTCCTAGACGTCCACAAGTCGAGTGGGCCGGACGGCATCCCCGCAGTAGTGCTGAAGACGTGCGCCCCAGAGTTGACCCCTGTTTTAACGCGCCTTTACCGTCTTTCCTACGAGTGCAATAGGGTTCCATCTTCATGGAAGGTAGCTAATGTTCACCCTATCCCTAAAAAGGGTGACCGGTCAGATCCGACAAACTACAGGCCAATAGCGGTGACGTCTCTGCTCTGCAAAGTAATGGAGCGTGTCATCAACAACCGACTGCTCCGGTACCTAGAAGACCACGAGCTGCTCAACGACCGTCAGTATGGCTTTCGCCACCGTCGTTCGGCTGGTGATTTTCTAGCGTACCTCACGCACCGCTGGGCGGAGGCTTTGGAGGGCAACGGAGAGGCCCTCGCCGTCAGCCTAGACATCGCCAAGGCATTTGATCGGGTCTGGCACAAAGCCCTTCTATCGAAGCTACCATCGTATGGAATTCCCGAGGGACTCTGCAAGTGGATCGCTAGTTTTTTGGACGGTCGGAGCATTAAGGTCGTTGTCGACGGTTCTTGCTCCGATACCAAAACTATTAACGCTGGCGTTCCGCTAGGTTCGGTGCTCTCGCCTACACTGTTCATTCTGCATATCAATGACCAGTTATCAATTGAGAACATGCATTGCTATGCAGATGACAGCACGGGTGATGCGCAATATACCAGCCATCAGAAAGTCCCTCGAAATGCAATACAACAAAGACGGTTACAACTTGTGTCTGAAGTCGAGGGCTCTCTCGGGCGGGCCTCGGAATGGGGTGAAAAGAACCTAGTTCATTTCAACCCCAAGAAGACACAAGTTTGCGCGTTCACTACGAAGAAGGACTCGTTTGACATAGCGCCTCAGTTCCAAGGTGTATTTCTTCGTTTTTCCGAGAGTATTGGAATCCTCGGCGTCGAAATAAGCAGCAAGGTCCAATCCAGGAGTCATGTGGCAGACAAAGCCAAATTGGCCAGCAAAAAGTTGGGCGTCCTGAACAGAGCTAAGCGATACTTCACACCTAGCCTACGACTTGCACTATACAAAGCGCAGGTCCGGCCACACGTGCAGTATTGCTCACATCTCTGGGCAGGCGCTCCTAAATACCAGCTTGACCCACTTGACTCCCTACAGAGACGGGATATGCGTGCGTATCGTCGATGATCCCAATCTCACGGATAGACTGGAGTCGCTAGAGCAACGGAGGGACTTTGGTTCCCTCTGTGTGTTCTACCGGCTTTTCCACGGGGAATGCTCCGAGGAACTGTTCGACCTGGTACCAGCGGCACCCTTCTATTACCGTACCACTCGGCGTCGCAACAGGCTACATCCTTTTTACCTGGATTCGTTTCCATCCAGTACGGTACGTTTTCAGCGGTCATTTCTTCCACGGACGTGTAAGTTGTGGAATGATCTCCCTGCTGCGGTGTTTCCCTTGTGCTAATACATGTCCTTCTTCAAACGAGGTTTAAAAAGAGCACTCCTATCACGGTAGGCAGCGGCTTGTGCAATGACAGTCTGCTTCCCTGGCATTGCTTGAGTCCATGAGCAGCGGTTAACACTTACTATCAGGTGTGCCGCTTGCTCGTCTGCCACAGGAAGCAATATAAAAAAAAAATAAAAAAAAACTTCCGAGATGTAAAGCCAGCCAAATACAGCTACGCTACGGAGGTACGCTATAAAGATTTTGTCATGTGAGTATAGGCGTCTTAGATTTAACACATATTAATACATATGTTCCATTCGAAAACTATTCTAAGCTTGTTTAACAGAGATTGTGTATCAAATAATTTGGTATTATATTAACTCAACAGCATTGTTTTTTTTTGAGTTCCGCACCCGAGAGGTAAAAACGGGACCCTATTCCTAAGACTTCGCTGTCTGTCTATCTGTGTCTCTGTCTCCAGGCTGTATCTCAAGAACCGCAATAACAAGACAGTTGAAATTTTCATAAATGATGTATTTCAATGGCCGCTATATCAAGAAATAGTAAAAATAAAATAAATATTTAAGCGGGGCTCCCATAGAAACCCATTTTTTTGCTCTAAATAAATAATGGCAACAGCACTTGAAAATGGTACGGAACCTTTCGTGCGCGAGTCCGACTTAGAACCTCGGTTGGTTTTTAGAATTGTTCACTATTGTAGTCCTACTAATATTATAGACGCGAAAGTTTGTAATTATGGATATATAGATGTTTGTTACTCTTTCACGCCAAAACTCCTGAACGGAATTGGCTAGATCAGAGATGGACTAGAGCAGAGTAACGCGGGTAAAACCGCGAGGCGCAGCTAGTAACTTATAGATAAATACTATATACTTATACGACCTATAGTTAAATAAGATCGTATAGGTACGTTTTCTTACTGTAAGAACGCCTTTATCGCCGAGGTAAATATTTGTGTTTGTAAACGAATGTTATCCGATACGGTAGAGGGGGAAAACTAGTATTTACCAACATATTTTTCTTTGTTGTTGTTTATATACTTTTCAAAAACATATCTTGATATATGGAAAATGAATCCGTGTCGTGGGAATTTTAGTAAACACTTGAAAGAATGAAATTTATTGATCACTGAGGTATTTACATACACTTGTACTTGTCAAAATTACACTATGTAAGACTGAAGTCAACAAAATAATCACTTAAGTAGGTAAAAACAATGTTAGCATCTTACAGATTTTTATCATTCTGTCCGTCTGTCGGGTGATAAATGACAATTGTACACATTATTGTAAGATGCCTCAAAGGTAACAAGTACAAAACTAACATCTAAGAATCCGGCCAAGGTCTAAGCGTCCACCTCAGGGCACCCTTATGGGATTAGGACCAAAGCTCAGGGTGCCACTGGACTGCAGAGTAGATTTACAAAGTGGTGGTGATTGCTGGCACAGGATCACAATTCGAGGGGCAATAATGCGGTCCTCACTCATTCCGTCGAGGCTCGTACCCTAGCTAACCTCCGCGATTTTCTTCTTTTCATCTCTTTTGCTCTGTTTTCTTTTTTTAGGACTTTAAGGCCGAGTCTAGGGCGGTAGGCGGCGGGTTTCAGCCCGCCGCGCCGCCGACAGCCAACACGCCATCTGCGAAGTGGGTGGGCGGACGGATCTTCTTCCCTCTCCCGCTCCGCGGCCTCCTTCTGTGACATTACTTGTCTACAGAAGGAGGCAACCGCCTCCCAACGCAGTGAACCCTACAATATTTATTTTGAAGAACTTTATTTTTTGAATAAGTAACACACTCATGAAATTTCATGAGTGTGTAAATTATAAATTTGCTAATTATTTTATTTATTTATTTATTTTATTAGGTCAACCAACAACTGTTTACACCAATACATTTTACAAATACATAAAATTAAACCAAACAGTGACCAGTGCAACAGTTACTTAAAGGTTAACACCACATGCATAATCGATTGGGAGCAACAAATAATTTAATTAGGTCTAGTTAATAACAATATAAATTAGAAAAATTAAGACATTATTAGTATGAAAAATTAAATTGAGTAATAAAATTGTATAAAAATAAGGTTGAATACTTAATAGAATTGAATTGAATAGAATTGAAATAATAATTTAATGAATTAAATTACGGTAATTATATCATTACATAAAAAAATTTAATGTTTTCAATTATTATTTATAATAATACCCGATATTATTTTATTAATGCCATCAAAGTGTATGTCGAATAAGTCACTGCATCCATTAATTACTTTGCTCATTCTAGATATGGGAGAGTTTGTCCCAAGCACCGTTCTTCTCAGCGGAGTGCACAGTGGTGTTATTGTATTTCTAGGATACCTAGATGGGGCTACTATATACTGCTAGTTTTAATTGTCTTAATAACTACATGGTTATAATTGAATAAATTTAGCATTTATACTAACTTTTACGAACTTTCCATAAACTGTACCACATTTATTGGCTCTTTCTTATTTCTACTACCAACCTAATATCTTAAAATAATAGATACTGTTAAAGGGACGGCACATACCTATAGCACTAATATATCTAAAGTCCTTTCAATTTTATATGCTGTGACTCCGCCGTCATCTTAAAAAAAGGTATCGATCAAACATTGATAGCCCATACAAATTGCAGTGGGTTCTTCATCATCAGGTCCACATTAACGTCCACTGCTGAACACGGGCCTCCTCCCGAGGAAGGGTATTTGCCATAGTCACAACGCTTGTCTGGCAGGTGGGTGACCCAGTATTATGTTGTACCACACAAGGAAACGCTGCTGACCGCTCCTTGATATACGATTATTATAGATGATGTTATAACAATCGGGACCAACGGCTTAATGTGCTGTCCGAGGCACGGAGGGTAGTCCCTCAACCAACCAGACCCGGAAAGAAGTTTTAGAATTTACACAAAGATTTCATCTCCTGCGTGGGGATCAAACCCACGACCTCCGAGATTTAAAGCGAGCCAAATACCGGTACGTCTATAAATTGCTATGGGTTATAATCGGTTAAATATAAGAAAGAAAAATAATGTATTGATTAGGTACCAGTTCATAAAGGTACCAAAAATATATGTATAAAAAAATACACGAACCACAACAATGCTTAAAAAAATTCAACCCTGACAATATTAGACGCAGTGGGCCGTGTCACGTATTCATCGGTAGCAGAGCGGGAAGCGTGATGCGAGACAAAGACAACAATATTATTATATTATATATTATTCCATTAGTCTTTTGCCTGCTCGGTCATTTGCAAGATCGCTCCGTACTAGTTCATTTCGGACAGTGAACTAGTTCATTCTATAAGCTCTAACAGCTCTATTCGGTCTTTGCATCAGCATCGGTCAGCATTTCCATCATAGAATTTCCATATAGGACAGCGCGGACCACAGAGCAAATACGTTCTCTAGGAACATTATTAAGTACTTAGAACGTATTTGCGGACCACAGAGCAGCCACCAAACCACCACGGTGACCAAATTATGGTTACTATTGTATTAATTTAACATATTTGATTTTCCTTCATACTTGAACAGGCTTAGGACTATGAATTCGTATGACGTACTTGTCAAAAACAATCAGTCAGTGCTATTTAATTTTTCGTTCTCGTTCGCACTTATATGATCTCGCGGTTTACAATGTACGAAGTACGAAAAGAGCTATTTGACCTATTAGACCGATTACAAATCAGCGCAGCGTTCGGAAACGTTTCTTCTAGTACAGTACAGTGCGAAGATACGGCTCCTATTCGTTCATCGTTCACGACTACAACACAAGACTATATTCCATCGCTCAGTTCACAAATAGTTAAGACGCTGCCCGCACGCATTTAAGGCATCGGACGCGCACACCGACGACGACGGGCGTGTTACAATAGGCATGTGGACTAACAAAATCTATTTAGTCCGTCAATTAGATTACCAAAAAATATTGGGATACGTGTCCAATATTTTGTAGTAGGTACTCTTACTGACGGACTAAATAGATTGTTTTAGGCCTCATGCTTATTCTAACATAAAAACAGTGTACTTACAATGCTGCTAAAGGTATTTCCGTTTTAAATTTGCTAGTGATAGATAACTTAACAAATTCTATTGTCGGTTGCTTTTAAAGTTCTTAATAGATTACCCACATAAGTAGCATCGATACTCACGTCGAATCCCTGTACAGATCTGTAAGTGGTAGGCCTCAAAAGCTTCATGAGGGAGGCGCCGTCAGTGGCCGGGAGCCCTGAACGCATCGCGGCGGTAGCGGCGCGCGCCCACAGCGTCACCGCGTCGTAGAGATGAGCAGCTTCGATGGGTACCTAGGAAGAGAAAGATTATTTAAACCTCACGAGTCAACGACCAGCCGTCAAAATCCAACCATAGTTAAAAAAAAATACTAGCATTCTGCACTCTCTTCTCTCTTCTCTCTCTCTCTTTTATATATATAAAAGAAAGTCGTGTTAGTTACACTATTTATAACTCAAGAACGGCTGAACCGATTAGGCCGAAAATTGGAAGGGAGGTAGCAAAGAACTGGGAGAAGGACATAGGATACTTTTTATGCCGTGACATAAAACGTGGTATAACAAAACGCAACTGACATGGAATTATTAGGGTAGGGGTACGGTAGGGCTAGGGTAGGGTAGGGTAGGGATAGGGTAGGGGCAGGAGTAGGGTAGGGGTAGGAGTAGGGTAGGGGTAGGAGTAGGGTAGGGGTAGGAGTAGGGTAGGGGTAGGGGTAGTGGTAGGGTAGGGTAGGGGTAGGGGTAGGGTAGGGGTAGGGTAGGGTAGGGTAGGGGTAGGGTAGGGGTAGGGTAGGGGTAGGGTAGGGGTAGGGTAGGGGTAGGGTAGGGGTAGGGTAGGGGTAGGGTAGGGGTAGGGTAGGGGTAGGGTAGGGGTAGGGTAGGGGTAGGGTAGGGGTAGGGGTAGGGGTAGGGTAGGGGTAGGGTAGGGGTAGGGTAGGGGTAGGGTAGGGGTAGGGTAGGGGTAGGGTAGGGGTAGGGTAGGGGTAGGGTAGGGGTAGGGTAGGGGTAGGGTAGGGGTAGGGTAGGGGTAGGGTAGGGGTAGGGTAGGGGTAGGGTAGGGGTAGGGTAGGGGTAGGGTAGGGGTAGGGTAGGGGTAGGGTAGGGGTAGGGTAGGGGTAGGGTAGGGGTAGGGTAGGGGTAGGGTAGGGGTAGGGTAGGGGTAGGGTAGGGGTAGGGTAGGGGTAGGGTAGGGGTAGGGTAGGGGTAGGGTAGGGGTAGGGTAGGGGTAGGGTAGGGGTAGGGTAGGGGTAGGGTAGGGGTAGGGTAGGGGTAGGGTAGGGGTAGGGTAGGGGTAGGGTAGGGGTAGGGTAGGGGTAGGGTAGGGGTAGGGTAGGGGTAGGGTAGGGGTAGGGTAGGGGTAGGGTAGGGGTAGGGTAGGGGTAGGGTAGGGGTAGGGTAGGGGTAGGGTAGGGGTAGGGTAGGGGTAGGGTAGGGGTAGGGTAGGGGTAGGGTAGGGGTAGGGTAGGGGTAGGGTAGGGGTAGGGTAGGGGTAGGGTAGGGGTAGGGTAGGGGTAGGGTAGGGGTAGGGTAGGGGTAGGGTAGGGGTAGGGTAGGGGTAGGGTAGGGGTAGGGTAGGGGTAGGGTAGGGGTAGGGTAGGGGTAGGGTAGGGGTAGGGTAGGGGTAGGGTAGGGGTAGGGTAGGGGTAGGGTAGGGGTAGGGTAGGGGTAGGGTAGGGGTAGGGTAGGGGTAGGGTAGGGGTAGGGTAGGGGTAGGGTAGGGGTAGGGTAGGGGTAGGGTAGGGGTAGGGTAGGGGTAGGGTAGGGGTAGGGTAGGGGTAGGGTAGGGGTAGGGTAGGGGTAGGGTAGGGGTAGGGTAGGGGTAGGGTAGGGGTAGGGTAGGTGTAGGGTAGGGGTAGGGTAGGGGTAGGGTAGGGGTAGGGTAGGGGTAGGGTAGGGGTAGGGTAGGGGTAGGGTAGGGGTAGGGTAGGGGTAGGGTAGGGGTAGGGTAGGGGTAGGGTAGGGGTAGGGTAGGGGTAGGGTAGGGGTAGGGTAGGGGTAGGGTAGGGGTAGGGTAGGGGTAGGGTAGGGGTAGGGTAGGGGTAGGGTAGGGGTAGGGTAGGGGTAGGGTAGGGGTAGGGTAGGGGTAGGGTTAGGGTATAAAAGTCTACCCGTGCGAAGCCGGGGCGGGCCGCTAGTAAACTATAAATGTGACAACCTCCGTCCGAACCACGACCTCTGAGGATAGGAAATCTTTGTGTAAATTCTAAGATTCCTTTCCGAGTCTGGTTGGTTGAGGGACTACCTTCCGTGCCGTGGAAAGCACGTTTAGCCGTTGGTCCCGATTGCTATAACATCATCTGTAATAATCGTAAATCAAGGAACGGGCAGCAGCGTTTCTTTGTGTGGTGATACTGAGGTCACCAACTCGCCTGCCAAGCGTGGCGACTATGGCGAATACCCTCTGGGGAGGAGGTCCATGTTCAGCAGTGAACGTTATACGGGCTGATGATGACCGATAGTATGGATATAATAGTACCGGACATAAAACTATACAGTCCACTATTTCTTCCTATTGGGCCATAATACTACTTTTATTTAAGTCATAAAATTACGCTTCCGAACACAAACGAATAATCCACTATGCGGTTAAAAGTATCAGACGAATTTACAAGGCAATATAAAAATATAATCTTCCGTATAAGATTATTGTATTACTACCCACTAAAAGCAAATGGCAAAGTGACCCTTTTTGATAGACGGCCGCGGGTTAAGGCCAACGTTTAGTTATAAAAACGTTCAATTATAAAAATGTTCAGTTATAAAAACGCCCATTGCCCAAATAATATAAGTATTAAGTACTACGCTTGTTTATGCAGTAGCAAAAGCTTACCATTTTAAGTTTAAGAGGCTTGAAATCTTCGCGTTTCGTCGAAAGAATTTAGGCCATATTTACAATTCTCGGGTTAAAATAATTAGAGGAATTTTACTTACTTTCTGTTAAATTTAAAATTTATTCCTCTGGTTATTTTTACAACACGGTTAAGAAAACTACAAGCTAAGCAACCTACGCAAGAGGGTGAATTGGACCCCGGTTCAGAGCGGTCGCTGGCATAGGATTAGGGAGAAACGAATTACTTATTTACTATAATATTCATCATCTCTAAGTAACGTTTAATATAATTTAGAAAATCTGATACGATTTTAAATGTATGATGAAATAATAATGAAATAATGAAATTTATTCAGCACTTAGGTATTTACATACACTTGTACTTGTCAAAATTACACTGTATAAGACTAAATCTAACAAAAGTATCACTTAAGTAGCTAAAAACATTGTTATAATTATTTGATATTACAGAATTTTTAATCAGTCTGTCCGTCTGTCGAGCGATAAATGACAAATGTACACATTAGGTATAGTAAGATGCCTTAAAGGTAACAGATCTAAAATTAAAATTAACTTCCAAGAATCCGGCCAAAGTCTAAGCGACATCCACCTGAGGGCACCCTTAAGGGGTTAGGACCAACGCTCAGGGTGCCACTTGAGTAAAGAGTAGATTTACGAACAGTGGTGATGATCGCTGGCACGAGATCACAGTTCGGGGAATAAGCAACAACGCGGTTCTCGGTCATGCCGTCGAGGATCCTACCCTATCTAACCTGCAACCTTTCACTAGCTACCTAAGTGGACGACCCGGAGAAGAAAGGAAGAAAGAAACTCCGAGATTTTTTTTTGTTGTCTCTTTTGCTCTGTTTTTTTTTTATGTCAAGTCCTTTATCACAATCATGTATGTATAATGTATGACATATAATATTGTATGTATATATGATGTAAGCGAATGCACGCACAGTACCATTTATTACCTGGTCAATTTATACCGACCAGTTTTTTTTACTTCGCTGTATAGCCTATACACCTGTCACCCTAAACTATTATTACCAGGAGAAACTGGATGCAATCTTAAAACTTTAGGGCACCCCGACCCGACATTTTTTTATAAACTACCCAAAAGTAGGGTTATATTTGTCGACAAATCCCACCATCCTACTACTCGACCATGCATAGAATATTTTAAGATTTGAGTTAGGTTAGAACTGTGACCATTACACATGAAAATTAGGTCAAATGAACGTTATATAAAAAGAATATTATATAACATGAACGTTATACTAAATGTTATATTATATTAAAGGTATATTATGTGATATAAAACATCAGGTCATGTGAATTAAGGTTATTTAATATTATAGAATATGAAAATTATATTATGTATAAAGTTATTTCAATTAACATAACAATCAAAAAACATAACACACCAGTATGTTTGTTACTTACTCTTTTATGCAAAAACTACTGAATGGATTTGGCTGAAAGTTTGCACGCGGATAGTTTATAAGCTGAATTAACATATAAGCTACAAAATATAATGCTCCGACCCACTCGAGCAGAGTAACGCGGGTAAAACCTTTAGGATATTTATTATATAACAAAGTAGGTGCGCCTCGCACAGCTGTGACATACGATGAAAATCGCGATGACGAATGGGCTGTTCGCGATTTTCACCAAAATAATATCTTATCATAAAATTACTTACTAAAATTTTAGATCATAAAATTATCTATTAAATAGATAGCATAACTTTTTCCTAAGTGCCACCGTTTCTGACATAAAACAATACAAAAATTCGTTATTGTCATTAAAATAAATAATAGGTCTTTACCTATGAAATTGCCGTTTTGAGTGAAAAAATTTAAACGATTTTTTTTCATGTATTTTTTATTTGTATTAATCGAAGAAATCACCCATGCAATCAATGCATCTTTACCAACGCAGTGGCAGTTTATTGATGCCCTTCTTAAAGAAATCAGCTGGACGGGAGGCAACAAATTCTTCAAAGGCATTTTGTACTGCCTCTCGGGTATTGAATTTTTTTCCCGCCAAGAAGTTATCCAAATTCTGGAAAAAGTAGTAGTCTGAAGGCGCAAGGTCTGGTGAGTAGGGCGGATGACGGAGAGCTTCCAACCCCAGTTCTTGCAACTTGGAGACCGTCTGCTGTGTTATATTAGGTCGCGCGTTGTCGTGCAGGAGCAGCGGAGACGAGCGATTGACCAATGCAGGTTGGAGATGTGCCAGCTTCTCCATCATTGTGTTCAGTTCTTCACAGTACACATCTGCAGTAATGCTCACCTCGTTTGGTAAGAAGCTGTGATGAATCACACCGGCGCTAGACCACCAAACAGTGACCATCACTTTTCTAGGGGTAAGTTTTCGTTTAGGGCATTGTTTAGGTGCTGAACCAGGATCCAACCAACTTGCTGAGCGCTTGCGGTTATCAAACAGAATCCATATTTCATCGCAGGTAACAATGCGGTTCAAAATTCCTTCATTTGTGTGTCTGTTGAGCAGTGCAAGGCACGTCTCGACGCGTACTTCGCGCTGGCGATCATTGAGTTCGTGGGGCATCCATTTGTCAAGCTTTTTTACCTTGCCAATTTGACGCAAATGGACCAATATTGTTTTGACGCTAACGTCGAAAGCTGCTGCTAATTCAGCCGTAGATTGTGTATCATCAGCTTCCACAATCGCCTTTAATTCGTCATTGTCGACCAAAGTCTTCGGACGACCGCGAGGTTCATTTTTCAGGTCGAAATTTCCAGAACAGAAGCGAGCAAACCAATAACCAACGCACCACGCGTTGGTTTGTAGTGTTAGCTCCGTAAACGTCGTTGATGTTGCGTGCCGCTTGTGCCGCGTTGCTGCCACGAAGGTACTCATATTCCATAATTACTCGAATTTTTAACGTATCCATGATGACGAAAAAGATTGAAATACGATGAAAATGTAACACTAATCAATAAACAAATGTCTACTTTTGGAAAAAAAATTCCATGTTTTTAAAATAAAATTAATTTGAAATTAAAATTCTTAGCCAAACAAAAACTATTTTGATTTGAAATGGCCAGTACTGCAGAACGGCAATTTCATAGGTAAAGACCTAATACATCTCAACAAAGCTTTTCATTAAAATATTAAATTTTTTGTGATTATTTATGCCAATTTATTCAATTATATCTGCGTTAAGGACTACTTAAACATCAGCTATATTCAGCTTATTTGCATAGAAAACAATGATTTGGTATAGACGTACCAAATTTTCTACAATCGGACAGCTAAATAGAGCTGAATAATGAAATAATGAATTTATTCAGTATTCAGGTTTCATTTACGGAGACGCGGGGCGTCGCGCATCGCGTGTGGCGTGGCGTCTCGCATCTCACTCGCACTCATACAACGCCATATGTTTGAATTCAGTGCGGGCTGCGCCGCACAACGCGACGCGCATCGCTCCGCGTCTCCGTAAATGAGGCTTTAGTTATTTACTTGAACTTGTCAGAATAAAAATGTTACATAATTATTCTAATTCTATACAACTAGGTAACTAACAGGTAGCAGCAAATTGTAGGATATTGCAATAATTTGAGTAATCTTATTGTTGGCGCGCGGCAGTGGAAATACAATCCAGAACGAAAGTAGAGGATATAATAAAGAAAGTAAGGCAGTTGAAATGGAGATGGATAGAACACATGACGAGAGATAGTAAGTTGAAATGGACAAAAAGTGTAACAGAATGGCATCTACGCGATGGCAAAAGAAAAAGGGGAAGACAAGCAAAAAGATGGATAGAGGACATAAGAAAAATTTGAGGCGTTACCAGGTCTAGAAAAGTCTAGCTTTTCTAGACAGAATTGAGTGGAAGCAGCTGGAAGAGGCCTATGTGTCACAGGACACGCTGATTACTAAACCGGAATACCCGATGTGTTAGATTGAAGTTTTTTTTTTAATACTATAAGGTTATACTTGTGTTTAGTTCTTCAACAATAAAGGCTTAATAAAATTGTTAGCGGCTGCCTGGGTAACACAGGTCTTTTTAGACAAGACATTAATTTTTTTAAACTTATTCTTTTTTATCCATATAAAAAAGTCTTGCCATTATTTTATTGTTGTGTCACATTGTGTGTAACGTTACATGTTGATTTACTGTAAATATATATAAGTACTAATACTACAATTCAACCATCTTGTCATTTAATCTCAAACACACTCACACGTATTAAGCAGCAAAATGTTATTTCATGAATTTTTCACTACAAGAAACTGCGGGATTTTTCTTGAAATAAACGAATAATTCAGAATATATGTAAATGTGTACTTAGTCTGTGTGAAGATCATTTGTCTAAAAAGAGCCCTTAAACTTTTACAAACATTTCTTTGAGATTAAAACGATATTTTAACCTTGATAAGCATCTATTGGTAGAAGAAGCACCATCTTGAATATATAAATACGTAATGTAGATCGATTTTAAGAGGTCATAAGGAAACGTCTGATGGTTTGAACAGTATTTGTGAGATCGCAATTCCTTTTACACGTTTTACACTATCTACGTCATTTACCTAATGAATTCCATTATCCATCCAAAGGTTGTCTGGAAGAAATTGCTTTGTGCGATAAAACCGCCTAGATAAGTACTGTGTCTATTATATTTGTTTATGTCCAGTTTGCTTCATCATCATCATTATCATCATCAGCCCGTATAACGTCCACCGCTGTACATGGGCCTCCTTCCGAGAGAGGGTAGTTGGCACGCTTAGCAGGTGGGTTGGTGGCGGCAGTATTAAATATGTTATACCACGTTAACGGCTTAACGTGCTTTCCTAAGCACGGAGGTTAGACCCTCAACCAACCAAACTCGGAAAGAAATCTTAGAATTTGCACAAAGATTTTCTGTCCGGAGTGGGGATCGAACCCACGACTTCCGAGATTTAAAGCGAGCGAAATACCTCTACGCTACGGAGGTTGTGTTATGTGTGTACAATAAAGAGTCTTTCCTATAAACATAGGTCAAATCATCTGTGAGTGTGTGCTATGACTAGGTAAACCTTTACCTAACTGTACACATAACATTTACTGCTTAAATGCTGAGATGCAGCTTTTTTGTTTTTTACGATGGACATTATGTTGTTAGCCAGAAGGGTTTTGCTACTTTACCGGACATAAAGGCGAGCAGAGCTCCAGCCTAGATAAATGGTTTCAAAACGGCAATATTTGACTTAGACCTCGGGGTTGTAGCATATATAAAATATAGTTAAATTAAAAATATGGTAACTTAAAATAAAAAATAAATAAAATAAAATAAAAATGTTTATTTGGCACAAAAAATCATTTATAAAATTAGGTTACAAATAATGATAAAGTGCAATTTACAATAGGTTCTGGTACTATTCCCCAAACTAGGCTCAATCCAGTATCAAGGGAAACAGTGCTCAGTCAAAGAATTTATACCAGACGCATTATTGATAAAATTGGGGAAAGATCTTTTAGCATTAAATACTAAGTAGAAATAATAGCCATTACAATAAGAAGGTGTATGTTATGGATTGTGTGCGTTGATCTGTGTGTATGTTTATGTGTGTGTGTGTGTGTGTGTGTATGTGCGTGTGTGTGAGTGTATGTGAGTGTGCATGAGTGTGTGTGTTTGTGTACCTTTGTATGATGAATTAATCTAAATATTGAAGATATGAAAATAAGAAATTTAAATACGAAAGAAGGTAACTTAAAATGTATTTTATCCGAATTATTATCCAGTCTGTCAGTTTAGTATCAAGTCACAGCTAAATTATAATAGAGTAAAATCCCAGGGCCACCAGACGTCACGTATTTTCTGACTCAATCGTCCACGTTTCCTTCGTCAGAAAATATTTGACGTCTGTCGGCCCTGGGATCATGAGGACTATAGATATAATAATAAATTAAAATGTAATGATTTTAATCGTAATATAATTTAATTCTACAGAAATAGGCACTCGGTAAGCTCTTAGAATTTAATACAATATTTGAACGTAGAAGTGATACACGCCTGATGGCACCCCTAATGGGCTGGGACCACGACTTAAGAAGACCAGGCTATCCAGGTAAATATAGTTTTTTTTTTATGTATGCTCCTATGGTCAACATTAAGGGTAGAATTCGTAAAATTTTAATAACTTTTAAATAAAACTTTTAGAACAGGTAAAATAGGAATAAATAATATGTGCTATGCATCTAACTGTCCCCATAACATTTTTTTTTGGATTTTCTTTTGAATAGCTGTTTTACCCGGTTTTAACCGCGTAAATCCCGTTCTAGTAAAAAATACAACTACAAAAATAGGCTATAACACTCACAAATAATGTGGCTGTGGCTATTGATAAAAGAATTTTCAAAATCGGATCAACAGATCCAGAGATTACCCCTACATCTACCAAACTTCGAAGCGGCCGTAGCCCAATGTCGAGGGCGTCGGACTTGTGATCTTGAGGTCGCCGGTTCGAACCCTACCTATTGCACTACCGACGTGAACCCACTCGTAACACAAGCATTTTAGCTGAGCACGAAAGGTTAGCAAGAATACTAGTAGTGTGCAGTAACTGTTCTAGTAATATAATTAAAAAAATTAAAACAAAAAATAAATCGCTGCTATCAAACTAAAGTGCCACAACTCAAAATCTAGTTTTTGTCAGGAGACCATTTTGAAAATTTTTATTCAGTTGTTTTGCTTTTTGGCACTCCTACTTACAATGATTTTGTGTTATTTTATATGATTTGATACATATTTTAATTACCTGTCACTTGTATATTTTAATGTTTTGATAACTTTAAAACGAAGACGCCTAGAAGCACATAAGTCCCTTTAGTTTATTAAAATAATATATTTAAAAAAATATATATTTTGAATGAAAGGCCACAAGTCGAAAATTATAAAACTTATTTTTTTATTTTTTTTGTTTTTCGTTTTATTATTTTTTAAAGCTCAACTATGTTTTACAGAGACAAACTTATTACTTAAAAGTAGAACATAAAAAGACCTGTTACTTGGCGTATCAAAATAAAAAATAAAAACAAAAACTTAACTTTTTATTACAAAAAGAGTGTTTTGGGTTCTTACAAAATAGACAATAAACATAAATAGATACACAATTCCCTCTACTTATTCGTAGCGAAGTTCGTAGCATAATAATCAACAGCTTCTGCAATTTTAATCGTATAAATATATTCGTTGCCTTTAATACAGACTGATTTAGTATAGTTATTGCTGTCTGGTGGATCTGTGACGCTTGGTGGCAGGGTATCGATGATGTTTTCGGCTGGCTGATTAGCCAAACTGCACGGCTGCTTGTCAGAACTAAGAGCTCCCATATCAATATTGCCTGAAATTGAAGAAAAAACATCGAAATATTCATATAGACTAACGTCACCTACATAGATCTAAACTGAACGTTGTTGTTTACCTGTACTCAGTGGATTTGTATTAAAATTTCTAGAAGTCCCCGGCTTTGGAGAAAAAATGCGTGTTTCATTCTCTGAATCTGACTCAATTGAAGAATTAACTTGGTGGTCAGGATGTTTTATGTTGTCGTCTGATGAAAAAGGTTACACACAACAGTACGTTCTGAGCTCGTAGAATCACTATCAGAACTTGAGCTGGAGTCATCATCAGAATCTGAGCTACTGCATTCGACAACTTTGGTTGGTCTGTTAGGACATGCTGAGTCTTTTTCATTTGTGTCATCAAAAGACATATCGAGATCAAAGCTAATCTGACTATCTGGTATGGAATTTGTATCAAACGAATCATCGTGTAAGTCGGTAGGTGTAGGTTCGCAGGTGAACGAAGAACGAATAACATGGTTCTGTAAATGGATGGGTGATTTTTTTCTTTCCTTTGGTACAGGTAAATCTTGGTCTGGCTCTAGTCTTCGTGAACCAATGAAATTGGTTTTCAGGTTGAACTATGCTTAACATTTTAAGCGTTCTGCACTTTGTTCTTCTATGCATTCTGCAAGAGTAAATGAATTTATAAATTATGACAGTGAAGTAAAAAGAGAAAAAGAAAACTAGAATAGAGGTTGTATGTTGCGTTAGTTTGGGCAAAGAGTTAGGAGTGACGCACCAAGTGTACATACCTACTTAGATCAAATCGGAGACGTAGTAGCAAAAGGCCTTATTAAAAGTGCCATAATAATAATACCGTAGGTATAAAAAAATAAAATGAATGGTCCCACTGAAACTGTTTTGTAAACCTCAATCAACAAGCCTTTAAATAATAAGACTACACTAAGTAGTAGTCCAGTGCGAGTAATTTGATTAATAAAAATAATAGAAAAGTGCAGTTAGTAACATTATGTAAACGAAGTAAATCTGTTATTTTATTGCATAACATAAAATATTAATTAATCCATCATACGGCCAAGTTTCCATTACCAAACAGAAATTACAAATTATATCAAATCCTTTATTCTCAAAAGAAAACATTCCAAACACTATAATGTTTGGAGCAAAACAGACGTTTCACGGAAACAACTCTTGAGCTTATAACAAAAATAACATAATTAGGTAGTTTTATTTGCTAAGCAGACACTTTTCAAAATGTTGCGCTTTTGTATTAAAAATAAATTGTGTACTTACTTGTGTTTTATATGCGAAACGGACGTATTCCAAAATGTGGCTCTGTTGCTCACAAAAATCACACACGAGGCGGGTAACTTTTCGCAATGTGGCCCCTTAGCAAAAAAAAAAGACGTGCGCAGGCGCCGACTGTCGGGACGCAACTTAAAATATGGCCGCTTTGCTCTGAACTTATCTGTCAATGTGTGAAAATGCCAAAAAAGCGTATGTGTAAAATTGTGATTTACAGATCGATTTCAATGAGTGTCTTTGTGAAATATGAAAAAGGGGTGATTTTGGCCACAATTTTTGGAAAAAAGCAATTTTGAATAATTTCGTGTTGTGGCACTTTAGTTATGAAATAGCGAAATGTAGTACATACATAACATGTAGGTAACGGCCATTTATGTCAAATATAACGCTTGCAGCTGCCATATTTCAAAAGGAGCAACACAAAATAATGAGAAAATAGGTCAGGCAGTAACAACTCGATATAGCTGCTTGTTACGATGTGATATTGTTATATTATAACGTAATATGTATCTATTACAAGACCTACTTCGACTGCAAACAACCATCCGATGCTCTCGTAGACTTGAATTCCGAGAGGCCTGCGAACTGTAAAGTAGTGTGACAGTTGCACAAAACTCCTCTTAACCCTTATTCAAACGCGAGCCTGTGGAGGAGTAAACAAAAAAGTAAGATACGTTCCTGGGTAATTTTGGGTCGTAGATTTCAAAAATACACACAAATGTGGGGTTAGTGGGGGGGGAAATACCCTTTTTTTGGTGGGAAGTATATATCCCGTCGTCTGTTCTCTCTTGTAAAAAAGTTGGATAGGTGGGAACTATTGCTCCCAGTGTCCAGTATGACATCAATATTTCAAAACTAGTTGCCCCGGCTCCACTTGTGAAATAAATTTTACCGTAAAAAATTACAAAGATCGTGTTTTTAATAAAGGAGGTAAAAGTACTCATCAAAACAAGTTTCTTCTACTAAGGGAAGAACGCGGAAATTGAAAAATTAATGACTTCACCGTACATTTTTAGTTGAGTAGCTCTAGCTAGAAATGAATTTGTAGTAGCAAGATACTTGTATTGGTGAGTAAGTACTTTTCGGCACTCGGATTATCAATAAAATATATTATTATAATAGAAGTTTTTTATTCATATTGTTTAAATTATACTTTTACTTATTACGTATTAGGGACTGTTTCTATCACATTGATCAGACTATCCTTTTCGTGAAATAACGAATAATCTACATCTACACTAATATTATAAAGAGGAAAGATTTGTACCTATTTTTGTATGTTTGTATGTTTGTAATGAATAGGCTCAAAAAGTACTGGGCCGATTTAAAAAATTCTTTCACCAATAGAATGCTACATTTTTCCAATTTGACATAGGCTACATTTCATTTTGAAAAAAATTAGGGATCCTTGGTAAAATTTGAACAATGTAACCGAAGGTGTAGAAAAATGAGTCTTAAAATGTCTTTCGTCGAATGAGCTGCCGAAACTATTAGCGATAGAACAAAATAATGTACAACAATATTGAAGAACATCATAATGTCTCCAAAATCTCTGCGGTAGCATATGTCCAACTATTGTAGTTATGTCACTACAACAACTTTTTTCATTTTAAACATTAATGAAAATGCTAACTATTTATATATATAAAACAAAGACGGGTTTGTTACAACACTTATAACTCGAGATCGGCTGGATCAATTTTTTATGGTTTTTGTTTCGTTGGATTTGTCTACGCCCTGAATAGCAGAATACATTTTAAAAACAAAAGAAAGTCGTGTTAGTTACACTATTTATAACTCAAGAACGGCTGAACCGATTTGGCTGAAAATTGGTAGGGAGGTAGCTAAGAACTGGGAGAAGGACATAGGATACTTTTGGGTAGGGGTAGGGTAGGGTAGGGGTAGGGTAGGGGTATGGTAGGGGTAGGGTAGGGTAGGGGTAGGGTAGGGTAGGGTTAGGGTAGGGGTAGGGTAGGGCAGGGGTAGGGTAGGGCAGGGGTAGGGTATAAAAGTCCACCCGTGCGAAGCCGGGGCGGGCCGCTAGTAACTAATAAGTTGCATATACTAAGTTTTTTTAGACACACGGATTTTATATATAGAATTTCAGAATGTAGTGTGCAGTGACGGACACTGCGATGATATCTTCCCACTTAGAGATTCAATTTCAATCGACTCTACCAAGGTATAAACGAAAGATTCTGGTCATATTTTACGTTTCACGCAGCCGTAATATAATATATAGTCTAGTTTACATAGCTAAAACTCAAAACTGCTTACTTATTTTTTTTTCAGAACTACCCTAAAATCGTATAACTAATAATGTCATTTCGGCGGCCAAATCACGTCATCTGACTTTGACGTCGGTTTACCATGACATGCCATAATTCTCTAAAAAGTGCTGCCATTAAAACAGGAAATCCGAAATATTAAGATTGCGTAGATAAATATTACATTGCATTAGGTTTAAGCATATAAAAATAAAACACGATTTACTTCAATCTGAGATTTTATTTTTTTATTTATTTATTAGGGACAAAAAACAGTTACATGCCAAGCTTAACTAGAAATTATAAAATTAGTAAAAAACTTAGAAATACATCTATACACAATCTATTACATATTTATGTTACTACACATGTAACCCACCACATTGTCCACAAATTAACAAAAAAAAAGTTAAAAGAAAACAGACGAACAGTGTGCACCGTAGAAGACTAGTAAGAAGAAGAAAGGAGAAAAAAAAAAATATACTTATGAATTTAGTAATTCTATTGCTCTTGCCTTGAAACGATCCTTGGAAAAAGTAAATATGTCAAGCTCCATAAAGTGATCATTGTATGTATCAACAATGCGACGAAGAGGCACGCGCACTCCAGCATTCGTCCTGCACGAATTCGTGTGGAATAGTCGAGGCACACGTGCCCCACGACGCATGACTGATCTCGGTACTATATAATTTAGGCTATTTGATAAAGGAATGCAATCAAATCTATTATTGCAGATACCATGCAGCATCAATACACCCAGAAGAACTCGTCTAGACTCCAAACTTAGAACATTATAACGCGTAAGCAATTGCTCATAAGACACTTTAGGACAGTAACATTTATAACTAATGGTGCGTAAAAACTTTTTCTGCACAATTTCTAGCCTATCTTTGTACTTATCATATAGAGGATCCCAAATTTGGACAGCGTATTCTAATTGCGGCCGAATCAGTGTTTTATATACCATTAAAAATGTAGAGGGTCGCACAAAGCTGCTTGAAAATCTCATCACCAGTCCATACATCTGAAAGGCTTTTTTGACTATATTATCAATATGAGAATCAAAATGCAAACTAGTGTCAAGCGTTATACCCAAGTCACGGACAGTTTGAACTACATTGAGACTCTTATTGTTTATGGTATAATTAAATTTGATCTGATTTTTATTTTTAGTAAAAGAAATTGTATAGCATTTGGGAAGGCTAAGAAATAGTTTATTTTTGAGACAGTATTCATAAAATCTATCAAGGTCCTGTTGCAAATTATGGCAGTCACGAATATTATTACAGGTGATATAAGATGTGGGAAGTATAGCTCCCAACGTTTTAATAAGGGTTGAATCTCATCGCCAGCGACCGCCCTGAGCCGAGGTACTAGCCCCACAGGGCGCCATCTTGCGCAGGTTGCTTAGTTTGTAGTTTTTAAACCATTTATTACGGCTGGAGCTCTGCTCGCAAATTGTGCCGCCCTGAACCAAAATCTTGATCGGTAACTATAGAGATTTCGTCGGCAAAATTGGGCTTTTAGTCCCGGGGATAAATGGAACTGATATGTCACCGGCAATAATACGAAACGTCAGTTGATAAACTCTCTTGCCTGAGTGGCAAAAAAAAATCTTCAACTTCAAAACGTTCTGTTGAACTTCATTGGATTAGGTTTAGGTTTTTTTAACCATCTAAAACCTCGTTACTTAGTTTAACAAACTAGAAAGTTGATCAACTTACAATTCTTATTATTTTCCGGTGACGAATAAAACATAATAAATCATCAGCACGTATAATGTCTTTGTTTCGTCACCGTAGTAAATAATATCTTAGTACTAGCTTCCCGTGTGCGGTTTTACCCGCATAGCACCCAGTCCCGTGGGAAATTCATAATAAAATATATCCTAAAGTATTCCTCAATCAATGGGCTATCAAACACAGAAATAATTTTTCAAATCGGACCAATAGTTCCTGAGATACACCAATAGCTAGGGCGCCGAACTTTTGATCATGTGGTCGTCGGTTCGGTTTCCACCCATGCACTGCCGACTTGAACCCACTCGTAACACAAGCATTTTAGCTTAGCATGAGGGGTTAACAAGAATACTACTAGACTGCAAAACTCTGCTAGAAATCTTTTAAAATTAAAAAAAAAACCTCTTCATAACATTAGTGTACTTTTTCTTTTGGTTGTCCGGGGGGAAATGCATTTACGCATTCCCACCGCTGCTGCAGCGTATTCGCGCGCTGCCGATGGGATATGTGGGAGTCGCCCTCTCCATAGCGTGGTATGCTAAGCTCATACCACGAGGAGAGGATCCTACACCACTAAAACGCCCAATATGGTACCGCGGGATCTCCTGTACATTAGTATACCTACACGTGTACATAATTTGATCTCCAACCATTTCATTATATGTATAGAAAAACTCCGAAGAAGAAAAAGAACTCCGGAAACACCCACATAAAACGTCACGAGACGACTGGTACTTAAAATAAACACAGTTCCCGGCAGCAATGTACATAGAAATTTAATATACCACAACTTTCCCTTTGTGAAAGAATTAATACGGACTTATACCTAAAGTGCACAATTTGTGACAGACCTACGTCACAGTCCTGACCTGCCCTATGAGATTTAAGTTGCCCCAGTCCTGTCCTAGTTCGGATTTTTATTATTGCGTGTTTTGTGTTTGCTCGGAGCTCCTCGGTCAGCAAAATGTATTTTTGCTGCTCACTGCTGTCAGTCTTCTTTTTTGCAACTTATGACGGCTACAAGATGAGCAGTTTTTCTTACTTATAATGTTGGACGTCGTGGGTTCGATCTCCAAGCCACACAAAAATATAAAATTTACTAGCTGCGCTCCAACGTTTTTTCCGAGTAACTCTGCTCCAGTAGGTCGGAACGTGATGTTTTGTAGCCTATATGTTAACACTACAAACTAAGCAACCTATGCAAGAGGGCGTCCCCTGTGGGACGTGGACCTCGGCTCAGGGCGGTCGCTGACGATGAGATAGAGGGATTTTAACTTTTTGTATTTTGGGGAAGTTTTGTGCAACTGTCGCTCTGCTTTACAGTTCGCGGGCTTCACGGATTTGGGTCTACGAGGGCATCGGAACGTTTAACAATCGAAAACGGACAGATTATCTATGGACAAAAAAAAACCTTCTGGGTGATTATCTCAGCGAGAAAATTTGGCGGCAATGCTGATAATTATAGTGTGGACTAATTGTTTTAGAAGTTTACATTTTTTGCTGAAAAGAATGCACCATTTGTTATCTTAAGCCAAATCGCGAAGTGCTATAAAAGTCATTCAAGATTACTAAAAAAATATATTTTCGTAATTTTGGTGTGGCGTCCAATAACCGTTGTTTTTAATAAATATCTATGATAGAACCGTGACATCACTTTGTATAACTAAAATTCCATTTATTTTTATTCTTTACTAGCTGTACCGGCAGACTTCGTACTGCCTCAATCGATACATAAAAGATCACCTAAACATTTGTATAAAATAAACTGGGCCGTAGAGACTTCGTTTATGCGGTACTCCTACCCCTACACTACCCCTACCCTACACCACCCCTACCCTACACCACCCCTACCCTACACCACCCCTACCCTACACCACCCCTACCCTACACCACCCCTACCCTACACCACCCCTACCCTACACTACCCCTACCCTACACTACTCCTACCCTAAAAAATCTTGGCAAAAAATTCAAGTTTTTAATTAACAAAATAAAGCTCAAATTGACACTACATTTTAGTTAGAAAACGTTTGTATGGGAAAAAGAAAAAGGCTGTTTTAAGGGGTTTTCAGGCAATTATTCGAATTTTTCTCGCCGTAAAAACCATCCTTGAACTTCCACGAACATTAAAAAAAAAGAATTGGCCAAATTGGTCCAGGCTTTGTAGAGTTATGCGCTTACCAACACATTTTGCGATTCATTTTTATATTATAGATTAGTTTAAGTATGGTATAACATTATAAAAATAAAGATTACTTAGTACATAAATTCATACACAAAACTAGGCAATAAAAGTTGTCCATGTGAAACTGACAATTTTGGTGGTAAATATTGAAAATGTTTTTATAGTCGAACGAAACGCATTAAGACCAACAAACGTGTGTTAACTTGTTCTTTTAGTTCCGCTCCTGCACTGAGCGAGGACGCATGAGCCATATCTTGCTGGATCTATCCGCTAAGCACGTAAGTATCTAATTTTGGTGTGTCATAATACTTTTTAGTGCAATTTTGGTGATTTGCTTAGTGCCACCAGAATTGCTAATACTATATTATATAATTTCATATTTGTAGCTATACACTCTGCATTTACAATACTTAAAACTTTGTAATAAACACTTTTTTTTTTTAGCATGGCCGCAAGTAATGAAGAAATGGACGGAGAGCTGACGACCGAAACGACCAGGTAATTTTATCATTCATAAAAAAGATTTATCAGCTTACCTGGAGCATTCTAAGCAGAAAAACGTCGACCTGGCAGGATTCGAGAGGTGGACGCGAGAGTTATGGGGTGGGAAAAAAAAATAAAAAAGGTATTATTGGTTTGCCTAACTCCCCAAAGCACACAAAAAAAATCTGGCGTCATTTGGTTGGTGGAAAGGTATCGCCAGGCTTAATTATAGTGAGGAAAAAAAATATTATTATTATTATTTTTAGGTAATAAGAACAAGGCTAGCTTTTTTTGTGCTTAAAGTTTATTATTCCCAGAGGCTAGGAAAAAAAAGCCAGCCAATAATAGTGGTGGAAACATGTCGAAAAAAATGATTGAAAATATATATTTTGAATTGTATTTTGCTCGAGAAAGAGCTAAGGGGCATGAAAAAGAGCGCGTGGAGGGGATACACGCAACGACGGCGTCCGCGCGTTCGGTAAACCGAACGCGCCTGGCTGTTCTCGACGCACTCGTTGAATGGAAAGAGCCGAACGTTTCCGGAACGCCAGCTGCTTCAGTTGAGCGTCTAAGTATGGTTTTATTTTTCTTATCGCTAGACTCGAAGAGTTGAAGATCTCAAAGATTGATTGTTAAAATACTTTCATTGCGATTTTATTTTTGTTATTACGAGTTAATCATTGTATTTTTGTAGACAGTTTGGTACAATTAAAATAATAAAACATTTATTGTAATTTTATTTCTAGCAGGCAATTTATTTAAAAAATGTTAATTTTTACCTTTTATTAATACAAGTATCTAATTTTGGTGTACATGTTCAATTTTGGTGGCCAATGAATCTAATTTTGACAAAATTACAAAAATCATAATATCTCTGAAACTACTAGGTATAATGAAAGGCCATTACGACACAATATTGATTATGACTTGTTAAGTATTGTTGATACATAATTTTTACACAAATATAAAAAATAAAAAACCGGCCAAGTGCGAGTCGGACTCTCGCACGAAGGGTTCCGTACCTACTAGTTGCAAATGCCTACCTATTTTTGATATCAAGAATACAACAAGTAACATAGTATAAACGTTCTTGTAGCTCGTTGTAACTCTGATCGATGTTAATAATAGTTGATTGAATGAAAGGTAAATTGCGGTTTACGGTTTATGACGTATTAAAAAAAAACTACTTACTTGATCTCGTTCAAACCAATTTTCAGTGGAAGTTTGCATGGTTATGTACATCATATATTTTTTTTAGATTTATCATTCTCTTATTTTAGAAGATACAGGGGGGGGGACACACATTTTACCACTTTGGAAGTGTCTCTCGCGCAAACTATTTAGTTTAGAAAAAAATGACATTAGAAACCTCAACATCATTTTTAAAGACCTATTCATAGATACCCCACAAGAATGGGTTCGATGAAAAATTTTTTTTTGAGTTTCAGTTCTATGTATGGGGAACCCCAAAATTTATTGTTTTTTTTCTATTTTTGTGTGAAAATCTTAATGCGGTCACAAAATACATCTACTAACCAAGTTTCACCATTATAGTTCATATAGTTTCGGAAAAAAGTGGCTGTGACATACGGACGGACAGACAGACAGACAGACAGACAGACAGACAGACAGACAGACAGACAGACATGACGAATCTATAAGGGTTCCGTTTTTTGCCATTTGGCTACGGAACCCTAAAAAATCCACCAAAATTAGGCAAATTTCAAGCATGTTGAAATTCACCCTTCTCTTACCTGATCCCTAATCTCTCACTGGGTTATGTATAACTTACCCATCAGATTTTAAGAGTTAAAGAATAGGCAGTGGACTTGTGAGTGCGCACATATATGTCCTGCGCAGATGGCTAATCTTCTTAGAGATTGGCCTGAGCAGGTCGGGAGGAGTATATCTTTACCATATTCATCATCATCATCAGCCCGTATAACGTCCACTGCTGAACATGGCCCATATTACTCCCGAGGGAAGGTTTTTCCATAGTCACCACGCTTGGCAGCTGAACTAACTTGAACTAACCAGACCCGGAAAGAAATCCTAGAATTTACACAAAGATTTCTTGTCCGGTGTGGAGATCGAACCCACGACCTCCGAGACTTAAAGCGAACCAAATACCGCTACGCTAAGGAAGTTGTCCGTACCGTTACCATATTACCACTTACAAAAGTTTATTGCGAATAAAGCAATTTCATTTCATTTTGCCTTATCGTATGCCTGTCAAATAGCTGAACGCAGTCGCCATTAAACATTGCAAGAAAAAGCACAAAATGTTCTAGTTATTATTCCAGCGGGAATCGAGTGTCTAGTGCTTGATTTAAATATTACTAGCTTCCCACGCATGGTTTCATTCGCGTAGCCTCCTTTCCCGTGGGAACTTCATAATTAAATATAGTCTTTGTAACTCCTAGATAGCTTATAAAACAATAATACCCGCACTAAAAGATCATCCCTATGACCAATCACTACATAGTATAAAACAAAGTCGCTTTCTCTGTCCCTATATTCCTATGTAAACTAAAAACGGATTAACGTATAATAAATCAGCATTGCGCCCGTGCGTAGCCGGTGCGGTTCGCTAGTATCAAATAAATTACTAATTAAAATGTTGACTTCGTAAATATCCTATTATACTAGTAGAACCTTCTTACCACATAAGTTATCTTTGACTTCCCAAACGCCTTACAAGAAGGAGGACAGACTCGGTGTATTCCGGTAGCGCGTAGGTCTCTTCAGTAGGCCCTTTCAACCGAAAATTAAGAGGATAAAAGAAAAAAAAAGAAACTCCTAGATAGCATAGGTCTCAGGTCTCTAATCTAGTGATGTGATAACAATTCGGACGGCTTAACGTGCTTTCCGAGGCACGGAGGGTTGTTCCGCAAATTACCAGACCCGGACAGAAACCTAAGATTTTACACAAAGATTTTTTGTCCGGTGTAGCCGTGTAAGTATCGAACTCATGCCCTGCGAGACTATACCGCAACGAAACAAAATTGACTATCAATTAACCTAACTATACATATATATAAAGCTGAATAGTTTGTTTGTTTGCTTCAACACGATAAATTAAGGAACTACTCCTCCGATTAAAAAAAATATTTTATTTATAGATAGTCCATTTATCGGGAACGGAAGTTACGCGGGTGGAAAAGCGCGCAGAAGTTATAGATTGAAAAAAAAAATTATACAAGAACACGGTGTTATTCTAGAACAGCAAAGTGTTACGGATTGACCAACCTTTTATATATTTATACTTTTTATTTTAAACTATTTGCGCCCCGCGGTTTTTCCCACGTTACTCTGCTCCAGTGGGTCGGAGCGTGATTTTTTGTAGCCTAAATGGTAATCGAGCTTATTAACTATACCCGTGCAAAGTTTCAGCCAAAAGCATTCAGTAGATTTTACGTGAAAGAGTTAACAAACATCCATCCATCCATAGGTACTTACAAACTTTCGCGTTTATAATATTAGTAGGTATCTTTTAATCATTTTTATTTATTACAAGTTTTGTATGCTATGATGTTGTATAAAAATAGGTAGAAACGTCATGCTCGTGTTTTGTTAAAACAAAATATCTCTAGAGAGTAAACAGGACAGCGAGAAAATTAGCGTGTGCAAAAATGAGACAAACATACGTTCAAGTGTACCAATTAGCGTAGTTTCGTGGTGCCATTTATCAAGCCCGGGTACCGTATCTACCTCTTTTAGGGTTCCGTACCCGAAGGGTAAAAACGAGAACCTATTACTAAGACTTCGCCGTCTGTCTGTCTGTCGCCAGGCTGTATCTCAAGAACCGCGATAGCTAGACAGTTGAAATTGTCTCAAATGATGTATTTCCGTTGCCGCTATAACAACAAATCATCATCATCATTTCAGCCGTAGGACGTCCACTGCCGGACATAGGCCTCCCTCATAGATCTCCAGTTGTTGCGGTTAGAAGCGGCCTGCATCCACCGTGATCCTGCGGCTTTAACCAGATCGTCCGTCCATCTAGTAGGTGAACGTCCTACTCGGTCCTACGCTACGCTTGCCGATCCGCGGTCTCCATTCGAGAACTTTTCGGCCCCAACGGCCATCTGTTCTCTGTGCTATATGGCCTGCCCATTGCCACTTCAACGAACTAATCCGTTGGGCTATATCGGTAACCCGCGTTCTTCTACGTATCTCCTCATTTCTGATTCGATCTCGTGGAAAAACCCCGTGCATAGCCCTCTCCATAGCTCGTTGAGCGACTCTGAGCCTTTCATTTCATAAGGCCTATAGTGAAGTAACAACAAATTTTAATACTAAAAATATAATAAAATAAATATTTAAGGGGAGCTCCCATACAATAAAACATACAACAAACTTTATTTTCCCATTTTTGCTCGTTATCAATAAGGGCAGTAGGTAGGTACTTGAAAATGGTACGGAACCCTTCGCGCGTGAGTCCAACTCGCACTTGGCCGGTTTTTTTACTATAACGTCATTGATTGTATGCGAGAAGCTATGTTTTGCTTCATCTGATTATTGCAGCGTGGTATAACTCTTTGGTATAATATTAGTCGAGATTATACATTTAACATTACATCAGGCCTACCTTACTCAAAAGATAAATGAGGCAGTATGTACCCGTATTCATTTATTATCAACATAAGCGACAGTCGACAAAATTAAATACACATTTCTCTCGCGAGTAACTGAAATTTGCGAAACTCTCAAACAATTACAGCTTCCGGCATCGGATCAGACGTATCAAATTAGCATATCACACTCATATATCAATCATTTAACACATACGTCATACTATGTCCTGTTAAATTGATGGCATATATTTTGGAAGCACCTTAGATAAATCTATCTATAAGTAAGTCATCACTAGGTACAATTTTTTAACCGTTCGTATATACATATTAATATAGGTTATATTATATTGGATAAAGCAGCTTTCTAATGGTGAAATAATTTTTGAAATCAGTGGAGTGGACACTTTGGACATGCTCATCTGAGTATGTTTCGCCGGATCGTCTCGATTAGGCCGCGCTAAAACCGGCAGTAGAATAACCCCACTGAGTTTGTTTCGCCAGGTAGTCTCAGTTGGGGATTATTGGATCCGGTGGTAGCACTAAAGCGCGTTCGTCAATGTACTTATGGTCCGTCTAACTAATAACATACTCAAAGGACAGAACTTAGACTATTTAATCATAGATATAAAATAATATAAGTAGCCATAATCAAATTAACTTAATTAATTTAACACAGTAAATTGATAAGCCATAATATGTTTCGACTATTTACAAATACCTGAAATAGGTTTACGTGAATAAAAACTTTTTTTATTTCATTTAATTTATTTTATAGTTTAAGAGCCTATTCCATGAATTATTTTCTATGTAACGTAAGTAGAGCTGTAGCAAACCGTATGTATTCGTTACTGAGTAACGGGTGCGCCGTCTAGTACCGAGTAACGAAACGTTACACACGGATGAATTTCTTTACTCGCATGTTTCGTATATTGGGTACCTACACAGTGTAGGTACCAAATATACGTCAAATGCAAGTTTGTTCACGCAAGTACCGTCGTCGATGCGTTTATTGAAACGTTTGCTGGTTGATCGTATGTTTTACGTACGCGCGCGCTTATTCAGTGTATTTAAAAACGTTCGTTATTAGGTACGATGTTTGTTTAATAAATGTAATTTGGAAATTATTCGTTAAAGTTTTTTACAGTTTAATCAAAAGTATTGTACGTGTAGACAACGTTTGAAATTGAAACAGAAACTAAATGAGAAAGTATTTTTGTCAAATTACAAATACAAAAAAAAACTAAAAAGCGAAAAAATGCACCTTACGTAGCTTGGTGTGTAATTTATAAATAAGTATGTTTTCTATAGAGTAGGTACAGTGTTCGCGTACGCAACACGGTTCGATTCGTTGCTCTAACATAACATAGCATGTTGTGAGGTATCAGAAGTAACGAGTAACGTAACGATACGAAAGTAACGAGTACTAATTGTTTAAGTAACGTATACATACGGTACGCTTTTTTTCATTACTTTTACACCTCTAAACGTGAGTTTAAAGCTAAAGTATTTCGCTACAGACTACAACTGTCGGATTTATATTTTATGCAATTTTCCAACCCAGTAGCTTTTAAATTAAATGATTGTATTACACGGAATACATTCTCAACCGCCATTGGTTGGAATTAAATCAACACGATAGTTACACGTGGATTGTGGAATTGTTCATTGTACATTCAAAACAAGTGTTGTGAGCGTGTGTTATTTACATTTCTATTATAAATACATTGCGTTTGATATGCATGTATTTCCTTACTAATATTATAAACGCGAAAGTTTGTAATTATGGATGGATAGATAGATGTTTGTTACTCCTTTGATGTTTGTTCTAAAAACTACTAAATGGATTTGGCTGAAACTTTGCACAGGGATAGTTAATAAGCTCGATTAACATATAGGCTACAAAAAATCACGATGCGTCCCACTGGTGCAGAGTAACGCGGGTAAAACCGGGTATTTTCGAGCGCGTTACTCCCGCTTGGTGGTGTAATTCATTATAAAATGTAGCCTATAGCCTTCCACAATAAATCCTGAAAGAATATTTCAAATCGAACCAGTGGTTCCCGAGATAAGCGCATTCAAGTAAACAAAGGCTTTATATATTTATCACGTTGCTGTTCCCTGGTATACGATTGTTATATATGATTTTATAACAGACTTTCCGAGGAACGGAGAGTAGTCCCTCAACCAACCAGACCCGGAAAGAAACCTTAGAATTTGCACAAAGATTTTTTGACCGGCATGGGGATTGAACCCAACCTCCGAGAATTAAAGCGAGACTTGTATCGCTAGGCAATGGAGAAAAAAATTTAGAAAAACAATACAAAATGTAGAAAATGTAGACTAGAAATTCATTTAAAATATGAAAGGAATAGTATTCTTTTATTGATTTCATTTACAAGTTTCAGGAAACGTGCGCACCAACCGCAATGAAAAGGTGACAATCCAATTCATATTACTTTTATTTCTACGTGTCAGATGTCATGACCTAGTAACTGTCACGACCTAAGTCTCCATTGCCCTAGTCCTGTCCTAGATTTGCTGGAAATTTTCATGACGAACAATTTTATTTTCCAGAAGTGAGATTTAATTCTCCTGGGAACATTGTTGAGTTTTATTAAAAGACAGTAGGTATAAAAACGATGAATCCGTGATTCAATTTTTAGGAAAATTAAAAATACATGTTTCACTTAGTCTCATGCGCGTGGGTAATGCCCTACCCACAGAGGCATTAAAACTGAGTTTCGGGGATGATTGGCCCCTAGGATCGGTCTGTCTTCTTGTAAAAGGTTGTAAAATAGTTGTCTGGTGGCCATATATAAAAATGCAGGTTCAGAATTTACGTTAAGTTACGTAATTATATCATTATTCTGGGAGCTTTAGAGCGTCTGCAAAGCAATACGGCCGACGGAAAGTGTCTGGGAATATTGGCGACTTATTTTTAAGAGTAATGCCTAAAATATACGTAAAAATCAGCTTGGAGATTTCACGTGAGGTAAGTAATATGTTTATGTACCTTGATTACCTGATACCTGTAAATTGGCCGTCTAAGCAAGCTAGCAGGTAGGCATGCGTTCTTAGTATATCCTAACACATCTTACTCTATTAGTTTAAGTTATGTCAGAACAAAAGTAGTCGGGTCAGCTTGTATATTTAAAAAAAAAATGTTAAAACTTTTTATTTTTACATTCTAGCAAGTATTAAAAGAAACTTACTTGAAACATAGAGTAGCTTTTTCAGTTTTCTTTTAATGCCACAACGAGCAGTCTCCTAAAAGACTGTATAGTATCGTGTAAGTATTGAATTTCTCAGAAGTACACACCTCAAAAGATCAAAGAAGAGGCTTTTAGTATTTCATCGGGCCATATAGGTGAGCTTCAGGGCAAAGCAATGCCCTCCCCCCAGGGGGGCTTGGGGGGGATTGAGGTATGATGACTTTGAGTTAAAAACAAAACTAAACGTCACGTTCAGCGTAAACCTTCTGTGGAAAAGTGAGGTATGGTATTGGTTGAGCTGATCGTTTTAATTGTAATCGAAAAAATATTTGGCAAAAGCGGCCAATGAACTGATTCGTATGCAAGTGCAGGTGCTGTCACACTGCTCTTTAAAAATGTTAACAAACATTTTTTAACAAATGTTTAATGTTTAAATTGCTCCTACTTTGATGGAAAATGTTTACAAACATTTATAACATTTGAAAAATCGCTCGCAATTTGGATTTTCGTTCCGAGGTGTCTACACGAAAATGGAAGAAGATTTGCTAACTGGATAAGCTTTTATTTTTAGTTAAAAAAAAGAAAAAGCGCAATGTCTGGATGCGGCAAACACCAAGAGCTCAAAAGTATAGTGCCATGGATTTTATCAAGAATAAAGATTAAATGATAACAATTTTTTTATTTTGTTACAATTTGTTAGCTAACAATTTTGTTCAGAAATATTGACTAACATTACCTAACATGAAAACTTTTTCTAACATTGTAATTATATGTTTCTTTACAAATGTTTACTAACGTTTGTAAACATTTTTAAACAGCGGTGTGGCAGCACCTTTTCTTTAAAATTCTAATTTTATTTAATATAGTATAATCCATATATTACATTTCAATGGACATTTCAGATTCTGGTAAACGATTTAAACAGTGGTTTTTATCACATTTTTTCTCGCACCTACAGTGGCTCAGTTGACTTGTATGCTGTATCATTGAAAACGAATAAATGCAATAACAGTTTTATACATGATTCAAATCAATGAAACTGGCAAATTGGAATTTCCCAACATCACAAAGGCGTGTGTTTGCTTATGAAACCAATACAGGAAGTCAATATGTTTACATATGGAACAGTTGTAAGGATAACTAGTTTCCCGCGCGCGGTTTCACCCGCGTAACTCCTGTTACCGTGGCAGCTTAATAATTTAATTAGCTCAGCTTTCCTTTTCTAGGCTCGAAAGACAAATCCTCAACAAACTACATTGAAATCTTTGATTTTACATAATAATAATGTTTGGAGAGGGAAATGAACCCACGACTTCCAAGATTCAAGGCGAGACTTATACCGCCAACCATATATAAGAAATATTTCGCAGACTTCTTTGTATTTCAGTCACAAAAACCCTATTTAGAAGCCATAAAGAATCACGCACTGAAGGATTACGTGATCACCCATCCTTGGCCCTGAATACAAGATATATGTAAATGTGTGCCTAAAATATGAATGATATGGACAATTTATTTTGCCAGCCTTGTACTAATGTGCTGTAACTCATCTTCATTCAAAATTCCGTTGACGTCCACTGCTGAACATGGGCGTTTTACAGACCGTGATGAATCTAATTTAAAAAGACAAAATGTCTAGTGTTAATTCCGCAAAAAATGTGTCTATATGCTGTAATGCTATTTTTGCACCGCCCTCCCGCTCGTAAAAATTATGCACATGTAGGCATAAAAATAAAACGTGCAAAAATACTATCACCAGCCGAAGACCCGACAAATGTTTCGCTCCTCCACAGAGCATCATCAGGGTGATGTTGACTATTCGAACGCTACTACAGGTAGGTATCTAACAAAAGATTTGGAAGGGATGACACAAAGTTTCTTAGATTTAACTAGAAGCTATTATGATATCAGCCCATAGTGTCCCACTGCTGGGCAAAGCCTCCACTCTTTCCACTTCTCACAGCTTTCTGCGACCGTGGTCCAGTCTTTCAAGAAGCGGTCCAAGTCATCTCGCCATCTTCGCTTGGGCCTGCCACGACGTCAATTTCTCGATTTTGGCACCCAATCTGATGTTTGTTTTGCCCAGCGATTGTATGGCATTCGACATATCTGGCCTTCTCAGTCTCATTTCAGCTTATATAAACTATTAGTACTAATATATAAAGCTGAAGAGTTTATTTGTTTGTTTAAAACTCGGCCGAACTCCGCGCGCCGAAACAATTAGTGAGTAGGCAAATCTTCCCGGTCTTGTAATTGAGAAAGAAAATATTAATCTTTTTATAGCTTTCCACTAAAGTTTGTATTTTTTTTTTTAACTTATATAAAAATGGAATTAGGCGGTAATAAATTTGAATGTATTAGAGCTTATTTTACAATTTTAACCTTATTCTAATGTTATTAGGTTAATATTTTGAGAGTGTATTAATTTTGCTAATAGAAAGTTATAAAGTTAATTACAAAATCTTTAGGGTACATTTACTTTCCTTACTTATTAAATTTAATATTTGATATTTAATATTTCTCTCGGCATAAAGACTCAGGGCTCTTACCGTTAGTAGAGCCTGCGGGCATCGGCAGTCGGTTCCTGGGGCCTTCATGAAATCGGTTGACTCTGAGAAGCAGGTTGGGCTTTTTACTGAGTAGGGTCTACTCATGGTATTAATAGCATACCATTGCTATAGGAGAGGTTTAGGTAGTCCTAAATAATACATAATTCGTTTACTAGCTGCGCCCCGCTGTTTTACCCGCGATACTTTGCTCCATTGGGTCGGGGCGTGATTTTTTGTAGCCTATATAACATATAGGCTACCAGCGTATAACCTATCCCGGTGCAAAATTTCAGCCAATTCCGTATATCAGTTTTGGCGTGAAAGTGTTACAAACATCCATCCATCCATACTTACAAACCTTCACGTTTATAATATTATTAGGAATTAGGATTTTACTATTAAGCTTCATATTGTCGGTAAGAATCGGATTAAAATGTTTCCAAAAAGGACGGGTTTTAATATAAAAAAGCCTGTACATAGCCGGCATCTGACAGACAGTTCAGTAAAAGCATTCACATAGTGAAATGGTTCTATTCACAACATTGTATTTATACGGAACTCTTTGTTGTCAAGTTAGAGGTACTGTTTATATAAGGCCGTGTGGTTCTCGGCATATTATTCTACGCCGGAAATCACCCCATATAATCCTGTGGTAAGAGGCGACTGAGGGACATAGGTACATGTAATTGTATGGGCAGCAGCATCTATCAGTTAAAAATATATTCCCATCGTTACACAATCGCCAAGCGTGGTGATTATGGCAATTTTCCTCAACGACCCTGTCTTACCAAGGTCACAACAAGAGGCTCAAGTTCAGCAGTAGATGTAAACGAACTGACAAAAGTAAATATTTATAAATATAATTATAAAATATACCTTCAACAGGAGATAATATAACGTGTATTGATTAAAGCCTTGTATTCCGGCTTAGAATAGACCACCCCATGACTTCCCATGGGTGTCGTAAAAGGCAACTAAGGGACATATGGCTGATGAATGGGCAGCAGCATCCATTAGCTCATGATTTACATCTTACTGCGATCACCAATCCGTCTGCCAAGCGTGGTGATTATGGCAATATCCCTCTACGATCCTGGCTTGCCAAGGTCTGTTAAGAGGAGGCCCATGTTCAACAGTGGATGTAAACGGGCTGTTGATGATGATGATGATGATGATTCATGGTAAACATTTGTTGAGCAATAGTTGATAAACATTGTAGATGAAACAGGGAGAATGCTGATGAAACTTTGTTTAAATCAGTAAAGATTGTCCACACGCCAGTCTGCTTAAAAAATGTTGCTTGAGGAAGTTGCATAATTTTATTGGTATTTTATCATTGCTGTAAACTACTGCCATGTTTATAAACTGTTGCAAACACGTTCACACAAGTCACCATTTGTTGCTAAACTGATGTTTACGCTCGTTGGGCGAGTGCTTGTCAACATGCCGTTGTCAACTCTGCATCACACAGTGCTGCCAGCAACTCTGCAAAGCGTTTATTCAACTCTGTTGCTAAACAAATGTTTACCATGAATACGAGGCTTAAGATAGTGCAGGCATTTCCGTGACATCGTATTTTTTATTAAATCATTTAAAAATAAAATAATAAATAGAAAAATGGATGTATTTTTTAAATATTATTGGTTTGAGAAGCCTCACCTCACCTCACGCTATAATGTATTTTTTATATTTTTTATATTTTTCTGGTGACCCTTGTGACCATCTCTATCACCCCCCTTCCCAGCTACGTAATATTTGGGACACCCTGTATAAATGTAATTTTAATAATATTATCAATTTTCTAATATATCCACCTTAAACGTCCATTATTTAAAAAACTATATATATTTACTTTGCACACCTGCATTTGGGTCAAAGCATTACACTATCCTACTTAATTTCACCTGATTTGGCAAATTGGCTGTGACAGACAGACGCATGAGTGATCCCATAATGGTTCCGTTTATTATTATTGTATAACACGTGACACTTATGTTATAAGGATGACATATGTTATGTAAGCACCTTATATAATATGTTACGGCATAATGCTATTGCTTTGTCGAGTTATAAATTTTAGAGGCGTATACAGTTATTGAAGAACATTATAGGGACTAGGTTACAGGGGTGTGTCCGAGGGCAGGGGTTGATAACCATAAAAATGTAAACTTTTTGTTATTGTAATAAAAAATATTAATTTAAGTAATGAAAAATTTGACGATGTTAAAAACTGGTTTAAGTGACATTTCACAGTTTTTTTTTTACCAAGGATGCTATATCATGTTAAAGGAATGGCGGACAGCAGTCTTAGTAATAGGGTCCCATTTAAAATCTTTTTCAATTCAATTCAATTTAAAAAATCTTTATTTATTTACACAAATTTAAAATATTTATATAGCGGTTATTTATTTGTGCCTTTTGGTGTCGAAACATTGGGGCCGTGGGGACCGGGAACCAAATTAATTTATAAAAACTTAGCAGCGGCTATTTTATAAATTTAAAATAACAACACGAATCTGTTATTTTAAGTTTCCACGATATTACATTAAACTTTCCGTGTTATTTCTTTTAAAAAGATTTGTAACAAAAGCTGAAAGCACGAGGTTATGGCATTTACGTGCAAGCTCTTATCATATAACTTTATTACAAAAATTTTAGTTTTTCTCGTAAACTATCCTTAATTTTCCCCTTTTTTTAACTAAATAACTAACTTAGGTATCATGTCGTAACTTCCGTTTCCGTGGAAACTTCATAATTAAGTAACTTTTAAAATAAGTATATAAACGCACGCGGTACAATGTTAATGTTTTAAACATAAAACATTTTTAATAAATATAAATCTAATTTAAACAGAAAAAATATCTAATTAGATTAATATGTATTTCCGCAAAGTAACGCCTGATTCTATTAATTATAATAAATATAAACATTCCTCTTGAATCACTGTATCATAAAAATCCGTAGCGTAGTTTTATGGATCTAAGCATACATAGGGACCGACAAAAAAAAACTGTCAGAATTTAGTAAGACATAAATATGGGCATCTCAATTTTCTAACCAGTTTCATATGAACTAGTTATTTATTTTAATTTATTATTACACGACTTACAAAAAATACAATGTTATTTGACAATACTCTATTTAGGCCACACTGTTACAGCGAGAAGCGACTTTGTTTTATACTATGTGATGATAGTAGGTATGTAATCAAAGTTTTTAAGAGGATACCTTTACTCTAAATTCAAGCCCAATGAATAAAGCAACAATAGAGAAGACCTATTATGGACTGCTGACAAGGTTCTTTTACAAGGAAAAACACTGCGCCCCATTTTGCATAATACTTTATTACAGCTGACCTAAACTATTAGGTACCAATAGACCAATGATTCCCAAAGTGGTCCAATTGACCCCTAGAGGTCAACGTTGGCATATAAAAAAACGGGTTCACAAATTGTAAGAGTTTAATATTATAATAGAAATGGGGTCCATCGAAGCAATTTCAGTTTTTAAAGCGGTCCATAATAAATATTTTGACCATCTCCCCTTTCAACCCTACACGTTAACTCGATAGATTCAGGTCAGCAGGTTAACGTTTTATACAACTTACAAACAACTGAGATCTTATGAGATCGCTATCGGAAACTGGTCAGACCAGCATCCAGTTTCGAGGAGTATGAGAAACTTCGAGTACTGTGAGTACCTGTATTAAATTTAAGTTATACTTTATACAGGAATCAAATGTTTAAGGGCTGTTTATATTAAAAACTATAAACAACTTTCTATAGTTTTTAAATGTATTGAACACTTTATGGAAAAGTTTACCTTATAATATATATACTATAACGTCTCCCACTAGAGACGTGTTACAAAGAGATTAATAAATTCCGATGACCGGCTGTGGTTCCTCCGTAGCCTAATTGGTGAATTCATTAGGGGCTTTACCTAAGATGCAGGTTCGAATCCTGCCGGTGGTCGAATTTTATTAATCTAAATTTTGAAACTTTCTATACCTAAAGAGTGTTGAGCACTGCAATGTTTTTATATGATAAAAAGATTAATAAGGTTATTTCTAAAACCACCAAATCCTTGAATAGCTGCCTCTATTATAAAAAAACATCGGTGACTACCAAACCGGGTCAACTAAACGCTTGCGACTTATAAAATGATGACTAGCGCCATCTTTTGCCGCAATCGTTAAACTTAGGAAACTTACAAGAGCGTACCGTCGAAGCGAACAGCGCTATTTGTAATTTTATGGACAATGGACTATCCACTGCTTTATTTCCACCCTTACTAAAAGCAGCAATATAATAACAAAAACTGGAATAAATTAACTTAATGAAAAATATTCTGAATTCCTACACGAACTTAATGTTAGATAGATTTCAGTGACGATTTTCAATATACATACATACATACATATAATCACGCCTTTCTCCCATGAGGGTAGGCAGAAACTTCAGAACGCCACCTGCTACGATCCTTACACACTCCCTTTGCCTCGTCCACGTTCATACATCTGGTTATACACGCGCAACGGTTGCGAGTACTACGCACCTGACATTTCTGAAGAAGATCACCTATGACGTCAGTGTATGTCCTTCTAGGGCGTCCCCTCCCGATTTTCAATATCTATACTGTAAATATATAAAACTGAAGAGATTGTTTCTTTGTTTGCTTGAAGGTTATCGCGAATCTCAGGATCTATTAGCCCGATTAAAAAAAAAAACTTTCAGTGTTAGATAGCCCTTATATTGGCTATCCCTACTTATATTATAAATGTGAATGTAAGTTTGTTTGTTAGCTTTCACGCTAAAACTACCAAACCGATAATCATGAACTATTGTACACATATTCTGGCTTCAAAGCGAGTGAAACCACGGGTAAAAGCTAGTAGGCTGTATTTAATTATGAAGTTCTTACGAGAACGGAATTTAAGAGGGTGAAACCGCGCAAGGGAACCTAGTATTGGAATATTCAGATATGCCCTGACTGTTTACTTTAACGTCTATAAAGGACTGACTCACTAATTTGTAAAACCGAATAAATTTAGCATTTGACTATAAGACTTAGCGCTAACACTGACAAAATTCGGTAAGACCGATTTTTTTTTATTTATCATTAATTTGCACGAAATACGGTAGGCAATAAGGTGTTATACAGTTGTGAGTACATGACATATTTCACCCTCAAGCTAAGGATTTGGCTATGCAAAGATTACAATTACAAATCTAAATTATTTAAATATACATAAATAGAATCAATAATTCGAGTATAATCATAGACATAGTAGGAAAAACATCAGCGAGCACCAAATCTACAGGTGCTTTTATTAAAAAAATCTTTTATAGTATAAAAACTCTCCTGGATCAACCACTTTCGCAAGGCACAGCAGATATATGGCAGATCAGTCATTCCTTTAGGCAAGGAGTTATAAATCCAAGGCGCCATATAGGCACAACTTTTTCTAAACAGTTCTAGCTTGGGAACAGGCATTTTCAAGGGTAGGTGGTTCACTCTACGCTTAAATGTGTTGTCATGGACGGCAAAGAGATAGCTGTGGTATTTAACAAATTTAGCAACTTCGTAGATGTATATACAGGGGACTGTTAAAAGATTTTTAGTTTTAAAGATGGGCTTACAAGATTCACACCAATTCATGCCATAAAGCGCTCGGATGCATTTTTTCTGTGCTATGAAGACCTTAGTGATGTCAGTAGAATTTCCCCAGACTACTATGCCATATCGTATAATGGAGCATATGTAGGCATGATACACCATGATAGAAGTTTTCCTGCAATTTACGTCTTTGACATTTTTAAGTGCAAAAACAAACTTATTTATCTTTGCACATAAATTCTTAATGTGCTCTTTCCATGAAAGATGTGTATCAAGTGTAATACCTAAAAATTTTGCGCTATGTACTTGTTGTATGAGTGAATTATTGTATTTAATATTTAATTGGATATTTTTGCTCTTATATGTTTTAAAATTAAAAAGTTTTGTTTTTTCTATATTTATTTTTAATTTGTTCATGTCCAGCCATTTCTCAACATCATCTAGCGTTTTATAAATTTCCCTCTCATATGTATCAATATCGTTACAGTCTAGAATGATGGTTGTGTCATCTGCGAATAAGACACAATCATGTGTAAGTACATGTGGGAGGTATTTGATGTAGACAAGAAATAAAAGGGGGCCCAAAATACTGCCCTGAGGCACCCCAAAATAATTAATCCTGAGTTTCGAGTCAAACTTAACTAAGTTATTTGTTCCAGTATCAAATTTCGTTATTCTAGTAAATTGTGTCCTGTTTTGTTCTAGTATGACTGAAACCACAACCTATAAATATGGGCATCTCAATTTTATTACAAGATTTATATGAACTAGTAATTTTTTTAAATATCTAATTTTTAAGACACACTGTTACGTTTAATGATAGGAAATGTGACATAGGTCAAGTCGACAGAATTTAAAAAAAAAACAAAAAACTTATTTATTAATATAAAAAAAATTATAATAGTGACGATTTTGAACTTAATCATTTAAACTTAATAATTTAAATTAAAAATATACATATAAAAATGACGATAAATTAGAAATAAAAGTGTATTGATTTTGGAATATGATGCTCTCGCTTGCTACACGATTCTTGTTTGATGCAATATTCATAGTGTACCTATATTATGATTAGTACGCATATCCAAGTAAGATTGGTACTAAACATGCGCTCATAGCCTTACTACTATATTATATTTTATACCTATGTTGTTTACGACACTTGTAAGCCATAAACCAAAACATGCCAATGAGACAAGCTATAAAACTAAATGTTAGAGAAATGAAATGTTGTCAATCGTAGAAAATGACTCGTAGTACGCTATATACAAATTAGTTATTATGCGGGCAGATAGGATGAGATTCGATCGATAAGACTGACAAACCTTTTGGCATTACTCCAAATAGGTATATACCACGATTCTATCTCATAAAAACATCCATATGGAAAGTCTGAACCAGTGTTTGTCAAAGTAGTCTATCAAAGGCTCTTACTCTCGTAGAACCCCGTTTTAATTTTACTGGTTTCAGCGATCCCCTTGTTGCTCCATATCTATCATATAACACACTTACCATTTTTAAACTTTATTTTTTAAGTAAACTTCTACAAAAAAAGCTTATTATAACATTTTTGATTATATAAATGACAAAACTGCTAGGGAGTGAATTACACTGTAACAGCAATGTGCAAACTAAAGCAGTATACTTTATTAATAATTTTATTCAAAAAAGGATTCTTGCCAATTCTTCTCAAAGTTGCTGTTCGCGACAGATTAAGTAACTTGTATAATTTATTTTATTAATTTATTTACACCACCATCTCCTATCAATATTGTGAATTGTTTGATGAATTGATGAAGGTTTTTAAATAATTGTGACGTTTAAGGTGCATCTTACTGTCGGATTGTGTCGCTAGATGACGTAACACGGCGAGTTTTCATATTTTAAATTATTCAAGAACAAAATAGTTGATCAAATTTTCATTGTCATCTGCTAATTATTGATTTGAACTTACAAGCCGTGTCCTTAGCTGCACACTCCTTTCGTCTTAACTACGAAATAGCGTGTTTTCTTTCCGCTCCGTTATAGTTGCCACGTTCATAACAAGTGGTCGTAAAAAAAGGCACATCATAAGTACATTATTTTAAATATTTAAAACGTGTCTATATGAATAAAGGATATTTGAATTTGTGTCTTCCGTAGGCCCCTGGGGGTCTACCTGGACCACTTTGGGAATCTCTGACCTATATCATCTAGGGGTCAAACTACTGTGTTTTAGTGGTGTAGCGTCCTCTCCTCGTGGTATGAATTTAGCATACCACGCTATGGAGAGGGAAAGTCCCACATATCCCACCGCCAGCGCGCGAATACGCTGCAGCGGCAGTGGGAATGCTTCAATGCATTTGCCCGCGGACAAAAAAAAAAAGAAAGGGTCAAACTACTGTCGTATACTTTGAGATATTTATGTAGGTACGTGCTTCAATTAATTCAATGAAACCAATTACAATGCCTTTTGAAATGAGGAACATTACTCTGTCAAATTCATTCGATTGCATATACGAATATATGCAAACGAATGAATTTGACAGAGTAGCTACGAGGCGAAAAAGTTTGAGGTTTTGTTGGTCTAGACGCAAATGGTATTATTTATTATTCTTGCGATGCTGATTTTGTGTACGGCGTCATAACTTTAAGGAGATTATCCATATGCTTAGAATATGTAGTGCACAAGTAAGCACTATGTAAATCTACTCCTGTACTCTCTTTATCTGATAGGATGGTTCTGCCGACACGATTGGTAAGTGATCAGGCGTAGGACTGGCAGTTTACTTTACTCTTCGAGGTATAGGTGAAACACCACCAATTTCCAGACTTTCAGACAGACAGAATAAAAAAAATATCTAGTTACATATTGTTCCTTTGCTCGATCCGGGACGACTTTGCTGGTTACGGTCCAATATATTAGTGCTATATCACACAATAAAATAGAATTAAATTACATAAAAACTAATCATGACCACGTTCGTAGCGTAGCAGTATTTGACTCGCTTTAAATCTCGGAGGTCGTGGGTTCGATCTCCACTTCGGACAAGAAATCTTTGTGTAAATTCTATGATTTCTTTCCGGGTCTGGTTGGTTGAGGGACTAGACCGCCGTGCCTCAGAAAGGACGTTAAACCGTTGGTCCCGATTATTATGACATCATCTATAATAATCGTATATCAAGGAACGGCAGAGGCGTTTACTTGTGTGGCACAACATAATACTGCGGTCACTAACCCGTCTGCCAAGCGTGATGACTATGGCAAATATCCTCCCTCGGGAGGAGGCCCATGTTCAGCAGTGGACGTTGTACGGGCTGATGATGACGAATAATGACCGCTACATTATTAGTTTTAAGAATCAAAATGGTTCATTCACCCTTAATAGCTGATACCTATGCAACGAACCAATAATCGAATGTGCATTAAAAATTTGGACCTTTGACCTCCGAGATTGTCTGTCATGGCAATATAGAGTTGACTCGTTCGTTCGTTTATGAGTTCGTGTATTCAGTGCCCGAAAAATATTTCTTTCTATGAATATAAAAGCATTTATAGGTGATTAATGTTTTGTCAACGTGATAAATTATGCGTTGCAATTTAGTGAAATTGTTATTGAAGTTGATTCATAATAATGAGGTAATCTGTAATTGATGTTAACCAATGCCTTTGATTTCTATCTATTTTTCTACGAACTTTATTTACATTACGCAATGCTTTAAGATACGGTTGCCATTATCAATCGGATACATTGTTGTAGTAAATGTATCTGAACAAGATTCCACTGAAAACCATCTCTATAATATGTAATAATTAAAAGTGTCATCTTCATCATCACAACGTATAACGTCCACAGCTGAACATGGGTTTCCTACCGAGGAGGGTATTTGCCATAATCACCACGCTTGGCAGGCGGGTTGGTGACCACAGTGTTATGTTATAACACACAAGGAAAACTCTGCTGCCCGTTCCCGCTGTATACGATTGATATATAATGATTCGATTTAATCGATTGTTATAAAAATTAGGACCAACGGCTTAACGTGCTTTCCGAGGCACGAAGGGTAGACCCTCAGCCAACCAGACCCACTTACACAAAGATATCTTGTCCCGCGTGGGGATCGAATCAACGACCTCTGAGATGAAAAGCGGGCCAGGTTGTCGGCCAGGTTGAGTGTCAACTTACATCTTCATTAATGTTGCCACTACTTTTTATTTTTCAATTAAATATGGCTAAAGGACAACTAGCCAAATCGTTGATTTTGGGTTACCTAAACCTAAACCAAATTAAAACGCCAGCCAAAACCGAAGGACTAGCTTACTATAAGCCTACTAATGAAACGTTAAGTAATGTTAGTTTAATCAACGATTGGCCTAGGCATTCAATTAAATGTTCTACAATCTGTTATATGTAACAATCGGCGTTTAATTGGCGGACTGGCCGTCCCATTGAATGGCTGCGATACACATATACATTATGTGTGCACACATATTGCCAGGATCTCAAAGTTACAACAGCCAAAGTCAACAATTCTTTATACATATAGACACATTTAAAATATTTTAAATCATGTTCTTATGATGCGTCCATTTCTATTACTACCAGTTCGAAGACGTGGCAACTCTGAAAAGAACTGGCAAGAAACTCAGAGGAATCCTTTTTTAAATAAATTTTATGTTACTATTATTATTTATAAAGCAGTATTGTTTCATAACAACAAGCAGTTTTGTCATTGACATAATAAAGCTTTTTTACTTAATTTATCTTTAACATATCGTTTAAACTTGTTGCAGGATTATTATTAGAAAGTTTGTTATAGAAGCGTATACATTGCCCCATAAACAACCAACATTCGGTTGCGATGCGCGGTCGAATACGGTCGCGTTTTGCGCTGCTCCGTGTAAATATTACATTCGCGAATTGCGCGGCTTTAGCCGCTGCCCGGATTCCGCTATGAGTACTGAAACTCTCATAGCGAATTAAGTTCTGGCATTTATTAAACATGCCATCGACTACATGGACGAGGTCAGCATCTTGCAGATCTGCAAGTCATCTTTTAAGGAGGATGAGATTAGCAGTGCCAAGTTGCTGCTGTTCACGACGCTCATGAGACGACGACATGTGTAGGTTCAGCGACCCCGAAACGAGCCTATGCAGCAATAGTAGCCGCTGCTAAAAAGCCTGTTCAGCCACTAAACTCACAGGTTAAAATAGCGGACAAAGTGAAAGGGGGTAAACGGAGCCTGCCAAAACCAAAACAGGTTCTGAAAAGGCAGGCTCCAGTGAAGGACACGGGCGACAGCGATGGTTTCATCAAGGTGGAGAAGAGGATGAAGAAGAAGCCTCCTTGTCGGAACCAGTGTGGTACTGCGCTGGCAGGACCCAACACGCTGTTGCGTCCAGCCGTACCGACAACGCTGATGTACGTGTCAAGACTGCATCATTCCACGAAAGTTGAAGAGGTCGTGGAGTACATGCGGGTGAAGACCAAATGGACTTTGAGGGTCGAGATGTTGGAGCCGCGTCACAAAACGAACTTCAAGTCGTTCGTGGTGCGTGTTCCGACGCAGTATCTCGAGAAGTGCCTCAAAGAAGAGTTTTGGCCGAAAGGTGTTATGTTCCGCCGGTTTCGTGGCCAGCTACGTGACACCAGTCAGCGAAACACGACGCCGACACTTCGTGTACATTAGTATTAAGTTTTTGTTTATTAAAATATGTATTAGTTTATTACTGTTTAAAATTATAGTATGTATTTTTTTTCTATGGGCCTCCGATGCCTGAAATAAAATTATTATTATTATTATTATAAAAGAATTGCTTATTTATTTGTAACAAATACATTTTTTTTTAAAGGTTACTAGCAGAATTTTGCACTCTACTAGTATTCTTGTTAACCCCTCGTGCTAAGCTAAAATGCTTGTGTTACGAGTGGGTTCACGTCGCGGCGTCTGTAGTGCAATGGGTGGGGATCGAACTATTTTAATCTAATCTATAAATCATTGGACTACGGCCGCTTCGAACCGTACCGAATTGTACCGAAATTAATAGTGTTTTCTTTTAGTATATATATTTTAATAAATTAATACTTGTGTGTGAACTGCATTCAGACCATCCATCCCTCTAAAACCATACAGATAGAAAAATTACATATTTTTTTAAAATAAATCGTCTTATTCTAAAACTTACCGAAGTGTCTTCAAAGATTTTGTGATAATTTGGCACGCAGAATGGTGGCGCCGCCGAAAGTTCTCGAATCATTTGACATAGCCGCCTGAAAGGAACAAAATTAGAATTGTAATTAATCAAAGTTTATATAAAGTATTTTTTTATTTCATATTTTTTAAGAATTTTCGTTATTTTACTGGCGAGGAATTGCGGAATTATGAACTTTATATTTTTAGGGGAGTTTCACTTTTCACTTTCCTCCGACCTCGCCCAAACTAAATGGACCTTAGCTATCAAAACTTTTGTTATATCCGGTGAACGTTACAACATTTTGTTTCATACAAACCATATCTTTTTTAATCTGAAATAGTTTACGATCAGAAGATTTGATAGTTTATTTATTTATTTATTTATTTATTAACAATCTCCCTTACAACTATCATTACAGGTTTACACCTAATGCGATAGCGCGGTCTTAAAATTACCTTAATTACTATTAAAAACTCAGCGAATCTTAAAAACTTAGTAAGAAGAAGAAAAATTACAATTCGGTAACAATAACCTACGAACTAAAAATACAATATTTAAAAAATAAAAATAAAAGAAACAACAACAAATAGCCTTAGGTACTCTAATCTACACCATAACACAAAATAAACAACAATATTTTTGCGAATTCACTCAAATTGCATATAAACACATCAATCCTAGTGTGAAGGTCATTAATAACCCGAATTGCGCGGGTCAATGGTGCTTTGGAGAGAAGGTTGGTCCTGGCAACCGGCACGGCCAGCAGCGGTGGGCGGCAATAGTCGTTCGGAAATAGTTAACTATTTCCGAAAGTTGCGACCGCAATCGTAGATATATGTTTTTGTGGATAGCGGATTTAACTTTGCCGTTGTTGACATTACACCAACTGGTCTATCTTCTTCTTCTTCTTCTTAGCGTGTCGATGACAAATTAAATCTTCCCGGCCCAGAACTAAGCTAATTCGATCGCACTATTTGTGGCGTCCATCAAGTCCTGCTGCGAACAGATAACAGGACAAGCAGGACAGGACACCAAATGAGCCATGGACTGCACCGCTCCACATACACAGTCTAGGTTTGGGTTTCCCGAGAGTCTACGTTCCTCTACTTTAGTACCCGAACCTCCCTTCGGTACCGGTATGAACCGGGTCATCTTCCAACTCTCCGAAAACGGGGCAGATGCGAGGCTTATATTTAATATATGCAATAGTGGCTCCGCTAGGACCATACGACAATCCCTGAATGAAGTATTGCGGGAAACCAATTGAATAATGACAAAAAATATTTTCATTACTATTTGGCGGTATATATACCAAGCATAACAACAACATATAACAAACTAAAAACAAAAATCTATTACCTAAATGCACTGTCGCGCTAACTAATTCAAATGTTCAATCGTCAATATTTACGTCTATCATCATCATCATCAGCCCGTATAACGTCCACTGCTGAACATGGGCCTCCTCTCGAGGGAGAGTATTTGCCATAGTCACCACGCTTGGCAGGCAGGATGGTGACCGCAGTATTACGTTGTACCACACAAGAAAACGCTGCTGTCCGTTCCTTGATATACAATTAATATAGATGATGTTATAACAATCGGGACCAACGGCTTAACGTGCATTCCGAGGCACGGAGGGTAGTGCCTCAACCAACCAGACCCGGAAAATATATCAATAATAATCTAAGAATTTCCACAAAGATTTCCTGTCCGGCGTGGGGATCGAACCCACTACCTCCGAGATATAAAGCGAGCCAAATACCGCTAGGCTACGGAGGTTGTCGTTTTACGTCTATAGGAACTAGTATTCTTCATACTATGTCTCCCTAATCTAATCAACTCATAACCATTGCTTACAGGTGACTAAATAAATTTAGTACGTCCACTATGTGCTTATAGATGCACTCAGGGTTACCGGCTGACCCATATCTGAACGACCTCTATTATATGTTTGATAAGCTTGATTGTGCTATTGCAATTGCCATCAGGTTATATCGCGTCATTCAAACACAGTGTTTAATTATTTTCGGGTAGACGTTATGTAGTTAGCCCGGAGGCTTTTGCCACACCACTCGCATAAAGGCGAGCAGAGATCCAGCCTAATTAAATGGTTTGAAAATTACAAAGTAAGCAAACTGCGAAAGAGGGGACTGTGGGACTTGGACTTCGGCTCAGGGCGGTCGCTGGTGTGGAGATTGGGGATAATGGTTTTTTTTAACAAACACTATGCATGGAAGGAATGTTCTTTCGCTAAACTTTCTTATTGTCAATCAAATTAGACCAAAATATATATAATAACAGTAAAGGTAAATAAATTCCCATGAAACGAGTAAATTGTTCAAAACATAATTTAAAATAACATTTCAAAATTCTTCAACGTTCCGGTATTTAATTAAATGTTTACTTGGAAAAATGATCTAAAAATTTGAATTATATTTCATAACTAGCTTCCGCACGCGTATTCACCTGCTAGCTGCCGTTGGAATAGAAATTTTATAATAAAATATACATAATCTTACTAGATAAATGGGCTATGTAAAACTGGAAGAAATTTTCAAATCAGACTAGTACTTTCCAGATTAGCGCGTTCAAGCAAACATACAAACTCTTCAGTTTTATATATTAGTTTATAATATTCATGTAAAATTCCGCAAAGATCCGATGTTATTTACGACATTTTTCTTTAGAAAATAACGCTTTATTATATTATACACTTTAATTTAGTTGATATTCTCACTTCAATTTAAGCAAGTCGTTTGCCAGCCAAACAGACGATCCCATTGTATCCGTAGAACAACGCGTAGTAGCTATTATATCCTACCTGTGTCGGAATTCCGAGAATGTTTCCGCATTCGCTTAAAAAATATTTGTAAACTAATTTCAATGACATCAAAATATAAAAAATGAATAATGCAAATGGTTTCATAAATGAAGAAGAAGGAAATAACTGGATGCCAAGTCAAAATAATTAAATCAAAATATTTTTAATCACTTTTCGCGATACCCACGTCTCCAGTTCCCGTAAGAACTTCATAATTAAATATAGCCTATAAGCATTTCACGATAAATGGGCTATCATTTTTTGCCTATCGGAGCTAGATACTGAGATTAGCACTAAATACTGTTCAACAAACACTTCATATATAAGTGAGTAGAGACACACAGGCAAAAAAATTAAGAGGAATCACTTTTTTAAATAAATATTTTTGTTAAAATACTTCTTTTTTCCAAGCTCCTTAATTCCATAGCCTTATGAAAACTGCTTGAAGGTCAAAGCAATCCACAATTTGGGCTAAAAGTCGATCATTTATGCTAATAAGATATACAAACACCTTCACTTCATTGCTGGTTCCAAAAAAGAAGTATATGCAGTACATGCATGAATAACGCCAATAGGCTAGTTGACACTTTTTTGAAATTATTTTTATATGGTTAAGAATGCTTTTACTGGATCAAGAAAAAAATATGGCATTTATTTGAGATCTAGAAAGCACTTAAATAAATATTCTAAAATTGGCTTGACATTAAGGGTTGGAAACGATGTCAGCCATGTTGGTCTATATACATTATGTGTTCGAGATCGATGACGTCATGACTCAGAAAGTGTAATAGGAAAGGATCGCGTTCATGTTTTTTAACAAGATGTATGACGTCACAAAATGGCTGATAGCGTTTTCGGAAGTTAAAGACATAAACAAATGAAATAATTTTCATATTGAGTTTATACAAACATATTCAAGTTTTAGGAACAGAAATTATTATATTTAGGTTCCATATGACAAATACTTTTAGAAATAAACATCATTGTAATATAATTTCATATGTGTCAACTAGCCTATTATTATTAATTAGATATAGATATCAGGTGAGTTTTGTGTCACAATTTATTCTTTATTGGACCCAAAAAGATACATATATTATGCAGAAATACAATAGCACAAAGGCGATCATGTCCTTCAGAACTTCAGTTCCTTTAACCCGCCATTTGTGACGTGTATGTCTGTAAGACCGGGTAGTTCAAAAAAGTCGTATAACTTTTTTATCCGCTATAGAATCGAGTAGTGACTTCGTGTACTTTCCTCATTGCGCGTCTCCTACCGTCAGCCCACCCTGCGCCGGCGACGCGAGACGACGTCTTGGGGTTTTGGCGCCAACCCGGTGCGTGAGACCGGGGTTACAGACTACGTAAGTCAAATAGTCATAGCTACATTTTTTGAATTGTGACTTTTTGCTAAGTTTATGTATTTATTTTGATAGTATAATTATAGTGATTATTATTATTCTGTAATCAGTAAACTTTTTGCATAATTCTATCAATTTTTCACTAAAATACTTAATATTTTAGGAATTTATTTTCTAATTTATAACTTTGTTTTAGCATGTCTTACGAACGTGAAACTCGTCGTCTCGAAGCTCTTATATCTACTATATGCAGAAAACATGCAGAAAAACCGAAAAACAAGGTATACTTGCTAGGTACCATTGCAGGAAATATTTATTTTTAGAGCATGTAGTGCCAAAATGCACTAGCTGCTTGGCTCTTGAAACAGATACATTTTTGAGGGGACTTTTTATGTATTTTTTTGTTGGAAGGAGGTCGTTTTTTGTTTTAATTTTATAGTTCCTATTGTCATAAGACTGCCAAAGGCTGATTTAGACATCAAAAATATTTTTTTGTTACAATTTCTATATTTTAACGTAAGTATAGAAAAAAAATCGATTATTTTCAGTGTTATAAGTGTAATACAGTAAAGATTAATAAACGTAATTTTTTTATGATACATCTTTGTTTTATTGATAAAAAAAAACATGTCTTTTTAACATTTGGCCGAGTAAAAGTAGCATGGAGTATTGCTTATTAAGAAAATCTTATGTTGAAAAACCCGGTGCGTAGGACCGGCGTCACCAAAGATGTAAGTCAAATTCACGTCACAAGTGGCGGGTTAAAGAACCCCACTTGTTTCTGTCATAAATAGTATACTTTGTCTTAACCTAACGCCTAATAAAGGTACGTTCACTAAAAGTTTTAAATAATCCGAACGCCAAATGTATTTTCAATCTGTTCAACCGTTTTTCTAGAATTAATTAAGAAACATCTACGCATAAATAATTCCAAAGGGCCTGGACAATTAATGGTGTCCTAACTATATTCGATAAACATATTTAAACTCAAGGAGTTTATTTGTTGGTTAGTTAAACTAAAGGAGTAAAAGCGTAGTAGTAGTTAAAGCGGCCGTATCTCAGTGGCTAGGGGGTCAGACTTGTGGTCTTGTGGTCGCCGGTTCGATCCCATTGCACTACCGACTGAACCCACTCGTAACACCAGCAGTTTAGCTTAGCACGAGGGGTTAACAAGAATACTAGTTGACTGCAGAAACTCTGCTAGTAATCATTAAAAACAAATTATAAACTAAAGGAGTTCCTTTTTTTGCCACGGTTTTGGATGTGATCGTTATTAAGCTATTTACCGGATAGAAAAAGCGATCGTTTAGTATAAGTCATTTTGGCTAGCGCAAAAACAATTCATTCCAAAGTAATGTTGTTCTATATAAGCCCTCAGGGCCTTTTGCTTTGCTGCAATTTTTTTCAAGTACCCTGCTTTTCTTATAAATTAACTCGTATTTTAACCAAAGTATAAGCTCGGAGGTCAGGTTATTTAGTTCTATATCTTTGTCAGTTTGCGACAACTATTCTTTGAATCTACCTACATAGGATGTCTCCTTACCTTTTGCGTATATTATTATTTCTGTTATTCCTGACTTGGCAAATGACGCGTATCGAACTGATGCCAAGAGCCAAATACAAGGACAGCTAGTGCCAGTACAGTAGATATTTACAGCCACATTTTATTTTACATTTATCCTGCCGGCCCTATCCCTTTCCCCCCGTGAGTAGTCCTACTAATATTATAAACGCGAAAGATTGTAAGTATGGATGGATGGATGGATGTTTGTTACTCTTTCACGCCAAAACTACTAAACGGAATTAGCTCGTTTACGTCCATTGCTGAACAAAGGTTTCTTTTGACGAAACTTGGCAGCCAAGGTTATTGAGGTATATTACCATCACCACGATCTAATAGATGCTGTTGTTCATCCATCAGGTGTCGCTTAGTCGCCGCTTATGACACCTACTTGAGGATATGGCGTGGTCTATTCTGAATTGTAAATCACACGGTTTAATGTATGTGTTACTTACTCGTAATGTGGATTGGTGGGAAAGGATGGTGTTAGCTTCAGCACCGCGCGGAATGCCAGGATATCGTTACTGCTGTTCTGTCCCAAGTGATCTGTCAACAAGTAAATAAAAATATGACATAAGGAAATGCTGAAAATCAATCCGCCATTTTGAATTTAGTATGACGTAACAATTATTTTTATATTTAAGTGTATTCCTTTATAATTAACATCCATATAATAGCATATCTCCTAAAATTATTTGGAAGATATCGATGATTGCGTTTTTTATTCTTAGTATTCCTTACTATTCTGCTTTGCAATAAGGTACTCTTTATACCACAGCAGAATAGTACTACAACAATTTATGTTGTGTTAAATAAATATTATAATAGACAAACAGAAGAATGCAAGAACAATAATTAACTTTAAGTATTCATTTGAGGAAGGGGTGCCTCACTGACGTAGTCTCTATTGCTATGATAATAGAAATCATCCAAGTGACACCTGACATTCCCAAATATATTTATCATCCCAAGTGTTGTTCTTACATATGGAAATGAAATTTTCACAACATATAAGTATTATGTAATATGCCATATTAAATTTAAAATAACGCCATTTCAAAATGGCTAACCCGCAGTATGTTTATTCTAAGTGTTAGCCATTTTGAAGTGGCTTAATTTTAAATATACCTCATATGGAATATTAGATAATACTTATAAATTTAAAACTATGAATTATATATAAAACACTAAATAAATTTGAAGTTTAATATAAATTTATACCTACGAATCAAACACAAAAACAGTTACAATATCACATCTTAAGAAACATATACACGACATTTACGTTTTTTTAGGAAGGTAAATATTTTGTCTTAAGATTGTGGTTCCTTCATAGACAAATATTACCATTAATATATAATAATTTTTGGACAACATTTTACAAATTACTTATGATTTCAAGTACCCTCCAATTAGTCGCGTTATTTTCATCACCGCACTCTTACATTAACGGAGAGTTAATAACAGGATAACAACAGAAAATAATTACTTATTTAGGTCATGCTTTAATGAAAATTTGACAATGGAATCTCTGTTATTATTTCTTAAACAAAAATAATATTGTTCGTTTAAAAAACCTATATTTTATACAAATACTAGCTGCGCCTTGTGGTTTTACCCGCGTTACTCTGCTCCAATGGGTCGGAGCGAGATTTTTTGTAGCCTTTATGTTAATCGAGCTTATTAACTAGCCCCGTGCAAAGGTTCAGCCAAATCTATTCAGAGGTTTTTGCGTGAAAGTGTAACAAACATCCATCCAAACATCCATCCATACATACAATCTTTCACCTTTATAATATTAGTATGGATACAAAGCTGAAGAGTTTGTTTGCTTGAGTGCGCTTATCTTAGGACCTACTGGATCAGTTTGAAAAATATAGCCTATTAAAAAAAATAGCCGTTTTATCGAGGTAGGCTATAAACTATAATTTATTACAAAGTTCCCACGGAAACGGGAATTACGCTAGTGAAACCGTGCGCGGGAAACTAGTATCGAATAATCTAAAAACGTAAGGATTTTCTTTTATTTGATTAAAGCAATTTACTTTAATAATGTATCGTACCTTCGGTAAGACAATGGCACAGTTACAGTTATTGTAATTGTGCAGGTATTGTTTTGTCATTCAAAATGTGAAAGCCTTTTGAATGTAAAAATGCAAAACCAAATGTCAAAAACATCCCCCCATTGTATTGTCCTTTTCTCTGTCCCATGAAATAAACTTGCTTACATAATTATTAAAGCATGCTGTGATTGACATTTAAGTTTATTTTCAGAAACGTGCATGTAGGTATTTATTAAAATTCTAGCACACCTGAAATAAATTTAAACATAATTTAATAGTAAATGTTACCTATTTAAAATTAAATTTTATATGCATTGTGAATTTTCTTGACAAGTACAAGTGTATGTAAATACCTAAGTGCTGAATAATGATCGTTTTATTTTATTAGGTTTTAAACAATCAGACTACGTTTTTCCGTTAGACGCAGTCTTACGAATACTCGGCATCAAAACATAGTGAGTTTAAATAAGGTTAATGAAGGTCGCGGTAAGTTTTCATAACATTAATATTCAAAGCCTTGTATACGCTCATTTCAATCCAAGTTCAAGGTCAAATTTCAAGGTTAAATGCAGTAAACTCGCCTACATTAAATATTCAATTTTCATTTAAGATAAATTTCCATGTAAAGATTTGATGTCGGCTTTGACAGGCTTGAACAAATAAGTAATTAATTTATAGCAAATGATTGTTTATATAAAATTGATTGCTTCAGAGTTAAACCTTTTGTTGTTACTAACTAAAGTGGGTAAATAAAAGCATTTATTCATATACAAACACACATGCAACAAAACAAAACTGAAACTTATTTAAATGGAAAGATATTTTACAAAGGTACCTACTGATTATTATCTATTCTTATATTAGAAAGAGGATTTATTTTTATTTTTGTGTGTGTGTATGTTTGTGATGAATTAAGTAAAAGACTACTGTGCCGATTTCAAGAATTATTTCACAATTCGAAAGCTACATTCACCCTGAGTGAAATAGGCTATATTTAATTATGAAGTTGCCACGGGAACTGGAGTTAGGCGGGTGAGACCGCGTGCGGGAATCTAGTTTTCGAATAAATATCTTCACTTCACGCTGAATGTGGGGTCAACCGAAACATTAAATGCATAACATGTATGTAAATGATAATATACTAATAAAACTAACAAACTCACCAGCATGAGTGATAGCAGCAGTGCTGGGATCGTAGATCTCATCATCCACCGCGACCACTGCGTACTCCCCGTCGGTGAGGAGGCCACGCCGCTGGAGAACCTTCACGAAGTCTACCAGCGCTATGTGCTCTCCCAGGAACACGTACACTAGGAACAAAATGAGTTTTATCATTATCAACTATATAATATCCACAACTGGACATGGACCATGACAGGTTTTGCCATAGTCACTACACTTGACCAACGGCTTAAAGTGCTTTCCGGGCACGTAAGGTAGTTCCTCATCCAACCAGACCCGATAAGAAATCTACGGTAACATAGATTTATGGCCCAGCGTAGAAGAAATCTACGATTTTAAACAAAGATTCTTGGTCCAGCGTAGGGATTGGACCCACGACTTTCGAGACTTATGCCACGGAGGTTGTGGATACCAACCAACTAGTATAAAATACAAAATATCTATAAAAATAAGCTTGTATTCAAAAGTTCACAGTAGGTATAAATTGTAGTTTCAAGTTGTGTACAATTAATTATAGTATGAATAATGTGTTTTGCTATAATATAATATTGCTATCTGAGTAAATAATGTAAGGTGTAAAGAAAGTCACGTCATAACAGTTGGCATTTTATTACAAACATGTTATTATTAAATTAAATTTCAATCAACATTCGAAAAGACGCAGTTTCATTACCAACACACGCCTACGAATTGTAAACAACATTAATCACTCTGGACAAATCCTTTTCATTTTACTATCAATATTTTCCTCATGATGACTTATAACGTTGCCCTATTTTAAAATTCAGATTAATAAAATCGACCACCGGCAGGATTCGAACCTGCATCTTAAGTTTAGCGCCTAATGCCTTAAGGCTACGGTGGAACCACAGTCAGTCATCGAAATTTATTAATCTCTTTGAAACACGTCTCTAAGGGGGACTTAGGAATCCTGCCAGTAGTCGAATTTTATTAATCTGAATTTTGAAATATAGAATAAGATAAACTTTTCCATAAACTGTTCAAAACATTTAAAAAACGTTGCCCTTTTTAAATCTGATATGGTGTATTTCGTCTGATAAGGATTTTCATCCACCCAAACTTCCCCTAAACCTATAAGTTATATTTCCTTTATCCCCCACCAGCGACCGCCCTGAGCCGAAGTCTAGTCTAGAAGTCCCATTTCCCTCTTATGCAGGTTGCTTAGTTTGTAGTTTTTGAATCGATTCTTAAAGCTGGTGTGACTGGCAAACTGTGCAAGCTCGCCGTGCGAATCGCTGGAGTGACTGGTGAGATGGAAAAACAAAAATCTTTGAGGATGTAATGCTTTGTTCTGAATGACTGTCTGATTGATGGATCAACGGACGTACTTACGTATATTTATAGACAGCTAGCAAATTTAAATTCCTGTTTTTAAAAGATTATTAGCATTGATTTTTATACTACTAGTATTTTGTAAAACCCTTGTGCTAAGCTGAAATGCTAGTGTCACGTGTGGGTGCCCGTCGGTAGTGCAATGGGTGGGCATCGAACCGACGAAGTCCGACGCCGAAGCCATTGAGCTACGGCCGGCTCAATTAAAACTAACTTATAAAATAATATTTACTATGTACCTACGTAGCCTAAACGGTTTATACACTTGATGAATGTATTCTATAAATAACGTAAGCATCAATTTCACCGCTAAGCGAATGAAAAGAGGTGCCAACATTGTATTAAGAAATCTATGTGAACGAAGCTGTAAGCAACAGAAAGAATTCAAATAATTCCTTATTCTTTAAGATTAAGATTCTTTTCTAGATTTTAAATCGTTTATCAGTTCAAAGAGTGGTGAAAGACTTCTTTTGTAATACGACACGGGATAGCCACCGACAGCACTCTTTTTCAGTACATAACACTTTGTCGGGCTTTCGGTATAATAACGGTTTCAAGCAAACTTCAAATAGGATTAAAAAGTTAAGGCAGTTATTTTCTTATTAATTTGGAGTGAATTGATAAGAAAATAATTCTTTTCTTTGCGGAAATTCATATCTATACTAATATATAAAGCTAAAGAGTTTGTTTGGTTGGACGCGCTAATCTCAGATAGAGAAGAAAAAATATTTTATCTATGTATGTCAGAAATACAATAGGACATTGGAAAATCACTATTTTATTTAATATATATAAATGAGTGAATATAGTATTACCCATATATTTCATTTCAACGGAAACTTCAGATTCTTAAGTTCATAAACAATTCAATTAGTAGTTTTTTCACATTTTGTCATGCACCTAAATATTGATAAATTAATGTTACTTCCTTTTAAATCGTATTTATTCGTGCTTTTGTTAAGAAGTTACAATTTAATTTTATTTTTATATGATATACTAGCGACCCGCCCCGGCTTCGCTTCGCGGTACAATACTGATACTATAATAATTCTACAGAATGTCTTTAAACCTCTAACAAAACGGGCGAAATTTAGTCAAAACAAACAGAAACAAATTATATAATTTTTATATAGATACCTACTAAAACTCAATGAAATACGTAGGTGGGTATACTTTTATTGTATGAAATACCTATACTCTTCAGGGCTAACAATACAACAAACACTAAATAAATAGGTATTTAAGTATCTATCCATCATAGTTACAACGAACACAAAACAAAAAAACCGGCCAAGTGCGAGTCGGACTCGCACACGAAGGGTTCCGTTTCAGTTACAAGTGCGCGTACCTATTTTTGATATCAAGAATAAATAAAAAAGCGTATGTTTATGAAATGAAATGTTATTTTATATTTTTATATTCGAGTTGATTGAATGAAAGCGAAATTGCGGTTTACGATTTTTGACTTATTAAAAAAAAACTACTTACAAGATCTCGTTCAAACCAATTTTCGGTGGAAGTTTACATGGTAATGTACATCATATATTTTTTTTAGATTTATCATTCTCTTATTTTAGAAGTTACAGGGGGGGACACACACATTTTACCACTTTGGAAGTGTCTCTCGCGCAAACTATTCAGTTTAGAAAAAAATTACATTAGAAACCTCAACATCATTTTTGAAGACCTATTCATAGATACCCCATACGTATGGGTTCGATGAAAAAAAAATTTTTGAGTTTCAGTTCTATGTATGGGGAACCCCAAAATTTATTGTTTTTTTTCTATTTTTGTGTGAAAATCTTAATGCGGTTCACAACATACATCTACTTGCCAAGGTTCAACATTATAGTTCTTATAGTTTCGGAAAAAAGTGGCTGTGACATACGGACAGACAGACAGACAGACAGACAGACAGACAGACAGACAGACAGACATGACGAATCTATAAGGGTTCCGTTTTTTGCCATTTGGCTACGGAACCCTAAAAATGGCCCAATAATTCTTAAGGATCGAGCGCGTAATCGCATTCGGCCTAACTCACTCGCTGCGCTGCGAGAACACGCGCTGTTGAAAGTATATAGTGTAGGGGTAAAATAATCTGCATGAAATGTTTAAGAATATTAACTCATTTATAATGATAAGGATAAATACTGAATCCGTCTGATTAGCTTTACAATTACCGCATTAGAAATGATCATTTTTCTAAAAGATATAATGGATTTAGCAAGTTAACCTTGAAAGATAGACATATGCTATCGTGAACTTTTTAGTAGATCTAAAAGAGAAGAATATTTCCGCCATACATTGTTTTGTTTTATCTTATAGGGTTTAGGCAGCGTTTTCGTTGAAAGCTCCCAAATGGCTTAATGTTTTCCGACACCTCTGACAAATATATTGATATATGTATATTAGTCATATGTACACAAAAACTAAACAAATTATATACGTAAACCTTCCGGAAGAATCGTTCTATCGATTGGTAACAACTGCATTAAAACCCATGAAGTAGTTTTTGAGCTATCGCGGACAGACAGACGCGGCCGGGGACATTGTTTTATAATATTTTGTGATGTAGTGATAGCTGTCGCCCGCGGCTCCGTGCGGATATCGGTTACCGCTGCAAAAAGCCTACCCAGGAAAGACACGGTTAGCAAAATGATTCCCAGGTCAATTCACAGACGCCGAAACTTACATCGACGACGCAGTCATTATCCGCAGGCTGCACAGATTGTCTTTCTGTGGATGTTAAAGTTGTTAATGATGAATATATTTAAATGTAATTAATACTAAGTTTTCACTTCTGCCGTTAGTCCCGGAGTGCAACCCACTGTTTGATGATAGATAACTAGAGCGATTATTGAAGAGCTTCTCTATAAACAACATTTGACGTTAAATTATATTCAGGTAACAAAATATACTGATGGTCGGGAGCCCCGACCCGTGATAGGGCAACGTAAAGTTGCAGTAGAAATCGTAATATTTTAATTTCGCCATAACTTCAAAACCAAACGTCCAATTTTAATCATTCAAGACCAAATATTATCTACATAAACTGTACTTAGTGACGAAATAATTTATTTTGATAAGGATTAATAGCATGAGTAAAATAAACGGTTCTAAATGTAGTCCAAAAAAAATTCAAGATTTCTAAATAAAAAAATGGTTGTTGTGCCTCACTCGACATAGATAGGTAAAGTGTGTCGCTGACTTTTTTGTAGATATTTATAAGATCTACAATTAATTAGAACATTTGATGGTTCTATCTTTTATAGTTTAGGCAGCGTACGCAAAATAAGTAACTTTTCTGGTTGATTTTTTACACCTTGTGTCCGAAAAACCCAAATATGTATCTTACGGAACCCTATTTTTTTCCAAAATAAAATTTTTGAAATCGGTCTAGTACTTTTTGAGCCTATTCATTACAAACAAACAAACAAACAAAGTTTTCCTCTTTATGATATTAGTATAGATGTGGATATATATGGTTGAATTATGGCTTTTAACGCATTTTATCTTTTTATCCAGTTATTATTCTTATCATTGTGAAGTAAAACAAAAAAAAGGTTTATGTGGTGGTTCATCGATTTTTACGCATAACTACTTCCGATTAAAAATAGGTAGGTACTACTAGCTGTATTTTTTAAATAGCTTTTAAGTACCGACCGACTAAAGCGCGATCGTCGAGATTCTTATGGTCTGTCTAAATAATAACATACTCAAAGGACAGAACTTAGACTATTCAATCATTGATCATCATCAGCCCGTATAACTTCCAATGCTGAACATCCTCCCGAGGGAGGGTATTTGCCATAGTCACCACGCTTGGCTGGCGGGCTGGTGACCGCAGTATTAAGTTGTACCACACAAGGAAACGCTGCTGCCCGTTACTAGATTTACGATTATTATAGGTGATGTTATAATAATCCGGACCAACGACTTAACATTCTTTCGGAGCCACGGAGGGTAGTCCCTCAACCCGGAAAGAAATCTAAGAATTTACACAAAGATTTCTTGTCCGGCGTGGGGATCGAACCCACGACCACCGAGATTTAAAGCGAGCCAAATATCGCTACGCTACGGAGGTTGTCAATTGTCATCATAGATATAAAATAATATTGTATTTTCATACATGACAGCTGTAGCCTAGTTGGTAGTGCTCCTGCCTACGAAGCTGGTGGTCCTGGGTTCGAATCCCGGTACGTGCATATATTTGTGTGATGAGCACGAATATTTGTTTCTGAGTCATGGATGTTTTCTATGTATTTAAGTATTTATCTATCTATATAAGTATGTATATCGTCGCCTGGTACCCATAGTACAAGCTTTGCTTAGTTTGGGGCTAGGATGATCTGTGTGACATTGTCCCTAGATATTATTATTATTATATTATATATTATTTAGGCTAAAGCTATGTAAACTATTATAATAAGTAGCCATAATCAAATTAACTTAATAAATTTAACACAGTTAATTGATGAGGCAAAATATGACGGAGTACATTGTCTGTAATGTCCTACAATTAGCAGAACTCACAGGTTGCGCTTGCTAGTTATAGTTACTTATGTAGTTTAATTCATAGAATAAGAATTACAGTTCTTATTCATTGTGATTTTGACAAGTACAAGTGTATGTAAATACCTAAGTGCTGAATAAATTCATTATTTCATTATTCATTATTATGTTTTTGACTATTAAAAAATACATGTAACAGGTTTACGTGAATAAAAACTTTTTTTATTTTATTTAACTTGCATACGAATCAGTTCATAGGCCAATAATGTATGGAGGCCTTGTCCTTTCTACACCGGATAAAACTTCCTTCAACTTCACATATCCTATCATAAATAACAATGACTAAAGGTGTATTTCTGAAGGTTTAATATCAATTTGGTTTTGGTTTGGTTTTTAAAAAGACAACCCTGAAATCGCGAAAATAAAATCAGCTGTTCCATACATTTTGTCGAGGTAAGTAAACATGGTAAGTAAGTATGGAACAGCTGATTTTTTTTCCGCGATTTCAGGTTTGGTCCCATAGTAAAAGTTGTTCATAATCATGAGTACTTCTATTCCCCAAAAGGTTGTTGGAGTTTTAAAAATAACCCTCTATAAAACGCGGCCGTAGTCCAATGGCTATATAGGGTATCGGACTTGCAATTATGTGATGTGGTCGCCATTTCGAACACTACCTATTGCACTAGCAACGTGAACGCACTCGTAACACAAGCATTTTAGCTTAGCACGAGGGGTAAACAATAATACCTACTAGTAGTGTGGAATTGGAAGTTGTACTGTAGGCATTATAAACTCCGAGAGAGGATTATTTGGTCTCTGGTGATTTTAGTTTGAACTCACCTCTAGTTTTATCATATGTCTGGTCGACTATGCGCTCCATCTCAGAAATATGTCGGGGTATGTAGTCCGGGAAGCGATGCTCGGCTGTGATCATCATGCCGTTGGACTGCGCAAGTTCCTGAGAAAAAACGAACAGTTTACAACACTATTAATAACAGACCTTAACTTCATATAAGTAATTATAACTGGTATTGACGATCTATGTGGTGTAGCGGTATAGCTGTCTCTTTAGTTCAAAGAGATCGTAGGTTCCATCCTCACACCAAACTAGACATTTCCGGGTGAGCAGGTCAGTCATCTCAACCAATCAGTGGTTAATGGGGCTGCGCTCTGTGTTTCGGAGAGCAGCGTTTTCTTCTGTGTTACAACTTACAAGCTTACAACATAATACTGCGGCCACCAACCCGCCTGCTAAGCGCGATGTCTATGGCAAAACTCTCCCTCGGTGTTACAGTAATACACAGGTATGATAGTACAGTTTATGTACTACCTTCGGTTTCGCTCCCCTAAAACTTCGGTTCCCCTCGGCGTTTCTCAGAACAACCTGTATCCTTTTATTTAGGCCCCTCGCCCACGGCGACTTTTTGCTGCGATGCAGTAGCGATGATGTCGCGCGTTTGCATCGATACAGTCGCGATGCTATCATTAGCTGTGTGCTATCGCCCACAAACCCACGATTCAGTCGCGATGCTGTTGCGCGTTTACAAAACGCGCGACTGCATCGCTGCATAAAGTCGCCGTGGGCGAGGGGCCTTAAATCTGCAAGTCAAATCTCGTAATTATGCAAATCAGTTTTGTAATTTTTGCGCAATCCTACTAATAATATAAACGCAAAAGTTTGTAAGTATGGATGGATGGATGTTTGTTAATCTTTCACGAAAAAACTACTGGCTACGCTGGATTAACATATATATTAAAATATATAACAAAACATGACGCTCCGACCCATTGGAGCAGAGGTACGCGAGAAATACCGCGGGGTGCAGCTACTTAAATATATTTTTTTTATAAATCTAAACTTTTACACATTATTTGCAACCTCCGTAGCGTAGCGGTATTTGGCTCGCTTTAAATCTCAGAGGTCGTGGGTTCGATCCCCACGCCTGACAGGAAATCTTTGTGTAAATTCTAAGATTTCCTTCCGGGTCTGGTTGGTTGAGTTGACTACTCCTAGTTGTGCCTCGGAAAGCACGTTAAGCCGTTGGTCCCGATTGTTATAACATCATCTATAATAATAATCGTATAGGTATCAAGGAACGGGCAGCAGCATTTCCTTGTGTGGTACAACATAATACTGAGGTCACCAATCCGCCTGCCAAGCGTGGTGACTAAGGCACATACCCTCCCTTGGCAGGAGGCCCATGTTCAGTAGTGGACGTTATACGGGCTGATGATGATGATGACACATTATTTAAAATTTATCACACTCGGTTTTACTTGCATAAATCTCGTTCCCGTGGTAATCTCGTCTTAAAATATACACTGACAAGTAATGTGGATTTGTTTTAGTTTAGAATTTCCAAAATGAGTTCAGTGGATCCAGAAGTTATTCCCTACAACTTCACAAACTAACCTCTTTATAATCTAGTGTTAGATTAGGACTGATAATAATAAGTAGATTACAATCAATTGTATTGCTTATTATTTAATTATAATTATATATGCATGTTGATTAGCAAAAGACAGCTAGATACTGTAATTACTCTTCCTGTTGTCATTCATCAATAGATTTAGTTATAGACCAATATTAATTACTTAGTTAAGTACATGTATATCTCGTAATTAATAGTGGATCTGAACATGTTTTGATATTGAATGTTTCGGGTGGCATCTACATCTTAATTTGATAACAAATACAAACTTAATTTAAAAAACCGGCCATGTGCGAGTTGGACTTGCGCACAAAAAATGGCAAAAAAACGTACCTATTGTTGTATGGGAGCCCCCCATGTATTTGTTTTTATAGCGGCAAAATAAATACCTACATCATTTATGAAAATTTCAACTGTCTATCGCGGTTCTTGAGATATAGCCTGGTGACAGACAGGCAGACAGACAGCGACGTCTTAGAAATAGGGTCCTGTTTTTGCCCTTCGGGTACGGAACCCTAAATATTTATGTTTAGGCCATTTGGCCACGGCGAGAATAATAGAAATATAAACATTTTATATGTAGGTACTTCATTTGTGTGTTTTAATTAAGAAACACAAATAACTTTGTTAAAGACTGACTTACTACCAAAACAGATCATTTTTTGAAGGTTAAGAAATCAAAGAGTAATTCGGTACTTTATAACTGGCTGAGCGAAAATTTTATGGCGGTACTAGACTTTTTTTCTCAAGAAAAATCTAACAAACCAAATTCCTTTACTTTCAACTCCTCTATGTTCAACAAAGTAAGTTAAAGTTATATCATCATTTATCTATACTAATATTATCGTGGGTTCGATCCCCACGGCGGAAAAGATATCTTTGAGTAAATTCTAAGATTTCTTTCCGAGTCTGGTTGGTTGATGGACTACCTTCCGTTTCTCGGAAAGCACGTTAAGCCGTTGGTCCCAATTGTTATAACATCATCATCCTATAACAAGCGTATACCAAGGAACAGGCAGCAGCGTTTCCTTATGTGGTCCAACATAATGCTGCGGTCACCAATCCGCCTACCAAGCGTGGTGATTATGGCAACATCCCTCAACAATCCTGGCTTGCCAAGGTCTGTTAAGAGGAGGCCCATGTTTAGCAGTGGAAGTAAACGGGCTGTAGATGATGATGATGACGATGATGATGATGATGATATACGTATATTATATAGAGGTAAAGTTTGTGAGTTTGTGACGCTCTAATCTCTGGATCTACTGAAACGCTGTTGAGAATTCTTTAAGCTCGATCCGAGATGGTATTCGGACGAGCTTGGACGCTATGCGATCCAAAGATGGACCACCCGACGCAATAATGACACTGCGGGCCGAGGATGCACCCCTCCTGCAAATGGCCAACTACCCTCCGAATACCATCTCGGATCGAGCCCAACGACATGCAGCACGGTTGGCGCGACCTCAGTTAGTTGCCCGGCGACGCGCCGTCGAGTAGACTACTCCTTGAGAATGGACCTCGGGATGTTCTCGAAACTAGTCGGACATATCCGATGATGACAAATCGTGAGTACAACCGGTTAGTTCATATATATATGTGTACCACTCACGAAAGCTTTAATTCTAAAAAAAATTAAGCCACGTCATTTGTGAGGTTCATGTCACAGGCTATATTTTAAGTTAACATTTTCACGGGATCTACGCAAGTGAAACCGTGCGGAACAGCTAGTGAACTAGCAATTATTTTTTTTATCTTTTCGTACCTTAATAGCTTCCATTTGCTGAGCGGCGGCTGTCAGCTCGTCTCCAGCGACAATAGCAAACTTGTTCCATCCAAAGGCGTTTAGCAGAGCTATCACAGATTTGCTGGCCTTGTACGCGGGCGGCAGAGTGCGGGCGAACGTTGCGCCGAGACCGGAGCCTTTCTCGAAGGACCCGTGAGCACCGGCGCATTTCTACAATAAACATAATACAGGTTACAACTTAAATTAATGATACGGCGCTTTCTTAAAACCATAGCTCAGTAAATGCGACAACTTAACCTATCTATCACTACATAGTATAAAACCAAGTCGCTTTCCGATGTCTGTTAGATCTTTAAAACTACGCAACTTATTAACTTTTCAACCAAAAATCTCAAATTGATGATGAAATTTGTTTCTTTATTTATTTTGATCTACAATTAAAATTAGAATAGAATATTGAATGGATAAAAATAATAATTAAATATAATTTTTGAATGCATTATTGCCAATTTGTATCTATATATTTTTATTGGACGTTTGGCATGCGTGACGTTACAATTGGGCCTGGCCAGAATAACAGCGCTGCGCAATGATCTTTAAAATTTTTGATTTAGTTTAATGCTGAAGCCAGTTCCCATTTATGGTGAATATAACTGTAATAGATTTAAACTCATTATTTATGTTTTATAATAATATCCTTGTATGTGCCGTAAATAAATGTATTTTCTTTCTTTCTTCTTCAACGGATTTTGATGCGTTTTTTTATAGATAGAGTGATTCAAGACTGTAAGACATCAGCATTGCACCCGTGTGAAGCCGGGGCGGGTCGCTAGTCTAAAATAAAATATTAGTTTCGCACGCTCGACTCGACGCGCTACCTTAAAACCATCGCTCCGTAAATGTGGCAACCCAATATTGTGTACTACACTACGATAGGCCGATGGTATGTGATCCCGATATCCTCTTATTTCTTGTAGTTTTATTTTTACACAGTTTACTACGCAAACTGGCATGTTAGTTCAATTATAGCCAAATTTTTATAAAACATTCGATACCTATTCTTCGTACAGAGTGTAATTCGGTATTTAAATATAATTCATTAGTTTATTGAGAGCTGAAGTGTTTCATTTCATTGGGGACCAAAGGGTAATTTGCCTTCTCAGAAATAAAAAAAACCCCTTGGTCCTTAACAAAGCCGAAGATAACATTATAACGTTACCATACATTATTAATTAAACCCTAATTTATAAAGTTTTTGTTAGAAGTTAAGTTAGAATGGTATTATTCATATTAATGAATACTAACATTCAACTTCTAACCAAAAACTAAACTTTGTTGAATTAAACGCTGTTTAGAATTTATACCGCAATAATTCTCATTAGAGAACGTTTATTTGCGGTTTAAATTAAAGAAGCATTTATAATGTGTTTTAAATTATAACACATTTATAAGTTAATTTAAAATAATATATTAAGATGCTTTTAAATTATATGCCGTCTCCATGAGTAGTAAGCTAGTGAAGGAATTTATGTGAAATAATATATACTTTCACATTTAAAAACATCATTATCAGCCCGTACAACGTCCACTGCTGAACATGGGCCTCCTCCCGAAGGAGGGTTTTTGCCATAGTCACCACGCTTGGCAGGCGGATTGGTGACCGCAGTATTTTGTTGTAATACACAGGGACACGCTGCTGCCCGTTCCCTGGTATACGCTTGTTATAGTAGATGATGTTATAACAATCGGGACCAACGGCTTAACGCGCTTTCCGAGGCACGAAGGGTAGTCCCTTAACCAACCAGACGCGGAAAGATATCTTAGAATTTACACAAAGATTTCTTGTCCGGTGTGGGGATCGAACCCACGCCCTCCGAGACCCAAAGCGAGCCAAATACCGCTACCCTACGGAAGTTGCCAAATATCTGAAATTCTGTCTGAAACTTTGAATCAAAACATACCACCAGTAATTTGTATCACGTGTAGTTTATGAAATAATAATGCTATAAAGTTTAAAATAATTTTGAAAATACAAGTTTCCATTTATCCATGATATTTTCAATGTTTTAATTAAATCATCCTTCAATACTCTTCTTACTATTTTATAACGTATTTAAAAAAAAAAGTTACTGAAAAAAAAAAAAAATCTTCACTAACGTAATCACTGCACTGTTAAAAGGTAAGCATATAATTTGGTGGCATCTTATTGCAATCTTCAATTTGAATAATTAACTTGAATTCGAGAATATTTTGCACCTCTGAGTCTACGCTAAAATGCTTGCAATTAAAATTTGGCGAGGCGCTAATTGGCTGGAATACGTGCGATGGGTTTTAATACGCACTTAGCTTCGGCTTCCAAAGCGGGTACTTTACACTTTATACCGAGGGTTATTACCGACCAACTTTACCGTGAGGTTTATGGGGATATGTGAATATATTTTTCTATGCCCTATATCTCCTTAAGTATAAAAAGGAACATACATACTGCCCACCAGAGACTAAAGAGCAGTAACAGCCCTTTTGTGATTTTTCGTTTTATTAGTGATTCTGAAAGCGGGTTTCTTAAGCTTTCTATTGAATTAACTTACTTATTTCTAAGACTATTAGAATGGTTTTTATTTAACAGTTTTCACTTACTGCAAACGAAAAAAATTAACAATTTGGCGTGATTTCCCAACTAAAATACAGTATAAATTATACTGCAGATTAAATTTTAAGGTTTCATAACTAAAATGCAGTAAGCAATATAATTTTACAGTTCTTTAGATAGTTTTATATTTCTGGAAAAAAATTAAAAAAAAAATTAATACGCAGTAAAATTTACCGCCATACAAGCTATTTTTACTGCAAATTAAGAAAATACAATTTATTGTCACGAACTCCCAACTAAAATGCAGTAAAATCAAAGCTTGTCGCATTTTAGTTGTGAATACTTAACATTCTTTTATCATTATAAATTGACTAACACGCAGTAAAATACAGCATTACTGCAGATTAGTTTGGATAGCATAATGACACAGATATGATTATTCCTAGCTAAAGTGCAGTTAATGTTAATGTTAATCTGATTAAATAATAAGAAATAAACGGTCTTTAAAATGTGAACTAGCTATTTTTCTTACTGCACTAGTAAATTGAACACTTTTTTCTTAAAAAACTAACTAAAATGCAGTATTTTTTTGACCTTACTGCATGTTAGTTGGGTTTCTTGACAAAATAACTGATCCAAACGCAGTAATAGGGCTTTTTGCTGCATTTTACTAAGTTTAAAATGGTATTTTTTACAAAAAAGGCTATGCAGTAATAGGCACCAAAAAGAATAAATGGCCATAATAAATTCAGTTATTAAGATATATTTTTTTTTATTGCTTTAACGTGTGAACCTATGCCTTTACAACCTTTCTGCATTCAAATTTTTTTGCTTATACATTTGTTGATTTTTTAAAATCAATTCTTAACTTTAAATGCGTTTTACTCGAAATCGTGATTTTGCTGTTACTGCACTTTAGTGTATGGTGGGCAGCATAATAGGCTGGCAAACACCAACAAAACCTCTCCTTTGCGTCGCGCAGTCGGGTAAAAACTACTGATTTTTAGATATACTTATGTTAGGTGAACATATACTTAACTAAGATTATTTCGACAAAAAAATGCCTCTGATTTCATTTTAGAAAGCCAATAACTTCTGAACGGTTAGCATTTGAAAAATGGAATAAAGTTTGGAAAAAAGAGAAAGGTATTTTCTAATATTTGACAAATCGACAATTTAAAATACACATCTATATATACAAAACAAAGACGGGTTTGTTACAACACTTATAACTCGAGATCGGCTGGATCAATTTTCATGGTTTTTGTTTCGTTAGATTTGTCTACGCCCTGAATAGCAGAATACATTTTAAAAACAAAAGAAAGTCGTGTTAGTTACACTATTTATAACTCAAGAACGGCTGAACCGATTTGGCTGAAAATTGGTAGGGAGGTAGCTAAGAACTGGGAGAAGGACATAGAATACTTTTGGGTAGGGGTAGGGTAGGGTAGGGTAGGGTAGGGGTAGGGTAGGGTAGGGGTAGGGTAGGGGTAGGGTAGGGTAGGGGTAGAGTAGGGGTAGGGTAGGGGTAGGGTAGAGGTAGGGGTAGGGTAGGGGTAGGGTAGGGGTAGGGTAGGGGTAGGGTAGGGGTAGGGTAGGGGTAGGGTAGGGTTAGGGTAGGGGTAGGGTAGGGCAGGAGTAGGGTATAAAAGTCCACCCGTGCGAAGCCGGGGCGGACCGCTAGTGTGAAATAAATTAAATTTTGATTTCGCACAAGTTTGAATCGTTTTCGCTCTCACTAAGTAGTACGTACTACTCTGTCAAGAAAGTACCGAGAAAAGATCAATAATACACAACATGTTTGTTATTTATCCAAATTTATTGTATCACCTTCAAAGTATGCTCCTTCAGAAACGATACATTTACGCCAAAGAATAAATCAATCATCAAAACATTTTTTAAACACTGTTTCCAGAATGGAGTTCAGTTCTCGCCGCGAATTCTCCTTTATGTCTTCTACCGATTGAAAACGGGGGCCACGAAGTGGTCATTTAAGTTTACGAAAAAGAAAAAAGTCGGCTGGAGCCATATCTGGTGAATATGGTGGTTGCTCGATGGTATTTGTTGAGTGTTTGGTCAAAAATTCGTTCACAATGATGACCTCGTGTTCTTTCCACAAATCTGGCCTTTTTCGTCGAATTTGCTCTCTTAAATGCCGCATAACGCTTAAAATTCCGAGTGCACAACAACCACTTTGGCGTGGTTTTTGCGGTTTCGGTTCAGTTGGAAGGCGCCACTCCGAAGCTTGTTGACTAGTTTGCATGTCAAACTCGTAAACCACGTTTCGTCACCAGTAACAATGCGTTTCATGAATGTTGGGATGGAATTGACTCGTTCTAGCATGTCCTCAGCGACTTTCATCCGATTGAGTTTTGGAGAAAATTCAGGCATTTAGGAACTAGCCAAGCAATAACATGTTTCATACACAAAAGGTTATTTTAAAATGGCACGGATCGACTCGTGAGTTACAGAAAGTTCGGCGGCTATCTCTCTCAAAGTTGAATGAGGATTTTCAGTGACTATTTCCTTAACTTTGCGATGTTAACTTCTGCTGCGGACGTTGATGGCCTAACAGAGCGAGGTAAATCTTCCATCACATCTCGACCGCTTCTGAACGCTTTGTACCCCTCATAAGCACGTGTTTTCGATAAAGTCGATTCACCGTAAGCCTTCTGTAACATTTTCAGTGACTCCGAACATGAAATCCCATTGGTGATGCAAAATTTAAGACAAACTCTTTGTTCGATGTTTTTGTCCATTATGAAATTCGAAATACACGCTAGATATTATGATATAACTAAAAACAGCACTGTATTTAATATAAATAACAGATGCAACTCAAACTCCGCGCCAAAATGGAAAACAGTTGTGCCAATCTAACGCCAATGTAAAAAAACAAAAAAAATGAATTTGGAACCATGATCAAATCATCCATTCCCGATACTTTTTTGACTCAATGTATATTATACTATCCTTGCTAAGAGTAATCTTTGCGCTCCCACAAATTTTCGACATAGGCCCTTAAGGTACACATGTTCTTAATATGCTATTTAAATTAACACCATTGCTGTGGTGTAGCATGCGTAATTTTAAATAATCTGCACGACTGCTCGATACTAGCATGCCTGTTCTGTATCAATAAGCAAACCCCTTCCATCCGCGCTTCAGGTAGCATGCTCAAAAATCTGTCGGCTGTCGATTTTTGATCATACTGGAAATAAGAATGCTCATTATTAGCAATGGTTAATTAGAGTATTTATTACAGTTAATGGTTTATTAGTTACTAAGTAGCAATTGCTCAAAAGTAGCATGACAGCATGCTTGTAATGAGCATGTGTAACTGTAACTTATAGTTTAATAACACTTGTAGCAAAATTAACACGATAGATTTTATGGACTTTTTTTTTCGGACGGACGTACGTAATTAGCCACGAGGCTTTTGCTACTTCACCGGGCATAAACGCAAGTAGAGCTCTAGCCTTATTAAATGGTTTAAAAACTGACAAACCTGCGCAAGAGGGCGCTCCCTGTGGGGCTTGGACCTCGGCTCAGTGCGGTCGCTGGCGATGAGATTGAGGGATTATGACTTTTATATTTTTTATGAGCAACTGTCACTCTACTTTACAGTTCGCGGGCCTCTCGGACATCGGGTCTACGAAGGAATCGGAGGATTCTCTGCAAACTAAGGGTTGGGAGAGCGAGGGGGAAGGATACAGTGCCATCATGTTTTTAAAAACAAGTAATTTCCGTCATCGTTCCAAGAGTTTCCCAGAAAACTTTAGCTTGATGTTGCGATAACATTATTTTATTCTATTATATACCTTGTGATACTTAATTTCTTTGCTCGTGTATAAAATTAGTAAGAGCTAATTTATTTCAAGAAAGTTATTTATTCTGTATATATTCAAGAACACGCCTGAATAGCTTTCTCTAGTTACTTATTATAATTTTATTACATCAAAGCAACTTATTTTTAAAAGCATAATGAAAATAAGTCTGCGTTTTGGGTTTTTTCATACACACCATAGAAGTATGATTCTTATCAATAACTAGTTGATGCTCGCGACTTTATTCGCGTTATGTTTGTTATTCCTTAGGTTTTTTAACTATCCCTCGGGAACTTATTGATTTTCTATGATTAAAAGTATTTAAAATGTCGACCGGGCATGTAAGGTACCACCAGGAAAATTTAAATCGGTGCAACAATTTCAGAAATTAGCCCATACAGACTGACAAAAATCTGGATTTGTTCTATTTTACTTCTAATATTCTCGGTATTTAGCGTTTTTTTGCTATGTTGTTTGTATGTACAGACATTCGACCTCCACAGTTTTATTATATTTATATGTCGGAGCGGCGCCATCTACTAGCATGATACAGTGGTGTCATCTAGTTTATTTGAGGTGTAACAACACCGATAGTTGGTTTGTGGTTCAATAATTAGTTATATAATAAGTAAAGAAACGTCAGGTATTTCTTGCCTGGGCGGAATCAGAGATGGCGTTGCGAAGTTGTTGATAACCTAACAGCGGTCATCATAAGAAAAAATTAGTAAAAGGTTCGGCGAATGGTTCCGAGGTTCTAGTCTGAGGAGTTGAACTGAACGTAACGTCGTCTCTGGGATCACCACGTTTCTATTACATTTCACCTGTAGGCATATAATCAGCGAGCAACCTGCTCCTGTTCCTACTGATCCTGCCTCTGCTTCTACATCAGAAGTGGGATGTAATCAGCGCCCTGTACCAGAAGATGCCAACAAAGATGTAAACGTGTGGCAAAAACTCATTGAGCAGCAAAACAAAAGTTTTATGGCAATTTTGGAGGCAATAAAACCAACATCTGTGAGTACCTCCCTGAGTTTGATCCTGACAAGGCAAATGTGGATCCCCGTTCGTGGATATCGACCGCTGACATGTGTGTGAGCGATAAACAGCTTAACGGCGCTCCACTAATGATGGCGCTCAGCCGCGCACTGAAAGGACAAGCATCATCGTGGCTGTCTCAAATATTATACACGGGAATGACATGGACTGAATTCAAAAACATGTTTGTGGCCAGGTATGATTGCTCAGATACAGCTGCTGCGTTTTTAATCAATTTGCGTGCAAGTAGACCTAAAGACAATGAGTGTCTGTCCGCATATGCAGCAAGAATGATGACTTCGCTCATGTCAAGATGGTGTGGACTGTCTACTGAGCAGCTAGCTATAGCCACTATTATGACACGTGTTGCGCAATTCGAGCCCCGCGTACAGAGATTGGTTTTTACTGAAAACTTGACCTCGAGAAACGAGATGCAACGAGAGTTGAAGGCTGTGTCTTACTTGAAAATGCGCAATAATGGGACCCGTGATGACAAAACAGAACCCGAGGTCAAGAAATGTAAGCCTATACAACCACTCAAATGTTTCAACTGCGGCAAAATGGGTAATCGGGCAGCATCCTACCGATCTAAGGATACAAGAAAGCACAACCGGAACTTCAGTTCGTCTTCGGGCAACTCGAGCAATACTACGGGATAGACTAAGCCGACTACTTCTACCCTCACTTGCGTTAAGTGTGGCAAGCCAGGACACATCGCATCGCGCTGCCCCTCGTCAGGAGCCAAGGACAGCGCGGCTGCTGCCGGCGCTACAACGGAGCGATGTGTGGACATATGCGTTGTTAACGTACTTGCTGAGACTCTAAGCCATTATGGTGAGCACATTTCGTTTTATTGTGACTCGGGGTCGGAATGTTCGCTTATCAAAGAGTCGGTCAGCGCTAAGTTACGTGGTAAACGACTTGATAATATTGTGTCATTGACTGGCATAGGGTAAACGAGAGTAAATAGTTGTGTGCAGATATTAACCACTGTCGAAATTGATAATATTACGCTTGAGGTATTATTTCACGTCCTTCCAGATCATTATTTGCGCCATGATGTCGTGACCTTTTGCGACGTATGTCAGAAAATTATGATCCTCCATAAATTGATGAAGCATTTGACCGATGTGATTCCAAATGATAATGAAATGTCATGTTATTGTTGTAAAAAATAATGTTGTTAGTTTGTGTACTGACAATGTGTGTGTATGCGTGTTCCATAACTTTTAGGAGGTAAAGAAGAGTACACTGGAGGTTCTGGCCCCAAGTTGATCAATTATTGACCAATTGATTGAAATTTGTAATTTTCAATGGTTCGCCGTCATTTTTATGATGAGTGATGAGAGTTCCTTTACCTACCCAAAAGCTATGATGGTGCTTATAAAGTGTGTGTTCCATTACCAAAATTGGTGATGATGATTGATTTCGAAATGTGTTGTGTTCCTACAGTCAAAGTATTGACTATAGAAGGTGTTCCTACAGTCAGAGTATGGACTGTAGAAGGTGTTCCTACAGTCAGAGTATGGACTGTAGATGGTGTTCCTACAGTCAGAGTATTGACTGTAGAAGGTGTTCCTACAGTCAGAGTATTGACTGTAGAAGGTGTTCCTACAGTCAGAGTATTGGCTGTAGCAGGTGTTCCTACAGTCAGAGTATTGACTGTAGAAGGTGTTCCTACAGTCAGATTATTGACTGTAGAAGGTGTTCCTACCTGCCTAATTGAGGGTGTAGATGATAATGGTGTGCCTATAGAAGATCGTGTACCTATAGAAGATCGTGTGGATACGATAGTTGTGATTATTGTACTTAGTTATTGTGGAAATAAAACATGTTTAGCTGTTTTGCTCATTCCCACCCCTACCATGATGGGGTCAGAATGGGCCGAGCGTGTCAGAGGCTCTTTGTGCTATTTCTTTTACAGGCGAGTCACCCGAGGACGTGTGACATGCAGGATGGCCGTGTCGGAGCGGCGCCATCTACTAGCATGATACAGTGGTGTCATCTAGTTTATTTGAGGTGTAACAACACCGATAGTTGGTTTGTGGTTCAATAATTAGTTATCTAATAAGTAAAGAAACGTCAGGTATTTCTTGCCTGGGCGGAATCAGAGATGGCGTTGCGAAGTTGTTGATAACCTGACAGCGGTCAAAGTCATCATAAGAAAAAATTAGTAAAAGGTTCGGCGAATGGTTCCGAGGTTCTAGTCTGAGGAGTTGAACTGAACGGTCGATACGTAACGTCGTCTCTGGGATCACCACGTTTCTATTACATTTCACCTGTAGGCATATAATCAGCGAGCAACCTGCTCCTGTTCCTACTGATCCTGCCTCTGCTTCTACATATAGATATATGAGATGAGATTGATGAGATTTCATAAATTCTATACGGATACCTGAGTTAGCGACCATTACCACTGAGCCACAATGATAACTTAATGACAACATCGTGAGTTCTTTTCCCGCACTAGACATAAAATATGTCGGGATTAAAATCTTTGGCAAAATGCCTCTTTAAGGAGTTCCCATTAATGTCTATTATTCAGCAATACATGATTTGATTCGCCGTGTGATTTTCAACTTACAATATACCATCCCATATCTGCCTATAGGTGTCGTAAGAACGACTAAGGGACATATGGCTGATGGATGGGCAGCAATCTATCAGCTCACAGATCCACCCCCATCTTACTGCGATCACGCCATAATCACCACGCTTGGCAGGTGGATTGGAAGTCGCAGTAAGATGGGAGTATATATGAGATGGTAAATCATCATCATCGGCCCGTACAACGTCCACTGCTAAACATGGGCCTCCTCCCGAGGGAGGGTTTTGCCATAGTCACCACGCTTGGCAGGCGGATTGGTGACCGCAGTATTATGTTGTAATACACAGGGAAACGCTGCTGCCCGTTCCCTGGTATACGCTTGTTATAGATGATTTAATAACAATCGGAACCAACGGCTTAAAGTGCTTTCCGAGGCACGGAGGGTAGTCCCTCAACCAACCATACCCGGAAAGAAATCTTAGAATTTACACAAAGATTTCTTGTCCAGCATGTGGATCGAACCCCATACCTCCGTGACTTAGAGCGAACCTAATATCGCTACGCTACGGAGGTTGTGGTAAATGCTGCTGCCCATTCATTAACTGTACCTGTTTTTTTTTTTCTTTGTCCTTTACTCGCCTTTTGCGATACCTATAGGAAGATATGGGGTGCTCGAAAAGAGTTCCATAGTTGACATCTACATTCGGTGTGAAGCTTGATTGGTTATAAGCGTGTTAATTGATTTCTTTAATTAGATTTTGCCGGAGTCCTCGATGGATAATTATTGAATTATTAATCTAGAGTAGCAAGTAGGAAAGAGAAACCAATTGGTAATAATTAAGAAAATTAATAAAAAAATCCACTTCTCTTTTACTTACTTACTTCTCACTTAAAGCGGTTCTGGGTATTTGTAAGTACGTTTTTTTTATTTAGTATGTAAGTAAGTTATTTATTGTTTTCATGTTTTACAAAAGACAATATGTTACAAATATTGGTATCATGGAGAGTGTTGCAAATATATATTTAACTAGCTGACCCGACAGACGTTGTACTGTCTTAGCTTAAACTATAAATTGAATTGAACTTTTAATATAAGGCGTGATAGCAATTAACTAACCGTGATGTGCACTAAGAGTAGCACGCATTCTGTCAATGTTATGTCAAACGCTATACAATAAATAAGATTAAAAAATTATTCTATTCATGATCGATGATATGCCAATTATGGCACGATAAGATGGTTTACCCACTTGAACCCAGGGTGTTCCCCTAAATGCCAGTAAATGGAGCACCGGTATTAGCTAATCCATACACGGTACATCCGTTACCGTCCGATGACCTAGCTGTCATGGACTCTCCCGAGGATTTTATTTTAGGGTTCATTAAATGCATCTTTTGCGGGCGCACGAAGCACCACTACGTATTTACACATCACGGGTCAGGCTCTAAAAGAAACTAGGGCTATGCTCCCCACTCCTCAAAGCCGAGGCTCCGGGGACAGCCTACGATTTCTGCGCCTTTGGTGAAATGGGAAGGAGAGATCTTTCTACTAAACACGCTCCGGGGTCTTTTACAAACTGGACAATGGTCGGTAGCAACAGAACTGGACTCTCGCTCAACTGCCCAAACCGGACACTCCTCGACCAGTGTGCAGTGTGCTGCCGCGTGATGACTGATAAAATTGAGTTTCCGGCTCTCGAATCACTTTTTTTTTGTTGTCCGGGGTGAAATGCATTTACGCATTCCTACTGCCGCTCCAGCGTATTTGCGCGCTGCCGATGCCCTCTCCATAGCGTGATATGCTAAACTCATACCACGAGGAGAGGACCCTACACCACTAAAAACCCCCCGGACACTCCTTCGATTCGCCGTTGGCGGGGGCCGGGTACGCATGAACAATCCGACCCCTCTCGAATCACCTTCCTTTTTTTTCTTTTAGTCGATTCCATTATTTTGGGATTTTCCAGTTTTTGAAGATTGGATCAATGTAGCTGACCCGACAGACTTTGTTCTTAGCTAAAACTCTAAATTAAATTGAACTTTTAATGTAAGGCGTGATTGCACTGAACTAATCGTAATGTGCACTAAGAGTAGCACGCATTCGGTCAATGTTATGTCAAACGCCATAAGTTTACAATAAAAAAAAATACTCTATCCATGATCGATGATATGCCAATAATTTTTAATAACTAATGTTAAGTAGGGTGATACGAAGTTCATCGGTGCATTTCGTATCACCTACCTACTATTAGTTATAAAAAAAACTTAAAAAACTGGTTCAAGCGATCTAGCCCAAAATGCTAGAATGTTCTAAAAGAAAAGAGGGAGGGTGATCCGGAAACTTAATGTCATCAGTCATCACAGCGACAGCACACGGTACATTGTTGCGAGGAGTTTCCGGCTTGGGCGGTGGAGCGAGAGTGATGGGATCCGTCCTCTTGCTACCGACCATTGCCCATTCTGTAGAAGTCCGCGGAGTGTTTTCAGGAGAAAGATCTCTCCTACCCATTTCACCGAAGGCGCACAGACAGCAGGCTGTCCCCCGAGCCTCTGCTTCGAGGAGTAGGGAACATAGTCCTAATTTCTTTTAGAGGCCGACCCATGATGCGTAGAGTTGTAGTTGTGCTCCGTGCACCCCTAAAAGGTGCATTGAATGGACCCAGGAGAGTCAATGACTGCCAGGTCATAGGCATCGCCACGGTACCGGATGTATAAAAATAAGCAATAGCTATTCCTGGTGCTCAATTTACTGGCATTTAAAGGAACATCCTGGGTTAAGTTAAGTAGGTAATCCATCTTCTAGTGATATAATAAGCATATCATCGCTATAAACAGGGGAGTTCTACATACTACATACCACCACTGTGACCGTGGATGCCTAATGCATTTTCAACCGGGAAAAAAATGGACATTGAACGACAGCGACGAATTTTTTATAGTAGCAAAATTTTTTACGTTTTGACGAATTCAAAGCAATAACTGCAGCAGTTTTTATTTTGTTCAAAATGTGGTCACAGTTCACGTCGACCGAAAAGAATAAATAAAACAAAAAAACAATTCACAAACAAATTAGAATTATAAATTCGTAATTTCATTAACGCCATGGATTATGGATAGAGTAAGTTTTCTAGATTTCAATATCACCGCGGAAGAGTGAAATGACCGAAAGAAGCCAGAATCACAACATGAACGGTGTACTAAGTATATCGTTACTCTTTTCAAAATAAAATTCTGAATCCACCTATAAATATTTGACAATGGTGACAGATCAACTGTCGTCTAGTAATGTACTTCTTCTGATTTTAAAATACTTTCGACTATCTGTCACTTTTTGGTTGCTCAATCAATCTATGACGGAACAAAACTGTAACGTTTGACAGTTATAATAATTTGTATGGGAAAATAAAATTATTATTTTTACTATTTCCATCTCAATTTTTCCACATTTTCTAACCGTTTAAACCTTCCCTGGACCACAGCAAACATTTTAAAACCAAAATCAGCTAAATTGGCCCAGCCGTTCTCGAGTTTTAGCGAGACTAAGGAACAGCAATTGCCTCCCCCCCCCCCCCCGTCTCCCTGAGCTATGCTAGCTATCACACTTTCCCACTGATAGGCTAAGGTTCAATTCCTTCCAAGCATCTCTATTGATAGTTTGCTGTTACCAATCTTGAAGGAGATGTTCCAGATTATTACGTCTGCCCTTCCGTGAAAGCGCTCGGCAATATAAAGCTTTCAACAAATTTTACGATTTCTTGTAAAATTTTAAGCAGATTTTAACTTCAAGTTTCAGCTTCGCAATAAAAAAGCGGTAAAAATGTAATTCAATATGTAAAAGAAGTATAATATTTATCAATGGACTGTGGAATGGAATGATTTGCTTTGATCTTCTATTTGACCTGGTTTCTTACAATTTAATTGCTTTTATAAGAGATTAGGTATGATCAAATTAAATAATTTTAATAAAAAGGCGATCTATTTATGGAGGTGAAATAATATGGATTCGGATTTCTATGACACAAAAATTGATGTTTAAGTCATTTTTCATCACACACATGTATAAGTGTCGCATATTAAAATTTTCTTGATCCCAATAATATTTATAATAGTAAAGTAAAAACTAATTTATATATATATTATATATATAAATGCATCCCTATTTCCCTTGGTCACGTCATGCCGCGTGAACGTCTAGACCAATTTCGCTGATTCTGTGTTTGTACGTTATTGCCAGGAGAAGGTTTTTATGAAATAAAAAAATAAAAATAAAATTTAAGTTGAATACTTAACCACCGTATTCAGTTTTCTAATGTAGATATCCTTAGCAATGTTGACAATATAAACATTTTTAATGAAACTTTATGACCTTTGACATAAGATTTACAAAATGCGTGCATGCTACACAAAGGTGCTTATCACGGTTAGTTGATGAGAGCTATCACGTCTTATATTAAAAGTTCAATTTAATATAGACTTTTAGCTAGAATATGACAACGTCTGGCGGTTCAGCTACTTATCAATAAATGTGATAAATTTTCACATGAATTAAGATAAGATAAGATAAGATACTCTTTATTGCACACCAACATAACAACACAAATACAAATAGCAAAAAGTAATAGTTAGCCATGTACAATCGGCGGTTTTATCGCAGACAGCGATCTCTTCCAGACAACCTTTGGATGGAATGAAAATGAATAAGAAGAAGTATGAAGGGTAGTACGCAATAGGTGATGGGAAAATAGTAGCAAGGAGTGAAATAATAAAATTATACTATTATTTACATACTAAGTATTACATATTACATATTTAATTATATAAAAATTATGATAAATGTAATATATATACATATAAATAAACAATAAATAAAAATATAACAAATATTATATGTCTTTATATACATATATGTTTCAATATAAATACTAATACATACTCTTGAAAACATAGCAAAGGACATGTAACAAGTGAAAGTTGAATATGATTTATAGCGATAAATAGTAATTTTTGACGTGGGTTTTAAAAATGCAAAGGGTCTGAGAGCGTCTTATGGATAATGGCAACGCATTCCAAAGACGTGCAGCTTGGACAGTGAAGGATTTTGTATAGAAATGTGTGGAATGCGTTGGCAAACATAAATTTAAGTTTTCCAATGATCTCAGCGATTTTGTGTGGGTGTTATACAAAAACTTAAAACGTTCTTTAAGATAATTTGGGGTGGAGGGACTGAACAGAATATTATAAAGAAGGGACAAAATATGCGAATTCCGGCGATGTCGAATGGGAAGCCACTTGAGTTGGGAGCGAAATTCGGAGACATGATCATATTTACGTAAACCAAATATGAATCTAATACAGAAGTTTTGAAGTCGCTCAAGTTTATCTAGCTGTTCCTCTGTTAAATCAAGGTAGCTGGCATCGGCATAGTCAAGTATAGGAAGAAGAAGAGATTGAGCTAGCGCAGTTTTGGTGGCGACTGGTAAGAAATTACGGAGTCGACGCATGGAACCTGCAGAAGCAAAAAGTTTGCGGCTTACCTCTTGCAGTTGCATGGCCCAGTTGAGGTTTTTATTGAAATGGACTCCCAAATTCTTTACTGTGTCACATATTGCAATGATATTGTTATTTAAAGTTATATTAGGAATATGTGACCAGTTGACCTTAGCTCTCAATCTGTTGCTACCAATAATTATGGCTTGAGATTTAGTGGGATTTACAGTAAGCCCAAAACTTTTACTCCATTCAGAGATAGTTGCCAGATCCCGGTTAATTTGATTGATGGCTATTGTTAAGTCATCTGGACGAGCTTGACTATAAATTTGAAGATCATCAGCGTAAAGGTGGTAGGACGAAGTAAGTTTTAAGGAAATTGTATTAATAAATATAGCAAATAAAAGTGGAGATAAAACGCCACCCTGTGGCACGCCAGCTGAAATATTGCACCAAGAAGAATATGAATCTTCAATGCGGATCCGCTGACGTCTGCCAGACAGGTAACTATGAAACCAGTCAATTGCCGTTGGAGATATGTTAAGAGAGCGCAGAATACCGACCAAAATGTCGAAGTCAACATTGTTGAAGGCATTGCTGAAGTCGAGTAAACATAACACCGTGAGATTGCCATTTTCCATACCTGATCTAAGGTCATCTGTAATTTTAATTAATGCGGTAGTCGTACTATGACCAGGACGGAAACCAGATTGGAAAGGATTAAGGAGTGTGTTTTTACAGAGAAAGGAGTTGAGTTGGTTATACACTAAACGTTCTAGGACTTTGGATAGGAAAGGCAGTATTGAAATTGGGCGGTATTCGGAAAAGGATTGAGGATTGCATTTTTTTGGTAATGGAGTAATTTGGGCATCTTTCCACAAAGAGGGAAAGCAGCCTTTGGTCAATGAAAAATTCAGAATGTGCGTTATGATGGGAAGGATTAGGTCAAGGATAGGAAGGATCATTTTACGACTTAGGCAGTCACTACCCACAGCATTTGATGTTATCGACTCTATGCTTCTCTTAACATCACAATCGGTGAATTGCGTGAAGAAGAATGGGGAGTGATCGGGAGTAGGAAGCCATGAAAGAGATGTAAGAGTATTGATTTTAGTTGCCCTATCTATACAAGGCGAAGATGCAAAATGGTTGTTTAACATATCAATGTTTAATCCTGTTGGAATTGTACTTTGACGCGCTTTACCCACTCCCAGCGATCTAAGAAAGTTCCAGACTTTAGCTGGATCACCGTTTTCTACGGATTTATGAATATGCTGGCGTACGGCTTTCCTACACACCTTATTGCAGTGATTTCGAATAGTGACAAATTTTTCCCAGTTCGCAGGTGACGGCCGAGCTTTATACTTAGATTTGGCTGACACTTTTTTATGTATTATTGCCTTGAGCTCGGTTGTCAACCATGGTGCCGGAAGGTGCTTCAGTTTAACGGGGCGTATAGGAGCGTGTTTATCATATAGCCGGGTAATAATTTCATTGAAAGTGGAAATTTTTTCATCAATGGATTCTGATGAATAAACAGCTTCCCAGTTTATATTGCTAGCATCCTCCCGTAGGTTGTGAAGGTTCATGGAACCAAAGCTGCGCTGAAGAAGAATTCTTGACTTAGCCTTGGGCGGGCGAATTCTATAAGAAAGATATATCAGATCATGATAGGAGAAACTATCAGCTGAACATTGTCCGTGCTTTATGACATGATCATTAGAAGATACTATCATGAGATCAAGAAGAGAGGGAACAGAATTAGGGAAATGATGAGTAGCACTCAGCGGCAAGACCGTCAAGTTCTTAGACTGCGTTATAGTCAGAAGAGATGAAGCACGGGAGTCTTTCTTAAGAAGGCAGGTGTTGAAGTCACCCATGATAATTACATGCTTATAAGAGGGAATGAGTTTGTCAAGAAGATTTTCAAAGGAAGGAAAAAAAATTTACTCTAAGAGAAGGGCTGTAATAAACCCCAAGTAGGAGTTTAGTGTGGTGAAGTTCAATCTCTAAGAGAAGGTGTTCACCAGCGTTTTGCGGCGGAGGTTGTGCTGATATATCAACAATGGTATAAGGGATATGAGATTTAAGATATATTGCAACACCTCCACCGCCACCCACGGCTCGATCATTCCTTATCAATTGAAATCCTGGAAGAGAGTATGAGATAGAAGATAAGCATGGCTTGAGCCAAGACTCGGAAACAAGTATTGCATGTAAATTATCGAAATCGAAATTTGCCAGCATATCAGGAAAATGAGCCGGAATACTTTGGGCATTAAAATGAACCACGTTAAAACCACCAAGAACATTCGAAAACTGGTGTTTTAATGTATCACTGAGTGTGGGAATACTTTCAAAACTCTCGTTTTCACTTAACGAAAAGAATTCATCATCACTGTTATCTAAATTATATAATGACATATTCAAAATAAATAAATATTCTTAAAAAATAAATACTAATAATAGTAGAATAGCAATATAATATGTATTATGTATATTATACGTGTAAACAATAAAAATAGATGCTTCTTATATACCATCTGCCAGTTGTGCCTGTACAGAAATATCATATTAATAAGATAACAATTTAAACAACTGTCACATACAAGTCATCGATAACAAACAAGTAAAATGAATACATACTGTGCCCAAAAGTTAATTTTATGACAACAATTAAATCATGGTAAATAATCAAATTAACTAAGGACTGGAACGCACCCGATCGTCAACAAGAATATCTACAATTATTATTCTCTTTGACCAGATGACATTTGACATTTAAAATAAAAAGAAATGTGCGGTATAGTCAAAAATAACAAAAAAATAAATAAAAGTGAAACTGTGGGTGTAACAAAAGTAATGAATTACCTATTAAAAAAGCGATAACAACATTAGACATCCTGAAAATCACTTCTTCGTCGTTCCAGTACGCCTAGAACGGGAAGTAATAGGTTTCTGCGACCCAGTTTTCGCTGCAGCAGTCTCTCGGGATATGGTGACATCCCCAAGATTCGAAACATCCTCCACCGAAGATATATGATGACGGGCATTGTTAAGACCCATCACGTAAACATTGCCGTCCTTGGTATAGCATTTGGAGACACCGAACTTCTCCCTGGCTGCCAAGAAAGCGTCGTGACGAGATTTAATAAGAAATTCAGACAGGGTTATACCAGTGCCCTTAAGTTTCGTTTTGGAATACCAGATAGCATCACGATCCCTTTGTTTGATCAACTTGAGAAGAATGGGCCTGGGTTTATTGTTGGTCCGGGGCTTACCCATACGCTGACACCGCTGAATGTCGTTTATATGGAAGCCAGTAAATTGTAGATTTGTGTGAACGATGTTTGAAATAATTTCTTCAATATTCTCCTTGGACGTCTCTGGTACACCATGAAGTAATAACACCCTTCTTCGGCTTCGCACTTCAATCTGGTCTGTAGTTTGAGCTATCATCTCAATCTGCTTTTGTAGAATATCAAACTGCAGCAACATAAATGACTTCAGTGAAGCAAGATCAGCGGCTATAGATGACGGAGCAGACCCAGCCGATGACTTCTGGATTTCTGCCTCAACATTAGCCATCCGCTTCTGGAAAACCTCCTTCATCTCCTCCAGAGTGCTATGAATATTTTCCATTGTGTTTGATGACAGATGACACACCACAATTCAAATTGGATTATACTATGTTATGTTATCTTTAGGATAAGGATAACACTAGACCGGCAGGTGAGGTATATTAGCTATAATTTACACATAAAACAACTATTATATTTAGTCTAAATAATTAAATTTTAAATTAAAATACGAAACGTAAATAAAAGTGTCCGTTTACATCAACTACCCTCTAAAAAAAAAAAAAAAAAAAAATGTAAATAACAAAAACATACAATTGATAAAGATACAGCTGTTTTGTTCATATAATAACTGTTATAGATTTATTTTTATATTAATCATTATCAGCCCATACAACGTCCACTACTGAACATGGGCGTCTTCCCGAAGCAGTGAATTTGCCATAGTCACCATGCTTGGCAGGCGAGTTGGTGACCGCAGTATTATGTTGTGATTACGATTAGTATAGATGAGGTTATAACAATTGAAACAACGGCTTAACGTGCTTTCCGAGGCACAGAGGTTAGTCTCAACCAAGCAAACCCGGAAAGAAATCTGAGAATATATACAAAGATTTCCTGTCCGGGATCGAACCCTCGACCTCCGAGATTTAAAGCGAGCCGAATACCGTTACACTACGGCGGTTGTATTTTTATAATAAAAATATATTCAATCAGATGAAAAGCAATTACAAAAATCTCACTCTGAAATAATTTAATAGTTGACAAGTACAAACATAAATATACTTTGACATCTTTATCCATCAATACAAATAAATCAAATTGAAATGTCTGTTTCAAACGGGAAAATAACAGGTTTTTGCTAAATGCACCTGGGAACCTTGCAAATAGTATAATAGATTTAGAATATAGTCTAAGATCCGGCTGCATAGGAAGAAGAACGTATTTGCTATTTGCTACGAAGAACGTCCTAAACGCTCATCGAGTAGTTATTTGCTATCTGCTACGAATACCGTACTAAACGCTCATCGAGTAGGTATTTGCTATTTGCTACGAATAACGTACTAAACGCTCATCGAGTTGGTATTTGCTACGAAGAACGTACTAAAAGCTCATCGAGTAGGTATTTGCTATTTGCTACGAAGAACGTACTAAACGCTCATCGAGTAGGTATTTGCTATTTGCTACGAAGAAGGTACTAAACGCTCATCGAGTAGGTATTTGCTATTTGCTACGAAGAACGTACTAAACGCGCATCGAGTAGGTAGTTGCTATTTGCTACGAAGAACGTACTAAACGCTCATCGAGTAGGTATTTGCTATTTGCTACGAAGAACGTACTAAACGCTCATCGAGTAGGTATTTGCTATTTGCTACGAAGAACGTACTAAACGCTCATCGAGTAGGTATTTGCTATTTGCTACGAAGAACGTACTAAACGCTCATCGAGTAGGTATTTGCTATTTGCTACGAAGAACGTACTAAACGCTCATCGAGTAGGTATTTGTTATTTGCTACGAAGAACGTACTACACGCTCATCGAATTGGTATATGCTATTTGCTACGAAGAACGTACTAAACTCTCATCGAGTAGGTATTTGCTATTTACTACGAAGAACGTACTAAACGCTCATCGAGTAGGTATTTGCTATTTGCTACGAAGAACGTACTAAACGGTCATCGAGTAGGTATTTGCTATTTGCTACGAAGAACGTACTACACGCTCATCGAATTGGTATTTGCTACGAAGAACGTACTAAACATTCATCGAGTAGGTATTTGCTATTTGCTACGAAGAACGTACTAAACGCTCATCGAGTAGGTATTTGCTATTTGCTACGACGAACGTACTAAAGGCTCATCGAGTAGGTATTTGCTATTTGCTACAAAGAACGTACTAAACGCTCATCGAGTAGGTATTTGCTACAAAGAACGTACTAAACGCTCATCGAGTAGGTATTTGCTACGAAGAACGTACTAAACGCTCATCGAGTAGGTATTTGCTAAAAACCAAGTTTTTACGCATATTTATAATTAAAAAATATATATCAACTAGGTTGCCTATCAATATGTGGCTGCTAGTATTTTTATTTAAATTTTTATTAATTGATATTCCGTAAAAAATTACGTTTACTTGTTTTTCAAAAAAATATCGTCCACTTCACGGCGATACATATAATGACTCTGAATAGTTACGGTTTCCGTTGCCCACTTAGCCGCAGCTCTTTACAGCCAGGTGCATACAGGTATGATTTTGTTAAATTTACACGCTCATAACGTACATTTATTATTTATATATCAAAAAAATTGATTGATGAAAAAAAGTATTAAGGTTACTTATGTAAACGAAAATGTTATTGTGTAAGTACTGTTCGAAAATTTTGTTTATTAATTTTATTCAAGTATAACATAGTTATTTAATTATTAAATATTTAAGCAAAATTTTTGAAAATGTTTACTGTATTTTCGTGTCTTTTTTCTAAAAAATTGAATCATTGGATTTTTAATTTAAAATACTAGTTGCGGCAACATTTGATAGGCAACCTAGTATATTTATATTCTCCTAGTGATAAATATGCGTAAAAACTTGGTTTTTAGGAATTACTCGATGAACGTACCAACTCTGCAGCCGGATCTCGTACTAATAGTAGCCACTACATAGTATAAAACAAAGTCTCTTCTCGCTGTTTGCTATCCGTATGTATGCTTAGATCTTAAAACTACGCAACAGTTTTTGGTGTGGTTTTATTTAATCGATAGAGTGAGTCAAGAAAAAGGTTTATGCAAGTGTTTTACTATGGTAAAACCAAGAAGTTAACAAGAAGACTAGTAGACTGTAAAACTCTGCTAGTAATCTTTATCGTGATCTAAACAATAATAATTTAAATTAGCTTAAGTTATATAACATGTGTATTATATTTACTTAAGTAAAATGATGTGACTAAATACACATTACCGTGTGGTTTCCGGCTTAGAATAGACCACCCCATGTCTTCCCATGGGTGTCGTAAAAGGCGACTAAGGGACATATGGCTGATGGATGGGCAGCAGCATCTATTCGCTCAACGTTTAAATCTTACTGCGATCACCAATCCGTCTGCCAAGCGTGGTGATTATGGCAATATCCCTCTACAATCCTGGCTTGCCAAGGTCTGTTAAGAGGAGGCCCATGTTCAGCAGTGGACGTAAATGGGCTGTTGATGATAATGAAGTACATATGAATGTATATAAATATTAAATTAAATATATTAAATGGAGGTGTTGGAGGATAATCTCCTCGTGGATGCGGCGCGAAATATAAAGAGGAGATCACCACCGCGATGCGGTTGAGGCGCTGGTTCAAATCTGCATCAATGGCAGCCAAACAGAAAAGGAAGCTATGAGTACCTTGAGCTCTTAGGGCTTGATCTCTCTTCTAATCTTAACTTCGGTCGCTACATCGAGTCCATTGCAAACACTGCAGCCAAGAAACTGGGCATTCTCTCCAAGGTGAGGCGGTACTTCACATCGAAGCAGCTTTTAAGTCTTTACAGAGCTCAAGTTCGCTCCTCAATGGAATACTGTTCTCATCTTTGGGATGGGTCTGCTAAATATCAGCTGGATGCTCTGGACTCATTGGAGCGCCGAGCGAAGAGAGTCATAGGCAATAACTCACTTGTGGAGGCAAGTCTTCAGAGCCTCGAACACCGTAGACGAGTAGCCTGCCTATCGGTTTTTTATCGGTTACATTTCGGGGAGTGAGCGGAGGTTTTACATTACCTGATAACTCCTTCACCCTTCCATCACCGGACTAGGCGCGGCGAGCGGTTTCACCCTTTTGTTGATGAAATTCCTTCAATACATACGAAGCGATTTGCTTCTTCTTACATAATGCGGACGGCTAAGGAGTGGAACTGCCGGGGTCAGTTTTTCCGGAACGCTATAATCTGGACATCTTTAAGGCTAAAGTGAACAGACACTTTCTAGGCAAGCGTGTATCATCTTAGGCCTTATCTTCGCCTTCCATCAAGCGAGATTATGGTCAAACGCAAGCCTATAATTAATAAAAAAATAAAAAAACCCGCGCTTTCCTCCACTGCTTTACTGGCGCCAGTTCACGATGTTAACAGGATCCGTCTCGTTGCACAGTCCTCCACAGTACACAGACGTAGTTATATTGCGATTTCTTGATAAAAGTTTCTCAAAACGGCGGTAAAACATGCGATGCTTTGTAATAGATGCTTACAGTAAGAGCGATGTTAGCAAAGAGAGGAGAGCGACGCGTATCCAATATGCATGGAAAGAATGCGTTCCATGTTCAAATTACGCGGGAATTATGCCTTCTTAATATTGGCATTACAATTCACGCGCACCGCCAATTCTATCAGGCTGACAAGCAATATCTTATATATAAAATTCTCGTGTCACAATGTTCGTTCCCGTACTCCTCCGAAACGGCTTGACCGATTTTCATGAAATTTTGTGAGCATATTGAGTAGGTCTGAGAATCTGCCAACATCTATTTGCCGGGTCAGCTAGTAATATATAATATAATAAATATTTTTTATTATTATTATATGAAACACACGAAGACAAAAACGATACTGTCCAGGAGTCATGTCAGAAACGGCTGGAGTGATTTTGACTTTCATTGGAACTAAGTTTATTTTAGGCTTATACTAATAAATTACTTTTTACTTTGTCTGACTGTTTATTTGTTCGTGCATTTATTCATTCCATTGTTAGATATTTTATAAAATATAAATTAAAGCGCTTATATCAAATTTTATCAAAAATTTTAAGAATATTTCATGTAAATTTCCCTACGATGATTTAAGCGTAATTATATTTTGTATTAATATAATTTAACCTGTCTAGCGTTTGTCTTCATTAGTTGACAAAGTGTTAGAAGATAACTTACAGCTTGGCAAAAAAGAGTAGAAAATAATGGGGGCGCCACTGTGTTGTTTGTGTGGCAACCCGTTGCAACCGAATAGCATATAAACCTAATCTTGATACTTACCCGGTTTTTTTTTAGACATATGTTTATTCCTATTTTATTTATTTTTTCAAATCAATAAGTAATTCTATTTATTGATTTTAATTTTGTTTATTATGAAATGACATTATTTTGGGAATGTTGCCAACAGACAAAAAATTAGTTCCGTTTCTAGACTTTTTTGCCAAGCTGTATTTGAAATTCAAATTGTTACTACAAAAAAACTTTACAAGTCCAAAAAAACGCTAGTAAAAAGATTATATATTATCATAATTTTTGTTACTAATTTTATGCACAATACTTTTTTGAATTTTATTATTGTCTATTAATGAATTATAAGTTTGATTTTTTTTTACTTCCAATATTGTTAGTGATATTGCTTTTCATTACAATTTTTTATTTTACTAGACGTTTGGCATGCGTGCCGTCATAACTGGGGCTGGCTAGAGTACCAGCGCTGCCGCAATAACCATTTAGGTTGTTGAGGTAGCATTATGCTGAAGCCTGCACCCATTTACGGTACATTTACCTATCTTATTGTTGTGAAATTATTTATCAATGTATATTATCTACCACATAAATGAAATTTCATTCTTATTTCTATATTTAAAGACCAAGAATATTATTATAACAAGTTTGCTCACTTGCTTAACTCCAGTTTCCGTAGGAACTTCAATATAAAATATAGCCTATAGCCTTCCTTGATAAATGAGCTATCCAACACTATTTTTTATTCAAATCGAACCAATTGTTCCTATGGATGGATGGATGGATAGATGTTTGTTACTCTTTCACGCCAAAACATCACGCTCCGACCCACTGGAGCTGAGGAACGCAGGTAAAACCGCGGAGCGCAGCTAGTATTAGTATAAATTATATCCTATCTTAGTCTAATCTCGGGTCTGATTGTTTTAGCTTTCCGTGCCTCTGAAAGCCCATTGAGCTTTTGGTCCGGTGGAAAATTAATAATTAAATATAGCTTATGTTACTCCAGCATAACTTAGCTTTCTACTGGTAATATAATTATTGAAATCGGCCCAGTAGTTCTAGAGCCTATTCCATTAAACAATCAAATAGATCCTCTTTACTATTATATTAGTTTAATAAGTCAGTCGTTCTCGCCGTAGAGGGTTCTACAAGTAACAAGTATGAAAACAGTTAGTCCTTGACTGTCTTTCATTTAGTAGTTAGCAGTTGTTTACTAGTAGTTTTGCTTTTCCTTGTGTTGTCTTTTATATATATATATATTATACTAGCTGTGTCCCGCAGTTGTACCCGCGTCACTCTGCTCCAGCGGGTCGGAGCGTGATATTTGTAGCCTACTTATATGTTAATTCAGTTTATAAACTATCCGTGTGCAAACTTTCAGACAAATCCATTCAGTACTTTTTGCGTGAACGAGTAACAAACATCCATCCATCCTTACAAACTTTCGCGTTTATTATGTTAGTAGGATGTATATATTATTACTAGTACTATTAAAAAGTAGTTTCTCATATATCTTTACTAATATTATGAAGTGGAAAAGTTTGTACTTTTGTATGTTTGTTTCCAATAAACTCAAAAACGACTTGATGGTTTTTTTAAATTCTTATACTATTAGAATGCTTCATTATCCCTAAGTAACATGGCTATAAAAGTCTACCCATGCGAAACCGGGGCGGGCCGCTAGTCATTAATACATGGTAAACTAAAAAACTGAAACAACGTAGAGCTTTAGGTCCCGATTGTTATTACATCATTATGAAAACCTTGGAAATATATGATACTGCGGTACAAGCAATATCGATTAATATTTTTCAAACAACCTCCGTGGCGTCCTGTTATATGACTTGTTTTGAGTCTAGGAGGTCGGGTTCGATCCCCACTCTGGAATAGAAATCTTTGAAATATTATTATGAATTTTATTCAGCACTTAGGTATTCACATACACTTGTACTTGTCAGAATTACAATGCAAGAAGATAAAATAATAAAAAAAAAACTATAACTAACAGATAATTCTTACTCTATAAAATATACGACTAGGTAACGAACAGTAGTAGGTAGGCAATAGCAAATCATACAAATCTACAGACTGCGTAGTCCGTCCGTGCGTAATGTCCTATGACATTTTTTGCAATTAACCAATTATTATTATTATAAGAAGAAATTAAAACCGCATCCAAATTGCAAGGGGTCACATTATATCTAAGTGTGAGAGCACCCTTATGGGGTTTAGGACCACGACCCAGGGTGCTACTGAAGTAAAAATGGTAGATATAAAAAGGGTGTGATCACAGGCACCGACTACAGGCGCTCAATTACAGGGCAGGGGTAGGGGCGCAACGCGGTCCTCGCCGCGCCGGCGAGAATCCTGCCCTAGCTAACCTGCAACCTTTCACTAGCTACCTAAGTGGACGACCCGGAGAAGAAAGGAAGAAACTCCGGGGTTGTTCTTTTTCGTCTTCTTTTGTTGTGTTTTAGTAACTTTTTTATTTCTATAAATTCTTAGTTTTATTTACTTTAGAATAGTTGTTCTGAGTGTGGGTGTACTTTGTGTCCGTGTATTATGTGTTTAAAGTCCCCCGCGACACAGGGATTAATTTCAAAAGAGCGGAATATGTCTTTAAAAAAAAAATCAGAACTATATTTAAAAATGACGTTCCGTTATGCTTTTTTGTTTACTGACACTATTTACGCAACGCTTTTCGTTGAACGTCCCATTAAATCGAACCTACACTTTCTCACTATTAGTTGACCACTACACTACGGAGGCTGTCTTAATAAATATCTTACTTTAAGTAATACATTTTCTCAACCTTGGATGACGGTCGGAAGAATTAGTCTTCTATTTCCGGAGCCTTTTCAAAAGAATTGAAAAAGATAACCATGGTGTAAATCCAAGTCACCATCAATCATACACAAGAGGATAACGTGGGCTGACTTGCAAAACAGAGTAAAAATATATGAATCACTAGTTGCGCCCCGCAGTTTTACCCGTTTTACTCTGCTCTAGTGGGTCGGAGCGTGATAATTTGAAGCTTACATGTTAATCAAGCTTATAAACTATCTGCGTGCAAACTTTTAGCCATATCCGTTAAATAGTATTTGCGTGAAAGAGTAAAGAACGTACATCCATACATACTTTCAAACTTTCGCGTTTATAATATTATTAGAATAATTGTCGAAATTGAGTTTTGGAAAAGTTTTGGTATCAACGAATAAACTGATACCAAACTTTTCCAAAACTTAAAGTTAGGAGTACCTAAACCATTTTTCTTTAGAAAAACTGGATTGTGTCTCTAGTGGGTATCAACTAAATCCATTCGTTTTTATTAACGTAGATTTTTACATACATATTTTACTGTCAAGCGTATGAAAGGCATTGTTTGTCGAAACCATAAATCATCGAGTTAAAGGGAAATGCTTCTTTGTCAACTTGAGCTCAGACTGAAACTAAACTATGATACAGTCTTGATGTGTTTCTATTATATTTTTTAATTTTTTTAACCTATATTATCCCACTGCTGGGCAAAGCTCTCCCCCATAACCTTCCACTCTTCCTTTTGTGCGGCTTTCTCCGGCCAATCTGTCCTGAATGCGTCTAGATCGTCACGCCAGCGTTTTTTAAGCCTTCCTCGGCAACGAAGCCCATCCGGCACCTACTCTGGCTCACTGATCCTTATGCATTCTATACACGTGGCCCGCCCAATCCCACTTCACCCTGGCAGTCTTATTACCCACATCAGCAATTCCAGTTTTTGAGCGTATTGTGGAATTTCGAATTCGATCGCTAAGTTTATACCCAATACGCTACGCTCGATCGCTCTTTGGCAAACCTTGAGTTTGGACTTCTGCGACTCGGTCAGGGACCAGGTTTGAGCACCGTAGGTAAGAATAGGCAGAATGCACATGTCGATGAGTTTGCGCTTCAGAGATAGAGGTAGGTCACCCTTCATTAGCGACTTCATGGACCAGTAGCTCTTCCAGGCGTTTTCGACCCGGCGGTCAACTTCTCTGTCTTGCCTGTTTTCGAAGGAAACTATCTGGGTCAAATAAATGTACTCATCGACATAGTGGATTTCTTGCCCATCTAATTCAACCCTTCTTTTTGTGATATTGGTCATAACTTTTGTCTTTGACCTATTTATCATTAGTCCAACCTCAAGGCTTGCTGTGTCTTGAAGCATCAGTTGTAACTCGGCAGCAGTCAGTGCAAATAGAATGATGTCATCAGCGAAACGGAGGTTGGTAAGTCTTTTGTTATCGACTGTTATGCCTTTACTGGACCATGGAACTGCCAGGTTTTATTGCATCGAAACAAAAAAAAGAAAATGAAAAATCATTGTATTTGACTTATAATCGTACTTATTATTAGACAAATACAATGATAATGAAAAAAAGTCTTGACTTATTAATAAGTTTACATTTCAACGATTATATTATTACTATTATGTAATGTGATAATTATGATAACGCGTATTATAAATAATTAAAATCAACCAGCGGGCTGGGAGCGGATCTAAAGCAATGCGGCGCTCACCTTGCCTCGCAAGGACGACCGGACCCTATCCTAGCTTTCTACGAGTCTTTCTCTATCTACCTACGTTGTGACACCCGGAGAAGAAAGACTATAAGAAACTCCGAAATCATTCAAATAAAAATTAATTGTCACTGATAGATAGATTGATTGGGTTTGCACTCTACTAGTATTCTTGTTAACCCCTCGTGCTAAGCTAAAATGCTTGTTTTACGAGTGGGTTCACCTCGTTATTTCGATGGGTCGGGATCGAACCGGCGACCAAAAGATCACAAGTCCGACGCTCTAGCCATTGGGCTACGGCCGCATTAATTACTTGTTTGTACTTACATGAGAGATTAATGGCAGGTTCCAGGCTGCGGCGAGCTTGGCTTCTGTGTGGCAGGTTCCATCAGGGCCGAAGAAGGCCACCACTCCGAGATCACGCATCTGAGTCATCACCCTGACGAAATAAAGTCATTTTAAATAAAAATATCCCTTGGTCAAAATAACTGATCGGATTTGGCACACGAATAGTGGATAAGTTAGATTTACATATAAGCTACAAACCTACAAAACATCACGCTTCGACCCACTAGAGCAGAGTAACGCAGGTAAAACCGTGTGGCGCAGCTGGTACCCAAATAAATGAAATGAAATATTACAATTTATTCAGCACTTAAGTATTTACATACACTTATATTTGTCAGAATTACAATGTGTAAAACTAAATCTAACAAAAGTATCACTAAAATAGTTAAAAACAATGTGACCATTATTTAATTTCTAAAATCCCTTCATCCTACTAACATTATAAATACGAAAGTTTGTAAGTATGGATGTTTGTTACTCTTTCACGCCAAAACTACTGCACGGAACTGACTGAAATATTTGCACCGGGACAGGTTATACGCTGGATTAAGATAAAGGCTACAAAACATCACGCTCCGACCCACTGGAGCAGAGTAACGCGGGTTACTCGTCTCCAGTGGGTTGGAGCTAGCAAACTGTTTTAGATACGGTAACCTTATTTTGAACAGGGAGTTCTGTCCACAGTGGTTTCTATGGACCGAGATAACTACGAACAATGTTTCTGTCAACAAAGTTTTCGGCGAAACGTGATGTCAACGAATTGATATTTCTATTAACTGTGATTTCTGTGTACCTATAGTGGTGTCGTTCAAGCGTGTTTCTGTCTAATGTTCTACGCTCCAGACATATAACATTTTAGAAAAAAGTTAAGACCTATTTCACCACTAGCATAGGACAACCTACGTAGCGTAGCGGTATTTGGCTGGCTTTAAATCTCGGAGGTCGTAGGTTCAATCCCCACGCCGCGGCAGCGCCGGACAGAAAATCTTTGTGTAAATTCTAAGATTTCTTTCCGGGTCTGGTTGGTTGAGGGACTATCCTCCGTGCCTCGGAAAGCACGTTCAGCCGTTGGTCCGCCGTGGTATGATGTTTTAACAATTGGAACCAACGACTTAACTTTCTTTAGACTTTCTTGACCACTTTGTGGGGACAAGAAAATCTTTGTCGAACCTACGACCACCGAGATTGAATGCGAGCCAAATACCGCTACACCACGGAGGCTGTCCAGGAAAATGATCTTAAATTTTTCCTGGTATGCAAATTGGATTCCTGGAGATTTAAAATGTTACTGAATGATGAATTCGTAAACCTTCCAGGCACGTTTTCTTTTATTTGGTCGTGAGTTGTCTTTACATTCGGAGCATGGAGCTTAATCCTCTCAGAATAAGGTTTAAATTTACGTAGTGGTTACATATTTGAATACCCTCTAATATCGCGGTGAGCTTAAAAGATGTGTGGAATACTTAAATCAATCAAATCAATAAATAGTACCTACTATGGTGGTACCATAGTACTATTGAATAACAATCTTACTTCCACTTTTTATCTTAAATAACGTTTTAAATTATTACATATCATCATCATCATCAGCCCGTATGACGTCCACTGCTGAACATGGGCCTCCTCCCGGGATAGGGTATTTACTTGGATTGGTGACCGCAGTATTATGTTGTACCATACAAGGAAACGCTGCTGCCCGCTCCTTGATATACGATTATTATTGATGATGTTATAACAATCGTGACCAACGGCTTAACGTGCTTTCCGAGGCACGGAGGGTAGTCCCTCAACCAACCAGACCCGGAAAGAAATCTTAGAATCACGATATAACCACTATATACTGGGTGACATTTTTATCGTCTTGAAAATAAAAGGACGTGATATATTTATGAAATAGATGTTTAAGGCAGCATAGTTATTTTGTATTTTTTTATTTTACTAACATAGAGTAAAAATCATAACGATAAAAATACGTCAGGTAATCACCCAGTATATAATATAAAAAAAACCGGCCAAGTGCGAGTCGGACTCGCGCACGAAGGGTTCCGTATCAGTTACAAGTGCGTACCTATTTTTGATATCAAGAATAAAAAAGCGTATGTTTATGAAATGAAATGTTATTTTATATTTTTATATTCGAGTTGATTGAATGAAAGCTAAATTGCGGTTTACGATTTATGACGTATTAAAAAAAAACTACTTACAAGATCTCGTTCAAACCAATTTTTGGTGGAAGTTTGCATGGTAATGTACATCATATATTTTTTTTAGATTTATCATTCTCTTATTTTAGAAGTTACAGGGGGGGGGACACACATTTTACCACTTTGGAAGTGTCTCTCGCGCAAACTATTCAGTTTAGAAAAAAAATACATTAGAAACCTCAACATCATTTTTAAAGACCTATTCATAGATACCCCACACGTATGGGTACGATGAAAAAAAAATTTTTGAGTTTCAGGGTTATGTATGGGGAACCCCAAAATTTATTGTTTTTTTTCTTTTTTTGAGTGAAAATCTTAATGCGGTTCACAACATACATCTACTTGCCAAGTTTCAACATTATAGTTCTTATAGTTTCGGAAAAAAGTGGCTGTGACATACGGACGGACAGACAGACAGACAGACAGACATGACGAATCTATAAGGGTTCCGTTTTTTGCCATTTGGCTACGGAACCCTAAAAAGTCGCTTCCCGCTGTCTGTCTGTCCCTATGTTTGCATTAGACCTTTAAAACTACGCAACGGAATTTGTTGCGGTTTATTAGCATTACTAACACCCATGAGAAGTTAGGGCTGGTCGCTAGTAAAAAATAGGTTCTTTACTTAATTCTTACCTAAGTAAAATATCCCAAGGATAACTTGAATAAGTAGATTTAATACGTGACGAAGGAAATACTTGGAATAAGCCGCGTCAGCAAACGGAGGGTCCTCTCGCCCGATCACTTAATTCCATGAAATCGAAGCTTTTATGAGTTCATGTCTCATCGCTTTTCCTTTGGATTATTAACTCAACTTAATATCTATACTATTATATAAAGTTTGTTTGCTTGAACGCGCTAAACTCAAGAACCAATAGACTGATTTGAAATATTATTTCAGTGTTAAATACTCCATTTATCGAAGCAATAGTGGATATGTATTTATGGCATCCCCTTCGCTGCTGCAGCGTCCCCGCGCCGACTAAGGGGACTCGCCCTCTCTATAGCGTGGTATGCTATAGCCATACCACGAGGAGAGTACACCACTGAAACAACCCGCCGGACAGTCCTCTGTCCGCCGTTGGTGAGGGCTGGGTACGCGAGGCAATAAGGCGCAAGCAACTGACCCCTGCACTGTCAAATTACTTTGGCGCGGGAAGTTTATAAAAACATAATTCACACAAAGCATGGGTGCTATGCTATATATGGTGCACACAAATGAGTGTCCAGGGTGGGAATTGAATCTAGTATACCAAGTCTATAAAGCAACTTTCATCATTACTAAGCCATGAGCGCAGCCATTGCATTAATAAATAACGTAACGTGATTAACGTTGTTTATTCAAATGTTGATTGTGCCATCAATAATAAATATCCAATTTTAAAACCTTAATGTAATATAATTTATAAATATATATTTTTTTTTTATCTACTATAATAAAATAATTAATCGTATACACAAAATATTAAAATTGTAAACATATGTAATAATTTCAATTGATTTAATGTTATTCAATTAAATGTCTCCCTCTCTCCTACTTTTACTTTGCTGTGCCCGACAGGGTCCACATTGAACAGAATTTGTAATAATACCACCTAAAAACACTGTGGAATGCAATAAACGATTGAGTATTGAGTATTGAATATTATAATGTATTAATACATATATTGTATCGATATATTATTAATGTTTTCATAAATGGTAGCACAGGTCAACAATAAATCAAATATAAATTGATTAGAGCCGCTTATTTAATCCCACTAATATTATAAACGCGAAAGTTTGTAAGTATGGATAGCTGTTTGTTACTCTTTCACGCTAAAACTATTCAATAGATTTGGCTAAAACTTTGCACGGGGATAGGTAATAAGCTCGATAAACATATAGGCTACAAAAATCACGCTCCGACCCACTGAAGCAGAATAACGTGGGCAAAACCGTGGGGCGCCGCTAGTACGAAATAAATTTAAGCAATATTTGCGTCAACATGTTATAATAAGTTTGTTCTTTAATGTTAGCTTTTACAATTTAACCTGCATCAAGATATGGTTATGGTGATTTATGTTTTGTGGTTCACAGAAATAGTAAACCCGAATGATAATCAAACGCTAGTCCCAATTGTCTATCAATTAATCTACCTAAAACAATCGTATAACAGAAATTGGGCAGCAGCATTTCTCTGTGTTACAAACACAATATAATCGGAACTGCGCTAACCTACTTGCCAAGTATGGAAACAATTGCAACCCCCCCCCCCCCAGAGAAAATCCATGTCCAGTCTATGAAAAAAAAATCGCCAAAATGTATTTAAAACCACTTAACCAATTTGGCAACTTCTTTTTAATCGCATTCGCAACAAGGTTTATATGGGTGATTTATTTTTTGAATTCTCGAGATATTTCAGTACGACAGATGGGCGATTTTGGGCACAAACGGGTATATTTATACAGTAAAATATTAATATAGAACGATGCCAATTAGTGTATTTTCGTCAGTTAATGTCATGTTTAAATGCGGGCTTATTGTGTCTCTATAATTCACAATAAACACAGGGCCTAAACATCCTCTTTTGACGTCCATTCTTCCATGAAAACCTTTTCATTTTCTTTGTTCAGACGAAACATTCATTGGTGATACATTACTATTTTTGTATTCGTATTTCTGCTTTATATTACCATTAATTACCCGCAACTCATAACTGATCCTATAACTTTATAAAACATTATGAAACGTAATACCATTTTGCATAAAATTTTGAAAATATTATTGCGTGATGTTACCCAACAACAATAATTTAGATTATTGTTGGGAAACACCATTTATATATCATGTAATGGTAAAAGTTATATGAAAAGTCTTTAGTGTGTTTATTTATTAATATCTTACTAGCTAAGTTCCTGTCTCTGTGGGAATCTCATCTTAAAATATTGTAGCTTTCTGTCAATCGTCGACAGTTATTTCAAACAAATGATAGGTATATCAACAACATTAGAAAAAAAAAACCGGCCAAGTGCGAGTCGCACTCGCGCACGAAGGGTTCCGTTTCAGTTACAAGTGCGTACCTATTTTTGATATCAAGAATAAATAAAAACGCGTATGTTTATGAAATGAAATGTTATTTTATATTTTTATATTCGAGTTGATTGAATGAAAGCTAAATTGCGGTTTACGATTTTCGACCTATTAAAAAAAAACTACTTACAAGATCAATCTTACAGGTTCAAACCAATTTTCGGTGGAAGTTTGCATGGTAATGTACATCATATATTTTTTTTAGATTTATCATTCTCTTATTTAAGAAGTTACAGGGGGGGGGACACACATTTTACCACTTTGGAAGTGTCTCTCGCGCAAACTATTCAGTTTAGAAAAAAATGACATTAGAAACCTCAACATCATTTTTGAAGACCTATTCATAGATCGTTTGGTTTCGATGAAAAAAATCTTTTTGAGTTTCAGTTCTATGTATGGGGAACCCCAAAATTTATTGTTTTTTTTCTATTTTTGTGTGAAAATCTTAAAGCGGTTCACAACATACATCTACTTGCCAAGTTTCAACATTATAGTTCTTATAGTTTCGGAAAAAAGTGGCTGTGACATACGGACGGACAGACAGACAGACAGACAGACAGACATGACGAATCTATAAGGGTTCCGTTTTTTGCCATTTGGCTACGGAACCCTAATTATATTGCAGTTAAGTTTTCTTAAAATTTCTAATCAATCACGCGTGATTCGTTGAGCAACGAAATAAATAGGGGTTGATTTTTATATAAATAGATATTCCTAGGCCTCATATTCACAAGAAGAAAAAAAAGCCGCCATATCACTGGAACTTGTAATTATTTTGTACTATTTTTTTTTTATCAAAATCCATAAATATGGCTACTGTTACGTCATGAATTTATTGCTTTATTACGTCGATATTCACAGAAACAACATTCAAAGGCTTCAATGAGCTCAGGGGAGCGTTAAGAAAATTATTTCCTTATTTAAATAGGTCATGTCCTTCTAGATATACTGTATACGTAGTGATGGAAAACTATTGCTTAAATCTATATATATACTAATTAGTGCAGTCAATGAAGCGTTATTGGTCCGATTTTTTTACTGTGAACCGATTTGCATGAAATTTTGGAATTAGGCTCATCTTACCCTTAACTTCATAAGTGAAAATGATTTGAACTCCGCACCCACCGTGGGGGAGGTTGCCACCCCTTCTCGGTGGTGTAATTTCTTTTTCAAAATATCCTCGGATATCGATAGAAGAATTTTAAGAAAAAAATGTTCTATAAAGTTTTACAAAAAACCCAATACTTTTCAAGTTATTGGCAATTGAAAATTCAGAATTTTTTACGTTTTTCATCGGTTTTTTGCAAATATCTCCAAAAATATGCATTTTAACGAAAAATTTGTCATGAACAGATTGTAGCAGGTAAAAAACTGAACAAATCGGTTTTTTATAAAGTGTTCTAAGTGCAATTTTAAGCTAGATATTTAGATCAAAGCCGTTTATTTTGTCTGAAATTTAATTGATGTATTCAATGCCAACTAGCGGCGAGCAGATACATTTTATGCATTCTAATGAAATAGGGGTTTGTAGTGCTTGAAATAAGCTTTAAAATGAGCACTGTTAAAAGTCTTTTGCACGTAAAATGAGTGAGCTGTAATGCAAATAAGAGGAACATCTAATGGTTTTTTCTTTTAAATCAATGGGTTCCATAAGTGCGCGACGGCAGCGCAATCACACATTGGCCCTTCACCGTTTTAAAATAAAAGGTTTTTCATTATATTTTGTAATCTTAAGTGTAAAGTAGCTCTTTTAATTACCTTTAAAATGTTTTTTTATAAGTTGTGATAGCATCAGAATTGAAGGAGTTATGGTCCAAAAACTAATCGTATTCTAGCGATAAAATGGCTCAGTGTAAATTTTCCATTAAAGGGTTGTTAACACCCCTTTAAAATAATAGGCAGAGCTCAGATCATTTTCACTTTTCAAGTCAAGGGTAAGATGAGCCTAATTCAAAAATTTTATGCAAATCGGTAAAAAATTCGGAGGTAAGACCCTATTTTTCGCTTTAATGACTGCACTAAATATATATAAAGCTGAAGTGTTGGTTTGTTTGCTTGAACGCGCCAATCTTAGCAACTACTAATCCGAACAGAATTTGAAAATTCTATCAGTTATATTATGGGCAGGACACATAGCTCGAAGAACTGACGGCCGATGGAGCAGAAAGGTTCTCGAGTGGAGACCACGAACTGGCAAGCGCTGCTTAGCACGACCGCCTGCACACTGGACCGACGACCTCATAAAGGTTGCAGGAAGTCAGTGGTTGCAGGCCGCTAGCGACCGTTCCAGCTGGAAATTGATGGGGGAGGCCTTTGTTTAGCAGTGGACTACAACAGGCTGTTGATGATGATGATGATGTTATGAAGTTCCTACAAGTACGGGAGTTACACGGGTGAAATCGCACGCAGAAAGTAGTAGTTAGTACCACTAGTATTATGATAAACTTGTTGCACAAATATCCGCTGTTCGATCCCCACGCAGGACAAGAAATCTTTGGATAATTTTCTTTCCGGATTTCTATATGTCGGTTGAGGGAGTACGAAAGCACTTTTAGCCGTTGGTCCTAATTGTTATAACAAGCGTATACCAGAGGACGGGCAGTAGCGTTTCCCTGTGTGTTACGTTATAATATTGCGGTCTCCAACCCGCCTACCTAGCGTAGTGAATACGGCGAACACCTTCCCTCGGGAAAAGGGCCATGTTCCTTAAACTACATATTATCGATGAAGTACCAATACCTCATCATTATCATCATCATCAGTCCACTGCTGAACAAGGGCCTCCTCCCGAGGGAGGGATTTTGCCATAGTCACCACGCTTGTCAGGCGGGTTGGTGACCGCAGTATTATGTTGTACCACACAAGGACACGCTGCTGCCCCTTCCTTGATATACTATTATTATAGATGATGTTATAACTGGACCAACGGCTTAACCGGAAACCGGCCGAACCGAACCGGAAAGAAATCTTGAAATTTACACAAAGATTACCTGAACGGCGTGGGGATCGAACCCATGACCTCCAAGATTTAAAGCGAGCTTAATACCACTATGCTATATATTTTTTACGGATAAATTTCTCTGAAGTCCTATTATTAGGTTTTCAACTTAGACGGTATTGGCATTTCAACTATTTGTTTGTTTAATAGATTACTAGGAGAGTTTTTGCAGTCTACTAGTATCCTTGACAAGCCCTCGTGCTAAGCTAAAATGCTAGTGTTAAGAGTGGATTCACGTCGGTAGTGCAATGAGTGAGGATCGAACCGGTAACCACAAGATCACAAGTCCGATGCCCATTAAGTAACGGCCAATTTTTTAAATAATATCCAATTAAGAACGTGCTCTAAAAAGCTCTAAGGTCGCCTGGAAGAGATCGTTTTTAGCGATAAGGCCGCCGCCGATTGCAATGTATAATTAGGATAATTCTCATATGATGTTATCAAAGTTCTTGTATTGTTTTATATTTTGCAATACTTAATGTTACTTCTTCTTCCTCTTCTTAATACGCTGGTATGTGGTACCCTCAACATTTCAGTTTAATAAACACATAATCTGCTTTGATGATATTAACGTGTTTATCTTGCGCCTACACCCTGAAGCGCTGGGTTCAATGACATAGAAAATAACGTTCACGTTAATAACCCTGCGTCAAAAGATATACAGGGTTATTGAAAATGATACGCATATACGTAGCCTGACATTATGAGGCCGCGATGAAACCGGCAGTAGAATATCCCACTGAGTTTGTTGCGCCGGGTCTTCTCAGTTGGGGCATATTGGATCCGGTGAAATAATGAAATTTATTCAGCACTTAGGTATTTACATACACTTGTACTTGTTATAATTACACTGTATAAGACTAAATCTAACAAAAGTATCACTTAAGTAGCTAAAAACATTGTTATAATCTTACAGAATTTTTAATAAAAATCGCGTCCGTCGATAATCTAATGGTTCATCTAAATAATTACATACTCAATGGACAGTACTTTAGACTATTAAATAATAGATAAAAAATTAAATGTTTTTATTAGGTATACCTGACAGCTTTTACGCTAAAGCTATATAAACTATTTATTATTATTATAACTATAATAACTAAACTAAATTAATTAATTTAATGTATTATATTAATAAACCAAAATATGTTTTGACTATTTGCAAATGCCTGTAATATGTTTACGTAAATAAAAACCTTTTTTATTTTATTTTCGTGTTACGATGTTAGAGATGAGGTCAAAACCAACAGATTTTGTCATATAATGTTGTGCCATAAACATATAATAATTATCCAGATTGGACCTCAGACCAATGCAAAGTTTACTAAAATATCATGATATTTCCAGTTATTTCAATAATGTAAACAATCTTTACAATCAACATGAATAATAATATGGCTCTAAACTAGGTGTATGTACCTGTATTTCAGAAGACAACGCTCCTACCCGTATTGGTTGTCTTATATTAGCCTCACTTTATTCACATTAGGGTACAAATAACAATATTAGTGGCAGGATTTTTTGAATGACAATATTATGATTATGATAAATGTTTAAAGAAGTTGGTTGATTTTAGTTTTAGTTTAAAACATTAAATGACAAAATCGGTTGCTTTTGACCTTATGTATGACATTCAAACTGGTATACGTTACATTACCAATAACCTTGTATAGAGTAAACAAAGACGTAGACCATAGCACTAGTGTATTCTGAATGAGCTGCTCGATTAGGTAAGTACCTTACAGGATGTGGCGTTAGGCCTCCGAATCATATATTTCTATTATTAATCTAGCTTCCACGCGCGGTTTCATCCGCGTTACTCTCGTTCCTGTGGGTTCATAATTAAATATAGTTTATAGCCTTTTTCGATAAATACGCTATCTATCTAAAACAAATTCAAATCTGACCAATAGTTCTTGAAATAAGAGCGTTCAAGCAAACAAACACACTTTTTAATTTTATATATTAGTATAGATTTCCTAATAAAAACAATTTGCAGGCGCTTTGTCTCGCCACTGCGCAGGTGTGTTCATTCTCTCAACGTATTGTATAAACCTATGTTAATACTAAGCACAGAGTAATAATTTCATCCATGTACTCGTGCTCTTAAAAGAGACCGTAGCTCAATAGCTAGGGCGTCGGACTTGCGAGCATGTGGTCGCCATATCGATTCCACCAATGGGTGGAAATCTGCACTACCGACGTAACCCACTCGTAATACAAGCATTTTAGCTTAGCACGAGGAGTTAACAGTAATACTAGCAGAGAGCATAAACCCTGCCAGTAATCTTCAAAAAAAATAGAAAGAAAAAAGGATACTGCAACCATATGACATAATTCAATAATGTTTTGTTCTAAGAGTAAACATCATAGTGTGGGAGTCGACGGGGCTAATGCGGATTTACACTAGGGCGTCGGATTAAATCAAGGTAGGTTAATTACCTAAAATAAATTATACATTTCAATAATCTGGCGACTTCAGCGAGATAAAAGGCGGTGGGAGAAAATAATGTTTTTCTAATCGTCGGAATAATAAAAACCTTCCATATATTCCAGCCCACGCTGGTAGATTCTAAAATTATTATAAAACAATGACATTAAATAATAAAAATATTGTTGACTATCGATAGATATATATAAAAAAACCCCTATTTCTCTCGTTCACGGCATTAAACGTGAACGACTAGGTCGATTTCGCTAATTCTTTTTTGTTGTGTATGTCATTGTCAGGATAAGGTACTAAAAAAACTTGCACATAAAATTAGAAAATTAACGAATACTTAACCACCATATCAAATTTTATAGATAACTCTTTTAATGTAATCTTATGGCGTTTGACATAACACTGTCAGAATGCGTATTGCTCTAAGTGCACATCACGGTTAATCCAGAGCTACCGCGCCTAATAATAAAAGTTAAATTTAATATAAACTTTTAGTTAAGACAGGACAACGTCCGTCGGGTCAGCTAGGAATATATTATTATAATCGTTAATATGTAGATGCTATTATCATCATTAAACACCTCCCAAGGAAAAAATTAAGCATAATAATTAGTACAATAACGGGACACTGCTGCTTAAACAAGCATCTGGCTAACCTAAGAATAACGGACAGCCCACTATGCAGAGGATGCATGGATGCTCCCAAAATACTGGCACACATAATTCTTGCATAAGCGAATATCAACAATGGACTAACTTCCCAAACAAGCCAAACACAATATCCGAAACCCTTGAAAATATCAGAGGATGGACAAAGTTTTGGGAAGGTGTTAAGGTGGTTTAAATGAAAATCAGAACGATCACGTACAAAGGCCCACTCAGGAGGCCAAGTGCGGAAATCCTTTTGGCGAACTAACTTACTAACTATCATCATCATTGTATTTGACTTATAATAAGAACGATCGATTTATCCACCTATTCAATAAACGTTTTCATTTTGAAGCTACTGCCATTACTAGACCACGAATGCTTTGTCATGAATTTTTCTTTCATTCTAATAATAATATTGTTCCAGAAATTCAAACAGATCTTATCATTATCAACCCGTATAACATCCACTGCTGAACATAGGCTCCTCCTGCAAGAAGGTTATACCATAGTAACCACACTTAGTAGGTGTTGGTGACCGCAGTGTTATGTTGTTATACATAGGAAAATGCTGCTGCTCGTTTCTTGTTAAACAATGGTTATAGATGATGTTATAACAATCTCTTAACAAACCAGACTCAGTAAGAAATACTACAGAAATCTTTAATGCCCAGCGTTGGGATTGAAGCTACGACCTCCGAGATTAAAAGCGAGAATTACACTTCTGCGCCACAGAGGTTGTCATTCAGATAAACAAAATAAAATTACTCCATCCGTAAAATAATTAATTGTTTTGTGGCGAGCTTTCCCTAGTAGGTATTGCTTACAAAAACATTTAATGCGTTTATAAAAGGGTTGGGATAAAATGTCTTAAGGGTTGAACAGTTGATACAGACAGTCATAAGTATCTGGAAAATTGCTGTGTTCTGAACTGTTTTTCACTCTTTATTGCAATAGGTTACCTTGTTTACCTTAAATATTTTTTAACTTTCGCGATTTGTACACATAATTAAAAGTATAAACGAGTCTCAGTCGCGGTACGATTTTAAGGCAAATCATTACCCTTTTAATTATCCGACGTTTTCACATGGGTTACACCAGTCGTGGTCACGGATAGACTCTGGGCTCTCGAAACGTCGGATTATTAAAAAGGTAATGATTTGCCTTAAAATCGTACCGCGATTTACCTCTGACCGCTTGTTTACCTTAACATTAGGTAGTGTAATTACAGTTAGGATCCTATCGCAATTTAATTATAAAGTTATACATTTTACAATGATCGTAAAAATACGTAAGTAGGTAGCTGATCCGTAAATGTCTGGGAAACATTTTATATTATCCTATAAACACTATGGGAAATTTAAAAAAAAAAGGCAACCGAGCTTGTACAGGTTAGAAAACCTTAATTTTACTGTAAACGTCCATATTTGGTTTCTAGAAAAATCTCCCTTAGTTTCAAAACCTTTTGACCCTTGTCTCAACTTTTCTTATTCTCATTGGAGACAAAATCTCAAAAAACAATAGTAATTTATTTTATAAATTCTAAATTATATTTCTTTCCAAAGTTTTATTCTTTTATTAAAGTCATATATCTACGTACGAGTTACGAGTAATAAATGGATTATCTCTGAAACTAAAAGAGCTACGAGATAACTGAAGTTCTACAAGTCAAAACAAATAAATAAATAAAACATATTGAAGTGTTTGCTTCTTTCATTTGAATCAAAGGGGACTTTTTTTTCGGATGGACTTTCGTAGGTAGCCACGAGGCATTTGCTACTTCACCGGGCATAAAGGCGAGCAGATCCAGCCAAAATAAATGGTTTATAAACTACAAACTAAGCAACCTGCGCAAGAGGGCGCGTCGTTTGCGATGAGAATGAGGGATTATGACTTTTAGTACTTCAGGGGAGTTTTGTGCACCTGTCGCTCTACTTTACAGTTCGCGGGCCTCTCGGACTTCGGGTCTACGAGGGCATCGGATGGTTCTTTACAAACTAAGGGTCAGGAGAACGAGGGAGGAGAAAGGGGACAAATAAGTAGAATTTATAGTGCGAATTTGAAAAGTGTTGGAAGAAGAAGACCAAGGCTATCGTTCCATGTTCAAATCGTGGAAGTACTCAAAAAAGGCTAGGTTAAAAGTACCCTAAACCGAAGGACATGCATGAGAAGATTAACGAATGTAGAAGACACGAAAGTGGTATGTAAAGAACGTAGGAAGTGAAAGGAAGTGGTCTCTGCTTACCTCTACAGGAAAAAGGCGTGAATGTATGTGTAGGTATGTATGTCTTTCATTTGATAAAACATTCTGTGTAGGTATATATGATGGTAACTTTTACTTAATACTAGCTTCTGTAAGAACTTCATAATTAAATATAGCTTATAGACTTCCTCGATAAATGGGCTATATAACACTGCAAGATTTTTTCAAATCGAACCAGTAGTTGCTGAGATTAACGCGTTCAAGCAAATAAACAATATTTGCATCATTATAAATCTATCCATAAATATATACCGATTTTCAAGCTTGTCCTACAGGATCAACTTATAGCGTGGTGTCCAATAGGTTAAATACCACCGATGTGATTTTATTGCAACTACTATCTTCCCGCACGCGGTTACACCAGCGTAGCTCCAGATAAACAAATATCCTAAACCTGAATATCCTAAAGCTAAATATCCTAAATAGCCTAGAGCCTTCCTCGATAAATATCTAACACTGAAAGATTTTTTCAAATAAGTCCAGTAGTTCTTGAGATTTGCGCGTTCAAGCAAAGAAACAATCTCTTCAGCTTTATACATAATACAGATAAGATATTATCTATCTACTAAAACTTTGCGAAAGTAATTTACACTCGTATTCAAGTAGTATAGGCACTATGAATTCACTCAGACAAAATAATGTCTCTTTGTCTTGAATAATTGCTAATAGAATTCATCTAAGAGACATAAAGCATCCCCAAGTGTGTTCTTGAATACGAAATAAAATCACTTTTGCAACGTTTTCGACGATAAATTGAGTGAAAGTGCAGTTTTTAAAGTATAAAGAGGCCTGCTTTTTTTTAAACAATGTCTTTTTTGTTTAATTGTTGCATAGTTTGTTAAGTAAGAGGTAAAACTGAAAAAAGGGTTTTTGCGCACGAAATTTTCCCTCGTTTTTCTCCCAACTTTTTTGAGTTTCAGCCGCTACTAAAAAACCGCGTAAAAATATTTTTTTTTACTCCGTTTTTCCCTGTTTCTTCTAACTAAATTTTTATATAAATATTGGTGGACTAAGCATTAACACAAACTTGTTATTATCAATTATTAACGATATGAATAAATATTTTTCTTTCTTTCTTTTCATTAGTTTAAGTATAGGTTTTTTATAACCACCTGAAACCTACTATTTAGATGACAGCCCAAGCAGCAAAAACTAGTTGTATAAAAGTCCATAGAACGTTTTGTAAAAAACTGTTTTTGGCCCTATAAAAAACATAAAAAAGAGTTATTTCTTCGTAAGTGGCGCAGTTATATCTCTGTTTAGTGTCAAACCGATCTGTTAGCAGTATCACACATCACAAATCAGTCCTATACAATCTATGTAACTGTAACGCAGGTCTCAAAATAGTGATGTAATGGCTATTATAGAACTGTAGGGTGTGGACTGTATTGTAGGGTTCTTGAAATTAAATTCTTGGTTGTTTCGTAAAGACGTTTGTTTATTACTGCTCTCCAAATCAGAATGAATAATACAATAAAATCGACCTATATTTATACCTCCGCGAGACGCCCGCAATCGGTGGTGGTTTGCGTGCGCCCGCGGTTACACGTTAACAAATCATATTTATTTACAATTTATACCTACATTTCTACAAGTCCTAACTTGTCCGCACGTGAGTCGTACTGCACATCTCTCCCCCCAGCGCAGCCCGCGTAGCTTCCTCTTGCACCAGTACGACGAGCTTGCTGACGGGACGCTTGAAGATGCCAGTCTTCGTTCGGACGTCTGCCACTCGGATGCCGCCGTCGGGTCCCACGTAGACACGCTCCACCTTCCCCATCGGCCACACGTTCCGGGGCAGGTTGTGGTCCACCACCACCACGACGTCTCCAACCCGCAGCGGTCGCCTCTCGTCGGTAGGTTGTCCTCGGGGCACGAGTGTAGGTAGGTACTCGCGCACCCATCGTTGCCAGAAGCAGTTGGCCAGCGCCTGGCTGGCTCGCCACGTCCGTCGGTCGTCGAGGTCGCAAGGCCCGATGGTCGGCAGGCCTGTCAACGACCCCAACAGGAAGTGGTTCGGGGTGAGCGCCTCCGGGTCCTGCGGGTCCACGCTGACGTGTGTGAGCGGCCGGGCGTTGATAGAGAACTCCGCCTCGGCCAGCAGCGTTCCCAGCACCTCGTCCGTCGGCTCCCGCTCCTTCAGGGTGGCCGCCAGCGCCACCTTGACTGAGCGCACCAGGCGCTCCCATGCGCCTCCTTGATTTGGCGCTCCCGGCGGGATTTAGCGCCACTCCATGCGGTGCAGTTGTCCCTCCTCGCGTAGCGCTGGCTCCCACTCCGCGTAGGCCGCCCGTAGCTCCGTGTCCGCGCCGTGGAAGTTGGTAGCGTTGTCGGAGTACATCGTCCTCGGCCACCCTCTGCGCGCCGCCATCCGCCGCAGCGCCATCAGCGCCGAGCTCGTGGACAGCGAGGGCACAAGCTCTAAGTGCACCGCGCGTGATGTGAGGCACGTGAATAGCGCGCCCCACCTCTTCTCTCGCCGGCGTCCCACCCGTACTACCACGGGCCCGAAGTAGTCCAGCCCGCAGTTTGTGAACGGGCGCTGGAACGGTTTTAGGCGGGCTCGGGGCAGGTCCCCGGGTGCTGGTGGCTGCGGTCTCCCTCGGCGCACGCGGCACAGGGCGCACTCTCTTTCCACAGAGCGCACCGTGGGCCGCAGGCACAGTATCCAGTAGCGCTGCCTCAGGTCGTTGGTCACGCGCTCCCGCGCGGCGTGTCCGGCAGCGCAGTGTTCCCGCAGCACGATGAGCCGGGTGATGCGGTGTTGTCCGTCCATGATGACGGGTCGCTGGGTCTCAAGGGGCACGGTTGCGGCCCCTATGCGGCCCCTCACCCGTAGTAGACCGCCCTCGATCACCGGGTCGAGCTTGTATAGTCGGCTCGACTTGGTGAGAGGGCGCGTCGCTCGTAGCCTTTGTAGCTCGTCACCGAAGCTCTCCTGTTGCGCCCGCTGGATAAGGGCGCGCTCGGCCCTCCGGATGTGCTCGTCCTCTAGGCGCGTTGCTCGGCGCCTGCACATATCTACAAATGCTAATACACGTGCTGCGGCCCGCACCAGCGTCTCAAATTTTGAGAAGCGGGAGGGCTCGGGCAGCCAGTCTTCTCTCGGGCCTTCCTCGACGTGATGAAGGTCCTCCTCTCCCTCTTCGGTGAAAGTTCTCTCGGGAGGCCACTGTTCCTCGGGTCGGTGCAGGAACTCCGGGCCTCTGAACCATCGGTCGCTCGTGGTGATCGGTGTGTGGCTAAACCTTGTCGCGTCGTCCGCCACGTTCTCCGCCGTAGGTATCCAGCGCCACTCCTCACGGTGAGTGAGCTCAGCGATCTCCCCCAGTCGGTGCGCGACGAACGGTGTATAGCGCCGCGCGTCGTGTCGCACCCAATGGATCACTGTGGATGAGTCGGTCCAATATTTAGTACGCCGCACTTCGACCCGATGCTCCCTCCTCACAGTAGCCGCCAGCCGAGCCCCGATGACCGCCGCCTGCAGCTCCAGCCGTGGTATAGTTTGCACTCGCCGCGGCGCCACCTTAGACTTCGCTGCCACTAAACTCACGTGTATAGCTCCGTCGGGTCGTAGTATGCGCCAGTACGCCACCGCTGCGTAGGCTTGTTCACTCGCGTCGCATAGTACCTGCAGCTCTATTTCGTAATACCCCTCCAGTGAGTAGCATCGTTCGAGTCGTAGGCGGGTGAGGTCCGGGAGGCGCTCCAACCACGATGCGAAAAGCTCGTTCTCTTCCTCCGGTACTGGTTCGTCCCAGGCCATCTGTAGTCGCCACAGGCTCTGAAGCACGATCTTAGCTCGGATCGTATAGTGACTCAGTAATCCCAGAGGGTCATATATAGACATGACCGCACTGAGGGCTTCCCTCTTGGTGGGAGCGCGGCGACGATCACGTACCTCGGCCGGGACGCGGTTCATTGATGTGTTGAACCCCAGCTCGTCCTGCGCCGCGTTCCAGTGGAGTCCCAGTATCTTGTTCTCAGGTCCTCTCCCTCCTAGCTGTGTCGGTGCCAACGCTCGCAGGTCGTCCGGTATCTCTGTAAGTACATCACTATTATTTGTATTCCATGAACGTAGCGTGAAGTTAGCTGCGGCGTGCACTTTCATTAGCTCGGACACGGCACGTCGGGCTTCCTTATCACTATCGTAGCTAGCTGCGAGGTCGTCCATGTAGTGGCTCCGTGTGATGGCTTCGAAGGCGTACGGGTGAGTACTCGCGTGCACTTGAGCGTTGTAATCGCGTACGTAGTGTGCCATGAAGGGAGAGCTCGCCGCACCGAAGATCATACTTCTCATCTTAAAGCGCCGGGGCGACGTAGTCCGATCTGCACCTCTCCACAGGAACTGTTGAGCCGGTTGGTCCTCGGGACGTATCTTCACTTGTAGGAACATTTCTTGAATGTCCGCTGTGATGGCTACTGGCTTCTCACGGAACCGGAACATGATGCCCTGTAGTGACATCAGTAGGTCCGGGCCCTCCAGTAGGTGGTCGTTCAGGCTGACCCCGCCGCTCCTCGCCGCTCCTCGCCGCCGCGTCGAACACCAACCGTTGTTTGCCCGGTTTGTTAGGGTTCTGCACAGCGAAGTGAGGTAGGTACCAGCTAACGGCGCTCGTCTGTTCAGAGCCGTCGCACGGCACCGCGTACCCCTTCTTCAACAGGTTCTCTACCTGCTTAGTGTACTCCTCGGCGAAGGTTGGGTCGGCATCCATCTTCTGTTCGACCTTGTGTAGGCGGCGAAGCGCTGCGTTGTAGCTCGACGGCAGCTGGACCCCGTCTTCCTTCCACGGTAGTCCCACTTCGTAGCCCTCGGTGGTCCTCTTCAAGGTACGTTCTACTATCGACACGGCTCGGAGGTTCGCCTCGCTCACTCGGGGTGTGTGAGCGACGCCGAGCGCGTCGACCCTGAAGTGTCGTTCCACCATCTCGTGTAGTCTTTGATCTTCATCCGCAGGTTCCTCCGGTACTGGCGTATGGAGGTGTAGCACGTCGTCATCTCGGCTCCGGTGGATGAGGTTGCGCGGTACTGTTCCGTGTACCACCCATCCCAGCTCTGTTCTTGATGCGGCCGGCTCGTTCGCTTCGCCGACCCGTAGTTCCCGTGACACGATGTACTCCCAATGGTCGGTCCCCACCAGGATACCGGGACGTGCTTGGTCGTAACATACCTCTTCCCTCGGTATGTCACGCAGGTGCTTTTGTTTCAACAGGTCACTCGGGATGGACTGTCGGCGCAACTGTAGTCCCTTAACGGTGCGCGCACGAAGTTTGAGAAGCTCTTCTTCCTTCCCCTTGATACGTACCGCGACCAGCTGACTGTTCTGTTCTGTTTGTGACATGTTCACACCTCGCATGTGCAGCTGTCGCCTCGGTCCTCTCGCTCCGATCTTCGTCGCCAGGTCCTCGTCGATAAGGGAGATGGTCGCGCCCTCGTCCAGGAGCGCGTAGGTCCGGCACTCCCCCCGTGGTCCCACCACGGTGACTGGGCACACCTTCAGCAGCACCGCCCTGGGGTCAGCGGTCGGTCGGGTGACCACCGACAAGACGGCCTCTTCCGGTTCCTTCTTGTCCGAGGTAGGTCGTTCCGTTACCCCCTCGGAGTGCAGCGACGAGTGATGGGCGCGGCGGCAGTCGTTCACGCCGCACAGCTTGGCTTTACAAAAGGCTCTACGATGTCGATGTGTTACGCACCTGAAACATAACCTCTTGTCTCGCACCAACTCCCATCGTTGATCGTTGCTCATCTGTAGGTACTTGGGACACCGTGGTAGCTCGTGGGGCTGAGCGCAGCCGGGGCATCCCTCCATGGTCTCCACTGCGGCGGTAGTGTTGAACACCGCGCTCGTCTTCCTCTTCTGCGCGACGGGCGTCGCCGATGTCCTCACTTCCCTCCGTACCGCCGTGGTGCCGATGTTGGCGATACTAGGTACGTACGTGTACTTAAGTGCTCGGTCCGCCTCTCGCATCAGGAACCGAGACAGTAGCACGATCTCCGGCTCCGCCGACACCTCGTGTTCACTTGCGTAGTCGCACCACCGCGACCTCACGTGCGGGCTCAGCTTCTCTAGAACCTCCCTCGACAGCATCGGGTTGTATAGGTACCCGCGCCGGTCGATGTTCTTGAGCACGCACACGACATTCTGTAACTTAACAGCGAAATTATTTAGGTCCACCGCCGACGCGCTGGGCTTCGGAAGGCGCCTTAGTTCCTCGAACGTTCTGTCGATGATGACCTCCGGCCTCCCGAAGCACTGCTCCAACGTCCGCATGATGTGACCCGGTTCTGTAGCGGTGTACAGCAGCGCAGCCACCACGTCGCGCGCCTCCCCTTTCAGGCAGCCCCTGAGCCGCTGTAGGTTTTCATTCGCCGTGACGCCGTATATGCTGGTGGAGTCCCGATACGCAGCTTTGAATGTCAGCCACTCGCTCGGGGCCCCGGTGAACTCAGGTAGGTCGGCGCACTTGACCCGTGGTCTGTTCATCTTCTCTAGGGCGTCTGTCAGCCGGTCCATACTGCCGCGTGTCTTCGTGGGTGTAGGCGAGCGGCCTCGGAGGTTGAAACGTAGGTGTCTCTCGTCCCGTGACTTGGTCTTCTGTTCTTGATCCGTCACGGGGTTCGCGCTTAGCCACGCACTGACCTTCTGGTGATGGTTTTCTCCCGGGGCTTCGTCGTGGACACTGTCCTGGTCCTCTTGTATCAACGTGACGTCGGCCTCCAGTCGTTTTCTTATTAATTCCGCTTCTATTATTTATTATTATTTCTACCGCATCGACCGCGCCGGGGACCTCGTTCGTTTAGTATCCCCGTGCGTCACGGTTCCCATCGCACCGGCGAGCGGGGCGTCGTTCGTAGCCCCCTGCCCGGTCGTGGTCTCCTGCTGCGTGCTGGGTGAAGCCGGTTGGCCCAGGATCCTGTGGTGACCGATGTCTTCCCTTCCTGGCTCGCCGCGCTGTCCCTCGCTTTCCTCTTGGTTGGTACGGCTTCTGGTACCAACCATTTTATATATTAGACACCGTAGTGAACAGACGTGCTTTACATGCAATATTATTTTTATTGAATCAGTGACCTAGATTATACAAACAGTTATATATTTATGCTAAGTTGTGTTGTTCAGTATGTATTACAAGTGAACAATAACAATTATGGCTAACATAGAAAATAGCCCTTTCAATCGGAGTTCAAAGACGTGTCGCAGCCCTCCCAGCACTCCGCAGCCACAAGAACATGCAGCCGAGGAGAATGTTGAGCCCCTTACCACCAGTGACATCAAATATTGGATGTCTACAATGGAAAAGGCCCTCAACGATGTATGCATTATTGCAAATGACGGAAAACTAAATTCTGAGCAAAAATTGACCATCAACGCACTGGCGAGGAAAATCGGAAATGGAGCTTCCCAAATGGCAATGCACTATCAGTCGTTAAAACAAAGGGCTACCATGATAAAAACTCAATTGGAATCTCTAAGAGAAAAGGAAGACCTTGCTGCATGCTTTAATGACTTCAAAAAGTCAATTAAGGAGACTATCCAGGAAAGTTGCCCAAAACCAATTGCTCAAAATGTGTCCTTTGCTGATGTAGTCAAGACCAATAAATCCACTTTCCTGTGACCATCGAATCTGAGTTCAATTGCAATTTATCCCAACGATAAATTAAAATCCAGCGAAATCTTTGTGCATACCATGGGATTTTGCCTTCACACACATTTGCTACTCATCAAAGTGGGTCATGCTTAGATCACGTCATGCTCAAAACTAGGCTTCCGTGTTTAACACTTGTCACTAATTCAACAATTACAGACCATTGCGCGATTTTGTTTACGCTTGAATTAATGCAATCTAAACGTTTTATGCGACCGCAAAAACGATCGAATATTAATATGACTAACCTTGAACGTGATTTATGCAATATTGACTTTAGCCCAGTTAACAAATGTGCTGATGCTGCCGCTTCTGTGTGTTATGTTATCGACAAGGTACAAGCGGCTATTTTAGACAACACCAATACAAAAACATTAAGTAAAAAAAAATATTCTATAAAACCATGGATAACTACAGGCCTTGTAAGGTGTATTCGGCACCGTGATAGACTACATAATAGAGCTAAGCAAAACCCTAACAATTTAATCCTACAAAAAATCTATAAAAGGTACAGAAACTTCTGTAATAGCCTTTTAAAAAGAATAAAAATTGAGTACGATAAATCTCAAATATCGCAAGCTGGCAATAACACCAAGCAATTATGGAAATATGTTAAATCTGTCACTTTTACCACCAAACAAAATAATTGCGATACGGATTTATTACATACAGATCTTACCCCGTTATCCTCCGCTGACAATGTAAATAGTTTCTTCGTAAACATTGGTGTAAAATTAGCTGAACAAATTAAAAACCAGAATAGTCTTCATCAAAACAAATCTGGCTCAACCGTGCCAACATATCTTAATAGTGGTAAATCCTTTGTTATGTTAGAACCGGATGAAAATGAAGTTGAACGAATTATTACATCGTTAAATAATAGCTCTGTAACTGGGTGGGATAATATCAGCACTAAGATTCTAAAAACCTTTAAGCATATCCTGATACCTCCGTTAACCTACCTCTTTCGAATATGCCTTTCTGAAGGAATCTTTCCGAAATGCCTTAAAAAGGCGGTTGTAATTCCTATTCACAAATCAGGTCAGAAAGACCTAGTAACTAACTATAGACCTATTTCAATACTTCCTGCTATCTCGAAAGTACTTGAAAAAATTATAAACAATAGATTAGTTTCGTTTATAGAAAAGAACTCCCTCTTCTCCCCCAATCAATTTGGTTTCAGAGCAAAGTCATCTACAGCAGATGCAGTACACAACTTAACCAATTTCATCTCAGAGCAGCTTGGTCAAAGTAAGCAAGTAATTGGAATCTTCCTAGATCTGGCAAAAGCATTTGACACGATATCAATCCCATTGCTTTTAAAAAAACTGGAGGCCTTAGGCATAAGAGGCACGCAATTAAAACTATTTAAGGACTACCTACGTGATAGATATCAATGTGTCAAAATTGATAACGTTATCAGTTCCGAAATGCTACTACCTCAATTTGGAATCCCACAAGGTAGTGTTCTCGGAGGAACCCTCTTTCTTGTGTACATAAATGATCTCTGTAACCTCAACCTACGACATGGCTCTATTGTATCTTATGCAGACGATACTGCTCTACTTTTCTCCGCTAGCACCAATACGGAAGTTCAGGACTATGCACAACAAGGGTTTGATTTAGTAAATAACTGGCTTAAACAAAATCTACTAACTTTAAATGTTGAAAAGACTAAATTCGTAAAATTTTATATGCGTAAACCGCAAACATTTACTAATCCATTTCGTTTATATGCACATAATTGTTGCAATATTGCAAATAACACATGCACCTGCCCGGCAATCGACAACGCTACTAACATTAAGTACTTGGGGGTTATTCTGGTCGAAACCCTTTCCTATAAACAACATATCGCCGCCTTAACATCTAGAGTACGGAAACTACTATTCATATTTAAGAAATTGCGCTATATTGCAGATCATAAACTAATTATACAAATGTATAAGGCACTGTGTCAATCCATAATCCAATACTGCATTACTTCGTGGGGTGGAATAGCAAAATCAGTGATAATGTCTATAGAACGAGCGCAGAGAGCCATCCTAATGCCTTGAGCACACCGGATGCGTATGCGTGGACGTAAGCGTAGACGTGCACGTACCGCTGAGTTGTAATGTATGGAACCGTATGAGACAGGACACACCGCTTGCGTAACGTAGACGTGCGCGTAGACGTAATGCGTAGCCCTACGCAATGCAGCTCCCAAGGCACAAACTGACTGCGTGACCTACGCCGTACCTTGCGCAGAGCAGAGCGGCAACGTTGCATGATGACATTGTATTCAATGGCGCGCCTTATTGGACGTCACACCGAGCAGCAAAGGTACGTGCGTGTACACGCACGTACCTTTGCTGTGCGTAGCACTACGCGCGTAACTTGCAGTCAGTTGTATTTTTTTACAAATATACTGGCACGTAGTGGTGTTTTGTATTGTTTTTATAATGAATAGAAAAACTTATTGAAATTGTGCGTATTTATGAATGTATCTACAATCCAAAAAGTAAATTCTACAAAAATGCATCGTATAAATATATATATTCCGCAGGATTATTCTGGCACAATAGTATTAATATTGCTTCTTCCTCGTCATGTCAGACATCGTGCACAACACAACCTTCGAAAACAGAATGAAATATGGCTGCCGCAGCCGGGTACGCAATAGGCCATGTGCGTTGCGTACTCGGCTCGGATGCGTAAGCGTATGCGTAACCCGGTGTGACATCGGGTTACGCCGTAGCTACGCGCGTGTCTACGGCGTGATTACGCCGTAGTAACGCATACGCATTTGGTGTGCTCGAGCCTTAAAAGTGGCCACTCGCCGACCGTATCGTTTCCCTACATGCCAACTATATGAATCTTGTAAAGTGCTAACAGTTCGTCAACTTTTTGTATTGTACACTGTGCTAAAACAGCATGCTGCACTTACTTATAACCCTTACCTTACTAACACCAAGAGACGGAAAGATATTGTCTGTTCATGTAGCTCTGTTTCAAAGTTTCTTTATACTAATAGGTTTTTTGCATTTTTGGGTCCCTATCTGTATAATAAAATAAACAAAGAAACATCAATATATGACCTAAACTATGCAAAATCTAAAACGCGAGTTTGCGAATATTTACAAACACTAAATTATGAGCGCACGGAAGATTTGCTGACTGTCGTCAAATAAAAATAGGTTTCATATTACTGTTTGAAGTATTTTAAGTAGATAAGTATTTTTATTTAATGTTTAGTTAATTATATGCATAGTTTTATGTCTATAATAAATATTGTTAAAATTACATAAATAAGATCATTATTTTATACTAATCAAGTGCCCATAGCGCCTGTGGCACAGATTTAATTCTATACAGGCACCATATTGTATTACCTAGATTATTTAAATGTATTGTACCTACTGTATAAATTTGTGCACCAATGAAAATAAATAAATTTATTATTATTATTATTATTATATTTTCTTGATATTTGCTAGCTGGTTTCTTGATTCTGATCCGGCTTCTCGTAGGACCAAACTGTAGGTCCGTTCACTGGTTGCTGGATCCTGATTCTGATCTGGCTCACGAAGGACCAAACTGTAGGTCCGTTCACTGGTTGCTGGATCCTGATTCTGATCTGGCTCACGAAGGACCAAACTTTAGGGTGTGGACTGTATTGTAGGGTTCTTGAAATTAAATTCTTGGTTGTTTCGTAAAGACGTTCGTTTATTACTGCTCTCCAAATCAGACATATTACATATTTATTGAGTTTTTACTAAAATATTTATCAATTAATGAGACTTCAAGTTTCTAAGGACCCTTATAGTACATGTTGTGACAATGTTTTCACTATCATCATGGGTTCAGAGTGATTTTGGGGATCCGTGTGAGCATAAATAAATAATACACCATGATTTTTTTTGGTTATGTTTCTGCAGCACTGATTCTACTCATAAAAAAAGCTTTCTTTATAAATTTAAAGGGTTTACTGCTTAAACTGTGTTAATCATGTGGCCACTTTTTTCTTCGGGAAAGTTGATTAGTTTTATTAAGTATATAGAAATATAAAATGTATCTAGTCAACATTGTGTTTTTTTTTCAGAGTCATTGAAGATTAATGGAATGGAAGATTCTGAAATATTGTCACAATAATCGCTGGAGTCCTTATGTTCAATCAAAAGCTCATGATCTTTGCAAAATTCATTTTGTACGGAACCGTTTTCTATAATTGTGCCCTCAACTGGATTTTGGTTGCTATTACTGGTTAGATCGTTTGCTAATGATGATGGTGCTTTCTTATAACGACTATTAACTTCTCTTCTATATGTTCCACTGCGTTTATATATTTTACAATTCTTTAAATCCATTTTTGTCGATCGTTGAATCAAAATGTCTGAGTATTGTTCTAAAAGCATGATAAAAATTCTTTTTCAGGATATAATTGTCATTTAATAGCAACATTTGTCTACTTTTGTGTGACATTTTTGTATTATTAAAGAGATAGATACCCTGTTATAATACTAACATATGTATTAAAGGAACTAAAGAAGACATTATACAACAAATCTGCTCTAAAAAAGTGTCTGTGTAATTGTCTTATCAGTGAAACTATAATAGGCATCTGAAAATGATTATAGTACAGTTACATTACATAAGCGTAATCTCAAACTTGGCTACATCACAAAATCATTCAATTGTAGAGTTTTTTTGACTACTAACGTACTAAGTACTATAACAACGATCTGAGTATCCACAATACCACAATATCGCTCCATAGTTGAGTGTTCGTCACTGCTAAAACGAAAGTACTATAGCAGTTCGTTTGGAACCCTTATTGTGCAAATCAGATGAATAAAGGCTTCTGCGAACAATTTTATAGAGCAATATCGTTCTGTACTAGTTATATTAGATCTTGCTATAGCACCTGACTATAACGGTTGTATAAAATGGCGTTGTAAACGTTAACAACGATTGTTTATATGTCATTTTAGCTCTATAAGCTTATAGAGCAATAATGTGTTATCGAACGCCTTTATACAATACGCTGTCACCGCTAAAACCTTAGTAAAACTTTTACACAGCTTTTTAGAGGTATAACCTTTAGTTATAGGACTGTATTGCTGGTTGGGAGACTAACGAGGTTTCGGGTGGTTAAAAAGTTGATCAACTTACGATTCTTATTATTTTCCGGAGACATCTATAATCTTAACAAACAATTTTGAAACTTACCTTAAAGAAAGGCTATCCTTATCCATTGGTAGAGGAGGACGTGATCGCCCGATGTCCGCAGCAACAAATCGCAGTTTGATGCCTGGCAACAGGCTCGGCTCGCGGTTGATAGCGGCCACCGCCAGAGGCATGGCGCCTAGGACCGTCTGTAAAAAAATGCACGGCTTCAATAAGATTACACACATGAACAGACTCAGAGTCGCTCAACGAGCTATGGAGAGGGCTATGCTCGGGGTTTTTCTACGAGAACGAATCAGAAATGGAGAAGTACGTAGAAGAACGCGGGTTACCGACATATTCCAACGGATTAGTTCGTTGAAGTAGCAATGGGCAGGCCATATAGTATGGAGAACAGATGTCCGTTGGGGCCGAAAAGTTCTCGAATAGCAAGCGAGGCATAGGATGGATGATCTGGTTAAGGCCGCGGAATCGTGGTGGATGCAGGCCGCTTCTAACCGCAACAACTCGAGATCTATAAAGGAGGCCTAAATCCAGCTCTGGACGTCCTAGGACTGAAGTAGTTAGTGAAAGGTTGCTGGTTACCTAAGGTAGGATCCTCGCCGGCAAGGACCGCGTTGCGCCCCTAACCTACCCTGTGATCTAGCTCATGTAGGCCGTGCCAGCGATCACTTCCTCTCATGTTCCTAAATCTGACTTTAATATCAATGGCACCACAGGGTCGTGGTCCAAACCCCTTAAGGGTTAATTGTATGTTTTTACCAAATTTTCAATACTGATTCAGTAGTTTTATAACAATTTATGTGAATATAAACTTATTAAGAGTAGAGGAATTGAGTAACGGACAGACGGAGTACATTGTTTGTAATATCCTACATTTGCTGCTACCTGTTAGTTACCTTGTTAAATTTATGAAATAAGAATAATAATGTAACATTGTGATTCTGACCAGTACAAGTACATATGTAATTACTTAAGTGCTGAATAAATTCATTATTTCCCTGCCCTTATTCCAACTTGTTCGTTACGTGAATACCTTTTTAAAAAAAATTGAAAAATTAGAATTCCTAAAAATGAAATAATGGTGCGGTGGTTCCTATTTAAAAAAAATCCTCTTAATCATAAAAAACGTAATTTTTGAAAGGTAAAACATTAATCAAAACAATTTTCTCCGTAGAAAATTTAACGAAGGATTATCCATCACAATCCTTCGTATTCGTTTTATATGAAATACGAACTGCGTGGACACTAAACATTTTTTAATATTTTTTATATCAAAAAGCGTCAAGTTACTTATGGGGGGATAGATATATATTCAATTGAATATTTTAAGGTAGGTACATTTATTAAAAACCTAACTTGATGCTACTTAAATGCTGACTCTACGCCAAGCGGAAATATAACTCACTCTTTGGTATACAGCCGACTTAGCTAGGTCTAAAATTAAAAGTAAATTTTTGTAATTTTGATTTTATGATTAAATTTAGTTGTAACGAATTGGATTTTTGTTGAACTTCTGTAACCTAGTATGGTTACAGAAGTTACAAAAATCTTCTAATTACAAATTCAAAATTACAATAAAAACTTAATTTTAATTTTAGACCTAGCTAAGTCAGCTGTCGATCAAAGAGTACCTATGTATTGCGTACAGTCAGCATTTAGGAAGCGCGGTTATTATTGTAGTAATAAAGAGACGAATGCAAGAGGACTTGCGCTCATGTAGTCGCCGCCGCTTCGATCCCCAACCATTACTACCACTACTTACGTAAACCCGCTTGTAACACAAGCATTTCACTTTAACACGAGAAAACGAGGATTTAACAAGAATACTGTGTGCGAAAACTCTGCTAGTAATCTTCTTTCAAAAACCTTTTACCCTTACCTTAAATATAATATTTTTTTGTGTAAATAAAAAATATTTTCCATTTAAATAGCACATTCTCAATATTTAATTACGTACGGAAAATACAATTTTTAATCTTTTAGCGATGTATAAAATTCTTTTAAAAATTGTGAAAAAAGAATGTAGAGTAATATTGCTTTGCAAAGAATTTTCTGCTCCGTCAAAACTTAGTTTTGTAATGTTTGGTGACAGTAAATTATGGAGGTGTTTTCGTTGTTACCTGTTGTTTTTGCTTCCGCCTACAGGGTGGTGCCGAGACTAGTTGCGACTTTTTGACAACGCTTGGCAGGCAGATTGGTGACCGCAGTATTATGTCGTAACACACAAGGCAACGCTTCTGCCTGTTCCCCGGTATACGATTGTTATAGATGGCCCCCATCGATTTTCAGAGGAAACGATTGCCAGGAGCCCGCCACCAATGACCCCCTGCGACCTTTAAGAGGTCGTCGGTCCATCGTGCATGCGGTCGCATGAATCCTACCCGTTGCCATTTTGGCTTGCCAATCCGTTGATCTATGTCATCGACTTTTGTTCTCCTGTGGATCTACAAATTTATAGATTCAAGTTGAATCCACAAATTAGTATTTAAAAAATATGTAAGCTACCCAACAAGTTAATCTATGATTTTTTTTATTTTAATACTAGCTGATGCCATCGACTTTGTCCGCGTTGGGTTTGTTATTTTTATTCCTTTGGTTTGTAAATATCCCACGGGACCTCATTAATTTTCTGTAATTAAAATTATGTATATGTTGACCGGGGATGTAAGGTGCCACTATGCCAAATTTCATTTAAGTCGGTGCAACAGAAAGAGAAACAAAAAAATTATATATTACTATTTACTTCTAATATCTCCCTGATTCAGTATTTAGCGTTTTTTTCTGCTATATACATTCTTCCTCTACAGTTTTATTATGTGTAGAGATATGATTATGCCTGTTACTTTTATTTCATACATGTAACATACTAACCATTCTGCGCGGTTTGACCCACGTATGTCCCCGTTGCCATGGGAACATCATCATTATTGCATTTGTCACTTCTATACAGCGTAACTTTTTTATGATAAAGAATTTGTGAAATCGGTCCAATAGTTTTGAAATTATTTATTACAAACAAATAAATATATCAATTATTTTGTATTTGAAACCTTTCTCAGTAACGGGAGATACGCAGGTGAAACCGCATAAGTAATCTTCCCTTTCATGATCTAAAATATTCTTCTACATAAATATATCCTAACAACCTTGCACGTACGCTTTCTATATAATTAATACAGATTACACTGAGGAAGTAATTACTTACTTAACTAATTAGATGTTCAACTTTAATCTGATTTCCAACTTAGATGTGTTCATTTAACTAACTGCAGTATTTCATGTAATGTGTCCATACGATAGGGTTGCCGACCGTCGGGTTTCCCTGGATTTATCCTAGCTTATAGTCCGGGGAGGAGAAGTGTGTAATCCGTTGAAAAAAAAATTAAGTCTTGGTCCGCTCGCGATACACGCACTGTACATTTTTAAACACTCACTATGATTAAAAAGAATAGAATACGCGGTAATCACGCGTCTTTTCCGGTTGCCAAATTTTAGGGTTGCATATTAGAAAATCAAAACTTTCGTGAGCAAATTTCAAAAGAACAACGTACAAATCAACAAAGTTTAAAATAACGATGGTCATTTGATCAAAATTTAGCTGACCAAAGTCTGGAATCTGGCACTTCGCCGGCCGCTGCCACGGTACGCTCGCTTCGCTCGCTCGGCTCGTGCGTTGTGGTCACAAACCTAACCTAACCTAACCTATCCGAGTTGGGATGCCCCAAGTCACGAGCTAGCTTCTCTCGCTCTTGGATCCTAAATTCTGCTGATACTTTCGCCTTCGACATCGTTTTACGAGAAACAGTAGTACACTCCAACCCAGGATTCCAATTTCTGTAGGTTATTAGGTTAGGTTTGTGACCACAACGCACGAGCCGAGCGAGCGTAGCGAGCGTACCGCGGCTGCGGCCGGCGAAGTGCCAGATTCCAGACTTTGGTCAGCTGAATTTTTGATCAAATGACCATCGTTATTTTAAACTTTGTTGAATTGTACGTTGTTCATTGGAAATTTGCTCAGATAAGTTTTGATTTTCTAATAAGCAACCAATTTTAGAGATGCAACCCTACAGTATAGACGCCACATACCAGATTAATATAGAAACAGTTTTATTTCTAGAAGAGAATCTCAAAAGGCGTAAATACAGTAGCCCTTGATAGTGGTTATGTGTTTGTGCCTTTTGGCGTCGAAACTTCGGGACCGTGGGGACCAGGAGCTAAGTCTTATACTTATAAATAAAGCTCAAAAGTTTGTTTGTTTGAATAAGCTAATCTCAGGTCCGATTTGAAAAAATATTTCAGTGTTGGATAGCACATTTATCGAGGAAGGCTATAGACTATATAATTATGATGTTCCTTCGGGAACAGGAGTTACGCGGGTGAAACTCACACACACTTTCCCATTTATAATATTAGTATCATCATCATCATCAGCCCGTATGACGTCCACTGCTGAACATGGGCCTCCTCCCTGGGGAGGATATTTGCCATAGTCACCACGCTTGGCAGGCGGATTGGTGACCGCAGTATTATGTTGTACCACACAAGAAAACGCTGCTGCCCCTTCCTTGATATACGATTATTATAGATGATGTTATAACAATCGGGACCAACGGCTTAACGTGCTTTCCGACGCACGGAGGGTAGTCCCTCAACCAACCAGACCCGGAAAGAAATCTTAGAATTCACACAAAGATTTCCTGTCCGGTGTGGGAATCGAACCCACGACCTCCGAGATTTAAAGCGAGTCAAATACCGCTACGCTACGGAGGTTGTATTATAATATTAGTATGGATTATTATTATTCTTAAATTAGTACTATGGTTTATAATTGAAATATTCATCATCATCCACTGTATACAAACTCTTGACTTTTAGCCACTTAAAAAAATTGGGTCTTAAACTTAGTCACAGGTAAATCACGTACTCCCTGCGGTAAGTGATTAAATATGCGTACCGCCAATTGCACAAAACCCCCTGAAATACTAAAAGTCATAATCCCTGAATCTCATCGCCAGCGACCGCCCTGAGCCGAGGTCCTAGCCCCACATGGGGCGCCCTCTTGCGCAGGTTGCTTAGTTTGTAGTTTTTAAACCATTTATTAAGGCTGGAGTAGCAAAAGCCTAGAGGCAAATTAAGTAAGTCCATCCGAAAAAAAAATGCGTACCGCCATTGCATAACTATTCAGTTTTATATATTAGTTTAGTATAGATTTACAACCATCATTTTGTTTAATATAGAGTGCGAGTGCGGTGTGTAACGTGTAGCTTTACAACTAGGGCACCATGTCATATCTCGGAGGACATGCCATCAACCTCAATGCAATATTATCAGCTTCCAACACATCGCCAATTAACTGTTAAAAGGTTGTTTGACCCTGTATTTACTAGCTCTTGGATGGAATAAATCACTGTAATGGTTCGGTTAATTTTACTCTGTAAGTAAATATTACGTGTTGACTTTTATTTTTCGAGATGTATGTATCGATTTCTTAAGGGAATTTACTATTGTAAACTAGGTTAAGAGATTTTGTAGACAACCTCCGTAGCATAGCGGTATTTGGCTCGCTTTAAATCTCGATGGTCGTGGGTTCGATCTCCACGCCGGCTAGAAAATCTTTGTGTAAATTCTAAGATTTTGTTGAGAGAATACTCTGCGTGCCTCGGAAAACACGTTAAGCCGTTGGTCCTGCTTATAATAACATCATGTATAATGATCGTATATCAAGGAACGGGCAGCAGCGTTTCCTTGTGTGATACAACATAATACTGCGGTCACCAACCCGCCTGCCAAGCATGGTGACTATGGCAAATACCCTCCCTCGGGAGGTACATGTTCAGCCGTGGACTACTTTCATCATCATCAGCGCGTATAACACGCGCTGATGATGATGAAAGTAGCTTTTACTAGGGTTTCATTTTTTTTTGTCGACTTTGCTCTCGTAATTTTTTTACCTATCACATGGGACTGATAAACCTTTATGGTTATGTCTGTGCCAATTTCATGTAGATCCGTTAATGGGAGGATGTTTTCTAAAGAATTTGATCGTTTGTTTTTTTGCAATGAATAGGCTGCAGAACTACTGGGCCTATTTTAAAAATTCTTCGGCTTTGGTGTAAAAAAGCTAGAAAGCTCCATTATTCAGGAGTAACATAAGTTAATTTAATGATGAAGTTACCAGGAATGGGAGCTGCGTGGGAATCGCGCGGAAAGATAGTGGTGTAACCGCAGAATGAACAATAGAACAGTGTAACACGATTTCATTGTTTCAACGTTACATAGGTAGTAATATAAACTTTCGGATATTAATGCGAGTACATATAGCTTTATTATTTCGCCTTTGTTGCTGTCAAGGTTCTTTTTTTTCTTTTTTTTCTGACGGACATATGTAGTTAGCCCCTCGGTTAGTAGCCCGGTGAAGTACACCGGGCATAAAGGCGAGCAGAGCTCCAGCCTAGATAAATTGTTTAAACACTAAAAACTAAGCAACCTGCGCAAGAGAGCGTCCCCTGTGGGACTTGGACCTCGGCTCAGGGCGTCGCTGACGGGTAGATTGAGGGATTATGGCTTTTAGGTTTTTTTTTGAGGGAGTTTTGTGCAACTGTCGTTCTGTCAAGGTTCCTTTACCGTAGTCGCGCGCAAAATCCTGCTAACATTATAAATGCGAAAGTTAGTATGTGTGGATGTATGTATGTTTGTTACTCTTTTATGCAAAAACTACTGAATGGATTCGGCTGAAATTTTGCCCGGGGATAGTTGATAAGCTCGATTAACATATAGGCTACAAAATATTACGCTCCGATCCACTGGAGCAGAGTATCGCGGGTAAAACCTCAGCGTTTATCTCATTGTAAATCCGATACGTAAAGGTCTAAAAGTTTATATTCTTTAATCTATTCTGTACACTCTGTTTAAGAAGATTTTGAAATTGTATACATCGCAGCCATCTAGTCAAATGAGCCATACAATGGGACAGCAAGCCCGCTAATCAAGCGCCGACATTTAAGCCTAGGCTTATAGTACGCCCAGACGTTTGAGTTTGGTTGACGTAAAATCAGGCAGTTAACTTTTTTAACCACCCAACATCAACGATTTTGCTAGTTGTCCTTTAGCCATTTCATTGAATATCGGCGTCCAATTAACGGGCTAGCCGTCCCACTAAATGGCTGATACAACTAATCTACGACTGCGACATTTAGATTAAGTGCATACAATATAAGGTCTTAAATAGTATTTAAGTGCAACACAAACGTGAATGCAGTGAACTAATAAGATTCGTATTATTATTTATTTATTTAAATGATAGTTATCCTTGTGTGTTATAACATAATACTGCGGTCACCAACCCGCCTGCCAAGCGTGGTGACTATGGCAAACCCCTCCCTCGATAGGAGGTCCATGTTCAGCAGAGGACATTATATACGTGTTGACTATCTTTCTTTCTTTTTTTTTTCGGAGGGACTTATGTATTTATCCCTGAGACTTTTGCTCCTTCACCGGGCATAAAGGCGAGCAGAGCTCCAGCCTAGATAAATGGTTTAAACACAACAAACTAAGCAACCTGCGCAAGAGGGCGTCCCTGTGGGACTTGGACCTCGGCTCAGGGCGGTCGATGACGGGGTGATTGAGGGATTATGGCTTTTAGTTTAGGAGAGTTTTGTGCAACTGTCGCTTTTCTTTACAGTTCGCGGGCCTCTCGGACTTCGGGTCTACAAGGGCATCAGAAGGTTCTTAGCAAACTAGGGTCGGGAGGGCGAGTGGGGACGCGTCGCGTTCGCGGGCGCACTCTTCTCCGGCGGGTCGGATAGAGAGGTCTATGTGTAGTAGTGCTAGTTTCTTGCAGTCTTTGTACTGCTAGTTAGTAAGTTGTGATCTCGTCTTCCGGATCGTCAAGGACGCCCCGAGTCCGACGGTGTTAACGACGGTTGAAATGAAAAAGGCATCAGAACGCTTCTTTGAATCCGCGGCTCAGCACCCAAACCCGTTGGTTGTTGCAGCATCTGACTATAGGCCTTTGCTCACAGCAAAGGCCTATAGTCAGATGCTGCAACAACCAACGGGTTTGGGTACTGTTCTGATGCTTTTTTCATCCACTGCTTGATGGATGGCAGTTGAAGGTCAGAATGCAAGTTGCGATTACGAATGAACCACGGTGCCCCGGTGGCACGTCGAGTAATTCTACTTTGAACAGTTTGTAAGCGGTACAAACTGCTAGACGCTGTATGAGCGAATACGGTGCTCGCGTACGTCATAATCGGCCTTATACACGTGGTGTAAATCCTAACCTTGTTATCAAGTGATAGTTTACTGCGTGAATTTAAAAGACAGTGTAGTCGACTAAGCGTTATTAAAGCCCGTGCACGAACGGTTTCTACATGCGCTCTGAAGTATAGCTATCGGTCAAGGATTACGCCTAAGTACTTGGCTTGCCGTTCCCAAGGGATTGGTTCGCCGAACCTCTTGACCGGTGGACTGTTGAATCGCGAGAAGAGTACAGCGGCACTCTTTGTCGGATTGACCTCAACCAACCAGACCCCAAAAGAAATATTAGAATTTACCTATGTACATAGATCGATTGTACGACCAAAAATAGTACTAACAACAACTAAATAATCATGATGAATATGTCTCAGCCAGATTGTACAATCCGCCGCATTACATACGACTAGCAGTTTTTTATTGGGTGGCAAAAAAAATCTAATCCTCAACAAATGGTGTCCAACGCGGCTATTTACTCGCTGTATTACATCACAGCAGCCGGGTTAAAAAACCTATGGCTTTTCATTCAGCTGCATTCAATCCGGCTAATAATTAAACCGCCGCATTTCATAACGGCCCTGTTTGAAAACCGCTAGCCTAAGGGGAACAGGGTGTAGTTGTAACAGGGGCAAGTATTAACAAACATTTTTCACCTACATAATAGAAGAATATTCGTTTGATTTTTAACCTAACCTACTACGTAATACCCATTATATCATGTAAGTGCGATCAGTACCCCGCCGGACGGCGCAGGAAGCGGTGTTGTGCAGGTGATCCGATAAAGCCAGGTAATGGACTTTTTTGGTTTATAGATATTTGTTTATCGTAGATTTCAAACTGTACATACATTTAGCATTTGTTTCTACAAAATAAATACTTCAGCAGTCAGCTGAAATCTTAAAAAATAAAACTAATGTACAAAAAGCTGCAACACATTTTAATTTTATGCCATATATCGCTATATAGGTATGTGAAAAAGAAGAAGAGCATCAAATCGGCTATGTTAAACCCAGATTGGTTTCAGAGAAAAAAGAAAGAAGTTGTTTAGTTTGAATATTTTTCTGTGTGATTGAAGATTTAACTTAAAAGTCTAATATATGTGCCAAATAAATCTTTATAAAATATTAAACTGGTTGTCAATTCCTAATTTTACAATTTGACCTTAGCCTATTTCAACTAGCCGCAATCACGGGGTAAGTTGTAACACGCGTCAGTTTGTTTTCAAAGCTGTTTCTACAAAGAATCGTAACAGGTTTGTTCCAAATAATATTTGAAATCGATAGCTGAATAGTTGTTAATTGGAATAGCACTGCTAGATTTCATAAATAGCAAAAAAGTAAGCTTTCATAGCCAAGAAACGATAAATTGTTACAACAAGCTCCCCGCTCCCATATGTAATGCGGCGGATTATACCTACGATCTGGCTGCGACATATTTACATTTTTGTTGAAAATGAAAAAAATTATGATTGTTTGTACTTACTCAAGCAAAACATGAATTAAAGGCAGCTCGCCACCGGTAGACTTAAGAAATCTCGTTTTACTCGTAATACTTAATTTTCTTCGAGTACAATTAAACTTACGCATTGGCTTTCTACTGTTATTTTCATTCCGTATTTACAATCGGTAACGTAGATATAATATTTCAAAATTGAGATGAATAAAATTCGACCACCGGTAAATATAGTATAAGTTAATCTTTTCCATAAAGAGTTCAAAACATTTAAATAACGTAGATATTATTTTTCTTTTAAGTTCCTTCTGAAAGTATTTTTATGATTTGTACGCAGAGTAAGATTACTCGACGTACAAATAATATGTCTGTATCGTTCTGTGTATTTAAAATGTTGACCGGGGATGTAAGGTACCACCATGCAAAATTTCATTTATATCGGTGCAACAGTTTCGAAGATAAGCTCGTACAAACAGAGAAACAAAATGAAACTGGATGTGTTATATTTTACTTCTAACATCCTCGGGTTTTAGCGTGTTTTTTTCTATGTACAGACATTTGACCCCAACAGTTTTATTATATGTATAGATATTAGATAAAGTAGTTCCACTATGCGGAAGAGCTAGCCGCACTCCAGGGTATAGTTACTATGTTTTTTTTTTATGGAACAACGAACGAGCTCCGGACTCTTTGTGAGAGCCTGTACCTGGCCGCGGGCGTCATCGGAGGGTGTCCCAGAAAGCCATGGGTTCCTAGCCCCCCCTCACCAACGGCGGACGGATGAGGACCTGCCCGGCTAGCATAGGCAGCGCGACTCGAGTCTACTCTACGGAGGCCGACCAATCACATTCCAAAAACGCACTGTCACGTGACACTTTCTGCAATGTGATTGGTCGGCCTACGTAGAGTAGACTTGAGTCGCGCTCCCTATGCTAGCCGGGCTGGAAGGTCATACCACGAGGAGTCCTACATACCCCTACGCCGGCGCGGGAACGCCGCAGCGACGGAGGAATGCGTTACATCATTGCAGTAAGATAACCCAAACAAAAAAAAAAACAAAAGTAGTATAAATTATGATATTTCCTAGTAAATAAAATATTCTATGAAAACTACGTACGTACCTTTGTGAAGGGAATTAAAAAATATATGTATAAAAACAAAAGAGTTCGCAACAGTAATTAAAACTGAAATTGAATCTATCTTTTAGCTGCGGAGTTGTAATTAAAATATTAAACTGTGGCTGGTTAATGCCTTAACAGGCTCAATATTTTATTTATTTGTATTCAATCTATATCTTTACTAATATTAGAAAGGGGAAAAATTTGTATGTTTGTTTCGAAAAACTACGGATTTTGATAATTCTGTCACCATAACATTCACTACACATGATACTAGGTATTTATTGTAAAATCTTCGTACACAACGTCCGTAGGGTAGCGGTATTTAGCTCGTTTAAAACCTCGGAGGTCGTGGGTTCGATTCCCACGTCGGACCAAAAACCTTTGTGTCTGGGTTCTTTCCGGGTCTGGTTGGTTGAGGGACTACCCTCCGTGCCTCGGAAAGCACGTTAAGCAATTGGTACCGATTGTTATAACATCATCTATAATAATCGTATATCAAGAAACGGACAGCACCGTTTCCTTGTGTGGTACATCATAATACTGCAGTTACCAATCCGTCTGCTAAGCGTGGTGACTATGGCAAATACCCTCCCTCGGGAATAGGCCCATGTTATACGGGCTAATGATAATGATTGTAAAATCGATGGCATTTACTTATAAAACACCTTATACAGGAAAAAAAAAATTACTTGTCAATTTATTACACTGATACTTATCTTTCGAAGGAACGAAGGCTATTTGCAATTTCAGTTCAAGTATCAAAATTTTATTCTTAATTAACAGAGTAATTAATTGAGAAAAGTACGTTAAAAGCGTTCTCAGGGTTTTTATTTCATTCACTTAAATAAAAGTTGGGCCCTTTTATACTGTCACTTTTTTTTATTACGCTATTTATCGCTCTGTTTAAAAATAGCCGTTTTGTCAATCTATCTTCATCCATTCTTTGCACGTGACCAAACCATCTCAACATTCCCTTCTCTATCTTCTTATTCTTCTATCTTATATACTAAAATGCTTAGCCCATTACATTCTATAATAAGTATCCATTATATAGTTGTTTGTTGTAAGTTATATTATGATCCTTTTTATACATGCGTTTTTTTCGGACGGACATTATGTAGTTAGCCAGGAGGCTTTTGCTATTTCACCGGGTATAAAGGCGAGCAGAGCTCCAGCTTAAATAAATGACCCCCTGTTGGACTTGGAAATCGGGCGGTCGCTGGCGGAGGGATTGAGGGATTATGACTTTTAGTTCTTATTTGAGTCATGCATACGTATTTCGCAAGGCTTCTATGAAAAGAAAGCAACGCAACCCGTTGGAACGTGTTTAACAATACACATACGATCTTACTTAAACAAGGCGTTTGGAACTGAAAAACCACCACCTTTCAGGGGTATGTTGCATTAGCAGAAGTTTTTTGTTAAATAGGGTGACTGGTAATTAGTGACCGATACCTAAACACATGATTGTACTCATGATAACAAACAACTTTTACTGTGGCACCAAACCTGAAATCGCGAAAAGAAATCAGCTGTTCAATACATTCATGTTCACATAACTCGTCAACATGGTAGGGAGCAGCTGATTTTTTTTTCGCGATTTCAGGTTTGCTGCCACAGTAAAAGTTGTTTGTTATCAATTATGTGTTTAGGTATCGGTCACTAATTACCAGTCACCCTATATATTTTTTTTATTATTGTTTAACTTAAAGGTTTAGTGATATATTTCTTATCTATACTAAAATATAAAGCTGAAGAGTTTGTTAGCTTGAACGCGCTAATCTCAGGAACTACTTGTCTGATTTTTAGGGTTCCGTAGCCAAATGGCAAAAAACGGAACTCTTATGGATTCGTCTTGTCTGTCTGTCTGTCCGTCCGTATGTCACAGCCACTTTTTTCCGAAACTATAAGAACTATACTGTTGAAACTTGGTAAGTAGAGTAGAGTAGAGTTTTGACACAAAAATAGGGAAAAAAAAACAATACATTTTTGGGGATCCCCATACATAGAACTCAAAAAAAAGAAATTCTTCAAACCCATACTTGTGGGGTATTAATGGATAGGTCTTCAAAAATTATATTGAGGTTACTAATCTCATTTTTTTCTAAACTGAATATTTTGCGCGAGAGAAACTTCCAAAGTGGTAAAATGTGTGTCCCCCCCCCTGAAACTTCTAAAATAAGAGAATGATAAAGCTAAAAACAATATATGATGTACATTACCATGCAAACTTCCACCGAAAATTGGTGTGAACGAGATCTAGTTACTAGTTTCTTTTTAATACGTCATAAATCGTAAACCGCAATTTACCTTACATTCAACCAACTCAAATATTTAAAAAAAAATGATTTCATAAACGTACCCTTTTTTATTCTTGATATCAAAAACAGGTAGGCACTTAGAACTGGTACGGAACCCTTCGTGCGCGAGTCCGGCTCGCACTTGACCGGTTTTTTTTTATATTTCAGTGTTATTTAACTCATTTATCAAGGACTAGGCTATATTTAATTATGAATTTCTAACGGAAACGGAACTTACGTGAGCGAAACTGCGCGCGGAAACTTGTATTTTTATAATGTAAATAAATTTTAGATCAGCTGTCGTATGGCATCAGTTTGACTCTAACCATCGTCGGAAGAGACTTATAAGGTCAATGAACTACTATAGACACGTAGGAAGGCATCAACGCAAATAGGATGGCTTAAGAGTCCATCGACTTTAGGTTACCATAAAAAATGAATATATAAACAAATAAAAAAGAAACAAAATTAGTTTACCATCAGCCATTAAAATATACAAGAGGTAGATAAGAATTTCATTGTTTTTTAATAGAGGTGGACATTTGAAACGGGCAGACAATTTTATAACATTCTATTGCATTAAGTCGGATTATGTATAAAAAAATAAAAATTAACAAAAGAAAATCGCGAATAACAATGATTAATTTAAACTTAATTCAATTCAAGAAGCGGCCATAGCCCAATGGCTGATGACTTGTGATGTTGAGGTCGCCGCCGGTTCGAACCCCACCCATTGCACTACCGATGTGAACGCTCTCGTAACACAAGCATTTTAGCTTAGCACAAGAGGTTAACAAGAATACTAGTAGACTGCAATAATTCTGATAGTAGGTATTATTAATAAAAAAATATGTTGAAATGAAATCTACAGTAATTTTATTCAAATTTCTAAAGTTTGAAGTAATTTCGAGAAATTAATTAAAAACAACACGGTTTTATTTTTGTGTGGCAATTAGATAATAGTTGGTAGATTCCAAGAATTTAAATGTTATATTGTTATCATATTTCAAGTACCTAGGCATCTTGAGATATTACTTATTTCTTGTTTTTAGGTGTCACCTTCCTCCTAATAGAGGTCACAGATAAATTTCATGGCGGTCACGACTCTCAACATCAACAAGTGTGTGACAAAATAAATACATAAACATTAATCGGGCCATATAGCGCCCCGATCAGGTACAAATCGGGACGCGTCCGACCCCTGAAAATCGGGACGTCCCGCGCAAATCGGGACACCTGGTAACGGACGTATACGGACATATAGACAGCGGGAAGCGACTTGTTTTATACTATTTAGTAATCATTTAGAAAAAATTGTATATACTTGGGCAAGTGAGCCTATTTTTATCCCACAACCCCGCCTCAGCAACTTCTGTAACCTAGCTAGGTTAGCTAGTGAGGCTCATGCTGGCCCCGGGACACCTAATTATCTTATATGCAGAGGGATTCCAAAAATTAACGACGATAATTAAATTTTAAATTTAGTCTTACCTGACTCCTCCCGTAGGCTCCAAGGAATCCCACAGTAATAATTTTCTCATTGACCCACTCCCCCTTCACGCTAGGACACACCGTCGCACCACCACACTCACTATTCACCATATCAAATAAATTAACTCCATCTATTTCCATTTCATCCACAGAAATATTCTCTTCTATTAAATTTGAGGTTAAACTTGAATGTATGTTATTCAAGTAAATTGATCCTAAAGTATTTGTTTGGAGAACTGAATCATCGCTTGTTACATTGAAGTTATCACATTTGTTATTCCTCTCATCATTTGTCGTCTTCGTGGTTTCAGTATATGTAGCATTATCATCTTCATATATTTCTGTTTGATTGATTTTAGTATCATTGTTATAATAATCTTCTCCTAAATTTACGATATCTTTGTCTTGAGCTGCTTCGTCCTCGGTGGAAGGGCCAATTTCCATGAGAATTAGGAAAAGTATGTACAGCGATACTGAGTATGCCATCTTGTTATGCTTATCTCAACTGTGGTCCATCACTGAAGATCTGGAAAGTAAAAACTTTGTGTAAGATGTTATATTTAAGTTATGGTGAAGTTATTAGTGATAAATGGAACAAATCTTTAAATTTTCATTTGAAAACCCAATTTTTTTAAGCATTGGTCCCAAAAAATAAAATTATACGAATCGGATCCAAATCAAAAACGATTGTCGATGAAAACAAAAGAGCAGAATTACATGATTTACATTGAAATAAATGTCGTGTACCAAATATATCTGGAAACTGTTTTAACCATAAACTAATCATGACAAGTTTTGAGTATTTCCATAATGCAATAACAACATTGTTAGTCGCTTACACGAGGATTGAGTTTGTTTTATCATTTGTTAGCTAAATTGTAATCTCTCTATTTTGTATTTGTGTTATTATAATTTTGTCTTTAATACAATTACAAACGTAAATAAACAAATACGAAGTATATAATATGATATAAAGAAATTGACTGCGCGAGTGGCTCCGTGGTTACTGAGGTACTGCTTCTGAAAGCTGATATTCTGGGCTCGATTTCTACCAAAACAACAATTAGCTCTAACCATGAATTGTTTTTTGAGATTAAATTGAGAATAATAAGCTTGGCTTTGTAATGAATTAATTCAAATGCAGCACCGACTTTAATAAAAAGGTACGTGAACGAATGCACAGTGATTTTTATAATTAGAGCCCTTTTACTAGCGTTTGTTCAGTGTAGGCGTTCGACGAAGAGTTCATTTATTTATAAAAGCGGGCACACAAAAGTAAACGTAGGATATACTTAGGGAATTTTTAATTCATTATCATCATCAGCCCATATAAGGTCCACTGCCGAACATTGACCTCCGTCCGAGTTAGGGTATTTGCCATAGTCACCACGCTTGGCAGGCGGGTTGGTGACCGCAGTATTACGTTGTACCAAACAAGGAAACGCTGCTGCACGTTCCTCGATATACAATTATTATCGATGATGTTGTGATAATCGGGACCAACGGCTTAACGTGCTTTCCGAGAAACTGAGGGTAGTCCCTCAACCAACCAGACCCGGAAAGAAATCTTAGAATTTACACAAAGATTTCTTGTCCGGCGTGGGGATCGAACAATTTATGTATGTTATGTAATGTTTAATTACATAACATAAAATGAATATGATATTAAATCAATTGAAATTATCAAACATGTTTACTGTTTTATTATTTAATCAAGTTAACTACAGGCGAAATGCCGCGCCAACGCGCCGTACGCTTCGCGTTATCACGACGCACGGCGTGTAATGATTGTTGTATGTAATTTAATTAAGAGATTTTCTTTTGTTGATGCTTGTTGTGTGCCTGAAACTCATTTCAGCCAAGTACTTAAATCTAAATAAGATTACCCAGTTCAGGCAAAAGTGCTATTAGGTATGATATGTACCAATCTATAAAATTAGATTTTCAATTTATTTTGTCTGTACCTATATTCCTAAGATTTACTGAATAAATATTTGTTATTATTATTATTACTATTACGACACAATAAGCGTTTTTTTATTTTCTACAAGCATCGACAAAAGAAAATCTTTAATTAAATTACATTTTGATTTAAGTGAAACAGGTGATAATTAATTGAACTAATGATATAAATAATGATGTACATAATTAATTCAATTCATTATCACACGAGCGTACAAAATTGAACAACTAATTAATGACCATCTAAATAATCCGATCTAATGCACACTATCTGATTCTGTTGTGAATGTAGTATTATTTATCTATATAAATAGTCGGGTATATAAATAATGGTTCAATTAGGATTCATCAGTCGAAATTCGGCGATACGTTGATCCCTTACTTGACTGAAGTCGAACACTTAAATGTAATCCTTGACCGAAAACTAATTTTACAGCAAACATGTCTTAGTTTGTAGTTAAAATATCATTAGGGTAATAAGACTGGAGAACTGCTCGCCTGTTTACCCGGTGAAGATACATGACTACTCTGTTATTTGTGCATAGAAACGTTATTTATACTCGAAAGTGCGTAAATTTTCTCATAATCTTTGTATTAATCTTACTTAAAAAAGACTATAATTTACCCTCGTAATCCTAAAGGCACAGATTAATAAATAGTTTCTACGTAACAGATAAATCACTCCCATACAAAAGTGAAAATCGATTAATAATACAGGATACCAGTAAAATATTGTAGGAAACCAAAGTCTACCTAGCCTGAAGTAGGTACCGATAGCAAACCATAAAAAGGTTGTAGTGTATAGACATTTATAGTTGTGTATAACTCTGTCGTCTCGAGCAGCGCACGCGCGGGCCGCGGGGCGGGAACGGGCATGAACGGACCGACCGCCGTGGAGTAAAGCCGCGGACGCTTGCTGCGAGCCGATATCATTGTAGTTGGTGTTACTTGTTCTTTCCTAATATCAACTTCAGTCTTAGTGTACATTACATGTGGCGACGAGACAAACTGTAAGTATTTTAAGAACTTTTACATTTAATAACAAAAGAAAAGAGAGAAAATCATACGTGGACTAAAAGTGGTTTCTTCACAGACGTTGTTTCATTAGGTGGTGGGTGACCTACAAGTTACCTATATACTTGAGTTCGAGCCTCAGTATAATTACCTTTAAAGTTGAAAAAATGTAACTACCCACAATTTTGTTTAGTTTGCTGTTGATCCCATACGTTGTTATTAAAATTTTACTTATTCGACATCTGCATGCTTCGTCATTATACGACTATTATTTACGTCGAAATTTAAGTCTCATGTAAGTGAACTGTATCATGTTCTTGTGAGAAATAAATAATCGTTAAACCTACACTTACCTATTAAATAAAGGGTATATGAACTATCATATGACTGCACCGGTGGCTCAGTGGTTACGGTAGCTGCTTCTGAGACCAGGTGTTCTGGGTTCGATTCCCACCCGGGACAATTATTTGTGTGAACCACAAATGGTTGTTCCGAGTCTGGGTGTTCTTTGTGTCCGTGAAATGAATGTTTGTAAAGTCCCCCGCGACACAGGGATTTATTTCCCTAGTGCGGCAGTGTCTTAAAAAAAAAAAAAAAAATATACAGGGTGTCCCAAAAGATTACGTAGCTGGGAAGGGGGGTGATAGGGATGGTCACAAGGGTCACCAGAAAAATATAAAAAAATCCCTCTGGGTGTTTAAAAAAATAAATGGCATTTTTTAAAAGACTAAAAATTTTACACCTTGTGCTAACTGTACCTACAAATATGGCTGTATTTAAAAAAAATGCTGTTATGTAATCTTCAATAACAACAAGGTCATTAACATCAACATCAAAAATAACAAGGTGTAAAATTTTAAGTTTTTAAAAAAATGCAATTTTTTTTTTTAATACTCAGAGCGGATTTTTTTTTTATTTTTCTAGTGACCATTGTGTCCGCCCCTGTCACCCCCTTTCCCAGCTACTTAACCTTTTGGGACACCCTGTATATATATATCATGTCTTGTGGTAAAAGGTTTTTACTACGTAGCATTAAATTGCGACTGGGCATTCAATTGCGATTGAGCATTTAATTGCGGTATGACACTTGAGAAAGAACAAGGATAATAAAAGCATTAAATTGCGGATATTGATGAGTACTTAGAGTACAACTTGCATTAAATTGCGGATATTGATGAATATTTAGAGTACAACTTGCATTAAATTGCGGAGATTTACCGGTATAGCATTAAATTGCGGACATACCTATATGGCATTAAATTGTGATAGCGTGTTAGAAATCTATAAATATGCAACATACTTACTTACCTTGTCAACAGGTAGCCCCAAATGGCACAGTACACCTTAGAGAAGTTCGAATGTGAAGGGGAAGTTGGTTCGGTCTCGGTCCGTTGGGAAAGATGGAAAAGAAGTCTAAATATTTACCTCGAGGCGGCAGGCATAGACACCGAGGCAAAGAAAAGAGCTAGTCTTTTACATTTCGGTGGCCCCGAGTTACAAGAAGTCTTCTACAACATCCCAGGAGCTAATGCAACTGAAGGCAAATTTTTTAACATCGCAATCGAAAAATTAGACAACTATTTTGCACCTAAACAGAGCAAAGTGTATGAGCGACACCTGTTTCGTCTTCTAAAACAGGAACAGGATGAGAAGTTCGAAAAATTTCTTATCAGACTTCGGCTGCAGGCCAAAAAATGTCAGTTTGGTGAAAAAGTAGACGAGCATATTATAGACCAAATAACTGAAAAGGGTAAGACAGAAGAACTCCGAAAGAAGATATTGAAAACAGGGGACAAGATCACTTTGGATGAAATAGTTGCGGAAGCCAATGCACTGGAAGCCATAGATCGTCAATTAGGAAACTTTGGTATGAAACCGGTGGAAAGTCATACAATAAACAGAGTAGGTATAGAGACATGGAAGGAGAAGCAAAAAAATAAAAGATTGGTATGTAGCAGATGTGGAAGTTCCAGACATTTGGCACGTGACAATAGCTGCCCTGCAAAAGGAAAGGCTTGCCTTAAGTGTGGCATCTTAGGACACTTCAGGAATCAATGTCGCACAAAACAAACTCACAGGAGGAGATTGGAAGGAGAAGAATTATCGAACAGTCAGGGAATAAAGAAGAAAAATAGGACAACAAATAATATCGAAGAAACTGCAAACATAAGCACGGATCAAAGAAAAGTCGACTACATTTTCAATATCGAGAACGACGCAAGGGTCACATGTAACATAAGTGGAACCAACGTAGAGATGTTGATAGATTCGGGCTGCAAGCACAATCTTATAACGGACCAAACCTGGGAAAGAATGAAGGGAGATAACGCCCAAATTACCAATCAAGATCCGAATCCTGACAAAACGTTCGTAGCTTACGGGAGTGAAACACCGCTGAAGGTGTTAGGATCATTCAAAGCTGCGATAAAACTTGCCGGTACATCACAGGACATCACAACATTCTACGTGATCCAAAACGGTACCCGTGACCTATTGGGACGTGTGACGGCAACCTCATTGGGAGTACTTCGGATCAATTTGGATATTAACCAGGTTGAAACTGAGGCGTTTCCAAAATTTAAAGACGTTTTAGTTACCATTCCGATTGATGATTCAGTGAAGCCCGTTGCTCAGCCGTATCGGAGGATTCCCATACCTCTCGAAGAAAAAGTAGAGAGGAAACTGAAAGAATTACTGAAAAGGGACATTATAGAAGTCGTGAAAGGTCCTTCTAACTGGATCTCGCCTATAGTCCCTGTGTTGAAAGACGGAGGGGACATCCGATTATGTGTTGATATGCGCCGAGCAAATGCGGCTATACAACGTGAAAACCACCCACTGCCAATGATGGAAGAACTGTTGCCAAAAGTTCGAGAAGCCAAAATCTTTAGTAAACTAGACATACGAGATGCGTTCCATCATATCGAACTTCATCCGGACTCAAGGCATATCACTACCTTCATTACCAGCAAAGGATTGTATCAATACAAAAGGATGATGTTTGGTATCTCGTGTGCGCCAGAGATTTTCCAAAAAACACTGGAACGAATCCTTTTAGGTTGCGAAGGAGTCATCAACTTCATAGATGACATTTTGACGTTTGGTAAAGACATAGAAGAACACGACTTAAGGCTGAAAAAAGTTATGGCAGTGTTAGAGGAAAATAACGTAATGTTGAGGGAAGAAAAATGCATATTTGGAATGAAGAAGGTCCACTTCCTAGGGCATGAACTGTCAGAACAGGGAGTTAAACCACTAGACAAGTATATCTTGGCTATAAAGGGATTCAGAGCCCGACAAATATCGCTGAACTACAGAGTTTTATGGGCTTAGTGAATTACGTGGGAAAATGGATTCCCCACTTAGCAACGGTAACAGAGCCCCTCAAGCAACTGCTACGTAAAAGAACGGGAAGAAACACGGACATTCAAGATGGCTGGAGAGATGCCCAAAAGAACGCATTTAATGATCTTAAGGCGGCACTCATGAAGGTACCAAATTTAGGTTACTACAATCCTCATGATAAGACTGTGGTGATAGCAGATGCAAGCCCAGTGGGTCTGGGTGCAGTACTGGTGCAAATCAACAATAATGGGCCAAAAATAATTGCATTTGGTAATAAAACCCTCAGCAGCTGTGAGCGTCGTTACTGCCAAACAGAAAAAGAGGCCTTAGCGCTGGTTTAGGCAGTCGAACATTTCAACATGTTCTTGTATGGCAAGGTTTTCGATCTAGTAACGGACCATAAGCCCTTGGAGGTGATATTTGGCCCGAAAGCAAAACCATGCGCTCGCATTGAAAGGTGGGTGTTAAGGCTGCAATCCTACAATTTCAAGGTGAAATATAGCCCGGGGAAGACCAACATAGCCGATCCACTATCGAGACTCTGTGAAGTGGAAATAAATCCGACGGATTTATTTGAAGACCATGTTCAAGCGGTTACCGAATCTGCACGACCAGTAGCCATCCCATTACAAGAAATCACTGAGAGTTCCATTGGAGATGCAGAGATACAAAAGGTTAAAGAAGGCCTTTACAATGGAAACTGGGATGAAACAGTTAAAGCCTATAAACTTTTTCAGAATGAATTATGCTTTCATGGCGATATTCTCCTCAGGGGGACAAAAATTGTAATCCCAACAAAATTACGCAGAAGAGTTCTGGAAGCTGCGCACGAAGGCCACCCGGGGATAGTCGCGATGAAGGGCAGATTGAGGACCAAGGTATGGTGGCCTAAGTGCGACAAAGATGCTGAAAACATATGCAAAGCCTGTAAAGGATGCATACTAGTCTCTGCTCCCAGCGCCCCAAACCCATTAAAAAGAAGAGATTTACCTGCCGAACCATGGGTTGACATAGCAATTGACCTCATGGGCCCCTTACCTAGTGGAGATTATATTCTAGTAGTGGTCGATTATTACACCAGATATAAAGAGGTGAAAACATGCAGAACCATAACAAGCTCCGAAATAATTGGAATGCTTAAAGACATTTTTAGCAGACTTGGCAATCCGGTCTCGCTTACATCAGACAACGGGAGACAATTTTCCAGCGAAGACTTTAAGAGTTTCTGTGCAGAGAGAAACATACGACTCTATAATACCATTCCCTACTGGCCGCAACAAAACGGAGAAGTAGAACGCCAGAATAGGGACATCCTAAAACGCCTCAAGATTTCTCAGGTAGAGAAAAAAAACTGGAAGGAGGCTCTTCGTGAGTATATGGTGATGTACAATAGTACACCTCACACAGTTACAGGGAAAACACCTGCAGAACTGTTCTTTAGACGACAATTTTGGGACAAGCTGCCTATGATTCAGGACATGACCCATCTCTCAGAGGATCTTGAAATGAGGGATAGAGATAAGGAACTAAAGGAAAAAGGGAAGGAATATGCGGATATGAAGAGGAGAGCTACTAGTTGTGAGTTGGAAGTTGGAGATAAAGTATACGTCAAGAACATGACTAAACAAAACAAGCTGAGCCTAGACTATGAACCCGAAACACATACCGTCGAAGCGAACAAAGGAGGGGACGTAAGTCTTCGAAACGATGAAACTGGTCAGCGAATCAGACGTAACGTCGTTCACCTAAAACGAGTGGAAGGACAATGGAAAGTGCAAGATGATGAGAATAATGCTAGTGATGCTCAAACAAATGATAATAGTGATGAAAATCAATCACAACTCGAGTGAGTGAGAATGATGGTCAATAATGACAAAATAATTGATGATTGGTGATTAAACATAATTTGAACAAGTATTTGCTGATTGTACTTGATACTTATGAGAAAAAATGTTATTTATTATATATTATAGTTTGGTGATTATGAATGTATTTAATTTGTACGTTAACCTGATCATAGTCCTTTAACTGAATATTTTTATAAAAAAACAATAATAAGGGAGGGATGTAGTGTATAGACATTTATAGTTGTGTATAACTCTGTCGTCTCGAGCAGCGCACGCGCGGGCCGCGGGGCGGGAACGGGCATGAACGGACCGACCGCCGCCCGTGGAGTAAAGACGCGGACGCTTGCTGCGAGCCGATATCATTGTAGTTGGTGTTACTTGTTCTTTCCTAATATCAACTTCAGTCTTAGTGTACATTACAAAGGTATTACTACAAGCACATTTTTATATTTTTTATTAGTTTCTGTATAACCACTCGGAATAGTATTTTCAGTATAACGTTGTAGTTAAAATAGCACCACAGTCTTTGAAATATGAAAGGTAATTTATGTAATAGTTGGCAAGTAAAGATAAAAAATACAAAACATAGTTCTCAGTAGAACGTTATTTAAGTTGGTAGAAAAGTATTATAGCAGTAAACAGTCATGTTTATTTTTCGAAGATTTCAGTATCTCATTCGGTCGTTTCGTCATTTTTATTCGGATAAAAGTAGTCGGAAAGTTAGTATTTTAGGTAGTAGATTTAATATTTTGAGTAAGGACAATTCTTATTTTTTTGTCGGAGCTTTTATTACTACCCAAGAATATTTCAAATCGGTCAAGTAGTTTCTGAGATTAGCGCGTTCAAGCAAACAAACAAACTTTTCAGCTTTTTATATTTGTATATAAGATATGACATGATTTGTATAGAAGATAACTTAAATAGTATTCTATCCGTTTTACTTTGAATTTCATTATAAATAAACAACTAATTACGTAAGTCTTCCGCTAAAAGGTTTATAAGATAAAGCGCTTATTTAGAATACGTTTTCATGGAGGTTGAAAGGGCTCTTCCTACACAAAACAAAAACAAAATAACATACTCCCCCCTAGGACCCCCTCGGGTTACTCGGAACTACGAGTTATCTCTTTATAGACAGAAATAAAAGCCAGTTTTTTATGTACTTATAAGTACAAATTCGAATAAGCTCTTTATGGACAACAAAAAGCCAGTTTATTACGAACGTATTGTTGTAAACATACATACACCGGCACAATTAGCGGAACAGCTAAAAAAGTAGGAATAAAAAATATTAACGTTTTGCGATTCAAGAAATAATGATTAGATAGAGAGTAACAAATCCACAACCATCTTTTAGTATCGATTTGGTAAAATTAGCCCAAATGGCTAATTTTAATTGAAAAAATCGAAATTAAAACAAAATGTTCTTTTTAAAGATTGTATTAAAAACTTAAAAACACTTGAATATTTAAAAATTTGAATAATTTAACACAAAATTATGAGATTTTAATACCGAGTGTTTCCCCCCCGTGCTTTAATAACTGTTTCCATGCGTCTAGGCATGCTATTGATAATGTAATCAATAATTTCTTGGGGAAACCTCTGCCACTCCTCTAGTAACACGTTTCGCATTTCACTCAGATTGTTGGGGGGAGGCATTCTGGATTTTACGCTTCTTCTAAGCAAGTCCGAGACATGCTCTATCAGATTCATGTCCGGGGATCTTGCTGGCCACTGCATCACCGGTATGTACACATGGTTTAGATATTCTCGTACTGATTGAGCAGTATGAGCCCGAGCATGATCCTGCATTAGAATAAAACCTTCACCAATAAAGGGGGCAAATGGCACAATGTGTTCTTCTAAAATCTCTCTGATATACCAATCAGCAGTCAAACTCCCTCCTTCGACTATCACTAGCTCCGTACGAGCTCCCAAACATATCCCACCCCACACCATAATTGGGTGTGGGGTGGGATATGTGGCATATGGGGGGGGGGGGCATATGCCACAGTATTTTCAAAGTTGACTGAATGTAACGTTCTCCTTTAAGTCTCCATATTCGCCGTCTTCCATCGATGTCATTTAAGAGAACTCTGCACTCATCAGTGTAGATGACTTATCTCCACTCATCTGAACCCCAATGGTGATGTTCACGTGAAAAGTTCAATTGGTTTGTGCGGTTGTGTCTCTCAAGTTTTGGAGCTTTGGCGAGTATATACGAACCTATACAAACTTCTTTTAATCTTCTGCGAACTGTACGCTCACTTACTCGTACACCTCGAGCGATTTCAAATTGATTTCGAGCTTCCACAGCCGTTTACCGCGTATCCCTACGAACACGAAGTTGTAAATAACGGTCGTCCAGTCTTGAAATACATCTTTTCCTTCCTTGACCACTCCTCCTTGCCGTAGAATTAGTCAATCTGTACCCTTTGATGCTACGATGAATCGTTGATACCGGTCGACGAAGTCTTGTAGCAATTGATCGTTAGGTCTTACTTAGGACCATTACGCCTCATTTCATCTGCCCTAATGATTTCTGCCGGTGTTATGTCAGGCATATTTAGGCGTTCGTAATCAAACAAACGACCTTAGAATAAAAATTAAAGAAAAAAACACTTTTTCTAACCAAATTAATAAATTTAACAAAATAAACACAAAACAGTCGAATAGTCGACAACATCTATTTAGCGGAAAATTAGAACGTACGAAAAAAAAAAATGACTGTCGTCTAATGGTCCAATTTTAAAACAAGTCATAATAACAAAAAAAATATCATAACCAGCCAGTCATATAAGAAAAAAGGTTACTTAATTTCACTTTTTTTTCTGTTCCGCTAATTGTGCCGGTGTGTGTATAAAACAAATTTGAAACTGCATTTTCGTATTCAGCAACTTTCGCAAACACGCAAATGCATCTGTTTAATTTTTTTTTTACTTTTAAATTTAATAAAGCTTAACTAAAATCCTTCTTTTTGATATCGATAACTATATATTTTTTTTTTAATAGCGGAATCATCTTTGTCGTCAACTCATCTAACGTCCACTGGAACATGGGCCTTCCCGAGGGAATCATTTGCCATAATCACCACCCTTGTCAGACGGATTGGTGACCGCACTATTATATGTCCGACGCTTTAACCATTGGGCTACGGTCGCTTCATTGTGTGGTAAACATGGAATACAAAGGCTGACAATTCCAATATATCAAAAGGCTTTATATATATAGGCCTGAGGCGTGAATACCCCACACATTGATCGATAGTTCATTTATACGTCAACATCATTACAGAGAGCAGATTTAACGGATAATATTCGTGTATTAAAATAGATACGGTTTGTGATTTTGATAAAAACCTTTATGGAATAATATTCTAGATTTGAATAATATTTGTGAGTTCAAAAACAAATACAATTGTCGCTCTGTCTGTGAATCTGTTTTGTGTCGTTGTTCTGAATGGTAATTATTAAAAACTTTATAAATGTTATATTGATCCACTTATTATTTTAACAGATACTAGCGACCCGCCCCGGCTCCGCACGGGTACAATGCTCAGTATATTATACATATCAACCTTCCTCTTGAATCCCTCTATCTATTAAAAAAACCGCATCAAAATCCGTTGCGTAGTTTTAAAGATTTAAGCATACATAGGGACATAGGGATAGAAAGCGACTTTGTTTTATACTATGTAGTGATAATCACACAATGGTACTTTACCTCTGTGTGATTTGATTAATTACTAAGTTAACTACACCAATGAGTAATATTGAGTATTAGCTGCGCCCCGCGTCACTCTGCTCCAGTGGGTCGGAGCTTGATATTTTGTAGCCTATATGTTAATCCGGCTTTTAAACTATCCGCGTACAAACTTTTAGCCAAATCCGTACAGTAGTTTTTTGTGTGAAAGAGTAACCAACATACATCCATACATTCAAACTTTCGCGTTTATAATATTTATTTGGATAGGTTTTGCTATATATTAGGTTTATTGTATAACCAGCTGCGCCCTGCGGCTTTACCCACGTAACTCTGCTCCAGTGGGTCGGAGCGTGTTTTTTTTTGTAGCCTATATGTTAATCGAGCTGATTAACTATCAGCGTGCAAAGTTTTAGCCAAATCTATTCAGTAGTTTTTACGTGAAAGAGTAATAAACATCCATCCATCAATCCATCCATCCATCCATCCATACTCACAGACTGTCGCGTTTATAAAATTAGTATGATGTAAATCATCAGCTCGTATAACGTCCTCTATTGAACATGGGCTACCTCCGGAGACAGAGTTTTGCCATAGGCACCACGCTTGGCAGGTGTGTTAGTGACAGGCCGGATTGCTCATGCGTACCTTGCCTCCGCCAACGGCGGATCGAAGGAGTGTCCGGGAGGTTTAAGTGGTTGATAGGGTCCTTAAGGGACCCTATCAACCAGGTCAGCCAGACGGTACCTAGTGCCGGACACCCGTTCTATCTCGATAACCAATAACGCGAGTGAAACATAGATAAGTTAAAGGGGTGCGGGGCTACGTACTAATGCCAAGTCACCACATGCGCATCGTCAGTGGCGCGCATAGCAATGCCAGGAGCGTTTTTTTGTCGATTTTGGAGGAAACATACTGCGTCATTTCAGATTCGGATAAGTATTACGGACTTGTTTTTGTGTTTAGCTGCCTATGTTTAGTTTATTTTTACTAAAGATATTATTCGTTTACTTTTAATGATAACAGTTTTTGTATATTTATGAAATAGTTTAGGTTTGTAAAAAACAATTGTAACGGTGTCCTGTCCCGTAGTACCGGACACCAAATTATAGTCCCGTAACGCATGATGACAATGATTTTTTAAATTTGGTAGTATTTACAATTACCATAGTACTTATTGTGCCTGCGAGGTTTTAGATATCAGATCGCTCAGGGAAAAATGAAGGACAAGAAAAAAGGGAAGTGAGATGAAAATAATTTATAAATTGCGATAACTTAAATTTCGAGAACTCGGTAGGTATGCAAGAAGCTGCGACACGATGCAATATGCAAAAAAGTATATTACATGTTTTTTTGTAAATCATGTAATCAAGGTCATCTCCATACAAAGTTGTTGTCGAAACAAAAGAGGATGAAAAGAAAATAGACGAAAAAAAAAAAAAAAAAATGACAGGTATAACCGAGGACCGTAATTAAGCAATAAAATGTGAAAGAGATAGAAAAGAAAGGGCAACGAGTTGAAATTGTCAAAACTATAGAAACCGTTTAGTTCAGTAAAACAAAAAGTATAAAAACCGGCCAAGTGCGAGTCGGACTCGCACACGAAGGGTTCCGTTTCAGTTACAAGTGCGTACCTATTTTTGATATCAAGAATAAATAAAAAAGCGTATGTTTATGAAATGAAATGTTATTTTATATTTTTATATTCGAGTTGATTGAATGAAAGCTAAATTGCGGTTTACGATTTTTGACGTATTAAAAAAAAACTACTTACAAGATCTCGTTCAAACCAATTTTCGGTGGAAGTTTACATGGTAATGTACATCATATATTTTTTTTAGATTTATCATTCTCTTATTTTAGAAGTAACAGGGGGGGGACACACATTTTACCACTTTGGAAGTGTCTCTCGCGCAAACTATTCAGTTTAGAAAAACATTACATTAGAAACCTCAACATCATTTTTGTAGACCTATTCATAGACATACGTATGGGTTCGACGAAAAAAATTTTTTTGAGTTTCAGTTCTATGTATGGGGAACCCCAAAATTTATTGTTTTTTTTCTATTTTTGTGTGAAAATCTTAATGCGGTTCACAAAATACATCTACTTGCCAAGTTTCAACATTATAGTTCTTATAGTTTCGGAAAAAAGTGGCTGTGACATACGGACGGACAGACAGACAGACAGACAGACAGACATGACGAATCTATAAGGGTTCCGTTTTTTGCCATTTGGCTACGGAACCCTAAAAAGGAGAAAAAACAAAGAAAACAACTAAAGCAGGCAAAACTACCTATTCAGTTCATTTAGATGACCAAGACGAAGACTGCATGCCGTGCTAGATATGCCAAGAGTGGGCACATGAGGCCTGTGCTGACATTCCCCAATGATTAAATGGTTAAACTTGTGATAGTTGTTAAATATTCGGTGCTCAGGGTTCGCGATGAATTCCCTCCGGTACTAGGTCCACTTTCAAAAACTGCGTTTTTCCTCACAGAACTTTAATCTATAATTTTGAGTAAAATTTATGAAGAAACTGCATTTTTGATTATTTATTTCAATTTAAAAATTTGTTAATTTTGGTAATCCATAAAGAACAACATCGTTTTCTGAACATATTTTTTTATTTAAAAAAAACCTTATGTGTCCGTCACTAGGGGACTTCCTCCTACGAGTTTAGCATACCACGCTATGGAGAGGGCGAGTCCCACATATCCCACCGCCAGCGCGCGAATACGCTGCAGCGGCGGTGGGAATGGGTTTCCCCCCGGACAACAAAAAAAAAAAAGGTGGGTTAGTGACCGCAGTACTATGTCGTAACCCACAAGGAAACGTTGCTGCCCTGAAATCTTTCAGTGTTAGATAGCCCATTTATCGAGGAAGGCTATTGGCATTACCTAATTATGAATTTCTTACGAAAGCCGGAGTTACGTAGCTGAAACCACACGCGAGAATTTAGTGTCATATTAATTGGGACTAGCGGCTTAACGTGCTTTCCGAGGCTCGGAGGGTTGTTACTTAAGCAACCAGACCCGGAAAAAAATAAGATTTTACACAAAGATTTCTTGTTCGGCGTATGGATCGAAACCACGGCCTCTGAGATTTAAAGCGAGGCCGTCGTGACGTAAAAACGACACATAGCTAATTATGTTGTGAATACCAACTTATCAGAAAAGCAGTTAGTTAATAAACCAAAGCGTAATTTATCGGTAAAGCAATTAGTTAATAAACCAAAGCATAATTTGGCAGTGACGTGAAATGTAGGTATTTTATTTCGTTATGCCTTTATTTTGGGAGAATTCGCTCTATTTAAATCGTAATTTAGGTCAAACTTTGTTTCCATATTAATACATTAAAACAATTATATGCTTTGTTATGATGTTATGACAGTTAAGAGTGACGGTTTAACGTGTTTTTCGAGATACGGATAGTAGTCTCTCAACCAACCAGACCCGGAGAGAAGCAGAGAGAGAAAGAGACGTTATCTTGTTAGGTATTGGTTGAACCTTCAACCTCTTGGACTGAAAGCGTATCTTTGTTAAGGTTCCGTATCCGAAGAGTAAAAACAGGACCCTATTACAAAGACTTCACTGTCTGTCTGTCTGTCACCAGGCTGTATCTCAAAAACCGCGATAGCTAGACAGTTGAAATTTTCACAAATGAAGTATTTCTGTTGGCGCTATAACAACAAATACTAAAAATAAAATAAAATAAATATTGTAAGGAGGCTCCAATACAACAAATATTTTTTGTTTTGCTCGATATCAATAAATTCAACTGTTAAGCACTTGAAAATGGCACGAAACCCTTCGTATATTTAACCTTTAAAATGGTTTTTTTTTAATTTTCAACGGTGGCAAACGAGCTAGCGGCTCACTTGTTGGTAAGTGCTCATGGTTTTCAGCATTTCCACGGGTATACCTATACAGCCTGCCAAGCTGCTACCTACCGTGATAATAGTGCTCTCTTTAAGTCTCGTGTGAAGATGTACATCTTAGGCTGCGTCACGGAGGTGTTATTTGTGCATAACATATTATAGTATACTAGTGGTAGGGCAAATAAAGGTGCACCTTATATTCTTTTCTTTTTATATAGATACGGTAGAGTGATTACAGATAGTACCAGCAAGAGATTAGTCAAGACCGACAGCTTAAACATGCTCTCTAAACCACTGACGAAACACTTAGGCCTAAGCTACACCCACTTATGGGCACCCTAAAAGGGTTAGGACCAACGCTCAGGGTGTGCTCAGTCATTTTAATAGACATAATTTGCTTCACAAGAAGCAATTTGGATTTACGAAGGGATGCTCAACTATAGATGCGGGAATAGATTTATTGAAAAGTATATTCGCGGCTTGGGAGGAATCGCAGGATGCCTTAGGAATTTTCTGCGATTTGTCCAAAGCATTCGATTGCGTGAACCATGAGACTCTTGTCAGGAAACTACATCACTATGGCGTTAGGAATAAGGCTCTCGAACTTCTGACCTCTTATCTGGGCAATAGAATTCAGAAGGTCGATATTAATGGTAAATTGTCTTCGGGATCACCAGTTGTTATGGGAGTTCCACAGGGATCAATCCTGGGTCCATTTCTGTTTTTAATATACGTTAATGACTTACCTTACTACGTAAGGGATAAACATGAGATTGTATTGTTCGCGGATGACACTTCCTTGACGTTCAAAATTAATAGACAATTGCGTGATTATGACGAAGTTAATGATGCACTCTCAAAAGTAGTTCATTGGTTTAGTGTCAATAACCTGTGTTTAAACGATAAAAAGACTAAAGTGATCAAGTTTTCTACACCTAATGTTAGACAGGTTTCCACCAATGTAAATATTAATGGAAATGGCTTGGACCCTGTGGAAACCACTGTGTTCTTAGGTATCACCATTGACTCCAAACTGCAATGGGGACCACACATTGAGAAATTGTCAGGAAAATTAAGTTCTGCAGCATATGCTGTAAAAACAATTAGACGACTCACTGATGTTGATACGGCTAGAATAGTTTATTTCAGTTACTTTCACAGCATAATGTCGTACGGGATTCTTCTTTGGGGTAGCTCCGCGGATATTAACAGCATTTTTATTTTGCAAAAGAGAGCCGTGAGGGCTATTTATAAGCTTGGTCCCCGTGAGAGCTTGAAAGAAAAATTTAAAGAAATAAATATTCTAACCGTTGCATCGCAATATATTTTCGAAAATTTATTATATGTACATAAAAATATTGATTTATTTAGTAAAAAAAGTGATACACACAACATTAATACTAGATATAAGAATAATCTTGTGCTACATGCTAGTCGTCTCCGCAAAATAAGTAACTCTTTTATGGGGCTGTGTATACGGTTCTACAACAAACTTCCTCATAATATAAGAGTATTGTCAATAAATAAATTTAAAACAACTATAAAAGCCAAATTGTGTAGCAGGGCTTATTATAAAATATCTGATTATATTAGTGACAAAAATGCTTGGGATTGAGTCGCTCCAATTACAATGTAAAATAGAAAATTATGTATAAATTTAATAAAATATTATTATAAAAAAGAGGGTTCTACTGAGTTTTTTGGCAGTGTTTCTCAGTAGTCTCCACGTCACGCACTGCACGGTAGGGGAAAAAAATATGACGATTCCAAATAAATGTAACCATTTTTACGGAATAAATGATATTTGACTTTGACTTTGACTTTGACTTTACTGGAGTTAAGAATCGATTTACGAAAAGTGATGGCTGGCAATATTAGAAGTTTATGTTAATAAATATCTAAGTACCAGTCCGAAGTTAGGAATTTGGTAAGGCCTCGTTTACAGAGAAGCGAGGCGTCGCGCGACGCGTTTTCCGGCGCGGCCCGCAGTTAACAAAAACATACTTTGGACTGACGCTTAGATATTTCTCAACATTAACTTCTACTATCGCCAGCCACCACTTTTCGTAAATCTATTCTTAACTCCAGTGGCACCCTGAGCGTTGGTAAGCACCCCTAAGGCTGCCCTCAGGTGGATGTCGCTGAGACCTTGGCCGGATTCTTGAAAGCTACTTTTGTACCTGTTCCCTCGAAGGCATCTTACAATAATGTGTAAATTTGTCATATACCGCAGAGCAGACAGAAAAACGTATTATAAAATCTGTAAGATCAAATATTGTAAACGTTGTTTTTAGCTACTTAAGAGATACTTTTGTTATAGTCTTACACATTGTAATTCTGACTAGAACAAAGTATATGTACAATACCTAAGTGCTAAATAAATTTAATTATTTACTAACAAAATTTTTTGCTCGACAATTTTTAAGCCGGTACCTCGTTAATTACGGTCATATAATTAAAATATCTACCTTGCCAAGTATTTCTCAGATCAGTTAGCAAAGTCCGATTATTAAATAGATTGGCGCTTTTGACTAAGCCCTTCGAACAATTTCAAATGACCTTCGAACCTCTTCTGTAGAAACCGGTGAAAGATTAATTGTACATTTTAATCAGGTGTCAGATCCATATTGTCTAAAAGGGTTGCTTTAGGGCCGTTCTACAATGCTGCTCTCAACAGTCTTTTCTATACCTAACGTTATTTGCTGAACATGTGACTTCTCTTACTGCGGTTTATCACTTGGCAATTATCACTACGCTTGGCAGACTGCTTGATGAACCCAATATTATACTGTAACACACAGGGAATAGCTACATCCCGTTACCTGGTGTATTATTATTTAGTTTAACAATCGGGACCAACGGCTTAACGTGCTTTTCGAAGCACAGAGAGTTGTCCCTCAACAGTAGAGTAATCCCTCATTGATTATCTATCCGGCCCGCCGGAGAAGAGCGCGCTTGCGAACGTGACGCGTTCTCCCCCCTCGTACTCCTGACCCTTAGTTTGCAAAGAACCATTCGATGCCCTCGTAGACCCGAAGTCCGAGAGGTCCGCGAAGTATAAGTAGAGCAAGTTGCTCAAAACTCCCCTAAAATACTAAAAGTCATAAACCGTCAATCTCATCGCCAGCAACCACCCTGAGCCGCGGTCCAAGCCCCACAGGGGGCGCCATCTTGCGCAGGTTGCTTAGTTTGTAATTTTTAAACCATTTATTAAGGCTGGAGCTCTGTTCGTGCTGAAGTAGCAAAAGCCTTGTGGGTAAACAACGTATGTTCATCCGAAAAAAAAACCTCATAGATTGTTGAGAATAATATTTAAATGTTTCCTGTCGCGGGTCAGCTGGAAGAAATTTCTATTGAAATAAGCTGTACCTTTGTGCAATTGTATCCTTATTTTTCTTGTCTCATATTGTTTGTGTGTACATAAATTATTAAATAAATAAATAAATAAAAAATAAATATGAAAGCACACAAATAATTCTCAATGTAAAACAGAAACAAACTGTAAACAGGTTTTTTTTTAAATATCAGCACATATTTAGTCAATAGATATTAAGTTAAGAGAATTGTGCACGTTTATCCAATTTCAGTATTACGGTACAGATTTCATGTATCGTTGCTTTAGTTCTAATCATCATCCTCCTCCCCGAGGAAAGGTTTTTTCCATAGTCACCACGCTTGGTAGGTGGGTTGGTGACAGCAATATTATGTTGTAATACACAGGGAGACAACCTCCGTAGCGTAATTGGATTGCTTTAAATCTCGGAGGTCGTGGGTTCGATCCCACACCGGACAAGAAAACTTTGTGTAAATTCTAAGATTTCTTTCCGGGTCTGGTTGGTTGAGGGACACCCTCCGTGCCTCGGAAAGCACGTTAAGCCGTTGGTCCCGATTGTTATAACTTAATCTATAATAATCGTATATCAAGGAACGGGCAGCAGCGTTTCCTTTTGTGTTACCACATAATACTGCGGTCACCAACCCGCTTTCCAAGCGTGGTGACTATGGCAATACCCTCCCTTGGGAGGAGGCCCATGCTCAGCAGTGGACAATATACGGGCTAATGAGGACGATGATACACAGGGTGACGCTGCTTCCCGTTACCTAGTATAAGCTTGTTACAGTTGATGTTATAACAATCGGGACCAACGGCTTAACGTGCTTTCCGAGGTGGTCCTCAACCCACCAAACCCGGAAAGAAATCTTAGAATTTACACAAAGATTTCTTGTCCGGCGTGAATGTAGACTCAAAGCGAGATTAATACCGCTTTGCCTCAGAAGTTGTCGCAATATAAGTAGATTAAAGTGTCTATGTAAATATACAGAGTATTTTCACTCTCCTTAAAAGTTATTGTTTCTGACATATCTGCTTTTAGAACTTCAATGGCGATATAGCGGTGTTTTGGTAACTGCGTTTATAGCACCTGAGGGAACAATAATAAGGGCACTTTGCCTCAATCACTTTACGTTCGTCCATTAGCTATAAATTGTGAAGTGAAAACACGGGGCCTGCAATGGAACAGGCACTAAAATTAACACTCAATTCAGGAACATACAGTACACCTAGGCTCAGAAGAACTTCTGTGGTCCACACAAATATGTAGTTGCCCCGGGTGGAAATCGAACCCAAAACACCAGATCTCAGAAGCAACTACCGCAACCACTGAGCCACACCGGTGCAGAATTTGCGATAACTAGTATTCTTGTTAACCCCTCGTACTAAGTTTAAATGCCACGAATGGGTTTACGTCGGTAATGCAATAGGTGGGGATCGAACCCGCGACCACGTGATTACAAGTCCGTCGCGATAGCCATTGGGCGCTAGTCGCTTCAAATGAATCTATTGTTATCTGAATCTGATCTATACTGTTTTAAAATTACAAAGAATACCAAGAATGGAGGCCTAGAGACTTGAAACATAATAGAGGTTATAGTTAATACTAATAGAGATAATAGTAAAACCTAAGCATTTACACTACAGTACAAGGAGTACCATTTATTTACACAACTCTTCAAAAAGCCGCTATCCTTAATACATGCAGGATCATAAAGAAGTTCATGAAAACAGACGCATCAACACCACACACATAGCATTACACACCACACGCCGCATTTATGTGGTCTTTGGCCAGTAAATGTGGTTTAATCCAACTTAGTGCTGAGTAAAAAAAAATAAACAGATAATTATATTTATTTCATAAAGGTTTGAGTTACACAGACAATTAAAAAAAGGAGTTTCTTGCCAGAGTTGCCACGACCAGAACTGGTGGTAGAAAAAGAAAGGGATGCATCATAAGAACATGATTTAAAATATTTTAAGTAAGACTTTTTGACTTTGACAATAATGTTCTTTACAATAGTCCAGAAAGACACAAGATGGCGTTGGCACTTGTACTTGTGTTCACTGTATGTTAGCGTGTTAGTCACAGGTGTTAGCGCCTTCCATCAATAGAGAGTTTACATGGTAAGATTAATACAAATACATTTACAACCATTATTTAAACACTAATTTTAACAAAACTAGATTAAGTAGCAATTGTGTTTTATGAATTTCATAAATTACAGACATTAAGTTAAAATAATTATTATATTTCATTTTTATTCATTTAATCTATTATTATAATCTATATATATAAAACAAAGTCGTGTTTGTTACAACACTTATAACTCGAGATCGGCATAATCAATTTTCATGGTTTTTGTTTCGTTGGATTTGTCTCCGCCCTGAATAGCAGAATACATTTTAAAAACAAAAGAAAGTCGTGTTAGTTACACTATTTATAACTCAAGAACGGCTGAACCGATTTGGCTGAAAATTGGTAGGAAGGTAGCTAAGAACTGGGAGAAGGACATAGGATACTTTTGGGTAGGGGTAGGGTAGGGTAGGGTAGGGTAAGGGTAGGGTAGGGGTATGGGTAGGGTAGGGGTAGGGTAGGAGTAGGGTAGGGTTAGGGTAGGGGTAGGGTAGGGCAGGGGTAGGATATAAAAGTCCACCCGTGCGAAGCCGGGGCGGGCCGCTAGTAAAATAATAAATAGTATACATCAAAATTTAAAATTATAAACATAATTAATAATTTCAATTAATTGGATGTGATATTCATTTAATGTTATTTAATTAAATGTCTCCTATCTCCTACTTTTACTTTGCTGTGCCCGACAGGGTCGACATTGAACTGAATTTGTAATAATACCACCTAAAAGCACAGTGGATTGCAATAAATGACTGAGTATTGAGTATAGGTATGTGTGTGTGTATTTGTAGGTTTGAGCGTGAGTGTGTGTATATGTGGGTGTTAGTATATGTAGATGTAGGTATTCAGATATGTGGGGGTTGTTATGATGTTTTTAAGAGATGTTCTGTCTACCCATAGCCTAAGGTTTTTAGCCAAGTAGTTAAGGTTTGTTTTTCTCACTTAAGTCTTTCTTACCGCTCCTAATCTCTCTATGATTAAATTCGTTGCGAGTCTCAAGGAAGCTTAACTTTTTCCCGAGACTTGATGAGTCTCGGTGCTTATTGAGTTTCCAGTGTTTTTCATTGTTGATCCTGGCTTACAGGAGTTGCAGTGGTAGGAGTGTGGGTAGACTTAGACCCATATAAAGAAAAAATAAGCATTGTTAGATACATAGATATATTATGATTAATATTGAACTTAGAATTATTTTACAAAGAAATAGTAGATAATATAGTTCGAATCGTAGCGGTAGCGGTATTTGTTTCGCTTTAAGTCTTGGAGGTCGTGGGTTCGATCCCCACACGAAACAAGAAATCTTTGGGTACATTCTAAATTTCTTTCCTAGTCTGGTTGGTTGAGGTTTCGTGCTTCGGAAAGCACGTTTAGCCGTTGATCCCGACTGTGGAAACATATATTAAGGAACGTCCAGCAGCGTTTCCCTGTGTATCACAACATATTACTGCGGTCACCAATCCACCTGCCAAGCGTGCTGACTATGGCAAAACTCTCCCTCGGGAGGAGGCCCATGTTCAGCAGTGGACTTTGTACGGGCTGATGATGATGATGATAGTAGGAAGTAGTAGATATTAATTAATTAAGAGTCCACTGACCCGAACTAAGGATGAACTGAGAATCAACTGAATGCCGTCACTTATATAGGTTTATAAACATGCTTGAATAACATTTAAAGAAATATAGTCAACCCTTTGTCTTACATTCTTAGGATATAACAGAAAGCCTAGTTTACTAGCACTAACATCCCACAACAAATTGTGCTATGTTATTTGAAAAATTCTTTCGATGTTAGATAGCCCATTCATTGACGACGGCTATACGGTATATTTAATAATGAAGGTCTTATGTGAATGCTTATTACGCGGGAAGCTAGTCTTACTATAAAACAAAGTCCTGCCTCGTCTGTCTGTTCGTGATAAACTCAAAACCTACTGCACTGATTTCAACAGTAGATAGATTGATCCTTGAAAAAGATTAATAATGTGTCGAGATTTTGTGTTAATTAAGCTTTACAGGCGTCAGCTATTTTATTTATAAAGAATTAACTTAAAGCTTCAAGGTAAAAGTATAACGTTACGGTGCAAAATGAAAATTTGAACTTGACCGATGTGTCACAACAACCGTGCAAAATAATGGTAGCACATTTTTTAATCTCGAAATAGCCGAGCGTGGGCTGCGTAGTTACCTAATAGATGGTAGTGGAAAACTTCCAACCACACTGTTTATATAAACCCATGCTTGTGTGAGAACGGCCATAACTAATAAAACTTTCTTGAAGAACTAACTGTTTATGAACGCATTATATACTGCCTACATTTTTTTTTGAACCAGAATGTAGATCTGAGCGCTGTCAAACAAAGCTCTGAAGCCATTTTTTGTGCAGTAGTGTGGGTACAATTGTTGCTATGATTTTTCACAGTACCCCAATGTAATAAAAATAACGTTGAACTTTGTTTTGTACACCATTTCTTGACACAATTAGGAATTTTTGTTAACAAATAATGAAGTTTGTTATGATATTAAGCACCTAACGCTACGATAGAATGACTTATCGATGGACAAGGTGAGGCATAGTTTCGTTAGCCGAGTGTGCGTAAGCTGTGTATGTAGACCAAGGCTGACTTTTTACCGGCTTCAGTGTGTCATGTAGCTCCCGTTACCGTGGAAACTCTATAACGAAATATAGCAAATAGTTAATAACACTAATATTATAACTTATTTAATAACACTCTCACGCTTCCTCGTTTCCCCTTTTCCTTCGTCCATAACGTCCCTCTCCGTTCCTACGTCTAGGTAGGTTTAGCAAATAGGGTCAGTTGGTTAGGGAGGGTGTTGCTATCCTAGTCGAACTTAATGAAAGAAGCTGGTGTAACAAAACCATGCAACATAGAACGCTCTAAAATCTCTTCTTATAGAAATACTACGGCGTAGCCTACTGTACTACGATATGCTACGGCGTAGCACAAAATGACGATGGCGCAATACATAAATAATGGCATAATATGGCGGCAGTATCAACACGATTGGCATGGAAATATAAGCCGTCGCCATTTACAATAAAAAAATGAAGTATTACTTTCATATTTTATTTTCACGGATAGTAATTGGTATTTTAACTATAAACTATTAAGCTTTATAGGGTACACGTGTCGGAAGTATTGCGATGTAGAAACGATTAAAAAATATTTAAAGTTAATTGTAGGCAAAATTGACACGTGTGGGGTTTTTTATCACAAATAAAATGCCATTCCATATATATAAAAACAAAAAGTGTTTTTGGTAAAACGCCTAAAGGTTAATAAAAAGGGTAGGTAATTGGGTTTCGTGCTGGAATTAAAGCATATTTATTGTAGTTCACATAAATCCAAAGGAATATTATGAAATGCACATGTTTGTGATTTTTGGTGTTTTGATCATTGTTATGCATTGTCGTGGATGATAGGCTGAATCCTACTAATATTAGTAAAGCGAAAGTTTGTAAATATGAATGGATTTGGCTGAAAGTTTGCACGCGGATAGTTTATAAGCTGTATTACCATATAAGATACAAAATATCTCGCTCCGACCCACTGGAGCAGAGTGACGTGGGTACAACCTCGGAGTTCAGCTAGCATATAAATACATAACATATTTATGTAAAAGTAATGCATTTATTAGATTTAGTACATTGTTTATTCTAATGTGTAGATGTGTATTTAAATATCTAAGTGCCGTTTTATTTAATTATTAAAATCAATTATTTTAATTTGTATTTGTGTTGTTATGTTGGTGTGCAACAAAGAGTATCTTATCTTTTCTTATCTTATCTTATTAATATCAAAAGCGGCTGAGGCCTAATAACCACCGGTTCGATCCCCGCCCATTGCCCTACCGACGTGAACCCACTCGTAACACAAACCTTTTAGGCCAAAGGGGTTAATAAGAAACTAGTAGCAGTCTGCTAGTTATCTTTTTTTACAAAATAAGTTTGTTCCCATAGCTGTACTAACCACATTTCCTGGTGATTAAATGTATAGAGTGAGAGGGGCTTCACATCACACTTATACTACCTATTTTAATGTAAGTTTATTAAAAGTAAATTAAATATTATTAGCTAGCTTTCCGCGTGCAGTTTTACCTACGGAACTCCTACTCCCGTGGTAACTTCATAATAAAATATAACTTAACATTATTCAAATCGAATCAGTAGTTGCTGAGATTAGCGTGTTCAAGCAACAAACTGCTAAGATTTATATATCACTAGCTTCCCGCGCGCGGTTTCACCCGCGTATCTTTTATTCCCCGAGAAACTTTATAATAAAATTAAGCCTCTCTCACCTTCCTCGATAAATGGGATATTTAACAATAAATGATTTTTCAAAATGCAGTATTCCTGAGATAAGCGCATTCAAACAAACAAACATTTTTTTTATATAGGTAAGGCATATATTTCGACAGCACCTTATACATATACTGTATCTTTCGTATTGTATATATTTCCGTAACGCATTTTTCCTTCTCATAAAGTTCAATCAAACAGAAATCATGTTACGACAATAATATGAAATCGGCCAAGTGAGATTCGTACTGGCGCGCTTAGGTACCACTAAGTATTTATTTTATTTTATAATACTATATTATAACTTCTCTCAGCGAGCTATGGAAAGAGCTATGCTCGGCGTTTCGCTGCGTGATCGAATCAAAAATGAACAGATCCGCAGGAGAACGAAGGTCGCTGACATAGCTCAACGGATTAGCAAGCTGAAGTGGCAATATGCAGGACACATAGCTCGAAGAACTGACGGCCGTTGGAGCAGACAGGATCTCGAGTGAAGACCACGAACTGTCAAGCGTATCGTAGGACGTCCGCCTGCACGATGGACCGACGACCTCATAAAGGTTGCAGGGAGTCAGTGGTTGCAGGCCGCTAGCGATAATTCCCGCTGGAAATCGATGGGGAAGGCCTATGTTCAGCAGTGGACTACAACAGGCTTATGATGATGATGATGATATTATAACTTCATAGTTGTTAAATATGGAAAAATAAGCTATTCAACGTTCGACACTAAAAACAATAAAGCGAAGTCGGCTGTGTGAACGCGAAAGCTACCGAAAGGATTTTCATTCGATTTTTAGTAATAAATGGGAGGATTCCAAATAAAGTGTATACGTATACATATCGAGACCTCAAAAGCATAAGGAGGGAAGTAATATATCATTTTAAAATAAAAGCATAATTATAGGTACGACAAATGTTTCTAACTTATAATGTCACAGTCAACCTAAGGCCTCGTTTACGGAGACGCGGGACGTCCCGTGACGCGTTATGCGGCTCGGCCCGCAGTGAGCAAAAACATACGGCGTTGTATGAGTGCGATTGAGATGCGAGACGCCACGCGTTAACGAGGCATAATGCTTCTGAGATATACACATGTTTACGCCGTTGAAACCAAAAGAGAAGAGAAGAGTGTGCTGAGGAACTGCACAACTTAGTTCTGCCTTCCCCTTTCTTCTATCGGACAACGCGACACTCTGAGAGGCGCCATCAGTACTTGGTCGATATTCCCAATATACGTACGAAGCGCTTCGAGTCCACGTTTTTTGTACGCACTGCGAAGATGTGGATCTCCCTGCCGGGGTCTATATTCCCCGATAAGTACAATATGGGTCTCTTCAAATCAAGAGTAAACCGGTTCCTTCTAGGTACGCGTGCTCCATCCCAGGCTATGCCGATGCTTAACATCAGGCAGGGTATAGTCAAACGCCAACCTATTTCTCATTAAAAAAAAAAAAGAGACGCAAAAATATACTCAGAAATAAATGGCTTAGACATAAATGGCGAGACATGACGAAATCCCCAAAGATCTTTTATCATTTGGTTACGGTACCCTAAGAAACACTACAAAAGTAGATTGACATTTATTATTGTTAGATCACTTTGGGTACACATTATCATATTTTTATGACAGATATATTGTTACGAGAACGCCGGCAAAAAGCACAATCGTAAAAAATATCGTTTATTATTCAATAAAATGATAAAAGATTTATGAGAAATGTTTACTGTGCAATACACCGTGAAATTTTTATATATCCATAACCGCGAAAAGATTTCTTTTTAAATAAGGACTCAGTAAAACTGTAAAAATAACACTAAAACATGACCAATTAAAAAGGAAAGGCAGAGCGCTGCAAGTAACACACTAAATCCGGTTAAAACTCGGCCTTGGCGTGTATAAACACAGTTTACGCACACACGCGTCCTTTAAATAAATTAAAATAAAATACAAATCATTTTTATTTACGCAAATCTATTACAGGTTGGTACTTGCAAATACTCAAAACAATAATTTAGTTTTAATTATTATTAATCTTTAATGATTACATTTTATAAATTTGCAAATTAAGCAGGTATTTTGTTATTTTTAATTATATTTTAGACTTAACGTCTTAGTTTATTATTTAACTATATTGTATCCAATAGCTTGTTCTGTCTATATTCGGTTAGAACAATTGTCATAATTAAGGTGGACAGTGAGTACCTATATAACGACGGACGCGCTTTAGTGGTAGCACCACCGGATCCAATACGCCCCAACTGAGAAGACCCGGCGAAACAAACTCAGTGGGTTAGTCTACTACCGGTTTTAACACGACAGACATGAGACGGTTCGGCGAAACATACTCAAATGGGCAGAACGTAGGCTTTGGTCCAGTTACTTTTATTTACTACCAACAGTTCTGGATGTGGCAACACTGAGAAGATCTGGCAAGAAACCTAGAGGAATCCTTTTTTGGTATAAATGATTTTGATACTATTTAATGAAGCAGTATTGTGTCACAGCAACTCACTCTCACGTAGTTTTGTCATCTAAATAATCTGAAATTTTATAATAAGCTTATTTACATAGTTTATCTTTGACACATCGTTTAAACTTAACTATGCATTACCTTGTCAGTCGATATGTCATTCTATCGCAGGAGCTTAATATCATAACAAACTTCATTATTTGTAAACAAATGTTCCCATTTGTGTCATAAAATGGCGCACAAATCAACGTTCAACGTGTGACGATCGTCTTCGTCGCCGTACCCCGTAGCCCTGCCGCCGACCGGCGGCTGTGACTATAAAAGAGGCGCGCACTGATGCCGCGACCTCTTTAACCTCTCTCAACACTCACGCTGCGGTCGACACCAGACACCAGTCTGCTACTACCATCCGGACTGGACACGTGGACACGAGCCCTGCTTCCCTCGCTGCCGCTACCAACTACCTGAAGCGTCAGCGAGAACACTACCATCCAGCTTCATAAAAGCTAAGTGTTTATTGTGACTAGCTACCTGGTCACCTACTCAAACCGAGTCCTAGGACCTGCCCCCCTATTCTAAATATTGTAAATCTTTTATTCTAATTTTCAATAAACTATAGTGTATTGGTGACCGCAGTATTATGTAGAGTACCACATAAGGAAACACTGCTGCCCGTCCCTGGATATACGGTTATTATTGATGATGTTATAACAATCGGGACCAACGGCTTAACGTGCTTTCCGAGGCACGAACACATTTACGAACATTATTATTTTGATTTACTTAATTAATTTATTGGAATAACTGACAAAATAGACAACCTCCGTGGGGCAGCAGTATAAGTCTCGGATATCGTGGGTTCGATCCCCACGCCGGGCAAGATATCATTGTGTAAAATCTAAGATTTTTTTCCAGGTCTGGTTGGTTTAGGGACTACCCTCCGTGCTACGGAAAGCACGTTAAGCCGTCGGTACCGATTGTTATATTATCTATAACAAGCGAATCTCTGGTAGAGAACGGGCAGCAGCGTTTCCTTGCGTGTTACATTAACTTCATCATCGTCAGCCTGTTGTAGTCCACTGCTGAACATAGGCCTCCCCCATCGATTTCCAGCGGGAACGATTGCTAGCGGCCTGCACCCACTGACTCTCTGCTACCTTTATGAGTTCGTCGGTCCATCGTGCAGGCGGTCGTCTCCACTCGAGAACCCATTAACTATCAGCAAAATCCCCCGTCGTCGCGAGGAAGCACATGTTCAGCAGTGGACGTTATATGGGCTGATGATGAATAAAAAACGTAAGCTTTTGGTTGGATTGGTGGTTGATTCACGTTGAACTCACGTTAAGCCATTGGTCCTGATTGGTCACAACATAATCATTAAACATTCTTATACTATGTAACGCGAGGGGCAGCAGCGTTTACCTGCATCTATGTGATTTCAAAACCATATATGTTTGGTATAATCTTTAATATATGAAGCATTCTATTCGGGGAATGCAAACATTGTGGATACTAATACATACACACATACACTCCTCACATACCAAGGAAATTGTGTTTGTACCTTTTGGCATCGTGGAAACCGGAAGCCAAATTAATTTATAAAACCCTCGGCGGAATTAATTCGGCACGTTCCCACAGTGCTGGTATTTACTTTGCATGACTCAATTAATATTTTTTTAAATCACTTTTAGGAACCATCCATAAAATACGTCACATATATAGGGCGGGAAGGGGGTCGACGAAGTGTGACATGGTGTGACAAGGGGTGGAGGGTCCTAAGTTTTGTCACATCACATTTCAAATTTAATAAATTGAATCGTTAAAAATCTATAAAATTTGAAATATTATTTAAAACTAAAAAATAATTTCAACTCTATCTATATGAATATACGGTTTGAATTGATTTGTTTATGCTCTAGTGACATGCCGCACGTGCCGACTATGAGCCCTTTGACTAATGCCGCCAAACGCAACGCACGCGCGACCTCGCGTGATTCCATTGTTTCTATTTCATTCGACAATTGACTTTCGCCGAGTGAACGACGTCGTTTTTTTAGTTCTGCTATTTTGTAGATATAGTTACTTTTTTACAACTTATTTTAATCAAATAATATAGGTAATCTTTACCGTAAACTGTATGAAACTTACAGTGCAACTTACGCTGATAAAAAACAGCATATATATACAAGAAGAAGTTAATTCCTTATTGAAATTTTTGAAAAGTAGTGAAAATATTGAAGGTGAAGTGGAATCTAAAATCAAAGAGCTGCAGATAAAAATAACGAAAGAAATGCGACTGTATTGAATTTTTTTTTTCGACCTAAAACTACCTTATTACTGCTTTAATTTTTGCTGCTTTAACTGCTGGTTTAATTTTTTTTTTTTAGATTTAGATGTAATGTAATTGCAAATTTGTGACGTCACACTTGGGAGGGGGGTCTCACAAATGTGACCACCTGTGGTAATCGGGGGTATAAAATCATGAAATACGTGTGACGTACTTTATGGATCGCCCCTTATATTTATTAGGGTCGAGCTCGCAAGGTACATTATTCCCCAAACACTAACTTCGCAAAATGTCCAAACTTCAACATTTTGATAAATAGATTTAAATAACATAAGTATTTTCGCTAAGCAGGAGTTAACATTACATTACAAAATAAAATTACAAAAAACAAACTGTCGACCGCGACTTCGTCGGCGTCAATTTTGCATTTTTTCCATATAAACTTTTCTACCTCTTTTCATCCTCCTACTAGGGATCGAATTAAAAAAAAAACTTTCTTATCTGATGTCTACGTCGTATAGAGAAGACACACTCCAAGTTTCAGGTATCTACGATAAAAAAGAAATAGATGGACCAACGTCAACCAATATAACTTGCGCGAATCAATATAACTCCTGGCTCGAATGATGTTTACTCAAAGTAATGTGTGCAAAAAAGATTAACTTGTTTTTGTCCCAACGCAACAATAGCAAACACTTAATAAACATCCGATAACAGTGATATATAACAGGAAACAAATTACTCCAAGTTGTATCATGTCATGACAACCTCCGTAGCGTAGCGGTATTTGGCTCGCCTTGAATCTCGGAGGTCTTGGGTTCGATCCCCACACCGGACATAAAATCTTTGTGTTAATTCTAATATTTCATTCTGGGTCTGGTTGGTTGAGGGGCTACTCTCCGTGCCTCGGAAGCACGTTAAGCCGCTGGTCCCGATTGTTATAACATGATCTATAATAATCGTAGGTATATCAAGGAACGGGAAGCAGCGTTACCTTGTGTGGTGCAACATAATACTGCGGTCACCAACCTATGACTATGACTATAGCAAATACCTTCCCTCGAGAGGAGGCCCATGTTCAGCAGTGGACGTTATACGTGCTGGTGATGATGATGATGATGTAGCATGTCATGCTAACGCTACTGCAGGATGAGAGCAAAGCCTCGCGTGGGGAACGGGATTGATTTTCGAACCAAACTGATTTGATTTTTGCACTAATTATATGTGTCAATGAAAATCTAACAAGTACAACGACAAAACTAATTACTAAAAGTACGAAGGTAAATAAAATACAAAACAGTTTTCACTTCAAAATAAATTCAAGACAAGGAAGTTTTTAGACAAGCACTTCCGAAAGATAAACCATTTATTTATGTTAAAGCATTGGTATTATACCTACACTTCCTCTTAACATATCCTCAAATAACCGCGACAAGGACAATTCCCACCGCATTCAACAATGAAACATTAGAACTCGAGATGTTTTTACTACTAAGGGCTTTGCCATCCTCAAATAAAAAATATCAGAGGAATAAATCAGCCAGTAGTTCTTATCTCATATATCTCTGTTTATATAAATTTGAAGACTGAGCACTGGCAGGACTCGAACCTGCATCTTAGGTATAGCCCCTAATACCTTACAATTAGGCTACGGTGGACCCAAACCGATCATCGAAATATTAATATATTTTATATGTTCTTATTTCCTCAAGTACCTTTAAAGTACAATTTCGATTTTACTTAAGATACAACTCGTCAAATCTACTACTACTACTAAACTCTACTATTCTACTACTACTAAATAAAAAAATCTTGTGTAACTAACTTATATCTTCAAATCATAGTAGATACCTAACGAAAAGTTAATTCAACATCACCACACCAAAACAACAAAATACTTACTCAAAACTTTTCTAATGACAACACAACGAATAAATCCTTTCACAAAAATCCAATCCAATACACAAACACAAAGATACAATCATAGAGTAGCCATCACATCACAACACACTTCGAAAAAGTTTTATTCTAACCGTTTTCACAGTCAGCTTATAGAATGGAAGTAACGTCCAATCTCAGCGGGCGCGCGCGAGGCACTGACGTTCTACGATACACCGTAGTTCAACTGAATATGAACGCCTGATATTGTATAAATTTAAAAGGACATATTTATAGATTTTCGCAGTAAAATAGTCAGGTGATAAAATTGGTTCTGGTTGATGAGATATTGTCTACCAAAATAACCGTTGAAATGAAAAACAGTCCAGTCAAGAAATCTAGTGATGATATTACTAAACATTCGTAAGAACATACATATAAACATGCAAAACCCAAAGTAAAACACCCTAAAATAAAGAAGTCCCAAACTGAATGGGATTGAGGTCTTAAAGGGTCGTAAAATTAAAGTGCGAGAACTCAATCATTTGTTAAAGTGTTAATACACAGAGCCAGTGTAGTTGAGAGCTTACGGGAGGAAGAGAAAAGGGCCGGCAGGATATGAATATATATATATCCTATACTGGTATTGTCAATATGTTTTCCTTGTATTTGGATCTCTCTGTTACTTACCATCTGGTAGTTAGAGGTCATTTACCAGGGGCCTGAGACTACTATCGTAATGGTGTGTCGTGGAACTGTCACTGACGACTCGATGGCCGGTTTTCTTTGTCTTTTAAAAAATTGTTAGATTACCAAATGTGCAAAAAACCGCAAAAACGTTAGTTATAAAAAATACAATAAGAAAACTAAATAAACGGTCAAGCGGTTATATGTCCATCATAACTAACGAGACCCCGGGTTCGATGCCTGAATCGGGACTACAATATTTGTTACTTGAAATTTTGAGTAAAGGCTTAGACAGTATACATATACATATATACCTAGGACAAACAGTCCAATTAGGTAGGTCCAACTTCGAGAAGAAGGTCAATCGCCGAATCCAACACCCTAAATTAAAGCGGATGGGCAGCGTTCGGGAAACTTCGCAACGTTTTTTCCTCTAAAATACCTCAGTGCCTGAAGACGAAAGTCTTTAACCAGTGTGTGTTGCCAGTGATGACCTATGGATCTGAATCGTGGTCCTTCACTATAGGCCGTATGAACAGGCTCGCTCAACGCGCTATGGAGAGGGCTATGATCGGGGTTTCTCTACGAGATCGAATCAGAAATGAGGAGATACGTAGAAGAACGCGGGTTACCGACATAGCCCAACGGATTAGTTCGTTGAAGTGGCAATGGGCAGGCCATATAGCACGGAGAAGAGATTGGGGCCGAAAAGTTCTCGAATGGAGACCACGGATCGGAAAGCGTAGCGTAGGACGTCCACCTACTAGATGGACGGATGATCTGGTTAAGGCCGCGGGATCACGGTGGATGCAGGCCGCTTCTAACCGTAACAACTGGAGATCTATGAGGGAGGCCTATATCCAGCAGTGGACGGCCTACGGCTGAAATGATGAATGATGATGACGCTTAGAGAGTGCATCTGTGTTTGGACATAGATTTCCTTGCCTTATAATACCGCAGGTGACCAATCTTCTTAGATTCCGTCCACCATGACCGAACTCAGTAGGTAGTTATAAATACCTCATTTTGAAATGAACGTTCTATTTTGAAATGAATTATATTGAATGAAAATATTCATAAATAAATCAAACAATTTATTCTAAAAGAGAATTGTTTGCAGATTAAAAGGAAAAGATATAAAATTTCCCATTTAACTATAAAAATAAACTAGTTCGTCTATTTTAAACATATATAAGGTGCTTCCGAAATGTATGCCATCCCTTTAACTGCATACGACATTATGTATAGTGATTACATGTTTGTGAAATATGCAAAAAATAGTTTCTTTACTTCAATTCGTTGAGGGATTTTGTCATACATAATCAACACACTTGGTAGGCGGATAGATGATCGCAGTAAGATGATAAGTAACCTTGAGCTGATAAATGCTACTGCTTATCAATAATTCACCATCTGTATGCTTCTTACTAGTCTATTCTGAGCGAAACATTCTACTTATTCTTGTTAATTGCTTATTATACGTGTAAACCCAACAACAACCCAAAAAAATACCCTTAAGCGACCTTGAGTAAATTCTGTTAGAGAAATTGAAATCTTTAACCACATACTTCTTCTACTATCTTCTGTTAAAGGGAAGGCATATGTTTTGGACACACCTCTTTTGCTTTTCAAATGTGAATATAGAATTGAAGATACTGCATATTTTTCTTTGTTTTTTTATACTTGTTGGTATACTTTTGTTGTGCACGGTTCCGATGCTTTTCTGGCCATAATTCTGTTGACTCATGTTTCTAATACAGACTTTGACCAATGGCTAGGCGCGTCGAACTTGTGATCTAGTGGTCTTCGGTTAGATCCCCATCCATTGCACTACCGATGTAAACCCACTCGTAACACAAACATTTTAGCTTAACACGATTACGATTAACTAGAATTCTAGTAGACTGTATAACTCTGCTATTAAACTTTTAATAGAAAAAAAAGTGCTTACAGAAATAATCTCTCGTGTCCTCGAAACGACAAATCTATGCGATTACATTAGTCTGATGCTGTCTCCCCGTATAGAGGAAATAAGTCTAACTACTTGTAATTCTAATTAGTCCGATGCAAAGCTTATGGACGCTATAGTACCTATAGCAGCCATTTGAGACTAGTTAATATCATTTACGCTTCGTGGTTTATCCTGGAAATACATACGGCTGACTCCACATGCCACATGAACGCACGCGTTTCTCGAGCGTCATTCATGCAAAGGCCGAGCTCTTGAACCATTCCCGTTATATCACCATAGCTATTCCTTTTATATCACCAATGTCTATTTTTCCTAGTATACAAAGTCACAACAAAAATTAATTACATTTTATTCCTTTTGTATCTTGATGAAGTTGAACATAAAACATATCATAGTATATTGTTTTCCCAATAAACATCAAAATATTAAACCTACAAATTGACCCATACACCCGCTACCCCGTCGACGCAAGTTACACACGCTAGAGACACATGTACGCCCAATGTGGAATCAGATGATATATTTTGGGAATATAATTTCATAGTCGCGGTTCGTAATTGCTTATTTACTTTATCCTATATTACAAGTTAGAGTAAACGAACGAAATTTATTAGTCAAATCCTACTGCTGATATTCTGATGATCGACAATCCGAAAACACACTATGACAGCTCACAGATGTCAAATGTCGTATGTTGGTAGCTTGTTATGGGATAATACTAAATACCTAGGCAAACCCATATGGTACCACTAGCATCGGCAAAGTATCACATCGCAGCTACGGCGAAGAATGATACACCGCGATGCACCTGTGCCGGGTGCCCAACGACGTGGGAGGTCGCAGCTCCGCGCGACGAGAACGAGGGAAGATAATTACTCAATTCGGATCTTACATCGACCGAGTTCACTCGTTTAGAATTAAAACTTTTTTTTTTATTAATTAATTAAATCGTGTGTGCTTAAATTGCACTAAGATCATTCATCTCCATCCTCCGCTGCCCCCTAACCATAAGTAGCTCTTACGCACACCCACAAAATATTGAAGACTTCTGTTCAATCATATACGATTACACTTAAGGGATTATGGTCCTTTATATGATAAGCCTACTAATATTATTATTGACTATGTTTCTGAGAATAGATCTGATGTCAGAACATCTATTCGTACGTTCGTATACGTCACATATGTCTGTTGGTTACATTTTACTCGAAAGATTATCCCCGTCATGCGTCATGTAGATTGTTAGCGTTTAACATAACACTGTTATAGAGAAAATAAATATTAATATTTTCTTTTTTTGGTTCCGTGAATTACGTTTGTAACCGTTCCGTGAAAAGATTAAATATAAAAATATAATTTATTTTTATTTTTTCACGCAAAAGAGTTTTTTTTCATACAAAGTATATTCAGGGTCGGTAGTATGAGTCCTGAGTTCAAATCCTAATTTTGAACTTTCGAATAAATTCTAAGTCAGTTCTGCAATGATTAGATAAACCATACTTTGTAGGGTATTAGGTTAAACTATGCTTATTAGTTATCACAAAAACAGTTCAGTTTTCGATTTTTTTCTCGTTCAACAGAACGAGAAAAAAATCGAAAACTGATGTTAGGTGAAATTTACGAAAAAATCTATCTCGAAAACTACGCAAAATCGTAGAACATACATGGTGGTGATTCGGATACTCCTCATCATAAAGTATCTAAATTTTGCGTTTGACGTCAACTCCTCGGCCACCCTGTATATTGGTAGGTTTATGCGGGTAAACAAGGTGCAGCACATAATAGAAACGGTCTCAATCAAGTAGGTGATTTCTCATCAAAGGCTATTTATCTTAAGATCGTCCTTAAATATATTAGATAGGTAGTAAATAATATAAAAATACATAATACACCAGTGAGGTGCATCCTCCTGCCTCGGCGAGGTACACCGAAAGGTTCGGCAAGTACAGCTAGTATCGGGGAATGACTTTAATCAAAATAATAGTTGATTTCAAGGTGGAATATTTAGAACATTTATTGGAGTTTTTTTTTTCAGACGGACGTATGTAGTTAGCCACGAGTCTTTTGCTACTTTACCGGGCATAAAGGCGAGCAAAACAACAGCCTAGATAAAATTTATTGGTGTATTAAATACGAAACTGGCATTAAAACCTTTCACCACTAACTAAACCCGTTTACAAAACACTCACAGTATTTTAACAAAAAAACTCAAGCTATTGATGTCACATTGTATACAGAAATTGAGCCGCATCTTAAGTTCTAGTTCCATTTTTTGTAAGTTTTCCTTTATTTTTTGCTCGTAATGTTGGCTGTCTTCAAGTAAAATTCCTGTTAAAATGGTTGCTATGAAAAATAACTGTCAAATTGGAAAGATGGCGGAATTTCTAAAGGAATCTTATGCGTAGATATTATAAATAATAGTAAATTTGTTTGTTTGATATTTTGATGCTTAAAAAAGCTTATATATTTTACCGAGTTATAAATTTCAAAAAATGTCGCGTTGTCAAAGCCGTTGGAAACTAGTTGTCAACCATAGCTACAATTTATTTATAGTCCGAGAGATGGTATCTACCTATTTTTGGGTAGGTATTTGAGGCAAGCTGAAAACTTGTCACATACATCTTCTACTATATCCCAACACGGAACTGCAGACCTGGCTGGTGAGTAGCGTACCCAAAAATTGGTTCCTTAATAAGTTAATTATTTTGTTGGTGCCTTTCAGGTACAACGTAAAAAATGACGAATTGCTGTGATAATGCGTCATTATTTGAAGTTTTACGACTTTGTTTTATATACTTAGATAGGTACTATCGACGTTTCGTTCTGCTAAACTATTTTGTCTGTGCGGTTTTGTTTTGTTTAGTTCTCAAGGCTAGAATGTTGGCAATAATGTCTCAACCAATTGATGGAAGAATCTAACCCTTTCACAAAAGTAGGACCGCTTTCAGGAGCTGCTCGTAAACAATTTCCGCCTTATTGAATATCACAGCCAAATAATATTACTTATATTTCCGCGTGGACTAGTAAATGTTCATCTCCCCTTTCAACCCATTTTTCGATTTAAAAAATAGCCTTTGTCCTTTTTCAGGTTCTACACAATCTGTGAACCAAATTTCTTACAGATAGACAGACAGACTGAGTTACTTTCGCATTTATTTTATTAGTAAGGATTAATCAATTTTGTGTGCTAGTGTGTCAATAGACAAAGTGTGGAGATAGAAAAACATTAGCATTTACGGTCATAAAACACCACCATGTTTAATAGTTGCAAATACTCAGTGTAATGGATAATTTTGGGAGTGCCTACAATCGAGTTTTGTTCCTATAGTTTTTCAATAGCATTAAGATTTACAAATTATTACGACTTCGAAACTGTGTGAAATGAGCCCGCTCGTATAATCCAAACCAAAGTCATTAAATTTTATACACCCAATGTGAAACAAATTGATACAAATGTGCAAATAAACGGTATTCGGTTGGAGCCAGTAGAGTCAACTGTCTTTTTGGGAATAAGAATCGACTCCAAATTGCAATGGGGCCCACATATTGCGAAGCTATCAGAAAAACTTAGCTCTGCGGCCTATGCTGTTAAAACTAAGAGACGACTCACTGATTTGGAGACTGCTAGAATGGTTTACTTTAGTTATTTTCATAGCGTAATGTCTTATGGGATTCTTCTCTGGGGAAACTGTGCGGACATTGACACCATTTTTGTACTACAGAAACGAGCTGTAAGGTCCATATATAAACTTGGTCCGCGAGTTTTTCTACGGGAGAAATTCAAAGAGACTAATATTCTTACAGTCACATCACAATATGTCTATGAAAACCTTTTATATGTTCATAAGAATATTGATAGTTTTAAGACAAAAAGCGACACTCATAATGTTAATACTAGATCTAAGCATAATCTTGTTTTACATGCTACACGTCTCCACAAAATTAGCAATTCTTTTATGGGGCAATGTATACGCTTCTTTAACAAACTTCCTAATAATGTAAGAGATCTTTCAACAAACAAGTTTAAACGATATGTCAAATATAAATTATGTAAAAAGGCTTATTATAAAATTTCTGATTATGTTAATGACAAAACCGCTTCGGAGTGAGTTGCTCTGAAACAATTCTGCTTTATTAATAATTGTAAAATTAAAATTTATTTTAAAAAAGGATTCCTCTGAGTTTTTTCCCAGTTCTTCTCAGAGTTGCCACGTCCAGAACTGGTGGTAGTAAAAGAAAGGGACGCATCATAAGAACATGATTTAAAATATTTCAAATGTGTCTATATGAATAAGGAATTTTTGACTTTGACTTTGACTAAATTATCTTTTATTGCAAGTTACTAGAGCATAATTTGACTAAATTATCTTTTATTGCAAGTTACTAGAGCATACTTTGACTAAATTATCTTTTATTGCAAGTTACTAGAGCATACTTTGACTAAATTATCTTTTATTGCAAGTTACTAGTCATTTTGGTTACATACATTTCATTTATCATTAACGACTTTTTTAAGGGAATATTGACATGTCTTTTTCTAAAAATATGTCAGTTTTAGAGTTTCGTACCCGAAGGGTAAAACCGGGACCCTATTACTAATATTTCGCTGTCTGTCTATCTGTCACCAGGCTGTATCTTAATAACCGCGATAGCTAAACAGTTGAACTTTTCACAGATGATGTATTTCTATTGGCGCTATAACAAACAAATACTAAAAATAAAATAAAATAAATATATTAGGGGGGCTCCCATACAACAAACTTTTTTGTTGTCCTTTTTCGATATCAATAACGGCAATAGGTAGATGCTTGAAAATGGTACAGAACCCTTCGTGCGCGAGTCCGACTCGCACTTGACCAGATTTTCATTTTATTTTATTGTTATGCGTTGAAAGTAATACCTACTGACGGCAAATCGGCCTGAAAATTATAAAAACTGTGAAACGGTGTATAAGCACAATATTCTTATACAATAATGTTGCTTTGACACAAAGATTTCCATCTCTGTAGCAATAACTTACTCGCAGAATTTATGTGAGGTCATAGGCTTCTCAGAGCACTTTATCTGAGGGCCCCAGTTGTTGTAGGGTCTAACGAAACTTATATTGCCAATTACCTTGTTTTATACTGTTTCACTCCATTGGTGTCGCTTTATTAAAGCAATGACATTGATAATATGTTCTATCCATGAAAAAAATAGACTATCATAATAAGATATTGTGGCAACTTCCGTAGCATAGCGGTATTTAGCTCGCTTTAAATCTCAGAGGTCGTGGGTTCGATCCCCACACCGGACAAGAAATCTTTGTGTAAATTCTAAGATATTTTTCCGGGTCTGGTTGGTTGAAGGACTACCCTTCGTGCCTCGGAAAGCACGTTAAGCCGTTGGTCCCGATTGTTATAACATAATCTATAGCAAACGAACCAGGGAACGGGCAGCAGCGTTTCCTCTGTGTATTACAACATAACACTGCGGTCACTAAGCAAAAGACTAGGGGCTTATAAGGTAAGAGCTTTCGAAAAAAAAAACTGCGGTCACCAATCTGCCTGCCAAGCGTGGTGACTATGGCAAAAACCCTCACGACTTTGTCGTTAGTCAGGACACGTGTCACGCGATGTTGCTATACATGTCGAGCAAAGCCAGCCGGCTTCACATGACAAGTCGCAGACACATGTTAAGGGACAATTATTGCCTAATATAACCCTAGCTTAAACCGGTTCCGGGACTTACATCCATGTAGGCTTTAGCTGATTCTGTGTGGCTCCGGATTAAGAATGTGGCCACCCCATTTCTTCGCCTGTCGACACCCAGGAGGCGACGTAGGGACCTTTTTGATACCCTGCGTGCAAAAAGGCTTTTTTTTCGGATGGACATACATAGGTAGCCACAAGGCTTTTGCTACTTCACCGGGCATAAAGCTGAGCAGAGCTCCAGCCTTAATAAATGGTTTAAAAACTACAAACTAAGCAACCTGCGCAAGAGGGCGCATCCTGTGAGGCTTGGACCTCGGCTCAGGGCGGTCGCTGGCGATGAGATTGAGGAATTATGACTTTTAGTATTTAGGGGGGTTTTGGGCAACTGTCGCTCTTCTTTACAGTTCGCGGGCCTCTCGGACTTAGGGTCCACAAGGGCATCGGATGGTTCTTAGCAAACTAAGGGTCAGGAGGACAAAAATGATAAAATGTAAACTGTTTTTCACCCTTGGCTTAGTGGTAACGGCAGTTGCTTCTAAGACCTAGTAATTCATAATTGTCATAATTGCCCCGGGCGAGAATCATACACGTTCTGTGTATGATTCTCGCCCGGCAAAAAAGTCTGCCACGACGCAGAGATGAATTTCCAGAGTGCGAAAGTTATTAAAAGAAACGCGCAGTGTCAACGTGCGTATCACGTAGGTACTATTTCTTTTTATAAGAAAAAAATAACAACTTATCATAAAAATACCATGAAATTTTATGCTAAATGTTTATCTTATTTACTTTTATATTGAATGTTTAGATCATTATATCGTTGGAATCGCGTAGTATTTTTTATTCAACGAACCAAATGATCGACGGAGGTAATTTTGTTGATCTGTATTGTGTACTTCGAATTGATAATATTGGATTTTGCTTGTCTGCTAAGGTTACTAGAGTTCATAGGGGAGATAAAATCTCTGTTATACTGTAATTTTAAATTTATTCAACCGCGTTACTTTGATCCTTTAGGTCGTAATTTGATGTATCAAATCTGCCTTAAGAAACTACTACATAATACATGATTAAATACCAAAAATATGTTAGAATTAAAACTTTCGTGAGTGGTACACATATTTATATTAACTATCCGGTTGCACTCGAAACTAGTCGGACATATCCGATGATGACAAAATCGTGAGTGTACCTACTCACGATTTTGTTCGGATAGTTATTCCCAAAAATATTATTTAAATAATATATTTGCAGTATTTTTTGTGTATGTATTTTTCGAATCCCAAAACCAGACTTAAACAAGTAGCAAGTTCAAACAAAGAAAATCTTATAGTCAAATAAGTATTGATAGAAAATTTTCACCAGTAGGTACTAATGTTTCTGGCGTCATCCTACCTTTGGGTTAGCCCCCTTCACATAGTATTAGGAGGAATACTCATGATTTGAGTAGCATTACCATCAATGGAGTTCCATGTACCCTGTTGCCACGGAGGAAGGGAAAAGAGCCGCTTCCAAAGTAAGAACTCTCATCGCATTGGGTTTTTTTAAAAACAGGACATAAATGAAAATACGAATTGTAGAAAAAATAAATAAACCACCTTTATTTACAAATTGAGCAATCGAGCCCCGTCGCTCGGTTGGCACACGAAGAACGTTGGAGCACCCTTGTATTGAGATAACACTCGAGACTTCAATTGCTCCAATTTGCTCTTCTCCACCTGAAAGGGTTCGCCATTCATATTATATTTCAAATAGAGTTTTATATATTTAGACCGGCGGTAGGTTTAGAATCTGCAATCTTAGGTATAGCTGAACTAACTAGTTATACCTACAATAGGCATGAAATCAAAAAAATCTAATAAGTCCGTCAGTTAGTACACCAAAAATTTGTTTTTTTCATTCCTCAATCACAAAATACGCATTAAAATTTCATGTGACGTCACTTTTAGGTACAATTTTACCTAGTAGTGACGTCACAAGCCCCATCTCCTGAACTTTATAATTTATTGTTGCTCTGTATCTTTGTCAGTTTTTATTGATTTGATAAATAAAAAAATATGTGACCAATATTTTTTAGTAATTTAACTGACGGACTAAAGAGATTTTTTCAAATCTTAAAAGTACTTGGTAGTCGTTAGTATTTTAGCAATAATATTGGGTGACTAAAGTAACTATTAAACCTAAAGTGGTTTTACTGGGTAGACCCTCTCCTCGTAGTATAATTAGCATATAGAGAGAGGATCCTACACATCCCGCCACGGGCGGTGGAAATGTCAAAAATTGCTGGCGTGGTTTCCGTACACGATGGGTAAAAACGGGGCCCTATTACTAAGACTTCGCTGTCTGTATACCGAACCGCGATAGCTAGACAGTTGAAATTTTCACAAAGATGTAACTATTTTAGTTGCCGCTATAAGAAAACATACTAAAAATAAAATAAATATTTAAATGTTTTTTTTTTGCCTTTTTTGCTCGATTTCTATAACGGCAACAGTTAGGCACTTGAAAATAGAACGGAACCCTTCGTGCGCGAGTCCAACTCGCACTTGTCCGGTTTTCTATATTTCTGAGTACTTACTAAAGTGACGACACAGCCTCCGAAGCCCCCGCCCGTCATCCTGGCGCCGTACACTCCTGGCACCTGCTTTATGATCGCTACCAGCTGGTCTAGCTCAGGACATGACACTTGCATCAGACGACTCAATGACTCGTGGGATTGGAACATTAATTCGCCGACCTGGTATTAATGAAATCGAGAGAAATATTAAAACCAATTATTTTAAAAACTATATTTGAAGAATACCCTAAACCCTCAGGGTTTCTGAGCCTCCAGCTCAGAAGCCCTGAAGGTTTAGGGTATTATGATTGGATAAATGCACTCAGGTAACAGGAACACACATATTATGAAAGATTGTTACACGAGCTTATTTCAAATGTGTGGTACCAATAAAAATCTCATTATGTAAGGGCTTTTGTCATGAAAAACTCGCTTTAACGTCATTTAGCGTTATTGATCAGCGCCATCTAGTTTGAACTAAATAAGCTAAATTATCGTACGTAATTAAATTCTGAAACAATATTATATTTGTTCCTTAAATTGAATCTGTTGTACACTTGCTATGCACTTATTATCATGTATCTCTTGGCTAAAGGTTTGCTGGATAAGAATTCATAAATGAATTAAGCTCGCCTGTGTACATAGAATGTTGTTTCCAATTAATACAATTTATGTCATGTAACTTTCTGTGTGCAATAAAAGTATAAATAAATAAATTATATTTGTTAAATGATGCATGGTTTGATACCACTAACTTTATTTGTTGATTACACAGTGTTATTTATATTTACCAAGGGATTCCAATGTGTAATCTATTTGTTTTGTTAGTAATTATTTACATTCCAAGTAATTCCAACGTAATTTATTACCTATTGTTTAAACTTAAACTTACTAAGTGTTTATTATGTATGCTTGTGATTTAGGTTTAATGTAACGAATCTTATATTTCTCAGACAAATTATATGTATTATATTTGAGAAATAAAATTTGAAAAATACAGCATACAGATGAGTTCAACTATGTATACTAGAACGAACGAAAACCACGAAGGACAATTAGATTAAGTACTAATTTTAAGATTTACTTAACAATATAATTTGGATGAACGAATTCATAACTACAAAACTCTTTGTTAATAATAAGAAAATAACAAACTTAATAAAATATTTCATTAAAGAGATTTTAAAATTCCTTAGTAGCAGCCGACAAGAAAAGAAATCCAGACAAATGTAACACCAGTTAATAAAAAAAATAACTAAGCATAAATAATAAAAGTACCTAACTAAAAAACTAGACCTCGACATGCCGTGTAAATCATTATTAACTTAAGAAAATTTCTATTTAAATTAGGTAAGTTGTTCTTCGTAAAGAATCTATAAATTAAATAAAGACCCACCTCTTTTAATAACTTATATTCTTTATTGTCTGCCAAACTTATTTAAATACTAATTGTAGATGCCCGGAGTCACACCTACAGAAAACTTACAAATATTATCATTTCATAAGGATTTTTCAAACATTTTCAACCTTGTCTTTAATCACATTTCATTTTTTATGTTTTATTTCTTGTAATGTTTTGCAATCTACTAGTATTCATGTTAAACCCTCGTGATAAGCAAAAATTCTTGTGTTACGAGTGGGTTCACGTAGGTAGTTCGACGCCCTAGCCATTGAGCTACAGCCGCTTTACCTATAAATTGTAACATAAAGCGACAGTTGTACAAAACTCCCCTAAAATACTAAAAGTCATAATCCCTTAATCCCTCTGTCAGCGACTCCGTCGTAGTCCCACAGGAGGTTCTGGCGCAGGTTGCTTAGTAGGTATAGTTTATAAATATACTATTTAACGCCTTTGGTGAAGTAGCAAAAGCCTCGTGCTAGACTATATAAATGTCCGTCCGAAAATAAATGAATAAAGACATTTTTGACTTTGAATTTAAATCAATAAATGGCGTTGACGAGCGACCATTATTTTATTACTTAATTAAACCAGGCATAGTTTACACACTTGTTTCTCGTGAAGGAAGAATATTTTTGGAATATTTTAATAACGCGGCAGTTGTTTAAAAATCAAGTCCGTAATATATAAACGTTACTTACACGTTTAAAGTCCTTTTGTTTCAATAACTTAGCCACTTCTGCTGTTATACGAATCTCGTCTATAACGTGTTTGGCGCGCATCAGAACAATCTCAGGACACCCTTGTTCTTTCAATTCTGAAATAAACAATTTCAATTATATATGAAAACCAGTTTTCCTGCGATTTTTAACCGCATAGCTCCCATTCTCTTAAAAGTCCCAAAATGAAAACGTCTTGGGCTGACTCAACTTTGGGCTTGCGCGACTCCCGAGCGTGAAAACGACGCAAGAGCCGAGCTTGCCTCCGTTCACCCGCTACCCCCGCCAGGCGTCACATGGGTGTAATGCTGATGTATTATACATACAAATCTTTCGAATCACTCAATATATTAAAAGAACCGCATCAAAAATTCAACAAAATCCGTTGCGTAGTTCTATAAAGACAGGTAGAAAATGCCTATGGCATTAAGTCCGCCATGTACTGTCATTGTGCAAAAGGTTAAATAAATAAAGATCTAAGCATACATAGGTAGAGACAGACAGCGGGAAGGGACTTCGTTTTATACTATGTAGTGATTTTATATCCAATCCCATCTGCCAACGCGGAACAGAACAAAGCTTGCTTAATATTTTTAAAAAATCGTCATAGTTACTAAGATTAGAAAAATTACCAAAGACAAAGACGCTCTAAACTATGCAAAAAAACTAAAATGGAAGTGGGCAGGGCACGTCGCAAGACTAGAAGACTATCAGAGTAACAAAGTGGAAGGGTCCATGCGGCAAGCGTCTAATAGGAAGACTGACCAGTATTTTCGCTGGCCACTAATAGCTCAAGATAGAGACAAATGGGATTCTTTAGAGCAGGACCTTCACCTAAGTAGCGGTTTTTTTATGAGGACAATCTAGGTACACACACATTTGTTTGTTTTTCAACAATATGGTAAAATAATATCTACGACAGGTACTCTACTTTTTTCTTACTTTTTTATTCAATCACTAACTATTTATTGCAAGAAATAAAAGGCTTTTTATGTCTGTCCAATCCTACTAATAATAGGTATAAATGTTTATTTGAATCCAACACAGCAACTGAAATGCTCTTACAAACTAAATTATGCAAAACACAGACGACGCGAAGCAATTCAATATTTGCTTCGCGTCGTCTGTACTTACAGATTATTTACCCGCAAACGATTTGCACAAAAACTTTAAACTGTAGGTATATTTTGTCTGAGCTACTCAATGAATATAAGAATATAAAGGTTTTCCGCCCACTGCATTTTATATAAAGTAAAGATGTAGGTATGTTTTTATTTGCATAAGTGTGTTTTTAAGTCGACGCCAATGGCCAGTTTTCCCCAGAATTTAGGGTATGAAGGCGTTTAGGAGTGTTTGAAGTATATAAAAACGATAATGATGATGAAAAAAGTAAGTATGTATTTATATATAGTATGTAGTTTATTTTGATTATGTACTTATATGTATTTATTTATATGTTTAGTTATTGTATGTATGTACCTTCACACTTTTAAATTCTTATATCTTTGGACTTCTCCTCTCTCAAATTTACTGGAAAAGATTTCTTTAGAAATAAGAAGTACCATAATACATAGTTATCTTTTTGTTGTTTCTTTGTTTTATATTGTGTGTACATAAATAAATTTAATTAAAATAATTATGCAGTTTTTGGGCTTGGTGTGTTGATTTACTGTTCTTTATTAAATTAGATCTAATTAATGCAAACAAAATGCAGTTTTATATGGGCTAATTGTGTGCTTTAACTAATTGACGTGAATCATACCTTAATTTTTGTTTTATTTTAAGAATAAATATCCAAAAATGCCCAGTTGAGGGAAATTTATCAAGTAATCGGTGGCAACATTGCAAACATCACACTAGGTTTATCTAAATCCCTTTACCAAAGGAGACTTTGTGAAAATACACAAACGATCTCAAATCCGTCACCTGCGGTTCATACAAATAGTTCAAGAGTGTCAAGATTCAATTCGCAAACCAGTAGTAGGTAGATATTTTTATTTAGAATAGGTTTGATTGAAAAATGCTTCAATGCAAATATGACAAGACCAGACGAATCTATTTGTTTCTTTGGTCTGTCACGTTATTATCAGAAACTATTGAAACAATTTTCAACATTATTTTGTAGGTACTTTTAAATTACCTTGTGTGAATTGACTGCATTGGTGTCTCAGTGGTTACGGTAGTGGCTTCTGAGACCTGGTGTTCTGGGTTCGATTCCCATCCCGCAAAATTATTTGTGTGAACCATAAATAATTGTTTTGAGTCTGGGTGTGGTTTGTTTCCGTGAATTATGTATTTGTTAATTCCCCTGTGACTCAGGGATTTAGTTCCCTAGAGTGGGAGTTGTGATAAAACAAAATAAACATGATAGAAGCAGTAGAGTTGCATGAAGAATGTAATTCGAATAATTTGTTAGCTGTTATTTGTTGTGTTGTTAAGTTTCGACAATGTTTTGTTAGCGCTTGACCTCTCTTCTAATCTAAACTTCGGTCACTACATCGAGTCCATTGCAAACACTGCAGCCAAAAAACTTGGCATTCTCTCCAAGGTGAGGCGATACTTCACATCGGAGCAGCTCTTAAGTCTTTACAGAGCTCAAGTTCGCTCCACAATGGAATACTGTTCTCATCTTTGAGATGGGTCTGCTAGATATCAGCTGGATGCTCTGGACTCATTGGAGCGCCGAGCAAAGCGAGTCATAGGCAATAACTCACTGGTGGAGGCAAGACTTCAGAGCCTCGAACACCGTAGACGAGTAGCCTGCCTATCGGTTTTTATCGGTTACATTTCGGGGAGTGTGCGGAGGTTCTACATAACCTGATACCCCCTTCACCCTTCCATCACCAGACGACTAGGCGCGGCGAGCGGTTTCACCCTTTTGTTGTAGACATTCCTTCAATACGCACGAAGCGATTTGCTTCTTCTTTCATAATGGAGACGGCTAAGGAGTGGAATTCTCTGCCGGGGTCGGTTTTTCCGGAACGCTATAATCTGGACATCTTTAAGGCTAAAGTGAACAGACACTTTCTAGGCAAGCGTGTATCATCTTAGGCCTTATCTTCGCCTTCCATCAAGCGAGATTATGGTCAAAAGTAAGTATATATTTAGTAAAAAAAAATGCATTTGTTATTGGAATTAATTATTTTCTTGAACTTAACGATATTGAAATACCCCAATAATATTTATTTTCCGAACACAAACAAAAAATAATTAAATTTAATACAAATGATCAATTACTTGCAATATATAATAAGTCAATACTTCTAACTTCTTCTTCTTCCTGCCCTTATCCCATATTACTTGGGGTCGGCGCAACACGTTTGTTTCTTCCATTCTGTCCTGTCACCCGTCACACTATCGCTAACTCCTTTTTCTTGCATATCACTCTTCACACAATCCATCCATCTTTTCTTTGGCCTTCCTCTCCCTCTCCATCCATCTACATGTATACTTAAAACTCTTTTAGTAACATGCGTTTCATCCCTCCTCTTCACATGACCATACCAAGATAAACGATTCCCTTTCAACTTTTCAGTCACTAGCGCCACTTTTAAACTCCCTCTAATATACTCATTTCTCACTTTATCCTTTCTCGTCACATCACACATCCATCTCAACATTCTCATCTCCGCTACATGCAATCTTTTTTCGTCCATCTTTTTCACAGCCCAACATTCCGATCCATACAGATAGGTCAATACTTCTAACTATTCTAATATAATGAGAGTACATACCTACACATAACGCACCTCTGATGAGCAGAGTGCGAGGTAGTTCTAACAGTATTATAGCAATGACAGGAAGCAGAATAGAATGTGCTTACATGCTGTTTCTCAAGGAATGTTGTAATTAGGGTGGAATAATAATTAATTAATGTCACATCGAATCATATTGTCATACTAACATAGGTTAAGTTTTACTAAAATATGAGTCAGTTGTTACTTGAAATAAACGTTATATTATTATAATTATAATGACGAGTAAATCATAATCATGGTCATATTCTCCCAATTCACGTTAATTCAACAAATAAATCGACTTTGTTTTTTAGGATATGTCATATATCTAATTTGAATTGTTTTTCTACAATTCTTCTCAATCATTTTTAAAAGTTAAGAATGGTTTTACTAGATCAAGAAAAAATATGGCATTTATTTGAGATCTAGAAAGCACTAAAATAAATATTTTAAAATTGGCTTGACATTTAGAGATGAAAACGATGTCAGCCACGCTGGTCTATATACATTATCTGTGTTCGAGAGCGATGACGTCATGACTCAGAAAGTGTAAAGGATCGCGTTCATGTTTTAAACAAGATGTATGACGTCACAAAATGGCTGATAGCGTTTTCGAAAGTCAAAGACATAGACAAAAGAAATAATTTTCATATTGAGTTTATATAAACATATTCAAATTTTGAACACAAATTATTATATTTAGGTTACATGTGACAAATACTTTTAAAAATAAACCTAATTGTAACATAATTTAACATGTGTCAACTGGCTTATTAAGTTAGTCGATGAAAATCCAGGAAATCTCCTGATTTTGTATCCGTTCGGATCGTCATAACTGGGTATAGACTAAACATATATCACTGTGTTCCTTTTTTCCTTTGGAATTAGACGGTAAAATGCTAAATGTTTATATGTAACTTTATAGAGGATAGTTAATAGAGAGTGTATGCAATGAAGCTTAATCGTTACATGCTACATGGTTAAGTGAGTAGGTACACAACTTAATGAACTTGCATTTGGACTCCACTACCAATTAACATCAGGTGGCTCACCACAAGCTATCCCAGCTGCTCATATTAACATAAGTGATTTACTACAATTTGATGATGCCATTGACTTCATGTCGCTACAGTCGTTTCAGCAGTAAATTTTGAAGAAAGCAATTTAAGTTAATGCTTCTGGCGGCACCATCTGTACCTCGTCCATTAAAAGTATCCTATCAATGTTTTCGCTTCGTCCCAATTCTAATCAGCCTTCACTACATAGTATAAAACAAAATCGCTTCCCGCTGTCAATCCGTCCCTATGTATGCTTAGATCTTTAAAACTGCGCAACAAATTTTGATGCGGTTTTTTTTAGTAGATAGAATGATTCAAGAGGATGGTTTATATGTATAATACATCAGCATTGCATCCGTATGAAGCCGGGGTGGGTCGCTAGTTTAATATAAACCACGGTTTGAGAACATGTACAATATATGTGTACATGTTTCCAAATCTTGTATTATCTTAAAAAACAGGACCCTTACTTGATTTTATGCCCAGTGAAGTATCAAAGCTAGAATGTGGCAAACTTCATGTGACAGGTGATTTTGCCAATGTTAAACAATTTAACATTGGCAATTCTCCACTTTTTGCGATGGCAAGCCATTTATTGAAGCGGAATTATGTTTACATTATTGGATTATACAGACTTAACATTTAATCTTCCGTACCCTAGTGGCTAGGGGCGTCGGACTTGTGATCTTCTGGTTGCCACCATTGCACTACCGACGTGAACCCACTCGTAACACAAGCATTTTAGCTTAGCAAGTGCGCTTAACAAGAATACTAGTAGACTTCAAAACTCTGCTAGTAATATTTAAAACAAATAAGTTTGTTTGCATTGAATAGGCTCCAGAACAACTGGATATAAAACTATTTCACCATTAAAAAGCTACTTTATCCAGGAGTAACATAAACTATACCTAGTTATGAAGTTTCCACGGGAACGGGAGCTACACTTGTACAACAGTGCGCGAGAAGAGAGTGGTTAACTTACTACGCAAGTCTTCGATGTTAGCATTCCTAAGTGAGGGTAGACCGAGCCGGTCGGCCGCCTCCTGGCACTGGGCTCTGCGCTGAGGGTACTCGCTGCCCGTCAGCTGGTGCTTCACGTTGGAGTTAGTCACGAGGACCACCAGATCACCCAGCTCCATGGGTATGTGTTCCGACTCCAAGGATCTGGTGAGAAAGGCAGACACTCGTTTATCATACATGCAAACGCATATTTTTCTAATTCAGAACCATCGTTTGGCATAAACTTCATAATAATATCCATAATAATTAAGAAGTAGAACCATCGTGTTGCAGAAAGTTCATAGTTAGAATCGTCTTTAAGTATAAATTTCATATCGATAGTCATTAAAAGGCAGAACTATCATATCTTAGGAAGTTCACAATTAAAATCATCTAACCGATTGTCATTTGCCCACAATTCGGTTCTTTAAACCAAACGTTTTATGAGATAAGATGAAAAAACTATGAATTATTTGTCAAGTAATATGCCAAATAAATGTTATGCTCAACGAAATTATGCGGAATTTTAACTTTAGCAAAGATCAAATAAAATTCTGCCACCTTTAAAGTATGTCATTGTTAATTCGGGCCTATAAACAATCGACCAATCCTTTATCGTACAAAATAATTTGTATGCCTTAAAAATATTTTTTTAAAAAGATTATGCCAAGTTTGATATGCCAAATAAAATTCGAAGCATTAAAATTCTGCCAGATAGAGGGAACCAAAGCAGCCGTAGCCCAACGGCTAGGGCGTCAGACTTGTAATCTTAAGGTCGCCGGTTCGAACCCCACCCATTGCACTACCGACATGAACCCACTCGTAACACAAACATTTAGCTTAGTACGAGGAGTTAACAAGAATACTAGTAGACTGCAAAAGTCTGCTAGTAATCTTAAAAAAAAAACCCCCTATCCAATTTACAGTATTTTATTTCAAGTTCACATATGAAATTCTACAGTTGCAATTCCAATTAATAAATACTTAAATTAAAAACGTAATTAAAGTAACGCGTCCGCCCTGCTCCCTAGAGAACTACCGACTTCTCCAGTTATGTGTTATTTCTGCCCTGTCCTGATATTTTAAAGGACAGTCTAATAATCTTAGATGATTTTGACCTACTTATTTGATTAGAATGTCAAGTTCAATCAATATCAAGGTATATCTATCTACTAATATATAAAGCTGAAGAGTTTGTTTGTTTTCCTCCCTCGCCCTCCCGTAAAGTAGAGCGACAGTTGCTCAAAACTTCCCTAAAGAAACTAAAAGCCATATAATCCCTCAATCTCCCCGTCAGCGACCGCCCTGAGCCGAGGTCCAAGTCCCACAGGGGACGCCCTCTTGCGCAGGTTGCTTAGTTTGTAGTGTTTAAACCATTTATCTAGGCTGGAGCTCTGCTTGCCTTTATGCCCGGTGAAGTGGCAAAAGCCTCAGGGCTAACAATTTTACTAACAAAATATGTGGGCTAGAAAAAAAAATGAATTTGTTTGTTTGCTTAAACGCTCTAAACGTCAGGAACTAAGTACTAATCGGATTTGAAAAAGAAAATCTGTGTTAGACAGCCCGTTCACGTAAGAACTTCATAATTAAATATAGCCTTCCTCGATAAATGGGCAATGTCCTATTAAACTACTATAGATAATACTATATGGGCACTGTTTTTTTAATAGTAACATTAATTCCTGAGCATATCTTGTTCAAGTAAACAAACAATCTTGAAAGTTTGTTTGTAGCAAATTTTATATATGTATTAGAATAATTTGATTTACTCGATGTTACAAGTTGAGAATCGATTTTAGAAATGTTGTAGGCTAGTGTCATTATAATATTCATTCTGTTGAGTGCCGAGAAGGGCTTTTAATTTCTGTCCACGCTACCTTGCTGCTTGTAAAATATTAAACAATATGCTCTGTCTAATTCAAGATTCCCGACAGTTACCACACTCGGCATCCAAATACACGGTTCATTACAGGGTATATAAAACTCAAAATCCTTCCTAGCATAGTGATATAAGGCTTGCCTTAAATCTTTGATATCGTGTATTCGATTCCCGCACTGGAAAAAAAAACTTAAAGTTTAATCATAGATTTTTCCCGAGATAAACGTTAATCCGTTAGTCCTAATTGTAATTTATGACAATCGTAAAACTAGGCAACGGGCAGCAACGTTAACCTATGTATATGCTCTACACAATACTGCGGTCACCAACCCGCCTGCTAAGCGCGGACAATCGAAAATGTAAGCAAGCGACACAAACCTGCAGTCAATAAGCAAGGCGTGGTGCTTCTTCCCCATCGTCACGATGTACTGGTCCATGATACCGCACGGCATGCTCGGGAATTCGTGCTCCGCTTTCTGACATAACTTAGCTTTTTCTACCAATCTGCGAATTAAATTAATTACATAAAATACAATCATAGATCTTATATCTATACAATACTATCAACAAATTTATTTTCCTTTTTTAGGGTTCCGTAGCCAAATGGCAAAAAACGGAACCCTTATAGATTCGTCGTATCTGTCTGTCTGTCTGTCTGTCTGTCCGTCCGTATGTCACAGCCACTTTTTTCCGAAACTATAAGAACTATAATGTTGAAACTTGGCAAGTAGATGTATGTTGTGAACCGCATTAAGATTTTCACACAAAAATAGAAAAAAAACAATAAATTTTGGGGTTCCCCATACATAGAACTGAAACTCAAAAAAATTTTTTTCATCGAACCCATATGGGTATCTATGAATAGGTCTTCAAAAATGATGTTGAGGTTTCTAATGTAATTTTTTTCTAAACTGAATAGTTTGCGCGAGAGACACTTCCAAAGTGGTAAAAGGTGTCCCCCCCCCCCTGTAACTTCTAAAATAAGAGAATGATAAATCTAAAAAAAATATATGATGTACATAACCATGCAAACTTCCACCGAAAATTGGTTTGAACGAGATCTTGTAAGTAGTTTTTTTTTAATACGTCAAAAATCGTAAACCGCAATTTAGCTTTCATTCAATCAAAGTTACAACGAACTACAAGAACTTTTATACTATGTTACTTGTTGTATTCTTGATATCAAAAATAAGGTAGGCACTTGCAACTAGTACGGAACCCTTCGTGCGAGAGTCCGACTCGCACTTGGCCGGTTTTTAAAGGTTTTATCGCACAACGATAATGCCACCCCATTAAGAAACAAAGTACATATTATTCACTTAAAGCAGATGCTAATATCGTGTTACAAATACCAATATTATAAACATCCAAGACATCATTCCGACTTCTCCTGTTTCGGACACACACCATCAATATTTTGTAGATCTTCAATATCACCGCAATTAACTTAGTTCGAACTTGCCGATTTTTTCATTAACCATGCAAATTTTTTTGATGGAATGTGTCCAGAACGCTTTCTAAAAGCCACTACCAATTCCCGTCTTGAAAATGATTAAAAATCAATAGTCTAAGATCCGATTAAGAAGGACCTTCACCGATATGTTTACTGGATGAAAAATATTTTATATCAAATTTAATGACTTAAATAATATAACGCGGGTGGGTTGCCTAAGAAATTCCTGGCTAATAGTTCCTTCTCGAAAGAACGCAGTGATCACTTTAGTCAGCGGTTCACAGTGATTCTTTCACTGTGACGTTATTTATTACCAACTCTACTCCCAGCTCACTGTAATCACCAATCCGCAAACGAACCGTGGTGATTATGGCATATCCCTCAATTATTATGTAACTAATCATTTATAGAATGGATGGACTGTATGGGAAAATGCCCTTTGATAAAGTTAGTTAGTAAAATGTGCTACTAACTGTTTCAGTAATGTTCACTACACCGAACCAACTTGTAAACACAATGTAAATCAATTACTTAGATTTATGCGTCTAACATCTGAAGGTGGTTCTTGAAGTCATGGTTCAGTACCCTCATTAAAACAACCATTTCATTAAGTTAACATTAAATATAAATAATAGACTTGCTTAGACAATTTCAATAGATCGTTTTAGATTTTATGACACGATACATGTTCATAATTATAATTCTAAGATTATATTAATCCTTACTAATATTATAAATGTGAAAGTAACTCTGTCTGTCTGTCGGTCTGTTACGCAATCACGCCTTAACTACTGAAGCGATTTAAATGAAATTTGGTACAGACATAGTCTAGAGCCTGAGAAAGAACATAGGCTATATTTTATTATGAATTTCCCACGGGAACGTGAGTTACGCGGGTGAAACCGCGCGCGGGAGGCTAGTGTTATATAACTTTAACCTCCGTAGTGTAGCGGTATTTGACTCGCTTTAAAACTCGGAGGTCGGGGGTTCGATCCCCACTCCGGGCAGGAAATCTTTGTGTTAATTCTAAGATTTCTCTCCGGGTTGATCCCGATTATTATAACACCATCTATAATAATCGTATATCAAGGAACGGGCAGCATAGTTTTCTTGTGTGGCACAAGCACAATATAATACTGCGGTCACCCACGGTACTACTGTTGTTACTACGGGCATCAGCCCGTACAACAGGTTAAAGGTTATATCATCATCATCATCAGATAATGATGATGATATAACTTTTAACCTTTCAACAGTGAAAAGGCATTAAACGCGCGAGCTGCCAACGTCAAGCAAGGCAGTAATAGTAAGTAGTAGGTAATTGTTTACCACAAGGCAGGACAGATGCTTCTTTGCCTTTGCGGTATTAAAAGACCGGCCAAGTGCGAGTCGAACTCGCGCACGAAGGGTTCCGTCCCATTTTTAAGTGCCTGTTGCCGTTATTGATATCGAGCAAAAAGAAAAGAAAAAATAGTTTGTTGTATAGTCCCCCCCCCCTTAATATTAAATTTATTTTATTTTTACCTCCTTGAAGAATGTGTAACTACTCAGTGTCAATGTCACTACCTTTTTTTGTCCGTAGGTCAATGCAAATATGTTGCGCATCCCTTCCGCCGCTGCAGCGTTCCCGCTCCGGCGGTGGAGTATATGGGACTCGGCCTCCCCAAAGCGGTGGTATGCTAATACTACGAAGAAAGGACCCTACCCACTAAAACCCCCCGAGTAATAACCATCGTTGGTGGTCAATATCACTCCCTACTGTTTGGGGATTCCGTGACTACTGTTATATAAGGTGCTTCCAAAATACATACGTACATACATTCTGTGACAATGGACCTACACTTGCTACGATCCCTACACACATCTTTCGCTTCATTGACTCTCATAACATTCTTCATACAAACACGTCGGTTTGTCGCTTCCAAAATATACCTACATATTGATTATCAACTGTTATATAGAAAGGCATATACTTTAGAACCACATAAGAAGCTTCTAAAGTATTTATAGTTTAATCACGTTTCTTACCCCGACTTTCTGCCAGTGAGCCCCTCCAACAATGTAAAGGTGGCTACCTCCAGGGCAGCGCTGCTGGAAAGACCAGCCCCTATCGGCACGTCCGACCTGATGACAGCATCAAAGCCGGACACACCACCTGATAAAAATAAACAATTCCAATAATATATAAGCGACCATAGCCCAATGGCATGCCGGACTTGCGATCATGTGGTCGCCGGGTTTGATCCCCAGCCATTGCACTACCGACGTGAACCCTCTGGTAACACAATCATTTTAGCTTAGCACGAGGGGTTAGGTAACAGTACTGCCTACCAAAAACATATTTTTTTTGGTACTTTAGAAGAATTTGCAATTTGCAAAAAAAATAAATTATTAGCTCGTCCACGCTACACTTGCCATTTCGGCGCCTCCAAAAGACATCGTTTCTGCCCCATCATCCGGTTTTTCGATGGGCCTCCTATTGCAATTTAAGCTTGCTAATCCGTTAAACTATATCAGAGACCTTCGCTCTCCTGCGGATTTCTTAATTTCTGATCAATCACACAGAAAAGCTCGCGAGTATTGTTCTTTCGATGGCTCACTGAATGACTTTGAGCTTTCTTATGAGGCACAATGTTAAAGAACACTTCTCAGATCCATGTATCATTACTGGTACAACCGGTGGCTAGTGCTTTATACTACGACAGCACTTACTGTCTTTGCACTTTCTGCCTCATAACATTAAGTGGATAAGTGAAGATGGCGAAGATAAAAGGTGGATCATAGCGCATTTCGCTCAAAGAGAATTACAGAATACCGCACCAAATAACATTCTTGGGATTTATTTGCTTCATTATCACCCCGTATAACATTCACTGTTGAACATGGGCCTCCTCACGAGGAAAGTCTTTGCCACCACGCTTGGCAGGTGAATTGGTGACCACAGTATTATGTCAGAATACATAGGGAAACCCTGCTGCCCGTTTCTAGGTATGTAATTGTTATAACAATAGGGACCAACGGCTTAATGTGCCTTAAGAAATCTTATAAATATATCTTATCCGGCGTGCGAATCAAAGCGAGAATACCGAATAGCCGCGCCACGGAGATTTTCACGGCAGGGAGGCTGCTTTATTTGCTCTTTTTTTTCAGACGGACATACGTAGATAGCCATGAGGCTTTTGCTAATTTACCGGGCATAAAGGCGAGCAAAGCTTCAGCCTTAATAAATGGTTTTATTAAAAATTTCCTTAATGGTCTAGCGATGAAATTGAGGGAGTATGACTTTTAGTATTTTAGGGGGTTTTGTGCAATTTTCGCTCTACTTTACAGTTCGCGGGCCTCTCGGACTTCGGGTCTACGAGGGCATCGGATGGTCTAATTTGCTCGTTCCTTTATATAATGCACTCACCGGGGAAATTAGCGACAACACCCTTTACATAATTAGCCCACGCCGGAGGGCCGGGCCTCAAGGGCATCGAAGACGTGGTGGCAGGGAAGCTGGTGTTCATATCATTATCTCCCATGATGGAGACCACGCGGCACTCATCCGTGCCATTCAGGGCACCTACCATTACTGTATTGAAAGGCAGCGCCTGGAGAAATAAATATACTTAATATACGTGTTACAAGAGAGTCATCTACCTCAGTTTTTTAGTTATATACATATTATGGTTAATGGTCATGTACATCATCATCATCAGCCCGCCTTCACTACACATAACCTCTACTGCTGAACATGGGTCTCCTCCCGGGGGAGGGTATTTGCCATAGGCACCACGCTTGGCAGGCGAATTGGCGACCGCAGTATTATGTTGTACCACACAAGGACACACGCTACTGCCCGTTCCTTGAAATACGATTATTATAGATGATGTTATAAAAATCGGGACCAACGGCGTAACGTGCTTTTCGAGGCACGGAGGGTAGTCCCTCAACCAATCAGTCCCGGAAACATATCTTAGAATTTACACAAAGATTTCCTATCTGGCGTGGGGATCGAACCCACGACCTCCGAGATTTAAAGCGAGCCAAATACCGCTACGCTACGGAGGTTGTCGGTATGGTTATGTACACCCTTATACTTATATTTATAAGTTGAAGAGTTTGTTTGTTTGCTTGCTTGAACGCACTTATGTTAGGAAATACTCGTCCGATTTCATAAATTCCTTCAGTGTTAGATAGCCCATTTTTCAAGGAAGGAAGAAATCTAGAAACTAATAGGTAGTTAAGATTTTAAACTTTGGTCTGGTGAACTGTTAACTTACTAGGCTGCTGACATTCTGAAGTGTTGAATTGTTGAACTGAAATTTTGAATCGTTGGTCTTACGGTGTTGATGTTTAACTGCTGATATTATGTCTGCTGATCTAAAGTGGCGGCTTGCCTTGAGCTGATAGATACTACCCATCAGTTAATATCCATGGGAATAAATTAAGCGGTAACTAAGCTGATAACTCTTAATAACCAGATGTTATATAACAAAGAAGCCAGTTAACTTATGTTGAAAGTGAACTGTTATTTAACGACACAGCTGTGTACGGTACCCACCTATTGACATAATTGACGATCATTCATCCTTACTGTCAACAGCAAAATGCTTTAAATTTAACACAGAATATTTTGTCAATATTTACGTATTTCATTTCGGTAATCCTATTGATCGCACATTTTTAACTGTATGTTAACTTTAACTTAACCTTTTAGTTTATGACTGCACGGTTAACTTTAACTTAACTTTAAAATTTATGATAATGACTGCACGGTTAACTTTAACTTAACTTTTAAATTTATGATAATGACTGCACGGTTAACTTTAACTTAACTTTTAAATTTATGATAATGACTGAACGGTTAACTTTAACTTAACCATTTAGTTTATGATAATGATTGCACGGTTAACTTTAACTTAACTTTTAAATTTATGATAATGACTGAACGGTTAACTTTAACTTAACCATTTAGTTTATGATAATGATTGCACGGTTAACTTTAACTTAACCATTTAGTTTATGATAATGATTGCATGGTTGTTGCTTCTTGGACCTTGTGTTTTGGGTTCCATTCCCAGTCTGAGAAACTAAGTGTGTTTACCACGGATAATTGTTCCGAGCCTGGGTGTTCTTTGTGGCCGTGAATTATTTGTTTGTAAAGTCCCCTTGGACACATGGATTTATTAACCTAGTAAGGGTAATAGTATTTAAAAACAACATGCTGCTGAACCTGTTAACCGCTACCCCCGCCGTCATCTATATGCGACACACGCTCGATGAACGCGCTCACCGAATGTGGGATCAGTAATAGTGGTCTGGGAGCGCGCACTAATAAACACATATCGTCTGAATATTTTTATAAATACTGTATTTTGTAATAAATAAGACCGACTAACATAGAACAGACAAGTTCTGAATTGTAAGTTTGGATTATCTTTGTTTGACAGAACTGTTTGAAATGTAATAGTTTATCGGTATCAAAGACGAAACATGCCAAATACATTATTACATCAGAATATCAGATGAGGAATAGTTAACAATTTCACGGAGCTATTGTTTTCTTTCAATAAAGTATATATATATATATATATATAGATATACCCATTCGGCAAATGTTGATCAGACGGGTTGTAGCATCAGTTAATTGTTGATCAGTTAGCAATTGTTGATCAAAACAGCTTTTGTTGATCTAATGTATGATTCGGCATACAAATGTGGCTCCGATTTGATCAACAATTGCTGACCCTCTAGCGACACAAATAAGAACTATTCATTGCATTATTTATACAAATCCGCTCCATCTATTGTTGATCTGATTCAAATGGACCAATCAGAGGTCACCTTTGCCATGATTGGTTGGTTTTGTTATGCGCTGTTGCCACTTCGCTTCGCAATCTATACGCTATGATGAAAGCAAGACAGTGTTAAGTTAGAGCATGTAGAATAGGACTTAGGAGCTTGGTTCTCCATAAGATTCGACCTGTAATCAAATCTTGCAAGTTAAATTTGACACACTTTCCGGTTTCCGATTGAGTCAAAATTTTACACGCATAATATGTAAATTGCGTGACAATGCAATATTATGATGACATGGAGCTGATCTAATGATGGAGCTGGAAGGTGGCCATAGGAACTCCGTTATAATACGACATAACCCTATCGAGTTTGGGCTCGTATGATTCGTCTCGATGAGTACTTTTTTTGTAGATGGTATCCAGGGTCTGATGATGGAGCTGGAAGGTGGCCATAAGAAGTCCGTAATAAAACGACACAATCCCATCGAGTTTGGGCTCGTTTGATTAGTCTTGACGAGTACTTTGGCCCTAAATGGTATCCAGGGTCTGATGATGGAGCTGGAAGGTGGCCATAGAAAGTCCGTAATAAAACGACACAACCCCATCGAGTTTGGGCTCGTTTGATTAGTCTTGTCGAGCACTTTGGTCCTAAATGGTATCCAGGGTCTGATGATGGAGCTGTAAGGTGGCCATAGGAAGTCCATAATAAAACGACACAACCCCATCGAGTTTAGACTCGTTTGATTAGTCTTGACGAGTAATTTCGTCCTAGATAATATCCATATGCAACTCTTTCAGATTTAATAAAATAAGTTCGTTCCATTTGTTATGACGGAATGTAAATTATATTTGATTAGATGGATGACCCAATGCCAAGGTGAGCACGTGCCGAAAGCTGAATGGTATGTTACGCCTCAGGGTACCAGGGCGAACCCTGTTGTAGCCCTCTTCCCCCTACAATTGACTTCTGGGGGGAAAATAAAATAAAAATCATTTTTATTTACGTAAACCTATTACAGGCACTTGCAAATAGTCACAACAATAATTTATTATTAATCTATGTATAATTTTAACATTTATAAATGAGCATATTAAGCAGGTATTTTAGTTATTGTTTTTAATAATTTTAGTCTTAACTTTATTATTTTACTATATTGTGTCCAATAGCTTGTTCTGTCTATATTAAATTATATTAAGAACAATTGTCATTATTTGGGCGGACCATGAGTATATAACAACGGACGCGCTTTAATGCTACCACCGGATCCAATAAGCCCCAACTGAGAAGATCCGGCGAAACAAACTCAGTGGGTTATTTAAAAATAAAATAAGCTAATTTGAGACAGAACTAGCGGTCTATTAATGTCACTCATTAGGCCGATTACAGATAGTTCACAGAACATCACACTATTATGCCTACTATTTTACTTAGATACAGGGTCTCTAGGAAGTGTTACGCAGGATGGTTCATGAGATCTAACATCTTTATCCTCAATATAGTCCTTAACGCTATAGTAACCTTTAGATACAAGAACACGTTTAATATATGTTTTAAAAGTTGTATCAGGCAAATCAGTAACACGACTAAGGAGTTTGTTATAAAACCTAATACCATTTCCTACTACTACGCCGTAGTAAATCCCGAATCATAAACACTAAAAAGTAAAGAAACAAAATGTTTTTTTTTTATCTCATCTAGCGTCTATCTTTTCTTTCGCTTGCAATGTTGCCGCTCCGCAGCATCGGTGTATATTTCCGCGGCATTTGTTGATCTCCCAACGTTTATATTGATCAACAAAGTCACACAAAGTGTAAAATAAATGGCGGTTATAAAATCAACAATTGCCGTGTGAGTTGGTGACGAGCTAGAGTGTTTGCGGCGTAGTTAGGCTCTGGGTCGCAATGAGGGGAATTCTTATATTCGAAGTATGGCACGATATTATCAAAATTATCAAAGCTACAAGCCTCTAAAGGTGGATCAACATTTAATGCATATTTCGGCCTGATCAACTTTTGCCGTAAAGCGGACAATATATATATATATATATATATATATATATATATATATATATATATAAATCGCGAAGGACTTCTTGCGTCTTTACAAACTACCACCCTGCGGCGTCCACTGAATGTAGTGAGATTTTTAATGTTTTCAATGCGTATGTAAGATGTTTTAATCAGTATCATATCGGTAGTCGACAGCAAATTTCATTTAAACGTTAAATGGTGATATTCAAATTAAATATTTCTAGCTGAATTTGTGCGTCTGTTCACTCTTAAATCTTTCTTGCACACTGAATACCTGCGTATACCTACTAAACACTGCATGCACATTTCCGCCTCCATCCGAATGTACTTTTAAATCAATTCCGTATAATGCTCTGCATATATCATAATGATTATAATAACAAAATTACATCCATCTACTATTGAATGCAGATTGGTTCCGAATAACTGAATTAGTGCGTCCGTTCACTCTTAAATCTTTCTTGCACACTGAATATCTCCGTATACGTTCAAAACACTGCATGCACATTCCCGCCTCCATCCAACTGTATGTTTAAATCAATTCCGTATAATGCTCTGCATATATCATCATGATTATAATAACTAAATGACATCCATCTACTATTGAATTCAGATTGGTTCCGAATACTGTTTTTGAATTATTGTATCCAGCTTATCAGCCAAGAGGCTTCCACCTATATAAGGGCTTATAATGACTCCAGGCACAGATAATAAATAATTAATAGTTAGCATACAAAAGTGACAATACCTATGTATAGCGTAGGTATTCAGGTATTTTCACTTTGGTGGTCTACAAAATCTTAAAAAGCAATATAATCATTTTTGACGAGTGACAGGTAAGTTTGTATGTATAAACAGGTAAGTTCAGAGGCACAGGCTGGCGTGGACAGGTAAGTCCGGAGTTGAACAGGTAAGTATGTATAAACAGGTAAGCTCAGAGGTACAGGCTGCTGTGGACAGGTAAGTTCGGAGTTGGACAGGTAAGTATGTATAAACAGGTACGCTCAGAGGCACAGGCTGGTGTGAACAGGTAAGTCCGGAGTTGGACAGGTAAGTATGTATAAACAGATAAGCTCAGAGGCACAGGCTGGTGTGAACAGGTAATTTTGGAGTTGGACAGGTAAGTATACATACTTACCTGTCCAACTCCAAAATTACCTGAGAAAATTAAAGTTAAAGTAAATTTCATTATTTCGCACCAGCCTGTGCCTCAGAGCTTACCTGTTTATACAAAACAGGTAAGCTCTAAGGCACAGGCTGGTGCGAAATAATGAAATTTATTCAGCACTTAGGTATTTACATACACTTGTACTTGTCAAAATTACACTTTATAAGATAAATCTTATACAGTGTAATTTTGACAAGTACAAGTGTAACAAAAGTATCACTTAAGTAGCTAAAAACATTGTTATAATTATTTGATCTTACACAATTTTTAATCAGTCTGTCCGTCTGTCGAGCGCTAAATGACAAATGTACACATTAGGTATAGTAAGATGCCTTAAAGGTAACAGGTCTAAAATTAAAATTAACTTCCAAGAATCCGGCCAAAGTCTAAGCGACATCCACCTGAGGACACCCTTAAGGGGTTAGGACCAACATTCAGGGTGCCACTGGAGTAAAGAGTAGATTTACGAACAGTGGTGATGATCGCTGGCACGAGATCACAGTTCAGGGAATAAGCTACAACGCGGTCCTCGGCCATGCCGTCGAGGATCCTACCCTAGCTAGCCTGCAACCTTTCACTAGCTACCTAAGTGGACGATCCGGAGAAGAAAGGAAGAAAGAAACTCCGAGATTATTTTTTTTGTCTCTTTTGCTCTGTTTCCTTTTTTTATGTCATGTCTTTTATCACAATCATGTAATATTGTACAAACAATGTATACACCGTGAAATTTTAATGGTTGTTTTCCCGAAGCAGAACAACTTGCCGTCGGTAGTACTATCGAAACTTTTTTTTTTTTTTTTTTAGACATTTTTTGGATTTAAAATTATTAAAAAAAAATATTAGACAACTCGAAAGCGTGATAAACAGTAGTAACACAAGACGGACCTTGTAGGTACTACTCGAATCGCACGCGCTGCTGACAAAGTAAAGAACGATCCATAAACGTTCAAAGCAAAATAAGAGCTCAATGGTAGTTATACGGCATAAAATAGCCTGCACGCAAGAATTACAAACGAGCCGGCTTCCTTTGTAATTCGCCGCGCGGCGCCGACGCCGGAACGCCCCGCGCTCTCCTTCGACTCCCTCCTTCCTTAGTTGTCCCGTGAACGTCGGAAGCGCAGCACGCGTTAGCTTATTACTTTATTAGTATTATGGACCGACATTACAGTTTTAGTAATTTAGAGTACGTCGCTATGGTGCAACTGTAGGCTAGGGCTAATTATAATTCCCATACTGCCTGGCGTCTTTACGCCGAGCTGCAACACTTGGCGTCACTCCGTCTTCGCGGAGTTCTGAACCCTCAAGTCATACAGGACCGGACGATCGTAGCGGCGACGGCTACTCGATCATGGGCAGTTCCAGGTGCCACCACATGCACAGGGCAGAGGTCGATCGGCCGTTCTTTCGCCAGAGCTCGACGAGGAGATCATCGAGTACTTCGAACGCGATCCTCGCCGAAGTACGCGAATGGCGGCAGCTAAGTTTGGCGTAAGCCAATACTACGTCTGGAAACTACTCAACTCAGAAGGACTGCATCCATATCATTTCCGCGGAGTTCATTAAATTTTTCAATTTTTTTAAATACGCCTTAATTACTTTATAATCTAATTCAGAAAATTATTGTTCTTAGATAATAAACTTGTTTTAAGTTACGTTTTCTGTAAGTTGTAGCTAAAAAGGTATTGGATAAAGCTTATTATTATGATTGGGTACTGTGTTACATTACCTAAGGTGTAGGTATCAGCTGATTGACTAACACCCGGGTCAACGAACGCGCGACCGATCGACGCGAGCGCTAGGTATCGCGAGGTATTACTATCGGTTCGATGTCACTTTCGAGTTTGGTTTTTCACGATTGTTAATCGGCCATTTTTTGTTTATAATATTTAGTTTTTGTATAAATTGAATGTTTAACTAAGACCAAATCTTTTCGCTGCGGGAAAACAACCATTTAAATTTCAGCGTGTATATGATGTAAGCGAATGCACGTACATTACCATTTATTACCTGGTCAATTTATACCGACCAGGTGTTCAATAAGACAAGAAAGAAATAATATTAATACAGTAAATACCATAATGTAGATATTAAAGTTTACTCAGGCACAGACAATCTACAAAGAAACCTAATGGCGGATGCATTCACACATTTACAAAATAACAGTTTACACAAGGTCAATCAAAGGATATACCTATAATAATAATTATAAACAAAAGAATTAACAAAATATAAAATACAAATTAACATAACATATCCCCGACAACAGCCGACCAGTCACCACAAGCAGCACCCGTTCATGAGTATGACGTGTGACGCAGCCATCGCCTCCCTCGCCATATTAGAGGGAAGGTGGCGACCCGACCCACACCGCCACCGCAAGCAATGACAGACAATGGGAGGATGACGAACTAAAGTGGGGATATCTACAAGTCTATTAATATTAAACCTTTAGTTGAACAATGTTTAAACTGTTTCAATAACTGAGTTTACAGTGTTGTCTGTGTTTATCTGATCAACCAAGCGTTATTGTCGTTTAAATAGTAGTTTACTGAATAATAAGCCCTTTTTATTAGAATCCTCTTAACAGTTGACTTGAACCTATCATAAGGTAACTCTTGTAGGTGTACAGGTATTCTGTTATTCATACGGACTCCTAATCCCACAAAAGATGAGTGTACTTTTTGTAGGCGATGGTATTCGGCGCAAAGTTTATGCTTATATCTAGTGTTTATTGTGTGTATGTCACTTCTTTTGTTTAAAAGGTTAATATTTTGCCGGACATAGATTATATTGGCGACTGTTAGTATATCTATGTCCTTAAAAAAGTCTCTTAAGGAGAATCTCGTACTTAGTTGATAAATAGAACGAACTGCACGTTTTGTAGTATAAAAATGCTTTGAATATTAGCAGTTTTACCCCAAAGCAGAATGCCATAGGACATAATACTGTGAAAATAACTAAAGTAGACTAAACATGCAGTTTCTACATTAGTGAGTTCCCGTACTTTTCTAACCGCGTAAGCAGCTGAGTTTAATTTTCCAGCGAGACAAGAAATATGGGGACTCCATTGAAGTTTCTTGTCTAGTGTCAAGCCTAGAAAGAGGTAAGTCCGGAGTTGGACAGGTAAGTATGTATAAACAAGTAAGCTCAGAGGCACAGGCTGGTGTGAACAGGTAAGTTCGGAGTTGGATAGGTAAGTATGTATAAACAGGTAAGCTCAGAGGCACAGGCTGGTGTGAACAGGTAAGTCCGGAGTTGGACAGGTAAGCTCAGAGGCACAGGCTGGTGTGAACAGGTAAGTCCGGAGTTGGACAGGTAAGTATGTATAAACAGGTAAGCTCAGAGGCATAGGCTGGTGTGAACAGGTAAGTTCGGAGTTGGACAGGTAAGTATGTATAAACAGGTTAGCTCAGATGCACAGGCTGGTGTGAACATGTAGGTTCAAAGGTAGAAAGAGGAAGTTTCATGGTACGAATAATATAATAGTACCTAGTCATATTTATGCAGGTGAATATACGGAATAAAAGGCATATCGTAATATAAAACATTTAATGTTTAATTTTGTCGCTTTCTAAATAATCGTGCACTGTAATTCTTTGAAGTTAATACCTTTGAATAAATAACCACTTTTAACACACTTGCAAATAATTCACTTTGGTGACAAGCTTACATCACGGCCGGCACATGTCTGTTTGTTAACAAACTTCGGCACGCGAGCGCGCTGAAGCCCGCCGCCCCGCGCCCCGCGCCATGCGTCCCTCGTGTACCCCGAATGGGCCCCTCAGACACCGTACCTAGTGCCCGTTTAAGGATATTTAAGAGACGCAAGATTGTTGTCAAGAAAACATGATAAAAACTTTACATATTAAGTACGATATTCAATGGACACGATAAGATCGGTGAATTGAACTCAAAGTATACGTGGTAAATTATACGCTGAACACTAGTGCCCTCCAAATTTCAGTCGGACGATGGCGGAACTATATTATACGCTAAAAGGCATTGTAGTGATGGAATTACGTCCATGCCAATTTTTCGCCCTTGAGTTCTAATGATCATAAGGGACACTTGGGCTAAAAATGAGGGTCGGTCAATCTTGCGTCCGTATTCCAGACGCACAAAGTCAGTCGGACGCAGCATCATCGGTAAATAACGCCATGTACGACGCAACATGTCCTTCAAGATGTATATATATATATATATATATATATATATATATATATATATTATTTGTAAACGTATGTAGTTTCTTTAAGAATTTGTTTAGCTAAGGCGTGAGTGTGACATTTACTTAAAAGAGAAATTAAAATTGTAATACCTACAACCACCGCCCCTAATGGTTCGATTACATTTGAAACGGTCAAAGCATCAGTATCACGTTGATAGATAATTAAATATTGCACCGAATTTCTATAGGTACTTTTTAATTAAATAAAAATGAATCGCCGAAATGTATGTACGCGCGTAGCTCGAAACCTACTTGAACAAATGGTTGTTTTCGTAATTTGTAAGTAAATTGAAAAACTCACAAAGAGACCGTGCGTCAAACGGGCACCGCCGAGGAAAATTATCAAAGATGATCTTTGTAAAAGGGATAAAAGATACTTTTTTAAAACATTTTCACAAAAAAAACATACTTTGCTCCACACTCGTATTTTTTTAATAGCCCACTATTCATTTGTTCTCCCACATCAAGGTCACGGTGACCTTAATCACTTGAACCGTCATCTAAACTGCCGATTAACTCAGTCCTACCCGCCTTTGACTTTTAAACGATAAGATAATCAGATTAAACTCTTCTAATAACAATATAATCAATGTGACTGCCATCTGGTCGTTACAGCGTGCCAAGTAAACAACTTAATCCAATAATAATCAATCTAATCTAATACTTAATATAATATAAAATTGACGAGTTTATTTAATATTTTTTAATCTTGTATCGAACGTTAGAAAGTGGCGTCGTTAAAAGCAAAGTCAAGGGCAATTAAATGGGTTACGTAAATATGTTTTTAACGTCTTCGTTCTGTTTACGTTTTACAGCTGCCACAAGACTCAGGGCTTATTATTGTTTACCCACGACAAAACGATTGAGTCTGAGTCTTAGGTAGTGAAAATATATGAGAAAAGCTTTAAAATCGAATAGGTTATTATAGATCTCCTGGTCGATTTCGACTTCGGCAGTCAAACTCAAAAGACATTGGCTATCTGCGCAAGCTGTACGTATATTTTTTAACTTTGGAAAATTTTACGCAATAGTCAGTTATATTCAATTTTGTCCACCGGCAGGATTTGAACCTGCACCTTAAGTATAGCCTCCAATGCCTACCTTTCGTTCACTGTGGATCGCAACCGGTCGTCGAAATTTATCTCTTCATAACGCAACTTTAAATTAGGGTAAATTCGGTACGCCGGGACTTGTTCCGGTTTCAAGCGTCATGTCCTAGTATCCTGACCAACAAGACAACTGTCCCGGCGGGCGCGCTAACCAAAAAAAAGAAAAACCAAAAGCCAATAAGGGTTTTACTTCTTTTCAAGTCTATGTCGGGCGGGTGTGTTCGATTAGTTCGACGTAGTGGACCAAAGAGAGAAACCAGCTCGATGTGGGGACAGTGTAGAGCACAAACTCACTTGCACTGAGTTTTATAAACGTTTATATTTTTAAAAACTCTTTTTTTGCTCTTTTCAGGTTACATGATAATTTGTGTTTGTATTACCTCGCGGCCTCGCGACCTCGCGATTGACCAAAAACCAAATAATATCTACATAAACTTATACTTGACTTATACTTACGGTATGAAAATACCTAAGTGCTGAAAAATATCTGGCTACTCACCATAGGGAGAACATATCCTTCGCAGTAGTCGATGTGGTCTCCGATCAGGTTGACGCGTCCCGGCGCGACGGCTGCCACGACGGCTTCGCGCTGGAAATGCTCCACGAACTTCGCACGAGCCTCTTGTAAGAGGACTGCCTCGCTGACGGGTGTGGCTTCCATGACCTGGAAATTAAATGCGTGGGATATGTGGGACTCGCCCTCTCCATAGCGTGGTATGCTAAACTCATACTACGAGGAGAGGACCCTACCCCACTAAAACCCCCCGGACACTCCTTCGATCCGCCGTTGGCGGGGGCCGGGTACGCATAAGCAATCCGGCAGGACGGGTAGCCTGGAAAAAAACGTCCGTAACGCCACAAAAAAGCGTAAGATTTTTATTCATATAAATAGCTGTTTCTTTGTATATTATTTTTATATATCATATTATATTTATAAATCATTGTAAATAAAATACAGGTGTTAAGATAATTTTGTAAAGTAGTTTCTTAGCTTTTTATCGATAAAAAAATCATAATAAAAAATGTATACCCGAATAATTAATTTTATAATTAGGAACTTCGTTCCTATCCGGTGTCCCACGTCACCCGGGACTTATTTTTATTATCAAAACTGAATATTATTATACTGTGTTATACTTAGTAGGTAACATTTAAAGTCTTTAAGCTTGGGTGTGTTACATTACAATAGTTCGTCATCGTTGAAGTTGAATAATAAAAACATAAATAATATTATAGTAACATAGGCCGTGTGGTTTCCGGCTTAGAATAGACCACCCCATGTCCTCCCAGGGGTGTCGTAAAAGGCGACTAAGGGACATATCGCTGATGGATGGGCAGCAGCATCTATTAGCTCAAGGTTTACATCTTACTGCGATCACCAATCCGTCTGCCAAGCGTGGTGATTATGGCAATATCCCTCTAATTCTACCTCTAATTGCCAAGGTCTGTTAAGAGGAGGCCCAAGTTCAGCAGTGGACGTAAACGGGCTGTTGATGATGAACATAAACCGGCCAAGTACGAGTCGGACACGCGCATGAAAGGTTACTTACCATTATAAAATGTAAACGTTTATTTATAATGTCGACGAATCGATCGTACTTATTATAAATCAAATACAATTATAATGAAAAGAAAAAACAATCTTGACTAATAAATTAGGGGACATTTCAACAATTTATTTTTCATATTGACTACAATGAGAAAACATCGTTTAAACGTTTCTAAGGACTATCGAGTGTACACTCGAAGAAGCCGTCAAAGTGGTCTTATAAGATAGTGATGATGATTTGGTCTACCTCATGATTGTACAGGACACTTTTCTCAGAAGATGGATAAACAATTGCGTTGTGCTGTTTGCCATTTTAGAGTCCGCTGACAGTGCAAAAAGTGACAACCCTTTTGCAGTTTCATTGAAAAACTGTGTTTAAAAATTTTCATTCGTAGGCGGCCGGTGTACTCAAGCAAGTACACCCTGCAAAAAAATTCTGATCATTTTTTTTCATTTGTTTTTGGTCTAATATCATTGTCTACATTATCTTTAATACCATTATAAAAAAATGCTTGTAAGTTTTATTTCATTTCCATTTGGCCTTCGTTCTAAGTTCATTTATTTATTTATTAAGGGATAATAATAACTTATCGTTATACTTATCATAATGACTATATTTTGATTATTATTAACCAGCATTATTACCCTGAGGTCTGCTGTATATATATGAACATACATTTTTGATAACATTCAATAACTATAGATAATGACAACCATTATAAGCACAAGGCACAGAATATTTACTATCACAGAAAAAAAACTAAAGCGGCCGTAGCGCAATGTCTAGGGCGTCGGACTTAATATTTTATTAACAGAACAGATCTCGACTTTAGAAGACTTGTTAAACAAAAAAGTCAATTCAGTTCATCAATTCACTCATATATAAAGCTGTAGAATTTGTTTGATTGAACGCGCTAATCTCGGGAACTACTGGTCCTATTTGAACATTGTTTTCTTCAGTGCCCATTTGTTGAGAAAGCATATTGGCTGTATTTAATTATGAAGTTCCTAGAGGAACGGAAGTTACTAGGGGGAATCCGCGCAGAAGATTATTTAAAAAAATCTATAAACTTCGAGGTTTTATTGTTATGTAATAAATGTGCAATGTCTTTGAAATAAATACATTTTAAAAGAGGTTTTTTTTTATTTATTTTTTTATTAATAAACTTGTTTAATTTAAACAACATTGGTTCTATGTAATAAACAAGAAAAAAAAATTTTTTTTCTTTATACAACAAATTTATTTTCTGTGTGACAGTAAGCACTGTGTTAGTGACGCTAAAGTTTATGATATTTTAGATAACATTTAAGACTCAAAGTTATCTTTACTGAGGCATAGATATGTTACGAAAAAGGCGTACCAACTAGGGGACATGGGATGTATAATGTACAGTGGTATGTTGCGATGGCAGACCCCCTTCGAGTGTTTTTTTTTCGGACGGATACGTATAAAGTCAGACACAAAGGCGAGCAGTGCTACAGCCTTCATAAATGGTTTAAAAACTACAAACAAAGCAACCCACGCAAGAGGGCACCCCTTGTGGGAGTTCGACCTCGGCTCAGGGCGACCGCTGGCGATGAGATTGAGGGATTATGACTTGTAGTATTATAGGGGGTTTTGTGCAACTGTCACTCTACTTTACAGTTTGTCGGGCTTCTCGGACTTCGGGTCTACGAAGGCATCGGATGGTGCCCTTCGAGTGAGGCCCATGTTATACGGGCTAATATGTCACACATATGTAGCTACTACTGGCTGCATACTAGCTTCCCGCTCGCGGTTTCACCGTAATTCCCGTTCCCATAGTAATTACACAATTAAATATAGCCTACAGCCTTCCTCGATAAATGGGCTATCAAACACTGAAATAATTTTACAAATTAGACAAAGTAGTTCCTGAAATAAGAGCGCGTTCAAGCAAACAAGCTAATTTACGAAGAAATTCGCATGGAAGCGACAGTTACACGAGCGAAAAGTTGTTATTAATAAGTTAGCCTAATTAATAACGTACATATTGCTACGTCAAACGTAAACATTACCTACAATAATCTGTCTTGAGAATATCGTGCGAATAAAGGTTAAATAAACAGTGATAATATCAGATACCTATATTTACTAGGTACATATAAAATTTAAACAGTGTCGCGACTGTTTTTTTTTTCGGATGGATATATTGTTAGCCACAAGGATTTTTGCTACTTCACCGGGTAGTTTAAAGCGGTGGCCGTAGCCCAATGGCTAGGGAATTATGATCTTGTAGTCGTCGGTTCGATCCCCACTCATTGCACTACCGACGTGAACACACTTGTAACACAAGCATTTTAGCTTAGCACGAGGGGTTAACAAGACTGCAAAACTCTGCTAGTAATCTTTAAAAAAAATAACTTCAATCTAAGCAATCTGGATAGGACGTCCCTTGTGGGACATGGACCTCGTCTCAGGACGGTCACTGGCGGGGGGATTAGTACCTAATGGTGACTGTTAGATTTTTTGGGGAGTTTTGTGCAACTGTCGTTCGCAGCCTCTTTACAATTCGACTCTAGAGCGAGCGAGCCTCTCGGACTTGAGCTCTACTAGGGCATCAGAAGTTTCGTGTAAACTGGACTGAGAGGGCGATGAGGGACGCATAAAGCAGTCTCTTTTAATGGTATTAGTTTCTTGCAGTCTTACCGTCGCGTCGCGTCGTTAGTCGGCCGGATTGTCTAGGCCGCCGACCAACCTTACAAAGCTTTGTGTTTCTTCGGACTACCCTAAATAAATTGTTTAAAAACTGCAAATTAGGCATAAACTTATTGATCTAAATTTATTATTGTTGACATTTAATCTGAAGAACATCTATTGTTGAGGTAGGTAGGTAATTAGGTACCCAAGACGAGCACTAAAGAAGATTTTTCAAAATAACCCCTGGGCCATTCTCTGAGATCAATGTAAGTAAAGTGTTAAAATAATAGCCATGCATACCTATGGTAAAATGCTTGTTTCTAAACTACGAGGGATTTGAACCCCAGAGTTTCAAATCCGAGGTCAGGCCGATGTCGGTATTTGGAATTTAATTAATTTCAATGCTAGCCTGAAGTCAGAAATTTGGTGGTGGAAGCCTTCGTGCCTAGTAGGGCACGTTACGCAGTGGGTTCCGGCTGCCATTTCAAAGATCATGATAGAATCATGTTCTTATGATGCATCCATTTCTTTTCCTAACACCAGTTCAAGACATAGCAACTCTGAGAAGAACTGGCAAGAAACTCAGAGGAATCCTTTCTCAAATAATCAGTTTATCACTTTTACAATATTGTTAAGCAGCAGTGTCATTCCAGATCAAGTTACTTCCAAGCTATTCCGTCATTTACATAATCTGATATTTTGTAATATGCCTTCTTACATAATTTCGCTTTGACAATGGCTTTTAATTTATTATAGATAGTTAAGTAATTTTCTACCAATTTTAAAAGTCGAAGAAGTATACCAGCCAATAAAATCTCATAGGCATTGCCTTATATATTGACGTTAGTTAGAAAACACCGAGATCAATGGACACTGTTATCAAAAAAGTAAGGTTATTCTTCAATAAAATTTTAATTATGCTAAGTTGTTATTGTTCAGCTGTATGATTGAAAATCAATACACATAATCTATTATTATAACTTAAAAAAAGAAGAAATATTACACGGGTTTATTAATAAAAGCGTTCAGCGAAGACAATTTTTTGAGTGACTAAACCACGGAATGGTATTATTTTCCTAAATAAATCAAACACGCAAACGCAAGCCGGACATGTTTTTTCTGCCACCGATGCGGCGTGATGGACAGTTTTACCAGCCACGTAGGTATTAAGATAAAGTAATGATGAGCCAAACCGTTAGCGCCACTGAAATCAAGTTAAAACCCCGGACGCGGAAACAAATCACTTTATCTTATTTGCTATGGTTATTATTGATTATAAATTATTATAATCTAAGCAATTGATTATCTAGTTATTAGAAATTATATGCCAATGAGTACTAACTTTAGAGGAAACAAAGATAAAAAATACCTTTTAAAGAAGCACACAGTGCGGATGCGCCACCAAGCTCAAAATCTCAGAGGTTTTTTTTTTTAATAATTTACGTTTACTTTATTTAGAAATAACTAAGTGGCCAAAGTAGGCCTTTGTTTTATGTACTTTAGAAAAAAAAACAAGTTGTTATGTATTAATTTAATAACGTCTTTCGCCCCGGACGTGATTTTTCGGGCCTTCAAAGAATGACCCCCCTACAAAATTTAAACGGTCCTACAACAAGTATCCGTCACTTTATAATAACTTAAAAAAATTAAATGTTTAAATTGTCGGTTTCGAAATGCTTTCCACCAAATCCAATCCAATGTAAAATATTTAATAAAATGTTTCTTAAAGTATATATGTATCTTATAATAATAAATATACCTATTTCTTAAAATAAACGGCTGTATTTTTCTGCGACTCAATCAATTTTATACAAACATTATAAAATTGAGAAGAGATTTCTAGAAGGTCGATTATACGAATTTCGATATCGAATCTAAAATCACCAACAACTTCGGACCTTATTACTATCAATACAAGGTTGAAATTAGAATAGTTTAGTTGATCGTGATTCACATACTGGCTCAAAGGATAAGAGTAAATTATATAATTGGTACGAGTACAGTCAGCAATATAACACGCTTAATACTGATAAAAGCATTAAAGTTTATCATGCAATCTAGGCTCACAATTAAACATAAAATAAGAAACAAAACCAATAAACATTACTTCTTCTACCTCTCATATGATATAAAAGTACTTTACGTATTAAATTGTAATATACAATTACAATTTTATACGTAAAGTACTTTTATTTCATTTATTGAAACCAATAATAATAAAACAAAACTATGATTAAAAATATTATCATCAGAGGACGTTAAAGAACCGATATCCGCGCGGGTAGATTGTCCAGGAGACCAGCAGTATTGCCATGTTGGATGAGTGGTACGCATAAGTAATCCGGCCCCTAGTAAATGTACTTAAATGAGTAGTTGATGTATATATACTTTACAGATAGTTGAAAATGGGCTACGTTGTGTAGGTAGCATAGATTTAGATAAGTACCTACTTAACTATTTTATAATTTTGTTTTGCTACTTTCAATTGTGTATATGCAATATTGTTGCCTATTCAACAAGTCTTTTTTTTTAAAGATTACTAGCAGAGTTTTTGCAGTCTACTAGTATACTTGTTAACCCCTCTTGCTAAGCTAAAATGCTTGTGTTACGAGTGGGTTCACGTCGGTAGTGCAATGGGTGGGGATCGAACCGGCGGCGGCGACCACAAGGTCATAAGTCTTATACAACATCGTTTTCCAATGGAGTACAGATAGTTCAATATGATTGAAGACATTTGCCTGCATATTCTTTTAAAAAAATAATCAAGAAAGAAAACTCATTTTTGAGTACAGGAAAACACTACAGAAATACCGGCCAAGTGCGAGTCGGACTCTCGCACGAACGGTTCCGTACCTACTAGTTGCAAGTGCCTGCCTATTTTTGATATCAAGAATACAACAAGTAACATAGTATATACGTTCTTGTAGCTCGTTGTAACTCTGATCGATGTTAATAATAGTTAATTGAATGAAAGGTAAATTGCGGTTTACGGTTTATGACGTATTAAAAAAAACTACTTACTTGATCTCGTTCAAACCAATTTTCGGTGGAAGTTTGCATGGTTATGTATATCATATATTTTTTTTAGATTTATCATTCTCTTATTTTAGAAGATACAGGGGGGGTGACACACATTTTACCACTTTGGAAGTGTCTGTCGCGCAAACTATTCAGTTTAGAAAAAAATGACATTAGAAACCTCAACATCATTTTTGAAGACCTATTCATAGATACCCAAAACCTATGGGTTCGATGAAAAAAAAATTTTTGAGTTTCAGTCCTATGTATTATATATATACCCCAAAATTTATTGTTTTTTTTTCTATTTTTGTGTGAAAATCTTAATGCGGTTCACAAAATACATCTACTAACCAAGTTTCACCATTATAGTTCATATAGTTTCGGAAAAAAGTGGCTGTGACATACGGACGGACAGACAGACAGACAGACAGACATGACGAATCTATAAGGGTTCCGTTTTTTGCCATTTGGCTACGGAACCCTAAAAATGGTCATAGGTATGTATGTACATATATCATTATTCAACAAATTGAGGAACAGGAATACGTCGATAAAAATCTGCCAAGTGCGAGTAGGAGTTTTTATATATATATAAAAATGTTGTTTTAGCGGCAACAGAAATACATCATCTGTGAAAATTTCAACTGTCTAGCTATCACGGTTCATGAGATGCCTGTTGACAGACAGACAGTAGTAGACAGTGGAGTTTTGGTATTAGCATTGGGTCCCGTTTTAACCCTTTGTACGAAACTATCAGACACTAATTTATGAACTACAGTCATTTAAAATAGATGTGAAGTTTTTATTTTTCTGACCAAAAAAGGACTAAGTACCTAAATATTCATAATTTAAAATTCACAGTAAGTATAGTTAAATTAAAAATATACAATATTTTTTACATTTTTAAATGGAGTAAAAATTTAACTTGTAAATAATTCAAAAACCGTATTAGCATTAAAAAAAATTGTTTCAAAATTCCTACTAATATTATAAACAAGCGGCCCGCCCCGGCTTCGCACGGGTAGACTTTGCTGCCTTTATTACTCAGGGATATTGTAGCATTCTAATGGTGAAAGGATACTTAATCGAAATCCGTTCAGGAATTTTTGAGTTCATTCGCAACAAAACTACAAAATTTCCTCGCTGAATATTAGTATAGATCTTCTAAAAACGACTGAAGAGATTAAGATGAAATTTGGCTCATAACCTGACACAACAACATTCGTATGAACAATAAATAAAGTAACAGAAAATTCATAACAGCAAAAAGAAATTCCGCAAACCATATTCATTATCTATGGTAACACCTGTGTTTATCTATAAACACATGATCAAAACAAACAATATGTATACATTACCAACGTACGTATATCCAAAAACACGAACGAACAAATTTAAAACTAAATTATTCACACAAGACACGGTTACTTCATATAAATTAACTGTAAGAAACACCTTGATTAGAATGAAACAATATTTTGCATTAATTTCGCTATTTTTGAACGAAATTAACTAATAAAATATTGGTTAATTCAAAGGTCAATATTATAATTCTAAATAATAATTTTAATTACACTTTATTCACTGAAAACCTACCGAAGAAGTAATAACAAAGATTATGTTATTGTAATATATATTCCCGCTCAGCTATTAAACGAAGTATCGTACGGCACACAACTCAGTGTTCGATATAGTACAGTTAATAAATTTTTATTGTTTGTTAAGAGGAGTACTGAATAGCGGATTGCCGCGCAATTGTGTTCATTGCCGAGCTGGCGGCGCGCGGCGTAGTATTATGCACTTGTTATGTGTTCGTTACGTGAGTATTGAATGTAGTAGTAGTTCTTAAGTAATAATGATAATTTTCTCCGAACAAATACAACGTTAAAATGTATTTATAGAACCGAAAATAAGTTAGATCAGGTAAAAAAAATATATAATTTAAATATACTCGTATTAAGAACCTAAAAGTTACTCGATATCGTATATGGAATATGTTATTATTGATTTTTATTGTATCTTCTTTTAAAAAGACAACTCCCGCACTATATATACATATCTATTGCCTTAATTTTATGAATAATGTATTATTATTTAGAACTTATCTAGAAAAATTCTTATTGTTTCTCGATGTTTTTTTTTAATATACCTACCTAAATACTTTGTCATTATTTTTAAGTTCGTTTATTTTAAACCATTAAACACACGGTGTAACAAAACATTATTCAATATTAAAAAAATAAAATAAAAGAGAACATACTTACCTTGCAATGCAGTTTTGAGCAACCAAACATTGGTTTCTTGTTAATGTGTAATGTCTTTAAAATTTCTCCAATTTCAAGGCAATTGAGATCAAACCGGTTTTCAGTTTATTTGTGAGCTGCAAGTAACTTTTTCTTTTTCATATATATATTTGACTTATAAAACAATATAAAACAATAACAACAAAAATGACTTATTAATATTATTTTACGCTGGCTTTGTCTTACTCAATAAGGCAGTGGCCCTCAGGAACTAACCATTCAAAAGTAAACATAATATTTCATCGAAATCAGTCAAGTTCGTTAGTTAGAAGATAATCACAGTAGTATATAAAGTGGAAGACTTTGTCTGTTTGTTTGTTTGCTTGAACGCGCTAACCTCAGAATCTACTGGTCCTTTATAATTATTTAAAAAAATATTTCAGTTTTAGATATTCCTGTGCCTGACAGGGTCCATAATTGTTACCTGTACCCAAGCCCACCACCTGTAAAGTGTACATTATAGAATGCAATAAATATGACTGGATCGTATTACAGTCCATAAAATCCACAGGCTATATATAAAACTAGCTAGTCCCGTGCCGTTTCACCCACGTTGTTTCCCATGGAAACTTTAACTTAAAATATAGCTTATGGCACTCACAAATGAAATGCCTTTCTATTTATTTTTATTTATTAAGAGCCTACGTTGTCCCACTGCAGGGCAAAGACCTCCCTTCCCTCCTTCCATCTCTCGCGATGTAATGCGATTGTAGGCCAATACTTTAAAAAGTGAGTCCAGCTCATCTCGCCATCTTCTTCTGGGCCTGCCGCGTTGACGTTTCCAGTCAGTTAGGCTCCATAGTGTGCTTTCTATTGATAAAAGAATTTTCAAAATCGGTTCAGTAGATCTAGAGATTACCCCCTACAACGTCACAAACTCACAAACTTTACCTCTTTATAACATTAGTACCTATAGAATACCATAGATAAAAAAACAACAACGTATTTTATTAGGGTCCGCTAGTGTGTGCCCCAGTTAACAGCGCGGCAAAACAGCGGCAATATTTATCTAAAACTCTTATTAACATTGTTTATTACAACTGATAACAGCGTTGGAGATAACTGAGAAGTAATAAATGAATTTTATGAACACTTATCGTAAATAGTATGGCGTGACGTTTTTTATGAATGGCTGAAGTCCGTACATGATGCTCCGTTTGTATGCAAATAATACCTCATTTTAATGCCTTCGCGCTTCTTAAATAAAGTAAAGTTAACAAACATCACGGTAATATTACCCTTCCGATGCCCTCGTAGACCAGAAGTCTGAAGAGATATGTTATACGACGAACGGGCGCCCCTAACACAGTTTCAATTTCAAAAAAGTAATAATTCTAAAGTAGTAGTTCAGTAAATTGAAGTTGTACCAGATTAAAACTATTTTAACCCTAAGCAATGTCCAAGGATTATGCTGATTTTCCACGAGAGTGGCGAGACGAGACGAGGCGAGAAGAGAATTGAAATCGGACTGACCCTTTTCCACTAAAAATAGCCATCGCGAGCTCGCTCGTGACCGCCGCGCCGCCCGTAGGCTTGTACTATCATGACGGTATTCTCAGATAGTAACACGGTAATAAGTAGCAATGAACAACAATAAGCCTCTCGCGAGAAGCGTCTTTCTGTTGCAAAGTTAATTTATACTCTATATCAGAAGCAATACGGTTTATTTTTACACAAACAAATATTTCAATTCACGCCTCGCCTCGTCTCGTCTCGCCACTCTGGTGGAAAATTAGCATTAGACTTAGATAATTTCCTCTCTATCCATAAGTTAACTTCAATATTTTTAACGTTATTTGTAATGCTATTTCTAAGTCCCACGTGACGCCCTGAGCTTATAGCTTAACTTTCTTATCGCCAAACCACCAGATACGATGCGGGGACTCGAAGGAACTTACCGGTCAAGATTAATCAGTTAAGATACTTATTTTAAATTTTATACCGTTTACGTTTACTTTATCGAAGTACTAGCTTCCGTGCGCGGTTTCACCCGCGTACCTCCCGTTTCCGTAGCAACTTCGTAATTAAATATATAATCTACTATCTGCGCCTCGCGGTTTTAATCGCGTTACTCTGCTCCAGTGGATCGGAGGGTGATTTTTTGTAGCCTATATCTTAATCGAGCTTATTAACTATCCCCGTGCAAAGTCGACTGCACCGGTGGCTCAGTGGTTATGGTAGTTGCTTCTGAGACCAGGTGTTCTGGGTTCGATTCCCACCCGGGACAATTATTTGTGTGAACCACAAATAGTTATTCTGAGTCTGGGTGTTCTTTGTGTCCGTGAAATGAATGTTTGTTAAGTCCCCCGCGAAACAGGGATTTATTTCTCTAGTGCGGGAGTTGTCTTTTAAAAGAAAAAAAGAAAAAAGTTTCAGCCAAATCCATTCAGTAATAATATTTATATGGATATAAAAATTCGTTCTGAACTTGTCGAAATCATTGCGATAATACGTATAATATACGGACAGATAAGTATGGATAGTCTTTCTCCATAAAAGGGCCATCTAACGCTGAAAGAATTTTTCAGATCGGACCAGTAGATCCTGAGATTTGCGCGCTCAAGCAAACAAAAAATCAAACAAACAAACTTTTCAGCTTAATATAATATATTATAAGATCCTTTAGCTTGATAAGATGTTTAAGAGATTTCATACTAATATGTCATAACTGCAAATCACTTACAATAAAACGAATCAACACGAAGAAGACTAAATATTCATTAAGTTAGACCTACGCCTGCAAAATTGCACTTGATCCTGTTAGGAACAGCCTGATTAAAAAATATACCAAGTAAGTATTTATCGGGCTTAACCCATGAACATTGTTGTAAATAGCCTTTTTTTCGTCTCTGGCAATACTGGAAATGGTTCGTCAAAATGTTATAGGGCAATGTATACTTTTTTACAACAAACTACCTTTTAATGTAAGAATTATATCTGTAAATAAATTTAAAGCCTATTTATTATAAAATTTCTGATTGGAAGTGACTTGCTTTGATAAAATACTGCTAAACTTATTGTAATATCAAACATACAAAAAAAGGATTCCTCTGAATGACTATATTTTAATGACTGCATTGAATTGTATGACAATTAATTTTATTGATATATAAAAAAGAAAAAAGGAATAAGAAAACAATTATAATTTAAAAAGGATAAAGTTTATAGAAAAAGATGTCGGACCTCACTCAGTCGCCAACACTCAGTATGCCTAAAACGGCTCCTTGAATTAAACGTTTCCTTTTTTATTGATTCCGTGGTTAATTGGATTCGCATTTCATTGAAAAAGTATTTAAAAAGTTCTCGGAGAAAGACAAGACAGGCGACAGCAGACACGAAGCAGCCAATTTAAAAGTTAAGTTAAATTCTTCAATTCTTTGTAATTAAAGTAAGGTAGCCTTTCACCATCTTGCACTCGATTATATCATGTCATTAACCGTAAATGTGTTCGACAGGGTGTTAAGATTCTGTTTGATAGAACCGCGTCAATTTGTTAGGAGGAATGACCGAAGGAAGTCTAGACTATTGGAGCTCATTCATCAATACTCATTAATGCTTGAAAAACATGTCAAAAGAAATTATCCTCACGCTGCACATTGTTGTTACAGTTCTGAAGCGGCCGTCAATAGCACTGACACTGTAATACAAATAAAGGTAATTTCACACTTTTCGACGAAAGTGCAGCCTTAAAGTTCCTCAGTGTGGAAATCTCCTTTAATTAAAATTATTAATTTGCTTAATTATTGCAGAAATAATAAAGTAGGAAATATATTGCAATAACCCTAAACCTTCGTAGCGAAGCGGTATTTGGCTCGCTTTAAATCTTGGAGGTCGTGGGTTCCATCCCTACGCTGGACAGGAAATCTTTGTGTCAATTCTAAGATTTCTTTCCGGGTCTAGTTGCTTGAGGGACTACCCTCCGTGCCTCGGAAAGCACGTTAAGCCGTTGGTCCCGATTGTTATAACAGCATCTATAATAGTCGTATATCATGGAACGGGCAGCAGCGTGTCCTTGTGTGGTACAAAATAATACTGCGGCCACCAACCCGCCTGCCAAGCGTGGTGACTATGGCAAAAACCCTCCCTCGGGAGGAGACCCATGTTCAGCAGTGGACGTTATCCGGGCTGATGATGATGAACTCTACAACATAGTCATATCGTGCCATAATTACCCTCGTCCTGTTTCAAAATGCAATAACATTTCAATAATTAATTTTGTCGTTGCATATGCCACACTGCATAGCTGTCAATTAGTACCATGAGAGCTGGGCCCACTGGGCCATTCAATGGCTGGGCCTGTCAACTTCGATCGACAGTGGTTTAAAAATTGTCAACTGTCGACCGCTTTCACTGTCCGTGTGAACTGAGTATTATAGCATTAATTACTAAGAAATTCAGTTGCCTTTTGAAACAAATGTATTGCATAAAATTGTGGTATTAAACGAATACTGGCATCTTGATATAGTAAACTGTTTTAAAAAATGTTAATAAGTACCTACTTATATACAAACACCGTAATGTTTTCGTAGTTGTCGTTGAATAGTAGGTATTCTAAAGCGGGTAAAACCATAGGGGTTAACTTTACATACATAAGCTCACGCCTGTTTCCCAGCAGGGTAGGCAGAGACAATGGACCTCCACTTGCTACGATCCCTACACACATCTTTCGCTTCTTTCGGGGTTAACTTTATCCTACTAATATTATAATCGAGAAGGTTGAATGTATGTTTGTTACTCTTTCACGCAAAAACTACTTGCTGAAAGTTTGCACCGGGATAGTTTATAGTTAAGCTGGATTAACATATAGGCTACAAAACATCACGCTCCGACCCACTGGAGCAGAGTTACGCGGGTAAATCCTCTGAGGAGACTGCTAATGAAGTCCACTACGTAATTGGACAAAAAACATTCCTTAAAAAACTGCTGAAACTAAAAGCAATCACATTTATCTTTTTAAATTAACTATTCGATTAAATTAATTATTTTTATTCTTCGCTTCAAGTGTAATTCTAAGTTGCAAGTTCTTATTTGCTTACCTTTGAAATATATTTTTTTATTTCAGCAAACTATTCCATAGGGATTACTGGAAATATCTAATAACTAGCTTCCCACGCGTGGTTCCACCTGAGTAGCTTTCGTTCCCGTGAGAGCTCCATAGTAAAATAGCCTATAGCCTTCCTCTATAAATGGGCTAACACTGACATATTTTTTTAAATCACTGTAGTTTCTGAGATTAGTGCTTTCAAGTAGAAACAACTAAGTAACAGAAAAAAGTTACTCATTTAGGGTGAATAGTTATACATCTACATTATAAATAAATATGCCTGAATACCAGAAACAAGAAACACAAAATGAAAGATAAAAATATACACATATCAACATATTATACAAACAGATTACGTGATAGACCTACCTACAAACAGGAATATAATACACTAGCGGCCCGCCCCGGCTTCGCACGGGTACAATACTGATAATTATACTACATAATGTCTTTAAACCTCTAACAAACGGGCGAAATTTGGTCAAAACAAACAGAAACAAATTAATATAGGTACCTACTAAAACTCAGTGAAATAAGTAGGTGGGTATACTTTTATCGTATGAAATACCTATACTCTTCAGGACTAACAATACAACAAACACTAAATAAATAGGTATTCAAGTATCTATCCATCATAGTTACAACGAACACAAAACAAAAAATTTGCCCTATAATTCTTAAGGATCGAGCGCGCATAATCGCATTAGGCCTACCTAAAACACGCGCTGTTATTTGCGATAACTTCTAAGTTATTCATTAAAAGTATATAGTGTAGGGGTAAAATAATCTGCATGAAATGCTTAAGAATATTAACTCATTTAAAATGATAAGGATAAATACTGAATCCGTCTGATTAGCTTTACAATTACCGCATTAGAAATTATCATTTTTCTAAGATATAATGGATATAGCAAGTTAACCTTGAAAGATAGACATATGCTATCGCAGACTTTTTTGTAGATCTAAAAGAGAAGAATATTTGCCACCATACATTGTTTTGTTATATCTCATAGGGTTTAGGCAGCGTTTTCGTTGAAAGCTCCCAAATGGCTTAATTTTTTCCGACACCTCTGACAAATATCAATATATATTAGTCAAATGTACACATAAACTAAACAAATCATATACGTAAACCTTCCGGAAGAATCGTTCTATCGATTGGTAACATCCGCATGAAAATCGATGTAGTAGTTTTTGAGTTTATCGCGAACAGACAGACAGACGCGGCAGGGGACTTTGTTTATAATATGTAGTGATGTAGTGATAGCGGTCGCCCGCGGCTCCGTGCGGATGTCGGTTACCGCTGCAAAAAGCCTACCCAGGAAAGACACGGTCAGCAAAATGATTCCCAGGTCAATTCACAGACACCGACATAAACATCGACAACGCAGTCATTATCCGCAGGCTGCACAGATTGTCTTTCTGTGGATGTTAAAGTTGTTAATGATGAAAATATAATTAATGATGTAATTAAAAGGCATTTTAGGGATTAGGCATTTTAGGCATTTTCAAAGCTCTGAAAAGAACTGTTGTTTAGCTCTGAGAAGAACTGTTGATTAGCTCTGAGAAGAACTTTTGCGTAGGTGTAGTTTTAAGAACGAAATCTAAAAAAAATCGCACGAAAATTATTAGACTTCGCAACGGGCCGTGCAGCAGAAATCGTAATATTTTAATTTCGCCATAACTTCAAAACCAAACGTCCAATTTTAATCATTCAAAGACCAAATATTATCTACATAAACTGTACTTAGTGATGAAATAATTTATTTTGATAAGGATTAATAGCATGAGTAAAATAAACGCGTTTAAATGTAGTCCAAAAAAAAATCAAGATTTCTAAATAAAAAAATGGTCGTTGTGCCTCACTCGACATAGATAGGTATAGTGTGTCGCGGACTTTTTTGTAGATATTTATAAGATCTTTAATTAATTAGAACATTTTATGGTTCTATCTTTTATAGTTTAGGCAGCGTACGCAAAATAAGTAACTTTTCTGGTTGATTTTTTACACCTTGTGTCAGAAAAACCCAAATATCTTACGGAACCCTATTTTTTTCCAAAATAAAATTTAGCCTATGTTACTCGTGGATAATGTAGCTTTCGAATGGTGAAAGAATTTTTTAAATCGGCCCAGTACTTTTTGAGCCTATTCATTACAAACATACAAACATACAAAAATAGGTACAAATCTTTCCTCTTTATAATATTATATAAGTGTAGATTACTTGATGTTAATTACTGTTCATTTCAGTGTCACTGAGTTTATCTCCGAAGTTCACGCCGTCCTGGGATACTGACAACAAGGGTCTAAGTACCCTTGTTGTCAGTATTGGAGATTAGTAGTCACCTTATGTCGTGTGCAGAGATAAGGGTTCACTTTAGCAGAGACTTGGACCCAACACTTAAAAAAAATTTAGTTTTTTTTTTTGCAAAATATCATGGATTTTTTTACGTCGTCAGATGCTGTTTGGATTTCACACTTTTCGAGCAACAATTTCTCTCCTGAAAAGATTTTCATTTGAGCTACCATTTTGGAAATACAGAGCTTTATGTAAAAAATTAAAATTTTTGAAAGCTTATATCTTGGAAACGGTGTGTCGGAAGGCCATGGTTCTCAGAGGCTAAATGGTTTCTCTGGTCAAGGTTAACTTGATTCTACAAAAAAATTAGACAATTTTTCGATAAAAAAAAATCTATGTCTCTTTTCCATAGCGGCCGGCGCTATGGAAAAGAGACATAGATTTTTTTAAGGCTACACTCCAACCCGATGATGTCCATTGCTACGCGCCCCAAGCCGGTGGCAGGATTTGATTGATGAAACAGAAAAGTTAGGACCAAGTTGATTTCTCAATATGTTAAGCATCACTTTTCGACGCTACTCCTTATCTGACTCATACACACCAGAAAATACCAATGCCTTCTGTCGATTTTTGGTCTCCAGCTCATCAGCATGTGATGGCGATGATAATGATTGATGGCGCAGAAGTCTAAGGATGCCAAATATCTACTCTTCAAATGTCCGGAGCTCTTCTGCCACATTTGCTGCAGTGTCCTTAGAAGAGCTGGAACTATACAGCCGGGCTTGAATATCCCCAAATTTCTTTGATACATTCTCCTCAAGCTTTTGTTGCGTCAACAGAATCTCTAACAAGTTCGACATCTTTGTGTTTGTGATGTGTCTTGAAATTATGTAGTACAGTGTAACAAGTGGCTGGTAGGTGGTTTGATTACACTGCAATTACCATATTAATCGTATTGTAAAAGTAAGTACTATAATAAGAGTTTATATGATGCACAAAATATCACAATATATACTAAAAAACACTGTAAGTATATATATTTTTAAATTAGTCATTAATAACGTTTCTATACATTTATTCACCTACCGCCGAAAAAAAATGACGATAAAAAAGACTGACGATCAATAAGATTACCCCACGGCATACGTCATTAATAGGTATATAATAATAAAAAAACTTTATTCAAAATGATTTCAATGAAGTTTTGAACTGATACCTCGATTTAAGTAGATTAAATTTGAAATTAGTGAATTGTTTAATTGATTACTAGCTGCGACCCGCGCCACTTCTTTTTTGCAAAACAAGGATAAGCTATCTAACAATGAAAGTCCCTTCTATATCGGTACTACCGTTTTGAAGATTTGTGTTGGGTTGTTTGCTTTTTTTGAGATAGGTATATTGGACTTTGTTTCTTGACTTGACTTCGTGTCTACCTCAAACGCAAGTGTGCACTAGTGCAAATGCGTTGCCCGCCCTATTAGAATCAAACCGAAAAAATAATAGTCCTGCCTGGTCTAGCCATTTTCGCCCCCCCCCCCCCCCTGTGCCTCGGCACTGCCTTATAATTTACGGCACTACAAACAAACAGACCAAACAAAATAAAAAGGAGCCTATATTATACCTACTATATAAAATTAGATGCTTATCTGTGATCCCGTCAAAATCAGTCCAGCCATTACCGAGATTAGCCGGAATATACATAGACAGACAGTTTTTTTTTTCTATTCTTATACCTACCTTCATATGCATTAGTAGTAAAAACTAATTATTTTTCTATTACAGAAATTGAAGTGTCTGTTACACTTCAATTTTATTTATTTGTATAATGTATAGATTAAAGGATTTCCATGAATACAAATGTCAAAAATTAATTCGAACAGCTTCAGAATTTTTCAGAACACCCAAGGGAATTTCTATAAACACTTCTGAATAATTTATAAAATCCGTTCCTACCCATACCTACGCAATGCAATAATCAAGTCAAATACATTGACTATTGAAAATAAATGAATATTGGAGAGGTTGAATTGACGTGACATCTAATGACCTTTACGAAGATTTAATGAATATTAGGTCAATAAATATCGTAGTGGCAATAAAAACGTTAATAAAATGTTTATAGTACTTACATTTCGAGACTGATTTCTGACTATGTCTAGTGATGGAGGAAAGAGAATGAATATGCTATCTACGATATGAAAAAAGAGTTATATTCATGGCCGTCTTTCGCCTATTACAGGCCCTGGGCACATTAGGATAATGGGGCATAGTAAATTTGAATATTACAGAGACCGCAGATATATATTTGCATTACCAATTTCATTTCTTATCTTGGTGTATTTGCTACTTTTGCTATATGGCTAACCCGGCACATCTACGATTGGCTATCGGTTATCGTTTGGAGTAGGGACTAGGGGGCCCTGGGCACGTGCCCAGTGGTAAAGAGGGGCAATATTATTATTTTTTTCTTTAATGACACTTTAGTATTCTTGTTAACTCCTCGTGCTAAGCTAAAACGCTCGTTACGAGTACCCACTCGTAACGAGCGTTTTAGCTCCGAGCGTCTTAACCCACTCGTAACACAAGCAAACCGTCCACGTCGGTAGTGCAATGGGGCACGGCGACCATATGATCGGAGGTCCGACGCCATAGCCATTGGGCTACGGCCACTTTTAAATGTAATTGTTTTTACTAAGTTTGTGGATGTGGATGCGATACGTAGTTTCTTTGTTCCCGTTTAGTTGGCTTATACAGTTTACCAATCGGTTGTCTTCATACAACTTTTATTTACATTTTGCTTATATAACAGTTCAAATAAGTTATTTTAAGACAGAACATGTAATGGTACTAATATTTAATATATAGGTACATATAATTCATACATACATAAATATATATCAGTACGACAATAAACAACAACTACCTACCTACGGTAATTAAGACTAAATCCATGAGAATTCTGTTCAGAACAACACTGTAAAGCCTTTATGTGGTAAGTCTAAGGTGTGCGGCGTGGCACAGTTGGCATACATAGGCCTGTATACACGAAAGTGTATGTATTTACGTAACAAACTACATACTAAAATCTATAGCTTATAACATGTAATTTATTCTGGAACTTGATAATTAAATACAGCTTTCTTCGATAAATGGGTTGGCTAACACACGCTTAATATATTAGTAAGTGGATATATGTAGATTATCGTACGTGTCTGTTCTTTTTGATATAGTCCCCGGCTCGCCTTTCGGGTCGGACAAAAAAGTATGTGTCATGGGGATAATGCTCCATTTGATGTCACTGCAAAACCAACATTTGAAAGAGTTGTTTTCGCTTGTGCCTTGAAAAACGATTTGGATGAAAACCGTATTGTTTTTTAATATACCTACCTAACTTGCTAGGGAAATTGCTTGTTTAAAAGTGGTAGTTACTTAAATTGGCGTGAAAGATAGACAGCAATAGGTGCATAATTACCTATCATCTTATCTATACTAATATATAAAGCTGAATATTTTGTTTGTTGTATTGTCTCCGACTCGCCTGCCAATCCTAATGACAGGATCTAAACCCCTTTCTGGAAGAGGACTATGTTCAACAGCAGACAGGTTCTACAAGTTGATATCTCTATCTTTATGAGAACGTGCATATTCAATACGCTTTGTTACCTGCTCCCCAAATAAATAACGGACGGGACTCATATTCCAAGCACGAACTCATACAACGCGGCAACGCCACGAGCTTACTAAGCCACGAGCTTACCACGAGATTCGAGGTAAAAATCAATATCGTTTTACCCAAGCGAATAAAGAATTATCTTTTAATAGGTAGATACTTTGTAATTGTGCCGTTACTGCAGAAAACTCGCGATTAATTGACAGACGGCAAAAAATATAACATACTCAGTTGCTTAGAAACATGGCGTTAATCGTTAGGTGATTGCTAGTAGGTATGCAATGATGATACCGATACTATACCTAGGTACTACTAGTATTAAGCACAGGCCACACTGCCAGCGAGCGGGCGAGCGAGCTAGGCGGGCGGGCGAAGCGAGAGAATGAAACTATACAAACTATGCGGAATACTGGCGAGCTAAACTATGGGGTTCCTAACCTAACGTAACGAGGTGAACGAGAAGCTTCGCTGGAATCGTTAGATATTTCGTTAGCTTCGCTCGCATCGCTGACGTAGGTTAGTCGGGAGCTCGCGGTGTAAACCTCGAAGTATATAAATGAGGTGAAACAATGTTCGCCCGCCTAGCTTGCTCGCCCGCCCGCTGGCGGTGTGGCCTCAGCTTTATGCTAGCATTAAATACAATTAAGTAGCAATCTGTGTAACTAATCTGCACCTATAAAATTACTTTATTAAATGCTTAGTTCTCTCCGCGACTCTTTTTTTGACCTGCTAGCTACTCCCAGTATCTTTGGGTACGCAGACGACAGCACAGTCTCGGTGAGATACTTGTCAGATGCGAAGTCTGGGTCAAAGGTTCAGTCGCTCAGGGAGTCGATGATGGAGGGGGTTGAACTCGATCTTGGAGGCTGTCTCCTTATGGGGTTATGCCAACCTGGTTGGGTTTAAACCCTATCAAAAACACAGGCTTGTCTTTTTTCGGCGAAACGTAGTCTATTCCAACTGACTCCGACTTTCCGGAATGTTTCCGTTCCGATCAGCGACCATCTTGAGCTGTTAGGGCTTGACCTCTCTTCTAATCTAAACTTCGGTCGCTACATCGAGTCCATTGCAAACACTGCAGCCAAAAAACTGGGCATTCTCTCCAAGGTGAGGCGGTACTTCACATCGGAGCAACTCTTGAGTCTCTACAAGGAACAAGTTCGCTCCTCAATGGAATACTGTTCTCATCTTTGGGATGGGTCTGCTAGATATCAGCTGGATGCGCTGGACTCATTGGAGCGCCGAGCGAAGAGAGTCATAGGCAATAACTCACTTGTGGAGGCAAGTCTTCAGAGCCTCGAACACCGTAGACGAGTAGCCTGCCTATCGGTTTTTTATCGTTACATTTCGGGGAGTGTGCGGAGGTTCTACATAACCTGATACCCTCTTCACCCTTCCATCACCGGACGACCAGGCGCGGCGAGCGGTTCCACCCTTATGTTGTAGACATTCCTTCAATACGCACGAAGCGATTTGCTTCTTCTTTCATAATGCGGACGGCTAAGGAGTGGAATTCTCTGCCGGGGTCAGTTTTTCTGGAACGCTATAATCTGGACATTTTTAAAGCTAAAGTGAACAGACACTTTCTAGGCACGCGTGTATCATCTTAGGCCTTATCTTCGCTTCCATCAAGCGAGATTATGGTCAAACGTAAGACTATATTCCGTAAAAAAAAAAAAAACTGCTCCGTAGAAGCTGCACTGTTACCTACTTATAGTTTTCACAGAAAATACCGTGATTCGGGGCAGTGAATAGGTATCTATCTAACAATAGCAAAACGACAGCAGTATCGCATATTAATTGTATCATTTAGTATATGGAGGAAGTAAGAATTAAAATATAATTTATTTATTCTTTATAGCACACATAAAAACTCAAAAATATACATATATTATGCAGAAATACAATAGCACAAAGGCGAGCTTAATTCATTTATGAATTTTCTTCTAGCAAACCCCGAGTATGAGAAAAATAATTGTGGACATAAGGCATTACCGTGTACAACCAACAAACAATTTATTTAGGAAGGTATACCGATCGGTATATAAAATAAAATAAAAATAAGATAAACATAGGTACTCCCTAATATTACTATTTGTATGCCTAGTTGAACACAAAAAACAACGATTATAGACTAAAATAAAATTGCCCCGTTGATACATCTGCTATTGAACCCATAACTACCTTATTACGACTTTATTCTGACGTTTTGCGATTGAGCGCTTGTTGTTTACACTTTGCATTTTTAAGTAGTCGATATGCGGTCAGCAATGATTGCGCAATTTTCCTACCGATTTGAGTAACATAGAGCAAACCTCTCCTAAACAACCATAAGTCATAGTCCTTCAATCTCTCCGTCAGCGACTGCCCTGAGCTGAGGTCCAAGTACCACAGGGGGCGCCCTAAGTAAACTGAGCAAGAGCGCAGTTTACTTAGTTTGTAGTTTATAACTTAGTTTGAAGCTCTGCTCGTCTTTATGCCTGGTGAAGTAGCAAATGCCTTGTGGCTAACTACTTACTATAATAAATAATAAATGTCCCGCCGATTTTTTTTTTTTTTTTGTTCGCTTGTAGCTCTATTACCATGTAATTTTATATAAATTGGTCTACTAAGTATTTATAAATACGAGCGACTTGTCCCGGCTTGGCACGGGTGCACAATTCTTGTAAAAAGACATAGCCCGTGTTACTCAGGGATAGTGTAGCATTCTAAAGGGGAAAAAATAATCGAAATACGTCCAGTAGGTAGTTTTTGAATTTATTCGAAACAAACATACAATAATACTAACATTTCCTCTTTATAATATTGGTATAGATTAACAATTTAGAATAAAACGGCTGACAATCTAATCAACATTAAAAACGAGTACTTACCTACCGTTTTCAGTCAGACATCATTAGCTATCCAACTATGTAGCAAAAAGGATTTGTGCCTCGGTCGTCCCACAGAGTCTCGTCCCACATAAAAAATTCCCCACTTGTCCCAATTTGTATGCCTCGCTCGTCCCAAAACTTAATTTTCAATATTTTATTCCCCGCTCGTCCCAATTCGTATGCCTGGCTCGTCCCACATTTTTTTCATATGAGTTTAATTTGATTTAATTGTACAGTCAGCCTAAAAATCTGACTGACCAGAAAGATAAATAACCTCATGTTGCGGAAAATTTGATGAACTAATTCTTATTCTGTTAAATAAAAAGAGAATGTTCAAAAAGCATATAGCTCTATGCACAGCGTTAGCTTTGCTACCACCTGAACTTAAATGCGATGGATGGCTATATATAATGGAGGATTGTCCGAAAACTCTCAATATTGAGAAATTCAATGACTATTTTATATCGGCATGGCTTGACAACGAATATTATCGAGGCAAATGGGATTTTTGGGGGGATATCTACAGAACAAATAACCCAGTGGAAGGCAGTAACGCTAGACTAAACAGAACATATTCGGGAAAGCTGAACATCATTAGCTTTTTGAATGTGATCAAAAACGACGCTGTTCTTTCTTTAGCTCGCCAAGGTAAACCTCGGCGTGCTGATGATATAGCTCATGACAAATATATATTTGATTCTGTAACGGCAATGTTGAATGGCACTATATCACTGGGCCATTGCCTGGAAAAAATCAGCCCTTTTGTTTATTAATGATATTAATGTGTCTATATTAATGATAAGTTTAAAAATGTTGATTTTTTGGAGATTTAATTGTTAAAATACTACTTTCTCATAAATAGTAGGTTGATTAAAATACTGTGATTGTAATTTGATTGTGATATTAGTTACGTAATAAAGATTTTTAAATATAAATATTTCAATTTATGTTGAAATACCACATTAACATAAATAACATAACGTGGTACTTCTATAAGGTACATATAGGTAAATACAAATGTGTATACGGTCTATAATTATTTGACTGTTACTTATATACAAATGTTGATTTTTTGGAAATTTAATTGTTAAAATACCACTTTTTCATAAATAGGAGGTTAATTAAAATACTGTGATTGTGATTTGATTGTGATATTAGTCACGTAATAAAGGTTTTTTTAAATAAGTAGTTCTAATTATGTTGAAGTATCTCAGATAAATATTACATGTGTAATACATATATATTTATCTTAACGTGGTACTTCTATAAGATAAATACAAATGTGTATATTGATAGGTGTAATTAATAGTACTGTGATTTGGATTTGATTGTGATACTAAATAATAAAGATTTTCCTAAATTGCAATAGATCTTTTAATTATTAAAATTAAAAACATGCACCGCGGATGCATACCTAGAACTGGAAGTATTTAATATCTTTATGTTATTAGAAATAACTATTATTTCAATTTATTGGAAGATATAGTACAATATTTTTTGTCAACTGTACTTTGAATTTGCCAGGAATGTGGGACGAGTGGTGACTTTAAAACTCAAGTGGGACGAACGAGGAATTCTTTGGAATGTGGGACAAGATAGTGGGACGACAGAGGCACAAATCGCAAAAAGTGACGAATCACTCAACTAATATTCCGTATCCTTACGGAAATCCATCCAACCAAAGTAAATTGTGGCCACGAGCACAGCGATTATTAGAGTAGTACCTAATGAATAATAATTATTAAGTATTTTAGTCCAGGGTCGATAATTTTTAAAACCAAAAAAAATCATAATAGGATGAAACCCATTAGAAAAGGAGGGAAATATGATAAAAATGAAAGGAAAAATAATTTACGGGCGATCTGAGGTTGGGAAGGGGATGGGGGTGAGTTTTTAAGGGTAAAAAACGGTTTTTCTCGATTTCCGGCAAAACTAAAAGTCCTATCGAAAAAAGTCAAATGGAAAAGTTGTAGATAATAAAAAGATCTAAAACTTTTGTATTTACACTTTTTTCACATAACCTCAAAATTTATGTGAAAAATTCAAAAAACCAAGTTTTTGGTTTTTTATTTTTATCTTTTACAAAATTTTTTTTTTTTTTACGAAATTTTGTGAATACTTACCTTTTTATGTCCCAAATACGCTGTAATTTATTTAATTAAAAATATTTATTTTTTCACCTTATTTTGAATTAATATCGAAAAAACACCCTAATTTTCAATCGAAAATTCACCCGTCAAAATATCAGCTTTTTTCAAAAAGTTGGTGTGGTTTCTGTTCGTTGGAATCTCTACTTTCCGATGGTAAAAAAAAAATATATGTTACTATGGTAAATCTTCTCAGAAAATGCAAAAATTCAAAAAAAACTTGAATTCGAAAATTTTTTTTTAATTATTTTAAATAATTTCATCTAAAAAATTATATTATTATATTGACACGGTCTCGTCATTATATTGACTTTGACAACTTCGATGAATAAAAGCTGATGTCAAAGTCTCAAATTTTTTGTATTTTGCTGGATACCACTAAACGATTCAAAGCTGCTTTTTTATTGCATACACTTGCTTATCATCTGCCTTATTGCAAATGATACAAACAGATTCATCCATACTGATAATCTGAAAAGACAAAATCGAATTAATAATGTCTTCACTATTTAATCGTGAATAAACTCCCATGAAAAAAAAAATTAAAGAAATCAATGTCAAAATGTATAAATAATATATTATAAATCTATAAAAAAGTATAAAATATATATGAAAATCGGCCAAAAGTTTGTTTTATTAGAAATATATTTACGATATATATTTTATATATTTTTTATAGATTTTAAATATATTTTTTATAGATTTTGAAATATATTTTTTTTCATGGGATTAACTAAATTTGTTTGTGCAAAATTAAGGAGATAATTATTTTTTTATCTTGTACTAAAATATCATTTAATTTCAATCTTTAGGTTATGTTAAGTTAAGCATACTATTTTTCAAAAAAGAAAATATTACGATTTTTATGGTTGAGTTGATTGATACAGATAAAAATAGAGATAGTATTTACCTTCCTATGCAGATTCGAAAAGTTTTATTGTTTTTTTAAGTAAACTTGTCACAATTATCTTCAAGAAACTCAGCGTGCACGTGTATTTTTATAAACGATGTTGTATACTGTACTGTATTTCGAATACTGGTTAGGCTAGCGGTTGTAACAGCTGCTACGAAATATATAGTATATAATAGTAGGTATGTATGTAGTAAGACCCAGACCCACCTAGCCCCTTCCCCACTTCTCCACGAAATACCTTTTGATGGGCTACAATTTTTCGTAGGTCACTCAGGTATATCTATAATTTATCTCAAAATAGTTATAAATAAGCATCTACGCATATAATTTAAAGAAAATTAGACAACTTTCTCCAAATATTGTAGATGTCTTATTAAATATTAATTTAATTAAGTAACTTATTTGTTTGTTAATTATAGTAGTATATTTTTATTTGCAATTTTTTTGTTATCAACGTCACATGTAATCTAACGTTTTTCGAGTAATTAAAGTCTAAATTTTAATAAATAGCTCAAAATTATTTATAATAATTAAAAAAAAATTTTCAAATTCAAGTTTTTTTTAAGTTTTGCGTTTTCTGAGAAGATTTACCATAGTAACATATATTTTTTTTTTCACCATCGGAATGTAGAGATTTCAACGAACAGAAACCACACCAACTTTTTGAAAAAAGCTGATATTTTGACGGGTGAATTTTCGATTGAAAATTAGGGTGTTTTTTCGATATTAATTCAAAATAAGGTGAAAAAATAAATATTTTTAATTAAATAAATTACAGCGTATTCGGGACATAAAAAGGTAAGTTTTCACAAAATTTGGTTAAAAAAAAAAAATTTTGTAAAAGATAAAAATAAAAAACCAAAAACTTGGTTTTTTGAATTTTTCACATAAATTTTGAGGTTATGTGAAAAAAGTGTAAATACAAAATTTTTAGATCTTTTTATTATCTACAACTTTTCCATTTGACTTTTTTCGATAGGACTTTTAGTTTTGCCGGAAATCGAGAAAAACCGTTTTTTACCCCTAAAAACTCACCCCCATCCCCTTCCCAACCTCAGATCGCCCGTAAATTATTTTTCCTTTCATTTTTATCATATTTCCCTCCTTTTCTAATGGGTTTCATTCTATTATAATTTTTTTTCACTTTTCATTATTTTTAAAGGCTTCTACCCTGGTCTATTTAAGATATGGCTCCATAAAGATCTCACCCAATCGGAATTATGAAAGAGTCACCACGCTTGTCAGGCGGGTTGGCTATCGTAGCAGCAGTAAAGGTTGCTGCCCTTCCGTATACCTACTATTGTCTTAGATGTTTATGCAACGTTATGGCACATTTTATAATATATTTGCTTATTCCCGAAACATGCTTAAATAATTTATAAATCACATCCCACTATTGGACGGAGAGCTGACAACCGAAACGGCCAGGTAATTTGATAATTCAAGAAAATGATTTATCAACTTAAATCATTTTTATGAATGATGAAAATGAAAAAAATAATTATTTTTAGGTAATAAGAACAAGGCTGGCTTTTTTGTGCTTAAAGTTTATTATTCCCAGAGGCTAGGAAAAAAAAGCCAGCCAATAATAGTGGTGGGAACATGTCGAAAAAAATAATTGAAAATTAATATTTTAAATTGGATTTTGCTTGAGAAAGAGCTAAGGAGCATGAAAAAGAGCGCGTGGAGGGGATACGCGCGACGACGGCGTCCGTGCTCTCTCGGCGCGTCGTTCATAATTATGTGGTCTTTTTTTTTTTTTTTTCTCCGGGGGGAAATGCATTTACGCATTCCCACCGCCGCTGCAGCGTATTCGCGCGCTGGCGGTGGGATATGTGGGACTCGCCCTCTCCATAGCGTGGTATGCTAAACTCATACCACGAGGAGAGGACCCTACCAACCACTAAAACCTCCCGGACACTCCTTCGATCCGCCGTTGGTGGGGGCCGGGTACGCATGAGCAATCCGGCATAATTATGTGGTCCTACTGGTATCAACATGAAATATAACTTTTTTTCATATTCAATACAATAACATGATTAATATTCTGAATAAAAAAAATGTGATAAAGAAAATGAATTCACAGCAAAAAAATCATCTATTTGTTTCGTTATACGCATCTGTCGTACCAATGACGTACTACAAACAAATGTCAACTTGACGTTGATGTTTAGGTCGAAACTCGAAACACTCTAAACAAATTCATCACAATTTGGTGTATTTAGCGATATTTTCTAGAATTTTAATAAAAAATAATTACAAATTATTCTAAAACATGTCATTAAACACCAAAGACGTAGTTCTCAAAGATGATAGACCAACAAGTTTGTTGTTAGAAAAACATTCCGACTATTTAGCAAGCTATGGTATGAACAAAGATGACTATGAGTATTGTATGACCGAATATCTCCGAATGTCGGGTATTTATTGGAGTTTAACTGCTATGGAATTGATGGGACAATCAGACAGGTACGTAAATGTCCACCACCCATGTGTAAAATGTTTACTTTACATATTCTTTGCAATATCTTGAAATGAACTTGAATCTTTGCTCTTGTGGGCCTAAGATAGTACTGGAATAGTTTTCATTTTTTAGTATAATTCACAAAGCCCATGTTCAATTACTTACATTAAAGCATACTTACATAAAAAACAATTTACGATTGACATTTACTCAATGTAAATACAGCATACAGGTATTTAATTCTTTTGAAATTAACAAACAATATCTTTCTACTACCTATACATATCATGTTACATTTTTATTATTTCTGTAGTGTGTTTGTTCATTATTAATTGAATCAATATAATAACATTGTGAAAGATCTCTAAATATAAAGATCATGTTAAATCCACATACCACGCATCCAAAACAACAACTTAATTTGTTTTGTCTTCTCCCTAGAATGCCAAAAGATGAAATAATAAAATTCATATCCTCATGTCAAGACAGTAAGAGTGGAGGAATATCAGCAAGTGTGGGACATGATCCACACATGTTGTATACTCTGAGTGCTGTACAGGTTCGTATGAGATACTAAGATACTAGTGGTAGGTGCTTATTATATAATATTCTTAGAATAAGTTGCTGAATTAAGCACATCCATGTCATTTATCCTTATAAATATTATAAAGGCAAAAGTTTGTATGTATGGATGGATGAATGGATGTTTGTTACTCTTTCATGCAAAACTACTAAACAGATTTGGCTGAAAGTTTGCATGCATATAGTGAATAATCTAGATTAACATTTATGCTCACGCATAAAACATCACGCTCCAGCCCACTGAAGCAGAGTAACGTGGGTAAATCGCGGGGCACAGCTAGTGATATAATATCCTTAGAATAAGTTGTTGTGTTAAGCACATCCATATCTTTTATATTAAATAAGATAGCAATTCAAAATACTCTGTAGTATTAGGTAATGTTAATAGTGTGTCATATTAAATGAAAAAGAAATAAAATATATATGCACAACACACATAATAATATAAAATTCTATTTTTTTTAAGTTATTTCCCATTCTGTGTAAAAATTAATCCTTGTGTCGCGGAGTGCTGTGTATTGTGTGACTTAGCTTGCTAGCTGTGCTTTTTTTTATAACTCCCCTGCAATAAATGGAGTCATTTCAATAGAGAAAGTGTTGTCTTAAAAAAAATACAATTATACATAATTAACAAATGATCATTGTATATTCTTATCAACCCATGTATTTAAGTAATTTTACCCATGCATGTATCAACCCATGTATTTATTTTCTTTAAGTCATGTTATTAATCCAATGCTCCCGTAGACCCAAAATCCGAGAGGCCCGGGAACTGTAAAGTAGAGCGACAGTTGCATAAAACCCCCTACAATACTAAAAGTCATAATCCCTCAATCTTATCTCATGAAACACTTTTAAGATAAATTTCCACACTAACACTGCCTATTAATGAACAGTGAAAACTCATTTCCATTTAACATTAAAATATTGTTTTTAAGTGCCACATTAAACAGCCAAATGTTTATATATTTTGCAGGTACTAGTAATGTATGACAAAATAGATACTATTGATGTAGAAGGTGTAGTCAAATTCATAGTGTCCCTGCAGCAGAACGATGGCAGTTTCTATGGTATGTAACATCTAAATTAGTATCCTACTTGTAATTTATATTCAGCATATTATATAATGATTTTGAAAAAAAAAACAACTAGCCAGGGCTCTATTGGACACCACAGACTGCATCTTCAGACTAAAGAGGTCTCGACTAGCCACAATATAGATATCAAAATAAAGAGAGTCCATATCAAAGGATATGGCGAATCTCAATAAAATAATCCTAATTATCAAAATAAAATCTGATTATAGCTGTGGGGCTGATTGCGGATAGAAAGAATGAGAAAAAAAAAATTATGATGTATGAACAAAGTCATCATCACTCTGTATAAAGTCCACCACTGAACATGGGTCTCCCCTAAGGTGGTAGTTGCCATAGTCACCACATCATGATCAAAAATTTCTGTCACCAATTATTTTTTGGTTTTTTATACAATGCGATTCTTTATTGCTACTACTAATCAGCAAAATGTTTTAAACTTTTTATAGAAAAAACAATATCAAAGACATTTTAGATATTTATTGTAAAGGACTGCAGCTCATATTGCCATATTCATCATATCAATTACAATCTTGTTAATCTGACTACATTTAAAATGTTTAAAGAACTGAATTTTAAATAATTTAACAAATACTTTTTCCTAGTATTTAAACTATTAAAAAGCCGCAGTGTATTTAAATTTACTCTAGTATTATGAATGCTAGAAACAGAATCTATGGGTGTCACAACGTAGGTAGATAGAGAAAGACTCGTAGGAAGCTAGGATAGGGTCCGGTCGTCCTTGCAAGGCGAGGCTCGCGACGCGTTCTATGCTTCTGACCGAATCCCAGCCCGCGCTGGTTGATTATATTTATAATACGCGACTATCACATGCCACATTGGTAGATTTAAATTCTATTTAATAACATTACTGTTGAAATGTATACTAATTAATAAGTCAAGATTTTTTTTTCTTTGTATATTTTTATCATTGTATTTGACTTAAAATAAGTACGATCGATTGTCTACATTATCAATAAACATTTTCATTTCATTTCATTTCATTATGGTTGCCTGATTTTACCACAAAATTTTAGTATTTTGGAAACACTGCCATGGAAATTATCTTACTTCCCGTTTTCAGAGTATTATATTAGATCCTCTCCTCTCTGATTCTATTACATACCAACCTACGTCATTCACATTGCAGGTGACAAATGGGGTGAGGTGGACACAAGGTTCTCGTTCTGTGCTGTGATGTGTCTCTCCCTGCTGCACCGGCTTGATGCCATTGATGTCAACAGAGCTGTAGAGTTTGTGCTCAGTTGTATGAATTTTGATGGAGGCTTCGGTTCCAAACCTGGCTCAGAAAGTCATGCGGGTAAGAGATCCACACTTTACTGAATTTAATATAAGAAGCATCATTTTACCTTGATTTTCTTTCTTTTATTCATGATTTTAACATTAATATGTTTTATTACAAGGCACACCTCCCGTAGGGTAGCGGTATTTGGCTCACTTTAAATCTCGGAGGTCGTGGATTCTATCCCCACTCTGGACATAAAATCTTTGTGTAAATTCAAGGATTTCTTTCCGGGTCTGGTTGGTTCAGGGACTACCCTCCGTTCCTCGGAAAGCACGTTAAGCCGTTGGTCCCGATTGTTATAACGTCATCTATAATAAGGGATCCCGTTTTATGACCTAAATTTTTTGTCATAATTTAATTTGGCATAATAATAATGTGCCATAATAGGTTTTTGGCAAACTGTTTTATTTAGCATAAATATAGTTTATCCTATTTCTTTTATTCATAACTTTGATATGCATAAAGTTGTAAGGCATATTGTTTATTCGTCTAATGGTTTTTTGGCATAATGATGAAGCGGCCGGCGAGTCTGTCACGAACCGCCGAACCGAATCGTGGGCAAATGACAATCGGTTAGGTTAGAACTGCGGCCCTACAACGCCAGAACGCAACCCTGAAGACGGGACAAATACGCTGCATGCTTGCTTGCATGCTTTTTACGGGGAAATAAAAACCACATAAAACTTTAGTATTAAATTTTCGGTGTATAGTTGTTATGCTTATACGTCATTATGCGTAAGTAAATGTATGCTTTGGGATAGTATGCTTAATAATTATTAAGGCGGAAACATCCAGAAACACACTATGAACACCCGACACGACGCCACGCGCGTACTGATGCACAGGTGTTGACACGTGGCGTGACGTGGCGTGGTATTTTAATAATGTGTTTTCGCCTTATAGTAGTTAAGTATAATGTAAAAAATTATGGCATTCAATTTTATGCGTGAAAATAGAGAACCCTATAATAATCGTATATCATGGAACGGGCAACAGCGTTTCCTTGTGTGATTCAACATAATATTGCGGTCACCAATCCGCCTGCCAAGCGTGGTGACTATGGCAAATACCCTACCCCGGGAGGAGGCCCATGTTCAGTAGTGGATGTAATAAGATATATCCCGTAGGAACTTTATCATTAAATATCCATACTAATATTATAAATAGGAAAGTAGAAGGTAGGCTGATGATGACGACTTTTCCTTTTAACTTGCAGGTCTGATATACTGCTGCGTTGGCACCCTGTCCATCTGCAAGCGACTGGACGCGCTCCGAGCCGACGATCTGGCTTGGTGGCTCTGTGAACGGCAGGTGCCCAGCGGTGGGCTTAACGGACGGCCCGAGAAACTACCTGATTTGTGTTACTCTTGGTAAATAATATCTGTTATTTAGAAAAATAGAGGTCACTTTCTATACGGGAGCAAAGAAAGAGCGTATGGAATCACTACAACAGCTATAGACAGTAGAATAGGGCATCCGTGGCAAAACACTTCACCTCATTAACAACTAAGCCAAATGCTCAAACACAGTCTACTACTTGTGGAGATCCCCTCTCCAACTCGCTGAAGAAGAGTGCGAACGCAAACGCGATGCGACGCCCCTCGCCCTCTCGACCTTAAGTTTAATAAGAATCTTCCGATGCCATCGTAGACCTGAAGTTCCGAGACCCGCGTACTACAAAGTAGAACGATAGTTACACAAAATTAGCCTAAAAAACTAAACGTCATATCTCCTCGATCCTCTCACCAGCCCTGATCCGAGATCCAAGTCCCACAGGGGGCGACCACGCTAGCAGGCTACTTAGTTTATAAACCAATTAATAAGGAGCCCTGAGGGTCTAGACACAATGCTACTCAGCGAAACAATCGCTAGCATATAATCGTTAACGCTAATATATACTTGAAGTTTATCAAGAGATTAAGGGATTCTGTTAAAAAAAAAACACGTGCATTTATTGGTAGATTCTTCTTTGATACGAGCGATTAGATCGTTCGGATTTCGGTTCCATAAACCTTGTAGATAGCATAGCGATTTTAGCGATAGAATCACTCGTTTCAAAAAAGAATCAACCAATGAATGTCCGTAATTTTTTCCCGCGCCTTCTTAATCACGTGACAAATCAATCAAGTACCACACATTTGCTTTAGCGATTTTATGCTAGCGATCGTACCGTTGTAGTGGCATTTTGTCTTCACTCTTACCTCGTCCATGTACCCAGTAAAGAAGCAAAAGCATCGTTGCTAACTACATAATTATTATGTCAGCCCGAAAAATACCATAGTCATACTAAAATCTTATTTACTTACAAAACACTCTTTTTATTCTTTAATATTTCCAGGTGGGTAATGTCTTCTCTGTCCATGCTGAACCGAATCCACTGGGTCGATAAGCCGGGACTCCAACAATTCATCCTTGCCTGCCAGGACGCGGAGACAGGGGGCTTTAGCGATAGACCTGGAGACATCCCCGATCCGTTCCACACACTCTTCGGATTGACAGGACTTTCTTTACTTGGCAACACTGATATTAAACCTGTCAATCCCACTTATTGTATGCCACAAGAAACGATAGATAGACTAAAATTAGAACCCCAGGTTTTAAATATTTAATTTATTTTTAAGAGGCATTATTTTGTTAATATAATTTATTTATGTTAATCGAATTAAGTAATAAATATTTGTACCGAATGTATTGTTTTTCTTTTTCGGACGGATATTATGTAGTTAGCCAGGAGGCTTTTACTACTTCACCGGGCATTACTTCGTGGACCTACGAGTAGACATTGATCAGAGGTATGACGACTATAATACGAATACCTACTTAGAATTTTCAGTGAGATATAACAACAGTAACACACTTACGCTGTACAGTAATACCCCGACTAACGCTACCCCGTTTTACGCGAATTCGGAGATACGCGGTTTTTATTTTTGATCATCACGCGCATCGGTGTGTTCGGTTTACTGCTAACCTAACCTAACAAGAAACGAAAAACACTGTCTTTTTGGAGTGTAAACTAAATATAAACTCATCACTCATCATTATAAACTTAAGAGGACTTTGAATCTAAAAGAAATAAAAGGAATTAGCAAAGATATTTGATCGAACGAAATAATAAGTGAAAATCTTTCTCTTTGAATTCAGACGTCACGGTATTATCGCTTAGATGGAAACCATGTTAGAATTATGGTGTGATAATGTAAAGATCAATTATAATTTAACGTATTATTAAACATGTTTCTTCTGATCTATAGTTTTTTTTAAACTCTGGTCCCTTTTTTTCGGAAGGATTTACTTAGTTATCTCCGAGGCTTTTGCTATTTCACCGGGAATAGAGGCGAGCAGAGCTCTAGCCTTACTCTGGTCCCGATTACACAAACATTATACCTATGTATTTATAGCGAAAGTTGAACCCCGACTTACCCGAATTCCCACCTATCGCGTAAGTCCGGGGTATTAGGTACTGTAGGTACTTGTAAAACGAATTAAAGCTCTTGAATGAGAATAAATATTAAAGGGAATTAAAAATTACACGAATCTTCGATATACATGTCAGAAGCGGCCGTAGTCCAATGGTTAGGACGTCGGACTTTTGTTCTTGATGTCGCCGGTTCTTACACTTAGCACGAGGGGTTAACAAGAATAATAGTAAATTTCAAAAATCTATTAATCTTTATAAAAATGGAGTTTACAAAGAAAAAGATTAAATTCATTGACAGAGTTTGTAAATTTTAAAAGCAATAAATCGTTGTGATCTTAGCCTCACCTCTGTCCAATGGTTCAGCATCATGTAAACGTCATGTAGTTTAATGTCTTTATGGGACATCGGCTGACTTGTGTCAAAGTCAAAATGATAAACAAACAACATAACCTAGTAACTTAATATATTGTAATTTTAATAAATTGACTATGGGGCGCAATAGAACTAAATTGATACAAATACATTACTCTAAATAAGGATAAAGTTATAATTCGTTTCGCAAAAATGTGGACCATATACTATTGTCAATTTTTATTATTTGGAACCTGTGTTCATATTTTTACATTATTCACCTATTTTATTTACTTCAGCGACGTCTTTACAAATTCTTTTCGAGAAATTGATACGGAATATGATTACATAATTGGTAAGTTTATTTATTAATTTATTTGATCATATAGCATTTGCTTGCACAAAGATGTTTAAATAAAGTACTAGATACCTACCTAGTAAATAGTAAATGGTTTTTATGAGCAAGGTCAACTCGATATTGCAATAAAATTGGGTGACTAATTTAAAAAAAGTATTTTTGTTAGTCCAAAAAAAAATGTTGATGTTTAAAACTTTTCTGCTCATTTTGCCCATAATCTTATAATGCTCCAATTTCTACACTCAGCCCCTAAGTCTAGTATTTGCTTGATTGTATCAATTGCTTGTAGGTAAAATCCACTTACACCAAGATCTTAGTGACAATAGGTAATTTATTAGGTCATTATGCAAAAAATGCGAAACCTGTTTGAAAATCATGAAATAGGATTTAACTTAATAAAAACGCTGCACAAGTTGTACAGCTTGTGCAGCATATTTTATTATTGTTATTGTTTTTTATAAAAATAAATAAAAAATCAAAGTTTATTTTTACTTCCTTATAGTTGGTGCTGGGACAGCAGGCTCCCTTATTGCTCATAGATTAGCAACAGAGACAAACTATAGCTTTATTGTGTTAGAAGCAGGAGTAAAAGGTCACAGTCTACTGGAGGCTCCAGTGCTGGGGCCTTTTCTACATAACTCTGTATTTGACTGGCAGTACAAGACAGTCCCACAGGAACATGCCTGCTTAGCTATGATTGATAAGGTAAGTGTTTTTGACATTTCTTAATCATGAGAAATATTATTTAAATGGTAAGCTAAATGATATGCATTTAGCTTACCATTTAAATAATATTTTTTGGTGTTCTGAGTATATATCCATGCATGATATAAATGTTAAATAATTTAACATTCTCCAATGTCATGATAGATTGCCATTGGCATAAATTTACCCTATAACTAAATGTTGAATTATTTAACATTCACCAATGTCATGATAGATTGCCATTTCCTCAAATTTACCCTATAACATGCATATAAGGCCCATAATTATTAAAATTATGTAATTAATTTGACAGAATAAAATTTCAACACTTTCTTTATTTTAGAATAAAAAAACTACATTTACCTACCTATAGTAGGTAGGTAAATGTATTTTTTTTTATTCTTTGAAGAGTTGGTTTGCATGAACGCACTAATCTCAGGAACTACTGGTCTGATTAGATAAAATATTTCAGTGTAAGTATCTCATTCACCAAGGAAGGTTTATGGGCTATATTTAATTATGAACAGAAGTGGAAGCTACAAAGTTGAAACGGCGCGCGGGACACTATTAATTAATATTATTTGAAATATCTTAATAATGTTTTATTTAATATTAATTTATTTTATTTTCAGAAATGTAAATTAACCCAAGGGAAAGTAATAGGAGGTTCATCTAAACTCAACAATATGATCCATGTCAGAGGTAATATATCTCATTATGCTGAATGGTTCCATGGACAATACAATCAAGATTATATTAAAAAACAATTTGATTTTATTGAAAAAAATACTCTTCATTTAGATAAGATTCAATACCAAAGTGAGTTTTCTCAAGTCATTTTAGAAGCTGCGAAGGAATTAGGTTATGAGCTAATAGACACAGATTTTAAAATAGGGTTTATGAATAATATTGTCAGTCAAAAACAGGGCAAAAGGTGGTCCATCTCAGATAATTTAGATATTTCCAAATATGTGATGTCCAATACTTTAGTAGAAAAAGTACTGTTTAATGGCAACACTGCAACCGGTGTTGCTATTCACCATTCTAATGAAATTAAAAATATTAACGCTAGAAAAGGCGTTATTTTATCATCTGGAGCAATCAATTCACCAAAAATTCTACAACTATCTGGAATAGGGCCTGAAAGTTTACTAAAGTCTCTTGGTGTACCAGTTGTAAAGAATCTACCAGTTGGTAGAAATCTACAAGACCACATTGGTACTGGATTAGACTTTGTTTTATTCAATAAGTCTATTTCAATCAGTGCTTTAGATATGTTAAATCCTTTTCACATTTTTCAATACTTTTTTAATGGCAAAGGACCGTGGACAGTTCCCGGATGCGAAGTTATAGGTTTTTTGTCAACTAAAAACGAAAATGTACCAGATTTGCAATTCATGGTGTTGCCAGTAGGTTTATCTTCTGACAGAGGTAGTTTACTACATAAAAATCTGAACATAAATAATGAAGCGTGGAGCAAATATTTTTCGAAAATATTTGATAGTTATGCAGTAACAATTTTACCTTTAATCTTACATCCGAAAAGTAAAGGACACGTGTATATAGATAGTACTAATCCTGAAGTAGCGCCAGTAATTGATCCGAAGTATCTGTCCAATAAAGAAGATAGAGAAACATTAATAAATGGATTGAAACTCGTTAAGAAATTTGTTGAAAGCGACGCTATACAAAGGGTAGGAGGTTACATCAATCCTCACCCTTTTCCAGGATGTGAGCATTTTGAAATGTTCTCCGATCCTTACTTCAATTGTTACATTAAACATTTGACATTAACAAGCTACCATCCTATAGGTACATGTGCTATGGGTACTGCTGAATCAAATTCAGTGGTAGACACTAATTTTAGAGTCATAGGTATTAATAAATTCTTTGTGGTAGATGCATCAGTGTTGCCAACTATGCCTAGCGGTAATATTAACGCTGCTGTGGCAATGATGGCTAGTGTGTTTTTTGATGCTATTATTGTTCCTAGTAAATATAATGCTGTGTGTTACAAAAACGAATTTCTTTATAAGACTGTATTTAAAATGTGTTATTAGTTTAAGGAACCTTATATTTAGATATAATGTTGTTATTTGTTCTATGTTGAAATAATAAATTAATTTATCGAAGATAAATTAACCTGATATTTATTATTTTAAATAATGTCATTATAAATTAAACAAAGTTATATCTGTGAGACAGAGAGCAAAGGAACGAATTCATTATTTTCCAGAACAGAATGTCATACAATCTTTCTTAAATCTATATACAGGGTGTCCCAAAAGATTACGTAGCTGGGAAGGGGGGTGATAGGGATGGTCACAAGGGTCACCAGAAAAATATAAAAAATTCCCTCTGGGTGTTTAAAAAAATAAATGGCATTTTTTAAAAGACTAAAAATTTTACACCTTGTGCTAACTGTACCTACAAATATGGCTGTATTTAAACAAAATGCTGTTATGTAATCTTCAATAACAACAAGGTCATCAACATCAACATCAAAAATTACAAGGTGTAAAATTTTAAGTTTTTAAAAAAATGCCATTTTTTTTTAAATACCCAGAGCGGATTTTTTTTTTATTTTTCTAGTGACCATTGTGTCCACCCCTGTCACCCCCTTTCACAGCTACTTAACCTTTTGGGACACCCTGTATATAAAAGAAAGTCGTGTTTGTTACAACACTTATAACTCGAGAACGGCTGGACCGATTGCCATGGTTTTTGATTTGTTAGATTTGTTTCCGTCCCGAATAGCAGAATACATTATAAAAACAAAAGAAAGTCGTGTTAGTTACACTATTTATAACTCAAGAACGGCTGAACCGATTTGGCTGAAAATTGGTAGGGAGGTAGCTAAGAACTGGGAGAAGGACATAGGATACTTTTGGGCAGGGGTAGGGTAGGGTAGGGTAGGGGTATGGTAGGGGTAGGGTAGGGGTAGGGTAGGGGTAGGGTAAGGGTAGGGTAGGGTAGGGTAGGGTTAGGGTAGGGGTAGGGTAGGGCAGGGGTAGCGTAGGGCAGGGGTAGGGTATAAAAGTCCACCCGTGCAAAGCCGGGGCGGGCCGCTAGTTACATTATAGATGGCGTCAGTATGTGATATAATACTAACAGTAATCACTTAATCGGTGGCTCAGTGGTTGCGGAAACTGGTGACTCCTGGTGTTCTGGGTTCTGAGTCTGTATTTTTTTGTGTCGATAAATTGAGTGTTTGTAAAGTCACACAGGAATACATTTCTCCAGTGCGGAAGTTGTATTAATAAAACAATATCATCAGCCCGTATAATATCCACTTCTAAGCAAGGGCCGCCCTTGATGGGAATTTGACAAAGTTACCACCGTTTGCAAATGGGATGGCGCATGGCATCCCGACTTAACAATTAAATTATTACTTAACTACTATTGAATAAATAAAAATACACAGTATCTCCACACATCGGTTACAAAGGGAAAAATAAAAGATTTCTAGTAGTTGTCTAACACTTTATTTATATATAAGGACACTTCTAAACAGTAAATCGCGTAAATACATGCGCATCTTGAGCGTCAATTCCAAAACAACCATTTATATTGAATATTACTTTGTAATAACTTGACATGACACGACAAAATATATTCATTTTACCCCAATTCTCAAAGACACACGAACAACAGCAACAAATTGTCGGTGGGTGTGAAATACGCCGTAAGTACCTATTATCAGCCCGTTTACGTTTACTGCTGAATAAGGGCCTCCTCTTCCCAGCCCTTGGCAAACCAGGGTCGGGATATTGCCATAATATTGACTGGATTGGTGATCGCAGTTTTTTTTTTCGGACGGATATGTAGTTAGACCCGAGGCTTTTGCTACTTCACCGGGCATAAAGGCGAGCAGAGCTCCAGCCTAGATTAATAGTTTAAGCACTACAAACTAAGCAACCAGCGCCAGAGGGCGTCCCCTGTGGGACTTGGACCTCGGCTCAGGGCGGTCGCTGCCTGAGATTGAGGGATTATGGCTTTTAGTTTTTTTTAGGGGAGTTTTGTGCAACTGTTGCTCTACTTTACAGTTCGCGGGCCTCTCGAACTTCGGGTCTACGAGGGCATCGGAAGGTTCTTAGCAAACTAAGGGTCGGGAGGGCGAGTCTTATACGACACCCATAGGAAGACACAGGGTGGTCTATTAAGCCCGATACCACGACGTAAGTGATAGTTGCACTATCACTTACGCCGTGTTATAAGGTGTAATATCGTACATCAAGATATATTTTGTCTATTTGTGTTGTTATAGGAGAAATATTGATTTGCTACATTTGATCTTCAACTTTATTAGCTATTATCACTTACTCGGACGTTATCACCGACAAAATGTTTGTTATATTTGTTATAAAATGTCTGTGATTAATAGCTAGTGATTATATTCAAATGATTTTTTGGGGATGTACTTCAAAAGTAAATAAGTAGGTACATTGTTTTTCTGAGTGTTGTTATATCGTGTCAAGATATTTTTTACTATATATAGTATGTTAAGAATACAAATTGTTACTATTCAAAAAGAAAAAAGTTTTATTTATAATCACCTACTTTGTATTCCTAATGTATTTGTAATATAAATATACATTGCAATACTTAAAAGTAGAAAATAAATTATAAATTAATTTGTCTATTTTTTAACTTCTAAATACCTACTAAATTAAAATGACTAGTTGCATACAGTTAACAAAAATCATGGTCAAATTGTACATAAATATACCTACTAGATAGTTTTGCTCCTTAAAGTATATAGGGTTTTGCCCAATCTAGGTTCATTTTAATATTGCCATCAAATAATAATAATAATATAATTTATATTAAATCTTACAAATATTGAGAAAAAATTTAGTCAAACTAAAAGTTCTTGTCAATTCTATACCTACGTATACATTAGAGAAGATACGGGATTTTTTCGGATGAATGTAGTTTTAGGCTTTTGCTACTTATTTAAGAAATAATATAAATTATCTCAACCAAAACAAATTCTGGCACAAATTTAAATTAAATACTGAAACCTTACATACAAAATAAATCGAAAGTTAATATTAAATTATATACGCCTGCGTATTTAAATTACTTATACACTAATACACACATTATTAAGTACTAAAAGTATCGTAGAGTAGGCAGAAACTTTCGTATTTTAGGTAAACTTTGACTAGTGAATTATGATTTTAAACATGTAAAGATATTTTTAAATTACCTAATGTAACACCCATAAAATCATATGTGGGTATATTTTCTGGGGCTTGTTTGATATCCAATTAAAAATCATAAACTTGAATACCTTTCCCAAATTAACTTTGACATACCAAAAATACATAATAAGTTCCACCTAAATATTAATATCTCATAATTATTACTAAGTAAGTACACTTTGTTTTGGGGCATAAATAAGGTTTCGTTAGTAGAGAAATAGATAGGTACGTTTATTATTTATTAGTTAGGAATTAAAAATTTACTTTCGTTTCTAAGATTGAGACAAAAAGTGCTTTTGACAGTGTAAATTAAATTAATTCTACTGAAAAAAGTACAGGTACTTAACTTCTCCATGCTTATAATTTATACCTATTTAATTATAGGTATGTCAAACAACTTACCATGTTTAAAAAAGTAAATACAAGTAATTAAAAATTGAAAAATAATTACTATATTCAAGAAGTTTTTTTAAATATGTACGCTACTCATTAACTTTAGGTAATCATAGATATATGTATTTTAAAATCACATTTGAGGACGGTGTTTTTTTGAAAAAAATCTCAATATGTTGCCTTTAAAATGGTTTGTACTACTTTTATTAAGGCTAACATTGAAAACGTCAGATATAATATGGACTGAGGGATGACGACCGAAACGGCCAGGTAATTTGATCATTCATAAAAATGATTTATCAACTTACCTCTAAGCATAACAACGTCGACCTAGCAGGATTCGCGTGGTGGATGTGGATGTTATGGGGTGGGAAAAATAAATAAAAAAAAGGTAATTTGATCAGGATTACTTTTTATGCCAAATGGTTTGCATACCTCCCCAAAGCACACAAAAAAAATCTGGCGTCATTTGGTTGGTGGAAAGGTATGGCCAGGCTTAATTATATGAGGAAAAAAATATTTATTTTTAGGTAATAAGAACAAGGTTGGCTTTTTTTGTGCTTAAAGATTTAAAAAAAAAGCCAGCCAATAATAGTGGTGGGAACATGTCGAAAAAAATAATTGAAAATTTATATTTTAAATTGGATTTTGCTCGAGAAAGAGCTAAGCGGCATGAATAAGAGCGCGTGGAGGGAATACACGCGACTATGGCGTCCGTGCTCTCTCGGCGCGTCAAAGGTAAGTTGATAAATCATATTTATGAATGATCAAATTACCTGGCCGTTTCAGTTGTCAGCTCTCCGTCCAATACTGGATATGTAATTAACACCTATTAATCATTATGATTTATCTTTCAATTAGGCCCTTTTGCTGAAAGCCCAATCGGTAAAATCTTCCTATAAATTTCTAGTAAGAATTTCAAGTGTTTCTAAGAAATTCACAGATAGCAGCAATTCTCTAAATAGGTAGGTATATATATATTTACTATAATATATCCTTTTCCTTGAAAAAAAAACAGTATTATTTTGGTAGTACCGTCGAAATGTCTACGATGTTGGCCAAACGCTAAAGGGCACTGGCTAAAAAAAATGTTCTTATTTTCGTGGCTGTTTAAAATTATCAGCGCCATACAGTTAGCATGTTCGACTACAAGTGCTACTTGACACACAGTTGAGAAGCTCTCTAGTGAAAAAGTTTACTTTACAAACAATTTGTAATAATTTATATAAGTAGTTACATAAGTAATTATTTGAAGAACAATGTTTGCCTTCTCCATAAAAATTATGGGCTCCATGGTACAATACAATAGTATATAATGCATATTTAGATACTAATTTATAAAGAAGTTAATAAGACACTCGCGGACGGAAGATCTTTCTACAAACCTACTATATAGATTTAAATTACGACCAAAGAGAATGCGTTCTTGACGTCGCACATTACAGTACAATAATTAGTAAAGTTAAATTAAATCAAATTTGACGCAAAATTAACTAGTGACAAATGTCAGGATAGCATTCTCTTAATGGCCGGACTTGAATTAATTTACAAGATATTTGAGACACACTTAAATTACAAACAGTTTCACGGTGTTGTGTAACATGTAATTTAACTAATTTATAAGTACATTAAAAAACAAATCAGCTTTCCACTTGATCCGAGAACTTTTGATTTATATATGTAATTTTTTATGATTTATCATTTAAAAAAATCTTATATTTAGTAAAACTATCCTGCAGTTGACTATATTTATTTATTAATAACATTTTTATGAGTAAAACTTTATAAACTATATTTAATTTTAAATAAACCTGTATGTACATACAGTAAATGTACGAATTAAAATACATCAATTAAAACTCAGGCCATTTTATTGCCTCTTCTTCTGAGCAAGATTTCAACTAAAGGCATTCTTTTTGCCTTCTCTGAGCAAAAAAATCGACTCTAGGCCTTGTCTGAGCAAAACTTTTATCTCTTAATGCAGTTACTGCTAAAACACTGGACGGATGTCTGATAATGCTTCATAAGACAATTTATATTTAAAAAATATACAAAATATTGCCACACTTATTAATTACCTTTAAATATTAATTTAATACTTTATACAATATAATACTGGACGGTAGAGACGTTTAATATACCTACATTGACATAAGCTTTTTTCGAAGTCAGCAAATGCAATGTGTACATTTTTCGATTGGTTTTTAAAAACTCTTTAAGTATCTAGTAAGTAAGTAGAGTTAGCCTTTGAATAATTTAGACGATTAACAACCGTTGATTTAATTTAAAAGTCGTTGAAAAGTGTTCTTGCAAATAATTAGCTATGTTCTTAAGAACATAAGACATTTAAATTTAATTTAAAGTTGGATAAGCTGCTGACTCCAATAACGATAAAGTATATTATTTTTAACGAAAATATTTTTTTATTATCTACTACTTGTGCGCTAATATATATTTTAATAATATTAGTGATAATACTGCTGCAAGATGAATATTCTTATTGATTACTTTTTAAAATGAGCTGGTTTTGAGCAAAACAATTATTTGTTACCTATTATAATTGATCCAAGTCAACTAAGTTGCTAATATTAATTAATTTTGAAAAAAACATTGTTTTATTGCTTTTTAATTTAAATAAAAGCTTCGGCTACGAATAAAGTTTTGTAATTAAATTACGAAATGTGTATAAAAACCTATATATTTTATTATACTTGTGTAGCGTTCCATTTGTGCTGGTTACGTCACATTACCTACACACTACAAATACTACAATTATTATATAACCGTTTAAGTATAAAATAAATAAAAAAATAATTATATCACGCCTAATCTTTCGCATGAGCCACTTTGACTAGACTACAGTTATTAAAAGAGACAAAGCAAACATAATACCGTATTTAGAAATTATTTATATTTAGTTTTAAGCTACTTATTTTATAAATTTTACAATTTGATGTTACAGCAATTCCAATGTATATTTGAAATTAACGAGGGTATTCATTTGATGCGATATTATTAAAAGTATCGATTCAAAGTACAAGAAATTTAAAGTCAATAAAATTGCTCACGGGTAACTTAAATTAATTTGAAATGTAAACTTGTATGTACAATATTAACGGACAAAAGTAATGTCGTCAGTGTCGTAATTAAATCCGTATAAAATATTTAGATTTTGATTCAAATAATTTGAAAATCTTTTTATGATACCACGAAAATATAAATTGAAAAAAATAAACTTTAGTTTTTGTTGTAGTTTTGATCTTATTGCGTTGCGTTTTTTTATGAAATTTAATGTAATACCGACAAATGTTAAATTAAAATTAATTGACATTGAAATTAAAAAAGGAAAACGTTAACACTTATTATTTATTTAACTTTACCATTTTGTTAGTTTATGACTGGAACAATATTTTATATTATTTTATTGATACTTTTTTAAATTATAAAGGTACTTTACGGAACCGGATTTTTGTGGTTTTCATTCAAATGAACACTTCATTATAATTGTATAATTGTTTTGTTACTTTTACGCGCAGTTTTATTTTAATTTTTATTATTGCACTGGTTTTTTGTTTTTAATTTAAGCCGAGGTTTTATTCGATTTCACGGGTTTCTTTTCAGATTCTACAACGCACTGACAATAAACTAAAAACTAAAACCTTACTTGAAACAGGAGTCCAGATAGTTGTCTAACATATCAAGCTGCAGGTCACCCCAGTCCGTTGGGTTCAGGAGGAGAGATGATAGGTCATCTTCAGGGATGAGAGGTGGTGGTATGATCGGCTCCACTATAACATTAGCCCCTATGTTCGTCTCCAGTTCTATGTCTGGGAGAGTCTGAATACTGGATAGATTGAATTCAGGAAGGTGTAAAGTCACCGCTTCATTTATTTCGTTGACAATTTCTTCGTTGGCCGCGACCTGCGGTATGTTTGCTACTGCTGTTATTTCTTCTGTAGTTTTGTCTTTAGTTTTCTTCTTCTTATGAGGCCTGTTTGATATACGTTTAGTGCCTTCTAAATGCGCGAGGTCGAGTTTCCAAAAACCACCCTTCCCGGGCTCGTGTTTCGATCGCGCCACTTTCACGAACACTTTGTTTAGCGACAGATTGTGACGTATAGAATTCTGAAAACACAAGTAGGATTTTTAAATCTTATTTTTTGAACACTTACTTCCCTATTGGGACAAATATTCCAATGTAAACTATCTGTTACGCATTGATAACAATAAATAATTGTTAATATCTATAAAAAATCCAATTAATTTCACTTTGACTGGCTCATATAATCACTTATCCGCAATTTGATCATATTTATCAATCATACACTTGACTCCCAACTCATAAATCTAATTAGGTTATCTTATCTCACTGTTTGCAGATCACACATTTATTAAATCCCGATATTGATAACTCACCTGCCACGTGGGATCAGCGTTCCTGTAATACATGAAGTTCTCTCTAATCCACGAATATATCGCCGATAGTGTCATTTTGTCACTGTTGTACCTCATCGCCATACAGATCAACGTGCTGTATGAGTAAGGAGGTTTCTTCTCGCAGTTTGTTTGGTACTCTTTTTTGTTCTCCATAAAGTCTTTCTGACACTTTGCTATTGTTTGATTGAACTTTTGCAATCTGGTGTTCTGTGGTTGCGACTTCACCTGAGGACTCGGAGACATCGGTGGTATAGGAAACTGTGGCACCGACATTATGTTCGTTATATTCTGCAACCACGTTAAATTAGTTAAATCAGCCTCCGGTTCATCGTCCACTGTCATTTTATTATTGGGCTTGTGCTTGCTGCGTATCTTGTGAGGCAAAGCATCATTTTCTGTGGTCACGACCTCTTTTTGAATTCCCACTCTTGCATCATCTTGGTTAATTGTACACGTCTCTGGTTGTTCGTAGACATATTCGATCTCCACCGTGTGCGATGACTCCGGAACCGTGTGGTCCACCGTGAAGAACGTTGTTCCATATTGTTCGTCATCTCCGTAGAAATTGAGGGTCGCATCCAGCATCTCGCCGGACGCCGGGGAGAGGCCTGACGTTATATGCATCGTGACTAACTACATCGCTCGCCCTGAAAATGCGACAATAGTCGATGAGTCATTAAATGAATTGAGTGTAAAGAATGGTCGGGGGTTGGTAAATAGGAAAGTAATTTAAGTAATGGGATGGTTTGGAAGAAATGGTATAGTTTGTTGAGGGTCGTCCGTACCTGAGTTAGAAGCGGTGGTGGATGTCCAAGATGCCGGACATGGATCGATGAGGTCGTGACGTCGCGCCGGTCAGCGTCGGTGCGTGTGTGCGCTAGGCGGCGGCGCGCCCCGGTGTGCCACCTGCGCCCCTTGCCTGCCGCCGAACAGGTGTGCTTGCGATCGATATTTTTCCACCCGCAAGAGCCGGCCCGCATTACTGATAGCTTCGGACAATTAGTCACGGTTATCAGACAGAACCGGATCGAAACCTACAGTGTGGAAAAATAATTTGTACTTCGGCACCACCATATGCGAGGAGCATACCTTAATAGATGTATAGACGATAAAAGATCCCTATTGCTTACCGAACCAGTAATTGCCGCCATTTAATGGGTCCTTTACTTAACAGTTATTGTTTTAGAATTATTGAGCCGTTGGGTGTCCCCGAGTGAGGACCTGGTGTCGCTGAGACATGTCGTGATGAGTTAGGTGATGCGGGTACTTCCGCTATGTCACACATTTGCACTTCGCACGTGTATCGTCGCATTGAAGTTCATGTTGAATTTTTATTTTTGAGACAACACTCTTTTTTTACAAATTAGGGACTTACCTAATCGTAAAGCGGCGCGATTTATCTGTAACCTTGGATACCTGAGGCGGCTTAGCATTCCACTGTTTATCCACTTTTCTTCTCAGATTTTTTTGTTATAAATTCATTTAACATTTTTGTATAAATGAGTAGGATTTTATTTTATCATTTTTTTATAAGATCTGATATCTGCTATGATACGAGGGACTTAGAAACGTAATATACCTAACTACAAGATACTCACTTAAAGACTAATTATATCTGTAGATATTTAGAATTGTTTATTTTTGGGGTCGTTCTGAAGAATCAAAGAGTTTCGGGGTAGTTATTATGGATTAACGAGGAGAAATACTACCTTCTTATACCGAATAGAATTTCTTAAAATCAATAAAACCCATATTTGATAAACACTTCAAGTAAAGAGCCGTCTCGATCTTAAGTAACTATTACGTACCTACCTATATTATTTTAATATACCCATCATACATAACCCCGTAAATATTTAAACTAGCAGCAAGCACCCCTGTTTACTCGACATACAAGTAGATAGTCGAATATCTGTGATCAAATACTTACCCTCTTCACATAAGGACAGAGGACGTCAATCACAGCGAGGTCCTTGACCAACGCGGGCTTTGACCGCAGGTCACCAAACTTTCATATCACACTTATATAAATACTAATGTAATTACAATATATTTAAACTTATATACTTAGGTCCATACTAGTATCACCTGGCCCGCATTTTTTAAACTTACCAAACATAAATGTATGAATTTAAAAATTTAATCGTTGGAAATTACGACTAAGTATATGGGTTTTTGTATCGTGTATACAAACATACGTCCCGCCTGACCATACATGATTACCGTAGCCTATAACATCAACCTATTCAAAAAACTTTTTTTTTGTTTTTTGGTTAGCAATTATCTTATCTAAGGAATACTACCTACTTACCTATATAATTTTTTGTATCGTAAGTTCGACATAGAAGTATCCGACCCGCCTGATGGTAAGTAGTTATTGTAGCCTATAAGTGCTTGCAATTGAAGAGATGTTAATCTCCCGGTGCCAACACACGAGAGGCTAACTCCCGACATAAGCTCTAGAGACCATACTCTCGCACATAACATTAATCAATAATGTTATTTACCTGTTGTATTCTAAAGCGGAGATAAGTTTTCAGTCGAGCAGCTCAACCAGCATACTATCGCTCTACTTTACCTCCAATGTGACTAGCAAAGAAGGTCGTCTTAACCGATTATAATCAAATTCACGTCAGCATTGAGTTTAGGGTTCCGTAACCGAAGGGTTAAACCCTATTACTAAGACTTCACTGTCTGTCTGTCACCAGGCTGTCAAGAACCGCGATAGACAGTTGAAATTTTCACAAATGATGTATTTATGTTGCCGCTATAACAACAAATACCAAAAACAAAATAAAGTGAGTTTTTGGCCTTTTCTGCCCGATATCAATAACGGCAACAGGTAGACGCTTGAAAATGGTACGGAACCTTTCGTGTCCGACTCGCACTTAGCCGGTTTTTTATTTAATTTTCTATGTTGTTCTTTCAGTTTATTTTTTGCATCTCTAATATCAATTCTTATATTAGTAGTAAGTGGTAAGCTAAGTTTTATTTACTTGTTTACTTTTTAGAATGAGTAGGTGTGTATAAAAAAATATAGGTATAAGTTTATTATTTTTTTGTCAAATTATTGCTTCCCGCGTAAGTAATTACATCAAATAGGTATATCATCATATACCACAGAGAATATCGACACTCGGGTTTTTTTTTAACTTTAGATATTTCATAATTATAATATTCTCCCGCCTTTTTTCCCCGGTCGGCCATTTTGTCTGCCTGTCAGGTGCACCCGCCTACCGGAACCGTGCCAGTCGCCGCTCACGCCGAATTCATCCCTCATTATTAAAAAAAAACAATTGTAGCGGGGTGCCTTCAGATCAGTAGTTACTTGATATAAAAATAAAATATACTTTATGCGTACCTACTGGATAAGAAATAATATCGGTAGACGCATACTACAATTTATTTTCGCGGTATTTTATTTGAGAAAGTCACGAAGTTTAAATTACTCGTAGGTACGTAGGTATGATACATTTTATGGAAGGGCACTTTATTAAGGTATTTATGGTTTATGTATTTTTAATCGAGGCTTGTACTAGCGCCTTCAGCGGCACTTAGGCGCGGTGAGACTTCTATTAGTTAAGCTGTACAAGTAACATCGATAGCGACTTAATTAAGGAACCTGTGGGTACTAAAGTAGGTGTCTACTAGACAATAGGTAGGTACTAACTACCTACTAACCTATTTATTTTTTGCGGACTTTATAGGACAAAGGTATTAAGTAGTTCATCATCATCAGCCCGTATAACGTCCACCGCTGAACATGGGCCTCCTTCCGAGGGAGGGTATTTGCCATAGTCACCACGCTTAGCAGGTAATATGTTGTACCTACCACACAAGGCAACGCTGCTGCCCGTTTCTTGATACACGATTATCTAAAATGATGTTATAACAATCGGGACCAACGGCTTAACGTGCTTTCCGAGGCACGGAGGGTAGTTTCAACCAGCCAGACCAAAGAAAGCGAGCCAAATACCTCTACGCTACGGAGGTTATATTGTGGTTTTTAAACATAAGTAACTTAAAACACGGCTTAACAAAAAATCTACCTTTATTTTAAGGCCCGTGTAAGTCGCTAGTGGCTATGGTAAGTGGTAGGTTTTACATACCTAGCTCGACGTTAGGAGATGTCTTCATTATTTCCCACCGAAAAATAAACAATATTAACTATGGTACCCACAGGGAGCCCCCGTTGCGCAGGTTTCTAAAAACGGTTGCTTAAACCTACTAATAAGGCTGCTCTTTTCTATGCCTGGTGAAAGCAAAAGCCTCGTGGCTCTCCACATAAATGGCTGTAAGTTAAAATAAAACTAGCTACTCACGAAGAAAATATTTTCTGCACTTTAAATCACAATTATATCACAATATCACCGTAAACCGATACTAATGCTTTGTACATACTTGAAAATCCTACAAATCATTAGATAGGGAGCCAATATTATTACTAAGGGTAAAAGGGGTGAGACTAGGGGTAGCAAGTGGACACCGGTTAAAACAAAGTGCCAATAAAAACTATGAAATTACTCGACTAGGTAACTAATCACCCTAACGGTGTACAGTGTAAGTTTAATAGCAGGATAACTACAATGTTATGTTAACGCTTAGAATTATTTATTATTAAAAGTCCATGGCTAGGCTCAAGGCAAAAAAAAATGTAGCTGAAATGAACGATTGACATCTTTTTAGGGTTCCGTAGCCAAATGGCAAAAAACGGAACCCTTATAGATTCGTCATGTCTGTCTGTCTGTCTGTCTGTCTGTCTGTCTGTCTGTCTGTCTGTCCGTATGTCACAGCCACTTTTTTCCGAAACTATAAGAACTATAATGTTGAACCTTGGCAAGTAGATGTATGTTGTGAACCGCATTAAGATTTTCACACAAAAATAGAAAAAAAACAATAAATTTTGGGGTTCCCCATACATAGAACTGAAACTCAAAAATTTTTTTTTCATCGAACCCATACGTATGGGGTATCTATGAATAGGTCTTCAAAAATGATGTTGAGGTTTCTAATGTAATTTTTTTCTAAACTGAATAGTTTGCGCGAGAGACACTTCCAAAGTGGTAAAATGTGTGTGTCCCCCCCTGTAACTTCTAAAATAAGAGAATGATAAATCTAAAAAAAATATATGATGTACATTACCATGTAAACTTCCACCGAAAATTGGTTTGAACGAGATCTTGTAAGTAGTTTTTTTTTAATAAGTCAAAAATCGTAAACCGCAATTTCGCTTTCATTCAATCAACTCGAATATAAAAATATAAAATAACATTTCATTTCATAAACATACGCTTTTTTATTTATTCTTGATATCAAAAATAGGTACGCGCACTTGTAACTGAAACGGAACCCTTCGTGTGCGAGTCCGACTCGCACTTGGCCGGTTTTTTTATTTATCTTATTATAAATCAATTAGGTAACCCATGTTCAAGAACTCGACATAATATTATAAAGCGACGTAAACTGATCACTTAAAGAAAAAAAACAGAGGATAAGTCATCCAAGTAATATGATATATCTTTTAATGAAGAAACCAGACACTTAATTGATATTAATATAATCACTCTGTAGAGGTTTAGCGTAAGCAATATAATGCTCACACACATGCAATTTATTTAGTAACTTCTATTCCTGTCCCCATTCCCGGGGGAAGTTCTTAATAAAATATAGCAAAGCCTTTCTGGGTTAACACTGAAAAAAAATTGCATTTTGAACCAGTGGTTCCTGAGATTGACAAATAAAGAAACTCTTCAGCTTCATAATATTAGTATAGATGTAAGTATGCTACTGCATTTCTATTAGATCTGTCATTTATATGCTCATTTATGATACAAGTCAAATATATTCGTGATACCAAAATGAATTGACTACGAACCCAATACCCACCCAAAACCCAAATGTACAATCTACACTACTGATGTTTCTATACTGTGTAACCTTTTTCCCCTATGTTAATAAGACAGGTGAGTACCATGTGTTGCGCACAATATGTCTGCCGGAACACGACTGTTACGATAATAACAATTAAACAGAAACTGATGGTTTACACTGAGTAAGCTCCTACTTTGAAAGGATACGGTCGTTAAGCTGCTCGACTGGGACGTAATGTCATGTTAATAAATGCCGCAGCCAAAAACTTTATAGCTGCGCCCCGCGGTATTACCCGCGTTACTCTGCTCCAGTGGGTTGATGTTTTGTAACTATATATTAATACTGCGTATAACCTTTCTCGGTGCAAAATTTCAGCCAATTCCGTTCAGTAGTGTTTACGTGAAAGAGTAACAAACATCCATCCATCCATATTTACAAACTTTCGCGTTTATAATATAAGTAGGATCTAATGGAAATGGAGCTCATGGGGATGAGAAGCAGAAGTATTAAGGAAGGAATGAAACCTCTTGTGTCACAAGCAACAGCCACAAATTTTAATAAAAAACAAATGAAAAGTTAAAATCGTACCAATTGTGCCAGCGTTGATACTATTTTTGCATTTCATTTCCTTTCCATTTGTGGCTTTTTTGTATTTAATGGTCATGGTTTGTTTATGACATTGTTCTACATGATGGTTGTTTTTTCGGACGGGCATTATGTAGGTAGTTAGGCAGGAGGATTTTGCTACTCACCGGGCGAGCAGAGCTCCGGCCTAAATAAATAGCTTAAAAACTCCAAACTAAGCAACCTGCGCAAGAGGGCGTCACCTGTGGGATTTAAATTTTGATTGAGGGATTATGACGTTTAGTTTTTAGGGGAGTTTTTTGCAACTGCCGCTCAACGTTACAGTTCGCGGGCCTCTCGGACTTTGGGGTCTACGAGGGCATCGGAAGGTTCCGGAAGGTTCGGAAGGTTGTAAAATAAATGTCAAGAGTGCGAGGTGGTCCACATCAGAGGGTCACAGTCCACCCATTTATATTATATTACACACTTACAAGTTGTGAACTTGAATTTTTCTACGTCTATGTAGACGCCAGCCGCATCTCCCGTAGCTGGCTGGCTGGCTCTCAACCACTTTGCAAATCACTGAGCTAAATATCCTACTAATATTATAAACGCGAATGTTTGTAAGTATGGATAGATAGAAACTACTGAACGGAATTGGTTGAAATTTTGCACCGAGATAGGTTATACGCTGGATTAACATATAGGCTACAAAACATCACGCTCCGACCCACTGGAGCAGAGTAAGGCGCACATGGAATAGATGTTATATTGATGAACACTTATAGTATTTATGTATCCCACCAAAAACATAAATGTAAAAAAGAAGAGCCAAGTTCAATACAAGAATTATGCTTATATATAACTATGCTTCGCAGCAAAAAGAATGGAGCTTGAATGAGTGCCAAGTTCTATGCAAAATCGAAATATGTATTAACAAAATAACATTATGAACAAGTATTAAACTCTATTTCTTAGCTTTATTGGATACCTATAACAATTGCTGTTATTTAAAAATGTGAGATCTTAAAGTAGGTTAAATTTGACTTGGCCATTTTTCATTACATCAGTCATTTTATAAAGTTATTCAACATTTTAATTCTGATAAAACCTGGCCAAGTCAATATAACCTTATTTAAGATCTCACATTAAGATCTTAACTTGGCACTCATTCAGATCTCCATTCTTTTTGCGGCGAAGCCCACAGCCAAGCATATTTTTTTTATTGAACTTGGCTCTCCTTTTTTACATTTATGTTTTTGGTGGGATATAATTACTTTTTGTAAAGAATTTATTTATTCATTGAATCTCATCTATGTACTTCAATTTTATACGAACAGTTATTGGTTTAGGCACGAAGAACGTTTGTGGTTATAGTATTACAATCATTTAATTCATCGTTAAGAAAGATGCAGGATGAACATAACTGTAATTAAACAAGAAATAACTAAATCGGTATTCGTAAGCGGTGCATTTGTTTATGTGTTGCTCGGGAGCGCTTTTATGTAGATTTACTTCTGTTCTGTGTATAATTATGTGGTGCCGCGCGCCGCCGACGACACACCGTTGGTCGGTTGTTTAGCGCGTATTACAAGTTTTTTGTATGGGGACACCTCACACCTATTATTTTTTGACTTTTTTATGTTTTTGATTTTTCCTACTCTTACACACAATTACCGAGCTGGATTCCAAATTTCATCCTTCTAGGTCATCTGGAAGTAGGTAAGATTTAGGTACTATATATCAGTCAGTAAGTGCTAAAATTTACGACTTTTTCACCTTCATATCTTTATAACCGTTTGAGCTAGCTTCATAGAATTTGGGCTTTTACATGTCCATATGGATATAATTAAACACACGTAGTTTTATGTGTTTACGTTTAAGAGGTTTTGAGTTATAGAAGGGTCAAAAGTGGCACCAAGTGGTTCGTGTAATATTACACTCGGCGCTGGCTAGCCAGTTCCTTTGCTTGAACTTGGCTTGACACGCTGCCGCGTGTCTAGATCTCGTACTAGCCTAACGCCCCGAAGCGTTACTTGCGAAAAACAAAAGCGAGGTTGGTTTTGCACCTATTGTTTATTGAAATGGAAGTTAACATTTATTATCCGCCACGGGAATCAAACTTACGTTCGATAATAGTTAGGTTAGTTTATGAGGAACATGTTAATTATTGTCAAATATTAAGACGAAATCAATAAAAGTACAGGCTGATAATGATGATTAATTATTATTGATAAAGCTTCTGAAAACAATGAGTTCATTGGATTCGGAATGACGTGTATAAAGAATCGAAGTGCCTAAAGATAATATAAAAAAATGGAATAAAATTTTCATAGCCATTTCGTTTTTTACTTTATTTTTCGGACGGATATAATTATGTTTTTAACCACGAGGCTTTTGCTAGTTCACCGAACATGAACTCCAGCCTTAATAAATGGCTTAAAAAACTTACTTTCGATGTATAAATGTCACATAGCTACATTCCATAACTCTTTAAATATTGCATTTATCACATAGCTGTTTTTACAGTATGTGTGTATTGAAATAACGATTTAAACTGCATAAAAAACGAAACGAAAATTACGAAATAACACATAGCGATTAAATACATAAATAGGGGAGAGCATTGCACGCATGCTTTAAAGATTACTAGCACAGCATTTGCACACTACTAGTATTCTTGTTTACCCCTCGTGATAAGCTGAAATGCTTGGGTGGAGCTACTAAAACGGCACTATTGAAATTAGAACGTACACAACGTTTTATTTTGAAAGTAGGCTGGCGTCTGCCACTTTTATATCCGACCACACAACTTTATTCTACTTGCAAGGTACTGACAGTTCGTCAACAATTCATCTTAAATATTACTTTGAAAATGCACTCACTCACTCCATATGACCCACACACACTGAAACCCAATGTTTGTCCCACAGTTTCCTTTAATTCTCAACTTGCACGCGGCAGTTTCTGCCATCTAGGTGGTCTTGTTTACAACAAATTAAATAAAATCCTAAATGTATATCCCCAACCGATAACTGAATGTAGAGCCAAAGTCACCAACTGGCTCCTGGAACAAGATTATGAAAATACGGAAACTATTATTGCTAAGGCTCTAACTTAGAGTCTCTCACTAAACAAACACATTCACTCATGCACGCTACTCACATACTACAACAAACACACGCATCTGTACACATACACACACACACACACACACACACACACACACATATACACACACACATTGACAGACACATAAACATACACAAAGAATATTTAAAAAAAAAAGTTATTGTTTATATATAGAATAAATAAAATGTCTTCTCTCTTATGTAGTTAATAATCAATCGTAACACGTGTAACTTATATGTAACATACTCTTGTCCGTTCCGTGGTAACTGAGGGCCTGGTAATCCGTAATACAGGTTTCGTATGAAACCTAGTACAGACACCAGCTCTCACAAAGGGTTAATGTTTAACTAATTAGCTATAAGTACAAATTGTAACTACCTTTGTGGAGAAACAATAAAAATTATTATTAAATTATTATTATTATTATTGTCGCGTCGTTCACTTTGTGTTCCGTTTGTGCGAACCAACATCTCTATAAGCGAGTTAAAAATAACTGCCACAAAATAAAAGGATGAAGAATAAAACACATATTGTTTTGTAATATTTACATTTATTGATTGATAAACTGTATAAAAATAAATTGTACTCTAAATAGAAAAGTTATTGCACCTCCATTGCCATTATGACGACGTTATACTAAGTTAGTTATTAATAATAATAAATGTATTTATTCAAGCACAGCAGGATCCATAAAAAATGCACAATCCATATACATACTTTACACTAATACCCATGTTCAGCAGTGGGCAAGGGAGGAGGCCCATGTTCAGCAGTGGACGTTATACGGGCTGATGATTATGATGAAGATGATGATACTTTACAATATCGTCCTCATTAACAGTCCGTTTAAGTCCACTGCTGAACATAATAACACACCTTGACAAGCTGGGATCGTGAGGGATATTGCCATAAACACCACGCTCGACAGGCGGATTGGTGATCGCAGTAAGATGTTAACCTTGAGCTGATAGATGCTGCTGCCCATCCATCAGCCGTATGTCCCTTTTACGACACCCATGGGAAGACTTGGTGTGGTCTTTTCGAAGTCGGAAACCACACATTGCCCATCTAATATATTAAAGATTTGTAAGATAGACACGCGACAGTTCAGCTAAAGATGTGGAGTATCCTAAGTATAAAAATTGTAAAAAATCGTTGGTTTGTATTTTGAAGTAGATAATAAACTTATAACCAACAAGGCACGAATACTTTGACACACTCTGGAGACAAAATAACTAAATAAAAACCCTGTCTTGGATACAAATGGCTCATTTAAAATCATTTATCTGAAAAAAGTTGATATAATAATTAAAAATTACCGCTTATAGCTCACCAACCATAGATATTTAATTTTCTTTTAAAAAGCTAGTAATCTTTTTAAAAGAAAAAAAAAACAATAAAAAGATTATTAGTTAAAAAAAAACTATGGTCGGTGAGCTATTTTTCTATGATTGTTTATGAATTTTGATCTGAACCTTATATTTATGGAAAAATAGATTAATTTGCTATGACCTCGTGCTAAGGTAAAATGCTTGGTTACGAGTGGGTTCACGTCGGCAGTGCAATGGGTGGGGACGGAAACGTCGACCACGAGATGGCAAGTCCAACGCCCTGGCCATTGGGCTGCGTCTGCTTCTTAAGGTGGGTTCTTCATTTTTCCGCTATTTATTCAAGTGTTGGAGGAACCAATGCACCCCGTTGATGAGGTTGTCCATCTCGGCCGGCGGAGAGGATAGCGAGTGATTGTCATCGTACATGTACACTCTGAAATGATATTATTTTAAAATGACATACTTATTTATACTGTTGAAAAGGGTTCGAAACCCATTTCGGACAATAATTTAAGTAATCTATGGATTATTGTACTTTATATTCGTTAATGATGTGTCGGCAAAATCTCAATCCTTAGTAGATTTTTTAACCCATACTGTCTCTCTGGGAAAAGGTCTTCTCCAGTATTTTTTTTTCAAGTACAATATAGATCTTAAAAAATTTAAATATCAATATATATATATATATATATATATATATATATAATACGGGGTTATTTGTAAAACACCGGTAACCTCTCAGGACTATATTACTAACATCATAAACAACAACTTTTGTTCTACGACTTTTTACAAAACATAATACATTTACCAAAAACAAACCTTCAATATTTCGTTGTCCTATCTAACACATTTCAACTCTGTATTCCCCGCTCCCCTCGCTATTGTCGGTACTATCGCTTCCTTTTGCTTCGCATAGACTTCGTAACATTTAGAGCGTTGAATTTAAATATTTTTATTTTTGTGTGTAAATCTGATGAATTTTTAAAAGTCATAGAACAAAAGTTGTTCATTATGATGTTAGTAACGTAGTCCTGAGAGGTTACCGGTGTTTTACAAATAACCCTGTATAATTCTAGTAAAAATATCAATAAAGTGTAGTATTTAAATAAAATAAATAACCATGAAAATGTAAAGCTCAGTCTTCAGAGCAAAATAAGTTTCCCATCTAATTGTTGACAAGTGTGTTTTCATCGATGGTAAATTTACATTACCTTTTAATAAGAAAAAATGTACAATAGGAATCATTGGCCAGGAAACTTTTGTAATAGGGATGATGAATAAAAAAATCTATTTGCATCGTGAGATAGTTTAAAAAAACATGGAAACGTATTTTTTTTTTATTAAGTTCATAAAGATATATTATCATCATCAGCCCGTATAACGTCCACTGCTGAACACGGGCCTCCTTCCGAGGGAGTGTATTTGCCATAGTCACCACGCTTGGCAGGCGGATCGGTGACCGCAGTATTATGTTGTACCTACTACACAAGGAAACGCTGCGGTCTGTTTCTTGATATACGATTATTATAGATGATGTTTTAACAATCGGGACCAACGGCTTAATGTGCTTTCCGAGGGATGGAGGGTAGTTCTTCAACCAACCAGACCCGGAAAGACATCTTAGAATTTACATACAGATTTTCCTGTCCGCCGTGGGGATCGAACCCACGACCTCCGCGATATAAAAAGAAGCGAGATAATAAAGATATATGTACAGCAAAGATACAAAGCAAAGAAAGTTCAGGAGGGGGCTAGAAGAGACGTCACATGAAATTTCAACACACCGTCCAAATTCGTAATTTTTTGTTTACGGTCGTGGTCGAGACCAATATTTTTTGGTAATCCCTCGAGCGAGTCAGGGCGTCTATTGAGCGAGTCGTCAAGTGTCGATGTTATTACCTGGTGGGCACCCCGTTGGCCTTGAGTCTGCGGGCGTACTCGAGGCCCTGGTAGGGCGGCACGCGCTTGTCCCCGCTGCCCAGCAGCAGCGCGGTGGGCGCGCGCACGCGCTGCACGTGCGCCAGCGGGGACGCGCGCCGCATGCCCAGCAGCTGCGCCTCCGACGCCGCGCCCCGCTCGCTGAACGGGTAGCCCGCCTCCACGGCGCACCTGCCATACACACACCAACACTTACTCCAACATCTCTATAATCCTAACTGATATCATCATCATCATCAGCCCATATGACGTCCACGGCTGAACACCGGGCTTCTCCCGAGAGAGGGTTTTTGCCGCAGCATTATGTTGACACAAGGAAACGCTACTGCCCGTTCCCTGGTATACGATCGTTAAAGATGATGTTATAACGATCGGGTACGACGGCTTAACGTGCTTTCTGAGGCACGGAGGGTAGTCCCTCAACCCGGAAATAAATCTTAGAATTTACACAAAGATTGCTTGTTCGGCGTGGCGATCGAACACACAACCTCCGAAACCTAAAGCGAAACTTGTACTGCTACGTTTTAACTATTATTAAACCTTAATAAACGGTTTAAAAACTACAAACTCAGCAACCTGCGCATGAGGGCGCTCCCTGTAGGGCTTGGAACTCGGCTCAGGACGGTCGATGACGATGAAACTAAGGGATTATGAGTTTTAATATTTTAGGGGAGTTTCGTTTTAAACCTCCGACATTTAAAGCGAGCCAAATACCGCTACGCTATGGAGGAAGTCGTTGTTCTTAATATAGATATAAATAAAAGTACTCGATATAAACTCACCCATCAGAATTATCGGCATAAGACCCTTTAGTGGCCAAATCTATTAAAGGGTTTCTCATGACCATAGCTCTGAACATTTGAGGGTACAAGGCTGCTAAGTGAGCCACCACCAGCCCCCCATAACTGCCTCCATAGAGAAACAACTGCTCTATACGTCTGTCGCGCTCTAGCAACGTGGTGAGAGCGAGATAGCAGTCTTTGACGTCATAGTCTCCTACGTGGGAGATGAGACAGCGATTGGTCGCGTCTCCTTGACCGATGGAACCTCGATAGTTGACACGGACGGATGCAAAACCTAACAATCATTTATTTGGTAAGATTGTCTTTTATATATATATATTAGAGATGGGCCGACTATAGTATTTGCCAACTAACCGACTAGCCGACTAATCGGTTTTCGAAATGCCGATTAGTCGGCCGACTAATCGGCAATGCCGATCATTCTTATACCTACTTGTCGCAGGTGTTTAGGCTTTTTCGTCATCACTCGGCTTAGTCATCGCGCGGCCGCTGAGCTTAATTACTGACTGATTAATACGTTCCTATGTTGTATAGACTGTAACATTAGATAACTACTCTAAGTAATGTTTAAAAATTATAAAACAAGTACAAATGATTTGGTTTATATCATTTGATATGCGCCGATCATAATCGGCATATTTTGCCGAATAGTCGCCGACTAGTCGCCGACTACAAACGATGCCGAATAGTCGGCTTTCCCGACTAGTCGGCGGCTAGTCGGCCCATCTCTAATATATATATATACTAGCGGCCCGCCCCGGCTTCGCACGGGTGGACTTTTATACCCTACCCCTGCCCTACCCTACCCCAACCCTACCCTACCCCTACCCCTACTCTACCCCTACCCCTACCCTACCTCTACCCCTACCCTACCCCTACCCCTACCCTACCCTACCCTACCCCTACCCCTACCCTACCCTACCCTACCCCTACCCTACCCCTACCCTGCCCTACCCCTACCCTACCCTACCCCTACCCTACCCTACCCTACCCTACCCTACCCTAGCTAGCTACCTCCCTACCAATTTTCAGCCAAATCGGTTCAGCCGTTCTTGAGTTATAAATAGTGTAACTAACACGACTTTCTTTTGTTTTTAAAATGTATTCTGCTATTCGGGACGGAAACAAATCCAACAAATCAAAAACCATGGCAATCGGTCCAGCCGTTCTCGAGTTATAAGTGTTGTAACAAACACGACTTTATTTTATATATATAGATTATAACGAGGGAGAACATAATAAAACAAAACCGGCCAAGTGCGAGTCGGACTCGCGCACGAAGGGTTCCGTTTCAGTTACAAGTGCGTACCTATTTTTGATATCAAGAATAAATAAAAAAGCGTATGTTTATGAAATGAAATGTTATTTTATATTTTTATATTCGAGTTGATTGAATGAAAGCTAAATTGCGGTTTACGATTTTTGACGTATTAAAAAAAAACTACTTACAAGATCTCGTTCAAACCAATTTTCGGTGGAAGTTTACATGGTAATGTACATCATATATTTTTTTTAGATTTATCATTCTCTTATTTTAGAAGTTACAGGGGGGGGGACACACATTTTACCACTTTGGAAGTGTCTCTCGCGCAAACTATTCAGTTTAGAAAAAAATTACATTAGAAACCTCAACATCATTTTTGAAGACCTATTCATAGATACCCCACACGTATGGGTTCGATGAAAAAAATTTTTTTGACTTTCAGTTCTATGTATGGGGAACCCCAAAATTTATTGTTTTTTTTCTATTTTTGTGTGAAAATCTTAATGCGGTTCACAACATACATCTACTTGCCAAGTTTCAACATTATAGTTCTTATAGTTTCGGAAAAAAGTGGCTGTGACATACGGACGGACAGACAGACAGACAGACAGACAGACAGACAGACAGACAGACAGACAGACATGACGAATCTATAAGGGTTCCGTTTTTTGCCATTTGGCTACGGAACCCTAAAAAAATAAAAAAAAAACTCGTCAAATGACAAGCAAATGGGAAGTAATGGCAACCGTGAATTTCAATAATTCTATTTATCAGGGACATTACGACGCGGTTACCGGCCGACTTGATATCAGAATGGACGGTCACCCTTAAAATGTAGTTTTTCTTCTAGATTACGATGGAAGCAATTATTTGAGAATAGGAAGCAAATAGAAGCAATAGGGAAGCAATTCTTGGGATTCAACGCTAAATAAGCCTAGTGACCGTCCATCCTGATGGAGACATATCATTATGACTTATGGGTTGAATAACGATTTACATTCGCGCTTTAGGTATTCAACTGACAATTTGACCGAATATGATTCTACTTATCTTAAATGAATGTACATTATTTGTTTTGCTAATGTAGAAGGAAATAATCGACCTATGTTTATTTAATCACTAGCTTCCTTCGCGCGGTTTCACCGGCGTAGCTCCTGTTCCGTGGAAACTTCATAATAGAATATAGTCTATAGCCTTCCTCGGCAAAAAAAGCTATTTAATAGTATTTATCAAATTGGTCCAATAGTTCCTAAGATTTGCGGTTTTAAGCAAACAAACTCTTCGGCTTTATAAATTAGTAGAAGTTTAGGTAAAAAACTTGAAAAGGGCCTAGCTAACCTATGTCCCGACTTAATTTTATATTGTTACCTATGCATTGAAAGTAATTGGTTAAAAAACTGTAATCAACTTATAGGAATTAATGAAACTCGTTATTGCCTTTTAAATTCCCAAAAATAATCTATTAACATGTATGTAAATTCCCTTCGAATTGTCCGTTTAATACCTAACGATCCATCTTAACTTAGTTTTACTGGATGTGAGTCTGTGGTCTTGTATAACTAAAATGACTGTTTTCGTAGCTATCAAACAATTACGTCGTTTTCCGTGAAAATATTCCCTCTTTCTGACCCTACCTGGCTTTCGACAAGTTTTTATTTATCTACGGGAAACACCGAAAGGGGCATACTATGCTGCTACGACAGTTCCGAGTTGCACAATACTCCGCTAAAAGTCATAATCCTTCAATCTCATCGCCAGCGACCGCCCTGAGCCGAGGAGCCCTACAGGGGGTGCCCTCTTGCGCAAGTTGCTTAGTTTGTAGTCTTTAAACCATTTATTAAGGCTGGGACGGCTTTGCTCGCCTTTATGGCCGGTGAAGTAGCAAAAGCCTCATGGTTACCTACGTAAGTCCAACCGAAAAAAAAAAGATACGACAGTGGAAATAGCAAATTCAGTTCGAGCAAACTCATTATGTGATAGAAAATGGTCACGACATTCTACGTGTGCTTTAATGAATTAGTTTAAGCAAATTAAGCGGTCGTAGCCTAATGGCTAAGGCGTTGGACTTGCGATCATGTGGTCGCCGATTCGATCCCACCCATTGCACTACCGATGTGAACCTACTCGTAACACAAGCATTTTTTATTAGCACTAGGAGGTAACAAGAATAGTATAGTATTCTAGATTATTAGTATGCAAAAACTATGCTGGTAATTTAATAAAAAAAATGCAGTATTCATTAAAGATACTGATATTTTTTCTCTTTTGGTTTGAAGGTGTAAAGGAACGGTTGGTGATGTTTTTATGCCCGGTGTAGCAGCAAAAGCCTCGTGGCTACCTACGTAGGTATCCGAAAATAAAGGTTGGTGATATTCCTCCACGGAAAATGAAGATCTTCTGAGGTGGTATGCTCGGCGACCGACGGCCATTTGTCAGTGTTTAAAACTTGTATATATTCAAATTGGCTTGTTACACAGAACTCCCCTAAAAAACTAAAAGCCATAATCCCTCATTCTCCCCACCAGCGACCGCCCTAAACCGAGGTCCAAGTCCCACGCTCTCTTGCGCATTTTACTTAGTTTGTAGTTTTTTAACCATTTCATCTAGGCTGGAGCTCTGCTCGCCTTAATTCCCAGTGAAGTAGCTAAAGCCTCGTGGCTAACTACATATGTCCGTCAGAAGAAAATACTCTCACCAATCAGGTATATCCGTAGAATTGAACATAGAGGCGACATCTACGACGGGGTTGCGGGAGACCACGGCGGCGTACGTGTCGGGGAACTGTCCGCTCAGGTGCGCGACCAGGAAGCCCCCGTGCGAGCCCCCCGCCAGGCACAGCTTGGTGGGGTCCGCGGGGAACTTGCGCAGCGCCTCGTCGGTGGCGAGCTTGCAGTCGAGCACGTCGGCCGACCCCACTCGCTGCGGGAGGAAACGCACGCTCGCGTCGCCCGCGCCCGTCGACCCGCGGTAATTGATTTGTAAGCACGCGAACCCTAGAAATGTATATGTATACGTCTTGATGCCCAAAAAAAATACCAACAATAGACCGGGAGATAGTGACACAAAATATTGGGTCATTTGTACCAGTATGGCGGTTCTTCAGGGGTCTTATTACGTAATGACAAAAAGAAAAATGTTGGTCATAGCGCTGGTACCGGCGGCCCAATAGCGTGGGCGTTAGTCGAGCTCGTCGGATAAATTACGAGTGTCAAACGATTTGTTCCACAAAAATTGTAGTATTTTCCGATAGTCCATAAAAAAGAAGTAGGCGGTAGTGTCATGCCATACTTCTCCGGTGTGACTTACAGCCCGCCATACCGACGCGAATACGTTAATTAAAAAAACACATTTCAACCATTTGTACCAGGCTAATTTTTGCGTGAGCGATTCGGAGTAAGACTTACATAATCTTTGAATTTACATAAAGATTTATTGGCCACCGTGAGGAACGATGCCACTACCTCTGAGACTTAAAGCGAGACTCATATCGCTACGGCACAGAGGATGTCCATTACAATTTATATTTTTTTTTTTTTATCTCCTCTTCTTATTTCAATAAATATTAAGATCTTATGTGGTAAGCGTCCAATGACTTATTAGAAGATTATCTATTTCAGAAGGCCTTATGTACATTTTCTTTTTAGTCTTGTGAATACTACTTTATCCTTCATAAGCGTGGAGGCCAGGTGGTTTGGATGGCTTTGAACTCTCTTTCTATAGGTTTCAGTTTAATTTATTATTTCTTGTTTGACAATAGGTACTAATTAGTAAAATTACTTTACGCAACTGTATTATTTTACCTCAAAATTAGACTCACATCCAGCAAAACTATATTAAAGTTAACATTGATAAAAAGGCACTTAAAACTATATACAGTTATACCCCGACTTACGCTACCCCGTTTCACGCGAATTCGGAGATACGCGGTTTTTATTTTTGATCACCACGCGCATCGGCGTGTTTGGTTTACTGCAAATTAAACTGCTAACTGCTAACCTAACGTAACATGAAAGGAAAGCGCTGTCTTTTGGAGTGTCAACTTAATATTATCATTATAAACTTCGAATCTAAAATAAAAAAAGGAATTTGCAAAGATATTTGATCGAACGAAATAATAAGTGAAAATCTTTATCTTTGAATTCAAACGTCACGGTATTATCGCTTAGATAAAAGCCCTGTTAAAATTATTATGGTGTGATAATGTAACGTATTATTAACATGTTTCTTCTGATCTATTGTTTTTTTTTTTAGAATCTGGTCGCGATTACACAACCATTATAATGTATTTATAGGGAAAGTTGAACCCCGACTTACGCGAATTCGACTAACACGGCTATCCCACCTATCGCGTAAGTCCGGGGTATTACTGTATATAACGATCAGAAACATAAGGTCGGATATGACATTATATCTCAGAAACATTAGTCGTATCTGCCTTTATCGTAAACTGGCACTAACGACCGAATGCTGAAGAATAACAGTACTATCGTCATTACGCTTCTGAGGTCCAGATATATTATATTAATATCACAGGTATCCATGTTAAAATGTCTGCATGTTTGTTATTACTATAAAAAACGAGTTATTATATAATTTGGCGTGTAAGTACCCTATTACTTGTATTCATACATAGGATACTTTTTACCCCGAAAAAATATGTTAGCTATTAACAAATACAGTATATTTTATTTAGCGACTAGCTTGTGCCCGCCACTTCGTCCGCGTAGAATTTTATTCATCTTACTGGTCTTAGCGTGATAATATAGCGTCGTAGCCTTAAATGGACTATCTAATATTGAAAGAATTTGTCAAATCGGACCAGTAGTTCGAATGATTACTGCGTTCAAACAAACAAACAATGGAACTATTCAGCTTTATAATAATAGTATAGATCAGGGGTCTTCAAACTTTAAAGCCTAAATGCTTTTTTCAGTGTCCGTGTGGTGTCCGGACATAAAGAATAGCACCACCCCATCTCTTCCCATGGGTGTCGTAAGGCGACTAAGGGATCATGAGGGTGGTTGATAATTGAAGACGTGAGTGGATGAAGGTTATATAATAGTCACAAAATTTAAATTTGGAGTAAATCGAAGTTAAAGTTTCACTTTTATTTTTTGAGATAAGTCGCTACAAAACTAATGTTTGTATTAAACTATGATGCCAAGTTGTGTAAATAACCTGAAATATTTATTATTGGTATGAAAGCAACCAAACAAATTTAAATTTTTTATTATTTAATTTGAAAAAAAAAATCTTGACATAACTCCTTTTTTCATAACAAAAGTAAACTTTTCTGCTAGTTAGATATTGAAAATGAGGTGCTAAGATGAATGTAGTTGTCTCGTAAAGCCTTAAATGGACGGTTTATGATCTGTAGCCGTATTGTATTGACATATCACCTTCATCTATATAAAAAAACACAAAAACTCGAAAATGCGACATATCACCTTCATCCACTCACGTCTTTAATTATCATCCTACAACAATCAGCTTAGGGACGTCCCTACTTCTCGCCGGTTGTGGCGGTCCCCCGTTCCATAGGATACAGAGAGGTAGGGATAAGAGTGCACCTGTGTACGCGCGCACACTGTCGTCTTCATGTTGCGTGCACTTTAATATCTCCTGCACAATTGACTTGGCTCTGACTGACTTGGCTTTTTTCAGACTGTTTTAAGGACCAAAACAGCTATTTTTTTTTTTTGTTAATTTTCTCGTATTTCTAGACTAGTCGCTAAGTGCGCGATCGAGTAATAATGATTTTGTGTTATCTTCTTAAGGGAGCGTTCAAGTATTACGTAACGCAATTTTTGAAGATTTTTGCCCCGCCCCCTCCCCCCCTCGTAACGCACCATAACGTTTTTCTGGATCCCCCCTCCCCCTCTCTAAACGTTACGTAACCCTCAATTGATTATTTTTACCCTAAAGTCGTAAAACGTGATGTAATAGTTTTTACACTTGGTATAGTTTTAATCTACTAAATAAAACAAGAGAATTTTAATTCGCAACACCTGCATATTTTGTTTTTTTTTATACATTTTTGGCTTTTAATTTTTTTTGGTTTTGGTTTGGCAGTTTTAATTCCCAAATTTTTTAGAAACAATGTTACGTAACGTGTTGAAGGAAAGACCCCCTCCCGCCCCTGTAATGCATAGTAAGGTTTTACGAGACCCCCCTCCCCCCCCCTAAATTGCGTTACGTAATACTTGAACGCTCCCTAACTTAACTCGACAAAGGACATTGGCAGTCGCGGACCAGATTGAGACACTAGTCTTAAGGTCTCGCGGACCATATTGATGGCACTGGTGGGCCGAATTTGGCCCGCGGGCCGTAGTTTGGAGACCCCTGGTATAGATGATATGGTAACAACGAATCTGACAGAAATTCAAATTTTACCCAAATTGAAATAAAATCAGTTTTCTATGATTAATTATGATTTTCACTATGAATCTTTAATGTAATGAAATGTAGTTGAATTTCAAACGGTCACATCTGTCACCATAGTAATTTAAAATACTATAAATAGGTACATTACCTAACATGTTAAAAAGCGCAGCTTCCAATGAATAAGCGTTGACAAAGTTGGAGTGCGGCCCGCCGTGGGGCCACACTACCAGCGGGCAGCGACCCTCCTGCTCAGAGGCGGGGGCGGGAGCGGGGCCGAAGTATATCGCGTTGAATGATTCTGTAACATTGAACATTTCATATTATTTCATACAATAGGACCTACAACGTAAATCGTTGTGTAGATGCATTAGCACAACAACACTGCGTAATTTTTGAAGATATCACATATTTCTCGTAATTTCTTAATTAAAATGTTGATACTATTTAAAACTAGCTGCGCCCCGCGGTTTAACGCGCGTCACTCTGCTCCAGTGGGTCGGAGCGTGATTTTAAGCCTATATGTTAAAAGGGCTCATTAACTATCCCCGTGCAAAGTTTCAGCCAAATCCATTCAATAGTTTTTGCGTGAAAGAGTAACAAACATACATACATTCACACATACAAACTTTTGCATTTATAATATTATAGTAGGATTATTAGTATAGATACAGTTAAAAAACGCTTCAGTATGACTTAAAAGTGTTTTTATCCACGAGGCTTCTGCTAATTCAGCGGTCATAAAGGCGAGCAGTGCTCCAGCCTTAAATGGTAATCTACAAACTAAGCAACCTGCGACAAAGAGTATGTGGGACTTGGACCTCAGCTCAGGGATCGAGCTGGCGGTGGGATTGATGGTTATTACTTTAGATTATTAGGGGAGTTTTGTGCAACTGTCGCATGTCGGTCAACAAGCTAGCGCAGGTACATACATTATTTAGTGTAACTGTTTATGAGTAAGAAAATAGTATATTATATTTATTATTCTAGTGGGTAAATATCTACTTTTTAAGAAACTTTAACAAATAACACTAACAATAAATGTTCGAAAGGCGTATATATGTTGCAGACAAAAGTCTTAACCAGTCAAAAGTACTTTTAACTAGCAAAATCAGTCATAAGTACTATTAGGTTAGGTAAGTTTTGACTGATTTTGCTAGTTAAAAGTACTTTTGACTGGTTAAGAGTTTTGACTACAACATATACAAGGTGTAACGGAAAGTGTATATATATATAAAGAGCAAGGCTTCTTTGGATGATAACAAACAATATGGCAAGGGTTATTTAATCCTATCTCTAGTCCGGAAGTAATGATTTTTTTAAATTCATAGATACCAGAAACCAAACTTTTCAAATTGAAATAAATACATCACTAGCACTCAATCAGCTGATCGATGTTAACGAACTATTTGCAAGTAAAAATAAACCTCTTACTCCTGGTATTTCTAAATAAAGGGTTCCGCATTTTTCTTGTTTGTTTGCAAAATAATACTGACTTTTTTATTTTATTTTGAGTTGAAAGCCTTGTTTGTTATGATCCAAAGAAGCCTTGCTCTTTCTATGTATATACCCTTTCCGTTACACCTTGTATACAGATAACGAGTGAGGGGCACCTCATTGATTTTTTTTAAGTAATGTTAAACGTGAACTCACTGCATTCATCGGTAGAGTGCTTGTGTTCCAGTTGCATATAGTCCGTGTGTGCGTGTGTCACAGACGAGGGGAGGGCGAAGCGCTCGCTCACTTGGACCCACCATATGTCTGCTTCCGAGCCGCGAGGGGGCAGGCGAGCTACGAACAGCTGGAAGATTGTACTAGTATTATATACCTATATACGATTTTAGGTATTGGTTAAGAGTAGTGAGAACCTCCGTAGCGTAGCGGTATTTGGCTCGCTTTAAATCTCGGAGGTCGTAGGTTAGATCCCCACGCCGGACAGGAAATTTATGTCTAAATTCTAAGATATATTTCCGGGTCTGGTCGGTTGAGGGATCACCCTCCGTGCTTGGGAAAACACGTTAACCCGTTGGGTCTCGATCGTTATAACATCATCTATAATAATCGTAAATTAAGGAACGGGCAGAAGCGTTTCCTTGTGTGTTACAACATAATACTGCGGTCACCAACCCGCCTGCCAAGCGTGGTGACTATGCCAAATACCCTCCCTCGGGAGGCCCATTTTCAGCAGTTGATGTTATACGAGCTGATTATAATGATGATGATATATAAGTAGGAAGTAATAAGTACATACAACTCCTGGAGTCTTGAGGTCGGAGCAGGAGACGAGCACGACGTCGTCCTGTACGTCCAGCACGCTGGTGGAGCCCGGACTGCTGCGGTTTGAAACGTCCGACACGCGTCCACTCTCTGTGAAGTCATTGTACAAACACATTTTTATATCTTAACGTGTTTGTATATATGAGAAAAATTGCCTGCCTGATCTCATTAGCCGTAATTTTGGAATCGCTATGACTAACACTGATGAAGTTTCGCATAAACTGGCAATATTTTCCCACTGAATAAGGTTAGTTTAAGAGTATGTGAGTTTGGAGTCGATACCTTTAAAAAGAAAGGCTATTCCATATAAAAATAACACCCCTTTGTATGAGTTGATCAAAAATAAATAGATACGAGCAACTAAATTTTAATTTCTTTAAATAAGAAGTAATTTCCGGTAATTTTAAAACACTACAATTAAAAATATAGAAATTTCATACAAACTCTGATACCCTTTTTTACTCCCAAAATTCAATCCCTACTTGTGGTTGTACTTTGAGACTCTTAGCACTTGTAGTTTCTGTGATGTTGTGATGAGCGAGTGAGCGAACTTTCGCTTTTATATCTACACCTCAGAAGCATAAGGATGGATGGATGGATTCACTCACTATTTATCTTCAAAAACAACAAGTGCCAGTTTACGATAAAGGCACATACGACGAATGATTATCACGTATGAATGGCACATCCGACCTTATGCTTCTGAGCTCTAGATAAGTTTTGTTTTTTTTCTCGGACTATGTAATTTTCCACGATGCTTTTGTTATATAACCGGGCATAAAGGCGAGCAGAGCTCCAGCCTAGATAAATGGTTCAAACACTACAAACTAAGCAACCTGCGAAAGAGGGCGTCCCCTGTGGGACTTGGACCTCGGCTCAGGGCGGTCGCTGGCGGGGAGATTGAGGGATTATGGCTTTTAGTTTCTTTAGGGGAGTTTTGTGCAACTGTCGCTCTACTTTACAGTTCGCGGGCCTCTCGGAATTCGGGTCTACGAGTGCATGGGAAGGTTAACTCTAGACAAGTAGGGATATATAGATAACTGTAATATGCTGCATTGTATGTTTTGTTACAGAAGACTATTATAGGTATTGTGTTTAACTGAATTACTACTACAGACGAAGCCGATCAACGGTTTTGAAGTGACTCACGGTTTATTTTGTAATAGCCGACAGGGTGTTTTGCATCAAATAACCAAAGAGAAATGATATGACCACAAATAACGTAGTAAAGTAGGGGGCGAAAGAGTATGAAGTCATGCCCCCTCCAAAATCAATCAAATATGATTTAAAAAACAAGTGTGTTTGTTTTTGTAAATTGACATTAAATTTTTTGTTGTATATTAACTTTTTTTTCTACTTCCTAAATATTTGAATAAGACCGCGATTGTTACAATGAATGATTAGGCACTATGGTGACTCTTGTTCAAAATGTATGTCCATCAGTGGACCTTGTATAACTAACTAATAATAATTACCTATATCAATAACATAAGCCCTGACTTCGTTCTCCTGCGGCGTGGCCAGCACGATCCTCTTGCCGTCCTTGGTGAAGCAGTTCCTGGGTAACGCTTGACAATACAGACCGAAGAAGTCGCGTCCACCGGCCGTCTGCGACTTGTGTTGTACTATGTCTGTTATTATGGTTACTGCGCTCTGAAAATATTATTAATATAGGGGAAATCGTCAAATTATTGTTTGTGAAAATAATACGCATTTTTAAGAGAAGAGAATAGTAACAATAGGATGATTTTTAACGTTATTTTGTTAATTGTACATCATCATCATCAGCCCGTATAACGTCCACTGCTGAACATGGGCCTCCTCCCGGAGGAGGGTATTTGCCATAGTCCACCACGATTGGCTGGCGGATTGGTGACCGCAGTATTATGTTGTATCACACTATAAAACGCTGCTGCCCGTTCCTTGATATACGATTATTATAGATTGTACAAATAAAAAATAAAAAAAATCCCCAATTTTATATATTTGTTCAAATATTGACATAGATAACTCTTGTCACCATTTCCATTTAAATATCACTTCAAGTGTTGCCATTTGAAAAAGTATAACCATAGAAATTTCTGATAGATGTTGGAGATAAAATTGATGGTAGTGAGTTCTTGTATTTTTACATTTAACGAAGTTGTGCCAATAATTGGTGGGTTGCCAAAGATAGGCAGTATTACCTTACATAAATTCCATTCAGCATCAGTTACTTGCCATTAAATTTTTAGCCTACGAGTATGTATTAGTGACAACCTCCGTGGCGCGGCGTGGCGGTATCTCTCTCTCTAGGCTCTCATTAAGTCTCGGAGGTCGTGGGTTCGGTCCCCACGGCGGACTTAAAAATCTTAGTGTAAATCCTAACACTTCTTTCTGTATCTGCTAAGTTGAAGGACTACCCTCCTTGCCTCGAAGAGTAAGTTAAGCAGGTGGTCCTGATTATTTATATCATTATCATTTTAACAAGCGTATATCAAGGAACGCGTGTTACAAAACATAATACTGCTGTCACCAACCCGCCAGCCAAGCGTGGTGACGTCGTGCCCTCGGGAGGAGGCCCATGGTCTGCAGTAGCAGCTATGCGGGCTGATGGCGAGGACCTTAGAATCCTACTTTAAGTACATTGCTCAAGCTGAACTAAGTCCTGAGTTCGAGCTGGTTCAAGTTTCTCGAAACATCCTTATCATAACATTTTGTTTGGAACTTTTGGACAAAGTTACGACTGAACACATCACCATTAAACCAATTTGTCAACTGCCTACATAAAGAACTCACCGATCCTTTCTTCATCATGACGAGCTGGTGGCAGGCGTGGTGTGGTCCACCTGCCTCCCGCTGCAGCCACACCAGGTCCCCTGTGGGACTGAATCGAGGGGAACGGACCGCTAGACCTTCAGCACTTAATTTAGCTGAAAACATTGACATTATATGAGGACAGGCAAATGAACCCAAGCCACCTTATGTCAAGGTAGATCGGGGTCATTTGCTTGATGAGAAGCATACAAAAAAGATTGCTAATGTGACGTGTTGAAACCAGTGGTAAAGTAACTGAGTTTGTTTCGCCGGATTTTCTCAGTTGGGGCGCATTGGATTCGGTGGTAGCATTAAAGTGCGTCCGTCGTTATATGCTCATGGTCCACCTAAATATTGACAATTATTTTATAATAATATAGACAGAACAAGCATTTTGCGACGGTAAGAACAATATAAATAAATTATTATAATTAATTTCTTTTATACAACGTTGATACGACAGAGGGGCATTAAATTACGCTACGTTTACTATACGTGTTTTTTATTAATCCGATACGGTATAAAAATCATAAAAAATAATAAATATCAATTGTAATTTATTATTTATGATAAATGAATTTTCCAATTAATGTTTGACTATTTACGTAAATAATAATTATTTTTATTTATTTAATGCGGCGGATTGTACAATCTGGCTGCGACATAGATATACAGGGTGTCCCAAAAGATTACGTAGCTGGGAAGGGGGGTGATAGGGATGGTCACAAGGGTCACCAGAAAAATATAAAAAATTCCCTCTGGGTGTTTAAAAAAATAAATGGCATTTTTTAAAAGACTAAAAATTTTACACCTTGTGCTAACTGTACCTAAAAATATGGCTGTATTTAAAAAAAATGCTGTTATGTAATCTTCAATAACAACAAGGTCATCAACATCAACATCAAAAATAACAAGGTGTAAAATTTTAAGTTTTTTAAAAAATGCCATTTTTTTTAAATACCCAGAGCGGATTTTTTTTTTATTTTTCTAGTGACCATTGTGTCCATCCCTGTCACCCCCTTTCCCAGCTACTTAACCTTTTGGGACACCCTGTATAAATATAAGGAGTTTGTTTGTTTGAACGCGGTAATCTCAGGAACTACTGGTCCCATTCGAAAAAATCTTTCAGTTTAGTTTCATTTATCGAGGAAGGCTTTATTTTATTATGAAACCGCGCGCGAAAGCTAGTTACTAACTGATATAACATAGCAGTACTTAAAAGTATACAAAAATATTACTCACTCAGAGTCCCAGTCAAGGTAAGATTGAAGATATAACTAGGTCTGTTAGTACAAAAGATGAGCCCCAGTCTTCGGGGCTCCGTCTCCCAGGCCACGCCCACCACGCTTTCTCCTTCTGGGGTGAATCGCACTTGTCCCGGGGTACAAGACTCTGGCAGATCCTCGAGCACAGTGAAGGTCTCCGAGGGAAGCTTGCACACTACTATCACTGATAAGTATTTCCCCACTAATTGTTCGCCCCAGTCTTGTCGGTAGATAAATTCTTGGCCCTGGAAAAGAAAATAATGCCTGCTAGGACATAATAATATGCCATGCTTGGAGCAATTTCGCGAAACATAATCAGAGTTAAGTTCGTCTGTCTAACTGGTTGAAAAAAAAAACAAATATTGAAGAGTCTAGGACCAGTCCGATTTTTAAATAACTACGAAAAAATGTACCTCTTACTTTAGTATTATTAATCTTAATCTTAATTAATGAACTTATTAATCTCAATTTTGAAATTTATTTCAAAATGGAGATTAATAAGTTCCCCTTAGAGAAGTGATATAAAAGAGATTGATAAATTTCGATAATCGGTTGGGTTCCACCGTAGTCGAATTGGTTAAGGCATTAGCGGTTAAACCTAAGATGCAGGTTCGAGTCCTGCCAGTGACCAAAATTTATTAATATCAATTTTGAGAACTAGCTCTTAAGGTCGTTCACTACATAGTATAAAACAAAGTCCCTTCCTGCTGTATGTATGTCCATATGTATCCGTTTAGAACTTTAAAACCACTCAACGGATTTCAAAGCGTTTTTTTATATATAGAGTAATTCAAGAGGAAGGTTTATTATGTATTTTTTATGTATTTTATTGTACCCGTGAGAAGTTTCAAAATAAAATGTGTCTTTCAAAATGGTTTCTACGTCGTCGGCTACTTTGATACAATAATAAAGTATGTTACGATAACACTGCCAGCGACAACTGTTTATTTTATTACTACAGTTAAATAATGTTACTGTTTGAGAGTTGAACGCATTTTTTGTTTTACCATTGCGCACATATTTACATGGAGATGGCTTAAAAACCGCTCAAATTCTGATCCAAAAGATTAGATATTAAGATATTTTGGATCTGAATTTCATTGTCATTATAGGAACATGTATTTAGTTACTTTCTGAGGTGCAATTTCCCCGCTGCCATCGGCTTTAGGTATTTCGGGTCCTTTCCTCTTGATGTAAGGCTCAGATTTGGGCAGCTTCTTCTCGGCGATGTAAACCAACGACTTTTCATCGGGCGCCCAATCCAAACTGCCGAATTCAGCTAAAATACAAAACATACCCTTCTCAAACTATGACACACCAAGTGCTGCGGTCAGCACAAAATAAATAAATGAAATTTTGTAAGCAATTTTCAATCTCTTTGTGTAAGTAGGTACACTAAGAAATCTGTTGTAACACCTCATGGCCTACACATGGAATGCATTAAAATATTTGAGTTTGAGTTTGAAATCGAAAAAGTGACAAAATTTAATTTAATTATCCACTACCGTAAACAAGAACAACGATTAAAAATATGAGTTTACTTGTGATTGTCAGGTGACAGCTTATCGCAGTAACGGCTGCATCAAATTCGATGGGACTTTCACTGGTAGATCGCTAATTTCATTTTATCTGTCGAGTTTCTTAGTCTGGTTATACCGCCTTATCTCGAAAATGATAATACCCATTAAAACGGCACTTCTTTGATAGCTTATAAAATCCTTATAATACGCGAACGAAGTCGCAGCTAGCAGATACTTCAATAGGTAATAAACAAGGAATCAAACTCACAGTCAGCGTAAACATCCCCGTGTATATCGAGCGCGGTGAGATCGACGCAGTGCGCAAGGGTGCTCTTGTTCCACACTTCCAGGTACTGCTTCTTCGCATCTTTGCCGTTTTTCTCCTCCCTTATGACAGCTTTGTAGGTCTCACAGGGTGACACGGCTGATAAAAGTCTAAAAGAAAATATAGAAGTTAATCATCATTATTTCTTTATGTATGTACTCTTGGAGGTCGTGGGATCGATCCACGCCGGACAAGAAATATTTGTGTAGATTCCAAGATTTCTTTCCAAGTCTGGTTGCCTGAGGGCCTACCCTCCGTGCCTCGGAAAGCACGTTAAGCTCGATTGTTATAACATAATTGATTACAATTGTATACCAGGGAACGGGCAGCAGCGCTTCCTTGTATGTTACAACATGATACTGTGGTCACCAACCAGACCAAAGGTCAACATAATATTATGTAAAAATAAAAATATGACTGATGTGAAACGACAAAACAGGAACAGAACAAAAAGATGGCAACAGAAATATATCATTTGTAAAAACAAACAACTGTCTAGCTATCGCGGTTCTTGAGATACAGCCTGGTGACAGACAAACAGACGGATAGCGAAGTCTTAGTAATAGGGTCCCGTTTTTACCCTTCAGGTACGGAACCATAATAAATGGGCATAACAACGACATTTTTGTACTTTGCTGTTTTTCCGACCACCATACCACATACTTATCATTCTATCTGGTTCATTCCGGTCACACATTGATAATAATAAAAGTGTGGTAAAATGCCCTCAATCGATTTACTAGAAGGTATATTGCTGAGAGCCCGGATGTCAAGCTAATACTGTTCCCGGCGTCAACGGTTGGAGAAGCAATGGAGGGGGGGGGGTATAAAATACAAAGTAGTGGGGTAGTCGCAGCTCGGCTCAGGGAGAGGATTTTTTTTCTCAAAGATTAGTAGCAGAGTTTTACCGTCTACTAGAATTCTTGTTAAAACCTCATGCTAAGCTAAAATGCTTGTGTTACGAGTGGATTCACATCGGTAGTGCAATGGGTGAGGATCGAACTGGCGACCACTAGATCCCCTAGCCACGAGTCCGGGGCCCCTAACCATTGGGCTACGGCCGCTTGAACACTTGATTGAGGAATAACTCTTAGTTTTTAGGGGGGTTTTGTGTGTACGCTCTACTTTACAGTTCGCGGGCCTCTTGGACTTCGGGTCTACGAGACCATCGGAAAAAAGTTGTCGTACACAGCTCACCGCTGCGCCGGAGGTCATACATAATATAAACATACATTATAATAATCAAATGTATTCATATATATTTATTTATTTACTCATCACCAACATTCCTATGAGTTACAGTGGAAGTGGAATTTTATATTTACATCCTGTTGGCAAGACCTAGGCATGGCTGTGCTGAAGCCTACCAGTTCTCCGTCATATTTGTATGGTACAAATACATTAGTTAGGTGATAATCGTGTCTAGGTAGTGATAGTAACCTAATAAATGCATATACATTAAAAAGAAAAAATAATTCAAAACTACATTTATTTTTATTCGTAATAAGAGTAGAAAATATGTAATGATAAATATTAATTAGGTTTTTTTATTGGTTATTTAAAAGAAAATTAATAATGAAAATGTAGGTGTAGGTACTTACACAAGCATAAGCTTGTGTAAGTACACCTACTTAATTATGTGCCCGGTGAAGTAGCAAAAGCCTCGGGGCTGACTAACTACATAGTCAGAATAAAAAAGTGTAAGTAATAAAACGTTTACTGGAAATTTCAAGGAAAGTCTCTCCCTAAGTTGATAATCTTTCATCAGTGGTGTGATATTTAGGAACTTCTATGTAAAGGTAGAAGGACAGTAGCGGCCTACTTACTTACTCCCCCTCCCCTCTCATCCCCCGGGAGCTAAAACGGTAAAAGTGAGGGTACTGGGAAATGTATTGTATGATATTGGGCTCTAGACGCACTGGAAGAATCCAATCAACGTATAATGTACGTTATTATAGTAAGCGTGTATGTTGATAACAAAGTATAGCTTTAATTTGTATAGTGACGTCATATCAGTGAACATATGAGTTATGTTTTCATAGCGATAATGATGTTACACGATTATTCGTGAGTGAAATAGTAATATAATGACGATAATATGACCAAACTATTTTTAATCTGACAGATATGAACAGTGTAAGGTCCAATGCAGAATAGGACACCGTGAAAAAGGAGCTTGCTTTTGTTTTTTTTTAACCATTAGGCTTTTGCTACTTCACCAGGAGCAAGGTTTTTACCATTTTAAATATATTTAAAAGCATACACTAACAATGCGCTGAGAAGGTCCTTGTGGGGCTTGGACCTTGACTTAAGGTCCTTCTTAACCTTTTATATTTTAGCAAGATTATTAAATTTAAATTCATTCGGGTTAAGGAAGACAAAGTTGTGTGTGCACTGTGCAGTGCTCAAAATTGGTAGAGCTATTTCAGTTCATTGACCACTATTATTGATGTTAATATGCACATTGCCCGGAACTCCAACTCCCACGCTGGATATCAATTAATAAAAGCGTTTTGAAGTGCGAATTATTCACTAATTGCACACTAATTATAATTTGCTTTCACAAAAGGCTTTCACCACTCCATAAGACTATAAGTAACTTAGGTACAAAATTTTATTCAATCACTACATAGTATAAAATGAAGTCACTTCCCGCTGTCTGTCCCGATGCCTGCTAAGATCTTTAAAACTACGCAACGGATTTTGATGCTTTTTTTTAATAGATAGAATGATTCAAGAGAAATGTATAATACGACAGTACTGCACCCGTGCGAATCCGGGGCGGTTATTTTTTTCGGACGAACATTAGGTATGTTACACAGGAAACTTTTGACACCGGGCTAAAAACTAGCAGCCGGGGCGGGTCACTATTTATGTATACTAAAAAAACAATATAGGAAAAAATATAAAAATACTTACTCATTGCTAACATCAGTGCCAAAATCACTTTGAGCGATAACTTTCAGATCAGACTTCTGCAAGTGGTACGTTGACACATATTTGGTATTCTTCCCTTTGTCCAGGTTCCTCACTGACCAGGTGCTGGTGATTCTGTTAGCTTCCTGGTTCAGTTTCCCCCCAACAATAGCAGGGATCTTTGATAATGTCTTGTAAGCACTTATTATGTTTTCTAACTGTAAAACAATAAATATGATATATTGAAAATTTTATAAAGTTAAATTTTCAAGTCAATACATGTTCATTATATTCTACTAAAGTAAATAAAGTAACATGTCCTGAGATACATGTGATGTTAAAACCATGGCTTCCTTTTGTGAAGTAAGGTCCACTAAGAAAGGATTCTGACAAATTCAACCCCAAAGGGGGTGAAAAAGGGGGGCATTTAATTATAAAGCTCCTAAGGGTGTTCCCTTCCGTTGGGAAAGAACCAATTTTACTGTTTTTTTTTATTTTCGTCATTATAAGCAAAAGCCGGCAAAAGGTCGATATAAAAGATTTTTTTTTTAAACCACAGAAATTGCTTAACTCTTATGATGAGTGACACTGGTTTAGCTAGTTATATCAAACTATATATAATATTATGAATACAATGCATTTGTGCTAAATAATTGTTAAATAATAAAATGATTATAAATTACAGAACTTACTTGATTAGACATCTTGAGCATATCAGTAGCACCAATGACAATATTGCACTGCACACTATCTGCAATAAACAAAGCAAATACAGCCATTGACATACCAACATTATAATATTGACACAAGTTGCAAGGGACCATCCATTACTTACTTATGTCATTTCTAGATATTAGTTCACTAGCTTCCCGCGCGCGCCTTTACCCACGTATCTCCCGTTCCCGTGGGAGCATCATAATGACATATGGCGTAGAACCTTCCCTGATAAATAGGCTATCTAACAAAGAAAGTATTTTTCAAATCGGACCAGTAGTGCTCCCTGCGATAAGTGTGTTCCAGCAAACAAACAAACTGTTCAGCTTTACACATTACAGTACAGTATAAATGATGAGATTCCGGTTGGATCTTTGTGGAAACACTCACTTAGAATAATACTTTGGTGACAATTATTCATTTTAATTTTATATTATTAGATTAATAATGAATATTTTTTATTTAACTATAAATTAATTTTGATTAAGATATATAAATTTTAAAATTAAAGTAGTAATTGTATTATAAATTTTCTTGTTTTATTTCATCTTCATTTCAACCCGCTTTGATTGAAACACAAGTAAAACAGAAACAATTTGTGATAAGATAAATATCACAATACTTTTCTTTTTAATTCCAGTATGACATTCTTAATAGTCATAGTATTTTTTTTTATATTTAGTTAAGTATATAAATACCTAGTTTATAAAACCACTCAATTTAAAATTCCATTGCCACAATGTGTATTCTGAGTATGATTATATATGATTATAATACACAGTTAGTAATTATATTATAACAATTATTTGAGTATAAATAATAACAAATGTAATTCAAAAAATTTTAAATTATTGTTTGATTATTTCACAAGTTATTTCACAATAAAAATAATATATCATTTTTATTTTGTAAATCAATTACATGCACTTGTAGCATGTAATTGATTTACAAAATAAAAATGATATATTATTTTTATTTATTTTAGCACTATACAAAATTACAATATATCAGTTTATACCTAAAATGAACTAAAGCAGCTGAACATGCTTAATTAGCTTGTACAGCTTGTGATAGGTTGAAAAAAAAATTTACTCACTAAATTAATGGAACACTCCATAAGACTTCAACTGATGCACAAATTATAAGTGTACTAGGTACATACCACCTAAGCCTTTTTTGTACTATGATACAAAGTAGACTAATTAGATATTAATTATATAATTTGACTCAAATAAGTCATCTTGGGTTATAACAGGGTTTCCCAAAATCAGAAAATGGCTTTACTTATTATGTTGGATGCAAATCTATACAAATATTATAATTCTATTAAAAAATTTGTTTGCTTGAATGTGGAAATTTCAGGAGTGAATTGTTGATTTGTAAAATTCTTTCAGTGTTAAATAACCCATTTATTGGGGATGGCTATAGGCTGTATATCATCATGCTACAACCAATAATAGCGGAGCACCAATGAATATTGTTTCAAAATCAGCGTTAGACCATAGTTACTAGTTAGTGATATAAGATGTTAATTTAAAAGAATTGTCATTAGTAATTTTAGTGAATGGATGTTATCCATAATATTAAAGAGAAAATTGCTATATTATTATAATGCCTATATGGACAATATCAACCATACCTTCACATACAAATATATTACTCAGCTACTATGTAAGAGATAGATATATCTGTCACCATCATTACATGCTAAGACTACATGATTTTGTATTTTTTTAGGCGAAAAATTGGGAATTTATCCTCCAAAGCGGGACATAGTAATAAAAGTATGTTATCAGAAGTTTTTAAATATTTACTTACTACTTATGCTTAAAATTATGTTTATATGACAATTTATATAAAAAAATACCCGTAATTAATATATCTATCTTAATGAGTATATTACTAATTTAACAATAACTGTCTGATTTAAAATCATATAAGTAGCGATAATGGTCAAATTAATCCAGAAAGGACTGAGCCCGTCCTGCGCGGGACATTTAATTTTGATATTAAAATCGGGACATCCCAGCAAAATCGGGACGTCTGACAACGCTGGTGACCACCCACAGGGTCTTTGTAAATTAACATATAAAAAAATGTTACTGCAACTGCATACAGTGCCTACTTAATTATTAATATATATTATTTAATAAATATTATACCAATATAAATTTTATTACTTACCTTCATATTTAAAAATAATAAAATTATTATTTATTATTAAAATTTAAGTACCCGAATTACACAGAATGTCCTTGGCCGGTATAGTTTAAAGGAAAGTAATTACCTATAAATGATCTTGTGGAAAATTAAATTACACTTGCAAGTTTTGCAAAAGTAAACCAATTCTATCAGCTGATCGCAAAACAAAACAGTTGTATGAATTTATGCAATAACAGTCGTGTCAGAATGTATCAACGCTAATGGCAAAGGTATTAAATATTTTTTGAATAACAAAAAAAGAGCTATTACATACTTACGTTTAACTTTGTTTAAAAAACTAATAAAACAGAAATCGGCAAAATTGCAAGCAAATGCTAGTTGACATTTGATTTGATTTCTCTTATGCATTAAGCCGCTTAACTTTCTTAAATTGTTTATGCTACCAGCGGCTCTTGTCTTTTGAGTCTAAGTATACAATTTTAGGCTAAAAGTACGAAACTTAAATAGTCGAGACTTTCAAAAGGTTACAAATAATCCAGTTTCAACTTAAATCATAATACTAATGGGTAAAACATCAGAAATAAATTAAAAGTACATACTCAATATTTCAGCCGAAAAGAAACCTTACCTACACTCAAAATAAAATTGAAAATTGAGTTTCTGTTTGGAATGGATTTTGCTCCGATTAATCTCAGTAATGGCTGTACTTCTTTTGACAGGACTTTAAAATCTTTACTTATTTAATTAGGCATAGATAATTAAGTGCAACAGATTAAGTCAATAAAACTAAATTTCGATATTTTAGAAGTTTGAATGCAATATTTTTAAACTATTCATAAATAAGGACTTGCAAGTGAAAAATACAATACATATATTAATAAAATACATGGATTATTAGGCATTTAAAAAATAATCACTCAACTCAATTACCTACTCACAGCATATCAAAAAACTGCTTAACAGAAATATAAGTATTAAGTATTGTCCAAATCTCAAATTTCATATTTCAGCAAACCGCAAACGATTCGTATTTATTGGTAAACGTAATTATAGGTAGGTATATTGTTGATATCTTCTATACTGACTGATATATAAAGCTGAAGAGTTTGTTTTTTTGCTTGAATGCGGTAATCTAATAATCTAAAAGTCTACTGGTCTAAATTGAAATAAATATTTCAGTGTTAGACAGCTCATTTATCGAAAGAGGCTTGTAGCGACATCTACAGTAGCCGCACAAAACTACAAGACGACGAGCAGCGCCATCTAACACTTAGCATCCCAACTAACCCGTATCGCGCGATACAAGTTCGCAAGCCAATTCGAACATATTATATAAGTTTTGAACAAATGGCCGTCGGTAGCCGGGCACACCACCTCGCCCGGCAAAGATGATCTTCATTTACTGTGGAGGAACATCATCAATTTTCCTCTATAAGCTTTATCGACGAATTTAATTATAATATGGTTCCAACGGGAATAGGAGATTAGCACATTCAAATCAACTTTTTTGCTTTATTTTAAAACTAGCTGCACCTCGCGGCTTAACCCGCGTTACTCTGCTCCAGTGGGTCGGAGAGTGATGTTTTGTAGCCTATATGTTAATCCATCGTATAGCCTATCCCGGTGCCAAATATCAGCTAATTCCGTTCAGTAGTTTTAAGCGTGAAAGAGTAACAGACATCCATCCATCCATCCAAACTTACAAACTTTCGCGTTTATAATATTAGTAGGATATAGATTTTAGCTTAGCTTAGCTTAGATACTTTCCTAATTGACTACGTATACCTACCCCTACCTACCGGTGTTAGTCTCGTAGATTTGAATCCGGCGCAGAACAAATTAACCGCTATGCACCTAAAGTTAAAGATGTCTGCACGAGTGTGGTCGGTTGACTATCCTCGCCTCATAGACTCGGTAAGCACATGAAAGCAGTACGGCTGATATAATAATATTGAATGAACATAATATCACGCTACGAGCCAGTCGAGCAGTGTAGCGGTTTAACGGACAAATCGCAGGTCGCAGCTACGGCACAAAATATACGTTAACAGGGACGTAGCTACCGCCCGCGCCGTATCAACGGTATCAATGATGATATGGGGCCCCGAGTTATAAGGGCCCCCAGAGCGTATGGTACAGATCTCTCCAACAAGTTATGATATGGGGCCCGTCTAGCCCTCGCTCAATTGTTTGTTAACAATGCAGTTTAGAATATTACTTGTACTTGAATAATGATTACCGAAGTACCTATGTAGTAGATTAGAGAGTAAAAAAAAAGAAGTAAACCAGGTTATTTTTATCAAGATCTATAACAATTTGGCAACTGGCCTGGTCATTGCATTAATTATATCTGGTTAATTATTTAGGTACGTACACATGAAATTAGTAACTAATTAGGTATTTAGGTACCAAATTAAATAGTTTAAAAAAGTATAAATTCAGAAATACCTACATTACATACACTTATTAGCCTAATCACCAAACATTTAACTATATATAGGTACATAATCTCCATTTAGCTCGTCTAATCAGTAAAATCAATAAAGTTGATATTCCCCTAGGCAGGGTACCGCGCCGCATTGCCGCGCCGTTCAATACGCACGGCGCGCGCGGACCGCGCGTTGCGCACGGCACACCCTCCCACACGACACAGACAGTGTACCACGTCACAGAGTGATTATCACAACTAAATAAAACACACCCTGTGTTTCAAAATTACATTGTATATCTAATTACGAAAGAAAATAATTAAAAAAAAAAACGTGATAAAAGAAATATATAGTGCGCCTGTGCGAGCAACTTAGCTATATAATTGTTAATAAGCAATCAAAATACAAAGCTGAAGTGATACCGACCTTGACAGGGCCAATTAACATAAAAATACTGCGAAATTTAAGAAAAATATAGTGTAAAATTATCAATAAGATAATTTAATTTAACAAATTCGATGTAATCACTTTTTAAACCGGCCTATTGGAATAAAATTAACACAAGCATTAAAAGAAAAAGTATCGTATTGAACGAAATAAAAAAAATCCCGATTCATGCAAAATTAGACTATAAACAGTACGAGGAAAACAAATAGGTAAACATGAATGAACTTGATTTGATAAAAGAAGTAGAAAAGCGACCGATTTTGTATGACAAATCAGTCAGTGGCTTCAACAAAACAAAACTCCGAGATGACGCGTGGAAAGAGGTTCAGGAATCACTTAAAGTGTGCGGTAAGTATTTTATGAAATACCTTATTATATATTTATATATATTTACATCCATACCTACTTATATCCATATATATAATAAAATAGATACCTTTTAATCTTAAAAAAATCAAGGTTTTTCACACAATATTTGGCACAAAGCAATGCTTTAAGTTGACATTCAATCATAGGTAGTAAATTAAAAACAAATACGAATATAAGACAGTTGAGAAAATGTTAGGGAGTAAAGTATGAGGATGTAATACGGTGCCATAAATATAACAGATAAGGTAGGCAGGTATTTATTTGTCTAAGACCTGAGACAGACAAACAAGTAGGTAAGCTTGAAGATAGTACACACCTGTAGAAAACTTACACATGTTTGACGACTTTTAGTCTTCCGTTTTATATTAAGTTCAATTTATATGTGTGTCAAATTATGTGTTTTAATTTTTATTAGTTTGAAGTTCGTTCCAATCGTTATTATATTAGAGGTCGTACCTGTTACTACTAGAGCACAAAACCAGCCGGCTAATTTGAATACTATCTGTATTCAGTTTAGCCCACTGGTTTTGTGTCCTCTAGTAGTAACAGGTCTTAAGGTTTTTTTTAATTTGAACTTGACTTCTATTTTTTTTTTAGACATTGGTATTCTTCAATTGTTATTACAAGGTAGGTATTAGAATCAGTTAAAGTTAACTGTACCTATGCTTGTCAAATCTCAGAACATTATAAATACATGTCTGAATATTACTATAACGAATAACAATGATTTCCCATACAATTCTGGACTTGACACATTACATATACTTAGATCACATTAGGACGAGAATTACTTGCCTATCTAGGAATAAATTAGGTACAAAAAAGCCCCGGGGAGGCATATTTGTACCTAATTTATAAGCACAGAGCACTTCAAAGGAACTTGTTAAACGTTTTTGTATCGTTATTTCCTATCAAGGCATAAAACATGTCAAACAACATAAATATGTTCGTCCGAAGAAAATTACTTGTGATTATGTCACATAAAATTATATTATTTAATAGAGACGACTAAAGTGGTTATACTTTCTGTGCTCCAGCAGAGTCTGAATGCAAGAAGCGCTGGCGATCCCTCCGGGACTCGTTCATCAAGCTCCAGAGGACCCATGGAGGTCGCACGCGGTGGCCCTACCACCAGGCCATGAGGTTCCTGTTGCCGCATATTGAGCCCAAGGATAACGGGTAATGTGTTTTTTTTTATAAAAGTAGTACCTAGTTCTATTCTGGAATTAATTTTTGCAACTTTACACTCGTTTCGATAGAAACCAAATATTTTGAACCTTACGATAATGTCAATAGGTTGATATTAGGACAGTACTTTTATTTTTACAGTCGAAAGTAACAAGAATTATTTCGCGATCCGCGATTGAATTCCATCAAATGTTCCAATTCTTAAAATTATAGACTTCTACGGTCCACGCAGTTTCCTCGCATGAAGGTATTTTTTTCTCTAGTGGAATTAGAATTACTAATTATTTATCTAAAATGTTAGTATTATTCGTAATAGCTGTCTCCTAGTGAAATTGCTACAAGTTTAAAAAAATGTCTGATTCAAAATCTAAGAGCATTAAAATCCGTCTGGCTGTTCTTAAGTTATAAATGGTGTAGCTGACCCGACAAAGTGTCTGCTTCACGTATATATATAGATGAAACTGTTAACATACAAACTACGTGGTGACTGTGGCCATACATTACCCCATCTCTTATAACATCATGATGAATTTATTGATTGCTAGTTGTTACATGGTACACTATCAACTATATACCTACCAAGGGTTCAAATTTAAAAAATATTAACAGAAAACAGATTAGTCATTGTTTTCGAATTCATGGTTGCAGTAACATTTAAAAACTTTAACATTATCCAAAACATCCTAAATTTTCAGATCCAAGAAGGAAGCCGAGGATTCAGACATGGAAGAAGAAATGCGTCAGCGAGCGATACAATGCCTCCCAGACCTGTCATTCGGCAGCCAAGACATAAAATACGATGAGGACGATGACGACTCCCAGCCCTCGCCTAAAAAAACTCGCCAGAACTCCACAGACGAGGAAAACCCATGTCAGTGCAATCGTACGGATCCTGACGAACTGTTCCTTCTAAGCTGTGCCCCAACTCTGAAGAGATTAAACGCAAAACAAAACGCCCTCGCCAGACTTAAAATCCAACAAGTATTACTGGAAGCTGAATTCGGTTCTCAAATGGAACTTCCTTATGTCACTCCGGCCAGTGACTGTGGATTTGACGCCGTAGAATGAAGCCTTCTATGAAGCTTAAAACTTTATATAACAACCAATAGGTAGTCCTACGTAACGATAGATTTTATTAAAATAAATATACCTACACAATGGTTACTGGTTAGCGAATTTACTAAGTTGTTGGTGGTAAACAAATGGGACATCAACATCCTAAGCCTATCTAAGCTAGGAAGAAGAATGGTAGCAAGCAAAACATTAGGACCCTTAAAGCGTTAACGGCCCTTTAGTTCATAGAAGAAAGGAAAATGAGAAATGTGTCATGTGAAATGAAGCATAATATAATAATATTTAATACACTTGTAAATCGGGTAATGAGAAGACTTTCTGGTGGTCCATTTATCGCCGAGCTGTCGGTCTGAGTTACAGGGTCGGATTTAAAGGAGTGCATCCGGGTCTCCGGAGCCTCCGCAATATAGGGACCCCCACTGAAGACACTGAAAAAAAATCAAATTATACCGAGTAAATAGTTTACTCGTTAGTCATTGTAAACAAGCTTTCTTTGTATTTTTTTGCAGTTTTAGCTTCACCTACAGTTTATTGTAGAAATATGATTTTTGTTTATATTAATATAAATGTGTGAAATTTTGTCAGAATCGAAATTTTCACAGTAAATTGTTTCATGAAAACCTCGACTGCAAAAATATTCATTTTATTTGGAAACCAATTTGTTGCTTATGAACCACACTTTTCGAGCCCCTGTAAATCCGGCCCTGCTTAGTTATGACCTGAGAATGAAGGGAATAGTGCACCCACCAAGTATTATCGTCAGAACCAATAAATCTTGAACCAGAGCTCCAAGTGGGGAAATCAAAGTAGGAACCTACATCTTAGCATATTATGTCACTCACTTTTTTCAACGTATTCTAAGATGCACTAATTCTTTCATTCTCAGTTCAAGATTGATATTTACTGTAGCGCATAACAACAAAACATAGTCTTGAGAACGTAATAATTAAGTGTAGGTAAATCAATTTTCCAGTTTGACGAATTTTCATATTGAAACTGATTCTTTCTTTAACTAAGTACCTATATATCGACAAACATTCTAGTCATGTATGTGATTCGTTTATTTATTAAGTAACTAATTTATTAGTTACTTTTAGTTATGTATTTTATATATTTTAATATCAAATAAATTTAGTAACTAAGTACTATATATATATATATATATATATATATATATATATATATATATATATATCATAATTCGTGACCAATTCTGCTTGTTTATTTGTCATAACCAGGGGTCGGATTCGTTAGTTTCTCAGTAGATACGACGATATTAATACGCATATATACCTAAGCTTTTCTAAAAATACCGGATTTGACTCTGGAAATTGACATATTTATAAGCTTACATAGTAGATATACTTATAATTATATATTATTTTTTTATTACCCGACGCGTGAAATGTATCTATCAATGTAATTTTATTGCGTTAATGCTATATACACTTCTCGCAAAAATTAAGGGAACAGTAGTATTTTTTAAGAGGTCCGGTTCTCATGTAGTAATCCTGAAATGAAGCACGATTTTTTTTTTTTTGGTTTTTTACTCTATGGCCATGGAAAATGCTTTTTTCAGGACCCCGCTACTACCATTTCTCTATGAGATATCGAATTTTGAATGCAAAAGGACCCTTTTTCATTCACCTACCGATATCTCTGTAACTACTGGTCGCACCGCGAATGGAATTTTTTCCATGGCCATAGAGTAAAAAACAAAATGTCAAAAAAAAAAAATATTTTTCGAGCTTCATTTCAGGATTGCATTGGAACCGGACCTTTTAAAAATTTTTACCCAAAAAATCTGAAAACTAGAATTTTCGAGCTTCAAGAGCTTTATTTTTTATTTTCTGTACGACCATTTTTCACTGAAATAGAGCCTGTTGAAAATCGCCCAATAATTTGGAAAAAAATTCTGTTCCCTTAATTTTAGCGAGAAGTGTATTATAATATAATTATGATACGCGAAAGTTTAAAAGTTTATATAGATATACTTAATTAGCATTTTTTGTAATAATGCGGCATGTCCATACTATGATTACGCAAATAAGTAGGTATATAAAATATCACGAAGTATTTTCATATGTATCCAACAGTAGGCATCCACGGTATGAATTCACCGTTAAGATGGCGTCATTTTGTTCTTAAAAACTCAACGTATCCGATCCCTGTTCATGACTCAAACTGTAGTAGAACTAATTATATATTTAAAAAAAAAACATTAAAACATCTTGTAGTAATTACCGTGTATATAGTATAACCCTCCCCTTACCTCTACTTTTAGTTGATAATTTAGATGAAAAATAAAAAATAAGTACCAAAAACTAGGATAATTTTCTGATTAAAATCTTTTAACATTATTTTGGTTTTATTGTCTTTAAGAATATTTTTGTCTTGCTAATGTGATCCTGAATGTGTGTGTCACTGTCATTATAAAATTTCCATTTATCTAAACAAAGTCGGTTTAGAAAATATTTTATTTTAAACATATTTAAGAAAAACAAAGTAAGAACCGTCATACTCTAACTTATCGGTTTAAACTAACTGCTGTAAAATACAATTGAAAGATTCAACCCAAACAAACATTACAAAATAAATAAGAAGTTTTTATTTATTTTCATCAGAATTGACACGTAATATCATAGAAATTCACCTTAATAAATAAATCTGCTGCCTTTGTCACTAACACCTCATGTATGCGTGGCAACCGTCACGCAAGGTTTTTTTTTTTTTTTCGGAGAGACTTTTATTTTTAACCCTAGCGAGCAGAGCTCCAGCCTAGATAAATGGTTTAAACACTACAAACTAAGCAACCTGCGCAGGAGGGCGTCCCCTGTGGGACTTAGACCTCGGCTCAGGACGGTCCCTGACGGGGAGATTGAGGGATTATGGCTTTTAGTTTAGGGGAGTTTTGTGCAACTGTCGGTCTACTTTACAGTTCGCGGGCCTCTCGGACTTCGGGTCTACGAGCGCGGAAGGCTCTTAGCAAACTAAGGGTCGGGAGGGCGAGGCGGGACGCGTCGCGCGTTCGCGGGCGCACTCTTCTCCGGCGGGTCGGATAGAGTGGTCTCTGTGTAGTGGTGCTAGTTTCTTGCAGTCTCTGTACTGCTAGTTGGTAAGTTGTGATTACGTCGTCCGGGTCGTCAAGGACGCCCCGAGGCCGACGGTGTTTACGACGCTTTGTGGGCAAAGGCCTATAGTCAGATGGTGCAACAACCAACGGGTCTGGGTGCTGAGCCGCGGATTCAAAGAAGCGTTCCGACGCCTCTTTCATCCACTGCTTGATGGAGGGCAGTTGGAGATCAGAATGCAAGATGCGATTACGAATGAACCACGGTGCCCCGGTGGCACGTCGAGTGAATCTACTTTGAACAGTTTGTAAGCGGTACAAACTGCTAGACGCTGTATGAGCGAATACGGTGCTCGCGTACGTCATAATGGGCCTTATACACGTGGTTTAAATCCTAACCTTGTTATCAAGTGATAGTTTACTGCGTGAATTTAAAAGACAGTGTAGTCGACTGAGCGTAAGTAAAGCCAGTGCACGAACGGTTTCTACATGCGCTCTGAAGTTTAGCTTTCGGTCAAGGATTACGCCTAAGTACTTGGCTTGCCGTTCCCAAGGGATATACGCCGAATATCTTGACCGGTGGAACGACCGGTGGACTGTTGAATCGCGAGAAGAGTACAGCGGCACTCTTTGTCGGATTGACTTCGATTCTCCACTTTCTGAACCATTTGCCTAAGGCATTTGTTGCGGATTGTAGAGCGTCGTGAATTGCGGTAGGACTGCGGCCCGAGTAGTATAAAGCGGTATCGTGCGCGAAGAGTGCCAGGTGGGCTTTCTTGGGTTCGTCACGGAAGGACACCTTCTTCCATGTTTAGATAATAAGACAAATACTCTGCCATATAGTAGATAAGTATGACAGAACAGTTTTGATAAATTTACAAAATATTCATTATCAAAATCACCTCTGATTGAGGTAGTGGGATTCATACAGAAGAAGATATCAAAACACATGAGACAAAGTTGGGTCAGTTCAGCCATTTATACTAAAAAAAACTGCTACGGCACCAGCGATAGTTGTCTGAGACCTGCTTCTAAATTCCCTATTGAATCGTCTTTTTAAGAATAAATTAAAAAATGTTTTAACAATAAGCAGCAATGCAAGAATCATCAAGCTTTGAACCAATCAACAAATCAGTTTTTTGAATGGTCTTAATTATCAAATTATTTTCCTGTCCATTCCAGTGGCGTACCGAAGTCCTCGACGGGCCCCGCATAAATGTTGGCCGGGCTACAACTGCTACAAGAACCCCGTATCATTGATTCGACTGATACGGCGGTGGCTACGCCTCCGGTCCATACATTGACCGCGTATATGACCTTGTCGCTGTACAATAATAAACACACATAGTAATTAGGTATTTTTGCTACGATTGCACATAATACCTACTTAATAGATCTGCTATCGTATGTAATAATGTTAGTGAACAAATTAAATTTGCACGTGTGTTTGTTGCACTTCACTAGATGGATATTGTGCAGTTAGCCAGGAGGCTTTTGCTGGTTCACCGGGCATAAAGGCGAGCAGAGCTCCAGCCTAAATGAATTGTTTAAAAACTACAAATTAAGCAAGAGGGCCGTGTCCCGTGGACTTGGACTTAGGCACAGGGTGGTCGCTGGCGCGGGGAGATTAAAGGATTATGACATTTAGTTTTTTTAGGGGAGTTTTGTGCAATTGTCGCTCTATGTTACAGTTCGCGGGCCTCTCGGAATTTAGGGTCTACGTGCTACTCGGGAGGTTCTTTTCAAACTAATGGTCAAGATAATGGATACTTTAATTTAAGCTGCCGCAGCCCGCAGCCCAATGGCTAGAGCGTCGGAATTGCGATCATGTGGTTGCCAGTTCTATCCGCACCCATTGCACATCATCATGCAATCATTTTAGCTTAGCACGAGAGGTTAAAATGAATACTTAGTAGAGTACAAAAACTCTGCTAGAAATCTTTACAAAAATAAAATGAGAGTGATTTAATACACTTGACACTAAAGTTAATTAGTATTTAAGACACTATGATTTTTAATCGTTACTATCGAAACGTAACATTACAAATTGATTATAGTCAGTCAAAAAAAGTTTTCCTCAAGGATATACAGGGTGTCCCAAAAGGTTAAGTAGCTGGGAAAGGGGGTGACAGGGGTGGACACAATGGTCACTAGAAAAAAAAAATCCGCTCTGGGTATTTAAAAAAAAATGGCATTTTTTTAAAAACTTGAAATTTTACACCTTGTTATTTTTGATGTTGATGTTGATGACCTTGTTGTTATTGAAGATTACATAACAGCATTTTTTTTAAATACAGCCATATTTGTAGGTACAGTTAGCACAAGGTGTAAAATTTTTAGTCTTTTAAAAAATGCCATTTATTTTTTTAAACACCCAGAGGGAATTTTTTATATTTTTCTGGTGACCCTTGTGACCATCCCTATCACCCCCCTTCCCAGCTACGTAATCTTTTGGGACACCCTGTATATAGCAATGATGAATGTACCTACCTTCTTGCTTAAATGAGCTCGAGTGCCTTGAAATAAAAGAGAAACACAGGTTCGAAATCATTTTGATTTATAATTTTTAATGCAATTGAAAAAGTGTATACATAGATCGATTGAACTGATCAAAATAAATCATTTGTAGTATTTGCAACCACTAAAAAATCACTGTCTGTTGTCTCGAAAACTTTTTCTATTTCTGTGACTGAGCGAGCTAAGCCACGGGTAAAACTTGTCTAGTAATTAATAATTAGGTATTAACTAATCATATTAAATACATTAGTGGAATTTGCTTTGGTAGGCTAATAATGGTTTACATATTTACCGATGTTTTTTGCATATATGCAATTAATTCAATTGATTGAATAGGTGCCTATAGCTATTCAAAGTTACTTAGATATGTTATATTTCGTATTACCTGCTGCCCGCGACTTCGTCCGTGTTAATGTTTTAAATATTTGAATAGTTTGCGGAAAAGTTAGCCGATTGCTAAATTTCAAAATAAAGATTAATAAATCCTGCCGGTAGTCTAAATGTATTAATCTCAATTTTGAAATTAAGGAAAATAATGTGTATGACAATAAAAAAATCTGGTCAAGTGCGAGTCGGACTCGCGCACGAAGGTTTCCGTACCATTTTCAAGCGTCTACCTATTGCCGTTGCGTCTGCCTATTGATATCGAGAAAAACGGTGCAAAAAAAAAAGTTTGTTGTATGGGAGCCCCCTTAACTATTTATTTTATTTTATTTTAAGTATTTGTTGTTATAGCGGCAATAGCGGTTCTTGAGATACAGCCAGATGACAGACAGACAGCGAAGTCTTAGTAATAGGGTCCCGTTTTTACCCTTCGAGTATGGAACCCTAAAAAGCAGATAGATTAAAAAATAAACTTGTTACTATCTATACATATACCTAATATCTATACATGTTATAAAAATGTGGAGATCGAACGTTTCTACATAGAAAAAAACGCTAAAAACCGAATCAGGGGAATATTAGAAGTAAAATAGAACACATCCAGATTTTTTTTTCTCTGTCATGTTTGTCTGTTTGTACGGGCTAATCTCCGAAACTGTTTCACTGATTTAAATGAAATTTTACATGGTGATACCTTACATCTCTGGGCAACATTTTAAATACCTACTTATAATCACAAAAAAATTATGCGTTACCGTGGAATAGTTAAAACACCGAAGGAATAACAACACTACGCGGAAAAAGTCGCGGGCATCACCTAGTTATAATATGAATTCCTGTCTTAGTCGGTGCTACTGTTTTGCATTAGACGGAATACACGGACAAACAAAAAGACAGACAACATTTTTGTATTGTGTTTTTATAATTAGTTAGTAGTACAGTGTGATTTCCGGCTCCTTTAGAACAGATCGTCTCTAAAACGTCCCATAGATTTCGTAAGAAGCGACTAAGGTAAACATAGCTTCAGCTGATGGCCAGCGGCGTCTATCACCTTAAGATTACTAACCATCTAACTACGATCACCAATCCGTCTGCCAAGCGAGGTGATTATAGCAATATACCTACCTCAACGATACTGGCTTGCCAAGGTCTTGGGAGGAGGCCCATGTTCAGCAGTGGACGTCAACAGGTCGCTAAAATATCAGTATATAGTACATACATTCATATACCTACATTTAGTAAAACCTTATTATTTTCCCCATACAATCAAGGCCAGATTTAAGGTAGGTCATCCATGGCAACTGCAACACAAAATTATTAATCAAAGACTTTAAAAGATGACAAAAAGAATGATCTCGGAGTTTCTTATAGTCTTTCTTCTCCGAGTGTCACACCGTAGGCAGATAGTGAAAGACTCGTAGGAAGCTAGGATCCCTATCCTAGCTTCCTACGAGTCTTTCTCTATCTTCCGGTCGTCCTTGGAAGGTGAGGCTCGCGACGCGTTCTATGCTTCAGAGTCAGACCCACGAGACCCGATCCCAGCCCGCGCTCGTTGATCTTAATAATATTTTATAATAAGCGATTATCACATGCCATGGCAATATTGGTGGATTTTATTTAATAACATTATTGTTGAAATGTAAACTAATTTATTAGTTAAGATTGTTTTTTTTCTTTTTTGTTTGCATTATCATTGTATTTGACTTATAATAAGTACGATCGACTCGTCTACATTACAATAAACGTTTTCAATTCATTTCATTTTCATTTTCATTTCATTTTCACTGCCCCGGGGCCACCACAATAGAGCCCCCCCCACAATAGAGATTTGAAATCTTTAAAATTCTGACGAGGAAACTCTACAACTTTTCATTTATTTATTTTTTCGGTGTTGTACCTTTGCATACAGTACTTTGTAGAATCATGATTAATGTAATAGTTCTTAAATATTGTATGAATAACCGTATTCATCTATACTTGTTCACTTAAATAAGACAATCAATAAAATATCAGAATTTAAATCGTCCTGAAAAGTAGGTACATACTTCAAATTTTCTACACATTTAGGGGAAATCTAATTTGTGGCCAGGGGGCCTCTTTTTCTTTGTTTCCACGGGGACTCCGGACTTCTACATCAGGCCCTGAATACAATAGATTACTTCATTGGTCTAGCGATAAAAGTAGCAGCGGGCCAACCTTAGAAGGTTGGAATCCCAGGTTGGACTAAAATAATATGTGATTTCCAATGTGGTATTCCAGCTGATCAGTTATTTCATTTATTATCTGTTATGATCTACCATATAGGTTCAATTTTATATAGAAGTTTATATAATGTATATAAATTATTACCATAAAAGTAAAGACAATCTACACAAATATATACTTTTCGAGGCCGAGGCCTTTAACTAACTATAATTTCAAATACCAACGTACCTAAAAGTGAAGATTTATTAATTAATCAAATAATAAAAATATTATATACCTCGTAAATTTAAACGAAATTAAAGGAGAAATAAAACATAAAATTAAAAATATAAAAATATTTTATTTTATAATTACTTTGATTTTCTTAATATTAATGCAAAAAACTGTTAACATAATAATAATTCAACACTTAGAAACTAATTCTATACCTTTACAATTATATATTTTATTACAAGTTTGTCTGTATGTTTCCTATTACAAATTGTGTAATTACCTAAGTACTAGGTACTTATAGGCGATGCATTGGAGTCACGTTAAATAAGTTTCACATTTCATAAACAAGCTCGCCCGATGCAAAACATGTCTTAATTTCCTCGTCTCATTGTATTTCACAATTACATTCATTAAAATAGAAACAGCAGGAATGACAAGTATTTCTATACATTATCCTTTTGTTATTTATTACCTACTAAGTACATATTATAACAAATAAATATCGAAAAATCAATTTTATAATCAATCTTATCATTATTAACTATAAATTATACATCAATATTTCTTAATGATTTATTGCAATGTAAATTTAAAATATTTACTGCTTTAAATTTTCTTTTTACATTTATAAAAAGTCAAATTGGTAGGTATTATAAATTTTCAGGCCGCTTCTCGGCAAACGTAAGGTGGGAAGTCCCCTGGCTACATAGACCGATGATGCCCAGGGTAGCCGGAGAACATAGGATGTAGAGGGCGAAGTACCGAGTGTAATGGGGCAATTCGTGGAGGTGTATGTCCAGCAGTATACAAAGATAGGGTGATTGATTAATTGATTGATACATTTTCAGGTAGGTATATAAAAATAATTGCATTACTTATACAATTTGGACGAACGGTTGATTGCCGTCATCGCCATTATCCTCTAATCTTAACTCTTTTCCATATCTTTGCAAAAGTTCTAACACAATCCCATTGGTCCACCCGAAGCCTTTCTGTACCGCGTACTCTCCGCCGCCCCCGTTGTCTCCCGGTACTACGGCGCTGTACTTCTCAAACATTTTGTGCCATTTATTGTAGCCTAAGTGGTTCGCACGAATCCAGAGTTTGACCTGTTCCCTTGCTAATATGCTGGCCTCTTCGTACCCACTCCGCTCTAGACCACCGATCATCATGCTCTGAAGAGGCGGCCATGCATTTGGAAAGTCCCATTGTTCGCCACTATGCCATAGCGATGTCGGTATGCCTCCAGGAAAATTAAGGGCAGTACTCGACAGCAAATATCTCACGAAATGTGCTGCGTACTCAGGCATGTCGCTATCTTCCACAGCGCCGGCCCAGAGTGGGGCCGCACAGCTCGCGAAGAATTGTCGCCTTCTGGTGTTCGCAATACTATCATAGTCATACCAAACGCCGTTATCAGGGTCCCACAATACTTTATCGATAGCTATTCTCCAATATTTCGCCAGGCTCCACCACTTCAGTGCGCCGCGCCTATCTTTGAGATGGTTCCTCAGATCGCCGGCTTGCTGTAAAGCTCCAGCGAAGATTGCATTAAGATCAACGGGCAAGACGCGCGACGTATGAATGTCGGTCAAATTTTCTGCCGTGTCCTTGTTAGCGGTGACGAACCAGCGCGAGGAGAAGTCCCACCCGCTTTCCGCCGCACTTTTCATTTCCACGAAAAACTTTTCGCGCATTTCTTCTGATAAAGTTCTACTACTGAAATAGTCTTCGTAATATGATTCTGGGCGTGGCCCGGTATCCTCTCTATCCGATATGTAACGTAAAAGTAAATATTTCTCTCCATTGATCTTGACAGCTATTTTCTTTTTTTCCAACCAATATTGTAACTCTTTTTCTACTGTAGCTATGTTCCTCTCTAGCCAAGCAAGATCTTTCGTTGCATTAAAATAATCTGCGACCATAGATGTCAACAGCGGTGGTTGACTTCTTCCTAGGTAATAAATTCGGCTCCCATTAGGAATGTAGCCTAACTTTTCCACCAAATATAAGAAATTTTCTATCATACCTTTAGCAGTTTCTGTCATGTTACTAATTAGGAGACCGCGCACTATCCAATAAGAGTCCCAATAATATAATTCCTTGAATCTGCCTCCAGGAACAATGAATCCATTTGGTACATAAATAAAACTGTATTGACTAGAATTGCGCTCCACATCTTTGGACACTTTGCGACCTAATCGAGGCCAAATATTAATGATGTCCTTCGCAAACTGCTTTATCTTAGGATCTGTAATTTGACTTAGAATCGGTGGATTAGGGTCGAAGTCGGGCGGGATCCACCTTTCTAGTTCTTCACCCTCGACAAAGTTAGCGTTAACGAATGACCTGATTTCCCCTTGACTAGGTTTGTTTTTAGTCGTTTTCATCAGGTTAGCGAAGCTGGTTAAAACTTCATTTTCCGAATGAACTATTTTCATATCGACGAAAGTTTTCGAGTCAGAAAATATCCTGGAGAGTTGTACCGTATGAAGGAGGTCACCGCCACAGAAGATCGACGAGTTGCAGACGGAGACGACATTGATAGCGTGCGCACACGCACCGAGCAGGCCCAGCACCGGGTAGAGCGGCATACGCACCCGTCTAGGTAACATTGTTACGATTCACTGTCACGATATTATTGTTTTGACGTAAACTGGCGTGAGTACAGCGCGCGGCACGCAGAGTGCGGAAGCGGTCAGCCAGCCGTGCCAAAGGCCGCCGAGCAAGTGTCCGCGAATTAGCGCCGTGATGTTTGTAAAACACATTGCACGTAAAATGTACATTCAGATGCCGCGAGTACGTCGCGGCGATCCAACGTGTGCTAGCCACATTTTCGTTTCCTATAACGAAACAATCGTACACACTATTGTTGTAGCAATCGATAATTATTACGATAGTCGACGCACAACAATAAACGCACGTGTCCTTCCCTCAAAGACACATCGGAAACTGTCAGTTAGGCGCAATTGACGTTAGCTTAATTAAAAAGATCATTTGTCTATGCTCGCACGAGATATCCTATCTATGTTTGATACGCATGCGCGTTTGATTCGCGATTAGAAGATGACGTCATCAGAGTACATTAACCTTGTTAATAATAAATTCGGTCAATAAAAAAGTTTAAACTTTATTAAACGAGTGCATTTTGTTAAAACTTTAGATCGATTATTTTTCATACAAGACATTCTTTTTAACCTAGAATAAGACAACTCGGTTGCGGGGAACTTTACAAACACAAAATACACATAGAGTCAAAACAATTATCTGTGATTCACACAAATAATTATCCCGCGTTGGAATCGAACCAAATTTTCAGAAGCAAGTAGGACCGTAACCACGAAGCCAGTACCTACCGATGCAGTCGTTTAGTTCAATTCTAGTTTAGTTTTACTTAAATATAACATTTTACCTAAATTTTGTTCTTATCGCGTAAGTCAAGGCCAAACTGATTTCCTTCAGTATCTTAAGTAGGTAAACAAACACTATACCTATACTTACAATTGACTCACCAAACTGTCGCAGATTCGATTCCACGCTAGAAATAATCTGACCCGGCCTCAACCGCGGCTTAACCGGCTTTTGTATTTGTGTACCTACGTGGCGTAACTGTATAAGTCTCACAGGTCGTCAGGGTACGATTCCCACGCCGGACAAGAATACTTTGTGTAAATTCTAAGATTTCTTTCCTGGCCTGGTTAGATGACTACCCTCCAAACCAAGGAAAACACGTTTAAGCGTTGTTCTCGATTGTTATAACATCATCTATCTCGCAATTTTTAAAGCAACATTTCTTTGTGTGTTAAAACATAATACTGCCGAAACCTTCCCTCGGGAGGAAGCCCATGTTCATCGGTGGACGTTGATCGATCGTGGATCAATCGCGTTCGATCTTAGAGACTTTTTTTTTATGATTACTATCAGTGTTTTGCAGTCTACTAGTACTCTTGTGAACCCTCGTGCTAAGCTAAAATTATTGTGTTACGAATGGGTTCACGTCGGTAGTGCAATTGATGGGGATCAAACCGGGGACCACAAGATCACAAGTCCGATGCCCTAGCGATTGGGCTACGACCGCTTAGAATTATTAACTACTAGCTTCCCGCGCGCGGTTTCACCCGCGTAACTCCCGTTCCTGTTAGAAATTCATAATAAAATATAGCCTATGTTCTTTCTCAGGCTCTAGACTATATCTGTACCAAATTTCATTTAAATCGCTTCAGTAGTTAAGGCGTGATTGCGTAACAGACAGACAGAGTTACTTTCACATTTATAATATTAGTAAGGATTAGTAAGGATTAGTAAGGATTAGTATGGATTAGTAAGGATTAGTATGGATTAGTAAGGATTAGTAAGGATACTTCATAGTTGCGTATCCGCAATATTGCGTCGGGTGCCATTTCTTGTTTTTTAAAGACAAGTCCCACACTACAGGGAAAATAAACCCTGTGTCGCTGGAGACTTTACAAACATTCAATTTACGGACACAAAGTACATCCTTTTTTTTCGGATTGACATACGTAGGTAGCCACGAGGCTTTTGCTACTACATCGGGCATAAAGTCGAGCAGAGCTCCAGCCTTAATAAATGGTTTAAAAACTAAAAACTAAGCAACCTGCGCAAGAGGGCGCCCCCTGTGGGGCTTGGACCTCGGCTCAGGGCGGTCGCTGGCGATGAGATTGAGCGATTATGACTTTAAGTATTTTAGGGGAGTTTTGTGCAACTGTCGCTTTACTTTACAGTTCAGGGGCCTCTCGGACTTTGGGTCTACTAAGGCATCGGATGGTTCTTTGCAAACTAAGGGTCAGGGGGACGAGGGGGGACGGACACAAAGTACACCCAGACTAAGAACAACTATCTGTGGTTCATACAAATAATAGTTTAGTTGACACATATGAAATTATGTTACATTGATGTTCATTTCTAAAAGTATGTATTTGTCATATGGAACCTAAATATAATAATTTCTGTTCATAAAACTTGAATATGTTTGTATAAACTAAATATTAAAATTATTTCTTCTGTCTATGGACCTAAACCCCGCGTAATTGCCCATTTGAGTATGTTTCGCCGGACCGCCTCATGTGGGCCGTGTTGAAACCGGTGGTAGAGTAACCCACTGAGTTTGTTTCGCCGGATCTTCTCAGTTGGGGCGCATTGGATCCGGTGGTAGCATTAAAGCGCGTCCGTCGTTATATGCTCATGGTCCACCCAAATAATGACAATTGTTTTGGCATAATATAGACAGAACAAGCATTTTGCCTCCTAGCGACAATATACATTAATTATAATAATTAATTTAATTATAAATAAGTAATTTGAATAGGTTTATAAATAAACAGCAAATGTAATTTAAGATAAATCATAATTAATTTTCAAATAATGTTTGACGATTTACAAGTGCCTGTAATTGGTTTACGTAAATAAAAATGATTTTTATTTTATTTTATTTTATGTCTTTAACTTCCGAAAACGCTATCAGCCATTTTGTGACGTCATACATCTCGTTAAAAAACATGAACGCGATCCTTTACTATTACTTACACTTTCTGAGTCATGACGTCATCGATCTCGAACACAGATAATGTATATAGACCAACACGGCTGACATCGTTTTCATCTCTAAATGTCAAGCCAATTTTAAAATATTTATTTAGGTGCTTTCTAGATATCAAAAACATGCCATATTTTTTCTTAATAAAAATAATTTCGAAAAAGTGTCAAATTCAAATTCAAAATTCATTTATTCCGTAAAAATGGTTACATTACATTTGTTTGGAATCGTCATTTTTTTTCCCCCTACCGTGCAGTGCGTGACGTGGCGACTACTGAGAAACACTGCCAAAAAACTCAGTAGAACCCTTGATTCAATCGATTCGGTAGCAATCGACCCCAGAACACCTGGTCTCAGAGGCAACTACCGTAACTACTGAGCCACCGGTGCAATCGTCATCCCTGGCTTAGACTATCAATGGAAACAAGATATGGGCTAAATAATTTAAAACATTTAATAGTTCATATCTAGAAGATAGTTTTTTTTTTCGGTTTGACTTACTTAGGTCGCCATGAGGCTTTTGCTACTTCACCGGGCATAAAGGCGAGCAGAGCTCCAGCCTTTCTTGTTGATAGCAATTAATATGAGTTTGTAGAGGAATGGTTGGTGGTGTTCCTCCACAGAAAATGAAGATCTTTGCCGGGAGAGGTGGTGTGCCCGGCGACCGACGGCCATTTGTTACAGTTCGGAACTTGTATATGTTCGAATGGGCTTGCGAACTTGTATTGCGCGATACAGGTTAGTTGGGATGCTAGGTGGTAGATGGCGCTGCTTGTCTACTAGTAGTTTTTTGTGCGAATACTGTAGATGTCGCTACAAGTTCGACAAAACAGTTTTCATTACTGTTGGGTTCATCATCATCATCATCATTAGCCCGTATAACGTCCACTGCTGAACATGGGCCTCCTCCCGAGGGAGGGTATTTGCCATAGTCACCACGCTTGGCAGGCGGATTGGTGACCGCAGTGTTATGTTGTACCACACAAGTAGACGCTGCTGCCCGTTCCTTGATATACGATTATTATAGATGATGTTATAACAATCGGGACCAACGACTTAACGTACTTTCCGAGGCACGGAGGGTAGTCCCTCAACCAACCAGACCCGGAAAGAAATCTAAGAATTTACACAAAGATTTCTTGTCCGGCGTGGGGATCGAATCCACCACCTCCGAGATTTAAAGCGAGCCAAATACCGCTACACTACGGAGGTTGTCTACTGTTGGGTTATTGTTACGAATTTCCTATGTTATTGTTACTATATTGAAGCTATGACCTTATTAAATTGATTTTTTTACATGCATAATAAACGCTGAGTAACCAAGACATGAATGATGAAGCCGCCGTAGCCCAATGACTAGGCTGTCAGACATGTGACCATGTGGTTCGATCCCCACCCATTACACAGCCGATGTAGACCCGCTAACACAAGCATTACGGGGATAACTACTACGGGGAATACTAGTAGTGTGTATAAACAAACTGTTAGTAATCTTTTATACTAAAACTATTATTTTTATCAAAGTCATAGTAACATCGCTACAGTACAGCCTCCAGGCAACTAGCCACGGTCAGTCACGGAACGGAACGATATTATCAAGCTGGCCTAGGGATATTCGATATACATCGATGTATTGAAAACATCGATGTTTACAATGCAATACATCGAATCGATCCGATGTTTTAAAATTATTTTGATATACTCGATGTATCGATGTTTTTTCAGTTTAAGCATCGAATCGATTATAACCCATCAATTTCATAAAAAACTCAAGTTTGACCACTAAAATTTTACCTAACACCTTTTTTCGTATTTGATTATGTAAAAAAGAAAAGTTTATAATTCAATAGTGGACTGACAATATAATGCCGACGCGGCCGACGTGCACCTACTAAAAAATATGTTGGCAGCACTACGCACTTATTAAATTTTAATATTTTTTGTTATAGCTACAACAAAAATACATCATTTGTAAAAAAATCAACTGTCAAAATATCGCGGTTCTTGCGATACAACCTGACAGACAAATGGACAGCGAAATCTTGGTAATAGGGTTTCGTTTTTACCCTTTGGGTATGGAACCCTTAAAAAGTACTCGATGCGTACAAAATATCAATGTTTTCATCCGATACATCGAAAGACATCGATGTACAGTTCCAATTTATCGAATCGAACAAAACATCGATGTTTTTTCAAAGTGGACACCCCTAAGCTGGCCTGTTCTGACTAGGTACATTAGTGGCGTCAAAGCAAACTGCTAACACTGTGTACTGGCTTAGCTGATGTTTGCTCATTCCGACTACATATTAAAGTATATCGACAGACCCTATAAACGATGTGAACACAACGCTTGCGACTTATAACTTATCAATTACAGCGCCATCTATCGAGTAATATTAAAACTAATATTATTACTGTACAAAGATATTGCGAAGCGTCTAGTAGACGCTTCCCGTGACCAGAAGGCTGGCCTTTATTTAGGACAAAGCATCAGCATTGCCATCCAGCGTGGCAATGCTGCCAGTCTTCTGGGGACGTTCCCCGCAGCGGACTCGGATGTGGAGGAATTCTTTGACGCCGTTAGCGAAGTAGTTGTCGTTTTTGTAGGTATAGCTTATTTTTTTTTTTTATCCCTAGTTTTTATTCTCTTTTCTTAGTTAGATATTAGTTGTTATTTTTATTTTATTTTAGATTTTATAATAAGTTTTTTATTTTTTGTTTAAATTGATTTTAGAATTAAGCATTTTCTTTTTATATTAATAGAACAGTTTTTGAACTTTGGCCGTGAACAATGACATTGATAAAAATGTCTACGCTCCTCAGTGTTTACTATGCATGAATAAGTCAATTTATTAAGTTAATGTAGCTTAAACATAGCTTACATGATACAGTGACAATGATATAGTAAATGCGTTATAGTAAGTAATCCTACTAATATTATAAATGCGAAAGTTTTTTTTGTGTGGATGTATGTATGTTTGTTACTATTTCAGTGTCTGTTTGAGTGGATTTAGCTGAAAGTTTGCACGCGGATAGTTTATAAGCTGGATTAACATATAGGCTACAAAATATCACGTTCCGACCCACTGGAGCAGAGTGACTCGGGTATAACCGCGGGGCGCAGCTAGTGTAGACATATTAATTGAAGTCGTATAGTAATATCATTATGTGATTAGGCTTACTAAAAGCCATAATCCCTCAATCGCCCCGACAGCGACCGCCCTGAGCCGAGGTCCAAGTCCCACTGGGGACCCCCTCTTGCGCAGGTTGCTTAATTTGTTGTGTTTAAACCATTTATCTAGGCTGGAGCTCTGCTCGCTTTTGTGCCCGGTGAAGTAGCAAATGCCTCAGGGCTAACTACAAACTCGTTGTTCGAAAAAAAAATTGTTTAGGCTCCATATCTACAAAAGACATTTAAAATCTCAATATAGGAAAAAAATACAAATATAACACAGCCATTATTTATTGTAAAATAATTAAATAATAATTGCATTGATGTCTCTGTAACAAATTATTGTTATACTTAATAAATATTACAATACTCACATTGGTAAACTATTTATAACATCTTAAAGTTAATTATGTTGTATAATTACACAAATAATCTATTTTTAGTTCGACTTCACAGTCATTAATAACAAAATACTTAGTCAGTTTGTTTGATTACATTTGCAGAAAACTACATACATACCTATTAATTAGTTTATTTTCCATTTGTAACTTTTAATTGATAGTTGATGAGTTTATAAATAATGTATGTAATACATTTTATCAAATGCTTGTTCACTTTAAAAAAACTATACTAGTTTCAACAATTATGTTATATAAAAAGAGGTCGATACGTCACGATCAAAGACAAGACAAAGACAAAATTTGTCCGAATTTGAGATCGATTGAATCAGAGAGTAAACAGGACAGCATGAAAATAAGCGTGTGCAAAAACGAGACAGATATACACGTTCTGGTGTGCCAATTAGCTCAGTTTCGTGGAACCATTTTTCAAGCCCGGGTACCGTATCTACCTCGTTGTTACTATAACATCATTAAGTTTCAAATACATTACCACTATACATCAACAGTTTATGGAGAATGGAGGGGGAGCTCAGTCAAAATTAATTTGTCAAGTTTTTACAATAATCTTAATCTGTTTTGCACTAATACCTGAATAGTTATGTATGGGGGTGTGCAACAATAAAAATAAGCAGTACTATTAACATTGACAATATTTCTAGATTTCAGAATCATAAAGTCGGATGTGCCATTATACTTAGGTACGTCGGAATCATTCGTCAACATGTTAAATATTGTCAATTTTTGGACCATGGTTGGTGGTCAGACCAACTCCCCTTCAGGGCTACCACTGTATATATATATAAGTATGTCGGTATTCATTACGTTGAGCAATTAACCTAGCAATATATAACACATTCAATTTAATTATAAACCCACACCATAAACAATAATTAAAAATCCAACAAACAATTAAATTATATAACAACAAGAGCAAAATAACTGATAAATTGTTGCAACAAACAGAAGATGATTAAATACTACGGTAACGTCTGGAACTATATAAATAAATAAACTATTTAAAGTACTTATATACAGTTTGTGTTAAATTGGCGTGGCGACATCCATAAATAATTGCAAGGAAATCATTTACAATTATGATACATTATTAATTTAATGCCACATTAAATAAGATCTTATAAACATAATGTATAATAAAGTACATCTTTTTCTTTTATCAATAGTGATAATGGAGTCAATAAATAAAATAATAAACTTTTATATTTTTAAAATAATACATTTTGATCACCATCTGAAATGGCGTTACTGGATCTAGAAGATGGTCGAAATCTATCATAATAATTCGAAAAGGATTGTAAGTATAAATAACACATAAATCTTAAATGTACTACACGCATACCATTGTGACAATATGATTCATTAACTTACTTAGTGATTTATTTTATTGCACAATTAACAATGAAGAAAAATAAAATTTTAACAATAGTCATAAACAGGGATCAGAATAGGTGCCCTGGTAATGTAAGTTTAAAGTCCATTGGTAAAATAAATAAAATCTTACATAAAACAGCAACTGCTATCTAGTTAAGTTATCATATTGCATACCTATTTATAGTTTAGGAATACAAACACCTAGGTCATTTACCTAACTAAGTAATCCAAGTACTTATAGGCATTATTAAAATAATTAACTGTTTGCTTCAAATACAGTGCAGAAGCCTATACACAATTGCTTCGGACATCGGGTCTAAAGCACCGAAAATATATTTGTTAGGACATGAAATATAATATTGCAAGTTGAGGTTTACTTAGAGGCCACAGGTGTGAAAAACTTAGGACATCAAGTAGTGCATCAGGCACTGAAAGAATAGGGTTTACTATTAGCTATTGGAGATAGTATATTATGTTATATTCTTGTGTAGTGAAATTAGCTTCATCCAGAAGATGGACTAAGAAAAGAAGAAACTATCTGTTAAATTGATTAATTTATTATTGGGTAATAAATAATTGACACTATCTTACGTCTAAGGTAACCTTCTTACTATGGCCTTAAGTTTCACATAAAATGCAAATTTTATTAAAATAGTTTATCACCCGAATAGATAATACCTACATATAAAACAATTCTAAGTAGTTTGTGCCTATTTAAATATAATTAAAACAATGGTGATATGGATATCGCCATTGTTTTAAATTTAGGTACGTTCGCCATTAATTACGGGTTATTACCGCAACAGTTAGTCCGCTGTTCCTTTAGATTTCATCAATTGGTCTTTTGTGACTACAATGCAGCTTAAAGCCGAAAATCATTTCATGACAATTCACGTGTTCTTATGGCACCACAAAAATATTCTGTTCTCAGCTACCTGACTCTTTTAAATTGTTTTAAAATTCACAACCATTCATAAGTGTATTTAAGCTCATAATTACTTATGATACACATAACAATATATTAGGTAAATGAGGAATAATAACAACATCGGTACTAAGAATCATCAGCTGTCATGACCGTCCCGTACCTGTTCAGGAACTCCAGCACAGCGCCGTTGCTCCAGCCGAAACCAAACTGCACAGTGTACTCGCCTCCGCCGCCATATTCTCCTGGATTTTCAGCGTCGTATTTTTCAAACATCATTTTATATTTATCGAATCCATTGTAACAGGACCTCACGAACTTGGTGGCGATCTCCAGCGCCAATTCACTCGCTTCCGCAGTTCCAATGGCCTCTAAAGCATTAACTACAATACTGACTTCTGGCGGCCACACATTTGGGAAGTCCCACTGTTCTCCGCTTCTGTTCAACGATATCGGTAAGCCTCCAGCAAATACAAGACTATTTGAATTCACTATGTAGTCCGCTACTCTAGGTCCGTGGTTCAGCACCAGTTCCTCTCGCACGGCACCCTGCCAGAGGGGTGCAAAGTTAGACGTGTAAAAGATTTTACGATGTACGTTATTCTTCGAGTCGTAGTCATACCAAACTCCATCGTTTTCATCCCAAAGAACCGCTTCGATGGCGTCGCGCCATTTGTTGGCTAACTGATTGTAACGTGCTGCTTTCCGACAATTTCTAAGTATGGTGTGGAAGTTAGCAACGTTCTGTAGAGCGCCCGTGAAGATGGAATTCAAGTCGACAGGCACGAGGTAAGTAGTGTGAATGTCTGTGATGAGACTACTGTAGCTACCATTACTAGTAATGAACCACCGAGAAGAGAAATCCCAACCACTTTCAGCGCCACTTTTAATGTCGATGTAGAAATTAGTTCTGTCGCTTTCATTAATGTTCAAAGCATCTGTGTAGTCCTCTCGGTATGACTCCGGTCGCGGACCTTCACTGGGAGCATAGTATCTCAAAAGATCGTATTCCATACCATCTTGTTTAACTTTAACTAAGTGCTTGTCGAGCCAGAAATTTAACTCCTTCTCTAATGCATGAATATTGTTCCTGAGAAACTCATCATCTGACGTGTAGTCGTAATAAATTGCCATCATGGCTGCTAACATCGGAGGTTGACTACGTTCCTGGTAGTACCATCTACTTCCGTTAGGGATGTGACCAAACTTGTTCAACAGTTCGATGAGGTTTTCAATCATTCCCCGGGCAGTGGCGTCCATGCCGCATATCAACAGACCCTCGATGATCCAATATGTGTCCCAATAATATATTTCTTTAAATCGGCCTCCCGGAATGATGAATCCATGGGTAATTGGTATTAAACTAAATTGATCTGGCTTTTCACGAACCTCCGCTTTAACTTTTTTTGCCAAAATTGGCCAAACGTTATTAATATCTTTGGCGAATTGTTTTAACTTTGGATCGGCAATGGTATTGAGGGAAACAGGGTCACTTGAGTAGTCTGTTGGTGACCAATCTTCCAGTTCATTTTCTTGAGAGAAATAATTATTAACAAACTCTGTCAAATTTTCTTTTGAAGGATTTTGGTCAGTCTCCTCGAGGAGTTTATCAAAGTCTGCTAAGGTTTTATTTTGATCGTAGATCATTTCGAGATCGACGAAAGTTTTTGAGTCATTGAACACCCTCCCTATCTGAACATGGTGGAGCAACGAGCTATTGCAGTAGACCGGCTTGACGCATGAAGGTGGCAGGTCAGCGCCGCTGGCGACACCCACTGCTACTGCCGCAATTATTAATTGCCACATCTGAAATAGATAACAAAACCTTATTGTAAAACAAATAAAAATAGTATATTCGTAGATAATACTATACATAAGGTCATATATACGTTAGGAAGAACTCCGTGACAAACGTTATTGGTACTTAATAAAAATATATATAAATTTTGTCAAGTAATGCTTAGTAATAACGATAGATGGCGCCTACGTTTTTTTTAGGCGTGAATTATACAGAGACGGCGTAAGTCGAAGACGTACGGACGCAGCAGAGACACGAGACGGATAAGGAAGGGACTAGCCAAAGGGCTACCGCCGCATAAACGGTTACTGTTTTGTAATCAATATCCTCTTTACGTAAAAAAAACGTTACACTTACGCGGCATTTTTTTCCTATCAAGGATATTCTCGTTTTTATAAAGATAATAATATGATTATATGAGACAAATATGAGTCAAATTATATATTACTAGCTTTCCGCGCGCGGTTTCACCCGCGTAACTCCCGTTCCCGTAGAAACTTTATAATAATATAGCTTATAACCTTCCTCGATAAATGGGCTATCTAACACCGAAAGAATTTTTCAAATCGGACCAATAGTTGCTGAGATTTGCGCGTTCAAGTAAACAAACACTTCAGCTTTATCTATTATGGCAAATAACTAATTATTAGGTACCAATTCTTTGCGTTCTTATACTCGTGATAATGTCTCAACGAAATGTCCGATTGGAATAAAACAAAAAGTATTTTACTTCTACATAAATACCCTTGATAACATAATGCTTTATTTGGATAAGGATTAATATTACGATATACATTTAACGTAGTTTCTTTCTTCAGACGATTTAATATTTTTTTATGAACATAAAAGCGGTTATTGTGACTAAACTATGATAGTTAGATATATGCTCTCGCGGACTTTTTTGTAGATCTTAATAAGACCTACACACCCGTAGTACATCATTTTGTTCTATTGTCAATAGTTTTTGCAGCGCACGCATAAATAGGTTTTCGCTTTTACACCTTGGGTTACAAAATCGCAATTTTTTTGAAAATAAAATATAGCTTATAACCTTCCTCGATAAATAGACTATCCAACACTGAAAGAATTTTTGAAATCGGACCAATCGTTCCTGAGATTAGCGCGTTCAAACAAACAAACAAACTGCAGCTTTATAATATTAGTATAATTTACTTGAAAAGAATTAAACCATTATAAATGTTTATCTAGATTTACACGTAGTAGGTAACGTAGAGAAGAATAATACATGCCAAGACCCCGTCCGTAGTCTTTAAAAATATGTTTGTAGTATGGGTACGTTCCCTTACATAGCGATAATTGTCGGAACCGGATCACTGAGACTAGAACAGTTGTCGCGATAGAAAGTTAGTCACATGAGCTGCCCATATTCATTCATTGTTTAGTGCTGCAAATTGTAACTGACCATTTTGTCTTCTATCTAATTTAAATTAAACTATAAGTGTGGTGACAACCTCCGTAGATAGCGGTATTTTGCTCGCTTTAAATCTTAGAGGTCGTGGGTTCTATCCCCACGCCGGACAGGAAACCTTTGTGTAAATTATATTTGTCTAAGATTTCTTTCCGGGTCTGGTTGGTTGAGAGACTACCCTCCGTACCTCGGAAAGCACATTAAGCCGTTGGTCCCGATTGTTATCATCTATAATAATCGTATATCAAGGAACGGGCAGCAGCATTCCTTGTGTGGTACAACATAAAACTGCCGTTACCAACTCGCCTGCCAAGCGTGATGACTATGTTTAGCAGTGGACGTTATCCGGGCTGATGATGAGGTAGTAAAAGACCGGTGGCTGACTATATAATAATAATAAAATAAAAAATAATAAAAGTATATTTATTTTCTTTCACAAAGTTTTACAATTGTTTTACAATTATAATTAAGTTAAATATTAAATTGGTACATAAGAAAACTTTGTGAGAGACTGGTGCCTGATGTAGGTAGAATGCCTGTATTACAGGTCACCATATAAATACCCTTCCGAAAAAAAAGTAGATAGGGAGAGAGACACATAGGTAACGATGTACGAAATTTAAAAAGTTCAAGTATTACTAAGGGTTTAACATGATTTATTAAAAAATTGTTTTATTTTATATACAAGTGTATGTAAATACCTAAGTGCTGAATAAATTTCATTATTTCATTACTATTTTAGTGGTGCCTCTCAGGCGGCCGATGCGAGTTGTACCTAATACCGTTCGCATTGTAATGTGGTCGCGCGATAGAATCTCGCTGACGTTTATTAAACGATTAAAATATATGACAGACACTCGTTGAGTGCTTGTTGTAGTTAATACGTATAATCGTTTTCAATCAAAAGAAGGCAAGTCAACGTCGCATAACCTAGGCCAGGTCAGGTTTATCTGTTACTAGCGGCCCACCCCGGCTTTGCACAGGTGGATTTTTATAGATGGTGAAAGAACTATCCAAATCCGTTCAGAAGTTTTTGAGTTTATTCGACACAAAAATACAAACTTTTCCTCTCTATAATATTAGTATAGATAAATTAGTAGGTATTTGAAATCAACTTGTCTTTATAATATATGTTTATACATCAGTTCATCTGTTGTTAAGTAGCAGAACAGTTTTTTTCGGACGAACATACGTAGTTAGCCACGAGGCTTTTGCTACTTCACCTGGCAAAAGGGCGAGCGGAGCTCCAGCCATAATAAATGGTTTAAAAACTTCAAACTAAGCAACCTGCGCAAGAGGGCGCCCCCTATAGGGCTTGGACCTCGGCTCAGGGCGGTCGCTGGCGATGATATTGAGGGATTATGACTTTTAGTATTTTAGTGGGTTTTGTGCAACTGTCGTATAAAGACATTCAGGGACTGTTGAGTATGTGAACAAGCCACTTTAAGCTTATAGTTTGAGCGCACATATCGTCGGGTTTAGTGCATTAGTTACAGTTACCATGTTAGTGACAGTTGATAATAAGGTGGAAATTTATCTGCCAAGAAATATGTTATTTATTTGAGTTTTAAAGAAATATCTATTGGCTACATTTGATTTTAAACCTTATTAGTTATAGCAAAGATACACATAATCATCATCAACATCAGCCTTCACAACGTCCACTGCGGAATATTGGCCGTGGTGGGCCTCCTTCGAATCTGGTGATCTTACTTAGTATTCAGTAAGGTACTGGCCGTATACTGGGTAACATTTTTTACCGTCTTGAAAATAATAGGGCGTGATATGTATATGAAATAGATGCCTAAGGCATAGTTATTTTATCATTTCATTTTTCACTGACATAGAGTGAAAATCGTAACAGTAAAAATGTGTACCTAAGTTGGTAGTTACGCTTTTTCGTTCACTCTTCATTCGTGTGATTGCGGCCTAGGTATTATAGGCACCTATTTTATTATTATGCACGCCCTATGTAGGGTGTATTTCATTTGGGCCGGATTGCTCATGCGTGGGGCGAGACCCACATATCCCGCCGCCAGCGCGCGAATACGCTGCAGCGGCGCGCGGCGGTGGGAATGCGTAAAAGCATTTCCCTCCGAACAAAAAAAAAGGGTGTATTTCATTTAAGTAATTTATGAGATTTTCGAAACTCTAATTACCGAAATACTAGTACAAATATATAAAGATGATATACACAACACATCAGAATATTATTATCAAGACGGTAAAAGAAGTCACCCAGTATAGACGCTTACAGATATTTTCCTAATAGCAAAGGCAACCTTGCTACGCCTAAAATACTCTCTCAAAGCATCTCCACTAACTAGTAATTACCAGTTCTATAATAATAAAATGTGTTACTTTAGTAGCAACACTTTAAACTGTGTAACTATGTAGTACAATCACTCTAGTGACGAATAGTTAAGTCATTAGCAAAGTACTTAGTTCTCGAGGGCCATGTTTTGTCACGCTTAGAAAAGACGGTAAACACTTTGGTATTCTTTGTCACGGTTATAATGACGTTTTAATCGCAAGAGCATGTACTGATAATGATTATTATAACGTTTATTTATCTACACACGGAATGGTCATAAATTGCTTTAATTTCAAAGAAAACTAGCGACCTGCCATCGCACGGGTGCAATGCTGACGTATTATTACATATAAACATTCCTCTTGAATCACTCTATCTCTTACAAAAAAACACATCAAAATCCGTTTCGTAGTTTTAACGATCTAAACTTAAATAGGGACAGACAGACAGCTGTAAGCGACTTTGTTAATACTATGTAGTGACGATTTGGCGACCGAATTGTTTTCGGGTTAGCCAAAATTACTTATACTTTTTTTTTCGGACGGACACACGTAATTAGCCATGATGCTTTTGCTACTTCACCGGGTATAAAGGCGAGGAGCAGAGCTTCATCCGAGATAAATGGTTAAGAAACTACAAACCAAGCAACCTGCGCAAGAGGGCGCCGAAGTCTAAGCCCCCCAGGGGGGTGGGGCTTGGACCTCGGGGATTATGACTTTTAGTATTTTAGGGGGTTTGGTGCAACTGTCACTCTACTTTACAGTTCGCGGGCCTTTCGGACTTCGGGTCTTTACGGGGGAATCGGATGGTTCTTTGCAAACTAAGGGTCGGGAGGAAAATTACTTGTACCAAATCATTGCTATTCCATTCCATTAATAGCTGAACCAGTGATTCCTAAAGGTACCCTGGACCCCATGGATCTAAGACAATGTCGGCTTTATGCCCGGTGAAGTAGCAAAAGCCTCGTGGCTAACTGCATAAAAAAGTCCGTTCAAAATTGAGTTGCTTTTGTAAAGTGTAGGTACTTATCTCATTAACTACTAAATATTAGTATTCAAATTAGTGTCTGGTATTATAATCTTATACCTTTAGAAAAAGTAATGGCTGTAATAAATTGGGTGTTTTACAAAAAGCGTATTGATGTTTTTTGTTAATTTAGTTTTTTATATGTTTCTGAACGACTGGTTTCCATAACTAGTTTGAAGAAGGTTGAATTACTGCAAATAACCTATTAACATGTGAAGTCTAATATGACCTGCGAGTGAGGTCAAAATCATGCTAAATCTCAAATATGCAAAGTCAATTTAGGATCGAATAAAACAAATTAATGCAAAAAATATTGAGATAAAATATTGGCATAGGCGAGAATATGATGATATTAGCTGTGCCCCGCGGTTTTACCCGCGTCTCTCTGCTCCAGTGGGTCGGAGCGTGATATTTTGTAGTCCAACTTGCACCTAAAGTTTCTTACCTATTATAGTAAGTATTATATTTAAGTAAATCATTATTATAAAGAGGTATAGTTTATGAGGTTGTAGGTAATTACCAATACAAAACCACATTATTTGTGAGTGGCATAGGCGCTACTTTCTGGCGATATACCCCTGGGAACAGGGATTTGAAAACGCCCGGGACAGCTAGTACCTATTTCATGAATCCTGTTATTGTAATTTTATGATCGCTACTTAGTGACTATACTCAGTGAATATCAATAAGATATTATGATGTCATCATAATATCTTATTGATAGTGAAATAATGAATTAGGTAAAACAGGATAACCTAACGTAAACTAGGTGTTTTTTTCCCGAAATGCGAGTAGGTGTATTCATTAATAATGGGTCCAATTATACTTTACTAGTTGCGCCCCGCGGTTTTACCCGAGCTACTCTGTTCCATACGCATCTTCTCCAGAATTGTCCGGTGCCGTCGTCTGTGGAATCGAAATTGATGCTTCCATTCCGTTCAATTCCGCGGCGGTGTAAATCGAGCCTTAGTATATAGAATTTATGACGAAACACACAAATAGCCCAGTTAATTTTGCAACAAATTGCAAAACTAGATTACGTAATATTAAGGAAAAGGTTCAACTGATATATTTAGGTATTTATTTATTTTTTATTTATAACTTAAGCACTAAGATAGTACATGTTGGACTTAATGCCTGAGGCATTTTCTTCCAGTCTACCATAGGGTGATGCAGAGACAGTGTGGTAGGTATCTTATCTACACAAATATAAATATCCTCGCTAACATTCATTCATGGCCCCGATTCTAATAATTTAAAAACATTTTCAAGTTATCACAATGGTATTTAGGTAGAAGGTTTTTGAGCGTTTGGTATTATGTTGAACACTTTACCACATTAACTCATGTTAAATTATCTTTTGAAATTAATATATATAAAAAAATTATATATACTAACAACGAATAAAGCACAACTTTGCCGTCGATTTTGGAATTATACTCTTTTGTATTATACTATTTTAATATAAATGGCTATACGGTTGCTAGTTTTAATAACAGGGTCTCTGCTGAGGGTGGAGGTGTACTTATATTAATGCGAGATGGTTTGAAATTTAAAGAACGTAAGGATATTAGCAGTATGTCAGTAGAACGGATTTGTGAGGTTGCTTGCGTTGAAACACAGCATTACTATATAATATGTATATACCGACCACCTTCGTCAGACTTCCAACATTTTATTACAACAATGGAAGATATACTTAAAAAATTCAAAAGTAATAAAAACATATTGATCTGTGGCGACTTTAATATAAATAGGTATATTAGTAGATTCACCAGAAAAAAATAGTTTTTTGGCTCTTTTTATGTCTTTTAATCTTAACTGTTTATTTTCTGAGCCCACTAGAGTCACACCAACAACGGCCACCTGCATTGATAATATTATCACAAACTTTGAGGTGGCAGGTAAAAGTTTGGTAACTGGTGTTCCTTCTGACCACAAGTGCCAAATTGTTAAAGTTAGTAACGCATTGATCATAGAAAAATCTATTATTAGTTTCAGACCCCTCACAAAGAAAAATCTAGATAAGTTCAGTCATAATTTAAAAACGAGATTGTGTCAACTAACTTTAGATTCAGACAGTAGTTCTAATGCTATGTACAATACATTAGCACAATCAATTCATGAGGAGTTTGAGAGAGTGTGTAAAACTAAACGTTTAGAAATCGACCCTAATAAACTAAAATTTAGTACTTGGGCTACCAAAGGTATAAGACGGAGCCGAGATGTTTTGTATGAATTATATAATATAAGGTCCTACACAACTGATGACAATTTTATAAATACTGTAAGGAAATATTCTAAAATTTTTAAAGTAGTTTGTATTCAGGCAAAGTCACTATATATGAGTGAATTAATAAAAAAGTCGGATAACAAAATAAAGTCTACGTGGAAAATAATAAATATTGAAACTGGTAAAAACAAAATTCAGGATAAAACTATAAACTTAAATATCAGTGATAAGTTAGTCTCAGATAAAAATATTATTGCAGATTTCTTTGCTAACTTTTTTACTAATATACCAGTTGATACCACTAAACACCTGCCTTCTTCCCCTCAGGAAGGTGAAAGACTATTAAAAACGAATATTAAATCAAACGGGTCTAAATTCGGCTTCCAGTCTGTAAATGATGTTGATATAGTAAAGGCATTCCGAACAATTAAAATGAAAGGTACAGAAGACTTGTGGGGACTTTCTGTTAAAGCTATTGACACAGTAATACAAAATATCGCTCCTACTCTAGCAGCCATCTTTAATAAATCTCTGACTGATGGAGTATTTCCTGACTTAATGAAGATTAGTAAAATAGTGCCGATATTTAAATCAGGTTGCTCAAATAACGCGACTAACTATAGACCTATCTCGATATTACCAACATTAAGTAAAGTATTCGAAAAGATTATGCTCAATCAAATGTTGACACATTTTAATCTAAATGGGATATTGCACGACAAGCAGTTTGGATTCACTAAAGGCCGGTCTACTCAGGACGCAGGATGCACTCTGATCAAATCCATACTGGAGGCTTGGGAGGGGTCGCAGGATGCTCTTGGAGTCTTCTGTGACCTTTCCAAGGCTTTCGACTGTGTAAATCATGAGACGCTCGTTCTGAAGTTAAAATATTATGGAATGACTGAAAAATCGCTTGATCTTGTTGTATCCTATTTATCTGATAGGAAACAAATAGTATACGTAGACGGCGTTGCTTCGAAAGAGCATTTGATAAAAATGGGCGTGCCCCAAGGATCTATTCTGGGTCCTTTTCTGTTCTTAGTCTACATAAATGATTTGCCATACATTTTAAATAAACTGTCAGATATAGTTCTTTTTGCTGACGATACCTCATTGATATTTAAAGTCAGTAGAAAAGATACTAACCTTATTGAACAGAATAAAACACTTAGTATACTTTCACATTGGTTTTCTTCAAATAATCTTTTATTAAACGCGGGTAAAACTAAATGCGTCAGATTTGTGCTCCCAAATGTAACTAACGCTAAACCAATTGTTTCATTAAACGGAGAACCGTTAGACCTAGTTCAATCAACAGTTTTTCTAGGTATAACATTAGATTCAATACTGCAATGGGGCCCTCATATTGAAAAATTAACCGGTAGACTTAGCTCCGCATCTTATGCTGTCTGGAAAATTAGGCAATTGTCAGACGAAGCAACTGCTAGACTAGTGTATTTCGCGTACTTTCATAGCATTATGTCCTATGGAATACTGCTTTGGGGGTCAGCCGCTGATGTCAATAGTATTTTTATATTACAAAAAAGAGCAGTTAGGGCTATTTACGGTTTAGGTAGTCGCGACTCCTTGCGTACCAGGTTTAAAGAGATTAATATTCTTACCGTTCCCTCTGAATACATATCGCACCCCTAGATGAAGACTCCGGCAACTCAAAAAACCTCATTTTTCAGAAATGACGAAAAACTGTTTCTAGAGGGTATAACAAATATATTAAAGCTACTAACTCAAAACACGTACTTTTTTGAGTTAGCGGAGTCTTCATCTAGGTGTGCGATATACCAAAATATCATTTTTGTTAAAAAAAATATAGATCAATATAGCAAAAAAAGTGATATTCATAATGTTAACACGAGAAATAAACATAAAATTGCCATACCCGGTTTTAGAGTTAGTAGAACCAATAAATCATTTATGGGAAATTGCATTAGGTTTTATAACAAACTCCCTAGTCATGTAACTGATTTGCCTGATCCAACTTTTAAAGTATATATTAAACGGGTCCTCATATCTAAAGGCTATTATAGCATTAAGGACTATATTGAGGATAAAGACGTTTGGCTTCATAAACCTACTTGCGTAACACTTCCTAGAGACCCTGTACCCAAATAAAATAGTAGTACGCATAATAGTGTGATGTTCTGTGAACTATCTGTAATTGACCTACTTACATAATAATATATTATATTCATAGACCGCTAGTTCTGTCTCAAATTCTTTTATTTTTCTATTAGTATAAAAACACAATAAACAAATATTTCAAAGACAACCGTTTGGGCAAAAAATGTGTATGCCAATAAATAGTTAAAGTAACTGGACCAAAACCTACGTTCTGCCCATTTGAGTATGTTTCGCCGGACCGTCTCATGTGGGTCGTGTTAAAACCGGCAGTAGAATAACCCACTGAGTTTGTTTCGCCGGATCTTCTCAGTTGGGGCGTATTGGATCCGGTGGTAGCATTAAAGCGCGTCCGTCGTTATATACTCATGGTCCACCTAAATAATGACAATTGTTCTAACCTACTATAGACAGAACAAGCTATTTGACACAATATAGTTAAATAATAAACTAAGACGTTAAGATTAAAATAATAACTTAAATACTTGTTTAATTTGAAAATTTATAAAATATGATAATTAATAATAATAATATTATAAAATATGATATTATCTAAATAATACTTAATACTAAATTATTGTTTTGACTATTTGCAAGTGCCCGTAATAGGTTTACGTAAATAAAAATGTTTTTTTTTTTTTTTTTGGAATATTTTATTTTAAATGATTACTTACACATTTTATTTGCTTCCATCACAATTATCTTGACACATAAGCAGTGCTAAATGTTGGTATAGTGTTAACAGTATCTATTATAAAGATATATAAAGCAGAAAAGTTGCTTGCTTGAACCCGTTAATCTCAGATAGTACTGGTCCGATTTGAACTAATGATTTCGGTAGATAGTCTATTAACTAACAAGAAAGGTTAGGCTATATTTAAATATAGGAGTTCCTACGGGGATGGGAGTTACGCGGATTAAACCACGCGCGGCATCTTGTACCAAATATGTTGCTGTTTTAAGTATAATGTATGTATCTGCAAGTAATCTAAGGTTTAATAGGCATGCAGATTAAAAATAATTAGGTATTTAGTTCGTCAGTTAGATTACCAAAAAATTTTTTTTTCGTTCCTTAATCAAAAAATGACGAAGATAGCGCGTTAAATTTTCATGTGACGTCACTTCTGGGTACAATTTTACCTAGTAGTGATGTTACAAGCCCCCCTCTCCTGAACTTTATAGTTTGTTGTTGCTCTGTATCTTTGTAATTTTTATTGACGGACTAATTATATTTTTTTATTCTTCACGCCTAACTTAATGTCGGTAATGTACCTAATTGTAATTAGCTAAAATAACCATGAATGTTTGTTTGCATTGTTCCATGCCCTAATTCGTCTGTAGACCTACTGTTATCTAATCTTAATACAATAAAAGGAAAATTTGATAATTATGTACACTTAACTCCATTATATGTAACCTTACACCATTGTTTATCAAACAGTTTAAGGTCATTTCATTGTACTATTTTCCTCCAAACGTCTACAACAATTTAGACTCGTTATCGAACCTATTAATTATCTGTACAAATAATAAGGGTTCCTTATTTGTAATGAAATAATGAAATAATGAAATTTATTCAGCACTTAGGTATTTACATACACTTGTACTTGTCAAAATTACACTGTATAAGACTAAATCACTAAAGTATCACTTAAGTAGCTAAAAACATTGTTATAATTATTTGATCTTACAGAATTTTTAATCAGTCTGTCCGTCTGTCGAGCGATAAATGAAAAATGTACACATTAGGTATAGTAAGATGCCTTAAAGGTAACAGGTCTAAAATTAAAATTAACTTCAAAGAATCCGGCCAAAGTTTAAGCGACATCCACCTGAGGGCACCCTTAAGGGGTTAGGACCAACGCTCAGGGTGCCACTGGAGTAAAGAGTAGATTTACGAACAGTGGTGATGATCGCTGGCACGAGATCACAGTTCGGGGAATAAGCAATAACGCGGTCCTCGGCCATGCCGTCGAGGATCCTACCCTAGCTAACCTGCAACCTTTCACTAGCTACCTAAGTGGACGACCCGGAGAAGAAAGGAAGAAAGAAACTCCGAGATTATTTTTTTTGTCTCTTTTGCTCTGTTTCTTTTTTTTATGTCAAGTCTTTTATCACAATCATGTAATATTGTACAGTGTATATATGATGTAAGCGAATGCAAGCACAGTACCATTTATTGCCTGGTCAATTTATACCGACCAGGAGCTCAATAAGACAAGAAAAAAAAATATACAGTAAATACTATAATGTAGATATTAAAGTTTACTCAGGCACAAACAATCTCCTACAAAGAAACCTAATGGCGGATGCATTCACATACATTTACAATATGACAATTTACACAAGTTCAACCAAAGGATATACCTATAATAATAATTATAAACAATAGCAAGAATGAATTAACAACATATAAAATAAAAATAACATAACATAACCCCGACAACAGCCGACCAGTCACCACAAGCAGCACCCGTTCACGAGTATGACGTGTGACGCAGCCATCGCCTCCCTCGCCATATTAGAGGGAAGGTGGCGACCCGCCCCACACCGCCACCGCAAGCAATGACAGACAACGGGAGCATGACGAACTAAAGTGGGGATATCTACAAGTCTATTAATATTAAACCTTTAGTTGAACAATGTTTAAACTGTTTCAATAACTGAGTTTATAATGTTGTCTGTGTTTCACTGATCAACCAAGCGTTATTGTCGTTTAAATAGTCGTTTACTGAATAATAAGCCCTTTTTATTAGAATCCTCTTAACAGTTGACTTGAATCTATCATGAGGTAACTCTTGTAGGTGTACAGGTATTCTGTTATACATACGGACTCCTAATCCCACAAAAGATGAGTGTACTTTTTGTAGGCGATGGTATTCGGTGCAAAGTTTATGCTTATATCTAGTGTTTATTGTGTGTATGTCACTTCTTTTCTTTAAAAGGTTAATATTTTGCCGGACATAGATTATATTGGCATAAATGTATTGCGAAGCGACTGTTAGTATATCTATGTCCTTAAAAAAGTCTCTTAAGGAGAATCTCGTACTTAGTTGATAAATAGAACGAACTGCACGTTTTTGTAGTATAAAAATGCTTTGAATATCAGCAGCTTTACCCCAAAGCAGAATGCCATAGGACATAATACTGTGAAAATAACTAAAGTAGACTAAACGTGCAGTTTCTACATTAGTGAGTTCCCGTACTTTTCTAACCGCGTAAGCAGCTGAGCTCAATTTTCCAGCGAGACAAGAAATATGGGGACTCCATTGAAGTTTCTTGTCTAGTGTCAAGCCTAGAAAGAGGGTCGAGTCCACAGTTTCTAGATTAACATTACCCATTATTAATTTTGGCTCTACAAAACTTACATTAGGCATTACGAATTTGATACATTTGGTTTTCTTGGCATTGAGAACCAAATTATTAACCGTAAACCAATCGGTGACATGTGCGAGAGCATTATTAATGTCATTAAAATTATTCCTCTTTCTATCTACCTTAAAAATAAGGGAGGTGTCATCCGCAAAAAGTACCATATCACACATGTCTTTCAAATAAAATGGCAAATCATTTATATATACCAAGAACAAAAATGGGCCCAGTATCGACCCCTGTGGCACGCCTAATCTAACTGGTAAGTTTTGTGACTTTACTCCCCCAATGTCTACGCACTGAACCCTTTGGTGAAGATACGATGAAAGCATGTCAAGCGCGACGCCCCTTACACCATAATAATTTAGCTTTAGCAGAAGTGTATCATGATGAACGCAATCGAAAGCCTTTGAAAGATCACAGAACACTCCAATGGCATCCTTAGATCTCTCCCATGCATCATATACATGTTTTATTAAGGCTACTCCCGCGTCTGTAGTCGAACGTCCCTTTGTGAAGCCAAACTGATTATCGTGTAGGAGATTGTTAAGATTGAAGTGCCTGAGTAATTGTTTGAGCATTAATTTTTCAAAAATTTTGCTGAAGGCTGGCAATATTGATATTGGCCTAAAATTTGCGGGATCATCCTTGGCACCTGATTTAAATAATGGGATGATTTTACTACACTTCAATAGGTCAGGGAATATACCCATATCAATACATTCATTAAAAATAGTTGTTAAGTAAGGCGCTACTACATCAATTACATTTTTTATGATTCTAACTGAAATTCCCCATAAATCACCGGTATTTTTGGGGTCAAGGGTTTTAACAATATTTATTACATCATGTACTGTAACATGTTCAAAGGCAAATTGTTTTTTACATTCCGATACACTTCTACGTAAAAGGTGTTCAGCGCCAACATCTGAGGAGTTTAAGGAGCTAGTCGTCTTAGTGGGTATGTCTGCAAAGAAGTTATTAAACTCGTGAGCTATGTCATTCTTCTCAGTAATTATTTCACCGTTTATTATTAATTCTAGAAAATTTTCACGGGTAACATTTTTACCACATTCACGATTTATTGTATTCCAGGTGGCTTTTATCTTGTTACTAGAATGTTTGATTTTATTACTAAAATAATTGGCTTTAGCTTGGGAACATACTTTTTTAAATATTTTAGAGTAGTTACTCACATACGCTAGGAACTCGTCATCAAATTTATAGGTTCTAATACCATATAGCTCGTACAATTTGGTACGACTTTTATAAATACCTGGAGTAGCCCAATCATTAAAATTTAATTTAATATGTTTTGTGAAAGTTTTGATTTTAAACGTGGTTTGGAACTGAGTATTGATTTCATGAAAAACCGACGTGTAACTTAAATTAGGATTATTCAACTTCAACAATGTGGGATTCATTTTAACAAGAATATTATTTTTAAATTGATTCATTAAGTAGTCAGTAACTGGCCGGCAAGTAACTTCAGTTGATTTACATTTGTCAACGGTATTAAATATTGCTAATTGGCCACAGTGGTCAGAGGTCAAACTATTAAGAATTTTGCTACACACTGATACACAGTTAGCAAATATATTATCTAAGCATGTTGACGAGTGTGGAGTTATACGCGTTGGTTCGTAAAACAAATTAATCAAATTGAACGATTTAAAAAGATTTAAAAGCCTACTACACGGTGATGAGGTTTCTAGGATATTAACATTGAAATCTCCACATACTATAATACTTTTCTTGGTAAAACTTAATTTTGTGAGGGCATCTTCTATGACAGATTCAAATAAGTCAAAGTTGCTAAGGGGGGGGCGGTAAACTGACATAATTACTTGTCGCTCAAGCTCAACACATGACAACTCAACAGTGCGCTCAATAGAGAGGTTTACAATGTCTAGTCTTGGTTTACTTTTAATATTGTTAGAAACAATAATTAATGAACCCCCATGAATTGCATTCCTCCTCACAAACGCACTCCGAATCTTATAATTATCATTATTAATATATGACAACTGATATTCTTTAAGCCAATGTTCAGTCATACATAAAACATGAACATTGAATTTTTCAATAAATAAACTTAATTCTAATTCTTTGCCGGACAGACCTTGCATGTTTTGATGAACAACATTCAAACCGTGCAGCCTATCCGTTGTCCTTATACCTAGTTTAAATTATTGTTGCTAGTAAAACTACTAGCATTAAATAACAATCTACTTGTATGTAGGTGGGAAATACCTATGTCGGTGTTAATATTAACATTAGTTTGAGTAGTAATTAAACTACTCTGTGATAATACATGATTATCAGAGTCATTATAAATATTAAATGCTAACAATTTAGCAAGTTGTTTTTTTAAATAAAATGGTAGGTACATAGTACCATTTGTCAAATTAAATTTAAAATTATTTATAAAAATACTTGTGTCAAAATAAGACACAAAAGGGTTATGGTGACATATGTTATACATTGTCATGTTCAAATCAAAAATATATCTATTTTGCTCTTCAGTAAAGTTTGAAGAGTATGGCAGAGCACATAATAAAAATGTTAAATTATATTTCACATTAAGTTTTTTCATTTTATGAACTATGTCAACAATATGATGTCTACTTACAGATAAACTATCACCATAAAGTAAAATAAATTTATTAAATGTACCATGTTGACTAATTGAGACCATTTTCTCAGTTAATTGTTTATAACTGGCCCCGGGTAAACATTCATTTAGAATTGTTTGATCGGTGTACATATTCATTAAACTACTAAAATTTTTCCCTAGTAGGTCTGATATTAAACAGGTTCTATTATCACAGGCCTTTTTAATGGGATTAAAATGTACTATGGTATGGTATGTTATATGTCATATATATGGCATGTACTATGGTAGTTTAGGTTGATCCCATATTAGTCATGCGGGTGAATGACGCAAATGACGCGAGCGCCGAGTAGGTATCCTACCTCGTCACCCGTTATGAGTCGCGTCCGCGTCGTCTTTATGGGACACACCCACGAGAAAAGCGGACACCCGATGTAGGATCAGCTTAAGAATGAATAATTCTTAGGCTGGCCACATTGGGCGTGGGTTGTGTCACATGTTTGAGTCGATTCCTTTCGTGCTATGTTCATCATTATTGTCAGGATAAAGAAGTCTTTATTGCAACATATTCGCTAAAGTTAAGTTTTGAATAGTTGTCGATAAACGTATATATAGTATATAGTAGTATAGTATAGTATATATGTATGTATATAGTAGTATAGTATAGTCTTAAGGTAATTATTAGTTTTTCCTATGTGCACAATTTGTCGAAAAGTTTGATTCGGCATGATTAACGTACCCAGGACAAAATTAACAAAATTCGTGCCAGGTAATCCTTGAATTGAAAATAATCCAACGCAACTATGAATCTGTGCTAATTAAAACTTTAATTGCTCCAAAGTGTGCAAAACACTTAAAAGCACAACCGCAGTTAAAATCAATATTCAAATCAATATAATTTAGCAAAATCAGTTTGTTTATATGATGTTATTGATCACGTCAAGGTTACGAATGTTCCGATGACCCCAATACGTATCTCCGTTCCTATTCACCGTGTGTTACTTTTACTTCCACATATCGATAACAAACATACATAATAATGTACCCTACATATTTATTATGTGTTGAATAATGACGCAACAATCAAGAATAACTGGAAACAATCTCAATGCATCGCGACAAGAAAGTGAAAACTGAGCAAGTCGCTGTGCGTCTATCATTGCGATTGTAACTAATGCATTGCGTATGTCAAGTTAAATGTACCTATTACCTATGTTTATTTGTAAATACATCATAAATAGTACAAGAATAGTGTAATTATATTGAGTTGTACAATATTGGCATTACCTATGAAAGGACGGACTTCTAGTTTCTATACTAGGTAAAAGCCTTGGCAGAACCCATTTATTTGTTCCCAAATTTCAACAACATTTAACAAAATTAAATGTGTCCGGGAATTACATCGTGTGTTTGTAAAATCCCGCATCACACAGGGGTTTAATTATCTAGTACGGGATCAGTGCCGTACATAGGGCGGTACCACCGGTGCCCAGGCACAGGGCAGACTCTGGGGGGCGCAAGAATGGCTAGTCCAGACAGGACTACTTTACTATATTTTCGGTTTGCTCCTTTATCTTATTATTTAGGGTGGGCAACGCATTTGCACTAGTGAACTTGCGTTTGAATTTTAGTGAGTGAGACACAGTGCATATAATAGGCGAAAGGTCCAATATACCTATCTAAACAAAACAAGGTCACACACAGTTATAGTCGCTCGCACGGGGGGATTAAGTTATTTACGGCACTGTACGGGATTAGTCTTTGATAAATAAAAATACTTATTTAATTTTCTATTTTCTTATTTATGTTCATTTATTTAAATTGAATACGCGAAGAAAATAATTATGTACAATTAAATAAACAAATGATGACAATTCTGAATGTCATAATTACACATTCAGAATTGTCATCAGATGTGAAACAGAATTCATTTTCGATCTCTTACACCTACTAAGTAATTATTATTCATCTCACGCTATTGTGTCTATTGATACCTACTCATAGACACGACATAGCGACGATGACGTAGGGAAGGCTTCACTTGCTTTCCAAGGTAAGGATTGCCTATAAGTTTCCTGACTTCAAACACTTGTGAAACACACATGTGAAAATAATCTAAGTTCCAATACATTTTTAGTTTAATTTGGCTTTTTCTTGTCTCAGCCTATTAATCTAAATAAAAACTGTTTTTTTAAGGCCGAGGTTTGGGTCGAGATATTTGCAACTTCGAATGCTTTATTCAATTATTAATGGATTCGACGATTATACCACTTAAGAAGAGCTAACATCAAAAAAATATATTTACATTTAATTAATTCGAAGAATATTGTAATATCTAAGTTAAATGTAAATTGTTTTACCGTCACGAGATTTATCACTCTCTTGATAACGGCGCATGAGTTTTGACAAGTACCTAGTAACTAAGTTTAATGGATACCTAATATGTTTTATATTTATGTGACTTATAAGGAAAAAGCAGGTATAGGTACCTAAGTAATAAAAGTATTTCCCAAGAACAAAGATTGTAATTCTAATTTCTTTTTTAAGGAAATATCTTAAAAGAACTTGTATGTTACTACACAGTATAAAAAGTATTTAAAAGTCCCTTCCCGCCGTCTGTTATGTCCCTATACATGCTTAGATCTTTAACACGGTTCACCCTTGTTTGGTATACGACTTTTGATGTAATGTTACTAAATTGAACAACGCTTAAGAAAATAATCACTTTGTATAATATTGATTAACATAATTTTCATTTCATCGAATATTTATTTGCGATAACAACATTTGCGCTATTGATTAAAAAAGTATAATGTTCATTTGATGTAATGTTCAGGTGGTATAACATGTATTTTATCGAATATTCAATTGGTGTAATGTAGTGTAGAAAAGAAACGTTGTAAACGTTGTATTTGTTGTCAGTGCAATCCGATTTTTTTAAAACCACTCAGAAGTAGCTTAGTAGGAGCTTAGTTAGTAGACGCCATATGAGGTTTATTTTACGTTTAATTGTAAATAAAAAATCTGTATCGTATAATCATTTATTAGTCAACATAATTCGTAAACCATAAAACCGCTTGTACTAAATTATCTTTACTTATATCGTCTAATAACTAAGCTGGACGGACTCCTACTTCAAAGTGGTTTAAAAAAAAGGCGACTAAGGCTAGTCTTCTAACCTAACTTATCCGAGTCGGATTTATTGTCAATGAAAAGAAACAATCGATTACTGAACTGATGTTCGTTACGATCTTTCGACTAAATCATTATTATTCTAGTGAAACATAAGTCTAAATAAAATTAGTGCATTTGAAAATTCGGTGAAATGACATTGTTTCAAAGAAATAAATATGCTAAATAAAATTCTATCAATTAATTATTCGGTCAAATGCATAATTATGCGTAATGACTTTATTGTAACTAAAATTAGCCGAAGCGATTTTCGACTAAAAGTTGTTATACCAAACAAGGGTGAACCCTTTAAAACTACGCAAAGGACATTGATGCGGGTTTTATTTCAACAGAATGTATAATACTTCAGCATTGCACCCGTGCGGTGCCGGGGCGGGTCTCTCTTTAATCTACCTTATGCTGACCCCACATTGTCACATGCTACATGTCGACGACGCCGACGGGACCGGGGTAGAAGGTGACAAGAGCGCAAGCTCGGCATTCGCGTCGTCGTTCGCGTCGCGCGCGCCTAATGTGGGGTCAACCTTAGGATTGTCCTAGCTAGTACTATAAATATCTATTAAGAAGTTTGTAATAATAAAATTGTACAAATTAATAGAAATTGAATGCTTTAAAAAAATATAGTTTCCGTATGAACTCTAGAAAACAATATTCAACAGGTAAAACCACGAGGCGCATATAGTTGTTCAAACTCAGCAGGAATTTGTAGGTGTGAAACAGAGCGAAAAATTATGGAGGGAGTCGAACCCACGGCCTTCGTCCAAGGCCAAGGCGAAGGTGACAGAGCAGTGGCACATCGAACAGTAGGTGAATTTTCTTTCCTTCAATGCGTATAAGTATGACCATGTTTTAGAAGAACTACGAAACATATTATTATTCTTTTATAACTTGTCGACCCGCGCAATTTTTGTCTCGTAGCTAGTAGGTACCTACTTCATAAAATATGAGATTTAAAAAATATATATTTGTAGCAGAATTTATGCACACTATTTTTATTTTTAATATTCAACCGGTTGTACTCACGGTTTTTAAATCATCGGATATTGTGGGTTCGCGTCGGTAGTGTGGTAGGGATCCAACCGGCGACCACATGATCGTAAGTCGGACGTCCTGGCCATTGGGCTACAGCCACTTTAAGTTTCACCTTGTCACACCCTTCTTGTAAAATATTCCCGTTAAAATATTGGCAATAAATGGTGGCAAAAGTTCGAATTGGAAAATGTTCGGATTTTTACCATTCAGAATTGGTAAATCTTAGGCTTTACTTAGGGGTTGCCACCCATCCGGGTTTCCCTGGATTGTCCTAGTTTAGAGGGCGACCGGGGAGCGTCCGGGCTGAACTTCATTTTTAGTCCTGGTTTAAAAATGTTAAGTCTTTGGCCACCCGCAGCACACGCACTGTACCCGAGCCCCTATGTTTAAAAAATCTTTTTACGACATATCCGGGTTCTGGTCCTAAAATCCGGGGTCGCATCTTGTCCTGGTTGCCAAATTTTTGAGATGGCAACCGTAGGTTTACTGGCAAATCTTAGATTTACTGAAATTCGAGTTCCACAGTAACATATAGATAACACTAATACACTTTTAATTAATGCGGCCGTAGCCCAATGGCTAGGGCGTCGGACTTGTGATATTGAGGTCGCTGGTTCGAACCCCACCCATTGCACTACCGACGTGAACCCACTCGTAATACAAGCATTATAGCTTAGCACGAGGGGTTAACAAGAATATAGGTACCTATATAGTAGACTGCAAAAATTCGGTTAGTAATCATTAAAAAAAAAAAAACGTACACACATTAGCACCAGATTTTTCCTGTTGACATTTAAATTTTTATCTTAATGCATTCAATTAGTTTAGCGAAGAGGATACCTACCAACAATATTTAGCTAACTATTAATATGTTTCGAAATAAGATTAATTTATTGCTACGGAAAATGCAAAACAGCAGGTGCATTTTGGTAAGAACGCTACCTATGATTTTTAAGGTTTCTCAAATTCAATAATCTTTACACGTTCTCCGAGTGCTGGTTTCTAACTTTGCACAGCAGGTAAGCATTGCCATTCAACATGATATTGCTGCCACCATTCTGGGAACCTTGCCAAGTAGAATAGATTTAGAATAGTAGTATATAAGTTAGTTTTATTTTTTATTAGTTACTTTTAGTTTGTATTTTATTCATGTTTGTTAATTATAATTAATTAAATTAGTCATAGTAAAAAAAAAAAAAAACTTTATTAATATACCCAAGTAGTCTCATAAAAATATTTATAAACCATGTTTTTGTGATGCATCCATTTCTTTTCCTGCCATCAGTCATCAGTCCAGGACGTGGGAACTCTGAGGTAAATGAGGTGTTACTGCCAAGTAACTCACATTAATACTGTTTTTTATTAAAATAATAATAAGATATCTATTGTATTTGAGGATATGCATTAGTTATCTACCAATAGATAGCCTTGTAGTGAGTGTCATCCTACTAATATTATATTTATAATATGCGAAAGTTTGTAAGTATGGATGGATGGATGTTTGTTACTTTTTCACACCAAAACTTCTGAACGGAATTGGCTGTAATTTAGGATAGGTTATACGCTGGATCAATATATAGTCAGGTTTTTCACGGGAACGGGACTTACGCGAGTGAAAACTTCGTCGAGTATGCATAGTATACCTACTATGCATACTCGACAGCGGTCGACCAGTGATGAAATTTGCAGTGTAGAATGCTTGAAGTTGCAGTCGGTTACGGTCTGTGATACCTCACAAACCAATAAGTGACTGCAACTTCAAGGGCTTTTGAAGCCCTTTTTCTATCAATAACGGCATATTTTCGCAACCTAGCACTTGTTTTTTTGTCAGCCAATTAGTTCAGCTATGGTTGAAGCTATATTTATATCGATTATATAGATTCATTCTATACTTATATTATAAATAAGATAGATTTGATAGTTTGTCTGCATTGAATAGGCTACGGAACTGCTGGACCGATTTCTAAAATTATTTCACCATTAGAAAGATACTTTATCCAGGAGTGGCATAGGATATTTGATTATAAAGTTCCCGCGGGAACGGGAGCTATGCGGGTGGAACCGCGACCAGCTAATTATATAATATACTACTTCCCCATATTTAAGTTTGCGACCGTAATCAAAAGAAATAGTTACATTTTTATGATGAAGAAATGTGATCTATGTAATCGTATGTATACCTACATTCAATGCTAATAAACTCTACCTATTTATATTATTCGTCGATATACTAAAGATCCGCCCAACTAATCATATAATTATGGACAGAGCGAACTATACTAAAAGTACCAAAGCATTAAAGGTATATGTTTATAGGTATAGGTGAATAACAAAAAATATAAATTTCTTGACAGCTTAACGTAAAATCAGCCGAATAGTAAAATAATCTAATAGTATAACTTAAAAAATAATATTAAACAATATTAATTAAAAGTAAAACGCGCTCTACAAATACTTACCTACATTTATTTACGTCTATAAAGTTTACACACAGGCCACATACTGCGCGAGGGCCGTAGTTTCACGACCAAGACCCTACACACAAAGACCTTTTTATATTCGAGTCAAAACAATGTCAATTTTCAAACATCAGATCAAATGATGCGATCAGAAATCTCCCCGTGATGTAGAGCGCGTTTAACTCTTTTATACGTATGTGTTTTTACGTGTAATCATTATCTTCGGTAGAACACAAATTGAAAGTATAATCCCTATCATCATTGGCTGCATTCACTGGCTCCCTGCGACCTTTATTAGGTCATCGGTCCATTATAATGCAGGCGGTTGACCCACGCTACGTTTGCCAGTTCGTGGTCTCCTCTCGCGAGACATTCTGCGTCATCGGCCGTCTGTATTTTGAGATTTGTGCCAGTTTAGCTTGCTGATCCGTTAAGCTATGTTAGCGACCTTTGTTACCACGATAAAAAACACATCTTTTTACATTTCTATTTATTTATTTTATTACAACCCCCTAACAAGACACATACACAGTATGTACTTAATAAACTTACAATATTCGAGGTAGTGTATTCCCTTATTTACAGGAGATGAGGTCATGCACAAAAATTATAACTTGGCACTATCAAGTTATAATTTTTTATTCAAGTTGTACTATATTTGTAATGTAATGTCAATTTAAAAATAAATTAGTTGTCAACTGAACACAATGACATCTTGATTACACAATAACAAACATCTAGAAAGTTTAAAAAATATGTTTGTCTAAATTATATACATTTTGACCGAAAAATCTCCTTCGTTTGACTTTCTATCTAAAACTCTGACGTTCGCAAAATTGTGGAAGTTTGCCAGGATCAGGATATGTTTGTTCAAAGTGTCACATCCATCACGTCACGCGCCACCATAGTCCTATATGATGAGCTATAAACTGATTCATTTGGTCATAACTAAAACTCTAACATTCGCAAAATTGTGGAAGTTTGGCAGGATCTCCACAAAGGTCGGATTGCTTATGCGTAGCCGGCCCCCGCCAACGGCGGAACGAAGGAGTGTCCGGAGGGTTTTAGTGGTGTAGGGTCCTCTCCTCGTGGTATGAGTTTAGCATATTTTCACGCTATGGAGAGAGCGAGTCCCACATATCCCACCGCCAGCGCGCGAATACGCTGCAGCGGCGAACAACCCGGAAAACAATAAAAACAAAGGATCTCCACAAAGTCCACAACAAAAGAACTGATCTGAAGATATGTTTGTTTAAAGAGTCACATCCATCACGTCACACGTCACCACAGTCCTATATGATGAGCTATAAACTTTTCATTTGGTCATAACTATCTATTGTATCTCTAAACACGCGTTGAACAGCAGCACCATAACATATATGTGCTATGTAGGTACATTTTATCATACACTTCGCTGATATTAACAATAATAATACAATAAGTACCAGTGATAAGTTCTCGTGATAGGTACTTTACCTTTTACGAAAATATATCAATGGAAATTGTTAAAAAATCAATGTTAAGCATTATGGCATCGGTTAAATTAGCCAAGTATTTTTATAAAAGAGGTATAGTTGTGATAAGAAGTCATATACTATCTCAGTGCCATATTTCATCCAAATGTCTGAAGTTACTCGCTAAAATCTCTTAAAACTACGGAATGGATGTGGAAGGTTTAGATGTGTACTTCTAAAATAAACGCCAGCAAAAGACAGTGTCAGGTATAGTAAAGAATTTTGGTAAAAAAATATATATTTTCATACCCAAAATCAAATAATATCTACTTTTATTTATTTTAAATAAATTCGTCCCCCAATACTTGTTCTGCTGGCCACACGTTCCGGTGTAACGTGGAGACTAAAAAGTTATTTTATATTTAGTCATTAATAAATGTTCAAATAAAATTTCTACACATAATCACATCATCTACTGCTAAATTTGCAAGATTTTTATTAAGAAAATAAACCTTGCGAAGCCGAGGCGGGTCGCCTAGTATTTTATAAATATCGATATTGCAAAAAAATCATAGTTCTCTGTGTCCTTGTCAGCCATCATCATTAGAGAAGCAATCAATGACTTATTATAGATAATAAACAAATTAGACAAAGTTATTGAAGGCACAATTTCAAGATATAATTAGTATAATAACATGCTTGTATCTATGCTATACCTACTATGGTTACTTAGATATTTGAAATTTGTGGTAGTAGTAACAACACGTATAAATGTCTCTAGCTGCCCGCGTGCGATTTCGCAGATCCCGTAGGAATCTAATCGTTGCGGACTGAAATAACCATAATTTTGGACACTAAATTTAACGAAGTTTAACATGGCGGTCGACGCCAGGAACCAACAGCTAGTATAAAAAATAAAATTGATATAGGTAGGTACAATAGAATAGAACAAAAGGAAAAATCTAATTTTAGATGTATATCTAGGGGAAGTACTGAAATAAGTACTGCTCAATTGAGAATAATGACAGCTATGACTAGGGTTTCTATTGTATATTTGTCATGAAAAAAAATACATTTTACACAAGGAAAATTATTATTTGTAGGTTTATGACAAAGACACAGCTATACGGAGCCAATCGGAGCATACCTAGACGTGCTATTATATCTAAAATCTTTTTAAAGAAAAAAAAACTGATTATTTTTGTAATGATTTTGTAATATGTATGTTATATTTATTTGATTAATCATTATTTACAATCTAAACATTTATTATGTGTTATGGTTTTGACTCTTTTAAAAATATAATCAATTAGTCTGTAAGTCAAACTAGATGTTATTAATAGACGAATATCAAATAATGTAATCTAAAATCAAAAGTTACTTTAAAGTATCTATAAAGTTTTAAAATATATTTTATAATACCCAATTTCTAATTAATTCTTGATCGATACTTATTATAAAATATCAAATTGATTAATAAATCCCGATCGATTGTCAACATTTTAAATATAACGAATTTTCTTAAAAACGAGTTGTATTGTTTGAGTTAGTCTTGTCTGGTGTATTGGCCGAATAAGTAGTGTACTAGAAATACGAAGTGTAACAAGTGAAGTGAATTATACTGATTACATGATATTGATTTGTTAAAGTTACAAGTGAGTTTTATTGCTACGCCTTACTGATATTGTAATTTCTTTACAATTCAGAAGTGGGATAACCACTCTGCAGCCCACATATTTTTAAAGGTACGTACTTTGTAATATTTTAAGTAAGTTATACCAAACTCTTTTGACATACTTATTGAATAACACTTTGTTAATGTAAACGTTCTGTAGAAATTATAAAGTAACTAGTGTTTGAACTTTTATAAATATCGATTTGGTTAAGGCGACTCCTTAACAACAATTATTTTGATAATATAGTGCTAGGATCATCACGGGTGTGTGTTTGGTTAGGGCGACTCCCTGATTACATTGGCTGTGATGATTTTGGCGTGTATAGTTCATGTTATAGACGTTTTTGGAATGAAATTTGATCGAGGCTACTCCTCGATAATCTCATTCTGATGGAACGATGTACTAAAGTGCATTGCGTGTAAAACGTTTGGTTGAGGCTACCCTTCAGTATCGTTTTGCTGCAAGTCATTTTGTATCAGTAATTTTCTTATATAAATTACAAGTGATATTTGATAATTTTATTCAAATCGAAATAATGCATTTGCAAGCAATGGTATTTACTAGACAAACACTGGTAATTTGCTATGAAGAATGAGATTATTTTATTTTTCTGATACTGCAGTATGTCAAAAGAGAATCCTATCAAAATATTAAGGACTAAGTGCGTCCATATGTATGACCATGTGTGTTATTAGTGGGGGCCATGTGCGCTCTTGTGTGTGGCCATGTGTGTCACGAGTACGGACCAAGTGCGTCCATAATATAGCCATGTGTGCTTTATTATCAAAGGCTATGTATGCCTACAGCACTATGTGTGCCTTTTTTATCAGAGGCTAAGTATGCCTACAGAGCCATGTGTGCTTTGTTATTAAAGGTTATGTATGCCTATAGAGCCATGTGTGCTTTGTTATCAAGGGTTGTGTTTTATAAGGCCAAGCGTTCTTTATTTATAAGCGAAGTATGCCTACAAAGCCAAGTGTGCTTTATTTATAGACTAAGTATGCTTTCTTAAAGATTATAATTAACAAAACTTGAGTACTTAATATCTTCCCATTATTCTATTGAATTTATCACTACGTAACTTAATTATTTAGTATGATATGATTTGGAATAAAAACTTAAGACCGAAAATAATAAAGACTCAATTAATATATTTTTATTATATTAACTTGTTACATTATGAATGAATTATCTGATTTGATTATTACAATGCTGTTAATTTTTTTTGAGGAAATGAATTCCGACGATGCGATGACTCCTGATGGCTTGCCTCTCGAAATGGATGAACGCCGTAATAAACGGAAGCGAACTTCTTCGAAGGCAGCAGCTAAAGCGAATAGCAACAAAAAGCAGCAGTCTAGAAGGACTAAGAAGCGGACGAAGAGAAAACGTAAGCACTCTCCATCCGGCTCCTCCTCATCTAGCACTGACTCATCCAATAGTTTACGAAGACAAAATAAGAGAAGATCTAAGGATAATGGTAGTTGGTCCACTAAAGAGGTAATGAATATGTTTAATTCTTTTCAAGAGCGTAAAAATAAGACTCACAATTTGAGTAATAATCATTTGAACAATGTTATACCAGAATTCGATCCATCAAGTAAATCTCAAAACATTGAATGTTGGGTTAAGAAAGTGAATGAATGTGCTGTAATTTACGAATGGAACGAGAAGCAGACCATACATTTTGCTCTTCAGAAACTTTCTGGTTTAGCGAAGAAGTGGTTCGAATCTCTTCCTAGCGTTGTATATAGTTGGTCAGATTGGCAGGTTAAACTCCAAAGGGCATTCCCAAATGAACAAAATTATGGTCGGCTTCTCGAAGAAATGTTAGCTCGTACAACTCTTAACAACGAAAGTTTACGCGAATACTTTTATGATAAGCTGACTTTACTAAATAGGTGCGAAATAAAAGGTAAAAAGGCCGTAGATTCACTTTAACAAATTTATTGAAAAAGGATAATACTTTTAAATGGATGGATGAAGAATTTAGTGCGTTTACCTCGCTGAAAGATAAGTTGATCGATCGACCGATATTGGCTCTGTACAACCCTAAATTCGAAACTGAGTTGCATACGGATGCAAGTTCTTTGGGCGTGGGTGGAATATTGATGCAATGGCAACCTGGATCACGAGTTCTCAAACCTGTAGCTTATTTTAGTAGGCAAACTACTCCCGAGGAGCGTCACTTGCACTCATATGAACTTGAGACACTAGCAATCGTGTGTTCGTTAAAGAAATTTAGGGTTTACCTGCTAGGTTTACATTTCAAAATAGTGACAGATTGCAATGCCCTACGAACTACGTTGACCAAACGCGACTTGATTCCCCGAATAGCCAGGTGGTGGCTTTCATTAAGTGAATTCAATTTTAGTATAGAATATCGTCCAGGTGTTCGTATGGCTCATGTCGACGCCTTAAGCCGTAATACTACATTAGCACCCGAAGTAATTGATGAATCCGAGCTTACAGTGTACAATATTGAAACTGATAATTGGCTTTTAACGTTGCAAATAACAGATCCGGACATCTCCCGAATACTTAAGATTCTAAAACCTGAATCAGATGAAGAAGCTAAAGATATTAAGAAAAATTATGTAGTGAAAAATAGTAGAGTTTATAGACGGGTCGGTGATAATCTTTGTTTAGTAATTCCTCGCGATGCTCGCTGGCAGATATGTAAGTCTAACCACGACGACGCCGGTCATTTAGGCGTATCTAAAACTATTGAGAAAATACAGTCAGTCTTCTGGTTCCCTAAAATACGAAAGTTTGTAAAAAAATACGTGAGATCTTGTATTAAATGCGCCTATAACAAAGATAATACATCTCGACATAAGAGTGGGCAATTGTATCCTATAGAGAAGATAAGCATTCCGTTCCACACCATCCATATTGACCATCTGGGTCCATTTGTTAAAAGCAGGAACGGCAATGCTTATATTCTCACCATAGTTGACGGGTTCACTAAGTATTTATTTGTAAGAGCCGTTAAGGATACCAAAACTAAGAGTACAGTTAAAGTGCTATTAAATATATTTTATGACTTCGGTTTACCATCACGAATCATATCTGATCGTGGTACATCTTTTACCTCGACGGCATTTAAATCTTTTTGCGATTCTCACGGTATCAAACACGTTTTAAATGCCGTCGCATGTCCAAGAGCCAACGGCCAATGGGAGAGATATAATCAAACTGTTTTAAACTCACTTGCTAAATATTCAGATGGTGAAGACGAACGAAACTGGGACACGTTTTTAGGAAAAATCCAGTGGGGAATTAATAATGCAACTAATTCTACAACTCAGAAAACTGCTACTGAAGCATTATTTGGAATCAGATTGAGAGACGGCTTAAGTAATATGTTAGATATAAGTAGTGAGCCCAATGCCGATGTAACAGAAATAAGGCAAGAAGTGCTTACAAATATCGAATCAAGTCAATTAAAACAAAAACAAAACTACGACCAAAACAGGACTCCTGCCCCAATTTACAATAAAGGTGATTTGATCAAAATAACCAGAACTAATTTTAATAACAAAGGTAACAGCACTAAGCTCTTGTCTAAATTTATAGGCCCATTCAAAATAGCTGAAGTCCTGGGTAAAGATAGATACAAAATCGTCGAAATATCGGGTTTTAGTCAAAGAAAGCATAAATTTGATAGTGTAGTTTCAGTTGATAGGATTCGACCATGGATTAATATAAATGCATCCGAATTTAATAATGATAATAATACATCTGGTAGTAGTTGTTCATCGGATAACGATAAAGGTTACAAAAGTGATGATGAACAAACTCAACCAAAGTTAAACTCAATCTGATTTCTAATATCAACCGAATGTAATGATTATAGTTATTAAGTATAATATTAAGTTTATTAATTTTATTTTTATTTCTATGAATTATCTTTTATTTACCGTGCGCCAGGAGATCGCACGTGGTCGGACGGCCGAATGTAATGATTTTGTAATATGTATGTTATATTTATTTGATTAATCATTATTTACAATCTAAACATTTATTATGTGTTATGGTTTTGACTCTTTTAAAAATATAATCAATTAGTCTGTAAGTCAAACTAGATGTTATTAATAGACGAATATCAAATAATGTAATCTAAAATCAAAAGTTACTTTAAAGTATCTATAAAGTTTTAAAATATATTTTATAATACCCAATTTCTAATTAATTCTTGATCGATACTTATTATAAAATATCAAATTGATTAATAAATCCCGATCGATTGTCAACATTTTAAATATAACGAATTTTCTTAAAAACGAGTTGTATTGTTTGAGTTAGTCTTGTCTGGTGTATTGGCCGAATAAGTAGTGTACTAGAAATACGAAGTGTAACAAGTGAAGTGAATTATACTGATTACATGATATTGATTTGTTAAAGTTACAAGTGAGTTTTATTGCTACGCCTTACTGATATTGTAATTTCTTTACATTTTGATCACAAGATTGAAAAATAACCCCCAAATAAATGAAGTGACGTTTTTTTACTTACGATAAATCAGTAAGTAAATTTTAACTAACTAGCGACCTATCCCGGCTTCGCACGAGTGTAATGCTGATGTATTATATCTCCCTCTTGAATCTATTAAAAAATGCCGCATCAAAATCCGTTGCGTCGTTTTAAAGATCTATTCAAACATAGGGACAGACAGACAGCGAAGCGACTTTGTTATACACTATGTAGTGATTTAGTAATGTCGTCACGTTCCTTTTATTCGGAATCATAAGTATTACATGATGTTAAGCAGATAAGATTATGTTGTGCATCATCTGTTTTCATTCCACTCCAACATTTCAAGTGTTTTGTTTGTACAACAATATTTGAATAACAAAATAATAAATAAATAAATCATTTATTTCATAAATATTGTGCTTTTCAATAAATACTTTATGTAAGCGATAATTTAACGGAATATTTAAATTAAGAACTTCTGTACCATAAAGAAGTCAATGAGGTTGTAAGATTCGCATGAATTCAGAGCCATTACTTATTATTTTACACAAAGATTTTCTTGACACGGCATTGCATTGACCTACATCTACTTTTTACTATTAAGTAGGTTAATTACTGAATAGTGAAATTTTCTTAGAAATTATATTAAAATATACACTAGTACGATTCACAATATTGAATAATAGAATTATCTACAGATACACATGTACACCAGGAAAAATACAAAAGGAAAATTTACGAGATAAATGTAAGAAGACTGACCGATTGTTATTTATTTAAATAAATCCAGATAGAAATATCTATATTTATTTTTTACTTTTTTAAAGTTCAGTTATGTAATATATAGCGGCATGATGCCTTACTAATAAATATAGGTATTTAATGAGTACAACTAAAATTTAGTAAAACTAACTTATAATAGGAATAAAATAAATGAATAACTAATTTTAAAAACAAAATATACCTACCAATAATTTAATTCATCTGCTTAATAAAATTGTTTATAAAATAAAATATGTTTTATGAGTTAACTGTATTACTCATAGTGTCAGTAAGTATATGTTAATAAGTATAATTACGTATGTAATACCCCGAAGAAATTAGAGACAAAAATTACTGCAATAACAACTTTTGCTCGTAGTTATACTGAAGAATGAGTTATTAACTTATTATAGTTATGTAAATATGTACCTATAATAAGTTTATAACTCATTCTTCAGAAGGAGGTACGGCTTACCGGGTAAGTGTAACGCATTGCCTATAGCATATTATTGTTACTGTAATATTGAAGTTAAATTAACTATTCACATATTTAAAAGCTTTTTTGCATATATAGTAAACGCACCCTGCGTTTACTATATATGAAAATCAGCTGTTCCATACATTCATGTTCACATAACTCGTCAACATGGTAGGGAGCAGCTGATATTTTTTCGCGCTTTCAGGTTTGGTGCCATAGTAAAAGTTGTTTGTTATCATGAGCACAATGATGTGTTTAGGTATCGGTCACTAATTACTAGTCACCCTATATACAAAAAAGCTTAAGCGAAGACATTTTTATCGAAGTCATATTATTAATTGATAACCTCCGTAGCGTAGCGGTATTCGGCTCGCTTTAACTCTCGGAGGTCGTGGGTTCGATGCCCACGCCGGACAAGAAATCTTTGTGTAAATTCTAAAATTTCTTTCCGGGTCTGGTTGTTTGAGGGACTACCCTCCGTGCCTCGAAAAGCACGTTAAGCCATGGGTCCCGATTGTTATATCATCATCTATAACAAGCGTATACCACCCAACTAGCAAAAACTAGGCTTACAACAATCTCAAGACTACTGTTTTTTTGCTCTTACATCGCTCCTATATAATAATATAAGCCTGGGTTTGGGCACTAATTATAAGCATATTTAGTTTAATATCGATCTAATATCAGTCTAATTGAATGCTGTTTGCACTTACTGAAATGTAGCCAAAATTAATTTAAGCCGACTTAGGCTAATATTGCTTTTACGTAAGTATCTTATAAGCCTGCATAGGCTTATATTGGTCTAAAGTTAGAATATTTTGAGAGTTTTACGTCAGATCCAACTTAAAAGTTCGTGTGAGTGTTGGAAATTAAAATAAAACAAATTAAAGTTGCGTGAAGTTAATGTTTATACTATATTAAAAGTATAAAAGTACGAGTTAAAGTAGTTTTACGGTCAGTAATCATATTGGAATTTATTATTTACTGTTAATTAGACCTCGTTTTACGCTTCAAAATTCATGCGCCTTGTTAAATAAGGTATTTCGTGTTCTCGTTAAATTATTTTATTTGTTAATTTGTATTGATAGTGTCGCCATTAGTAAAGCTGCATTTTACAAATGCACTATTAGACTAATGTAAGATTGTTTACTCTAATTTTAGCATTCGGTATAACTACTAAAGATAACTCCATATTGGAATAAATTAGGGTTCCTCGCAATTTTACATAAAACCTTAAATCGACAGAGAGAAAAAAAAAGAACTTAATCTTAAGGCTATACGGACACGAAGTCGGCGCGCGCGGCGCGGGTGGCGGTGGCGGGGCGGCGGTGGCGCGGGGAGCGGCGTACGTAGGAGTGGTGCGCGGTGCGCACCAGTCTAGCAGTGCCCGCGCGTTTGCAAAATTACTCTTAAAACTATTAAAATTAGTTATTCCCAAAATCGATCTAAGATCAAACGCTCTTAAATAGGTCTTGTCTTTTGTATTGTAAATATGTTGTCCAAAATCACTCTAATATCATACTTATCCAGTGCTATTGATCTTATATTAGTTTCAAATAAGATCAGAAATGCACGTACTCACAGTACTCTTATGCTATGCTGATATTAGTCTGACATCTTACATTAGCATTTAACAAGTGTAATATAAAATCAAACGGGCTTAGAAAATACCCATATAAGAGCAAGTTTTTCTCAAGTGCAACCAGTCTTAGTAAATGCTCTTATATACATATATGAGATTTGTTTATGAGACTGAGCGTTCTTGAGACCATACCAGCTTGTCTAAAAGTAATATAGGATCGATGGTATGTTCTAAAACAAATATAAGAGCGCTGTAAGCCTACCACTCTTAAAAAGTGCGAGTTCTGAGACTGTTTTGCTAGTTGGGCAGGGAACGAGCAGCAGCGTCTATAATACTGCGGTCACCAATCCGCCTGCCAAGCGTGGTGACTATGGCAAAACCCTCCCTCGAGAGGAGGCCCAGCAGTGGAGTTGTACGGGCTGATGATGATGATGATGATGATATTAATATCGTTACTTGATTAGACTCCACGCGGCCGGTTAAAACCGGACATAGAAAGGCTTTTAAAATACGTGTCCGGCCAAATTAAACATTGTCTGATTTATCCGGAGTTAGTTAAATTTTATACTTTCTTGAGCGTTAATAGCCTTTCTACAATGATGTTTCGTTTGAGTGATCGGGCGCGGCGCAGTGTCGTCTAACCTCGCCCGCTTCATTAACTCAACGATCAAAGAAACCTATACCAAATATATATAGGTAGATAGGTACCTAATTAACAATCACCATTAACATTATCATTTATAAGTAATAAAAAAGGATATTTTTTATTCGCATTATCTATTTTAAAGCTAGCGATAATTAACCAGTTTTTACAATATAGAAAAAAAGTAAAACTGATATATTATTATTCGGGTTTCTTCGAATGTGTTTTCAAACAAAAAATCAGAACAGGTTGCTAACTAATGCTAACATTAATTTATTCAAATTTGTTATATTTTTGGTTCAGGTAGTCTGGTATCTACATTAAAATTCCATTTACCAGTCCACATAATTATATCTTGATAAAGCATATTATTTAGCATTCAAAATTAGATTTTTTTCAATTCTGTTTTTATGAAACGCTTTCGTATGAAAACCGTCTCATACAATCGAAGTAGGTACAATCGTTTACTAAGGTCACAAATTACCTAAAATTGTGAATAAAATTGTAAAAATAGATTTCATTAATATCTGATAGGGAGAATCCGTTAATTGATATACGATTGCCATGGATGATGTTATGAAAAGCAGGACCATGTAGCATTACGACACGGAGTTTGTCATATTTAAATACATCTTTTAATACCTAAAGTAATAATAAATAAGTGATTTAAGTAATAAGTACGATTGTCTATACTAACATATAATGCTAAACAGTTTGTTTGCTTGAGCGATCTAATCTTAGGAACTACTAGACCGATTTGAACTCTTTCAGTAGCCTATTTATCGAGGAAGGCCTATTTAATTATGATATTCCCACGGGAACGGGAGCTACGCGGGTAAATCTGCGCGTGGAAACTAGTATAAATATAAGTATGGTGCTTTATAAGCAAAAAACTATTACAAATCATTTTACAACTTGCCAGTTAAGCGAATCATTTGAGCAAAATGACTTTATCATTATGTATAGCGGTATCGATCATGATATAGTAATCAATAGGTCAAACTCGTTAATACCACAAACCACATCATAAACATAACGTACTCAATATTAATAATATTCGTAATTTACAAATGCATATACAAATTAAACATAAAGGTTTTATTCTATTTCAAATCTGTTTTGATGTAGGTATACTTTTAAAATTAAATTCATTTTTTTTTATGTCAGTTGTCAGTTGTTTTCTTCTCTGTCACAATTAAATACCTACTTCCATACTAGGAACTAGTATGTACTCCTAAATAAAACATAACATATATACTAAATAAGAAGCCCGCGCATATCTTCTTTATTTGTTAAATCCTTTTCCCTATTCACTTGGGCTTGAGACAAAGTGTAACCAAAGAAAACAATGTTTCTCAAACTTTTTTCACTGTTTTTTATTGCTATTTAATTTAATTTTGGGTTTCCCATTTGTGTGTCTAGTAGCTCGCTGTACTGTTGTTAGGTTGTATTGTCGAAAGACATGACAATCTCCATGATAAAAACAAACTATGCATTTTAGTTTCTGCACTTTGTTTATGTTACATAGTTCACGTGTACAAAAATTCCACAAGTTTTGTTAGAAGGTAACTATGAAGATAATAAAATCAAAAATCACTCTTATTGAATTATTTATTCGGAGAATTCGGAGGATTCTGAAGAACTGTCGCCAACATTGTCAATGCACTTTTGCCAAGCCTCTACTGTTATATTTTTAATTGCATCGGCTAGTAAAATTTAGAACTGCACTTAACTTAAAGTTTTTATTATTCTCAGCAATAAATCCTTTAACTTGGGCCCATTATTAACGCAATAGGATTTAATTTACTATGTCCTATGTCCTTTTAAAACCTGTTTACAGAGGCTCGCGACATCCCATAATATCAGCGGTTTTATTGATAATATCGCCTTTGTACGGATACGAATCCTTCGGCCTCGTTTCTTCTACGTGTTTGAACACATTAATAACAGCCACCTTTTTCGTTGCATGCGTTGGAGCTTTCTTTGATCGCTTTTTCTTTGGCGAAGAAAAAGTGCAAGCGTTGTTTGGTCCAGGTTCACTCATTGTTTTTAAGCTCAAAAACGTCAATATAACAAAAACAAAACAATCAGCAAATAACTTTAAACTTAATAAAAACCACAAAAGTAAAAACGGAATATCGTGAATTCAACGGAAATATACATAAGCAGCACTCTCGTATCAACAAGTTGATCGATAGTAAATATGGCGGATATAACCCGACCGATAACCAAACGTCACATTTTTATGTAAAATGTTTGGAGTACACGCGACGCTTACGCAGCGCACTCGCGTCGCGCACGCGGCGAGTCTCTCATACGCCCGGGGAACGCGCCTGCCTAATGTGGGGGAGGCCGTAGAATCGGTCTGATGGTTAATTATTTCTGTTTTTGCATCTTTTATTAAGAAAAGGGCCTTATCAGAAGACCCAATCCATTTAGTTGTTGCAGAATTCGACTATAACCCTTTGCCCACAAAGCGTCGTAAACACTGTCGGCCTCGGTGCGTCCTAGCCGACCCAGACGACGAGATAACAACTTACCAATTAGCAGTACAGAGACTGCAAGAAACTAGCACCACTACACACAGACCACTCTATTCGAGCCGCCGGAGAAGCGCCCGAGAATGCGACGCGTCCCCCTTCGCCCACCCGACCCTTAAAGCGCCTTCGCACTAGCGTTTGTCCAGCGTAGGCGTTCGATAAACGTATGCGCAGCGCAGGCGCCGCGACTACGCAGCGCAGACTGGCCGCGTTGTTGCGGCGTTTCCTCTGGAGTACCTAATTCATGAAAGCTGCGCTAACGCGGTGCAGACGTCAAGGGGGCGCGCGGCTCCGGGTGGCGGGGAGGAGCGAATGTGTACAAGATTGTATTTGACTCATGCTTCGCGCACCTGCGGCGTCTGCGCTACGCATACGTTTATCGAACGCCTACGCTGGACAAACGCTAGTGTGTAGGCGCCCTTAGTTAGCACAGAACCTTCCGATGCCCTAGTACTACAAAGTAGAACCCGCGGACTGTAAATTAGAGCGACAATTGCACAAAACTCCGCTAAAAAACTAAAAATCATCATCTCTCAATCCCTTCACTAGCGACCGCCCTGAGCTGAGGTCCAAGTCCCACAGGAGACGCTCTTTTACGCTGGTTAATTAGTTTGTAGTTTTTAAACCATTTGATAAGGCTGGAGCTTTGTTCGCCTATATACCTACCCGATGAATTAGCAGAAGCTTCGTGGCTAACTACATAATAATATGTCCGCACGAAAAAATAAAGTTTGCTATGGCGAAATCCCTCTTGGTGGGGGCCTATATCTAGCTGTGTAATATTAGGTTTGTTAAAAAACGAGAAAGATACGGCAGCCGGGCTTGAAAATTGCACCACTACTCGTCTGTCTCGTCATTGCACACGCTTATTTTCATGCTGTCCTGTTTACTCTCTAGGGATAAATTTTGTCTTAACAAAACACGAGCTTGGCGTATCTACCTCTTTTATATTACGTCATTTCAGTTTATCTGCTACTTACATCTAATACTATCTAGAGTAGCGATGCTTCTTATTTTATAAATAATTTACTAGATATATTTTTTTCGAAATATTCTTATCCTTTTGGCATTGCCCTATATACTATGTTAAATTACTTTGTTTACTATATGTTTTAGATTGAAAATTGTGTAAGTTATAAGATATCTAGTACTTGATGTGTGTGAGATTCGATGATCTGGTACAAAACTTAACAGATAAGAGATATAAAATGATAAGTGATGTTATCATGCTCAAGGACAAAGACATATAAGAATAAAACATTGCTTTATTTGTACTTGAGTTTTTTTTTTTTTTCATTTCTCTTAATTTCTGTACGTAGGCTTCCCTAAGGTTTTTACATTTATTTGAAGACTGAACGAGCACGTTATGTAGATCTTGCGCCTGATCCCTCATCTGTCATGTTTGTAAAATATATGATAACTAACAATTAAAGTTCCTTATTTAAATAGCAAAAAGGATGTATTTAAATATCGTGTGTCAAACGTTAAAAAAATTACAACTCCGAAGGAAAAACAATGAATGTCAAATAGTTATAAGTAAGATAGATATAAACAAGTTTTTATGGTTTAAAATGTATGCAAAGGAATTAAATTGTAACAGGTGACAATGACAGGTCTACCTTTTTTTTTTTTTTTTTTTTTTGTTGTCCGGGAGGAAATGCATTGACGCATTCCCACCACCGCTGCAGCGTATTCGCGCGCTGGCGGTGGGATATGTGGGACTCGACCTCTCCATAGCGTGGTATGCTTAGGTCATACCACGAGGAGAGGACCCTACACCACTAAAACCTCCCGGACACTCCTTCGATCCGCCGTTGGCGGGGGTCGGGTACACATGAGCAATCCGGCCCCCCGACGGCACCCGCGGCCAATATGGTAGGTACCGCGGGATCTCCAGGGATGACAGGTCTACCTATTTCATAATAATACCTATATCTAAAACTAAAGTTGAAGTTTATTTATTTTGTTTGCTTGAACGCGCCAAAATCTGGAAATGCTAGTCCAATTAAAAAAAATATATATGTATTGTATAGCCCATTTATCGAGGAAGGCTATATGCTATATTTCATTATGAAGTTCCTATAGGAACGGGAGTTGCGCGGGTGAAACCGCGCGTAACTCCCGTTCCCGTGGGAACTTCATAATGAAATATAGCCCATGTCATCTGGCGATAGTGTAGCTTTCCAACGGTGAAAGGATTTTTCAAATCGGACCAGTAATTTCGGAGCCTATTCAACACAAACAAACAATTAAATCTTTCATCTTTATAATATTAGTATAGAAGTGACATAGGTGTGCCCTAATAAAGGATTTTTGAAAATGTAATCCCTAAGGATTGCTTTGTGGTTTCCAACTTAGCATAGACCACCCCATGGGGGTCGTCAAAGGCGACCAACTGACATTCCGCTGATGGATGGGCAGCAGAATCTATCAACTCAAAGACAATATGTTACTGAGACGGCTGTGACCACCTTTTTTTTTTTTGTTGGCCCGGGATATTGCTTTTACGCATTCCCACCGCCGCTGCAGCGTATTCGCGCGCTGGCGGTGGGATATGTGGGACTCGCCCTCTCCATAGCGTGGTATGCTAAACTCATACCACGAGGAGAGGACCCTACACCACTAAAACCCCCCGGACACTCATGAGACCACCTGCCAAGCGTGGTGATTATGGCAATATCCCTCAACGATCCTGGCTTGCCAAGTTATGTTAAGAGGTGGCCCATGTTCAGCAGTGGATCTAAAGGGGCTGTTGATGATGATAAATCCCTCAGGCAATTAAAAGGGGTTGCAAATGTTGTACGAATCAATTCAAACTTACGCGGACAACGTTGCCGGGAACAGCTAGCACATAATAATAAAATAAGGCATGTATAGGTACAATCGATTTGCGCTGACTTCCGCTCGAGAATGTTTGGTTCCGCATTGTACCCACATCACATGGATTTATTACTACTAAGATAATGTAAAATACTTGCACTTATAATATAATATTATCCTTCAAAGCTATTATGAGAACAAAACGCACTTTAGTGGCAAAAATTAAAAAAGTACTTCTGAATCTATACTAGCAATATTATTAGAGGTTTTTGTATTTATAATTGACTAGCTTTCACCCGTGGCTTCGTCTGGTATCGCAACTAAAAGTAGCCTATGACGAACCTCATGGCTCAAAGTATATCCATGGCAAATTATCCCATCGCCCCAGCGACTCCTTTTCGCAGCGCACGCGAATTAAGGATGTTTTTGGCAATTTTTTTACGCCATAAATTATATGAAATTTAGTAAGGATCCCAATTTGTTTTGAAAATATAATATAGCCTACGTCATCCGGGGATAGTAGCTTCCTTGTGGTGAAATAATTTTTCAAATCAGTCAAGGAGCCTTTTCAATTCTAATAAACAAAGAATCAAATCTTTACTCTTTGTATTTGAAAAAATATAAAGATTTGTATTTCTTTATACTTTACTAGCTTCCCGCGCGCGGTTTCACCCGATTTTATCCCGTTCCCGTGGGAACTTCATACTTCAATATAGCCTATGTTCACCAGAGATAGTGTAGCTTACCAACAGTAAAATAATTTTTCAAATCCGTCATTTGTTTCGGAGCCTATTCAATTCTAACAAACAAACAATAAAATCTTATTTATTGTTATATATTACAGTATAGATAGACAAATATAAAGAGTTTTTTATTTTTATTTTTTTTTATTTTAGGCGGTAATCGTTGTTTGTACGTAACCGATTTTGAAAATCCTTTTACCAATAGAAAGTCACATTATTTGAGGATGTTTGGCTATATTTTAACACGAGGTTCCAACTTTGTACCCGTTTTTACGAATATTTCACGGACGGAGGATTATGAAATAAGACATAACATAGACAAGGATTGCAGAATGCAATTTTTTTAAATTAAGTTCCAATTTCGATCAATCGGTGGCTACAGTAAAAATATATAGGTAAATAATTCAAGTCTTCCTTCTATAAAAATGAAATGTAAACCTACTTTAATTGGCTTATCAATTATAAATATCAATGCAAATTAGTTACGTACCAACTAACAAGGTGATACCAGTTTTTATAACGAATGTTCAGTATAATACACCTTGATTTTAGTTGTTACTAATATTGGTAGGACGATTTGCCATCAGTATTAGGTACTATCGAAACGTAACATTCATTATTATTTTAACAAATGTTTAAAACAAACAGTTTCCTTCAAGGGAAAAATAACTCTAAGTCCAACGCCTAATACGACATAAACTAAATTATAAATCAATAAATCTTAAATTTCTATTTGCCAAAATGTGGTGTATGAACAGATGTTGTTCTTAAAAAATATTTTTCACATATTTTGCCATATTTAAATTATAGCATACAAACTAATACTAATACTAATTAGGTAGGTACGAACATTTTCCTTACATCAAATTTTAATTGTAAATCTATACTAATATTATAAAGAGAAAAAGTTTGTATGTTTGTGTCGAATACACTCAAAAAGTACGTACTGAACGGATTTCGATAATTCTTTCACCATTAGAAAGCTATATTATTCCTAAATAGCATAGGCTATAAAAGTCTACCCTTGCGAAGCCGGGGCGGGTCACTAGTCTGAAATACTATGCATATTATTAAATTAATTTAACAATTTTTAGATTAACTGTGGACTTCCTCCATAGCGTAGCGGTCTAGCGATCGTATTAGTCTCATAAGCGTGGTGTCTATGGCAAAACTCTTATCTCGAATATATATTTCAGTTCCGATTGGTTTTAATTAAGCGAAAACATTGGAATAACCTTACTTTTCTTTGTGAATGATGTACTAAGAATCATTCTCAATCTTCCATATATTTGACCGAAGCTTTGGCATTTTTCTGCCAAATAAACTATTTTCGAGAAACATTTGGCTTCGATCAGTATCATAGGGATCTAAACTGATTGTTCCTAGCAACGCATTTTCGCTATATTTAAAATTTGATCTTATCTTCTAGCGTAGCAATTTCCCTGGAGATTTTTTCTTAGTTATATAAAAAAGTGTATGTCAATTTAATTATGTTTTATGCTAATTTTAATTTGCGCAAGTTAGGTTGTGGGATTATTAACGCTTGGCAAGCAATATTGGTTATTGTACTCTAAGAAAACGCCGATGCCCATCTTCTGGTGTGTTTCCCATAGCCAGGTTCTATGGCATCCATGGGAGGAGGGGGGCATCATTTTTACGCCGGTATATATTAATGTTTGAATAATTTAATTAACCGCGATTAAAGGCTATATCTTTATTATAAATCTAACTTTCCAGATCATTTAAATGCTTGTAGCCAATTTTTTATAACAGTTTTTGAGATCCCAAGCCTTCTTTGACTTTTAAGACAAGTCAGGTAATGTTTTTGATGGCAATTTTTTACTGTTACAGCTTTTACGGGACTTTAGGGTTACACAGGAGATGGTTAGTAGGTACTGTACCTTAAAAGTTGTCTTATTATTTTGCAATTATATAAAAAAATGTACTGATCACTTTTTTTTTCAAAGTAGGTTATTTGAAATGAATATGAAACGTCGTCAAATAACCGTATTCATTCTTAGCAACCAACACTCATACAGATCACAAGTTTTCCTATATATTCGGCCGTGTATCATTTTCCTTGTATCTATTCGCCTGCCAAAATTTCCACATCATAAGGAAACCTCTATTTGCAATCTCTCAATATGTAATTAGAGGGATACAAATTGACAAATTTAATTAATTTATAATTAGTAAAGTAGTTCATAAATTGTGTGCCAATTGCTAATTTAATTAACTTAGCTTGTTAAAACCTACTTACTTGATATTACAAACTTTACATAACTAAATTAATAATCTATCTTCTATCAGATTTTTTTTTTTCATTGATTGACCTATAATTTGTTTTTTTAGATTTTTTTTTATAATCAAGTAGAAAAAATATCTACATACCTTTTTAAGGACACCATTCACTTCGGACGCTGCAAAAAAAACACTCCTATTCGAAAATATTAAAAAAATATATAACACTTTCAATAAAAAAAAATATATACACCACAGACAACGTTCGTGTTTGATTTTTTAATTGGAATGATATTGTCAGATGGAGCGGTCGTTTCGCGATCGCGGGAGCGACTGAGCGAGTGATAGTCGCCTTGGAGATCGCCCGTGAATGCTGAGAGGTGCGCTGGCGCATGCTTTTATACTAATAACGCTTTTATACAGTGACATCACAAACGTCAAAGTCAGCTGTACGTTGTTCTGTTTACTTGGAATAAATACATAAAATAACTTAGTTATTGTCAAAGTATATACAAATAATTTATTGATAATAGTATGTTATATCACATAATACAGTGTTATCACAACAAGATCAATATATTTGCTTATTTATTTATGTATTCGAGTAAGTACTTTCCCACCACACTTTATGTTTATACCCATAAATTCAAAATTGTATAGTTATAATAATGATACATACATCTTATAATTATATAAAATTCTCGTGTCACAATGTTCGTTCCCGTACTCCTCCAAAACCGAGCTTGACCGATTCTCGTGAAATTTTGTGAGCATATTGAGTAGGTCTGAGAATCGGCCAACATCTATTTGCCGGGTCAGCTAGTTATATATATCATACCTTTATTAGTACCTACTACTCTCTACTGCTTATTGTAATTAAAGACGTGAGTTGATGAAGGTGATATGTCGCATTTTTGAGTTTTGGTGTTTTTTGCGTAGATGATATTAAAATGTCGATACATAATGACTACATGCCTTAAACCGTCGTTTTGAGGCTTATTTTTCAAAATAATATGTTGAAAAAGGTGTTATGTACAGTTCTATTTGAAAATGGCACTGGATGAAAGAGGTATGGGCCCATATCACCGTCGTCCAGATAAATAAAGTAAAAACTTTGTTTTTCTTTAGTGGAAGAAGGTAATATGTACGTCCATAGCACCTTCTTCCACTCAGCTTACGATGGTTCAAAGACACGGTGATACTTTTCCGTGAATGAAGGTGTTATGTGACATGCATATCACCTTCATTCGTTGACGAGATTTAATTATTTTAATTATCATTCTGTCACATTATCGCGCGTATTTAGGGTACCGTACCCGAAGAGTATAAACGGGACCCGTTCTTCTTTTTTCTTTCTAAAAATAAGCTTCATAAATCATACATTTTTATTTGCAAAAATGTGATGTATGTACAGATGTTACTATTAAAATTTATGTATCACACATTAGCCATATTTTATCATGGCATACAAACTAATACTTAATTACTAAACATTATCCTTACATTTACAATTCACGGTACATATTATTATAAATCAACCATTAAAAAAAAAGTAACAGTATTTTTTTTTAATTATATTATTTTATACATAATTATATATCTCAGATAATCACAATTTGGTTTTAAAATACTCATCGAAAGTATAAAACGTCGCCCCGCATAACCATTTATGTAATTAGGTATTAAACTTTTTTAATGGTAAATCTCGTATTCTTGATAAGAATATCACTGATACAGCTCCAGTTTCGAATTAAGAATAACAATATCGATATTATTAGAAATTAGCTTGCGCCAGTGGCTTATTCCGAGTAGAATTAATAGTTGGGGCTCCTTCGATTTTAAAACATTCGATTGGTCTTACCGTGTTGATATATAGCCTACATCATTTAATGGGCTATCTGACACTGAAATAATTTTTCATATCGGACCAGTAGCCTCTGAGATTAGCGTGTTTATGCCAACAAACAAATACTTTAGCTTTTATAATATTAGTATAGATTTAAGCCTGTAAATCTAATATAGTGTCTTCCATAATCCTGGTCTGCATTAGGTACCTACTATGTAATATAGTTCGTAAATTTAACAAGTGCGAGTCCTACTCGCCACGAATGGTTTTTGTCACAATTATGTAGCTAACTACCGACTCCGAGCTCCGACCACGATCCTTTTGCTACTTCACCGGTAGTGAAAAATAGGATCTTACCTCCGAATTTTTTTACTGTGACCCGATTTGCATGAAAGTTTGGAATTAGGCTCATCTTACCCTTAACTTCAAAAGTAAAAATGATCTGAGCTCCGCCTATTATTTTTAAGGGGTGTAAACAACCCCTTAATAGAAAAATTGACATTGAGCCATTTTATCGCTAGAATACGATTAGTTTTTGGACCATAACTCCTTCAATTATGATCCTACCACAACTTATAAAAAACAATTTTAAAGGTAATTAAAATAACTACAACTTAAGATTACAATATATAGCGAAAAACCTTTTATTTTAAAACGGTGAAGAGTCAAAGGGTTCGAAAGAGACTGTGATTGCGCTGCCGCGCGCTCTTTAAACAATCATATCTCCGTCAATTTTTGTGTGACAGCAAAAATAAAATAAAATAAAAAAATTGACAAAAAAAGACCTACTTTTTTATCATGGACTTTTATACGTATCATTCATCATTTTTGAGATATTACGAAAAGAAGGTGATTTCTGTAAAAAAAAAATTATTTCTTAAAATAGTGTTTTTTTTTTAAATATGTGTCCTAAAGCAGCTAAACTGCTAGAATCCACCAAACTCTTTATATTAAAGTTAATTCTAGACGGAATACGATTAATTTTAATTTTGGTGGAAATGGCACTTATGAATCTCATTGATTTAAAAGAAAAACCCATTAGATGTTCTTCTTATTTGCATTACAGCTCACTCATTTTACGTGTAAAAGACTTTTAACAGTGCTCATTTTAAAGCTTATTTCAAGCACTACAAAACCCTATTTCATTAGAATGCATAAAAAGTATCTGCTCGCCGTTAGATGGCATTGAATACATCGATTAAATTTCAGACAAAATAAAAAACGGCTTTGATCTTTAATATCTAATTTAATTTTGAACTTAGAACACTTTATAAAAAACCGATTTGTTAATTTTTTTACCTGCAACAATTTTGTACTTCATAAAATTTTCGTGCAAATGCATATTTTTGGAGATATTTGCAAAAACCCGATGAAAAACGTGAAAAAATTCCGAATTTTGAATTGCCACTACGGGCAAAAAGGCGAGCAGAGCTCCAGCCTCAATAAATGGTTTAAAAACTACAAACTAAGCAACCTGCGCAAGAGGGCGTCCCCCGCGAGCACTGTCTATCTATACAGCCTTATTACTTCTTCTGTGTATCGTGCTGTGCTCTTTCGCTAAAATAGAAATAGTTAGCTTTTCCATTTGTCATTCGATAAGCTTCTCTCCTTGCTTTTAAAAACCGATGCTAGGGTTAGAGCTTTTTCCTTTAAAAAAACTCTATTATAATGCATCTTATTTCTTTTTACCACTAGTGGCGGCCTCCGGGAATACATTAGTTTTTAAAGATTACTAGCAGAGTTTTTGCACACAACTTATATTCTTGTTAACCCCTCGTGCTTAGCTAAAATGCTTGTGTAAAGTTTGGGCAATCTCGGGATCTATTGATCGTGTCATATTTTAACGACGAGGAACGGGATATACACGGAAACTACGCAGCACGGGTAGTAGGTATCCATATAAAACGGTAGAAGCACTTGTGAACCTTCAACAGCCCTGCTATCTACAGTGATTAATACATCGCCACCACTTAACTAAAGAGGGTGTGTAGTAAACACTTTACTAGTTATAAAATACATAATAAAATATCAGAAATAGGTACTATACAATTGTTTATCTGATTAGATATTAATGACTAGCATACCGCGCGCGGTAACACCCGCGTGACTCCCGTTCCCGTTGGAACTTCGTAATATAATATAGCCTAAGGCATTACCCGAAAAATGGGCTTAATGAAACCAAAAGATTTTTTCAAATCAGATCAATAGTGCGTTCAAGCAAACAAACAAACGAACAAACTCTTCAGCTTTATATATTAGTAGGTATGTATAAAATAGGACTTCTGAGACCTGTGTTTTAGATTCGATTCCTATATTGAAACCTATTTGTGTGGATATATGTTAGACAGTTGTTTTGGGTCTGGGTGTTCTTTATGTTCCATGAATTAGATAGATAGATAGAATTAATTATTTGTAAAGCGCGAAACAGAGATTTTATTCCAAATGAAGAAAGATTCAGAATCCCATTCATCTCAATTATGATTAAGAATGTATAAGAACTAACCAAACCTAGGGGCGCGACCCTTTTTCCTGTTGACGTCACAAGGAAAACAAACAAATGATGCGTACCAGGGAAGGTAATGTCACAAAAACATGCTTATATAGGTACTCGGAGAAGCATTCATCGCGGTTTCCGTCGCGTCAATAGACAACACCAGTTTATTGAGTACGTAAATACTAATAAAATTATGCGTAACGTAACACGTTGGATGACGACACAGAAAATACTAAAGTTACTATAATCACTACATTGTATTTAACAAAGTCGCGTCCCGCTGTCTGTCCGTCCCTATGTATGCATAAAATCATAAAATCTGTTGCGTAGTTTTAAAGATACAGTTTCAAAACTACACGGTTTTTTTTAATAGATAGAGTGATTCAAGATTTATATGTATGATGATACATCAGCATGGCACCCGTGAGAAGCCGGGGCGGGTCGCTAGTCTCATATAAAACTAACATTTAAAATATAGCGACCCGCCCCGGCTTCGCACGGGCACAATACTGATACTATAATAATACTACAGAATGTCTTTAAACCTCTAACAAAACGGCTGAAATTTATTCAAAACAAACAGAAACAAATTAATATAGGACCTACTAAAACTCAATGAAATAAGTAGGTAGGTGGTTATACTTTTATCGTATGAAATACCTATACTCTTCAGGACTAACAATACAACAAACACTAAATAAATAGGTATTCAAGTATTTATCCCTCATAGTCACAACCGACACAAAACAAAAAAATTGCCCAATTATTCTTAAGGATCGAGCGCGCATAATCGCATTCGGCCTAACTCACTCGCTGCGCTGCGAAAACACGCGCTGTTATTTTGCGATAACTTCTCAGTTATTCATTTAAAGTATATAGTGTAGGGGTAAAATAATCTGCATGAAATGCTTAAGAATATTAACTCATTTATAATGATAAGGATAAATACTGAATCCGTCTGATAGGCTTTACAATAACCGCATTAGAAATGATCATTTTTCTAAAAGATATAATGGATATAGCAAGTTAACCTTTAAAGATAGACATATGCTATCGCGGACTTTTTCGTAGATCTAAAAGACAAGAATATTTCCGTGATACATTGTTTTGTTATATCTCATAGGGTTTAGGCAGCGTTTTCGTTAAAGTCAAATGGCTTAATTTTTTCCGACACCTCTGACAAATATATCAATATATATTAGTCAAATGTACACATAAACTAAACAAATTATATACGTAAACCTTCCGGAAGAATCGTTCTATCGATTGGTAACAACCGCATTAAAATCCATGTAGTAGTTTTTGAGTTTATCGCGAACAGACAGACAGACGCGGCCGGGGACTTCGTTTTATAATATCGCACCTTCATTTCGAAACCATTCATTTCTAAACTAAATTTTCACTAAATTGAGATAATAATGCCATCTTACTTAGACCGGTAATATCTACAGAATGAATTTGACAGGTCTATTTAGTTTCCCAATATTATGAGAAAATTTATTAATGCAAAAGTGTTACTATAAAATTTTTAATGATTATAAAAAGTAGTACCTAGAAACTATAAAATAATAATATACACGTACTCTTACTTAAAAAGAAACCAATAATTTAACAAATAATGCCAGAAATATCTCATATGTGTTCATTAGTTTTTTATTAAGAGGTAAATAGTAATCCAACAATCGTAAATTAGCTCTCCTGTATTTTTTTTTTGTTTGTTTTGTAACGGTTTCGATATGATGGTGCGATATGTAGTGAGGTAGTGATAGCGGTCGCCCGCGGCTCCGTGCGGATGTTGGTTACCGCTGCAAAAAGCCTACCCAGGAAAGGCACGGTCAGCAAAATGATTCCCAAGTCAATTCACAGACATCGACACTAACATCGACGACGCAGTTATTATCCGCAGGCTGCACAGATTGTCTTTCTGTGGATGATAAAGTTGTTAATGATGAAAATATTTAAACGTAATTAATACTAAGTTTTCACTTCTGCCGGCAGTCCCGGAGTGCAACCCGTTGTTTTAGGATAGATAACTAAAGCGATTATTGTAGAGGTTCTCTATAAACAACATTTGACGTTAAATAATTTTCAGGTAACAAAATATACTGATGGTCGGGAGCCCCGACCCGTGATAGGGCAACGTAAAGTTGCAGCAGAAACCGTAATATTTTAATTTCGCCATAACTTAAAAACCAAACGTCCAATTTTAATCATTCAAAGACCAAATATTATCTAACTACATAAACTGTACTTAGTGATGAAATAATTTATTTTGATAAGAATAAACGGTTCTAAATGTAGTCAAAAAAAAATTAAGATTTCTAAATAAAAAAATGGTTGTTGTGCCTCACTCGATATAGATAGGTATTGTGTGTCGCGGACTTTTTTTGTAGATATTTATAAGATCTACAATTAATTAGAACATTTTATGGTTCTATCTTTTATAGTTTAGGCTGCGTACGCAAAATAAGTCACTATTCTGGTTCATTTTTTAACACCTTGTGTCCGAAAAACCCAAATATCTTACGGAACCCTATTTTTTTCCAAAATAAAATTTAGTCTATGTTACTTGTGGATAATGTAGCTTTCGAATGGTGAATTTTTTAAATCGGTCCAGTACTTTTTGAGCCTATTCATTACAAACAAATAAACAAAGTATTCCTATTTATAATATTATATATATATATATATATATATATAGATGTATCCATTCGGCAAATGTGGATCAGACGGGTTGTAGCATCAGTTAATTGTTGATCAGTTAGCAATTGTTGATCAAAACAGTTTTTGTTGATCTAATGTATGATTCGGCATACAAATGTGGCTCCAATTTGATCAACAATTTCTGACCCTGTAGCGGCAGTAATAAGAATTGCATTATTTATACAAATCCGCTCCATCTATTGTTGATCTGATTCAAATGGACCAATCGGAGGTCACCTTTGCCATGATTGGTTGGTTTTGTTATGCGCTGTTGCCACTTCGCTTCGCAATCGTATAATGTGATATGATGAAAGCAAGACAGTGTTAAGTTAGGGCATGTAGAGTAGGACTTAGGAGCTTGGTTCTCTATAAGATTTGACAACTTTTTTTTATTACAACCTTTTATTATTTTCTTTTACCTGTCCCATTGTCTTTAATCAAATCTTGCAAGTTAAATTTGACACACTTATGTATATCTCGTGACAATGCAATATTATGATGACATGGAGCTGATCTAATGATGGAGCTGGAAAGTGGCCATAGGAACTCCGTTATAATACGACATAACCCTATTGAGTTTGGGCTCGATGAGTACTTTGTCTGTAGATGGTATCCAGGGTCTGATGATGGAGCTGGAAGGTGGCCATAGGAAGTCCGTAATAAAACGATACAATCGCATCGAGTTTGGGCTCGTTTGATTAGTCTTGACGAGTACTTTGGTACTAAATGGTATCCAGGGTCTGATGATGGAGCTGGAAGGTGGCCATAGGAAGTCCGTAATAAAACGTCACAATCCCATCGAGTTTGGGCTCGTTTGATTAGTCTTGACGAGTACTTTGGTCCTAAATGGTATCCAGGGTCTGATGATGGAGCTGAAAGGTGGCCATAGGAAGTCCGTAATAAAACGACACAATCCCATCGAGTTTGGGCTCGTTTGATTAGTCTTGACGAGTACTTTGGTCCTAAATGGTATCCAGGGTCTGATGATGGAGCTGAAAGGTGGCCATAGGAAGTCCGTAATAAAACGACACAATCCCATCGAGTTTGGGCTCGTTTGATTAGTCTTGACGAGTACTTTGGTCCTAAATGGTATCCAGGGTCTGATGATGGAGCTAGAAGGTGGCCATAGAAAGTCCGAAAGCTGAATGGTATGAAGGTGTATAAACATGTCATAATATCACTAATGTTGCGCCTCAGGGTATCAGGGCGAACCCTGTTGTAGCCCTCTTCCCCCTACAATGGACCTCTAGGGGGAACTATGCCGTAGTAAATCCCGAATCATAAATACTAAAAAGTAAAGAAACAAAATGTTTTTTTTTAATTAGCTTTTATTACTTGTTCATAAAAGGAATTAAAAGGTTAAAAATAATTTAATTCTGATGAGAAATACGAGTATTATATTTTATAGGTACATTATAACCAAATTTATTTTTTAATAGAAGCGTGTTATATTGGTATTTTGAACGCAAGAGAAATAATAAAGAAGGTGTAACGTGCTTTTTTTATTAAACTTTTATAAACTTCAAGATTTATCCAAGATAAAACTAACAAAGAAACATAAACAATAACAGAAATACTTCTTCTTAATACTTAAATTTTATGTATTATTTTCTTCAATTAAATTAAGTATCAGTTTTTTTAATCAAGTAGGTATCCACAGTCTAAAAAAATAAAAGTAAACCTTGTACTAACTTAAGGAAGTAACTTAGCGATTTCTTCAGAAGCATGTTGAGGATACTTAGGCTCTCCTAGACGTTGGGACTTATAGTATGTTAACCTTCTAAGAACAACCCAAACATGTTTCTGAAGAAATCGTTGAGTTACTCCTTAGCGCACTCTACAACTTTATTATTAACATTATAAAAAAACATCAAAATTTTATTCTAAATAATTAATTAGCGGATACCAAAATAATACTTAATCCATGGTTAAAGAAAAGAATATTAAGCGCCTGTTTCACAATCTTCAAGTAAGTGCCGAGATCGTAAGTTTGGTCATTTCTGACATAAGTCAAGTGACTTTACACTAACTCTACACTTACTTGTAAATTGTGAAACAGGCCCTTAGTATTCTTTTCTTTAACCACGAATGAAGTATTAATTTATTTATAAATTTTGGTATCCGCTAAATGAGTACTATTAAGTTTTAATTATCCACAGTCTCAAAATAAAGTATAAACATTTAACAAAATTTATGAAACCAAACATTTATCCAAGGAAAATGTAATAAAAAACATAATTGCCGTAATTATGCACAATTTTTTTTTTTACTTAAAACTAAACTTTGATTTTTGTCTTTGTTGACATTTCCTTAATAAGATCAAAATACACTGGCTGTCAAAACTAAGTAACTACCACACGTTAATCCTACTATAGACATTAGTCTTGAAATAAAAAACGTCTTGTAGCGAATTTCAACAATTTTCTATGAAAAACTCAAGCGCTGACTGACGGCGATCTAGCGTCTATCTCATCTAGCGTTTATCTTTTGTTTCGCTTGCAATGTTGCCGCTCCGCAGCATCGGTGTACATTTCCGCGGCATTTGTTGATCTCCCAACGTTTATATTGATCAACAAAGTCACACAGAGTGTAAAATAAATGGCGGTTATAAAATCAACAATTGCCGTGTGAGTTGGTGACGAGCTAGAGTGTTTGCGGATTACCCGGTGACCGTGATCCAATTAAAGAACTTGTATATAACCGCATCGCGTGCGAACTGCTATTGCGCGATCGAGAATTCGTGACGTCATCTAACAATTGACGTTTGTCGCTGAAGAACGTATCAAGTGAAGCCCTGGGTATAAATCGCAAGAAGGACAAAAAATTGTGTAACTAGAAATTTTAACCTTAATTTCCTAAAGTCAGGAAGTTGGTGGTGAGTTACCGGTCATGTCGCTAAAACAGTCCCTTTTTAGGGTTCCGTAGCCAAATGGCAAAAAACGGAACCCTTATAGATTCGTCATGTCTGTCTGTCTGTCTGTCTGTCCGTCCGTATGTCACAGCCACTTTTTTCCGAAACTATAAGAACTATAATGTTGAAACTTGGCAAGTAGATGTATGTTGTGAACCGCATTAAGGTTTTCACACGAAAATAGAAAAAAAACAATAAATTTTGGGGTTCCCGATACATAGAACTGAAACTCAAAAAAAATTTTTTCATCGAACCCATCTATGAATAGGTCTTCAAAAATGATGTTGAGGTTTCTAATATAATTTTTTTTCTAAACTGAATAGTTTGCGCAAGAGACACTTCTAAACTGGTAAAATGTGCGTCCCCCCCCCTGTAACTTCTAAAATAAGAGAATGATAAATCTAAAAATTATATGATGTACATTACCATGCAAACTTCCACCGAAAATTGGTTTGAACGAGATCTTGTAAGTAGTTTTTTTTTAATACGTCAAAAATCGTAAACCGCAATTTAGCTTTCATTCAATCAACTCGAATATAAAAATATAAAATAATATTTCATTTCATAAACATACGCTTTTTTATTTATTCTTGATATCAAAAATAGGTACGCACTTGTAACTGAAACGGAACCCTTCGTGCGCGAGTCCGACTCGCACTTGGCCGGTTTTTCCGGATTGACTTACGTAGTTACCCACGAGGCTTTTGCTACTTCACCGGGCATAAATGCGGGCAGAGCTCCAGCCTTAATAAATGATATAAAAACTACAAACTAAGCAACCTGCGCAAGAGGGCACCCCCTCTGGGGCTTGGACCTCGGCTCAGGGCGGTCGCTGGCGATGAGATTGAGGGATTATGACTTTTAGTATTTTAGGGGGTTTGGTGCAACTGTCGCCCTACTTTACAATTCGCGGACCTCTCGGACTTCGGGTCTACGAAGGCATCGGATGGTTCTTTGCAAACTAAGGGTCAGGAGGACGAGGGGGGACGCATCGCGTTCGCGGGCGCACTCTTTCTCCGGCGGGTCGGATAGAGTGGCAGTTGGAGTCAGCATGTAAGTTGCGATTGTGAATAAATCACGGTACCCCGGTGGCCCGTCGAGTGAATCTACTTTGAACAGTTTGTAAGCGGTACAAACTGCTAGACGCGGTAGGAGCAAATACGGTGCTCGCGTTCGTCATAATCGGTCGGGTAAAACCGTCCCACCGGATTTCGAGTGTAAAGGAATGAGAAGTGTACCTGTGTTTCCTTATCTATATTGACTGTAATCACTACAGCCGTATCGAAAGGCCATATTATAAAGGACGAAGACGTCATAGACAAACTTGAGATTTGTCCCCAACACTAACTTTACATATAATTTGTAATCTCTTCGTTTAGATTACAGTCATCTGTGAATCAGCTGTGGTTTTACATACGTTTAGGTTTTCCTAACCCCCGAGACTGCGGGACAAAGATATATCACCTCACGTATTACCTACTATACCTTCCTATACCTATTCCTAGCTTAAATAAACGTTTTTAATACTAGAGGTAACAGTCAAGCGTTGCTTAATGTAATACTCCCTTTTGCCTTTGTAGAGACAAATATACTTTTTTATAATTTTTAAATAAAGGACAACAAGTCACAATGTCTGGGACTTCTTATACACATATTTCACGGAACAAGTATTATGGTTCACATCAGTAGTTGCTGTGAGTCAATTGAACTGGCAGACATTAATGAATAATGTCATTTGGCGCTGGTTTTTTAGCTCACAAAGCGTAATTAAATCCATTATCATCATCAGCTCTTATAACGACCACTGCTGTTTTGGTACAGTCACCAGGCTTGCAGGCGGGTTGGTGACCGCAGCGTTATGTAATAACACACACAGGGCAAGGCTGTGCCCTGATATACGAACAATATGCTTTTCGATGCAGGGAGGGTAGTCCCTCAACCAACCAGGCACGGAAAGAAATCTTAGATTTTAAACAAAGATTTATTTTCCGGGGTAGGCATCGATCCCACAACCTCAGGGACTTAATGCGAGTCTTAAACCCCTTCGCTACGGGGGCTGTCTATATAACGTTACGTAAGTACCTAATAAATACTAATTAATGACAATAGACATTTATTATTACTTTGTAATTGTGCGGTTGTTACTAGTGGGCTTGTCCTAGCGGTTAATTGTTTATTATTGAACTCGTTATCACTTCTATACCTGTCATTAGGGATTACTCAAACATTTTTTTTTCATATTTACAAAGTTTAAAATTATAATGTAATGTTAGGAGGTTACCTATACATATATAAGCAAAAGCGCGCCTTACAGAAACTGTAAGAACGGGTAGGTTATAAATCCCTATAAATACATAGTATCGTACATAACAATACTCGACATATTAAGTCAGGGACCTATATTTTATAGGTTTTGAGATAATTGTGATGAAATGTACTGCACCAAGATGCAAAAGCGATTAGTAACATAAAAAAACACTATAAAAGCGATTCAATACATCATAGTGCTTCAATTCGAGTGCCGCTGTACTCTTCTCTAGATTATTATTTATTTATTTATTTAGATTCAATAGTCCTTGGAAACAGCAAGCCAAATACTTAGGCATAATTCTTGACCGAAAGCTAAACTACAGAGTGCTTGTGGAAACTGTTCGTGCACAGCCTTACTTAGTCGACTACATTGTCTTTTAAATTCAATATCCGTCATATTCGCTCATACCGCGTCTACCGTCTACCTTCAAACCCATGCATTCAAAACGGACTGCAGATCTCTATTTAATTTTATTATTGTAATCCCTCCCCTCATCTTCTCTTTGGCTGCGGGCTGTGGCACCATGTTTTAAAATCTATTTTGTAGTCTACATAACTCTATGCTTACGGATATGAAACATATGTAACTAGGTAGAACAGTTATATCCATGATTCTGTTAAACTTTCGTATATTCTGTTTATTTAACATAACAGCATTATTGTGTTTATTCAATATTAATTGACTGCACCGGTGGCTCAGTGGTTACGGTAGTTGCTTGTAAGACCTGGTGTTCTGGGTTCGATTCCCACTCGGACCTATTATTTGAGAGAACCACAGATAGTTGTTCTGAGTGTGGGTGTACTTTGTGTCCGTGAATTGAGCGTTTGTTAAGTCCCCAGTCCAGGAATTAAGGATGACCAAAGTGCGGGAGTCGTATTTTAAGAAAAAAGTGAAAACCCATACCCTTCCTATCTGCGACATTTGTTTTCGGTTATACTTACATAGGTAGCCATGAGGCTTTTGCTACTTCACGCGGGCATAAAGGCGAGCAGAGCTCCAGCCTTAATAAATGGTTTAAAAACTAAGCAACCTGCGCAAAAGACTGTGGGGCTTGGACCTTGGCTGGCAATGACATTCAGGGCTTATGACTTTTAGTTGGTTGAGAAACAACGATAAATGAATACCAACTCACGTAAAAAGTACGTCATAGTTAAGATTCCTATGTACTTACAATTTACACAAGGAAAGAAGAGCGGAACTACCTACTTCAAATACGAGGGAAATAATGTTTATTAAACAGATGACATACTTACTAATTTATAGTCCCTATAGACCTGTTGGTTATGAATGAATGGAATATTTTTATCCTGTAATCATTCATATTCAATAATAGAACGGTTTTACTAAACTGTCATTAAATCCCTTCATCTTTAATGTCAAAACGATTTACCGTAAGTATTATTATCAAATCGCAATATTAGGTATATTTTTTTTTTAATTCTTTATTGTACACATGAAAACAAGTTATGAAAGTTCAACAATTAAAGATGATGTACAATGGCGAGCTTAACTTATTTATGAGTTTTCTTCCAGCAAACCATATTCAGAGTGAGATTTGTGATAAACGGGCAAGAACAGTGTACACAACAATAGTAACAATTTTGAGTATATTAAACTAATGTAATAATATATGAATAAAATACATACATAGGTACTTAATAAAAATAAACTAATACATATAGGGTGACTGGTAATTAGCGACCGATACCTAAACACATGATTGTGCTCATGATAACAAACAACTTTTACTACGGCACCAAACTTGAAATCGCGAAAAAAAAATCTGCTGCTCCCTATCATGTTGACGAGTTATGTGAACATGAATGTATGGAACAGCTGATTTTTTTTCGTGATTTCAGGGTTGGTGCCATAGTAAAATTGGTTAATATCATGAGCACAATCATGTGTTTAGGTATCGGTCACTAATTACCAGTCACCCTATATATATAAAAAAAACTATTAATGAGATAAGAGGTATAATTTTTGGCCTTTAAATATATTCGTTGTTTGGCTCGCTTTAAATCTCGGAGGTCGTGGGTTCGATCCCCACACTGGACACATTTCCCACCACCTTCCCATGGTCCCTCCAACCATCTTGGTTATGGACCGAATCACGGGAGATGCGCGCGCTACTTGCTCTCGGCTCTTTCACGCGCGCACGTTCTTGACTCCCTACAATGTCGTCATACCCGCTGCCTTCTCCCCATTCTGGGGTGGCTCTACTTTCTAGCTCCGCGTCCCATCATGGGTTTCACGCATACTCTTTACGGCGACTTCGTCACCAACCGACACCGCCATCGCTAAATCTCAGCGTCTTCGGCTCGTTCATCCTGCTCCAACTCCTTCCTTCTTTTGCTCCACTTGTGCGCGAAGTCTCTCAACCGCCAGAAATTTTCCTCCGAGGAGACCAGACGAAGATTGCAGGTCCTTCATCTTTGCGCTTGATCCCATCGAGCATCTTAAGTCTGTCGGCGCTGTACAGGGGACAGTGCCACATTATGTGGGTCACGTCCTCTTCTTCCACGCTACCACAGTAGCACTCGCTGATGGCGGTAAGGTTCAGCTCGTTCAGCCGCTTCCTAAACGCCCCATGCCCAGTGAGGATCTGCGAGACGTGGTAGTCCGGCTCGACCCAAGTTGCCTCAGTCGTGCCGCCGCGTAGGTGATCGTTGCGGAAAAGACACCACGATACAGCACCCTGAGGGCCCTATACCGCGGGCCCCAGGATGCAGCAGAGACATGTGAAATCTTGCCTAATCCTGCCGCCGCACGCTCACCAATAAGCTGAGCATGCTCCCGGAAACTGAGGCTTGAGTCGATCGTCACACCCAAAACTCTGGCTGACTGTACGCTACGGACCGAGGCCCCATCGAGCCTTATGGTGGGTGGTCGCTTGGCCATTCCTCCCTTCAAAGTCATGGAGCATGACTTTGCAGGGGAGAACGCCAGCCGGTTTCTGACCCCCCACTCACTGATGAGGTTCATGGCGCTAGAGGCTGATGCCTCAACGCCCGCTCAGACTCGATGAGGACTGTTACGTCGTCTGCGTACGCCACCAGGGACACCCCGTTTGGGTATGGCAACCGAAGCAAGTCATCCAGGAGGACGTTCCAGAGGGCGGGCCCCAACACGGAACCCTGCGGGCAACCCATAGTCGAAGCTTTCCACATGACCCTGTCTCCCACGAAGAGCCCCACCCGTCTACCAGCAAAATACGACGCTAGCATCCTGTAGACGTTAGGGGGACAGCCCCCTGCCTTCGCTTTCAGCAGGATCATGGGCCAGCACGCATTGTCAAAGGCGCCCGATATGTCAAGCATGACGGCTTGGACATATCTAGCCCGACTCTCACTGACCGTCCGCAGAATCGCTTGCAGTGCCGTTAATGTCGTGCAGTGCCGTGACTGCACCGGTGGGTGTTCTGGGTTCGATTCCCACCCGGGACAATTATTTGTGTGAACCACAAATAGTTGTTGTGAGTCTGGGTGTTCTTTGTGTCCGTGAAATGTATGTTTGTAAATTCCCCCGCGACACAGGGATTTATTTCCCCAGTGCGGGAGATGCCTTTAAAAAAAAAAAAAAAAAAAAAAAAATGTCGACAGTCCTCGAGAGAACCCGTGCTGGGTCGATGATACGTTGCGCAAGATGGAAGGTGCGCATTTTAGCATTACCCGCTCGAGGATCTTGCCAAAAACCGGGAGTAGCGTGATGGGGCGATACACTTTAGGATCAGTCAGAGGTCTATCATTGCCCTTGGGGACAACGATGAGTCTGCCGTCCTTCCACGTATCCGGAAATGTGCCCTCATCAACGCATTTGCCGAAAATCCGCGTCAGCTCGGAGCTAGCCACGTGCCATAAATGTTTGACCATGTTGGCTGTAACTCCATCGATCCCCGGTGCCGTGTTCGGTAGTTCCTTGACTATCCCCCACAGATCCGCACGAGACAGAGGGGGCGCATCCCGACCACTGGGAGCACAAGCCGCTAGGAGCCTCACCTTTCGGTGGTATTCGGTGTCGCGCGCGGAGTTGTCGTCTGGGCATAATGCTTCCATCATGCCCCGCATCGCTGAATCTACATCCCCGCAAAGCCCTCAGCAAGCTGAGTGCCGCTGATTATGTTAGGCGGCGGACGGAAGCGCCCACACGCAGCCCTGTAGGCTAGGCCCCATGGGTCCTTATTATCGGCTTCTGCTATGAAAGTCAAAGTCAAAGTCTACCACCAGGTAGGAAAAGAAATGGACGCATCATAAGAACATGATTTAATTTTTTGAATTGTGTCTACATGAATAAAGAAATTTTTGACTTTGACTTTCAAGACGTGGCAACTCTGAGAAGAACTGGCAAGAAACTCAGAGGAATCCTTTTTTTTTAAAACAATTTATCGTTGCTTTTACAATATTGTTTAGCAGCAGTGTAATTCCAGAGCAAGTTACTCCCATGCCATTCTGTCATTTACATAGTCTGATATTTTATAATATGCCTTTTTACATAATTTAGCTTTAACAATGGCTTTAAATTTATTAACAGGTAATTTTCTAATATTATTTGGGAGTTTGTTATAAGCGAATACATTGCCCCATAAAAGAGTTGCTTATTCTATGGAGACGAGTTGCAAGTACAACTAAGTCATGCTCATGTCTAGTATTCATATAATGTATATCACTTTTTTTCTGAAACTTATTTATGTTCTTATGTACGTATAACAAATTTTCATATACATATTGCGAAGCTACAGTAAGAATTTTAATTTCTTTGAACTTCTCCCGTAGGGAAACCCGCGGTCCAAGCTTATATATGGCTCTAACAGCGCTTTTCAGCACAAATATGGTATCAATGTCCGCACAGTTTCCCCATAGAAGAATTCCATATGACAATACTATGAAAATAACTAAAATACACTAGTCTGGCGGTATCTACATCAGTCAGCCGTCTTATTGTCTTAACTGCGTATGCCGCAGAACTAAGTTTTCCGGATAGTATTTTTATGTGTGGTCCCCATTGTAATTTGGAGTTGACAGTTATACCAAGAAAAACTGTTGACTCCACAGGCTCCAATCTCGTTCCCTTAATTAAAAAATTGGTTGCGACCTGTCTAACATTAGGAGTTAAAATTTTATAAGTTTGGTTTTTTTCTCATTTAGAACGAGATTGTTTACATTAAACCAATGCACGACTTTCGAGAGAGCATTGTTTACGTCGTCATAGTTGAGTAATTTTCTACTAATCTTAAAAGTCAAAGAAGTATCATCGGCAAACAATACAATCTCATGGTCATTCCCTTTGTGGTAAGGCAAGTCATTTATATATACAAGAAACAGGAACGGTCCCAGGATAGAACCCTGTGGTACGCCTATAATAACAACGGACCCTGGAGATATTTTACCGTTTATATCGACCCTCTGAGTTCTATTGCTCAAATATGAAGTCAGAAGATCGAGAGCCGTGTCCCTAATACCGTAGTGATGTAATTTCCTGACTAACGTATCATAGTGTACGCAATCAAATGCCTTAGATAAATCACAGAATATACCCAAAGCATCCTGTGATTCCTCCCAGGCCGCGAATATGTTTTTCAATAATTCAATTCCAGCGTCTACGGTTGAGCAACCCCTCGTAAATCTGAACTGTTTAATGTGAAGTAAATTATATTTTGTGAAATGCCTAAGCAGTTGACTGAGAATAATTTTTTCAAAGATTTTACTCAGTGTGGGCAATATAGCGACAGGTCGGATCAGAAGTATCACCTGACTTGAACAATGGAATAACTTTACTATGCTTCATTAAGTCAGGAAACACACCACAACTAACACAACTACTAAATATATTTGCAAGAGTGGGTGCAATTATCTCTACAATATTAGCTATGAATTTAACTGAATGCCCCCACAGATCTTTTGATTTTTCATCTCCATAGTTTTAAAAGTCTTTATTATATCTATTTAGTTAATTAAAGTAAAAGTAAAATCAGAATCACATTTACAAACATTTTTCTTCAATAGTAATTCGGCCGTTATGGAAGACGAGTTAAGAAGTTCAGTTGTTGCTAAAGGTATATTTGTGAAAAAATATTCAAACTCAGACGCGACATCCATATCAGCTTTGACAATCAATCGGAAGTGGTCGAACTGCGCCCTCTCCATCGCCACCCTGTACACTATTCTACTTTTACGGTAGGCACTCCCTGCTAGCTCCTCGAGGATTCCCCCTTTGACTCTGGCTGACTGCCAGGACTTCCTTTTCTGGTTAAAGGACCTACGCAACCTGTCCAAGGCCTTCGTCCACCACTCAAACCCCCGGGGGCTCTTCCCAGTGCCTACCGTACCCAGAGATTCAGCGGCTGCACGGACCACCATCTTACTGAAGTCCCTGCACAGCGCGGATGCCGGCTTACCCCACTTGAGATTGCCTACCCGGTGGTGGACCCTCGCTTGGAATCCGTCCCAATCAGCCCCGTATTCCCGGAATCTCGTTGGTTGATATTCCGGCGGTTCCGCACTAGGAATGAGCTGCCTGTCTTCACCGACGTTGTAAGTAATGATGCGGTGGTCACTACTGCTGACGCCTTCCTGCACCTGCCACTGGGCAACTGCCACACCCCTCGTGGTGAGGGTCACGTCTATGTTGGACTCGCCGTTTTCGGTACTGAATGTGAAGGGTTGGCCCTCGGTGTTATGGACCAGAAGGTCATGGCTCAGGATGAATCCCTCCATTTCTTCCCTCCGGCGAGTCGTCTCTGCTCCTCTGCCCACGTAGTGTCGTGGCAGGCTGTGCCACATTGGCGAGTGTGCGTTGACGTCAGCGCCTATTATGACTTGTTGGCCACGTAGCTGAGCCAGTACTCCGGTAAGCTGCTGAACGTGGATGCCGATGTCCTCGGAGTACTGGAAATAGGCGCTGACAAGGTATACCGGTGCACCAGTGGTAGGGGCCAATTGACACACTGCGCAGTGGCTAGTGCTGAGATGGTGCAGTGCTGCGGAAGGGATGCTGCTGTTGGCGATGAAGATCCCGGCCTTAGGTTTTGACCCGTGTGCTATTAGGGGCGGGCCCTCCGCAAGGGAGGCCGCTGGGGTGGAGTGTTGCTCCTGCACCATAACGACGTCTAAGCGCAGCTCCTTCGCGATGGTGGGCAGCTCCAGTGTGGCAACGGCGGACCCCTGCAGGTTGATTTGCCCCAGCCTAATAACCATAATTAGTCGACGACACCATCCGTGACTCCGCATGAATGCGGGCTGGGCAGTCCTCTGCGAAGGTGCTGTGTGCGCGAGCCTCACTCTTGCCAAACCTCTTGCAAGTGGCACATGTCTACTGGTGGCCGTGCACTCAGTATACCCGTGGCCGTCCTCACCACACTTGCTGCAGGTTTGCAGCTCCTGCTTGCAATATTTGGCCGGATGGCCGTATTGCTGGCACTTATTACATATGGTGATGTCTATGTGGTCCTTGACCGCAATCACGTCCCAACCAACATAGAGTTTTTCCTTTGCCACTAATAGGTTGCGCAGCTTTGGGCGGCATGTAAGGCCCCACAGGCATCTGCTTCCGTTGGTACGAGAGCGTCGGAACAGTGGCTTGAGGTCATCCTCCGTCACGCCTTTTTCCCAATCTGTTCCCTGCAGGTTTTGATACACAATGTCTTTGATGAGGTCACGATTGGCATGCGCTGCTTTGGGTCTGTGACCCTAAGAGTAGGCGGCGCTGCTCGGCGTATGATGGTGGCTGACTCTGCTGACGTGGTGCGGACGATCAGGCCTGCATTTCCCGTCTTCTTTATACTGTCAATCTGGACGCCTAGAGTTGCTGGGTTGAGGGAGGATCTAAGCACCTTCTTGGTGTCCTCAGCCGTTTTCAACGTCGCTATTTGATCCTCCGCGGGGTAGAAGGCTAGCGCGGGGCCTGGGTGACGGGGGATGGGCTTCGGCTCCATATTTTTCCCAAGCCGTAGTGCACTGCTATACGTAGCAACACGCATGCTTTCCGTATCCTCCGGCTTCTTGTGCGTTGTGGCACCTGCTCTGGCCTCCGCTATCGCTGCCCTCTGCTCTGCATCAGCGAGCCGGAGGATCAGGTGCATGACAATCGCGCCCAGGCGTTCCGAATGACACCTAACTGCCAGGATGTCATCTTTGTTTAGTTTGGAGGACCGCGATCGGATTGCCTCCATGATGCCTCGCGTGCACGAAGTTGCCAAGCTGGCCAGCTGTGCCGCCTGTGCATGCGCCATATCGTCGGGTGCCGGCGTGATGGAGAGACCAAAAGTCGTCGGGGCTGGGGATGAGCACGGTGCGGGGGTAGGTATGGTCTGCGTGGGCGGCTGTGCTGGACGCTGAATCCGCTTTGCTGGCATCTTTTCCTGCATCTTCCTACGCAGGATGTCTTGCTGGTCCTCCGGCGACGTTAAGAGCTTCTTCTCTGCCCGTGTTTGGCGCGGAAGCTGGGTGCCGGGATCTTGCTCCTGGCAGGTTAGCTGAGGTGCAGTTCGGCTTACTTGTTCTGGCAGGTGGCTGGCTCTAGCTGGTAATGGGGTCAGCGCCGTGGGCGTGCTGAACCCCTGTGGCGGTGTCCTAGCAAGGGAGGTTCTGGGCCTGAAGGCATTGGTCCTGCGGACCTCCTCCAGTGCCTCTAAGGCCTGCCGGTGTTCGTCGATGGCCTCCTCAATGCATTTCTCCATGATGAACTCGTCGGGATCATCTGCCATGGCATTACTTTTTTTTTTTCCCAACTACGTTCTATGTTTTTGTTAGAGTTCGTGTATTAGGTCCTTGTGCACGATTAAACTTGATGTCGGGTGTTGTAACAAATAGTTAGGGTTCGTGTTTTAGATTGCTTACAAATTAATACAGTTTGTGGTCTATAATATTTGTGTCAAAAATTATGAACATTATCAGAGATGTCAGCTAAAGTTATATAAAATCCATAATAATAATTACTTATTTGAGAGTCAGAGGAACATAAAGTGGTAAATTATTAAAACAGTCAAATGGTGAAATAAATAAATTGATAAATAATGCAGAATGTCAAATTAACAAAGTTCATAATTTAAATTGTCATTAACAACAATTGGAAAAAAAATTAAGTATAAGTCAGAAATTCATGATAGGTACGTAATACACGGTAATCTAGTTTATACAAAGAGGCGCCCCTAACAGGTTAGCTATTTTTTTGACTTTAAATTAATTCGACTTTAAACGACTTTGAATTAATTCGACTTTGTAATTTAGAATGAATATTATATATTTTAAAAGTAAATGCGTTAATCGATTTTACTAACAAGAATAAATTAGCACGCTGACGGGCGCCTCTTTATGTTAGGGGCACTTAGGGGCACAGAACAGAGATAAGAGGTTAGGGGCGTCCTTATCACTCATTTCACAGAGGTCGAAATATGTTTTAATAAAAGTAAAATGGAATACCTACATAGATCGATTTCACAATCATAAATAAACCTTCTGACAAATCTAAATCGATACTAATAATATAAAGAAGAAAAGTTTGTATGGTATATTTTTGTATCTTAGTTTCGAATAAACTCAAAAACTACTGAACGGATTTTGACCATTCCTTCACCGTTAGAATACTACATTATCCATGAGTAACATAGGCTATATACGTCCACCCGTGTAAAGCTGGGGTGGGCCGCTATAATTATAGTACTAATATAAACAGCTAAAGAGTTTGTTTGCTTCAAATCGCTAATCTCAGGTACTACTTTTTCGATTTGATAAATTATTTAAATTTTAGATAGCCCATTTATCTAGAAAGGCTATATTTATTTATAAAGTTTGCAAGGTAACGTGACTAACTAGGGTGAAATCGCGCGTGGAAAGCTACTCATGTAAGGGAGACAACCTGCGTAGCGTAGCGGTATTTGGCTCACTTTCAATCCGGGAGATCGTGGTTTCGATCCCCACACCGGACAACAATTATTTGTGTAAATTATAAGATTTCTTTCCGGGTCTGGTTGGTTGAAGGACTACCCTCCGTGCCTCGGAAAGAACGATAAACCGTTGGTCCCGATTGTTATAACATTATCTATAACAATTGTATACCAAGGAACGGGCAGCAGCGTTTCCCTGTTTACGACATAAACTATCTAATTCTTTGCATTGGGCCCTCCACTACAACTTCACATGGGTTGGGTTAATTTGATTTAACCCTTACTCCTTTCCCCAGTGAACTCTGGCGATCAGGAACGCACAGGAATGCAAACAAATTTAAATTTCTTGCAAGTTGGTAGGTAATGTAAGAAGTATATGTTACGGGTAATGCAAGAAGATGGAGTATATCTAGGTCTATCCGAGTTTACTTAGTATTACCCAAGCTTTTTGGATAAAGTCCGAATAACATTTCAAAACACATGTCAATTTGGATATTACCCATACTCACCTAGGTCTAGTTTTCATTTCACCTAGGTCGATTCTAGTTGGGTAATGTTAACTATTGCGTCATTTTTAGGACGTGTTACACAAAATGGGTGGGTAATGTTAGAATTATTTGTGGCATTGAAACCTTTTAAATTTTGTTTAATAAAGAAACATACAGAATAAAAAGATTCTAATTTTCTTAAGCATAGCACAAACAAATACTTAAATTATTTTTGGCAGACGACAATTGGCATACCAACTTTACATAAATTAACAAGTGACAATAAATAGTTCACAAACAATTGACAGGAATAATTCAGAAACAAATTATAAGAATAATTCACAAACAAATGACAGTCATCGTTCACAAAAGACATGTTAACATATAGCTCTCAAGCAACACCTAACATTACCCAACCAATGTAATTTGAAATGTTATTCGGACTTTACCCAAAAAGCTTGGATAATACTAAGTAAACTCGGGTAGACCTAGGTATACTCCATCTTCTAGCATTACCCGTAACATATATACGAAATCACGTAGACTATTGTAGACGTCGAAACTGAATGATTCACGAAACGGAATATTGTCGCTCTTCCTTGTTGGAGGTATCTAAATTAATTCCTTATGACTTCTTCATAAGAAACCTTGAGACTACGGTGTTTTGTCATGGAGGAAAACAAATAGTTAAAACTTATAGATAAGTAGGTATGTGTGTATGTGTATTCAAGACCGGATTTAAGGGAGGGCGTCCAGGGCAACTGACCCAGGGCCTCCACAATAGAAGGGCCCCCACAATAGACATTTAAAATCTTTCAAATTCTGACGAATAAACTCTACAACTTTTATTTTATTTATTTTTTCGGTGTTGTACCTACCTTTACGTACAGTACTTTGTAGAATCATGATTAATGTAATAGTTATTAGATATAGTAAAAACGGTAACTCATCTATACTTGTTCACTTAAATTAGACAATCAGATAAATATTTCAAATCTTCCTGAAAAGTAGGTACATACTTCAAATTTTCTACACACTTAGAGGAAAACGACCAGGGGGCCTCTTCTCTTTTGTTGCCCCGGGGCCTTCGGACTTCTAAATTCGGCCCTGTGTGTATTGTTGATTTATTTAACTTATCATTCATTCAAATAGCGTCAGTTACTACGTATATGTGTGATGATGAATCAGGATCAATTTTTAATATGACGAAGATGATCAAAACAATTCTAACAATTACAGATAATAAAGTATTTGCTTTAAATATCACCAGCACAGTATTCTAAAATAAAGATATAAGTATCTTATTATGAGTTAGTTAGTCACCATCAGTTAATATTTTCAGTTGCCTTTCCCCGTCCCATCATCATCACCAGCCTGTTGTAGTCCACTGCTGAACATAGGCCTCCCCCATCGATTTCCAGCGAGAAAGATCGCTAGCGGCATGCATCCACCGACTTCCTGCGACCTTTATGAGGTCGTCGGTCCATCGTGCAGGCGGTCGTCCTACGCTGCGCTTGCCAGTACGTGGTCACCACTCGAGAACCTTTTTGCTCCATCGGCCGTCAGTTCTTCGAGCTATGTGTCCTGCCCACTGCCACTTCAGCTTGCTAATCGGTTGAGCTATGTCAGTGACCTTCGTTCTCCTGCGGATCTCTTCATTTCTGATTCGATCACGCAGGGAAACGCCGAGCATAGCTCTTTCCATAGCTCGCTGAGTGACTTTGAGCTAAGTAGTTAATATAAGTCATTTCGGCAGACAAAGCATTTGCGGTAAGTAATTTTCCAATTCTTATAAACTTTCTGATTGAATTCGATGCGGGATCAAAGACATTTAGGTGTCCCGGGAGGTTCATTTTCCGTGTGTGCTTGATCGTGGCTTACAGGAGTTACAGAGACAGGAGTGTGGGAGGGATTAGTCCCATATCAAAAAGGTACCTAAAATGATCGGTCGTAGATATGGCTATGAGTGGCTTCCAAAATCATTGATGAATTAATAAACGTACATACTTACACTTGATACACTTCTCATTTTCTTCTTAGCTTCACATTAATATCCTTTTGTCTAGGCCCTCAGAATATTTAATTACCGTAGGTAAATAAAAATAACTTACTTATCTTAGTAATTTTACTCGTGTAGGTAAAGGTAACGTCATTGAAAATTGATAACTATCTGTGTAGTAGGTACATAAATCATTAAAATAAGTAATGCGGGCAAGGCTACTGGTAATAAAGATTTAAAGACCATATTTAATTAGTTACGTATTTAATTAAACAATCAGTGACAATGGTACAATCCCTATTCTGAAACATACTTTTGCAAATTAAGGTACGATATCGAATAGTAATGAAGCAACAACTTTGAACCTTATTTTCAATAGAATAAGGTTGTCGTGATCAGGTAAAATAAATCCGACAAAGAGTGCCGCGGTACTCTTCTCGAAATTCAACAATCCACCGGTCATTTCAGCAGTCAAGATGTACGGCGAACCAATCCTCTGGTAACGGCAAGCCAAGTACTTAGGCGTAATCCTTGTGTAACAACTGTCCAAAGTAAATACACTCGACGGGCCACCGGGGCACCGTGGTTAATTCGTAACAGCAACTTACATTCTGACCTCCAACCTCCTTCCCTTGTGCAGTGGATGAAAGAGGCGTCGGAACGCTTCTTCGAATCCGCGACTCAACAATGGCAAAACTCTCCTTCGAGAGGAGCTATAGGCTGATTGTGATCACGAATAATAATTTATGTGAGCTGTTGCTTGAATTAATTTCTCCTGAGTAGCATAGAAATTATTTTTAAAGCTACACGCAATAAATTTAACACAAATATGGTGGTTCGTTTGAACAATTAAATTAGACGAAGAAAATTTTTTTATTTCAAAAATTCTTATGAAACTAAAATATCAATAAAAAAAACAATCGGAAATACTAGTTAACACTTAAATTAGCCATTGGAATAGGCATAATTTATGTAAAATCAGGCATGGTTTTATAAGTTGGGGGCTGATTGTCGTACCCGAGCTTTCTTAGATCCTTAGACACCATGGATAGAGTCAATGTCACACTCCCATAGGATTCAGTCCGCAGCACTGTAAAGAAAAACAAAATGTGGTAATAATGCGATCAAAACTAAAAAATACATTATTGATCACTGCTGAGTTCCCGTACAAGGGTAGTCACCAGAGCTCGTAAGGGTTACGGTTTGTGTCGGTTCAAATGGTGTCCTTTCATTTCGACTCCTCTGTCACTTACCCAACATCAGGTAAATAGGAGTAAAATGCCTGTTTTTACATATCATTACTATGTATTAACAAATATGTTAGGCCATTACAAAAAAAACTCGCATGGAAATCTTTTACGGGCGAGGTTTATAGATTCCAATCGTTAAGTATTCCCAAACCGACAGGAAAAAACATTTAAAATTGAAACATGTCTTACAGTAGTTATCCTTCCCAGTTGCTAGCATTTTAGGGTCAGCCAACTCCGGGTACCTGCCCGTGAACCATGCTAACCATTCACCAAAAAGTGTCGCAGCCTGCGGTCGGACTATCGGCGCAGTCTCTAGTCGGAATCCAGGAGTCGGAGACATGAGAAACAAAGAGTACCCTCGTAACGTGTCCCCGCTTATAGTATTCTGAGCTCTTACTGTCATAATCAGTTGTGGCCCTGAGGAGTAAAATAATAAAGATTAAAAACAAAATCATGAAGTCCTAATAGGACCTATAATGTCAATTTAAAAGTCCTATATTAGCAAATTTTCTAACATAATAATATTTCATATATACTTACAACCGGACACATTAGTGCTACTAAATATCATTTCTAAAGGTAAATTGAAGATGACTCGTTCTGGATCTGTTCCAGAACGAGACATTTGACTTATTCCAGAAGTTAATCCGGAAATAGGCTCCCAGTCGGGACCCCATACGGCTTCATAATGTACAAGTAATTGATCGTCAAATACACCTCCAGGAAATCTCACATATTCAATTTGACCTGTAAAGAACACAAGAAACTTAGTAATATCGCTATCTTTCATTTATATTTTACGAATTTATTAACTAGACATCGACCCCGCGATATACGTGAACAACGCGTCCTAAAGACGAAAACAAAACAATGGTTGCTATAGCAACGAAATATAGAATGTTGCCATTGTGAAAAATACACATTTCTGCACGTATTTAAAGACAAACTATGTCTTTCCAGATCATTTAAATTGATGTTAAAATTTATTTACTATTTTATTCGGATCAAACTTCTTAATTAGATCAAGAATTAACTAATTTTTTAAGTGTTTTTTTATTCAGCAGCACGCGGTGTTTTTTATAACCCAAAGACTAAAGAAACCATGCTTCCGCTCTACTGTTTTATCGACTTGTTTTGGACGTTTTGTCACAAGATGGCGCTGTAAGTGCTTTCAAAATCCTAATCGGCCACCATTGTGAAGGCGATATTATTGCATACTTTGTGGATTTTTTCTAATTTAGTGATATTATTTGGCGAAATATTGAGTTTTTACCGGTAAGATACGGTGCCCTATGTTTCGGCAATCGAATCGAAATTATATTGAGTGTTAAAAGTGTTTAATTTCAAAACCTAAATGCGTTCAAAATGTCACGCGAAGTGAGCATCAAATTCGTGAACACCATACCATGCACTAAATAATCTTATTTTCCTACAGAATAAGTGTTAGTTAACTGTGAAAGTGTAGCGTTTAGTGCCTGAAGTGCACGAGGAAATGTATGAACACATGAAACATTAACACATGCTGATGAAACCGTTTCAGAAGTATCTGTACACGTCGTAAGGGAACGCAGTTACGCGGGCGAAGGCTTTAAACTTGCCGGCATCATTATGGTGGACTGAGGGAGTGTTTGTTGATGGATCAGTGTTGAATACGTGTTGTAAACAGTGTCGTGAGGCTCCCGCGCACCATGTCGGGCGGCTCTCAACACAACCCCAATGGTCGACAGTCGCAGCTGGGCTCAGGATGGAGCCCCCTACAGGTGGTGCTTATTTTTCACTAATTGTTGTTCAATTCGCATAGTAACCTATACGACTTTCATAATATCCTGTCGGAAGTTTCATTTGCATTGTAAATTTGTGGGCTTACAATCGATAAATATAGTTAAATTACGGATAAAACGACTATTAGTCGTTTATAAACGCTGGTAATCCTTTGTGTGAGTCCTACTCGCCCATGTTTAGTGACACTATAATGCTAATATCAATCAGCTGTTTGCATTGACACACTTGCCCAAGTGACACACATACTATCATTTTACTATAAGATTCTAGTACAGCACAGATAATATACATTTCTTTATTATTTCTAACTCTATTGATAAATATAAAGTCACTTTTTATTATAAGATTGTTAATACATTTCATTTCTATGTTTCTTTTGATTATTAACATATTAATTATTTGAATAAAGTTAATTCAATGTATTAATTATTTAATAGCATTCATGAAACAATAAGTTGTGGTAATCCACAGATTATTATTTTACCTTTATACTTTAAATGTGAATAAAAAATAGTTAAATGTGAAAAGAGAAAAAAAAAAATTCACATGAGTAATATCAGGTGTCTATAAATTGTTCTATAATGATAATAAATGTCCATAAAAATGTAAAACAGCTATTAATATAATAGTTTCAAGAAAACTATTATAACAAAATAATGCAGATGATGCCTTAGGTTCTTTGTTGTTTTTTTAATTATGACTAAATATAATATGTAAATCTATATATATAAAACAAAGACGGGTTTGTTACAACACTTATAACTCGAGATCGGCTGGATCAATTTTCATGGTTTTTGTTTTGTTGGATTTGTCTCCGCCCTGAATAGCAGAATACATTTTAAAAACAAAAGAAAGTCGTGTTAGTTACACTATTTATAACTCAAGAACGGCTGAACCGATTTGGCTGAAAATTGGTAGGGAGGTAGCTAAGAACTAGGAGAAGGACTTAGGATACTTTTGGGTAGGGGTAGGGTAGGGTAGGGCAGGGGTAGGGTATAAAAGTTCACCCGTGCGAAGCCGGGGCGGGCCGCTAGTAGAATATAATCACATCTAACAATATAGGTATTTGATTTTTTTAATATAGATATGTCTCTTGTCTTACATATGAGAAAAACAGTTATGTTATTATTTAAATACCAGCTGTCTTTAAAGGTAGTTTTAAATTTGATGATTTTAACACATTCTAGTATAACTGATGAATACATACACATCTACTTTTTATCCATAGATAATTTTAATAGGTTTTCTTAAAAAGTAGCACATTTACTAATTCAATCGAATTTTTCAAGCCATTTTTGGTGGTTGCAACATTTTGATGCCATTGCTAGATATTTGGAAGATCAATTGTTTCAGCCCATTACTAATGCACCTAGTCAAATATAAATATTTAAAATAATGTTTAAAGTAAAACAATATTGTTCTTGTGTCTATGTAAAACTCTATAGTTCACTAAAGTTATGACAAGGTACCATTTCTGAATTATGTCATGCTACAACTTTAATTACGATATGGATATTGGTTATAATTGATGTGTGTGTGTGGTTAATTTCAGAACACATTTGCGATAATATGTCATTACAACATAAATACTACCACATTTCGCTTTTATTTAAAAGAACTTTCATAAAAAAAATTAATTTAAAAGAGCTTTCATAAAAAAATAATGATGCAGTAAATTTGCCTGTTATGTGTATTAATAATTTTAAACATGTATGGGAAGAACCTGCCTTTCTATTTGAATGACACAAATAGTCATACAAATTCATCAATGATTTATATATAACAGTAATGCTTTGTGTACTATTCTTAAAAACAAGTACGTAAGTACTTTGTTGCAGAGTTTGTGTCGTTAAACCTGGAACTCCCCTATTTAATGTTGAATTGTTTTAGTGTAACTAATGTCAAGCAATAATACTAAACTATAACATGGCTTGTAATGTGTTATTTTTCATTTTCTAATTGTAATAATAGAGAGGCACCCATACTTCAACATCGATCTTTTAGAAGAGTTTAGAAGTTTGAGATACAATACACTTATGAAATTTGGCATATCATATAGGTCATTATATCAATGCTATCTGCGCACTGCGGTTTTACCCGCGTTACTCTGCTCCAGTGGGTCGGAGCATGATGTTTTGTAGCCTATATGTTAATCCAAGGACCTATATCCTGGTGCAAAATGTCAGCCAATTCCGTTCAGTAGTTTTAGTGTGAAAGAGTAACAATCATCCATCTATCCATACTTACAAACTTTCGCGTTTATAATATTAGTAGGATATGGGGTATTGAATCCATTAAATTCACTTAAAAAAAATCAATTTTCATCTATTCTATTCTCAAGAATAGCTTATTAGCATAGTAGGATTGATAATACTCTTCTCAGTTGTATTCCTAGATATCATTGCTACTATCAAATCGAGATGACATTAAAGTCTATTATTTCCATAAAAATGTATGTTAAATGAGTGGACAATCAGTTACAGGTGGCGAATCTCCTGGCGCGCGCGCCGCAGGCACACATGGCGTCCGACCGGGGCGTCACGTGGCACACGCCGACGCCTCCCCCCCACCTCTACCATGTACCTGCACCTTCACCCCCAGACCCTTTGCAGGTATGCTATATTAACATGACACTAAATAATTGTCACAATGCTTTGGGGTTAAGTATAGGTCAATCTGCTGTAAAATTTTCTTTATATGTAAAAAATCAATATTCTTTTGTAAAATGAAGAGATGATAATCTTCTAATTTGTCTTTCTTTTCTGCCTTACTTTACAAATTTTATATCATTTCTGTTACAAAATTGTAGAGGGATTCGCTCATTTGGAGCGACAGTGACAGAAATGCAAATTAGTTAACTTTACACCAGATCAGAATAAAGATTATTTCTTAGTTCAATAGAAGAATAATGCTACAAAGACTTTTTGCCCTTTATCAGACGGTTTTTGAACCTACGAATGTGGCGTTTTCACTGCCAACGCAGATGATTATGCTTAGTATTAATAAGTCATTTTCGCGTATTTTTGCAAAAGTGTCACTGTCGCTCCAAATGAGCGGATTGATGATTTTTCAATGCATCTAGCTTTGAAAAATAAGTTCGTAAGTTACCTTAATGTTATGTTAAAATTGGTACATGAATCCAAATACAAGCGTAACTAGTACAAAACCCACTCAATTGCCCTCTACAACAGTAGAGCACCATAATTTTTTTTTTGTAGCATTAATACACAGTGAAATTAAGTCAAAGTCAAATATAATTTATTCCGTAAAAATGGTTACATATTTATTTTTGCTAGTACTAATAAATACTTTTTCAACTTTTTTTTTTTCACAGGTTGTGTTTGTCCAACCTAGATTATCTTCTATTGCAAGGCCGTAGAGCTCGTTTTACCGTGTATATTTAAAATAAAACTTTTTTATGTTTCGATAGTAATTTATAAAATAAGTAGTTGTCCTATTAATTATTAGCTATGTTCAAAATATCACTGTGCATGAGCTCTGGCGATCTCACTCATGTTCAGAAACGCCTACTATTGTATCGCATCGTATGTAACAAACCTCTCATCACAATCGCTACATACATCGGACTTGCCATAAGTAACATATCATCAAAATACGAGTTTTGAGAAAAATTGTTTAAATAGAATGTAAAAAATTGTCACATATTAACAATATTAAATAATCAATCATATACACATATTATAAAAGCCATTTTTTTATCAAACTTGTTTTTTGATTAATACATATAGCTAGACTGGCAAAATCTATATATTAGTGACCGAAACTACTTAACTGTTAACATGATCGGTGGGTATTTCTGCCTCCTTTTTACACGCAGCATACTAGACAAATAAGAAATATTTTTAATTTATCTTTGTTTTTAAAGTTTTTTGCCTATCTAGTGTTAAATTACAAAACTGTCATTATAACTTTCATTCCCACTGTACATACGCTACTAATACATAACTAACGTCGCCTACCGATGATATCGCAGGGTCTGTTGCAATTGCAGGCGCTCAAAGCGGCGGGGCCCAACTCTGTGTTCCGACACACCGCCACCCCGCCCGAGCTGTACCGACACACGCCCACCCCGCCCGACAAACATATGATGAGGTGAGATATTCGTTCCCTACTTATAAATTGTATGGAACAAGCAACCTTTTTTTTCTCGGAAAATGAGTTACTGCTGCTACTCAGGAGTCTTTACTATGTCGGGGTATGTGAAACTAGACCCCTCTTCTTACCACAAGGTAAGAACCTACCTATCTATCCCATCCATTTTCGATTAGCACGAGGGCTTAACAAGAATACTAGTAGACAGCAAAAGACTGCTAGTAATCTTTAAAAAAAATAGCTCTATTTCCATTGCGAGTTATGTGTGTTTATACAGTGGTGGACTTACACATTTGCCGCCAGTAGGCTGACCTTAAACAACATTCTAGTTAAGACCCATATCAAATTATGTTACAATGTTTATTTTTGAAAGGAATTGTTATAAGGAATCGAAATATAACAAGGTCTAAGAATATTTAAGGAGACTCCCATATAAGAAACGTAATTTTTGCTCGAAGTTAATAACGGCAACTGCAAGACAAAAAAATGTGGGCTAAATTTGCCGCCATAGGCTCCAGCCTACTTAGCCAGCTGGTAAATCCACCACTGTGTTTATACAAAAACTTAACACATTTTAAGTTTAAACCACAATTTAAAAACAAATACAGATCATAAAGCAGAGCGATGCGCGGGAATCAAACATTAAAAAGAAAGGAAAATAAAACACTTTTAGGTAATTAAATATTTACTAGTGGCAATAAGCCTATTACATACAGTCCTGGCGTTATTAGTACGGTGCAATGTATGGTATGGTACTTTTATCATGAAAATAAAGGGTCACTTGTGCAACTTAGTACTGTACATTTTATTATAATTATCACAAAGCGCTCTATAGCTTATATATGTCACCGGAAAATAATACTAATCGAAAGTTTGGAATTGGAGCATATAATAACCAGATATGTCGACTAAGAGGTAAAATATTGAATAATGTGATGTCACAACAAAAGACACATGTCGCGAAATATTTCTATTTATTTTAGTAATTTTGGCAAATATCGTATCTGTGAAGGTTAAAAGCATCTGATTTGTAGCTTAGGTAACGTTCATCGTTCTCGGTTTCAGACACACACCGTCACCCGGCGACATCAAAGCGAGTGCAGCGCTCCCCCCCGTCGACATGTACCCACTACTACCTACTTCAAGAGGTAAGGGATGAAGCGTAACTATTATAATAATAATATATTCGATAATTCGCCCGTAATAGATTTTGATGTAATCAGTTTTTTTGTTCCGGTTTGCAGATAAAATGGTTCGTCCGGAAGAGTTGTTGTCGTCGTACGCGCGCGTGGGCGTGGACCTGTCGCTGGGGGGGCGCGCGGCCAACGGCGCTGCCACGTCCCCCGCCCCCCCCGCGCTCTCCGTGCGCGACGCGCCCACCATCAACAGTCTCATAGCGCGCGCGCAGCCGCGCCCCCCACACGCTCGCGTCGACGCGCTGCTGGAGCGCCTCGCGCCCGCGCCGTCCTCCCCCCACTCCGTCATCGTGCACCCGCGCGCCGCGCCCTCCCCCTCCCCGCCCTCCTCCGCCGACGACGAGCCCGAGCCCGGCGCCGCGCCGCCCGGGGCCAAGCGGAAACGCAAGCCCGAGCGCACCGTGCGCGTGCCTCACCCCGCCCCCGCCCCGCCGGCGTCCCCCGCGCCCGCCGAAGCGCCGCCCGTGCCCCCACTCCCGCCCCCGCTGGAGAATGGCGACGCGCCGCATGTGGAGCCCGAGGCACCCGAGCGCCGCCCGCCATCCCCGCGCCCCGCGCGCCCCCCTGCCAGGAGAAAAACGCGCTCCGGCTCCGCCGAGACGATAGACGACATCGCGGCCATGATCGCCGACACGGACAACGCGCCGCCCCCCGCGCCGCCCGCCCCGCCCGAGCCCCCCGCCGCCGTCACCGTGGACAAGCTGCACAGCGTGCTGGCCAGCCCCGACGCGCGCGCCGAGCCGCCGCCACGTGCCGCCGCGCCGCCGCCGCGCGCCGCCACGCCGCCCGCCGCCGACCAGCCCGCGCGGGAGGCGCCCGCCGACTCGGCCACCGAGCCCGAGTCGGCGGCGGCGCCCGAGGAACCGCCCGCGCCCGCGGCGGCGCCCCGACGCCGCAGCGCGCGCGCCTCTAACTCGGAGGCGCCCAACGTGCCCGTGGAGTCCCCCTCCGAGGCGAAGCCCGCGGAGCCCGAGGCGGGCGACGCGCGCACCGCCGAGCCGGCCGCCGCCAGCTTCGTGGAGGTGGAGAACCAGCTGGAGAAGATGTTCGCCGGGCTCGAGGAGGAGCCGCCGGGGGCCGGCGCGCCGGCGGGCCAGGCTCGCAAGCGGCGCCGCTCGGTGCCCGCGCGGGCGGAGCGGCGGCGCGCGCGCGGTGCGGGGGACTCGCGGACGGGCGCGGCTGATGCGCGTCTCGGCGCTGCAGACGCACGGCTCGGCGCGACGGACGCGCGGCTCAGCAAAGCTGCTCGCAAGAAGCCGCGCGGCGCCCGTGACTCGGCGCGGGACGCGTACGACTCCGGCAGCAACGCCAGCTCGGGCCGCTCGCGGGGACCTTATGTGCAGGTGCGTGACTGATCACTGAATTGACGGATTGCATCGTTTAATCGCCATCTTTTGATGTTTTATTTGAAATGTTCATCAAAAAATGACTGAATATTCCATAATTACAGAATGTTTACGTAATATAGTTAATGTCTAAGTTTGATTGTCGTCATTCAATTGTTGACAGACTACAATCCCGCTAAGAAAAGTTGTAATTAAAAAAAAATCATCGCTGTCGTCCACAGCTGAGCATAGGCGGAATATCTGCATCCTCTGGATCCCTACGACCTACATTAAGTTAATGATCGGCTGAGGGACGCAGGTTCGCGTCCCTCGGCCGATCGAGAACCTTTCTCCGAATCTGTTGAGTTACACCAGCGATCTTTATTCTCCTGTGGATCTCTTCATATTTTATTTGATTACGCAAGAAAATCCCCCTCCCGACTCTTATTTTGTAAAAACCTTAGACCTGAAGTTGTAGAGACTAACAAACTGTAAAGTAGCATCAATCGCACAAAACTTTCTTAACCCTAGAAGGATAATCATTTGGAGATGTACACTTTATATTGGTTCAGTCCACACAATACAAATATCAAAGTTGGTAAAAATCTTAAAGAACATGTGGCTTAGAGATCTTGCTTTAAACATGCAAAAACTCGCACAATAGTGTAGACGGCCGGTGCCGCCGCGTATATCGTATTTCTTCGTTCTCGGCCGGCGATGGCTCCGGACAGTTAGGTCGCGGCTCCGGCTCGAGGAACCATGCGTTGAGGTTGAGGTGTGGCGTGCAGGTGGTGGGCCCGCGCGCGTCGCCGCTGTCGGTGTGCGTGGTGAACGCGGGCGGCGGCGCGGAGGAGGAGGAGCTGGGCCGGCGGCGCGGCGCGGACGAGTGGCGCGCGCGGCGCGGGCTGCACGCGTCCACGCTGGGGCTGCGCTACGACGCCAGCACGCCCGACGCGTCGTGGCGCTGCGCCTTCTGCGCGCGCGGCCCGCACGCCATGCGCCTGGGGGACCTGTTCGGGCCCTACGCGCTCACCACCGATTGCGACGAGTACAGGTAACGCAAGCGTTATTGTTATATTTATTGTATCGGATAACTTATATCATGCAATGTCTAAAACTTAAATTTCGAAAGTTTCAAAAAAGTTTATTAGTATGGTATATATGGTAATGTAGAGTTGTCAAGCTCCGTGACGTACCGTGTAGTAGTCTTGCTTTACGTTTTGGTAATCGGGAGTTCAATTCCAAAGCTACAAAAAAAAATATAAAATTTATTTTCTTTTGGGTCTGGTCAGTTGAATTGCAGAGTGAGTTAAATAATCGTACGTATACCAGGGAACGCGCAACAGCGCATTAGAAATTGATAGTATATGTACATGTATAACTTGCTGGAACTTTCAATAACCCAGAAACTTATTTGACGAACTATTTATTGGGTATTATATCTTGTATTGTAAATAAAGTAGACTACACGTTACTGTAGACTTGTTTATTATCTTAATTATATTATTACATATGACTCCCCCACTGACTACAATATGGACCAGACGGAAGTCTCTGGAGTATCCAGTGTTCCCAATATATTCTTACCACACATCTCCCTTTTTCAAAATGAACAATTATACAATATTAATGAATAATACATATAAACATGACATTGGCAATCCCCTCCCCTCTTTTTTTTTTTTTTTACTGACAATCTTATTAACAAAACATGAATAAGTAACATATCTGGAAATACTTTCTTTTCTTACAACTTATCAGCTCAAAATACTAACAGATCAACAACAAAAAAAACAAAATTGACCTTTGACATTGACATATTTGACGTTTATAACAATTTGAGGTTAAGTTCTATGTTCATATACATCTCTTATTTACTTTGTAGTTCTAAAATTTTTCAAGATAAACTTATGCAATACTACAATAATACTAGCATTCATATAATTATAACAATAACAATTCAGGTTTACAATGAATTCTTAGTGATTATTGGCTTAAACATTAAAGTAATTCACTTAACATAACTAAGTATTACATATCTAATTTTACAGGTTTTTTATAAATACGACCATATCTAGATTTCTATTGGTGTATTTTGCTGTGACCCATCTATGTTATTATTGGACTCAGTACTAATAGTATTTTCAATGGGATATGTTGGTTTTAGAATATGTTGCCTATTTCTACGAAATGAGCCATCTGGACTATCAATAACATAACTTCTAGGCTCAGGACCTACTTGAGTAATTCTACCTGGGACCCATACACTATTTGGTTTGTGCTTAAACATAATATTATCACCAACAGACAACGCTTTTAAGTTATTAGCATTTCTATTATAATAAAATGATGATTTTAAGTTTTGTTTTTTAATTGACTCTTCCAACTTATCATTATTTATCACCTTAAATTTTAAGTTTTTATCATCCATAGGAAGTAATGTTCTTAAACTTCTAGACATACATAATTCAGAAGGTGAATACTGACTATACTTTGGAGTGTTTCTATAAGACAACAAAGCCAGATATGGATCTGTATTATCAGCATAACACTTTTTTAACATATTTTTAATAATTCCAACTGTTCTTTCAACCATTCCGTTTGCACGACTTAAATATGGACTAGACGTTGTATGTTGAATATCCCAATCTTTAACAAAATTACTGAACTCTATACTACTAAATGGTGGACCATTATCTGAAATTAAAATATTAGAAATACCATGACGGGCAAAAATGGATTTTAGTTGTGTAATGACAATAGTTGCAGTAAAACTTGACTTTAGAATAGCAATTTCAACATATTTTGACATATAATCTACTACAATAAGATACTTATTTCCTTTAAAATCAAAGAAATCTATACCAACTTTATTCCATGGCAACAATTTATAATCATGATGAAGTAATGGCTCTTTAGTATTATTTTTTCTGTATGATAGACAAACTCTACATTTACTTACATATTTCTCTATATCACTACACATATGTGGCCAGTAAACTGCTGTTTTGCCTAAACGAATGCAACTATTAATTCCTTGATGACCATTATGTATCAACTCAAGAATATACTGTCTCATTGAATCTGGTATAATAATGTTATTACCCTTAAAAAGAATATTATCAATAACATGAATTTCACTTTTAATTGAAAAATATGGTTTGGAATCTTGACTAAGTAACTTTTGTGCTCAGGCCATCCTTTTTGACAATAATTAATAACTTGACTTAATATCTTATCTTTAATAGTAAATTCTTGAATTTCTTTTAGTTTTTTAGGACTGACTGACAGACTGGACATAAGTAAATTAACATGTAAATCTAAGTCTTGATCAATATCGAATAATGATTGCTCAGGCAAGGCACATCTTGACAAAGTGTCAGCTATGTAGAGATACCGACCAGGTTTATACACAATATTGACGTCATAAGGTTGTAGTCTCAACATTATCCGCTGTAACCTAGGTGGAACATCCTGTAATGCTTTCTTAAATAAAGTTATCAATGGCTTATGGTCAGTTTCACCAGTAAATTGCTTGCCATATGCATATTGATGAAATTTAGTACAACCATATAATACTGCCAATAACTCTTTCTCTATCTGAGAGTAATTTTGTTGAGATTTACTTAGCGATGCTGATGCATAAACAATTGGCTGTTTACCATGGGACAAGACGGCACCCATCGTTTCTTTAAACGAATCCACTGACAGCAAGATGTCCTTATTAGGATCATAATATGTGAGAACTGGTGCAGAACATATTAACTTTTTTATGACATTAAATTCAGACTCATGTTGTTTTGTCCAATTCCAGACTACATTTTTTGAAAGTAAAGACCGCATATTAGTTGTTTCTTGTGATAAATTCTTAATAAATGGACCTAAATAGTTAACCATGCCCATGAAACGTTGTAATTCCGTCACACTGGTAGGACTAGACATTTTACAAATAGCTTCTACTTTAGCTTTATCAACTTTGACTCCGTCGGAATTAAAAACATGACCTAAATACTTAACTTCTTGTTGACAAAATTTTGATTTTTTCTTTATTAAATTTAATGTTGCATTCACGGGCCCTATTTAAAACCTTTTCCAGTGTCTCATTACGCTCCTCTAAAGTACTACCATAACATATAAAATCATCACACATTATTGCGACTCCATCTAAATCTTTAAACCTTTTTGCCATCTCTCTTTAGAATATTTCAGGCGCAGCATTTATGCCAAAAGGCAGACGATTGAATCGATATCTCCCAAAGGGAGTTATGAAAGTGCACAGCTTTGATGCTGTTTCTGATAGACCAATCCAATAACCTTTGTTAGCATCTAAAGTTGAGAAATATTTAGCACCGTTCAATTTTGACTTTATCTCGTCTAAGGTAGGGAACTGATAATGAGCTCTCTCATTATAGCCTTATATAATTTTCGAGTATCCATGCAAACACGTAACTGGCCATTCTTTTTTGAAACTAAAACTAATGGACTCACCCATGGGGTTGGCTCTTAAACAGTACATATCACGCCACTTTTCTCCATGTTGCTTAACTCTTTTTTCAGAGCAATTTGCAGATTGAATGGGACTCTTCTACAGATATCAATAGATGGTGTGACATCTGGTTTCAAAGTAAAATTACACTCAAAATCTGTTAGACAACCAAGACCATCAAAAAGATCACTATACTTAGACATAATGTTTTGATTAAAGTTCTTCACATTTTCACTGATGTTATCGTTAAAAGACACAGAATTAATTTTCTTTATTAAATTTAATTGTTTACTAGACTCTCTACCAATAATGTTTTGACAATTTAACTCAACAATGTGGAACCATAGTAATGGAACCATATTAATAAATAAGGATTATAATGGAACCATTATAATCCTTATTTATATGGGTGACCAGAATATTACATCGACCTACAGTTTGAATTATTTCTCCACTAAATGTTGAAATTGTATGATTACTTTTCTTCAATTCAGAAATAGAAATACCCAAATTTTTGAAAGTGTTATATGACATTATGTTAGTATCTGCTCCTGAGTCTAATAAAAACTTAACATTATTATTATTAATTTTTAAATCTATTACCCATGGTTGATCTTGTTTTAAACTTACATTATTAACACAATAAATGGCACCTAGAAATAACTTTTTGGACTCATCACTATCATTATTTGTCTCTAATACTCTAATTGACTTGAATCTACAATGTGTTGCAAAGTGGTTAAACTTTTTACATTTATGACATTGTATACCCATTGCAGGACACTTATACTTGTGTGTTTGACCACAACGACCACACTTGGACTGAGACTTTGAACGGCTTCTGTTGTTAGGATGATTACTGCTTCTACTATTCGATCGATTACGACTGGTGTGTGATGACTGACTGGTGTGCGATGACTGACTGGTGTGCGATGATGACTTTGTTTGCTGGACCTGTCCGACAAAATTGTTACTTGACTGCTCTAAGACTTTGGCCTGACGTTTTGTTTCTTCATATGTTTTGGCCAATTCCACTACCGCATCCAAGGTTTTTGGAGATTCATTTAGAATTTTCTCTTTTAGGTATTGATGGAGAGACACAGGCTGTTCAACAGACGTCAAGGAACTGATGAAAGTATAGACGATTATCTGACAGACATAAAAAACATCAGTCATCAATGTGAATTTGGAGCCCTGAGAGAAAATTTATTAAGAGATATTTTTAGTCTCAATTTGAATAGTATGACTATTTTTAGTCTCAATTTGAAGAGATATTTTTAGTCTCAATTTGAATAGTATGACTATTCAAATTGAGACTAAAAATATCTCTTAATAAATTTTCTCTCAGGGCACCAAATTCACATTGATGACTGATGTTTTTTATGTCTGTCAGATAATCGTCTATACTTTCATCAGTTCCTTGACGTCTGTTGAACAGCCTGTGTCTCTCCATCGTGACATTGACTTTGGGCATAAAATATCTTTCAAAATGATTCAACAAGGCGTCATAACTTATAGTATCGATGTCCACATCAAAGGAATAAAATATGTTTAGCGCTTCAGCACCAATGAATTGCAATAAAATTGCTACTTTCCTTTGATCCGTTTCTGACTCCAGCTTGTTCGCCCTTAGATATATTTTAAGTCTATTTGCCCAATTCTTCCACGTGAGCGGCATGTTATTACTTTTCAAGTCTAATTTCTCCATTGCTCCCACTAATGGCGGCGACAGAGGCGTCGGACGCGATGCGGTTTTTTCTTTTGTTTTTAAGTCTTTGCTCATTTTCTGTTTACTTCTGACACCATGTTATATCTTGTATTGTAAATAAAGTAGACTACACGTTACTGAAGACTTGTTTATTATCTTAATTATATTATTACATATGACTGCCCCACTGACTACAATATGGACCAGACGGAAGTCTCTGGAGTATCCAGTGTTCCCAATATATTATATTCTTACCACACATTGGGAATTAGAAAATATTACATAAAACATTGTCCAGCGTAGTGCAGTCAATCCGCAAATGGCCTCAACGTTTCCCGCCTACTTGTATTATTTCTGTAATTTGTCAATCGTTCGCGTGAACAGTGTGCGTGTCCGCAGAGCGCTGGACGAGGCGACGCGGCAGCGGTACTGCGCGGACGGCGGCGACGAGGTGTGGTTCCACGCGGCGTGCGGCGTGTGGGCCCCCGGGCTGGTGGCGGCGGGCGCGCGCCTGTGGGGGCTGGCGCCCGCCGTGTGGGGCGCGCGCGCGCAGCGCTGCGCCGAGTGCGCCGCGCCCGGCGCCGCGCTGGCGTGCGAGCAGCGCGCGTGCCGGGCGCGCGCGCACCTGCCCTGCGCCGCCGCCGCCGCCTGGCGCCTGCGCGAGGACGAGCTGCGCGCCGCCTGCCCGCGCCACTAGCGCCCACCACTGTACATAGTAACATACATGTAAATATACCACCCGAGCGCCCCGCGCCGATGAGCACGTCACGCGCGACACACCGACCACACCAGTTTAATAACGAAAGCCCGTGAAAGATAAAAAAAATAATGTTTGCATTTACAAATTAAAAAATGAAATTTGAATTGTTACCTTAATTTTCTCTCAAATAGTGTTACGTAGTATGTAATGCTAATTCTTCTGCGATGAATTGATACGACGATCGATTAATAAAATTTGTCATATTTCATATTAAATAATGAAATAAACGTGAGAAGCGATTAATTTTAAATCCGTTTTCACGCATCTTGACTCGTGTGTCGCCCGTGATCGCTCGAAACTAGTGACTCGCGCCGTCTTCGCTCACGGTTTATGATGAGTCGGACACGTGGCGATATTATGAGAAAATCTCACATATTCCTTTTTTATGACTTTTATGTGTTCAATCAAATCTAATTTTATATATTGTATATTTGTTTTACCGTCGGACGCGTGTCTCATCGTGAACCGTCGGCGCGAGTCCGATGGTCCACGTCGTCGTGTGACAATGCAGTGATATTTTAAAGTAATAAAAACTGACCTTCGATGTAATGAGTATATTTTTTATGTAAAAAATATATGAATAAATAAACAACTGTTTAGTTGCCATTAATAGTATCAACAACTAGTCTAAATAAATAGTGTCTTGTGATTTTAAATAAAAAAAAATATAAAAAATCGTTTGGGGTCTATTAAAATTTACACTTTTAGCTTGGTAAAGGAATTGTATGTTTGTGGATACTGCATTGTTCGGTGGATTATTAAATAAATACACGAATGTGTGTAGCGCTCTTATACTTAATGGTTATTTATACCGAAAACTTTACGCTTATGTATTTTAGGCGGAACACTTCAAACGTTTTATATTATATCTTAGATGAATGTGTTCTCTGCATTGTAAATACTTTATACTGGCATGCGATACATGTAGACAATAACTGCCGTGGCCGGAGACAAATAGGCCCGAGGACCTTCATCACAATAAGACGTCGGCCCTTTTTGCACCCGACCACAAATTTAGGTTCACAAAAATAAAGTATCCATAATAATTATGATTTGTAAGTGAAATATTATATGTGTATAACAATGTTTGAAGTGTACGTATAAGGATAACATAGGGAACTGTGGTCCGCCAGCTGCGCGCGGTCCACGCGCCGCCGGTGACGTACTGTAATTCCAGTGAATAGAAAAATAGACTTTATTTAGAAAATGTTAAGGTACAAATTTACAGTAGGGAGAATCAGGCCAGTTTAGTGTTTTTAAAAATTTATTCGGACAATGAATACGTGACACGAACGAACAAGAATCAGATCATCCCAAAGCCTTGAATTGTAAATGATGTAAGAATTTTTTATCACTTATGGCAAATGATTACTTTATTAAGTATGTAATTGTTATAAATTATATTTATCATGACATTATAAGCAAATTGAAATACAACATGTTTAAAAGGAGTATATTGGCTATTATTTACATTAAAAGTGTAACAACATCACCCTCCTACCAAACAACTTCACTGATATGCATTTTACTATCGTAGAAGGAGCACGTTGCTATAACCGATGATTCGGTTTCGTACTTCCAGTCTGCTCCGTAAGCTATACTGTCGTGCTCTAAATATTCGCCGAGGATCTCCATCTGTTTGTCAACGCGTACGATACGGAACCCGCCGTACATGCAGGCAGCGAGGACTGTATCAGTTTTGTTCGGATGCCATTTGAGTCTCCAAACGCCCCCGTTGACATCCAAATCGTTAATGCAGCTTTTCAAGTTTCGTGTGTCCCAGACGCGAACTTTTTCATCGTAACTGTAATGTAATAAATAAATGTGAAATAATATTTACTTCCATTTAAGTAGAATAATTAGATTAGAGGAATAAATATCGCAGGACTGACTTATGGACTATACAGTCCATATATTTGCTGTTGCCTACTACTGTAAGTTACCTAGTTTTTATTTTTTTATTGAAAAGTAATAAGTATAATTTATTAGTAATATTATTTATTTTGTTTATTAAATTGTGATTCTGACAAGTACAAGTGTATGTAAATACCTAAGTCCATTACTAAAATTAATTAATTTAATACATAACTACCAATAACCTAACTAATTGTCACCATTTGTTCACTTAACAAGTGAAGAAATGGTGATTTTAAAAATCAGCCATTGAATTTATTTCCTTACTACATTATGCTAATTTCAGTCACTTAGCTGTCCTTCAGCTAGGCGATGCTTGGCCGTTTATTTGAATAACGTTGTACAATGAAAGAGCTAGCAGTGTGTTAGAGATATGGTGGTTTCTACTGGTAGTACTGCGTATATACCTGCCAGTCAAAAGTTGGTGCTCCACTTCCAAATGATTTCTGATCGAAGTGACTCCTGCCTCGTGACTTTTGTTACTTGTTACTGCAACATCGGCTACTCTCATGTCAAAGCTTTTGAATAGACAGTCATCTCCGCCTGAAATACAAACAAATATTTTTTATTGCAATTTTATTAATAAAATAACATTTATTTTTTATTAGACGGGGTATCATTTCACAGTACGCCTCATTGGCCTCTATCATACGAGGTTTCAAATTCAAATAAGCTTTAATTAATGAATCGTTAATGATTTAAGAGAAGAAAAAAAAACAAACCTGAATAAAATTGATTCGTGTTCCAATAGTTGAATGCACCAATCCATGCCTCGAACCCATGACTCTTCCATACGCCGACAGTCTCTATACCATTCTCAACAAGTTTCAAAACATTAACTTGTCCTGCAGAATCGCTAACCACCAAGTAAGGATCTTCCGAGACGATTTTATTCGTCGACCAATCAATGGAGAGCGCTAGAGTATTTTGCCCAATCGCGTGGCCCAACCATAGTTTTAACTGTAGCGAGTTGTCTTCGTCTATCAGTTGGTAAAGTTGTAATGTTCCAATAGAAGTGACTACGGCCAGGTTGGGGTGACCCTGAATATTGTGATAGCACCATTTCTGGTCTAGTATTCCAGATGTCTCTATACTTTGGAGAGGCGCCAGTTCGTTAGTGCTGTCATCGATTGTGAACAAATAAATTCTTCCAAGTCGTGTTTGTTTAGTTGCTTGTTCTTCTGGAAAAGAAAAAAATGATCTAGTGATCTAATAAGCAAAAACGAAGAAAATTATTTTAAGCGGTTTTGGTGCTAACCAAACAGTTATTTACTACCGGTATGATGTAAAATACATCATACCGGTAGTAAATAACTGTTTGTACATTGAGTAATAGTATTTATCAAACTCCTGTGTGATGGATACGAAGAAAGTCAATTCAAAGCGTTATTAAGTAGGAACCCACCCGACAGCAGGTTTGTATATCGCATGCTAGTTAGTACTCTGGCTAACATATCAGTACCTATATATTTCATGTAGTTGTTCATGTTTTTTTTTTTATTGTCCGGGGAGATATGCATTGACGCATTCCCACCGCCGCTGCAGCGTATCCGCGCGCTGGTGGCGGGATATGTGGGACTCGCCCTCTCCATAGCGGTGGTATGCTTACTCATACCACGAGGAGAGGACCCTACACCACTAAAGCCCCCCGACACTCCTTCGATCCGTCGTTGGTGGGGGCCGGGTACGCACAAAGCAATCCGGCCTTCATGTAGGCCCTAGTATTACATATTTCAGAGCGTATTTACCAACTACTGGCTCGTTGGTAAATACGCTCTATATGGTCATTGTCTGAGAGTTATAAATTTAGAACAACGGCAGGTCACGGAACTGCAAAATTTAGGTAGAGCCCCTATTGCCTTGACCATTTGATCACATGATCCTAAACGGCTGTCGAAATCTATCAATCTCTTGTTCTAATACATTTCTAAGAGGAACGTAGAGGCCATATCGAATAATACTACGAATTATTCGACAAATATCTTTGTTTGTGTGTGAAAGGTTAAACTTTAAACGATGACGCATCGTTAAACATTGCCTTAATAACGTAATATAATCGATACTGAGCAACGAAAATTTATGAATCTTATTCCCATACAGGTGCACTGATAGCCACCTGTATTTTCTTCTTCAGCTTCAGGTTTCTTCTCTAACTGGTAAGTCCCACAGACGAGCACGTGACGGTAGGGCTCAACAGGACACCACTCCACCGAGTCGGCGCTGAACCCCGTGTCCCAATGCATCTTCTTGTTCCAGGCCACCGCCATCATCACGCTGGGAAAACAGAAAATATTTAATTAAATTATACTAGTTCTGAGTCGAAGATAAGTAAGCCCCCATTTACTTTTAATTATTTAATTTTATAATTAGGGTTTATTTTAGCCAAATTGATTTATCCTACAATTATGACCCGTCTCTGACTGCAGAGAGGTATGCACGGTGAAGTAGCAAAAGCCTCGTGGCTAACTATATATTTTATGTCCATCCGGAAAAAAAACTGACTGCAGAAGCAGAGCTCTACCTGCAATAGCGCCTCATAGTTAGTTTAAATGTTGTAGTAACCAGAAAGATTTAAAGTTTTTATTATTAATATTTTTACAGCTCAGAAGCATAAGGTCGGATGTACATTTATTCGTCAGAAACTTGATATATTCTTGACGACTGTATTTAAAATAGGTAACTGATACATAGAAGCTTGTCGCGATACGTGTGGCGGTCAAGTGAATTGAATGATGAATGCCGGGGTCCGTAGGTGGGGACCGCAGTCGTTGAAACCGGTCGGCGTGACGGCTCGGCGCGATGAGACGCAGGAACAGTGCCTTTATCGTAAACTGGCACTTACGACTAAATGCTTCTGAAATAATAGTACATCCGTCCTTATGCTTGTTTTTATTTTTGGAGGCGTATACTGAGCAGCGGATACGGGCTGTTGATGATGATGATCATTTAATTTCTACCTTAGTAACTAAAACCCACTTGGGCATTTCAATGGTCCTTACCCAGCACTCAAAACCGGGGCGAAATAAAACAAGGTATTACTATTTTAACCCATTTATTTATGGTCCTTCGAGCCGGATTTACACATTGTTTTCAATGGTCCTGTAACGTGGAACTTTCAAAGGTATCACTCAAAACCGTGGCGAAATAAAACAAGGTTTTACTATTTTAACCCATTTATTGTAATAAGAGATGTCGCAGTAAATGCGTCGCGTCTCGATAGTATTACTACCTCACTATGTAGTATAATATGGACATACATATTCCCTATACATGAATAGTTAGGTACTATGCTATAGAGGCGCGACAAATTAACTTCAACATCTCTCAACACACCGACATTTACAATAATTTGCTAAATTTGTACTGTGTTATGGTTCCACTTACAATATAGTAATATTAATTGTATATACGATATAGTTACGACACAAAACTGTCCCGAAATCACTATCATTCTAAAACATAGATGGCGCGTCGTTTCACATTATGTTTCAGAACTTGGGGTAAAAAGAATCTGTCCTTGTAGTAAAAAAGCTCTTTTTAAACCTGTTTCAATATATATATGTAGTATCATATATGGCTATTTTATTTATGATACATAGAATACCCATATATTATACGACATGATACATAATAATTATAACTAAGAACAACTGCATAAGTTATGGTTTAATTCGTTGAATCAAATATAAAATCTAGTCTTTACAATATTATAATAATATGTAGTACAGATAACGTAAACGTGACGCGCCATCGGTACAAGTAGGTAATATGTAATAAACACGAAAAACTTTATAACTTTTAGTTCACAATTTTATGCTTCGCACAAGTATAATTTAATAGTATACAAAGATAAGATTTCAAAGTTCATCACTATTTCTTATGAATTAGTTAGCATACAAAGTTCTACTATTCAAAACTGTCATTCACTCATTACGTCACTCATCACTCATTTTGGAAATAAAACTGATAGGTACACATTGGACAACCTCATTTTGTTTCTACAAATTTAGTTTACGGTAAGTACATGCAAACAAATAAAATTATTTATTCTACAATTAGACAAAAGAACATATTTTAGTAGCGGTTTAACATGGAAATATGATTCGAAAATGTCGACTCGATTTTGGGCCATAAGGAAACATTAAAATGGCTATAACATTAATAACTAGACATGTCTTATTTGTTATATAAATAGATTATAGTTGTACTTCGGAAAGTGGTGTTTCGTAGAACACCAGTTTTTATTTATACGACAAGATGCAAGAATACCAGTTTATATAACATAGTACGAACAATAAATACATAATTTTGTAATCTTGTGAACTCTTTGTAAAATATTAAAATTTCTATAATTTCTTAACTACACAAGTATACCGTAAATTACAAATCGTATACGCTTAATTTATATTGTCGTTAAGGTAGTTTTTTTCAGGTTTGTTTACTAAGGCTGGCGACACAAAGTTCATGGAACATTTCAACGACTTCATCGAGTATACATATAAAAATGAATGTACCTACCTAAGAGGGTAATAAATCATTTTTGTACACAACAATTTAGAGTCTACAAGGGGATAAAATGTAAGTGCCTTATTTTTTTCTTTTTCTAATATAAAGTGAACATGACTAATCAAAGGAAAATTATCTTAATAATTACATTTTACTTAGATCTAGATACCTTAATAAAATGTAATCATAATTTGTATGTAAAAATATCCAGTTTTTCAGTTACAATTAAGCCAAGTTAGTCTGATTTATATAATGTAATGGTATATCTAAACCACATAAAACTGACTAAATATATAGGATAAGCAATGTCCTTGGACTCAAATTGTTAATTTAAGTGATATACCTAGATTAAAATTGCTTTAAATATGTATTTACACAATTAATATAAATAGCAATTCAGAGACAATCTGCAACGCAGCTCAAATTATAATTACATTAAATGGGTACAATATCAAAGAGCAATCGAAATTTCATAAAGTACCCGATGCATTTGTAATATCTTTATACAAGTTCGTTATGTGTCGAATAATTAGACCAGTGATGAAACCCATGCAATATGAACCCTTGTGTTGGACATTAAATATATGGCAATTATGAATTTTGAAATTAAGATAAACTTCATGTTTATTCACTAAAGCCAGGCGTTTATGTCACATGCATCTCATCACTGAAACATGGTTAAAAAGTGGGCCCACGGTTCATACAAAAACAACGACAAAGTACTTTAATAGTCGTGGACCAGTCTTTCAAAGATATTAATGGAAATAGAAGTATGCAAATATAAAATATCAATCGTAATGGACATAAAAGAATTACAATAATAATATTCATAACGTAAGTACATTATTTATAGTGAAAAACTAAGGTAACTCACGTTTTGTTGTTAATTATGGTAAACAGACTTTGAATAAAGAACCATCTTTTCTATCTTTTCCATCTTTTGTGTTATGGACATGTCCACCGTATTTTTAATCGTTGTTAATAATAGGCTGCAGCTTCAACAATAATAAATACAAACCAGGCCTTTTTAAATTGTTAAAAACTTCAAATGAAGCCAAAATAAGTAAAAAGTCATCCCTTGGACGTGGGGCGGTCTTAAGCAGGGGACTCAACTTGGCGTGATTTAACAGTATATTTCAGTATAAATAATGTAATCGTTAGTGTAAGTACATTATAAATCAATGGTAACTTATCGATTCCGTTAAATCTTACATCTAATTGTAATAACTCTAGCAAGTATACGCGACGGCAGTTGGACCAACTTTTGTAGTATTTTGAACTATGTGGACAGACAAGCTTTTAAATATTGTAAAATTATTAAAATACTGTCGGAAATATTACAATTTTAGTATAATCGGTGGTATGAATGAGTATATTTCATGTTTCCTGTATACTAAATTACTGAATTGTATAAGTATTTTTTTTATTCGGCAACACTTTAGTGCCAGTGTATCCACACCTTGGTACTTTTGTATATTTGTGATTTTATAATACATAAATAGACTTGTCTGTCTACCTTACGTGCTTGAACTATTGTCGTGAATGGTATGTGCTACAACTAAACTATATATAACTTATACTAAACGAATAATGACATTAAATCAATGAGCACTTTTCTTACATCTAGCACATAATTTTAATTATTATGTGGTCACATTAAGAGTACAAATATGATGTATGTTGTGTAACATAGTTATTGGATACATATAACATCTATAGTGAAAATAAATCTATGTCTGAAAAATTATCATGGCGACCTCTTACATATTACCGAGACATATGGACTGTAACACTACATACATCTTACTTCAGTACACAAAACATTGAATATGATATATAAAATGACTTTAAAAACCAAGGCTACTATAAAATAATATCCATATTAATATCATACATTCAATTTTTAGTTACTTGGTAATTATTTTGCAATATTATTATGAAAATCATTGTGCTATGTTATGATACATGTAATGTCGTGACATAAATAGTCTGTTATATAAAATACAGAGTTACAAATGACTTATAAATTGTAATAACACTTTGCAGATTTTCATATCATAATTTGAGCAATAAAAAAATATAAAATGACCTATTTCACAGCTTCGTGGCGACCTAGCGGCAAAAACGCCACTATTTTAAAACCTCCCATATATTATTAGTTTCCATATAAACACGATTTTAAAGATTATGTCATTGGAACTTTCAAATCATGAATTACTTCTCCAAGGTATTCCAGTACCATAATCTCTAAAAACTACAGATAAAACCGGCTAAAACGAGTTCGTATAAACAAAGCATGTCCATTGCGACGAAATGTTGAGCTACTGTCTCTAGTCTTTAAACTTGCGTTGACATTAGTCTTAAAACTTGCGTTGACATTAGTCTTTAAACTTGCGTTGACATTAGTCTTTTAACTTGCGTTGACATTAGACTTTAAACTTGCGTTGTCTTTTCAAAGTCGTTATAAGCGGTTTGACTGAACATGGAAAATAGTTAAAATAGGAGTTACATAGACATACTATGCCACAGATTAAATATATGACAATGACATTAAACATTAAAAATATTTTATTTGTGTTTGAGGTAGATGTTCACATTAAATGTTGTGATCACAGCCTGGTTTCATTCAGGACATAATAACTGTTGGTTCACTTTGACTTACCAGGGTTTGTTAAGATAGTTGCCAGTATTTTAAATAGTGTAAAGGTAAAAAATTGCCAAAAACGGAAGTATACATTCACATGTACTAATTTAACTATAGTACAAGAATTTACTTGTAGTTCAGAATGTCATGTATCATGATAATAAGTCTTATTGCTCTAGTAATAAAGTTTGGAAAAATCTAATTCAATGACATAACATTCTCAAGTAAATTCTTCAAAAAATAATATAGAGCTGAAATATAACTGACATAAAAAGTTTTTAGTGCATTGAAATCAGTATTTACTACAATATATAATTTCGATAATTTTAAATTAAAAAAAAAGTAGTTTATATGTATGTAACATATAAACTATTAATATTTTTTGTACTATAAAAAAACAGTCACAACTATCTTCACAAACTATGCACTTATGAATATATTCTGTATTCTCAACTGCCAACTTACATTTACCACTTATTACTATTAAATGAAATGCTCATCAATAAATTAACACTGTAAGATTATATCTTTGGTATAGGAGATGGCCTTAGAGTGTACAGTGATGCAGAAAATATTATTATTATTGAGGGCAATATTCACACAATTAAATGATATAACTGATTGATTATATACTGTGATAAATGAACTCTATGGTTTTCTTTGAAATTGGAACACTTATTTATGATATTCCATTTATAAAAACAGTGGACAGATAAGTTATGATCATGATCATAAATATTGTATGTTACATTTGTATAATCTCTCCAATCACTGTCTACCTAAGACCACCACTACCATTGTCAAAATATTATGTTCTTCATTAAAAACTGATTGGATATTAGTTATATTCTGGTACCATAACTTTAAACTAAACTCTTTTAAATTTAAATCTAAGTACCCTGAATTATATATTTATTTCTAATAAATTAGATCATTGCAATATACTGCCGAGCTAATCACTTTAAATAAACATTTTGTTATATTGTTGTTATTTAAAATAGATGAATGTCTTGTAAAAGCAGCAAACTCAGCAGTAAAACATTATAATCTATATATTAAAGTTGCAAATCATAAAACACAACCACAAATACCTTTACTTATGGAGTTTTAAAATGTTTCTGTATGTATATAATAATAATAACCAATATGCTTATGATTTTAGATATTCAAAGTGATATTTCAAAACTTAAGGTGTGACATTAGTACTTTGTTTTAGATAGGTTTAACTCCATATTAGAATGATAAAATATCTAGTGTTAATTCTACACAATAATGTGTCTAAGCACTGGGATGTACATCAATGATGGAAGTGTTAAGACACATTTTAAAGCAGAATGAACACTTGACATTTTATTATTAACACTTTCAGACCAGTGAGTACCACTGATGGAGCACAGAGTATTGGCATGCTCCACCAGTGGTACACACCGGTCTGAATGTGTTAAATCCCAATTATTATGGATTTCTGAAAATTAACATATGATTCTATTTATTATAGAATCAACACATATTTTTGTAGTAACCCTGTTACACCTTCAATATTATTCAAAAAATTAACTTGATGGTAGTAAAAAAATCCTCCATTTGGTTATAATTGATAAATTTTTATCTAAGCTGAATTAAAAGCTGTTTTAAACTTAAAACAGCATATTTGTAAGAATAAGATGTTTCAGGTATTTGGTATCAACTCCCAGAATATGTGGTACACTAATTATATACTATGGCATCTCCCATTGTTCACAGATCTAGTGTGACTTTTGTGGCCTTCACTCAGTTTACTACTGCATTGTTTTATGATAGAATAAAGTATATGATTCAATTGTCAAGAAGTAATTGTACCATATCTTTTTGTAAACACTCCTTCAGTTGTTACATTTAACAGCTTTATTTTAGTTGTTATTTAAAGATACAAATGCTGTATTCTATCACAATATAATCAATAAGAAAACCTCAGTTCAAATTGATTCGGCAACTTCCTATCATGCTTGAGATACACTAAAAATTGACTGTGGCAACTTCTTCCAAAGCTGTTTATTGCCTTGCAGACCTCTCCGTTTCAATGAGACATTCTCTCACAAGGATTCTAGCGTGAATGATGCCGCGTTTGAGACGTTCGGCAGAGCTGCGGCTGCCTGAGTAACTTGGTCTTACTTCCTTACCCATTTCTTCGATGACTGCTAACAACTGTGCGTACTTGGACATCCCATTATCTTTATCTTTCCCGACAGAGGAAGGAGACGTCGCGGGGACTGTGGATATCGTCGCCTGACTGTTGGTACCGTGGCTCAACTCTTTGTGAATACTCTTCCCGCTCATAGGTATAGCCGTCACGGTGACGTCACTCAATTTGGACTCTACCGCCTGGATGTCCATCGCTTCCATCGCACACTGGAACAGTATATACGTTTTTAGCAAAACAAAGAAAACCGACACGATACAACAACAATAAGCAACGAAACTTACCGATCTTATATCTACACTTTACATTTTCACGAATCAAACCACGTAAATCACGCGCGCCAGAATATAAATGATAAATTCTATATAATAATGTGCTAAGTGATATGTAGGACATACCTAATCCGATCGCCTTCGGCTCTTGAAGAAAACTGATGATAGTTCCTGTTCCTATAATATTACACTGTGAACTAATACAGTTATATACGCCGGAATGTATTAGTTTTAATATGAACTGCAAATGATTTCGTAAATGAAACCCTTAAAAATTATTATATTGTAAATAACAAACAAGTCTACAAATCACCACATTGACAATTGTATTTTTTTTATTGTGTTCTTCTCTATCCAAGACTTTGGCGTTATGCCATTTTTTTTATTTGAAAAAATATGTAAGTAATTTGAAAGCAATTATGTAAATACTTGAATTATGTACTTACGATTTGCTGAAACACAAAATATATTTAATTGTTTTTTTTTTGCTTTAATTAAAACATGAAAAGATAACGTGGTTTAATACGTTCTGTTCTACGCACGCAATACACAACTGTTATCAAAATTAAATGAAATCGTAAAATCCTTACGTGAAATGTAACATAATTTATAAATTGTCAAATTCGGCTGCTTGCAGGGATTGGTTTTCCTTTTTTCATCTTTTTTTGTTTTATCTACGAAAATCTATTTTTAAGTGACGAAAACAAATATAAACAGGGTAATTGTAAGTTGCACGTGGGGGACTCGATATATGAAATGTATGTGCCGAAGAAGAGTTGATGTGAATTGGTACCAATAATTTTATTGGATCAAACAAATAAATGTAAATAATAAAACAATAAGCGGCCGGAGTTACGTGATTTCTCCGCCCACTGAAGTAGAGAGTGTGCGGTATCATTATGCAGTCGGGAAGAGCTAGTTGGTGTGGTTTATATCGGATGGCGAAAGATATTTGAGGATGTCTGGCGAGGGCGAAGAGCGCGCGGCGCGCCCGAGTTCGCTGGTGTTGGAGACGCCGGCGCCGGAGCGCGAGCCGCTGCACTTCGACGTGCAGCTGGTGGGCGCGCCGCCGGAGGTCGAGCAGCTCGTCAACAACATCAAGCAAGTCGCCGAAGACTTCCTATACCATTGGAAAACTTTCCCCATTGGTGAGAGATTTCTTGTATTGTTCTATTGTTGGTGTGTTGTGGTGCTTTGTTCTATGATTGTTAAGTTGTACCTAATGCTATCATATACATTAATAAACATGATACAATTTGATAATAGATGTAAGTAGGCTAAAATAGGCGTTTTCTTCTTTGAAATCTAAGAGTCACAAGTTTCATCTCATTTTTGACATACCTACTATGAATCTTAGTGTCCTCGCCTATGGGTAATTTGTGTGTAAAATACTTACTTATATATTTTTTATTAAAAAAAAAATTATTTACACAAATATTCAATGTGCAAATAAATGTAAGTAGAGAAAAGACATAGTACTCAAAAAAATTATTGAATCTATTTTAATAATAATCTCATAATTAAATAACAATAAAAGATGAATAAGAAAAAAAATTATAAAGGGTATTCTTTAATTTTTTCTTTTAAAATATTAATTTCACACACTGAATAACCAATATTTCCCTAAATGTATAACAACAAAGTCTCTACAACAGTATCAAGTAGCACATATTGTAATTATGTTTACAATTTAAATTCCTTCTGCACATAATCAACATAAAGCAATTTATTTTATCTCAATCTCTCATACTTGGCTTAGTAACTTTTACAATATGGTTACCACTCTCCCGAGTCAATTAACATGCTTCTAGCTAATTACACACTGTATTATAATGTGTTGAGTTACACTTAAATGTTAATCACTTGGAAAGAATCTCCGGTATGGCATCATTATCTTTTCAAACTTGACTAATTGATGTTATTGAAGCTAAAACGTTATTCTTTGCTACCTGACTAAGTTCGACATATATTGCTTTAGTTATTTGATAAAATAAATACTTTTAAAGTTAAGATTATATAAGAAACTAGATTCCTGCGCGCGGTTTCTCCCGTGTTACTCCCATTCCTGTGGGAACTTCATAATTAAATATATGCTATGTCATCCAGTGATAGTGTAGCTTTCCGATGGTGAAAGAATCCTATCTGCGATCAGCGGGAAGAAAATTATCTTGAAATAAGCTGTGCCAATGTGCTATTGTAGCCTCCTTTTGTTTTTTGTTATTCTGTGTGAACAAAAATTATAAAAAAAAAACAAATTGGTGCAGTAGTTTCGGAGCCTATTCAATACAAACAATCAAATCATTCCTCTTTATGTTATTATTAGTAGTAGTATCTATATTATTAGTATAGAAGTATAGATAACTTTCAACATAAATCTTAAAAATTGCATAAATTTATGCTTACATGTTTTGAGTACATTTATGAAATAATTAGTTGGGTATATTAAAATCTACTAAGATTTGTGTCATGGATCATCCATACTAATATTATAAAGAGGAAAGATTTTCTTGGTGGTTGGTATTGAAAATGTTCTAGAACTTCTGGACTTATTTCACCATTAGAAAGCTATGTTATCCAGGAGTATAATAATATTTAATTTTCTATTAAATTATATTAATGCTATTGGAGCTATGACAGTAAAAAGCGCGCGAGAAGCTGGTTATTTATAAATTTGACAAAAAAAAAACCATCTTGCAAATTGTGGATAAGTGCAATAGGCATGTAAAATAAAAAAAAATCTTCAGACCATCAATTAGATTACCAAAAGATATTGGACACTTTTTTTTGTCGTTCTCCAAACAAAAAATGATGAAGATACATTAAGCACATTGAAATTTCATGTGACGTCACTTACAGGTACAATTTTACCTAGTAGTGACGTCACAAGCCCCTCTCTCCTGAACTTTATAGTTTGTTGTTGTTATTTGTTAAATAAAAAATGTTTGTCCAATATTTTTTAGTAATTAACTGACAGACTAATTATATTTTTTTGGTCTTTTAGTTTTCTTAGTCTATTGTATATAAATATCCAAGTGCTGAAAAAATACTATTTATTTATTTTATACATAGGTATATCTGATATGAAAACTAACAAAACTATAGAAGTAGATTTAACAGTCAATGTAACAAGTAACAGTATCAATTTACATGACATAGTTACACACTACTTGCTGCCCTATAGCTTTTACTTTATGCAACTTGTCAATGATTAAACCAAAATATGTTTTCATTTGGCTATGTATGTTTATTCAACTGTGTGTTTGTTAATTGTTTAAAAAAAACTAAATAGCTAAGAATTCTTTATTAACAGATTTAGCAAAATTATTTTACTAATTACAATAATTAGTATTTATTCTTGATTTAAATGTAAAACTATTGATCAACAAAAGATGTGAGGCAAATTACACACAACCAATGTTCCAATAAGTTCATTCTGACATACCAATTTGCTGTCCAACTAAAAAACTGAATGTGTCTCAACATAAATATGATGGGAGCAAAGAAAGAACATATACATCCACTCGAACCAAGATCTAGTCTATACTAATATATACAGCTGAAGAGTTTGTTTGTTTGAATGCTCTAATATCATAAACATATGGTGTGATTTGAAAAATTCTGTCAATTTTTTTTAAATCATGAAGTTCCCATGGTAACCTTAGTCACGCGGGCGAAACCGCGCGAGGACAGTAAGAAATATAAATACTAATAGTTATTCAACACAGTATGTTACATCAGTGGAAACACATTACCTTACTATCAGAATACCAAATTCTTAAAAACCTACTGGACTCTTTTATGGTCCCTTTAAAGCATTTTCCACTAATGCATTTGTAAACAAAAGTACAGTGTTTGTAAAGGCTAAAAAGTTACTTAACTTTTTTCTTCTAGTACTCCCTCCATCCCGCTTCACTGGCCAAGGGAACAGGCCCTGTGACATTATAGTAGCGCCGCCATGCGACGAGCTCGATGCCGCGGCTCTCGACGCGGGCGTCGAACCCCTCCCGTTGTCCCCCAAGCAACTACACAGCATCAGAGAAAGGGGGTAAGTTGTTACACTATAATTATATACACAGACAATTACTATAGCAAGCTCAGGGGTGAAAAGAAGGGCCGGATTGCTCATGCGTACCCGACCCCCGCCAACGGCGGATCGAAGGAGTGTCCGGGAGGTTTTAGTGGTGTAGGGTCCTCTCCTCGTGGTATGACTTTAGCATACCACGCTATGGAGAGGGCGAGTCCCACATATCCCACCGCCAGCGCGCAAATACGCTGCAACGGTGGTGGGAATGCGTCAAAGCATTTCCCCCCGGACAACAAAAAAAAAAAAAAAAAAAAGGGGTGAAAAGAAACAAAAAACGATTAGCCGTTTTTACTACATTAAAAGCTAATGCCAGTTCCACAATGTCACCATAATAAATACAGGGTTATTAAAAATGTGACGTATTCCTGTTACAATGTTAGAGATGAGGTCAAAACTAACATATTTTATAATATAATGAAGTTAGGGCACTTCATTATATTATAAAATATGTTGGTTTTGACCTCATCACTACTTTAAAAAATAATCCAGATTGGACCTTGGTCAATGCAAAACTTACTTAAATACCATGATATTTCCAGCTATATCAATATTGTGTTATAGTATAAACAATCTTTACAATTAACATGAATAATAATATGGCCAGAAGGCTGTATCTTCTGGCCATACTTTTTTGGTAGATATCTTTTAATTCTTTATTTGTACAATTTAATACCTATCTCAAATAACTCAGAAACCATTTAGTTTAGGGTAAAACATAATATTATGTCGAAATTTGGTGTTTTGACCTTATCTACAACATTTCGAATAACCCTGTATAATAATTTTATGAAGTCTCTTCAAACCTGAGTCCATTCACTCCGTTTGATGGCAGTATATGAATATAATTTAGAAGGCTGCAGAATCATGATTGCTTAAAGCTTTATAGGCACTAGGTATAATCACAAATACTCACAGTTTTATACATTTAATACATATAGTAACAACATTAACCAAAAACCTTTACATTAATATAGATATAGATACTCATCTGTGCACGTGGCGCTATAGTGCGTGCGCTTGTAATTCTACAGCTTTCATTTGTGCATGTGACGCGGCACACTGTATACTTTTAGCCTTTAAAATACACAAATATCTACATGATAATAAAGTTGAAGAGTTTGTTTCTTTGTTTTCTTTAATGCGCTTATCTATTACAGACTAGAATTACTGGTCAGATTTGATTGTTTTTTTTTTTTCAGTGATAGCCCATTAATTGGGGAAGGCTATGTTTAGTTATGAAGTTCTTACGGAGACGGGAATTACGCGGGTGAAACCGCGCGCGGGAAGCTAGTTGTTATATATTTTGGAAGCAACTTGTAAAGATACCTAGATTTTAGAATTATTTAAATATTTTTACGGTCATTTTAATTAAGTGTACCTATTTTCTCCCTTTTCAATACGTGCACTTTAAGAAGAATCACACTAAATATAAAGTCAATGTGCACATAGCGCCGCGCGCACAGATGATTTAAACTATAATTACCCAATCACGTACGTAATCATAGACATATTAAGTAGGTATATTTATTTTATTACAAAGTTATACAAAGCTACATCTATATTTATATTTATTAAGTTTCTTCCAAGACGGAAAAAAATAAGTTTAAAGTTCTTTAGACTCACGTTGGAGAACGGACGGACCCCTAAAACTCTGGTCATTAATAATTCAGAGCCAACAACGTATCGTACAAATACAGCGCTGTGTTTAGCAAACAATAACGGCGGCAGGCATTCATAATAAATGAATACCTAGTTACTATACGAATAATTATAAAGTTATATTTTATTTTTGGACGGACATATTAGGTCACGTAGTTAACCATCGGGCTTTTGCTAACCAATAAACTTTTTGGAATAAGTTGAGTAATAATTTATACGAATATACAATCAAATATATTAAATCTTTAGGATCTAAAGAACCGATTTTGAAAATTATTTTACCAAAAGAAAGACACTTTATTTGTGTAACATAGGGTAAATATTTAATGACGAGGCTCCGGGAACGGGATACACGCGAGTGAAATTAAAAAAACAGCTTATAGGAATTCATCAAAGGTGCATATTTATGTATCTATGAGGGAGGCCTATGTCCAGCAGTGGACGTCCTATGGCTGAAATGACGATTATTATGTACTAGCTGAGCCCCGCGGTTTTACCCGCGTCACTCTGCTCCAGTTTGTCGGAGCTTGATATTTTGTAGCCTATATGTCCAGCTTATAAACTATCCGCGTTGCAAACTTTCAGCCGAATCCATTCAGTAGTTTTTGTAAAGAGTAACAAACATACATACATCCACACATACAAACTTATTTATAATATTAGTAGGATGTTACTCTTTTCCGCAAACTCGATATATTTGTACTAAAGGCACGTAGGTAGTAATCTAGAGATTAAAATATAATAAAAGCTATGAACACAAACCTGAAAAAGTACTATAAGATAACATATCAGGTACTAAATGCAAATGCAAGTACAACGTAGTAAATAATACTTGTAGTTAATATAAAAGGTAAATATCATCAAAGATTCGTTGCAATTCGTAAAGGATTTCATAGACGGGCAATTTTTTATAGTCTGAAGAGGCGCCGGGACACTCCTTTTGGTATTAAAATTAAACACGTAACAAGAAATCGCTACACGAAAAGAAATACATTTTGTTACGAGAAAGAAATTACAAAAAAAAGAAAAAACTCGCGGGAAAATTACATATACACTTCTTGGACCGTCTTGAGTATGGCCGGTCTTGTTTTATACTCATTTTACTATGATGTAAAGTTTGAAAGGTTGTAGAGGGTAATCTCTGGATCTACCAGAGATTTTACCAGAGATAGACTAAACCACAGGAAAGGTCGACACGGGACAGCTAGTCTATACTAATATTATAAACAGAAAAGATTTGTATGTAAGTATGTTTGTAACGAATAGGCTCAAAATGTATTGGACCGATTTTAAAAATTCTTTCACCATTTGAATGCTACATAATCACTGATTAATATAGGCTATATTTAATTATGAAGTTCCCACGGGAAGGGGAGTTACGCGGGTGAAACCGCGCGCGGGACGCTATTAGTATCAATAGAGTTTATAAAGTACTATTGATTAAGTGACATGCTATAATTTGAATGACATTACCTTTCGCCCCATTCCTTAACCGTATCATAACATGCCGCCTACACAAGAAGCAAATCAATATACCTATAGGTCCATGAACTGCGAACAATAGCGCAAGGAATATAATCGGTGCAGATTCATGTCTGGGCCGTACAATTGTCGCACGGAAGCCGATGCAGACACTCCACTTGTAAAGTGGATAAATTGCACGATCATTTTGTGTTTAATGTAAAGCACCCATACACGAGCGTTATCGAATTAGATTTGGTACCTATATGTAGTATTTTAACCAGTTGGTTAATGAAAACCTCTGTGGCATAGCGGTACAAGTCTCGCCTTAAATCTTGGAGATCGTGGGTTCTAATCCCAAACCACACAAAAAATCTTTGTCTATTATCAAAGATTTTTCTCCGGTTCTAGTTGATTAAGACTGCCCTCCGTGCCCCTGAAAACAGCCGCTGTTCCCGATTGTCATAAAATCACCTGTAACAATCGTATACCAGGTAAAGGGCAGCAGCATGTTCAACAGTGGACAACAAGAGAGGTATATGTTCAGCAGTGGTCGGGTCTTCTCAGTTGGGGCGTATTGGATCCGGTGGTAGCACTAAAAAGCGCACTTGTCGCTATACTTATGGTCTGTATAAATAATAACATACTCAAAGGACAAAACTAATGAAATAATGATGGTGATTTACATTTTGTATGAAAACTTTTTGAAGCTACATCGTATCTGCGCTGCGTTTGTTCGACATCTTCGCCTTACGTTTTTGTATAACTCACGCCATAGGGATTTATTATTATGACTAGCTAACGCTGGTCCGTGAGTAACTTTGGAATGTCTTTCTGCATTTCTCCTCTATTGAAATATACTTAATGCAAGACTTTCTTATCATACATACATTTTTAAACCCTTAAAATTTATAGAGACCTTTACGATCGCAATCCAGACAACCTTTACGACAGTCTAAAATTTGTGATTTATAACAAGGCATTGTACCTATAATCGTAGAAATTTTACGTAAATTTTTGTGTGTATAGTAAACTTTGTAGCATTCGTACATTGTTTTCATTAGAAAAAATATATAAATTGCAAGAGATCTCTCTCTTCAAGAAAAACATAAGGCGCAAGAAATGTTTGTCTACTATAAATTATGTTTATAAATCGAATACCTGAAAACGGCGAAAGCGCAAATGTTGAAAATGTAATACATCTTATTTGAGAAGAAACAGAACAAACTATTCAATAAAATAAATATAGACCCTTTGTTACTACACATTATAATACAACTTAGTATTGAGCATGCCCGCCCTCTCATTCATTAAGCTCAATTAATTAATATTTTCACTCGGATGTCGCCAGTTGATATCTCTCGGGTCTTTGTCCCACGATGTTGTCGTTTCTCTTTTGTTTTGTGTTGGGCGACAAGTGTTGGTCATGTGTAGGGTTGCCATCTGTGAGGGTGTTTCTGAAATTTGGCCTACTTTAGAAGGCATCCGTTTGGTTTCGGACTAAGAATAGACCACTCAGTATCTTCCTATGGGTGTCGTAAGAGCCGACTAATGGACACCTTTCATGGATTGGCAGCAGCATCTAACAGCTCAAAGATACTTCGATCACCAAGCCGCCTGCTAAGCGTGGTGATTACGGCACTATCCCTTAACGATCCTGGTATGCCATGGTCTGTTAAAGAGGATCCTGTTCAGTAATGGAGGTCAACAGGCTTATTATGTAAAAAAGTAAGAAGCTATCCTGGCGGGATCCTACTTGTAGTAATGCTTTAAAAAGTTTTCAAATCACCCCGCGTTTTTACTTGGTTTTAATGAGTAGTATTAGAAGCAGCAAACAACTCAATTGTAATGTCCGTGTTCCGGCGTCCGAGCTCCACATTCCGGCAGGACAATTATGTAAAAGATGCGACGTCGACAATTTTGCAGATTAGTCACAAATCGTCAAAAAATTACGCATTGACTTAGAAACGAGCCACCAACAACATAAATAGTAGCTATAGTTTACAAATATCCACCATAGCTCTGGCAACGCTTCATTTTTTGACGTTTTGCGATTGATAAATCTGCTGTCATAGAAAAATATCTGCTGTCACGTTGAAATGGCAACTAACATAATTGGTCTGCTGGGACAGATTTAAGAGGTGGTAACCCTAATCATGTGCGATCATAATAATGTTATTATCTGTTTCGTATATTTCGTTTTCGAACATAGGGACGCCACTTTACATGACGTGTCTGTCTATTCCATAAGGATGAGTCAGGATGCCAAGTTTAGTTGAATGTTGACGAGTCCGCGAGCCCTTTCTAGGTCTTATCCTATTTTATTGTGAATCAATCAATCAGCCTATCTCTGTCCACTGCTGGACATAGGCCTTTGATAATTTGCGCCATAACACCCGATCCTTTTTCCTCCGCATCCAAAATACCTATTCCGGCTACCCTTTTCGGATCATCGGTCTATCCTGACGGGGTATGTCCTACCTTTCTTTTGCTAAGACGCGGTCTCCACTCTAGGACGCGTGTGCTGTAACGGCTGTCAGTCCGTCTGCAGACATGTCCATTTCTACTTCAACTTGCTTATTCTGCGAACTTCATCAATTATTTAGTTCTATGTAGGATAACTTCTTTGCGAAGTTTATCTTTCAGAGTTACACCAAGCTAACTCGTTCCATAGCTTTTAGAATTTGTGGATTAGCCAGCTGTCAGCTGATCTTTTGGTAAAATTGTTCGTACGAAGGCGCATTATCGTAGTGCAAAAATCAAGAATTTTCTTTCCTTTTTCATTGAATTTGCTTTGTTAAACGCCGCATAACGCTCAAATATTATTCCTTATTTATCGTTTAAGCTGTCGGCTTTCGGCATGACCCGCGATAGTCAAAGAAAACATTCAGCATGACTTTGAATTTAGATCGACTTTGGCGTGGCTTTTTTTTTGGCCGACTTAGGACTCCAGGATCTTGGCACCAACGCTGAACACGAGACAAGAACGAGGCGGCACTAGAGATTCACTGACAATAACCTCGTAGACTAATAAATCATCTTCTTTACACGACGGGTCAAATAATAGATTCATTGACACGTAATGCGAACTAAATTGTTCCTAGCTCGATGACTACTACGTAGAGTTACTAGATCTACGTAACTATACAGGTGGCTTCGGATATCACTTTACATCCTGAATATGAGTGAATAGCATCGCTCTGCGGTAGAATGCTCTGCTAAGTAAGTAGCGTGATGGTATATAGGCTATGTTATAATCTAGATTATAAATTTCTAGCTCTGCGCGGCTGCACCTGTCTATTAGTGTTTCGTACTCACGCCTCCGTAGAGACTATTCTCATTCTGATCTCCCGACTATCAATTTTGAAAGATGATTGAATCCTAAACCAAATTTATACTAATATATAATGCTAAAGAGTATATTTGCTTAAATGTGCTAATCTAAGGAATTACTGCTCCGATTTGATAATATATTTCAGTGTTAGAAAGTCCATTTATCGAGGAAGGTCGAAGAAAATACGAGGCTCGAAGTTCCTACAGGAACGGGAGTTACACGGGTGAAACCACGCGTGTAGCCTTTTCCCGCGTATTACTTGCATAGTTCGCCCGTGGGATAAAATGTTGCACAGAAGGCGATAATATTTTAACGATGTTTCGTGGTGTTTCGTTTCAAACAAAAATAGAAATCTTCTCTCTTTATAATACGAGTACCTATTAATAAATTTTTACCTACCAATATTCAACCTAACCTTTACCTATAACCTTTTTGCGTGATTGTTTTGTTTTTCGTGTTACAAATATGGGATACCTACTTGAAAAAGAATACGGCGAAAAAACAAAATCATGTTTTCGCAGTATACCTAATTGTTCGCTGTTTTTCTATGTAAACATCACCATACTTCAACCGTACCATGTGTAATACTTTCTAAAAAGCTAAAAATTTTGTTAAATTACTAATTATTCACTTCAATTTTATTGTGCACTTGTATAGATAGATATGTCGCCAAATATCTTCACGAAAACTAACTGACCATGATAAACAATCAATTCGGCTCCACAGCCTTGGAATAGAATAGGCCGTACTGCGGTTTGTAGGTATTCGAACTTTGAATTCGATTCGAAAAACATTCTACTTATACTTTTTTTAAATTTATATGGGAATGGATTTACTACATACATATAATATTTGACACAGCTTATGTTCATGTTATAGCAGGCCAACGAGTATCAATCGTCTATGATTGCCCTCGAGCGGTTTTAGCATCGAATTACACATCGGTACGGCTTCGGTACTGTAAATGACTTGTAATCGTGTATATTATACTAATTAATTTAAAATCGGTCATTAGTAATATTAAAAAAACTTTTAAACGCCGTTAGATTACCTTGAAAAAGTTAATATTGTCAAAAACTTGATAACATTAGAAAATTTAATATGGTGGTTAAGTATGTACTCTAAAATTTTCAAATGTTCCGCGCATTTTTTCTTATTTTTGGCTTTCATAAAATCTGCTCCTGACAATAACAAACAAAAAAAAGAATTAGCAAAATCGGTCCCGTTGTTCACGCGTAATGCCGTGACCAAAGGAAATAGGGATTTATCTATATACCTCAGAAGCATTGGTAGTAAGTGCCAGTTTACGATAAAGGCACATACGACAAATGCTTCTGACGTATAATGGCACATCCGACCTTATGCTTTTTTGTACTACAGAAACGAGCTGTAAGGTCTATATATAAACTTGGTCCGCGGGTTTCCCTACGGGAGAAATTCAAAGAGACTAATATTCTTACAATCGCATCACAATATGTCTATGAAAACCTTTTATATGTTCATAAGAATATATTTTTATTTTATTTTATTTATTTAAACTTTAGCACACAATGTAACATGCCAAGGTGGACTTAATGCCATAGGCATTATCTACCAGTCGACCTTAGGGTAGTGCAGAGACGATGTGGTAGGTGCTTTGCAAAAATGAGTAGCCAGGGAGATAAATTCACTACATACCTAAATTATGACATATACACATCTAAATATATATAAATGTACATACATATGAATAAATACTTTATATATATATATATATATATACATATATAAATACATAATCTATATACACAAATACGAAACATTACCGATGAGATGAATCCGATAGCAATATATTGTCAAGCATGCGAGCTTTGACTTTTCTTTTGAAGGAAAAGCGACTCTTTGCCATCCTAATTTCAGGGGGCAAGGCATTCCATAAAAGAATAGCCTGAACGAAGAATGAAGAAAGTTGGTCCGATGAGAAGGACACTGAAGGAGACGGTTGTGAGATGAGCGAAGATTTTTTGCATGGTTTGTACACACAAACTGAAAGTGAGATATTAGATAGGAAGGAGGAGAAAAAGAATCAAGTAGAGAGAACAAAGTGGTTAGGGCCCTTAAAGACCGTCGTTGCCGTATAGGCAACCAGTTGAGTTGTGCCCGATAGGCGGACACATGGTCATATTTACGCAGGTTGAATACGAATCGAATGCAGTTGTTTAGAAGTCGGTCAAGTTTGTTGAGTAGATCTGCATTCAGGTCGAAATAGCACAAACCACCATAGTCGATAATGGGAAGGATCAAGGCCTGTACCAGCATTAGTTTTGTTTTGGATGGGAGGAAGTTCTTTAGGCGGTATAGTGAACGTAAGGTACCTATTACCTTTTGGCTAACACTAGCGACTTGGTTTTGCCAACAGAGCGTTGAGTCAAGCAAAAGGCCTAGATTTTTAACACTTTGACTTAAAGGAATAGTCGAACCGTTGAAAATGATAGATGGTATATTGCTTAAGTCAACTCTATTTACCATTCGTGAACTTCCTATTATGATGGCTTGACATTTTAATGGGTTGACAGACAACCCAAACCTGGTAGACCAATTTTGTATCATGTCTAAATCCTGGTTAAGCTTTCTAATCGCACTTGGTAAGTTATCAACCGTACTCTCGACATAAACTTGTAGGTCATCGGCATAGAGATGATACGCACACTGAAGTTCGTTGGTTATGAGATTAATAAATAGAGAAAACAATAATGGAGAAAGAATACCGCCTTGCGGAACGCCAGCGTCAACGTTTAACCAATTCGATGAAGAATCACCAAGCCGGACTGACTGCTGGCGACCGCGAAGATACGAAGAGAACCATTCCAGAGACTCATCAGTGACCTTAAGATAGGAGAGGATGGCGAGAAGGATGTCATGACTGACGGCACTAAAGGCGTTTGAGAAATCGACTAAAACCAAAACTGTGACTTTAGTATTCTCCATACCTGCCCTAATGTCGCCAGTCACTTTAAGGAGTGCGGTGGTGGTACTATGGGCTGGGCGGAAACCAGATTGGAGAGGATTTAGCGAATTGTTTTTTAAAACAAATTGGGAAAGCTGCTGGTGAGCAGCGGACTCAAGAATTTTGGAAAGGAAAGGAAGGATTGAAATAGGGCGGTAATGAGAGGGCAGTAACGGATTTGAAACTTTGGGAAGAGGACGGACATAGGCTTTACGCCAGAGGGAAGGGAAAGTGCCTGAGTGAAAGGAGTAATTTATAATGTGGTTTATTGCAGGCAGGACAATATAGATAGTTTTAAGAAAAAAAGCGACACTCATAATGTTAATACTAGATCTAAGCATAATCTCGTTTTACATGCTACACGTCTCCACAAAATTAGCAATTCTTTTATGGGGCAATGTATACGCTTCTACAACAAACTTCCTAATAATGTAAGAGATCTTTCAACAAACAAGTTTAAACGATATGTCAAAGATAAATTATGTAAAAAGGCTTATTATAAAATTTCTGATTATGTTAATGACAAAACTGCTTGGGAGTGAGTTGCTCTGAAACAATACTGCTTTATTAATAATTGTAAAATATAATTTATTTTAAAAAAAGGATTCCTCTGAGTTTCTTGCCAGTTCTTCTCAGAGTTGCCACGTCCAGAACTGGTGGTAGTAAAAGAATGGGACGCATCATAAGAACATGATTTAAAATATTTTAAATGTGTCTATTTGAATAAAGAACTTTTGACTTTGACTTCTGAGCTCTAGATATATTTAAAAGAATAACCACACCTTATGCGTCATCATCAATGTCGGCTCTCATTTCGATCACATGTTATATAGTTGTTTTTATTTTGTCATTAAGCTTGCACAAGGATATATTTAGACCGAGGAAGTTAAACGCTAAGCAATTGGAAACTATTCGAGAAAAGGGGTATGTCGCCCTCAATATATAATTATTATTTATATGTATGTTTATATTTGGAAGCTTTTTAATTGGTTCGGACAGTGGCTCCAATATATGTGTTAACTGAAGTCGGTCTGTAATATGGTTCATCATCAAAAGATTTAAGCGGCTGTAGTCCAATGGGTGCTTGCTGGGGCGTCACGTCCACCCATTGCACTACCGACGTGAACCAACTCGTAGCCTTTTAGCTTAGCACGAGGGGTTAACAATCTTTAAAAAGAAAAAAAGATTTGTACAAGGTAATATCTAGAACAGTCTACATCCACTCGCTTCCTTGACCGGATCGATCAAATCATTTAGTTGGATCTGCCATTCATTGGGACGGTTAGTCTGTTAATTGGACGCCGACATTCAATGAAATGGCTAAAGTAAATCAAGATAGGAGAATAAAATAAATCCATATAGGAGGATTGGGGAATCCACCCAAAATCAACAATTTGCCAACAATTAGTTGTCCTTTAGCCATAAAAAAAATAACCGTAACCTCAACCTCAACCACCCTAAATCACCTGCCTGATTGGCGGGCTGGCCGTCCCATTGAATGACTCATTTGACTAGCTGCGATGTTTGTAAAAGTAGAAATATCAAAGTAGGATCTTACATGTTCTATCATCAGCTGTCTATTCTTCATCATGTCGGTCTTCATCAAAACAGAGTAAGTCTGCTGTTTTATTTTATTTTAATTTTTAGTATTTCCTAGATGTCATCTTATATATATCAAAAGAAAGTCGTGTTTGTTACAACACTTATAACTCGAGAACGGCTGGACCGATTGCCATGGTTTTTGATTTGTTGGATTTGTTTCCGTCCCGAATAGCAGAATACATTTTAAAAACAAAAGAAAGTCGTGTTAGTTACACTATTTATAACTCAAGAACGGCTGAACCGATTTGGCTGAAAATTGGTAGGGAGGTAGCTAAGAACTGGGAGAAGGACATAGGATACTTTTGGGTAGGGGTAGGGTAGGGTAGGGTAGGGGTAGGGGTAGGGGTAGGGTAGGGTACGGGTAGGGGTAGGGTAGGGTAGGGGTATGGTAGGGGTAGGGTAGGGTAGGTGTAGGGTAGGGTTAGGGTAGGGGTAGGGTAGGGTATAAAAGTCCACCCGTGCGAAGCCGGGGCGGGCCGCTAGTATATCTATAAAAACGAATCAACTGAATTAAATTTTTTGGTTTGTATAAGATTTTTTTCGAAATGATGTAATATTGTTTTTTTTTGCTATAAACTAGAGCAAGACTCTCATGGAGCCACTGTCAACCCCCCCCCCCCCCCTCCCTGTCCAAACAGCATTATCAATAGCGTTGCGATGTATATATATTTAAATGTGCTTTGCATTGTAGCTCCTCCAGAGTCATTTCATTTGTGTAGAGTGGTTTATTGTTCTACTCGAGCTATGTAAATAGTATACACTTTCGTGGGTGAAAAAGAAGTACCTCATAGGTGGTTAATCTGTGGGCCTAGATGTAATTTCAATACACCAAAGCGATCGCTAACACAAATCGCTCGTTTAAAAGAAGAATCAAACAAAAAACAGTGAACCGTAATTCTTTCCGCACCCAGCTTAATCATTTGACAAATGTCAAATACATTCATTTGCTTTAGCGATTTTATGCAAGCGATCACTCTGTAGTGGCACTTTGTCTTGGCCCTCTGAGCGGTCAGTCGCATGAAGCAGTTGGAATAGTGGCTGACCGCGTGGTTAACTGCTAGCACATTTCGTTTGATGAAGCAACATTATCGCAATGAAACTAGGATTAATGAGAAAAAGCAACTACTATTTATAAAGAAAGCAATGCTGATAGCAAGAACTGCACAGAATAGTAAAAATAATTAAATTGTTATTTCTTTACCATGTGTACCATGTGTCGCCTTTCTCCTTAAATATTTTTAAGATGTATTTTACGCTCATTTTACTCTCAATAGTGAGATTGTAGTGCTATATTGTTTGTTGAGTGAACGCTAAACCCGGTTGTGTAGCACACATCCATTTATTGATTCAGATTATCGTCTATTGTTCAGTTGAGAGGTCAATTCTTCACAACAGAGAAAAACGTTTTCACTCCTGTAACGGAAAATTTACTTCCATTGTGACTTGAAAAAAGGATCTTTTCATATTAAATTCACAAGTCAGGCGACATAACGATGAACTTCGACCACAGGGTTCTTACCTGTATTCTTGGCTCAAGCCCCGAAAAAAGGCAAGGTTTGGGACAGGAAATTCAATCTTCGAAATTATAGAATGCTATCGAATTTGCTGAATGCCGCCTGGCAATAATAGTTGATTCTATTAAAAGTTAAATATGTATGTTACGCAGGGAATTCGAAGTACCTTCCCGCCACTTCCCCGGGCAGACGCACGTGTGGCGCGTGGCGGGATGGCTCCAAAGAGGTCGGGAGCGAGCCCGGGAGGAGCTCTACTGCCACGTGGCGCGGGCAATGGCGCTCATCGTTGTTGTAGCGAGAGACCGGCTTCTTAGAGACCAGCCGTTGTCAGTCATATCGGGGGCTAAGTCGTTGCTTCAGGGTTTCCACAGGTAAGTGACAATATCTTATACGGCCAAGTGGCGCTGACTTTGGCGAAGATAGTGGCGAGAGATGCTATGCGGTGTTGTCTTATTCAATGAAGTAGACTAAGAATTAGCATACAATACAATTTGTTTTTACAGATTACTGGATTTAGCATTTGGTATGCCGTCGTTGGAAGCACGTGACTTGGAGAAAAAGATCAGAGAAGAGAGGTCGCGTTATTTAGTGGCAGAACTTATATGCAAGGTGAGATTTTAATCATCTTAAAAACGGAGCGTAATGCTATCTACCAGCTACTTTTAAATCCTTTTCTGTTACCTTATAACTGTTTATTGACCGGTAAATGGGTGTTGGTACAGCCGGAACATCAAGAGGACATAGCCGCTCTAGCCGCGTGGGTGACGCGGGCCATGCGTCGCGCCGCCTCTGAGAAGACCGACGCTCGGGAGCCTCCTCGGCCTCCGCCCCCTGTACCTTGTCTCTACACTACGCCACAACATACTCAGGTCCGTTCTTACGAGCTTTTGTTATTTTTGCTGTGTTCATTTTGCTACAGAATTTCGAAATTTTAATACGGTGTTGATGGCCAGGTGGACCTTCGTCTGTACCGTCGTGAGGTGATCCGCCGCGCGGCTCCCACGCTGCAAGCTCTGCTTGACCGGGAGTCGCGCGGCTGGTTCCTGCACTTTAGAGAGCGACGCGCCGCACAGCTCGCCAGCCAGAAAATGCCGATGAAGGATATCGAGGAGGTTTGGATATTCAGCCATTTACTTTTGGAATTCATTTGTAGCCGTAAATCTTCCAGGTGTATCTTGTCGTTTGCTGCTGAATGACAAACAAATTTTATTAGTTGTTTGGTCTACTTTGAAGAAGTATCATAAGGTTTTATCTTCATCTTCTATGCGTGTCCAGGAGGTTCGCGAAGCGGCGATGCGCGAGTACGTGTCGCGCGTATGTTCGGCCGTGCTGGCGAGCGACGCGCTGGCCGCGCTGGGGCCCGACGTGCCCGCGCTGTTGGCGCAGCAGCTGCGAGCGTCCGCCATCGTGGCGAGGTGAGTCAGCTCACGAAGGAACGGCGTGTGTGTTAGGGGACCGTCGGTAATGAGTGCGTGTGCAGGGCGGAGGAGGGCGTGCGGCGCAAGCTGGAGGCGGGCGTGTCGTCGGCGGAGGCGCGCGTGTGCGCGTCGCACCCGGTGCTGAGCCGCGCGCGCGCGTGGCGCCGCGAGCGCGTGCAGCGCGCGGCCGCGGGGCTGCGCGCCGACTTGCGCTGGGCCGCCATGGAGGACGCGGCCGCGGCCATGCAGGCGCACAAGCTGCACCAGCATCGGTACTTCCTGCTGAGGGACCTCGCCTTCTTGAGGGACCGGGAGCCGCTGCTCATGAAGGTAGAGTTGGAATGTTGTTGTTTCACACGCGTGAGGGCAGCCGCCTGCGCGATAACGGTCATAATTCGCCAATGAGTTGCTTGATTAGGTAAGGACTATCGCACCTTGTAGGGCAGTCTTTCTATGCATGAGTAAGGGTACAAGATTTCATTTAGTGGAAGGCAGAGAGGCTGTGCACGAGCTGTTGTAAATGCAGCGTTTATTGTTTGATGTATTCGGTTTCCGTACAGATTCCATCAGATTTTGAAGTTTAGAAGTCAGTTTCCTTTGTAACATGTAGGAGTTGCGCAGCGCGGTGTCGCCCACGCGCTCGTTCTCGTGGTGCACGCGCATCTGGCGCGCGTCGCGCTGGGTGGTGCTGTATCTTGTACTGACATCCCCGTGTGTGTGTGGTGTAGGAGTTGCGCAGCGCGGTGTCGCCCACGCGCTCGTTCTCGTGGTGCACGCGCATCTGGCGCGCGTCGCGCTGGGTGGTGCTGTATCTTGTACTGACATCCCCGTGTGTGTGTGGTGTAGGAGTTGCGCAGCGCGGTGTCGCCCACGCGCTCGTTCTCGTGGTGCACGCGCATCTGGCGCGCGTCGCGCTGGGTGGTGCTGTATCTTGTACTGACATCCCCGTGTGTGTGTGGTGTAGGAGTTGCGCAGCGCGGTGTCGCCCACGCGCTCGTTCTCGTGGTGCACGCGCATCTGGCGCGCGTCGCGCTGGGTGGTGCTGTATCTTGTACTGACATCCACGTGTGTGTGTGGTGTAGGAGTTGCGCAGCGCGGTGTCGCCCACGCGCTCGTTCTCGTGGTGCACGCGCATCTGGCGCGCGTCGCGCTGGGTGGTGCTGTATCTTGTACTGACATCCACGTGTGTGTGTGGTGTAGGAGTTGCGCAGCGCGGTGTCGCCCACGCGCTCGTTCTCGTGGTGCACGCGCATCTGGCGCGCGTCGCGCTGGGTGGTGCTGCGCCACTTCCGCGGGCGGCGCGAACGCGTGCCCACGGTGCTGTCGCGGCGCGCCACGTCCATCGTGACCCCACGCTCCGACCCCTCGCAACCCGTGTTCCTGCTGCTGTGCGACACCACGCGCACCACCACCACCCGCTGGCCCGCCTGGAGACTGCTCAATATGGCGCACAGGTCTGATCAAATTATGTTTTTATTATTACAAAAATTCACTTGACATCTTAATACGAGGTGGAACGCAGTATGCTCCAACACAAAATATATACAAGTTCTTTTAAATGTCAAAGCAATTTTAATAAACTCCCAATGTAAAAGAGAGGTTAATCCCCGAGCTACTGAACCATCCGAGTAACGAATTTCCTGTAAGGTTAGAAATTTGAAAAACGATTAGCCATATCATTCATATAGACACAATTCAAAACATTAAATCATGTTCTTATGATGCGTCCATTTCTTTTCCTACTAGTTCAAGACGTGGCAACTCTGAGAAGAACTGGCAAGAAATACAGAGGAATCCTTTTAAAAAAAAAAAAAACAATTTATCGTTACTTTCGCAATATACCTATGTGCTATTGTATCCTCCTTTTTTTTTTCTTGTTTTTTGTTATTCCGTGTGTACATAAACTATTAAATAAAAAAATAAATAAATATTGTTTAGCAGCAGTGTCATTCCAGAGCAAGTTACTCCCATGCCATTCTGTCATTTAGTTAATTTAAATAAATTAATTGTGATGACTTTCCAGAATGTGATCACAAAGCTTAATTAGTTCGGTTATCCAGCTTTAGTGGACTAATATCATTAGTGATGATACAGGGCGTGGTGTTGGAGCTGGAACATAATGTTCATGCTGGGCGTGTTCGTGACGTGGTGCTCGCCCATCTCCCTGCGCACGCTGCTCTGTGTCAAGCCCTTCGTGCCCGACTACGAGCTCTCACAGGTTTGCAACTATTCAAATTCAACTTTAGGTCTATGAGGTCAATGTGTAATTCACTTTGTCCACTTAGGTAGCTAGTGAAAGGTTGCAGGTTAGCTAGGGTAGGATCCTCGACGGCATGGCCGAGGACCGCGTTGTTGCTTATTCCCTGAACTGTGATCTCGTGCCAGCGATCATCACCACTGTTCGTAAATCTACTCTTTACTCCAGTGGCACCCTGAGCGTTGGTCCTAACCCCTTAAGGGTGCCCTCAGGTTGATGTCGCTTAGACTTGGGCCGGATTCTTTGAAGTTAATTTTAATTTTAGACCTGTTACCTTTAAGGCATCTTACTATTCCCTAATGTGTACATTTGTCATTTATCGCTCGACAGACGGACAGACTGATTAAAAATTCTGTAAGATCAAATAATTATAACAATTTTTTTAGCTACTTAAGTGATACTTTAGTGATTTAGTCTTATACAGTGTAATTTTGACAAGTACAAGTGTATGTAGATACCTAAGTGCTGAATAAATTTCATTATTTCATTATTTGTCAAAGTGACTCCTGCGATACATTGTATTATAGCATAGGAGACAGGCAATTCAAAAAACGGTGTGCTACTTATTTGTGTATTTTTTTTAATTGTACCTAATATTAAAAGGCCTACACCATTTAATATTAGGTGAGTTCCGTGGCATAGCGGTAGAAGTCTCGGTGGTCGTTGGCTCGATATCCACGTCGGACAAGAAATCTTTGTTTCAAATCTAAGACTTTTCCTGGGTCTGGTTGGTTGAGACACTATCGTACCGTATATCCTTTGGTTGAACTTGTGTAAATTGTCATATTGTAAATGTATGTGAATGCATCCGCCATTAGGTTTCTTTGTAGGAGATTGTTTGTGCCTGAGTAAACTTTAATATCTACATTATAGTATTTACTGTATAATTTTTTTTTTCTTGTCTTATTGAACTCCTGGTCGGTATAAATTGACCAGGCAATAAATGGTTCTGTGCTTGCATTCGCTTACATCATAATATATACATTGTACAATATTACATGATTGTGATAAAAGACTTGACATAAAAAAAAAGAAACAGAGCAAAAGAGACAAAAAAAAGAATCTCGGAGTTTCTTTCTTCCTTTCTTCTCCGGGTCGTCTACTTAGGTAGCTAGTGAAAGGTTGCAGGTTAGCTAGGGTAGGATCCTCGACGGCATGGCCGAGGACCGCGTTGTTGCTTATTCCCCGAACTGTGATCTCGTGCCAGCGATCATCACCACTGTTCGTAAATCTACTCTTTACTCCAGTGGCACCCTGAGCGTTGGTCCTAACCCCTTAAGGGTGCCCTCAGGTGGATGTCGCTTAAACTTTGGCCGGATTCTTTGAATTTAATTTTAATTTTAGACCTGTTACCTTTAAGGCATCTTACTATACCTAATGTGTACATTTGTCATTTATCGTTCGACAGACGGACAGACTGATTAAAAATTTTGTAAGATCAAATAATTATAACAATGTTTTTAGCTACTTAAGTGATACTTTAGTGATTTAGTCTTATACAGTGTAATTTTGACAAGTACAAGTGTATGTAGATACCTAAGTGCTGAATAAATTTCATTATTTCATTATCCTCTATGCCTCGGAAAGGACCTTGACCCATTGGTCCCGATTCCAGAATAATCGTATACAGATACCGGCACGGTTCTTGAGCGCTCGGCGCAAGAGTGGGGATCGCTTTGCGCTTCGTACACTTATGACAAAATAAAACGCACACCCGTTTATTATTTATTTTTTCTAAGATACCTACCTACGTAATTTCTTACTGGTTCTATGGTTGAAAGAAAGATTAAATAATGATTTGTTGAAAATTGAGATCAAAGAAGTAATTAACATGTGTTTCTAATTTAAAACCATAACTTAGTTCTTGTAGTTTGTCAAAAAATCCTAAAAGAAACTACTACGTACCTACGTACTTTTTTTGTTAACATTTTTGACCTCGAATTTAATTTGTTCATTAATGAAATAAATAACATTTTTACAAAAAAGAAAAATATATTTTATAAAAATTTGTGTCAATTCAATTGGCCGGAATTGTACTCGTCGTCGTGAGGTCCGTGCAACAGGAGTAAAGAACGAATCCCGAGTGCCGGCTATGACGCGATGCGCTATGGGCCAAGCACTGCACTTTACCCCGCCCCACGCTTCACTTCATACCACCAAATGGACCCAATAACTCACTTCTGCGCAGGTCAAGGTCAGCGCTCAAGAATCGTGCCGATCATTGTACGAGGGAACGGACAACACCGTTCTCCTGTGTGTTACGATATAATACTGCGGTACGCCAACCTGCCTGCCAAGCATGGTGAATTTAGCAACAAACCTCCCTCGGGAGGAGGCCCTTGTTCAGCAGTGGACGTTATATGAGCTGATGATGATGATGATATCTCTGATGTTCGGCAGGTGAACGGCACTCTGTTCCCGAAGCGAAGCAGTGAGACGCAGACGATGTGGTCGCGACTGTTGATGTTGTGGCGACACGTGTCCAAAGAGCGGACCAGGTTCGAGACCGAGCCGGACACAGGTATACTATAGAAGAGCTCTTCTTAACTGAAATGACGTGCCGCACACACAATATTGACGTAACGCACATAAAATTTCCGATGCCGTTCAGACCCCAAAGTCCGAGAGGCCCGCGAACCGTAACGTAGAGCGACAGTTACACAAAACCCATATTCCACCACATTATACTTGGTTAATATATTTATATTAATATTATAAAGATAAAGGTTTGTATGTAAGTAAGTATGTTTGTAACGAATTAGATCAAAAAGTACTGGACCGATTAAAAAAAAATCTTTCACCATTTGAATGCTACATTATCACTGAATATATTTAATTATAAAGTTCCCACGGGCAAGGGAGTTACGCGAGGGATTCAACAAATCAAAATAATAAAAAAAATGATTGCGTTCAATGCTATTCAATTCTACCCACTTGACTTCTCATGCGGCAGTATTCTGAAAGCCTAATAACGATTACAATACTCGATCGAATGCGTGCACGCAGGTCTGCTCGGCAAAGGCTTGTCTCGCCAAGCGAACCGCGTGTGGAACTACGGGCTGGTGGGCGGCGTGGGGTCTGCAGCACTGCTGCTGCTGCTGCCGATAGTGTCGCTGCTGGTGTGCTGCGTGGCGCTGCTGCTGGCCGCTGCGGCCCCGCTGTGGGTGCCGCCGCTGGCGCTGGTGGTACACGCCACCAATGCGATAGTGTACGATGTGGACTGCCCCGACCCTGACAAGCTGAATAGGTATGTGCTACTATTTGGTTTATATACCGGTATTTAAGAACCGGTGATGCTTTTTACAGGACATTCGAGACAAAAATATATTTGGTCCGTCAGTTAAATTGTCAAAAAATATTGGATAATTACTTTTTAAGTTCCGTAAACAAAAAAATGCCGAAGACACAGCGCGTTGAAATTTCATGTGACGTCACTTCTAGGTACAATATTTTATCTAGTAGCGACGTCACAAACCTCCTCATAATCAGAAAATTTAATAAAATAGTACACTGGGTAAATGTCACTCTGTTTTACAAACAGAGAGTACCGTTCAAATTACAGAAATAAGTAATGTTTCTTACATAGGTACTTCGTGCTGTTAGAAGTGTTAGTGTGGCGTATCGGCGTGCTGGGCGTGTTGCAGCCGCTCGCTGCACTGCTGTTTGCCGTGCTGCTGTGTCCGCTGGCTGCCTTGTTGCTGCTTGTCGGTGAGTTAACGTACCATGTAGTCACTTTATTATAGTTAAGTTTGTTTTATTGGCAGAGTGCAATTTTATAGCCGGCTTTCTCTCTTGTATTTTTAGCATTCTATTTACAATTCATAGGTAGACTTTTCCATTTTAGTTCGAAGGACCAATGTGTGACGATTACTGTTTTGTCTATGCTATGTATCAGTGTGACAACGTTACTTTAATAAATCAGTCCAACGTTAATCCCGGTCTTTCATTGATGTTACATTGGCGACGAGGATATTTTCGAATCTAATTATCTTGTTTACTTGCAATATACAATGCTGATAGGGAAGTTAGAATCATTCAATCTTAATTCTAAACAATGGCCGGCATATATAAAACGTGTCGACCAGTTTATATTGTTAAATGAAATAAAATATGAGTTGAAAGTGCCCATGTTAATAACGGTTGTTGGCGAGGAAACATATGCTTTGATGTGTGATTTGTGTTCAACCGATTTCCCCGAGTCGAAATCCTACGATCAGTTAGTGCAGATAGTGAAAAATCATATCGAGCCTCAGCGGTCGGAGATCGCCGAGCGCCACGTATTCAGATTGCGCCGTCAACGCACCCGTGAGACGCTAATGGAATACTTACAGGCACTTAAACATCTTGCCTCCATCTGCAACTTTGGGAGTTGTAACACATGTTCATCCCTGGAGGAAAATTTGAGGGACCAATTTGTGTCTGGTTTGGCGAGTGAAGTGATGCGTTCTAAGATTTTCGCAGAAAAAAGGGCACTTAAAGATGATGTGCAGAAACAAACGTGTAAATGACGATCGGTCGTGGAGTCGACATTATAACGTAGATGAGGACCTATCAGATGATCTATACAACATTGAGGTCGATGCTAAAGGTAATAAACCATATTTTGTCAAGTTAGGCATTGACGGTCGCGATGTAGAGTGCGAAATAGACACCGGCAGTCGTATTTCGGCGATAAGCGAAGAAATGTATAATTGTATGTTTGCTCATAAGGTTTTACGTTGTTACTCCGGTAATAGAATTGTGTCAATGGGGTATATTGATGTTGACGTGACTTTGTGTAATAATAAAGTAAAATCTTTACCTTTGTATATTATTAAGAGAGCTGCGCTTCCTTTATTAGGACGGCAATGGATGCGAGCGCTTAAAGTCACCCAAATAAATATCAATGAGATCATCGATTATAGTTTTGTAAATCGCTTATGTGTTGATCCGTATTTTAGTGATAAGGTGTTAGCGTATTATGAAGAAGGTCAACCGCTCGTGCTGTCCGCTGACAGCAGCGCGTACGGGCTTGGCGCAGTGCTGGCAAATCGCTTTCCGGACAACAGCGAGTGACCTGTGTCCTGTGCATCGCGCACACTATCCTCTACCGAACAAAACTATAGCCAGCTTGATGAGGAAGCTTTGGCGATGTTTTTGGGGGTGGTTAAACATGACCACTATTTGTTCGGTAGACATTTCTTATTACGCACAGACGAACAACCGCTAACGTACATTTTCGGGGCTAAAGGTGGGATACCGCAGACCGCCGTCAGTAGGTTGCAGCGATGGACGACGCGTTTGGCGGCATACGATTTTACTGTAGAATTTGTACTATCAGCGCAAAACGGGCCAGCCGGATGCCTTATCGCGCTTACCATTATGTAAGGAAGGTCTCTCATTAGACGTTATGAATAATACAAATTTAATAGAGGAGTCATTCGCCTCTGCGCGCTCCGCTGCACCCTTGGGAGTTCCCGCTGCACCCTTGGGAGTTTCCGCTGCACCCATGGCAGCAAGTGCATGCGGATTTTGCGGATTGTGCGGGTCGGGTCGGCGTTATTTAATTTTAGTTGATGCCCACTCGAAGTGGAAAGAGGCCATAGAGATGCGTACAACAGAGGCGCGATCGACGATTAAGGTGTTTAGGAGTATTTTTACACGTTTCGGCTTACCCTCTCAACTCGTCACAGTCAACGGTCTTTCTTTCTTATCACAAGATTTTCAAACTTATTGTACAAGAAATTTTATTGTCCACGTTAAGTCCGCTCCTTACAGACAACAGGGAAATGGCGCCGCGGAAAACGTAGTTAAAACCGTTAATAAGGCTATTAAAAAGGCCATGTATGAAAGTCAGGATGTCCCGACAGCGTTATCTAAGTTTTTGTTCCAATACCGTAATTGTGATCTTTCGACGACGGGCGTGTCCCCGGCTGTAGCACTGCAGGGTCGGCGCCTGCGCGGGCGCGTCTATTATGCTCTGCGCCTCGACGACGACGTGGCGACTGTAGTTCGCGTCGCGCAGCAACGACAAATTGCCTCCGCGGGCGGTTCCGCCGGTGCCGCACGTGACCTCGTCCCCGGTGAGGAGGTATTAACTTGCGACTACACTACTGAGGGGGGAAATGAGCGGTAGGCAAAGTTGTTATAAAAACGGGTCCAGTTTCTTACAAATTAGACGTAGATAAAAGTAAATAATGGCGTAGACACATCGATCAGATAATTCCTACTGTTGGCAAACGAAATCGTTTCTCACTTACGAAAACTAGTACCGTGCCTGCAACGTCAGACACGCCGTCGAACCCAGACGTGAAAGTTTAACCAGTTGTCAGTAAGGAGCCGGAAGACATGTTTGAAGACGCATCTGATGGCACGGAAGGTGAAATGACGCCTCAGAAGGTCACTTAAGGACTCACAGTCAGAGCAAGCGATAGTAGTCATATCGACACCGCTGCCGTCAGGTATTTCCGCCCGAGCACTGCGTGCTTAGAAGCGGGCCCAGCTATCAACGGCACAATAATTTATTAGTAACCAATTATATTCGCTTATTACTATGCCTATAATTAAGAAGGGAGAGATGTGACGATTACTGTTTTGTCGATGCTATGTGTCAGTGTGACAACGTTACTTTAATAAATCAGTCCAACGTTAATCCCGGTCTTTCATTGATGTTACACAATGTTTGTTATTAAACTTGTGAAGTGACGAGTGCATAGTCTATCCTAAGCGTGCGTGTGTGTTTGTGTGTGTGTCAGGCGGCGCGGCGTGGTGGGCGCTGCGCGGCGCGTGGGAGCGCGCGGCGTGGCGCGGCGTGCTGGCGCGTGGTGCGCGCGTGCCCGCGCACGACTCCGCCTTCTGCCGCCGCGTGCGGGGGCCCGGCCTGCACGACAAGACCTACTACCAGATCACGTGAGTGTTCACACAGTGCCGCTGACCGCACTGGCGCTGACTGACCGTGACTGACTGTGTACATGCTGCGTGCCCAGGAGCGGGCAGGCGCTGGCGGCGGTGCTGGCGCGCGCGGAGCTGGACGCGCTGGGCGCGTGGGCCGAGCGCGCCGAGCGCAGCGTGGAGCGCCCGCTGCGCGACTACCAGCACTTCGTGCACGCCTGCTTCGGGCCCTTCTCCGTGCAGATCGCCAAGGTGCCATACATACACCCACAGAACTGTTGCTCATTAATATCCATTCGGCTTCACCTCTCAATATTATGTTCCAATGATAATCTTGCTAAAATGAATGTTTATCCCGTGTGGAACCAGACGGGCGCGTACAAGCAGCTGGAGAAGGAATGCGGCGAGCTGATCTCTTCGCTCCGGGAGAAGGTGTCGGCGCGACGCCGCGAGCTCGCGCTGCCGCTCAGCGACGCCGCGCGCCGGCGCGTGCGCATGACCTCGGACGATCTCAGGGTAACACTGCTTGTACTGAAGAAAGAATTGATTATAGCTATTTCTTTTATTTCTTATTGTTAAATTTTATTCTATTACATACTTTATGTTTATTATCCTGTTATATTTGGGTATACAATAAGTTTATGTTATGTTTATACGATGGTGTGTCTGTGTGCGCAGAGGGCGGTGCAGGCATGTGCGCAGGAGTTAGCGCGCGGGGCGGGCGCGGACCCGGCGCGAGACGGCGCGTGGTGGGCGGCGCGGGGCCTGGAGCCCGGCGACTGGCACGCGCTGGCCGCCGACGCATTGGCCGAGGTCTGAACCCACTCCTGCGCAGGTCGCTCGGTTGGAGTGTGACACAGTGCGATAACCTAACTTTATGTCCGCAGGCGTTCGACGCGGACGTGCTGGTGGCGCTGGAGGCGGGCGCGGCGCGGCTGGCGCTGGAGCGGGGGCCGGGGGAGCGGGGGTGGGCGGCGCGCGCCGAGCGCCACCCCGCGCCGCCCGACGTGCTGGCCGAGCGCACGGACTGGGGGCAGGCCACGCGTACGTACCCACGTCACTTGTCATACTGGAGCGGGGGCCGGGGGAGCGGGGGTGGGCGGCGCGCGCCGAGCGCCACCCCGCGCCGCCCGACGTGCTGGCCGAGCGCACGGACTGGGGGCAGGCCACGCGTACGTACCCACGTCACTTGTCATACTGGAGCGGGGGCCGGGAGAGCGGGGGTGGGCGGCGCGCGCCGAGCGCCACCCCGCGCCGCCCGACGTGCTGGCCGAGCGCACGGACTGGGGGCAGGCCACGCGTACGTACCCACGTCACTTGTCATACTGGAGCGGGGGCCGGGAGAGCGGGGGTGGGCGGCGCGCGCCGAGCGCCACCCCGCGCCGCCCGACGTGCTGGCCGAGCGCACGGACTGGGGGCAGGCCACGCGTACGTACCCACGTCACTTGTCATACTGGAGCGGGGGCCGGGGGAGCGGGGGTGGGCGGCGCGCGCCGAGCGCCACCCCGCGCCGCCCGACGTGCTGGCCGAGCGCACGGACTGGGGGCAGGCCACGCGTACGTACCCACGTCACTTGTCATACTGGAGCGGGGGCCGGGAGAGCGGGGGTGGGCGGCGCGCGCCGAGCGCCACCCCGCGCCGCCCGACGTGCTGGCCGAGCGCACGGACTGGGGGCAGGCCACGCGTACGTACCCACGTCACTTGTCATACTGGAGCGGGGGCCGGGGGAGCGGGGGTGGGCGGCGCACATTTACTCGCACCCACTGCAGCACCGGTTATGCTACCAGCTTGATGTAGATATAAGTTTTAGTGGTACTTTATTAGCTAAAAAAACGCTTCGCTAACGTCATGTATAAAAGTGATATCGACAATATTAAATCATCATTGCGACGCATAAAATAGTTGTTTAATGATTTTTCTTAATGTTTCCAGCATCCGGCGTGTGGTGCGAGTGGGGGGGCACGGCGCTGCCGCGCGTGGCGGCCCCCGCGCTGGAGGCCAGCGCCTTCAGCCCCCGCGCGCCGCCGCACCCGCCCGTCCCGCACCCCGCCGCCGTCGCGCTCGTGCTGCACAACAGGTACATAGCTGATTAACTACTTAGTTTCTTTCATTACCGTACTTTATTGTGAAATAATAATAATTAAATAATGAAGTTTATTCAGCACTTGGATATTTACATACACTTTTCCTTGTCATAATCACAATTTTTTGGGCTAAACTAACAAAACATGACTAAGTAGCTAAGTACAATGTATAAATTACATATTTTACAGATTTTTATTATTCGTCCGTCTATCTATCCTACTATTTATTTTAGTTTTTTCTACAACAAGTATTTATTACCTGAACAAAGTCATCATAAAACGTCCACTAATGATTGTTAATGACAACATTGTTTGTGCAGGGAGTCGGACAACCCCGTGCCGCTGGAGTCCGAGCTGTGCGCAGAGATACTGCGGAGTCTGGAGGACGCACCCGACTGCGACGACAAACGAGGTACGTTCTGTATCTACTATAAACTACTTAAGGTTCATTTTTCTATCCTCAGATACAAATATCTGATAACTGTTATCTGATTGGATTGAAAAATTAACATTATTATGTATTAAATCTGTTTTATCTTCTTGTTTCCATGGTTGATTTCAGTATTTTTACAATAGACATGAAGACTAAAAAAATCTATTTAGTCTGTCAGTTAGATTACCAAAACATATTGGACACGTTTTTATTTTCGTTTATCAAACAAAAAATGACAACGATACAGTGCGTTGAAATTTCGTGTGACGTCACTTCTAAGTACAATTCTACCTAATAGTGACGTCAGAAGCCTTTAACTTTATTAACTTTATAGTTTGTTTTTGCTCTGTATATTTATATTTTTTAATTGATTTGATAATAAAGAAAAACGTGTCCAACAATATTTAGCAATCTAACTGACGGACTAAATAGTTTTTTTAGTATTCATGCCCATTCAATCTCAGAAGAAATTCACCCCCTAAGGGTGCAAAAATGAGTTGAAAGTTTATATGGAAAATATTTTAAATTTCCTCCAATTTCTATGAAATTTACTATTCGAGCTCTTTAATATAAATAACTAACAGAACAAGTGTTTTCCGGGTATTTGATAGACATCTGAAAAACACATACGAAATACATATATTGTTTTTACAATGCGTAACTTTAACTCTGCACTTACTAAACATAATATTAACACACACTACTGCAAACCACATGCTGACACTGCATGCAACGGAAAATATTTTAAATTTCCTCCAATTTCTATGAAATTTACTATTCGAGCTCTTTAATATAAATAACTAACAGAACAAGTGTTTTCCGGGTATTTGATAGACATCTGAAAAACACATACGAAATACATATATTGTTTTTACAATGCGTAACTTTAACTCTGCACTTACTAAACATAATATTAACACACACTACTGCAAACCACATGCTGACACTGCATGCAACTGCCCCACCTTAGCTAAAGTAGTCAATATAAAATATTGAGGTGTAAAACACTTGACTCAAATCTAAATTTCCGCCAACGCATTGGCTTATTTTTATATTTAATAAATTACGTACCTTTGCAGACTATAAATTAATCAAACAGGTCTATTTAGCTTTGAAAGACATGTGTAATATGGTACTTTTTGCGGATGAGACCTCCCTTATTTTTAAGGAAGATAGAAAGAAGACTAATTTTAATGACGTTAATAGTGCTCTCTCTCATGTTACCGATTGGTTTACGGTTAATAATTTGGTTCCTAATGCCAAGAAAACCAAATGTATCAAATTTGTAATGCCTAATGTAAGTTGTGTAGAGCCAAAATTAATTATGGGTAATGAAAATCTAGAAACTGTGAACTCGACCCTCTCTCTAGGCTTGACACTAGACAAGAAGCTTCAATGGGGTCCACATATATATTGTCTTGGAAAATTGAGCTCAGCTGCCTACGCTGTTAGAAAAGTACGGGAACTTACTAATGTAGAAACTGCACGTCTAGTTTACTTTAGTTACTTTCACAGTATTATATCCTACGGCATTCTGCTTTAGGGTAAAGCTGCTGATATTCAAAGCATTTTTTATATTACAAAAACGTGCAGTTCGGTCTATTTATCAACTAGGTACGAGATTCTCCCTAAGAGACTTCTTTAAGGACATAGATATACTAACAGTCGCTTCGCAATATATTTATACCAATATAATCTATGTCCGGCAAAATATTAATCTTTTTTAAAAGAGAAGTGACATACACACAATAAATACTAGAAATAAGCATAAACTGTGCGCCGAATACCATCGTCTACAAAAAGTGCATTCATCTTTTGTAGGATTAGGCGACCGTATGTATAACAGAATACCTGTACACCTACAAGAGTTACCTTATGATAGATTCAAGTCCACTGTTAAGAGGATTCTAATAAGAAGGGCTTATTATTCAGTAAATAACTATTTAAACGACAATAACGCTTGGTTGATCAGTGAAACACAGACAACACAGTAATCTTAGTTTTTTAAACAATTTAAACATTGTTCAGCTAAAGGTTTAATATTAATAGACTTGTAGTTATCCCCACTTAATTCGTCATGCTCCCGTTGTCTGTCATTGCTTGCGGTAGCGGTGTGGGGCGGGTCGCCACCTTCCCTCTAATATGGCGAGGGAGGCGATGGCTGCGTCACACGTCATACTCGTGAACGGGTGCTGCTTGTGGTGACTGGTCGGCGGTTGTCGGGGATATGTTATGTTAATTTTTATTTTATATTTTGTTTATTCATTTTTGTTATTGTTTATTCATTATTATTATAGGGTACATCCTTTGGTTGAACTTGTGTAAATTGTCATATTGTAAATGTGTGTGAATGCATCCGCCATTAGGTTTCTTGTAGGAGATTGTCTGTGCCTGAGTAAACTATAATATCTACATTATAGTATTTACAGTATTATATTTTTTCTTGTCTTATTGAACACCTGGTCGGTATTAATTTACCAGGTAATAAATGGTATTGTGCATTGCATTCGCTCACATCATATATACATTGTACAATATTACATGATTGTGATATAAGACTTGACATAAAAAAAAGAAACAGAGCAAAAAAAAAACTAAAATAAAAAAACTCGGAGTTTCTTTCTTCCTTTCTTCTCCGGGTCGCCCACTTAGGTAGCTAGTGAAAGGTTGCAGGTTAGCTAGTGTAGGATCCTCGACGGTATGACCGAGGACCGTATTGTTGCTTATTCCCCGAACTGTGATCTCGTGCCAGCGATCATCACCACTGTTCGTAAATCTACTCTTTACTCCAGCGTTGGTCCTAACCCCTTAAGGGTGCCCTCAGGTGGATGTCGCTTAGACTTGGGCCGGATTCTCCGAATTTTTAGACCTGTTACCTTTAAGGCATCTTTCTATAATGTGTTCATTTGTTGTTATCGCACGACAGACGGACATACTGATTAAAAATTCTGTAAGATCAAATAATTTTAACAATGTTTTTAGCTACTTAAGTGATACTTTTGTTTGATATAGTCTTATACAGTGTAATTTTTACAAGTACAAGTGTATGTAAATACCTAAGTGCTGAATAAATTTCATTATTTCATATGTGTCAATCGATTCTCACCTACTGCAAAACTGCCTCGGGTGGTGCCGCAAAATCTATCTTACTTCCTCTAGACCGAGCTCAGAGAGCAATTCTAAAAGTGGCCAGCTATCGCCCATTTATCTTTCCCACCCACGGTTCGACAGTTATTTATATTGCCCATTATATTAAACCAACACAAGAAAATCCCTTATAACCCGATGTTTACAGATAAGAGAAGAAAAGACTTGGTTTGCATTAAGCTTAAATTGAACCATGCTCATATAAACAGATTTTACATATTCTTAGGGCCGTATTTATACAATAAGTTTCTAAGGTTCCATATTGAAGCAGCTCAATTACTCAGACACAGAAAATCTAATGGAAATCCTAAATTGATAGTCTCATCCTAAAGATAAGGAAAAAATACGATTATAATAAAGTATTTACCACATGGTAAATCACCAAATAAATAACAATACTTACCGGCTAATTAAATTTTTGTGACAATCCATCAAGGAATCATAGTCTTAAATAAAAAGAAATGCAACCTTCTGCAACAATTTAAGACATCGAAATGAAGTTTCAGTCATCAAAAACTGATTACGACGTATTTTGAGGAAAAAAAAACCTACTTATATCGCGAACCAAAGACAAAAATTATCAACTAAAAAGACAAAAAGTGCTACACAACAACAACACAGAGACATGAATGTTACAAATTGTTACTAACAATGCAAAACGCGACGTTACAGGGTAAAATTAAAAAATGTTGATTATTTGTTTGCGTTGAATAGGCTCCAGAACTACTGGAGCGATTTACATAATTCTTTCACCATTAGAAAGCTAGGTTATTCAAGAGTAACATAGACGATATTTAATTATGAAGCACCCACGGGTACAGGAGATTCGCGGGTGAAACTGCGCGCGAGAAGCTAGTATTAATATAATAATAACATTATGCTGATGGGTGTGTGGTGTAACAGAGGAGGTGGAGCGCTACCGCGGCGGCGGCAGCTCGGCAGGCTCCAGTTCCGCCAGCGACTCGCCCGATGACGAGGACGAGCCGCCCGCCAGCGACGATGTGTGCAGGTAACACACACACACACACAAACACATACAAACAAACACACACACACACACACATCTAATACTAATATATAAAGCTGAAAAGTTTGTGTGTTTGTTTGAGCCCGCTAATCTCAGAAAATATTGGTCCGATTTAAAAAGTTCATTCAGTGTTAGATAGCTCATTTTTTGAGGAAGTTTCCACGCGAACGGGAGCTACGCGGGTGATACCGCGCGCAAGAGGCTAATTTATTAATAAAAATGTACTTTTAATACATTTTTGGACAGAATAGTCTATAGAGTTATCTTGCTTAGTATAGGAGTTACTATGGGTAACTTTCTACGTCATTTTTAGATCATCTACATTACATATACATCGCACATGTCCCAACTTTGTTAATCTAACTTGAGCAACACTAACTCGACCAGTTTAATGAGAGCTGTTAAAACTGATTAATTAAGAATCGTTTATCATTTAAAAGTAAAGAATGCTTACACATTAGTAAACCACTCTTAGAGTCGTTTCAGCGATAAGTTCTCCTTTGATTAAGTATTAGATAGTCTAGGGGTCTCTAAACTTTGCCTTAGGGCCATAACGATGTTTTCAAAGACGAAGGCAAACTTTTCTAGAAAAAAGAGTGGAATTTTTTTTTTTTTTCATTTATACCTATAAAGGCTACACACAGTGCCTGCCGGCGCGGCGGCAGGGCCGCCGTTAATTGGGTCCGCAACGACTAGATTCCCACGGGATCGGGAGTAACCGCGCTTGGATAGTATATACAAGGTGTAACGGAAAGGGTATATACATAGAAAGAGCAAGGCTGTTTGGGATGATAACAAACGAGCAAGGGTTATTTAATCCTATTTCTCCAAGTCCGGAAGTAAAGATTTTTTTAAATTCATAGATAACAGAAACCAAACTTTTCAAATTGAAATAAATACATCACTAGCACTCAATCAGCTGATCGATGTCAACGAACTATTTGCAAGTAAAAATAAACTTCTTACTCCTGGTAGTTCTGAATAAATGGTTCCGCATTTTTATTTTTTGTTTGCAAAATAATACAGTAAAAGCTCCTTATTCGCGCTTCCTTCATTCGCGCTTTCACTATTCGCGTATTAAAAAATTACGACCCAATTCCTGTATTCGCGGCAAAAAATTCCCATATTCGCGGAACTAATCGGTACTTAAGTCAGTAATATATTAATAGAAAGGATTCGGTATCCTTGAGTGTCGATCATTAGACAAAAAAAATAAGGCCTTATTACGACTACGCCATAAGTTGTTGTTAAATGCTGCCACATATTAGACGTTCTGTGCTTTATAATGTTGGCTAAAAATAGGAGATTCGACACGAAAAAAAATTGTATATTACCGCTTAAAGTGAAAATAATTAATTCACAGCCCAAGAGGCATCGTCACGTTTCCAGTGCATGTTGAACAAACACTGGAAACGGGATTTTTTTAAATGAAAATTGATCTACCTACTGTCTCCTAGGAACGTATCCCCTATAATCCCATATAAATTTCCATTCCATATACACGGTTTCTGTATTCGCGGTATATTTACGGAACGTATACCCCGCGAATAGGGAGCTTTTACTGTACTGACTTTTCGAGTATTTTATTTTGAGTTGAAACCCTTGCCATATCGTTTGTTATGATCCAAAGAAGGCTTGCTCTTTCTATGTATATTCCCTTTCCGTTACACCTTGTATAAGAAAAGTCAACTATGGTAGACTGGTAGAAAATTCCTATGGCATTTCATCAGACCCTCGTGCAATGGAAAATATTCACTAACACAAAACAAACGAGCCCAAACTCGACTATCTTAGCGCTTGCATGAAGGGCGTACCAGTGGTAATGTTCCTGCTCCTCTACGGAGTCTATGAGTCTACCATGTACTGTCATTGCGTTAAAGACGAACTAAGCGCTGGTGTTGTGTCAGGGTGTCGGGGCGCGTGGCGTGCCGCTGGACGCTGACGGGGCGCGGGGGGCGCGGGGTGCGCGCCGACCTGGCCTCGCCCGAGGACGTCACGCTCGACGCCGAGCGCGCGCACGGCACCTCCGTGTGACCCACCTGACCCCCCACCCCCCCAAAGTCTTTATTGTACCCTTTCATAAACAACAAAAATCAGAAAGAGATTTAAAACTAAACTTAAGTTAACTGAGACCTACTTCATCAACCAGTTTACGTCCACTGCTTAACATGCCTCCTCTTTCCTGACCTTGGCAAGCCAGGGTCGTTGCGGGATACAGCCATAACCACCACGATTGACAGGCAGATTGATGATCGCAGTTAGATGATGAGTATCCTTGAACTGATCCGTCTGTGTGTCCCTTTTTTATTATTATTATCATCTTTTACAACGTACTCTATTCTAAACCAGAAACCACACGTGTGATAAATATATATTGACAGCTACGCTATAGTCAATAACTCAGAGGCAATAATGCATATTGTACATGATCTAATGATCTGCGGCATTTTAAAACCAGCTTTATCTATTAACGTTACATCGCTGCATAAAAATATGTAACCAGCTTGATAACTTCACCGTTGAAATTGCATCCTTATCTCATTTACAAAAGATACTCTTTTACTTGAATAAAAATCTTGCGCTTTTCCTTTACACAACAATTTAATAATATAAGTGTTTCGATAAATATTAATTACGTGGCAGTTACAACAACACCAAGACCACTCGAAGAGGTTAATATGAATTTAAAATTAGTATGTTATAGTAATAAACTGACAACGATTTAAACTATATAATATTAAAAATATTCGTTTGTCATGCTTATTTGTTCAAAATCACCCAACTAATTCAATTAACGTGACAATTATTGTTTCCTACCATTCCATTACACGATGAGATATAAATATTGTGGTGAGACGAAGTTTAAAAACATTAATATCGAATACAAAGCAGCCGAAAGTAAAAAATATATTAACAATCATAAAAGCAATGTTAATTAAGAATATCGGTTCAAAAATGTGTTAACTGTTTTGTTTCGGCCTTATTAACATTTTAAGTATTAAACCGCGTTTAGGTGACTAATTAGTGTAGGCGTTGAAGCGGCTCTAGCCCAATGGTGTAGGACATGCGATCATGTGGTCGCCAGTTCGATCCTCACCCATTGCACTACCGTCGTGAATCCACCCCACTCGTAACACAAGCATTTTAGCTTAGCATGAGGGATTAACAAGAATACTAGTAGTGTAAAAAATGTATTTAAACTAGTCTCACCATTTTTTGTACTGTTAAGCACACGAAAAGGTTCTAATACATTCATATTTTTACTATTTTGTTCTTAACTTTTATTTGCCATGACAAGATTTAAATGTATTTGTTATAAATTACCATTGGGACCTACGCGTATCTTGAAATGTTATAACGGAAAATTGAAATGACAAGTTAAATCATAATAATATTATATATAAGCGTAGTGCTTTAATAATTTTAAGAGAAAATAAAAATAGATATGTATTTAAATTGAGAGGGCCTAGTATGTTGTACTGCATTTCTATAATCTAGTTACGGATTGCCTTGACTAGAAAGAGTTATCAGATCATCATGACAACTTTTGACTATGGGTAGTGTTTTTCTGACGGACATGTTTAGTTAGCCACGAGGCTTTTGCTACTTCACCGAGCATGCAGGCTAACGGTGCTCATTTCCCGTCGGTAACAAAAAAAAAGGGCTTCAGCCTTATGGTTTACAAACTAATAATTTAGTAAACAACCTCCAACAGCACTACAACAAACGTAAGAGGGCGCTACTTGATCTTGGGCTGGGGTTCGCAACCATACGTTATAAACAGTATTATACGTTTGTCGTTTGTTCTACGGATACCAATAAAATACTGACTTTATATTTATTAGTATCCGGAGCCATAAATACCTTTTTTTTTGTTTTCCGGGTCGGTGGCCCTCGCCCTCTCCATAGCGTGGTATGCTACTCATATAACGAGGAGAGGACCCTACACCACTAAAACCCCCCGGACACTCCTTCGTTCCGTCGTTGGCGGGGGCCGGGTACGCACTAAGCAATCCGGCCCCGAGTCATACATACCTAATGTATACAAATTAAACAAACTTCTAATAAATTGCTAAAATGTGCAAGCAGATCAAAAATATGCTTATGAAACGTAAGAAAAATAAAATAGGTTCTGTTTTCTTTTGTGAAATAGTCCATTCTGTTCTCGGACCATAATATACTTCATTTATTGTATAAAAACTTGGGTATATACCCTGCCTTTATTTAGGCTTGAGCTCTGCTCGCCTTTTTGCCCGGTTAAGTAGCTAAAGCCTCCTGGCTAACTACATAATGTCCGTCTGAAAAAAACCGGACTCTGGGACAGATTGCGCAGTTATGACTTTTAATTATTTTAGTAGATCTGTGTGCAATACTCACTCTACATTGAACTATTGGTAGGCAAAACGTTACTAGTATAGAAATGCAGTATGAATAAAACAATTAAATTATAATTGATGATGCCGTCTGTATAACTTGGGTGTATTCGTGCTCCGCATTTCGACGCTTAGCATATACATTGATTAATACACGGATAGTGCCTAGACTAGCTGACTGTAGTTCGACATTTTATTATAAGATATATTGTAAATATACATGATTATTGTAATCGGTACAGCCGTGCCAATTAATAATAGGATTGGTATGGATTGCGGACTTTGAGTCATTTTGTTCGCTTTGGCGTGAACCTAATGTTATATATCGGACATACTGCTGCAATACCGCGTAAGTTTCAATAGCTAATAAGGTTGAAAATCAAATGCACCAAATTGATTCTTTGCTTTATATAATATATATAACGAAAATATTTTATGATAGATGAAATTTCACCGTAATAGCAACTTACATACTTACATTGCAGTATCATCGACGTTATCTTTGAGTAAACATAAAGGTATAGAGTGATGATATCGCTTCGATGCATTGTGTCGACTGTAAGCACGTGTATAAGGCGCTTTCATAGTAAAAATATATTTATTTTATACTGATTTATTATATTGGTTCATGATTTTAATATCGTCGTAGATTTCGTCACAATTCTCATAAAACATAAAAATGGTTTGCCCACTTATTAGTAGAACGAGGTTTATTGGCCATGACACCACGTTGCTGTTTATACCCGTGCTTACAATTCAAGCGGAAGTCACGCTCTATAACTTGCTTGTAAGTACTCTAAGCCTGAATCCACATTGGACGCGTGAGCTTATGTCACATTCGGACGGCAAAAGCTTGCATTCACAGGGTCGAAGGACCGCGCATGACCAATGTGGGGTCAGCATAAGTTATCTACCAAGCCATATTAGTGTTCCAAAGCATGCGCATACAATATGTTACAATTAATAATGTAACGTTTACGCACAGAATAGGTGATGTAACATCAAGAGTTAATTTAAGTATTTACTACTTTGGAGTGTTGTTACTAGGAATTATATGCTGAGATATTATTATATCATGTGAGTAAGTGAATTGGGGGTGACGACAAAAAAAAATATATTAGCTACGTTAGTTAGATTAATAAAAAACATTGGAGACGTATTTTTTTCGTACCGTTAACAATAAATGACTAAGATACAGCGCGTTGAAATTTCATGTGACGTCACTTCTAGGTACAATTTTATCTCGAAGTGACGTCACAAGCCTGTCTCCTGAACTTTATTGCTCTGTATCTTTGTATATTTTTATTGATTTGATAAATCAGAAAATACGTATCCGATATTTTATGGTAATCTAACTGACGGATTTTTTTTCGTTATCCCTTTTACTAGATAACATTACCGACTCTATTATTCAAGTGCGCGTTCTTTTTTTCTGATTAAAATAAAATTTTCGACGATTATCAATAATAAAATATAAAAAAATGATATACACGGTTTATATTATTTAAGACTGTATTATAACTAAGAAATGAAATTATGCGAGATCTGATTTTACGATACCACCTTATTATCTCAGTAGTTGTAATAATAAGAACATAATGTCAATTTTATAGCGGATGTAATAGGTAGTCCAATTGGAGCACCCGTCAGATAACCACCTGCTCTTATCCATGAAATTCTAATTAATAATGATGAATAATGAATTCTAATTAATGTTAACATTTTTGTCCATTAGGAGCACCTATGACTGCGATGTACTTTTATTATATAAGTTACTTCGGAAAAGTACGCCATCCCATTAACAATACATAGTATCAGCTAAAGTGCTATTCGGACAGGTGCTCTAAGTGGATTACCTTGGATTTAACATTCGGTTGCCTAGTACACGGTGTCACAAAAATGAAATTACTTATAAGTGTAATTGTTTTAGTATCATTTTGTAGATAACATAAGTTTTATAATAATTATGTTACCGGTAGGATTAACCAAAGAAATTCACGCAGTGGCAATAAACGATTTAGATGTATGTAAGAACAGACCAGCAGCTGCGGCTGTGTGTGAGTGTGTGTGTAGGCACCCTCCTATGTTGGAATGTTCTCATCAGATATAAATTTTAACATTCTACTTAAAGTACATATACTAGAGTAACATTAACACTTCCGTATCTTGCTAGTTTTGGACATGTGGCACGCACGTTTCAGTCGTGAGAAAGATCACTTTAATGTGAAAAACTTAGAATTAAATTTAAAAAACTTGGTCAATTATAAATGTTGGTCTAAATATGAATAAGCGTTGAATCTTCTGTTGTTCTATTGAGCTATCTGATATTTTTTTCAAAATCTAGCAACCAAAAGTTTATTTTGGCAAGCTATTTGACACTGATCAAACGACATAGTAGGCGTTGACTTGGGGTAAACGCCTGCTAAGGACGTTTTTTCGTTTATCGGAGAGCACGTGAACAGACATATGCGTGTGATGTAATGGCTATTTTGTTAAAACACACACACACACACACACAGCCGATCTGTTGAGATCTGATGCATCGTAATAGCTTTAACGCATAAATGTTGTTGACACATTATGTATTTATTTGTATTACAATATTTACTCTTGCTGCTAGGATTGTCCTTGACGCTCTCTAATACATTCTAAAATAACTAGATATAACGATTTACGCAGTTTAGCACTTATAAATTATTTTAATATATATATAGCGGGCCTAGTGTACATGACGTTATGATATATTTCTAATTTGCTGAATTGTTTAATATATTGAGCGTTCTCACGGTTCCATTTGAGTCTTTAATTATATATTTATTGCCGTGTTCTTAATGAAATAACTTAACTTTAACTTATCACAAAATTGACGATTGTGATAACATTTCTAGAGCTCAGAAGCGTATGGTCTGATGTGCCATTATACGTCAGAAACATTATGTACAGTCAGCAAAAGAGGTTTACACCCTGTGAAACGCATTTACAACTTATATGTACACGTTTAAGAGAACAGTTCACTATTATGTATATTTGTAAACAGCTACCAGCGAACTCTTCGCCCCAAAAGAATTACCGGCTGTTGTACTGACAAACATTTATTTATTTACATTATTTTATACTGACGGTGTAAACCTATCTCTTTTGTTGACTGTACCTTTATCGTGGGACTTACGACCAAACGCTTCTGATGTATAATAATACATTCGTCCTTTTAAGGTCTAGATTTTTTGTATACCAGAAAATATTCAAATGTGAAACAGTTTGACTTGCATAATATTTTTGTATGATTAATATAGTTATGAGACTCGAATTGAACCGAGGCCGCGAGGTGAAGTAAAAATAATAATTATTATTAATAAGTTAAGTATTACCGCCATGGCGGTGTAGTATTTGCTCATGTTTTTTCTTTATAGATAAAATATGTAACTGTCATGCTTACAAAATATCGGTGAAAAACTAAGGGACAAGAATGTGTATTTACGTAAATATAGGTATAGTAAGTACCCTAAATATGAGGAGTATCGTGGATGTATTGTTTTAACTTGCTACCTCTGCATATAGAGATTTAACATTATTTTATAATACCCACAAATTCGAATGATATTTAAGTGAATGTGTAACATTAACAAACTTGCGCGTATGTTATATTTAATCTTCTGTATCTTTGTATGTATATGTTGAGTTATTGTATGGCAGCTATATGTTCACTTTCTTCATGTCGTCCGTCCTTTGAATTGTCTAATATTACGTCTTGCATTTGGGTGTGCTTAGTTTAAGGTTCGTATTCAGAAAGGACAATTCAATTGTGTTGATTATAAACAAGTACCTAACGGAAAATTGCAACCTTATCTCAATACATATAACGTTATACATTTTTTCAGTTACTAATAATAATTTATAAAATCGAAGTTGCACGTTTAGCATGTCATTCAGTTTATTTTTATATCAAAATAACCTAGTTATTTTGATATAAAAATGTTCTTAATACGAAACCACTAACTAACATTTAAGTGCTTTTAATCTGATGATTTCAATATTGCATTTCGTTTCATCATAATTTATGATATAATTGGGCATCAAATGAAATTATTAAGGAATTAAATATAATATATAAAATGATATAAAACTATAAGTACCTATCACATATTTGTTAAACACATTTTATCAATATAGTATTTATTTGTCACGAGTGGCGGAAGCTTGAACATTATGTAAATCACTCCTCCTTATATGCATTTTTCAAAGCTTTACTTTTATTTATGAACTGTATTTGTAAGTTAATTATAAGTGTCAAATGCATTGAAAATTCTAAAATAACCCAATAAAAGATAATGATTTAAATCTATCTTGAATTTTTCTTTTTTGTCCTTTCCTGCGAATGTCAACGTTCAAAGTAGTTATAGAGAGGATCCCCTGGGCACGGGGTGAGGTAAGGCGAGTCAGAAATACGTGTAAAACCATCTTTACTGTAAAAAGATAAATTTATTAAAAACAACTTTTAAAAATCTTACTTATATCAGTGCATGAATGATGTATGTATACTCTTGTAATTCGATTGTAGACAAATTCAATGTTTTAATAATGTGGCACGGCAAGGAATTTTATTTCTGAACAAGTTACTTTTAACCTTTAAACATAATTATAACTTTCACTCCATCAGAAATATAATGCTAATACAGTGGCTTCCCATGCCAGTCAGCATCGCTCTAACCCGCTGTCCTGCTAGCCTGCTCCAGTGGGTCGCACGTTATATAGCTCTATATTATAATATAAAGCTGAATAGTTTCTTTGCTTGAACGCGCCAAACTTAGGAAGGAGCAGTAGGCTCCGATTTAAAGATACTTTCAGTGTTAGCCCATTTATCAAGGATAGCTATAGGCTATATTTAATCATAAAGTTCCTACGGGATCGGGAATTACGCGGGTGCAACAGCGCGGGTAGCTAGTTTTAATATTTACGTGTGCGGCGTCACTACGAACACGTACTATTCGGTGCAACTACTTATGCCCTGGGACGCCTACTTTATTTTTTTTTCTGTTGGACTTACGTTGGAAGCCACGAGGCTTTTGCTACTTCATCGGGCATAAAGGCGAGCAGAGCTCCAGCCTTAATAAATAGGTTAAAAACTACAAACTAAGCAACCTGCGCAAGAGGACATCCCCTGTGGGTCTTGGACCTCGGCTCAGGGCGGTCGCTGGCGAAGAGATTGAGAGATTGACTTTTAGTATTTTAGGAGAGTATTGTGCAACTGTCGCTCTACTTTACAGTTCGCGGGCCTCTCGGACTTCGGGTCTACGAGTGCATCGGATGGTTCTTTGCAAACTAAGGGTCAGGGAGACAAGGGTGGACGCGTCGCGTTCGCGGAAGCACTCTTCTCCGGCGGGTCGGATAGAGGGACGCCTACCACAGAACATTTTATTTAAGGAAAACCAGGTCGAAATAAAACACATGATTATTGAATGGAATTTAAAATTTATTAAACCTACCTATCTAGAAATATTTTATAATCTTCACATCTCTGTTACACATTTGTATCACATGGATTTGAAAATTATTTATTTAAAAAATATCTACTATGATAATTAATAGAAGCTATAATGCATATTTTTGTAATAAATAAAAATTTAAATCATAATTTGATCTCCAGTAAGTGAATGTGAACGCATTTTAAATTGGTTACCTAATAATATATTTTTAATTTAACAATAAAAAAATTTGAAAAAATTTGTTGGACCTACCTACCTAAAAGATAAATAAAACTAAAAATAATGTATACGTAATATATGTTAAGTCGAATGCTGTTATTATGCACATGCAAAAAAACTTTCAAAGCCTTTTAATCTACATTGGTCCTTAAACAAACTAAAAACAAAATGCAAACTGTATATATTGTTTATAAATGTTGAATAAAATAATTGCTTAAAACAAAGTTAAAACATAACACAACAACTAGAACCTGACCACGCCTGAATGTCTGCCGTCACGACACAAGCAGTCTCACATGCTCAGACACGAGCGATCCCAGCGGGTTACGAGTCTTCTACTCGATATGAACTTTATTTATTGATTGCAATAAGAGAATTGACATCAGGCACAGATAGCCACAAAATATTTCAAAATCATTAAGTGGAAAGCCTGATACAATAGAGTCGCATGATTACGATATTATCTATTTAGACCGCGTGGTAGATACTCATATTTTCATAACAAACAAGTACTTAAGGGTGAGGAGGTACAGTCATGGTGAGATGTTTACAACATGCGTATCATAATTACATGCACACATCATGCATGTGATTATGAAAAACAAAGTGGTGGGTGACTTTGTGATTACAACTTTCATAAATATTATTTTTTTAATATTCTGTATTGGTACAACCAATATAGAATTTTAGACTTTATTACGAACAGAGTATTTACTCTTATCAGTTGTTACGTTATTTAACGTAACAACTGATAATCATTTGTAGGCCGCCAGTGAACTACGATAAGTTTTCGTAAATCACAAATTCTTACCACGACTGTTTATTACAACTCGGCTTATACAATAAATCATTCGTGTCTGAGCAGGCTCGGTACACATTCGGTAGGTGCTCTGTTGACGGAATCAACAAACTGAACGATTTTTCAACAAACTCATCGATGTCGATAGAATCCACGCAATATCTATAGCAACTACAAAATTTTATCAACAAAATTACACTCTCCATGTGATAAAGATTTCTATATAAAAATAAATATCGACTCTAATACACATCTAAATCTCAAATCATTAGCAAGCTATACTATAATATAATACGCTACGGGCACACGGAACATTTTGTTGCACATCAAATACACAACACTCTCAGATCCAAAACCATCTTATTATACTTATCAGTAGACCGTTCCTGAAAATCCCATTGAAGAATTTTAAATAAATAATTAAACTAAATAATAAAATGATCGCATCGCGTAAAATGCACAAATCCATCAAAATTGGATTGCCATTGTATCCATCATTAGTGATATAAATTATTGTCATGGATAGTAAATATTAATAATACTAAGTTATAGTTATTTTACTCTTGGCAGAACTCTGCAAGGATAATACAATTGAAAAATAAATGTCAACTGTCATCATCAGATGATGATCTGATCTACAGAGTCTTAAAGATCCAATACTCTTTATGTATTTGGAGATGAAAATATATTTTCAAAAATACACCTTATGTTGCGAATATAAATTTAAGCAAATTATATACAACTCTCAAACGATTCAATAAATAATAATAATATAATAAACCTTGTCACATGAAAAACATTTTCTTCAACGAGATTTCATTTTATAATTAAGCCCATATACAAAATGTGCCATGCTGCCGATTTGTAAACAGCCCACGAGGCGCCGCGGAGACGACGAGTAAGCCAAAACTCGATGAATTAGTGATAAATGTATCAATAACATCTATGAACAATGTATTTAAAGGTTGCGAGGCGATCCTCTCCGAGTCTAAATATGGAAAAATAATTGTTTTATTTATATTATAAAAAGGATAACTTCACAATTAAAATGCGGTATGTTTAGAGCCAGTGGGATATGAATTGATTCAATACATATCTATACGACTCATGGAGCATAACGCTCTTAAATAATAGTAGATGTAGTTGTTAGAGTCAGTCTCTCAGATACATTGCACTCAGTAGAGCTCGCGCCCGAGGGTGTCGAGCGGAGGCGGCGCCCGCGGCTGGTATATATTGAATATAATCTGTTATCTTTGAAGGCGGTGGCGGTCATATTGCTTCTGTTTACGATACAAGACGCTTCTACACACTTAAAACGATGTCCATTACAATTTGAAAACACTACTTAAATCTATGTTACATATCTAAGTTAAATTTGTTATTACTATTACAATAATTATAAAAGAAGTTTCATAGTATAAATATATTTTAGAAGTATGTACTTAGTAAATAGAAATCAAAACGTTTAGAAAAAGTGTTCGTAGGAAATGTTAATTACAGTAGCATTCGTAAATAGTACACTTGGCCCACAGGCAACATATTTTAAACAAATAGACCTGATTATAAATTCTTTTTATATAACGCTATGATGTATTCAATAATAAAAATAAAATGTTGTCCTTACATGATATAAGATCTATGATGGTGCAGTCAATTCCCAAACAGATTATAGTAAACCGATTGTGAACTGACCGTACCATCAAACAAAACAAATATGTTTCAGATGTCGCAGTGAGGATCGTACAACAGTCGAACTAGTCCGATAACTGTTTACTTCCCGTTATCCTCCAATACAAAAAAAAACAAATTAGAGATCTAATAAAAATAGTATAATTTCAACTATAATCTACGTTAAAATGTTGTACTAACAAATACACTGTAAACCAGCGGTCGGCAACACCCGTCCCGGAGACGTGTTACTTGCGTCCCGGGGACATGTTACTTGCGTCCCGGGTACGTGATACTTGCGGCCCGGGGACGTGTTACTTGCGGCCCGCGGACGTGTTGTTTGCGGCCCGTCAGTTTTGTAAATAAGTGATAAATATCAAAATAAATGCAAGAACTAATCGCGGTCGACCGTATATCGTATAGTGTGGATTCTAGGTCTTAAGAACGCGCTTCGCTCTGCCCGCAAACGATCAAAGGTGGATGACATTTTCGAGTTTTGTAATGGGATATGAACAATTATACGTAGGTATCAGGTAGAATCTATGGTTAATATCACAAGTGCACACCGCCTTTTATTTTGCCATCATATTATGGCCCCTGCTTGACAAAAGGTTGCCGACCGCTGCTGTAATCAATACTTGTTTACAAATCGTCTGTAGTCATTCATTTTGAAATAGTTACTATGGATTAAGTGGATGTCCGAAATAAAAACGAAAATGCGTGGGTTTACGATCTCACCGACTACCACTTGTTATAATAAAAACTCCGTCTGTATTCTATCTGATACAAGAATAATTTGATAACCTACATAATATTTCATAATAATATGACTGAGTGTAAAGCTATCAGGTAGATTTGTTTGTCAAATATATGTCGGTGGCGTCGGTCAAATCGTAATAAACTCTTAGATCCATGGAACAATTTATGCTCAGTTCAACCGGTACAATTGTAATATATTGCAAAAAGTTCGCAGATTTGGGACAATGCATGTTCTACCTACATTGTACCGTGGCCTCCGGAAAATCTAGAAAGCTCTACATTACTACACGATGAGCTCATAATAATAAAGCCAGCAGACAGAAGCTTTTGTCATAAGCAGTTGTCACCACGACGACGTGTTCGAGGCGAGCTGGCAGCCGAGCCCCACGCGGAGGGGCGCTGGTCACGTAGTCGTTATCCTACTGGTGATCATCAGTCATCAATCTAACGAACATATTATAATGTAAAAACTTACACTACAGAGGCGCTCATGTTAAAAATCTCTACGAATTATTTAATTATTTAACACGTACCTAATATTAAATGTAAATTCTGATCAAAAACTATAATTAAATGCGTTAAATGTGCTCCTACGTGGGATCAGAAGTCGTTCCGTGTCAACTTCAACTATAAGAACTTTCAATCTTGTATAATTTTTATATCGTCTGTACTCGTACAGTACAACCTGGGGGAAGCTAAAGTTGTCGCGCGAGGGATTATTTAATGTTAAATATCAACGTATAATAAAGTAATAATTAGGGAATGTTAACATAAAATGCTCTACAATGTTATGTATAAATATCTACTTTAATATCGATGTGAGCGGCGACCGCTGACACATTTTATGTAAACCTGATTTAATCAACAACTATGAAAAATTCTCTAACGATATGAATTACGAATTGAACAGACTACGTGATCTTTTCATATATATGTAACACAATAAGTGAACCGGGCGCCGCTCGGCATCGAGCAAACAACATAATAATATATAAAACTAGTAAAGATTCATTATCAATCGTGAACAATGGTGAACAAGTGGTCCGGACACTCGTCCGAGCCTCTACGTATCTCACGAACTAAACACATGATTAGTTATTAAAATACATAAGCTCAGACCAAATGAAAAGTAAAGACGGAGCGGTGCGAGTAACACATTGAAGCCGGGAAATACTCGGCCTTGGCGTGTATATATGTTACGGCTAAAGGTAGGTGTGAACATAAACTTAAGATTAGCCGGCTAAACTTAGGTTTATCTTCGAGAAGCAGTTAAAGTTCGATAACATGTTAGTTTGCGTCGTGATATTCTAGGTTTTAATTAATAAACCTAAACCAATGGAGTTGAACAGGGACTTATAGAGGTTGATCTAAGTTTAACCGCATGTGGTCGGCTAGACCTAGGTTTAGCCGGCTAATCTTAAGTTTATGTTCACACCTACAGTAAGCGCGCGATCTGAGTGCAGTCGGGGTATAGACGGGGCGGGTGCAACTCCCCCCGTCGCGGCCGCCTGCAGTGTAGTGCCGTGCTCGCTCGCGCGCTTATCGATAGAGTTTTACTCAAGTTGCGTATTCGTGTTATTTTTTTGTTTTAGAGATGACTGATTCGTGTTCTTCAAGTACTATAGATAGATGACGTGTTTTTATTCATCGTCAAGCACGGGAGCTGGCGAATCATATTCTTGAGAAGTGTGTTGAAGAAAAGCAGAACCAATTTTTGACTTTGCCTTTGAATAATGCTTTCGACCGAGCCAGCCATTATACTGGTATTTCCAAGAGAACATTAGCTGCAATTCATAAACAAGCTTAAACAGGGCCTCTTTCTTCCCCTTCTACTAAAGGAAAATCGCATAATAAAAAAAACAACTTAAATGTTGATGACTTTGATAGAAGTGTGATACATCGAAACTGATGATGATTAAAATTACAATATATATTTTTCACAATAATAAACCTGTTTGATTAAGATTTCCGGCTTTTCCACACAGTTTTCTTAAAGTAGGAAATATGCATGATATTTTCTTTTTTTATACCATAGCTAGTAATGAAAATATCTAGCGCAAATATAATAAATAAAATGTGTTGAAACACTAACAGATACAAGCATTCAACGTCCACTTTTAAGGTGTCAAAAAAAATATCTAACTCCGTTCATTTTCATTTTTGCTAATTAGGTCACATCACTAGCGCATTCCTCAGATCGCGCGCCTACTATACCTTTAGACGTAACATATACACAGCTTACGCACACATTCGTACCAAAACGATGCCTTACCTCGTCAGTCGTTATGTCATTCTATCGCAGCGCTTGATATCATAACAAACTTCATTATTTGTTAACAAAAAATCCCAATATTGTTATGAAATGGCGTACAAAACAAAGTTCAACATTATTTTGATAACATTGAGGTACTGTGAAAAATCATATTAAAATGTTTACCCACACTACTACACAAAAAAAATTGCTACAGTACATTGTTTGACAGCGTTCCATGTTTACTTTTCATTTGGTCTGACTACTTAAGATACTTGATTCATACGCGGAGTAACTAGAGGAGGGTGAATTGGGCAAATACTACGAATAGTTATCATCGAGTAAGTCCGCGCACTGCGTCGCTTACGGCTACGTTTTAATAGAAAATGTTGGTCCTTAGGCGGCTAAGTTTAGTTTAGATTAGTGAAAACTTGACAAATGCAACACGAGAAGCCGTATAACATTTAAGAGTCCATCGTTATAAATTCTAATTTGAATATGTAGAATGCTTTGTAGATATCTGTATAAAACTAAATACTAATTTAATATTCTTCAATATTTAGTAATCGCTAAGGTTTGCGGCCGTGCTTCCACCAACATACATAATATATAACTTACATATAAATTGAGTCACAATGAGAATATCCAAATCGATACAAAATTTTCTTAATCACTAAAACAGTTGGTGCAAGCATGCCCACAAGTTACTTGTCAAGATAAAGTACCTATCATATATATTTGTAAGTTTGTCAACGAGTACAAGCGACGGTCCGCTAGCGGACGACCGCTTCGACATCGAAAGCGTCACTCAGCGTTATGTTATAAATATATTATGTGTTCAACGGATATCTATTTCAATATTTATTTGCGAAATCTATCGTGACTTTGCCGGTCATATTAAAATTCTATAGTAATAATAATGATATACATATAACATACATAGAGTATTCTTTCAGTCAACATCGTGTGAAAAGGGCAAAGTGTCGTTCCGGTATATTAACGTATCGAGAACGTTGCGCCCGCGACCATCTATCGGTCGACTCGTTCCGTTGCGTCGAAGAAAGTTAGATGCAAGCTAGTCATAATTTAGCATAATTAGGTATCATAATTTTTGGCGCAACTATATAAAACATAGAAAATACTATGGTCTCTATTAACTCGAAGAAGTTTATCAATGAGTGACGACGAGCATCTTTGAGTCGATCTCGTCCGACATCCCCGGCCACGCGGGCGGGGACGGGGGCGCGTCAGCTCGCGGGGCCCTCTCCGACGCGACGGGCGGCGGGCGGGGCGCGGGGGCGCTACTGGTGGTTGACGGGGGTCTGGCAGTAGGGGCACTCGGCGTTGGTGGCGGCGCACGCGTCGCACAGCACGTAGTGGTTGCACAGCGCCAGCGTGACGGAGCGCGGCTGCTCCTCGCACACCATGCACTTGGTGGCCGTCTCCAGGTACAGCACCTTCTCGATGTCCTCCAACTCGGCGCGCGCGGCCGCCTGCAGCGCCTTGAGCTGCGCCAGCGGGAGCCCGCGCAGCGCGGAGCGGGGCCGGCGCGCCGCGTCCAGCTCGCGCCGCAGCGACAGCGCGTGCGCCAGCGCCTCGTCGCGCTGGCGCTCGGCCAGCGCCGCCGCGCGCGCCGCCTCGTCCGCCTCGCGCTGCCACGCCGAGCACGCCGAGCGCGCCTGCGCGATGCGCTCGTCCCAGCGCGCCACGGCCGCGCGCGACGCCAGCACCTCCTCGCGCAGGCGCGCCAGCTCGCCCGGCTCGAAGCCGCCGCCGCCGAAGCTGCCCGCCTTGGGGCCGAAGGGCCGCTCGTCGCCCGCGTAGCGCAGGAAGGGCGGCAGCGGGCTGCCGGGCGCGGGCGGGCTGAACCCGCGCAGGCCGCCGCGCGCCGGGATGTTGACGGGCGCCGAGCCGCCCAGCAGCCCCTCGCCGTCCGACAGGTCGCGGTCCAGCGACGCCACGAGCGCCAGCGGGTCGTCGGCGTGCAGGTCGTCCAGCGCGTTGCCCACCACCTCCTGCAGCACCGTGGCGTCGAACGTGGCGCGCGGCCAGGCGGGCGCGCGCGCGGGCTCGGCGCGCTCGGCGCGCTCCGTGCGCGAGCCGGCGCTGGACGTGGACGCGCACTCGGAGCCCGAGCCCGAGCCGTTGGAGGCCGCGGGTGGCGACGCGCGCTCCTTGCGCTCGGGCAGCGCGGACGAGAGCAGCTCGGCCAGGCTGGTGCCGCCGTCCGCCGCCTCGCGGCCCAGCTCCTCGGCTGCGGACAGAGGCGCGGTGAGACCGGGGCGGGGGTGGGGGGTGGCGGCGCGAGGGACCGAGGAGGTCGCGAGGGTACGGATACTCACGTTCGACGTGCGCGAAAGCGCAGAACAGGCCGCGCGGGCAGTAGCCCGCCTGCTGCACGTCATTGCACTTGGTGGACTTGTAGATCTCGGGGTGGAACTGCTGCTCGGTACGCGTGTGACAGTACCCGCACGCGTCTCCCGCCTCGCAGTTGCTGGGCTCCCCCCACTCCTCGCCGTGCTTCACGTTCGGGCACGGCGTGCTGCGGTACTTGTATTTTCTGGGCGATCTGCGTTTGTCCTGAAACGATAGACGTCGTCACGTATCCGTCTCGATGCTAACTTCGACCGCTAATCGACCCACCGGTCGATTCATGAACATACTCACTTTGCTATTGTGATATTGAGGACACGCGTAGCCCTGTCTACATAACCTGGGAGGTCGTTTACACGGCTCCGTCTTATACGACGATAGAACATAATTTGTATCTGAAATTAAAGTAAACATTTATTAAATCGCACATATTTTACGAGTGTCGAGTATAGACTAGAAATGTGAAATAACTGCGTGCGACTTAGCGTTTCAAACCCAAGGTTATGAACCCAACAAAGGCGCATACCTTGCCACTTGGGGTCCTCGTTCTGCAGGTTCCGCTCCCGGTCGAGCGCGTTGGGCGCGGCGGAGTCCGCGTCGGCCGCGTCGGGGTTCTCGAGCGCCTGCAGCTCGCGCATGTCGAGCACGGGCGGGCGCAGGTCGGGCGCGCCATGCGCGAACGCGCAGTGCGCGCCGTTCTTGGTGCACAGGCCGCGCGCGTCCGTGTCGTGCACGCACATGCACGTCTTGTAGTAGCGCAGGTGGTAGCGCCGCTCCGTGTCGCCCGCCGTGCGGTGCAGGTAAGGGCATCTGCGTCGATGCGCTCAGCGTGAGAACAAGATATTCACGAACAATATAAATCTCACGATCGTGGTCTCTATCGCTTTGGTAATAGAGACCATTAAATTGACGTGCGACATTCTCAAGTAAGGTCATAATACTAAGTGTTGTTCTTGAATTGGAGAATTAAAGTACTAATAAGAAATAAAGCATTACGTAGATGGCGCCACCAATATACTCCGTAAACAAAAAAGCAGAAAACAGAGCGTAATTAAGACATTTTTTTTTTATCACGAGACAAGACATGTCTCGCTTTTTTCCAAATTCCGAATACTCAACATTATCCTATGTTATTACTTCATGTTATAAAATATAAATTTGATAACTGAACTGCTTGTGGCGCCTCTAGTGGAGAACTTTGCAGTTTTATCGTCTGTTATGACAAAAGCCTACTTGTAATGTTGAGTTACTCAATTTCTTAGCCTATTTTTCATTCTGTACACACAATAAGGATTTTTTTTCTAAAACATTTTTTAATACAATATATATTGTTTGTGTACTTATATTTATATAAAATGCATCAAATTTCTACCATGTTTTATTGTTATAAGAATCTGGACAAGCTCTGTGTATAATAATGTGAAATTTCATGATATGCTATATATGCTTGCATACCTAGGTGAGAATATACATACTGAACAATAATTGTAAAAAATATGTAGATAGTTTTTTGTATGAATATACTATCTGCGCCGCGCCGTTTTACCCGCGTCACTCTGCTCCAGTGGGTCGGAGCGTGATAATTTGTATATGTTAATCCAGCTTATAAACTATCTGTGTGCAAACTTTCAGCCAAATCCATTCAGTAGTTTTTACGTGAAAGCGTCACAAACATCCATCCATCAATCCATCCATACTTACAAACTTTCGCATTTACTCAATAATTTATTGCATTCCATAATGTAAAGTACAGGGTTTGTTTAAAATTATTGTAATAATCATGGATCCTGTCAGGGCACAGCAACATAGTTCAGTAGGAGAAAAGAAGACAGTTTATTCTCATTTAGTTATTACATTAGATTATAAATTTTTGGTTATATATTTATATATAACCAAAATATAACCATATAGAATATTAGATTGTACTGTTTATAATTATAGTAGCATAAGTAAAATAATGGTAGCCATCTTGTTGACAACAAGAGCACACATATTATACTTCAATAATTAATAATTAATTTTGTACATTTAGATGAGGAAAAACAAAGAATCAAAATAAATCTAAAACATAGTAAGAAAATCTTACAGTAATACTTCAACATGTGTGTAAGGTATTTGCGACTTACAACATTACTAGCTTCCGCGCGCGGTTTAACCCGCGTAACTCCGGTTCCTGTGGTAACTTCATACCATCGTAACAACTTTGTTTTTTTAATCAATTAATGATTTCAAACAACAACAACTCCATATCTGTTGCATTAAATTCCTGTGTCATAGAGAATATTTATTTCACAATCACATCATTCAAGCAGGTTACATTTAAAACGCATAATTTTTTTTTCCTAATTTACTTTGTCATAATGAATATAGCATAATAAATATTGTGTGATAATGAAACTTTTGCATAATCGTTTTTTGGCGTGTTTTAATCATAACAATCTACTGTACTACATTCAGTTAAGACTATTGATGAGACACATAAGTCCTTAGGCATTTTTTGTTGAATAGTTTAAATACCTACGCATTTTGAGTCGTGATAGGTTTAGGTGCGACACATATTTATTTTATATGGTTCACCTACGTAGGTAGAAAAGCATAACATTAAATTGTATAGTTTTAGTATTATCTTTTCTCAATGTGTGCCTTAAAACATTATGCTAAGTTATCTTTGTGGTATGTATGGTTAAGCTTGTGAAAAATATGCGAAAACAATTATGCATTTAGTTGTGATGGTTAATTATCATTAGTCCTATACATGTTATGCCTACTTAAATAAGTACAAAAATTGTTATGCTACTGAATAAAGACCCCATTCAAGCACATTCATGGTGTTCTTCACACACAGACTGAGAAGAAAACTATCTATGGTTGACACTTTGCTCCATAAAAACAAAGGAGTCACAAATTAAAAAAAAAATGCAAAAATTTTACAAATTCTGCCAGCATTAAATTTTTTTTTATTATGGCTCTTTTTTTTATTCTGCAACATACTATCAATGGTTGACAAATTATTGTCCTCGGCTGGAATCAAATCCAGAACAGGCAGATCTCAGATACCAATGCTGGTAAGTAGTAACTAACTCAACCACTAAGCTGCCAGTGGAGTTAAGTTCTAAATATTGGTAAGCCTTTGTTAGAGAAGAGATTGAAGAGTGTTAAACATAAAATACAAACAGTTTGTGTGATAACTTAACCCACATTTACTATATATATACAAAAATAATGTATATATATATACATTATGTTTGTATATATGTATATAGTAAATGTACTTTATTCTAAATATTTAATTAATAATCCAACATTCACACCCAGTTTTTTACATGTACCTACTAAATTGTTGCAATGAATGAAGGTTATAAAATCAATAGAACATTTATCCTACTAATATTATAAACGTGAAAGTTTGTAAGCATGGATGGATGTTTATAACTCATTCACGTAAAAACTACTGAATGGATATAGCTGAAAGTTTGCATGTGGATAGTTTATAAGCTGGATTTGAAGATATAAACTACAAAATATCATGCTCCAACCCACTGGAGCAGAGTGACGCAGGTAAAACCGCGGGGCGCAGCTAGTCTGAAATAGTTTGTAACTTCATCATTTAATATCCTGGATAATATAGCTTTCTAATGTTATAGTTTGTACAAACAAACAAACAATCCAATATTTCCCTTTATATTATTAGTATAAATTAAGTATTATTAAATTATTAATTAAACATAAAAACTATTAAATTTCTAACACAATCAAATAGTATTTTGATTTTCATGTTTAGTGTACCTTTGTGCAAAGTATAGGTATTATGTTTGTAAGGGAATGTAATGCACCCACTGTCACATAATTATACAAAAAAGAGTGTATTTCGAAACATTACACTCTTAAATTCACCTTTTCTACATCAATGTTGATATTGAGGAGACCAACAACACAAAAATTGAGTTGCATCAAGAATCAACAACCAAAACAAGCATGAACAATGGGCCGTCTCAGTATAACCCAACCAAATTGAAAAGTTCTTCAATAACACAGATCACGTACAAAGAGCCGTACTTTCCAATTAGATCGGTTATACTATAAAAAAGCAATAAACAAAATGTATAAGATTCGAGAACCCCTTCTTATTAGTAATCTAATAGAAGTTCTAGCAAGAAACGTAAAAATCACAATATGAACATACAAAATATTGCTATAAACGTAATGTTGATACGAAAACAAACAATGACACTCACTCGTCCCCATCCTCGCAAATGCCCGAAGTTTCATTATATTTGGTACAATAGTTATCAGCGCTGTAGTTAAACGTCCCATCTCTTTTCCTGACTGGCCTCCGTCTTCTTTGATTATTAAAATGCCAGTGAAAACACGTGAAAGGTCTATGTTGTGTACATTTGTGTTGTAAGAATGATGGACACTGCTCCACTCGAAACTCCTTTAGATATCTGGAACATAATTGTGTACACTCAGTGCTACCGTAATTATTACATACTACACCTATAACACTATCTATTAACACAAAACACAGACACAATAAACGACATTACTTATAATGATTTGGTTTTTCTGTTTGAGCTGCTAACAAAGGTTTAGATTCCGACGGCATTTTGGAAAACTATTATTGCGCCTCTCGCGTCGCGCAGGGCACGCTCACCGACGGCGACCAATTAAAATTCAATATACGATCACGTGATACATGTTATTTTAGAAGGGTAAAAGTCGTAAATAAATATTAAGTAATGGCCTACTGATATTAAAACCATTAAACAAATGAAATTTAATATGGCCTTGAACTTAAACTGGAGTAATCTCTCACAAACTAACTTAAATTTTCGACAACAAAAAGTAAAAGCCATCAAATTGACAGAGCTGTCAACTCAGTATGTTTTCTATTTATCTCCCTCTATTTTGTTATACAACTGCATTGTACGACAAAGACAAAAAATAGGACATGTATAATATAACCACATCAACAAAAACAGAAAAAAATATTGACTGTACCAACCACTCAACGACGCGGACTTGCCTAGTATGTTTTGATGTGTTTTGATACGAATTTACGAAAAAGAATCCCTAATTTCATGATCATTGGATTTAAAATACTTCTAAATTAAATATAAGACTATGCATAAATTGTGGTTTAAAATTCCACCAGCGTCTGTGATTTGGTTTTTTATTCTTATCACTACATAGTATAAAACAAAGTCGCTTTCTCTGTCCCTGTATGTATGCTTAAATATTTAAAACTACGCAACCGATTTTGATGCGGTTTTTTTTAATAGATAGAGGGATTCAAGAGGAAGGTTTATATGTATAATACATCAGCATTGTACCCGTGCGGAGCCGGGGCGGGTCGCTTGTTAACTATATTATAACATACGATAGTATAAACGGCTGGTACGGCTTAATACGCCTATAGTAAATTGTATTTACAATATTTCAGTCAAATGAATAGACAGCTACATTTGGATCCCTATCCATAATTGTTGATTATTTCGATTGGATGTCTCAGAAAAGTAATATAAACATTGGCTTTGGAATTATTTTGTATAGTTCAACAGCCTGATAAACATGATATACATAAATAAACTCAAATGCCACATATTTAAAGTACAAACTTCTAATAAATAAAACAACTGGCTGAGTCATTTTTGAAAAATAGGTAGGTACCTATATTGAATATAGGTACCTATTTTTCAAAAATGACTATAATATGAATATAATCTAATGAATATAGTACCTATATTCAATAAAAAAAGAAAAATATTTATTTTATGGTAACATTGACATTAGCTGATGACCAATCATAACATTTCCTACCAAAAAATAAATTTGTTCAGCCAATACGAGGGCCTACATTTGCCACCAATCGTATCCGTTAGATGGCCAACAACTCAACCAATCATCTCACTCAATTCTTAGCGTCAGTTTCACCCGCCATTCCCTTCGACGCCATCTTGAGCATATGATCTTTGTTGTGCGTGCTTCTAACGATTTATATTAAAAATTTGTGCTTAACTCCTCGAATAACATTAAAAGGTGTGTAAATTCCACATTAATTTGTTGTGAATGATTAAATGTAATGTTTTTTTGGCGATTTTCTTCGTGATTGATGATGTATTTTGGAGGCAATCAGTAAGTAGCACCTCTGTCGAAATCGTAAATCTCATGTAATTTTTTCTTTTGTTTTAGTGAATAATGGCTCGTACTAAGCAGACCGCGCGTAAATCCACTGGAGGTAAAGCTCCACGAAAACAGTTGGCGACCAAGGCTGCCCGCAAATCGGCCCCCAGCACTGGTGGAGTCAAGAAGCCTCACCGTTACCGCCCTGGAACAGTAGCGCTCCGAGAAATTCGTCGCTACCAGAAATCTACTGAGTTGCTGATCCGTAAACTGCCATTCCAGCGTCTTGTGAGAGAAATTGCTCAGGATTTCAAGACTGATTTGCGTTTCCAGTCGGCTGCTATCGGAGCCCTGCAGGTCAGTTTGTGATCTGTCATTTGTTAAGAAATTTCTAGAAAACTACATAATACATTAAGGATTGTTTCTATCAATCTCATATTTTTTAACTGTTGCATCTGCCAAAGCTGTTGTTTTGGTTTCTACAAGCATTGACTTATCCTATCATGTTCTAATTACTTTTAATTTCTTGTTATAGGAAGCCAGTGAGGCATACCTCGTGGGCCTGTTTGAAGACACCAACTTGTGTGCTATCCACGCCAAACGTGTCACTATCATGCCGAAAGACATCCAGCTTGCCCGACGAATCCGTGGCGAGCGTGCTTAAATTTATCTTATATTAATCTTTATCTTAAATTATTTGTAATTCAATAGATCTTAATTCCATAATAACATTTTTCTAATGTCTCATGTTTCATTATTAATTACCTAACATTGTATTCATTACTTTAAGGATGCAGCAGAACTGAGTTTTTTTTATTAAATACAAACTTATTATGTAAGTTGATAATGCACATATGTGAAGTACTTTTGATTGTAGTAATCATTAAGTATGTTAGTTATCGGGTCAGCAGGATTTCATGTATGAGTTAGCTTCATTTAGAAACTTTGATAATTTTACTATGTATAAGTAGTATAAATAGGTAAGGAATTCTACTCCAAACTGGCACTTGTTCTCCATCAAGCATATGAAGAATGTTCTACATATGTAGGATGGTCATGTCATTAGAGTAGGATTCTAAAATGTTGTCAATCACTGCAGTGTGAGTATGTGTTTGGCATTTATAAGTTTACCTTATGATGTGTATTGCGAAAATTGATGTAAAATAAATATGACTAGGGTCTAATGTTGTTTATTTTATTTTACTTACAATATTGCCTAATAATCCTTGATGTTTACACAATGACTCATTAAAAATAAAATGATGAGTTCTAAATACCAGTTACATGCATGAGCAATAGTTCATGCTGATAATGTAATTTTTCCTTCAGTTTTTGAAATAAGGAAAGGTTATTAAGTTTTAATATATTTCCTGACAATAGCTTTTAATAACAATAGGCCATAATTTGGTGTGATACTCGATACTCAATCATTTATTGCATTCCACAGTGTTTTTAGGTGGAATTAACAAATTCTGTTCAATGTGGACCATGTCGGGCACAGCAAAGTAAAAGTAGGAGAGAGGGAGACATTTAATTAAATCAATTGAAATTATTAAATATGTTTACAATTTTAATATGTTGTGTATACGATTCATTATTTTATTATAGTAGATAAAAAATATACATAAATTAAATATAATAATTATTGATAGTTATGTAAGTATTAGCTAAAATCGAAGTTGAAAACATCGGGAAATAGTGGGTAGATGGATTTAAAAAAAAAGGTGTGCCCCGTTGGCCGCCTGCATGACCCTTCGAACAAAATTAGTACAATGTACCTACTTCATTGTATCCGTGTGAATGTTGCATAGATTCAAAAGAACAACTGCATTTCAAAAGGCTTTACTTACACAATAGCAATGTGTTTTGGCTGTAGTGTGGTTAGTCTGCATGGGGGCATGGTACTAAATTAAACACTATCAGCAGGGGAGTCCTGGCTAAATCTAAATCGGCTACTGTACCAACTATTTGCTTTTCCAATTTTATGATATTTAGGATGTAAAATAGTCGATAAGTACTAATATTGTAAAGAGGTAATGTTTGTGAAGTTGTAGGCGGTAATCTCTGGATTTATTGAACCGTATTTGAAAATTATTTTACCAATATAAAGTCACGTCATATATAAGACAGTAAAAAGAAATTAGGGGGCCAATGCCAATGTAGTTATAAAAAAATGTTTTAAAAATTCAATTCATAATATTTAGGTATAGCAGTCCACAACATACACTTGGGTAGGTAGTAGTTTCGTTTAGTTAAATTTAGATCAATGCAAACCGTAGAGGGAGGATATATACTGGGGGATTACTTCTTCTATAATGCGAACCCAGGACACAACAATTTACTCACATTAATTACAACTTTTATTACTTTCAAAATAATTTATGCCGTTAAAATCGTTACATTTATTCGAATCATCATATTTTTCCCCTACAGTGCAGTAGCGCGGCAGCAGCGTGACGTGGCGAATACTGAGAAACACTGTCAAAAAACTAAGAAGAACCAGAGAAACCTCTTTTTCAAAATTATTTCACAATGTTTTGTTATTTACACTGAAATTGGAGCAACTCAATCCCAAGAATTTTGTCACTAAGATAATCATCGTCATCATCAACCCGGATAATGTCCACTGCTTAATACAGGACTCCACCCAAAGGAAGGTTTTGCCAAAGTTACCACACCTGGCAGGCGGGTTGGTGACCGCAGTATTACACACAGGGAATCGCTGCTTTCCATTCCCTTGATTATTAAAGTTGCTGTTGTGACAAATGGCTTAACATGCTTTCCGAGGCACAAAGGGTAGTCCCTCAACCAGCCAGATCCAGAATGAAATCTTAGATTTTACCTCTGATTTTACACAAAGATTTATTTTCCGGCGATGGAATCGAACCCATGACTCATCCAATACTTAAGTTGCTACACCACGCAGGCTGTAACACTAAGATAATCAAAAACTTAATAAGCCCATAGATCCAGATCCTGTAGGAACCTAACTAACCTAACCTAATTTGCCGTGCCCGACAGGGTCCATACTTTGTACTGGTTTTGTCTTTGTAACAACTTATACATATGGTGTGCAATTAATTAATATGAATATGAACCTCGTCGTAAATATGACAAATAATGTGGCCTTCTATAAGTATATAGCATTTTTTTAATTGTTTCACTAGATACAGAGATTGCAATTTTGTGGATATTTTATTTACACACAATTATGTAGTAGGTACATTAATTTGATCTGTCTCATTAGGTTTCAACATAAATATGTTCAATACAACATCACATTACAAAACTTTGAAATTACTAATATTTCTTTAAGTAATCAAATATGTATGTACTATAATATAGGTTATAAACATTTCTCTTGAATCACTATCTATTGCTGAAAAGGAAATAAAAATCTCTTGAGTAGTTTAATGGATTCAAGTGAACAGACAGTGGAAGCAACTTCATTTTGGGCTATGTAAATTTCTTTAGACAAAAGATTAAAAACTATTGGTTAACCACCATGATATTGGGTTTTAGTAAAGACTAGCTGGGCCCTGCGGTTTTACCTGCAACACTCTGCTGTGATATTTTGTAGCCTATAAATTAATTAATCTAGCTTATAAACTATCCAAGTGCAAACTTTCAGCCTAATCCATAATAGGTTTTGTGTGAAAGAGTAACAAACATACATACATCCACACATACAAACTTTGGCATTTATAATATTAGTAGGATGAGTTATGTAGGCAAACACACTACAATTATAGCAATTAACAGTGCATAATTATGTTTCCTATTCATTCTATAATACCTACTCGTATTAGTAGGGAGCCAGCAGGTTCTACCAAATATATAAATTCCTTTAATATATAGCCTAAAGAAATATAACTAAATATTATAAGAGTTGAAGAGATTGGCTTGGTAGCTACAGCAAACTCCCTTCAAGTGATGCCCATGTTCAGCAATAGATGTTATAAAGGCAAATGAAGAAATTAAGGACACTTTACTGACCAAAGAGATTTTTAGTTGTCAACTGCACTGCATAGTGGTAATGTTAAGGTTATTCTTCTGAAACACAGTATAAAATTTAACAGATTTAATACTAAGCCATATCTAATCTAACACAAACAATAATAAATACCAACTATTCTCAATATTACACTTAGGCTACTTCAACATTGTTCTCGGCCGCTTCTAATTCCCTCAGTCGTTGTTCTATCTCTACCACACTCTTGCCATGTTCCTTATTAAACCTGTAGGACTGTAGCAGTTGTTCTTTCTCAAGCCCTTTTATTCTTTCATATAAAGTTTTATCGAACTCAAGGTCTACATCATTTTCTTCTCTCAAGATACAAAAATAAATTAAAAATACTGCAACGCTGCCTACAACTGAAAATGGTTGATACCACGGCATGTTTGGGTCCATTTTCCTCATTATCGGTTTTGTTGTTTTTCTAGCAGCTTCACTCGTTGAGAATCTGATTGGTTCATTCTCTTCGACTTCTAATTTCTTACTGTACAACCTACGTGATCGGGAAACGACGGCATACTTTCTGTAATAAAAATATAAAAGTTACCAGCGGTACTGACTTTTGGTTTGTTATGTTCAATATAGGTTAATAATATACCTTAGACTATTACAGAGATATCTATACATATTGAGAATTGTATTTCTTATTGATAGTTTACTCCAATTTAAGTCTTTAATTTTAATTTCTAAAGCAACGTGAGAAACATTGTGAAACAATCCATTTGAATCCATGAAAATTGACACATGACACATGAGTCACATTACATTACTTGACAGTTGACACTTGACAGTGATGACTTCGGGTTGCCCCTGAAAAATACTATTACATATAAAGTAATAATGGAAAAAATAAAATAAGACGAGAGTACGGTGAATCGCGTTTTTATTACGATCCGAAAACAGCGGTCGTCGCTTGATTTCAGCTTCTTTATTTATATTTTACACTGTTAGCAGTTGGATTGTATTTACTTATATTTTATTACTACTAGATATTTCAAAATAACCTGCTAACATATTTTATTAGTTAGGTAATTTAATTCGTTCGGTATTTAATATCACTTCAACGTTAATTTGCCATTGCTTATTCATCAAGCTAGAATCCAAACTGGCTGAACTTAAGAAGCAAAAGCATATAAAACGGTGGCTCTGGGCTTGGCTAGGCCTAAAGTAGGCAGTACCTACGATGAAAGTGTACACAGCTATATAGCATTAGCCTGAAATTCATATCGCTCGCCTTTGTTTTTTGTACTGCCTTATCGCCCGGTTAAAGTATCAAAAGCCTCGTGGTTTACGACAAAAAAAAAAATCGTGGGTCTTCATAAAGGGATACGGTTCACTTTACAAAGGAATGTCTTCTTTTCTATGGTATAATTACCTGTGTTGTCTGTTACTTTAAATTTATTACTTTGCCCCAAGTTTGGCTGATATTTCTTTTGAATATCTTAAAGCATTTTTTACTCTGTAAAAAAGAAACACAGTTTATCAAACCAAACGAAAACATAAAGGAATATGCTCAGACCAAATAAAAAGTTAAGACGGAGCGCTGATAGTAAAGCACAGAAGACAGTAAAACTCTGCCTTGGCGTGTACATACCTACATAGCTTACGCACATACGGGTACCAAAACTACGCCTTATTTTGTCAGTTGATTTGTCGTAGTGTAGGGTGCTTGATGTCATAACAAACTTCATTTATTTGTTAACAAAAATGCCAATTTTGTCGTGAAAGCAATGATGTTATAGTAAAAAGAGTCCTATTATTAGTGTGAAAATCATAGCTCGACAGCGCTCAGTCTCTAATTTATACTTATAATTAGAGATGGGCCGACTATACCGACTAATCGGTTTTCAAAATGCCGATTAGTCGGCCGACTAATCGGCAATGCCGATCATTCTAATACCTACTTGTTGGAGGTTTTCGGGCTTTTTCGTCATCACTCAGCTTAGAAATCGCGCGGCCGCTGAGCATTACTGACTGATTAATACGTTCCTATGTTGTAAAGACTGTAACTTGAGATACTTCTCTAAGTTATGATTAGAAAAGATAAGACAAGTACAAATTATTTGTTTTATTTCATTTGTTATGCGCCGATCATAATCGGCATATTTAGTCGAGTAGTCGCCGACTACAAACGATGCCAAATAGTCGGCTTTTCCGACTAGTCAGCGGCTAGTCGGCCCATCTCTATTTATAATAATATGGTACAATTCACATACAATTGTACTATTCTCGTCACGAATCATATTTTTTTTTTTTTTTTTTTTTCGGATTGACTTACTTAGGTAGCCACGAGGCTTTTGCTACTTCACCGGGCATAAAGGCGAGCAGAGCTCCAGCCTTAATAAATGGTTTAAAAACTACAAACTAAGCAACCTGCGCAAGAGGGCGCCCCCTGTGGGGCTTGGACCTCGGCTCAAGGCGGTCGCTGACGATGAGATTGAGGGATTATGACATTTAGTATTTTAGGGGAGTTTTGTGCAACTGTCGCTCTACAGTTCGTGGGCCTCTCGGACTTCGGGTCTACGAGGGCATCGGATGGTTCTTTGCAAGCTAAGGGTCAGGAGGACGAGGGGGGACGCGTCGCGTTCGCGGGTGCACTCTTCTCCGGCGGGTCGGATAGAGTGGTCTCTGTGTAGTGGTGCTAGTTTCTTGCAGTATTTTTAATGCTAGTTGGTAGATTGTTATCTCGTCGTCTGGGTCATCTAGGACGCCCCGAGGCCGACGGTGTTTACGACGCTTTGTGGGCAAAGGCCTATAGTCAGATGCTGCAACAACCAACGGGTTTGGGTGTTGCGCCGCGGATTCGAAGAAGCGTTCCGACGCCTCTTTCATCCACTGGCTGGCAGCTGGAAGGCAGTTGGAGATCAGAATGTAAATTGCGATTACGAATGAACCACGGTGACCCGGTGGCTCGTCGAGTGAATCTACTTTGAACAGTCTGTAAGCGGTACAAACTGCTAGACGCGGAATGAGCAAATACGGTGCTCGCGTACGTCATAATCGGTCGTATACACGTGGTGTAAATCCTAACCTTATTATCTAGTGATAGTTTGCTGCGTGAATTTAGAAGACAGTGTAGACGACTAAGCGTAAGTAAAGCGCGTGCACGAACGGTTTCTACATGTGCTCTAAAGTTTAGCTTTCGGTCAAGGATTACGCCTAAGTACTTGGCTTGCCGTTCCCAAGGGATTGGTTCGCCAAACATCTTGACCGGTGGAAGGTCCGGTGGACTGTTAAATCTCGAGAAGAGTACCGCGGCGCTCTTTGTCGGATTTACTTCGATTCTCCACTTTCTGAACCATTTGCCTAAAGCATTTGATGCGGATTGTAGAGCGTCGTGAATGGCGGCAGGACTGCGGCCCGAGTAGTATAACGCGGTATCGTCCGCGAATAGAGCCAGATGGGCTTTCTTGGGTTTCGGGATGTCACTTGTGTAAAGCGAGAACAGGAGTGGCGAAAGTACTGAGCCTTGTGGCACTCCTGCTTGGATCGGGTGAGGGGAGAATCATAAATGGTGCGTTATGGATCTCGTTAAACATACATCTTACTAGTTATGCTTGGCAAATTCATATTTAGGTATAGTTTCTTCTAAATGTTTGTAAAATTTCGAGTAACTGTATTTCTTAGGGGCACAATTCTTCCACTCTGTAGATCACCGTAATAACCACTGGCCGTAAGCATAAATAAAATGTTACCGTACAAATTCTTCGCCGATTTCAGGCTCAGATAAAAGGCGGCTACGTTCTGCTAGGGTGCGTTTTTTTCTCTCAATTGCATTTTTTAATCTCTCATCGTTTCGTGGAACGGTTTCATTCTCCTTGATATGGTGATTTGCAGGCAATATTTCCGCGTAGACTGGCTTAATAAGTAGAGACCATATATCGTACTTGTTGGACGTGGACTGATTTATTTCTAGTAATTTTGAGCGTTTCTCCCAAATTGTTGAAATACCGCCATTCTGTAACACGGTTAAATAATAGTTATGATAAACAAAAATGAAAAAAGGTTAAAGAGATGTAGGCAGAGCATAGTATTAGTATCTACGATGAATGCGCTTATTGACTGGGCATGTGCCTCCTCCTACACAATAAGTATTGTGTAAGGTGGCACAGCCAAAAATCATAACATAATAATCCTGTGTTGTGAGTTAGTTTAACGGACCAGAGCTGGGGAGGGGGAGGATAGGATAGGAATGAAAAAAGTTTAAAGAGATGTAGGCAGAGCATAGTATTAGTATCTACGATGAATGCGCTTATTGACTGGGCATGTGCCTCCTCCTACACAATAAGTATTGTGTAAGGTGGCACAGCCAAAAATCATAACATAATAATCCTGTGTTGTGAGTTAGTTTAACAGACCAGAGCTGGGGAGGGGGAGGATAGGTCAGAATTCATGTGGACGTTGGTCTTCAAACTAGATTACAATCCGCTCACAATAAGGCGAGCCTACTGCTTGTTTACCTACTTTTATATATATAAAAAGTCGCAAAGTACAAGAAAACTATTTTTCATTTCCAAGAAAACGGTTAAAATGATTCGGTGCAAAAATAAATGCATGGTAGGTAATTCGGTACTCACCGTTAAGTGACGAAGGTCTTCAAGTTGTTGAGAACAGCTGTCTATTTGTTGGACTAGGGCTCTGTGTTTAATTTTTTCTATTGTCAAATGGTGTTGCAGTTTGTCAACTGTAACTACGAGCTTTTCATATTCTTTGTTCATGTGATCTATGTGTGTAGATGAGTCGCGGAGAGCTCGGTTAAGTGATACGATTGTCGCATTTACTGTCGGTAGATTTTAGTGAACAATATACTTTATTGCCAAATAATAATCTATTACTTAATCTCTAGTCGCTATACAGTACAGCAAATATCTTGTGAACATATATAAAACAGCACAATGTTTCGTTGGTTTAAGTCACCACCACGTTTTCTATGTTATTTAATTTATTCGTTTACATATTTATACTACTAACTGAAATACTTACATTCCCGCTTTTCTCTTATTTTAAGTTCATTATCATGCTCTTGAAGTTTTATTTTCTCAATAGCTGTACCTATGTAATTATCCATTTGTTTCTGCAAATACAAATAAAGGCAAATAAACTGAATTGTTCAAGTTATTGTATCATCTACGTGATTCAAGTGTATTTTTTTATTTGGAAAAGGCGGCAAAAATTACCAACCTCATTGCTTTGAACATAAAATTATTAAAGGAAATAAATACAATAATATTACCAAAAAAAATAGAGTGTCTGTTTTAGGGATTACATTTTCTTTGTATCAGAATCTCGAGCGAGCATGTTACAAACAAAAGTAACATTTTACGTTACTTTTAACCCACTCATTGTGCTAATATTTAGGATTTCCAGTAAACAAAAAAATATCGTGAACGATGACAAAGTAAGTTGTTTTAGTAGTATTAAAGACATAACGCACTTTCGGTGGGTATATTATTAAAACAATCATCTTAAACCTGTTTTTTATTTTTCAGCATCGCCAGTCGAATTTTCGTTGATTATATCGAAGTTTAACTAATGGGGCAGGAAACTTATTTTAATTGTTGTGTAACAAAGTTCCATGGTAAATTATTGTGTCGTTTTTCCACAATAAAAACGGTAATGTTACTGTTATTTGCCTCTGGCCACACTGATCTCGACTTCTCAACCTTCTCTCTTAATCTCATTCTCATGTGTGATGTGTCACTTTTTAAGTTTAATTATGTAGGTATTGGGAATTGTATAAAATTGTGGAAGTTTCTCTCGTCAAAGTCCACAACCAAAGAACTGAACTGTGGAAGTCTCCACAAAGTCCACAACTAAAGAACTGAACTGAACTGTGGAAGTCTCCCCACAAAGTCCACAATAAAATTTAAACTGAACTGAACTGAACTGGGAATTGTTTATTAATTTTAATAAGTAAAATAAACCATGAAAACCGTAGAGGACTATGAACTAGAATTAAAAAGTGTTGATAAAGAGATTTCTAAGGTTGAAGTAGAACTAGCGAAATGGAAAAATCGGCAACGTGAACTTCATGAGAGGAAAGTATCGATAAAGAATTCTATCAATAAATTGAAATCCGATAGTTTAGCGAGTGTTGACTGGGCAGGCAATACTTACGAGTGGTCTGACGATGTTCGTAGTACTCTTCAAAATATTTTCGGCATTCAGTGTTTTAGACCTAAACAATTGAGTGCTATCAACTCAACTCTGTCAGGCCAACATGCTTTAGTTGTTATGCCTACTGGGGCTGGTAAGAGTCTGTGCTACCAGCTCCCGGCGCTAATCAAGCCCGGGATGACTGTAGTTGTCTCACCGTTAGTTTCGTTGATGGAAGATCAAGTAAGATCTCTGACAAAAAAAAATATTCGAGCAAAACTTATCACAAGCACTAGTCCTAAAGAGGAAACCACCGAAGCATTAAATGCTTTGAAAGATGGGAAAACCACCATAAAGTTACTTTATGTTACCCCTGAAAGATTTGCTAAGAGTAAAAGGTTTATGTCTAATTTACAAAAATGTTATGCAGATGGAAGGTTACAGAGAATAGCTGTAGATGAAGTACATTGTTGTTCTCAGTGGGGACATGATTTCAGACCAGATTACAAGTATCTTGGCATTTTATCTAACATGTTTCCTAGCATTCCTATCCTGGGCCTGACTGCCACGGCCACAGCACATGTGCTTGCTGATGTACAGAAAATCCTCAACATTCCAGGCTGCTTAGTGATCAAGTCTACATTCAACAGACCCAATCTGTTTTACAAAATATTGGAGAAGCCAACATCACAAGATGAAAATCTCAATATACTTGAGAAACTATTGAAAGGAAGATATAGAGGGGAAAGTGGAATAATATACACAAACAGCATCAAAGACTGTGAAGATATCTCTGCTGGACTGAGGAAGAGAGGACTCAAAGTTGGGTGCTACCATGCTAATCTGGAAGCTGGTTCTAGGTCTAAAGTTCATTTAAAATGGCATGATAAAGAATATCAAGCCATTGTGGCCACAGTAGCATTTGGTATGGGCATTGATAAACCTGATGTTAGGTTTGTCATTCACCATACTATTAGTAAATCCATGGAAAATTATTACCAGGAGAGTGGCCGGGCTGGACGAGACGGCCTCCGAGCTGAATGTGTCACTATGTATAGAATGCAGGATGTGTTTAAAGTCAGCACCATGGTGTTCTCATCTGTAGGCAGTCTGGATCACTTGTATGCAATGGTTCAATATTGTTTGAATGGCAACTTGTGTAGGAGACTGTTAATAGCTGAACATTTTGATGAGAATTGGGGCACTGCTGACTGTAATAAAATGTGTGATGTATGTTGTAAGAGTAACACTAATGTTAGAGAGTTAGACTTGAAGCCTTATTGTAAAGTGTTGGCTGGCATTATGGAAAATGCAGATAAACAAGATGTGAAACTTACAGCACAGAAACTACTTGATTCATGGTTCCTTAAGGGCCCTGTGAACTTGAGGCATAAGGGCAAAGAGCCTAATATTTCTAGAGTATTAGCAGAAGATGTCATAGCTTTCTTATTGGTTGGAAACTATCTAATAGAAGACTTCCACTTCACTGCTTATTCTACAATAAGTTACATCAAAATTGGTCCAAATATGGATGCAATAAAGGATGACAGTTTTATACTCAACATGCCTGTTAGAAAATACACTAGTTTCGAATTAGAATCACCCCCTCCTAATGACTATTGCCCTGTTGAGGTCTCAGAACCTCATAAGGACACTAGTGGACAAAAGCGGAAGTCTAATATTACCAATGGATCAAAACATAAAGTTGCCAAGACTATAACAATTGATGACAGTGATTAGTTGCTAGATATAATAGATAGGATATGGAAATATATATAATTGTACAATAATGTATATTACTGTGTATCAACCTGTGTGTTGAATTAATTTTATAATGTTAAAATTAGTAGAACTAATAAATTAAGATATATGTTATTATCTGCCTAAATTATATTGGGTCCTGAAAATAAAAAACAAAGCATTGGAGGACACATCTCTCCATAAGTTTCATCATCACATTTAAGATTAGAATCACATCCCAATTTTGAAATTTATTTGTAGATATTAATTTTTAATTAAGTGCCAAACTGCAAATATTTTATCGAACCTAAGTATTTGTTTTTGAAAATATAACATAAATGAAAATGGTTTTATTTAATTTTAATTAATAGTTTAATATGCAACTCAAACTCTTCGTCTCGGGGTGTACTGTAGCGGCGACAGTTGAGCGAATGCCGCCACATTTTCTTCAGTAGGGCGCATCCTTGATGTCGCCCGTGGTGGACGCTCGCAGCCCGACCGGTTCGACTTGCCTGCAACCAAATTCATTCAATTGTTTAGCTAAACTAACTAAACACGTAACAAACTAAATCTATTTTCAAGCAATTTATTAAATGGCCATTTAGTTAGAGACAATCAATAAAATGTCCCTTTCGCGAATCACTGCACTTCGTTCAACAGCGAGGATTATTCAAATTATTATGTAGGTAAAGCCTAAATTCTCCTGCATCTAAGTCTTCAAGCCAATCGGACTCTCGGATCGAAATCGGAATCGGAGTTTTTTTTCGGACTGACATTTGTAGTTAGCCACGAGGCTTTTGCTACTTCACAGGGCATAAAGGCGAGCAGAGCTCCAGCCTAGATAATGGTTTAAAAACTACAAACTAAGCAACCTGCGCAAGAGGGCTCCGCTGTGGGACTTGGACCTCGACTCAGGACGGTCGCTGGGAGATTGAGGGATTATGGCTATTAGTTTTTTAGGGGCGTTTTGTGCAACTGTCTCTACAGTTCGCGGGCCTCTCGGACTTTGGGTTTACGAGGGCATCGGAAGGTTCTTAGCAAACTAAGGGTCGGGAAGGCGAGGGGGGTACGCGTCGCGCAAATACATAGGTATCTCACCAGACTGAATAGAGCTCACGGCCGATTTTACAGGTTCTCTGCTCCTAGTTGTACTAAATGCGGAGACCGTGGAGCGTGGAGTGGACACCTCGCTGTCAATACCGAGGGCGTCAAGGGCTCGCATCCTCTCCGCTATCTGGTCTTTGATGAGCTCTCTGTGGGGCCCGGCTTCACCTAGGTACTCCATCTCGGCAAGCCATTCACTGCGCTCTCGGATTTGAGTGATCACTGAAATACACAACATTTATTAAGTAGGTATCTAACTACTATAAGAACTTAAAATAAATTACTTTTATTTCATTTTCATCACCATCATGAGCCCGTATAATGTCCACTGTTGATCATGGCTCTCCTTCAGATATAAAGTTTTGCTAGTCACCACCCTTGACCGCAGTACCCATGTCATGTACTTATTAGATATGTTGTAACACAAGGAAACGTTGATGGTGTTATAAAAATTAGGACCAACGGCTTAATATGCTTTCCGAGGTATGGAGGGTAATCCCTTATCGATCAGACCCGTAAGAAATATTGGAATTTACACAAAGAGTTCTTGTTCGGCGTGTGGATCGAACCCACGACTTCCGAAAATTATACCGCGGCGACACTGAGGTTGTCACATCTTTGACAATTGGTAATATCAATATCTACTTAAGTTATAAAGCTGAATTGTTTGCGTGCTGTTTGTTGAACGCGCTAATGTCAGGAACTACTGGTCCGATTGGAAAAATTATTTCAGTGTTAAATAGCCCATTTATCGAGGAATATTTCATATATTTGATTATGAAGTGCCTTGTTACGCGGTTGAAACCTCATAAGGGAAGCTAGTAAAAGATACAGGTAGAGTTCTGCTATTTTAAATATAGACACTCATCTCGCCATTAATCAAAGCTGATGGGGAACTGCTGTATAAAGTTCGCGGAGTCATAGAACGAATTGTTAGGCGAAGCTATTGACTGACAGTGTTTGAGCACATCGCTATGTTTGACAATAATGGTTATTTAGGTACCTACCTTCTATGGCTAGATGTTGTCCAAACAATCGCATTCATATTATTCTTTAAAATTGTATACCTAATAGCGTGTACGTTCTTACAGTCATGCCATTTTTCCTTGGCGGTGGGCAACTTGGGTTTCGGCTTAGCTGTACGAAGTGGGACCGGTGGGCGCGGCGGCTCCTCCGCGTCTCCGTATGCCATTGTGTAAGCTAGCCGTTCCTTCATCTTCTCTCTATCTTCTCCTCGTTTCAACGGCCGATGTCTGTATAAAAGGCAAGATGATTGCGTGCATTAGTTTAGGTACGCCGGTGATTAGTAAAGTTCTTTACCGCTCACTATCATCAACGTAATGAGGTAGGTACCTACCTACCTAATAATTTTGTTTTTTTATCTGATTTTGCTACAACGAGAACGGAGTAAGTAGGTATTATGCTACATGATCTACTTAGGTACTTTTTGTATTTTAAATCGAAACACTTTTTTCTTGTAATCAAAGCACATCACATAGCAAATACCTTCCTGCCTTGATTTATTAATCGGTAACAAGGTACTTACCCATCTATGTCGAAAACTCCAGACTCACGGATGGCTGAGAGTGACCGACGTTGCGAAGTCCTTGGGCGGATCATCGGGACCCGCACAGGTTGGTATTTCACCGTCCTCTCATCAGGCTGGCGAAGCTTCAGTGCAGTTTTAGCTCGTTGAGCAATGGTCAGCTTAGATTCCTCTTGAAGTACTACATAAAGTGTTATTTTTGTAATTAAGGTAGGTAGGTAGTACCTACCTACCTACAATGTAAACATATAATGTTAATTTTATTATATTTCTATAATAAATAATTAACACATATTGTATCTACAATATGTGCTAATTATTTATTAATTATTAGTTCCAAAAAGTGTTTGCAAAAGAAGTAGGTAGGTACATATACATACATATATACTTAGGCACTTATAGTAAATAATATTTGTTTATGTTTACTCAAATATAATAAGTGATTTAGCTTTTGTACCTTTTTACCTACATATGTAAGTAGGTACCTAAATAAATTGTCTTTTCTGTAATCTGTATAGAGACACCTAAGTAAGTAAGTACCTAGGTAATATTGGTTAGATTATAGCATAGATGGATGGAAATTTTTCACTCAGATCAGCTGTGACCAAACTCATTGTCACGAATGCGAGTGCTTAGGAAGTCATTGATTCTTTTGCGAGGTGGTGGTTGTCGCAACAGTGACAGCGGAAATGGAAAGATCTGTAAGTTTGAGGGCGGGCGCTAACACAGAATTCTGGGCTCCATGGTAGGTACCTATACCTACCCTGTCCATGAAAGACTTGACCAAGGGCAGTCTGCTTCCAGACCAAAACAGGCTTGAGACGGTGGCGTTTTGTGTTCAATTTTCAAAAGCGAGCGAATGCGTGGCCTTCACTAAAGACGGCCGCGGTACACTGGTGTATTACTAGTTATCTAAATATTCATGGTCATCAATCCATCTGCCCTAAGTAGTGACCATTGCATTGCATACTAATTTCCATTACGTACTAATATGATGACGGATCTCTAAGACTTGCCAGTTTTTAAATTTACGTAAGTATACATACACAAACGCACAAACTTGCCTTTCAAAAATTCTTGTTGATTATTTGTTGGTTCTGCAACTCGAGTGTGGAAGATTCCTCCGTGAGGTATGCTTTTACTCGGCCAGGATATAGTAACGAAGCCATTATCGTCAGGTTTTTGCATTATCACTTATATGTTTAAATTCAATTCACAAAAGAATATAAATATTAACAAATTTGTATCGATGGACACAAATGATTAAAAATTGTTTACAAAAAGTATATCTATGTTCCGAGTTGCCCCGGGTAACGAACGTTATAGCACTAACTAAATACAGAGTATGAGAGTAGGTATTGTAACCAAGGAAATGAATACAAGGAATATTTGTACTTATTCATTTTCTTGGTTACAATATAAATTGTGTGCTGATTACAGCTGCCTGCAAAGAGTGCACTCTTTGTAGGTAGGATTATATAGGTAGATACTTTAAAAAAATCTGTATCTAAAATAAATAGATACATATTTATACCGTACATAGTAATACAAACTAAGTACTTAGGTACCTAGTTAATACAAGTTCACATAGATCTACGAGTAGGTATAATCTTACATGGTCTATGATATTACCTATTAAATGTTATTGACAATTTCCTTTCGGTAATCTAATCATGAGTTACGTTTGGTCAGTGGACGCAGCAGTGTTTGTTTATACATTGTAACGTATAGTACAAGGTATAATAATATTGTCACATACTATATTTAATGCTAATGATGTGGATTAAAGTTCTAAGTCTAATTGTTATGTGAGTAATTTTCTATAACTACTTAATAGAGCCAATTATTAATATTTTATCGAAAACTTTATGTAAGTAGGTGGAGTAAATGACTGAGATATTTTCTACCAAGGCTAAATTCTATAAAGTGGCTAAAGTTTTCAAGAATTTTGTGTTTTATATGATTATTTGTCGCTAATTTAATAGTTTAACTAAGTACCTACTAAGAATCAGATTTGTACCAATCGTTCTTAAGAAAGTCAGAGTTAAGTAAATTTACCAAGGTAGGTACATCATAACATGCATGCATCTGGAGATCCCGCCATTATTCCGTAGGTACTTGCGTTCAGAGGAGGGTAAGTGGATAAACCCTCTCCTACTGATGTGATTACTGGTATGGAAGTATCTTATATTTTTTAGATTGTTCCACATCAGTGCCGCTGAAGTCGGTGTGCTTATTCTTGCAAGAGGAGGTTCTAAAGGGATCCGCTTAAAGAACTTACAAAAAGTGGGCGGAGTTAGTTTGTTACATCGCGCTATATTCACTGCCAAGGCGGCAGGGCTCTCTGACATCACAGTTTCCACTGACCATCCACTGATAGCACTAGAAGCTATACGAGGTAATAATCTAACTGATAAATTGGCAATGGCTGATACCATAGCGCGCCATATAGGTACTTATTTTCAAAGGTTATCGTCACAAATATTATTAATTATTGATTTCTACAGAAAATAATTAAATGGCTACAGATATTTATTTCATTCGTTCTGTTATAGTTACTTTATGTAGGTACAAGTAGGTAATGTCTGAACCAGATTATCCATATACTTTATAATTTACAGCTAACGCCACAGTTTTTCGTCGTAGTTCAGTAACAGCCACAGACTGGGCGCCATCAATATGGGGGGCAGCTGAAATAATAGCGGCAAGACCCGATATTACCATATTGATACTAATGCAAACTACTTCTCCATTTACTAAGCCATTACAGTTGAGACAAGCGCTTGAAAAACTGCAAAACCCAGCTCCTTACGACTGTGTGTTTTCTGTTACGCAGTGAGTATCTAGTAGTAAGTACATAGACGTTGTTAACCCGGTAGGCTAAATTATAATATCAATTTATTCAAAACTAGAAAAGTACCTACAATGATCCAAACCGATATTACATACTCTTTGATAAAAAAATATGGCGACCTAAAAAGAATGTGCCTACCCTCCAAGTAACTTGAACGATTGTTGAAGTGGCCGTAGGCTTGGAGATCGGACTTGCGATTATTTGGTCGCCGGTTCGATCCCCACCCATTGCACTACCGACGTGAACCCACTCGTAAAACAAGCATATAAGATAATAAGTCTGAAGATCGGTACCCATATAATCTAATGGCGATATTATAATTTATGTGTGTATTCATGTGCAAACGGAATAATACCCATGAATATTTTAGGAGTCATAAGCTTCGATGGAGGCGTCAGAACATTCATTATTATCCGGTAAATTTTGATGTCAATAATAGATTTCGTAGACAAGATTCAAGAGGAGGGTTTATAGAAACTGGAGCATTTTATATTGCAAGAAGAAGGCTTTTAGAAGATGGAAAGTTTCAAAATCATAAGTATGTCCCAATTAATTTAATTATAAATGCAAACCGAGTCTCATAATAATTATGTCAGAAAAAATAATAGAATGCTATGTTCGGTCGCAAGTGTCGAAGCGTGTGGACGTGTGCTACCAAATCACTTAAAATATTATTCATAGTATGACGGACTGGAGATAGTATTTTATTTTTAATAAATCGAGTGCTTTCCTTATTAAAAACGGAAAATAATTGGACTTTGTAGTGAAAAAGTGTCAGTTTGGTGACTAGGTACATAAAAATCATCCTGTTTTATTATTTTAAGTAATATGACTCAATTTTTATTTTCTTTTTCTACTGAATATTAAACAATCCATCGAAACAAATAAATACCTACTAACCTTTAATTAAAATCTAATTTCTCTAAAATGAGGTTTCTACTTCTATTTTGTGACAAGTGACGCTAAGAAGATCGATTTTTTATTAATTCCCTTGATAAAGGGCTTAGTTTTTTTAATTAATGTATTTTGTAGTGTTCAATATTGCAACAGGCTTAAACAATATTCAAACAAATATAATTAAACAATGAAACAAAAGTTAAAAAAATATTTTTTGTTTACATACAAATTGGGTCAGTCACCAAAGTTACACATTGAAAAACTTTAAGCTGAGATTACATGATACAAAATAAAACATAGCGTTGTTAAATAAAAGTCTTTATTCTTTAACATTTCTATTAAAAGTATTTACTTAAACTAATATTTTTATTAGGCCCGCGCAAAGTGTATCATTTTTGCGATTGGAACATTTGCATCTGAATCACTAAACTGTTCCGGAACACTGATATGTTTCATTTGGAACACCGGCACCGGCTCAAAAGATGCAATTGAATAAACATGCAATTCAAACAATATCATAAAACAACTGATCGTGTTTGTTTAAATTTGCGCAAACCTATACAATTCAAAAAGCTTTGTCAAAGTAAAATGATACCTAGTCTTCTATTTCATACAAGAAACAACCTAATAGTATTTGATATGTAAGCACCATAATGGTTATTATTACGTGCATTGAATCAAGAGCCGCTGTCCGAGAGCTAGCGAGCGGGCGTATATGTATCCCGCTCACTGCTCAGCATTTTGTGTCTCACTCAAATCTCTCACTCGCAACTTAGGTTTAAAGAATCTTTATTCTCATAAGAACATATAATACGTTCACTTACATGAGAGATATTTAAAATTAATTAATGTATACATATATGGTTGTAAGACGAAGCATGCGATCCGTTAACAATAGTTTTATATTTAGATAAATTAAACAATTAATACCAATCACAAAAATAACAAAGAAGTTTCGCATTCGATTTAATAAGCAGGTGGGTAACTAAAAATAATTATTCTCCAATATTGACCAAGCTGGCTAACAAAATCGGTAGAAATATCATGGTACCCTCGTAGTTCTCAGTTTGACGCCAAAGATGTGTGCAACCAGATATTAGTGTGTGTGTATGAGTGCGTACCTTGTAGCTAGTGTTGTTACGCTACATAGTGGTTTTTAATTAGAGATTATTTATAAATGTTTAAGTAGTAGGTAGATATATATACTCTCATAGTCATAGTGTTATTGGTGTAATATTATTAGTAACGGAATAGTTGACTTATTATTATACGATAATAATAAGCATGTTATATGGAGCAATGTAAATATATACCTATGTATGTAATAGTGTTATATTGAAAATTGCAAAGTTGCAAGCGACGTCGTTCACGGTCCGGTCGGTTCGCAAAGTAGTGTTTCAGATTCAGTGTTCCAAATGATGCATTTAAAACATTACTGACGTTCCAATCTTTCGAAACACTTATACCGTATTCATCGAGGCGTGAGATTAAATGTAAACAAACCATAAAAAGAGTACTTTAAGGGTCACGATTGATGAAGTGAATATATTTTATTACAGCTGTCAGTACAATCACGCCTATGAAATTTTGAATTTAGTATTACTGTCAGACAGTACCTGCCAATGTTATATTTATGGGCATGGTGACCTAATAAGTGATGGGCAATGAATCATCGGGGCCATCGACTATAAACTATCGATATTTTTATATAAAACTTAATTTAAAATAAATAAATAATTAAATTTTATGATATATTTTAGTATCATAATATAATTTACATATGTACGCGCACTTGATCTAAAATAATAGTGAGTAAATAAAATCCAATTTCTAAAAATAAACTTTGGATTTCAGAGAGTATAAATGTATCTTATATTAAAATATTTGTTTAATTTAGTAACGTTTGTAATTAAATTAATCCCAATAATTTGTTACATTATCGTCAATATTAGGAAGAAAAGTCGATAATTGCTATCGACATTTGTTTAAATCTTAACAACCCTAGGAATGTCATCTTTTATTAAGTATAATGATTTATTAAATCGTTTACATGTAAAAACACCCAAAAAAGACTTGATTCCCAAACTTCGAATGCATTTTAATACGACTAAATTATAGACCACAGGTACTCCCGAACATTTTACATAAAAATGTAACGTTTGGTTATCAGTCGGATTATATCCGCCATTTTTACTATAGATCAACTTGTTGATACGAGAGTTATGCTTAGTTATTATTATAGATATTTTCGTTGAATGTATATATTTTATGAAGTTTAAAGTTATTTGTTGGTTGCTTTGTTTTTGTTATATTTACGTTTTCGAGCTTAAAACATGAGTGCACCTGGACCAAGCAACGCTTGCACTTGGTCTTCGCCAAAGAAAAAGTGATCAAAGAAAACTCCAACGCATTCAACGGAAAAGGTGGCTGTTATTAATGTATTCAAACTCATAGAAGAAACGTGGTCAAAGGATTCGTATCCGTACATAGGTATCAATTAAACCACTGAAATTATGGGAATATCGCAAGCCACTGTAAACAGGTTCTAAAAGGACATAGTGAATTAAATCCTATTGAGTTAATAAGATGGGCCCAAGTTAAAGGATTTATTGCTGAGAATAACAAAAGCTTTAAGTTAAGTGAAGTTCAAATTTTACTAGCCGATGCAATTAAAAATATAACAGTAGAGGCTTGACAAAAGTGCATTGACAATGTGAAAAAGAAAAGCAAAAGATGCTTAAAATTTATGGAAGAATTGATAGTTGAATATAGTTGATCACTTCGTTATTCACGATGGCGACAGTTCTTCAGAATCCTCCTAATTCTCCGAATAATTAATTGAATAAGAGTGATTTATGATTTTACTATCTTCATAGTTAAGTACCTTATCTTAACCCGAGCTGCTAGACACACAAATGGGAAACCCTACATTAAATTAAATAGCAATAAAAAACATTGAAAAAAGTTCGAGAAACAATGTTTTCTTTGTTTACACTTTGTCTCAAGCCCCGATGAATAGGGTATAGATGTTTCGGAACAGTGAGTCAGTTCAGTAAAGAGTTACACACCTCTAATTTTTATATCTGAGGGTGGATAGGCTGTGTTAGCCCGCGAAGTTTAAGTTTTCTTGCGTTTTTTGCAATGTATAGGTCAGTTCAGTCAGCTTCTTCTGGCGGCAATTCAGAAATTTTTCTTCCTCTGTTTTTCATATTCCTGAGGGCGTTCTAATTTCAGTTTTTCCCTATATCGTTTTCCGCGCCACTTAGTGGCATAGTGAGATTTATTTAAAAAAATACCTTTAAATAAAATATTGTACATTGTAGCTATGTAATCCTAGCTTTATGTGTCAGTTTGGTGACATTTGTAGTCAGTCCTATATGTGATGGAATAAAAATGTCACCAAACTGACGTCACATTCGCGGGTAAATATTAAAGAAAAATGTTTTCTAATCACAATTAAATATTTAGTACCTAAGAATAAAACATGTGAAAATATTTGTAAGTTTTATCTGATTCGGTTGAAACAGTTGTAGGATGTAAAACGTTCTATATTATCAAGGAAATAACGTCACTAACCTGACAAATTTGAACAACTGGAACAGTCAGGTACCGGTATAAATTTAGAACATATTTTGAAAACGTATTGTGGCCTGTGTTATTATAGTTTAAATTGTATAAATTTAATTTATGTGACGACAAAGATATACACTATGAACACACCAAAACTTTTAAATGTATTCGTAGTAGTATTTTAGTAATTTTGGTCAATTCAATGTTGGCAAGGGGTGGGACATGCCAAAAACAGTTACTATGAATATTTGAAATAGGTACGCATAAATGAATAATTAATACGTGTTTTACCTGGATTTCAGATGAATTCATCAATTTAATGAATGATTTATTTTGCTATAAAATTTTGAATAAGTGGGACAGTCTCAAAATCGCGGGTACACTTAAAAGTGAAAATGCCCTAATACATAACTGGTTTATAACATCGTCGCCTACGTAGTCCAGGAGCTGGTGATCAAATACTTTGCACAGCAATGAGTCAACTGCAACGTACTCCACCTCACACATTGTTCACTCATGCGAGTGAGAGTGGCGGTGGATCTACATCAAATTACGATGATGAACAAGAACGGGTCAACAGAAACCCCAGAAAAAGAAGACCACACACACTGGAGTATGATTTCAAAAAAGATCTAGAAGCTTTTCGAAACGAAATAATGGATTCTATGCACAGTAGTCTGGCAACTCAAACAGAAACTATCATAAAAATCCATCTTTAAATCCGACAAGAAATCAGAGACTTTAAAACTGCAACAGAAATATTAACGCAAGAGTACCAAAAGCTGAATGAAACAGTTAAGACTATAACTTCCGAGCAAAAAATCACGCAAAAAATTAACAACATTAGAAAGTGATATAAATCTATTAAAAAATGGCGAACAGAGAAATCAGATTCAAGTCTACGACAAACAAAGTGAAATGATACAAGAAATACAGGATCGACTAAACCGGGAAAAATTTTATTATGATTGGCTTGACCGAAAGCAAATATGAAAATCTAATAGAAATAAATAATCACGATTATGAAGAAGTGTGCAAAATAGTAAAGAAGGTTAAACAAGACTGTCCTAAACCTTTAAAAACTACTAGATTGGGAAAATACGTTATAGACAAGATTAGACCTATAAAAGTATATTTCGAAGCTACTGCAACATCCAAGTATTTACTAAAAAAACAGGTCACAGGTCAATGACAATGATATCAAACTATATTCCGACCAAACACCAGCTCAAAGATTACAACAACTATTTATGCAGAATTTACAATCTGAACTAAAAGAGCGCCAACAAAATGGAGAAAACAATTTGATAATCAAATATGTTAAGGGAGTTCCAGTTATTACCAAAATGATAACAAACCCAAAAAACTAATAACAAACCAACATCATTTAAATTACACCCAAGCCCCTAGAAGTGTTACCCAACGACTTATAAAAAAGTATGAAGACTTGCCATCACATCCATCTTTTCTTAAGTTCTACTATGCAAATGTAAGAAGCATTCGAACTCCTGGAAAGCTAGAAGAACTCCAGTGCATACTGAAAGCTATTTCTCACACAGTTCACGTTATTATCCTTACAGAGACTTGGATAAGATCAGATCAAGATGCGAAACTATATAATCTAGACAATTATACTCATGTTTATAACTATAGAAAGGATAGCAAGGGTGGCGGTGTGTCAATCTATATACACAAAAACCTAATGTTTTTGTGTTTTGAAGTTACAGGAGATAAATATAAGGATGGCAACCATTATCTGTGGGTTTATGTTCCAAAATTTGCTATACATATTGGCGCCATTTATAAACCACCCAGCTCAAATACAAAAGACTTCCTAGAAACATACAACCTACATCTAGAAACACGTAAAAGGTCTATTGTTTTTGGAGACTTGAATCTAGATCTACTCAATACCAATGCTAGTATAACTCAATACCTATCTATGATAGAGGAAAACGGCTATGAGATTCTGAATAAATTACATAAGAGTTTCTCCACAAGACAAACAGAAACAACAAACACTATTCTGGATCATATATCTGCAGACATGACAAAAAACTCATTTTTTGTTGCTATAATGGACTCTGCAATGAGTGACCATAAACAAATATACTTGGAAATTAACAAATGAAATCCAATAAGAAGCTATCGATTATGACCAGCTAAGTAAAAGTATAAGCCAAGGCACCTACATAAATGTACAGAATACATATGAGGACATTGAGAACTTCATCAAATCGAATATAAAACAGAACAAAAAAACAATAACAAAAATTATGAATCCACCAAAAGATGACTGGATCAATAAAGAAATTATAAAACTAATTAATAATAGGAACAGCCTATGGAAAGAACTTAAGACTAACATAGGAGATGAAAATCTGAAAAGAAAATTCCATATAGAAAGAAATAAAGTCCTCAAGCAGATTATGAATGACAAACAGAACTACTACTACAAATTATTTCAACAATGTATCAGAAACCCGATTCTCTTATTTCGTTTTATTTCACACTTTCAACCGTGCACAGTTAAAGAAGTTTCAGAAATAATAAATGATCTAGACACAAATACTAGAACTGGCATAGACGGCATTAGCACAAAGACCATCAAATGCATTAAAGATTATATAGTTCTACCACTGTCAAATTGTATAAACAAGTATCTTAGTCTAGGTATATTTCCTGACAGCTTAAAAAAGGCTAAAGTATTGCCTATATACAAATCAGGTACAAAAAAAGACCCTAGCAACTATCGGCCAATCTCAGTGCTACCAGTAATTTCTAAAATTTTTGAAAAAGTAATCTATAACCGACTCAATAGGTACCTTTGTGATAAAAAAGTGATTATTGATCAAGAATATGGATTTAGACAAAAATCAAATACTCTTTCAGCATCACTAGATTTAATAACAACAATAAAAACTTATTTAGATGAAAAGAATATGTCCCTAGGAGTATTTATTGACTTAAGAAAAGCTTTCGATACAGTTTCTCATTTCAAGCTTTTAGAAAAATTAAAAAACTTGGGATCCCTGATATTGTTCACGAAATGATACAGTCATACTTATCAAATAGAACTCAAGTAGTCAAAATAGGTAAGCACGAAAGTACACCCCAAAAAATGTCATATGGAATTCCTCAAGGCTCAATACTCGGCCCATTATTGTTTCCACTTTATGTAAACAATATAAACCAAATAGGGCTGACAGGTTACTTAACCCTATATGCAGATGACACAAGTCTGTTTTATTTCGGCAAAAATATACATGAAATCATAAATGAGGCCCAAAATGACTTGAATGTCTTAAGCGAATGGTTTCTATATAACCTTTTAACAGTAAACACATCTAAAACCTCCTACATGATTTTTGCCGCAAAAAACAAAAATGTACCCCGTCACACTCCATTAAAATTAAATAACTACAATATTAGTCAATCTAAAGAAAAATACCTAGGATTGATTTTGGATGATAAGTTAACTTGGAAACCTCACATAGATCTTGTAAGATCTAAGTTAACATCACTCTCTGGTGCTCTTCGAAGGGTTGCCAACTGCATACCACCCAAAATAAAATATACAATATACAACTCCCTAGTGAAATCACACCTAGAATATCTTATACCGATCTGGGGATCAGCAGCACAAACGAATATAAAAGATTTGCAGATCACTCAAAATAAAATTATCAAACGTTTATTTAATTACAATTATAATACAATTATCTGACACCTACGAAACAGCTATATGCCAGAACAAAGTTATTCAATTTGTCGCAGTTATACAATTATAATATGAGAAAAATATTAAATAATAGTATACAAACAAACATAAAATTAACAATAAAGACTCACACTGTTATATCTTGGTATAAAATAAAAGACACTCAGTGCATGAAGACATCTTGTTTTATTATATCTTCACTCTGGTGTTGCCACATCAATCACCTAAATTATCCATATAGAACATCCCCCCTTTTTAAGATAGTACTCCTATTCTATTCCAATCACTTTTAAACATAAGAAGAAAGTTACAAACTACTTAAACAATAATTTTTAACCTTATTTAACTAATAATAACCATTTTATTAATGAACACAATAATCCTTAAAATGTTGCGGTGTTCTAACTACTCTACCTGACCTAGTAGTAATAGGATCTTCAGTAGTAACAATTTGTTCTTTAGAAACATTATTATCTCTCTGACCATCTATAACAGGCCCATCACTATCCAGTACTTCTTTCTTAATAACTAACTCATACCTGCTAGGATTTATATGTTTTTCATTCCTTCGAACTACATTGCCTTCCTCATTCATGACTTTGTAAGATCTTTGTTTAACTTTCTCTAAAACTTTCCCCGGTAACCATGTTTTATTAGGCAAATTCTGTATTACAACATTATCCCCTTTCTCAAATGATTTTTTAATTTTAGCTGTCTTATTATAATTCTGTGTATACTTTTCTTTAATTGTTTTCATTTTTCCTTTGACATCAATAGGCACTTTTGGCTTTAATTTATCAAATACACATGGTAATGTAGTTCTAAGGAGTCTTGACATGAGTAACTCAGAGGGACTGTAGTCTAACCCTGCTACAGGCGTAGTTCTGTATGCTAACAAGCCCAACGAAAAATCCGTACCATCCTCTTTACATTTTTTTAGCAATGATTTTACAATTCCTACTGCTTTTTCTGACATACCATTTGACTGAGAATATCTCGGACTCGAGTGAATCAGTTCAATATCATATATTTTAGCAAAGTTTTTAAATTCAAAACTGGAAAATGGCATATTATCACTTACACAGAACTTAGGAATACCATGAAGTGACATAATTACTTTAAACTGTTTAATAACATGGCATGCAGTTTTTTCTTTTAAGTATTTGACTTCTATCCACTTTGAATAATAATCAACTAACACCAAATAATCCTTGCCTGAAAAGGTACAAATATCCACACCAACCTTGTAAAATGGTATATCTGGCACCTCATGAGACATTAAAGGCTCTTTTGCATTTGATGGTCTGAACTTTTCACAAGCTTTGCAGCCTAACACAAAGTTTTCTATGTCTACAGACATACCTGGCCAAAACAAAACCCTTCTAGCACGTTGTTTACTCTTTACCACACCAGCATGACCTTCATGAATGCGCTTGATCATATCTTGCCTTAAATGCTTTGGAACAACTATCCTATCCTTATAGTGTATTACATTGTTATAAACATGTATGTTATTTCTCAATTTATAAAAAACTTTTAACTCTTTGTTATTAAAACTTCTGTCATTACTTGGCCAACCATTATTATACCAGTTGAGCACACTTTGCAAGTTTTCATCTCTCAAAGTTTCATTTTTTAAGATTTGTAATCTTTTTTCAGAAATAGGCAATTCTTTTTCTAAACCATACACTATTTCTCTATCAATAGTGTGTACAATTTCTTGCAAAGTAGGCTCTTCCTGCTTGTTATTACAAAAGTTTCTAGACAAATAGTCAGCTATATACATTTGTGACCCCGGTATATACTTAATCTCAAAATTATATTTCAAAAGTTTAAGAACCATTCTTTGCAACCTAGCTGAAATTTTACTTATATCTTTTGACATAATTGCTACCAACGGTTTGTGGTCAGTTTCAATTAATATTTTGCGTCCATACACAAACTGATGATATTTTTCAACTGCCATACAGATTGCAAAGAGCTCTTTTTCTATAGGAGCCCACCTAGTCTGACACTCAGTATATGACCTTGAATAAAATGAAATTGGTCTCCCCTCTTGCAATAAACATGCTCCCATACCATTTTTGGAGCTGTCAGTTTGTAATACTAAATGTCCTTTACTACTTAACATAGCTAATGTAGGTGCACAAGTCAATTTCTTTTTTAAGTCACTAAAAGCCTGTGCTTGCGCTGATCCCCAGTTCCATTCTATGTCTTTTCTTAACAAAACTCTCAGTGAATCCGTTGTTTTTGAATACTGTGGAATGAATTTGCTTAAGTAGTTACACATACCTAGAAATTTTTGTAGTTGTTTTACATTTTTTGGCTCTTCTAGGTTAACAATTGCTTTTATATGTTCCGGATTAACACTTATTCCTTCTTTATTTATTATCAACCCTACATACTTTACATGTTCCTGTCTATATTGCAACTTTGTACTATTAAACTTAACATTATACTTTTTGGCTCTATCCATCACTTTAGTTAGAATCCTATCATGTTCCTCTTTATCCTTTCCTGCAACTATCAAGTCATCAAAATATATCATGGTTCCTTCTATATCCCCAAATATTTTAGTGTTAATTTTTTGCATCACTTCAGGTGCTGAAGAAATACCAAAAGGCATCCTATTAAATTTGTACCTACCAAAAGATGTTCCAAATGTAGTTAGATTTTTATCATCCTCTAATTTTATTTGAAAGAACCCATCTTTCATGTCCAACACACTGAACACCTGTTTTCCCTGTAAATTATTATAAATCTCCTCAGGAGACGGAATCAAAAAATTCTCTCTCAAGATATTATTATTTAACTCCTTCGGATCTAAACATAATCTAAGAGTTCCATCAGGTTTTTCAACAATCACTAAGTTATTACACCACTCAGTTGGACCCTCTACTTTTTCTATCACACCTCTTTTTTCATAGTTATCTAAGGTTTCTTTCAATTTATTTTTAATAGCATGGGGAACTCGCCTTATGGGCTTAATTACAGGAATTGCATCATCCTTTACCCTTATTTTATAAGTCCCTATGTCACCAAGACCTGTAAAAGCATTCTTATTCTGTTTTATAAAACTTTCTTTGGTTGAATTGGACTGTGACAAAGTTTCTACTCTTTTCACTAAGTTTAATTTAATACAATCAGGCAAGCCAATAACTGGCTGCACTGGCAAGTCAATAATATTAAATTTTAACACTTTATTTTGATTTTTGTAGTAACAGTCCAATTCAGCCTGTCCTACAGTGTTAATTTTTTCACCATTATACACAATTAGTACGTTTTTAGATCTTCTTAAGACACAGTTATCATTTTTTATTTTATTATAAGTTTGTAAGGACAATGTGTTGCAGTCCGCTCCAGTATCAATTTTAAACTCCAATTCTTCTTCACATACCTTTATCTTAACCAACCACTGTTGTTTAATACTGTTATTAGTTACCATACTTGATAGGTAGAAGTTATTATCGTTGTCAGAGCTGTCTTCTTCCTCTACGGCATGTATTTTCTTCCTGTCACTAACCTTCTTTTTCTCTTCTTGATGCTTATTAAACTTGCACTGCTTTGCATAGTGGTTATATCTGCTACACACTGCACACCTCCTACCAAAGGCAGGGCACTTTCTAGCCTCGTGATGTAGTCCACACTTGCTGCACAACTTCTGCTCTTCGGTTTTGCCTGTTTTGTCTTCTCTGCGTTGGCTCCTCTCTATAGTTTTTCTAAACGCATCTAGACTTTCCTTCGCAGTACCACCTATTCCTTGTAACTGTTTTCTTCCAGCTTCTGCGGCTCTACAAATAGTTACAGCACGGTCCAGGTCCAAGCTTTCTTCCCGAAGTAACCTTTCTTTTAAAGAATTGTCAGCAATGCCAATAACCAACATTATAGCAACTAATCTGTCTTCCATTTCACCTAGTTCACACTTTTTTCCTTGGTTCTTTAATCTTGTCACAAAGTGATCAATTGCCTCACCTTCCTGTTGCCTATAGTTTAGGAATTCGTAGGTTTTGAGCACCAAGCTCTTTAGTGGCTCTGCATACGCGTCTAAAGCTGCGAATAAAGCCTTTAGCGACACTTTTTCTTGCGCCTTGAGTGTATTAAAGACATCCACTACCTCCTCGCCTCCTGCGTTGAGAAAGATGGCGATCTTGCGGTTTTCACTTACTTTTTCTAAACCTGTTGCTTCTATGTAGATCTCGAAAAGTTGTTTGTACTTTTTCCAATTGGCATCTGCCCCACTAAGTTTTAGACCCTTTGGTGGTCGTAGACCATCTACTGAATGAAATGGTGACGCTTTTTCATCCGGCATTTTGGTTTTGTTTATCACAAAGAACTTCACTGTTTTCACTCAGATTTCTCGTTTTCCACAAAGGTTATCGTCACATTAGTTTTACTTTTACTAAAGTTACTTGTTTTTAATTGGTTTTCACCTGACACCATGTTATATCTTGGTATAAAATAAAAGACACTCAGTGCATGAAGACATCTTGTTTTATTATATCTTCACTCTGGTGTTGCCACATCAATCACCTAAATTATCCATATAGAACACACACACACATGTTAAGAAACACTAACAAACTAGAATTACGACCTCCTAGAACTGACACCTATGTTAAAAAAAATATTTTGTACCAAGGGGCACAACTATACAACAAACTCCCAAACGACATAAAAGAATGCCAAACAATTAATAACTACAAGACTTAACTTAAAAAACACTTACTTTCTCAAAATGTTTGATAGAAATATGTATAAACATTCGTATTAAGTGCGCCAAACCTTTATATTTAATTTTGCTTGTTAAAAATAAGGAAAAAATAAATAAAAATGTCATATCTCCATTATAAATATATTTTTCAAAATTACGTATCTAAATAACTAATTACTCATTTCATACTAATAATATAATTAGCACGGGCTCCTAAACTATAACGCACACATCAACATGCATATTGCGTTGCCTTATCGCCAGTACCATAGGCCAGTACGATGTACACATACGTCCGCATGGTGATGCGACACTCATCTTCCAAAAAGTATGAATAAATTAAAACTGTGTAGTGTGCGTAAACACATAATGAATTAAATAAGTAATTTAAATAATAATAATTGATAAATGTATAATAAAATATGTTGCCTAAATCAATAAAATAGGAAAATGAAATATAATATATATAATTTGCAATTTACTTTTTCTACTATAATATCTGAATTTAATAAATGAAATATATTTTTACCTATAATCCATACAATACCATACCTATATAATTTTCCATATAACACTATTACATACATATATATATATATACATTTCTCCATATAACATGCTTATTATTATCGTATAATAATAAGTCAACTATTCCGTTACTAATAATATTACACCACTAACACTATGACTATGAGAGTATATATATCTACCTACTACTTAAACATTTATAAATAATCTCTAATTAAAAACCACTATGTAGCGTAACAACACTAGCTACAAGGTACGCACTCATAGACACACACTAATATCTGGTTGCACACATCTTTGGCGTCAAACTGAGAACTACGAGGGTACCATGATATTTCTACCGATTTTGTTAGCCAGCTTGGTCAATATTGGAGAATAATTATTTGTAGTTACCCACCTGCTTATTAAATCTAATGCGAAACTTCTTTGTTATTTTTGTGATTGGTACTAATTGTTTAATTTATCTAAATACAAAACTATTGTTAACGGATCGCATGCTTCGTCTTACAACCATATATGTATACATTAATTAATTTTAAATATCTCTCATGTAAGTGAACGTATTATATGTTCTTATGAGAATAAAGATTCTTAAAACCTAATGCTGTTGCGTGAATTCATCTTTCCATAATAATTGGCCATATCAGCTATATCTCAGAAATTAATTTCTAAGTACATTAATTTCACCAACTCTACTAAACCCATTATCCAAGTCATGGAAGAAATATAAAAAAAGAAACGTCAACCAACTGTCAAACTCTGTCAACAAAACAAACAATGTGTCATTCAGAGACTTTGAGAGAAGTTAGAAGTTGTAAAATTTCAAAAAGTTTTGACCTCGGAAGTAGGTAATTTTAGTGTATTTTATTGACCCTATCCTCTGTATAAATTATGAAACGATAATATAAGCGTAAAATATATTTATAATATGCTGACTTTACAGTTGTACGGTGTTAGAAGTGGCTGGTCTCGAGAGTTTGGAGGTGGATACGTATACCGATCTTCGCCTAGCCAACGTTTTACTTAGCGCTAACTTAGTCTAGAAGCTTATGCGTCCTTATTGTAAGTTTCATTAATTTTAATTTCTCAATTCCTCAAAATTGTAAGTTATTTAAAAACCCCAAACTTTAATACCTTTAACTTTATATAATTCCCATAAGTAAGTAATTAGATACCTAGAGTTTACGTAAAGCAATTTACATACCTGTACACGTCTGAGTGATAATTCGCCAATATTTTCCTGTTGTTGGACCAAGAATGGAAAGTATTAAATTCAAGTATTAAATATGTATTATACATCCTACAACAATACTTTTATTATTTAATATAATTCATTAATGTTATACATTTATGCTCTAGTTCATAAATAATTCATACTATAAATTTTACAAATTAAACACCTTGTCTGTATTACATTATATTTGTGCCTACACACCTGCCTTATGATAACTTATATATACATATATATATATATATATATATTGTTTTTTTTCTATATGGCTTTACACTTTATCTTAATCATAGTCCAAACATATAGATAGGCAATTTAGACAAATATATACCTACAAGTAGCACTTTGCTGCAACTTTTTCTTGTATATAACTTGGTCTTGTTTATTAAAACTAGTATGTTTAATGAGTTAATACTTTTATCATTGTGGTCTTTTACAGAAACTATAAACCATGACAAATGATAATGATACAGTAACATATGAAGATTTGGAAAACACAGATGTGATCAGCGTAGAACTAGTCCCGGAACGTAAAGGTTTAATATTGAAACATTGTGAGTACTTTGTGAGCTCACGGAGACATGGTACCACTGTGACCAGACGATACAATGACTTCGTACAGCTTTATGATGTATTATATGCTAAATATCCATATCGGTAAGTCTGCAATTGCCCAACAAAAAATAATTGATATAGTTTTTGCTGTATTTTTGTTGACTTTATTATAAGCATGCTTAATCAGGAAACTTAAGAGCCAAGGCCCTTGAAAGCATTGAAGAGATCTCCATGTTTTATACTTTTCCTTGCTTTACTTTAACTTTGTTGGGTTTGCATTGCATTGCATTTATGCATTCCCACCGCCGCTGCAGCGTATTCGCGCGCTGGCGGTGGGATATGTGTGTCTAAACTCATGTCTCACGAGGAGAGGACCCTACACTACTAAAACCCCCCGGACACTCCTTCGATGCGCCGTTGGCGGGGGCCGGGTACGCATGTGCAATCCCGCCGGCTTCAAGCCCCTCCAGAAATAAAATCTTGGATTGCGCATGGACGACTATGTAGTCTGTAGATTTATAAGTTTTACTGTTGCTTACTACTGTTAGTGTGTTATATTTTATTACTAAGAATAATAATTTATCTATATAAATAAAAATGAATTGCTCATAACTTGAGAACAGTTTGATTAATATGACTTATTCTTAATTGTTTATTGTGTTGGTAATTCTGAGAACAAGGTTTATATAACACTAGCCTTTCGCGCGCAGTTTCACCGGCGTAACTCCCGTTCCCGTGGGAATTTCTTAATTAAATATAGCTTATGTCATCTGGGGATACTGTTGCTTTCCAGGGTAAAATATTTTTTTTAATCGGTCCTGTAGTTCCGGAGCCTATTTAATACAAACAAACATACAATCAAATCGGATAGGATAGGATTTTTAAATAAAGGCTATATTTAATTATTATTGGTACAGCGCCATCTGCCGACTGCCGCCCAAACGCGTGGTGGTGGGCGGCGGCAGCGCCCGGTTCCTCCGGCGGCGGCGCGCAGCCCTGCAGCGCTGGCTCACGCTCGTGGCGCGACACCCCGTGCTGGCGCACGACGCAGACCTGCGGGCCTTCCTCTGTGAACTCACAGTGCGCTTTGAGAAACCGAAACACGATGAGTTTGTGCTGGCCGGCGTACAAGATGAAAACGAGGTATATCTGCAATTAAACCATCAATAATGACTTTAATGCAACAAATTGTTTAGATTAACTTATATTTCTCTTTGGTTAAAACATTTGCTTTGCATTTCAATGTAAATTTCAAAATATTGTAAAATCTTATTATTGTTGAAAAAGAGCGTTCTACTAAGTATCTTGTCAGTGTTTCTCACCAGTCGCCACGTCACGCACTGCACAGTAGGAGGAAAATAATGATTCCAAACAAATGTAACCATTTTTACGGATTTTTTACTTTGAACTTGCCATTACATCTTTTGGGACTAATTTCCCGCGTGCGGTTCCCAGGGCCGGATTTAGAAGTCCGGTTGCCCCGGACGTAAGTACCTGATGAATTCTGATATTTTACTGATTGACAAATTTAAGTGAACATGTATAGATGAACTATTACATTAATCATGATTCTTCAAAGTACTGTATGTAAAGGTACAACACCGAAAAATTAAATAAAAGAATAGTTGTGTAGTTTACTCATTAGAATTGGAAAGATTTTAAATCTCTCTTGTGGAGGCCCCGGGGCAGTTGCCCTGGATGCCCGCCCTTAATTCAGGCCTTGGCGGTTCCACCCGCGTAACTCCCATTACCGTAGGAACTTAATAATTAAATACAGCCTAAAGCCTTCCTCGATAAATGGGCTATTTATCACAGAAATAATTTTTCAAACCGGTCCATTAGGTCCAAACATACAAAAAACTATTCAACTTCATATATTATTATATAGATCATAAGTATTAGTATATATGAATTGTTATTATAACTAATTATAAGATATTTTTCAAGCATACCCAGATGGATTGTTACTTGTAAGTCTTGATTTCAATATTCAAATTATTTAATTGAATTTAATGTGTTATGTTTGTAATAATATTAGGTATATGATGTGTTATAGAGCGAGACGAACTTAGAGGAGATGCAAGCGGCGTTCGTGTGTGAGCAGGAACAATTGCGACTGGCGCACCTCGGGCTTGGCAGAGTGTCGCAGATATTTGAGAAAGGTATGCTAATGTTAACAAACTATAAATAAGATTGTAATTCAAATAGTATAGATAGGACTCGTCAGACTTGTGATCTTGTGGTCGCCGGTTTGATTCCATTAAACTACCGACGTGACACATTTTGGCTTAGCACGAGGGGTTCAAGAATACTAGTAGACAGCAAAAACTGCTAGTTATCTATAAAAATAAATAAATAAGACAGACAGATAATCTCGGCGTGGGACAACCGCCTAATAAAGGTTACTGGCTCAGTAAATGCAGGCCGCTAGCAATTGTTCCCACTGGAAATCGATGATGGATGACTCATCATTGGTAGGTAGATATGGTGACCATTTATTTTTGTGTATCTTTTTCCTATAACATGATTGATGTTAAATGAAACCAAATAGCACTCTCTGTACCTCTACTCTCAAATCGGGTGGGCAGCGAAAGTAAGCAGCAAAAACTAGTTGTATAAAAGTCCATAGAACGTTTTGTATAAACTGTCTTTGGCCCTATAAAAAACCTAAAAAAGAGTTATTTCTTCGAAAGTGGCGCAGTTATATCTCTGTTTAGTGTCAAAACGATCTGTTAGCAGTGTCACACATCACAAATCAGTCCTATACAATTTATGTAACAGTAACGCAGGTCTCAAAATAGTGATATAATGGCTACTATAGAACCTTTTATAGTACTTTTTCATACTAAACTAGAGTTAATGTTTCCTATACTTCACCATTCATTCTTTTATCATTCGTGACAGGGTGCAATGCCAAAATTTAATAAAAAAAAAACAAAAGGATACCTAGTACAATCAATTTGAGGTGAGTAAGATTTTATTTTGTTATTATGATATTCGTCTAATAAGTTAAAAATGATGTACGAACGCAATTTTACTGATAAACTAGGGTTAGGTTTACCATGAATTTTAAGTACCCCTTCGAATTATTGAGTTTTTACTAAAATATTTATCAATTAATGTGACTTCAAGTTTCTAAGGACCCTTATAGTACATGTTGTGACAATGTTTTCACTATCATCATGGGTTCAGAGTGATTTTGGGGATCCGTGTGAGCATAACTAAATAATACACCATGATTTTTTTTGGTTATGTTTCTGAAGCACTGATTCTACGCATGAAAAAAGCTTTCTTTATAAATTTAAAGGGTTTACTGCTTAAACTGTGTTAATCATGTGGCCACTTTTTTCTTCGGGAAAGTTGATTAGTTTTATTAAGTATGTAGAAATATAAAATGTATCTAGTCAACATTGTGTTTTTTTTTTCAGAGTCATTGAAGATTAATGGAATGGAAGATTCTGAAATATTGTCACAATAATCGCTGGAGTCCTTATGTTCAATCAAAAGCTCATGATCTTTGCAAAATTAATTTTGTACGGAACCGTTTTCTATAATTGTGCCCTCAACTTGATTTTGGTTGCTATTACTGGTTAGATCGTTTGCTAATGATGATGGTGCTTTCTTATAACGTCTATTAACTTCTCTTCTATATGTTCCACTGCGTTTATATATTTTACAATTCTTTAAATCCATTTTAGTCGATCGTTGAATCAAAATGTCGTGAGTATTGTTCTAAAAGCATGATAAAAATTCTTTTTCGGGATATAATTGTCATTTAATAGCAACATTTGTCTACTTTTGTGTGACATTTTTGTATTATTAAAGAGATAGATACCCTGTTATAATACTAACATATGTATTAAAGGAACTAAAGAAGACATTATCCAACAAATCTGCTCTAAAAAAGTGTCTGTGTAATTGTCTTATCAGTGAAACTATAATAGGCATCTGAAAATGATTATAGTACAGTTACATTACATAAGCGTAATCTCAAACTTGGCTACATCACAAAATCATTCAATTGTAGAGTTTTTTTGACTACTAACGTACTAAGTACTATAACAACGATCTGAGTATCCACAATACCACAATATCGCTCCATAGTTGAGTGTTCGTCACTGCTAAAACGAAAGTAATATAGCAGTTCGTTTGGAACCCTTATTGTGCAAATCAGATGAATAAAGGCTTCTGCGAACAATTTTATAGAGCAATATCGTTCTGTACTAGTTATATTAGATCTTGCTATAGCACCTGACTATAACGGTTGTATAAAATGGCGTTGTAAACGTTAACAACGATTGTTTATATGTCATTTTAGCTCTATAAGATTATAGAGCAATAATGTGTTATCGAACGCCTTTATACAATACGCTGTCACCGCTAAAACCTTAATAAAACGTTTACACAGCTTTTTAGAGGTATAACCTTTAGTTGTAGGACTGTATTGCTGGTTGGGTACCTTCCCATAGTCCCTCCAACAATATTGGTTAATAGACCGAATTAGTTCTCTGAAGTACAGTTGAAACACCACCGACTTTCTGATTTAGACTTGATAAAGAATTAAATTTTTCTTGATAAAATATTCTAGTTTACTTAAATCTCGCAAAAAAGTCGTGACACCTTCAAAGCAATTCATTGATAGACGTGTCATAAGTCTATTCATAGGGGAATGCTTTCATCGTATGCTCTTGCACCGGCACTTATAGCATTTTCCTATATTTCCTTTAGAAAGGTACAAAAAATTCACACATGCGGTAAGACAAGGACACTCTCAATGAAAACGACATTGATGTTAATAAATTCTTACAAACAATATTTCTGAAATATTATGAAACTATGTTTATTTCATATTTTCAGCAATATAATGCAGTGTAAAATTATTATAAAACCAAAAAATCTAGAAAATGGTACTCGATCCTGTCCAATTGCTATAACTGTTTTTTTTTTTCGGTCGTAGTTTATGCAGTTAACCAGAAGGCTTTGGCCTTAGAGCTCTAACCTAAATAAATTGTTTAAAAACTACAAACCAAGCAACCTGCGTAAGAGGGCGTCCCATGTGGGACCTGAAGCTCGGCTCAGCGCGGTCGCTGGCGGTGGGATTGAGGGATTATGACGTTTGGCTATTTTTGGGGAGTTTTGTGCAACTGTCGCTCTAAGTTACAGTATACAGGCCTTTCGGACTTTGTGATGCTATAACTGCAATTGTGCCCTTGTCTTACAGAAGATGATAAATTTCAAGATAATTTGAGTAGGCCGTGGTATTAGGATTTTAACCTCAATTTCTTTAATGATGGTGAAAATGTTAATTGGTTGTCAGTGGAAGGTCGTTGCGAAGCCGAGTTGTCCGACATACGCGAGTTGGGCGCGGCGCTCAGCGCGCTCGCTACGCCCGCCGTCGGCGACACGCCGCGCTGGACCTGCGTCAAGCGCACGCTGGCCACGGCCGCTCAGTGAGTTATACTATGTACTATTGTTTATATAACCGCAGTAACATTATTTCAACTAATGTTTAGTGACAGAGGAGTCTCAATCTTAGAATAAAGAGACTATTGCTTCGCTCTGCCGACCCTATTATAAATCAAATTACTTGTACTTGATATGACATTTCAGTGTGTGGAGTGCGTATGTGTGTGTGTGTGTGTATAAAAAGAATAAGACTTTCACTTACAAAACAAATTTTACCTGCTATAAAGGGTACATTTATTATCTGTTAAAAACTATCAGGCTGGCGTCAAACGCGGAAGACCCGGAGCAGAGCGAGGAGGAAGACTATGTGCTGTCGCTAGCGACGGAGGCGGCGGGCGCGTACCGCGAGTTGTGCGCACGCCTCACGCGCGGCCTGCACGCCGAGCGCGCCGCCGCCGCCAAGCGCGCGCCCCGCGCCGCCCCGCTGCGGCTACGACACTGCTACGCGCTACGAGCCGCGCTACAGGTACGTACCGCAAGCTGAGCGCGCGCCTCACGCGCGGCCTGCACGCCGAGCGCGCCGCCGCCGCCAAGCGCGCGCCCCGCGCCGCCCCGCTGCGGCTACGACACTGCTACGCGCTACGAGCCGCGCTACAGGTACGTACCGCAAGCTGAGCGCGCGCCTCACGCGCGGCCTGCACGCCGAGCGCGCCGCCGCCGCCAAGCGCGCGCCCCGCGCCGCCCCGCTGCGGCTACGACACTGCTACGCGCTACGAGCCGCGCTACAGGTACGTACCGCAAGCTGAGCGCGCGCCTCACGCGCGGCCTGCACGCCGAGCGCGCCGCCGCCGCCAAGCGCGCGCCCCGCGCCGCCCCGCTGCGGCTACGACACTGCTACGCGCTACGAGCCGCGCTACAGGTACGTACCGCAAGCTGAGCGCGCGCCTCACGCGCGGCCTGCACGCCGAGCACGCCGCCGCCGCCCAGCGCGCGCCCCGCGCGACCCCGCTACGGCTACGACACTGCTACGCGCTACGAGCTGCGCTACAGGTACGTACCGCAAGCTGAGCGCGCGCCTAACGCACGGCCGGCACGCCGAGCGCGCCGCCGCCGCCCCTCTGCGGCTACGACACTGCTACGCGCTACCAGCCGCGCTACAGGTATGTACCGTAAGCCGAGTAGTGTACCAGTTATGAGACCTGTTTAACTTCAGCGCGATTAATTTAGTGGGTTCTCTCTGGTCAGTAAGGTTACTCTCAGTCGACTACATTGTCTTTTAAATTTATGTAGCATATTTACTCTCAATGAACAATCTAGAAATTGATGAATCTAGAAATGAAATGATCAATCTAGAAATTTATCATAGGTCCTTTATAATCGTAATTAACATTCCGATCTTAATACTTTTCATTAATGGAAGGGAAAGACGCGTCGGAATATTCTTCTGCGGCTCATCACTCAAACCATCTGATAATATTCTCTACTACGCCCGAGAAGCTTACCCTACCGACCCTTCGCTTGCGTTGTACCTGTAGCGGGGTATTGCACAGAACGTAGAATAATAAAATACGGAAAATATAAATAGGAAATGTATATTATAAGAAAACTACCAAACCGTTAATAGTCAGCCAGATATAATTTACATTAAATTAAACCTATTTCAACACGCCCCCTTAAATTATATCTCGCACACGAACTAAAAACCCTTATATTTAGATAATGCCTAAACCCTCCATACAATAATAATGCTTTTCTTTAGGCGAGGGTTTGGTAAGTATATCTCCCAACATAATATCAGTAGAAATATACCGTAACACAATATTCTTATTATTTCTCAAAGTATCGCGCAGAAAATGATAAGTAATATCTATGTGTTTGCTGCGAGAATGGAAGACTGGATCCTTTGATAAAGCAATCGCTCCCTGATTATCCGCATGCAATACGATATTGCCGAAATTTTCTAAACCGATTTCAGTAAGTAAACTATTTCAATAAATAGCTTCCTTCATACTTAATGCTAAACTTACACACTCGGCTTCACATGTGGAAGTCGCAACGCATTTCTGTTTTTGCGATTTCCATGAAATGGCTGCACCAGCCAAAAGAAATGCGTGACCCGAGAAACTTTTTCTATCTATAGAACAATTTCTCCAATCACTATCCGAATATCCATTTATACTCTTACCGGTTTTCCTATACACAAGGCCACGATCACGGGTCTTTTTGAGGTATCGAAGCACTCTAATAGCTGCTTTCCAACATCGTTGATCCGCCTTATCCACGTACTGACCTAACTTGGCTACCGCGTTTGCAATGTCTGGTCTGGTTCCTACGGATAAATAAATCAAGCATCCTATGAGTTCTCTATATGGTACACTTCGGTCATTCTCTTTTAAGTTTTTTCTAACTTTAAACTTACTTCCATTGGTGTAGAGTAATTTTCTTTACAATTTTGTTGACCAAATCTTCGTAATAATTTATCAACATAATTTGATTGCGTCAATTTTATGACATTATTACTTCTGTCAATATCTATGCCCAATATATATTTCGCAACTCCATAGTCTTTCAATTCGAACTCTTTGGCCAATTCAGCTTTAAAATGTTCTATACAAACTCTTTTCCGACATGCAATTAAAATGTCGTCAGTATAGACGCAAACAAAGAGTTTTGTTCCACCGTCGTCCTTAAAATAAAAACAAGGCTCATTCAAGGATTGCTTCAGATTCATTTTCTTCAGCTTCTCGTCCAATCTTATGTTCCATTGCCGTCCAGCTTGTTTTAGGCCGTATAATGACTTGCGTAATCGGCAAACATTACCACCCGCTTTTAAATCGTCTAACATTTTCTTTGCTTTTTCCTTGACCAAACTATCCTCTTCGGTTTGCATCAACTTTGTTAAACTCTGTTCTAAAAGCTCTGGTACCTTCATGTATACTTCCTCTTCCAAGTATCCATTCAAGTAAGCAGTGTTGATATCTATCTGATCTATCTCCATGTCCATTTCTACGGCTAATGCGGCGAGTAATCGAACAGTTTCAAGTCTCATAACTGGTGCGAAAGTTTCGCGATAATCAATGCCATAGCGCTGACTGTAGCCCTTTGCAACCAGTCTTGCCTTCTTCTTCTCAGTCTTGTCCACATTTAGCTTAGTTGTAAGAACATAGCGACATCCTACTATATCTCGATTTGCAGGTTTCTTCACTATTTCCCAAGTCTGATTCTTCACTAGGCTTCGGATCTCTGACATAACAGCGTCCTCCCATAGTTTTCTCTCATGACTTGATAGCACTATCCAGTCCCGTAGAGACATTTCTTCAGCAGCGGCTACAGAATCTTCACAATCGATAAATTCTGCTGGTGATTCGTTCTCATCTCGATTTTGACTATTTTCACCTATATAATTCCTCCCATCTTTCTCTTCCAGTTCTCGCTCCACTTTCGGTACACTGACAGTTCTGTATATCTTTCTTGGTCTTCCTACTTTAACTCTCTGGATTCTAGGTCGACCAGGAGCTCTCCTCACTTCATCTTCTAATAGATCCTCTGACTGAACATCAACAATCGACGAAGGAAGGTATTGAACTGATCCGTCCGGCACTGGTAAATCTTCTCTTTGTTCGAAGTGAGACGAGGAAGGAGAATGATTAGTTTGAATCGATGGTGGCTTATTCATTTCCAACTCCACATACTTCGTTGGATTTATATCAGAATACATGTCTACCACCTGTAAGGGATCCATCAGGTCCTTGTTACCTCTAGAAACCTTACATCTCTAGCGACTACTAATTTTCGACATTCTAGCAGCCAAACTCTGTATCCTTTTTGTTCTCTTGGATAACCTACGAAGATCCCTAGCTTACTTCGTGGTGCGAACTTATCCTTATTTGCATCTTTGTCCAAAATGTACACTTTTGCTCCAAAGGACTGCAAATAATGTATCTTCACAGGTCGATTAAAGAACTTTTCATATGGTATTTCGCCATTAATCGCGCTAGATGGACATCTGTTTCTTAAATGACATGCTGTTACCACTGCATCCACCCAAAAACCAGCTGAAAGTCCTGATGAGATAAGTATGCATCTTGCCATCTCGACTAGGGTCCTATTCACCCTTTCAGCCACACCGTTCTGCTGAGGTGTATAAGGAATGGTCAGTCTTCTGCTGATTCCTTCAATCTTCAAGAAGTCATCAAACTCCTTATTACAATATTCACCCCCGTTATCGGTCTGCAAATATTTAATCCTCTTTCCAGTAATATTTTCTACATATTGCTTGTATATTTTAAATACAGTAAAAACCGAACTCTTTTTACTTAACAAATAGACCTCACACCATCTTGTAGAGTCATCGATAAATGTCACAAAGTATTTTGCGCCTCCTAAGGCTGTATTTTTCATAGGTCCTACAACATCGGAATACACTATCTTTAATGTCTCATAATAGGGTCCACAAGAACGGACAAAAGGGATGGAACTCATCTTACCACGAATACATGTTTCGCAACAATTTAGCCTATTGATGTTCGTCATATCAATATTCGCATCTAAATTGCTATGTTTCATGAGTTTTACTAATAATAATATAATATAATAATAATTTTATTTCAGGCATCGGAGGCCCATAGAATAAAATACATAAAATAATCTTAAAAGTAATAAACTAATACATATTTTAATAAACAAAAACTTAATACTAATGTACACGAAGTGTCGGCGTCGTGTTTCGCTGACTGGTGTCACGTAGCTGGCCACGAAACCGGCGGAACATAACACCCTTCGGCCAAACTTTCGCATTGAGATGACCTAAACGCTCATGCCAAACCTGAATGTCAACATTGTCATTTGATATTGCAGAAGCTTGAGCACACTGTTCCTTTACACAATACAAATTTCCCTTACGATAAGCTACTAACTTTACGATACCTTTGCAATCAGTCACTAGAGCCCTATCATCCTTAAATGTGACCACATGCCCACTATCGGTCATTTTTGCAACTGAAATCAAGTTTTTTCGCAAATCAGGAACATATAATGTATCTGTAAGTTGAACTACACTTTTAGAGTCGTTATTGCATGCGGAAAATCTAACCGTACCTTTACCTTGTACAACAGTGCTTTGATTAGTCGCCAAACTCAATTTTCCACAAGAAGGTAGTAATGTATTTCCAAAATATTTTGTATCGCTACACAAGTGACTTGTACAACCACTATCAATGATCCAGTTTCCATTCCCGCAGTTTGCAGCATGACATTCATCTGAAACACAGGAAAATGTTACAAAACTAGAATCAGAATAGGTCTCACTTGTTTCTAGCACACATTTCACTAACCCTTGTTTATTGAACTTTTTACACTCCGAAGCTATGTGACCTTTTTTGTGACATTTGAAGCATTTTATAACTTTCTGGCTTGATTCAGTTTCATTATCTCCAATCGTTTTGGTAAAATTAGATCTACGAGCATTCCGCTTTTTATAGTAGCCCTTATTCTCAGCTATTAAAGCGTTTTCACCACCGGCATTTCTAGATTTGCTTTCATCGAGGATTTTAATCTTCAAAGACTCGGGGTCTGGAAATGTATCCCTTGACTCGATCGCACATCTGAAGTTCTCGAAACTTTGTGGCAAGCTGTAGAGCAGCATTATTGACGCTAGATCGTCATGTATTTCTACACCCATTCTTCTTCTTCTTCTCGAGTCGAAAGGCTATTCGGTAATCTAAATCAAACTTGACCTACACCCATGTCGTGCAGTTTATGCTTTGCATCAAAAAATTTGGATAAATGCTCCTGAACATCATCGCCGTCGCTCATCTTGTGTATAGTGAGCTGCATCAGTAAGGCAGCCTTTCTCACAGGTCCTTTTGAAGCATATGTGGACTCCAATTTTGTCCATACCTCTCGGGACGTCTTGCACCCTCTGACGTGCTGTAGTTCGCTCGGGCTCATAACTAAAATTAGTTCTGCCTTCGCCTTCGCGTCCTTAGACTCCCATAACGCCGCCTCTGGGACTGTGGCAGGCTTAGGTTTTCTACCGTCAACATATTCCCATAAGTCGTTCTTTATTAGGATCGCCTCGGCCTGAATCTTCCATGATTCGAAATTATTCTTATCAAGTAACTCAATTCTTACCGTAGTCATGGTGTTACTCCTCGCAGGACCCACCTACAGAAGAACTTCGGCCGCGATCACAAGAACACAGAACACAAGTACTCTTTTCGTACTGTTTCTTCAATTCCGTATTTTTCTCATCTACTCCGACCTGGGCCCATAACCAGTGTAGCGGGGTATTGCACAGAACGTAGAATAATAAAATACGGAAAATATAAATAGGAAATGTATATTATAAGAAAACGGTAGTCATGACAGGATTGACAAAAAAAGGTGACATGGAATATTTTTTTTTTTTAATATTACAAACTAATATATTTCTACCAAACCGTTAATAGTCAGCCAGATATAATTTACATTAAATTAAACCTATTTCAACAGTACCGTCCAACGATTGCCTAGATCGAAGCGATAAGTCCCGCAAACTGAAGAGTGGTATTAGTACAAAACTCCTCCAAAGTGGTTGCTACAGTTGACAACTGTATTCGTACAGGAGGGCGGCGTGGCGCGCGCGTACTGCCTGCGCGCGCTGGAGGCGCTGGGCGCGCTGCTGCGCGCGCGCGGGCTCGCGCACGCCGCGCACGCCGCGCTGTGGGGCGACCTCACGCGGGCGCTCACCGGGCAACACTGACGCGTACGTGTCGTTATACCTTTATACTGTACATAGCTAGGCATCAACTCGTTAATCCATTAATTGACGAAGTTAACATTTCGAGTTACGGATTAACTTTTAAGTTAACTTAAGAATATGTTAACGGACTCATTAACTTTGTTAAATTTTCCAAAGTCCTTTAATCGTTAATTCAGCATAGATACCGCACGCACCGCGTAAAATAAATTCTAAATTGAAATGCAATTGAATTAAAAAACATTGTCATTTGTCAACATGCCTATATTACACACTATAATAATTATACCTGTCTTGTTTTTTGTTTCTTACCTATTAACTTCCATAATTGACAGTTTTTATAAGAAGATACAATTTTTAACACCTATTAACGGTTTACCAATTAAAGTGCGTAATTTTTTTTATAATGTAACGCTTTAACTTTTAACGAAGTTAACTTTTTCAATAACGGTTTAGCGATTAACGAAGTTAACTATTTAATTAACGATCCCCAGCTATTATATTGTACTTAATAATGACTACTCAGCTCTTGCCTTGCATATCCCTTATCTCTTCCCTTCCCTCGGATACTGAACACCCCCGAGAGACTTTAGTTAGTTCGCATTGTCAAAAAATTTAAATGAGTGGATTATGAATATTTATTTTTTATTTAATCAAAATGCATGAAATATTACCGCGTGGTTTACCTTGTCTTCTTATGGGTGTCATTAAAGGCAGCATCTATCAACTCAAGGCTAGTTACCACCATAATGCGATTACCGATCCGCCTACCAAGCGTGGTCATTATGGCAATTTCCTTCGAGGGGCATGGCTAAGCCAAGGACTGTTAAAATCAAGTCAAGTATGAAATATAAGACATTTTTATTCACTTTTAATACATCAAATGAAGATTTTATAATGGAAAATATTACAGCAGATTCAATCGGCGAATGTTACCCACGACCAGTGTTTGTACGACTACAACACCAACTGTTAAACCAACGAGCACCACGCGGACGCTGTACAGGACGACACACGACACAACAGACCAGCTGGGAAAGTATTCTATAGGGATCCAACGTTATAGCAACAACCGGCCGTCGCCCAATGGTGGGCGACTTGTGATCTTGTGGTCGCCGGTTCGATCACCAGCCATTGTTGCACTACCGACATCTACCCACTCGTAACATAAGCATTTTAGCTTAGCACGAGGGGTTAACAAGAATACTGGTAAATACTGCAAAACTCTGCAATTTTTTTATAAAACAAAAGTATAGGAAATCGTACACCACGATACCCTCTAGACATGCTATTAAAAATTTATTATTATTATTATTAAAAAACTAGTGTCACTGTCCGAAACTGTAAAATCTAGAAAACTGGTTATAATAACATAATAAGTATTTATATTGTATACTTGATCAAGCTTCAAAGAAGCATAAAGTAAACATCAGTTTTAGGTGATTGATAGTAGAGAATTAATATTCTTTGTTTATTTTTATTAAAAAATACATTCCATACTTAGTCACGTCAGATGACAAGCAGCTCAATTATGTTGCAATATTTTGAATAAATAAATATTTAATGTAGTTATAAGAACATTATTGATATATTATATATAGGTATATTTTATATTGTTAGTTTAGTGTTTTAGTTTTATGTGAGTACATAACTCGAATGTTCATACTGTAATCTCAGTACCAACTCGTTTACCATCATCTTATAAATTGTGATAAGAGAATCTTAATACATTTAAGTATTATTTCAAATTTAAGTAGGTATACTATTTTTACAACCTCTGTGGCGCAGCGGCGTAAGTCTCACTACAAGTCTTGGAGATAGTGGGTTTGATCCCCACGACGGACAAGAAGTCTTTGTGTCAAATTTAAGATTTCTTTCCGGGTCTGGTCAGTTGTTGGACTACCCTCCGCGCGCCTCGGAAAGCTTTTTAAGCAGCTGGTCCCAATCGTTATAACTTGATCTATATTCTATGGCAAATTTATACCAGGGAACAGATGATTAATTTACATAGAAAAATAAGTTCCAGTGCCTTACAATACAATCTAGGTATTACGAAGGGGCTCTAACCGTTCCAAGTCATTTTGACCTGTAATTTGTAATACTTACTATTCAAAAAGTATATACAGTGAAACCTGGTTAATTGAGATCTTAAGGGACCAAGGATTTTGTACGATTTAAAGAGGTTCTCATTTATCCAGCTATCCAATTAAACAATTTTCAATTAAAATAATTTAAAATTTAGTAGTCTCATTTACAGCATGTGCTAAAGAAATTCAAATGTTTGTAAACAATCGTGTCCAAACCTGTCCCAACCTGATAGATCTCACTTATAAAGGGAATTGAGCTCCAGAGTCCCAATTATAGAGGTAGGTAAACATAAAAAAATCCTACAAATCAAATCTAATTTAACCAGGTTCGAAAAGTCCCATTAACAGAGGTAATTCGATAAAAAGTGCCGGGACCTCATTGTAGTTCTCAATAATAGAGGTTTCTAATTTATCCGGGTTCCACATAACCAGGTTTTACTGTACATAGTACTAACAAAAATAAATAATTTCGATGAGAATTAGCAACTGAAAGATGAAGATTTACACATGTGTCTTATGTCATTGATTTTAGAGTATAAAATAAATTAAGCTAATTTTATATAGTGTTTGTGAGGAAAAAGTACCGTCAGATTGGTGGCCCTATTGTGTGTAAGTACCGTGTTATTAAACATAACAAATGTTTCTAATACTGTTACGTCATTATAGTGCGATTGTCTATTATATATCTTGTTAACATTTGATTATTTGTTGGCATTGAATAAGTTTCCGTACAACGTCTTACATCTCAGAGGTCGCGAGTTCGATCCTCACGCCGGACAAGAAATATTTGTGTAAATTCTAAGATTTCTTTCCGGGTCTGGTTGGTTGAGGGACTACCCTCTGTGTCTCGGAAAGTACGTTAAGCCGTTGGTTTCGATTGTTATATCGTCTTATTTATTTATTTATTTTTAATAATCTATAATATTATTATCTATAATAATCGTATATATTATATAACGGGCAGCAGCGTTTCCTTGTGAGGTACAACATAATACTGCGGTCACCAATCCGCCTGCCAAGCGTGGTGACTATGGCAAATACCCTCTTCGGGAGGAGGCCCATGTTCAGCAGTGGACGTTATACGGGCTGATGATGATGATGAATAAGTTTCGGAATTATTAAGACCGATTTAATTTTTTTTTTCACCATTAGAAATCGAAGTTATTCTGTAGTAACTGCTATATTTAATTATGAATTGACGACAACTCCACAAGTATCTTTCCTAACACACTCTAGTATATAAAAGGATATAATAATGTCATAATAGTTAAATGTAATTCAAGTTCAATGAGATTAATATCATCTCATTTAGTTTAGATAGCGGGTAAGACTATGCGTACCATTAAAATATATATTATTTATATTTAAAATTGTTATATAGCGTTATTGATTTATATACTATTATTGTTACACATTTATTAAATGCATATATTCTTTACAGTTCGAAGTTTTATTTAGTTAAGTACACGAATACCCCAAAAGACAAAGTCAAAGTCAATCATTTCTTTATTCATTTAGACACATTCCAAAAAAAATAATTAAATCATGTTCTCATGATGCGTCCATTTCTTTTCCTTCCACCAGTTCAGGACGTGACCACTCTGAGAAGAACAAGAGACTCAGATTTATCCTTTTTTAAATAATTAATTTATCATTACAAAATTATTAGTAACGTCTGAAACGAGTTTCAAACGGTTAAACTACATTTTATCATATTATAAGGTCTTTCCAAAATATATGCTATCTTTTTAAGTCAGGGTCGGATTTAGAAGTCTGGAGGCCCCAGGGCAACAAAGAAGAAGAGGCCCCATGGCCACAAATTGAACTCTCCCTCTAAATCTGTGGTAAAATTTAAAGTATGTACCTTTTCAGGACGATTTGAATTTTGATATTTTACTGATTGTGTAATTTAAGTGAACAAGTATAGATGAATAACCGATATTACAATATTTAAGAACTATTACATTAATCATGATTCTACAAAGTACTGTTTGTTAAGGTACAACACCGAAAAAATAAATAAAAGATAAGTTGTACAGTTTACTCAACAAGATTTAAAATATCCCCCTGGCCTATTGTGGAGGCCCGGGGCAGTTTTTGGATGCCATCCTTTAAATCCGGCCTTGCTTTTAACAGTGATAGTATGATGCGTGGTGTCCGGCTCAGAATAGACCACCCAATGTCTTCCCATGGGTGTCGTAAGAGGCGACTAATGGACATACACCTGATAGATGGACAGCAGCAACTATCAGCTCAAGGATACTCACCATCTTACTGCGACCACCAATCCGCCTGCCTAGCGTGGTGATTATGGCAATATCTCTCAAAGATCCGGCTTACCAAGGTCTGTTACAGAGGAGGCCAATTTTCAGCAGTGGATGTATTACAATTTTTTTTATCAGTTTTAATCATGTCTTACCAGAACTATACCTAACACTAGTTTATACACCGTATTGTAGATGTCGCTAGGAATTTAATAATGAGGCTAATCACGTGTTACTTCGACTTCGATAAAAATGTTTTCATTACTGAAGGGTTATTGTAACGCACTTCTAATGGTTATTGTATTATTTAAGCTACGTTAACATAATAAATTGCCATATTTAAAATATTTTTAGCATGTAAATGCTGAATAGCGAAGACATTTCTTATCAGTCATAGTAATATTGTTACGATTAGGCTCCTACAATATGTTATTGATATAATTTAATAACAATAAAAATACCTTAATGTTTTCTCTGTTAGACGAAGTGACAAGCACAATCGTATAGTTATGAAATTTTAGTTTACAAACAGTTTTTTTATTGTTTGTGATACTTTGAGTCATCAGGCAGCATCAAGTAGATAATTTTTTTAGTGGTAGACTAGCCGTCGGAACCAATGGAAGTGTTATCACATGTTGCACTGCTGTGGCTCTGCGCTGCTTATGTCGCGCACACCGAAGAGCCCACTCGAAAGAGATCATATATACTGAAGAAAAAATACCGGCCTTTATACCACATCTACTCTCCCATGGGCCGACTTAACGGTCCTTGCAGCCTTCTTTTTTACAAGCGACAATTCCACATATTTTACCAGTACAATCCCTACGACATGGCCAGTGTGCTGCAACCCACACACTGGGGCCACGTCACCAGCGAAAACCTCATCGACTGGACCTTCCGTCAACCCGCACTCATACCCATGGATCAATACGACGTAGACGGCTGCCTCCCCGGATCTGCTGTCGTTCATGATAGCCACTTATCCATCCTTTACACGGGAAATGTGGTGTCGCATAATACTACAGTGCAAACACAAAACGTCGCTATGAGCGCCGATGGCTTTGTTTTCCAGAAATACTTATACAATCCGATCATAAATAAAGGTCCGTATGGAGCGATAGACTTCCGTCACCCCAAGGTGTGGACGTTTCGTAATTCATGGTACATGCTCATTGGGAGCAGGAGACACGAGAACGCCCAACTACTGCTGTACATCTCGCCAGACCTATTCAACTGGAAGCTAAATGGAACTGTCGCGCGCTCGTACGGGGACATGGGATACATGTGGGAGAGTCCAGACTTTTTCGAGATCGACGGCTTTCAAGTTCTAATTCTTTCTGTTCAAGGTATACAGAGTGATGGTTATCGGTTCAGAAATTTACAACAGACCGGCTATGTGATCGGAAGTTTCGATTATCATGGCGGAAAATTTGAAGACCTGGAGGTTTCGACCGCCACGTTCAACGAACTGGATTATGGGCACGACTTTTACGCTGCAAAGTCGATGCGTGCTCCAGACGGCAGGAGACTGTTAGTCGGCTGGTTGGGTATGTGGGAAAACGACCCTGACAAAAGCTTGGAGGGGCGCGGGTCTATGTTGACGGTAGTGAGAGAGGTTCGTCTTGACGTTCTGGGCCGTTTACTGTCAGTGCCAGCCCGCGAGCTGGTGCAACTGCGAGTTGAAATTCTTGAAGATGCGTGGTACCATCCCGGTGAATCCTTTTTTGCGGGCTCCAAGTCATTCGAACTGCTTGTTAACTCCACTTCAGTTATGTACGATACAGCGATTATTTTGGAATGGAACGGGGAGAGACAGTACACTATAGCATACTCTGTGGACCGCGGCGCTATGGCGGTGGACCGTGGGGGAGTCGACGGGCTCAGGTGGGCGGACTGGACTCCACAATCTCACATATATTGGCGCATCTTCGTTGACACAAGTGGCATAGAAGTGTTTTGTGGTGAAGGTGAGGTAGTGTTCTCCAGCCGCATCTACCCGCGGACGTCAATGCGCGTGCGTGTGGGCGGCGACGCACAGTTGCATTTCACGCAGTACCGACTCCGGCGCAGTATGCACTTGAAGAAGATTATAAATGTATTGTAAATCGTTTTGAAGAAATTTATAACAATGATAATAAAATTTATTTTACAAGAATTGTAGGTACAATTAGATGTGTTCATTATTAAGCTTATATAGTTTCGAATCAATTCACTATATCATAGCATCCCAAGTAGCATTCGGGGTTCTATATAAGATGTCTAGTCGTTTACATGTACTCCACAAGCTGTGTAAGTCAGCTGTATAAGAGCTGTATTAGCTGCTATAACTGAGCGTGGAACGGTAGTCAGAAACACGCTTGTACGATATCACGTTATACATAATCAAAGTTAATAGAAATCACTATTCCCAGATATCACGTTTCGCCGAAAACACTGTTGGTAGAAAACACGGATCGAAGATATGACGGTCCATCGAAAGTACTGTCGACAGAATTCTTGGTTTATAGATATCACTCTTCGTCGTATACATTATTCATAGAAATCACTGCTCCCAGATACCTTTGTTCGCAGAAACTGCATTTTGTTAGTTGTTAAGTTACATTTTGTTCATAATATAATAATAGTAATAATAATTCGTTTATTTTTTTCAAGTAACTGTGACTCAATTTATTAGTACATACATAAAAATTACTTAGCCTATGTTAGTATGTTGTATATTCTTATATTTAATTACATAAATTAAGTTAATAATAAAGTAATAAGCCGTTCCAAACTATGTTTGTGAAAAACTTCATTGTTAAGTTACGTTAGTGTAATATTTTTCGTTTTAAACGTTATCCAAAATAATAAGTTTTTAAATATTACAGAAAAATCCTCATAAATTTTATTAAAAACTATAAGAATTATGGGAGTTAGGAAAGCTTTAAAAAGAAAGGATTTTCCATATACAAACTTACACTACTTATTTCACAAATTTGCAAGGGTTGGTAAAAAAAAAATTACTACATTTGAATTGCTTTATTTTAAAAACATTTTAAATTTGAAAACCCTACTATTAAAACAATAGAAATTTCCTCCTCTCCTTCAACCCCTAAGGGGGTAACCCTTAGTGGTGGAATTTTGTAAAATCCCGTCTTAGTGAACACCTATGTTTTTAAAGGCACTCCTATCCAAAATTTAAGACACCTGGCACTTGTAGTTTCTGAGATGTCGTGATGAGTGAATGACCTTTCGCTTTTACAATAATATATATAGATTAGATTAGACATCGTTTCTTCAGAAAGAAAATGCTTTCTGCGAGCCAAGGTATCTGGGATCAGTGATTTCTATGAATAATTTTTAAGACCAAGAATTCTGTCGACAGTGCTTTCGATGGACCGTCATATCTTCGATCCGTGTTTTCTACCAACAGTGTTTTCGGCGAAACGTGATATCTGGGAATAGTGATTTCTATTAACTTTGATTATGTATAACGTGATATCGTACAAGCGTGTTTCTGTCTACCGTTCCACGCTCACCTAAAATTCATGTGTGTCCTAAATTATTTCTTCATTTTATAATTATTCACAATTGTTTGGTTTTGTGTGTGCCATCCAGAAAACATTATAACTCCGGCGGATATTTGAATAAAAATTTATGGTAACACGCGGTAGTACCTGTTTCAAAGACTTAATAATGTTAATGCCATGGGAATGCAACTTTATCGTGAAATGTATACATATTTACAGCTAAAATATTCACGCGCCTCTGTAAAAACGCGATATTCATTTTAAAATATTTAAAACTGGCTGATAGGAAATCTACAATTTTCAGTTTTTGATATTATATTGGCATTATAATTATACTACGGTAATTAATTATAACATGGAACCAAAACTCAATCGCTCTATCTGCGTATTTTGTGATAAATCTTGAGATTTATTATTTGGTAAATATTTTAGGTTAGAACAAAATGGTGGAAATGAAATACCGCTATGTGAACTGTTATAACTCCAATTTAATGCGGTTGAGCGTATATAGGTTCACAAGTGTTTTGTTAGTATGCTGTTATCTACAACGTGTTTTTTTTGATAATAGAATATCACATTCACATTCATGTTCTGCTTACAGCAAATAAGAGTAGTAAGTAATTGTGGACAAATAAACTGCTATTGATGTTAATGGACAACACATATTATTATAGTCCTTTTAACAGCCTACAGTGCACATGCGAACCATTTAAACACTTCTGTACAGATAGTAAAAAAAGGTTATTTTAATGATCACAAACAAGTCCTACTACAGCTACTAGGTGTATAACAGTATAACAGTCTAAAACAAGTAAACATAACAGCCTTTGGCTTTATAAATGACCACGTGTGTTCTTTTAAAATGCTAGCTCTATAACATCGTTCAAGTAGGCCGTTAAACAGCGGTTGCCGTATCTCTACCCTCCTATAATGCTCTTAGTCAGACGGCTGACTAAAGGATAATTGTTAAAGTATTATAACACCAACAAACATATAAAAGTATAACTTTACACTCCTATAAGTCCCTTAGACAGGTGTAGGTGTAATTAATCGCAATAATGCAGCTTATACATTACGAGTGAACTATAATAATGCTTCAAGTACACCTGGGAACTAAATGTGTACTCTTAAATGGAGTAAAATGCTACTTGGGATACAAAATTATACCTACAGTAGCGACGAATTAAGAAAGTCCGGAGGCCCCGGGGCAACAAACGCGTTTAAAATCAAAACATTCACAAAACATATTAAATTAAATTTTTATGATTGGGCTACTCCAGGTATTTATAAAAGTCGTAACATAATAATATTGTACGAGCTATATGGTATTAGAACCTATTTTGATATGGATATATTCCCTGACCTATTGAAGTGTAGTAAAATCATCCCATTATTTAAGTCAGGTGCCAAGGACGATCCCGCAAATTTTAGGGCAATATCAATCAGCATTAAGCAATATTTTTGAAAAATTAATACTCATACAGTTACTCAGGCACTTTAATCTTAACAATCTCCTACACGACAATCAGTTTGGATTCACAAAGGGACGTTCGACTACAGACGCGGGAGTTGCCTTAATAAAACATGTATATGATGCATGGGAGAGATCTCAGGATGCCATTGGAATGTTCTGTGATCTTTCAAAGGCTTTCGATTGCGTTCATCATGATATACTTCTGCTAAAGCTTAATTATTATGGTGTAAAGGGCATCGCGCTTGACATGCTTTCATCGTATCTTTATCAAAGGGTTCAGTGCGTGGACATTGGGGGAGTAAAGTCACAAAACTTACCAGTTAGATTAGGCGTCGCACAAGGGTCGATTCTGGGCCCATTTTTGTTCTTGGAATATATAAATGATTAGCCATTTTATTTGAAAGACATGTGTGATATGGTACTTTTTGCGGATGTACACCTCCCTTATTTTTAAGGTAGATAGAAAGAGGAATAATTATAATGACCTTAACAATGCTCTCGCACATGTCACCGATTGCTTTACGGTTAACAATTTGGTTCTCAATGCCAAGAAAACCAAATGTATCAAATTTGTTATGCCTAATGTAAGTTTTGTAGAGCCAAAATTAATAATGGGTAATGTAAATCTAGAAACCGTGGACTCGACCCTCTTTCTAGGCTTGACACTAGACAAGAAACTTCAATGGGGTCCTCATATTTCTTGTCTTGCTGGAAAATTGAGCTCAGCTGCTTACGCTGTTAGAAAAGTATGGGAACTCTAATGTAGAAACTGCACGTCTAGTCTACTTTAGTTATTTTCAAAGTATAATGTCCTATGGCATTCTTCTTTGGGGTAAAGCTGCTGATATACAAAGCATTTTTTATACTACAAGAACGTGCAGTTCGTTATATTTATCAACTAAGTACGAGATTCTCCCTAAGAGACTTTTTTAAGGACATAGATATACTAACAGTCGCTTCGCAACACATTTATGCCAATATAATCTATGTCCGGCAAAATATTAATCTTTTTAACAAAAGAAGTGTCATATACACAGTAAACGCCAAATATAAGCATAAACTTTTCGCCGATTACCATCATCTACAAAAAGTACTAAAGTACCTACATTCATCTTTTGTGGGATAAGGAGTCCGTATGTATAACAGAATATCTGTACACCTACAAGAGTTACCTTATGATAGATTCAAGTCAACTTTAAGAGGATTCTAATAAGGGCTTACTATTCAGTAAACGACTATTTAAGCGACAATAACGCTTGGTTGATCAGTGAAACACAGACAACATTGTAAACTCAGTTATTGAAACATAGGTTTACATAGGTTTTCATTAAAATTAGGTTTCTTTGTAGGAGATTGTATGTGCCTGAGTAAACTATAATATCTACATTATAGTATTTTAAGTATTATACATTTTTTTCTTGTCATATTGAGCACCGTCGGTATAAAATGGCCAGGTAATAAATGGAATTGCTTTCGCTCACATCATATATGTATACATTGTACAATATTACATGATTGTGATAAGATGTGATAGGTAAGACTTTACATAAAAGAAAGAAACAGAGCAAAAGAGACGAAAAAAAAATCTCGGAGTTTCTTTCTTCCTGTCTTCTCCGGGTCGTCCACTAAGGTAGCTAGTGAAATTTTGCAGGTTAGCTAGGGTAGGATCCTCGACGGCATGACCGAGGACCGCGTTGTTGCTTATTCCCCGAACTGTGATCTCAAGCCAGCGATCATCACCACTGTTCGTTAATCTACTCTGGCACGCTGAGCGTTGGTCCTAACCACTGTCCTAACCTAACCCCTTAAGGGTGCCCTCAGGTGAATGTCGCTTAGACTTTAGCCGTATAACAACAACTTCTTGGAAAGTCTAGTCTTCATAAATGTTTTTCTACCTTGATAAAGGACTAAGGCCGGTGCATTTTTTTTCGGACGGATAATAATATGTACCTAGTTAGCCCCGAGGCTTTTGCTTACCGGGCATAAAGGCGAGCAGAGCTCCAGCCCAGATAAATGGTTTAAACACTACAAAATAAGCTACCTGCGCAAGAGGGCGCCCCCTGTGGGACTTTGACCACGGCTCTGGGCGGTAGCTAACGGGGAGATTGAGGGATTATGGCTTTTAGTTTTTTTTTTAGGGGAGTTTTGTGCAACTGTCGACTTACATTACAGTTTTCGGGCCTCTCGGACTTCGGTTTTACGAGGGCATCGGAAGGTTCTTAACAAACTAAGGATCGGGAGGGCGAGGGGTCTAAGGCCGGTGCTGGTTCGGCCTTACTTACATCTCTCAAAAACCTGCCTGATATGGACTGCGGGTTCAAATAACCTACGTAACGACACACTCCTGCGTCGCCGCGTGTAGTGTCGCTTGTTAATGTCATTATAGATTGTATCCTATAATGCTATATACAGAAATAGATACTTATCAGTACAGTAGAAATTGTGCTGTATATATCCGTAACGCTATCTAAAACATTCATCATTATAATAACTATATGGGTGGGTTCCGAGATTTAACTCGCGACATTACGTACCGCTCGTACCTAGTACGACTTATTCCCAGTCATCACCACTGGTGAGAAATGGGAATATTTTTATCAGGCTGGGGGCTTGTGTCAATAAATTTGTTGCTGGCACTCGCTGGCCACTGCCACGGATTCTTGTTAGTTAGAATTGACTACTAGGATAGTGGCCCCAGTGGTATGATACGTTTACCATACCCACCACTGGCAACAACTGGTATTATGAGGTAAATTCCATTTATCCTCACTGGCGACAACTGGCACAATTTTTATCTCATTTATCACCACTGATATGATGATAGATAAATTAGGGCCTAATATCCATAGATTTATAAACATAAAATGTAATCTATCAGGAGGCTAATCACGTAACGATATTACTATGACTTTGATAAAAATGTCCTCGTTACTCAGGGTTTATTATGCAAGAAAAAAATATTTAAAAAGTGTCAATTTATTAAGTTAATGAAACTTAATAATACAGTAACAGTTTGAGTAGGTACCTATTATAAACGCATGAGGCTCGGCTTCTTCATTGACATTAAATGTTTTTATAAAGAGCCCACATTATAATTTCGATGAACTAACGTTTTACAGTTACACGGCACATTAAAAAGGGTCACGAACGGTGAAGATACCTACTGTTATATTTTATCGTAACCTTACTAATATTATAAACGCGAAAGTTTGTAAGTATGGATGGATGGATGGATGTTTGTTACTCTTTCAGGTAAAAACTACTGAAGGGATTTGGCTGAAACTTTGCACGGGGTTAGTTCATACGCTCGATTAACATGTAAGCTACAAAAAATCACGCTTCGACCTACTGGAGCAGAGTTACGCGGTTAAAACCGCGGAGCGCAGCTTCACAGGGGCAACCCAGTAATGAAGATATTTTTATCCAAGTTACGTAATTAGTTTTAAAAGATTAGATTATAAATGTTTGTTTCCAGAAATTCATTTTACTGGTTAATTCTAAAGAAATGACGCTTCCAGTTCTTTAATTATAGTTATTAGTAATAGCATACATTTCCGCTTCAAACAGTAGGTACCTACCTATCTACCTAATAAAAAAACTACAGAAATAAAGAAACCTAATAAATCGCTCCAGTAATCACATAGAGTAAATAATCATGTTCGTAGTTTCCCTTTGGGAAGAAGGTAAGTAATATCGTCGGGGAATAACGTTAGCAAACTTAATAAGGGGCGATTGAGATCATACCTACCTACCACCCACGAGCTCGCTAGCCCCTGTAATGAAATAAATGTAACCCCGACGGGCGGACACTGACGGACATCTACGTAGACTATCTATCAGGTTTGTGTAGACTTGATTACAATCGATTTTAGTCGAATCCTATTCCGATAATTCGTTTCTTCCTAAAATTATTATACAGGAAGATTAGGTAGGTGCCTATTTACTAAAAAAAACGACAAACCGAAGGTAAGGCATTTGCGGTGTCGGTCCGAGGTAACATTTAGGTTTGAGCAAGTTCAACTTTTGAAAACTGAAAGAGACACAATGCCCTAATTTGAACCGGAAGTATATACCTAGGTACACTGATATAGTACTTATTCTGAGCCTAGATATCTACACCAGAAACTTCGAATCGAGCAGTTCCCTGACCCCCTGACCTTATCACGCTCTCTGAGGTATGAATGAAAGTTTACTAATTACTTTTTTAAAGAAAACTTTTAGTAATAGTTATTTGTTATACAAGAGTGCAAAGTTGCTTTTTAACTGCGTGTTCAATTTTGATGACCGAGCAAGCGAAGGATTGTAAAATTAGAATCCTGAGCGTTAGCGAGGGAATCAAAAGAGCACGAGGTGAAAAATCTTTGCACTCGAGTGCAACACGTAATTTTTCATTCCACCTCAACGAGGAAATGCGCATTATTAACAGTTTCAGTCAATTCTGTTGGCGTCAAACAAACTTCTTCGTTTTTTCACTTGTTTTCAAGTTTCTTTTTTTTAATATAAGGTTTAACAATGACGTGAAAAAATGCCGCGTAAAGAACCGCGTACAAAGCAAATTGAAAAAAGAACACCAAGAAGGTTCCGAGTCTGAGTTTTTAACAAATTAAAAAAAAGTTGTATGATATATTCGGCACCATAGAGGTAGCAGTAAATAGGTTTAATGTTTTTTTTTATTCACAAACTTAGTGCACACGATGTTCTAAATTCAATTTACTTTATCCTCTAGAGATTAAAAATGGCTTTTCCACTCAGATATTGAAGATTAAAAATACTTTTTCCGAGATGGTGGGATGAAAATATTTTTTTCCTTCGCGTAATATATTTGCATATCGCTGCTTTAATGTGATAGTGACACAAAAAAGGTTTTGATTCAATACTAATTGATCTGTAATAGCACGTAATTAAAGCTCATTATCGTAAGTTACATAATTGGTTTTGTGTCATTATCACATTCAAGCAGCGATATGTAGGTACCTACTCAAAGCCGGATTTAAGGGACGGCATCCAGGGCAACTGCCCCGGGGCCTCCACAATAAAGGGATTTAAAATCTTTCAAATTCTGACGAGTTAACTCTAAAACTTTTCTTTTATTTATTTTTTCGGTGTTGTACCTTTACATACATTAAGTACCCACTTTGTAGAATCATTATTAATTTACTAGTTCTTTAATATTGTAATAACGTAACGTTATTGATCTATACTTGTTCATTTAAATTAGACAATCAGTAAAATATCAGAATTCAAATCGTCCTAAAAAGTAGGTTATGTACCTACTTTTCAAGTTTTCTACACATTTAGAGGGAAACTAATTTGTGTTCTCTTTGTTGCCCCGGGGCCTCTGGAATTTTAAATCCGGCCCTGTTCCTACTGACTGTGACTAACCCACATGAGAGTTTGTAAAAAAAATCCCTAGATCATTTTACCGTGACCAATAATATAGTTTGTAATCAGGCCTATACATATTTTAACCATTTTTTATTACCTACTCACTTTATTATTTTATCATGTTGCATTATGTTAGGCATGTTACATATCTACGTGTTCTATACCTAGGTACTTACCTTATTTATGATTTCTATATCGCAAATGACATATAAATCGAGAAATAGAATCGATAAAGCATATTTACTTAAATTTTACCGATTATATTCGTAAGAGGTTCATCCCTATCTCCCTCTAAAAATATGTTACTTCGCTGACGTCACGGAGAAACTATGACGTCATTTAAAAGAGGTACTATGATGTAGGTTGATGTAGCAAAGAGTAAGTGGCTAATGTTGTGTAGACGAGACTCGGTTCGGTTACTATAATAATATAATTGTTCAATTATTTAAGTTGGTAGTTCAATAACATAATACATCAAACCATCGTTATTCCTAATTAATTTATTGCTTCAATGGTTCGCAATGAGGTCGCGTTCGCATGGTACCTACCTCATTTGTTAGGTACTAAAAGTATGAGTCTCTTTAAAACTTTTCTCGGAATGAACAGTTTGCTGTGTGTCTGATATTTATATAAATTTATTTAAAATTGTATGCACGTTAAATATGTTAATAAGCGTTCAAATGTCCCACGTGTCCACGCTTATTTTTTAACAGGTGTACAGTCAGCAAAAGAGATAGGTTTTTCACCCCGTAAAATATAAATTGATATGTAGGTACACGTTTATAAGAAGACTTAATTGAAATTGAAATGAAATGAAATGAACTGAAATAGTTTATTAGTAACGTAGACGAATAATTCGCGCTTGTTATACGTCATTTACAAAGCATACACATTAAAGTACATTTTTTGATACTTAATTAAGAACAATATTTTTATATGGTCACTAATGTTATATACTACTATTATAATCTTATTTTAAAGATCAATAAAATATATATAGATATTTATAAATAAATGAAAAATTGTCGCGAGCAAAACGAGTGTACACAAAATAATAATTATAAGTCGCGTGGTTTGAGAAATTAGATCAACCAGCGCGGGCTGGGATCAGGTCTAAAGCCAAGCCAAGAACGCGTCGCGAACCTCGCCTCGCGAGGACCACCGTCCCTATCCTAGCTTCCTACGAGTCTTTCTCTATCTACCTACGGTGTGACATCCGGAGAAGAAAGACTATAAGAAACTCCGGAATTTTTCTTTTAGTCATCTTTTAAAAATTGCGATTTACATTATTTATGATTTACAAATTCATTACATTTTACATCTAGGACAGTGCCTCCCAAAAGCTAATTTGTTGCTAATTTCTGTAATTAAAACAAACAAAAAACAAAACTAGCTTTATAGGAAGCACTCTCTTACATTCACATTTACAATGTAACTTTCTTACATACACTAAGTCTGATCGGTCATATTAGTTAAGAACATTTACAATGTTTTTTAATTTATTTTTATGAGCTCAGTGTGACAGTCAGAGGGCGCCAGTCTGCCTCAGTGCAACAGGACACGGAGTCATCCGCCAAACATCTCCATCGTCCATATATTCTTGTATATTATAGTAGCCTTTGCTCATAAGAATCTGCTTTACATAAGTTTTAAATTTATACTCTGTTAAGTTTGTAATATTGGTTGAAAGTTTATTATAAAATCTAATGCAGTTTCCCAGAAATGATTTTTTTGTCTAACTCACTCTAAACAACGGTGTTGTAAGCTTATCCATATTCCTTGTATTATAATTATGGACATCTTTTTTTTTACTAAATTTATCAATATTTTTCCGAGCATATTGATTTCTTTAGGTAAGGTAAGTATATTGATTTCTTTAAACAGAGTACGGAGAGAATCACGGCTTTTTTTTATATATGGCTCTGATTGCTCTCTTTTGCAATATAAAAATGGTTTGGATGTCAGCACTCGAACCCCATAATAGGATTCCATAAGTCATTATACTATGAAAATAATCGAAGTACACTAATCTTGCTTTTGCTACATCAGTCAATTGTCTAATTTTCCAAACCGCGTAAGCTGCAGAGCTTAATTTATCTGACAATCTATCTATATGTGGACCCCATTGCAACTTAGAGTCTAACGTAATACCTAAAAATATTGCTGATGGGATCAGACTTAAGGATTCTCCATTAAGTTTTATATTTGGAACAGTGTTTGCTACATTAGGGAGAGTGAATCTAATACATTTGGTTTTGTTTGTATTGAGAAGGAGATTGTTGGCGGAGAACCAATCCGAGACTAAGGTGAGTGTGTGATTAGAGTCAGTGACATTTTTATCTTTTCTATCTACATTGAATACAAGAGATGTATCATCAGCGAATAAGACTATGTCACACTTATTTTCTACCGCATTTGGAAGATCATTTATATATACAAGAAATAAAAAGGGACCCAATATAGACCCTTGCGGAACTCCCATTCTAACATTAGATCCCAAAGAAGTAACATTGTCAATAGACACTTTTTGTTCTCGGTTGATGGAAAATAATGGAAAATTGAAAGACTTAATTATTATGTATATTTGAACACAGCTAGCAGCGAACTCTTTGCCCATAAAGAATTACCGGCTGTTGTACTGACAGAAACATATTTATTTACATTATTTGATTACATATTGACGGTGTAAACCTATCTCTTTTGTTGACTGTACATTTAAACCATAACTAAGTTAACATTAAATATCTACATTATGGCAAATTAAACTAATTAAGTTATATATAGTTAATAATTATTAGAGATGAAACGGATATCCGGTAACTATACGGTATCCTGTCTATCCGGCCTTGTTTTTACGATCCATCCGGATACCGTATACTAAAATTCTTATTACAAGGCACAAGGCAAATCAAACCACACTAAATTATGGACACCGTTCGTTTTTATTATCCCACGTCAAAAATGTTTATTTAATTAAATTAAAAAAACCAACATTTTTGACGTGTGTTGTTTAGTACTCAAAATTAACAAGTGGCGAATGAAAACCTTTTTTTTTTGCATTTGTTGATAAGAAACGACCCCGCTTGGCCTCGTATACCAGAACAGATCACTACTTTTAATATTATTATAATTATCCTTTGCCACTTCATTGAAACATGAAGTGGCAAAGGATAATAATATTAAAAGTAGTGATCTGTTCTGGTATACGAGGCCAAGCGGAACCGTTTCTAAGCGATATCTCAGAAATAGTGACTCTTAGAAAAAAAAACGGAGCATTTTTGTAGATAATTTTAAGATCTACAACTTTGGTTAAAGTATTTTTTCGATAAAAGTTACCGTTTTCGAATAAAATAAAATAAACTTCAAATTATGACCTTTGACCCCGAATAACTTTCGTAGCGAACATGGGATTAATGGGGACTTTTAAAACTTCCTTTCTCATAGTATACCCAAGCTCTCCACGAAGTTTCAGCTTTCCGGTAATTAATGTTATTTGACTACTATTTTTATGTCTAGATTAACCGGACTATAAATGTACGCACAACATTAGTAACACCCATTATGGAAGTATTTTTTAAAGCAAGTCACTTCCTGGCCGCCATAATTATTTTTACTTAAATAGGTACATACCGCACACATTTTATATATAAACAGACATAATAAATACGTTTTATAAGTATATCAAGTATACCTGCTACCTAACTATAGATATCTACACAATGGAACATACCTACTAACTAAGTGTGTAATAAATCATGTTGATTTTAGCAATTTCTATGATAAAAGTACAATGACACAATACATTAGGTACTGTGTACAGTGTGTAGGTATTTCATATTTTAAATTAGAAATAGAACCGGTACTCTGGGATAACGGTAAAGAGAGCTTCTGTATCTTCTTAGCTCTTTGTTATTTTGTATTGCTACATTACAAAAATCACCCCTGATAATGTTAATTTTGTAATACTTGTATCTTTGAGGAGAATTTACAAATAAACGTAACGAATCTAATAAATAAATATTATTTGATAAGCTTACATCAAATATACCTAACTTATTAATGGCGCCATTATGTGAACTATGCGATAACTTAGTTGCCTGCTGCTGCTACCCCCGCCATCGTCCGCATGTGACACACGCTCGAAGAACACAGATAGTGGAGTGGGGTCAGTCTTAAGGTTTCCACAAATAAATTATTTAAGTACGTAGATAGATACGCAAAAACAAGCGATTAAGTTGAATGCACTCGGGGTAAACGGATATTTGGTGTAGTAACACTAAATGAACTGTCAACATCAGTTGTTATGTGGAGACTAGAGGTGAAAGGATTATTCAAACTAGTTTCATAAAATTAAATTTTCACAGTGAGTTAAGTGCGAGTAAGCACGATAACACCGTGTCGGGAACCCGTGCATATGTTTCCTAGTGAAAAAAAAATCGGAGTGTAACCTCGTATAAACAAATAATATGACTAAATCCATACTATATTTTACAATTGTGTTATTATGTTTTGCATACGTAAATACAAAAGAGGGACTGAAATTTTACCAGGAAAAGGTGAGTGCTACCGCAAAATTTATTCATATACCTATAGAAGCGTTTTTATCTGTGCTTGTTTTTTTAATTCACTCATCTATAAGTTTGGCAGTAACTTTTGAGTACTTTTGACATAGTTAAGATCGACTTGAATTAATTATTTCTGGCTGTGTTTCTGTGTGTAACTAATATTTACATGAATACGAAGGCCATTGTTTGTGTTGATTAGTTATATTTCTTAGAATTGATATGATCAATGATTTCTTTTCATCAATAATGAGGTTGTAGGTTTTCCATATTTTAACCTGTTGTATTCACAAAAATATGTTATTTATTGATGTAACTTATTTCTGATAATTTCTGATATATCCTATAAAATGCAATTTTCTGCAAGTTACTTAAAATATAAATAAATATTTAAAGATAAATACTTAAAACAAAATTATACCTACACTATGAATTATAAATAGTTTAAGTTTATATTTTTTCATGTTTATTCTTAATTTGTTTGTTCAATTCAATTTAATTTTTCGATTCTCAGAAACAAATATTAAAGGATTAAATTATAATTTTGTTAGAATTTCCATACAAAATGTATTAAAATTAATTTGTCTTCTCTACATAATAGTTTTATATCTTACGATTGAAAAATTAAGCCTTAACTTATTATTTTAGTTTTAGATGTCTTACAAACATCTAAAACTAAAATAGTTTTTTTTTTTTTTTAGAAAAACAAAAAAAAACAGTGCAAAAGCATTGCTTCTAATGCCCTTGCAGACCTGAAGTCTGTGAGATGTACTTTCTGTAAAAATCTGAAATTCATAATTCTTCTATCACCATCAATTTTATTTCTGGATACAGTAAATTTTAAGAAAATAAACAACTATCTTATTTTATTATACCTAAAAATAATATGAAAAAATGACTAAAATTATCAGTACATTTACAAGAAACAAACAATTCATGTGAATTACCAATCAAGCATTTACTAATCATTTCAAATCAATTATTACTGAACCATCACAATGACATTCAATGTTCTATGTTCACTATTATTTTGCAGAAATACCACGAAGCTCAAGAATTAACAGATCAGAATGTAAGAGACTTGGCACAGCTCTCTGACATCAAACACTTCAAGTCTGTCCTCAATGAGATACTAATACCCAGGGTTGTGGGAACACCCAACCATGAGAAAGTGGGCAACTACATTGTCAACCAGATGAAAGACTTGGGGTGGGACGTGACGGAGAATGTATTCCCGGACCAGACTCCTGTGTTTGGTGTCCTGAACTTTAGAAATATAATTGCAAAGTTGAACCCTGATGCGGACAGGTACTTAGTGCTGGCTTGTCATTACGATAGTAAATACATGAGGGAACATGTTTTTGTTGGTGAGTTCAGCATATATTTAAAATTTATATTTGGCCCACTTGCTTTACTATCCTTATCAATTTGGTCTTGTTTGTACAGTAATAAATTAAGTAGTTATGTAGTAATGTTCTCGGGAAATCCCTATATTATGAAGTGATTTCACAGTAAAATGTTCTGGTTTATCGTAATAGTGCTGATATGCAAATAAACTATATGACATATTCATTTAAATCAGTGATTGTTGCTCAGCTCAAAGGCCATATGTTTAAATTATATTGTTTACAACATGCTACTACAGCTGAATTACAGAAACCGTTAGCCTGTGTACCGCACAAAAAAATACAATAAAAAAAAGCTTGCACTTGCACACATTGAAATTTTTAAATTTAATTTTAACCAACATGTTACAATATGATAATGTTTATAGACAGGATTTGCTGTGCCCATTGAAACCAGCATTCAGTTATCATATACAAGTGCATGTGACACAATAGACAGTCATATTCATCATGTAAGCCACAAATTATATTCATGGTTGACAGAACTCTATGCTTATACACCTTAGCCAATATGTCAGCTCTATGCTATCTGTGCATTATTGTCATTCATATATTTATTAATTATTTTGTTCTATACTTCTTCAGTTCTATGCCAAATTTCTGAGAAATACCTAATTATAAGCTAATGAAAGCTTGGTTTCTCTTTCACCACGCTAGGAAGGTGGATCGGTGACCGCAATATTCCAAATGATGTGTTGATTACCAAGACTATCTTAAAGTAGTATCCGAGACCTTAGTAAAGCCTAAGACTTACGAGATGTAGGTACCTACTGATAGGCCACGGAGGTTATCGTACTACAAAGATCACGGGTACTATGTATGACACCGACAATTGAAAACAATTTGGTAATCTATGCCCTCCCGACCCTTAGTTTGCTAAGAACCTTCCGATGCCTCGTAGACCTGAAGTCCGAGAGGCCCGCGAACTGTAAAGTAGAGCGACAGTTGCACAAAACTTCCCTAAAAAAAAACTAAAAGTCATAATCCCTCAATCTTCCCGTCAGCGACCGCCCTGAGCCGAGGTCCAAGTCCCGCCTTCTTGCGCAGGTTGCTTAGTTTGTAGTGTTTAAACCATTTATCTAGGCTGGAGCTCTGCTCGCCTTTATGAAGTGAAGTAGCAAAAGCCTCGGGGATAAATACATATTATGTCAGACAGAAAAAAAAGGTCATCTATGCACTTACCGCACGTTTGGTAACTTTGCCTCCCGATGCCTAAGGCCCAAAACACACACAAGCGACGCAAGGCAGCAGGCGTGGAACAGGCGCGGAGCAGGCGTGCGCCGCTTCAAAACGATTTCATACAAAATGTATGCAGGCGACGTTTTTGAATTATACTGAAGCGACGCGGCGCAGACACGCCGTTTCGTTCGTTGCCTGCGCCGCGTCGCTAGCAGTCGGTTCTCGTGAGTCACGCAAGGAGCATGTCGCTTGTGATACGGTATGCTCAGTATTTACCAACCCAAAAATGCGTGATGATCAGTGGCGTAGCTAGGTAACCAAGGGCCTGGGGCAAATAAAAAAATGGGACCCACTGCTATCAAAACTAGTAAGGTTTTTTGAAGTAAAATCATGAAATATACAAATACTTTAAAAATGCTAAGCAACTTTATCATCAGCTGTTTTTCGTGCATGGGCAGGTAATAAAACTATTAAACACTAACAACATAAATTACAATTATTTTAATACTTGGTTTAGGTATTGGACAATAAAAAGGGTTTATTATATATTTATTTATTTATTTGTTCATAGATACGTTGCACCAGCTTACAGTTATTTAACCTGTCGCCGATGCAAGCTATTTACAAAAATTATAATATTACGGTTATTTTATCGCTGCCAGTGTTACCACATTTGACGGTTTAAAAAATGACAAAAAAACATCAAGTATAGAAAAAACTAGTCGCCACTGTGCTTTTATATGGCCACCCGCTGTGGTACCAACCTATCATCTTGATACTTGATATTTTTTTATTAAAATCAATAACTATTATTTAATTGAACAAGAATTAATTCTATTCATGTTACTGCCTAAAAATAAATATAATATATTATGCAAGTAATCCTGTGTGTTTTTAGAATTTTCTGACAAGTCACACCTGACCAAAAAAAAAATACGTCTAAATTTTTTTAACATCAAGACAGAGCTAAAGTCTTCTAGTATTTTTTTTTGTAGGTATCTCTTACGGATTTAGGTATCTATTGGCCAATTTAAAAGAAACCCTGTCTATGAAAACGTTAACTTGTGTGTTAATATCAATGGACGAAAAAAAAAAATTAGTACATTTCTAATTCTACTGATATAACAAACATAATTATCGCCTTATAATCACATTCAACAATAAAGTTAAGTAGAAATCGTAAATAATAATATGCAGATATTGATATCCGACAAAATGAAAACGTTAATAACACTGTCAACCCACACAAATAATTTAGGGGAATTCTCTTTTTACAACTTTGGAGTTTCTCACAACTAAGTTGCCATGATTAAACTCTAGTTGCCACCTGTCATATTTATTTTGGAAATGGCAGAAATTTTCAAAAGGTGAGTTGGATTGAGTTTTTCTGGTAAGGATTCGAGGGCCCCCTGAGCTTGAGGGCCCCGGGGCATTGCCCCGCCTGGCCCCTTGGTAGCTACGCCACTGGTGATGATATTGATTTTAATGTACCCAATATCTTCTGGACCTTTGCACATGATTTAATTGCAGCAAAGCAAGCGCATCTTCGTCTTCTGAAGACGAAGACATCTTATCACACCAATGTCAGCCTATAAAATGCCGCATCTGAACATTTATTGCCTGTTCCACGCCTCTTCTGATATAATTCAAATCGCGTCTGCGCCGTATCGGTCCCACGCCTGCGCCGCGCCTGCCCCACGTCGCTTGTGTGTGTTTTAGGCCTAATATAGCGTACCAATATGGACTTTATAATTAATATGTATTATGAAGTTCCCGGGAACGGGAGTTACGCGAGTGAAACCGCGCGCGGAAGGCTAGTATTAAAATAATAATAACGGAACTTCACGATTAAATATAGTATACAGAATTTTTCTGACCATATAGCATATAGAAAGTTGCTAAGATAATAAACTATTCAGCCTTTTATATCGTACTAGCTTCCGCGCGCGGTTTCACCCGCGTAATTCCCTTCCCGTAAAAACTTTATAATAAAATATAGCTTATAGCTTCCTCAATAAATGGGCTATCTAACACTGAAATAATTTTTCAAATCGGACCAGTAGTTGCTGAGCTTAGCGCGTTCAAGCAAACAAACTCTTCAGCTTTATCTATTATGGCAAATAACTCATTATTATATACAAATTCTTTGCGTTTTTATACTCGTGATAATTTCTCAACGAAATGTCCGATTGGAATAAAACAAAAAGTATTTTACTCCTACATAAATACCCTTGATAATATAATGCTTAATTTGGATAAGGATTAATATTACGATATACATTTAACGTAGTTTCTTTCTTCAGACGATTTAATATTTTTTTATGAACATAAAAGCGGTAATTGTGACTAAACTATGATAGTTAGATATATGCTCTCGCGGGCTTTTTTGTAGATCTTAATAAGACCTACAAACCTGTAGTACATCATTTTGCTCTATTGTCAATAGTTTTTGCAGCGCACGCATAAATAGGTTTTCGCTTTTACACCTTGGGTTACAAAATCGCAATTTTCTTACGGATCCCTAACTTTTTTGAAAATAAAATATAGCCTATAACCTCCCTCGATAAATGGACTATCCAACACTGAAAGAAATTTTGAAATCGGACCAGTAGTTCCTGATATTAGCGCGTTCAAACAAACAAACAAACAAACAAACTCAGCAGCTTTATAATATTAGTATAGATAAAACAAAGTCGCTTTCTTTGTCCCTATATCCCTATGTATGCTTAAATCTTTAAAACTACGCAACGGATTTTGATCCGGTTTTTTTTAAATAGATATATAGAGGGATTCAAGAGGAAGGTTTATATGTATAATACATCAGCATTGTACCCGTGCGGAGCCGGGGCGGGTCGCTAGTAGTTAAATATAAGATTTTTCTTGTTATGAACAGGTGCAACCGACTCTGCGGTCCCTTGTGCCATGATGATAAACCTGGCCAAAGTGATGTCGAAACAATTGAACAAGCTGAAAGACAATCGCCTCAGTCTCATGTTCATCTTCTTTGATGGCGAGGAAGCCTTCCGGCAGTGGGGGCCCAAGGACTCCATATACGGCGCCCGTCACTTGGCACAAGAGTGGCACGGCGCCGAGTACAAGGACGGCGCCAATCATTTGCAAAGAATGGTATGTATGTTTTGATATATTATTCTATAAGCTCTCCGCTGCACTACCTGAATATTTTTCTTTTTGAGCAGGAATATATTAGTTACTAGTTTCACCCGCGTAACTCACGTTTCCGTAGGAACTTTATAATTAATTATAGCCTATAGCCTGCTTCTATAAATGGGCTATTTAACACTGAAATTATTTTTCAAATTGGAGCAGTAGTTTATGAGATTAGTGCGTTCAAGCAAACAAATAAACTCTTCAACTTTAGATATTAGTATAGATAAGATTATGGGTATACTCCCAACGGCCACCACTAAAACAGGCACCAGTGGTGGCCATTAGGTCAGTGCATTATTTTTTGTCTTAACGGCCATCAGTGGCGGACGTTGGGACATTTCAAATAACATTTGTCTCAACGGCCTCCACTAAATTGCCACCACTGGGGGTCGTTAGGATTAATATTATTTATTGTGTCAACTGCCCCTGCCATTGGTGGCAGTTACTTCTTTTATGCAAAATACTATTATGCGATTTCCGACATGCATATAGTCCGCTAAAAGAAATTGTTTGAATTTTTCAGGCAGTTCAATTTCTTCCACATTTTTGAACCGCATTTTAGATACACCCGCCGATTTATTTCTCCATCTATATAGTGATGACTTTGTCTTTTAATGCAGGTAATTTCTCAATCAAATCCATGCCAGAATCTTTAAGTTCACTGACCATTTTGTTGAAAGTTTGTGTAACAGATGGTACATTCGATGAGGCTAATGTATGTTTACATTCTTGTATTCTTTACCTTAAGTAAACTGCAATAACAATACCACCGAGCCCCGCCCCCTTCATTTTTTATTCTTTGTCTCTCCTTACCTCGGTAAAATAAATCAAAGTGGACCGCAATAGTAGGAAGATTGAAAAAGTATATGACACCCTTCCGACTCGTCGCCGTTTATTACCATTCGTAGTTACTTATCTCCCTTGAATTCCGAGAACTGCTATTGTGATTATTGTTTTTCTATGCAAATAAATAGTAAAATGAATGAAATGATATTAAGTAGTACCTGAAGCGAATAAAATGATCAGTCACAAATTGTTGTTTAATTAGCATTATCTAAAAATTCACCAGATATAAGTATGTATGTATATTTGTTAGCAATCTGTTTGTTAAATAATAGGTACATTTGCTATAGTTAAATAACATTGACAAAACACTGAAAATAAATATTATTTTAATGCCCCAACGTCCGCCACTGATGGCCGTTGGAACAAAAAATAATGCACTGATCTAATGGCCACCACTGGTGCCTGTTTTAGTGGTGGCCGTTGGGAGTATACCAGATTATGCCCGGTGAAGTAGCTAAAGCCTCGTGGCTATCTACATATATACAGTACGTTCGAAAAATAAAACAAAAATCAGATAATATTCGAAGAAAAAAAGCGGATGACCAGCTTTAGTCGCCGTGGACATTTATGAGATATTATAGGTATACCTTACTTTTTTTATGCAATGAAAATTTTAATAATTGACATATTTTATTGTTTTATTTTGAATTAGAAAATCCCTATATCAGGATCTAAGCACCTGCTTAAGGTTTAGGTAGTTACCTGGGTACTACGTCCATTGAATAAGTTGAAATATTGCTGGCCTACACCTTGCTTCGAAGCTTAAAACACGTAACATGTACTGGGGTAATGTATACCCACAATATTCTGCTTTAGTAGATACCATTATACCTAGTCAGGTCATAAATTCTGTCACATGTTTAATATAAAATAATTGAAACAAGTTTATTCATTATGTAACCATTTATATATATACCAAAATGAACTTAACAAAACAGATTCTTATGACACTAAAGTTTATTCAAAATGACCTCCGTGATTTTGAATACAGGCCTTCAATCTGCGCGGCCAGTCGTCTATCGCAGCACGAACGAGGTCCATGTCAAAATCGGCGGCTGCCTTAATCAAGGATGTCTTGAGTGACTCCAAATTGGGATGAGGCTTTGAGCACGCCTTTTCCTCCAAGTGTTGCCATATCTTGTAATCTAACGGATTCAAATCTGGACTGGAGGAGGACCAGTCTTCGTGCCGGATGAAGTCGATTTCACGCACCGCCAGCCAGTCTTGTGTGCACTTCGCTCTATGAGCTGGCGCCGAATCTTGTTGGAATACCCAGTGCCTGTTATTGAACATGATATGAGAAACAGGTTCCACAAGGTTCGTCAGGACTGTATTTTGATACACAACTGCATTCGTTTTTACACCTTTGTCACAAAAATGTACCTCTGTTAAGCCCCAATAAGAATCTCCCAACCATACCATGAGCGAGGATGGAAATTGACCTCGTTGGACACGCGGAATACGGTTGCTCGCTTCTTCACTACTGTGTGCGTACACCTTATCAGTTTGTTTGTTGTGGCTCTCTTCTACGGTAAAAATTTTTTCATCCGAAAAAAGAATTTCCCGATAAAAAAAATTCCGCGTACCGCTTCAACAAAGCGCGGCATCTCTTCAGTCTCAGGTCCATTAGACGAGCATTCAAAGTAATTCAAACGATGTCCTGTTTTTCTTCGATATGCCCGAAGCCCTAAGTCTTCATTTAACACCCTTTTCATCGTGGTTGTGCTTAACCCCATCTGAAGGGCCAACAGTTTCTGCTTACTTTTGGGATTTCTTTGAATTCGCGCCTTCACAGCTTTTATCACTGCTGGAGTCCTAACAGACCGAGGGTGACCACTTCTTGGCCTGTCGTCTACACTAGAGTCTTCATTGTATCGTTTGATGGTGCGATAAACGAATCTTTTGGTTATATTCAAATTTTTCAGTATGTCAAAAATTTTAATTGGCGCGTAACCGCAACGATGCAACGCAATAACTGCAACACGGTCTTCTTTAAGCGTCCACTCCATATTTAAAAATGAGTAAAATTCTAAAAAGTATACATTTTTATTTTCATGAACAATTCGAAATTCGAATTCTATAAACTTTTTTGTGGCCAGCATTCTAAAAGAAAAGTTTTTACTGTGTGACAATACTTATGACCTGACTAGGTATACTATGTACGTAAATAGAAAGATAAATAAACGTGTGAGAGTATAATACAATAATAAGCCAAGCAAATAAATAGTAAATGAAACCAACAGTTGACAACGATTATAAGCGACAATGACAATGAAAATTGACGATATACTATGCCTATAATTGTTGAAATAGGCTAAATATCAGTGCATATTTATCTCTATGGTTTTTGTCATGTTAATGAAAAATATAAAACCTCTCTCTTGTCATTATGTAAAAAAATAAAGTAAGACTAATGTCGGTTGTGTAAATATAAAACGTTTATCAATTTATTTCGATTCACGGCAAAGTATCAATTTCAACATGGTAGCAGAGCGTTGACCGACAAATAAATAGATCGATGCAAAAGTGGTAAATGTGAAAATACTAAATCATAGCAACCAAACCAGATGTAACAAAATTTCACATTGGGTATCTGAATGGTACCAACTGGTCGGTATGGAAGTACAAGATTAGTATGTTGCTGAAGGGTATCCCAAAAGCCCTTGACGTATTAGAAGGCACATACGCGATGCCAGTTCCGAAACCAGATGCATCAAGTGCAGAATTTGTGACAGCTAAAGAGAAGTTTCTTACAAGCAACATGAACGATGAAATAGTCCAACGAATCATGAGATTTGAAAAATCGAAGGAGGTCTGGGATGAATTCAAGAGGCTATTTGATGGAGACGGAGACGATTTGGTTTACGAAAATTGTTTGAAATTCTTCGAGTACAAGAAGAATCTAGATGACAATATGGCCCTTCATCTGTCAAAGCTGAAAAATATCTGGTTTAAGCTAAACAAAGAAATAACAAAGCTAGAAGGAAACCAGGAATTACCTGAAATAGTACTCATATGCAACCTTGACACGCTACCTGATGAATATCTCACTTTCAAGTCCAGTTGGTTATTAATGGCTAAGAAAGAAAGGACTATAGATCGATTAACATCACAACTGTGTATTTGAGAGAAACGTTGATCCACAACCCTCAACTTCTTCAGGCGAGAGTAACCAAGCTCTAGCAGTATAAGCTTCTCCTAGAAAAGGAAACCAAGGAAGCATAAAGTGCAATTACTGTGGTCAGTTAGGACACAAAGTAAGAAAGTGCGCTAAGTGGTTGCGCGACGGAAGGCCACCGAAGTCAAGTTCAGAAACAAAGAACGTGAATGTCACAGACCTAATGATGGCGGAAAATGACAAATGCCTGTACCCTGACAAAGATAACTGGTATCTGGACAGTGGAGCGACAAGTCACGTCACATTCAGGAGAGATCTGTTTCATACGTTTGAAAGTTTTGAATCACAGCATACGGTAACGACAGCAAATGGTGAGAAAGTAGATGCCACTGGCAAAGGTGACATTAAACTAGAAGCCACTGTTGGGAACTATAAAGGTATGATAACCCTAAGCGATGTATGGTGTGTGCCGTCACTTCAGAAAAATCTGTTCTCGTTACTTGCAGCACAAGACAGATTACCACAAAGCTTCTTTGAATCAGAACCAGAATTCAGTAGATTGAAATCGATGGGCAAAGTCAAAGTCACAGGCGAACGCAGGAAAAGAAGAGGACTGTTGAAACTTAATGTGAGGAATGTGATGCCACATAGTCCTGTCGTAGTGAATGCACTGACAAGCCAAAATTCACTACAGATATACCATGAGAGGTTAGCCCACCAAAGCAAACTCCATGTGAAGAAGGTAATCGAAATAGAACTTGGAATCAAGGTACCTAATAACACACGAGAATTTTGCGAAGGCTGTAGCTTTGGAAAAATGCACAAACAACCTTTTGGAACGAGAGATAGAGCAAAATTATTAAAGATGATTTCAGCAAATACCGATACGTTTATTTAATGAAACAAAAGTCTGAAGTCTACTCATAACTTCAGATAATGTTAGAAGAGACTAGGGTAGCTGGTCATCCAATAAAAGAACTCTAAGCGATAATGGCGGAGAGTTCGACAATGAGAGAACGCGAATGATACTGCAAAAGTATGGCATTAAGCAGAGATTGATCATGCCATAAACGCCACAACAAAATGGGTGCAGTGAGCGTGAGAATCGCATTCTTGTTGAAGCCGCTCGAGCTATGATGTATGCACACGAAGAGCTGCCAACCGCCTGTTGGGCAGAGCTCATCAGCACTGCTGCGTATGTGCTTAATAGAACCGGACCTACTCCAGTAGATGGAAAATCACCATATGAGTTATGGTTTAATAAAAAGCCAAAGATTAAACATTTGCGGATCATTGGAAGTGCCTGCTACGCCTATGTACCCAAGCAGAGGCGTAAAAAAATGGACAGAAAATCGGAGAAATGTATTTTAATCGGCTATGATGGTGATGACGGTGATGATGGGTACCGTCTTCTTAGTATGAATAATAATAGGCATACATTAATACGTTCCAGAGACGTCATATTTCAGGAGTTAGCAGTTACCAGAACTGACTCTAAGAAGGAAGTGAAATCAGATCCTGTTGAAAAGAGGTCTGAGATAGAAATCATTTTACGTAGACTGCAAAGTTCTGTTAAAAGGGAGGAAGACAGTCAACCGATTCATGATGTAAGGGACGAAGATGATGCATTTCATGAGTGTATACCTCTTGAATCGATTGAAGATACACCTGAGCCAGAGAACAGTATGAGAGTTCCTGTATCACCTCCAGAACCATCAGATGAGCGTGATGATACGGATGACGTAGATGATCAGACTTTGCCAGAGCGTTTGGAAGTTTTGCATTAGCAAATGAAGATGAGATTTTGCCAGATAGTGAAATAGAGAACCAAGGAAGAGTAACTCTTAGAGACAGATCGACATTGCGACAACCTGCAAGACTTGAAGACTATGTTATGGCTTCTGTAGATGACATTGCGGATATGCATGAACCTATGACCTACAGTGAAGTTTTACAGAGTCAAAACAAAGAGCAATGGGGCAAAGCAATGAAAAGCGAGATGAAATCTCTAGAAGATAACAAAACTTGGATTCTAGTTGATCTACCCAAGGGTCATAAGGCTATTTCCTGCAAATGGATCTTCAAAGCAAAGACCAACGCTGATGGTACGATTGATAAGTATAAGGCAAGGCTTGTTGCTCAAGGTTTTTCGCAAAAGCCAGGAGTTGATTACGACGAAACGTTTAGCCCGGTGGCAAAGATGACGACAATCAGATCGGTCATAAGTGTTGCGGCGAACGAAGGTCTAACACTCACACAGTTCGATGTATCCACAGCATTTCTTAATGGCTCTCTCCAAGAGGAGATCTACATGAAGCAGCCTGAAGGCATGAGTGATGGGATAAATCGAGTCTGTATATTGAAGCGAAGTCTCTACGGATTAAAACAATCGCCGAGATGTTGGAACAAATGCATTGTAGACTACTTGAAAAGCATAGGTTTTCAACAAAGTCAAACAGATCCATGCTTATTCATTCGAAAACGTGCACAGATCAAGATAATACTAGCGCTGTATGTTGATGATGGCTTAGTAGCTGCGACAAACCAAAAGGATGCGGATAAGTTTATGGCCGAGCTTAAACTAAGGTTTAAGATAACCGCAAAGCCTGCAGATTACTATCTGGGTTTACAGCTACACCATAAAGATGATGGCTCTATCAGCATAACCCAAAAGCACTACACGGAAAAGTTTTTAGCGCGCTTTGGTATGAGCAACTGTAAGACAGTGACTACGCCAATAATCAGAGACTCTGAGCAAGGACAACCAGATAGAGAGGTAAAAGACGAGAAGTCATATCCCTATAGACAAGTCGTTGGAGCTCTTGCTTACCTGATGGTTGGTAAGCGACCAGATAAAGCTTACGCCGTTGGCGTTGTGTCAAGAACCTTAGAGAACCCTTCCAAAGAGGATGTGCTAAAGGTTGAGCTATGGAGTAAAGTTCAAGAAGGACTATCGGAGAGGAATACTGGACGCGTATAGTGACTCTGATCATACAGGCGACGTCAAGGATGGTCGATCGACTAGCGGCATCCTTTGCTTGTATGCTGGAGCCTGGGCAAGTCGAAAACAGTCGTCAGTGGCAATCTCTACGACCGAAGCTGAAATCGTCGCAGCTAGCGAAACAGCGCGAGAGATAGTGTGGCTGCAAAGGCTGTTTAACGCAATTACTGCCCTAAAGGAGACGCCAGTCTTAAAAATTGATAACGACGCTGCTGTGAAGTTGGCCCAGAATCCTGAATTGCATCGGAGGACGAAACACATTGCAGTGAGACACTTCTATGTGAGAGAACTTGTTGCAGGAGGCAAACTACAAGTTAAGCATGTGGGGGCAAACCTACAGAGTGCTGATTTGCTTACGAAGCCACTCAGCAGGCCGTCGATTATATCCATATTGGACCGGATAGGTTTAAGTTGTACATAGTTTATTTTTATGTACATATTATACTTTTCATAGACTTTACAAAAAGGGAGGATGTTGAAATAGGCTAAATATCAGTGCATATTTAATTTTATCTCTATGGTTTTTGTCATGTTAATGAAAAATATAAAACCTGTCTCTCTTTTGTCATTATGTAAAAAAAATAAAGGAAGACTAATGTCGGTTGTGTAAATATAAAACGTTTATTTATTTATTTCGATTCACGGCAAAGTATCAATCTCAACAATAATAATATTGCTTAAAAAAATGGTAATTTGGTCGTTATTCAAACGTTTTAAATTATTTATTATGTTTGCTTAATAATTAGTGCCAGTAACAAAACTTGTGAATGAAATGATTTTGTAATAATTGTCAGGACGATTTGCTATCAGTGTAACGTTAAAATAATAAATTGACAACCTCCGTAGCGTAGCGGTATTTGGCTCGCTTTAAATCTCGGAGGTCGTGGGTTCGATCCCCACACCGGACAGGAAATATTAGTATAAATTCCCCTGCCCCGTAGACGCTGTCGCCTATTTTATATAATACCATTACTAGAATTATACCGGGATCGCATCTCTACGACCAAAGTCGTACGAAGTCTATAATATTATTATGTTCTAATGTCCTAATAAACTAAGCCTATTAGGACATTAAATTATTATACGTATACAATCATGCATGACCTATCGCTATTCAGTTTCGGAATTGTAGGAAATATTAATTAAGGAGCGATAATTGTTAATAGCTTACAGCATTATTGTTACTATCTACACAGTGTCACAACTGTTGCAGTGTTTCTTGTTGGTGTTATCGTTTTAGAACAAAATATAATTTAATAAAAATAATACTGGCGCTACTAGAGATCTCAACTTTTAATACTTTGAGAATTATAAACGCGTCTCGGCTTTTTAATTGACATGACATGTTTTTATAAATAGTAATTGCCCACATCATACTTTCGATGAACTTGCGTTTTACAGTTATCCAACATATTTATATTACTACTAGCTGACCCGGCAGACTTCGTACTGCCTCAATCGATACATAAAAGACCTAAACATTTGTATAAAATAAACTGGGCCGTAGAGACTTCGTTTATGCGGTACTCCTACCCCTACACTACCCCTACCCTACACTAAACCTACCCTACACTACCCCTACCCTACACTACCCCTACCCTACACTACCCCTACACTACACTACCCCTACCCTACACTACCCCTACCCTACACTACCCCTACCCTACACTACCCCTACCCTAAAAAATCTTGGCAAAAAAATTCAAGTTTTTAATTAACAAAATAAAGCTCATATTGACTCTACATTTTAGTTAGAAAACGTTTGTATGGGAAAAAGAAAAAGGCTGTTTTAAGGGGTTTTCAGGCAATTATTCAAATTTTTCTCGCCGTAAAAACCATCCTTGAACTTCCACGAACATTAAAAAAAAAGAATTGGCCAAATTGGTCCAGGCTTTGTAGAGTTATGCGCTTAGCAACACATTTTGCGATTCATTTTTATATTATAGATTACTTATTATATTTTATCTTAAGATTTATTGTAGGATTTAAAAAAATAAAATATCCATACAATTTGCATGCACTGATCTCACATACGGCTAGGATCCTACTAATATTATAAACGCGAAAGTTTGTAACAATGTATGGATGTATGTTCTTTTACGCAAAAACTACCAAACAGATATAGCGGACTGTATGCACCGGGAAAGTTTATAAGCATGATTAACACATAGGCTACAAAACATCACGCTCCGACAAAACAAAATTATTTTTTTCACAAAGTATTTTAAGATACTGAGCGATGCAAAGATATCATCTTAGTTACGAAATATATCGCAAGGTCCTTATAGCTGTTTTAGACCCACTATTGCTCTTTATGGTAGCTCCTCAGACGCATACAGCGCCTCCTAGTCCGGTGTAAACTCGTCGACAGATGGTCCATTGTTGGAAGCTGCATTGATTTAATTTTTGACACACTTTAATCAAATTATAAATACTGAGAAAAGGTTCCTTTGAAATGTTAAAATATATTTGAAACAATTTTAATGAAAGGACACCATAAAGAATTAATTCACAGCGGTCTTCCTTAACTTTATTTGATTTTTACACAATGATTTTCGACACTTAGAATCTTATAAATCTATTTAGGACCGATTATTCATATTACTAAGATCACCTTGTAAGTAGATTCAGTGGCCTTAGTCAAAGCAGCCTTTAAGAGAATACTTTGTGCCAGTTTGTGCGGACATATTATCGTATCTTAACAATGTCCTAAGATACGATATTTTCTTGTCAAATATTATAGAAACTTTGAAAAACACATTGTATACAAAACAACAGGTGCATTCATGTTTAACTAAATAATGTTCGTAACAATTACTAAAAATACCCAAGACTCGTTTGGATTGGATGTTAGGCCAAACATTTTATATAAACATTTTTTACAAAATAGTGAACTTTGCAAGCAGTTTTTGTATAGCTTTCGTGTTTTTACATACGAAATACGTTACATAGTAATGAAATAATGTCAAATCATTATTTCATAATTTTTACATAGATACGAAATTCGTTACACTGTAATGAAATAATGTCAAATCATTATTTCATTATTTTTACATAGATACGAAATTCGTTACACTGTTATGAAATAATGTCAAATCGTTATTTTATTATTTTTACATAGATACGAAATTCATTACACTGTTATGAAATAATGTCAAATCGTTATTTTATTATTTTTACATAGATACGAAATTCATTACACTGTAGGTACATTTTATGAATTCGTAATTTATACTATTAGTAGTTTTTTTATTTTACGTTTCGCGCTACGTAAGTAGCATCTTTTCGTAAAATAAAAACAAAAAATTACAAAGGAAAGTCTTAACTTCCAAAACTACCAATCCCCCCATGACATAAGAGGTCCTGGTCGCAGGCCCCGTCTGCACTTATACTTAGTAAAGAGATTGGTTACTTCTCGGTGTTATTTGATAGTATATAATATTACATACTTATGCGAGAAAAAGTCTGTCTAAGTAGTTAATAATTAAACCGGTTCAGTGATCAGTAGTATGGACGCCGTGACGTCTGAGTGTCGCAAGGTCAGAGTTCAATTTCCGCTTCATGTTAATTTGTAACGTGCAGTGCGATGGAATCTAATCAGTTTCACTTCTAAACTAAGGTGGTGCAGTTAATATCTATAGGACACCATAGTAACCTACATCGTTTTTAAAGTGAGCTATTTAAAGACATGAAAGGATTTCGATAAATTCTGACGGATAAACGCCCGTGGCTATGACTACGCGCGGTTTCGCGCAAATCCTGTTCCCGTGGAAACCTGGACTAAAAAATACAGCCTTTGACACACACAAATAATGTGACTTTCTGTTGGTAAAATAATTTGGGAAATCGGGTTACTAGAAACAGCGATTGAAATGAAAATGAAATCACGACTAATGAATTAGTTTACATATCATCTATAATGTAATTAAATGGAGTTTACCAATGTTGTTATGGCATGAGATAGTCGCTTATTATAAATATAATTAAGATCAACCAGTGCGGTCTGGGATCGGGTCTGAAGCATGGAACGCGTCGCGAGCCTCGCCTTTCGAGAACGATCGGACCCTATCCTAGCTTCTAACGTCTTTCTCTATCTACCGACAATGTGTGAGTGTGACACTCGGAGAAGACAGACTATAAGAAATTACGAGATCATTATTTTTGTCATCTTTTAAAGTCTTAGATTACCCCCTACAGCAAGCATCACAATCAATTCACAAACATTACCTCTTTATAATATTAGTATAGATTACAAAAGTAACACAAGCGATATTTTATCTGAAGATTTAATGTGGCTGAATTGCAGTGTTTATAACACGCTTTTTTAACACGATTTTATTAGCTTGGGTTGTATGTATGTATCTATGTATGTAACGGAATCTTTGAACTTAATTTTCACCAGTTTCCAGAAGTCTGATTAATTTGAAACTTTGCATACGTATCAAGGACCGATGACAATGCAATAATTTGATAACAGTTTTCCATTAGACTTATGAGGAACAGCAGGATTAAAAAAAATTGAAGCTTTCCAATTAAAATAAGAATATAATTCTATATCAAATAAAATCATCAATAGCCTGTCGGGTCTGTATCTTCATGTGAATGAGTAGGGCCGGTTTCGATTGTTCTAAGTTAACAGGAAAATCTCCATGCAACAGTGAACCTTTGAATGAAATGATGAGATTGCGAAATGATTTGTGAGAAATTCCAATACCACATGTCAACAAATAACTAATTGATGAATCGAACTAAAAAATAAATAATAGTTAAAAAAAAACACGCTTCTATAGCTAACCGAACTAAAAAATAGAAAATATTTTTTAATTTCAAAGGGTTTATATTACAGTAGTAGAAGATCGAACAATCAATCAGAATTTATCACCTTAAAATAAAATTATGATAAAGTTTAAGTTATTAACAAAATAATTATATTCAGAATAAAAAGCGTGGGGTGCTTGATAAAGTAATTGTCATTCTATTGGCAACTATCTACGAGAGGAGAGTTATGAAAAGTGGTAAAATGCACCCCACGCTTTTTACTCTGAATTGAATTATTCTGTTAGCTATAAAAGCGTGTTTTTTTTTAAACTTTTATTTATTTTTTATTTAATCAATCGACGTTACCCTATCTTCTTATACTTTTTATCAAGTGAAGGTGGATTGTGGACTATTTGGTAATTCCAATGCGTTATTCAGCGTCTTTCCATTCTATACAAGGCCAGAACGCAACCATAGGAAACTGCTCGTGTATATATTGTAATGCTGTTTTGAAGTCTGTAATTACAATATATACACGAATTTTGCGTACTAATCGTGTATAGTTTGTACCGTGGATGCTTGCGTCTTCGTTCCAGACTATACTACACAACTTACTTACGATTCGTGAAGCGGGGCTCCGTCGAGCTTAGTTAGTAGACGCCATATGAGGTTTATTTTAGGTTTAATTGTGAATAAAAAATCTGTGTCTGCTAACTAAGCTCGACGGAGCCCCGCTTCGCGGGGCTCCTACTTCTGAGTGGTTTAAAAAAAACCCACGAAGACTAAGTCCTCTAACCTAACTTATCCGAGTCGGGTTGCACTGACAACAAACACAACGTTTACAACGTTTCTTTTCTACACTATTGGTCCGCTTGCGTACTGGCGCTGTACGTTTTGGAGCGCTGTACCTACTTACTTTCATCACTACAAAGTATACGCGAGTATTTGCGTACTGCTCTTGTATATATTGCAAGAATTTAGTAAAAAAGTTATTTCCAATCTGTACGTGATTAGTTTTACACCCTTGCGTTCTGGCCTTGTATAGAATGGAAAAACGCCGTTATTCATATCTTCAGAAACATTCTCTTACAATACCGATGAGGAAAAATGTCATGATAACCGAAATGGGGACTCCCTGAGGATATCTACATAGAGGTCATACAATGACTGGTAAACAAATCAAATATTATAACACTTAATGATTAAATGTTGTGTGTAATTTAATGATTAAGAGTAGGTACCTCATAATTCATCACTGTCTGGGAGGCCGCGGTTTTGATTGGGGATATTTAGGTTAGCTTTAAATTTTTAATCGGGTTCGATTGTTTTCGGTTGCCGCGTAGTATCCAGCTTAGACTAGACCTCCCCATGTCAGCATCTATCAACTCAAGGTTACTTATCATCTTACTGCGATCATCAATCCGTCTGCCTAGCGTGGTGATTACGTCAATATTCCTTATAACGGGCTATTGAAGTGAAGACGAATACTGAATCTTACTGCATATGCTTATTATTATTAACTCGATATTAATCAACAATATTATTTGACTGTGGTATTCTGTAAGGTGCTTCCTTAGTGCAGCTCGTTAAGCTTACGTATAATGCTAAGGACAGGGACGATCCTTACACACAATTTTATCTACTTCTGACCTTCCTCGGAACCGCATGGAACTCGTAATTCGTAGAACATCAGCATTTATAACCTCGAGAATCGCTTGCGCATGTATGCCAACGTAGAAATTTCTGTGCAAGGTGTATACGAGCTATAGTTTATACGAGTTTAAATTATACTTATTGTCGAACCTTTCTCTGACGCTAATCATACCAAGAAGAGTTTCCCGTGTGTTTCTCCGAACACCAGAAATGGGCACACAGGGTGCATGACATTTGGTGCACTCCTGGGAGCTTTCCTTCAGCGCACGGCAGATCCAATTGACACAGGCTTATTATACAGTAAGTTCTTAAATAGCAGTGGGAGAATACTTTTGTACCTACATCCCGAGGCCATGTCTAGGGTGAAACGCAGACGGCCTATCGTTTGCGTCCTATGCACCTCAGGAAGTCACCTCGACCCTGATGATGTCAATGCCTACATTATGACTTATCCGTAGAATAAAGTCCAATTTGCAGGATTGGTATATATAATATATTTTTAAAGATTACTAGCAGAGTTTTGCAGTCTACTAGTATTCTTGTTAACTCCTCGTGCTAAGCTAAAATGCTTGTGTTACCAGCGGTGGTGAAATGGATGGGGATCGATCCGTCGACCACAATATTACAAGTCCGACGTCCCTACCTACGCCATTGGGCTACTGGGCTATGGCATATCGGGCTTTATTCTACGGGTGAACAAATTCTTATTTGCAGGATTGTATATTCTGCACTTAGGACTTTGTTCTACGTATAAGTCGATAAATAATGATTGTAACATTAATTCACGTCTTATTATTTTCAGGACGTTCTTGTGCTTCTAGACTTGCTAGGCGCCCCCGACCCAGTGTTCTACAGCTACTTCCAGTCCACTGAGAAGTGGTACATCCGCATGGCAGTCGCGGAGCAGAGGCTGTCGGAACTGGATCAGTTCCAGGGTTACTCCAGGGGGAAGGTGGAGCAGACGTACTTCAGGCTCCGAAGCTCGGGTGCCGTTATCGAGGATGACCACGTGCCATTTATGAGGAGAAGTAAGTGGATTTCTACCCATATTATAGGCTAGCTGCACATCGTGGTAAACTTGCCTTGGATTGTACCTAACCTAACCAATACACACTTTCTCCCGTAAAAAAGTTCAACACTTGATTTTATTACTTACTAGCTGACGCGGAAGGCTTCGTACTGCCTCTATTGATAACCCCTACCCTACCTCTACCCCTACCCTACACTTATCCTACCCCTACCCTACCCCTACTCTACCCCTACCCTACCCCTACCCAACACCTACCCTACACTTATCCTACCCCTACCCTACCCTACTCTACCCCTACCCTACACATACCCAACACCTACCCTACACTTATCCTACACCTACCCTACGTCTACCCTACACCTACTTAACCACTACCTACCCTTTTTTTCTTTGCGTTTAAACCTTCCCTGTGTTAAAGCGATGATTACTGCCAAATCTCATCAAAATAGGTACAGCCATTCTCGAGTTTTAGCGAGACTAACGAACAGCAATTCATTTTTATATACAAGGTGTATCGGAAAGGGTATATACATAGAAAGAGCAAGGCTTCTTTGGATCATAACAAACGATATAATACACCTTGTATATATATAGATAGTCTCAAGTGTTGATCTTTCATACGTCCACGAGTTTCCCACTCGGAACAAGTTTATATGCGACGACTCTTGCAGCACGTTTCTGTAGTACAAATTAAATGGTAGTCAATATTCGCACAGCTTCGAAACGCTATGAAAGTAACTAAAGTGTACCATTTTTAACCGACTTCTAAAAAGAAGGAGGTTTCTCAATTCGACCGTATATATATTTTTTTATGTTTGTTCCCGGATAACTTCGTTGTTTATGAACCGATTTTGATTATTCTTTTTTTGTTGGAAAGAAGATATTTCAAAGGTGGTCCCATGATAAGGAAATCAGGATTTGATGATGGCCGACCAGAGAAATCGAGGGGAACTTTCAAAAATCGTAGGGACGTCTAGTGCAGTTTGAAGTCGTTTTTTTTTTGTTAAAAATTATAGGTCTTATCTACATTAGTGAGTCGCCTTATAGTTTTGACAGCATAAGCAGCGGAACTTAGCTTTCTTGGCAGTTTTTCAATATGGGGCCCCTTTGCAACTTTGAATTAGTTACACCTGGAACAGTTGAGTCTTCTGCCTCCAACCTGATACCAATTATTAATACATTTGTTTCAACCTGTCTTACATTGGGTGTGGTGAATTTAAAGAACATGTCTATTTTTATTTAATAACAGATTATTTGAATTAAACTAATGGATCACATTTGAGAGTGCATTGTTTGCTTCGTCAAAGTTGCATAATTGTCAACTTATTTTAGGAGGAATCATCAGCAAACAATGCATAATTAATAGAATATGACGATTTTAAAATAATTAACTTATAATAACGGAAATTTGTTTTATAAATAGTATAAATGTTAATAATCTGATTTGTGTCGTAGTGTTATCAGAATGTATGGCAAAAGGCAGTGAGTTTCTTTACGTATACGCTATCGGACTGCGATCAGTTGCGCCGATAAGATATATGTGGGAAATAAAGCAATATATTACATTTTGATAATCATTTGAACCGACAATTTAATCAATTGATTTAGTAGCACTATATATACAAGGTGTAACGGAACGGGTATATACATAGAAAGAGCAAGGCTTCTTTGGATCATAACAAACGATATGGCAAGGGTACAACTCAAAATAAAATAAAAAAAGTCAGTATTACTTTGCAAACAAAAAATAAAAATGCGGAACCCTTTATTCAGAAATACCAGGAGTAAGAGGTTTATTTTTACTTGCAAATAGTTCGTTGACATCGATCAGCTGATTGAGTGCTAGTGATGTATTTATTTCAATTTGAAAAGTTTGGTTTCTGGTATCTATGAATTACTTCCGGACTTGTAGAGATAGGATTAAATAACCCTTGCCATATCGTTTGTTATCATCCAAAAAAGCCTTGCTCTTTCTATGTATATACCCTTTCCGTTACACCTTGTATATAAGTGAATAACATTAAATGGTACCTAGTCATTTCGTGCAGGGTATTATATGTTACTAGCTTCCCGCTCGTAGCTCCCATCCCAGTGGGAACTTCATAATAAAATATAGCCTTAAGCCAGTGCCGGATAAGCCACCGCGGGGCCTGTAGTTTCTGACAACCTCCGTAGCGTAGCGGTATTTGGCTCGCTTTAAATCTCGGAGGTCGTGGGCTCGATCCCCACACCGGACCTATCTTTGTGTAAATTCTAAGATTTCTTTCCGGGTCTGGTTGGTTGAGAGACTAACCTCCATGCCTCGGAAAGCACGATAAGCCGTTGGTCCCAATTGTTATTACATCATCAATAATAATCGTATATCAAGGAACGGTCCCAATTGTTATTACATCATCAATAATAATCGTATATCAAGGAACGGGCAGCAGCGTTTCCTTGTGTGTTACAACATAATATTGCGGTCACCAACCCGCCTGCCAAGCGTGGTGACTATGGCAATACCCTCCCGAGGGAGGAGGCCCATGTTCAGCATTGGACGTTATACAGGCTGATAATTATGATGGGGCCTGTAGCAAATTCCGTACGGAGGCCCCTCTTAGTAAGACTCGAGAGTCGCTCATCAAGGTTTTTTTTTTTAGGCACCTATTGTGAAGAACCTTCATAGGATCATTTATTGCCCCCCCCCCCATATATCGCGGGGCCCATAGCATTAGCTACTCTTGCTATTGACTAACCCGGCATTGCCTTTAACCTTCCTCGAGAATTGGAGTATCTAACATTGAAAGATTTTTTCTATTTTTCTTCCTGAGATTAACACGTTCAAGCAAACAAACTTCTCTTCAGCTTTATATATTAGTATGGATTAATAGTTTCATCCACTTAGGGTTCGAGTTTTGGACCTTTAGCATCTGAGCTCTAGATAAATTTAGACTAACGGTACAGATGTCCCTGAACTTCTTTCTGTTCTCTGGTGGTATCGGAACTTGTTTCTTAATAGATATCTAACAAGTTAGGTGAGCGCCTGGATATCAAATATACCTACTACAATATTACAATGTTTTATAACAGTATATCAATATTTACTTAAATTTAAACACCTATTCAATACTTTATAATACTCACCGTGTGTCTTTAGTAGTCTATAAAAATATTATAAAGAGGAGAGATTTGTATTTTTGTAATGAATAAACTCAAAACTTACTGAACGGATTTCGATAATTCTTTCACCATTAGAATGCTACATTATCCCTGAGTAACATAGGCTATATTTTATTATGAAGTATCCACGGGAAATTAAGCTTCGCGAGTGAAACCGCGCACGGGTAGCTAGTTGCTTAGAATTGGCACGACATTTTACTATCAGTGTTTTTTTTAGAAGCTAACTAGCAGATTTTTTGCACACTGCTTCTTGTTAACCCCTCGTGCTAAGCTAAAATGCTTGCGTTACAAGTGGATTCACGTCGGTAGTGCCATGGGTGGAGACCGAAGCGGCAACAACATAATCGCAATCAGACGCCTTAGCCATTGGGCTATAGCCGTTTGTATTACAATCGAAACATACCATTAATATGTTAAAGTAGATATATCAAATGTATGTTACTCGGTAATGATAAATGTACATGGCTCCATAAAAAAATACTTACATGATCGATTTTACCACCAAGAATATCATTTCGCTAAGTATTGGCAACCATTACAAAATCATTGTGTAAATTAAGTGTATGTCATACAACTCTTGCTTAAGTCGTCATTCAATATTACGATCTTAGAATAACAATATAGCGAGTGAGATAGTCAAGGTCTCACCTTACAACTAGATTCAGACAGTTTGTTATGGAGTCAGATCCGCAAAGGAATAAATATTGATGTTTGTATAAAATCAAAATAAGCAAAAGAAATCAAATATATCGTATTGGAATTAAAAGACATAAGAATGATATGACAACCTCCGTAGCGTAGCAGTATTTGGCTCGCCTTAAATCTCGGAGGTAATGGGTTCGATTCCCATGCCGGACAGGAAATCTTTGTATAAATTCTAAGATTTCTTTCCGGGTCTGGTTGAAGGACTACCCTTCGTGCCTCGGAAAGCACGTTAAGCCGTTTGTCCCGATTGTTATAACATAATCTATAATAATTGTATTCCAAGGAACGGGCAGCTGCGTTAACTTTTGTGGTACAACATACTGCGGTCACCAACCCGCTTGCCAAGCGTGGTGACTATGGCAAATACCCTCCCTCGGGAGGAGGCCCATGTTCAGCAGTGGACGTTATACGGGCTTATGATGATGATGAAAAGAAAAGTAAAAGTGCAGTCATTGTCTACAACTGTACCCAACATCTATCTATGCTATTTTCTTCCATGAATGTCTTTGTTTCATAAATTAACTCTTACCGCTATTGTTTCAGATGTGGACGTGCTGCATATAATTCCGTCTCCCTTCCCCACCATCTGGCACACCCCCGCCGACGACGTCTCGGCGCTCGACTTCAACACCATCGAGAACCTCAACAAGATCATGCGAGTGTTCGTCGCTGAGTATCTCCACGTGCTGCCTTAGCAACAGTACACACTTGGTAGACACACGCAGGATATTTGGACCAGTCACTATAGCTACCAGAATGATAGGACACGAAGGAAAATCAAACATACCGTCATGTATATATGGTTCAAGATTCAACAGCGATAGTTTCGTAACCTTTAGTATAAGACCTCAGAAGGATGGTTGTGCATGTCAGAAGCATTTGGTCGTAAATGCCAGTATACGGTAAAAGCACTTACAACTAATGTTTCTAATGTACAATGTCACATACGACCTTATGCTTCTGAGCTCGAGATTTGAATAGAAGCAGGACTACATTTTGAGATTATCAATAATTTTGCGGTTCTATAACGTATAAAACTATGTATCCTACAATCAGAATCGTGTACAAATGTATATTTAACTAAAGCATATATTAATTATATTATTAGTGCTGTATATATTGTACTTATTTGTATATGTACCGTCAGCAGCATACGTCGAACTGACAAAATTATAACCACGCCATTGGCATTCCATTTAGGGATTTTTAACACATCAGTGATAAATATTAGTATAAAATATACTTTGAAAACAAATTACCAAACAAAAAGTAGCCCAATCACATGAAACGGTATAATTACTGATGTTTTTTTGCAGACTGTACCACCTACTTTATTTTGTTCCATACTGTAATACTCTATGAAAGTAAACACTATGTAGAATAATAATTATATTAAGTCAAAACCTTTGATGATTCACATTTTATCGTCCTACTTTTAATTTAATAAGATATTTTCGCTTAAGATCGATCATCTAAAAGATCAGGGGTGGGCAACCGGTCGATCGCCATCGACTGGTCGATCCCGACAGATATTACCAGTCGACCAACTTATATAATAAAAAGTAATATTTTAGTCCATGTTTGTCTACAAAACGTGCAACGCATTCTACGATTTATGTATTGCTATTATTAACTTTGGGACTAAACATTTTGGCATTCCATTTACTCTTAAAATATGTTTACTAGTTATTTTTATCGAACGTTACTTATTATGTAAATATATATATATTTTAAACGATTTACAATTTTTGTACATACTATACTTAGATCATTTTTTTTATCTCTTTCCTTATAGAATGTAATGATTATTTATTTTTATATGATTTTTTGGGCACACAATTATGATGACATTATTTTGGAGTATATTTATCATTGTATTTAATAGACTGCTCCTGGCATCTGTATACTAAACAAAAGTATGTCGAAATGAATTATAGTATTTATAAATTACATTTGAGATATTCTTGTAATAAAAAACCTCCGGCAAAACAAGATACTGTTTTTAAGTACCTTAATTAATAGATTTAATGACACCATTAAGGGCCTATGCACACTACGTCTTTTTACGCGCCGTCGACGCGCGTTTTAGAAACGCGCGTCGACGGCGCGCTTTTATCCTACAGAGCAGTTTGTTGTCGTTTGTATCGATACACACGCGCGTTAGCAATTTGGTGGCTTTTGCATCGCGTCTGTATTGATACACACGCGCGTTTGTATCGATTCATAAGCGTGCAGGCGTGCAAAGGTCTGCTGGCTGCGTCTGACTCGCGTGCGTATCGCGTCTGTATCGCTACAGACGCGCGTCGACGGCGCGTAAAAAAGACGTAGTGTGCATAGGCTCTAATAGTAATGATAAAATGGAACAGATTATTTTCAATCGTATGCTTAAATACTTTTACTGTATTTGTAATTTATTCACAAAATTCACATTCGCTTTAATATACAAAGAACAGTCGGGCGCGTTTTTCCATAATTGTAACTCTACCATCTCTAGAATAAGATTGAAAATGATTAAAATGCTTAGTCTTAGTCGCCGGTTTTTATAAAAACTTTTAATATTTATACATTCTGTCACAAAAAGTATTTTTGACATTCCTCAATACAATATAAATGTGTATTATATAAATAAGCGCTTAAATATTTACCTACCAGTATAACATAATACCTATGTATCATACATACATGTACTTCAAGTATTTCGCTAGATTATTAATATATCTGTTATTTTATAGCATAACAGTGGTATACAAAAAATATACTTGGCTTTAGATATTCACATCATAGTGACTCCTGACATTCCTTGCATACGGGAGTAAAACACAAAACGGTGTACATTAAGGCGTACTATTATGGTCACCATTCCTTCAATAATCGGCAGTAGTTATGAGCGGTTTTATTGGATTGGTGTTTACATACAATTTCCACCTCGATTTTGTCTAAAGAACGGGTTTAACCTGTACAGTTTTGCGTATTATATAAAATACTATATTTTACACGCGGCTTCACTCGCATTGAATCCAATGTACCTATGTTACTTCTAAGACCTCCAAGAATATGTGTGCAAAGTTTAATGATGGTCGGTTAAGTAGCTTTCGCGTGAAAGCGTAACAAATAAACTTACATTCACATTTATAATATTAAGTAGGGATAAAAATCTATTGTCAATATTTTGTTCCTAACGAAGGTTGTGGACAAGAAAAACGCCGATAATTAAGTATTTATCTTGTAATTAACATTATTATCTACTTGCATTCTTCTTCTATAAAGTTTAAATATGTAATGTACTTAATAACTACAAGTGAGTCTTATGAATATGTAATGTACAATTTTACGCCTATTTACTATTTATGCTTATCAATGAAGTATGAAATTGGTTTCCAGTTTGTTGACTATAAAATAAATGTGAAAATATGTTTACAATATAGTTTTAATTTTAACCTCCCCATCAGCTCCCCCCTTGTCCTCCTGACCCTTAGTTTGCAAAGAACCATCCGATGCCCTCGTAGACCCGAAGTCCGAGAGGCCCGCGAACTGTAAAGTAGAGCGACAGTTGCACAAAACTCTCCTTAAATACTAAACGTCATTATCCCTCAATCTCATCGCCAGCGACTACCCTGAGCCAAGGTCCAAGCCCCATAGGGGGCGCCCTCTTGCGCAGGTTGCTTAGTTTGTAGTTTTTAAACCATTTATTAAGGCTGGAGCTTTGCTCGCCTTTATGCCCGGTGAAGTAGCAAAAGCCTCGTGGCTAACTATGTATGTCAATGCGGGGAAAAAAATCCCCATCGGCAACTTCTACTGCATTTGAGACTGAGGTCACACCTAAGTGTGCTCGAGATAAAAAGAAAACATACCTACTTGTTTTTAAAACGTTTTGTAAAAGGCTGTACGTGGTATCGACATCTCAGCGGCAATTTAACCTTTTGAACGCCAATCACTTCTATACAAGTTCGAGATTTTCGTGCCCTCAGCGCCACTACTTGATTAGAAGTAATAATAGTATAAAATAAATTTACGACTTTTACAAGACCTTTTATTTTGTTTTCATGGAAAATTGCCCTGTTATAAGCCATATTTTTAACTTTTTCACACATAATTAGTTCTTGTTTGTTTTATATTCAATAGAAACAAAAACGCCAGCAAATATTTTAATGCCCCCAACGCCAAGTACTTGATATAAAGTAAGCCAGTGATGGGACACGATGAAGACCTCGCTATATTTCATCTCGTTGAAACGATCATAAATACTATTTTTGCAAGAAAATGACGTGAATATATAATATTTTATAAATATTGTAAACTATAAACTACGTTTTATTCACCTTAATCAAGAATAAATAGGTTTTCTAATCATTGTCGATAGTGAAACACCGTTTAAAAAACACATCCTTACAAAGTGGCTAGTTGTCAGTGCGCACAACGCCACGGGCACGAACTTGTATAGAAATAAATCTGTGACGTCATAAGCGGATGGGTTTCAAGGTCATATTGACTTTGTGCATTTTAGTGTTGTGCAATGTTTACATCTTGAATCTTGCGTTGGCGCACGTGTTCTTACAAAAAAATGAGCGACGACGGTGAATATGTGCTAGTATTGTGCGCAGTGATGGGCAAAAAGTAATTAGATTAATAATTACAAATTACAGTTACATTGTAATTTGTAATTAAAATACTTGGCAGCAGCAGCACGAGCACAATACGTAGAACCTCCCCGCACCCCCGCACATTATCCTTACTACTTCCCGATGTCGCCGTACGGGTCTAACTTGCAGTACCTACATCGCAGCCATGCGATGCAAACATGCGACATTTAGCAGGAGAGCTGGCACCAATTTTTGGGTAGGTTATTGAGGCAAGCTGAAAAGTTTTCACAAACCTCTCATATTATACCCCAACACGGAACTCCCGACCTGACTGTTGAGTAGTGGGGATAAATCAAACATATTTTTTTTTTGTTTTTCAAAAATGTATTTTAAGCAATATATTTTTTTATATGTTATAGTTTAATGTTTAAATAATTTAAAAAAAATAAGCCAGAAGATTCAATCGGGGTTTTATTATTGCCAGGCGAGTGCAAAAGCATTTTGCAAAAAAAGTTTAAAACTGTATATTGACAACTTAAAATTTTAATAGGGTATAACTAATTTTTTTTTATTCTCAAAAAAACGGATCATTTGATTTGGACTTTCTACCTGCCAGGTGAGGTGACAAATTGTATATAGGTGCGAGTGAGCTGAGGGAATGGCTAGTGATTGTATTTTTGCACGTTTTATTTTTCCTACCTGCATGTGAATAATTTTTACGTGCGGGAGGGCGGTGCAAATACAGCATTACAGCATATAGACAAATTTTTTGCGGAGTTAACACTAGATATTTTGTCATTTTTGAATTACCTCTACTCACCAGCCAGGTCTACAATTCCGTGTTGTGGTACAATAGGAGAGGTTTGTGACAGCTTTTCAGCTTGTCTCAAATACCTACCCAAAAATTGGTGCCAGCTCTCGGACTTTTTCATATTCAACGTTATTATAATTACAATATAATTGATTACTTTGTCATTAAATTACATTGTAATCAAATTATTTTGTAATCAAATTATTTTGTAATCAAATACATTGTAATTAATTTCATAGCACATCCAAAGTAATCTAATTACAATGTAATTGAATATTTTGTAATTAGATTACATTTTAATCAAATTATTATGTAATTCAATTATTAATTAGATTACATTAGTAACTAGTTACGCCCATCACTGATTGTGCGACACCTATACCTACCATTAAAAAATAAATAAAAGTTTAAAAAAACACGCTTTTATAGCTAACCGAACTAAAAAATAGAAAATAATTTTCACCTGAAAATAAAGTTATAATAAAGTTTAAGTTATTAACAGAATAATTCAATTCAGAGTAAAAAGCGTGGGGTGCACTCTCCTCTCATAGATAGTTGCCAATAGAATGATTGTGACATTTACTTTATAAAGCACCCCACGCTTTTCACTCTGAATTGAAATATTCTGCTAATAACTTAAACTTTATTATAATTTTATTTTGAGGTGAAAATTATTTTCTATTTTTTATTTCGGTTAGCTATAAAAGCGTGTTTTTTAGTTTTTTTTTAGTTTTAATTATTTTTTTATTTTTTAAGGATAATGGGAAACTGTTATCAAATTATTGCATTGTCATCGGACCTTGATACGTATGCAAAGTTTCAAATTAATCAGACTTCTGGAAACTGGTGAAAATTAAGTTCAAAGATTCCGTTACATATAACCCAAGCTAATAAAAGCGTGTTAAAAAAAAGATCTCCATTTTAATAAAAATAAAAAAACTGTATTTGTTGAAGGTAAACGAAATAAATTATGCAGGAATCGGTTAAGGTTATGCACGTGTAACTCGACCACAGTGAATAGAAAAAGGAGAAATACCATAGACATCGACATCTAGACATCCTTATATCAGAAAGGATTTTGACGTGCCTCGAGCGCCAACGACTTGTTATGAAGTAGAAGGATTACATTTGGAGACAAATAGGGATGTGCCTTCTAGAACACACGTCTAATAAATTTACAATTTTATTCTTTTATTATGGGAAATATATCCAGGTTTTCATATTGTTTTTTTTATGAAATAAAACAAAATATAAAAATACGGTATCAGTTTTAATTATTTAGCTTCGTAAATTGGCGAATAAACACTTATTTCAACTTATAATATTATTTGTCGATAGGACATTAATCCCATCCTTACGTTTTACTATACATACGTTATACAATATACATTTGTAGCGTGGCGCTGGAGTACACATCGCGTATTATATAGATGGGCGTCGAAAAGGTAACGGGGCGCGATGGTGGCGCCCACTGGTTTTCAGGGGTTTTTAGGAGCTACGATATTTTGTACTATTGTCTGTCTATATGTTACGGCTAATAGCCGAAGTGCGGCTACACCTAGTTTTAGCCGGCTACAACTAGGTGCAGCCGACAACTTGCGGTTAAACTTAGGTCAACCTTAATAAGTTCCTATAAGTTCCTCTAAATTAACTCTAAATTAAACAATACCTATGCAAGGGAAAAAAGGTGTTGGGGAGGTTAAAAAAAAAAATAACCTAAACCTAAACCAATGGAGTCGAACAGGGACTTATAAACGCATGTGGCCGAGTGCACCTAGTTGTAGCCGGCTAAAACTAGGTGTAGCCGCACTTCGGCTATTAGCCGTAACATATATATTATATAGTCTCTGGTTATATTTATATATTAAAAAAATAAACTAGCAACCCGTGCGCGTTTTTCCCGCGTAACTTCTGTTCCTTGGAAACTTCATAACAATAGCCTTCCTTGGCAAACAAACTCTTCAGCTTTATATACCTATTAGTATAAGATTGCATACCCTTATTAACAACCCCTATATTAAAAATCACCAAGAAACCAAGTGTATTATTCCCGAGGGGCCCGAAAAGGGGTTGAAACTACCTATAGTAGATTTTTTTAAGTAACTCTAGTTTGACCTGCTATATTTATACTAATAATAAATAAAACACCTACTATAAGAAATATGAACATTATAGACATTTATTAATATAACAATACATCATACCCTCTCACACCTAAAATAGACTATCTAATATAGATCCTTTAAATTTCTTCATCGCTTTCTCTTCGAGTTCTTTCATTTTGTCGTAAATTGTGCTGCTCTGTGACGAGACCGGCAGACTTACTTCATTAATATCTGATTTGTCAACATCATTGGTTTTATTTAATACACTTTCTGTATTTCCTGGATTACCATAATTTTCTAATATTGCAGGATTTTCTTGCGAAATTACATGTTTCTCTGGAAGATATTCAACATATATTTCTTCACATCTGATTTCCTCATCTACTAACAGATCAACATCATGCTTCAACTCTGTATTGTTGTAAGACTCATTTAAGTTTACTTCATTTACTGAGGTATGGTTAATACAGTCACTTTCAGGAATAAAGTCATCAGGAATGTTTTCGGGTTGCATTTCATTGTCAAATGATTCAACTCCATCATCTAATTCATTGATATTATAATTCTTAGATTGAACTTTATTATTTTTTAATTCATTTATAGAAATAACTTCATTGATTTGATTGCTTGTTTCTGAATTCATTTCATTTTCAAATTCTATACTACTAACAGAGATGTTTATTCCAGGCCTCTGCAGTATGTCGTGGTCTAGTGGTAAAGTATCCATTTCATATAATTTATCGCTATCCTCAGATGCGTCATAATGTAAATGAATATCACTTTGAGTGCTTGAGACCGTAGTGTCTTCATTATTTAGTTCTAGAAATTCATCACTATCTTCTATTACATATTTGTTGCGCTTTAACTTATGTTTATAGAAAACTTCATCTGTATAGTCATTGTTTGATGGATCATCATTAAAATTATTCTTATTAGTACTTGTACTAAGATCTGTTGCACTGTTACTTACTGACATTACACTTATTGTTTCATTATTATCTCGGTTGATTTTCTTATTGACTTGAGGATTTTGTGCACTCTGTGCAAGAACATCGTCGATTTTTCGTTTAGTTCGTTTTGTCTTTGTCCCTGTCGGGTCTTTATTTTTTCTTGAGACTTTTGGAGATTCCTGAGGTTCCTACAAAATGTTTTTTTTTTAAGATAAATGTTTTATTTTTATTTTACTTTTTAATCTTGGCTAATGTAACTAAGTACATTTACTACTAAGTACACTAAATATATTTACAATATACAAACCTCTATGTTAGCATTAGAGTCATTTCCCAAAATAACAATGTCTTCCATGAAGGCATCCAACAGTATAGCTTTATCTATAACATCATTCAGTTGTTTCTTATTTGGAATAAAATCTTTTTCATTGAAACTTTTTTTTGGATAAAACCAATTATATATTTTAGAAAACAATGTTAACTTTTTCTGTAACAAAAAATAAACATTTATTTATTATGATGTCCTGATAATTTATTAAAACTACAACAAATAAATGTACAACAATTTATTGAGTACTGTTTAGATTTTATTTTTTCTAAAAAAATGTTTACATTTAACTTAGTTTGAAGCTATACAAAGTCAAACAAATCAGGGCTCACACTAAAAGAATAGACTGTTGCACAAAACTCCCCTAAAATACTAAAAGTCATAATCCCTGAATCTCATTGCCAGCCGAGGTCCAAACCTCCACAGCCCTCTTAGGTTGCTTAGTTTGTAGTTTTTAAACCATTTATTAACAGTCAGTGTACGCGCGCTCGAGTACGGACGTGCCTGCACTGTACACGGATTGAATTATTATTCGCGTTTTGCGCGGCTTTAGCCGCTGCACGGATACCTACTATGAGTTCAAAAAAACTTATAGTTAACGAGTTGTTGGCGTTTCTTGTCCATGCTATTGATTACATGGACGAAGTGAGCATACTACAGATATGCCGAACAAATTTCAAGGAGGAAGATGTAAGCAGTGCCATGCTGCTACTGTTGCAGTCCCTTGGAAAACTAGACCAGATGCCGTCCCGCCGTAGAGATGGCACTGAGAAGAGTCTCCAAGACATGATTGATGTCTTGAAGAAGACCGACTCAGACGACGTGCCCGATTTCGTGGCGAGGGAGCTGAGTAAATTGCCCCCCGTCACGTTTGACCACGTCGATGTGACGAGACTGCTCAAGGACATCACATCATTGAAAACTGAGATGACCAAGATGCAGTCCAGAATTGAGGCCTCAGATGACATCATCGCTGAGCTGCGTGCAGAAATTTCATCACTTCGCAACGTTGGATCAGTAATTAGGTCGCCTGAGCTCTCAAAGGTCAACACTCGTCGTGGAGCGCAGAATGTGTCAATTGGCAGTTTTGAGTCAGCTAATACGAGTGCGTCACAAACTGCCGATATTGCTGACAAAGCTCCGGTCGCCCGCACGTCTGCACTGACCGCGGTGACGTCAAACGTAGGTACGTCAACCCCGGCACGTGCCTACGCTGAGTGTCTCGCTAAGGGGAAAAATACAAAGCGACCAAATGAAAATCGGGTTACAAAGAAGCTCTGTATATCTGCCACTAAGGATAGTAGGATACAGCCGAAGGAGAATGTCGACAGGGATGGCTTCGTGATAGTGCAGAGAAAGAAAAAGAAGCCAACCCAAAACAAGTGCGGCACTGCACCAACCGAACCGACCCACCTGCTGCGTCCTGCTGCACCCGTGACGCCGCTCTACTTCTCCCGACATTACTCTACAAAGGCCGAGGCGATTGTAGAGTACATACAGATCAAGACGAAATGGACTTTGAGAGTTGTGAAGTTGGAATCACGTCACAACGTGAGTTTTCTCCTTTGTGGTGAGTGTGCCAGCTGAGCACCTTTCAAAATTCACTTCACCAGAATTCTGACCTAAGGGAGTTGTATTCCGCCGTTTCCGTGGCCGGATACCGGATCCTGCGCAATGCACGGCGCCGATACTGCTGAACAAGCAGTAATCGTGTATAATTTTAGTTATATATTTTAATTGTTTATGTATAGTATTTTATTTTATATTGTATAGCATTATGTATCTAATATGGGTCTATGTTACCTGAAATAAATGAATAAATAAAATTAAGGCTAGAGCTCTGCTCGCCTTTATGCCCGGTGAAGTAGCAAAAGCCTAACTATGTATGACAGCCCGAAAAAAAAAACATTCTTTATAACATAACATTGATTTCACTAACTTTCATATTAACAGATGTGCTCCATATTTTGTACTGTGCCCTAAATGGCAGTCTCAACACCTCAGTCATGGTCTGGTCATCATCATCTACAATTACTAAGCTCCACTCGTGTGCACAGAATTTGTCCAGGTTCTGAGCTGGATTTATAATTACTTTCTTTTTTATAAATGGTTTTGTTGTCTCCAGTATCACATCTGTAAAACAAAAAATAAAGAAATTAAATTATGATTTACTAAGATTTACAAATTCATGAAGATGAATAATGATTATTTGAATTTAATAAAAAAGATAATGTTATGTCCAAAAAAATTAATTATCTAAGAAATTATAATTAATTTAGTAGTAGTATAAGTTAACATTTTTTGTACAAAAATAGAAAAAAATTGAGGACAAAAAACATTTGTTGGTGTTAGTGTGCACTTTATCAGCCCGTACAAGTCCATAGCTGAACATGGGCCTCCTATTTAACAGTCCTTGGCAGGCAGATTGGTGATCGCAGTAAAATGGGAGTATCTTTGAGCTGAAAAATGCTGCTGCCCATCAGTTGTATGTCCTTCAGTTGCCTCTTACTTCTTAGTGGTATATTCTAAGCCGGAAACCATGCGGCCTAATAATTAACTTCTTAGAAATATAAACTAGTAAACAACCTCAAGCTGATAGATAATGCTGCCCGTCCATTAAGTGTATTTACTTCAGTCACCTTTAACAACAAATTGTTCAAAATATTTTTGTACTTGAATCTTTTTAGATGAGTAAAGCAATGGACTCACTCAATTTTAAGAAACTTATGATAAATTAAACTGAATGGATGTGATTTCTATTGTTTTATTTCCTGATGTCATGTAGCACTAACTATGTACTATCGGCCAAATTTAAGCATGCTCAGTTAAGAACATAGTTCTGTGATAGTGACAGACCACACCCCTTTCTTGCTCCACCCAATTAGAGATAATACATATTTGTGTCAGTGCAGTAAAAGCGTGCGTGTATTACATCGAACTAAAATTTGCTTCCTATTGGTCAAAACGCATGCATATGGTGATGGAGTCGAGAGCCGAGCTATGCGATTATCGCCTTATATGCATGCGGAAGTTTGGTCGATAGTACACCACAGAGTTTTGACAAATGCATTTTTAATGTACAATTAATAAAAAATATCTAAATATAAACTTGCAAGTGAATACCATTGCTAATTTTATATAATATTACCATTATCCAATTCTGTATACTTCTGGAACAATTCAAACCATCTCTGCTCAGCCCCTTCTGGACACAGTATGAGTACAGCTTTATTTAAAAGCTCAAGTATTGCCTTCAGAAACAAAATAATTTGTATGTTTCTCTTAGTCCATGACATATCATGTAGAACTATGCCTACTTTTTTCTGTAAAACATTTTTTATTAAATCAATATACAATGTATGATATTGAGTAAACTTTATATACATAAGCTAACAATTTTAATGGTTGATGTTACCTATTTTATTACTTTTATTTATATAATAAGTCAGTAGCCATTTCATACAAGGTTTGGTGTCTGTTTTAGTACACGTAACTCGAAGCGGCCGTAGCTCACTGGCTAGGGCGTCGGACTTGTGACCTTGTCACCAGTTTGAACCCTACCCATTGCACTACCGACGTGAATCCATTCGTAACACAAGCATTAAGAATAAGAGGGTTTAACAAGAATACTAGTAGACAGCAAAAGTCTGCTAGTAATCTTTTTCAAAAAAAAAACTATTCAATAAGGTGCAAAGCAAAAATCATTCTGCGCCTGAGGATATAGCCTTTAAAGTTTGTGTTGACAAAACCAACTGGTGATTCTCGCGGTCCTCTTCATCATCATCATCATCAGCCTGTTGTCATCCACTGCTGAACATAGGGCTCCCCCATAGATTTCCAGCAGGAACTATGGTCAGTGGATACGAAACAGACACTAAAAGAAAAGACTTTGTCATTGTTTTTACGACAAACGGTTGGTCGGAGACAAAAATCACCCAGATGCTTTTCGCCTTACTTTTAGGTGTTCTATACGATATAATCGAGAAAAAAAATAATTTAAGAAAAAAAATATTTGCTAAAATTTTGTCCTTTTTCCTCAGTGCCTGTATTGAGATTTTATGGATAGGTGCCCTGCAACCTATTGAGATTTTTTGGATATGTGTATTGAAACTAACAACTCCTACACTTTATTGTAACAGTGGTTACTTAAGATATATAATAATTACTATCACATAAAAATCTTCAAAGTAAAATACATACCTTAGTATATTGTTTGTAAAGGAACCTTATACCATCAATGTAACTTTGTGGAAAATTATTGTTTTCTATAAAAATATTAACTTCTCCTTTAGAGAGATAAAATCTCTCTCTTACTGCTGTTTCAATCATTTTGATTCTTTGTTCCTAAAATTGCAAGGATAAATAAATATATTTTATCTTTATATATATATAATTCTTCTGTGAGTGTGTATGTCACTGAACTTCTCTCAAACGACTGGACCGATTTTGATGAAATTTTTTGTGTGTGTTCAAGGGGATCTGGGAATGGTTTAGATTCACAATTTTGTCCACTGGACAATGTTTTTTTAATTAATTTTTAATTTATTAGTAGTTGCCTGAAAACCCCTTAAAACAGCCTTTTTCTTTTTCCCATACAAACGTTACAAACAACAACGAGTCAATTTGAGCTTTATTTTTTTGCTAAGATTTTTTAGGGTAGGTGTAGGGTAGGGTAGGGGTAGATTAGGGGTAAGTGTAGGGTAGGGGTAGGGTAGAGGTAGGGTAGGGGTAGTGTAGGGTAGGGGTAGTGTAGGGTAGGGGTAGTGTAGGGTAGGGGTAGTGTAGGGTAGGGGTAGTGTAGGGTAGGGGTAGTGTAGGGTAGGGGTAGTGTAGGGGTAGGAGTACCGCATAAACAAAGTCTCTACGGCCCAGTTTATTTTATACAAATGTTTAGGTCTTTTATGTATCGATTGAGGCAGTACGAAGTCTGCCGGGTCAGCTAGTACAAATATAATTAATTATTAAGAATTATACAGTTGGACTTAGTTTTAGAATAGCTAGGCGTGGGAGTTATGCGGGTGAAACTGTGCATGGAAGCTAGTGTATATCATGTTATGCTTTTGTATGTAAGAAATTAGGGTTATTACTTATTTAATTTTGCGAAAAATTAACGAAATCCTGGACTAATCATCTAGGTGTCCAGTCCATGAGTTCTCATGTTATCAGATTATACAATATAGTAGCAAAAGTGTCAAAATTTAAAGCTTCCAATGTTAATAGTTCTTTACCACATTATCATCAATTTATTAATAATTTATATTATACATAGGTTTGTAAATATTTCATTGATTTGCAAAATTGAGTTACAGGAGCCAAACAGCGTTTACAATACCGTCAGTTCTAGCACCAACATCATTCATCAACACAATATTTATAAACATTATCTATCAAGAACTCTTGTGACCTTTGCACTCAATTGTAATTAACTTATTTTATATGTAAATGACAGTGAAGCTAACTTGCAAGTCACATGTTTCTGTTTCCATTAGTGTAAATTATAAAATGATACATAAAGTTTCCAGCTAGATGCGCACAACAACAAAACAGTACCTGATAAATTACGACGGTAGTAGATTCTGGTTTAGTCTGTTCAGTATTGAAAGGGTCATGATTAAAATGTACAGCATTTCTAAATAAAACAGCGCTACAAATACAGACACACTGGTTTTTTGCACCTCTATGTCCTCAAATTCCTGCATGATATGCCTGTTGCGATAGACATTATCCCAAAACATGGATGATTATTTTTGATGAAAAACTACTTTACAAACGGAATTTATACGGACAACTAGCGTTCCCGAATTTATATGTACAACTACTATTGAATTTACATTAGCGCACAAAAGATGTAAATTATTTATTTTACGTGTATTCTTAAACCAAGTTTACGAAATCATTACAACGCGAATAAATTGAGATGGTATTCCGTATTTGTATTTTGTTGTCATGTCATTCGGTTGTCATTGTGTCACAATCTTCATAGAGCATGTAATATTCAAAGATTCTGAACGTAATCTTCCAAAATTATAGCAAATTAGAAATGATTAAAATTGTTAGGTGCATATCCTAGTATAGAAATAAAAATGTAACTGTAGTCACTTTTTCTAGAAAGGGTAGAAGTTAGAAGAAGCACATCTATTTCGACACGCGAAAGCCGTAAATTTTCTAATAGTTCCTTTGATTTAATCATTATCTTTATTATATTTCCGAACTGTTTGTATAATGTCATTGCAGAGCGTTCCTTTAAATTAGCGTAGCTACATTATAGTGATCTGTGCTTTAAATTCAGTGACATGATACTATAATGGGATAAATATAAAGCCCTGAAAATATCGAAGTACCTTAAACTAAGGAGTTTGATTAGAGATGCTCCGTGCTCAGAATAAGTGCTCCGTGACTAGACATGGGCGTTTTCGTATTTAGTTCCAAACGGATATGTAACCGATATTCAGTTTTCATATCGATATCGAAAACCGTTTTCAGATATCGATATCAGTAGTACGATTTGCACAAGTAACTGTGAAACGAACGTAACGACAAACGCAAACTCACACTTTTACCGTTAATACATTGATACTAGCGCGTTAAGATATAGATATTACGCACGCACTATTATTAACCAAATAACCAGTCACTAGCCGAAGTTACGTTATATTCGCTTCCTCACTTTTACGCCAGTAAAAAATTGAATGGTAAGACAGAGACAAAGCGAATAAAAACCGTCGATGTCATATCGCCGATATGACATCGACGGTTGTGATGTGAAGTTTGGGTTTTGTTCGTTATTCGTAGTTCGTTCTCGTTGTTGCGCTTTGGATAAACCATAACTCGATGAAGTTTTTGTGAAAACGGTTATGTATATTTAGATATCGATATGGTATGATAATAAACACATATCCGATATAAGTTACGTTTTGATATATCGAACCCATGCCTATCCGTGACTATTTTCCCCAAGTGACACTGGTGGAACGGTGGAACCTGGTGGAACAACCAGTTTGACCACAGATTAAAAATCCTGCCTACCAATTGAAAATTATACGGCATGGCATACCTTATATATTTTATATAGGTACTTTATTTATTTACTTTATATTCTAGTGCTTGCGAAGTGGTCGAATTTATACTATAATAACAACAATATATTCCATTTGTACTCCTTCTACAGTATGTTAACTAACAGAGGGCCTTCCCGCAACAGTATGGTACAACCCGCTCGGCATGGTGCGCATGCGACGTTGCCGGTTTGGGCAATGCTAGTACTACCAGTGTTGCCAGTATGATTTCCCAAAAAAGGACGGTTGGCTTTCTGAAAAGGTACGGTTTTTAACTTCAAGGTACGGTTGGTTCTTTTTTTTTTCGGTTTGGCTTACATTGAGTACTCTACGTTATGTTAAGTTACGTTAAGTAGCCCCGAGGCATTTGCTACTTCACCGGGCATAAAGGCGAGCAGAGCTCCGGCCTTAATAAATGGTTTAAAAACTACAAACTAAGCAACCTGCGCAAGAGGGCGCCCCCTGTGGGGCTTGGACCTGGGCTTAGGGTGGTCGCTGGCGATGAGATTGAGGGATTATGACTTTTAGTATTTTAGGGGAGTTTTGTGCAACTGTCGCTCTACTTTACAGTTCGCGGGCCTCTCGGACTTCGGGTCTACGAGGGCATCAGATGGTTATTTGCAAACTAAGGGTCAGGAGGACGAGGGGGGAGGTACGGTTGGGTCGGCATACTTCTGCAAGAACTAGATCAGTTTTTTTTTTCTTCGAGTTGGCTGCCTTGCGACCATAGTTTGGAAAAAAATATATAAAATATATAGATAGGGAAATTAGGGAATCGAACAAAAAGAAACCTCATTTCAGTATACAAAGTTCTCGACAGGGCGCGCTGGAGTTGTCTTTTGGAATCATTTTGAATTTGAAAATATTTTTAAAATCAGAGAATTTTTTAAACATTTTTTACATAAACAGAGAAATTGTAGATGTTTGAAGAAGGTAAAAATCGTTTTTATTCATTAAATGGGAATTTCATGTAACTCAAGTAAATATATAAATTAGCAACGAAAATCGTATGAATTTACTTAAATTATTTCATCATCATCATCATCAGCCCGTATAACGTCCACTGCTGAACATGGGCCTCCTCCCGAGGAAGGGTTTTTGCCATAGTTACCACGCTTGGCGGGCGGGTTGGTGACCTTAAATTATTTACTTAATTTAATTTAATTAAATTAGATATTTTTCCATTTTTCTAAATCTACTCAGATCTAAGTAAACTGTAGTCAATTGTAGATCTAAGTTTATCTGAATAGATTGAGATTGATTTCAACAAATGTAGATGTTTCTAAAAAAAATATTTGATTTAACTACAAAGTCTTTTTAGATCTAAAAATATCAATTTCCATCTAAAAATATCAAATTACATCCAAATTTTTTTACCGGTATTATAATACAATTAAAAAAAAATATTGTAATTTCTTTTCTAATTTCTGACAGGTATGTAAACAACAGAATTTTGCACTCTTGTTTAAAAACAATAATTAAATAAAATAATACTTTTTGTTCCTTTAAATATAAAGAATAGTATCCCATAATATCTGAACTTCCTGATCACATTATTTCTAAGATAAATTAGGTATTAAGTATCAAAAAAAATATTAATTCACTGCATCATTAACGAATTTAATGACTTTACTCCATTCCGTAACTCTGTATTGATTTATAACCTCATTTCTATAATTGATTTACAAATGAATTTGTTTGATATTGAATATTCGATTCCCTATCGCTTTTTTCCAACCTATGGTCGCAGACAGCCAATTCGAAGAAAAACTGATCTAGTTCTTGCAGAAGTATTCCGACCCGTATGGTTTGCTACAATGTTGAAAAATTCTATAGTCTACTCATATTTTATAACAGGAGAAGGCGATTTTTTTTTTTGTTTTTTACCCTTTGTAGTGTAAAATAAAAAGAAAATAAATCACTAATATAGAAAAGGTACGAAAAAGGTACGGTCTACACTGAGGTACGGTTATGGTACGGTTGTGTGATGAATAGTACGGAAAACCGTACTTTTTGGTACGGTCTGGCAACACTGAGTACTACGTTAGGTACTATTCCGCGCTACTATTTTGATTTTAAACAGGAGGTTTCGAATTTATTGCCAATTAATTATTTTTTTGAATTCGGATTATTTTATGCTTATTTTTCTATGCTGATATTTTTGTTTTAATCTATTAATGATATAGATTAACGAGTTTAAGGGAACGCCCTCTGTTATTTAACATACTGTATATAACTATAAATGTGCGAAGTTGCATTTTACTCTGTCCGCGCAAATTTCGTAAAAAGGCTTTAAAGTTCTTGCTTCACGTATTAAAATTTTATTTTAGTAAAATTTTCAATTTTATTCATTTTATAAGTTAAATAAGTTTTATAAGAAATAATTTAAGTAAAAATGAGCGTATTCGTATGTTGTTTCCGAACGTAAAGCCCTTCATAATTTATTGTTTGCAAACTTTTTTTTTTTCCTCTCGCGCCCGTCTCTGAGCTCTTGGCTAGCACTTTCTGTGCATCTGCCATATACAAGTTTTCTTGACATTTTCAGTTTTGTCCTTGTGTTGTATCGTATTTTGATGGATTGGATTGTTTTGGATATAGGCAAGGTAGGGGAACGAAACGCGTTAAATTTAGGAAATTCAATACAGGATCAGAGAGAAAGGCATTTTATAAAACGTATAAAAACAAAATAAGACTAAATAAAACGAAATAAAACCCATAAATATATGAATAATTATGTACATATTATTACATTTATAATCTAATGTTATTAATATGAATATAATCAGAAAGTAAATTATACACCGTGAAATTTTAATGGTTGTTTTCCCGAAGCAGAACAACTTGCCGTCGGTAGTACTATCGAAACATATTTTTTTTAGACATGTTTTGGATTAAAAATTATTAAAAAAATTATTAGACAACTCGAAAGCGTGATAAACAGTAGTAACACTAGACGGAGTGAACGGACCTTGTAGGTACTACTCGAATCGCACGCGCTGCTGACAAAGTAAAGAACGATCCATAAACGTTCAAAGCAAAATAAGAGCTCAATGGTAGTTATACGGCATAAAATAGCCTGCACGCAAGAATCACAAACGAGCCGGCTTCTTTTGTAATTCGCCGCGCGGCGCCGACGCCGGAACGCCCCGCGCTCTCCTTCGACTCCCTCCTTCCTTAGTTGTCCCGTGAACGTCGGAAGCGCAGCACGCGTTATCTTATTACTTTATTAGTATTATGGATCGACATTACAGTTTTAGTAATTTAGAGTACGTCGCTATGGTGCAACTGTACGCTAGGGCTAATTATAATTCCCATATCTCCCGGCGTCTTTACGCCGAGCTGCATCACTTGGCGTCACTCCGTCTTCGCGGAGTTCTGAACCCTCAAGTCATACAGGACCGGACGATCGTAGCGGCGACGGCTACTCGATCATGGGCAGTTCCAAGTGCCAGCACCCATGCACAGGGCAGACTTCGATCGGCCGTTCTTTCGCCAGAGCTCGACGAGGAGATCATCGAGTACTTCGAACGCGATCCTCGCCGAAGTACGCGAATGGCGGCAGCTAAGTTTGGCGTAAGCCAATACTACGTCTGGAAACTACTCAACTCAGAAGGACTGCATCCATATCATTTCCGCGGAGTTCATTTAATTTAAATTAATTTTTCATTTTTGTTAAATACGCCTTAAATACTTTATTAGGTGTCTAATTCAGAAAATTATTGTTCAAATAATAAACTTGTTTTAAGTTACGTTTTCTGTAAGTTATAGCTAAAAAGGTATTGGATAAAGCTTATTATTATGATTGGGTACTGTGTTACATTACCTAAGGTGTAGGTATCAGCTGATTGACTAACACCCGGGTCAACGAACGCGCGATCGATCAACGCGAGCGCTAGGTATCGCGAGGTATTACTATCGGTTCGATGTCACTTTCGAGTTCGGTTTTTCACGATTGTTAATCGGCCATTTTTGGTTTATAATATTTAGTTTTTGTATCAATTGAATGTTTAACTAAGACCAAACCTTTTCGCTGCGGGAAAACAACCATTTAAATTTCAGCGTGTATATTGAAGGATTGATAGAATATAAGAGGGTTTTAATACATGTTGGGAAAGAAATGCCAAGGGAGATTAGGTTATTATAAAAGGAAGAACGGTCATAATTTGGACAGGAAAAGAAAATATGGTTCACATCCCCAAAATCATGTCCACAAACACATCGAGTACTATCAATAATGCGTAGTTTTGCTAGGTGGGCAGGGCAAGTAGTATGTCCTAGGCGCATTCTTATCAACATTGAAGTCGCAACTTTATCCAACTTTGTGATAGAAAACCACGATTTTATTGGTATCTGTGTTTGGATATCAAAATAATGTTTACCTTTTGATTTACTACTAGGGATGGCGATTCTTTCCGAAAAAGATCGATTTTTAAATCGATTCGAATCGAGACCTAATAATCGATTCACAAAAAATCGAGGCCGAAAAGATCGATTTCTGAAAAATCGATCTTTGCTTCAAGTTTTTGTTTATAATGTTAAATTAAATTAAATTTTTGTAAATAAATCTATTTTATTAAAAACATGACACATATTATAATTTAACGATCTCTTATCAGTAAAATCAGGTGATTCGATGATAAAAAATATTTTTATTACCATATCAAAAGATAAGATCAGGTATAAAATAAGACATTTATTTTTTTATGTATTGGTTTACATAGTTAAGAACATAGATAATGTAGCTTATAGTTCCCAATGCTTAATATCTAAACTTTTTAAAAACAACAGTCTGTCATAAAATCGAATGTTGATTTTTAAGGGTGAAATATCGATTCACTGAATCGATTCAGTACTACATATCGATTTAAAAATCGATCTTTTTGGCTCCAAAAATCGATTCTTCGATTATCGCCATCCCTATTTACTACTTTCCGCACATAATGTTTCCCAAGAGCTCTTGAAATATTGTTTGGGAAGTGTAGCAAAGTCCTGGACAACGTTTTTAAAAGGAAATAGGTCTCCACATTCCACAGCCTCGTTTGCAACCCTGTCAGCTTTTATATTACCCAGGATACCACGATGGCCAGGTATCCAAACAAAAGTTACCAAATATCCTTTTGTATAACAATTATAAAGTTTGTTTCTTATGTCTGCTATAAGAGAAAAAATAGATTTTAAGTTAAAAGGATATCTTTCTAAAGCCTGTAGAGCACTCATGGAGTCACTTAAAATTAAAATAGTTTCAAGTTTGAAAAATATGATATATTCCAAAGCGTTAGCGATGCCATGACATTCAGCAGTGAACACAGAAGTTTCAGGTGGACACTTTATTTATACTACTACGTTATATTGTGCATGATAAACTCCCACTCCCACAAAATCACCCGGTTTATGTTTGGAGGCATCAGTGTAAATGTGGTGCCACCCAGGCCAACTGTTTTCTATTGAAAAGTTAAAATGGCTATTAATATTATATACATCTGTATTCATAAAATATTTTACAATGGGTTTCAAAGTTAAAGCTTCATATTTTGAATCATAAAAGTCAAGGATTGGATATCGATGTGTCGGGGCCTGAATATATTTATGCTTTAGATAACTTTTTACTAAACATGATAAAAAGTTACCATGTAAAAAGTTACATGGTAACTTTTTACATGTTACCATGTAACTTGTAAAACATGTTACATGGTACATGTTACTCCATAAGGTCGTTACTGTCCATAAGGCAGTAACGACCTTCTGGAGTCGTTACTGCAATGCACTGACGACTCCATAAGGTCAATCAGTTCTTGTAATTTTTATATTAATGGACTGGTGGAAAATTGTAATAAGTACGCGGTAAAACATACGATCAGCTAAAAACTGACGCCTTAAATGAAGCGGTGGTTCATTATTAATTGGACTAGACTTCATGGCTCCTGTAACAATACGCATAGCCTTTGACTGTATGATATCTAGTTTCTTTAAGGTCGTAACGTTACATGGTTCTAGTAAGAACACTCCGTAATCAAGCACACTAGGGGTATATAATTATTGACTATTATAACTGAGTATTGTAAACAATACTATCGTAAATTGGTAAACTATCGATAGTCTAAAACAATTGATACTATTGATAGTTTATTCTTGGCGAACAATAATACTATCGATAGTTTATTCTTAGCGAGATACAATACTATCGATAGTATCGATAGTATTCCCTCATTCGATAGTCTTGCCTCATTCTGAGCTATCGATACTATCGATAGTTCTATCGATTATGCTGCGATTGTTTGACTATCGATCGGCATTCGGCATCACTACTGCATTCCATTTTCTTTTTTTTTTTTATCGGACATAGACTTTTTTTTTTTTGGGTTTTAATGACCTGGTCACTTGGACCTTTAAGTCAAGATTTGCAGCAGACTGGGGGAAAATAGCCACTCAATTTCAACTGACAAAAGAATTAGACAGAGATATACAAAGATAGACAGAGACAGATAGAGAAATAGATACATATTCTGAGAGAAATAGTCTCGACTCTCGAGGTTCACTTGGGGAAAATAGCCACGCCACGGCCATACTTACATAAAGATGCGACATGCGACACAAACCAAAACCACCCTTATTGCACTTATAAATAAGTTGCAGAATATCTATACTTACTTAACTTACTTTACTCTTTGAGAATATCACAGAATACTCACCCACTATGTTTTCAGTTTGAATGTTGACAAAATGGCTCAGAACTTAACTGTTATCATTATTTGTTATCATTTTGTTGCCGGGTTGGAATGATAAGATTATTATGAACAAACATTTCTTTTTAAATTGATGTATGTATTAACTTGTTACCTAATGAATTAATGAACTTTAATGTCAGAGAGTTTCAAGGCAGTAGTAAATAACGACTCTTTGCTACTAATAAAATTAGATTTTATTTTCTCAAAATGTTGCTTCCAAGACTGAATACATTGAGTTCCATAGTTAAGCATGGCTCTAAAAGATTGATGGCGACTCAGAGTCAGCAGCAGACTGATCTGGGCCCAGTGGTGTTCCAAAAACTAACAGGTGGCGATAAAGGTATCGCCCTTTACGGCCTGAACAACCCTAAGGACCGCAATGCACTAGGCTATGAAATGATCGAAGCTATGAAAGAAGTGAACAATTTGATCCGCGAAGACACCAAGTTATCTGTCGTTATATTGCATAGCATGGTGCCGGGCATCTTCTGTGCTGGTGAGCTAAATTCCATATAATTAAACACAGTTGACTAAACAATAGACTTACTAATGCAATTATTCATCTCCCTTGTTCAAAAATTAAAATATAATGTGAATTTAAAACACACACCAATTTATTAAATAACAATTTAAATACTTATCAAGGTTATAGGTACATTTCATGTATTGAAATAAGTGTTTTACCAAACATGAATAAAATACAAACTAAAAGTAACTAATTATAAATAAAACTATCTTATATACCTGCCTACTACTATTCTAAATCTATTGATTTGGGGAGGTTCACAAAAAACCTATCTAAAGTCGGTGGAAGTAGCTCAAAGAGCCCTATTAAAAGTGTCTACCTTCAAACCTTAACTTTATTCAACTAAACAATTGTACGAAGACTGCGGCGTTTTAACTATTAGACCACTTCATATTTTAAATACGGTACCTAAACATCACACGAAATTACCTTTTGACCCGCTACTTCTAACAAAACGTAAGTCATTTAATATCTCTAAGCATCATCTGAGTTTTCGAACATCCTTTGCACAAAGATTTTATAGTTTTCTCGGTCCTTTCCTTTACAATAGATTGAATAAAGAATAAGTTATATACCCCAATAAGAAATTACATGTTAAAAAAATGTTGTCAAGGTGGTTGCTTACCCTTCCATAAGACGAAACGGAAAACCTAATCATAACTATTAAATGAGCCTTTTATTATATATTAATATATTATTCAATATTACACTCGTAGCATATTTTCTAAAACCACCTATAGATACATAACACTTCAAAGCAACTGTACCTACTGATATTTATGTAGTTCACTTGTTTTTTATTTTTTGTTCTTGTATGAGTTTATTGATGGATTTTGCAGAAATCACAAGCAAAAAAAATGTACACTGAGCCTATGTATATCCCAGGGAGAGCCTGGAGATCTGAAGTACAGGTTTCGACCTAGTTCAGACTCCAGACTCTTACAAGGAATTAATAATAATATAAGAAATGTATATAAATTACTGTTTTTGTAAAATCCTTGTGAGAAGTGAATAAAGAAATTATTATTAGTATTATTATTCTACTTGGTGTTTTACCTCATTTGATAAGACAATGTTTAAAACAGCATCCATAATTGAATAATGTTATAGTTGATAATAATTACCTATCCATCATAGTTTATGTTTTCCATATAATTTATATACCTATATAGTAACTCTGACTAGGAATATCAATATAAAAAAGTCACACAATTAAAATTTATTCATAGCCTAGCAGTATATAGAAATGAAACCTCATTAAAATAAAGAATCATGGTCATTAAATTTATTTATTCACAGGTGCCAATTTAAAGCAACGCTTCAAGATGTCTGATGAGGAAGTGGCCAAATTTGTCAAAGGATTGAGGGGTACTTTCATTGAAATTGAAGATCTGCCCATGCCCACCATAGCTGCTGTAGAAGGTGTTGCTGTTGGGGGCGGTCTTGAGCTGGCATTAGCTTGTGATATTAGAATTGCTGCAGAGACAGCAAAGTTAGGATTAGTTGAGACCGGCCGTGGACTTATACCAGGTGCTGGAGGCACACAGAGATTACCTCGAACTGTCAACCTCAATATTGCTAAAGAACTGATTTATACTTCCAGAATAGTGAGTGGGAAGGAAGCTAAAGAGTTAGGTTAGTTAACTAAATATTTAAAGATATTGTATAACTATGCTATAAAATAATTCACAGCCTAATTTATATAATAAATTGTGTTTTACAGGTGTAGTGAACCATGTTGTGGGACAGAACAGCTCCAACAATGCTGCACTGGAGAAAGCTTTATCATTGGCCCGTGAAATCACTCTAAATGCACCTATTGCACTGCGTTGTGCTAAGCAAGCCATCAATGAAGGCATACAACTGAGCATCAAAGATGGCTATGAGGTGGAGCAGAAGTGCTATGAGATCAATATTCCTACAAAAGACAGACAAGAAGGCATGATCTCATTCATGGAGAAGAGGAAGCCTGTCTATGAAGGCCACTAAAAACAAATTAAATTTTCTCAATTGGCTTGAATGCTAGTTGTTTCCAATCTGAGAAAATCTGAGTATTGTACATGAACTAAATGAAGGTTATGCATTTAAAGGAAAATTTTACAAAATACTTTACAAATGTAATTTGTATCAGTTTTGTTTTTGACTTAACTATATTTGTTGTATGGCTGCAAAATTTTACTCTATATCTCAATGCCATAGAATATTTTGACTAAGTAAAGTCTGATTACAGCCCAAGTTAAGCATAAAGATGTAAGCATATCATGAATTGGAGTGAAATATTTTTTGATGCTGTTATTGTATATTATTGTTTATCTCATTCATATTTTTATAGATACTTTTATTAAATTGTTTTCATAATTATGTTGTTTTATGTATAAGAATTGTCACCATTCACCTCTCCACCAGTATTGTATGATGCAATATGTACTAGCAGATTGTCAAGGACTACAAACATGTACTATTATGACTAGCTATAGTAGTAACTAGCTTTCTGCATGCGGTTTCATCCACATAGCTCCCATTCCCGTGGAAAATTCATAATTAAATAAAGCATATGTCATCCGGGAATAGTGTAGCTTCCCAGCTGTGAAATAATTTTTCACATTGGTGAAGTAGTTTCGAAGCCTATTCAATACAATTAATCAAATCTTTCCATTTTATAATATTAGTGTAGATGTAGTCAGTTTGGTACCCATCAGTTATCAGCAATGATACTAAATATTGTTTTGCACTTAAGTTTCTTTGAAAGATAAGGTCAAAAGATATGTTATATCAATAACAATAATTGTGATTTAATTTGTTTCTTTATATACAATTTTAATATAATAACATATAAAAAAGACTATACAACATAAATAGATTCACACATTATTCAATGTTAAGGCACTTAATAAGTTGTTTTTTGGTATCATCAGGACAAGTGACAGAGTGTCCAATAGTCCGGGGATCACTGAAGATTTCATAGTCATTGCCACCTGGTGTAGTTTTGTCTCCAAAGAAATGAATCTCTTCAAACTTCTGGTCTGCTACATGGTTTAGGCAGTAGGTCTTGTCCCATCCAACTGGAAACACATCTACACTAATCTGCCCCCCGAGGGCAAACACCAATCCTTTACCTTTAAATTCTTTTTGCAAAGCATCTACAAATTGTTGTCGCACTTTGTGTTCAATATCAAATTTAACAAACTCATCTCGTTCTGCCTGGCTACATGAGCGTCCCACAGGACAGATATTAATCATGCTCTGCCGGAATTCAACAAAATTGCCTCTCTTGGCTGGCAGGTCCAGCTTTGACATGTAACCTAATGCAAAATTAATTACTTTCTGTAATAATGCTTCGCCTAAGAGACCGTGAATGCTCTGAGAACTGATCAGTTTTCCTTGCTGGTAATGCATCACGCCATTCTCACAGAACACGTACTCAATTTTGTTGATCACATCTGGTCCATCCATCTGTTCAGATATCTTAGGAAAATCCGACCCGCTGACGAGCCCGACGGTCACTCGCGGCACCAACTCGTTCAATAGGAACTTCTTCATTTCTTCTGTAATAACCTGACGTGCTTTAGTCAACGTCCCGTCTACGTCGAAAAGATAAAGAATAGATTTGCGGTTTGCCATTGTTCCTCTTTATTGTTTAATAATAATAAATAAACGCTGAGATTTGAATTTTGGAGGCAAAGCGTAGCCGGTCGATAAGTGGGACACCGGCAGCCGTCGCAAAGTGCCAACACTTCACTGCGACACGTCAAATGCTCGGCTACTGTCGGCTAGTGACTAGTGAGTAGTGAGCTTTGTTTGTTATCTCGCGCAACATGACTAGCGCGCCCGGCATTGTTTACGTGTTGTTACTCTGTTTATATGTCACTGAAACTGTATTGTCTGATAAAACACGAAATGTCCTCATACTATTGGGTGAGTGGTTAAATTACTTCAGTTAACTAGATTGTAATTCTTCAGTTTATTGATTACCGATGTAGGTTTATCTAACGTTGACAGCTCAGAGTCAAAGAATAACATGTAACTGACTAGAAATGGGCTTCATTTGCTTTTACACAATTAGTATATTAATTCACGATTTTCTACTTTAATTTTACTTACCTATGACACGTTTCTCTATTTCACGCCTGACATTGGCAGAATAGAAGGTAGTCATTCGGCACATTGCCATTAAATAAAAAGAAGAAGAAAGAATTTGTTTGTTAGTATTTATACCTATCTACGGTATTATATTATTAGAGGAGCGTACTTAGGTAGGTTCATTTGTTTACATAAACGGTCTAAAGATTTGTAATATTTTGTAATGCAAATCCATAACACAAGTAAGTATAAAGTAGGTAGGTGTTAAGACCATGTAAGTAGGTACCAAACTAAGTACCTACATTTTTTCGGAATTATAATGAAACAAAATAGGTAAACAATGAAAAAATGTAGGTATTTGAATTCAGGTTCATTTTTGTAATTAAATTTGTATTTAAATTGTATTTTTTTTCCTGAGTTGTGTATTACCTACTCGTTAAAAACTATGTAAAATGTTTAAATTAGCCAAGTGTGAGTAGTAGGTAGGTAGGTACATGTTATAGGTAGGTATATCATATAAATAGAACCCTATGGTTCTATATATATAAAAAATATAAAGTAGGTAGGTACCTACGTACCTACCTACAATAACGTATCGAAAGCTTTCTCGTAGGTAGTCGGCTAACTTAATTAATGATTTTACGCCCAGGTCTTTTGTATACTTAATATTCCGCAGCGTATGTATGAGGTCTATGTTACTAAACCCTTTTCGGAAACCAGCTCGTTCGGGAGGATGCAAATAATCTTCAGCCTGGTTGTTAACAGGCTTGACTGCTGAGCCATACAGCTAAATATAGAAGCTGTTGCGACATCTACAGTAGCCGCAAACCTACCAGTCTTCTGGTAGTTTTTGCCAGCTTTCATTTTCATTTCACCTAACCTGTATTGCGAAAAATAAGTTCGCAAGGCAATTCGAACAAGTTCTAAACAGTAACAAATTGCCGTCGTACCATCTCATCCTGCAAAGAAGATCTTCATTTTCTGTGGAGGAACACCATTAACCGTTCCTCTACAAACCTCTGTATCTCCCTTAAAACTCTTGTTTATAAGAGGTTCCTATCCCATCTTTAGCTTTGTCAAACTGGCTCAAGAAACGCGTCCCTTGCGAACACTTTACAGCCTTTGTTTCGTATGATGTAAGAACCCCTATATCTATTGAGCTGCCTTAAGAATGGGAAAACCAATGTAGGTAATTTATGTCTTACTGAGAAATAAACCTTCAGCGTGAGCGTGTTTATCACTCGCCAAAGCCGAGCCTAATGGTTACTGCCCGCTGAGCAGGTGGGAAAGGGGATGATTCTCATAAGCATTGACTTTTACTAGGTCCGATTACAGCGATACCTTCGCTTCCCACTGTCGACCACATTAGTAACTACGGCTGGTAGTGAGAGAAAGCACTTTTCCCACCTCGGTGGTAAGCAATTCTCGCTCCGCCGCCCATGCCGGGCACTCTTCCACCGTGGCACCGAATGCTCTGCCGTATTATCGGTTATCGGTGTACTGTAACCTTTCTTAGATTTGGGGGGCAAATCTTTGGCTGTGATATTAGGATTAGGTACCTATAAACAAAAAACATATGTTTACTATGTGGTCTCAACATCCATTCTGTATATGTCGAGATCCCATATTAAGGATAGGTGCCTATGTTATTGACACTACTACAACCTGTGGGTGTGGTAAATAGGTATGTTTTTTGGTGGGCAGAGTAGGTACCAAATAATTAGGTTTTATACTTAATCTTTATTGCTCCTATATAATAATACGAGTTCGGTCTTTTAACAATTCATATTATTTTTAGCTGATGATGGTGGCTTCGAGTTGGGAGTATACCAAAACAAGATATGCCAGACACCGAACATTGACGCTCTTGCCAAACGCAGCGTAGTCTTCAATAATGCTTTCACTTCCGTCAGCAGCTGCTCTCCGAGGTTGTATCTTTATACAGAATATCTTATATTATAAAAAAAAAACATCATATTTAATTAGGTCCCTTAACGATTTGTCACCCGTCCGAATTAACAGTAGACATATCTACACAAATCCTTAAACGATCAATTAGTTTAGGAAACATATGGCTTTAGAGCTGAGGTATCATGGTTGGCTCGGGCCACCGTCACCGGCCTCACGGACTAGAGCGAATCCCTCTAGGACTTTACGCTTCAAATAGACCACTCAGAATCTTACTTCTGAATCAATAAAAATAAAAAAGCAAAACACCAAGGGGGGCTTCGCAAAATGTATCTCGCATACGATTTCAGTCTTGCCCCGTCACTCACACTCACGATGGTGAACATTATTCAAACCATGTACCACCAAACTATTGTAAGGTTTAAATTTATATATTTTATTACCCTTGGTACAGCCGCGCAGCGCTGCTCACGGGCACTCCAAGCCACTTGAACGGCATGTATGGGCTGCACCACAGCTTCCACCATTTCAACTCCTTCGACAACGTCACCAGCTTGCCCAACTTGCTGCGGAAACAAGGAGTTATGACTGGTACGAACTTTTTTGTTTGACATGTTCATTATTCCTCAATTTCCATGCTTGTATCAGAGTCAAAGATCAAGCCCCACATGAGGCACCTTTTTGCGTGGGGTTGCTTAGTTTATAGCTTTAGATTTAAGTGAAATAAATAGGCGACAGTACTTACCTAAGTACCAACTCGTAGAAGGTTACAGGTATTTTTGTAATTGTTCTTACCTTGTCAGGTATAATCGGAAAGAAGCATGTGGGTCCAAAGCACGTGTACCAGTTTGACTACGAGCAGACTGAGGAGAACAACCACATCAACCAGGTCGGGCGCAACATCACGCACATGAAGCTATTGGCTAGGCAGTTCTTTGCAGAGGCTAACACAGAAAAAAAGTAGGTGTTGCTTTACTCTTGTCTTGGGCCTTATCATCGATACTTACTATTGTACTTCATTTTATCTTTTATCCTCATATGGCAAACGTTGTAGCATTATTTATGTTTTAGACCGTTCCTCCTGTACATCGGTTTCCATGATCCTCACCGATGTGGTAATGAACCGAAGTTTGGCAGTTTCTGCGAACGATACGGGTCTGGAGAGCCTGGGATGGGACTCATACCGGACTGGAAACCTTGGTACTATCAATGGGATGAGATACAGTTACCATACTTCGTACAGGTAATTAGGTTAAAAAATTAGCTTTTGCAAAAAAATTCAAATATTTTTCAATCGATAAATATATTTTAGTAGTCTTCTAAAAATCCTTATCATCGTGGTTTCAAACCACGTAGGTACACAGTCTTTATTAATTAGTTTTTTTTTTATTTTCAGGATACAGAAGCAGCCCGACGAGACATTGCAGCACAATACACGACGATGTCGCGACTTGACCAAGGTATCAAATAATGACAACTCCCAAAATTGTTTCAATACCTATGGAACCCTAAAATTTAGAAATATCACACCGAAAATGTAAAAATAAGTGATTTAGTTTAGTTCTCTGTGGAGATCAGCACCTTCGATCGTGATCTTTGTAGTAGGTAATTTTTATGAAAGTCTGATAAAACTAGATATTATATTGTATTTCAGGCGTAGGTCTAATAATACGAGAATTAGCGGACGCCGGTCATCTGGACGATACGTTGATCATTTATACTTCCGACAACGGCATTCCCTTCCCTTCTGGCCGTACCAACTTCTACGACCCTGGCCTTCGGGAACCCCTGATCATTTCCTCGCCAGACAAGTCTTCCCGGAAGAACGAGATATCTGCAGCGATGGTGAGCCTGCTGGACATCATGCCCACAGTGCTGGACTGGTTTGGCTTGCCGTGGGATCCAGAGTCCAACGAAATTGAACATCATGATGAGCCGAAAAGCTTGTTGCCTGTATTGGAGAAAGGTATTTTTATTTCTTTGATTGAACAGCTGCAATTTTGAAACACATGCTTAATGTTAAAATATGCCAACTGTATACAAAAATGTGTCGTAGTTATTCTGTTGGTAGGTATAGTAATACTTATATTGCATTATCACAGAGCCACCGTATAACGAAGATGATGCCATATTTGCATCGCAGACGCACCACGAGATCACGATGTACTATCCGATGCGCGCCATCCGCACGCGTCGCTATAAACTGATCCACAACCTCAACTTCGGCATGCCCTTCCCTATTGACCAGGATCTATACGTCTCGCCCACTTTCCAGGTAAGAACACCATTAGCTGTTGCTGCTGAAGTCCACGGTAGTCAGTCGCCACATGGATAATTTTAAATAATTATACATTTTCTGAATTATCAGTTTCAGTAGGAAGGTACGTAATATTGTATATATACTTACTTACATATATATCTGGGGGCACGGCAGTGCCATCCCAAGTCGAGTAAGAAAAAAAAAAAAAAAAAAAAAAGGTTCACGGCCGTACCTATCTTTTCTCGAAGCAACTCAGCCGATTTACGACCCCCTATAACTTCGTTGTGGATAAAGATAGGAGCCTGAATTTTCAGTTACTAAACAAGCTTTGTAAAACTACAGTATATTTCAAATTTCATTCAATTTGAACCAGTACTTTACGAATTATAACTAGTCAAAGTTTGGTATTTTCGGTAATTTTGTCACTCGCTCACTGCTGACTGACCGATCATCAAAATGTTTAGGCACTTCTAGCAGACGTAGAAGCTTCAAATTTTGAGTATTAGGAGAGTTTAGTGTAAAACTCATGGAAAAATTCCAACATTTTGCAATTTCAGTCCAGTTGTTCAGTTTCATCAACTGCATTAATAACTTTGTTATTTCTTATAAATGTATAGGATTACAAAGTTACATTTGCAGTCAGTGAATCAGTGTACATGAATATGTTTGATTTAATGGAGGAATAGGTGTAGATAGGGACCTAGATGGAATTATGTTGAAAGGTGGTGTCTAAGTGGTTAGGTTAGTTGTTTCAGAGACCTGGTTTTCTGCGTTCGATTCCCACCCGGGACAATTATTCGTCTGAAATTCAAACAGTTGTAATGAGTCAGGGGGTGCTTTGTTTTCGTGAATCTATTGAGCGGTGAGACCTTCGCGACACAGGGATTAATATAACAAGTAATAAAAAAAATAAAAAAAAGTCGTAGGAAAAAAAAAAAAAAACAATGGATTGTAAAAGTAAGATAGTACATAAGTTGTGCTATGAACGATAGGATACTAACAATCATAACAGCGTCTGATGGAGGTGGCTTGCCCGCTTGAGCCATGTCTCAGCAGGAGGCTGCGGTCCCTTGAGAAGTAGGGACCCCGTGTAATCTGGGCGTCCCTGAAACTGGTTATTTGGGCGCAGGAGAGCCCGCAACACCAATTGAGTCGCGGACGCTGCCAGAGGGTATCCCAGATAGGCAACAGTACCTGGGCCCCTCACCAATTGTGGTCGGAGGAGTAACCAGGGGTTTTACTCTCATGTAATGATTAGCATTCCACTGCTATGAAGAGGGCGAGTCCCACATACCCCACTGCCCGTGCCGGAACACCGCGGTGGCGGAGGAGATGCGTAACATTCTTGCATTCCCCTGGACAAACTTACACCACGGCTTTCACGCTTCCCGTTCGAAACACAGAAAGACGGTCACTTTCTTCCAAGCAACTAACAAATCTTACTGTGATATCGAAGGTATACACACAAACCACGTTTTATTAATCTGACACAAACTATATTTATATAATCATTTTATCAAATATTTTTATACACAGTTTGATGTTAACTAGGTAGCTTTAAATTTACTTATGTACATATTAGCTTGTTCCCTAGTGCGGGAGCTGTCTTAAAAAAGGCCATAATCGGACATGTATTATGTAGTTGTACCAAAATTCCATTAAAAACAGTTCATCAATTACGTAATTTTAAAAACCTTTGTCAGGCCGGAAGCCAGAACGCCGTGAGTGCCATACATAAGTTCATGTTAATCCTCTGTTAAGCTTGATGTTGTAGTTTTCGATTAGGTACATTGACAATATTTATAACCAATGAGAGATAACAATTTTACATACGGATTAATTTTAAATGACGTTTGACGAGTGCGACGAATATCAATAAAGCATAAAAAAAGTATACGACGCATCTGTTCTTGTTTCATATGGTGAGTGTTGCCATGCCAGCTAGGTACGTGGATATTCATGTGCGTAAGTTAAGTTATTTTGTAAATAAGGGCACAGAGTTACTAGTCTGGATGGTTTACATCAAATTTAAGTCTACTTTGGAACTATTAAAGCGCAGGAATAATCCATTTGTGAATACAATAGACTAAAACCGGCCAAGTGCGAGTCGGACTCGCGTACTAAGGGTTCCGTACCATTTTCAAGTGCCAGTGTTGCCGTTATAGATATCGAGCAAAACAGGCCAAAAAATAGTTGTTGTATAGGAGCCCCCCCTTAATACTTATTTTATGTTTAGTTTGTTATTATAGCAACAGAAATACATAATTTGTGAATTTTTCAACTGTTTAGGTATCGCGGTTCTTGAGATAGAGCCTGGTGATAGACAGACAGACAGCTAAGTCTTAGTAATAGGGTCCCGTTTTTACCCTTTAAGTACGGAACGCAAGCATTTAATGTCTATACCCTATTCATCGGGGCTTGAGACAAAGTGTAAACAAAGAAAACATTGTTTCTCAAACTTTTTTCAATGTTTTTTATTGCTATTTATAGACATGCTTAATATTGTTGCATCAAAGATATCGAGAAAAACCCATAGAGAAATGGAGTGGGCTTTGATAAAAACTGTAGCTGAAGTTCAAGAAGTAGTACCGGTAAAGAAAAAGAGGAACACAACCTACAAAAATTGGAAAGCTCATAAGACAGTGACAGAGTGGTAAAATCCATTGTTGGTATTTTAAAAAATAATGTAAATTGTAAAGCAAAGGAAAAAAGTATAACTATCTACAAAAAGAAATGAGATGCCATCAAAAACATACTTGTAAAAAAACCCAAGTCTCGTAACGCAGTTCTTTTACCGTAAAACGTTGTGAGATCTATGTAATACCAAGTCGGTTAATTTATTCAGTCCCTACTTAAGAGACCTTCTATCTTAAGCTATTATGTAATTATCTCACCTTACAGAATCTTATTTAGACCTTATCAAACTTCAAAACTTTTATGTTATGAATATTAGATTGACTTGGCCATCGCAATAAACACTTGTGAGATACATTCTAATTATATCCGATGGCCAAGTTAATCTAATATTCATAACATAAAAGTTTTGAACTTTGATAAGGTCAAAATAAGATTCTGTAAGGTGAGATAATTACATAATAGCTTAAGATAGAAGGTCTCTTAAGTAGGGACTGAATAAATTAACCGACTTGGTATTACATAGATCTCACAACGTTTTACGGTAAAAGAACTGCGTTACGAGACTTGGGTTTTTTTACAAGTATGTTTTTGATGGCATATATATATACCACTTACCTATATACATACCACTTACCTATATATCGTGAGTTAGGTATAACGTTGTGGGAGTAAACTAAAATGTACGTATCTGATCGCTAGGACATACTGAACCGCACTCGCAGCAAGCAGACTCTCCCGTGGTACAAGAACCTGAAGCAGTACTACTACCGGCCCCAGTGGGAACTCTACGACATACGCAACGACCCCTTCGAGTCCAACAACTTGCACGGTAACCCTTTAATGTGTTACAAATATATTCATAGTACTTAACTACTAAGTGTAACCCGCGGTTTTACCTGCGCTACTCTGCTCCAGTGAGACGGTGCGTGATATTTTGAAGCCTATATGTTAAAGGTTTAACCTATTCGGGGGATAGGTTTAGTCTGTGGTTATACCTACAATTTTCAAATTTACCTAACATTTCAGCCAAATCCGTTCTGTAGTTTTATTGTCAAATAGTAACAAATATAGGTACGTCCATACATTCTTACAAACTTTCGCGTTTATTTAAGTATATAACTGGCCACCAAGAGCCATCAAAAGATCCTTCTCCATCGTATAACACGAAGTCGTAAATTGATGTTTTATAGTCTATACCTTTCTTTAGGAATTAACCACCTACTAACTCATAAATCATTTATTTATTTCTCTTCACAGTGGTATGACATAAAAATAGTACACAATAACTACATACATTTTTTCAACCGCTTTGAGAGACTGGTACCTATTGTAGGTTATTCATAATGAATACCTGTGTTACAGGTCACCAGTGCCCCCAACCTCGGGAGAATTTAGCGATAAAACTTGTTAACTTGATTAAGTCTTTGAACAGTTAGAGATTTTTAAATGTAGGTAGGTAGGTATATAAAACTAAAAGATATTTAAAATTCAGAGACAGTGTAAGTGGGAGAGTGTATGTGAAATGAGTATAATTATGCTAAAGGTGATGTAAGTAATGTTTGAGTTTGATTGTATGTGAGAGTGTAAGCCGACAATAGAATCAGTGTGGAAGTAACATGTTTGAGTAAAGATCATAGAGGTATATGCAAAAGATTCTCAGTTTGATCGAAATCAAGAGTTTTAAGGTACGCTGTAACTACTTTTATACTAACTAATGTTTTCATAATACGCCGGCGACTAGAGTTGTAGTTTCGGGGATTGTCGTATTTAAACTTTCCCGATCTGATTACATGCTTAAGGCTGGCACTAACTGACGTCATGGCGCGGCAGGTCATGGCACGGTTTACTGCGACATCCCACGTTCTGCCGTCGCCTGCATGATTGTATCGAAATAAAATAATTTATATAAAAGGAAATTGATCAAGTCACTCATATAACTAACCTACCTATTTTACTATACAAATCCCGAACTAAGTTTTTAAAGAAAAACAATGATATACATTTGGAACTGGTGCAGGTAAGCCCGTGCTGGAGGAGGTGGAGAGCGGGCTGCGGGAGCGGCTGCGCTGCTGGCAGCGCGCCAGCAGCGACCCCTGGCTGTGCTCGCCCGGCGCCGTGCTGCAGCGGGACGTGTGCCGCAGCCTCGACAACGGCCTGCTGCTCTACTACACCAGATAGTTGCTCCGGGGCACTGCACACAACCGTAACTGAGGGCAAACATGCGAACCGACTTATTGCACACAAAATGTTTTTATCCGGAGTGGGAATCGATGAATTGTAAATGCAACATTCTTGCTGAATATAAATTCTTATAAAGTCTAGTAGCCATGGTGTACTCAAGCATGCCGCGACGTTTATGAAAATGATCATACTTGTTTCCATGTTAGTGTCACCCTACAAAATTTTATTTCGGTTCGTCGTGAGGCATAAAATCCCCTCTAGTACCAAGAGTTCGGTTTCTAGTCCGGTTGACCGAACAACTGAAACTTTCAGTTGCGTTAGTCCGGTTCAACAAATAAACTAGGCATATAATGTGAAAAGTAAGGTCTTGGGGTGGTTATAAAAAAAAATAACCTAAACCAATGGAGTTGAACAGCGACTTATTGAGGTTTTGTTTACAATAATGCTTAGTTTATTGTCCGAACTAAAGGGAGGGTACATATTTAAGATTCAGTAGTTTGATGATTTGTTAAAACCAAACTATCACAACTGAAAGTTTCAGTAGTTCGATCAACCGGAATAACAACCTAACTATACTGCTACTAGACCTAAAATTCCCAGTGCTCAGTGCTGTTCCGCCAGTGAGCTTAGGGCCTTATAGTCGATGTAATTCTCGGAATAAATATATAACTAAGTAGGTACTTAAAATATTATCGAGCATTTATCGTTCACAAGTGATTTTGATATTGTACCTAAGGTTTTCAAATAATTATCATTTAATGATAAAATGTACCTATTCATAGAATAATTCATTGTTCTGATGGCATTTATATATAACTACTTGGGTAATGTTAATATCTTCCTATTAAATAATACTTACATGTTGTAAAATTTAATATATTATACGTATCGTTGTTATTTCTCGAATATTTAATATTAAAATATACGTAATAATTTAACAGATTTGTGATATGTCAAAATAACACAGGTCTTAGCAATATAAGTAGATAGGTACCTCTACAATTGAGAGGAAGATCGGGGTTCCTACCCAATTTCATACTTCGTAGATAGTGTAATTCTTATGACAGTACACATATATAAGTCATCACATACATACACTGTTACCATCAGTAACAGTGTACGCGCGCTCGAGTACGGACGTGCCTGCACTGTACACGGATTGAATTATTATTCGCGTTCTGCGCGGCTTTAGCCGCTGCACGGGTACCTACTTTGAGTTCGAAAAAACTTATAGTTAACGGCGTTTCTTGTCCATGCTATTGATTACATGGACGAAATGAGCATAGGGACGCATGGGCAACACGGGATCAGTGGTACACAGATGATCACACACACACCTGCGCCATTTATTAATGTAAGAGTAAACGAAATACGTAATCGTGTTTCGTTTGCGATCCCCCTTCCACTCCCGCAGTCGCCGCGCGGACGCGCTCATCAATAGACGCGAGAGCGCGCCGTTTTAATTTTCGGGAGTAAAAACTACCGATAAAGTAAGTTGAATTTTGTTTACATATCTTATAATAATGCTGTCTTCCTATATATTTTGTTCTAATTGTTTGTGTTGATTTATGTTAAATGATTGAGCGCTAATAAATTTACGTAATTGTCTGTGGTTGTTGAGAAATTTATTTTCGAACTGTGTAGTATCAATATGGTTAACAGTGGATTGATTCACAGTGTACACTATGAATTATGATTCACTGTGTACTCGATCTTTACAGAAATGCCGAGGAATAGAGTAGAAGAAAGAAAAGTAGGTGCTCATACAAATGCGTGAAGCATTGCAGGCCATAAAAGATGGAAAAAGTATTAGACAAGCTGCTGCAGACCATAATATTCCATTTACAACACTCCAAAGATATCACACTAAAGAAAAAAATGCGCAAAACCAGCTCACTAGGTTGACGCCAAACTACGCGGTGAACCAAGTATTTTCCAGAGACCAAGAGCTAATATTAAAACAATATTACATAAAATGCGCAAGCCTTTTCTATGGTCTGTCTGTTAAGGATTGTAGACAAGTGGCATACGAAATGGCCAAAAGTAATGGGATTAGAATGCCAAAGACCTGGACAGACAACCAATTGGCTGGAATAGATTGGCTAAGGGGTTTTCGCCAACGCCACCGGGATTTGACGCTGCATAAACCCGAGGCATGCAGCTTAGCACGAGCATTGGCTTTTAACAAAGAAACTGTCAATCATTTTTACGATAACTTGGAGGAAGTGATCAAGCGCCATCCTGCATTTGCTGATGGGACAAGAATTTATAACTTGGATGAAACTGGTACCACCACTGTACAGAAGACCCAACGAGTTATAGCGCCAAAAGGTAGACGAAATCTCTGCAAGGTGACCAGTGGTGAGAAGGGGACACTTGTCACTACCTGCAACATCATAAGCGCTGGGGGTCAAGCAGTTCCACCAGTCCTTATCTTCCCAAGAAAAAATACGAACCCTCGCATGGCTGTTAGCACCCCACCTGGATCACTGATTCTGGCAAACCCATCTGGATGGATGAATAGTGAGCTGTTCTTGGATGTAATGAAGCATTTCATACGAAGAACGGAAACTTCGAAAGAATACCCATCGATTTTGATAATGGATAACCATGAGTCTCACCTTTCCATAGAAGCCCTCGACCTCGCGAAAGAGTCTGGGGTTACTGTGCTTACATTGTACCCACATACATCAGCGCGACTTCAACCACTGGATGTTGGTATTCATGGACCTTTCAAAACGTTTTACTATTCTGCCATGAGTTCATGGATGTTACGCAATCCTGGATGCCCTGTCACTATTTATGATGTGGGAGCATTAATTGGCCAGGCTTTCGCAAAGTCTATGACACCATCTAATATAACACAAGCATTTAGAAAAACGGGTATTTTTCCTTTTGATCGACATGTTTTTACTGACGAGGACTTTTCACCCAGCAGTGTTACTGATAGACCTGAAAATGCTCAACCTGTAAATGATGTCAGTGAAGACCACGCAATCACTGACCAACAACCGATTTTAGAGCTAGAAGAGAACTCACTGCCTTTACAAATAACTGACTCACCAAGACCATCCACTAGCACTGCTGAAGAAACATCTAGAGGTACAATGAGCCCATCTGTGCTGGAAAATTTGGACGAGTATTCAATAATGCCTTCGATGCCAGTTTTTTCCATTCCAGAAAAATCTGTTTTAATTGATCTATCTAATTTTATGCCTTCCTCTTTTGATGGTTCTGCAAGTCAACATGCAGTTATTATGCCCACTACTGTTCCTGTGAGTGAGTCAACTAATACACCTGGAATCAAGTCTCTCATTACACCTGATCAGTTTCGGAAGCCTCTTAAAGCACCCACAAGAACTGGAAAGAGAAAGCCAAGAAAACTAGGTAAAAGTCTTATAGCCACGGACACACCTGAAAAAGAGCTATTGCAGAACAGAAGGCAGCCAAAAGGAAGAGAGAAACTAAAACTAAAGGGATAGGAAAAAAAGCTATTCGTCAAGTGTTGCAAAGTGATTCAGAAAATGAAACTGACATGATATTGAACGACGAAACAGACGATGAAGGAGACTGGGTGGAAAGTGAAGAGACCATTATAACAGAGGATTTACTAAAGAAAACCACTTGTGCGATTACCAAAGGAAGGTGAATACGTATTGGTACAATTTCTAAAAACCAGAAGATATTTCTACTGTACGTGTATGTCACTTAACTCCTCGTAAACGGCTGGACCGATTTGAATGTTTTTTTGTATGCGTTTGGGTGGCGCCCTGGGTGGTTTTGATTCACAAATCAATAATATATGTTAATATATTATCATGCAGGACAACGTCTATCGGGTCCGCTATTAGTTAAATAGATCCCTATTTATTTTGATTTAACATACTACAGTAACTCGTTATCATGAGTTTATAATCTGAGTAACCAGTCCAGAAGCAAAATTTGCTTTCTTTTTTAATATTTATTCATCCCACCATCTCGGAAAGAGTATTTTTAATCTTCAATATCTGAGTGGAAAAGCCGTCGATAAAGTAAATTGAATTTAGAACATCGTGTGCACTAAGTTTGTGAATTAAAAAAAACATTAAACCTATTTACTGCTACCTCTATGGTGCCGAATATATCATACAACTTTTTTTTTATTTGTTAAAAACTCAGACTCGGAACCTTCTTGGTGTTCTTTTTTCAATTTGCTTTGTACGCGGTTCTTTACGCGGCATTTTTTCACGTCATTGTTAAACCTTATATTAAAAACAAGAAACTTGAAAACAAGTGAAAAAACTAAAATGAGTGATTCTAGCGACGAGGAAGTTTGTTTGACGCCAACAGAATTGACTGAAACTGTTAATAATGCGCATTTCCTCGCTGAGGTGGAATGAAAAGTTACGTGTTGCACTCGAGTACAAAGATTTTTCACCTCGTGCTCTTTTGATTCCCTCGCTAACGCTCAGGATTCTAATTTTGAATCACTCGCTGCGCTCGTGATTCAATTTTAGAATCCTTCGCTTGCTCGGTCATTAAAATTGAACACGCGGTTAAAAAGCAACTTTGCACTCTTGTATAACAAATAACTATTATTCATTTTTCACTTTCTGTCGTCATCTCTCCTTGCTCATTAATGCGTTTATTTCTTCACACTAACTTTCTTTAGCCTCCGGTAAATATTGTTACTTTCAATAGTCAAATAAAAGTCATTGGATAATTAATATCAACCTTAGCTGACTAAAATAAGGTTCAAGTTTTTGGTCCATAATAATTTGATACGAGAAGTTGCACAAAACAATAAATTCAGGAAAGGCATTCTCTGCGTAGATTCAGTCAATGGCTGTCATGAATTATATTTATTTATTTTAGTATGACAACACTGACAACTGACATTTAGTTATTTTTTAGGTTATCTAATACATTTCTAAATTTTAAGACTTAAATAATATAAAAATTAAGTCGGTAAACTTATAGGTTGTCGGTTTCTTCTGGTACTTTAATTAAGTTATGCCTAATTTCCTTTGAAAATTGATTTAATTTGCTTGTAACCTGGTCTTGTAAACAATGGCAACGAATTACGCGAAATACTCTCAGCTGATCAAAGCATCTACCAATTATGCTCTTAGAATGGGTCGCCTCTCAAATAGAATCTTCGGGGAGGTGGCGATTCCTACAAACTCCAAGTCAATGAAGGTAGTGAAGATGTTTAGCGAGCGGCCGCTGCACACGAACGAGGAGATCATGCACTACTATCCGCGGCACGTCGAGACTCACGCGCTCATGCTGAAGCTGCGTGAGTACGGGCTGTTCCGCGACGAGCACCAGGACTTCAAGGACGAGATGAAGAGGCTGCGTGAGCTCAGGGGCAAGGTCAAAGTGTGGCGGCGGAAGCTTGATCAGAAGAGTGAATAACTAACTTACTTTTGAGAAAAAAAACCTCTTGTTTTGCACATCCATGAATATCTACATGGTAGAAAAATAACAGATAGTTACCACACCATATCTACCTATTGCAATTAAAATCTGATGTATTTTTAGGTGCATTCAATATTACTCTGTGTAAAAGAATTGGATTGGACGTTTGGTTTACTCCTCTACACAAAATAATAATCCTAGACAGAACTACCTATATCTAAAAATATTAAGTAATTAGATTTAGTAGTGTAAATAAAACTTATTAATTGTAATAAAATAATGTATTACATAACATACTAATGTACTTTCATTTCCACTTTGCTATATGGTGTTTCAGCATGGCCAGTGTATGTGATGATGTATACATACACCATAGTAAACACCACAATAGGCATCACCATGGTAAGCACTAGCAACAGCAATGGATTCATACCATTATTACTGACCACTTGCATCCGCTTATGCGAATATTTGTACTTCTTAAAATATTGCCCCATCCATTTCAATTTTTGAATTTACTCATAAGACAATGTTGATATTTTTGATATTGTTCCAATATTGTTGACCACCTCCGTAATGTAGCAGTATTTGGCTCGCTTTAAATCCCAGAGATTGTGGGTTCGATCCCCAAGCTGGACAGGAAATATTTGTGTACGTTTTAAGTTTTTTTCTGGGTCTGGTTGGTTGAGGGACTATCCTCCGTGCCTCTGATAGCATGTTAAGCTATTGGTCGCAATTGTGTTATAACATCATCTTTAATGACCGTATATCAAGGAATGGGCAGTGTTTCCTTATGTGGTACAACATAATACTGCGGCCACTAACCTGCCTGCGAAGCGTAGTGAATATGGCAAAAACTCTTTCTCAGGAGGAGGCCCATGTTCAGCAGTGGACTTTGTACGGGCTGATGACGATGATATTGTTCCAAACTTGAAATGACCAAAAGGAGCAATGGATTGTTATTTTTTTGTATGTGTTAAATAGGAAGTTCTTTTTAATACTGCTAAGCACTTTACATAGAAAATAAGAATGTGTACAATATTAGATGCAATACTTTTACTATAAGAGAATGTTAACGTGAACTAGAGGACGTGAGACTAAAGCCCAATTGAACACAATCCTAAAAATATTGTCTATTGACATATGCTTATAATTACCCATATTGTCTGAGCATATTTTTAGCTGCGGTAACATTGACAAGTTTCTCCTTGTAGGAATACGGCACATCTGTCATAACGAGCGCCAGGTCGAACCACGGGTGCAGAATGCTGGCCCCGGTGTGACGCCCGCCGTACACGTTGTAGCCTGGTAATATAGCTCTCTAATAAGTAAAGTAGCATCTTTGGTTTTGAAAAAACTGAAATAAAAATCTTATTAAAATCTAATAGTATGCGCAAACTCTTATTACTTTACTACGTTACGTTCTACTGGGTTCTACGTACATGGTCAGAAATTAGGTGCAGGACTGACAGCTCAAGGTGCTCTTCGAGGCATGAGTGCAGTGACACCTCATCAGCTTTATGAATTCAGGCTAGTACTTGAGACTAGCAAAGGAAAGTATATAATTATACAGTACCTATACCACAATATTTTTTTTACAACTTTTGTCTGTCTGTGTGTCTGTTGGTTGTAGCTAATCTCTAGAACAGTACAGACTGACGGGACTTTTACTGCCAGAAAGCTGATGTAATAAGGAGTACATAACTTAGGTTTATATATTTTAGAAAAATAAAAATGCAAATTCCACGCGGTAGGAAGGAGGTATAATATATCATCATCATCAGCCCATATAACGACCACTGCTGAACATGGGCCTCCTCCCGAGGGAGGGTATTTGTCATAGTCACCACGCTTGGCAGGCGGGTTGGTGACCGCAGTATTATGTTGTACCACACAAGGAAACGCTGCTGCCCGTTTCTCGATATACGATTATTATAGATGATGTTATAACAATCGGGACCAACGGCTTAACGTGCTTTCCGTGGCACGGAGGGTGGTCCCTCAACCAACCAGACCCGGAAAGAAATCTTAAAATTTAATTTATCTGACTAACGTTTTTTACAAATAGTTTTTGCTGTAATTTTTGAAACGCATACTCTTCTTTCTACATCATAAACAGTTTTTGCTTCATCGCTGACAATGCGAGGTATCACTGCTAGTCTTCTACACAGCAGTCGACGCCTCCGTCCGCACAAATATCATCCACAGACACTGGGACGAATAAGGCCCTCAGGCTGTTCCCTCATTGGGCGTGCTCATTCTTCAAGCAGAGCGACAGGGTCGGGAGCTCGACGCTCGCATCGTTTACACGTTCGAGAAACGTGCACGCGCCATGGGGTTAGTATTACACTAAAAAGTAGTTCTAAGGGCGTACAGTTCAAAATCGAGGGTATGTGCTCTGGAGGACAAGTTTATGTACAACGCGTCACATGCGACTGTATTTTACATGTTCATGTAATCTTAACTTATTTACTCATCCAAAAATTGATTAGATGAAATAAAACACACGAAAAAATAGCCATCATTTATTTGATTACAAAATCTTTTGTCAGGAAATAAATTGCTACATAAAATATATATAAACAAGAAATGCCTCAACTGTTTAACGAGTGGCGACAGCGGGCGGCACTAGTCTCGCCGGTCGCCTCACAAACACATACTTTGTGAAAACAAGTATTTACTAAAATCCTTAACATTACATTTTACATTATTCAGTTCAAAATCTAAATTTATATAAGAAATTAAACTATTTAAGCCACAGACAACCTAGACAGAAATATGTATCGTCAGAATCGAATAAATAAAAAACAAGTGTTTCCGCAGAACATCCAAGTAAACAAACGAGTGGCGAGGGAAGCTCTGCGCGTGAAGTCCCGCGGCGTGTCACGCGACACGTGACGTGACACGTCGCCGACCGGAGAACAGAACGTGCGAACGGACCTAGTACACTCAGGCGGAGTCATTACCCATGGGCAAGTCGCGAGATCCCGCAAGCGAAGCGTAATTGTAAAAAACTTGCCAGCTTTAAATATACTTCTCGTATTACTATTTCGTATTTAATTGTTACGCTACTATCACATCTCACAAAAAGTTTTATTTAGTAACAAACATGTATGAGACACAGTCGGTGCCTCAGTACCGCCGCGAGCACTGCACCGATGAGCCACACCGGTGCAGGTAACTAGGCATGACGTCAGAGTATACTCCTCATACGCTGTATTGATCCCATGAGGTTGTAAGCCAATGTCGACACTATGCGGTTACAAAAACTCACTTATTTCATATTTGTGTATATTCAATTCCGCCAATTTGGACACAATCGTGTTAATCATAATTTTAATATTTACTTTAATATCTTACGCTAACACAGTAAAGCTTATTTATTTATCAATAATAGTATTTTAGTGTTACGAAGTGGTCTTATATTATGGTGAAATTAATATTAGGAATCCCAATCGGCGAATTTAAATATACGTTTCGTTTCGATAAATTTGAATAAAAAGACCTAAAGAGTAAAATACATTTGTATTTGTTAGTTAATGTACGGCAGCTGCCTCGTGGCGTCTGTACAGTGGGACCGCGGTGGCGCGAGCGTCGCGATCATAGCGCTCGTCCGAAGACTGCGCTTCGAGTCGGGAAGGGCTCGTTACCGGTATACCGGTTATAGATAAACCTACAGTGACGTTTCCATAGCTCGCTATTCTAGAACACCAATATTTACAGCAACAAGTCAATCATCGGGGAGCCTAAAACGCATCAAATAATTTAACGCGAAAATTTGGGATTCGGCGTACGGAAACAATCACCCCGCGTATATTTTATTTTATACACATATACGTTGCACATACGTCTGTAACACGGCGGAGACTCGATCGTGGGACTTTGGTTTCGGTCATCCCACGCGAGAAATTATCTCGACGGTGTCTCGCGGCACTTAAGTGTCACCCGTTTGCGCTTTTATTAATTTTAATACATCAATTCGTTTTTTTCGTTTCGAACGAAAGCGCGAATGTGCCAAGTCACGTCTATTTCCAGAAACACGATCATAATTGCTAACATCGCGGCGTCGATGTTAGCAATTGTGACTCAGTACCGATGACGACATCATGTTCATCCCGCGCCTATCGCTCTCGGTCATTTCAATGAGTCGGATCCTCGACGACTCTGACGACTCGCCACTGCGGTCGGTCGGGGAGGTCGCTAGGGGTTGCGGGGGGCGCGGAGGCGCCGCGTGGAGTACGCGACGGGGGCGCGGGGGGCGCGGGGGCGCTACGTGTAGTCGTTGAAGTCGTCGATGGCGACCCTGCGCGCGAGGTCGCTGGGCGGCGCGTAGGGCTGGCGCTGCGTGGAGTGCGCGGCGGGGGCGCGGGGGCGCTACGTGTAGTCGTTGAAGTCGTCGATGGCAACCCTGCGCGCGAGGTCGCTGGGCGGCGCGTAGGGCTGGCGTTGCGTGGAGTGCGCGGCGGCGCGCTCGGCGGAGGCGCGCGCTCGGAGGCGCTTGAGCAGGCGCAGGCGCTCCAGCGAGTTGGACGCGTAGGGCGCGCCGCCCAGCTGCAGCGACTGCGAGATGTGCGACGCCAGCTGCCACACAGACAATCGCACGGTTTAAAATCGTGTACAGAGAGGAACGCGCTGTCGCTATGCTAGAGAGAGAGAGAGTACTCACCGCGCAGTGCAGCGCCATCTGCCGCGCCAGCAGCGCCACGTTGTGGTCGGACACGTGGTGTGTGTCGAGGTGCGCTAGGAACTTGGTGCGGATGCGCTCGTCTTTCGTCTTCACGAACACTCGGTTCATGCCGTGCTCGTAGGGCTCCACCACCACGATGCAGAAGTTCAGCTGACCCTGGAATATTAAGTTGTCTTACTACCAGCTTGTATGCAAAGACGAACTATCGCCCTTGCACGTGTTCGTTCATTGCTATGGAGTCGTTAATGCAAGCGTTAAGATAGTCGAGTTCGGGTTCGTTTTTTTGTCTTAGTGAGTATTTTCCATTGCACATGATGACGTGGGTCTGATGACGAGCAGGAACTTTACCAATGGTGCTTGCGTACGTCGTAATCGGTCGTATACACATGGTGTAAATCCTAACATTGTTATCAAGTGAAAGTTTGCTGCGTGAATTTAGAAGACAATGTAGTTGACTGAACGTAAGTGAAGCCCGTGCACGAACGGTTTCCACATGCGCTCTGAAGTTTCGTTTTCGGTCAAGAATTATACAAAGTAAGATGATTGCCAGTGCCGGCGTTAGGAGAACTGTCACCGCGGGCAAGAATATTATGGCACCCACTTAAGGAAATCCGACTCGATTAAAAACATTGTAAACGGTCGTAGACGGTTTTCTCGTTGCTTGATCGAGAGACGCTCGAGACGAAAGACCAAGTACACAAATCGTCGACCTCGCGCCACGCGCGAATGTTTAGCTATCCCCACCATCCGACACGCGTTCTAGTTTCGCGGGCGACCCCACCCGCCAATCGCCCCCTCAAATTTGGCGCCCTGGGCCGTCGCCCCATCGCGCCCCCCCTTAACGCCGGCACTGATGATTGCCAAAAGATATTATGGAAATAGACGCCCTATTATACCTTGAAAATCCAGTAAATAGGGTTACAAGCTAAAGACTAAAAAGTAAAAAATAAAATAAAAAGTAAAAAACCCTTTTTAAAAACAAGCTTTTAAAAAATAAATTCCCTGGTATTTAATTTAATTTCAATTCAATTTTAAATATCAAAATATATAAATTAAAATAGCTTGAGGCACTAAAACATAACATAAACATAGAAGAACGCCTCAAGCTTTTATATTTTATATATTTTGATATTTTAAATTGAATTCCGTCAGAGATTTTTTTTTTACCTTTTAGTACGCGTTATTTATAAATAAAACCTTGTTTTAAATACTATTCTGAGTGGTTATACAGAAACTAATAAAAAATATAAAAATATACTTGTAATAATGCCTTTTTATGGTTTGACATCGGTACCTACTTCTGGCGTTAAGAAGTCAGAACGGTTGTATTAATGGTTTAATCTAAAACCAGGTAGACTTTGGTTTCCTAAAATATTTTACCGAGAAATCTCTTGTTTTTAAAATGTTAGCGAGATCAAAGTTAAAATAAAACGAAACTTAATTTATTTGTCCAAATGTCATTTAACAAATGTTATTTCATAAAAAGTACTCCTTTGAAACATCATCATTATTAATGAAAGAAACGCCCTACAGTCGCTTCTGGCACTCGCCGGCCGCTGCCGCGGCACGTACGCTTAGTAATCTTGTCGGAGGTTCAGTACTACATTCGGAAGTTTTGGAATTTTTGTTATTCGAAGTTAAATTTTCTTTTAGGAGAAATGTAATTTTAACATACTCTTATTTGTTTGTTATTTTGTCGGTAATTCATTATAACGCTAGTTAATTAGAACAATAGTCGGCCACAGATCGCTGGAGATTAATTTGATTTTCGGAACCGGAACGGAATATTATCCAAACAAAATACTGTCAAATTGCTATTTTCCATGACTGTCCTGATTTATATTGCGTAATATTTATGAGCACAGTGGTCGTATTGATTGGTAACAAGGACGGATTCGAGACTAGTAAGGGTTTAAGGAGATTTGTTCTTATTTGTTGATTGTGAATTAATCTAATCGCTCTAGAACTTAAAAGCGGCCAAGTGCGAGTCGGACTCGCTTATGATGGGTTCCGTAGCAGCAGGTAACATAATATAAAAGTTCTTGTAGTTCGTTGTAACTTTGATCGATGATTTAATAATAGTTGATGGAATGAAAGGTAAATTGCGATTTACGATTTATGACGTATTACTTACTAGATCTCGTTCAAATAAATTTTCGGAGGAAGTTTGCATGGTAATGTACATCATATTTAAGAATTTTTAATTTTATTTTAGAAGTTACGAAGCACCCCCTTGGTGGGGGACCAACATTTTACTACTTCTCTCGCGCAGACTATTCATTTTAGAAAGAAATGATATTAGAAATACCGACATAATTTTTGAAGACCTATCTATAGATATCCAACACGAATGGGTTTGATAAAAATAAAAAAGGTGACTTTCAGTTCTAAGTATGAGAAACGCCCAAAATTTATTGTTTTTTTTTTATTTTTGTCTGAAAATTTTAATGCGGTTCACGGAATACATCTACTTACCGTGTTTCAACAGTATAGGTGTTATAATTCCAGAAAAAAGTGGCTGTGACATACGGACGGACATACAGGCAGACATGACGAATCCATAAGGGTTCCGTTTTTTGCCATTTGGCTACGGAAACCTAAAAAGAAATAGGAGGTATGGAAATATAATTGTATCCGGACAGTGATTCAGAGTGAGTTTCGCATCTTTTTAAAAGGATAGGAACTCACCGCTGGTAATGGGAAAATTAAGGATATGGCAAATTATGAGAAGGATCAAGCATGGAAAGGATCATGCATCATAAGCAATTGATAATACACTCTTACATATATGATTTTTAAGAATCCGATGAAAAGATAATGAATTAACTGACGCATTTTTTATGTCCTATCAAATTTGAAAGAAGCAGAAACGTATTGGTTTAACAAGTTAAGACGTTTTAGAAATATTATGTTGTCGTGATTATTCGACTTCTATAGAACAGAGAAATTTGTATAATTTAGTAAGGTCTCCATTTTGGACACTAATGAAAAAGCTATTGTGCCTTTTATTAAATTTGTTTCTAATGTAAGCATACGTGCTCCGGTAGTTATTAGATTTATGAACTTTGGGCAGAGTTTTTTGCTGCAATTTTCTTAAGGGGCAACTTTTATTTTTTGACAGTTGACCGTCTTTGCTATCGGTCTTTTATTTCATGAATATAATACATAATATATACAACTAAAAGTAGCTAATTTAAAATAAAACTAACTTATAAAATACTACTATTCTAAATCTAATCTACTTGGCAAGGTTCCCAGAATGCTGGCAGCATTACCCCGTTGTATGGCAATGCTTACCTGCTCTGCAAAGTAAAAACCGGCACTCGGAGAACGTGCCGAACTAAAGAGGGCCGCTGCGAGGTTCTTATAAATTAATTTAGCTCCCGGTCTCCACGGCCCCAATGTTTCGACACCAAAAGGCACAAATATTTGCGTCTCTTGGGATTCTCAGCGGTTTCAGCCGCCATGCCAGCCCTACTCCGAGTCCCGGAAAGATGAGACAGCGCGAGGGTGTCAACGCACGTAGCGTTCCACACCAAAGGTCGTCTCATTCTCCAGCGCACCAGAGTCATTCCGTCGGGCCTCTTCGACACGCATAAGGCCATTAGGCTCTAAAACGGCTGGCATTTTTTCTGAGTCGAAGGACCGTCGGATAAAATCATTATAGTGGCATGACGGGACAGACGTCCAGCACTTTTGTTACAACACAGGCCGTGGTGACCGAGTAGGAGATATATATTATATATTTATTATATTTTGTAGGAGATAGATAAGATCATAAGAGAAGGCATCAGCTGAATACTGAACATGTTATGTACATGAGGAGAAGAAGTTAATCTTTGTTTGTTGAAATTTGATCTTAGTTTCCTCTTCTAAGTGACGGGACAGGGAAATTAATTGTCGAATTCAAGTAAACAGGCGAGACGAACGATACTCATTTCTAAAAGTACCGTATTGTAATACCCCATTACTGATATGACTGTAGAACGGGAAAAGATTTTCTAGAAGGTTTTCGAACGAGGACAAGTAATAAATACAAGATCATTAACTTCCACATAACATATTCATAAAAAATCTGGTAAATAACAGCTGAATGGAAAACATTTACAAGATACAAACCTATCTAATGCAGAATAAGTTTATAAAGACAACAAAAACGTTAAAATAAAGAAAAATAACAATAAATGACCCGACTTACCAGTGGGTTTTACAAACAGCTGATGTTTTCCTCACATTTAAAACAGGCTTTGGGCCGTCAAGTGTGTTGTAATGTTTGATCGTAAGAGTTTATAATAAATAACCTGAGGTACTACCTGGTACTATTCATTAGATTTTATCTAACCAGTGGTGATATCTAAGTGAATACACGTAATTTAGTGACCACATCATCACCCGTATAACGTACACTGCTGAAATCGACCGTCCAGAACCCAGGAACTAGTCCCACAGGTTGCACCCTCTTGCTTAAGTTGCTAATGCAATATCCTGCTACTGTAGAGATGAGCTAACCCGATAATATCACAAACCGAGTTAGATGGTTTGATCCGAAAGTGTTACAAACAGAGACAGGTGGTTCGATAAAAAAAAAAAAACTTAACCTGTTTTCAACACGGGTTGATCATTTCGAGAGTAATTTTAAGTTTGATCCGACCGGTAGAATCGAGCTAGTAACTATGAAACCGGGTTAGTTCGAGTTAAGCTTAACTCGGTTTAAACTGGGTTGGCAAATCGAGTTGATCTCTATGCTACTGCGGTAGCCAATTAATATTTTGGCGGTGAACGCGTCTGTCGGGAATTCGATTTCTCCTTACAAACTTTGAATCGTTTCATCGGGGGTTGAATTATCAAAAATTCTTCTTTAGTCATCGTTTTGGGTACCTAAAGAATATATTTTCCACATATCATGTTTCTAATCCTGTTTTAATACACACACACATCTCACACATGACATTCCCAAACAGTTATTTGCTTAAAGAATCAATTTTAAATACGGTAAGTACGGTGAGTTTTGGTGAGCCACAGTTTAGCATGTGTGTTGTGTAAGTCAGTCAGTCACACAGTAGACATAAACACATTTAAATAGTTATTTTATTTTAATGAATGTTCTTTGTTTTTTTTTTTATCATTTGAACGTGGCAACTCTGAGGAGAACTGGCAAAATACTCAGAAGAATCCTTTTTACATAAAGATTAAAAAAAAGAAAAATACAATAATAATAGAAATATATCTTCAAAGTAAGTCTTAATCTGGACATAGGTTAAAAATTTATTTTCCCATAGTCCTCTTAAGCAATTTCATTCAACATTATAAAAGAGGGTACCTATTATAATGTGAAAATGAAATTAACCTTACAACGGTCAGTAGGTAGGTTTCAACGTAATTCGATTTGGACTTTATTAGAACCCAACAGAGTTCAAAATATAATGGGTTCTATATTCCCTCTGCGGGTCAAAGGTTTAATTTCACAAGAATCTCTTTCAGATATCTATTCTTGACTTTCAGAAATCACTATAAAACATACTTAAAAATCTGTTCAAGTGCGAGTCGGACTCGCGCACGAAGGGGTTCGTACCATTTTCAAGCGTCTACCTGTTGCCATTATTGATATCGAGAAAAAAGGGCAAAAAAAGTTTGTTGTGTGGGAGTCCCCCTTAAATATTTATTTTATTATTAGTATTAGTTATTATAGCCGCAATGGCAATAGAAATACATCATCTGTGAAAATTTCAACTGTCTAGCAATCGCGGTTCTTGAGATACAGCCTGGTGACAGACAGACAGCGAAGTCTTAGTAATAGGGTCTCGTTGTTACCCTTCGGGTACGGAACCATAAAACATGCTGATAAAAGGAAAGCATACATTTCGATAGCTAATTATACATTTATTTAGTAGTAGAATATAGTGGGGCGTGTGTTACCTTGATGGTGTGTATGTTGAAGTCGTTCCCCGAGTCGTTGTACACGATGGACACGTAGTCGTTGCCGATGTACTTGCGCTTCTCGTTGCACGTGGGGTCCTTCGCAGAGGACGGCATGGCGGTCGCCACGTGGAACAACACCTGCCACCACGCCACACACAACACAGTATTGTATTCTGTACTAGACTTATTTATATAAATCACTAGTGTCATTTGCGAGGGGAGTAAATCATAATTTACATGAGACCTTGAAAAATTTGAAACCTAAATAAATTCTCTTTACTCACTCCAATAATATTCACTATATAGTGGTTAATGGTTATGTCTTTTACAAGAAGGAAAGGTGGAGGTAGAAATCGAGCGTGGTTTGGAAATAAAAAGTAAGTAATTAGTTTTGAAAACTAAGACAAATCGATAGCACTTGCTATGGTTTTGAGTGTTTTTCTATCTACGGTGTGACAATATTATAAGATATATCTCTTATAAGAGAGACTAAGAAACTCAGGCCTCCAAGAAAGTCCCAACAATTGAGATTTCGAAAAAATCTGAATTACAATAAAATCATGAATGATTTTTCAGCGAAACGGGCTAATTTGATTTCAGATTATATTTATATATGTTTAATGTTAAGCTAAATCACAATAAATTAATTTTCATAAAAGTTGACTGTAAAAAAAACCATTTTCTTTGGAAAATATTTTGTGGCCATCCTGATCTCTAAATCTGGTCCTGACTATAATCTAGATAGGATCATGTATACTTTTGATTTATTTCTAATTAAATGTCCGATAAAAGTGCATTCGATGTGTTTACGTTCTGCACGCATGGTGTGGGTGTGTCACCTGCATGATGTCGTCGTTCCACACGTAGGTGTAGTGTCCGTCCTTGCCGCCCTTCTCCAGGTTGAGGAACAGGTGCGGGTGCTCGTCCTCCCCGCCCTCCAGCGACACCAGCGTGCCCAGTTGTGTCAGGAACTCCGCGTACCTACACACACACACACACAAGACACATCACTAATACTCTGATATCCGTCTATTTTATATTTCTTCGCTTTGAAATACAAAATTGATATGTGTGCGTTTTATTTTGATACGGATTTTTATTATATTTACAAAGAACACCCTTTTGGCTACCTCTAACGATTATGGTTTAATTAAATAGCAGGTTTAGGATTTGGATATGCGAAAACATACATACATTGAAGCCTTTTTCCCATGGGGGGAGGCAGAGACCATTTGCTACAAAAACCTTCAGTTAAACCTCTGTTCGCCGAGGTTAAGTTATAACAAAGTCAACTTATTAACTTATCAGTCACGAGGAACCTAAACGTTTGACGACATCTGCTGTATGTTTATGATTGTATGCGTTTATTATATACTAGCTTCCCACGCGGGATTTCAGTCACGTAGCTCCCATTCCCGTGAGAACTTTTTTTTAAATCGGACCAGTAGTTCCTGAGATGTGCGATTAATCAAACTCTTCAGTTTTATATATTAGGATAGAAGTATATATGGTATTTTAAGAGGGTTATGGCGAAGTTACCTCACGCTCCCATATTCATTTTTCAAAATTAATACTTCGTTGTCCTGTTGTCCCGGGCCCACGTATAACACACCGATCTGCAAACATTATAATGAATAATCATCATTGTCAGACCGTAAGTACGTCCACTGTTGAACTTGGGCCTATTCCCGAGGAAAGGTTTTGTCATAGTTACCACGCTTGGGAACCGTTCAAGTATTACGTAACGCAATTTTAGCCTTAGTAGAAGATTTTTAACCCCCCCCCCTCCCCATTATAACGCTCCGTAACGTTTTTCTGGACCCCCTTCCCCTCTCTAAATGTTACGTAACACTCAAGTGATAATTTTTACCCTAAAGTCGTAAAAAGTTATGTAATAGTTTTTACACTTGGTATAGTTTTAATATACTAAATAAAACAAGATAATTTTAATTCGCAACACCTGCATATTTTGTTTATTTTTTATAAATTTTTGGCTTTTAATTTTTTTTGGTTTTCGTGTGGGAGTTTAAATTCCCTATTTTTTTAGAAACAATGTTACGTAACGTGTTGTAAAACACCTCCCGCCCCTGTAACGCATCGTAACGTTTTACGAGACCCTCTCCCCCCCCCAAATTGCGTTACGTAATACTTGAACGCTACCTTGGCAGGCGGATTGGTGACCGTAGTATTATGTTGTAACAGACAAGGAAACACTGCTGCCCGATCCCTAGTATACAATTGTTGTAAATTATGTTATAACAATCGGGACCAACGGCTTAACGTGCTTTCCGAGGAGGACATATAAGATTTTATACAAAGATTTATTGACCGGCGGTGGGAATCGAATCCCAGTAACAGACTTAAAGCGAGACTTATAGTACACAGACTTCCGACACAGATGTTGTCGCCTGTAACAAACGTACAGGCTGGGTAGGGCAGGCTAACAAATGATTAGTAAAACATTTCTTAAGCTTAAAACTGTCGTTTTGTTATTAGACAAAATGTTGGTGTTGTATATGCGTGTAGTAACCTTGTACGTCTCGACGGGCGGCACGAGGTCGAGGTTCTTGATGGTCCGCTCGTGCTGCACGCCCGAGATCCGCAGCGGACGCTCCGCCAGCGGGTTGAGCATCGCCGGCGTTTCCCCTGCGATGCATCAATATTATTTTTGTTTTCTAATATAAATCCTTATATTAGAAAACTAACACGCTAGCACTGTTTCTTTTTTGATGTATCCAAACGATGTAAGGGGCTTGGCCCAGCCTCTTAATACAAGTTATTGCGAGGGTTCTGTTTGCAACACCTATCTTGTTATTGCTTTGTTAACGTTCAAGCAAAATCGAAGTGTTTAATTTATTTTTAATAAATAAACAAATTAATTTATTATTGTAATAGTAGCAATGTTGCCAGTATATTTATTTTTGGTAGTATTATCGATCCATCAATAAACTATTTAAAAGCATTAAAATTACAGATTCAAATTACATTAAACCTGTGTTAGAGTGCTCGTACATACAATAAGATATATTTGATAATCGTATATCCTAAGGCAGTAAGTGCCCATTTTGCCATGAACTTTTATCAGTTACAGTAGTTTTCTTGATCTAACCTTATTAGAAAAAAAGGCTTCTACTAAGAATTTTCCTTTTTTTCGGATGGGCATACGTAGTTAGTTAGTCATTAGGCTTTTGATACTTCACCGGGCATAAAAGCGAGCAGAGCTTCAGTCTTAATAAATGGTTTAAAAACTACAAACTAAGCAACCTGCGTAAGAGGGCGTCCCCTGTGGGGCTTGGACTTAGGCTCATGGCGGTCGCTGGCGATGAGATTGAGGGAATATGACTTTTTAGGGGAGTGTTGTGCAACTGTCTAAGAATTAACCATTTCTCTGAGTATTTGCGACCATTGAAAAATCAACGCACATAAATATAGACACAATATAAAGGGTAGTGGGTGGTGGGTACATACCGGGCACAGGCGGCGTGATGGGGTAGGTGCTCATGTTGTGGTACAGCTGCAGGAACACGAAGCTGGGCGACACGCCGCCCCCCGCGCCCCCCACCGCGCCGCCGCCCGCCGCGCCCGCCCCGCGCGCGCCCACCGAGCTGCGCACAACCACACACACGTCACGAGTGTTATACATCTCAAGCATAAAGTCGGATGTACCATTATGCGTCAGAATAAATGGTCGTATGCGACGAAAAGCTTCTGAAGTGTAATAGTACATCTATTTTTATGCTTCTGAGGTGTAGATATCTTTTGGTGATTGTTGGTTAATAGATTAACACAAAGAAACCCTTAAAACAACAGGTCAGGTTTTTACAGGTTGTTACTATAGCATAGTGCAGTGTTGCGCACAAAAAAGTTTGGTTTCAATTAACAATTTTTTTTATAATGATAAATAATAGCATACAATAATGCATCAATAAATAAAGCAATTCATCAATTTCCTCGTAATATTAAAACTTGATACTGTCTTCCAAAATTACGTTCTCTTTTGCTTTTTTGTTTACGGCCTAAGCAACACTTAGCGTTTAATATCTTATTCACAACCATTGTAATATAAGATACAGTAGAATCCGCTTAGTACGATAGGCCTATGTTTGGTTTTATTAACAGCCTCTACGAGAGTTTATGCGTTTATTACGACTCTGCTTATAAAGACCGACCGCTTTCAACGACGGAATTCTGCAAAAATTACCTGTTACAACGACGACGATGACGTATCTACAAATAAATCGTAATAATCATATTAAGGTGTAACATATTTATATATAGTACATAATGTATAGGTGCACATTATGGAATAAATTTTTGATTTCATATTTTTTTGTATCTAATAATCACATACATATTATTATTTATAAACAGTATTTAATTATATTTATAAAAAAACTAAAATTGAAATTGTATGTCCTTTTAGTACGTCTTCCGGTTAAAACGACGTAATATCGTAGGTCCCTTGGCCGTTATTATAGCCGGATTCTACTGTACTCTGATACATTGTATTATGTGCAAACATGAAAACCACATCGAGGACCTCCACTTTTTAATCAACATTCCAATGTTATTGTTAACATTATTCATGCAATTTTATATTCCAGGAAATAAAATCTAGTATTATTCATCTTCAAGTTTGGGTAAATATTTAGATATTGAAAAGTATTCACAACAATGATTCACTTTGTCACACCACAACACGTATATTACCCAAGTCTGCGGCCCGTCTCCGCCACTCTGTGGCAAAATAATGATCAAATAAATCACTCCGAAGTTCCAATTTATTAAATAGTATTGTTATCCAACTATATTTTTTACAACATTTAAATATTTAAAATGCTATTTGTACAAACCGAAAGAGAGTAATTACAAATAAATTAAGAAGAATATGCTGTTATTTTATACTCAGTGTATTTTTTTCGCTCTATTTTCTATAATCATATAAAGTGTAACATCCACAACTCGGTCCGTTAAAATGTTTTCCGAAGCCCGGAGGGTAGTCCCTCGACCAAGCGGACCCCGAAAGCTTTTTACCTCTACGCCACGAATGACGTCACGTTCTTGTAATGTTTATCATCATGGACATATCTAAGTCGATGAGTGAAGTGACACACGTGTCGTACCTGCGAGGGGGGCAGGTCATCCCTGAGGAGTGTGTCGTACCTGTGTCTCCTGGTGGGGCTCATGACGGAGATGGTGTGAGAGCGCTTGGAGCGCGCGAGGGGGGGCAGGTCATCCCTATGGAGTGTGTCGTACCTGTGTCTCCTGGTGGGGCTCATGACGGAGATAGTGTTGGAGCGCATGGAGCGCGCGAGGGGGGGCAGGTCATCCCTGAGGAGAGTGTCGTACCTGTGTCTCCTGGTGGGGCTCATGACGGAGATGGTGTTGAAGCGCTTGGAGCGCGCGAGGCGGGGCAGGTCATCCCTGAGGAGTGTGTCGTTGTGTCTCCTGGTGGGGCTCATGACGGAGATGGTGTGGGAGCGCTTGGAGCGCGCGAGGGGGGGCAGGTCATCCCTATGGAGTGTGTCGTACCTGTGTCTCCTGGTGGGGCTCATGACGGAGATGGTGTTGGAGCGCATGGAGCGCGCGAGGGGGGGCAGGTCATCCCTGAGGAGAGTGTCATACCTGTGTCTCCTGGTGGGGCTCATGACGGAGATGGTGTTGAAGGGCTTGGAGCGCGCGAGTGGGGGCAGGTCATCCCTGAGGAGTGTGTCGTACCTGTGTCTCCTGGTGGGGCTCATGACGGAGATGGTGTTGGAACGCTTTGAGCGCGCTAGGGGGTGCAGGTCATCCCTGAGGAGTGTGTCGTATCTGTGTCTCCTGGTGGGGCTCATGACGGAGATGGTGTTGAAGCGCTTAGAGCGCACTAGGGGGGGCAGGTCATCCCTGAGGAGTGTGTCGTACCTGTGTCTCCTGGTGGGGCTCATGACGGTGATGGTGTTGGAGCGCTTGGAGCGCGCTAGGGGGAGCAGGTCATCCCTGAGGAGTGTGTTGTACCTGTGTCTCTTGGTGGGGCTCATGACGGAGATGGTGTTGGAGTGCTTGGAGCGCGCGAGGGGGAGCAGGTCATCCCTGAGGAGTGTGTCGTACCTGTGTCTCCTGGTGGGGCTCATGACGGAGATGCTGTTGGAACGCTTTGAGCGCGCTAGGGGGTGCAGGTCATCCTTGAGGAGTGTGTCGTATCTGTGTCTCCTGGTGGGGCTCATGACGGAGATGGTGTTGAAGCGATTGGAGCGCGCTAGGGGGGGCAGGTCATCCCTGAGGAGTGTGTCGTACCTGTGTCTCCTGGTGGGGCTCATGACGGTGATGGTGTTGGAGCGCTTGGAGCGCGCTAGGGGGAGCAGGTCATCCCTGAGGAGTGTGTCGTACCTGTGTCTCTTGGTGGGGCTCATGACGGAGATGATGTTGGAGCGCTTGGAGCGCGCGAGGGGGGGCAGATCATCCCTGAAGAGTGTGTCGTACCTGTGTCTCTTGGTGGGGCTCATGACGGAGATGGTGTTGGAGCGCTTGGAGCGCGCGAGGGGGGGCAGATCATCCCTGAGGAGTGTGTCGTACCTGTGTCTCCTGGTGGGGCTCATGACGGAGATGGTGTTGGAGCGCTTGGAGCGCGCGAGGGGGGGCAGGTCATCCCTGAGGAGTGCTGCGCTGGGGGCTGCGGGGGGTTTGCTGGCGCGTCCCTCCGGCACCGTGCCGTCGCTCGCCGTCTGACAAAGGACTCTCACATCAGCTTGTCTCAATCTCAACACACTATTCTGTATATTGACTGTAAATATTTATCAACGGATATTTGAAATTTAAAAATTTCAGGTCAATTAAAGATTAACTGTTTAAAAACTTATAAAACTGTGTGGTACCTTCTGCAGCTGATGGTGTGGGGCGAGCGAGGGCGCGGTGGGCGGCTCCGCCCCCGAGCCTGCACACACATCCACATCACTCACGCGCTTTATCTCTGCGCATAAACATACACACACCGGTTACAAACGACTCTCCTGATACACACTGGCACAGTGAACCACTTTATGATCGATATTTACACCTGAAATGCATTCTACGATGTTTTAGTAAACAATAAGTTATTAAAATATTACAATAATTGAAAGAAAGTATAGGTCTGGTTATTTAATAAGGATCTAAATACGTAATGTGCGATTAAAAACATATCATAAATTAAGTAATGAGATTAGTGTTGTGAGCATTAATTTATTCTAATTTTACCTTTCATATGTTGAACTAAAGTAGAAGTTATCACTGGAAATGTTTACTGTACAATACATTTCTTGTATTTCTTAAACTAAACAAACGTATTTCTTTAAAAGTTCATAAAATTTGGAGAATTGTATTAAACACACATATCACATCAGAATTGACCATACCACCGACGAATTTCGACAGTCCAAAAAATTATCATATTATTTTATTTATATTTGACGTCATTGAGCAGAAAGGACTCAAACCAAACAAATTAAAATAGCTTTTATTCATTTTTTTTTTCATTTTAAGAGATTTGGTTTAATATATTCATAGAAATAAATGACTCAGAATTATTCAAGCAGATTGAGTTCGTTCAGCAGATATTTGTTGTATGTTTTTACTATACTACGTACGATGGCATACTAAACTCAAAGTAAGCCAATGTATAGATTGCGTCCTTGTTGCTTAACTAAGTTCAATTAATAACTGGTGGCACAGCAAGAGAAACACGGTTCGTTGCCAACTGACCTGGGTCGGAGTTGAAGGTCATGAGGTGCGGGTGCGCGGGGTGCGCGGGGTGCGCGGGGGGCGCGAGGGGCGAGGTGCCGCACATCTCCTCGGGGATGGCCTCGCACGACACGCGCATGTCGCTCTTCTTCGACGCCTTCTTGCTCACGTGCATCGACAGGGACGTGGGGTTGTTGCTGGGGACACCACGGCATTATCACAGTTTGTATACGACTAGCTCGCACGACAGACATTGTCCTGTCTGTACTGAAACTATGTTAGGCGTGATAGCCCTGAGCGAACCGTGAAAATGTGCACTAAGAGCAGCACGCGTTCTGTCAATGTTATGTCAAACGCCATAAGATTACATTACAAAAGTTAATAATGTCAAAAGCGGTAAGGTTACATTACAAAATTTCATATGGTGGTTAAGCTTTATTAAATTTTCTAGTTTTTTTCACTTTCATAAGAACCTTCTCCTGACAACAACAAACACAACAAAAAAATAATAATATGGAAATCAGTCCAGGCGTTCACGTCTGATACCGTGACCAAGGGAAATAGGGATTCATTTTAATATATATCAATATATATAAAAGAAAGTCGTGTTTGTTACAACACTTATAACTCGAGAACGGCTGGACCGATTGCCATGGTTTTTGATTTGTTGGATTTGTTTCCGTCCCGAATAGCAGAATACATTTTAAAAACAAAAGAAAGTCGTGTTAGTTACACTATTTATAACTCAAGAACGGCTGAACCGATTTGGCTGAAAATTGGTAGGGAGGTAGCTAAGAACTGGGAGAAGGACATAGGATACTTTTGGGTAGGGTAGGGTAGGGGTAGGGTAGGGTAGGGTAGGGGTAAGGTAGGGTAGGGGTAAGGTAGGGTAGGGGTAGGGTAGGGGTATGGCAGGGGTAGGGTAGGGGTAGGGTAGGGTAGGGGTAGGGTAGGGTAGGTGTAGGGTAGGGGTAGGGTAGGGGTAGGGGTAGGGTAGGGGTAGGGTAGGGGTAGGGTAGGGGTAGGGTAGGGTTAGGGTAGGGGTAGGGTAGGGCAGGTGTAGGGTATAAAAGTCCACCTGTGCGAAGCCGGGGCGGGCCGCTAGTATGAAGATAAATATAACATTGATAAATAGCCTTGTCCTTCGGAATAAAAAACAACTGCTCACCTAGTTTCAGTCAATTCTCCTAAGGCGAGTGAGTAGGTAAAGACGCTTTTACGAATGCGTATATTTGAGGTATGAATGTAGTTATTGATCATCATAGATTACAACAGCAGTGACAAACGGCATAACAATTATTTGTTATTGACTATGATTAGGTTTGAAGTAAAAGACTTATGCGGTCTTATATAATTCCATATATAATATTAATATACTGTGTGACTTTTTTACCGTCTTGAAAATAATAGGATGTGATATGTATATGAAATAGATGTAAGTCATAGTTATTTCATCTTTTTTTTTAACTGACATAGAGTGAAAATCATAACGATAAAAATACGTACCTAATTAGGTAGTTATGTTAGTTAAAATAGGTGGCTACCTAGGCCGCGATCAAATATGAATGAAAAGAAAGATGAGCGATATAGCGTAACTACCTACTTAGGTACGCATTTTTACGGTTACGAATTTCAGTCCAGGCCAGTTAAAAAAAACTGTGCCTCAGGTACCTATTTTATATGTATATCACGCCCTATTATTTTCAAGACGGTAAAAAAGTCACCCAGTATATCATCTCTGCACCACCCTATGGTCTACTAAGAAATAACGCCTGTGGCACTGAGTTCATTTTGGCATAATTTATTATGTGCTTAAGTTTAGATGATAATAATAATAAATATGGTTCGTGTACTAACGTGGGTTCACAGCTGGGCAGCAGTATCATCTCGTCGGGGTTGACGGCCAGCAGCTCGTCGGCGGGCGCGGGCGGGGGCGGCGCGGCGGGCGCGGGGCGGGGCGGCTCGCGTGACGTCACGGCCGCCTTCCACGACGACGACATCTCCGGAGACGAGTTGGAGCGACGCACCGGGTGGCGGGACTTGCCCTGCGACATTACATATTGTCCATTTACTCCCATTCGATTCCGGGACTAGGCACTGAACACGGTGCTAGTGAACCACGGCAATGATCATCAAGCTTTTCATAATACTAATTTAAAATAAACTTAGCTTATAGCTAATTTAAAATAACTTATACAATAATATGTTTACAGAAGGAGAATATATTTATAAGAACAACATATATATTATTTAATTTCATGTTAATTTACATTGCAATGCCTTGTGAAAATCCGATGAGAGAATAACAGAATGTTAAGACAGCATTTGCTCACCTGCGCAGGCGGCGCGAAGCACACGCTGCAAATAGATTTTATTATGAAAATATAATAACGCCACATTAAGACGAAAGAGACCCCTGATCTCTTTCGGCGTAGTGTGGCATTAGGTCTCCGAAGCCCATATAATATTTTCATAATAAAAACTATTTATGGCGTAGATTTGTGTCGCCTGCGCAGGTGTGCCAATGCTGTCATAATCTTCTTCTGTTCGTGACATTAAAGTTTCCGATACCCTCACGATCACCATTTGAAGGAACTCCCGAGGGTTGTTGAATGACTCCGTGGTCCACACATATTATTATGTCGGGATGAAGTAGACTCACGTGAGCTGCATCTCACTGCATGGGATCTCACCTCAGGTACGATGAGCAGCATGTCGTCGTCGTCCGTGGTGCTGGACGAGCTCTGTCGCTGCGGGGAGCCCGGGATGTTGATGGGCTGCGTGCCCATCCGACTCGCCGAAGTATTGCTGGGGGCACAATGATAAAACATTGAGCATCATCAGCCAGTACTATGTTGTAACATACAGGGAAACGCTGCTGCCCGTTCCCTGGTATACGATTGTTACAGATAATGTTATAATAATCGGGACCAACGGCTTAAAGTGCGTTCCGAGGCACGGAGGGTAGTCCCTCAACTAGCCTGTCCCGTATAAAAATCTTAAAAAAATACACACATATTTCTTGTCCGGTGTGGGAATTGAGCCCACCATTTTAGCTTAGCATGAAGGGTTAACAACTTTTCTAGTAGGGTGCAAAAACACTGATAGTAAGCTTTTTAAATTAAAAAAAAAAAGATATCTATCAGGGTAAGTTACTTTGTCATTGAGGATCATGTATTCAAAAACAAGACGCTATTATATATTCCAAAATATTTTAAAAGTAGACAGAGGATTGACACTGACCTGTCGCACTTGTGCGCGGGCGCAGCGCCGTGCACGTTGCTGTTCCTTTCCGCGCCAACCACCGTGTCCGAACTACATTTAAAAAGAATAAAATGATTTTTATCCGTAATTGTAACAAATAATTTTATTATAAATGTATAATTGACCCACAATATTATTATACGTACACACAAAGTCTATTCGTTTAGATTCTCATTAGTGTTAGCATCTCCGAATGAGTTCTAGAATTTTATTTTTTTATCAGTTCGTTGAAAAATCAATTTTCACACATTTTAGACGGGAAATTGTCTTATATAACTGAGTCAAAAAATTGTTTGATAGGTACCACTTTGTCCAAGCATGAAATTTACTCGTCGTAAGGTATGAATAATAAATAAAAAAAGAGTGCTAAAAAAAAAAAAATTATAGTTACCTGGACTTGTGCAGGTCGGGTGCGGGCGGCCGGCTCTGCGACGAGGACGAGCCGCTGCGGGAGCGACACTCGCTGTCCGAGCCCTGCGGAGTCCCACGCGCTTGTTATACATACGGTAGCTTAATTCATTCTAATAACAATAAGTTTAATTTCACAAAAATAAGCTGATCTTTTTTTCGGACAGACATTATGTAGTTTGCTACGAGGCTTTTGCTTCACCGGGTGTAAAGGCGAGCAGACCTCCAGCCTAAATAAACGATTTAAAAACTACAAACTAAGAAACCTGTGCAAGAGGGAGTCCCCTATGGGACTGGGACCTCGGCTCAACAGGGCCTAAACAAAATGATATTACAATCGGTGATCGGTAACAGAAAATCACTACCACGAATGTATGGATACTTGACACATGTCATGTGATTAAGCGGGCGCGGGGGAAAATGACGGGCGTTCATTGGTTGATTCTTCTTTGAAACAAGCGAATCGAACTTTCGGATTTCGGTTTCATAAACATTGTAGATAACATAGTTTTCCATATTTATATATTATTGTACATTTTAATAATTTATTTAGGGTAGGGGTAGGGTAGTGTAGGGGTAGGGTAGATGTAGGACGTACCCGACCCCCGCCAACGGCGGATCGAAGGAGTGTCCGGGAGGTTTTAGTGGTGTAGGGTCCTCTCCTCGTGGTATGACTTTAGCATACCACGCTATGGAGAGGGCGAGTCCCACATATCCCGCCGCCAGCGCGAAAATACGCTGCAACGGTGGTGGGAATGCGTCAATGCATTTCGCCCCGGACAAAAAAAAAAAAAAAAAGCGTAGATGTAGGACACCGCGTAAACGAAGTCTCGCCGGGCCAGTTTATTTTATACAAAAGATTAGGTCTTTTATTTATCGATTGAGGCAGTACGAAGTCTGCCGGGTCAGCTAGTCATTTATAAATATGACGAACAGTAGTGGAACTAATATCGAGCCTTGGGGTACGCCAGAGGTTACAATCACAGACTGCGATGGATGAGCTTTTATAACAACCCTTTGCGATCTGTTAGTCACATACGATGTGAACCACCGAAGTAGATCCCCGCGAATGCCGTTATACGCTAATTTAGTCAGGATCAGCTCATAATCTACCTTGTCGAAAGCTTATCGAAAGTCTGTGTACACAGAGTCCACTTGCAATCGATTATCCATACAATTAAACACATAATCTGAAAAGTAGTAGATTAGTTACCGTCGATCTTTTCTGTACAAATCCATGTTGTTGAGGTAGTAAAATATTGTGAATTATAGGATAAATTGCATTATGTACAAGTCTCTTGAAAAGCTTCGACACGATAGATAGCATAGATATAGGCCGATAGTTTTCAATATCACCTTTGGAATTTGATTTATGTACCGGTGTGATATTGGCTCTCTTCCATACTTCGGGAAAAGATCCCTATGCAATACATTTATTGTAAATTATGTTTAATGGGATACATATACTGCCAGCTGTTTAATATAGGAAGTAGGACGGTAGTCCATCTGGCCCAGGGCCTTTACTAATGTCAAGAGATTTCAATGCTTTTAACACTTGGTCAAGAGTAAAAGTAAATCGGTTAATAACAACACAGTTATCAGCAAAAGTTTAACCACTCATTACCATGTTACCGGGGGTAACCATTCATTTTCCCTAAATGTAGATAATTCATAAACTGATTGGAAAAAAATCGAATAATGCTCATGATCTAAACGATATACGCTGCGATCGAACAATCTCCTTCGTTTGAAGTTTTATCTAAAACTCTGACATTTGCAAAATGGTGGTAGTCTCTGCACAAAGTCCAGTACAAAAGATCTGATCTGCATTACTCACCGGGTCTAGGCGCGCGTCGGGCGCGGCGGGCGACAGCAGCGCCGCCACGTCCTGCAGCGGACACTCTAGCAAGTAGTCCCAGTTCATCTGCGTCACACACATGTACTGATATATCACTGAATAACGGATCGTAAAGACTTCAAACTAGTCGTTCAAAGTAGACGTAGGCATCGGATAAGAAAGGACTTAAAAAAATATATACCCCTAAGTGGATGAAAAGGGATGTCGAAATTTGTAAGAAGAAATCAAAATCTACGTGATACTGAAGTCGTGCGCTACAATTAGTCTTGTATGATCATTTTTAAGTAAGCGAGACATCACCCGATCTAAAAATACATAAATTCCTTTGGCGTTTGTTAACGGAGCCATATAACTTGGTGGAACAGTCACGCCAGTCTGGCTGGTCGGAATGACGATTATGGTGGACTGGTGGTAGAACAAAGTCGAGTATCATCACTAGGTATAATAAAACAAAGTTCTCCGCCGCGTCTATCTGTCGGTTCGCAGTAGACTAGATTTTCATGCTGTTTTCACCAATGGATAGAGTAGTACCCAAGAAAGGTTATATTTATATAATTTGTTAAGATTTTGTATACATACTAGTGATGAAACGAATGTAAGTTTTTAAGCAAAACGCGAATGCGAATACGAATATTCAGTTTTAGATTTGGCGCCGCTTATCTATGATTCAAAATATGAAGAATTTGCGTTGTATCACCAATTCTTATATCAACAAAACTTTTCCCTTTCTATCACCAACCACGCCACAATAAAAATAAATTAAATTTTATTCCTTTTGTATCACCAAATCGTTTCAACAAAAGGTATAGATAAAAATCAAATTCTTCATTGATTAACGTTTTGATGTAGATTTGAATATATTATAATTATGTATAATATGTAGTGAGGTTAAGGTTTTAATCCCTCACTACATTAATTGACCGGTATAACGTTCTGGCAACTCACATATTTATTATTCGATTTTAAAGTCAAATCCAAAATTGAATTTAAACTTAAAAATGTCATATGTCAATAACATTATATTTTAAAGAGAGATTTGTGCTGTCGAGAGGTTGGGGCGTGAGGCCGTTATTAATTTATTTTAGTAATTGAATAAGAAGTGTTCGTGTGTTTGTGTGTTAATTCAGTAATATACAGTTACAAAGTTTACCATCTTTCATTTATAAAAGAGTGCTAGTGATAGTGATCGTTCCCCTCACAGACCCTCTTCGAGGACCAACAGCAGTGAGCCCTGCTGAGCTGCGCACCCATAGGCGTTACATGGGATTAAAACCTTAACCTCACTACAATACACACAATGTATATATAAATTAGTACCTGATTATAATGACAATACCATCATATCTATACTAATATATAAACCAGAATAATTTATTTGTTTCTTTCGGTAATCTCAAGAACTATGGAGATCAGATTTAAAAAATATTTCTGTTTTAGATAGTCTATTTATCGAGGAAGGGTATAGGCTATTTTAAATATGAAGTACCTACAGCAACGGTTCTTACATGGGTGAAACTGGGGGCGGAAGCTAGTATCACCGATTCTTAATCGGTGATACTATTTTAGGTGATACAACGAGAATGCTTCAAAAATATGCTGCGCGCTTTGATGATTATAGAAAGATATAATTGTTTTGTAATTAAAGAAAGAAATGTATACTTTTTTGTTTAATTTATCTAATATTGTTTTCACTTCTGTATTTTTCTTTCATGTTTATATTCGCAAAGATATTTGCGAATGCAAATATCATAAATCAAGTGAATATTCGCGAATGCGAATATTCGTTACATCACTAAACATACAAACACGATATTTATTGGAGGTGTCGGAAAAAATAAGCCGTCTGGGAGCTTTCAAAAAAAGCGCTGCCTAAACCTTTTGAGACATAAACAAAATAATGTATGGTGGAATTGTGTACCTTTTACCGGTTTTACCGTATTTACCGTCTTGAAAAAATGAGGGCGGGACATTTAACTGGAATGTAAGGCATAGTTATTTATAAATATTTTTAATGTCAGAGTGAAATGAATCTACCAAAACATCCTAATTCATAGCCTGTTTTTTACACGCTTTATATTAGCTTCACTTGTATGTATGTTTGTTTGTAACCGACTCCTTAGGGCGCAATTTTGACCCACTTTAAACGGCCAGATTTCATTCTAATTTTGCACACCTGTCAAAGACCGATGACAATGCAATAGTTCGATTAAATTATCCGATTACCCTGATTAGATTCGCCAGGATTCTTAAAATTCTTTCCGCATCCTTTGCATGGGAGTAAGAGAGATAGAGCGAGTGCGCGATGCATGAGAGTAAGAGTGATAGAGCGAGTGCGCTATGCATGAGAGGAAGAGAGATAGAGCGAGTGCGCGATGCATGAGTGTATGAGATAGAGCGAGTGCGCGAACTACGCATGCGTGCAGTTTTAAGAGACTTACTCTTTAATTGGGCACAAGCATGTTTTTTAGTTTTTAAATTATATGAAAACATTTAACTAAATAATTGACGAATCTCAAAATTAAAATAATGAAATATCGTAAACATTGTCACCCTTACAACTCAGTCTCAAACAGTCTCAAAAGTACGAGGAGAACATAAACATAATCTAAAAAATTCATTTAATAAAACTGTGACAGTAGAAATGCGTACCTAAGTAGTTACGCTATTTCACTCACACTTTTCATTCATGCGAGATTACGGCCTAGGTATATTATAGGCACCTATTTTATTATCGTGCACCCGTCATGTAGGGTTAATTATTTAGGTCATTTATTAGATTTTCTTAACTCTTATAACCGATATAGCTACTAGTACACAAATACTGTGGTTATCAAGACGGTAAAAAAAGTATCCGGTATAAGCCTACAAAAAAAAGTTCGCTATTGCATATGTTTATTTCTTAAGAATAACATAACATATCATTTTAAATAACGCACAATTTACGTGGTGTATCTATAATATGTAGTGTGTGTTTCTCACGGGAACGCGATCTAAGTGGGTGAAACCGAGCGGGACATTGTATAATAATATGTCCCACTCTTTAAAACAGTGTTTAAGTCACGATCAAAACGGTGCCAAGATCATTGGAATAAAATTAAATAATAAAAGTAGCGCACGCACCTGGTTCTGCATGCGCATGACCCAGCACGTGTCGCCCGACGGCGCGCGCACGTGCACCTCGGCCCAGTGCGCGCACCAGCACGGGCACGCGCCCGCCGCCTCGCCCACGCGCGACCAGCCGCCCTCCTCGCCGTCCTGCACGCACGGACACGTTATAGATATACGTGATGGTGACGGTAGTCCCTCAACCATCCAGATCCGGAAATAAATCTTACGATCTAAAAACAAACATTTATTGTCCGGCGTGGGGATCGAACCCATAACCTCCGAGATTTAAAACCAGTCAAATACCACTCCGCTTTGGAGGTTGTCATCAATGACATCATCCTCCTCATGGCTATTCCCATTCACGAATCACTTTAGGTATACTCACGACTTCCTTGGAAACCCTGTCGAAGTGCTGCGAGAACTGGTTGAGCACCGCCACCAGCGGGTCGTTCGTCTTGTTGTTCTCGGATGAGTTTTGTCTGCGGAAACGTCACATCGTGTTAATGTAAAGTATATAATAAATACTAATCTCTAATGATCTCTATACAAACTCAACATTAAAGGTGAAATACCAAAACTTTTTTTTGATAATGTTCAAAGTCAAAATTTTCATGTTAATCAAATTAATCTTTGTTATCTGAAACCAGAATAAACTAACTTACAAAACTCATTATTTTAAATACCTATCTTTCGGTATTTAACATTTCACCATTAATATACGAGTAACAAAACATAACATTCACTTTGCAAGCATTTTCACACAGCAACAAGCACTGAACATAAATAACATATTGCCAAAACTATAAAATGCATTAGTTTGTTCTTACATTCTATTACTGAAATAATAAAACACAGATGCACCAGCCTAGGAACATACATACAACTACAGCCGACGTTTGGAAAATACTACGACGCATTTTGTGTCCGGAGAAGTAGCAAAAGCCTGGCTAACAACGTATGTCTATCCAAAACAAAGATGCAGTTTATCGCTAGAGGGAGAACTGAATAAACGCAAAGAGTATGAATAAAGGGCATATCGTCATTAACAACGAAAGTTTCTTATCGAATAAATTATATAGAAAACAACTCACTACATATGCTTGTGGAACTATGAATATGTAATGGAATGCAAGCGTGACTACTTTTGTGGTAGCGACCATCTAACACAGTCATCATAGGAAATTATACCCTAGTGTAGGGATGGCGAACCAATGGCACCCGACGCAATATTTTGGGTAACTATGAAATATAGTTAATATATCTAATACCGAACGCGATTGATCCTGTAGGGGCTACGCTGTAGTTGACACCGTGTTGGGGATTCGTTACGATACGAAGTTAAACACTCAATTCGCTTTAAAAGTTAATTGCTCGTACAAGAATTGACAAGGTGACTTTTAGAATAAGCTATCGCTAAAATGGGAAAAAGGAATGCACTCGATTGCTGTCCGATACGCACTATGCTCGCGGCGCACTAGTACGACCCCGTATTGAGTAGCTATGTCAGCAAAACGTGATCGATTGCAAATTGCATCGAACAGATCCAATATCGATCAACGTCCACTAATGAACATGGGCCTCCTCTCGAGGGAAGATTTTGCCAGTATTATCTAACACAAGGAAACGCCGCTTTAACAATCGGGAGACAGATGATATTGTTTGATAACAATCGGAACCAACGGCTCAACGTGCTGACCTATATAGACTTATACGCCATGAAGGTCCTAGTAACTACGAAGTCACAGTTATTTGATGGCACGTCCGTAGCTTTACATAACGGCCATGCCCAAAGGTTCGCCCCCCTGCCCAGTGTGTGTGTGTGGACCTGGAGGTGAGCGCGCTGTCGGGCGCGTGGTCGGCGAGGCTGAGCGACGAGCACGACGCCGACGTGTCCGTGCTGCGCGAGTGCTGCAGCGAGTACTTGCTGTAGCTGCTCCCCCCCACCAGCGCAATCACCACCACCGACACCAGCACACGTTAGATACCAAGCGTTATGTCTCGTTGACAAATTATAACTGATCTGCCCTCTCACATTTATAGATGCCACAATTTCTGACCGCAAGCCAGTCAAATAATATTGTCAGAATCACAATATTAAAACTATATCTTGTAGATGATTATTCTTATTCTATGAATTAAACTATGCCTTCAGTCAGTTTGTCATTAATTTCTCTACTCATAATATTCAGACTAATTATTATAGGTTAAGAGTTGGTGAACTGTCATTTTACGCATAAGCGTAGTACATTTTAAATATTGTTGCAAAAATATGAGTCGTTTCCCCATGACGTCCAATATTGATATGAGAAAACGATTTTTTCTGACTTCTATGTTCTACTATGTTTGTGAGTTAGGTTTTAATATCAATGTTATCGCAAACGACTCCACGTATTCCTCAAAAAAGCCATCAACTCATAAATAAACATGCTAGAGTGACCTCAAGGTGTCGCGACATCACTACGACAAGCGCAGACGGTCTCACGCGTCGAACACAAGCGACACACTCACTGGATTGTGTTAGTGGTTTAGTTCAGTAGCCAGTACAGTTACTTTATCGTTAAATATAATAAGAATGCTTTTACGTATGGTAACACTGACCGTTTGACTTCGGGCGGGTTGCTCTGGGCGGAGGGCGGCTGCAGCTGGTTCGAGGAGTTCAGGGGCTCCGCAGCGCTGTCGTTCACTTGCAACTGTAGCATGTCTTGTATTACAGTAGGTATATATTTAGGTACGTATACCATACGCATGTAAGGTAAAATGTTTACCAAGTATGTTTCAATTTGATGGACAAAGAGTTCATCAAATAATATAATTTCATTAAAATTGGTAGTGTAAATACATATCTGCTAAACCTGGGGATCAAATCTGAAACCTTATGGTGAGAAATGGTTAATCATTTCTAGATTGTGGTACGTTGCAAAATATATTTTGTAAATAAATGTATTTATTTGAGAAAAAAAATAGAATTATTAATTTTGACTATATATTATTCCGCAATACCGCCATCGATCACTCAGCCACGGATATTTTGTGAAATGTCTATAATTTTGTGGTCACTGAGTCGTTAGATTGTTAAATCTAACGACTTAATAATCTAACGTAATAAAATTATAACGTAATATAAACATATTACGTTATAATTTATATCGGATATATTTTTGTAATGGGACGGCGCGGGCGGCACGAGCGGGTGCGCGAGCGGCGGCAGCGGGCTGGCCACGCTGTCCGCGTGCTGCCGGCACAGCACCGCGCATCAACATATAAACAGTTAGTACCTGCGGCGCGGGCGCGGGCGGGGCGGGGGGAGCGGGCGGCACGAGCGGGTGCGCGAGCGGCGGCAGCGGGCTGGCCACGCTGTCCGCGTGCTGCCGGCACAGCACCGCGCATCAACATATAAACAGTTAGTACCTGCGGCGCGGGCGCGGGCGGGGCGGGGGGAGCGGGCGGCACGAGCGGGTGCGCGAGCGGCGGCAGCGGGCTGGCCACGCTGTCCGCGTGCTGCCGGCACAGCACCGCGCATCAACATATAAACAGTTAGTACCTGCGGCGCGGGCGCGGGCGGGGCGGGGGGAGCGGGCGGCACGAGCGGGTGCGCGAGCGGCGGCAGCGGGCTGGCCACGCTGTCCGCGTGCTGCCGGCACAGCACCGCGCATCAACATATAAACAGTTAGTACCTGCGGCGCGGGCGCGGGCGGGGCGGGGGGAGCGGGCGGCACGAGCGGGTGCGCGAGCGGCGGCAGCGGGCTGGCCACGCTGTCCGCGTGCTGCCGGCACAGCACCGCGCATCAACATATAAACAGTTAGTACCTGCGGCGCGGGCGCGGGCGGGGCGGGGGGAGCGGGCGGCACGAGCGGGTGCGCGAGCGGCGGCAGCGGGCTGGCCACGCTGTCCGCGTGCTGCCGGCACAGCACCGCGCATCAACATATAAACAGTTAGTACCTGCGGCGCGGGCGCGGGCGGGGCGGGGGGAGCGGGCGGCACGAGCGGGTGCGCGAGCGGCGGCAGCGGGCTGGCCACGCTGTCCGCGTGCTGCCGGCACAGCACCGCGCATCAACATATAAACAGTTAGTACCTGCGGCGCGGGCGCGGGCGGGGCGGGGGGAGCGGGCGGCACGAGCGGGTGCGCGAGCGGCGGCAGCGGGCTGGCCACGCTGTCCGCGTGCTGCCGGCACAGCACCGCGCATCTGCACACACACACACGTGTCACACTACTGTACTCTAGTACTTACATCTATTTGTATATATATTTACAATACTATATATCATTTTTATACAGAAAACATTATATTTACATATATAGTGTAATTACGAAGGGAGGTCAAAAAATTCGCGGAATGGAGAGGAAGTGGCGCGAAATTAAAACCAAATTATTTTTTTCTTTTCGATATATTCCCCTTAAGCCTAATACACTTTTCAGATCTTTCATAAAGTTTATTATTACCTTAAAAAAATGTTTTGTCTTGGCCTTCAAAATACGTAGAAATTGCCGACTTCCCTTGTTTATCATCTGTAAATCTTTATACTGGAAGCTCTTTTTTTCAAATTTGAAAATAAATAATAATCTGATGGGGCTAAATATGGACTATAGGGAGAGTGGTTCAGTGCTCCGAACCCTCATCTGTATAGGGCAGCCATCGCAACATGACTCTTATGAACTGGTGCATTGTCGAGCAAAAGGAGCACACCACGAGTCCATTTTCCCCTTTTTGTTCCTTAATAGCGTCTTTTAATTTTTCTAATAATGTTGCGTAATATTCTCCGGTAATATTGACACCTTTTATCTATATCCCTAAAGTAGCCGTAGCCATCATCTTGCCGGCCGATTGCGACACTTTAAACTTCTTCGGAGGTGCTGCACCTTTTTTGTGCCACTGTATAGACTCCTGCTTTGACTCAGGTTCATAGTGATGAACCTGAGTAACAATTTGGTTCATAAATTCAACCCTGTTCTCACTACACAGACTCAAAAACTCGCGCGAACACTCGACGCGCTGTTGTTTCTGAAGCGGTGTAAGCATTCTCGGAACCCATCTTGCACTGACCTTAGACATGCCAAGATGATCATGGAGGATATTCAAAATGGTTGTAGATGATACTCCAACCATTTCTGCGATTTGTTTCTTCTTTAAACGGGCATCTTCCAGAACAAGTTTTTCAACTTTTTCGACAATGTCTGAGGACGTCGCTTCCGGGACTAATCACATTTATTTAGCTTTATTCAGCTTTTGTCCATAGAAAACAATGATTTTGTATGGAGACGCGTACACATCCATTCGACTTTCTGCGTCTATTCTGCTTTCGCGACAAACTAGTATAAAATCAGGATAAATGTGTTTTGATATATGCTATAGAGAGCGTTCCGCGCTATTCCGCCGCGTTCAGCGCTGTTTTGCCGCGTTCAGCGCTTTACAGGGACGGATGTCGCGACTCCTTGTCAACAAGTTGCGGCCTGTATTGGCCTGTATTGATTTGATTTATTATTGCGTAATCATTATGCACGCAAAGATTAAAGAGTGTTTTAAAGTAATTATAACTATTAATTATTTTAGTTTTACTAAAAATGATCGACGAAGAGAATCTTATATTGTTAGTGCAAAAATATTCTTGCTTGTATGATATTGGTTCATCACATTATAGCGATCAACATAGATAAATATATGCTTGGGACGAAATTCTTCTTCTAATTGGGGTACCAATGTTGCATATTCTCCAACTAAATTCCTTTTTCTCCAAAGCGGGTCGACCCACTGTCGTTTGCGGTTTATTTTTTTACGTTTATTGTTTTCTATTTCTTCTATAAGAAGCGAAACGATAAAAATATCGCACATAGAACTCGCACACACACCTGAGGGCACTCTTATAGGGTTCAGGACCACGACCCAGGGTGCCACTGAAGTAAAAAGGTAGATATATAAAGAGGATGTGATCACTGGCACCGACTACAGGCGCTCAATCACAGGGCAGGGGTAGCAGCGCAACGCGGTCCTCGCCGGCGAGAATCCTACCCTATAAGTTTGTTTTAAGGTGAAAGAAGAAAGTAAGAAAGAAACTCCGGGGTTGTTCTTTTTCGTCATCTTTTGTTGTGTTTTAGTCTCTTCTTTTTTTTAAAAAAGCTTGTTAACAAAATCTCATTGAATACATTAATGAACAATATAAATAAATAAATTATAATAATACCATATAAATATAATTATGATAATATAAAAATATTTAATTTAATAGATATAAATAAATATCAAATATAATGAATAAATTTTTCTAATTAATGTTTGACTATTTACAAGTGTCTGTAATTGGTTTACGTAAATAAAAATGATTTTTATTTATTTATTATTTTATTTAAACAATACATGCGCAGTGAGGGACCGCGGTAGACTTAACTCGCTATCTCACTCGCACCCACCCATATGCATACTGCCTCGCGCTCTTCTACAGCATACCCTACATGCGTGTCTGGCAAGGGGTTGGAACTATCAAAAGTGTCTGGCTAATGAGGAAACATCATCTACTTATTCCCCAAGTATTATTTATAAAAATCAGCTTTTATATTATAACGTAAGTAAAATTATAATTTCATTAACATTAAGGGTGTCTGGCAAGGGGTTGCCACGATGTGAAGTGTCTGGCAATGAGTAACGTGATTTTTAATAATATTCTAAAGGTAATACCAAAAAATCGCACTTTATTATTTGATGTAATTAGATCGGTATTTTACACAGCTTTAGTAACGTTTACCAGCCAAAGCCACTGTAACCCAAACTTCATAATGGTCCATCGTTCTTACCTGTGTTGGGAGCATGCGCTGACAAACTTTCAGCTTTTATAAAATAACGTAGGTCTGGGGTTCATGGGCTCTTAGTCCATTTCATGATCACTTGTGATGGTTTTCCTTGCTTAGTGAGGAACTCAATCACGGCACGAAACTTTTCTCCATAGTTGATGTTTTCTTCCCGATTGACTTGGGTATCCAGCGATATCTCAAAGGTTAATGAACCGTTTTTTTTTAATGAGCCGATTCTAATGAATCTTAGTATTTATAGTTGTATTGAGTTTACAAGTAGTGACAGGTAAAAAAATACCCCCACCCCTTTCTAACCCCTCCATTCCGCGAACTTTTTGACCCACCCTCGTATCACGATCATTACCTTATATATAAGTTAAACTGCTATCTATTATATCGTAAGATTCTCTTCTACTCATATTGTTATATGCACCTCTGGCAATCCGAAGTAAAAAAAAAGATACTGCAATATGACAATAGCTTAGTGCCTATTATCATATTACAGAATCTTTTCTTTTACTTAAGGTTCAAGTTCAAATGTAACAAATTGAGATTCCACCCTATACAATACAAATAAAGAAAATATTTCTTGACGAATGAAATTACACCTTTTTACCAACTGTCACATACACTATATTAAACCATTTATACAATTCAATAAACGTAATTTACAAGACTTTGTAACATGTAGTGAATGCCATACCTGTCGCACAAGCCCTGTTTGATGGAGTTCTGCAGACAGCCCGACGTGGTGATGGTGACAAGCTTGTGTCCCACCAGCCACGTCATCGACTGACCGCCATTGAACAGGAACTCTGCCGTGTCGCTCCTGAAAACATAACAGGTGTCGCGTTTTATATATAATCAAAAACGTTTTTTTTTATTGATTATTCAAACTTACAACCTCCTCCGTGGCGAAGCGGTCGTAGGTTCAATCCCCACACCGGATAAGATTTTTTTGTGTCTTGGGTCTTGTTGGTTGAGGGACTACCCTTCGTACCGCTGAAAGCACGTTAAACAGTTGGTCTCGACTGTTATAACATCATTTATAACAAGCGTATACTACGGAATACTGCCGTCACCAACCAGCCTGCCAAGCGTGGTGACTATGGCAAAACCCTCCCTCAGGAGGAGGTCCATGTTCAGCAGTGGACGTTAAACGAGCTGTTGGTCATAAATAGTTTGATATATTTTAATTTTGTACGATAACCATTTTAATTGGCAAAACATAGCGAACTCTATGCTGTTTAAACACCTATATACCAATATACCTATGTTTACAAAAATACTAACAAAATATAATTACTGATGATGATTCAAACTTACCTCCTAAGGCCATAGATACTCACAAACTATCAACCTGCTTAGGACGTAAGTTTGTAAAAAGTATAAACTATGAACCAGAGGTAGGAGAAGGGAGATAATAAACGCGGACAAAGTCTCGTGATTTTGCTTACCGTTTCCCACGCTTTTCAATGTTACATTTGTTTAATGGTTATTTAGGTGCAGTTAATTGGTATTTTTGTTACACGTTAGCACATGCTACATTAACAACTGTGGACCACAGCGAGGAGTTGTTCTTGCAGCATTTAGTAAGTAAGTAAGTTTATTCGAGAGGAGATTATTTTTCTCTTGTGAGTGACGGCGGAAACAGTTCGAAGTTTATGGCATAGGTTTATACAGCTGGCTAATCCTAATTGCAAGTGGAACGGTAACCTGTACGTACCTGTGCGGCTTGACGCTGCAGGGCGTGGAGCAGTAGCGCGCCAGCAGGTCGAGGCAGGTCTCGGTGAGCTCCACGTGGAAGGCGGCCGAGTCCGGGACCGAGGCCCCCGGGCCTCGCCCGCCCAGCGGAGCCCGAGACACGCGGGAGCCCTGCACAACAATGTCAATGTGAGGGAAGTATCGCAATTAGCGAATATTTAGAAAGAGTTTAGACGATATTGAAAATAACGTTATTAACCAACCCCCGGAAATTATACAACATAAGGTAGACGTTGTATAGCATTTGCATCTCTAGAAAGCGCAGAAAGGCACACAGAAGTTCAAAAAATTAAAAATCAATATAGAAAAAAAGGGGCATCGGCGGCATATAATAGCAAGTGTTGTTCTATACTAAAGATATGTAAAATACAAAATAAGAATAGGTACTTAAGTTTTGAGCATTATTCACTATAGTCAAAATAATAATTAGTCACCCTTTCGAAGCCAATGCTATGTTGACATTTGACCAAAGTTAGGCATATTTTGATACTTGAAAATTACGGCTGGTAATGGAGAATGGAAGCGAAAACTTGTTAAAATGCCTCAACCACTTGGTCGGACCCCATCAATGAGATGCAGATATTTTGCCACTAATGTTCACCCTTTTAATTACTGACCGCGCCTGACGTTGCTTAACCCACAATATCGAACTGTCAAAGCGTCATCTACTGAGCTACGAGTCCTCCACTGACGTCACCTAAAATTTACATCGCGAGAGAAACACATAAACAATGGGGGCGAACGAGACGAACGTACATTTCATCTGAGTACTTCAAATGAAATAAATACGATCATTGGAAAAAAACGGAATGCTATTCCATATAGAATTGTTGAGTGATAGAAGGTTGTCAGTGACATTTAGTGTTGATTGAATGGTGTTTTAAAGTCTTTAAAATAGAATTGCTTTAATTTTGTTCGTTTTTTTGTAGTGTAGATCTCAAAAATGCTCAACGCACCTAAAGAAGTTTTCACTTCAAACATTTTCACTGACTTTGGACAAGGACTAGAGGAATAATTGAATCGACATTTTATGTTGAACGTGCACTAGTGAACGAATTAACATGAAAACTAGTATACTTACAAGACTAGAACTACGTTGTCGGTTGGAGGAGTCCTCGTTGTGCTGGAAGTGGTTGCTCTTGTACTGCAGCTGCTCCTCGAACGGCATGATGATGTAGTTGTGCAGGCCCTGCAGTACACATGCAAACGAATACAGGTGATGCAAAAGAGTTACACTCGAGATATGAGTGTTAAGATACCATATGGATCCGTTTAAAAACACACAAACTTCAATTCAATTAGCATTTATATTTTTATCTTTGCTTCATCAGTGATCTTGTGTTCAGATCTTCTGAAGTTCCGTGCTTAAATAAAGAATAATATATATTTTTAACCCAATCTGGTGTCTGTAAATTCCTAATCTAGTTAGTTTGCTGCGATAGAGAATCTAGTTCCAAAATATACTCTGAACAATGATAAAAATAAAACCTTATCGATATTTACATTTTGTAATCTAGCTTGTCTAATAACAGCCTTCCGTACATGTCGTGCCTTTTAATTTAAGTGTAAAGCTTAACAGCTGCTGTACGTAAGTTTCGGTAGTTGTGGGTTCGATCCCCCATGCTATCGTCCATCGGAAAGTATGTTAGGCAATAGGCTAGTTGAGACATATGAAATTATGTTACAATGATGTTTATTTCTAAAAGTATTTGTCATATGGAACCTAAATATAATAATTTCTGTTCAAAAAACTTGAATATGATTGTATAAACTCAATATGAAAATTATTTCTTAAGTCTATGTCTTTAACTTCCGAAAACGCTATCAGCCATTTTGTAACGTCATACATCTCGTTAAAAAACATTAACGCGATACTTTACTATTACACTATCTGAGTCATGACGTCATCGATCTCGAACACAGATAATGTATATAGACCAACATGACATAAAATAAAATAAAAATCATTTTTATTTACGTAAACCAATTACAGGCACTGTAAATCGTCAAACATTATTTGAAAATTAATTATTATTTATCTTAAATTACATTTCGTCGGTGATACTGCAATACCGCGTATGTGACAGTTGCTGCTAAGGTGTGATTTCATATGTCAAGAAATATGTTTTTTCTTTATCTTTTAGGGCAAAAATATAATTTGCTATATTTGATTTCAACCTTATAAGCTATTGTGACTTACGCGGTATTGCAATATCACCGACGATTTGCTGTTTATTTATAAATCTATTCAAATTACTTATTTATAATTAAATTAATTATTATAATTAATGTATATTGTCGCTAGGAGGCAAAATGCTTGTTCTGTCTATATTATGCCAAAACAATTGTCATTATTTGGGTGGACCATGAGCATATAACGACGGACGCGCTTTAATGCTACCACCGGATCCAATGCGCCCCAACTGAGAAGATCCGGCGAAACAAAATCAGTGGGTTACTCTACCACCGGTTTCAACACGGCCCACATGAGGCGGTCCGGCGAAACATACTCAAATGGGCAATTACGCGGGGTTTAGGTCCAGTTATTTTAATTTATATTTTAGTAGGCACACACATTTATTGCCCTAACGGTTGTCTTGTTATTATTTGTTTATTTATTCGTTAGTATTTTTCGTTTTCATCTTTAAATGTCAAGCCAATTTTAAAATATTTATTTAAGTGCTTTCTAGATGTCAAATAAATGCTATGTTTTTTTCTTGATCTAGTAAAACCTTATAAAAATGATTTCAAAAAAGTGTAATTTAGCCTATTTGGTCCCCATTGCAATAACATCATCCGTTATAACAATCGTATAACAGCTAACGGGCAGCAGCTTTTCTTGGGGTGTTACAACATAATACTGCGGTCACCATCCCGCCTCTCAAGAGTCGTGATTATGGCAAAACCTTCCTTCAGGAGGTGGGCTATGTTCAGCAGTGGATGGTGGGTTGGTGATGGTACGTAAATACCTTAGTGTATGTACAAGACTCACGTGTATGATGAACCGGACGAAGTTTCTCCGGTAGGACAGGCGACACTTGAGGAACCAGGCGGCGATGACGTGGTGAGCGAGGGACACCACGTAGTGGTTGTAGCGCGAGGGGTTGGTGTAGGGCAGCAGAATCGCGAACACCGACATGTACTGGTCCTCCACGAACGACGCGAACACGCGCGGCAGCCGAGTGAGTGCTGGAGAGTACCACGCATTGACAGACATGAGGGGCAATGTAATACAAATTCAAACATACGAGCGGCACTAAAGGGTCTTTCAATAGGGACTTCCGAACTTTGACAGATGATAGCGGCCATTTTTTGAAGCTACATCTTTCAAATTTGTAGTCATTTATTCAGTCTGTTTTGCCAAATCACCATGGACGGATACAGCATTCAACATCACATGCAAATAATAAAATTGTTTTATCAAAATGGGTGTTCTGCTCGGGAAACGTACCGCGCGCTTCACCCATTTTACGGTCGCCATAATCGTCCTACTGAGAGGACTATTCGCAGTGTGGTGGATAATTTTGAGACCACTGGATCGGTAAACGATCAACCAACACCCGTACGTCAATGAAACGCAAGATCTGCCAAAACATCACCGTTGTCCGTTAAAGTGTGCAGGAGAATCCAAAGCAGTCGATTTCGCGTCGCTCACAAGAACTCGGCCTTTCCCAGACCACAACTTGTCGAATTTTGAGTCGTGACTTGGGCCTGCACGCATACAGAATTCAACTGACCCAGGAACTGAAAGGTTTTACGACTATAGACAATAACGAGTGTTTGCGAATTGACTCTGAGACAATTGGCAACTGACCCTAATTTTCATCGGAAAATCATCTTCAGCGATGAGGCCCATTTCTGGATTTGTACGTGAACAAACAAAATTGTCGAATTTGGGATGATACCAATCCACATGTGATCCAAGAGCATCCCGAAAAAGTCACTGTTTGTTGTGGATTTTGGGCTGGCGGAGTCATCGGTCCATATTTCTTTGAGAACGATGTTGGTCAGGCCATCACTGTCGATGGCGAGCGCTATAGGTCGATGATTACCAATTTCTGTTGGCCTGAATTGGATGATCTGGACACCAACATGTGGTTCCAACAAGACGGCGCTCGGCGCTACGTGCCACACAGCTCACGTTGTTCACATTGGATATTCTGCATGAGCGATTTGAGGGCATGGTTATCTCACGTGGAGGTGATGTGTTAGACGTTAGACTTTTACTTGTGGGGTTGTCTTAAGTCGCAGGTTTATGCGAATAAACCACAACCCACAGGGACCCTCAAAGCCAACATAATTTATGCGATTTATGCGCCAGGGTGGAAAATTGGACATTTTGGATGCGTTCTACCCAGAGATGTCGTGGCTGAGATTTGAATGACGTATTATCTTTATATATATAATTCTTCTGTGAGTGTGTATGTCACTGAACTTCTCTCAAACGACTGGGCCTATTTTGATGAAATTTTTTGTGTGTTCAAGGGGATCTGGGAATGGTTTAGATTCACAATTTTGTCCGCTGGACAATGTTTTTTTAATTAATTTTTAATTTATTAGTAGTTGCCTGAAAATCCCTTAAAACAGCCTTTTTCTTTTTCCCATACAAACGTTTTCTAACTAAAATGTAGAGTCAATTTGAGCTATAGATGTAGGGTAGGGGTAGTGTAGGGTAGGGGTAGTGTAGGGTAGGGGTAGTGTAGGGTAGGGGTAGTGTAGGGTAGGGGTAGTGTAGGGTGGGGGTAGTGTAGGGTAGGGGTAGTGTAGGGTGGGGGTAGTGTAGGGTAGGGGTAGTGTAGGGTAGGGGTAGTGTAGGGGTAGGAGTACCGCATAAACGAAGTCTCTACGGCCCAGTTTATTTTATACTAATGTTTAGGTCTTTTATGTATCGATTGAGGCAGTACGAAGTCTGCCGGGTTAGCTAGTTCCATATATAATGGCATCGATTGAGCTTTCATATGAATGAAAAATTTCACACACATCATCATTTCAGCCGTAGGACGTCCACTGCTGGACATAGGCCATAGGCCCTCATAGATATCCAGTTGTTACGGTTTGAAGCGGCGTGCATCCACCGTGATCCCGCGGCCTTAACCAGATCATCCGTCCATCTAGTAGGTGGACGTCCTACGCTACGCTTGCCGATCCGCGGTCTGCATCCGAGAACTTTTCGGCCCCAACGGCCATCCGTTCTCCGTGCTATTGCCACTTCAACGAACTAATCCGTTGGGCTATGTCGGTAACCCGCGTTCTTCTACGTATCTCCTTATTTCTGATTCGATCTCGTATAGAAACTCCGAGCATAGCCCTCTCCATAGCTCGTTGAGCGACTCTGAGCCTGTTCATAAGGCCTATAGTAAAGGACCATGTTTCAGATCCATAGGTCATCACTGGCAACACACACTGGTTAAAGACTTTCGTCTTCAGGCAATGACACACACTTTGTTTTATTTATATTTAAAGATAGGAAGCTCTTAATGAAAGACCCTTTATATTTAAAAAGAGTCCATAATACATAAACAAAAAGTTAAACGAACGTGTTTAGTAATATTTTCTGTAGATATTATTACTAGAGCAGAAAACGAAATGATGAATGTTAGTAAGAATTACAAAATGTGACGCCATGACAATAGCTGCCGTTACGGCTTTAATTTTAAAATAAAAGTCTGTTTCCTTTTCGAACACCTTCCTTTTTTTTGTTAAGATTATATATGTATTGCCTCAAGTAGATACTTAAGAATATTATAGAACACTTTTTCAAAATCAGTCATCATGTCTATGGTACCTTTGGTTGACAACTAGCCACCAAGTGCTATGGCAATGCGACATGTTTTGAACTGATAATTTCAATAATAGGTTATTCTAAATAAAAGGAGAGGTATTCTTACTGGAGAGGAACTCGAGCATGGGGCTGGCGATGGCCTTGGTGTCGGAGATCTTGGACAGGTCCAGCAGCACCTCGGGCAGCATCTTCACCATCGTGTCGCGCATTTCCAGCGTGAAGATCGTTAGCGCGTTGATGTAGGGCTGCGGCGTGCGGAGCACTGCAACGTACCGACGTTAGTACACGGGGAGGGGACATGCCCTAGAGCCAGAGCCTAGATAAATTTAGGTTTAAAAACTAAGCAACCTGCGCAAGAGGGCGCCCCTGTGGGACGTGCACCTCGGTTCAGGGCGGTCGCTGACGGGGAGGTTGAGGGATTATGGCTTTTAGTTTTTAAGGGGAGTTTTGTGCAACTATCTCCCTTATTAAGAGTTCAAGAGCCTCTCAGACTTTAGGTCTACGAGGGCATCGGAAGGTTCTTTGCAAACTAAGGGTCGGGAGGGCGAGGGGGGACGCACCACATTCGCAGGCGCGGACGCCTCTTTTATCCACTGCTTGATGGAAGGCAGTTGGAGATCAGCATGTAAGTTGCTTACGAATAAACCACGGTGCCCCGGTGGCACGTCGAGTGAATCAAATACGGTGCTCGCGTACGTCATAATCGGTCGTATACACGTGGTATAAATCCTAACCTTGTTATCAAGTGATAGTTTACTGCGTGAATTTAAAAGACAGTGCAGTCGACTGAGCGTAAGTAAAGGCCGTGTACGCAAGGTTTCCACATGCACTCTGAAGTTAAGCTTTCGGTTAAAGATTACGCCTAAGTACTTGGCTTGCCGTTCCCAAGGGATTGGTTTGCCGAACATCTTGACCGGTTGACTATTGAATCTCGAGAATAGTACTGCGGCACTCTTTGTCGGTTTGAACGGAGAGAGGATGCGTAATGTATTTCCTACTGGAAAAAGGGTGGAAGGAGGAATACTCACCCATCCCGTACTTGAGCAGACAGCGCACGACGCGCTGCTGCGTGGTGGGCTCCAGGTAGCTGTGGTAGGGCGCCAGCGCGGCCAGCGCGGGCAGCGCCGCCGCCTGGAACTCCGACATCAGCAGCTTGGGCCCGCCCCCCACGCGCACGCACTCGGGGAAGTTCAGGCTGCGGTCCGACACCTGCAACACACGCACAGTTACCATGGAGCACAGCGTGGAGGCCAGCATGTCGAGGCCCTGCGCGCGGCGGCTGGGGGCAGGGCCCGGGCCCGCAGCAGGTGCGGGAGGGCTCGCAGCAGGCACTGCAGCCCTGCCGGGGACGGTACGGGGGAGTCTCACCATGGAGCACAGCGTGGAGGCCAGCATGTCGAGGTCCTGTGCGCGGCGGCCGAGGGCCAGGGCCCGGGCCTGCAGCAGGTGCGGGAGGGCTCGCAGCAGGCGCTGCAGCACGGCCCACTCCTTCTCCCGCGTCAGCGCCGCCGCCAGCAGCCGCGCCGCGCGCCCCACCGGCAGCAGGCACGCGCCCTGCACGCGTAGGAACTCATTAAACCCTAACCTCACAGAAACACAGTCATTTTGCCTAATAAACCCAAAAGTCTTTAAGTTCAGGTCAGTTTATGGCACTGAACCGGCACAGCATCCAGCAGCCTTTGCGGTTAAGGCTACCGCTAACTACAATTGCAGTCTACGCAGAGTGGGCAGTGCGAGCGAGTTGGCGGCGCTGGATCCGTTCGACTGCAGCGCGTCGACTGCGAGTCGAGTTGTACGGGTGCAGCGAGCGCGCTCACCACCCACCGTCGGCTTATTCGAATGAATACGAACGACGATTATACGAGTATAAAATATAGAATACAGCCTAAAGTGCTCAAATTCGAATAACAAGTTAATTGCTAGGTTGGAGTCGTGCTATTTCAAGACAGTACGTAGTACGACAGTGTGTAGGTACTACGTGTATTTGGAAGTACTTACTGATAAAACAAATATTGGCATTAATACAGTTATTTAAAAAAGGTTATTATTTTACGTCGTATTCATTCGATTAGCGAGGTGCTATTGTTGTGACTAAGATATGATGTAAGCTGACAGTCTACACAAGCGTCTTTTGACGACGATAGCGCACGAAAACGCTAGTGTGGGAGGTCTCCTACACAGAAGAGTACCATTGTACCTATAATCGTACCCCGTAAGTATGTATTTTTTTATTTAATATTAACAATGTGTTTGTTATGGGTTAAGGAACCTGAAATTAAAGTATATATTATTTTAATATGAACGAATTTGTCATGAATTGAACTTTTTATTCCGGCTCGAAAGACCGTTATATACGAAATATGTAGACTTCGAACAATTCGATACAATCTGCGACTTCAGCGTTTACAGACTTACCCAAAAACTTATTTATGGTATTTGAAACGTTAGTTCACACTCGGTTCACAATTCTTTATAACCTATACATCTTTTTAAGTAACTAATTTATAGTATTAATTTAGAGAGTTTTCGTTACACATAATAATAGGTTAGAATGTGGGACTGACCGGCGGCAGGTCTTTGGGCGCGGGCGGGTGCACGTGCCCCCGGGCGGCGGGCGGCTCGGCCAGCAGAAAGGGGGAGCACAGCGGCTTGAGGCGCAGCGCCGCGGCGCCGTGAGCCGGGGCCCCGCTGCTGTCGTAGCAGAACCCCACGCAGTTGAACTGGTTGGCGCGCAGACCGAACAGCATCTCGAAGATCTGCAACCGCACACGAGTGACTCGTGACCCACTGTCGCAGTTATACAATACTAGCTTGCCTTGCGTGGTTTACGTGGTTACCCGCGTCACTCCCGTTTCCGTGGAAACTTCATAATTAAATAGGTAAAGCCTTCCTCGATAAATGGGCTATCTGACACTGAAATAATTTTTCGAATCGGTGCAGTATTTCCCGAGCTTAGCACGTTCAAGCAAACACCAATACTAACAGATCAACATCAACAGATTTTATAATATCACTAGCTGACCCGACAGACGTTGTACTGTCTTAGCTAAAACTATAAATTGAATTGAACTTTTAATATAAGGCGTGATAGTAATGAACTCCATGGCTGCTAGGTCATAGGCATCGCCACGATACCGGATGTATAATAATATGCATTAGCTATTCCTGGTGCTCAATTTACTGGCATTTAGAGGAACATCCTGGGTTAAGTTAAGTAGGTAAACCATCTTCTAGTGATATAATAAGCATATGATCGCTATAAACAGGGGAGTTCTACATACTACATACCACCACTGTGGCCGTGGATGCCTAATGCATTTTCAACCGGGAATAAAATGGACATTGAACGCCAGCGACGAATTTCTTATAGTAGCAACAATTTTTTAACGTTTTGACGAATTCAAAGCAATAACTGCAGCAGTTTTATTTTGTTCAAAATGTGGTCACAGTTCACGTCGAACAAAAAGAATTAATAAAACAAAAAACAATTCACACCCAAATTAGAATGACAAGTTCGTAATTTCATTAACGCCATCGATTATGGATAGAGTAAGTTTTCTAGATTTCAATATCACCGCGGAGGAGTTTAAGCAATTGGAAATGACCGAAAGAAGCCAGAATCACAACATGAACGGTGTACTAAGTATATCGTTATGGACGGAGAGCTGACAACCGAAACGGCAAGGTAATTTGATCATTCATAAAAATGATTTATCAGCTTACCTGGAGAATTCTAAGCATAAAGACGTCGACCTGGCAGGATTCGCGTGGTGGATGTGGGAGTTATGGGGTGGGAAAAAAATAAAAAAAAAGGTAATGTGATCAGGATTACTTTTTATGCCAAATGGTAGGCCTACCTCCCCAAAGCACACAAAAAAAATCTGGCGTCATTTGGTTGGTGGAAAGGTATCGCCAGGCTTAATAATAGTGAGGAAAAAAAAATATTTTTAGGTAATAAGAACAAGGCTGGCTTTTTTTGTGCTTAAAGTTTATTATTCCCAGAGGCTAGGAAAAAAAAGCCAGCCAATAATAGTGGTGGGAACATGTCGAAAAAAATAAATGAAAATTTATATTTTAAATTGTATTTTGCTCGAGAAAGAGCTAAGGGGCATGAAAAAGAGCGCGTGGAGGGGATACACGCAACGACGGCGTCCGTGCTCTCTCGGCGCGTCGTTCATGTTCGGTAAACCGAACGCGCCTGGCTGGCCTCGTCGCACTCGTTGAGCGGAAAGAGCCGAACGTTTCCGGAGCGCCAGCTGTTGCAGTTTAGCGTCTATTTTACTGCGCGTGGACGTGTTTTTATATTCTGTTTAAATAAAATAAAAATCATATTTATTTACGTAAACCAATTACAGGCACATTACCGAAAGAGCACGGACGCCGTAGTCACGTGTATCCCCTCCACGCGCTCTTTTTCATGCCCCTTAGCTCTTTCTCGAGCAAAATACAATTTAAAATATAAATTTTCAATTATTTTTTTCGACATGTTCCCACCACTATTATTGGCTGGCTTTTTTTCCTAGCCTCTGGGAATAATAAACTTTAAGCACAAAAAAAGCCAGCCTTGTTCTTATTACCTAAAAATAATTTTTTTTTCCTCACTATAATTAAGCCTGGCGATACCTTTCCACCAACCAAATGACGCCAGATTTTTTTTGTGTGCTTTGGGGAGGTAGGCCTACCATTTGGCATAAAAAGTAATCCTGATCACATTACCTTTTTTTTATTTTTTTCCCACCCCACCACGCGAATCCTGCCAGGTCGACGTCTTTATGCTTAGAAGTCTCCAGGTAAGCTGATAAATCATTTTTATGAATGATCATATTACCTTGCCTTTACGGTTGTCAGCTCTTAGTCCATTACTCTTTTCAAAATAAAATTCTGAACCCACCTATAAATATTTGACAATGGTGACAGATCAACTTTTCCTTTTTCTTCTACTTCTTCTGATTTTAAAATACTATCGACTATCTGTCACTTTTTGGTTGTTCAATCAATCTATGACTGAACAAAACTGTAAAGTTTGACAGTTATAATAATTTGTATGGGAAAATAAAATAAGACTTTTTTTTTTAAATATGCTCAGCTGTCAGTTGCGTTTTGTTATACCATTTTTAACAAAGAACCGCTGACTTATATTTTGACTGAGTTGTTTTGTTATTTCATGTCACTTGCGTTTTGTTATACCACGTTTTATGTCACGTCACACGGGAACGACGGGAACGGCATAAAAAGTATCCTATGTCCTTCTCCCAGTTCTTAGCTACCTCCCTACCAATTTTCAGAGAAATCGGTTCAGCCGTTCTTGAGTTATAAATAGTGTAACTAACACGACTTTCTTTTATATATATAGATATAGATATCATGATGTGACCGAAACTTTAAATAATAATCCAGATTGGCCCTCAGTAAATGCAAAATTTATTAAAATACCATTATATTTCCAGCCAGTTATTTTGATATTATATTTTAGTAAACAATCCTTACAATCAAAATGAATAGTAATATGGCCAATTGTAAGAAACTACAGCAGTTTTTTTGTTAGTGATGCTTAAACGTTTTAATTTTACAATTTGATATCCTACATAAAAAAATCTGTTGCTTTTGACCTTATCTATAACATTCTAACAGGAATATGTCACATTTCTAATACACATAATTATTTAGATTCAGATCAATATTTGTTATATATATGTCTTTACCAATGAAATTGCCGTTATGTATGAAAAAATTTAAACGAATTTTTCTCATGTATTTTTTATTTGTATTAATCGAAGTAATCAACCATTAGTCTAGTCAACAAGTTCAAATTGGTGAAAAATAGAGATAAAGCTCCTAAAAATATGAGTGATACCTCAGTGGATTTGGAATGACGTTTAGAAAAATGTTTTCGAAGGAATAATTAGCACGCAAAAAATTACTTAAGTTATTAACAAATTAAGTTGCCAAAAAAAAGGATTTCATTGTTTGTCAATAACTCCGAAACTATTCATATTTAAGAATAAAAAAAAGCATCTTAAAGAGGAAGAAATTTCCAATCAAAAAGTCTTGAATCTCGGAGTTCGAATCCAATGAGGTATCACTCATATTTTTAGGAGCTTTATCTCTATTTTTCACCAATTTGAACTTGTTGACTAGACTACATACAATCAATGCATCTTTGCCAACGCAGTGGCAGTTTATTGATGCCCTTCTTAATGAAATCAGCTGTACGGGAGGCAACAAATTCTTCAAAGGCATTTTGTACGTCCTCTCGGGTATTGAATTTTTTTCCCGCCAAGTAGGCGCAAGGTCCGGTGATTAGGGCGGATGATGGAGAGCTTCCAACCCCAGTTCTTGCAACTTGGAGACCGTCTGCTGTGCAGTATGAGGTCGCGCGTTGTCGTGCAGGAGCAGCGGAGACGAGCGATTGACCAATGCTGGTTGGTGAGCCAGCTTCTCCATCACTGTGTTCAGTTCTTCACAGTTCACATCCGCAGTAATGCTCACCCCGTTTGGTAAGAAGCTGTGTTAAATCACACCGGCGCTAGACCACCAAACAGTGACCATCACTTTTCTAGGGGTAAGTTTTAGTTTAGGGCATTGTTAAGGTGCTGAACCAGGATCCAACCAACTTGCTGAGCGCTTGAGGTTATCAAACAGAATCCATTTTTCTTCGCAGGTAATAATGCGGTTCAATATTCCTTCATTTGTGTGTCTGTTGAGCAGTGCAAGGCACGTTTCGACGCGTACTTCGCCCTGGCGATCATTGAGTTCGTGGGGCACCCATTTGTCAAGCTTTTTTACCTTGCCAATTTGACACAAATACCAAATTTTCGCCTTTAATTCGTCATTGTCGACCAAAGTCTTCAAACGAGCGCGAGGTTCATTTTTTAGGTCGAAATTTCCAGAACGGAAGCGAGCAAACCAATAACTGGTGGTGCGTTGGTTTGTAGTGTTAGCTCCGTAAACGTCGTTGATGTTGCGTGCCGCTTGTGCCGCGTTGCTGCAACGACGGTACTCATATTCCACAGTTACTCGAATTTTTAACGTATCCATGATGACGAAAAAGATTGAAATGCGATGAAAATGTAACACTAATCAATAAACAATTGACTACTATTGGAAAAAAAATCCATGTTTATAAAATAAAATTAATTTGAAATTAGAATTCTTAGCCAAACAAAAAATATTTTGATTTGAAATGGCCAGTACTGCAGAACGGCAATTTCATATGTAAAGACCTAATATATATATATATACTTTTTTTTCAGTTTGACTCACGTAAGTAGCCACGAGGCTTTTGCTACTTCACCGGGCATAAAGGCGAGCAGAGCTCCAGCCTTAATAAATGGTTTAAAAACTACAAATTTGTTATATACCAATCATCTCCATTCGTGTGATACCCCACATGGCGTCCAGGTCTGACTTTCATCCCCTATATCTTATAAACGGTAGGACAGATTTTGATCAAAATTACCTAAAAACACTCCAACTTAACTTACCTTACAAACAAAAAAAACTCCACCCATTCCTCTCTTTTAAAGTCCGTGCGTTGTTTAGTCAACAAAGGAGAGAAGGGGACCAACCTTGATCCTGATGTCGGGGTGGTGCACGAAGAGCGCGTGGCGCCGGTAGTGGTGGTCCAGGTGGTCCAGCAGCACGAGCAGGCAGCGCGCCGCGTGGCTGGCGGGTGCCAGCAGCAGCTTGTCGTGCAGCAGCTCCAGCAGCCCGCCCGCCGCCGCCTGCAGGTCGCCCACGTCCGCGTCCGCCGGGATGGGCACGTCCGTCACGTACATCTCGAACGGACGGTTCAGGATCTGCCACACGAACCACCACCACCGTCACTTCCGAGGACCTCTCCAACGTTTGTAACCGACAAGAATCGCTTAAAATTCGGTTTTGGCGTTAGTAAAAATTACCATAATAGTGAAACGGAACGTAGTTACAAAATACTGTAAAATATTATAATAGGTATAACAATTATTTTAGATGCAGTAACCAAACGCAATTTATGTATTACATCATCATCATCATCAGCCCATACAACATCCACTGCTGAACATAGGCCTCCTCTCGAGGGAGGGTTTTTGCCATTGTCACCACGCTTGGCAGGCGGTTTGGAGACCGCAGTATTATGTTGTAATACACAGGGAAACGCTGCTGCCCGTTCCCTGGTATACGCTTGTTATAACAATGTATAACAATCGGGACCAACGGCTTAAAGTGCTTTCCGAGACACGGAGGGTAGTCCCTCAACCAACCAGACCCGGAAAGAAATCTTAGAATTTAGACAAAGATTTCTTGTCCGATGTGGGGATCGATTCCACAACCTTAAAGATTTAAAGCGAGCCAAATACCGCTACGCTACGGGGGTTGTCTATGTATTACAAAGACTATAAATTAAATAAATATGTTTCATACTTTTACAATCTACTATCGGCCCGGCCGTCTTAATGACAAAATGACATTGATAGAGTGTTAACCCATAAAAAGTTATCAAGCGATGCGATGTTAGCGAGCGAAGAAATGATCAGTTATCGAGCGGGATGAAAAAATATTAAATTACTATAACGAAAATGGGGTTGTATACATTTTTAATGCCAAATTAAAAAGTTAAAAATAAATGTCAAATTAAAATTTTATGGATGGACAACCCTTATAGTCAATAGAAATGTTACATGAGTTTTACATTTATTAGAGGACGCAATTTTATTTTTGGGACATATGTGGGGGGTCAATAGAAGCTTAACCCCAAGTTTGTGGGGTTGCCGCCCTTGTCCCCTGGCCGCCATCTTTCGCGATATCTCGAAAACTATGGGTCCAACAAAAAAATTCGTAACGACATGATTTGTAGCAAATTGCTTTGCCTACAAATATGTTCTATAACTTTTTGCCCTAAATTTAAAATTATAAGTAAAAAAGTGAGAAAATTTCGGCAAGAAGAGTCCTTATAACTATTATAATTTGCTACAAATTATGTCTTTACGATTTTTTTTTTGGACGCATACTTTTCGAGATTTCGCGAAAAAGTTGTTTGCACCCCTTTTTCCAAGATGGCGGCCGGGGGACATAGCGGCAACCCCACAAACTTGGGGCTAAGTTTATATTGAACCCTCCAATAAATAAAATTGCGTCCTCTAAAAAATGCAATATTTGGTCCCTAAATTGTAACATTTCAATGGACTATTCAGTCAAGCCGTTTCCCGTAACTAATATTGTGGCACGAGAATTTTATATATAAGATGGCCTCAGCCAAATATAATTTATAAAATCTTTGTTATTCATAAACTTCTTTTTTTATTAACAATTATATTATAATAACTTTACAACAAGAACTTTGTTTTTCAATTGGGGCAACAACAAGAACGTGATAGTTTTGAAATTTCGTTTTTGGCGGTATTCGTAGTAGGTGCTTAGGCAATCATTATTGAGAAGCCTTTGCATGCTCAACGTGTCACAGTGTGGTGCTCTATGTGGTCTGGAGGCGTGATTGGGCCGTTTTTGTTGGAAGATGAGGCTGGAAATCCGGTAACAGTCATTGGATCACGCTATCGCCAGATGTTAACCACTAAATTTTGGCCTATTATTGATGACATGGATATCACTGAAATGTGGTTTTAACAGTATTTCGGAGTATTTGGGTGTTCCCGTGGCACCGTCCACGGGAACACTCAAATACTCCGAAATACTTTATTCAATGTTCCGATTTTCAAAAGTCAGATTTTATAAAAACTAAGAATTTTAATGTTTATTATTCAAAATCACGAAATTTATTTTTCGTATTTATGCAGTGTACCCCGGTGCCACAAGTTACACAGCCAATGAAACGATCAATAATTTGCAAATCAAATTTCCTGATCGCATAATTTCGCGAAATTAATCTGTTAAGTGGCCAGTTAGATAGTGTGATTTAACACCACTGGATTATTTTTTGTGGGGCTATGTTAAAGACAGAGTCTATACGGAGGCAATCGAATCGATTGCAGCCATAAAAGTCAAAATCCGTGATGTAATTAACGAAATAGATCCTCCATTTTGCCTAAAAGCGATTAAAAATGTTGATGAAAGAATCAACATCTGTCAGCGGGTCGTGGTGGACATTTGTCAGATATCATTTTTCATTCATAATTGCCAAATTTTTCTTTTTGTAATACAGTAAAAATGACATTAATTTTCCTCTAAATTCTTTGTTTTATTTTGAAAAATCCTAGAAAACAAAGTTCTTGTTGAAAAACCCTGTATATGAAATATTAATAATTAAAGGATTTCGCCACAAACACGGTACCTTTTCCAGCAAGTCGATGAGATCAGTGCAGGCGTCCGCGGCTGCGGCGCGCGCCAGGCTCGTGAGCGTGCGCGCAGCCGCCGCGCGCAGCGCGCACTCCGCGTCCAGCGCGCACGCGCCCAGCACCGGCACGCCCACCAGCTCCACCAGCTCCTCGCCGTACAGGTACCTGCGGGGAGCAAGCGTCAGTAACTAGCCACCGCCCCCACCCACACCCACAGTGTGCAGGCGCACGGCGGTGCGCGGGTCGCTGCGCAGGTAGCGCTCCGCCAGCGCCAGCGCGCCCCCCACCCACGCGGCGCCCGTGGGCGACAGCGCGACCCCACACCCCACACGTGAGTCGAAGGTTCCCTGTACCTGTTCCGCTGGATGAACCCGGCGATGGCGTGCAGCGTGTGCAGGCGCACGGCGGTGCGCGGGTCGCTGCGCAGGTAGCGCTCCGCCAGCGCCAGCGCGCCCCCCACCCACGCGGCGCCCGTGGGCGACAGCGCGACCCCACACCCCACACGTGAGTCGAAGGTTCCCTGTACCTGTTCCGCTGGATGAACCCGGCGATGGCGTGCAGCGTGTGCAGGCGCACGGCGGTGCGCGGGTCGCTGCGCAGGTAGCGCTCCGCCAGCGCCAGCGCGCCCCCCACCCACGCGGCGCCCGTGGGCGACAGCGCCGCCGCGCGCGCCGTCACCAGCCGCAGCGTCGACGCCTCCTGCGACACCACGCAACCACACGTGAGTGAACCACGGCACGTTGTCCACCAGAGAGGTGCCACGCCACGTGCTACGTTGCTATGGACGCGGTTGATATCGACCAAACACATTTATTGCTCCACATAGCGTATACAGAAGGGTCGCAAGTGTTGAGTAGAGTACCTATAGTAGGCCCGCGTGTGTCCCCGAAAGTGATGTAATTTATAACAACCTTACCTACCTCACTCACCCAAAACTACGTCCCAACCTAACTAGACTAAACTAAGCTCTAGCCTAATTAAACGATAACGGCTTAAAAATACCTAAATAAAAGATTAATGATAATCTTTTTTATTTGTTGATTTTTATTGGAGTTCATATTGAATAAATATGTTAACGAGACAGGATTCTCTCTTTATCTTTCGGACAGGATTTCTTCCAATTCCCTTACTGCTTTGATCTTCTTTTTTGTACCGACACTATGTGGACGGCCAGATCTTTTTCTGTCACAAACAGAGGACGTTTCATTGTACCTATCTACCTTAGCCCGGTACACAAACATTTAACAAATAATAATAATAATAATAATGATTTATTTTCTCAACACAATATAGTAACATTACATTTAAAAGTACATGTGAGCCTCAATATCATATTATGGGAGACTGGTGCCTAAGCTAGGCTCGAGGCCTGTGTTTCAGGTCACCAGGTCTCCACCCCTTAGTTAGTTACATTTCAAGTAATATGCAAATTTGGTCATTACTACTATATCGTACTTTTTTTATACAATGAGGTAAATAATTTTTATGACATGTTGTTTCTGTTAGCATTTACAAGTTACACTAGACAGGTTTACATAGTTAAAAAGAATACATAGAATAATATTAAACATTAATCAATAGATGTTAGTTGGTTTATGAGTGTGTATTTGCGTGGATGTGTGCGAATGTGTGTGTGTGTGTGTGTACATGTGGATGTGTGCGTGTGTGTGTGTGTACATGTGGATGTGTGCGTGTGTGTGTGTTTATCTCATGAAGAGTGACCAAATACCAAGCTTATGGAGAGATTTAAAAATTGTATCCAGCTCCATACCTACTTTGTATAATGCAATCACAGCGATTCGGTTGTCTTTATCACTCCACTCCATTTTAATATCACAAATTATTTGACAATGTAATGGCGGGATATAAGAAAACACTGAACAATCATATAAAAATGACAGATTCCAAATTCAAATGTAATATTTTGTTTATTTTTAATTGTAACAGTATTTATGGGTAAAATGGTAAATGCCCATCAATCCTTAAAACCTGTTAATATTTTAAGGAGTTGATTTATAATTTATATGTTATTTAGGAAGAAAATGTTTATAAAGAGCCCATTTGCACATAGCTTGAGGAATCCTGCCCCACACTCGCAGGTTTCAGTCGAACTCGTTTAACCTGACTTGGATGTTCGTCCTCCGTGTCTTGACCGTAAATGGATAAAGGAAATTTTATTTTTACATTGAGACTAAGGAACGAGCGGGCATTCTCTTTTAACAAAACTTTGTATTTTCCTAGACAATTGTAATACTACAAATAAATCATTTCGCTGAAGCAGGTAAACTGTGAGTGTGTATATACTGACCGGGCGATCGTGTCCGCAGAAGTCGATGAGGTCGAGCAGCGCGTCCACGTCGCCGCAGTACGCGCCCGCGTCGTGAAGCTGCTCGATGGACGTGAGCAGCGCGTGCACGCGCGTGTGGATCAGCTCGTTCGGGGGGTCGAAGGTTTCTGCAAATGTTACAAGTCTTTTTTATTGTGAAAGAACGCGTAGGCAATTCTTTATCATCTTCATCAGCCCGTATAATTTCTACTGCTGATTTTGATAAAACATGGACAACTGAGTGAAATCTTACATTTAACACAAAGATATCTTGGCCGGCAAAGAGGTCGCATACCCACTATTACTGCGTTTGTGGGTTAGATCTCTACGCTTTCCACTACGCCATGTAGTTTAATAAATCACGAAAAAGAGTAACAAGTTAGTAAGATAAAGTCCTCAGGATCCGTGGAGGAGGGTAGTTATTACGACTTCGACTACGATTTAGAAATTTATTTTTACACTTTAGCGTCCATCTAAAGCACGGTTCTAATCCCAGAATAAAGTCCTAATGCGTATGTCTTTTTGAGTAATAGGACCTGTGTGTGTCTGTGTGTGTGTGTGTGCGTGTGTGTGCGTGTGAGAGTGTATTTGTGTGTACGTATGTGCTCGACCCGTGGGCGCCACCACGCCTTGCAGGCTCAAAACGTCCTCGCAGGTCACGACCTGCTGGTTGTGTGTGTGTGAGTTTTTGTATGTGTGTGTGCTCGACTCACTGTCCTGCTGCAGGATGGCGCGCACGATGGCGAGCAGCACGTCCCAGGCGGGCTCGCACAGCTCCTGCGGCACGCGCGCCACCACGCCCTGCAGGCTCAGCACCACCTCGAACGTCACCACCTGCTGGTTGCACTCCAGCGCCTGCGGACCACCACAGCGTCAGCTAACGAAATACTACACGAGGATACTACATCATTCATTCATACATTCACGCCTCTTTCCCATAGGGGTAGGCAAAGACCACTTCCTTCCACTTGGCACGATCTTGATATACAACTTCTACATTCATAAATCGCCCAATTTCACTCCAATCATACTCCTTAGAGTTCTGCTTTACACAGCATATATTCTGCTTTCGTGCTTCTTCTGCCATACCCAGCTCTTACTTTCATACATAAGGGTTGGCACAAGCACACCTCTATGCACAAGCACACCTCTATGCACAAGCACACCTCTATGCACAGCCAGGCGAGCCTCTTTAGACCTTTTTTGGTTGCTGATAAAGGTGTGCAAAGCACCATTCACCATATTTCTCTTACACACTTATACATAAAATAACTACATACAATTATTTAATTTACATAGGTATTATTATTCGTGCTCAGCATTGTTCACGATTACGTTAATCATCGTTCCCTTATGTAGTATTCTTTTTAAACCCTCGTGCTAAGCCAAAATGCTTGTGTTACTAGTGGGTTCACGTCGGTAGTGCAATGGGTGGGGATCGAACCGGCGGCCACATGGTTGCAAGTCCGACTCTCTAGCCATTGGGCTACGGGTGCCCTGTAGCGTGTGTCTCCTTGAACAAAATAGCTAAGTGCGGTTGATCGTTCACCTTGAGGAAGGCGGGCAGCACGGCGAGGAAGGACACCTTGAGCGTGGGCACGCGGCGGGGGCTCCACAGCGCCATGTAGATGTAGAACACGGCGCCGCGCAGCAGCCCCGGGTCCTCGCCCCCCGCGGCGCCCGCGCGCAGCACCGACACCATCTCCTGCAGCGCCGCGTGGCCCAGGTCCGCGCCCACCACGTTGCGCACTAGCTTCCAGCTGTTCTGGCAGTAGTGCTCGATGTTGACGGTGCGACAGAGCGCGCACACGAACGTGTGCAGCGCGGCGCGCGGCAGCAGCGAGTACGACAGCACGGCCTCCAGCAGCGACAGGCACGTCTGCACCACGCCCCCGTCCGCGCAGTACACGCACAGGTGACACGCGTTACTGAACAACAAAACGACACCTATTGCTTACCACAGAAAATCACCTGAAACCTTCAATAAATTTCGTGTAACCCTCCTCGGGTTCCGCTCAAAGTGTATCTGTCTATGTATTAATCTAGGCACATAAATAGATAAACTCTTTATTGTACTTTATTTATTTATTCTTTATTGTACACAGTAAATACATAAAATAAAGTTTATACAACGGAGACAATATGAACAAAGGCGAGCTTAATTCAATAATAAATTCTCTTCCAGCAAACCTTTGTGGTGACAAAAAAAATAAACAAAAACAGAGCAAAAGAGACGCAAAAAAAAAATCTCAGAGTTTCTTTCTTCCTTTCTTCTCCGAGTCGTCCACTTAGGTAGCTAGTGAAAGGTCGTAGGTAAGCTAGGGTAGGATCCTCGACGGAATCTTGGTAGGGTCGGTCCCGACCTGTACGTGGACCAATACGGGTTCCGCCAGGGTCGGTCGACCATAGACGCGATCGCGAGGGTGCGGGAACTCTCGCAGGAGGCGACCAGCCGGGGAGAAGTGTTGTTAGCGGTGTCGTTGGACATCCGCAACGCATTCAACACCCTCCCCTGGGCGTGCATTGAGGAGGGCCTCAGGCACCATGGGGTGCCCAGGTACCTCCGGGCTCTGGTGGGGCACTACCTCCAAAGCAGGGAGGTGGTGTACCCGACGTCCGGTGGCGAAATAGGCCGGAGGACGGTCTCGCGCGGTGTTCCACAGGGGTCGGTATTGGGGCCGCTCCTGTGGAACATCGGGTTTGATTGGGCGCTGCGGATGCGCGGTCTCCGGGGGGTCAGCGTGATAGCGTACGCTGACGACACAATGGTGACCGCCCGCGCGCCTGATCATCGGCATGCGACCATTTTGGCCACAGCAGCCGTGGCACAGATGGTCGCCCGTATACGCCGTTTGGGCCTGCAGGTGGCGCTCGGTAAAACCGAGGCCCTTTTTTTTTCATGGGCCTCGACGAGCGCCACCTGTAGGCACCCACCTCATAGTGGGTGGCGAATCCATTGGTGTCGGGGACAGTATGCGATATCTAGGCATAGTCCTCGACAGCAGATGGAGCTTCGGGGCCCACTTCCAGCGGCTGGCCCCAAAGCTGGTGGCGGCGGCGGGTGCTCTTGGCCGGCTTTTGCCGAATCTCGGCAGACCCGGGAGCACCTGCCGCAAGCTGTACGCCGGTGTGATCCGCTCCATGGCGCTCTACGGCGCCCCCATTTGGGTCGACGCCCTGAAGAGGAGAAACATAGCCCTGCTGCGACGTCTGCAGCGGGTGATGGCCATCAGGGCGTCCCGCGCCTACCGCACGGTCGCGTTTGACGCGGCCTGCCTCCTTGCGGGGTCCCCTCCGTGGTACCTGGAGGCGGAGGTTTTGGCCGCCGCGTACCCCCGCGTGACCCCTTCCCGGAGGGTGTTGCACGGTGGCGGACTGAGATCCGTCGCCAAACCCTCCGGAAATGGCAGGAGCGGCTAGAGGCCGCGCCGCGGAGCGGATTGCGTACGGTGGAGGCGATTCGGCCCCATCTAAAAAAGTGGGCCGGTCGCCGTCACGGCGACGTCACCTACCACGTTGCACAGGTAGTAACAGGCCATGGCTGCTTCGGCCACTACCTGTGCAACGTGGCGCAGAGAGAGCCGGACACTCGCTGTCACCACTGTGACTGTGCCGACGATACGGCGCAGCACATGGTGGTGGAGTGTCCGGCGTGGGCCAACGAGCGGGAGGAGATCGTTGGCGTGGTGGGAGACGACCTCTCGCTGCCGACCATCATTTCGAAGATGGTTCAAAGCGAGAGGTCGTGGGAGGCGGTTGCCTCCTTCTGTAGACAAGTTATGTCACAGAAGGAGGCCGCGGAGCGGGAGAGGGAAGTAGATCCCTCTGCCCACCCGCTTCGCAGACGGCGTGTTGGTCGTCGGCGGCGGGCCGAAACCCGCCGCCTACCGCCCTAGGCTCGGCCTTGGGGAGTGGGGAACATGGGCCCCGCTCCCTTCGAGGCTGACCCATGAGAAGTAGGGACGCCTCTACACTCCGGGCATCCCTATAATTGGGTAAATGGGCCACTGTAAGTGTGGCCCTGGAGATCCCGCGGTACCATACTGGCCGCGGGTGCCGTCGGGGGTCCGGATTGCTCATGCGTACCCGACCCCGCCAACGGCGGATCGAAGGAGTGTCCGGGAGGTTTTAGTGGTGTAGGGTCCTCTCCTCGTGGTATGACTTTAGCATACCACGCTAGAGAGGGCGAGTCCCACATATCCCACCGCCAGCGCGCAAATACGCTGCAACGGTGGTGGGAATGCGTCAATGCATTTCCCCCCGGACAACAAAAAAAAAAAAGGATCTTCGACGGAATGACCGAGGACCGCGTTGCTGCCACTCCCTCGAACTGTGATTCTGTGCCAGCGATCACTACCTCTTCGTAAATCTACCTGGTCCTAACCCCATAAGGGTGCCCTCAAGTGGATGTTGCTTAGACCTTGGCCGGATTCTTGTATGTTAATTTTGTATCTGTTACCTTTAAGGCATCTAACAATAATGTGAACAATTGTCATTTATCGCACGACAAACGGACAGACGGATTAATAAATCTGTAAGCTCAAATAATGTTAACATTGTTTTTAGCTACTTAAGCAATTCCTTAGTTAGATTTAGTCTTACACAGTATAATTTTGTCACACATTTTTCAGTCTTTGATAAAAAAAGCCGGCAAAAATGAAAATGTTTTGCGATCAGAATTCGAAAATAAATAAACGGTATTTATTTTTGTTTTAGGGTGTTACGAATTTTGAAATGTTGTCAATTCAAAAAGTTGAAAATATTTAAAGGTTTAACCTTCTATAATAAAATATAAGTGTACAAAATATACAATGATTCATTACACTATACAGTAGTGGGTTGAGTCAGCAACGCGAGCTGTCCTTCGACAGTCGCTGCATAGAGACAGTTCGATCATCGATCGCTACCGATACGTATTCAGCTGTTGCGGTTATACCATCATTACATTGCGTCACGACTATTGCGACCTAGGGGTAGGCAGGCAAATCTACTACTACTTATTTTTTGAGATGATAAAAAGATAGTTGTGTTTGTTTTTTCTTTAAAGATTACTAGCAGAGTTTTTTTTTTGTTTTTTCACACTAGTATTCTTGTTAACCCCTCGTGCTACGCCTAAATGCTTGTGTTACTAGGGGGTTCACGTCGGCAGTGCAATGGGTGAGGATCGAACCGGCGCCCACATGATCGCAAGTCTGATTCCCCAGCCATTGTGCTACGGCCGCTTTAGTTTTGGGTAATAACTGTTATTTAAATATATTTAGTTACCCATAAGTTGCGTTTAGTTTAGTCAAAATGTAGACTATATTAAAATGTGTTAATTTATTTTGTGGCTAAAGATTATATCGCTTGATCTTGTTATATCCTATTTATCTGATAGGAAACAAATACTAGAGGTACACGTAGACGGCGTTCCTTCAAAAAAACATTTGATAAAAATGGGCGTACCCCAAGGATCTATTCTGGGTCCTTTTCTGTTCTTAGTCTACATAAATGAGTTGCCATACATCTTAAATAAACTGTCAGATATAGTTATTTTTGGTTGATGATACCTCATTAATATTTTAAGTCAGTAGAAAATATACTAACCTTATTGATCAAAATAAAACACTTAGTATACTTTCACATTGGTGTTCTTCAAATAATCTTTATTAAGGCTGCCTGTCCACCGGAGCGTAGCGAGGTAATGGAGCGGAGAAACGGAGAAATGTTAACCAATAGGATTTCTCAAAATCTCCGCTCCTGCAATTCTATTGGTTAATATTTCTGTTTCTCCGCTTCGCTCCGGTGGACAGGCAGCCTAAACGCGGGTAAAACTAAATGCGTCTGTGCTACCAAATGTAACTAACGCTAAACCAATTGCTTCACTACTGAAAAATGAACCGGTAGACTTAGCTCCGCATCTTATGCTGTCTGGAAAATTAGGCAATTGTCAGATGAAGCAACTGCTAGACTAGTGTATTTCGCGTATTTTCATAGCATTATGTCCTATGGAATACTGCTTTGGGGTTCAGCCGCTGATGTCAATAGTATTTTTATATTACAAAAAAGAGCAGTTAGGGCTATTTACGGGTAGTCGCGACTCCTTGCGTACCAGGTTTAAAGAGATTAATATAGTAAGTATATTATTATTCTCTCTGAGTACATATACCAAAATATATTTTTTGTTAGAAAAAATATAGATCAATACAGCAAAAAAAGTGATATTCATAATGTTAACACGAGAAATAAACTTAAAATTGCCATACCCGGTTTTAGAGTAAGTAGAACCAATAAATCATTTATGTGAAATTGTATTAGGTTTTATAACAAACTTCCTAGTCTACATGACTAGGAAGTTTGTTATAAAAACTGATTTGCCTGATCTAACTTTTAAAGTATATATTAAACGTGTCCTCATATCTAAAAGCTATTATAGCATTAAGGACTATATTGAGGATAAAGACATTTGGCTTCATAAAACTGCTTGCGTAACACTTCCTAAAGACCCTGTATCCAAATAAAATAGTAGTAAGCATAATAGTGTGATGTTCTGTGAACTATTTGTAATTGACCTACTTACATATATTATATTCATAGACCGCTAGTTCTGTCTCAAATTCTTTTATTTTTCTATTAGTATAAAAATACAATAAACAAATATTACAAAGACAACCGTTTGGGCAAATAATGTGTATGCCAATAAATAGTTAAAGTAACTGGACCAAAACCTACGTTCTACCCATTTGATTATGTTTCGCCGGATCTTCTCAGTTGGCGCGTATTGGATCCGGTGGTAGCATTAAAGCGCGTCCGTCGTTATATACTCATGGTCCACCTTAATAATGACAATTGTTCTAACCTAATATAGACAGAGCAAGCTATCTGACACAATATAGTTAAATAATAAACTAAGACGTTAAGACTTAAATATAATTAAAATAATAACTTAAATACTTGTTTAATTTGAAGATTTATAAAATATTATAATTATTATAGATAATAATACTAAATATTAAATTATTGTTTTGACTATATGCAAGTGCCTGTAATAGGTTTACGTAAATAAAATGATTTTTATTTTTTATAATTATTATGTATGTAATTTCCTTTGCCAATCATTTTAATTTCCTTTACCAAACGAGGGGCCGAAGTAGAAGAAGGCATTTATCGTGTGGTGTTAAGATACTCATGGTACCACAAGGGTTCGTTTGTTTACCATCAGATAAATCACAATAAGAAAATGAAGAGTGGAAATTGAAAGGCCTTTACATAAATAATTTAAAGACATAGAAGTCCGAAGGAAATGTTACATATCAATGTGGTCATCCCCCCCGGACTTCTTGTCATCACCATCTAGGTAGTGAAAAGTAAACTAAAATTGTAAAAAACTGCCCTTTAAATACCAACCACTATAGCATACTCATTCGAATAATTTAAATAATCTATTATTGTTTGTTCATAAAATACGTTTATTATTTAACTCTTCTATTCATACCTCTGCATATCAACAAAATGCAATCTGAATGAAAATATGTAGTGAACGAGCATGAGTCATGGCAACATGCTCATTCGTATGTTTACAAACACAACAATGAATGCACGCGCTCCTCGCGGCACGAGGATTAATTATTCATAGCAACAAATCAGGTGATATCATGACGAACACTAGTAGTTATTTAACAATTAAATAATAATTATATACTATATACCGCTTTTATAGCATTCATCGTCAAATATGATATCGATAGAAAAATAAAACTGCGATTTAAACATTATTTATTTTGATTCGTGTAGCCTCGGATATCCAATATTGGTCTCCATCAGGATGGCCGGTCACGAGGCGTATTTAGCGTTGAATTTATGCCCAAGAATTGCTTCCCTATTGCTTCTATTTACTTCCTATTCTCAAATAATTGCTTCCATCGTAATCTAGAAGAAAAACGTCATTTTAAGGGTGACCGTCCATTCTGATATCAGGTCGGCCGGTCACCGCGTCGTAGTGGCTCTGATAAATAGAATTATTGAAATTCACAGTGGCCATTAATTACTTCCCATTTGCTTCTCTCAATGTTTTACAACGATAGTACTGAAACTATCACGGCAATAAAGATATCGACTAAAGTGCTGTTTATCAATATTTTTAGCGCCTGATAAAAAAATAAAGCAAATCTCATATTTAACATTGCAGTTAAACTTGAGTAGGCGATAAATCTATCATACTGTACCGATGGCCTACAGCTAAATTAAAAATTAGTGCTTATCGTAATATTTAATTTCTAATGGGAGTGTCTAATGGCAGCTGTACAACAATAAAGAATACACAACACGTGATATTATGTCCGTCCACCGAGTCCCGCAGCTCAACCCTAAAAATTCACGCCCGAAAAACATAGTTGCTAAGTTCTCTAGTCAAATCATAAGGGATAACTTCATTGCAGCTGTTCGTTTAAATAAGGGTATTTCGACTGACCAACTGAAAATTCAAGGTCCTTCCCAGAAGGTTTACGTGAACGAACATCTGACCTTGCAAAACAAGAAATTATTTCGCCAAGCCCGGGATATTGCTAAGGAGCATGGATACAAATTCGTGTGGATCAAACACGGAGTTATCCTTGCTCGTGCTGATGAACAAACGGCTGTCATTGCTATTAGATCTGAATATGATTTGTCAAAATTTAAAAGTGAAGCTAAAAAGTGATAATGTTATTAACATTTACATTTACATATGTTATTTGTGCTTTAGGTTACTAAGTGATGTTTACTTGGTGTATTCATTTTGTCTGATGTTATTGTGTGTGTTGTCTCTGATCCTTACATTACTCTGTGTGTTGTTTACGACCAGGTATGCAGCGAGTCATAATATATTTTTTAACCGTACCCTCTACTTATATATTTTATCTAATATAATCAAGTTAAATACTGTTATTCACATATTTTTACATTTAACTTTTGCAAGTTTGTATTTAAAACAACGTACCTATGACATATTTTTACTTCAATGCTCATTTGTTATACTGCAGTTACGATTATTATTTTTTCCTCACAAATATTATTTTAAGCTATTAGCGTTCCATTCAGGTTATGCATATTTTATTATTGATGATCCATTTGTTCATTTTTCTACTAGTAAAATTAAATTAATTTTCATACATTATAACTAGTAATATTACTATTTACTACCAAAACTGTCGTGGTTTAAGAACCAAATTAAATACTTTATACAATAATATCTTAGCTGAGTCGTATGATGTGATTGTTTTATCTGAGACGTGGTTAGTTCCTAGCATTGCCGACCAGGAGATCAGTGACTCGCGTTACACGGTGTTTCGATGTGATAGAAATCGTGTTTTATGTGGCAAGTCTGATGGTGGTGGCGTATTGATAGCTGTACGTCGTGACCTCCACGCTGTACGCTGTGAGTTAACATCAGTGCAGTCTGAAGACGTTGGTTATTGTACAGTGCCACCCAGTATTGACTACGTCTTGTTAAAAATTGACTCCAAGGTACATGGTGAGTATAATGTAATATGTGGCATATACATTCCACCTAATCAAACACTTTGGACTTATGATTTATTTTTTAACATGTTGGAAAGATATGTACACTCACTGTCTGTGGGTAAAATATTTATGGTAGGAGATTTCAACATGCCTCACATTGACTGGCACTTACTTAATGGGCCTGCCTTAACTCTGAATACACAAACTAATTTAAATTCTCTAGAAAGTATTTTGCTTAATTTTTTATCCTTTATAAATTGTAAACAGTATAATAATGTCAAAAATCAACTGGGCCGAATTTTAGATTTATTTTTATCAAATGACTTAAGTGTTTGTGAGCCTGTGCCTAATCCTTTAGTTCCGATAGATAATTATCATCCACCTTTCTGTATTGCAGTATGTTTTAATCTGGTTTATAAGCCCATGGTTCATTGTGTGGTGCCTAGATATCGCTTCATGGAGGCTAACTACTCTGCTATTAATAATGACATTATGAAAGTAGATTGGGGTACCTTACTAAATGATCTACCACTGGAATGTGCTACGCAATGCTTCTATGAAAATATATATAAAATAATCAAATCAAATGTGCCGTTGCGTCCCACTAAGTCAAAGAATTATCCTATCTGGTTTTCTTGTCCCTTGATACATATTTTTAAAGATAAAGAGAAGGCGTGGATCCGGTGGAAAAAATATAATAATACAACTGACTATGAACAATTCTCCCTATACCGCAAAAGATTTAAATCCCTCTCCGCTGATTGTTTCAATAGGTACATACAATCGATAGAGGAAGGTTTAAAGAAAGATATTAAATTATTTTGGTCGTTTGTAAACAGTCGTAAAAAGAAGTCAGGTATACCTAACAATATGATTTATGACGATGAGATATCCATTGAACCATCAAATATATGTAAATTGTTTGCGAAGTATTTTAGCTCGGTCTATGTCGCAAGTAGTAATGATACTAATTCCATCTCAAGCATAAATAATTACGATTCTTTAACTGATCAAGTTCATTTAACTAACTTATCCTTTGCTATGCCCAAAATAACAGAGGCATTGAAAAATCTTGATGTGACTAAAGGATCGGGACAAGATGGTATCCCTCCTTTCTTCTTGAAACACACTGCAGAAACCATATGTGCTCCTTTATTTTTCTTATATAACCGTAGTTTAAGTGAAGGCATAGTACCACAGCCTTGGAAAACAGCCAATGTTATCCCGGTCTACAAAAGTGGCACTAAAAATGATGTCACTAATTATCGCCCTATATCGCTGTTGTCAACCATGTCTAAAGTCTTGGAACGATTAGTTCATAATGCTATATATCCTACCTTGCATGCCGTTATCATACCTGAACAACACGGATTTGTTCAGAATCGGTCCACGGTAAGTAACTTAGTACTCTATTCTAACTTTATATTTGAAAATATGGATAACCGCCTTCAAGTTGACTCTGTGTATACTGATTTTTGCAAGGCTTTCGACAGGGTTGACCAAAACATACTTCTTAAAAAAATTGAATTCAACGGTATAAGGGGTAATTTACTACGTTGGTTTACATCCTACATAAAAAATAGGACACAAACGGTGGTAGTAAATGGCTTCTCGTCTGATGTTATAAACGTGACGTCCGGGGTTCCACAAGGCTCCATTTTGGGACCATTACTCTTTGTTTTATTTATTAATGACGTCAGCAAGTGTTTTATTAATTCTTGTTTTCTGTTATATGCCGATGACCTTAAAGTGTATCGTCACATAAATACCATTAACGACTGCGAAAAATTGCAGCAGGATCTCGATCGTTTTTCTGCCTACTGTGTGGCTAATAAACTGCAACTCAGCATATCTAAATGCAAGTCAGTTTCTTTTACCAAAAAAATTAATATTATCCACTTTCCGTATTCTCTTAATGACATCCCCATTGAAAAAGTGTCTGTAATAAGGGATCTGGGAGTGTATTTTGATTGTAAGCTTCATTTTGATATCCATATTGATCACATTATTTCTAAGGGCTTTCAACTTTATGGTTTTGTACGAAGAACATGCGACTCATTCAGAATGCCGGCCTCCTTTCTATTATTATTTAAGTCTCTTATTAGATCACAGCTCGAGTATGCTACACAAGTATGGAATCCCCATTATGAGAAATATAGTGATCGACTTGAGTCTGTACAGCGTAAATTCCTTCGGTTCTTAAACTATAAATGTTACCACAAATGGTCATCTTATCAAACACTCTTAAGTAAATTTTCATTTCATAGTCTTAAATCAAGAAGACTGCTTCTTGACCAAATGCTTCTGTATAAAATATGTCATAACAAAATTGAATGTAATAAACTTGTAAATCAGATATATCTGCGCATACCTGGTCGTTCTCAGCGTATTCGGGACAAGTACACACATCATTTATTTGCACCCAAACCATGTAAAACCAATGCAGGAGCTCGTGCTCCACTACGCAGAATTATGAATGCATACAATGTTTGTTTTACTGATCTGGATATCTTTGCATTGTCACCTTCTCAGTTTAGAAAAAATGTCATACAATCCAATTTGTAGTTTATCACTATAAACTTGTATTTATACTTTGCTCTATTGTTGCTGAATAGTCGTAAATAACTTGAGCTGCTTTGAGTGTAGCCACACAAAAATGTTATTATTGTTTATTGTTTTCGGTACTTAGTTTATCGTTTTGAATTACTTTATGGATAACGGTGCTGGTTGTGGAATTAATTAATTTAGTATTTAAAAGTGTGCATTATGCGTTGTTCTGCAATTGTTTGTTGTCCTAAAGAAATAAAATAAAAATAAAATAAAATAAAACAGGTGCATTAGACACTCCCATTAGAACTAAAATATTATTTTTACGGGTGTTTATTACATTTGTATGGTTTTTTGTCACTAAATACGATGGGCACTTATTTGTAATAACACAGTTCTTAGCTGTAGGCCATCGGTACAATACGATAGATTTATCGCCTACTTAAGCTTAACTGCAATGTTAAATATGAGATTTGCTTTATTTTTTCATCAGGCGCTAAAAATATTGATGAACAACACTAGTTAATATCTTTATTGCTGTGATAGTTTCAGTATTATCGTTGTAAAACATTGAGAGAAGCAAATGGGAAGTAATTAATGGTCACCGTGAATTTCAATAATTCTATTTATCACAGCCACTACGACGCGGTGACCGGCCGACCTGATATCAGAATGGACGGTCACCCTTAAAATGACGTTTTTCTTCTAGATTACGATGGAAGCAATTATTTGAGAATAGGAAGCAAATAGAAGCAATAGGGAAGCAATTCTTGGGCATAAGTTCAACGCTAAATACGCCTCGTGACCGGCCATCCTGATGGAGACCAATATTGTAAGATTTCTTTCCGGTTCTGGTGGGTAAAGGGAATACCCTCCGTGCCTCGGAAAGCACGTTAAGCCGTTAGTTCCGATTGATATAACATTATCTATAATAAGCGTATACCAGGGAACGGACAGCAGCGTTTCCCTATGTATTATAACATAATATCGCAGCACCAACTGGCCAGCCAAGAGTGGTGAATATGGTAAAATCCCTCCTGGGGGAGGAGGCCCATGTACTACTTCACCGTGGACGTTATATGAACTGATGATAATGATGGATGTGACGTGGATGGTCTGACCCGAACGGACCATCAACCATTTTATTTATGTTATTATATTCAAATTTTCGATAGCGTTCTGTAAAGATTTCATAAAATTGTGCATATAGGTGTCGCATTTTTTTGGCACATTCAGTTCAGCGGGTCGTGCTCTAGATCTTTTATAATAGTTTTATACTATCTTTGTTAAAAAAAACATCGATATCCACTCATTACTAACGGCGTGATTCAGTTATTAAATTCAGGCTAAGGTAACTTTGATATTGGTATTTAATTAGTTAATGAAATATGAATTTTATTCAGCACTTAAGTATTTACATACACTAGTAGGTGTCAGAATAACAATGTAATAAGATAAATAAATAAAAAACTATAACAAACAGATAATTCTTACTCTATAAAATATCCGACTAGTTAACAGTAGTAGGTAGGCAAGAGCAAATCATACAAATCTACAGACTACATAGTCCGTCCGTCTGTCCTGTGACATTTATTCGATTTAACCAATTAATATTATACGAAGAAATTAAAACCGCATTAACATTGCAAGTGGTCACACTATATCTAAGTGACACACACTTGAGGGCACCCTTAAGGGGTTTAAGATCAAGTCCCAGGGTGCCACTGAAGTAAAAAAAGGCAGATACATAAAGATGTGATAACTGGCACCGACTACAGGCGCTTAATCACAGGGCAGGGGTAGGGGCGTAACGCGGTCCTCGCCGGCGAGAATCCTACCCTAGCTAGCTAGTGGACGACCCGGAGAAGAAAGAAAGAATGAAACTCAAAAACTATGAGCTTAGCTTAGGTTAGGGTAAAATTACTTTTATTAGGATTTAGTTAGTACACAACAACAGAATATAATATTAATTAATTATGACACAATTGCATGATTATGTGACTCGATTCCAATCTAAATATACATATTAATGTATAAATGACTAGCTGCCCGCGCGCGGTTTCACCCGCGTAACTCCCGTTCCCGTAGAAACTTTATAATAAAATATAGCTTATAGCATTCCTTCTGTTACGTACTGATTATAAATTTAGATTAAAATTAAAATGAAAAGGCGCTGGTTTTCGGTACTATTGTGATGTGTGTATTTGATGGAAAAAAAACTGACATTACAAATCATATAAAAAAATGACAAATAGAAAAGTAAAAATGTTCCTATAAAAGATTCAAATCGGACCAGTAGTTGCTGAGATTAGCGCGTTCAAGCAAACAAACTCTTCAGCTTTATCTTTTAGGCAAATAACTCATTGTTAGGTACCAATTCTTTGCGTTTTTATACTCGTGATAATTTCTCAACGAAATGTCCGATTGGAATAAAACAAAAAGTATTTTACTTTTACATAAATACCCTTGATAACATAATGGTTAATTTGGATAAGGATTAATATTACGGTACACATTTAACGTAGTTTCTTTCTTCAGACGATTTAAATATTTTTTATGGACATAAAAGCGGTGACTAAACTATGATAGTTAGATATATTCTCTGGCGGACTTTTTTGTAGATATAGAAGTCCGAAGAGTTAGTCCGATAAGACCGATAAGACCTACAAACCCGTAGTACATCATTTTGTTCTTTTGTCAATGGTTTTTGCAGCGCACGCATAAATAGGATCCCTATTTTTTTTTAAATAATATATAGCCTTTAACCTTCCTCGATAAATGGACTATCCAACACTGAAATATTTTTTGAAATCGGACCAGTAGTTCCTGAGATTAGCGCGTTCAAACAAACAAACAAACTCTGCGGCTTTATAATATTAGTATAGATTAGCAACATTAATGGCTTTATTACATAAATATAGAGCTTTAATGAAAAAAAAACAACAATACCTTCTATAAAAAATATGGCCTTCTGGACCCAACATGTGAGAAATATTGGAATTGGTCAATAAACATTAAAAGTAGGTAAGATAGTCATGCACTATTTGTAACATTATTAGAAAATTAAATGATTGGAATGACTCTTTGTTTATTTCATGCAGTACAAAACCCAGAGCTTAATTGTAAAGTGTGTTTGGTGCATATTTCGTTATTTTCCTAATATCTACAATAAATAGAGACAAGTTAAACTATAAGAATAATCAAAAAATTCAAAATATGTTTATAATTCCCAAATTGATAGTATAAGTAGTTTGGAATCTTCCTATTTTTTTAATAAAGTAATCAATAATATAAAATATCCCTCTATATTGACTTTCTCTTCTGCTCTCTTCGCGTAGATGCAAACACTAACTAGGCACCGCGCGGTGGACGATTCGCGTAGTTGAGTGATGCTTACGTGACATATCGTGAATTCAATCGTATTGAACATTCCACAAATATTATTGTATTTTTTTTTAAACAAAACATCTTCATTTTGCTACTAACATCTATATTATCGAATAATCAGTTAAGTCCAGCCAGCAACCGCCCTGACTTGAACTCTATGTTTATAGTCTGTAACCCATTTCATAAGTTACAGAAGCTTCGGGGCTAAAACACTCACGTCAGTCCGAAAAAAGAAAAACAAATGTTAACTAGTAGAAACACTTACTCAACTATCCCATGCACAATCTGCTCGTCCAAGTAGGTAGCGTTGAACTTGACTACGTTGATGACTAGCTGCAAGAACTCTACCAGCTGTGCAGGAGGTTGAACCTGAGGCAGCCACTCCAGGAGGAACGGGCCAATCTGGAACGAGGGGGAGCAATGTTAGTAGAAAACTTTCATTGTAAATTAGTATCTCCAAATAATTGAAAATGCTATGAAGCCATTCATTGCAAGAAGGAAATAACGGCCCTGACCAAATAAAATCTAACTTTAAAAAACATTACATTGGGTACAATAAGTAATAATGCAAGGAGACTTTCAAATATTCTGATTTAACATTATAGTGTAAATGAAACAGACCTCTTCTTCAAAACAATTAATGTTCTTCCCTGTATTAGTGAGTGTGTGGAGTAGCTTGAACCGCAGCTGAGTGTCCTCTGGGGGGTGGTTGGCGTGTGTCTCCCGCAGGTAGTGGAACAGGATGGTCCGCATGATCTGTAGGTAGTCGGCCTGCCCCTCGGCCAGGCATCGCAGGAACCATAGTGCTGTGTGACGCGCTTCTGTGTTTGTTTCTTCGAGCAGATCTCGAGTTAATGACCATAATTTTTCTACTCCACCCTGCAGAATTGATTAAACAAAAATATTATTTCATATGTATATAAAGTTTTTACATCTGAATAAGCATGGCGACAATTAAAAAAATCTCTAGTTTAGGGAGGACCATGTTCAACAGCGGATATTATACTGGATGATGATGATGATCATGTTGAGATCATCAACAAAATTGCCCAAGAAATGTAGAGATTCACCAATAAAAAAAAAGAAACTGAACTCTTTCTTTCAATTCACTTAACAGCAATGATTTAACTACTTATAAATTTAGCACATTATAATTATTACTTATAATGTGCTAAATTTATGATTGTGATTTCAGTTATGATTGGCTATAAAATTAATTTATGTAACTAATTAAAACTCTGATAGGTAAGTATTTAAAGAAGAAATAAATTCATATTAATAGTGCTTGTGTAGTTGGTAGATTGAGAGCTGTGTATTTTTTAAATAAATGCAATATACTATAAATATGTATATCCAATTATTTTATAATAATAGATATGTTCTATTTAATTACTAATAACAACATCTAAATTAAACAAAAACAATATTTTTTAAATATCTTACAGAATTAGTGCATGATGCACTTACAAGTAAAAGAATATCTTATTGAATACATTTAAATTTATTGGACTTAATTGGAAAACATTCGATTATTGTAAGAGATAATCATATTGTAAAAATAATGCTTTTAATATGAACTTGTAACATATCGGGGTAAATCTATTTTGAAGGCAGACTAAGCTAGCACAGGTTTAAACGTTTGTGGTTTTTTAGCTGCTTCTACCATACCATAGTTGTAGTTTGTTATTTTGTAGAAACGTAAATAACATAAAATGTCCTTTTTTTAGTTTAATACCTGCCCAGCGATATGACTATTATGCACCTGATGGTAAGTGGCAGCGGGATCCAAATACAATACAGTTAGCGCCAGTACAGTAGATTTACACCACTGGCTGCCAGCATCCTTCTGGCATTTGCACTTTGTAGTGATCCAGTAAACTTACTTATGGACAGGAACTCAACATTAATCAATAATGGTATTTGGCTATAGTATTCTGTAGGGTGGAGGTTTTTACCCTCTCAAGTAACACATTGAGGATACTGACGCTATGCTTCTACCTATATAATTTATGAGAAGATTTGTGACAATAAAAGGAACTGAAGTAAAAAGGACCAACTTTTAAGGAAAAAGGAATGAAGCATGCAAATACTTACATAAATATAATTTAAATAATAAAACAATATAGTGAGATACATTCCAACGCATTTCTTTTTCTTTTAAAAACAATTCCCCGGGGAGCTGTCAGGAGGGAATTTCATACACAAAACTTTATGTATATTCAGACTCAGATGAAGCATTTTGTTCATACATACTTATAGCCATCCTTAAATAATTATAATAGCCTTTATTTCACACATCATACATAATTTTATCTTAACACTAATTTATTCTTAACCTATGCACCAATAACTTTGTCTGTATGCCACTTATTGGCAAAGGCCTCCTCCAAATTTCTCCATTCCTCTCTATCACTAGCTATTCTGGTCCATGTGCTTCCTGCAATGGCTTTAATGTCATCGACCCACCTTCTATGGGGTCTACCTCTTTGCCATCCTTGGCAGAAATCAAATCTAGACAACAAGGGCTCAGAGACAACAACTACAATCACCGAGCCACCGGTGCAGTTTTAATATTGTAACCTTTTTAAGACAAGTAATTATTTAAAATTAAAAATAGTTGCAATATGAAATATTTATTATATTATATAAAGACAATATTCTTAGTTACAAACATGGGTATAGTTTGCTTAGTAACAATACCTGGCATGCAGTAAAACAGATTTTTGACTTCTTTTTGTATCATAAAGTATGTTTTCACATTGAAAAAAAGAACATTTAACACCAGATACTTTATATTACAACATATAGTAGCTCATTAAAAGAAAGATAGACTTGTAAATCATCACTATCAAAACAAACATTTTGTCTGCTAAATTATAATGAGATAAAGAAATAGTAGACACTTTAAAGTAGCTTCAAAGAAAATATAAATAATATCATAGAGTAAATGATACCGAACCATCAATTTGCAACTAACAGAACAAGAAGCTAAGAAATCGCAGAGTAGTAAGTATTGCATCAGAGGAGAATGCAAGTTTTGAGGGTACTATAATACGAATGGGTCTCAGGGCTCACCTCCTGCACGCGGACGTGTATCGCCTTATCGCCGAGATCCTTGAGCGCGCGCAGGCGGCGGCTCAGCGGCGTGTCGGCGCCCAGCTCGCGCTCCACCTCGCCGCACACCACCAGCTCCTGGCGCGCCGGCAGCGGCGCTGCGGAACACCACACCACACACTTAGCTCACTGCACCTCCCACGACACCGCCGCGCGCGTGTCCACCCCGTGGCGGCACTCATACTCACCCGATGATCCTTTTTTGAAGAACACTTTTAACTTGTCTTGAAGCGACTTTGTGTCCCTATCTCTCGAACTCATTTTACGACTATGCCGGTGTTTGTTTTCGTTTGTATTACGCTGAGGTTTATGGGTAGGCGCAGCGATTACCTATTGCTTTGATATTCCGAATGAAAAGACATATTTATTGGAAAATATTTTCACTACCGCTCCTGCTTTGCTATTCACCATTTGACAGCTTCTCAACCAAAGTAAGTACTTGTACAGCTGACAGGCGGCCATTCGATGCGACGTTTCCGAACGTAATATATAATTTCCACTGCTAAAAGAAAAAAATATTCAATTATTAATTGGTAAATACTATTAAGTGCACAAAAATGAAATGATGAACACGATTTGATTTAGTTTAGATTTGAATAGGAAATTAAATCTATTTATTATCAATGTTTCCGAACGAATAAGTTGAATGCGTGTCTTTTTGCATATTAAAATAATAAAACTGGAATGTATTCGTCACACATATTTGGGGTCCCTATAATTATGAAATGTTATTAATTCATTAAATAATATAATAAAATGACAGTTCCAAATATTTATTCAATAATTCCAAATCTTTTTGACAAAAGTGCGATTCACCGTAACACGTAATAGTGTGACGGTTGTTTCATAGATGGCGTAACAATACTCTGTTTACTGAATAATCTTGTTTTGATAAAGAAATGTTAGGTAGTTACATTTATGAATTTGGTGGGTAAATTATATTACGAAATTGTTTTTTTTTTAAATAAAATTAGGTACCTACCTAACTTAGGTCTTGTGAAAAGAAAACAGCTGCAGGATGTGCTTGTCTTTGTTCTTCCTGGAATCTAACAAGTTATTTAGGTTTTGCACGGTGCATTAAGCACTTTCGAAGGCTTTTGTTATCGTGTCTTCAGAATCCTGCTCTTTCAGTCTTAGAGCCCATGCAGTGGCTGCTTGTTGTATTAAGTCAAGGAGAGCTGGTCTGATAGTTTGTAGTTTGTCTTAAACGGTTTCTTAGTCCGAACTACTTCGTCTGTAATATCCTACAATTTCCTACCTGTTGGTTATATAGTTTGAATCATAGAATTAGAATAATAGTGTAACATAGTGATTCTGACAAGTACAAGTGTAGGTAGGAAATACCTAAGTGCTGAATAAATTCACTATTTCAATAGTTCATGACTTTCGTGTTTCCTTTTATCAAAATTATAGCGTCATAAGCGTAGTTGATAGTGTAGGTACCTATATTTAATTCAGGCAATGTATTAAGTCGTACATTATTATATTGTACCAGGAGGTTAATCACGTCACTATATGACTATGACTTCGATAAAAATGTCTTCATTATTGTACCTGAAGCTATAATAATAATTTTATAAATTCACATGTTTAAAATTGTTTTAACAGCATAGTAGGTAAACGCTGCGTGGGCCGGATTCCTCGTGGTATGAGTTAGCATACCACGCTATGGAAAGGGCGAGTCCCACATATCCCACCGTCAGCGCGCGAATACCCTGGAGCGGCGGCGCGGCGGCGGTGGGAATTCGTAAATGCATTTCCCCCGGAAAAAAAAAGGTAAACGTAGCGAAGACTGTTTTATCAAAGTCCTATATCGTTACGTGATCTATGTCCCAGCAGCTTATCTACTCACACCACTACGGAGAGAGATGTTCTTTTTATATGTAGTCTACTATTCCTCTTATTGAGGTGGTTATGGTGATTGTACCTATACCTATCATCTTTTATTCTTCAAAATAATTATTTGTTATTAAAATAATTTGAATATTTTAGATTTGTAACAATAAATACGTATGAATCTATCGCTGCCTCTTCTCCTTTAAATAGTTGTTCCAGACGGGACTTTGTATTGGTTTTAACTTTTGTGATACACACTATATTATATATATTAAAAGACTTGATATTATTTGGTGACTGTAATTGAAATAGGTAACTGATACAAATTAGCTTGTCACGATGCGTGCGTACATACGTGTGGCGGTCAAGTGAATCGAATGATGCATGCCGGTCGGTAGGTGGGGACCGCAGTCGTTGAAACCGGTAGGCAGCCCGGCGCGATGAGACGCAGGAATACTAATTATACAAGTATGCTCGAAAAAACCAATGATAAACCGTATTTGGTGGTTGTTCAAACAACGTGGGGATGTTTAAAACGGTATACCCGATTGACTGACATTTTCAGAAAAAAACGAACAGGCTAGATATATTAACGCGGACCACACACTAAAATCCACTTTGTATAGCATGTAGACCTACGTATAAATTGTTGACTTAAACCGATTTATCTACGGATACGTAGTGGTTAGCTGGCTAAATCTAGATGTAGTAACACTTCGGGATTTAGCCGTAACATATGCAGCAGTCTACCTGCTGGGCTCTTGTTATTAAGTGCCAGGAGGAAACATGTTCACGAGGAGCTCCTCAACCGACGTGACGGGTCCGTGATGTAGGTTTCGGTGCTACTGAATTAAAGCGACCGTATATTTTCGCCACCAAATTAATTTTCTGTATAAAAAATACTCACACAACGTGACAACAACGTATATTGCATTTTATGTAGGGGCAAACTTCTTAATCAGTTATGTGAAACTATTAATAGCAGGCAGAAAAAAATTTATAAACATGACAAGTTATTCTAAACGAAAATGAATTAAGATTTTTTTTTCGGACAGACATTTGTAGTTAGCCAAGAGGCTTTTGCTACTTCACCGGGCATAATGAATTTTGATGTAAGTACATTGTTTATATGCCATTAGTAAAAAAATCTTATGATATAGTTTGTGCAGATCCTTGTCAAAGTTTTTTTTTATGGCAATCTTCCGACTGATTCTGCAATTTCTGCCAGTGTCATGTAATGCAGAATCAAAGTTATTTATATTTCTTAAGAAAATAATAAATACCTAATTACAATACAAGAGGCTAATCACGTAACGACATGATCATTACATACTGTATAAATATAACATAAGAAATGCGTTACGATAACCCTTACTTACTTTACTATGTTACCTATTGTTAAGGCGGTACCTTGACCAAAAACTACACAGAGACCACTCTATCCGACCCGCCGGAGAAGAGTGCGCCCGACCCTTAGTTTGCTAAGACCTTCCGATGCCCTCGTAGACCCGAAGTCCGAGAGGCCCGCAAACTGTAAAGTAGAGCGACACTTGGATAAAACTCGCCTAAAGAAACTAAAAGCCATAATCTCTCATCCCCCCGTCAGCGACCGCCATGAGCCGAGGTCCAAGTCCCACAGGGGACGCCCTCTTGCGCAGGTTGCTTAGTTTGTATTGTTTAATTTAAACCATTTATCTAGGCTGGAGCTCTGCTCGCCTTTATACCCGGTGAAGTAGCAAAAGCCTCAGGGCTATGACGACGGACATATGTCCGTCAGAAAAAAAAGCCTTACCGAATAACCTTGAGCATTCGTTCTCTCAATACGCGGGACAAGAGATATGTGACGAGTACGCTCAGATTTTAGAATAAAATCTATATAAAATCAAATTTAGGTCTTTTGGATTTTTTTTTCACTACCGCAATGTTCATTATCAAATCAAAATAATGGCTACTTTACGAGGAGATGTAGTTTATCAATAATTATTTATCATTACTTGTGGTTTAGTAATGAGGAGAATAATTGCACATTATACTAGTTACTTAAAAAATATTAATACCATTTTGGAGTATAGATTCCTAGTTAATTTTATGCATTTTTTTTTAGTTGGTATTTCTTTTCGATACAGAGTAGACAGGTCCAAAAACCTGCACAAAAGACGGCTACCGCTGCGTTGTGCACGGGGACGCGCCTTAATTGGATTATTCCACTTTGTTCACCTGGGTGATATCACCTAGGTGAACAAAGTGGAATTGATTAGTGTACTTTGATCACCTCGGAAATAAATCACCTGGGTGATATCACCCAGGTGAACAAAGTGGAATTGATTAGTGTACTTTGATCACCTCGGAAATAAATCACCTGGGTGATATCACCCAGGTGAACAAAGTGGAATTGATTAGTGTACTTTGATCACCTCGGAAATAAATCACCTGGGTGATATCACCCAGGTGAACAAAGTGGAATTGATTAGTGTACTTTGATCACCTCGGAAATAAATCACCTCAAATCTTGGAAGTGGAATAATCCCCTTAATTAATTATTGAAGCTACATTTGCTTATTAAATGGACATGCATAGTAAACGATGAGTAGTTTTATAATTTTCTTCTAGATATTTGTTTCCGGTCGCGTTTCCTTGTGTGTCACCACATTAATGTCACATTAATGCTGTCACCAACCCGTCTGTCAAGCATTGTGACTATAGTAAAACTCTATCTCGGGAAGTGGCCAATTTTACAGTCGTCATAAGGCCTGATGGTAATGAACATTTATTTCAGGTATTACCAATCGTTCATTTTCCCCTGAGATCATAGACAAAATGCCACTACAGCGCAGTGATCGCTAGCAGAAATTCGCTAAACGCAAATGTATGGATACTTGTCACGTTGTGTCACTTGGACATTTGTCACGAGATTAAACGGACGCGGGAAAAAACAATTGACGGGCGTTCATAGCGAAGACATTTTTATCTAAAGTCATTTTACAAGTAAAGGTCGCTCTTTTATTGCAGTTGGTTGGTATAGCATTGTTGCCTATATTACGATTATTATTTAAGATGCATCTGATGCTTTCCATTGCCAAAATGTCCATTGTATTCCACTTAAGAGTATACCACAAAGATGCCTGAAGGCCTGTGTCGCATATCAAGGTACATAATAGCGGCTACCCCTAGGTAATGGCGGGGTTTAATCTGCCCCCGACTGACGAGGGTCGACAATTTGCTCCCACCTGTGACACGTATTTAAATACCTACTTGACGTCAATTTATTGTGAAAGAATTACGACATTCACAACACATTTATATTGTAAACATTTTAACACATACGTACACGCTCACATTGGTGACACTACAGCAAATTGTTTGTGTTGTCATAGTAGGTAGCTCAATATATTATAAGTGAGCTGTAAGCTGAACTACGTAGTTACGTTGATTGTGGAGTGTGTAGGCTTCTACATTGCTACCACTACATTTGGTGTGATACTTATATCTATATTAATACATAGCTTCCTGCACGCGGTTTTACCTGCGTAACTCCCGTTCCCGTGGGGACTTCATCAATCCGACAAAGAGTGCCGCTGTACTCTTCTCGAGATTCAACAGCCCACCGGTCATTCCACCGGTCAAGATGTTTGGCGAACCAATCCCTTTGGAACGGCCAGCCAAGTACTTAGGCGTAATCCTTGACCGAAAGCTAAACTTTAGAGCGCATGTAGAAACCGATCGTGCACGGGATTCACTTACGCTCAGTCGACTACACTGTCTCTTAAATTCACGCTGTAAACTATCACTTGATAACAAGGTTAGGATTTATACCACGTGTATACGGCCGATTATGACGTACGCGAGCACTGTATTCGCTCATACAGCGTCTAGCAGTTTGTACCGCTTACAAACTGTCCAAAGTAGATTCACTCGACGTGCCACCGGGGCACCGTAGTTCATTCGTAATCGCAACCTGCATTCTGATCTCCAACTGCCTTCCATCAAGCAGTGGATGAAAGAGGCGTCGGAACGCTTCTTTGAATCCGCGGCTCAACACCCAAACCCGTTGGTTGTTGCAGCATCCGACTACAGGTCTTTGCCTACAAAGCGTCGTAAACACCGTCGGCCTCGGGGCGTCCTAGACGACCCGGACGACGAGATCACAACTTACCAACTAGCAGTACAGAGACTGTAAGACACTAGCACCACTACACAGAGACCACTCTATCCGACCCGCCGGAGAAGAGTGCGCCCGCGAACGCGACGCGTCCCCCCTCGCCCTCCCGACCCTTGGTTTGCTAAGAACCTTCCGATGCCCTCGTAGACCCGAAGTCCGAGAGGCCCGCGAACTGTAAAGTAGATCGACGGTGGCACAAAGCTCCCCTAAATAAACTAAAAGCCATAATCCCTCAATCTCCCCGTCAGCGACCGCCCTTAGCCGAGGTCCAAGTCCCACACGGGACGCCCTCTTGCGCAGGTTGCTTAGTGTGTAGTGTTTAAACCATTTATCTAGGCTGGAGCTCTGCTCGTCTTAATGCCCGGTGGGAGCATTGGGAGTCGAAGCAGCTCGCGTCCGTAGGTTTACCCTCGAGACCCTACACGTGACTCCTGGGTGGTGCTAAACGAGCTGCACTTACTGGTGGTAGGCTTCGGCCGCGGCTAGTGACCACCCACCGAACAAAGCCACGCCGCCAAACGACTTTGTCGTGTTCCGGCGTGTTGTTTGGTGATGCCATTTGAAAGTCGAGTCAGGACAGCAGCGTCCCGTTGCAAACCGAACATTAAACACAACGAACTGCCGCATTGAGAGACTAGTCGCGGAGGGTAGCGGGATCCGAGCCACGGTGCACCGCTGGCCGACCGCAGTCAGTAGGGGGCCCAATTGTGACCCAGCCACTCATGAGAGGCTGCCCCGCCAACTGTCGAAAAATCCCAGGGATGTGCCATCGTGCCGGTTGGCAACCGGGCGAGAAGGCATGATGGTAGTCTTTGGGGGGGCTCGGGCGTCCCCGCAGTCTCCAGACTAGTCCCCCTGTTGTGCGTTTAGTTTTTGTGTGTGTTTTTTCTGGAAAAGCAATGCGTGATGCCTCGTCCTACTGTCGACTTTCGACCCTTTTTACTCCCAACACCATGCAGAGAAACAATAAAAAGAGAAAGGTTTCACAGCGGCTGCACTCCCTCTCACTGAAAGTGCACCTTTGTAACATAAGGGGTTTGCACTCAAATCTCGTTCCTGTCCATCACCACCTTGAGACTGAAAAACCTCACCTCTTGTTTCTCTCGGAGACGCAGATTGGTCGTCCTTCCGACGTGTCGTACCTTAGTTACCCAGGGTATACCCTGGAGCACAACTTCAAACCACGTGCGGGAGTATGTGTATATGCTCGGGACGACATCTGCATTCGCCGTCTCCGTCGATTAGAGGACCCCACATTCTCCGTACTCTGGGCTTTGGTTGACACAGGCATTGATAAGATTCTGTATGCCTGTGTTTACCGCTCGCACACCGGGGATCCGGAGACAACTCGGCTCGCTGAATACCTCTGTGAGGTGGCAGACGCAGCGCAACAAAAGTACCCATCCGCTCAAATGGTGTTACTGGGGGATTTTAATGGCCATCACCAGGATTGGCTGTTCCCATACCGGGATACCGACCACGCTGGGAGAGAGACGCGTAAGCTTTCTTTAGCGTTAAATCTCACCCAGATGGTCCAAGGAGCTACACGGATACCAGACGTTGACTCGCATACAGCCTATTGCTTGGACCTTCTGCTGACAACTGATCCAGACCGCTACTCAGTGTCGGTCTCTTCACCTTTAGGTAGTTCCGACCACTGTCTGGTGAAATCTGTATCTGTCTACTCCCCGCCCGATCCCTGCCCAAAAGGCACTCGGCGGATGTGGCGATACAAGTCAGCAGATTGGGATGAGATGCGGTCCTTCTTTGCATCTTATCCTTGGCAACCTGTCTGCTTCTCTTCTGGTGATCCTACCACCTGCGCCAATGCTGTGACCGATGTGCTACGATTAGCGATGGAATATTTTATTCCGTTCACTGACGTACCGTCGTCTGGCAGAGATCGCCCATGGTTCAGGGCTGAATGTGGACGCGCTGAGGCGCGCAAACATCAGGCATACCTGGCTTGGGTCGATGCTCGTAGGCGCAAGGCAAAGGATATGCACGCAAAGAAGAGAATTTTTAACAAGGCTGCCAAGTCCTGAAAAAAGGCTCTACAGAAGTCTCGCTTTGACCATATTAGCCGAATAGGGAACAAACTGGCTTCGTACCCCGCGGGTAGTAAAGCGTTTTGGTCCTAAATCAGTCGAAGCAAACTTCTGCCGCCCCTCACTGCCTCCACTGCAGAAGCCTGATGGAACACTGGCTCACACTGCTGAAGAGAAAGCCAACTTGTTTGCTTCTCTGTTTGCGGAATCTTCACGACTAGATGCTGGAAGCGCGATTCCTCCTAACGTTCCAGGAAGCGAGATAGTCATGAATGACATTCACATTCGCCAAAAGGAAGTTCGCAAAACGCTTCGTAATCTTGACGTGAATAAAGCCAGTGGCCCTGATGGTATATCTGCCATTATGTTGAGGACATGTGCACCCGAGTTGACTCCCGTCTTGACACGCCTCTTTCGCCTCTCTCTAGAGACTGGACTGGTGCCGAAGTCTTGGAAGCTAGCAAATGTGCAACCCGTGCCCAAAAAAGGTAGTCGTGCTGACCCTTCAAACTACAGGCCTATCTCCATCACCTCCATACTCTGCAAGAGCATGGAGCGTGTTATCAACACCAGGCTTTTAGCGTACCTAGAAGCTAACAACCTCCTCAGCGATCGACAATACGGTTTCCGCCGAAACCGGTCCACTGGGGATCTTTTAGCGTACGCTACCTACATCTGTAGTGAGGCCATCGAGAGACACGGGGAAGCGCTTGCCGTTTCTTTGGACATCTCGAAGGCCTTTGACAGGGTTTGGCACGATAGCCTTATTGGCAAGCTTCCTGCATACGGTCTACCTGCTGCATTTTGCGCTTGGATTTCGGATTTCCTGAGGGATCGGTCATTACGAGTGGTCGTTGACGGCTGCTCGTCTGAGCAAATGGCTATCAATGCCGGTGTTCCCCAGGGGTCTGTACTCTCTGCGACGCTTTTCCTGCTGCATATCAACGATCTGCTGAAGCCCGGTACCTTTGGGTATGCAGATGACAGCACGGTCGTGGAGAGCTACACTTCCAATGCGCGGGCCAGTGGGGCGGATATAGAGTTGCTCAGAGAGGCCATGGTTGAACGCTTAAACTTGTCCCTTAAGGCAGTCTCCGATTGGGGCGATGCCAACCTGGTTCAGTTTAACGCTAGTAAAACCCAGGCGTGTTTGTTCTCCGCGAAGAAGAGGCCGTTTCGACTGTCTCCTTCTTTCCGAGATGTATCCGTGCAGTTAACTGACAAGCTTGAGCTGTTAGGCGTTGCTCTTTCATCGACTCTAAATTTTGGCTCATATATTGAGTCAAAGGCCCAAATAGCCTCCAAAAAGCTTGGCATCCTCTCGAAGGTGAGAAAGTACTTCACACCAAATCAGCTGCTCACATTATACAAAGCCCAAGTTAGAGCATGTATGGAGTACTGTTCTCATCTTTGGGATGGTTCCGCCAAGTATCAACTAGAGGCACTGGAGTCGATTGAGAGGCGCGCCAAAAAGTTAATAGGCAGCGTAGCCGAGTCTCAGCTGCAAAGCCTTGCGCACCGACGAAGGGTTGCCAGTTTGTCGGCTTTTTATCGGATACATTTCGGAGAGTGTGCTGAGGAACTGCACAACTTAGTTCTGCCTTCCCCTTTCTTCTATCGGACAACAAGACACTTGGAGAGGCGCCATCAGTACATGGTCGATATTCCCAAAATACGTACGAAGCGCTTCGAGTCCACGTTTTTTGTACGTACTGCGAAGATGTGGAACTCCTTGCCGGGGTCTATATTTCCCGATAAGTACGATATGGGTCTCTTCAAATCAAGAGTAAACCGGTTCCTTCTAGGTAAGCGTGCTCCATCCTAGGCTATTCCGATACTTAACATCAGGCAGGGTGTAGTCAAACGCTAACCTATTTCTAATAAAAAAAATAAAAAAAAAGTAGCAAAAGCCTCCTGGCTGACTAAATACGTGCGAGCGAAAAAAAAAAATGTATTTAATAATAAATATTTGGTTTATAGGTATAATACATCGGCATTGCACCCGTGCCAGGCCGGGGCGGGTCGCTAGTAATATATATAGCCTACCTATAGTTCTTCTCGATAAATGGGCTATCTAACAGTAAAAGTTTTTTTTTATCGGTCCATTTTAGAGCGTTCAAGCTAACAAACAAATAAACTTTTTAGCTTTATATGTTAGTAAATATAAGATGAACATGTCGTTGTGTAGGTAACTTTATCTTTCTGAAATGACACGAAAGATTCAGGTTCCTACTGATTATAATTATTTATTTTTATTTTTCGTGTGTGATGGTAGGCTGGCATCTCCTTTAGTCGCACTCTGTATGATTAATTATTGTGCCTGCGACGCGAATATTTTAGCTGAATTAATTCCGTTCATTTCATTATGATATATTTTAACCTCGACTGATGAATTTTTCAATATTGTTACTTCCATATTTTAATAAATTAAGAACTGATTCCATTGCCATCATAAAGATTTATTTCATGTTTTCAATTATTTTATATATGTAATTATATTATTTTAAATAACGTTCATATAGCCTTTCTCAACAAATGGACTATCTAACACTGGTAGAAATTTTCAAATCGGACCAGTACTTTTAGAGATTAGCGCGGTCAAGGAAACAAACAAACTCTATAGCTTTATACATATTATAGCTTCCACACGCCGTTTACCCGTTACCCGTGTAACTTCTGTTGTATAGTATAGTGCCTACCACTGCATAATGAAATAGAGGCCGTAGAGTCTTCGTCAATTAATGGGCTATTTAAAACTTAAAGAATTTTTTAAATGGGATTTGTAGATCCTGAGATTAGCGCGTTCACGCAAACAAAAAAAGTCTGTAGCTTTATATATTAGTATAGACACCATAGAAGATCAAATATAAGCGTAAGTATTAGGAATATGACGCCTACTCACTTGACATTTTTTTAATGTTTTGAACACATTATGGAAAAGTGTACCTTATACTGACGTCCCCCTTAGAGATGTGTTACAAAGAGATTACTAAATTTCGATGACCGGTTGTGTTTCCACCGTGCGTAGCCTAATTAGTTAAGGCATTAGGGGCTTTACCTAAGATGCAGGTTCGAATCCCGCCGGTGGTCGAATTTCATTAATCTCAATTTTGAAATATAACTAGTACTCACTTGATGGTATGTATCAGAAACCAAGCGATAATAATGTATACAGTACTAGCCGAATCTTCTCAGGGGGGGGTAATTAAGCCATATCTAATAGCGTCCGCCCTGAGCCGAGGTCCAAAGCCCACAGTCCACTGCTGAACATAAGCATCCTCCCGACGAAGGGCATTTGCCATAGTCACCACGCTTGGCTGGCTGGTTGGTGACCGCAGTATTATGTTGTACCATATAAGGAAACGCTACTGTCCGTTCCTTGATAAACAATTATTATAGGTGATATTATAATAATCGGGACCAACGGTTTAACGAGCTTTCCGAGGCACGGAGGGTAGTCCCTCAACCAACCAGACTCATAAGGAAATCTTATTAGAATTTACACAAAGATTTCTTGTTCGGGGTGGGGATTGAACCCACGACCTCCAAGATTTAACGCGAGCCAAATACCGCTACGGAAATTGCTTAGTTTGTAGGTTTTAAACCATTTATTTAGGCTGGAGCTGCTCGTCTTTATGCCCAGTGAAGTAGCAAAAGCCTCGTATGTCCGCCCGTAAAAACCGGTAATACATTAAAATGTATGTTATCAATAGGTATATCAAAACTCAAATAAGAACATATTAAAAAAAACGTTGAATGGGGAAAATTTCTAAATTAAAATAATTACCATTTCTTTGGCACTTTAAATTACTCAATTAAGTAATACAGTGTTATTCAATCTTTTATTAGTACCTTATTATTATTTTTTTTGGTTTTGTTTAGACTTCGTTACTTTAGTAAAACTAACTCATTAGTGTTTCGGGTTCCGTACCCGAAGAGTAAAAACGGGACCCTATTACTAAGACTTCGCTGTCTGTCTGTTTGTCCCCAGGCTATATCCCAAGAACCGCGATAGCTAGACAGTTGACATTTTCACAACTGATGTATTTATGTTGCCGCTATAACAACTAAAAATAAAATAAATATTTAATTAAAAAAAGTTTGTTGTATGGGAGCCCTTTTATTTTCTTATACAACAAACTTTTATTTTCTTACTTTCAAAAATAGGTAGGCTCTTGAAACTGGTACGGAACCCTTCGTGCGCGAGTCCGACTCGCACTTGACCGTTTTTTTTAGTAATTGCAAACATTGCAAGAGATTCGTTCTCATGAATATTTTTATTCACTGGCGCAAATTATCTAGTTTTTGTTTACTGCGTTAAGACAAAAAAACGCGTAGTAACTGTTAAAATAATTAATTTGACGCACGTGTGTGAAGGTCTATGCTTATGTACTTAACGTTGTCCGTCTCCGGAGTCTGGAGAGGCTGGTTATCTGTCATACGGGTCTCCTAGTACAGAAACCAGTCTCTCACATAGATCTAATCTCGCCTATTGAATTGTACACAGTATTGTTTGTTTCCATCGATGTTTCTATGTGAGAGATAATAATTAACTCTTTTTATTTTATTTACTAGGTTTAAGTACAAACTTTAAGTACAAAGTATAAACTCGTACTAAACGTACGAGTTTATAGTACTGAATAACTTGATTTATTACTGATATACTATTATACCTGAACCTTAACGACTTGAGTCCCGAGTCATGTTGACAACCACAGCGCGGAGGGCCGTCGGGCGTTATATTTTAAAATGGCTGTCAATACAAACTCCATTATCCAGTCGAATATTATTTATCCGCGGGGCGTGCGAATCCCCATTCGGAACGCCTTTAAAACTTTATTTAAGGTCGTAAAAAACAAGAGGAAAATGTAAGCCCTTAATGCAAATATACTTTGGAGATATACTTAGTCAAATTGAATTTTTCCTCCGGACAGAAAATTAAGATGTCGAAGTTCGAGCGGAAAGTTTTGAGCTGGTGGAATACTTTGTGTAGTGAGCAGTGCGCCTGGAGGTCTCATCTCTTCGTAAGTAGTTGATGATAGTGTACAGACGTCGACCATCTTTGGAAAACCGTCCATGTTAGTTAAAAACATTAAAAGGAACGTTAGGATTTTGAATGAGTTCACAAAATAATTTGTTTATAAAAACTTTTTGTTTATAGTATGAATAGATATTTACAATATTATGTAAGGGAAAAATATTTGTTATAATGAATTAATGTTTTCCGATTTCTCTATATTGATTACAGGTACATTAAAGGTACCTACTTCTTTATACCAGCCTAAACACCATAGGAATATTTTATGATATCCAAAATATTTTGATCGCAGATAAAAAAATCACATCGATATCTATGATTTTTAATATTCAGTGACAAGTAGTTGTCCATAAACATGTCAGCATAATGATCCGAGTAGGTATGATAATCTTATTAATGATTGATAGTTAAAGATGAACATAAGAACAAGTATATTTAGAGCGAGATCCCGAGGCGTGCCGGTGTATTGCATAGTTATATTTTTATTGTACCTGCTTCTTAAGAATTGGAAACGTTCGTCGGATGACTACGTGCCGAAGCATTTTCGGGTATACATACAGTTCAACCAGACGTATGAAGCCGAGGCAGATCTGCCGGGTGACAAGGCTAACGAACTGCTGAGCACGCTGCACGCGCTGAACTACGAGCGCCAAGTGTACAACGCGGAGCGGTTCGGGCCGGTGCGACCCCACGACGATGTAGTGGCGGTGCGCGTGGCGCGCGACCCCGAGCGCCTACAGCACCTGCTCGTGGCGCTGGCAAGGTGCCGTCACATAGAGACAGTGCTCGTCATCTTCTCACTATCGTACTATGATGACCGAATCATTGCGCTTATAAGAACTGTTAATTTTACTAGATTCATGCAAATATTTTATCCTTTTTCAATCCAGGCACATCCCAGAAAATTTCCAGGAGTCGAGCCTTTCGAGTGTCAGAAAAATGAGGAATGGCGTCGCATCGGTAATTGTACCGAGCGCGATGCTCGCCTCGCAGAGACAAAACACCACTGGTGGTGGACGGCTCACTTCATCTTCAATAAAATGGATTGGTCAAATATATACACGGGTGTTGTGATATTTCTCGAGGAGGACGACTACGTTTTACCAGATCTGATTTACATGTTGCCTTACGCCAAGCGAACAATGATGACTTTGCAGAACGTTCACGTGTTGTCATTTGGGAGACCACCAGCGAAGGGACTGGAATATAACTTTCTGACGATAGACGCGTGGCAGCCGCCCTTCGACCGCGGGCTGGCGTTCAATAAGACTTTTTGGGACGCCGTGTTTCAGATGGCGGCACACTATTGCATGTTCGATGACGTGAGTTGGAGTTACTCGCTTCTGAACGCGTTTCAAAACATGCGCTTTACTCGCGTGGACATGGTGTCTTGCATGGCGCCGCGCGTGGTGTCCACCAGGGAGTTTCCGAGCGGGCGCGATGCTTTCACTCGCCTGGAGCGACATAGCGCGGCGCTGTTCCCCGCGACCGTGCATGCCGTGTCTGTGTACGCGGCGACCGGTCGCGTGAACTCTGGACGCCGATCACCTAATCAAGGAAACGGTGGCTGGAGCGACGTCAGAGACCATCTTCTCTGTCTCGAATCCTACCTTTTATCTAAAGAAGCTGCTACACCTGAAGTTTATTTTGACACCAATGCAATAGATTCGACTGCATCCTCTATCGTTCCCTCGGCATCAGTGAATACCTCTACAGTTAGTGACGAGATGGACCTGAGCCCCGACACGTACGCCACCCCGACAGTCCTGTCTTTCCCGCCACTCATTTCGTTCGATATTTCTCCTCCGAATGATAATTATTCAGTGAAGTGGTCGACATATTTCGGTCAAACCCGAATTCGTATTAGAGATGTAATCGATCGGCTAGCTCACTTGCCTATAGAAGACTGAGGAAGATGAGATCATTTTGTAAGTACCTGATAATTGAAAATAGACGATATAAACTTTTAGGTTGGATTGTTTCCTTTATTTTTTCCTTTACTTTGTTAACAAATATTTTAAAACCTCAAAGTTTTACATTTAATAAGAGATGTGTCCTGGTGTAGGGAGCTCGCGAGCGGAGTGCATTTAGAAAGTGTCGGGCGTCGGAAGGATCGTTTAAAATTTGCATCGTATTGAGAGCTGGCCCAGTGCCAAAGCGACTATCGACGCCACGCGACTCGGCGCGCCTAAGACAAGCTCATAGTGGAGTAATAACAGAAGGATCGTTTGAATCATAGATAATACGATTGAAGTACTTATTATGTGGATTTTAGAACTAAAACACTTCTCAAAAAAATACGTTCTCTATTTAGTAATACTACTTGTATTACTAAATAGAGAACGGGAATATTACAAAACGCTGTGGTCAGCGTTTTGTAATAGGAATATGTTTCTCCGGGTCTTCGTAATTGGGGCGTATTGGATCCAGTAGTAGCATTAAAGCGCATCCGTCATTATATACTCATGGTCCGCACAAATAATGACAATTGTTTTAACCTATAGACAGAGCTATTGGATACAATATAGCTAAATAATAAAGTTAAGACAAATTAATTATAACAATTATGATTTGCTAATTTATAAAATGTAATCATTAAAGATAATACTCAACTATTGTATTTTTTTACAATTTGCCTGTATGAAATAGGTTTACGTAAATAAATTTGGTTTTTATTTAAGTAGTGGTACAACATCCAAGTAGGTACCTACGCATTATGTTTGTTACAGCGAACTGAACATGGTACGTAATTATGATAAAGGATGCTTGTGCTGACGTTTTTGTTGATTGTGAAGCAATGATGGCGGCGTTTCTGTTGAGCCTTTGATCTCCGCCGCCTCCGGGAGGGGACTAATTAACTCCGGGCCTTAACGAACCCGTTACGAATTACTTTGTCGTATTTATCGGTCAATATAAAAGTTGTTGTACTGTACATCGTTTAATATAGCTGCTCGCCATATGCCCGTTCTTTTTCTTACAGACTTATGTAGTTAGCCTGAAGTCGTTTGCTATTTCACCGGGCATAGAGGCGAGCCTAAATAAATTGTTTGAAAATACAAACCAAGCAACCTACGTAAGAGGGCGACCTGTGGGTCTTGGAACTTAGCTCAAGGCGGTCACTGGCGGGAGGATTGAGGGATTATGACGCAAAGTTTTTTTGGGGAGTTTTGTGCAACTGCCGCTCTACGTTACAGTTCTTGGGCCGATTTTGTGGTCTACGAAGGCTGCTATTTTCCCAGTGAAGTAATAAAAGCCTGGCGACTAAAATGAGCTTTAAATGATTGTCCTAGCGCACTTGACATGGTGGTCGGTTGGCACTACGTCCGAGGTGTGTTGCCCTGCGCCGCTCATATTGTATATACATATATATAATACACAAAACGCTGCACAGTATACCACCACCTACTAATTGTTGCCGGCTCTGCTGTACATAGTGCATGTTTAAGTACTTACATTATAACGCTGGTGAGCTGAGATTATTAAATAATATCTGTAGTACAAGATCTGGATCTGTACCTATATGGATACATAGAGCCTTAAATTGCGATATTGAACTATGGCCACAAAATATTTTTAGTCAGTAAACCTCTTTACAGTAACTTGCATCTACTCATAAGTAACAACTAATTCCAATGTCCATGGTATGCTTGGTTTTTTCGTTAATAATATTTTTAATATATTAGGAAACGAGCTGCAAATGGTATGAAAACTCTTTTCCAAAAACCAACTAAGTTGTCATCAGTTCTAATTTTAATTAAGAGATTATCTTTCCATCTCAATTTGGAGTTAAATTTAATTAGTTATGATAAGGATTCGATTTGTTTGCAAAGCGCCTCCGCCGTCCTGCGACCCTTCTGCTTCTAATTAAGATCCATTAATAAAATTGCCCAATTAGAATCCAAAGCTGTCACGGCAACTTCGTAATGGACAAAATTGGCGTTACAAGGTACTCGGATGACCAGGGCCGGCGCGAGTGTGGTATGTTTTTAATTATATAAAATAGATTTTGAATTGATTCCTTTAACTTCAACAGAGCCTTGAATAATCACCACGTTTGGCGGATTGGTGATTGCAGTAAGATGGTAAGTTACCATACCATAGATAATGCTGCCCAACCATAAGCGGTATGTCCCTTAGTCGACTCTTGCGAAACCCATGGTTTCCGTTTTAGGATTGAACACGCCATGGAGAAGATATGGGGTGATCAATTTAAAGTCGGAAACCACACCGCAAGATTAAACAATGACGACTAAAAACTGTTATCTGTCAAAAGATTGAATTTGTCCATAGATTTACTCGAAATTTTATTTTATTTATGGATGGCCCCTAATAATAATACCCATATCCACCATTCTATTACCGATCTACAAGACTAAGGCGAGCGCACCGATTCGCTCGGAACGTTGTTCCAGTCTTTGTTTATAATACGAACAGCGAATATGTAGAACTATTTGCCGACGCGCTTTGCTGATACCAACGTATCTACTCGTTTATAATGAATATAATTGGTAGTTTTACTCAACATGACTCTTCTTGGATATAAATATATATAATAAATAATATATATAAATAAATGATCAAAAGTTAACTAAATAGTATTCGTGCTATCCCCTTTACTTTTCGTTCAACTATTAAGTGTCCATTAAGGAGAGTTGAAATAAGATAAACATTGTAAAGAAGCTGACTTGTATTAAATGAAGTTGCGACAGCGCCATTACTAACGTGCTCCTCTTCTCGCACGTAACAACGTCGGAACTCACTGTCGCGATGTGATTTATGTTTCGGGAAACTCGTGCTGAGATTTGCAGCGCCATTTTTACGAGTTCAAGTTCATTCTTGCTTAGATTGTATTTAATATTACTGTGTCACGTTGGCCTAATGATAATAATTATGTTTATTCTATTTTTAAATTAAACTAAAAAGCGGCCGTTGCCGTAGCGGCTAGGGATGGAGGAGTTGTGATCTTTTGGTGGTGGCCGGTTCGAACCCCACCCATTGCACTACCGACGTGCAATGTGTGGGGACAATGCGCAATGGGTTGACAGTTGACACATTTTTGCTTATCACGAGGGCTTAACAAGAATACTAGTAGACTGCAAAAAATCTAATAGTAATCTTTAAAAAAACGATGTACTTATATAGAAGTGTGATATTACTTTCTGGTAGAATGTAGTAGCTCGTAACTCGTCTTCTTTACCGGCCTTTACTATGACGAAATTATACTCGTGCTTCGTCCTCGAGATTAGTAACCTGAAAAACTGAATAATATATGTAGTAACACGCAAGTGACACCACTCATGCACTATAAGTTTGGAGAATTAGATATTTTTTTTATTTTTTTAAAGAGGGTATTCTAGTTTGTCTCTCGGCGCCATTGCCCTGCTTTGTCATTCACGTTTTAGTGCGAAACCACTCAACACGCGATTTCGCTTTTCTCGGATAATTTGTGCATTTTTGTGAATTCCTAGGTTTTATTTTGAAATGCCTAACCGAAAGCATAAAGATAGTGACGATTTGGATTACCTATCGCGGAAAATAAAAAAGTAAGAAAGGAAACTTAGCCGTCGCGATCGTCGCAGCCGCAGCCGGAGTAAAGGCCACCAGCGGGACCGAACTCGATCACGGTCGACCTCAACGAGATCGCGGATCCGCATCGTGTCGCCCTCCGCTAATCAGGATGACGTAACAGGTATGTGCACGTGTTTTTTCTTATCAGTGCCTACATCGGATAAGTTTCAATTATAAAAAGCCAATGTTCGGAGCAGTCTGAGTGACCGTCTCGGTAGATACCTAATTACAAATTAAGTTATTCAGGGCAGTTTTAGGGACTGACCCGCCATAACTGATACCGCCATTCAGAGCAGTTTTTGGGACTGTTTCGCAGGCACCTCGCTTTTGATAATCAGGACAGCTTTTGGGGCTGATCCGCTATCAAGATGTTTTAATGGAGTAGGCCACTGAAACAATATTTTGTTTCAGTGGGCGACTTACTAGATAGTTTTCATGAGCTATCACGTTCTACTAAAGCTACTGTGGAAATTTCTGGAACTGATCAGCTGCTAGAAAACGACCTTGATCGTGGAGAAGATCAACTACTAGAAAATGCCCCTGTGGACGGGGACTTGCAGGTAGTAGATAATCTCGATAAAGAACCCGCTGCAGCAACCGGTGCCTCTACCGAAACTGCTATGGTTAGTGACAATAATGCTTGCGAGGTGGTAGACAACGATCTTCTGGAGATACTAGGCGCTGACCCGTCCACAAAAGTTGTATACGGTATAGATATACACAGTGAACTGGCCTCACGACTTCAACATATAGCTACTGCTGGCCTAGCCAAAGAATTACGCAAAGAGCTAAATGCTAAATATTTAATACCAGCAAATTGTGTCAAGATCGGGGCGCCGTCGATGAATCCAGAGATCAGGGATGCTCTTACCGAGCCTGTTATGAAATGGGACAAAGGTATAGAAGCACGACAAAATCAACTGGCATCTGCAATCGCTGGCCTAGCAGAGTTGATTAACTGCGAGCTCAAGTACAAGGAAAAGGATAACAAGCGATTAAAACAGATGATGGACGTATGCCGTATCCTTTGCGATATACAACACTCAGAGTCTGAAACTCGCCGCAGTTTCGCAATATTCTCCATTAAGAAAGAGTTCAAGCAACACATTGGCAACACTAAAATTGACAAAAATTTGTTTGGTGAGGACCTCACTGACACGCTAAAGTGTGCTAAAGCTATAATTAAGTCTGGCAGCGAGTTAAAAACGAAGCCTCCACCAAAACCGAGGCAGCCATCTTCAGTGACGAACAATTTAAACTGGAAGAGCCCGGCACCAGCGCGCAAGCAGCAGCAGAGCGCACCGCGCGGCCGCGAAACCGCTCCCCCGCTGGTGCCGGGCCCTGCGGCTCGGTCGTTTCGCAACATAAGGCACACCGGCTCGTCGAAGCCGTCGCAGCGTCCGTCGAAGCCGACCCCCCGATACTAAATCCGGTAAAGTACGCCGGCCGATTATCTAAATTTAATAACCAGTGGTCTCTGATTACTAGTGACAAACACATACTATCCTGGATAGAAGGTTATATAATTAAATTTTCTAGTCCTGTGGTTCAGAACCAACTTCCTAAAAACTTTATTCACACTGCGACAGAAAGAGCTCATTTCATTGAAGCTGTAAATAATTTACTTACAATTGGAGCTATATCTGAATGCAAGCCTTGTATAGGGCAATTTATATCTAGTGTGTTTTTGCGACCCAAGCCGAATAGCAAGATGAGATTTATTTTGAACCTAAAAAATTTAAATAAATTCATCTCCACTGATCATTTTAAACTTGAGGACTTACGAACGGCAGTCAAACTTGTAACTGAAAATTGTTTTATGGCAAATTTAGATATAAAAGACGCGTACCTACTTGTGAAAATTCACGAAAAGTCTAGAAAGTACCTTAGGTTTATTTGGGACGGTAAACTATTTGAATTCAACGTCTTACCATTCGGTTTGAGCACAGCACCATACGTCTTTACCAAGATAATGAAACCCTTTGTAAAATTGCTTCGGACATGTGGATATCTTTCAACGATCTATCTTGACGACTTATTTTTAATCGGACAGACACACAGGGAATGTTTAGATAACATTACCATTACAAACAAACTACTGAACGGCCTTGGATTTATCATCAATGATGGTAAAAGCAACCTTATACCCAATCAATCCTGTAAGTTTTTAGGTTACATTATAGACTCACGGTCTTTTCGTATTGCCTTGCCGGAAGAAAAAAGAATAAGTATAAAAAAGGAGCTTCAATGATGATAAATCTGAGCCGGTGCAAAATTAGGAAATTCGCTAAACTTGTGGGGCTACTGATTTCCGCATGTCCAGCAATCGAATATGGCATGCTGTATACGAAGGAATTCGAGAGACATAAGTACTTAAATCTTAAAGATCACGATGATTACGACCGTTATATGACGTTACCGCCATCTTTACATCCAGACTTGCGTTGGTGGCTGCATGCTATCGATAACTCTGTACGTCAAATACGTATAGATTATTATCGAACAGAGATTTTTACTGACGCCTCAACTACGGGGTGGGGGGCTGCTTGTGAGGACAATACCGCGAGTGGAGTGTGGTCGCGAGTGGAACGGGATGAGCACATAAATGAGTTAGAGCTACTCGCCGCTTTCTTCGGACTTAAAATATTCGCTAAAGATCTTAATAATTGCCAAATACTGCTACGCATAGATAACTCTACAGCCATAGCGTATATTAACAAAATGGTTGGTGTACAATTCCCTTACCTCACCAAAATAACAAAAGCTATTTGGCAATGGTGTGAGTGTCGGGGCATATTTGTTTATGCTTCTTACATTAAGTCGTCAGATAATGAAATTGCGGATGCAGAATCACGACGCGTTCATCCTGACGTAGAATGGGAGCTATTGCTTTCATTTTTCATCCCGAAGTTGATCTATTTGCAAGCAGGATCAACGCTAAGTGTACTAATTACGTGTCATGGCTATAAACGCATTCGCTATAAACGCATTTACCATAAAATGGTATAATTCCTATTTTTATGCTTTCCCGCCGTTCGCGATCATACTCAAAACGCTGAGAAAAATTATATCGGATAAGGCTAAAGGTATCATGGTTGTACCTAAATGGCCTACGCAACCATGGTACCCCGTATTTCAACGACTCCTCATTTCAGAATCAATTGAATTTCAACCCAAAGCGAATAACATTGTCTCCCATTGCAGCAACCGGAACATCCAAGCGAACCTTATCCTGGTTGCCGGAGTATTGTGCGGGCAGCGTTACTGCGCCGCTCCATACCGCCCTCCGCTGTAGACATCATGATGGCGTCTTTAGCAGAAAACTCTTATAAACAGTACGACGTTGCAATTAGGAGATGGTTCGAATTTTGTTCAAAAAATAATTACGGTTTATACGATGTGTCGATTCCTACTGTTCTTCACTTTCTGACTCAAGTTTTTAACAAAGGTAGTCAATATGGTACCTTGAATACTTATAGATCTGCCTTAGCACTTATAATGGGGCCACACATGACAAATGATGACCGAATCACTAGATTCTTTAAAGGCATATACCGGTTGCGTCCAACAAAGCCAAAATACGACGTAACGTGGGACACACCATTGGTACTGGAGAGATTAGGTCAACAAATCCCTAACGAGAACCTAACTCTAGAACAAATAACTAAAAAATGTCTGATGCTACTGGCTTTAGCTACAGCTCAACGGGTTCAGACATTATCCAAAATAAACATTAATAACATAGAAATTTTACCTACAAAAATAATGATTAAGGTGCCCGATCATTTAAAAACTTCACGTCCTGGCTCTAATCAACCTTTATTAATTTTGCCTTTCTTTGTAGAACGGCCTGAAATATGTCCCTGTAAAGCTTTAATTTCTTATTTAGAAAAAACAAATACAGTGCGGAATAATAAAGATAATCTATTTGTAAGCTATAGAAAACCCTATAATTCGGTCACAGCCCAATCATTAAGTCGCTGGATTAAATCTGTCTTAAAAGACAGTGGAATCGATGTATCGATATTCACAGCTCACAGCACGCGACATGCTGCCACGTCTCGTGCTCGCCAATCAGGCGTTTCTGTTGATTCAATACGCAACACTGCAGGCTGGAGCGGTAGCTCCAATGTTTTTGGTAAATTTTATGATGGGATGGTTTTACCTCGCAATGAGATTGCATTAGCTACTTCTGTGTTAGGTCATCATTCGTAAGTGATTAACTAATCTAATTTAGTTATTACTGATTTCATCTCCTATCCTAAATAGTATTGACTATTTAACGGTAAGAAGATTAAAATGTTCTTGCTGTCATAATGATACAATTTAATAAATAATACAAATTATATCTTGTATGATTTCTAAATATATTGAATTCTACATTTCCACAGCTACTATATATCTCTCAAGGTCTACATATATTATTCAGTTTTTCAGGTTACTAATCTCGAGGACGAAGCACGAGTATAATTAATGATTAAACGAACTTACCTGTACGTGAAGTTCTATCATAATTATACGAAGTGCTTCGTCCGAAGAGATTAGTAACACCCGCCCACCCCGTTCTTCCCGGAAGCTGTGGAAATGGTTTTATGTAAATATTACTCTTTAAACTAAATGACAAAGCAGGGCAATGGCGCAGAGAGACAAACTAGAATACCCTCTTTAAAAAAATAAAAAAAAATATCTAATTCTCCAAACTTATAGTGCATGAGTGGTGTCACTTGCGTGTTACTACATATATTATTCAGTTTTTCAGGTTACTAATCTGTTCGGACGAAGCACTTCGTATAATTATGATAGAACTTCACGTACAGGTAAGTTCGTTTAATCATTAAATATGATAGAATGCATGTTGTTGGCATATTGTGGATAAGCGAGTTCCTTTATGCAGCTGTCTGAGAATCGATGCATTGGTGCGTTTCGCAGTCCACGGGAACCTGGGTTTATGTTCACATTTATTGCACTCTGTGTCGGTCGTCGGTCAGGAATCCACTATCACGAATTGCACCAATAACATTATTAGTGATTTATTTTTCTTTTATCCACATTATTTCAACATCTAAAATCGAAAGTGATGAATGTGTTTGAACCGGAGTCTGGCCCTGTGTGGCTGGCAGGTGTCGGGGTGAGCTAATTGGACAAATAGAGACAAACACGCAGACGACACGTGTTTATTGTAACTAAAGCGGTTATTGTTGGGTGGCGTGATCGACAGACATTCCCGCGAGACAATTACCTGCTGTCTCAGACTTACAAGCGATTCCTTTATTTGTGGGAAAGTATCGCTATTGTAATTTCGTCAACACATTGGTTTAACAAAAAATTTGTTGTACAACATGAACATAGATATACCATGTCTGTATAATTGGTTTATTTATAGGTAAGTTGACAATGTGTTTTGAATACACAAGCTTAAAAATGGCCGAATTTCAACCATTATTGTTTTGATGCCATATTATTTTAAACCAGTGACAGTTTTTTTTTCGGACGGACGTGTAGTTTGCTCTGAGGCTTTTGCTACTTCATCGGGCATAAAGGCAGAGTTCCAGCCTAGATAAATGGCTTAAACACAACAAACTCAGCAGCCTGCGCAAGTCCCCTGTGGGACTTGGACCTCGGCTCAGGCGGTCGCTGACGGGAAGATTGAGGGATTATGGCTTTTAGTTTCTTTGGGGGAGTTTTGTGCAACTGTCGCTCTACTTTACAGTTCGCGGGCCTCTCGGACTTCGGGTCTACGAGGGCATCGGAAGGTTCTTAGCAAACTAATGGTCGGGAGGGCATCCAGTGCCAGTTTATTTGGGTAGTGACAGAAAATAAGTTGTTCATTTTGGTTCATACGTGGAATGAACCTTAGCTTAATCTATACGGTGATTAATTAGATTGTCTATTCTATAGAAATAAATAAAATTGTAGGGTCTGTTTGTAATATTAAAATTACCGCTTTTTACTACATGCGTAGTAAAAAGCGGTATAGAATGTATATACGGAACATATACCAAAATAACATTTTTAAAATGTTTGTCTGTATTTCTGTCTGTTTGATTCGGCTAATCTCTGGGTGTGAGTGATTAACTTATATAACGTTTTTTGTTAGATTCCACGCGGACGAAGTCGCTTGCTTAAATATATTATGCACAGCTAGTGCATAATGCATAATATATTATGACTCTAAAAAATATATAAACACTAGCTTCCCGCGTGCAGTTTCACCTGCGTAACTCCCGTTTCCATGGGATTTCCATTCCAAATCGGTCCAGTAGTTTCGCAGCCAATTCAATACGAACCAACAATCAAGTCTTTCCTCTTTATAATATTAGTATAGAAAACGACAAATCTGACTTCATGGCTAGAAGCAGATTTAAAGCAATAAAAAATGTCTTCTCCTTAATCTAATGTATAATTGTATCCAAGTCTTCAGTTAATTTTAACTGCGATGAAAAACGTTTCATCTCTAGCTAATACTAATAAAGCGAGCTGACTGGCTTCTTCCTTTGTCTCTTTGTATCTCAACAAAATAGCTTTCCGTTGTGTGTTATCTATAATCTGTTAAGCTCACTTTGTACCGTCTACCGTCAGCTATATAGAACTAATTAGATCTTAGAATAATCCGGCTTTAATCTGCTCTAAATGCCGACAACAATTAACCTATAGCGCCCTCTGTTGGGAATCAATAACTTATTTGTATTCATGAAACATTAACATTGAACTGGTTTTGGATGCTGTTCCGATATTGCTGAATAGATCCCAGGTTTAGCCAACATATTGATAACTAGTGACTCAGGTATACTATAAACGCAAAAACTATTTAATAATAATAAATAGTAATAAATAATATCCTTCAACAGCCCGTTTACATCCATTTTGGAACATGGGACTTCTTTTACAGACCTTACAGATTCTCTCAAACTCCTTTGTTTGACTCCTTCTTCGGTTGCCTGGCAGAGATCACATTTTGTGATAAGGCCGCCAACACATACTCTGTATACCGATTAGTTTGTAAGTTTTCTGTGTTCTTGTTTTATTAGTGTACAATAAAGAGATTATCTATCTATCTACCTATCTATCTTGACACGCCACAGTCGTTGAGGGATATTGCCATAATCACCACGCTTGGCAGGTAGATTGGTAAATGCAGTAAGATGGTAAGTTACCTTGTACCGATGGATGCCGCTCCTCCATCAGATGTATGTCGGTTTGTCGCCTCTTACCACAGCCATGAGAAGCCATGGGGTTGTCTATACTAAGCCCGAAACCACACGGCATAACTACGGCATTTCTAATATGCTAATGTATTATGTTAATAAGCTGCATAATAAATTGGTTACTGCAGCTTTACTACATAGTATAAAACAAAGTCGCTTTCTCTGTCCCTATATCCCTATGTCCCTATGTATGCTTAAATCTTTAAAACTACGCAACGGATTTTGATGCGGTTTTTTAATAGATAGAGGGATTCAAGAGGAAGATTTATATGTATAATACGTCAGCATTGTACCCGTGCGGAGCCTCGGTCGCTAGTTATATATATACAATAACATAGATATTATGTATTACAACGACCCTACAATTATGGAGATATTTTTGTCGAAGTCACAATCCTAGACATAGCTACATTATTGCCGCTCATTATACAATCTTTTTTTTTTTAATAAAAGTCCCGCAGAAGTGTCCATAATTAGGTCGCTAGTGTTACTCATAGTTGAATTTATCTTTACTGAAACCTAAGAACCATTCCTCTCACAGAGCTATGATAACTTCACTGAAGTTTGCAGGAAAACAATATCATTCAACATACGCTTCTACGGAATACCAGCAATTGTTTCGTACAGGTTTCTTGACAAAAAAGTGGTGTGTGTCAGTATGGCGTGAGAGATGTCTGAATAGTCACAAAATGTGCACCAAATTTCCTAAACTGTACTAAACTGTACCTATGTGGAAAAAAACTGTACCTCAAGCAGATATCACGTTTGATTTTATTATTTTTGTTGGCAGTTTTATAAGGTACAGTTTAGGTACAGTTTATTAATATATGTTCCAGAACATAGTTCCTACACGTTGGGGCGATACGCGACTATGCGCGCCAACCTGACGTCAGAACGGCGTGTCTATATCACTAGTACTACTATTTAATATGTAATTGCTTGAGGTACAGTTTTTTTCCACATAGGTACAGTTTAGTACAGTTTAGGTACAGTTATTTGGTGCACATTTTGTGACTATTCAGACATCTCTCACGCCATCCTGACACATACAAAAAGTTTGATACAAATACATATTTTTTTTGGCAATAAGTGAGTGCTGGTATTATTCAAGGATCAATTTGTAAACGATCAATAACGAGACTGTCAGTTATATTTATATGTCACCGTAAAATAATAAGAATTGTTAGTTGATCAACTAGTTAGTAGCGAGGTTTCGTTGGTAAAAATAAATAAATAACCTAAAATGGGGTTCAACAGGACTTATTGTCCTGATGTTAAAGTTTTTTTGTTTTGTTACAACAGTAGCATAGTCTCGTTGGGTTAGGTTAGGACAAGTGTCATTACAATTAAGCGAATAACATAATAATTTCGCGTTCAATGAAATTGGCATCTAACTTTAACAATATGAGTGGCACGAAAGTTGATCAACTTACGATTCGTATTATTTTCCGTTGAGATATACACTGACACTGCACGATGACTTTAAATCTGTTGTTAAGTTACTTTTGTCATTGACTATTCCAACATGCACATTGATGATGATCATTGTGTAGTTTTACCAAACTTTGGACAGTTCTGTTGCATGGAATGTTCGTGCTTGAAGCCATTTGTTAAGCGCTCGGTGCGCGAGGGGCACCGCGGGGTGCGGGGCAGGGGTCGCGGCACGCCACCCTAATGTGAATATTATCGGCTATATCGGTTTAGATAATGTGTGGGAATTGGTTAGAGCTCTGACCTAGTACAGCTAGAATTGATTCGAAACCACGACATAACATTGTTTAGGTAACGCGCAGCTGTGACATAACCGTAATTTGTTATTACTAGTTTGAGAGCGGACAAAACAATTTGTCCTAATATTACTAAATATAGTTTGTACTAGCTGTGCCCGCGACTTCGTTCGCGTGGAATAGTGACTATGAGCAGCGTTTTTTTTTAAATATATACTTATTTTTATTTTGGATCATAATCACAGTCATTTTGGGTAGCTAAAAAACCTACTTTACTGTAATGCTTCTCTATATACAATATTAGACGTATGGCCATCGGGGGTGAAAGCATACAGGCTGCTGGGATTGCTAACACGGGACAGAGCCACATACAATTGACCGTGCGAAAAACAGCTGATACTTAGATCTACACCCACAACTTTTAGAGTCTGACCTTGAGCTTTATTAATTGTCATGGCGAAACATAGGCTCACTGGAAACTGAATTCGTTTAAAACTAAACGGAAAATTGTTTGGAATGAGAGGAATCCGAGGAATAAAAACACTATCACCTTTTCCGCACCCTGTTAAAATCTCTGCTTCTATCAGATTTCGTTGTAAATTTGTTACTTTTAATCTAGTACAGTCAGCATCAAAAGTTGATGACCACATTTAGATTTCCAAAACCGCTGAACACCGTATTATACCTAAATCGCTCAACATGACAAGCGCCAGAAATGAATGATTATCATAAAAGGCCATAAGTAGGTGACCATCACTTTTCAAAAGTCGCTAAACAAAATTATAGTAAAAATAGCATAACATTCTTCTTCTCTAAAGTCTCTGAACAACTTTTTCACAAAAATAGCATACCATCGTTTATCTCATAAGTCCCTGAACAAAATGAAAAAAAAAATGGGTTTAATATGTGTGTGTATTTTACAAGCTTTTATTTAACTTGCAATGTATGTATGTAATTTGTTCGGGTGGAATCTTGCAAGCATATGTATATTGCGTGACAATGCAATAATATGGTACCTTGAGCTTATCTGATGGAGTCGGAAGGTGGTCATAGGAACTCACTTCTGTACTGAATAAAATAGTCCAGTTTGGGCTCGTTTGTTTTGTGTTTATGAGTACCTACTTTCCATTGCATATGATGACCGGATGGCATCGACCGTGCGTGACCCGCTGTAAATAGGGTTACAAGTCTAAAAAGTCAAAAATTAAATAAAAAGTAAAAAAATATTTTGTAAAACAGGCTTTTATTAAAAAATAATGTGTACTCATAGTACAATTTCAAATATCAAAATATATAAATTGTAATAGCTTGAGGCACTGAAATATAGTAATGAACGCCTCAAGCTTTTATAATTTATACATATAATAAAACAGTAAAAAACTGTGTCTATACATTGAATATATTAAAAAAATAATAATTGAGGGGGTTTTAGAAACAGTAATCGAGAATGAATCCAAAAAAAATCTGTCTGTTTGTCTGTTTGTTTGTACACGCTAATCTTCGGAACTAATCGACGGATTTGAATGATTTTTTTGTTGTATAGGTATTAATTCTGGGTAACATATAGGCTATAATTTATCTTGGAAACTTGAACACCTGATGCAGAACCGCAACTGACCAGCTAAACTATAAGAGATACAAAAATAGTACATTGCAAAAATTGTTCCACGTGATGAGCATTTTCTGCTGAGACAATAAATTTGAAGATCTGGAACTCCAAGAGTCCAGCTACACTATAACATATATAGGAATGACGTCTTTGCAAGAGTTGTTCAGACTGATGAGCACTCTCTGTTGACGTATTAAAATTGAAGATCTGGAACACTTGCTGTGGAACTCCAAGAGCCCAGCTACACTATAACATATATAGGAATGACGTCTTAGCAAGTTGTTCAGCATTTTTTTTTTGTTATCCGGTGGAAGTGCTTTTACGCATATACATATACACATACACTATAATACATATAGGAATGACGTCTTAGCAAAAGTTTTTCGGTCTGATGGGCGTTTCCTGTTGACTTATAAAAATCGAAGATCAAAAACATCTGATTTGGAAATCAAAGCTATCACTAATTTCACTATATAATTATAAAATAACATAAGCTGGGTGTTTTCCATTTATCTTAGTGACACGGTAGCCTACCCGGTGCGGGTACGGTACCCTAACGCCCCCTGCGTTAGCAGTCACTTAGATTTTAATTGATCAGGTATCTTCTTCAGAATAAAACTATTACCATGCCTAGAAAGACGTCAAATCTTTCCCAATGTTCCAAAGGAGCTAAAATATTGAGAATCATAAGATCCCAAGAATGTACCGAAGAGCGTCAGGAGAGACTTGTACTGTTCGAGAACATCAGGCTGCAACTCGCTCCGTGAAAACCTCTTTGGATCGCGAAGCACATCTGCGTTCTCAGCGTATTTACGCATATTCATCCAGGTCTCTAGAGACCAGTGAAGAAAATGATCCGCGACTGACTGCTGATCGTGAACGTCACGCATTGTCTCGCGAGTCGGAGACGTTCACTGATAGAGAATTGCGCTTGAGTTCACAGCGTATCTATGCATCTGCTTCTAGGTTTCTAGAGACAAGTGCGGAACGTGATGCGCGACTGTCCGCTGATCGTGAACGTCACGCATTGTCTCGCGAATCGGAGACGTTCACAGATAGAGAATTGCGATTGACTTCTCAGAGTATCAACGCATCTATTTCTAGGTCTCTAGAATTCTCGCGAATCGGAAACGTTTATCGATACAGAATCACGCTTTAATTCTCAGCATATTCGCACATCTACTAACAGGTCTTTATTCTTCAGGCGACTAACTGCTGATCGAGATTAACATACATTGTCCCGAGCACACACACAACAAAATATTCATAATCCGTTAGAAAGTGAGAGTGAAATAATTGCTGCTGTACGGCATGTAGAGACAGAAGAAGAGCGCAACGAACGTTTGAATTCTGATCGACTTCAACATTCTCTGAACAGCTGTCCCGGGCTTTAGAATTCGACATCAGACGTTTCAGATCTTCAATTTTGACGACGCGGTTGTCGCTGGCATTAGCAACAGGATCCGCGTACAAAGTCGCGGGCGGAAGCTAGTTTATAATAAAATAAAAATAATTTTTTTTTTTTACTTTTTTTTTTTTTTTTACGTTTTAGTCTTTAGCTTATAACCCTATTTACTGAATTTGCATGGTATTATAGGTCTATTTTCATAATATATATTGGCAATCATCTTACTTTGTATAATTCTTGACCGAAAACGAAACTTCAGAGCGCATGTAGAAACCGTTCGTGCACGAGACAGACACAGACAATGTAGTTGACTGAGCTTAAGTAAAGCACTTAAGCTCAGTCAACTACATTGTCTTCTAAATTCACGCAGCAAACTTTCACATGATAACAAGGTTAAGATTTACACCACGTGTGTACGACCGATTACGACGTACGCAAGCACCAGTGGTAAAGTGCCTGCTCCTCATTAGACCCTCCTCATCAAGTGCAATGGACAATACTCACTAACGCAAAACAAACTATCCTGAACTCGACTATCTTAGCGCTTGCATTAAGGGTGTACCAGTGGTAATGTTCCTGCTCCTCATCAGACCCTCGTCATCATGTGCAATGGAAAGTACTCCTAAACACAAAACAAACGAGCCCAAACTCGACTATCTTAGCGCTTGCATTAAGGGCGTACTAGTGGTGATGTTCCTGCTCCTCATCAAACCCCCGTCAGCATGTCCAATGGTAAATACTCACTAACTCAAAACAAACGAGCCCAAACTCGACCATCTTAGCGCTTGCATTAAGGGCGTATCAGTGGTAATGTTCCTGCTCCTCATCAGACCCTCGTCATCATGTGCAATGGAAAGTGCTTATAAACCCAAAACAAACGAGCCCAAACTCGACTATCTTATTCAATAGGTACAGGAGTTCCTATGGCCACCTTCCGACTCCATCATCAGATCAGCTCCATAGTACTATTGCATTGACACGCGATATACTGCTTGCAAAATTTCAGCTCAATCGGTTGAGGGTATGTGCTTCAAAATTTAGTTGCAAGATTCCACCCGAACAAATTACATACAAAGCAAGTTAAATAAAAAAGTTCAGTAACTTTTGTTATTTTATTATGTTAAGTTATTTTTGGACATTGCCGTGATTATACTAGATAACTTAAACAAGCATTTTATATTGTTCAGTGACTTTTGTAAAACTGAATGTTATGATATTTTCGGGTATTATAACAATCAGCGATTTTTGACAAAATGGTGTTCAGTGACCTTTGACGAGTAGTGTTCAGTTAATTTTGAACTTTAATGATGTTCATTCAATACTGGCGCCTATTTCGTTCAGCGATTTATGGGTGATATAGTGTTCAGCGGTTTTGGAAATCTAAATGTGGTCATCAACTTTTGATGCTGACTGTACCGTTGCAAAGTTTTGGTGGGCTTAAATTAGTAACTTTCACGTAATCTCTCACTAATTTGGTTGTCATCATTTAGTTGCGCGTGCCTGAAAAAGTCTTCAGCTAATTTGTTCTGATACTTATGCCATAATTGTGAAGCATCAGAAAGTGCACAGAACACCAGCATGACTGCAAACAAATGGCGCAATCGCTGTGGGCTTTCGCTAATAATTGCTTCAGACAAAGCATCATCCCAGTGTTGATCCCCATCCAGTAAGTGACGTGCCCGGCAAGCCGCTTGATATGTAGGGTGTACGCGCTTTATATACCCGCGCGCGCAGTCGTCGTATGCAACCGACAAACGTCCATCCTAAGCTGAACCGCGATTCCTAAACCGATAATTTTTATTTAACTTCTCTATAAAGATATTTATTATTAAATTAAAATTATTATAAAGTTTCAGTAAATTCTACTAACAGAGAAAAAAAGTAGTTATTCATAATAGAATTAACTCTTACTAATAATATAAACGCGAAACTTTGTATAGACGCATATTTGTTAGTCTTTCTCGCAAAAACTACTGAACGGATATGGATGAAATTTGGCAAACAGTTAGTTTAGGCTTGGAAATAACAACACTTATGTTACTTTTTACCGCGGGATAACATCTCAGACCCACGGGAAACTGGAAGGAATCTGTTCGACATTATTCTTAAAATTCAACAGCTTACAAACTACCTTCAGCCGTAAAAGAACAATGTTTTTTCATTCCCATGGGAGTACTATGATTTCCCTCGGTAAATTATTCTTATAGTTTATGATATCAGCCTTAACTAACTTAAGTAGAAAGAATTTAGATGAGCCCTTTTAATTTTTTTCCCATGGTAATCCAGTCAATTCCAAGGTAATAAGTAGCTATAACATATTCTATTAATGATTGTAATTTACCTATCTAGTAACAATGATCGACGTCGTTCGTTGACCGGAACAGGCGTTAAAAAAACAATAAACTACCGATTCCCATGGGAAACGGATGTTTTCCCGCGGTAAAAAGTAGTCTTTATGTTGCGCCAGGCTCTAAAATATGTCGGTACAAAATTTCAACCAAATCCGTCAAATAGTTGCGGAGATTAATGGTGCCTATGTATAAGCATAGAATAGTGTTCGACGTGATTCTTTAATTTGACATAACTTTTTTATTTATGAACCGATTGACATGAAACAAACACTAAAGCATAACTGAAGCATACCACAATATATTCGTGAAAACCGCATCCAACTCGGATCAGCCGTTTCTGAGATTAGCGTGAACAGACAAACAGACAAACAGACAAAAAAAAAGTTAATTACATTTTTGGGTTCGACATCGACATAACAATAACCCCTGCTATTTTTTTTATTTTTATTTTCAATGTACAGACAGCACTTTTCTACAATTTTATTATATGTATAGATGTACGACCTTACCTCTTAACTATCAACCGATTAAGCTTTGCATCGTTGTCAATGGCTAAAATAATTAAAGAATAGAACACATTGATTTCTTAAGAATATAAAAAAGATATCTATATAATTTGTTTAACTTAACTTTAGAATAGTAGTATTTTATAAGTTAGTTTTGATTTAAATTAGCTACGTTTAGTATACTTGTATTTTATTCATTAACGTAAACTATTGTGAGAAAATAAATGTCATTCCATTTATTAACTTAAAAAAATTGTCGTAAGAATAATTATTTCCCTTATAGTAAAAGAGCTGGTTTGTTTGTTGGATCTTGCGAATCTCTGAAACTACCAGTCGCGAGAGAACCAGACACATTTGCGAGGAAACAGAAAAAAAACATTTTTCACAATACAAGTACAAAGAAAAGAAAATTTGAGAAAAATGGCACGAGGATTATTTTCTGCCGTAGCTGCGTAGAAATGTTGGCAAAGATGTTAGAGCATGCAGCCAAGTTTTTAAATTACCGAATAAACTGATTTTTTTTATTTTAAATAAACTGAATCTGTGAATGCCCACTGTTGCTTTCCCGCCATTTTAACAGCGCGCTAGCGCTGCCTACTGACTGGCGCCGCGCGGCGATTAGTTCGAAATTTGAATAGATATAGCAACAGCGCGCGAAATGGCAAATAATACTGTTATGGAATTTGTATGGACTATAACTTAACTATTTGCTTTGGTAACACATGCGTTTTTTATGACCCGCTTTACATATTTAAAACCGGTGGAATTACATCAGCTTTACGAGCAACGGTTTTAAAAATAAATATTACAGAAAAGGAATCGACAAGTTAAATAATAAACTAAGTGTATTTTCAAGGATGAAGAATTATCATGTGCTTTATGTTATGACTTCTATAAGTTAAAGCTTAATTTAAAATAAAACCTTGTATTTTAATTCAACAATTGCAGTTTATTTTGCCGATTTCTTGTAATAATGCAAATCACTACATAGTATAAAGCAAAGTCGCTTCCCGCGTCTGTCTGTATGTATGTATGCTTAGATCTTTAAAACTACACAACGGATTTGGATGCGGTTTTTAGGGTTCCGTAGCCAAATGGCAAAAAACGGAACCCTTATAGATTCGTCATGTCTGTCTGTCTGTCTGTCTGTCTGTCTGTCCGTCCGTCTGTATGTCACAGCCACTTTTTTCCGAAACTATAAGAACTATAATGTTGAAACTTGGCAAGTAGATGTATGGTGTGAATCGCATTAAGATTTTCACATAAAAATAGAAAAAAAACAAATAATTTTGGAGTTCCCCATACATAGAAACGAAACTCAAAAAAAAAAAAAAAAAATCGAACCCATACGTGTCTCTCTATGGATAGGTCTTCAAAAATGATATTGAGGTTTCTAATATCATTTTTTTCTAAACTGAATAGTTTGCGCGAGAGACACTTCCAAAGTGGTAAAATGTGTGTCACCCCCCCTGTAACTTCTAAAATAAGAGAATGATAAAACAAAAAAAAATATCTGATGTACATAACCATGCAAACTTCCACCGAAAATTGGTTTGAACGAGATCAAGCAAGTAGTTTTTTTTTAATACGTCATAAACCGTAAACCGCAATTTACCTTTCATTCATTCAACTATTATTAACATCGATCAAAGTTACAACGAACTACAAGAACTTTTATACTATGTTACTTGTTGTATTCTTGATATCAAAAATAGGTAGGCACTTGCAACTAGTACGGAACCCTTCGTGCGAGAGTCCAACTCGCACTTGGCCGGTTTTTTTAATAGATAGAGTGATTCAAGAGGAAGGTTTAAATGTATAACTAGCTTCCCGCGCGCGGTTTCACCCGCGTAACTCCCGTTCCCGTGGGAAATTCATAATAAAATATAGACTAAAAATTTCATTTAAATCGCTTCAGTAGTTTAGGCGTGATTGCGTAACAGACAGACCGACAGACAGACAGAGTTACTTTCACATTTATAATATTAGTAAGGATAACATGCTTAATAAATTAGAGAACCATTGATAATTTCAAGATTTCTAATGCAAAGTCGTAAATAAACACATTTTTTTGCGCTTACATTGCAAACGCTGGCTGAACTCTACGTGATAGATCAAAATAATGTAGTTACTAAGTATTGTAAACCTTAAAAAGGTCTACAAGAAAGTCCGCGATGGTATATGTTTATCTCTTAGGGATAACCCACAATAACCAATTTTATCCTTTACATTTCTCGAGAAATAATGGCTTATTTACAAAGCTATTAAAGCAATACAGTATTAATCCTTACCTAATTACCTTTATTATATTTTGCATTAAATATAGAACAATATTGTCCTTTACACCATGTAATTTAAGTGAATATTTAGGGTAGGGGTAGGGGTAGGGTAGGGGTAGGGTAGGGGTAGGGTAGGGGTAGGGTAGGGGTAGGGTAGGGGTAGGGGTAGGGTAGGGGTAGGGGTAGGGTAGGGGTAGGGGGTATAAAATTCCACCCGTGCGAAGCCGGGGCGGGCCGCTAGTTATCTATTATTACACATCTATATATATAAAAGAAAGTCGTGTTTGTTACAACACTTATAACTCGAGAACGGCTGGACCGATTGCCATGGTTTTGGATTTGTTGGATTTGTTTCCGTCCCGAATAGCAGAATACATTTTAAAAACAAAAGAAAGTCATGTTAGTTACACTATTTATAACTCAAGAACGGCTGAACCGATTTGGCTGAAAATTGGTAGGGAGGTAGCTAAGAACTGGGAGAAGGACATAGGATACTTTTGGGTAGGGGTAGGGTAGGGTAGGGGTAGGGTAGGGTAGGGGTAGGGTAGGGGTATGGTAGGGGTAGGGTAGGGGTAGGGTAGGGTAGGGGTAGGGTAGGGTAGGTGTAGGGTAGGGGTAGGGTAGGGGTAGGGTAGGGTAGGGGTAGGGTAGGGGTAGGGTAGGGGTATGGTAGTGGTAGGGTAGAGGTAGGGTAGGGTAGGGGTAGGGTAGGGTAGGTGTAGGGTAGGGGTAGGGGTAGGGTAGGGGTAGGGTAGGGTAGGGGTAGGGTAGGGTAGGGGTAGGGGTAGGAGTAGGAGTAGGGTAGGGTTAGGGTAGGGGTAGGGTAGGGCAGGGGTAGGGTAGGGCAGGGGTAGGGTATAAAAGTCCACCCGTGCGAAGCCGGGGCGGGCCGCTAGTTATGTATATATCGTATAACCTTTGAACACATTTAATGTTACATGTTAAAGAAATTGTAATTTAACAATTTTCAGGTTTTTAATTAGTGGCTCTTTTGTATTAATGGAGTTATTTTTATATAATAACGAGCTTTTTTTTAGGAGTTGAAGATGTGGTCGAGAATCGGTGAATACTAACTACTCTTCTCTTCTCTACTCTACTCTTCCTCCAAAAAGTGCATTGAATGGACCCAGGAGAGTCCATGACTACTAGGTCATAGGCATCGCCACGGTAACGGATGTATAATAATATGCATTAGCTGTTCCTGGTGCCCAATTTACTGGTATTTAGAGGAACTTCCTGGGTTAAGTTAAGTAGGTAAACCATCTTCTAGTGATATAGTAATAAGCATATATCATCGCTATAAACAGGGGAGTTCTCCATACTACATACCACCACTGTGGCCGTAAATGCCTAATACATTTTAACGGGGAAAAAAATGGACATTGAACGGCAGCGACGAATTTCTTAAAGTAGCGAAATTTTTTACATTTTGACGAATTCAAAGCAATAACTGCAGCAGTTTTTATTTTGTTCAAAATGTGGTCACAGTTCACGGCGTCGGACAAAAAGAATTAATAAAACAAAAAAACAAATTCACACACAAATTAGAATTATAAATTCGTAATTTCATTAACGCCATCGATTATGGATAGCGTAAGTTTTCTAGATTTCAATATTGATTTTTATATAATATATTGATAAACGGCACAGCAATACAATATTAGAAATTTTGAAGTTGAAGTTTGCTTTGTGGCTTTTTATTAGAAACTTTAAACCGGTAGAGAGTATTTATATTCCTTGCTTTAAACGAATGCATCAACCGGTAAGACTTTTTTTTTAAATATGCTCAGCTGTCAGTTGCGTTTTGTTATACCATTTTTAACAAATGAACCGCTGACTTATATTTTAACTGAGTTGTTTTGTTATTCCATGTCAGTTGCGTTTTGTTATACCACGCTTTATGTCACGTCACACGAGAACGACGGGAACGGCATAAAAAGTATCCTATGTCCTTCTCCCAGTTCTTAGCTACCTCTCTACCAATTTTCAGCCAAATCGGTTCCGCCGTTCTTGAGTTATAAATAGTGTAACTAACACGACTTTCTTTTATATATATAGACTAGCGGCCCGCCCCGGCTTCGCACGGGTGGACTTTTATACCCTACCCCTGCCCTACTCTACCCTACCCTACCCTACCCTACCCTACCCCTACCCAAAAGTATCCTATGACTTTCTTTTATATATATAGACTAGCGGCCCGCCCCGGCTTCGCACGGGTGGACTTTTATACCCTACCCTACCCTACCCTACCCTACCCTACCCTACCCTACCCTACCCTACCCCTACCCAAAAGTATCCTATGACCTTCTCCCAGTTCTTAGCTACCTCCCTACCAATTTTCAGCCTAATCGGTTCAGCCGTTCTTGAGTTATAAATAGTGTAACTAACACGACTTTCTTTTGTTTTTAAAATGTATTCTGCTATTCGGGACGAAAACAAATCCAACAAATCAAAAACCATGGCAATCGGTCCAGCCGTTCTCGAGTTGTAAGTGTTGTAACAAACACGACTTTCTTTTATATATATAGATAAACTTACTTTTATTTTTTTATTCATTCCCAACACTGTGTATAGTAAAGTTTGGAAGAAATCCTTTCGAAGCCGATGAGCGACAGTTGCAGATAACCAAAAACAAATCACTCATAATCCATCCGCCCGATGAACCGATGTACATGTCCCGTAAGAGCCCTTTTGCGCAGGCAGCTTAGTTTGTAGTTTTTATACCATTTAAATAAAACTGGAACCCTGCTCACTTTTATGGTCGGTGAAATAGCAAAAACCTCGTAACTATTTTCGTTCTAAAATAATCTGGAATGAATCTTAGTAGCAATACAGTGGCACTTCGCATTGTCATGCAATTAATATATCATTGTAATGTCCATCTGTCGTAAAACAAAGAGTAATTATTAAAAAAAACAGGAAGGTTATGAAAACTACAGTTCAAAAGATTTAATATTAGCTGTCCTTTTTATAAAGAAATCAAAGGAAATCGCGGCTTTGATGACATACAGATTTGAAATTCATTATATTCAATATCGAGAGTCAGTTCTTTCTTAGGGTTCTGCGTCAGCGAGATAAGTAAAGGGCGATTTTGATGCTAACGATTCCACTCGATGTGTCCTAGTGAGTCCTAACGTCCTAACTTTTATAGATTGTTAATCTATATTAAAAACTAGCGGCCCGCCCCAGCTAAGTCAAAGTCTAAGTCAAGTCAAAGTCCACCCATATAAGGTGGACTTTTATAGCCTATGTTAGTCAGTGATAATGTAGCATTCTAATGATGTAAGAATTATTGTAATCCGTTCAGGAGTTTTTAAGTTTATTCAAAACAAACATACAAAAATATAAAATAAAAAAATGCAAACATTTCCCTCTTTATAATATTAGTATAGATATACATATATATATTATCGTCAAAATTCATCAAAAACCGTTCAGTTGAATTCGCGTGATTGTGCCACAAATACGCTAACTCGTGAACTCACTTATAGGGAGGTACCTCAAATTTCCCACACATAACAGTTATTAGAAGGATACATTGAAAACTGCAACGATAGCCACTTAAAAGTTTATAAAGTGATTATAAATATTTTTACAGACTTATATTAGAGATGGTAGTCAAGAGAATATTCCCGGTTTGAATTGAAATAGCGAAATAAATTGCCACACATTTCCACACCCATAAAGTAAGTACCACAGACCATTACGTTCTCGCTCGGTGAAGTCAAAGGCGAATATTTATGAGTTTTATTAGAAACCGCTGCCGCTCATCACATGTGCGCTATTGTTCCATCTCTATAATGAAATATTTAAATCACTTCATAAATCAAATCGTTTGAATTATTATGCATTTATGGAGACAATGCACAATCTCTCGCTTGCTATTTGTGCTGTAGACTGCTACGAGCTACGGCCGATTATAGCAGAATCGTACATTCCACGTAACTGACTACGGAATGCTACGCAGACGGTTGCACTCTACGGCATAGACACGTAGCATGTTAGTGTAGCATGACTACGCCGTAGTTGCTTCGTAGACATTTCACCATGCGTTTGTGCGATACATCTTCCTTCGGTACTACAACACACGTAATGTGAATATGCATATTGTAAACAATGATTATTCTGTATGTCAACACGAATTGATTAACTGTTAGATATGTCAACAATTTTGAAAAAGCGGCCGTAGCCAACTGGCTAGGGGCGTCAGACTTGTGATCTTGTAGTCGCCGGTTTGATCCCCACCCATTGCGCTACTGACGTGAACCCACCCGTAACACAAGCATTTTAGCTTAGCACGAAGGGTTAACAAGAATACTAGTAGACTGCAAAACTCTGCTAGTAATCTTTAAAAAACTAACTGAATTATTTTTTTATTATTGCCTTCTGTGGCAGACGAGCAAGCGGCGACCTGATGGCAAGTGTTAACCGCAGCAATGCCAGGGAAGCAGACTGTCATTGCACAAGCCGCTGCCTACCGTGATAGGAGTGCTCTCTTTAAACCTCGTTTAAAGAAGGACATGTCATAGCACATGGGAAACACCGCAACAGGGAGATCATTCCACAGCTTACACGTCCGTGGAAGAAATGACCGCTGAAAACGTACCGTACTGGACGGAAACCCTATCAACAAATTATGTTAAACTATATAGGAAACTATTGGTCTGCGAGTACAAATAGGCAACAGATTATTTAAAAGAAATGTTAACGAGTATGTAACAAAGCAAGCGGCTGTCAAACTTCGCAACGATCATTAGAGTCGTGTGTTAATAAATGGCCGGCTAAAGGGGGCTCACAATCTCACAGGACGACTGTGCTCTTCACAACGCGACCCACCTCAACAAATCTATTCCATCTTCGAATACTTGACTTCTAATTTAATTGCGACTTTATGTGTAGGGCTCAAGGTTGGGTATCGTGTGTATGTGTACGGTTGGTCAGGTACGGGAATCTATCGCTGAGTGGAATTTCATTTCGGCTTGTAGCGTCAGCAACGTAGACCATGTCGAGACAAAGAGACAGCTCAATGATATACAATAACTCGATTCCGCGCGCGGTTTTACCCGCGTAATTCCCGATCCCGTAGGAACTGCATAATTAAATATCATGTCTTCCTCGATAACTGCTCTTTAACACTAATTTTTTTTTTCTAATCGGGTTGTTCCAGTTTGTTCCTGAGATTAGCGCGATCAAGCAAACAAACAAACTCTTTAGCTTTATATATAAGTATAGACAAACAAACTCTGCAGTCTTTTATATTAGTATAGATGTTAACATTAATGATTTGTGAACATATTACGTTTGATAGTTTTAGCTTGCATTATACGAGTACTTATCGTGATCAGCTCGCTATCAGCGTTCCTAAAAGCACTCGTCAACACCCGCATTGCTTCAGTTCTTGCTCAAATTGATTGCTTTGAAAGGTATTGATTTTAGTTTCAGTTGTTTCTGAATATAACGATCACAATATAAAAAAAATCACAACCAAAATAGGAATAGACGGTACATTTTTTTTACGAACGGACCATTTTGTCCGAGATTTAAAGCGAGCCAAATACCGCTACGCTACGGAGGTTGTTATTGTGTATGGTAAATAGTAAAATATATAATAAATATTCCCTGAAACATTCACAGTCTGTGTCCGCAGGCGGCTAGTTTTTGTGTTCGGCTGGATTCATGGAGTGTGTGCAGTTCGTCTGCAGATTGAATTATAAAACATTTTGTTGCGCCGTAACGTTGCTGCTTCGACGAGTACACGAGAAACTGCTGTGTTCGATTCACTCTCCACACCGGAGTTGTGTTCTGGTTAGTTAGATTGTACTGCAGCGTGTCCTTTACGTCCACTGCTAAACATAGACCTTCTCAACGGACCAGTTTATCCCTTAGTCGTGTCTTACAACAGCCATGGGGTGGTTTATTCTAAACAGGCTACCACACATACAAAAATACAAAAAAATCTTGTTCGGCGTGAGGATTGAATCTACGACCTGCGAGACTTAAAGCGAGATTTATACAGCTAAGCTACGGAGGTTGTGATTTAATGTATCGTAAGTAAATTAAGGTACAAACAAGTATAGTATATGCTAAATTAGTATGTGTAAATTATCACATGAGGTGTTTCCACGACATATGCCATCTCTTTAACAGTAGATAATGTTTCGAAAAAATATTAATTTATTTGGCATACCAAAAATAACATGATGTTAAAAGTAAGTATGCTGGACGGAGCTTACAGTATATCTCGAAACGAGAAAAACCTCGTCCCGCGGTTGTATTATGTTATTTTATATTCAAATAGCGCCCCGTTCCAGCTTCGCACGGGTGTTATTTATTTAACATTTTTTGGGATAAACATATGTGGATTGGCTCAAACTAACCTGTATTTTAAGCTTGTAGCCAAAATCAAACCCGAAATGGAAAATATTACAGAAAGGAATGTTTTCTGTTGCAGTGTCACTACCTCCGATTTTTATTACACATGCACATGAGCTATACAACTGAACACAAACACAATATGCTATAGTATTGTGTTTAGATATAAATTTACTAACACTGCAGAACACAGAAAAGTGTACTGCATCTGCGCCACTCTCGTTTAGGTAACACATTCGTTCCAAATTTATAAACAATGATCCTAGCTCCGTATATTGCTAATACATCGCAAACAACCATACATTAGCGCCAAACTACAGTCGAGCAACTCGCGCTCCGGTGTAGTATCGCTTCATCATTTAACACTGAAAAACGAAAACACCGGCTGAACTAACTACATAGTATTTAATGGCATACATTTTGATTTATCTACAAATAGCAATCGAGCGCCGGCGCGAAGTGATTTTATTTTGCACGCTTTTTATGTTGGTTTAGTTTTTGAAACGGTTCAGATTTTAAAATTTAATTTATTCGGTAGTTGAATGTTACCAGATTTATAACAAAAATGATTTTAACATTGCAGTAGCTAACAGGTAAAATTTTTCATCAAAGATTTTTATCAGTCGCTTTCGAAACACTGCCATTTTATTTAATTATAAGGCTGAAAATCATCATCATCATTATCAGCCTGTTGTTGTCCACTGCTGAACATCCACTGACTCTCTGCGACCTTTATGAGGTCGTCGGTAAATCGTGCTGGCGGTCATCCCACGCTGCGCTTGCCAGATCGTGGTCGCCACTCGAGAACCTTTCTGCTCCATCGGCTGTCAGTTCTTCGAGCGTTTCCCTTCGAATCCGTTGAGTTATGTCAGCGACCTTCGTTCTCCTGCGGATTTCTTCACTTCTGATTCGATCACGCAGGGAAACGCCGAGCATAGCTCTTTCCATAGCTCGTCAAGCTACTTTGAGCTTTCTTATGAGGCACCCAGTAAGAGACCACGTCTCGGATCTATATGTCATCACTTTTGTCTTCAGGTACTGAGGTATTTTGGACGAGAAGATCTCCCGAAGCTTTCCGGACGCTGCCCAGACGATTGACCTCTATCTCTAAATTGGTCCTACCTAGTTGGATCGTTTGACCTAGTATTCAGTCACAACTTCGAGAATAGAGTTCCTAACGACTATAGAGTTGGACACTACATTGGCGTTATGCATGACTTACGTCTTATTTATGTTCATTCTAAGTCCAACTTGTTGGGAAACTCCATCGAGGTCATTGAGCATCTGTCCAAGGTCCTCCAGCGATTCTGCCATGATCACTATGTCGTCAGCAAATCGAAGGTGAGTGATGTACTCGCCATTTATGTTGGATGCAGTGTCCATGCCATTCCAGGAGCTTGAAGGCGTCCTCCAGAGAAGTCGTAAAAAGTTTGGCAGATATAACATCTCCCTGTCTTACACCTCTCCGTAACGGGATTGCCTTTGTACATTGGCCCTGTACTCGGACCGACATTTTGGCGTTTTTGTACAAGCATTTCAGCATTTCAATGTACTGATAGTCGATGCGACACCGCTGAAGAGATCTTAGAACCGCCCAAAGGAGATTGCCCAGTAGCAGTACTCTTGATAAATGACTTGTGTCTCAAAATCTTGAACGGCATGAAATATCTAAAATCAAAATATATTTTTTTAAAAGACTTTGATTGATATTTATATTGGGATAGTTTTTTTAACAATAATTAGTACTTTTATGTTTCCGACGTTTTTTACTACCGGCTGTCAATTCTAGGCTAGGGATGTCCATTTTTTCTATTGCGGGTAATGTGCGTACCAACCTACATAAAATAAAATGATATCGATTTTGTATTGATTGTTCAATCTATTATTGTAAAGTATTGTCCATAGCGCCGTGGGCATTCTCCTTTCGACCGAATCAAAGGCTTTCTCAATAGATCTATAATTCTTCAACATGGTTTTGTCACCTTTTTTTGAAGAACAGAACCACCACATGTCTCCTCCACGATTCTGGCGTTTCTTCCTCGAGTAAGACGGAGTTAAAGAGCTTCTGAAGGACTTTAAGTATCGGTGTTACAACCGCATTCGGAAGCTCAGATGTGATTCCGTCATCATCCGGCGCCTTGTTGTTTTTAAGCAGTTTAAGGGCCATCCTAATCTCGTACAGGCTGATAAGAGATATATCCCGCGGTACTATATTGGCCGCGGGTGCCGTTGGGGGGCCGGATTGCTCATGCGTACCCGGCCCCCGCCAACGGCGGATCGAAGGAGTGTCCGGGAGGTTTTAGTGGTGTAGGGTCCTCTCCTCGTGGTATGAATTTAGCATACCATGCTATGGAGAGGGCGAGTCCCACATATCCCGCCGCCAGCGCGCGAATACGCTGCAGCGGCGGTGGGAATGCGTCAATGAATTTCCCGCGGACAACAAAAAAAAAAGGTTGATAACATTGACATGACATGATCATGACATTTTCAGTACACATCCAACCAATATCTAAGGAATACTGAAACTGCTCGTTATGCGTCAGCTACACTTAACTGTAGCACTTTGTTGTCAAATACTTTGGTGTCATTGCACTATTTCATTTATGCACGATGAAGCAGCATGAACCTCTTGGTTAAATACATAAAATTCGTCCGAAGAAAGCACTTTTTCAAATACTGTATATGCTGCTCGTTCCGACATGTTTACGGTGAACATAGTCACGGAGAATCCTCAAGTAGTGCCCTGACCGATACCATAGCATTGAAAAAAATAAATACAAAATATTGAAAAATTATTATTTTTATTAAATTGACAAATAGCCAAAAACATAAGCTTATTGGACAGCTACGAATCTGATATTAATCAGAGGAGTAAACAATGGGCCTATGAGCATAATTTATAATTAGAGCATCGTGGAGGCCTACATAATAATGTTAAAATGGTTCTCATTACTCTTTAGATATGTCTGAAGTTATTAAGAAAAAAATATTCAATAAAGTTCCAACGTATAATTATATATAAGGCAAGGTATAATTTGGCTGGTGTCCACGCTTATAAAGGTCTATCCCCACTTATCAGTGCCAAGTCCGTGATAGAGCTATGGCCGAAACTATGCACCTGTATCCAGAGGCTTTCTGTTCACTCGCAAGTCTTGCGCATCTATAATATATATATATATATTTTTTTTTAAGCTTTACTGACTGAGTTTTTAAATTTACTAGTATTTTTGATAACCCCTCGTGCTTAGCTAAAATGCTTGTGTTACGAGTGGGTTCACGTCGGTAGTGCAATGGGTGGGGTTCGAACCGGCGACCTCAAGATCACAAGTCTGACGCCCTAGCCATTGGGCTACGGCCACTTTGGTGAGACGTAAAATGTTAAAACAGATGTATGTCATGTTTCTATGACAGGTCCTTTATTTTCGTATCATCACATAGCCTTCGTCGATAAATCCAGACCAGTACCTGAAATTAGCGCGTTTAAGCAAACAACAAACAAACAAACTGTTCAGCTTTATATATTAGTATGATATAAAAGGAGTTTTGACTGCATGATTGAATAGTTCTGTATAGGCTCGAGCCACAGTATTACGAGACAAATCCGAATTCGAATCGAGTGCCAGAAAAATTCTTGCATTGAATATTCATGTCGGCGCGGCGCGGGCTGGCGACGCGCCTTTGTGTTGCGACACATTTGAGTACCGGCACGATGTGTTATGAACAGCAAATTTGCCTAACATTCTTAGATTTATATTTAAGTTGAAGCTAATATTAGTAATGGTATATTGATTCTTGCACTAGACAGGGATATGGAAATGTGACGTATTCCTGTTGGAATATAATAGATAACGTCAAAAGCAACATATGTTGTCATATAATGTTTTACCTTAAACAAATTTTAGGTTTCTGAGTTATTAAATTGTAAAAATAAAGAATTTAAGGATCGCTACCAAAATAGTGTTGTAGTTTCCGGTTATATTATTATTCATTTTGATTGTAAAAATTGTTAATTATGACATAATAAATCGAAAAAGCTGTAAATTTTATGGTATTTTTGTAAATTTTGCGTTTACCGAGGTCCAATCTGGATTATTATTAAAAGTTAAGTTCATAGTAACAGGAATATTATGTATTACGTTTCGAATAACCCTGTATAATTACGTATGGTCAAACGGGGATGTACACAGTGAGATTTTAATCATTTCAAACAATTGGCAGGACTATTTGCCATCATTTAAAAATGTCAGATTAAAATGATCAAATACATATAATATGTTTTGTTACAAAAAAAGGGTGTACCTCAAGAGGACGGCAATGATAAATGTACAAGACAATATGATATGTAGGTTGTATGAACGTGTGCCTCGAACACAGTCTCGAAGTCACTTTGAAAAATGTTTGTGAAATATACACAGAAATGATTGACTTATTTGTATACGGATAACCGAACTTATGAAGAACTTGCTCCCTCGCGCTGTCCACTCGTGTAACCAATAGCCTTCCTCAATAAATGGGCTATCTAAACTAAAATAATTACAAATCGGACCAGTAGTATCTGAGATCAGCGCAAGCAACGAAAGAAAAAAAAGAAAAGAAGAGAATGACTATTGGCAAAATTAGGTTTAAGTTTCTCACACACACACGGTGTAATGCTCTATATTTTACTTTTATCATAAATTTGTTCTCGAAAATAGATCGAGACAAAATATCTCCAATCATTATTAAGAAATTCGCAACTTATATATTCAATTGTTATCTAAGCACAATCCACATTCATCGAATCCGAGATAGCATCAAGAAAGGTATTATAAAACGATTCGAAATGTATTTGGCTACAAAGCTGAGCTGCAAGGCGCCATTAAAACCGTAAAGCTTGCTCCAGGTCGAGGGTATATCGGACCGGAATGGTTCCTCGGGTGAGGCGGTGTGAGGCGGGGTGGGGTGGGGCACATCGCGTGGTTCGAAGCATTACTCCGCTTTATTTATGGCGCATCGTATGAGTCGATTTCACACTTCGATTTATTCAATAGCAATATAGCAACATAGGAGCGTCGTAGGTATCATATCGCTGCGGTGCTCGGAGAAGCGCTGCCCGCTGCAGCAGCATTGTTCTTCCGAATTTAAGTGTAGATCTTGTCACACTTGAATTAGGTATCATTGAATTCAAATCAAATAAAAATATTCTTTAATAGCTTCCGCACACGTTTAAAATATTGTAAATGTGTTTAATTCTTATGTTGCGTCCTTTTTTTCTACCACCAGTTCTGGAGATTTTTTTTTTTATAAATGTTTTGTTACAATTATTAATAAAACAATATTCTTTCGGAGAAATTTACTTCCAAGAAGTTTTGACAATTACAGAATTTATCTAGAAAGATGTTTTACATTATTGGGAAGTTTTTTTGTGAACGTTATACGGAATGTTGTTGAAACTAGTTAACAAATATATTATATTATGTCTGGGTGTTGGTCTGTGTGTCAGTGCTGGCTCAACAAACAATTAACAACGTGCTTGCTAAGCATCATCATTAACTAGCACCCACTGTCACACGAGCCGTGGCGTATGGGATACTCTACCGAAAGCGGTTGATATACTTTACAAAAGTATGTTATTTTAAACGTAAACTACACACGTAACATACATAATGTTTTTATAGTTTTGGAAAAGTTTGACAAAATAGGAATAATTGGTCGAAATAGATAATCTGACTGTTTTTTCTATAAAGCTACTGACCTCATTTAAGAGCCATGTGGCAAAGAACTGGAGTACTGCCCCGCCAAGCTATACCTATGCCCGGTGAAGTAGCAAAAACCTCTTTCGTTAACTACATATTTCGTATTTCTATTATTTTTATTTTACACTACCCCTCTCTCAAACTCCTTTGTTTGACTCCTTCCTCGGTTGCCTGGAAGAGATTACATTTTATGATAAGGCCGTTATTGTACATACTCTGTATACCGTATTTATGTATATAATAATGTGTATTAGTTTTTAAGTTTTCTGTGTTCTTGTTTTATTAGTGTACAATAAAGAGTTTATCTATATAAATATGTCCGTCCCAATAAAAGGCTTAGAAGTGTATATTATAATAAAACACGGTAATTTTGTTTTAGTTGACCGAATATATCACGACACAAGTCATCTTAAGGCTACTACACACATGCCGGTGGCAATGCCGCCGGGTTTATGCCGAGCGGCTAAGCCGCTGGTAATACAAGCCATGCCGGCGGCTCCTTTTTGTGGCAAAGCCGGCGGCTTTGAATGCCGCCGGGTGCACGGCGGCTTGCCCGGCGGCCCTACCGCCGGCACTGTGTGTGTTTCCTCCTAGGCCATGCCGGCCTTTATGGTGATTCCTAACCGTTTATCGAAATTAATAATTCTCTTTCCAAGTTTCTTATTGTAACGTTGGGTTTAATTTGCTTATGACCAAATTTTAAATTTAGTTTGCAGGTAACATTGTCATTTATGAGATATTTTGTTATTTAAAGGTAGATAGGTTCTTAATGGGGGTGGTATCGCGACCCCATAGTGAGCGCAGGGTTTTATTGTAGGACGTGGTAGCTAGTCCATGAGAGCTTTTCAAAGAAGTGGGATTTTGATGATCACGCTACGACCTACTGGACCAGAGCAGTCTTCCGCGGATAAAACTGAGAACCTATATCTACCGATATGGATACCAGTTAGCGTAAGGTTGTCTTCAACTTCCGAGCTACATTGTATGAGTAGGTGCTATATAACACGTCATTAGATGAAGCTTTGAGCTATAAACACCACGCATTCCCCCAGACGAGATGTGCTGCAACACAGATGATTTCACACTGATGCTGCTGTCACGCTAGTCATGTCGTACGTTTTATTGCTGCGCGACGAAACATCTCATGTCATGTCATGCACTAATGTAAATCTATATCTATACTAATATAATAGAGCTGAAAAGTTTGTTAGTTTGAACGCGCCAATCTCAGAAACTACTGGTCCGATTTGAAAAAATATTTCAGTGTGAGATAGCCCATTTATCGAGAAAGATTGTAGGCTATATTTTATTATGACGTTCCAACAGGAACGGGAGCTACGTGGATGAAACTGCGCACAGAAAGCTAGTATACAATAAGGGAAATTATATTTATTTATTTTTATATTTTCACTAGCTGTTGCCCGCTACTTCGTCAATGGATAGATAGTATAAGATAAGATTTCGAAAGATATATATGAAGATCTCTTCTCCATACTACCTCTGTTACTTTCTTATGGACCCACATCAAATAGAGAATATATACTCGCGGCGATTTAAGCTGTGCGGTGATCCATCAGTCAGTCAGTCATTCAGGACAAAGAGTTTTATTAATTAAATTTAATTTAACATTAGAAAGAAAAAATTAAATTAGAAAGCTATATCAGCTATGACCTTTTTATACGGGCACGGGATTACCACAATGTGAATTTAAAGTTACATATATTACAAGTGTGTATACTGATTTACTTCTCAATACGTTTCCGATGCCCTCGTGGACCTGGCGTCCGAAGGGCTGCTGACTGTAGTAGAGCGACAGTTACACAAAACTCATCTAAAGAAATAAAATATATTCTTCAATCCTCAGCAACCACCCTAACCCAAGGTCCAAGTCCCACAGCAAAAGCTAGTGTCCTGTTAAGTAGCAACACTAATTGGATAACTAGCTAAATGTTCGTTTGAAAAAAGTAAAAAAAAAAGAAAATCCGCAATAATATATTATTATGTATTGTAACCTCTTACGGAGAGCAGTTGTAGAAACCTGTACCTGTACTACACGTTGGTTTCTGTTAATATATTGTAATTTATTCTACAGCAGGTAGGAGCTCCAACTAGAACACGTCATACTACGATTTACCTGAGATATGTGCTTACAGAAACTGCACTCAATATTATATTGGGTGGTGCTCTTTGTTCTAAAATATCAGCCCAGTCTGAATTATCAGCCGGGTGGTCAGTCTGATCTGTTGTGTTGGATTTAGTTTACTGTTCAGAAGTGAGCAGGGTATAATATTTTCATCAGGAGAACCTGCGCCAAATTGGCCGCGGGTGCCGCCGGAGGTTCGGATTGCTCAGCGTACCCGACCCTCAGGGCTCCCGGCGGGCGGAGAAGTGTCCGGGAGGGGGGGGGGGGCGCGGGGGCGTCAGTCCGGCCAACAGCGCCACGACGAATGGTCTAAGTGCGCTCTGAGCGTTTCAGAGTTGCGGGAACAATTTCAGGGGGCAGATGCAAGAAGATTCTCAAGTATTCTATACCTTCATTGGTCAGGTACCAGTACAAATTCCTCCAGGCAAATAACTGTTCCTTGACGTAACCTCTGGACTTGAGGGACTGCATAGCCTTAATCACTTGGAGGTTAGGAATCTTCTCCAGATCAGGGTGTTTAGGGGGATGGTAGTCTTTCTAGGCTACCATGACACCTTTCTTGAAAAGGTATTCATAGATCGCGACACGGTTCTGTCTTCGCATCAACATCTTGAACCACTACCTTCCGCCAATTTTGACAAAAGAAAAAGGGGTTTTAGAGGTTAAGTTTTAAAGACTCTTGGCCCATTTACGTCCACTGCTGAACATGGGCCTCCTCTCAACAGATCTTGACAAGTCGTGATCGTTGAGGGATATTGCCATAACCACCACCCTTGGCAGTGATCGCAGTAATATGGTAAATAACTTTGAGCTGATAGATGCTGCTGCCCATCCGTCAGTTGCATATCCATTCGTCGCCTCTTACAACACCCATAGGAAGATATATTCTAAGCCGGAAGCCTACACGGCCATCTTGTCTTAGCTTCATCATAATTATATGTATGAAATCAAACTATGCATCAAACACAGTTAATCCACTTTTAGAATGGATATTTGCAATAGCGAGATCTGACAGTAACTTCGATGCCGTTCATCATCGTCTACAGACGGCGCGGCATCACCAGCCTTGTTATTTTTAACGGTGTCACAAATATATATATATATTTGTGACTCCGTGGCTCAGTGGTTACGGAAGTTGCTTCTGAGACCTGGTGTTCTGGGTTCGATTCCCACCCGGGACAATTATTTGTGTGAACCACAAACAGTTGTTCTGAGTCTGGGTGTTCTTTGTGTCCGTGAAATGAATGTTTGAAAAGTCCCCCGCGACACAGGGATTTATTTCCCTAGTGCTAGAGATGTCTTTTTAAATAAATAAAAAAAAAAAAATATAAATATATATATATATATATATAAGCGGCCGTATCCTAATGGGCCTAGGGCGCCTAGGGCGTCGGACTTGACATCATGGGGTAGCCGGTTCGGTCCTCACTCTGCACTACCGACGTAGACCCACTCGTGACATAAGCATTTTTAGCTTTGCACTAAGGGGTTGAGAGTGCACAAACCTAACGACATTAGTTCATTCGTACGAGAGTGCGTGCTTTATTTTCAAGAAACAAAAATCTATTAAGGGTGAATCGTTGTACCGTAGCAAATAACCCCTAAATATTATACTGGGTGGCTTTACATAGACGTCTGACAGACGCGTTTGTCTGTCAGACGTCAACAATCAAACGCACGTGATTTCCCTTGGGATTCCCTTTGCCACTCGAGAAGTTCTTTTTTAATTTTACAGTTTTCTTTTAGAGCTTTTCTTAATGTTGTTCCAGGATTTTCCATCAATCAATCAATAACTTTTTCAATCATAGTATAAAAAATATCAGACTAATTACATTCCAATGTTGACAGTATTTCCATATAAAAACAGGCAGATTTATATTTTTTATCGGACATTATTGGAAAAAGCTCTAAGACGTAGAAATAGTTATAAGTAAAGTATTACATTAAAATAGGTATTTATTCAAATTCGAACCTTGAGTCTAATAGTTTACAACACAACAGTGCGTTCAAGGCATATAGTCGCCGGTTCGATTGCACTCGTAACACAAGTATTATACGTTATCACGAGAGGTTAACAAGAATACTAGTAATGTGCAAAAAGTATTCTAGCATTTTTTACAAAATTAATGAAAAATATTTAAGTTAGTGAATATAGGCTAATAGCCGAAGTGCGGCTACACCTAGGTTTAGCCGGCTACAACTAGGTGCAGCCGACCACATGCGGTTAAACTTAGATGTACCTACTTATCTTCGGTTAGAACTAGGTTTTAATTAAATAAACAATACCTACGCACGAAACAATAAGATGTTGGGATGGTTAAAAAAAAAAAATAACCTAAACCTAAACCAATGGAGTTGAACAGGGACTTATTGAGGTTGATCTAAGTTTAACCGCATGTAGCCGGCTAAACCTAGGTGTAGCCGCACTTCGGCTATTAGCCGTAACATATATATATAAATATTATAAATCCAGTCAGTCAGTTTTCCTTGACGGCATTTTGAACACAGCGGGCTATAGCCCACTGGGCCTGCAACTGGAATACAACTCCAACAGTATTCCATCAGATTGGTCAGGTACTTATAAAGCATTCCTAAATAATTTTGCTGATAGACGTGGTGAAGTGGTCTCCATTGGCTACAATACAGTCCTTGAAACGTTGAGGCCAGTTATCAATAAAACAGAAGCACGCACTCTTTCCATGGGATAATTCTTCACTGCCAATCGTATTAGGGACTCCATATTATCATGGCGTTTAGAGCAAGCCATACTGCCTAAAACTACCGCTGGATTATGATTTATGGTTATCATCATCATCACCATCAGCCCGTATAACGTCCACTGCTGAACATGGGCCTCCTCCCGGGAAGGATATTTGCCATAGTCACCACGCTTGGCAGGCGGGTTGGTGACCGCAGTATTATGTTGTAACAAACAAAGAAACGCTGCTGCCCGTCCCTTGGTATACGATTATGATAGATGATGTTATAACAATCGGGACCAACCGCTTAACGTGCTTTCCGAGGCACGGAGGGTAGTCCCTCAACCAACCAGACCCGGAAAGAAATCTTAGAATTTACACAAAGATTTCTTGTCCGGCGTGGGGATCAAACCCACGACCTCCAAGATTTAAAGCGAGCAAAATACCGCTACGCTACGGAGGTTGTCAATAAATCATTATGTGATTTATGGTCAATAAATCATAATCCAGCGGATTAACATCGGGACTAGATGACGGCCAGTGTGAGTCTCAGCATCAGCTCTGATGAAGTCCGGTATTTATGGCCAGACTAAGTATAATTAATAAACTTATATACTTCTAGCTTCCCGTGCGCTGTTTCATCCGCTTGACTCCCGTTCCCGTGGGAACTTCATAGTAAAAAATAGCCTCTGTCATCCGGGGATAGCGTATAGCTTTCCAACGGTAAAAGAATTTTCAAATCGGCCTATTAGATTCGGAGCCTAATCAATACAAACAAACAATCAAATATCTTTTCTCTTTATAATATTAGTATAGACTATATACTAAACTCTACTTATAAACATGTTCTGTCCGCTTTTTTCGTGCGATGCCGGGCGCACCGAGCTATTTATATAATATCTAGAAATAATATCCCTTCGCGAACACAATGAACAGATAATAGGACAGAATCTATACTTAACGTAACTATTCAAGGCACGTCGTCAAATGAGGGGGGGGGGGAGACGTGACATAACCCGCCGTAATATTACTAATTCTTACTTGGAATGAGTTGATCCGGTGAGTGGCAACACGCGAATTTCGCCCAACTAATGTCAATCCTGGGAAGAAAAAGTGTATATGTATAGATGTCTGATAGCAAGTTGTAGACAACGCGCGCGTGTCGCGTCATATCTACATATAAACAAACTATGTCACGAAAGATATTTTTTCGTATTGTCTCTTCTTACGACACCCATAGTCCACAGGGTTCCACACTTAGGCCAATATTATAGGAATCCAGAAAGATATCTTAGAATTTCTACAAAGTTTTCCTGTCCGGCGTGGGAATCGAACCTACGACCTCCGAGATTTAAAGCGAGCTATATACCGCTATACTATGGAGGTTGTTTGTGGTATATAATAAGATTTAAATAGTCATAATATGTTTAAAGTTCGCTGTAGTATTTTATCCTTTTTTTATTTTATATTTTAGTCCATCAGTCATAAATTCATATACAATTGTAAAATTGTTCCTTGACAAAATAAATTGAAATTCTACCATCTTGATTTAGGTTTCAGTTGTACATCCTCTCATCTTGAGTCTTCTCAATAAATCTAGCAAGATTCATCCAATAAAAAAAGTTTTAGTTTCCACTACTAAGAATGGATTTTTCTTTGCAGCATTCGCAACAAGCTCAATGAGGTCTTTAGGAATCTGTGGCTTTGCACGCCTTTTTGATTTTTCTATAATAGCAAAATCACGATCACACGCGAGAAAGGTGTGTCCCTTTACGGGAAATTTATGAGTAACTTTCGTAAAGAACCCTTTCGCAATCAAAACGAGGAACATGACAAGTACAGCCTGGTTCTTGTTTTGCCCACCACAATTATCTGACCATAGGATTAGTTTTTGTTTACTTGAAGTGTGTCCTATTTCACTATCTGTGGAAAATTTGTAGAGACAAGACGCTATTTCGTTGGATCCTCTTTGCCCGACAGTTTCATTCCAGAGAAACATGATGCCCTTTCCTTTATCGTCCCAAAGGAATTCCCATATTGACGCAGGCAAGCTGACGACTATAGTACATCTGTGTATGGGTTAATGTTGGAAGGTACATCTGTTGCTGGAGATCAAATTGTACCACGCAAATGTCTGAATCGTGGCTTCTGGATTTAATTCCATCTTTACTCATTTGGTCCCTGGCCATGTCAGCTTGTTTGTGATGAATATCCAATCTTTGCTTAGCAAGGGTTTTTAATTCTTCAGTTGGGGCACTATCAATTTCGACTTTAAAAGAGTCACACGTCGGACATGTGTCAACACGTGGAGGCTTGAAAGAAAGATTAAATTCAGTCAAAAATACTTCATTAAACCAAACTCACTGCCGAGATGCAGGTGGCTGAGTAGATCCATCACGGTGTTTTGCCAAAAAATCTTTGTATAACTTGACCACACTAAGCTCTGTTGGGAGGTATTTCCTATTGGGTGCATCATTTCGACTGTAATGGCTTTCTTGAGCTGGAATTGACGATATGTATTCTATAATCTTATTTTTCCGTTGATACTCCCGTCTTTCCCTTTTCCCACCTCGTTTATCTTTCACAGATTCGTCATTGCTGTCAATCAGGACAATAGCTGCACACGGCGTTGACTGACACCAAAAGTTTCACAGAACGTTTTTTTACAAACCTGTAATTAAATTAAAAGGCACTTCAGACTACAGAACATAATTATTACTCTCATTATGAATACAATACAATACAAGTAATATATTGGCGCTTACCTGAACTTCTGACATGCCTCTGATTATAAGAACGTATTTTAATGTACGTTGTCGCCAGCTCTTGGTTGCCTCGTTATAACTGCCGTATCTCCTTCGGTTTATTAAGCAAATACGGATCAGATTTTTTAGGTAAATCTGCTGTTCATTATAATTGCCCAGTTTCCAGAAGTCACGAAATAGCTTTTTACGGCAATCCAAGGTTAAACAAATACAAGAAAACTGGCATTTACAGGATACCTAGAACGAAGTAAAAAAAATCACAATGAGCACGAAATATTGTTCACTGCATTAGTCATTTATCAATATAAACAAAGACTACAATAGTAAATATAAACTTGAGTAGTATAGCAGGTAACAACAAAACATCGTAATGTAAATACCTATTACTATACCCTCGTAATAATATTTTTGTCAAACATACCTCCTGTGGCTCGCTTTTTTCGCGTACATCTTGATTTTTCGTATTCACATACTTTAAACCGCTGTTTTTATTAATTTTTCTTATAGTTTTTTTCCATTTAGCTTTATTTAAAACCCGTTTTTTGGACGATCCCGGCATCGACGCACCTCCTTCATCGGACATTTTGAATAAACTGTCGTTTGCAGCTTACAAGGCACTTACAACGTTATGACTTTCTGTTTCGCAATATTAATAGTGGGGGGGTCACTGAGCCTGTACTTAGAGAATGCAAGTAAACGCCGGCACTTACAACGCGTTGCTGCAATAAAACGTATTTGAGTTCGTGTGGCACTTACAACGTTATGGTTTGGAACCCCTCAACTAAACATGACATTTTCAAAATAATATTGCTTGTCTGGCGGAAATATGTGCAACGGCAACTAGCAATTTCCCGAGTTCGAATCACGGATCAGGCTTAAATTGTTGTATTAGAAAATATTCTCTCAAAATCAAAAACTAATTAGGTACAAGCCCGAACTAATGAAGTTGGCACTGTTTCGCCCGTGAAACGTTACTTGGCCGTCACTTTGGTTTCTATCACCGGATTTCTAGAGTACAGACAGAATAGATAGTGCCTGATTTTGCGCGCTTCAAGTTTGGAATATTATATTATTATGCAGTTCATCTTCATTTATATCTAATATTTGATACTGTTATCTATGTTCTTACTACTTATTTGATGAATGCAGCCAGTCTAGTGACCAAGTGGCGTGGATCTATTACCTAAGTGAGTGTGTAACACTAGAATAAGGGTTCTCCGAGCTGCCGAGAGAGTGCACCGGTGGCACGCGTCGAGTCAGCCGCGTTGAGGACCCTTCGTTGTAGCACATTATCCATGCACATAACGCCGAAGGCTGAACACGTCACTTAGTTATTATGTGCTAGGTTTTGTTATTCACTTTTAAATATCGTCCAACATTTTGTATTTTTTCATACCGATTTTGACACACAATTTATTTTAAATCATGGTCTTCGTACCAGTGAAAATGAAAATGAAAATGTGTATTGAGAACGTCGATAAAACGACCGTAACTATTATAAGTGAAATATAATGATAATGATAACATTTGTTAACTAATGAATACAGATTAACAATAATTTTTAGTTGGTATGCAAGTAGTGGAGGAGCGAAACACTTGTCGGATCTTCGGCTGGTGATTGTACGTTTGCATGGTTTTATTTTCTTTCCTGCATGTTGTGCATAATATTTGCGGGCGGGAGGGCCGGGTGGTGTATAAAGGCATCCCAGCATCAAGACACATTTTTGAGCGGAATTAACACTAGATATTTGGGATTTTGAAATTAGATTAGACTAATTTGTATATTACCTTACGAAATATGTCGAAGCTATAGAAGTTATATAAGAAACAGTACTTAGCTTTCGTTATCTAAACATATAATTACATCTGTACACGCTGTATGTTCTCAATACAAGAATACTAATTGAATAGCAGTAACGTCGTGAGTGAAGCCGTCGGCATATGTTACACGTGGAAGTAGAAAAGAGACAGTGAATCATGTCGGGCTCCTCGCCGGGGACGCATGCATCACTGTCGGCGCGCATTACCCGCGCTCCCCGGGCGACCCGCGCGTTCTTGCACTGCGTTTGTGGAATGGCTTACATCTAAAGTGTATGAACTACTAACTAGTACAAATGTAGGTACAAGTTCCTGTATGATAGTGTACGCATTTTAGATTATTTTTGTACCTATATAGTCGTCATGATCGATTATGGTTACGATGGTCAATATCTACGGAGATCATCCTTTTTCGTACGACAGTTTCTAGTGCACAAAAACAAATAGGTGCACTCTCTATTTACTTTCAAAATGGGACGTTTCTGCCGACTCGGTCTTAGACTGGCCCTGATAATTCAGATGCAGAGTAACCAACTTACTTTATTTCACTTTATGAGCGATATTGAAAATTTCCAGAGTTTTTAGGAACACCCGGGACCTTTTTATATTTACCGTCGAACTTATTAACGCGGGAATAAAGATGCAGTCGATCCTGTTTGTTTATATTATACAACTGAGACTTAAGATATACTTGAACATGTTTTCTACTTTAAACTGCTTTATATGAAATTTTATACAGAGATAGTTTAACAAGCTGACAACGTGCGTTACGATATTTATATGCTCAAAGTACCACGCCATCTCCACGCTATCACGCTTTCTTTTCTTTGTAGAATAAAAAAAACAATGCAGAAATACACGACGTAGAAGTTTTAAATTTAATACGTTACATCAGGAAAGCGTAAAGTACAATATGTGAAGCACAGCGATGTAGCAAGACACAGATCTACAACGTTACAAACGAGCTTGTCCCGCTATAAATTCGCTTCCACAAACATTTAAATTCAATCGTTGAGTCGGCGACTAACCCGCGTTGTTCTGCTTAAAATAACTTTAGTTCCGTCGCAGCGTTGATTCTATTTCGACGATAAAATATCTAGTTATCTGGCAACATTTCCAGCGCAATCTCGAGCGGCGAACAATAGCGTAAAATTGTTCTACATCTGCACAAAAGCACAATTTAAGAAAACCGATTTCGGGGCACGGATTTTATGCCGAGTTGACTTCGGTTCAAAATCTGAAATAATAAAAAGGGGCCGGTAGGTATCGAGGAACTCTCAGGCGGGTGTCGCACCGGCCACATTCCAAAGGCAGACGCTTCTGGCAACTCTTAAATCACTCCTCACTTCGCGACTACAATGTACAAAACCTTCCATCCGAATTGGAAGTAGTTCTGCTGAATGGACTCTCGAAGCAGCGGAACTATTGTTCTAAATGAATCTTAACTTTTCAATTTAGTGCGCGGCGCGGTGGCCATTAAACTCTTAAGGAGCGGCGCAGACTCAACTTCGATTGCCTGTTAACGTTCTCATAAAGGAGCTTTTTAACTGGTTCGCTGAGAGTTCTGTTCACGATTTTTATATCGGCCGACGTTTCATATACCGAATTGAACTTTGTACAAACAAATCTATTTCTTGGAGAGCACGAAGTCTAAGTCTAAAGTCTTTTCTGGGTTGCGATGTGATAATGGGTCAGTATTCAATAAAAGTTGTAGTCTTTCGAGCACCTCGACGTTGTGCAGCAAATTTTATAGTTTCGGTTTTAATGAATCGTGTGTCATAAATATCTCTCATCACTCGCCGGCAGCTGCGAGGGCACTCATGTCATATCTCTCCGGTATCAAGATGCTCGCAGTGCGCTCAGCTATCGACTGCTCAGCTAAGTTACGTAACTACCGGTCTTACAATGTTTCATTTGATTCCGATAGTCAATTACATTGTAAGAACTATTGTTCACTTTCAACCGAATTCACATTGTGATATGATAATATTATCTGTCTGAAATGATGCACTGTATAATGTTACGCTAAATTTATTCTTAAGTATTCTCGATATGTCCTGATATTCCAAATAATAATATGCTTCCGCTGCTGGCTGTACTACTCTCCTGAGATGCTTGGTAACGTATGCTTCGCATTGTTACTGAGTTCCGCAGGACACGATATAGTTTGAATTCTGTGATAATGAAAATATATGTCAGGAATAGTTAATATAAAACGCCCGTAAGAATGAGTTCCTATTTCCACAAAAATAAAGACACATTAAGCTGTGCAAAGGAATTAAATGTTAACAGAGCTCATAAGCTGTAAAATTTTTAGTCTTTTGAACCGACTGATGTGTCTTTCATTAAATTAGTACATCTTTAGACGCATATCTCATATTCATCATTCATAAATGACTTGATTCTGTGTGATGTCACCGATTGCCGAAATAATATATAACTTCGCTAAAATGTTTTCCGCATTAGTGTGCCTCACAAGTCCCAGACAGATAAAGAGTGGGTGGGACGTTGTTTAGAACGTGTCTCCGAAGGCCCGCGTCTGCTCTGGAGGCCTATAAATCAGTTTGTTCTCGTTCAATTTCCTCCGCGAAGCTTTATCGGTGTCGGCTCGAACGAGAAACTTTTTATCCGAAGTCGACTGTTGCCAAGTTTGACGGCGCATTCTAGCGAACCTATTGAATTATCGCTAAAGTTTAACTAAACTACGACAACTTTACAGTTTACTTATTTTTATTTATTTTTAGACTGTTATTTATTTATTATTTATTATGGACATCAATTATAAATGAGAGAAATAACTCGATGGATGTGTTTCTAAGTAACGAATTGAGATTTGTGTACTTTCAGCTATTACTTAATAACTTTAAAAGCGGCCGTATCCGAATGGCTAGGGCGTTGGACTTGCGATAGTGTGGTCGCCGATTCGATCCCTACCCATTGTACTACCGACGTGAACCCACTTATAACACATAGTTTAGCACAAGAGATTAACAAAAATAAGGGGTTAATATTTGCGCTAGTAGTACCTATTGTTTTATATGAAGAAGAAACTACACCTCCATCATTATTATAATCATCGCCCGGCTTATAATACGTCTACACCTGAACCTGGACCCCCGAGGGAGGGTTTTTTCATAGTCACCACACTTGGGAGGCGGGTTACATACACAAGGAGACGCTGCTGATGTTATAACAATTGGCACCACCATCCGTGCCTCGGAAAGCACGTTAAGCTGTTGGTCCCGATTGTTATAACATCATCTATAATAATCGTATATCAAGGAACGGGCAGCCGCGTCTTCTTGTGTGGTACAACATAATACTGCGGTCACCAATCCGCCTGCCAACCGTGGACTGTGTGACTATGGCAAATACCCTCCCTCGGGAGGAGGCCCATCTCAGTTCAGCAGTGGACGTTATACGGGCTAATGATGACTTAAAACCACGGTGTTTATTTTAAGTTTACTATTAAATATGTTACGAAGAAGTTTAAAATATACGATACCCCTGAGACACACCTCACTGCATATGTAATCAGTCCGCCGAGCTTACAACTATATTTTATTCATTGGCAATATCATAAATAGTACGTGTATAGCTGACGTGAGCAGCAGTTGCACTTGCTGCCCGTACAACCAGTACAACTAACAAACGGGTAGAGTAGAAGGCAAATATTTTGCCGCCCTGACTGTTTGCACACGTGAATCAACACGACGCCTACTATATTTACGAGTTCAAACGATGCTTCCACTGATTTACGCGATGTAGATGTACTGCAACATTTAGTAAAAGAGCATATCCTAATGATAACATGCTAGAAGGTCGTATTATAATTATTTGTCCATACATAATATAATTATAGATGAGAATTTATAGAGTGCAAGGATAGTGCAGTACAGCTTATTTAACATGGCATGTGATTATGTGTAAAAAACACAATAATTACTGCATGTGTCATTATTTCGTATTACCTTGTATTTTACATGCATACATATATAAAAATATATTGTTGTTAAAATGCCATTCTATTTCGAATCGAATCCTACTAATAATATAAATGCAAAAGTTTGTATGTGTGGATGAATGTGTTTGTTACTCTTCCACGCAAAAACTACTGAATGGATTTGGCTGAAAGTTTGCACGCGGATAGTTTATAAGCTGGATTAACATATAGGCTACAAAATATTACGTTCCAACCCACTGGAGCAGAGTGACGCGGGTAAAACCGTGGGGCGCAGTTTTATCATAATAATAATGATTATCGAAAACTTTTAAATAATAACAAAGCGTTTTATTGTATTAGCTTACCCTTGCATGCGTTTTTACCCGCGTAACTCCCGTTCCCGTAGGAACTTTTCTCGATAAATGGGCTCTCTACTATTGAAAGACTATTTCAAATTAAAACAGTAGTTCCTCAGATTAGCGCGTTCAAGCAAACTTACAAACTTTTCAGTTTATTTTTTATTTATTTATTAAATTTCATGCACAGTGCATGTACATTGGCTGTCTTAATGCCAGAGGCATTATCTACCTTTAACATATGACGTTATGATGTGGTGAGATGACATTATGTGTAAACGACTTACCGATTTCTGCATGTACTACATACCAACCACGTTTTTTTTTTGTATTTTTACATTTTATAAATATTGTAGTTAAGTCCCATCCTATATCAAATCGAATTGAAATGATTACGAAGCGTTTTATTTGATTAACTATATATATGTTGCAGTCAAAACTCTTAACCAATCAAAAGTACTATTAACTAGCAAAATCAGTAAAAAGTACTTTTGACCGTATGCTTTAGTCAATAATACTTTTGCCTAAAATAACAGTTAAAAGTACTTTTGCCCAATGGAGCTGGTCAAAAGTACTTTTGACTGAGTGATTCCGTCAAAAGTGGTTTCGACTGGTTGTATCAGTCAAAACTCTTAAAAGTTAAGGTGGTCGATAAAAATAACGACAAACGCACATATAAACTTTTATATATTACATGTTAACATCACCCACCTAAACGAGACGTATGGTAACATAGAACAAATACTTCAACTTCAACCTCAATATGTCCCTGCTCTACTTTATTGGTTTAGGTTTAGGTAATTTTTTTTTAACAACCCCATCATACACTTTTCTTTGTATTGATTGTTAAGCCACATTTTTCGTAATAAACGATTTCACATTTAATAAATATCTTTTTTATTCACATCTAACGAGTTAGGTAGTAGTGCTTTTGACTGATTCTTTATTGCAGTTAAAACTACTTTTGACGGAGAGCGTCAGTCAAAAGTACTTTTAACCGCAAATTTGCAGTCAAAGGTACTAATAACCAATAATTTTCAGTCAAAACCACTTTTGACCAACCGGTTCAGTCAATATACTTTTAACTGATTTTGCTAGTCAATATTACTTTTGATTGGTTAAAAGTTTTGACTGCAACATATATATAGATACCGTTTGTAGATCTACATTTTATGTATAGCATTCATGTTCTGTGATACTTACTGATGCACTTCATTACACTAGTTATTATAAGTATAAATCATTGTTTCTAAAACTTAGTGAAGTGTAATGGGTATCGCTTAGATGTCCAGTATTATACAAACAGATTGAAGAGACTGTCGATCAATCGCGGCGCCCCACTAGCCGCAGTCTCGGCCCGACCTACAGGTATTAAATTCTTATTTCCTTGGTATTCCACAATAGACAGAGCACCCGTGAAAAAAAGCTGACTATATACAACATTTATTTAAAGCCGAATTGTTGCTTGCTTAGTGATTTTAGATACGAATAGTTGTTAGTATCAGTGTTTAAGCCTGTGTTTAATGTAATATTAGGCATCATTTGGATATATTTTGATATAGTTATTGGATCTAGTCTTTATGATAAATAAGCTGTCCAGTACAACTACACCCGATTTGACATTTATCTTAAGATAAAATTGTCCTTTGCAATTTTTAATTAAAAACCTTATGCGTTTCGGAGATCAATCTATTTTCTTGTTACTGGCATCGGAAATAGTTTATTTTTGTGTTAAGTGGTGGTGATCGCTGGCACAGGCTACAGGCGCGGGATTACAGGTTAGGGAAGGGGCGGGAACTCCACTGTACCACTGAACCGGTGGCTCAGGGGTTAAGGTAGTGGCTTCTGTGACCTGGTGTCCTGGATTCGATTCCCACCCGGGACAATTATTTGTGTGAAAATTTTATCGACCCTTTTTATTTTATTTGTTTTGTTTTTAAAATAAAAAATCAAAGTAATTGATTTTCAGAAAATATTAAGTATGTTGATATGCTTTTGTGATAACTCTATCGGCACATATCTTCGGTATGAATGTTATGTAAAATAGAAAATTACATGAAGAAACTTGTAATGTATATAATTAACCATGATGCAGTAGTGAGGGCAGCTATACGCTGGGGGCTCTCGGCCTGTAACCTTATAACACGAGCATCTCTCCAGATTGGTTTTCTCACAAGCTTTCTACTGAGCAAGGAGATTACCATTTTTCTAACACGCTTTAAATTTTCAACGGTATTGGCTGGGATTTGCACCAGTCATATTTTAGTTTAGCGGGAATTGAGGGTTGGGTTCAAATTATTACAGTTTCATTAATAGAGAGTAACACTACCAGACAGCTCGACTGATTTATGATTAGATGATCCATTCGTTAGGATGATATGATATTTGTTTAAAATAAATTTTTAAAATATACTTTTTTAGTATATCTATACATTGTCCAACAACCTCCGTAGCTTACCGGTATTTGGCTCGCTTTAAATATCGGACGTCGTGGGTTCGATCCCCACGCCGGACGGGAAATATTTGTGTAAATTCTAATATTTATTTCCGGGTCTAGTTGGTTGAGGGACTACCCTCCATGCCTCGGAAAGCCGTTGGTCCCGATTGTTATAACGTCATCTATAACAATTACATATCAAGGAACAGGCAGCAGCGTTTCCTTGTGTGGTACAACATTATACTGCGGTTACTAACCCGCCTGCCAAGCTTGGTGACTATGGCAAATACCCTCCCTCAGGAGGATGTTCAGCATTGGAAGTTATACGGGCTGATGATGATGATGTTGACATTGTCCGGTCACATTAACAGGGCTTTCAGGTCATGGGGTTTACGGCTTTGAATAGACCACCTCTTGTCTTCCAATGAATGTCTTCAGAGGCGACTGTAGGATAAATAGTCTGTTAGAGTTAAAGAGGTTATAAACTTAGTTAACATTGTATGTCAAGCAAATGGTAACTGCACATATTTTTTATGTGCAGTTACCATTTGCTTTCATATTAGCTAGCTAGCTTCCCGCGCGCGGTTTAACGCGAAGCTTCTGTTTCCGTGGGAACTTCATAATAAAATGACTGCACCGGTGGCTCAGTGGTTATGATAGTTGCCTCTGAGACCTGGTGTTTTGGGTTCGATTCCCACCCGGGACAATTATTTGTGTGAACCACAAGTAGTTGTTCTGTAGTCTGGGTGTTCTTTGTGTCCATCAAATGTATGTTTGTAAAGTCCCCCGCGACACAGGGATTTATTTCCCTAGTGCGGGAATTGTCTTTTTTTAAGATGAGATGAGATGAAATATAGTCTATAGCTTCTCAATAAATGGGCTATCTGATACTGAAATAAAAATTTCAAATCGGACCAGTAGTTTCTGAGATAAGCGTATTCAAGCAAACAAACAAACTCTTCAGCTTAATATATTAGTATAGAAGATAATTTAATTGAATTCCAAACTTGGTCAGAAGCATCGATCATTTCAAGGATATTTAATTTGATGCCCGCCTGCCATGCGTGGTGATTATGGCAATATTCCTCAACTACACTGGCTTGCTGTCTGTTAAGCGGAGGCTCATGTACAGCAGTGGACGTGAACAGGCTGACGACGTAAGTTACGAATTAAGCAATGCGACACGTGTATTATAACAAAAGGATACAGCAGTGTTCAAGGGAGCTGAAATTCAGGGCCCAAAAGCCTCAAGCATTTAATTGATTTTAAAATGGTTCTAAAGTATCTAACCAACCCCAGAAACCCTTCTGCTGTCACATCGCAATAGATAAGTAGCCTCGTACATATTACATGAGGAGGGCCCGCGCGCCGCCCGCACTTTGAAAAGTCATGGAGAATCGCCAACCTATTACAAATCCAGTGAAATATGAAGGAAAACTCCACAGAGTGGTTTGCTTTTTGGATAAAAAACTAGTATACTCTTTATATTTAAAATTCCTTGCATGTTACAACATACTACTGCGTTCACCAACCCGCCTGCCAAGTGCAGTGACTATGGCAAAAACCATGCCTTGAGAGGAGGCCCATGTTCAGCAGTGGACGTTGTACGGGCTAATGATGATGATGATGACTTAAAATTCTCATTAGTGTTATGAATACCATGTCGCGAGAAGCGCTATACTATATTCATATTGTGAATGCAACGCTTCTTGTATTACTTGAAATACAACTGCTATTAGTATAAATTATATCCAAATTATAATTTTTAAGGTGTTTCATCATTTCAGCCATAGGACGTCTACTGCTGGATATAGGCCTCCCTCATAGATTTCCAGTTGCTACGGTTGGACCCTCGCAGCCTGCATCCACCGTGATCTCGCGGCCTTTACCAGGTCACCCGTCCATCTAGTTGGTGGACGGTGGACGTCCTACGTTACGAATGCCGATCCGCGGTCTCCATTCGAGAACTTTTCGGCTCCAACGGCCATCTGTTCTCCGTGCTATAATGCCTGTATGGCCCCAGGCCATAAGGTGTTTATATTATTTTATTGCCTTAAAAGAGATAGAAGTACCTAATTAAGGTACCGTTGCTCATGGACTCAAGCCGTACTAAGTTATATTATAAAAATAACGTTGCACTTTGTTTTGTACACCATATCATGACACGATTGGGAATTGTTGTTGACAAACAATGAAGTTTGTTATAACAATCAAGTAACTTTTTTTATGTTGTTGTCCGGGGGGAAATGCATTTACGCATTCCCACAGCCGCTGCAGCGTATTCGCGCGCTGGCGGTAGGTTATGTGGGACTCGCCCTCTCCATAGCGTGGTATGCTAAAATCATACCGCGAGGCGAGGACCCTACACCACTAAAACCTCCCGGACACTCCTTCGATCCGCCATTGGCGGGGGCCGGGTACGCATGAGCAATCCGGCCCCATGATATCAAGCACATAACGCTGCGATAGAATGACATAGTAAGGCATAGTTTTGGTACGCGTGTGTGCGTAACCTGTGTATGTACACGCCAAGGCCGAGTTTTCACCGGCTTCAGTGTGTTACTCGCAGCGTTCCGTGTTTACTGTTTACTAGGTCTGAAATCTACACATATACATCCTTTTTTTTCTTCCTCCAGGAGGCTTTTCAACACATATACATCATATGAGTAGGATAGAAAATATCAATTCAGCTTGATTGCGCATTTCTAAAATAAGCCATGTAACAGGTGAGTACGTAAGTAAGGGGGAGGGGGACATATATCCGTGGGATCCGCGCGGCTTATTGCGAAATTGAGGAATAATGCCATGCGCGTGATTTACATTTAGTCTCTCGACTTGCTGATGCATCGCTGTTCGCAGGGTCGCCAGATCGCCGAATATAAAAACCGGACAAACCAGCCATTTTCACCGGATATCTATATATATAAAAGAAAGTCGTGTTTGTTACAACACTTATAACTCGGAGTAGGGTAGGGTTAGGGTAGGGGTAGGGTAGGAGTAGGGTAGGGTAGGGCAGGGGTAGGGTAGGGCAGGGGTAGGGTAGGGCAGGGGTAGGGTATAAAAGTCCACCCGTGCGAAGCCGGGGCGGGCCGCTAGTTTTGTATAAAAAGGCCGGACACAAAATCCTCAATAATGTACATTGTACAATGACCCTACATTATTGAGGATTTTGTGTCAGTAATAATAAATAGGTGCGACAAAATTTTTATGTAAAACTTCTTTGATTGAATGCAAAATCAGTCTTACTACTTTATCATTAACTAGCTTCCCGCGCGCGGTTTCACCCGCGTTGCTCCCGTTCCCGTGGGGACTTTATACTTAAATATAACTTATGTTCACCGGAGATAGTTCTACATTATCCACACGGTGAAAGAAGTAAATAAATATCAAATCTTTTATCTTTGTAATATTAGTATGGATCAGTGAAATAAGCAAGCTTGTTTGCGAAAAGGTAAAAGCCTGACAATAGCCGGACACGGTTTATTTTGGCCAGACGAGCAATCAAAAAGCCTTACTTCGTCCGACTTTATCCGAACGGCTGGCCTCGCTAGCTGTACGTAACACCTCGGATTATGACATTTACATCATTTACGTTCGTTTATAGTACAGTAAAAAATTGTTAAATATCAAGTTAGATATCATTCGCTGAAAATGAGTGAAGCAATGCTTTAGTGATAATATCGTGACGTCTATGTTTTTTTATTTATTTAAACCTAAGACATTACTATTAAGGGCTCTACAAAATCAAATGATTCGAAATCTTTCATTGAAATTGTGTATGTTTCACAAATTGCAAGAAATTAATTAATTCACATGACAGGGAAGAAAACGAAAATGCAGCTTTTAATAAAAATATAATAAGAATAAAATCGTTTAGTTAAATGCTTATTAAGTAATACAAATAACATAGATAATCTATGTCGAACACAAACAAAATACAAAAACGCGAGGTAAATATAATGACATCCTTATTTACCTAGTCTTTTTGGTAAATTTGTTCATGAATTAAACTGAGACCTGAGAGAGGCCGAGTGGATGTAAGATCTGCCTGCACGTCTCAGTGAGTTCGACTCCGAGTGCCTCACGCACTTTGCACACAGTTTTCACTAAGCTGCCGTTGCTGATGTCCTGCTCCTCTCGCCTGCCCTGTGGAGGACGGTACGACTCTGCTACTCCCATTGCACCGCCTTTTTTCAGCTGCTCCACCGCTTCCTTTAGCTCCTGATTTGATCGTTTAAGTTCTAAATTCTGAGCTGAGATTTCCGCTACGTCGGCCACCAACTTAGCGATGACCGCAGCAGTCTCATTCTGTACGGTGTACGCTTGTTCGATCATCTTCTGTTGTTCATCCATTAAAAGGGTGACGGTTTCATTCATTTGGCCCATTTCTTGTTCAACGAAAGGTTTGATGCTGAAATGATATAACATTCGATTTGTTAAATGAGATCTCTCATTAAATATTTATTTGTTAAGGGCAAAATTAATGAAGGTATATCAAGAGATCTTTTATTTCCCAAACAAAGCCAGTGCTAAATACTCGGTACTTTGAAAAAACGGAAAGTGATTTAGTAAAAGTAAGTCTTTTTAACAAATGCTTTACATTACACCCTATTACCCTATTACCCTTAAATAGCTGCTATTAGGTTTTCTCACTGGGTAATTTGTTGTTAGGACTTGACGGGTAGATCACACATTTTTTGTTTTTTATAAATTAGCTTGTCTCGCCGCTTAAGGTAGGTAAATAGCACTTCTGGCGAACCTACGGCGGCCGGCGCGCGAGCTGTCTGCGTTCTGATATGATGTTATAATGAGTCCCGTTCGCGCCCCGCCCCGCACCTCGCTGCCTACTGTGGTTAATGTTTTATTTGTATGTATTAGTTATTGTATTTATGCTATGCTTAAAACTGCAAAAGTTACTCCTATATTCAAATCAGGATCAAAATCAGATCCCGGTAACTACAGACCTATATCAGTCTTACCGGTGGTTTCTAAAATTTTCGAAAAACTGTTACATAACAAATTATTAGCATATCTAAACTCATTTAACTTTTTATTTGACCGACAATATGGATTCAGGAAAAAATCGAATACCCTTTCGGCTGCAATTGATCTGATCACCAAACTTAAAATCAATATTGATAAAAAACGCCTCGGACTAGGTGTATTCATTGATCTTAAAAAGGCTTTTGATACGGTTAGTCACAAATTACTATTAAACAAATTAGAATCAATTGGTATCACAGAAAACGCGCTCAAAATATTTCAATCTTATCTTGAACGCCGTTATCAGATTGTTAGTATAGATGGACATAAAAGCAAACCCAGATTGATCAAATGGGGCGTCCCACAAGGCTCCATCTTGGGCCCACTGTTATTTCTTATTTACATTAATAACGTCCATGAAATCAATTTAAAGGGTCATATTTCACTCTTTGCTGACGACACCTGTTTGTTTTACTATGGTGATTCAATAGATACTATCATAAAAGACGCACAAACAGATCTGCAAAATTTAGAAAAATGGTTTCAAACTAATTTACTGAGTATAAATGCATCAAAAACTAACTATATAATTTTTGCAGCTAAAAACAAAAAAATTCCTGAACATAACCCTTTAGTGATTAACGGAACTGCAATATCTAGGGTTTTTAAAGAACGGTACCTAGGACTTTTATTAGATAGTCAACTACAATGGAGACCACATATTGACACGATAAGATCAAAACTCTCTAAACTCACTGGGACCTTAAGAGGTATTGCAAGATGCTTACCCCTAAATATTCGTTATACGATCTACAACTCACTAGTAAAACCTCACATTGACTATCTGATCGAAGTATGGGGATCAGCCGCCAAAGTACATCTTGAGACATTACAAAGATCACAAAATAAATTAATAAAGGTCTTATTCCGCTACAATTACTTTACTCCAACTCAAAAAATATATGACGAAACTGAATTATTGAACATAGCTCAAATTTACAAATATAATACAGCCATTTTAGTACGGAAAATATTAAATAAAGAAATTCACACAGACATTCAATTCACAAAAAATATACATTTTCAAACACGAAGTTCCAGGAGGGCACACAATATTATACTATATAAACCACGAACTAACTATGGAAAAAACACAATTATTTATCAAGGTGCACAATTTTTTAACGCCTTACCAAACCATATAAAAACCGCAAAGTCCGCATACATTTACAAAAAACTATTAAAATCTCACATTTCTAAAGGCAGTACTGATAAATGAACAAAGGATTTGTAATCAAATAAACACCAGTGTAAATGCCTCCTAACATTCGCTATTTCTGTTTAAAGCGCGCGATCATCGCAGCGCGCTTGGATATTAATTCATTAATTGTTTGTGACTACCCTACTTATTTTATTTTTATTGTTGATGTTAATAGTTATATTTATCTACTTAGTGCATTGTAAACGACTTAATGTATTTAGTATTTATAATTTATTTCTCCTCGGAGTGATTATAAAATCTTTGAGAAATAAAGAAATTCCAACCATTATTATTTTTTCTCTCTCTTTATCCATATTTATGTTATATGTATGGCGTCCGAGCCTCAAGTGTTGTCCTAACCTATGTACTTATTTTATTTTTTTAATGACTGTAATTTACTAGTTTGTTTTCGTTTTGTGTGTTCATTAAATGTTTCTTCATCTTCTTCTTCTTCTACACTTATACACTGCTATACACTTATTGTTACTTTTATTCCAAACTGCTAAACAACCAACACGTGTTGTCGGTGTTGTACCTCAGATTATGAGAACGTCTCTTTTATCCACTGCTAGTTGGAAGGCAGTTGGAGGTCTGAATGTATATTACGAGTACAAACGTCCCACGTCCCGGTGGTACGTCTAGGGAATACTATAAACGGTTTGTACGGCTGATAATCATCAAAGGGTAATGCTGAAGTGGGAACATATTTGAATTTCGAACATTAAAATACCTACGGTTACAATGTCACTCATCAAAACATCGAAAATTTTAATATTAGTAGAACATCCGAACCTACATCGACCTTCACCTAGCTGATAATAGAACGAGACTTGTTTTAAAATGAATTGAGTATTCAATTAAACTTACTTAGAAAATACACTAAAAATTAGTTGGCTAAAGAAATCGTGGACAGTCTATTTTTAATTTTTCGATATTAAAATTTTCGATGTTTTGATCAGTGATATTTTACCCGTAAGTATTTCAAATTTCGATGTTCAAATAATTACCCGATGAAGTATTTGTCCTCAGCTATAAAAAACCGTGTGTATTCCGGCACATAATATACCACCCCATGACTTCTCACGGGTGTCGTAAAAAGCGACTATGAGACATACACCTGATGGGCAGCAGCGTCTATCAAACTCACTAGCGATCACCAATCCGCCTGACAAGTGGTGTTATTATGCCAATATGTCTTAACGATACTTGCTAGCCAAGGTTTGGAATGAGGAGGCCCCTGTTCCAAAATTGCACGTTAATTATCTGATACTAACGTATTCGTCACAGTCACCGTTGAGTTGAGTTCAGATTGCTGCGCTGCCAACTCGTCGAAGGCATTTTTAATTTTTTGCACTTCACCATCGATTTTGATTTCTATACTGAAAAAAAATGATGAAATGTAAATAAACCATGAACAATACTGATGATGAATTGAATAAGAAATGTATACATATGAGTTATGTGACCATAATCTGATAAATACGAGTATATTGTTATATTTTTATTTAGATAAAATGTCTTCGGGTACTTAAAGACTATATTATAATTATAGAAAATATATTTAAAATATTTTTCATTTTAAACACAATAATAATGTGTATAAATTGTTCCTTTTTGAATCGGATAAGCTGGTCTGCGCTAAATTCCATAGGAAACTTCAGTGATGCAGGTCGATACTCTTTCATTTGAATAACTGTGACGACTGTCTGATGAAGAAGATACTCACGTCGCAATGTTGTTTGTTATCTCGGTCTTCAGACTGTTCACGCTGGTGTCGACGGCTAGGTTCCAAGATTTTTCGAGCCCAGTTTTGATCGTCGTGAAAGAATACCAGTTGTAGTCAGAGGAACTGTTAAAAAAATAAATATTTAAATGAAACTCAACAAAAGAAACTGCTTGGAACAAGCTTGGAAACTGAAACAGCTTCCAGAAACCAAAAAATATCGTTATTTATTCTGAGTTGAAGTACATCAAAATCCACCATTGAATTATCATCTTGCAAAAACTTAGTCAATTTAGCAAAATATATATTTTTTATAGCATTATGCATTGTATTGTCATACTATGCTTTATATAATGTAATAGTTAATGTGACCTATTTATCCTCTCCTATATGCATTGTAAGTTTTCTTGACAAGTGATTAATGTTATTAAGGGATAACATGTTTTGTTAAGTAACAATAGTCCATTGAAATGTTACAATTTAAGGACCTAATATTGCATTGTTTATAGGACACAATTTTATTTTTGGGACATGTGTCATGGGGCGTCACTAGGAGCTAAACCCCAAGTTTGTGGGGTTGCCGCCTTTTTCCCCGGCCGCTATCTTGGAAAAAGGGGTGATTTTGTGACAAGTGCCCTGGCAAGCAGCCGACTGTCGGTGAGCAGTGTGCGTTAACGCATTCATCTCCGGACGTTCCAATTTTCACTGACAATTGGATCGGTCGGGATAAACCGATTTTATTTCTGACCGACTTTTAGTAGGACAACAACACTGAGTAGATCTGATAGCGTTAATTACCTTGTTATAATGATAGATGATGCACTAAAATGGGACAAACAAATTGATACCGTAACCACTCGCGTGATACGTCTTATTCACATCTTTAAAAAACTCAAGGAGTCGGCAAATCCCGATACAATAAAAATAGTATTTACCTATGTAAATCTTTAATAGAATACTGTATCTCAGTATGGGGAGGTGCAATTAAAACTAAATTTCTCAGGGTGAAACGAGCACAACGAGCCATTCTCAAAGTCATGACCAAAAAGCCCATAAAATATACAACCAAGAACTGTATTCAGAATGCAAAGTTATAACCGTGCGCAGGATTTATTTGCTAAAATCCACCCTCAGGAAACTTACTGGTCTTAGCCCCACGAACTCAACAAAGCGAACACACCTTCCCTCAGGCATCCCACACAAAACCACTTTCGCACGGCACCAATTCTACACGCTAAGCTCACACAAATACATATACAACTGAACACCAGAGATTTTAACAAGCATGAAGTTAAAACCACAGTGAAGAAGTGGATGCTGGACCTAGTCTATGCTAAACAGAGTGTTTGTTAAAATTAGTCTCATGAATATGTACACAACACACTAATCACATAAACACAAAACACACACCAATACACCCACAGACAACAACACACTCACATACACAACAAAGATTAACATTTAGATATAATTTATTATTATTTCCGAAAATAATAGTTTTGAAATTTACAATTAAATTTCTTTAAATTATTATACTGCACGTTGATCAACATTATTCCACCTACTGTGAATCTTATATGTATAAAATTAATAGTCAAACGCTGCCTCTTATAATACAGGAATACCTAGTATAAGAGACAGAGTTATAATAATCGTACAGATTCTAGAAATATAATATGTGAATAATACGCTTTAATATTACTTTTAAGTCTGTATTTACTTTTAAATTAAATAAATAACTATTAAAAAAAAAAAAAAAATGAGTATCTCCATACGGATCCTAACAGAATTTCAAAAAAGTTACTTACTGTGAACATTCTCCTTTAAAGTAGGCTTCTTCCAAGGAGGCAGGACAGGCCGACGACGCTGCGTACCCCACGAGACACACGGTGAGAATTATCAGTTGGGACACCATGTTCATTCCTCACTTCTCCACTGCACTGTGACAAGCAATGTGATGATAAAAGCTCAGGCATGTTTTATACTCGCCACGAGAATAACAGGGTAATACCCGAACTTGTTATCTTTACGAAGAGTTGGCGATGCTTGGTACGAAACTCCGGGCTTATCAACACTTGTGAACTTTGTGCTCTTAGTAGATAAACGTATATTTTTAATTTTCATAATAGTCTTCATAAGAATCTGTCAGGTCAGCTAATTACGTAATAACTTTGGACAGAAGGGAGAAGGACCCTTAAGTAGGGACTGAATAAATTAACCGACATAGATCCCACCACTTTTTACGGTAAAAGAACTGCGTTACGAGACTTGGGTTTTTTTACAAGTATGTTTTACAAGTATTTAACGCTTACCAACTAAAAAAACATACTTGTCATTCACTTAGAAATTAAGTATAAAAGCAAAGTTTTTAAATTAAAGGAAGGCCCAACATTTGTTTAGAAAACTATACAAGCTAATTAATCTGTACTAATTTTATAAAGAGGAAAGATTTGAGCCTTTTCATTGCAAATAATTACATTAAATAGGCTCCAAACGACTGAAAGGTACGTTATCCTCGGATTACATAGGCTACATTTAATTAAGAAGTTCCCACGGGTACGGGAGACAAGCGAGTAAAACCGCGCACGGGAAGCTAGTACATAGGTAACTTTATAAAAATAAATGCCACCAAAAACAAAATCTTGTAAAAGAACCAAGACTCGTAACGCAATACTTTTACTGTAAAACATTGTAGGATCCATGTTATGATCCTTATGCTTAAGGGACCTTCTGTCTTAAGCTATTTCGTAATAAGATTACCTAAGAAAATGTTATTGCGACGACGTGGTTTTTGTGAATGCAACTTACAAGTCATCCTGGAAGAAAGGGACCGTTTTCTGTGGACGGATTCGGAGCGGAAGCGTGAAGCCGTGGGGGGACAAATCACCTCCGTCGGCCGCTGTTATGATTGTTAGTTTCCTATCTCTCAAGGCACAACTTCATAAGGCATGTTCCATTCTTGCTTTTTCATTCCGGTGACTTTTTTTTTGGGAAAGTAATCCCTGTGTCGCATAGGACTGTCATCATCATCAGCCCGTATAACGTACGCTGCTGAACATAGGCCTCCTCCCGAGGGAGGGTATTTGCCATAGTCACCACGCTTGGTAGGCGGGTTGGTGACCGCAATATTATGTTTGACAGAGGCGGCGCAAGGCGTGGGCGACGTGGGCCATCGCCTACGGCCTCGCGGTTGGAGGGCCCCGCGCAACGGAATAACTAATAACAGCAGGCTCACTTATAAGACCACGATACAAGAGGACGAAAAGGTCAGTCAACAAGCGCTAGGGGGCCTCGCAAAATACAATTCGCCCACTTCCAATTTAGCTCTTGCGCCGCCACTGATGTTTGACTACACAAGGAAACGCTGCTGCCCGTTTCTTCATATACGATTATTATAGATGATGTTACAACAATCGGGACCAACGGCTTAACGTACTTTCCGAGGCACAGGGGGTCTATGTCTTAAAATGTACATAAAGATTTTCTGTCCGGCGTGGGGATCGAACCCACGACCTCCGAGATTTAAAGCGAGCCAAATACCGCTACGCTACGGAGATTGTTTTGTTGCTCAATTCACGGACACAAACCATATCTATCTGTAGTTTACACAAATAATAACTCCTCGCATGTAATTCTTCTCGCTCCCGTAAATTCTTACAACTAGAGTCAAGATCCTGCACGTTTTGCATTTTTCCGCTACCTACTACAACACATCCCGTGAGGATACCTGGCTCGACTTAATCCTCCAATCCTTCCTTAGTTTCGTCGCACAGACAGCATGCTGCTCCTGGCTTTTCTTAGCACGACCTTATTTTCATTTAATACACCTTAAAGCCTTCCAAACTTAAACCCAAATTTCTGCACGTGCGTTCCGTTGCCATATTAAACATAAGTTAATTACAATAGGATGCATCGAAAATTAGCTGGGAATCTTTGATGGAAGCCACGATTGTTGAGGCAGAGAGTAACTAATATCTTGCGTTATCGCTTAAAGAATTTCCTTTCATCCAAAACCAAACCAATGCTCGTGCCGACTTTAATCCTTCCAATCATCAACTATGGTGATGTATGTTACTGTGACCTGAATGCAGATTTACTCAATGAGCTCGACCGAATTCTGAATAACTAATTCATTTATTTTCAATACGATCATGTCAGTTCATACGGAACCCAACAGCATTGGTTGCCTTTACGACAACGCAGATCACTGAGAGCCGAGCGTTCTGCACTATTTTGTCTTTGTTAGATAGTCCCTATTCCCCCACTTATCTTTACTTCCAATAGCTTCACACTAATCATAATAAAAATCTTCGATCTTCTCGCAACCGTCTACTTCAATGTCCATCTCGTCGTAGTGGTTTAATGCACTCTTCCTTTTTCATAGAGGCTATCCTTCTTTGGAATTCTCTTCCGCTTGAAATCAGGATGGCAAAAAATCGATTTACTTTCAAAAAAAAAAGCTCGAGTATTTATATAAATCATTGACAGAATCACGGTAGTTCACTTAGTATTATATCATAATGTAATATTCCATTTATTTATCATATTCAATATATATTAGTTTATTAATATATGTATCTGTGTGTTTTTTGTTGTTGTTTATATTGGTATTATTATTATTAAATATTTTTGTTGTTGCTTAATTTTTTTTTCTCTCAATTGAGTAAATGCGCTATTAGAAAAAGAAGCGAGTGGGGCAAAATGTGACTGGAAATTTTGCTACGCGGAACTAACGAGTTTGGGGATAGATCTAGCTACTCTCCCTGATCTGCAGGTCAGCTAGGTCCTCGCAAAATGTCATACATTAGCAGTTAGTGGGTAAACCCTATCCTCGTCGTAAGGTAAGCATATCGCCATGGTGAGGAGTCCTAATTACCATGCTGCAGCATGAAAAATTTATTTTTAACTGTTATTTTATCGTCACTTCCTCTCCTATAAGTAATATTGTAAAACCGCGTAAGTGACAGTAGCTAGTAAGGTGTCATTTCATCTGTCAAGAAATACTTTCGTTGTTTAATAAGTTTAATGCCCAAATAATCAATATAATACATTTCATTTTCAACCTATCCATATATATTTACCTATCACCTACGATATATCTCAACGTATTCAAATTATAGAATCCAAGATAGATATATTGGGTTTTACCGTTGAGACGATAACATTGGGTTTCCCTGTCTAACTGTACTCTGTAGGTATTTAACAACAGACTATTAATTAATTCATTGATAAGCGTATAGGTCTAATTCAAACAGAGAGAGTAATAATAACTATAAAAAAGATTCTTGATACACCTTTGACCTCGCACAAACACAAGAACATAACATTAGTCAGTAATGTTATCTTCCTCATTGAGCGTACTAAAGATATGACCTACGTGTGTAAGTAGAAGCGAATAAATTACAAATTTCCAATATCTTTATACACTATTCGTCGGAATACGAATATAATTCTTGGGTTACTTAAAGTGAGCATTTTTTGGAGGTTACCATCACTCCAAAAACAGTATATATTTATAGATATAATTGTATATATTTTCTGTTTTAAAGATGACTAACAGAGTTTTGTAGTCTACTAGTACCTAATGTTATTATAACAACTTTTTTGAAAGAAAAGTTAACAAAAACTAGACCATGCCTAAAAGACGAGGATATTCATATTTTCGTGTTAAACCTTATCCAAATAAATAATTGCTTATTTAACACTATTTCAGTACCTGCAGATTAACTTTAAGTATTAAAATCGGCCATTGCACTCAAAATATATTATGAGTTTAAAAATGTCAATCTTAGTAAAATCCTACTAATATTATAACCGCGAAAATTTGTAAGTTCTTATGGATGTTTGTTACTTTGTCACGCCAAAACTACTGAACGGCTGAAATTATGCATCGGGATAGTTTATACGCTGAATAAACATATAGGCTACACTAGTGACACTGCAACAGAAGACATTTCTTTCTGTGAGATTTTCGATTTCGGGTTGGATCGAGGTTACAAGATTTTCAAAACTATAATCAGTTAAATCGTTATAATCTATAATAGTAATAATCCATATATGTTTATCCCAAAATGTTCCAAATAAAAGACCACCCGTGCGAAGCCGGGGCGGGCCACTATTAGGCTAAATAACACTGACAGAATTTTTCAAATTGATTAATCAGTTCCTGAGATTAGCGCATTCTAGCAAACAAACCAACAATCAAAATTACAATCTCTTCAGCTATTTTAGTATGGATATAGATGTGTAAATCCAGCGCCATCAATTGCCATCACTCGGAATTGGATTACCTCCCAAATAATATTTATATCGGAAATCCATTAGCACCGTGAGTACAGTAGTGTCCACACTGTCCGTCTATATATATACGGACGTGAGTTCAGATACTCGTTCTAACTTATAAATAAAATTGATGAGTTTGTTTGTTTGTTTGCTTGAACGCGCTAATCTCAGGATATACTGGTCCGAATTGAAAAGTTCTTTGAGATACCGAGGAAGGCTATAGGCTAATTAATTATGAAGTTCCTCCGGGAACAGGAGTTGTAGCTTGTTTTATATAAAATATAGTTTAGCCTAGCCGCTTCCCGCGCGCAGTGAAACCTACTAATCTAATATAGTTGTCAGATAGAATAGAAAACGTACAAGATCCCAGATGTACAGTGTCAAAAATAGTATACATTCAAAACTTTGTAAACTCCGCCTTTTTTCAGATGGACAATTGTTGTTAGCCATGGAGCATTTGCTACTTCGCAGGACTTAAAGGCGAGCAAGGCAATATGTACTTATATTAGTATTGACTTCAATAGCAATGGTGCCCAAATAACGACAGACTATCAGGAAAGCTGCGGCTCATGTTGTTTAAACTATAATAATAATAATAAAACGGCGTCGGGATGTGCCTACTTCTTCCAGTGCAAACAGTCACCGCAGGGCAGCTTATGGCGAGCGTTGTGAAATAGCGTCCCCACGGACCCGAGTACTCCCGGGAGCAGGTCCTGTTCCTCATCTCCGGCTTGCCTTTACCGGCTGGAGTGAACAATGACGGGGAACAGAACTTCCTACTTCTGCTTGCCTTCAAAGTCAAAGTCAAAAAATCTTTATTCATATAGACACGTTTAAAATATTTTAAATCATGTTCTTATGATGCATCCCTTTCTTCGTCCTCTTTCTACCACCAGTTCTGGACGTGGCAACTCTGCGAAGAACTGGCAAGAAACTCAGAGGAATCCTTTTTAGGGTTCCGTAGCCAAATGGAAAAAACGGAACCCTTATGGATTCGTCATGTCTGCCTGCCTGTCTGTCCGTCCGTATGTCACAGCCACTTTGTTCCCAAACTATACTGTTGAAACTTGGTAAATAGATGTATTCTGTAAACCGCATTAAGATTTTCAAACAAAAACAGAAAAAAAAAATTTTGGGAGTTCCCCATACTTAGAACTGAAACTCAATTTTTTTTTTCATCACACCCACATATCGTATATGTGTATATCTATGGATAGGTTTTCAAAAATAATATTGAGATTTCTAATATAATTTTTTTCAATACTGAATAGTTTGCGAAAGAGACCCATCCAAAATGGTAAAAAGTGTGTCATTCTCATTCTAAAACTAAAAAAATATATGATACACATTATCATGCAAACATCCACCGACAATTGGTTTAAACGAGATCTAGAAAGTAGTTTTTTTTTTAATATGTCATAAATCGTAATCCGTAATTTATCTTTCATTCAATCAACTTAAATATAAAAATAAAAAACCGGCCAAGTGCGAGTCGGACTCACGCACGAAGGGTTCCGTACCAGTTTCAAGTTTGATATCAAGAATAAAAAAACGTATGAAATAAATGTTATTTTTTATTTTTATATTTTAGTTGATTGAATAAAAGGTGAATTGTGGTTTGTATGTATACTAGTGATGTGTGGATACGGATCTGATTACGGATATTTTGTGTCAAGATCCGCAGATACGGATACGGATCTTAACTTTCTTACACAATCGCTGTCATTGTGATTTTAATCTATCATTAACACTGTATGTGTCACGCAGTACTTGCTAGTATACTTGATTAAAAAATCATTTAATTCGAATTTAAAATATTACGAAGATCTAAATTTTGTTTTCTTAATAAAAAGTGATCTTATTACTTTTATACTTACCTATTATATATAACTTATATTGATCTAATTAAAAAGCTTATTTAGACTTATCATCTTGGAGATATATACTATTGGTATGACAACTAACTACGGCAAAGTTTGCAACATAAATAAGCGAAATATTAGATGTTTAGAAATAAAAAATATCTGTATTGAATTTAATAGTTTTTTTCCTACCTAATCACCTATTTAAAGCGAAGAGTAAGGCGCACTAGCGACCAATTGCTTGAAATTATTTGCTACTAAACCAGATCTATTTTAAATAATTGTGGACCGTCAGAATCTCGGCAATTAGCGCCGCCTTACCTTTAGCCTCAAATAATTTTATCTATAAATTTAAAATTAATAAGGTAAATAGATCCGTAAAATATCCGCGAAAAAGTAACGGATACGGACACGGATATGGATCTTTCTTTAGCCTCGAATATCCGCGGATACGGATACGGATATCCGGCACATCACTAATGTATACAGTTTTTTTTTTGTTTATTGTTAAGAATTTGGTTTTTAGGGTTCCGTACCCAAAGGGTAAAACGGGAGCCTAATACTAAGACTTCACTGTCTGTCTGTCAGTTGAAATTTTCAAAAAATATTTATTTCTGTTGCCGCTATATCGACAAATATTAATAATATTTAAATAAAAGTAATATCTATTTAAGGGGCCCATACAGCAAAACTGATTTTTGTTGCCCTTTTTTGCTCGATATCAATAACAGGTAGGCACGTGAAAATGATACGGAACCCTTCGTGCGTGAGTCCGACTCGCACTTGGCCGGTTTTTTATTACGCTACTGTCTTTCATTTCAATAAAGTAAACTTTTGTATCTTGAGTGGGTGTGATAAAATGATATTACACCCAGAACATATTGGATAAATTCAGAAGAACTATTACAGTGTTCGGAGATTTACAGTACGTAATGCAATCATCAAACATTTATTTCGATCACATGATATTAAAGTTATAGTTGTTTTATATAGTACTAGTAATATCTTTTGAATGCATTGCCCGATATTAATGATTTAAAAAGTACCTAATCTACCCAACTAGCAAAGAGATCGTACAAGCAAAACAAGACTATGAATCGAAAAATGCTCGTATGAAAGATCCTATTATTTCAAAAAGCCGTTTAAAAGCAGCTGTCTAGATATTTTAGCTTTCAACGCTTTTTGGCTCTATAAACATGTCTAGTAAACGTGTACTCGACGAATTCATATTGCATTTACTCGATAATTATATAAAGATAGATATGACAGCTCTTTGAAAGTAACTAAATTGCTAATTTGTCTAAAAAGTAGCTTTTATAGCACTATCTTTCTTATTACAGCATAATTATAGAGTATACGCTGTTTATTCGATAAAATAGCATCTCAGTTACTATACCGGCACTTAATGTCATATAATAGCTGTTTACAAGGCTTTTATTACGCTTAATTTTTGAAGTTGAGAAAAAATTATCTGCAGGTATTGAAACAGTCCTAAATGTGAAATAGTTTATTTCGATAAGGATTAATAAAAACGTGGTACTTCAGGCATAAAGTTGTTTAATAAAAAAAATCAAGAAAGTAGTTATAGTTACATAACTACTATTGTTAGATAAATGAAAAATGAAGATTTTTATAGATATTTATATATTCTTTGATATTATAGAACATGTTTTTGTTCTATCATTCATAGTTTCCGCAGCGCATGCGTTGAAAGACAATTTATGGCATTTTTTTCATACTTTGGTTTACATTATCGAAGTTTTAGTGAGGATCCTTAATTATTTATTGTAAAAAATATAGCCTATGTCACTCAGGGATAATGTGGCATTCTAATGGTAAAAGAAATATCTTAATCTGTTCAGTAGTGTTTTAGTTTATTCGAAACAAACATACAAAAATACATTTTTTTCCTGTTTATAATATTAGTATAGATATAGTTATTTTTTTAATACTATTTCGTTAAATCAAAACAACCTCCTGATAAGTGACGGCGATAACCTTCGCTTATCAGCATGAACTTATTTTTGCTAAAAAAAGGGTTACATATCATAGTTTTTAAAACATTTCGATACATTTATTTGACAAAAGACAGACAACCCGCATTTCAAACACACAAATCAACTCAGATTCAGAACAACAACTACTCAAATAGACTAACTGTGTACATAATATGGTACCGCGGGATCTCCAGGGCCACACTTACAGTGGCCCATTTGCCCAATTATAGGGACGCCCGGAGTGTAGAGGCGTTCCTACTCCTCATGGGTCAGCCTCGAAGGGAGCGGGGACCATGTCCCCCGACCTCGGAACCCTAGGTTTCATTAGCAACTACAGTAAGAGAGATGAGCGAACGACGTGAATTCGTGAACATCACGTGCTCGCAGTCGTCTGCCTACGTGAATGTCGATGTTAAAGATATGCTTAATTGTCAAAACGTGTGTAAATACATAATACATAGGTGATGCATATTATAGATATTAAATATTCATTAGAAACAACATGTTCTACCAGTGTAGGTACAGATATTAATCATAAAATATTTTTTGTTATACAAACTGAAATCCATTATCAAATGTGTTTGCTACTTATTTGGTTTCTAAGGAAACACAACTCACCACGCGATGCTCGCAGCTAATAACATGATATGACAAAGTATTAATCGGTAAATATAAACAAACTGTTAATCATTGTATTCGTGATAAAGTCGCAGACAAGCAAACACGTAGATGTGGCTCCGAAGTGTAATAATTCTCTTGTTGAGTGCGATCGTGTGCAGCGACCAAAGGTGTTCCCACGGCCTCGACAATGTCGCATTCAAAGGGACCTGTATGAGGTACGTCTTCTTATTCTTATATCTCTCACCGGGAAATAATAAGAATCGTAAGTGTCGGGTGGTTAAAAAGAAAACCTAAACCACTTTGTCAGCTCCATTGGTTTAGGTTAACGAGACTGCGTTACTGTTGTTGCGTAGTCTCGTTTAGTTAGGTTAGGTTAATTGTCATAATTAAGTTAATAATACAATAATTATGCGAGTACACTGAAACTGGTAACTTAATTTAACAATATGAATGGCAAGGAAGTTGATCAATTTAAGATTCGTATTATTTTTCGGCGACATATCTTACTACGCCATAAAAGTGTAAGGGTGTTACCACACCAATCGATCGATCGTCGATCGATGGTAGAATGGATTAGTCGGCGTCGATTGACATTTGCTACCAGACCAATCGATCGATTGTTGATCGATGATAGAATGGATTAGTCGACGTCGATCGAGCCGCTTGAGCTTCCTCTTGTGAATACATTTCGAAAGATACTGATGGAATATAGCCGGGGTTAATCGATCAACGCTGACCGATGCCATCGACCAGCCATCGATCGATCGGTTAGTCGACCGGTATCCTTCGATCAATTAAAGCTACCACACCAATCGATCAACGTCGATCGATTGATGTGATAACACCCTAAGGCTTGCCTCATGGCAAGCAAGAAAAAACCTTTTTTTTTTTTTTTAAAAGACAACTCCCGCACTATGGACATAACAACTGTTTGTGGTTCACACAAATAATTGTCCCGGGTGGGAATCGAACCCAGAACACCAGGTCTCAGAGGCAAATATCGTAACCACTGAGCTACCGGTGCAGTCACTTTGAAATAAAATGAAATAGTGAAATGAAATAGTTTATTCGTAACGTAGACGAATAATTCGCGCTTGTTATACGTCATTTACAATGCATAACACATTTAAGTAAATTTTTTTGATATACTTAATTAAGAACCATATTTTTAACATTATATACAGGTCTTTCGTAAATAGTATAACTTAACTGTATGGTCACATATGTGAAACAACTATTATAATCTTATTCTAAAAATCAATAAAATATATATAGATATATATATAAATTAAAAAAAATGAAAATTGTCGCAAATTACAGGCACTTGTAAATAGTCAAACATTTATTACAATAATATTTGTTAAATAACATTATTATATTTGTTACTTCACATGGGTGTATATATATTCTAAGATTTCTTTCCGGGCTGGTTGGCTGGGGGACTACCGTCCGTGCCTCGGACAGCACTTTAAGCTGTTGGTTCCGATTGTTATAACATCATCTATAACAATTTTATACTTACTAGGGAATGGGCATCAGTGTTTCCTTGTATGTTACAACATAATACTGCGATCGCCAATCCGCCAGACAAGCGTGGTGACTGACAAAAACCTTTCCTTTAGGAGGAGGCCCTTGTTCAGCAGTAGACGTTGCACGGGCTGATGATGATGATGATGACACACTTATGCAAATATTTTCTATTTCAGTAAATTTCGAATTACCCGATATTATAGTTACATAAGCCTGAAACAAACGCTACAAAGTCTCTGGAATGAAGACATCACTGCGCAAATTGGCAGCTCTCCGGTGTACAACACGTAAGTATAGGGTAAGACTGGGTAATATGCCCTACTTTTAAAAAAAATGTTATTAAAATAAAATCTTACAAGATATCATCAAACTTTTTATTTTGGAACAATATTTAGTCTTTTGACAATAATGGCACAAGTGGTAATCTTAATAGGAACTAAGGATACAACAATATTAATGTTTTTTTTTAATCTAAGGTGGTGCGTTTTGTAATATGGTCGTTGGCTAATACGACTCATTCTTATTATAAAATGCCCCAGTGTATTAATCATATATTCTTTTCATTTTTTAACTATATTAACAATTGTTTTGGCAGAAACTAACTCTTAAATCTAAATTAAAATAATATAAGGCACTTAGTCAGTCTCTTTATCAAATCAGACCTTTTTAAATAATCATTTGAATAAAACTTTATTTGTACCTTTAACAACTAAATAGACTATTATAAAGAAAAACAAAATAATAGGTAAACTACCATCAATAATCAACACGATAAAATAACATAACATTCGGCTTCCGTTTGAGATTCAATCAGTCTTATAAGTTTTCATTTGGCAATCATCTTAAAATTAAACAATATAATCTTACACTCTATTTTTGTTAACAGCTTCCTTTTTCGCTTTCCGTCCACAACGATTACACATTGGGTTATACATAGTGCAAAACTCATGCAACCATGATAAACAAGACGGAAATTGAATCCAATCTTCTGTGGATTGTGTGTCATAATAATTTTCGGTGCATTCAACGCATCTGTTAACGTCATCGTGTTCGTCTGAGATTTCTTCTTCAGAAGTATCTACCCTAACATCGTTTTCATCATTGCTTTCAGAAGACGATGACCAGTTTACTTTTTTCTTATTATTATTTCTGACAGGACCCTTCTTTGGCTTCTTTATACCCCCATTTTGTTTCTTTTTTACACCATCTTTTTCTTTCACTGTTTTAATTTTTTTTGTGTTCTTTATCTGCTTTAATTTTCCAGCTGCTGGTTTCTTTTTATCAGCAATTACTTTCCGTTTCTCTATATTTTCATCAGAAGTTAAAATAACAGCTTTTTGTTTTCTCTTAGACAATACTACTGGAAGTTTAGGTACTGGATGAATTTCACTCAAAACTTTGGATGGTGTTGCTTCAGACTCAGTAGATCCTATTTGCTTTTCAGGAGTTTGTTCAATCAAATCAATAAGATTAGACTTCGCGACAGTCAGACACGCCTCACTCTCGATACAACATTGTATCGGATATTTTTGTGGTGTTTTTGGCAATGTGATATTCATTTGGTCAAACTCTTCTGCCACAGGTGGATCTTGCACATGCAATGAATGTTCAGTTTATACTTCCATCAAACTATCTTCGTAATTTGGATTAGTTAGATGTAGTCCTGAAGGTCCTGGCTCAGGTTCTCTCTCAGTCACAACGACAGGTGGTTATCCTAATGTCCTGGGCTCTAAATTATTTATGACCTGCTGCGGTGAGGAGTGGATTGCATCAAAGGCACTATCGTCATATTCATGAAGTAATGACAGAGACTCTCTTGACGTCCCATCCTCATCTTCAACAACCAAATTTTGGTCTCGCAGCGAATCAGATAGTGAAAAATAGTGATCAGGAATGGCACTCGGATCAAAAGGATAAATTCCACATGATTTTAAAGCTGACACACCGTTGGAAATAGTGGCAGCTTTGCCCCAAGCTCGTCCGATTAACTTAGACACATCACAGCGTGTCAACTTCTTCTCTTTGTTCCTGACCATCCATGTCTTCGCTTCCTGGGCAAAGTATACCTTCAATGGCCTAAAAAAGGCTCCATCAAGAGGCTGCAGAGCATGCGTAGTGTGACTTGGTAGGCACAAAAGAATAACATCATTTTCTTTAGCCACTTCCAGTAAGCGAATATTGTTACTGTGCGAGCTATGACCATCTAATATTAATAATGTTTTTCGAGGACTCTTGTGACGCAGAAACACTTCTTCAAACCATTGCATGAAAAGATCTGTATTTATATAAAAAGATTTTTTATTCATGAAAACCTGTGACCCTGGAGGAAGACCTTCGGAAAATTGTGGTTTGTTATAAGTACCCTTATAGATTAAAACAGGGGGAATGAAGTTACCTTGAGCATTACAACAAGCAATCACCGTTACGTTTTCACCCTTTTCAGAGCTAGTAAGCGTGTAGACATCTTTGGCTCCCTTTGTGGCAATTACTCTTCCTGGCTTGTTGTTCACCTGTATGCCGGATTCGTCCATGATGAAAATATCTTCGGGGTGATTAGCAAAATCATTTTTTTCGTAGATTTTAGCTAGTAAATCAAAAAAATCCTGTACATCTTTTCTGTTAACTCCATATGCTCGAGCAAGTGACAAGCCTTCTGATTTTCTTTGACTTAATTCAGAGTTGCGAGCCATGAATCCCGAAAACCATACATTTCCAGCTGATTATGAACTTACTGAAAATGGGTTTTTAATCTTAAGTTTCTTAGCTAGTTGAAATGCCATTTCTTTTACATCTCTTCTGTCAGGGGCAAATCCAACTTTTTCCAATTTCTTTATATGAGCAACCAGTTTTTTTTCATGTTCTACAGAAAATACTGGTTTGCGTCCTAGAGGGCCCTTTGATTTTCCTGATAAAATGTGTCTTCTTAGAGTTCGAGACGGTATGCCAAAGTTTCTGGATGCCTCATTAACACCCATTACTTTGCTTAAGACACTACGCATGGCTTTGTCTAAGTCGCCCGCACTCCATGATGCTCGTAGTGTCGTTCTTTCATACTTCCGAGACATTATCTGTAATAATTCACGCAACAAATTACTTAAACAAAGTTCAAATATTGGGGCGTTTTAAACAACTAGCTTTGGGGCTTATTGTCAAATTCGATTTTCAATATGCCCCACTGAGATCAAAACACAAGATTCAAGGTTATAACGTTCAACAAAATAAAAAGAGAAAGGTAATTTTATCTATTTTACGATAGTGTGGGTCATTTTAACACAAAATATAAAAGTATCAATGAATATGAATTTCTTGGAAACTCACCACAAATTGTTTCACTCCAATAAAACCAGATATTGCAATATTTTTTAAACGAACATCGCAAACTACGTGCACACGTCGGCCATGTTGTCCGGCTACTAGTGGCTCCCCGCGCGTTTAGTTACGAGCGGCGTGGCTTTGTTAGTGTGAGTGCTTGAGTGGTGAGGCGTTTTGTCACTTGGGGCGTATTACCAAGTTTTACCCTATATACTGTGTAATATATGGATCTATACTAATATATAAAGCTGAAGAATGAATTTATATATTTGCTTCAACGCTAATCTCAAGAAATACTGGTCCTATTTGAAAAATTATCAGTGTTAGATAGCTCATTAATCAAGGCGCCTGCTAAAGACTTTATTTAATTGTTAAGTTCCCACGGTAACGGGAGTTACTTGGGTAATACCGCGCGCTAGAATAAATGTCTTACCTTAAACTACATCTGGAACAATGTTATATACAAAATATGATGTAAGCAAGTTTACTCGAGACAGATTTTGTCCAGATCCGTCTAACCATTCTAGCGGAAAACAAACATGCATCCATCAATTTTTACATGGTTTGAGCTTTCCGTTAAGTGTTATAGGTACATTGGTCAAAATACAAAACATACATATGTGCAGAGTTTTTGTCCGGCGCAGGAGTCAAACTCAACATCTCCGAGGCATAAACCAGATCTTACTTACTTTACTTTATCACCCTTTTTACATCCATTTGACAAGAGCCTCCTCTTAACAGACCTTGGCATTCCAGGTCTTTGATAGATATTGCCTTAATGACCACGCTTTACTAGCGGATTGGTGATCGCGATAAGATAGTGAGTATCCTTGGACTGGTAAACGCTTAGTTGCCTCTTACGACATCCATGGGAAGACATGGGGTGGTCTATTCTAAGCCGTTAACCATACGGCTAAAGCCAGACCTAACGCTTACCATTTGTTTCCAGAACCCGCTCATACATTGCTCAAGAACTGAACAACATTGATAAGAAACTCATCACCTTTGAAGCTGAACAGCTGCGAATCTCACAAATGTTGGATCAAAATGTTGCAACCATCACCAACTTGGTGGCCAATGTGGCTAGCCTCACCGCTCAGAATGAGGTGCTACAAAAGTCTAATCTAGATTTACAGGAGAAAGTTGAGCAGCTAGCAACGCGTGTCTCTTCACTAAGTGACAACTCACTGATAGTTAAAGATCACACGATGGAGGATGACGGTAGTCTGGTAACGCGGGCTTGCAAGTTGCGACAGATGCTGGGAGGAAAGCTGACGGAGACATGTAGACAAGTTTTGTAGACGTTGATTCCCGTTAGTTTATATAATAATTAGTTACCCGACCCGTCTTTGCACGGGTGTATTACTAATGTATTATACATAAAAACCTTCCTCATGAATCACTCTATTTATTAAAAAAAATCGTATTAAAATCCGTTGCGTACTTTAAGATCTAAGCATACTTAGGGACAGACAAACAGCGGGAAGCGACTTTGTATTATACTATGTAGTGACAATTAATAAACATGTTTATCTAAAAAGGTAACCCCTTAAAGGTGACCTCAGGTGGAAGTCACTTAGAACTAAGCCGGTTTCTTGAAAGTTAATTTAGTTTTTTTTTTTTTATTATATATAGGCTTACGTTTGACTATAATCTCGCTTGATGGAAGGCGAAGATAAGGCCTACGATAATACACGCTTGCCTTGAAAGTGTCTGTTCACTTTTGCCTTAAAGATGTCCAGATTATAGCGTTCCGGAAAAACTGACCCCAGAAGCAAATCGCTTCGTGATTGAAGAATTGAAGGAATGTCTACAACAAAAGGGTGAAACCGCTCGCCGCGCCTAGTCGTCCGGTGATGGAAGGGGGTATCAGGCTATACAGAACCTCCGCACACTCCCATAAATGCAACCGATAAAAAACCGATAGGCAGGCAACTCGTCTACGGTGTACGAGGCTCTGAAGACCTGTAACTGCTACCTTTAAGACATCTTACAATAATGTGTACTTTTCTCATATATAGCAGGACAGACGGACAAACGGACGAATTATAAAATATTTAAGATCAAAAAATCATCATCATCATCAGCCCGTACAACTTCCACTGCTGAACATGGGCCTCCTCCCGAGGGAGAGTATTTGCCATAGTCATCACGCTTGGCAGGGGCACCAACGCGCCTGCCAAGCGTAGTGACAGTCACTTTTCAAAACGAGCGAAGTCGCGGGTACCGCTAGTATAGGGTTGCCATACGTCCCGACATGTCCCGGTTCCGAGCGTCATGTCCCGGTGTCCCGACCAACAAGACCAAAAATAATTAAAAACCCTGCTTCGTTCGCAATACGCGCTCCTATTTGTCTTATGTCCTGCTTGCGCAATGGGAGAATCCCATCGGCTCTGTGTGACTAGTAGCAAACATTCCGGCTTGTTACCAACAACCGCCCCTGCGACTGCCAACGCCAGTGGTGACTATTAGAATAAACCTATCTTCCGATATCATTTGAGTCCAAGAAGTCTTGAGCACTCGCTATTGCTACGAAATAAAACTATCTATTGTAGACTTCCCGCGCGCGGTTCCCCTAGGTATCTCACGTTTTCATAGGAACTTTCCACCCCCATTTTGCATCCTTAGGTACTGAACTCCAATAAACCTTGACACATATATTCAATTAAATGTTTTGCAGAACATGAATCTCAAGTTGTAACAAAATAGTCGCTAAATTTTCCCCCTTATTTCATCCCTTTCGGTTTTTTAAATCCCTTCTTAGTGTGCGTCCACATTTCGAATTAAAACAAATGTGTTCATTTTACGTTTCTATCATTACCTGTTACGGATGTGCGTGTCTGTGTGTCAGTGGAAACTTCTCCTTTTATATATATAGATACCTATGAGCCGCCCGCGAGCGGTTACATCCACGTTACTCTTAATCCGTGTGAAGCTAGTCGTTTCGGACCAAATTAACCGTAATTTTGGAATAGCTATCACTAAATCTGATTAAGTTTCACATAAACTTGCAACCGCTATTTTCCCACTTATGATGGTGGTTTCTAAAAATTACAAATATATCTCATGAATTTTATTAAAGAGTATAATTATGTGAGTTTGGAGAGCTTTAAAAGAAAGGATTTTCCAGACGAACTTACACCCCTTATTTCACCCCTTTGTTGAGAGGGTTGTTCAGAAAAATAATTAACAACATTTTAATTTCTTTAAATAAGAAGTATTTTCTAGTAATTTGGATTTTGCAAAATTCAATCCCTAAGGGGGTAAGAAACCCTTCTTACCCCCTTAGGGATAGAATTGACAACGTTTGTATGAAATTAATATAGTTTTAATAGCCTCCTATTAAAACTATATTAATTTCATACAAACGTTCATTCATACAAAATTCCAAAATCTCGTTTTAGTGAGTAAATAGTTACTAGTACTAGTACTTTATGAGATTTCGTGATGAGTGAGTGAATGACCTTTCGCTTTTATATATATAGCTAACAGTGTAATAAAGTTGTGTTTGTATTTCGTGTTGATAGGTGAAGTTGTGAGCATACAACGCAGTGCTATGTCATGTGTGTGTGAGTGGGACACTCGATACATCTCTGTCACCTACTGATAACTAACAGAACGTTGTGTATTCGCGAGTTAGGTTATATATAGGTATGACTACATTATACATTTGCTAACAACATTAGATGGGCTGAACATGGGCCTCCTCCCGAGGGGGGTGTTGCCATAGTCACCACGCTTGGCCAACGGGTTGGTGACCGCAGTATTATGTTGTAACATACAAGGAGACGCTCCTACCCGTTCCCATGTATAAGATCGAAGATGATGTTATAACAATCGGGACCAACGGCTTAACGTGCTTTCCGAGGCACGGAGGGTAGTCAGACAACCAGACCCGGAAAGAAAACTTAGAATTTACACAAAGATTGTTTGTCCGGCGTGGGGATCGAACCACTAAGCTGCGGAGGTTGTCGTTTTTCCAAGAGTTTAGAATTATTAATTTATCTATACAAATAAATAAAATTGGACAGTCTGTTTGTAATACTAAAATTACCGCTTTTTACCTCAAGCATAGGAATGCATACATATAGGTACGGAACATATAACAAAATATTTTTTAAATTTGTCTGTCTGTTTGTTTGTTTCGGCTAATCTCTGGAACGGCTGGACTGATTTTGACGAGAATTTCACTGGCAGACAGCTGATTTATTTAGAAGATATTTAGGCTTCTTTATTTTAGAAAAATATAAATGCAAATTCCACGCGGACGAAGTCGCGGGCATAGCTAGTTCAATACAGAATATACTAAATTGTATTGTCTTCTGAACTAAAGATGTATACCAAATTTCAGATTAATCCCTCAACTGCAAGGGTATTAAATTTCAATTACTTAATTTGACCCAAACAAATAAACAGGTCAAGCTAAATAGAACCGTATAATAAAAAGAAAAGGTCTTCTATTGGAGTGACTATATGTCTTGTCAAATGTCCTTGGTACATTGAGGCACAATAGCTCGTGTGACACCTCTGCCTACCCCTTCTGACTCCTTTATGCTACAACCATTCAATCAAATTCTCTTATCGCCTCCAAAACAATCTATAGACATAAATTACTAAGTAAGCAAGTTCTTTATTAGAAATTTCGTAAAATATGTATAAAATAAATCGTTTTGGTGTGGTGAAGCGATCCTGGGCTATATCATCGTTCGCCTTACAATGTAGTGAGCAGCACAAAATGAAATGGCTGGCAACACAAACCGAACAGGGAGTTATTTGGGAATGTGCATACAAACGCGCGGTAACGCCGAGATGAATGGCGGGTACAGCAGGCACAGCTCATGAACTATGCAGAGGAATCTTATTTATGGATTACTGGGCTACCTGGGCGACTAAATTTAACATGGATTTCGTCTCTAATTTAAAATTTGATCAAATCCGTTCCTTGATATTTTATGGCATTATATTTTTTATTCATCATCATCAACATCATAAGCCCGTACAACGTCCACTGCTGAACATGGGCCTCCTCCCGAGGCAGAGTTTTGCCATAGTCACCACGCTTGGCAGGGGCACCAACGCGCCTGCCAAGCGTAGTGACAGTCACTTTTCAAAACGAGCGAAGTCGCGGGTACCGCTAGTATAGGGTTGCCATACGTCCCGACATGTCCCGGTTCCGAGCGTCATGTCCCGGTGTCCCGACCAACAAGACCAAAAATAATTAAAAACCCTGCTTCGTTCGCAATACGCGCTCCTATTTGTCTTATGTCCTGCTTGCGCAATGGGAGAATCCCATCGGCTCTGTGTGACTAGTAGCAAACATTCCGGCTTGTTACCAACGACCGCCCCTGCGACTGCCAACGCCAGTGGTGACTATTAGAATAAACCTATCTTCCGATATCATTTGAGTCCAAGAAGTCTTGAGCACTCGCTATTGCTACGAAATAAAACTATCTATTGTAGACTTCCCGCGCGCGGTTCCCCTAGGTATCTCACGTTTTCATAGGAACTTTCCACCCCCATTTTGCATCCTTAGGTACTGAACTCCAATAAACCTTGACACATATATTCAATTAAATGTTTTGCAGAACATGAATCTCAAGTTGTAACAAAATAGTCGCTAAATTTTCCCTCTTATTTCATCCCTTTCTTTCTGTCTTTTTTTTTCTGAATGTCTTGCGTAGTTAGCCACTATGCTTTTGTTGCTTCACCGCACATAAAGGCGAGCAGAGCTCCAGCCTTAATAAATGGTTAAAAAACTACAAACTAAGCAACCTGCGCCAGAGGGCGCCCCATGTGGGGCTAGGACCTCGGCTCAGGGCGGTCGCTGGCGATGAGATTCAGGGATTATGACTTTTAGTATTTTAGGGGGTTTTGTGCAACTGTCGCTCTATTTTACAGTTCGCGGGCCTCTCGGGCTTCAGGTCTACGAGGGCATTGGATAGTTCTTTGCAAACTAAGGGTTGGGAGGAGCTTGGCAGGCAGTATTATGTTGTAGCACACAGGGAAACGCTGCTGCCCGTTCCCCGATATACGCTTGTTATAGATGTAGGTATATATTTGTTATAACAATCGGGACCAACGGCTTCATGTGCTTTCCGAGGCACGGGTAGTCCCTCAACCAACCAAACCCAAATCTTAGAATTTACACAAAGATTTCTTGTCCGGCGTGGCGATCGAATCCACGACCTCCGAGACTTAAAGCGAACCAAATACCGCTACGCTACGGAGGTGTTGTGTGATTGTACATTAACCTTGTAGAGTATGAATGTTAATAATGAAATTATTACGTAAATGTTGAATCTATTTCTTTGTAGACATTACAAGATATTGTTTTTAAAGTAAATTAATCATTACTTTATGTTTTAAGTGAGTATATAGCTTTAGGATAGTTCGCTTATTGTTAGTTCTTCGTTTTAGTTTACCGCGTAAATAATTTTCTGGCGGTTTCGACATTTTGATACAATTTGCAAGATATTTAGATTATCTAGCAAATTGCATCAAAAGTATATTTAAACGTAATAAGGTGTTGTAACTCTATTTATGTAAAAGGATATAATTTTGTTCAAACTTCTGAAAAGTTACTATGTCACATACGTAGTGATAGAACTTTTACTGCGTCTCGTCCCGTTTTTATAAAGGCAACTCCCGCACTGGGTACATAAACTCCTGTGTCGCGAGGGACTTTACAAACACACACACATTTTCCGGACACAAAGTACACTGTGGGTGTATGCACAGAACAATTATATGATTAATCATATAATAGGTTCGTGTGGAAATCGAACCAAGCACATCAGGTTTCAGGAGCCACTACCGTAACCACCGAGCTTCCGGTGCAGACAAACATGTTTCCCACGTATAAACCTCCGTCACTCATTACATTCGCCTTCATACCACATGTATGTGTTTAAACATCGCGTCAATCTTTTTGTTAAACAACCTTTTCAAATACAGTTCATATCAAAGTTCAAAAGCATTTTTATTAGCCGTCGTTAGACCGTCAGCCACTCGTCTGCAGGTTGATACTCATACAACAACTTAACTGACGAAATATAGCATATTTGAGTTAATTTATTTAATACTTAGAGGAAAAATTTACTGAAATTGAGAGTATTAAATCAAGACCACCGGCAAAATTCAGACATGCATCTTAAAATTTTAAATTATAATGCATCTTTGGAGATATTTGTAGATGTAATGTTTATCACTACTGATAGATAACATCTACGTGTTAGATAAATTTATACGACTGGTTGGGTTCTACCGTGGCCGAATGGTTAAAGTATAAGGAACTACACCTAAGTTGCAGGCTCGAGTCCTGCCGGTAGTCTCAATTTATAAATCTCAATGTTGAAATACTTGAGTGACCTTTTTATGTCTCTGAATATTTCCTACTCTGCAGCGTGAGTCGCGCTACTGAGCAAGCTTATCGGAAGATAGCGATATGTCGACGAAAATACCGCACAATGTGTTTTCTGAGCACATTCATATTCCACGCCGAGGCAGGGCCGGACTGAGCGAGCACCCGGACTATGTGCCACTTTGTATACGGAAGCGATTTCAATTAACTATCCAATCTAGTTTAATAGCCGCCTGCATGGCTAGCTTTAGCGAACCAGATTTTTTAAAAGTTATTGTAAATGAAATAGATTATTGGCAGACGAAGCATCTTGTGTACGATGAAAGAAATACATATATGATAAAAAATAATACAAGATTGTAATAATATATTAATTAATAACTTTATTACCTATAAGAATAATTATATGATATCATTATATTATATTATGTATACATACACAATAATGATACATATATTTCACTTAATTGGTTACTTATTAGAATTAGATTTTTTTTTTTTTTTTTTTTTTAATAAATTTATTACTTCCTCCTCTCTTCTAACTTGCCGTGCCCGACAGGGTCCATACTGTCTACTGGTTAAAATTGGAATTAAAATTGGAATTTATAATATTGGGATTAAAATTGGGTCTGTATGTTCGCATTCGTAATACTCAACTCAAGAACAGTTCAAACTATATTCCTGTTTTTTTTTGCATTCGTCCACAGAGAAAAAAAGAAAAGAAGGTCGGGACAGTGGCGACTAAGGGACACACCTAGATGGTAACTAGCGAGGTCCCAGGTTCGATCTCTAGGTCCAGAAAGAAATGTTACTAGAAATTTAGAAAAATCTAAGTCACAGTTCAAAGTTAGGATGTTTCGGAGAGCACGTTAAGTTGTCGATCCTGCAGCTGGTCGTGTCGGTAGATCCATCCCACCGGACTTTCAGTAAAGGAATAGAGAGAACACTTGTGTTGGCGCTCACACTCTTGCATTGTGTACGGCGTAGCAATTCTCCTTTGTGATGCGCCTCCATGGCTGAAATCGGCAAAAATATACGCAAGTTTTTTTAATACGTAAAGAGTCTATTTGCTGAAAAATAAATAATTTTTTGAAAATTGATTTGTGATAACTACGATCTCAATAATTATAAGTTCAGCCTTTAAATTCACCGGGCATAAATGCGAGCAGAGTTTCAGCTGCACCTATGGTTTAATAACTAAGCAGCAACTAAACTAAGCAACTTGCGCATGAGGACGCCCCTCGTGGGACTTGGACCTCGGCCAATGATGACTTATGGTTTTTTAGAGGAATTTTGTGCAACTGTCACTTTACAATTCACGGGCTTTTAGGACTTCGGGTCTACGAGAACATCTGAAGGTTCTTTTGAGACTAAGGGTCGAGAGGGCCAGGGAAGACGCGTCACGTTCACGAGCGCACTCTTCTCCGGAGGGTCGCATAGATTAGTCTCTATGTAGTTGTGTTTTGCCGTGTGGTTTCCGGCTTAGAATAGATCACCTCATGTCCTCCCATGGGTGTCGTAAAAGGTGATTAAGGGACATATGGCTGATGGATGGGCAGCAGCATCTATTAGCTCAAGGTTTACATCCTACTGCGATCACCAATCCGTCTGCCAAGCGTGGTGATTATGGCAATATCCCTCAACGATCCTGGCTTGCTAAGGTATTTTAAGAGGAGGCCCATGTTCAGCAGTGGACGTAAACGGGCTGTTGAAGAAGAAGTAGTTGTGCTAGTTTCTTGCAGGGTCTGTTATGGTAATTTGTTATACCAAGGTTTGAGGTACGGCTAACGATTTTATCTATGTAATAAAAAGCAACATTCTATGGCTTCTAGCCCACATGTCAACTGTAGCAACTTCAGTTTAACTCTTGAGGCAAGCTATACCATGAATATCTACCACAGAGTACATGCTATAGGCTCTCGCAGCGTGTTGATCTTAGGCGGCGGCTCAAAACTTACAGCATACAGAGTGGGAAACATACGCTACACTCCTGTAGAGATAGAATGAAGATGTCTTGGTGCTACGGGCATTCTCGGAACTGGATTTAAATACGGTTAAGACACGCAAGACAGTCCAGGGAGCCCAGTACCCTCCCAAATGGCGTCGAATTCTCAACCAGGGTTTTAGAATTTAGGCATTAGGCATTGCTAAGAGATTTCCAGTCTTTCATTCATATGTTGTACAAGCTAATCTATATACCAATATATAAAGCTAAAGAGTTTGTTCGTTTGCTTGAACGAGATAATCTCAGGAACAAATGATCCGATATAATTTTTTTTCAGTTTTATACACCATTTTTCGAGAATGGCTATAAGCTATATTTAATTGTGACGTTCTCCCGGAAACATGAATTACACGGGTGAAACCGCGCGCGGGAACCCAGGAAGCCAGTCATATATATAATTCAAATAAATGTAGTAAAAATACGGCTCTGTGTAGAGCTACACTCCTGGGCTATCCGGGATTATACTACATATTGTATGTAAAGGTTTTACGTTAAATTGGAAATATCTAGTTTTCATAATGTTTGTACAAATTAGTGTTGCCTATCGATAGTCGACTATCGATAGACTATCGATAGTCTATCGATAGTATCGATATTAGTGATAGTATCGATACTATCGAGGACCAATGTGTGTTTAGGAGCAATACTATCGATAGTATCGATAGCTTTACAAACTATCGATAGTATCGATAGTATTACTTTAAAACTATCGATACTATCGATAGTATTATAATGTAATAGTATCGATAGTATTGATACTATTGCTTCCAATCAATAGTATTAGTTAATTTGTGATATCGATAGTATCGATACTATCGATAGCACTATCGATATTGTTACTATTTTTCGAGGTCACCTATCGATAGCGAAACTATCGATAGTTGGGCAACTCTAGTACAAATTGACGCGATGCGACCGTGTAGATATGACACATATATTATGTTCTACACACATCGTGGCATTAGAGGCAATCTGTAATGGATTTTATAGAACAACTAATGTGAGCGAGCGAGTGGACTGTATTTGAATGGTAAAATTTAAATGAAAAGATGGTTGAATAGTAGTATTAGAATATATTTTAAATCGTAAATTAACACGTAATGGTAAACACAATAATGACACAATAAAAACATGACAAGACAATATGTATAAAAAAGAATAAGTTTTCAAAAATAAATGTCTTATCAAAAATCCCTGTTACCCAGCAAGTTGCCAACAACTACTAAGAACGTCATAATAAAATATAGAAAATATTTTTTCTAATTGGACCAGTTCCCGAGATTAGCGCATTCAGGCAAACATAAAAATAAACAAACTCCTCAGATGTGTATGTTATTATATAGTTTAGATTATTCTAGTAACGTAAGATAAATAAATACTAGTCTAAATAATATCAACCTTTCTTTCTTTGTCGTAGTTGTAACTATTTCTTTATCACTTTGTATCCATGAAAATTGGTTGAATAACAGTTTCCAATGTATTGTTTTTTGTGTTGCTTTATAACCTGTGTTATAATAAGTAGCTTATTTTAAAGTCATTATGCTTTGTGGTGAGATTGTTTGGTTTTATCTTACTTTTCTTAAAATGTAATATTTTAAATCGACGCCGCGACGGATGGAGACCCACTTCGTTCATTTGAAATAGTTTGAATATGATTTACTCAATCTAGTATAAACTACTTAATTTAGCACAATTTTTACTATTACATATATATATATATATAATTATCTTTCCACCATATAGTTTCATTCGCGTATATCCCGTTCCCATTCCATATAAAATTTCACCCACTCGGTTAAGGGGTTGAGGGCAGATTTCAAAAAAAATATGCATGATTTTATTGTTTGTCACAAATAATATACCATTAAAATAATAATACAATTTTTTAGCTTGAAAATTGCGGAATGCGCCATACATACTTCTACCCCCTTTTAAGGAAAGTGGGGGGTTAAAGGGACAAAAAGTAACCTATGTCACACTCCATCCCTTCCACTATCTCCACTTAAAAAATCACGTCAATTCGTCATTCCGCTTTGCCGTGAAAGACGGACAAACAAACAGACAGACACACTTTCCCGTTTATAATACTAGTATGGATATTGTATATAAAAGCCGACCAGTAATAGTCCAATACGGATAAAACACGCCTGAGTTTACCGCGTTAGTTTGTCTCAACGAGGCCGCGGTTAAACCGGCAGTAGAATAACCTACTGCGTTTGTTTCGCCGAGTCTTCTCAGTTGGGACGTATTGGATCCATTGGGAGAATTAAGCCACGTCCAGCGATATACTTAGTGTGCGCTGACACAGTATACTTTAATTAACTAATATTGTCTTAGTTAGCGTGAATTATAACTTTTAATTGATTGTTATATCATTACATAGTATTAAACAAAATCGCTTCCCGCTGTCTGTCTGTACCTATGTATGTTTAGATCTTTAAAACTTCGCAACGGATTTTAATGCAGTTTATTTTAGTAGATAGAGTGATTCACGAAGAAGGTTTATATGTATAATACATCAGCATTACACCCGTGCAACGCAGAGGCGGGTCGCTAGTTTAGTATAAAATCATCATCAGCCCGTATCACGTCCACTGCTGAACATGGGCCTCCTCCCGAGAAGGAGGGTATTTGCCATAGTCACCACGCTTGGCAGGCGGGTTGGTGATCGCAGTATCATGTTGTACCACACAAGGAAACGCTGCTGTGCCCGTTCCTTGACATACGATTATTATAGATGATGTTATAACAATCGGGACCAACGGCTTAACGTGCTTTCCGTGGCATGGAGGGTAGTCCCTCAACAAACCAGACTCGGAAAGAAATCTTAGAATTTACACAAAGATTTTCTGTCCGGTGTGGGGATTGAAGCCACGACCTCCGAGATTCAAGGCGAGCCAAATACCGCTACGCTACTGAGGTTGTAGTATAAAATAAGTAGGTAATATTATTTCAAGTTTTTCTAAACGTCAGAATAAAATCATGCTCAGTCATTGTACAAAAAAAAAAAATATTATCCTCTTAAATTACAGACAATACAATAAACTGAAATTCACCTTACAATATATGATATTATTGTAAACTGTAAGAGACTCAGCAGAATATTGTGTCGAGCGCGGCGCTCCATCTGTCCGCCACAACATTGCGCTCGGAAACAATAAAGTGTGCACTAACTTAATAATTCGTAGGGACGTGATTTTTGAACTCGGGCCAATGTGGCCGAGTCCTCGCGACAACACCCGCAATATTGAGTCCACACAATACACTACTGTCACCTATACGATGTATACATCAAACATACAGCCTTCGGTATCGTCTGAATCTTATACTGATATATAAAGCCGAAGAGTTTGTTTGTTTGCCCGAGCCCGCTAATCTTAGGAACTACAGAAAACATTTGAAAAAATCTTTCAGTGTTAAATAGCTCATTTATCGAGGCTATATTTAATCATGAAGTTCTCACGAGAACGGGAGTAATGCGGGTTCAACCACGCGCGGAAAGCTAGTATAAAGATATGTTGGAAGAGAAAGGCCAAATAAAAGATACGATGGAAGAGACGTCTGATAGGAAAAATAGAATAGGATGACACATTGCAGCGACCGAATATAATGGCAGCAGGGCAGGAAGATGATGATGGGACTTGACGATTAGTGGAAGAGGTGATGTTGTTCCAATGCAGCTGTCGAGAATATGATCACCAGATCTTATCAGGAGAGTGCCTGATGGTGACCTGCGTTAGTGATTTCTATCAGACGTTCCCTCACTAAAGCATATACCTTTAGTTTCTTTTGTTGATTTAGTTACTTTAAAAGGCTTACAAAAATGTAGTGTTTTCGCCATTGTTACTCTGTAATCCATTAAATAATACCAATTCACAAAATAAAATCGTGTCTATTTTTAAGTGTTTAAGGTATTAATCTATACTAATATATAAAGCTGAAGAGTTTGTTTGATTACTTGTACACGATAATCTAAGTAACTACTTGTTTCGAATTGGACAAATCTTCCTCGATAAAAGGGCTAACTAACATTTAAATGTTAGTTAGCCCTTTTATCGAGGAAGCCGATATTTTGAATCTATGATGTCATAATAAAGGCAGTTGCAGTTGTTAGCTAACAAAATACGTCAAAACCTCTAAAACGTTTTCTCGTTGTATTTTCTTAAGGTGTCTTTCAGTCTAGTATAAGCGTTTTACGGTTCGAGTCACTTGAAAGCTAGCCAAATAAAAATGGAGGTAAGTATATTATTAATAGTTAGCCAGTACCGCAGGTTATAAAGAAAATCGTTCGGAACCGAGGAAGCGAAATTGCCGTCTGATTGAAATTCGAGTCGGGTAAGAAATCGAGAATGGTTGCCCGCCGCGGGATTTTATAGAAACGTAAAAATTATGTCGGCTTATAGACCGCCATTATGTTGTGGCAGCTCTGCTCGGAAGCTAAAACTAACCTAAAGAACTGAATTAATAAATGCCTTTTCCAGCGTATTTACAACCTTGTCAAGATGTGTGCCGGTTCTAATTGTGTGCCGAGTCTGTCTTTGGGTAAAATCAAATATTTCTTTATTTATTTGATTTTACTTCGCCTTGCATAAAGGCGAGCAGAGCCTAAAAATATTTTAGGCTATACATTTTAGGTTAGTATATAAGTTTATATACTACAAAAAAGCAACCTGCAAGAGGGCGCCTCCTATGGGGCTTGGACCTCGGCTCAGGGCGGTCGCTGGCTATGAGATTGAGGGCTTATGTCGCTCTACTTTAAAGTTCGCGGGGTCTCGGAAGCTCTCGTAAAGCTTTTAACTCCGATTACCATAACAACAAGTATTTAGAACATGATAAATATTTCGACCAACCCTGCCCAGCGCGGTCATTAAGGTAAGCTGTTTCAGAGTAGTGTTTCCAGCCATAGTGCTTATATGGATTTATGGCGTCATGCCTTTTTGCAAGTATTTATGAGTTGGCAGAATTGCTTCATGCCCGCGTTTTAATATCTATGTTACATCCAGATGTAATTAGAAGAGAGTCTATTGCCATATGCGGCGTATAAAATAGACTTTTAAATGTTTGGCGTTCATTGACGGAAAAACTTAATAAAATCCCAGAGCTGTGTGAGTGATTTTTAAGACCTGTCAAATTAAGGCCCGTGGTCCGAAGTGGCGCTCTAAGGCGTATGAATTTGCCCGCCAGCGCTTTGATCAGTCATTCAATTTTTTCTCGTGTAATATATATATATATATATATATTTAAATACGTGGTACGTGGAGGGTATGCAATTTCGCACACTCATTGTTTATATACAGAAGAAATGTTAAGTGCATTATGCTAATATTTTTTTAAATTTGGTTGTTGGAGTTTCGACCTCTGGGCGTCCCCTAGTTTAAGTAGTTAACTGTATAAATCGCCACCTCAGACTTAAAAAATACTCACTTAGTAAAACAATTCACAGGCCTTGGCTAAAATAAAAATGCAGTAAAACACACTAAACATTTATCTCACAAGTTTTCTATTCAGAATCAATGGACTGTTGCGATGGTCGACGCTTTCGATTTATTTGAACGGAATTCTGTCCGGCGCGAGGTTTGCCAAGTTGTGCCAACTACCTGTGAGCCTCGTAGTTAACGCGAGTTAACTAGGAGACGGATAATTATCTTTGTTGTTTGTGCTAACTTACTTTAGCCCCGGTGCGGTGGCTCGCGTGGCGGTGTTTGGTTAAAGCATGAGCACCACTAATCGGCACGGCATGTGCGACGGGTTTTCCCTATCCTGTTTATCAGTTCTATTGGCATCCAGTGCAAGATTCAGTATAAGTCTTTTTAGTATTACTAAATTAATATTTCTGCTTATATTCTATACTAATACATAAAGCTGAAGTTTCTTTGGGTTAGCCCGGGGTAGCTGAAGTTTCTTAGGGGTTGACGTTATTTGGGGTAGCTCCGCGGATATTAACAGCATTTTTATTTTGCAAAAGAGTGCAGTAAGGGCTATTTATAAGCTTGGTCCCCGTGAGAGCTTGAAAGAAAAATTAAAAGAAATAGATATTCTAACCGTTGCATCGCAATATATTTTCGAAAATGTATTATATGTAGGTACATAAAAATATTGATTTATTTAGTAAAAAAAGTGATACACACAACATTAATACTAGATATAAGAATAATCTTGTGGTACATGCTAGTCGTCTCTGCAAATTAAGTAACTATTTTATGGGGCAGTGTATACGGTTCTACAACAAACTTCCCCATAATATAAGAGTATTGTCAATAAACAAATTTAAAACAACTATTAAAGCTAAATTGTGTAGCAGTGTTTATTATAAAATATCTGATTAGATAGTGACAAAAATTCTTGAGATTGAGTCGCTCCAATTACAATGTAAAATACAAAATTATGTAAAATTTTTATAAAATATTGTAAAATATTATTTTAAAAAAGAGGGTTCTACTGAGTTTTCTAGCAGTATTTCTCAGTAGTCGCCACGTCACGCACTGCACGGTAGGGAAAAAAATATGACGATTCCAAATAAATGTAACCATTTTTACGGAATAAATGATATTTGACTTTGACTTTGTTTGTTTACTTGGATGCGCTAATCTCAGGAATTACTAGAGCGATTTGAAAAAATCTTTCAGTGTTAGATAGTCCATTTATTGAGGATTTTAATTTTATATATTAAAATCCCCATGGGAACGGGAGCTACGCGGGTAAAACTGCGCGCGAGATGCTAGTGTTAATTAGGTATAAATCAATTGACTTCCGCCAAGACTGTTGTATGTTATGTTACCTCAATACTAAAGCATATAAAAAACCTGCCTAACTAATTATCATATTCAACAGTAAGCTCAGTAATTTAAGAGAAAGAAAGAAACCTCTCTTTTCCTTTCTGTAGGCATATATTCTGCTACCCATGCTAATGTGACAACTTCCGACGCGTAGTGGAATTTGGCTCGCTTGTAATCTCAGAAGTCGTGGGTTCGATTCCCTATCCGGACAGGAAGTCTTTATGTAAATTCTAAGATTTCTTTCCGGGTCTGGTTGGTTGAGGGACTACCCTCCGTGCCTCGGAAAGCACGTTAAGCCGTTGGTCCCGATTCATATAACATAATCTATTATAAACGTATCTCAAGAAACGGACAGCAGCGTTTCCTTGTCTGTTACAACATAATACTGCGGTCACCAACCCGCCTGCCAAGCGTGGTGACTATGGCTAATACCCTCCCTCGGGAGGAGGCCCATGTTCAGCAGTGGATGTTATGCGGGCTGGTGATGATGATGATGATGCTAATATTAGGATTAAAAGGTAGTACTAAAGGTAATGGAGTCAAAGCACATCCATATTCAACATAATCGCCCTAATGTGAGCTACAGAATCAAAAGCACTCGGCAACAGTACGCTTATCGGAGACTAGCCGAGTGCATAAGAACATATCTACCATTCTCTTTACCTACCTACTTGTACAAATCTTGTAGCGCCTCATTCAGTTTTATATTACTCAATACAGGTCACTGTACAGTGTACGGAGCACGCGTATCACGAGACATCTCTTTCACATCAACTTGTGAGAACTAAATGAGTTCTATGCTCATCTGCAAACACATCGCCGGTGTATCGCGGGGCTGAATGCTCGGCGCGGTGCAGCGCGGCGCGGCGTCGCGTGTATGCTGATGCAATGTTGATAGCGCGCTGTTTGCTCACCGCCTCGGTGCCGCTCCGACGCCATTCAATGCTGTGCCCCAGTTCCTCCTTCTATATTACGTTAGTTTTATAAAACCTTTCAAAGGTGTGTGTACAGATTTTTCATTAATAACAAGTTGTATATTATTTATTTATTATTATTTCCTGGCAATTTCCACCAAAAAAGTTGCTGGATCTCTCCATCTAGTTGTTTTGGTGGAAATTGGACTGAATATACTAAAGGGCTTCTGAAGGGTAAAAACCATGACCTGGCAGGCATCGGCCCTGCAGATGGGCTGATGATGTGCAGGGCTGATGCCTGCCAGGTCATGGTTATCAGCATTAGCTGCTATGATTCATCATTCTACAAATTTCTAACCTTACGGGAAGATCGTTATTCGGAGGATTCAGTAGCTCTTGGACTTAACAGAGACTAGCCATTATACAAAGCAGCGTTTTAATAAAATGACCGGTGTCACAATTGAGGTACCTGTGACACCGGTCATTTTATTAAAACGCTGCTTTAGTTAATCTCTATTCTCTGTGTTTTGATGAAAACTGTCAGGAAATAATAAATTAATAAATAAGCTAGTACAACAAAGTAATGCTCTCATGTAACCACTCGTATCGCTCATGTTTAAGCTATATGAACACTGTATGCATTATTATTTAAGAGAAGGGTGGATTTTCCACTTCATAACCAACTGAATACAGTTCAAAATCTAGTGTCACGACGTAGTGTGGCTCCCGTTAGGATTTAAGCCAAATTAGTACAAATTGAACAGTACCGATACCTGACCGTAGATAATATTAGGTAATGGTGACATTTTGATACTTGTAATTTAGAAGTTATGAACAGTCCAGTGGTGCTTGTACAATGTAAGCTTATACAGAGAGGTCCAGCATAACGGTAGATTTATAAACTAATACAATTATTGTTTGGAGATATGTAGTTGTTATGATAAATATTAGGTACAAGATGAATAACAATTGGTTGGCATAACAGTAAAATAACAATTGGGTGAGCCCTGCCTCTTAAACCAGGATGACCTGTATCTTAAGACACAGTGATCAGCAATAAGGGATCATAAAGAAAAAAGAAGATATTCCACTATTAAATTAGCACCACCAACCCGCACGGAGAGGCCATTGCTACCTTTGTTGGTCAAGTACTAGCAGTGTTTGTAAGTATTATTTTATTTATTAATCGCCAACTCGTCTGGAATACAAATACCTGGATTAGTCTTTGACTTTTTACATTGTCCGAGATACATGAAGGTGGTGGACGGTTATAAAACACATTCAGATTCAGAAACACTATATTATTCGGTTCACGCAGATAATTGTTTAGAGATGGGCTAACACTTCTGATTACTTTCGTTTTAGCATTATAAGTATACTTTCTTAATCTAAGAGAATGAACCTTAAATCCTCTAAAACCATCTGATCCCATATTCTGGTGCTCACACATGTCTGCGCCAGTATTCTAGTTTACGAGTGTCATAAAGCAGACTGTCTAACATTTCCTCACTTGAATTCTAAGTAAACAGAGCCGGTAACTAGTTGATCATAAAACTGTGGCGTAAACTTTAAAGCCACTTTTCTGCTCATAAAACATTTAAAATATTTGCCAACACACGTAGTGACAGGTACACGGCGGCGTGCACACTAACAGCGCTAAAAGCCTTTCACGCGTCTTGTTTGTAGCTGCCCTTATTTGCCCGTTTTGTTAGCGGTGACCACACGCCGAATGCATTTACCCGACGGCTTACATTTATACGAGACTAATAGGCGGCGATAAGCCTTGGTTTCGACCTCAGCGACAGACGCAACTACCATGGAGCTCGCTTTTTAATTAGAATGCTTGACCAATATAGCTTAAGCACACTCAATGATATTCTGAAGAATTTCCACTTTACACAGCTAGGTACCTAGCTATAATTCAACAAAATTGTATGTGTCAGAGTACAAACAGACATTCACGCCTCTTTCTCATATGGGAAGACAGAGACCACTTCCTGCCCTTGCTACAATCTTGACATAGCACTTTTGCCTCTTCTACATTCATTAATCTCCTCATGCATGTCCTTCGGTTTAGGGTACCTTTAACCTGACCTTTCTTACGAATATCCTCGATTTGATTGTGGAACTTTGGCATTCGTCTTTCCCTTCCAACAGTTACGTTCTCATTCTAATTGTTAGTCTCCTTTCATTCATTCACTCTGTATGTCCGAAGCAAATTAGCATACCTTTATCAATCCTTGTCACTACATCTACTTTCATACCTACAACGTTCTCTAATCACTCTGTTCATAATTCTATCGCTTATTAATTTTTATTTATTAAGAAAAACTACTGTCTTTGTAGAAATATATTCAATAATATTATGTGATGATTGAATAGAATATGACAATTATTCCGATTACGTGATTCGTGTGTTTTGTTCCGCGGTATGCACATGACGACTGGCAGCAAGGTGTAATGTGGCAACTTGCGACTAGCTCTGGTCACGACCGATGAAACCACGGCTTAATTTAAAAGACTCGAGATCCGGATTTTACGGACGACGCGACGGAAAAACAGTTCACCGCAAGGTTGCTCTGGTGTACCTCGTATGACCACCGGTAATGTATGTAACCATTAGGCAACACCCTTGTCTGCGACATACATTTCGACTACGTACACAATGCCTGTATATAAAACTCTGAAATACTTTATAGCGAGAGCAGATTTTATTTTTATTTTTTGTGATCTAGTTATTCGGGACGGAATATTTTTGATTAAAGTTTGAAGCACCAACCCTCTTCTAATACTGAGCAGGACATTTTTGTAAATTATTCAGCCCAGTAGTAGGTAGCATCAAATAAGACCAAAACGTAAGATTTAAATGTACTTCCTTTTACAAATATGAGGAGATCAAGCAGACTGCAATTTTAAAATGAGGAAAATAAAAATCCTTAGGTATTTGGTATTTACGAAGTGTAGTTAAGACATGTTCGAAGTAATTATATTATAATCGGCGGGATGGAATTATCATTTTAAAAGTATCACATAAACCCATTACCCGATATGTAATAATAAAGTACATTACGATACGCGTGACCTAAGCAGCCTATTATTGCACGGCGGCGTAAAGTTAGCGCCTGAGCGCAGCGAGGGTGCTTTCCAGTTCAGATTGCTATTTTGAAAGAAAAAATCAGAGACTGACAAAAGCGGTGTCAGTCTGCATGTCTCAAATGACATTAAAATATGCTTATTTTTTAGCATGAGTGTAGTCGATTCATTTACGCCCCGCGCAGAAATAGACAACTTAGGTCACAGAATAGGGTGCGTAAAGTGCGGGTTTAGGTCACACTGTGCTATAAAAGTATGCATCTAAGGAGTTCCCAAAATGTACATCTTACACGGCAAAAAGTACGGTGTGTATGTTATGCGCGTCATTAACGTTAGTTACGTAAAGACATTTCTGTAAAAAAATGTTTTTTTTTTACATATTAAAAATAAAATAACATTATATACATTTCTTTTGAATAATGGATTCCCTTTCACCCTTGAATTATGTTATTTTTAGTAGGTAAAAAAAAACTATTTTATGTTCTATGTTCTGTTAAAGTATGACATATACTTAAAAAGCCCCTTATATAAAAAGATTGATTGAACTACCGACAGTAAATAATTTCGTAGAGTATTAGTAACAATTATAAACTCTGTGTGTTATTGTATGAGTGGTGGTCGTGTAGTAGCAGTGCGGGGCCTCGTTACGCGGTCGTGTTGGTCTTCGGCGGCGCTTTGTGTGCACGCGTGATGGCTTTTAGCTCCACTCGCTGCCTCAACACAGTGGAGCTATATTAGTATAGAAGGCCTACACAATAGCGGAGAGATCGCTTACGTAAATTTATTTGATATTTATTTTATCAAATCGATAATAAACTAGCGAATCGATCATTATAGCGTTTTCAGAATGTTATACTCTTTTTAGAAAGCTACAAAACGCAACTGCAATTTTTTTTTATACTTTAGTATGAGTGAATCTACATTAGATTTTTTCTAAACCAAACAAGTAAACAAAACAAGCTCAAAATGACCGCCGTGCATCGGGTTCTGCGCACACAGAGACAATGTCGTCCGACGGCTCACGGGCATCCGATGGTGCCGCCGGTCGCTATCATCTCCGATATCCGATATTGAGTCGGACAATATGAAAGTCAGATACATATTTCATACATTTAACTCCCTCCGATATCGTATCGACGTCCGATACCAATCCCGGATCGGATTATCTGAAAATGCTCTTAGGATTTCGTTTCATAAACCTTGTAGATTGTATATGGTATTTTTTCGTTTTGCTCGTCACTTCGAAGGTATGAATATTATTCCACAGCAAAATTTTAACATTCACCTACTATGTTCAAATTTTACGACGGTCAATCCCGGGTACCAAAAGCTAGTTTCTTTATATAATTGGGGCAATGGTTTATTCATTACTCGTTATTCTTATACTAATATAGTTATAAAGCTTTGTTTGCTTGAACGCGCTAATCTCTGGAACTAATAGTCCGATTTGATAAATTCTTTCAATGTTAGATAGCCTAGAAAAGTTATAGGTTATTTATTACATAATTATGAAGTTCCATTCGAAACGGGAGTTACACGGGTGAAACTGCGAGCGGGAAGCTATTCTATACTAATATTATAAATATAAGGGAAAGTTTGTATTTCTGAATGTTTGTATCGCATAAACTCAAAAACTACTGGATGGATTTCGAACATTATTTTACCATTAGAATGGTACATTATCCCCAAGTAGCATAGGCTAAATTTATTAACTAGAAACACGCACCCGTGCGGAGCTGGGACGGGCCGCTAGATATAAATAAACCTTAACGAAATAAACGATTTTTATTCAGCACTTAGGTATTTACATATAATAAATTATATAAATTTTCTTGACAAGTTCAAGACTTGTCAAGAAAATTTACAATGCATATGAAATTAATTATAAATAGGTAACATTTACTATTAAATTATGTTTCAATTTATTTCAGGTGTGCTAGAAGTCTGTCAGTCTTGTGTTAGCTCTTAATATTAACGTTAATATCTATTTACTATATTTCAAACATTTTATGAATAAAAATCATACCAACATTATCTTTATTAAACTTTATATAAAACCTTATAACTTGGGTGGGTTATCCGAAAACTATATTACTATGTACTGCATTTTCTACACTGTGCTTGTTCTATTCCTCTCTTTGTATGCAAGAGGCCGGCGGTCGCGCGAGTATTTATTTTTCAGGCAGTCACGTGACCTAAAAACTGTGTTTCGTCAAAAAGTTATAGTCACCCAACACAAACGTTTTATTATGACGTTCCTCTACGAGAATACCAGAGCGTTGGGCGACTGCGAACTATATCTATACTAATATATAAAGCTGAAGAGTTGCTTGAACGCTCGATTTTCTGTGTTGGATAAGCCATTTATCGGGGAAGGTTATAGGTTATATTTTATTATTAAGTTCCTACCAAAACGGGAGCTACGCGAGTGAAACCGCGCGTGGGAAGCTAGTCTATACTAATATTATAAAGAGCAAAAGATATGATTGTTTGTTTGTATTGATTAGGCTCCGAAACTACTGGTCCGATTTGAAAAATTCTTTCACTGTTGGAAAGTTACACTATCCACTAGACATAGGCTATATTTAATTATGAAGTTCCCACGGAAACGGGAGTTACGCGGGTGAACCCGTGCGTAAGAAGCTAGTATGATTATAAGTGTTTTTTATAAGTATTTTTGTATTTGATTCATGCTACTTTGTTTGTCCATAATTATAATTAGAGTACCAGGCTGGAGGAAGGAAAGGCTGCTGGAAGATTCCTCTGCGCAATGGGTCATTTCTTAGATTTGTTTGTTTGTGTGTTTGCATTGAATGTACTGCGGAAATAAAGGACAGATTAAAAAAGAATCTGTCACTACTACAAAGCTACTTTTCAGAGGAGTTACTCAGACTATATTTAGTTATTACCTAAGTTCCCACGAGAACGAAAGAAACCGTTCACGTGTAGCTCGTCAAAAATAAAATTAGATAAAAAAAATTATTTTAATAAAGTCCTCTTACAGAAATTTCAATACGGCTACTGTATAAAAAAAGAGATGTTTATTGTATTGTACGTTGCCACAGACAGACACTCACACACACACAGATAGACTAACTCGTCAGACTTTGACGAGCTAGTCTATCTGTGTGTTTAACACACTACTATTTATGTCGGGGTTTAAAAAGGTATATTAATCGATTGAAAATAATCAGTTACCTAATAAATGAAAAAAAAAACAAGTTGATTAAATTCACCGCACCCAATGTATCTTACATTGGGTGTGGTAGATTTAATCAACTTGGTTTTTTTAAGGTTGAAACCAATGTTATACCTGATAATACATGGTATGAGGTTGGAGCCAGTAGAATCAACTGTTTTCTTAGGTATAACAATTGATTCAAAGTTGAAATGGGGCCGCTATATTGAAAAATTGTCAGGAAAGCTAAGCTTATGCTGTCAAAACTATAAAGCGACTCAGTGACGTAGATACAGCTAAAATGGTATACTTAGTTACTTTCATAGCGCCATGTCGTTTGGGATTCTACTCTGAGGAAGCTGTGCGGATATTGACACCATATTTAAACTACAGAAACGTGCTGTAAGAGCCATATATAAACTTGGTCTACGAGTTTCCCTACGAGAAAGGTTCAAGGAGACAAATATTCTTACAGTCGCATAACAGTATATATTTGAAAAACATACGTCTTGTATGTTTTTCTTTTTTAAAAGATTACTAGCAGATATTTACATTCTACTAGTATTCTTGTAGACCCCTCGTGCTAAGATAAATTGCTTGTATTACGAGTAGGCTCACGTCGGTAGTGCAATGGGTGGGGATCGAACCGGCAACAACAAGAGCACAATTCCGACACCCAAGCCATTAGGCTACGGCCGCTTATGTTATTGTTCAAACGAGTATAGAAAATTTTAAGAATACAAATGATACTCACTGTATAAGTACTAGAAATAAGGATAATCTGGCATAAGATAATTTTTTTATAGAGCAATGTATACGTTTTTATAACAACTGCATTTTAAATTAAGAAAACTATCTGTAAATAAATGTTAACTAAAGAATACTATGTAAAAAAGTATTTATATAATTGCTGATTATGCAAACGAAAAAACGGCTTAGGAGTGACTTGATACGATGACATACTGCTAAAGATTATTTAAAAATATTTTGGAATGTGTCTATGTGAACAAAGATATATTAAATATTGACTATTGACTATAATCTGAAAATTATCTGCTCCATTACTACCTAATCAATACCTCGGCCATTAAAAGGATCTAAATTGACTCAAGACGCGCGTATTAGTTCCTTTTCGCGCCAACTGAACACGCCGCGGCGCTGCCGACACTTGCTCCGTCTGTTCCCGCCGCTGGCGTCGAGCAACGTCATACTGTCTGAAAAATTCTAAATTTCTGAAGACATCTATGTGAAATCATCAAGACAGTGTGCATACAACATTTAGTGAACGTGATCGTGTTAAGTCAAACATCAGTAAATAAGAAAACTGAGTCGTGGGTGTGACTGCAAACGAATGCCGGCCGGATACCCAGTACAGCGGAGGCCGAGGTAAGTAACTAGGAAAGGACGGTGGGTACCGTCCTTGACAAGTCGTAAATTCGATCGTACAAATTCAAAAATAAAAGATGGTGCGTAACCGGTATACCTAGGTATGTATATGTAAAAAACTTAGAAAAAATAAGCTACGGGAAAAATTTAGTATAGTGTCGCAAGCAGACGGGGGTGGGAGGTGGAGGGGAGAATGGAGGTGGTGTCCCCTATCCCCCGCTACCATTCCCGTGAAAAGGTAACGCACCGTTTTTGAGAAAATCTGATATGTGTAACCTAACCTCAAAACACTAAAATCACCTATTATGGTCGGGAAAAATCATGTGCGGGTCTAAATTTGCTCCAATTAATAGTAACAAAGGCGTCGTCGACGAAGCCCCGCCTCGCGGGGCTCCTACTTCTGCATAATTAAAAAAAACCACAAAGGGGATGGCGGGGTCTAAAGAGCCCGTCATCCCCTTCTAACCTAACCTTTCCAAGTCGGGGTGCCCCAAGTTCCAAGCTCACTCTTGCATACTAAAGAGGAGTAACATTGTAGTAGACTCCACATCTTTCTAGGTTGTTATAAAAATAAAACAATAACACAAATGACACATGACGCAAATACCATAGACAGTATTTTTTTTTGCGTTCCATTTCTCCAATTTGGTATGACATTGTACACCACAGACACAGACACTAGAACACATTCAATTGTAAATCATCCATTTTAACTTTCCGTTTCACGTTATAACGTTGACAGTTGGCTTTTTATCTGATATGAGGTTAGAAACTATTTTTGAAAATTTCTCGAAAAATATCCATTACCTTTGAATAAGAGTGGTAGCGTTATAATCGGGGGCCTACTCTCTACCAGATTTAATCACTATTAACCCCCTCCGCGTGCGACACTATAGTAAGCCAGCCCTAAGCTACCCAATAATGAAGTTAATAGTAAAATCCTTGCTTCTACAAAAACCGTGAATGGGATAAACAATTAATCACATTAAAAGGGCTGTATTTAATCAGATGACACAGTCGATGGCACACAACAACACAGTTGATGGACACGACGACACACTCTGCAGCTTACCGGCGTTCATTTAATGTTCGATTGCTTTTCACAATGTTCGCCACTTTCAGTCGACACAATCCGATTGTGTTGAGTGAGGCGCTGCGGAAAGTAGCTCGCTTTCAATGTTTTAACCATTACAGATTTAGTGGAAAAATCTTTTATCTTTGTATTATTTTTTTTATTAAATTGCTTATTTAAAAATAGTTAAGCAAAAAAGCAATCTTTTTACTTTACCCATTACTAAATTTATTACTAAAGTTTTGGAAACCTCCGTAGCACAGCGGTATTTGACTCGCTTTTAATCTCGGAGGTCGTGGGTTCGATCCCCACTCCGGACAGGAAATCTTTGTGTAAATCTAAGATTTTTTCCGGGTCTGGTTGGTTGTGGCACTAGCCTCTGTGCCTCGGAAAGCGAGTTAAGCCGTTGGTCCCGATTTTTATAGCGTCATCTTAATAATCGTATATCACGGAACGGGCAGCAGCGTTTCCTTGTCCGGTAAAACATAATACTGCGGTCACCAACCCGCCTGCCAAGCGTGGTGACTATGGCAAATACCCTCCCTCGGGAGGAGGCCCATGTTCAGCAGTGGACATTGAACGGGCTGATGATGAATATGATGATGTTCTTTTTTTAAATTGGAATTAAAAAAAGTTGTCGAGTAAAGTGTATCATTACCGATAAATGGCACTAACGTCCACCTTAGAGACGTGTTATAAAACAGATTGTTAAATTTCGACGACCGGTTAGGGTTTCACCGTGGCCGAATGGTTAAGGTACACCTAAGGGAAGGTTCATATCTGACGTAAAATACGTCGAGCGTATCATCGGTCGCACTAACGTATCATCGGTTGAGTGTGAACGGTCAAGTGTTTTTTTATACATTTGTCTGTTCTGGCGTTACGCGACCGATAATACGCGACGCAAGTTCCATCAGATATGAACCTTCCCTTAGATGCAAGTTCGAATCCTGCCGGTGATCTACATTTATAAATCTTAATTTTGAAATTAAGCTATCTTGTATTAAAAGATTGCTTTATTTCACAATTGTTTAACAAGATTTTGTTTTATAGGTGACGTGTGTCATAGTAATACGGGGTATGTCGGTTTTTATTGTAATATTCCTACCGGTTACAGTTTAAGACTTTAAGCGGTTACTTCCATTAACAACTACTTAAATTAAACTCTTAACACTAATCATTTTAAAATACATGTAATTTTATATGAAGTCGTCCCCCAATACTATATTTAATAACATAATCACTATACCTTCATGATACTATCTGCTGTTAAATTATATAACACTAGCTTCCCGCGCGCGGTTTCACGTGACCGCAGGAAATCCATAATTAAATATAGCGTATCTAAATAAATAGGCTATCTAACAAGAATCTGGAAGAATTTTTCAAATCGAACTAGTAAGATTCTTAATCCTGATTCTTAGATTAGGGCGTTCAAGCAAACAAACTCTTCAGCTTCATATATTAGTAAAGATAATCACTATACACAATACTATCAGCTGTTAAAGGGTAGGGATATATTTCGGAAGCACCTCATACACAATTGAGGCAACAATAAAAGAAAGTACAAGAAACAATAGAACAGAGGAAAGCAACAATATTTCTCTGCGCAATTTGTGTTGAACAAGTCGATGCGCTTCAATAAAGCGCCGTTACAACACGGAGAGCTCACTAATGCCAACGGGTTCTGTACTACTTGCGGAACTTAGGTCATTAGCCGCACTACGCTCCTACTTACCGGATTATTTTGTATTACTTGATTGTGTACTACTACGTGTCAGTACTATTAAATTTGCGCCGCACAGTTATAAACGTAACTTGCTCCCGCGCGCGGTTTCACCTGCGTAACTCCCGTTCCCGTCGGAACTTTGTAATCAAATTCAGCCTGTAGCCTTCCTCGATAAAAAGGCTATCTAACAATGAAATAGTTTTTCAAATCGCTCTTGTAGTTCCGGAGATTAGCGCATTCAAGCAAACAAACAAACCATTCAGCTTCTACAATTGGTTGCCTTCACATTACTGTAAAAAGACTAAAATTTCCATACGCTTGCCCTCCGCTGAAGTGTATTTGGTTGAGCCCTAATACTACAGAGAGCACGAAATAACTTCCATCCCAGTATGAGGATTAGGCGAGAGGCGCACTGGCGGAATTGAAACGAGATTGCATGTAAATGTGCGAGGGTGCGAGCGCCTGGCCACTCGCCAGTGCCACAGTACTCACACGGATGGATACAATGGGTGTTTAGGCTTTGATTCTTTTTCAAGCGGAAGTTAGTTAGCAGCGAGCAGAGCTCCAGCCTTAATAAATTGTTTACAAACTAAAAATTAAGCAACCTGCGTAAGAAGGCGCCCCCTGTGGGGCTTGGACCTCGGTTCATGTCGAGATGTCATGGTCGCTGGCGATGAGATTGAGGGATTATTTCACTATCGGCCCGTATAACGTCTACTGCTGAACATGGGCCTCCTCCCAGGGAGGGAGGGTATTTGCCATAGTCGACACGCAAGTCTACGCGACCGTCGACTGGTACAATATCTCCTGTTAGTTTTCAAGTAGAATAGATTTTGAATTTAGTATTTTATAATTTATATTTACTTAGCTACTTTTAGTTGGATATATGTTCCAAGTTGGTTAACGATAAATCCAAAGCAAATATGGGAGATGACTGACCTCTTGATGGGCTCAGAAAAGAGATGAATTCGTATATAATCAACTAGAGATGTTGCCGTGTCTGAAGACATGTTTAAACCCCAAGTTGAACATTTGTATAGAAAATCTTTACATTTTATTTGTTTTTTATATGTTTTAATTTTGTTATTTTGCATTTTGTAAAGTCTATTACCTCTTAATTTTGTTACGTGTTTTAACTTATCACTTGTATTTGAGAATGTTGGTTCACCTGTTATTGGCAGTATAAGTCCTATATGTACGTACTTACCTACTGTTATTTTATATTTTGTATATAGAAGCTGTTAGTGTTTCATTATTGAATAAATAGAACAGTTAGCCCAAACTAGCCATATAATTATCTCGGTGAGCTTGATTTAAAAAGGACATGAGACGTATTTATTTGTATGGTAAACCGCGAGTAACTCAAGTGTACGTGTTGTTGTTTGTAGGTTCAATTAAAGTCTTAGCGACTTGAGGTAAATACCTAATGCTATATAACATTGAGTTAAACTAACACACATTCTGATTCTACTGTAAGGTTTCTTAGTCACCAAGGCACATGTATAGTTTAATCACGACTATCACGACGTTATTTCGTCTGTTCGCTAGAGAATTAATTTCTATCGGTTTCAAATTTGACATGGATAGAAAATAATGATGTGATATTTTGACTCTGAGCTGCAGTTTTCCTTCTGAGTTATTTCTTTACCTGTGGCACGGAACTATGTTATGTTCTTGAGCATAACTGAATATGATTACAATTGTGGAGATTACCATCAGATGTAAGCTTACTATATTACTGATATGCACACTCACATACAACATGCTATACTAAATAATTCTTACCCATCGGGATGAGACAATGATTGAATGATGATTTCATTTTAATCCGAATATGTCACAACCTTTGTAGCGTAGCGGTATTTGGCTCGCCTTAAATATCGGAGGGCGTGGGTTCGATCTTCATGCCGAACAGGAAATCTTTGTGTAAATTCTAAAGATTTCTTTCCGGGTCTGATTGGTTGAGGGACAACCCTCCGTGCCTCCGAAAGCACGTTAATCCGTTGGTCTCGATTGCTAAAACATTATCAATAATAATCGTACATTAAGGAACGGGCAACAGCGTATCGTTGTATGGTACAACATAATACTGCGGTCACCAACCCGCCTGCCAAGCGTGGTGACTATGGCAAATACCCTCCCTTGGGAGGAGGCCCGTATTCAGATGAGGATGATGATGTTAAAATATCCCTATTTCCCTATAAATGTGAATGTCCGTTTGTTTGTTACGCTTTCACGCGAAAACTTCTTAACCGATCATCATGAAACTTTGTAAACATATTCTTGGAGGTATTAAAAGTATCATAGTAAACTTATTATAAAAAAAAAATATAAATTTGCCAAGTGAATCTGTAATGTGTGTTAAGGTGCACTTTTAATTGCGTTTAAGGACGTGATTTTATTAGAAAAACAAACGTGGTTCTTAGATCAACTGTATTTGGCTACTAAATAAATGTAAGGACTTTACACATTGAGAATAGGTGGTGGACGGCGGTCATGCAAAAATGAGCTTTAACTTTAACGTTATAAAGAAGTGGACTGTATATATGAGTATTTTACTAATGCGCTGTATATGATCTAACATACCGCCCACCAAAGGACTGTACCAGTCCTTTCAAAAACATCAAGTTACAAAATTAATTTAAAAAATCATTAAAAAACATAAAATTGTATCACTATTAATCAGACTGAGTATCTATAGGCAAGGGACACAATTTGGTCACAGTTCTCTTTGTGATACTGTCACCGCTTTTGATACTATAAACTCTCGTGCAACCGTCTGGTCCAGGGTGCTTTTCTACTATTCGTCCCATCAGCCACTTTCCTGGAGGTAAGTTCTCTTGTTTTATCAAGACGATATTGCCAATTTCAAACTCCTTCTCTTGTTTAAGCCATTTGGGACGTTGCTGTAATCTATTCAAATATTCGACTTGCCATCTCGACCAGAAATCATTTACTAATTTGCGGGTATGCTGCCAGCGTGATAGATTGTGAATTTTGGCATTTTTCAAACTTGGATTAGGTACAGTAATAGGCGCTTCTCCTATCAGGAAGTGACCTGGTGTTAGTGGCTCAACATTCTCATTGTCTAGATCCTCTTGTGGGCACAATGGTCTCGAATTTAGGCAAACTTCGATCTCGCAGAGTACTGTAGACATCTCTTCAAATGTCAAATTATTATTCATAATGCGCTTGAGATGGTATTTGATCGAACGAACACCCGCCTCCCACAAGCCGCCAAAATTTGGGCTATATGCAGGGATAAAATGCCATTGGGTTCCATCAGATGCCAGGCTGTCTGTAATATCTCCTGAGAACTCTAGGCTTGCTTCTCTCCATAGAGATTTTAGTTCCTTATTTGCGCCAACAAAGTTCCTTCCCTGGTCACTCCATAAGTGCGCGCACTTGCCTCTTCGTGCACAAAATCTCTTGAATGCGCCAATGAATGCTTCACTTGTTAGATCTCCAACCAATTCCACATGAATAGCTTTGGTGGCCATGCAAATAAAAATACAAATGTACGCCTTCTGCATTTTGCTTCCTCTGCCTTTGCTTTTCAGAATTTGGAGCGGTCCTGCGAAGTCAACTCCAGCATGTAAAAAAGGCCGCGCTGGTGTTACTCGAGGCTTTGGTAAATCACCCATGATTTGAGATTTAGCAGCGGCGCTATGTCTGGCACATACAAGACATCGGTGAACATATTTTCGTACTAAGGATTTCGCACGAATTATCCAATATTTAGATCTCAAGTAGCACAACATCAATTGTATTCCTCCATGTAAGGTTTTTGTGTGTGCATCAGCGATAAGCAAATGTATCAGGGTATTTTTACTGCCTAGAATAATGGGATGCTTGCTTTCATCAGACAGATTTGCATGTCTTAGGCGTCCGCCCACCCTGAGAATATCTTCTTCATCTAAATATGGATCTAAATTCTTCAACCTACTTGTTCGTTTTACTTGTTTATTCCCTTTCAACGCTTCTATTTCTTCTAGAAATTCTTCACTTTGTACCTTTCTTATACATATTAGTAATGATTTGAGTAACTCTTCCGTTGTAAATTGTGTATCTACGTCTTCATTTAATGTTTTCTGCTTCAAAAATCTTGTACAATATGTTATGCTTCTAGTTAGTTCTGTTAATGAATTGAAATTTTCAAACTGTGTAGATAAGCTTTTATATTCTTCATGTTCTATATTTATTGTAAATGTTTGTATGGTTGTCTTTTGCTCTATGTCGGTAGAAATAATTTCTGGCGTTGTGTAATTAATTTCCTTTCTCGATAGCCATTGTGGCCCTGTCCACCATAAATTATTCCCTTTTAACTCTGAAACCAACGCGCCTCTTGACGCTATGTCTGCAGGATTTTCATGTGATTGTACATGGTACCATTGGTCTTTTGGTACATTTCCTGTAATTTCAACCACCCGATTTGCGACAAAAATCTTCCATCTGCTAGGGTCTCCATTGATCCAGGCAATAACTATTGATGAATCTGTCCAGGCAAATGTTCGAGATGTTGGTATTCTCATGGCCGTTGCTATTTGTTTCATTAGCCTTGACAACAGGAGAGCTCCGCATAACTCAAGTCTAGGCAAAGATATTGTTTTCAATGGAGCGACGCGTGTTCTTGCAGCTATTAAAGATGTTTTCGTTTCATTATTATCGTTGTCTGGATCACGTACACGACAGTACACAACTGCTGCGTACGCTTTCATCGATGCATCACTGTACCCGTGAATTTCTATGCACTGTGGCTTGGAGTTGTGTGTTCCCAACCAACGATCGACATATATTCCTTCAACATTATCTAGATCAACACGTATGTTTATCCATTCCTCTTTAAGAGCCTCGTCAAGTTCTTCATCCCAACTGAGCTTAGTTTGCCAGAGCTTTTGAATTAGAATCTTTGCCTGCACAAAGCATGGTGCAATCCAGCCTAGTGGATCGTATAATTTCTGGATGTCAGATAGAATATTCCTTTTCGTCACAATCTTTGCAAGTGGCGTTAGCTTTAAGTTGTACTCAAATCTATCGCTGCCTAGATTCCATTGCACACCTAGTGCTTTTATTGTACCATCGATATTCAAATCTAATTTTGCATTTGCAGCTCTTTCATCTGGATCTATAGTTTTCATGAAGTCTACGCTATTAGAGGACCATTTCTTCAACTCAAAACCACCTCGTTGTAACAAAGCTTTCAATTCGTTGCTAATGTTGACAGCTTCTTCTACTGTATCACCACCTGACATAACGTCATCAATATACAGGTCTTCGCGTACTACCCGTACTGCATTAGGGTAGCTGTCGCCTTCATCAGTAGCGAGCTGCATCAGAGTTTTTACAGCAAGGTACGGAGCGGATGTCGTGCCAAAAGTAACCGTCAAAAGTCTCAGATCTTGTATATTGTCAGAATTATTTTCTCTCCACAATATTCTTTGATAATCGGTATCATCTTTGGCTACCAATATCATTCTGTACATTTTTTGAATGTCAGAAGCGAAACAAATTGCATGTGTACGCCATCGTATTATCAAGCTGCGTAAATCTTCTTGCAACACAGGTCCAGTTAGCAGCTCATCATTGAGTGAAACTCCGTTGTAACCTTTGCACGAGGCATCAAACACGACGCGTGTTTTAGTCGTTTCCTTATCATTGCGGACTACAGCATGGTGCGGTAAGTAGACTGATTTATTATTGTTGATGTCATGTTGTGGTACTTCTTCTATATGTTGTAATGTCTTATAATCTTCTATTACTTTTATGTATTCTGTTTTTAATTCAGGCCTTTTGTTTAGTCTTCTCTCTAATTGTAAAAATCTATTTAGTGCTATTTCTCTTGTATTTCCCTCTGGTGATTTTGGTGTTTCAGTTTTAAATGGTAGTTTTACGATATATCGACCTTCTTTATTTCGAGTGTAAGTTTTCTCATAAATTTCTTCGCATAGCTGCTCTTCTTGTGTATAATTTCTTTTTGCATTTGTATCTATCTCCCACATTGTTTTTAGTAATTCTTTTACATCTACTTCTTCGTTGATTGCCATGAAACATTTTTCTTTTGTGTTTGTCTTAATGTTTATTTCCCCAAAAACAATCCACCCGAGGTTGGTTCTTTGAGCTATTGGTGACCCCGGCGGACCTTTGATTAGACCTTCCTGTAGTATCTGCGCATATCCCTTGACATCTAATAGAAGATCAATTTGTCCTGATATATCATATTCAGGATCTGCTAATTGTAGATCATTTAGGTGTGGCCATTTATGTGTTGGCCATGTTTCTGCAGGTATTTGTATTGCCAAGCACTTAGACATCACGTAAGCTTGTATAGGTAGACAGAAATTAGGTTCCCAACGTGATAAAACTTCTACTTGTACTTCTTGCTTGACAACAACTTTCATGGCTTCCATTCCTGTGACAATTTTGTTTGTAAACTGTCTGTTTAGCTTGAGTGTTTGAGCAGCCTTTTCACTCAGAAAGCATGCTTGTGATCCTGGATCAATTAGTGCTTTGAGTACAATGGTGTGTCCTTGTTTGCTCTGTACTGTCACCATTGCTGTAGCTAATAGACCCATATTCTGTTTGGCATTGTAGTATGACGCAATCATTGTATTAACTTGCAATTTCTCTTCTTGATCTGTTTGATTCGATACCGACGGTTGTGTAGATCCCGATGAAGCCGAGGTATCCACTTTCTTTAGTTGATGAAGTAGAGTGTGATGGCGTCTATTGCATAGCCTACAGGACATTGGGACACGGCATTTAAAAACCGCATGCCCTGGTGCCAAACAGTTGTAACACAACTTGTGATTCTTTACGTATTCGTTTCTTTCAGCCGTTGGTAGTTTAGTAAACGCCTTGCAGTGGCTCATAGTGTGGTTTTCTTTGCACATAATGCAACTGTTTTGCATTGGGGTTGAGATATGGAAAGTACGTTCTTTAGTTCTCTCACGCGTAGTTGATGTGGTCGTGGGTGCAAGCAACTCCAAAGTACGAAATTTTCCTTCTAGAAATTTCTTTAAATCTTGCCATGCTGGTAATTCTTCTGTCTTCTTCTTAGTGTCTTTATTTTCTGTAATCTTTATTTCTTTATATGCATACTCTTCCCAGTCTTTATGCGACTCCGGGTCCAACTTCTGAATAATCAGAAATATGATTAATGGATCCCAAGAGTTTGTAGAAATATCTAAATTTTGGAGACTATTGAGAACTTCGGTAGTTGTATCCAAAATCGACTTTAATTGACTGGCAGATTGAATGTTACATTTCTTTTGAGAAAACAGTCTTTTTAGCAATGAGTTAACTATCAGCCGTTTATTCCCGTAACGGGTTTTCAGTATATCCCAAGCCTGCATATAATTATTTTCAGTCACTTGTATATTTTTCAGCAAGGCGGCTGCTTCACCACTGATGCTGGTCTTCAAATAATGCAGCTTTTGCACATTGGTTATTGATTTATTGTCATGTACTAGCGATACATATAAATCGTTGAATGTAGGCCACTCATCGTATATTCCAGAAAATGTAGGTATTGTTATTCTAGGTAATTTCACTTCTGTATGCTTAGCACTCTCTGACACGTGTTCAACGTTTGAAGTTTGCGGTTCCACACTTATATTTGACAACATATCTTGTAAATCACCCAGTAAATTTAAATAAATATCTTCGGACTTAAAAAAATCATCATTTTCAAAATACGGTAGTAAATTTCTTTTTTCTCGTGGTGTTATTCGTGATAATTGCATGTGGGCACTTGTAAATGTTTTCCAATAGTCTTCTGTGCACTTTATTCTCGATTGTATGTACCCCTTAGTTAATCGAGCTTTAGGACACTTTTTTAAATTCACTTGGGTTTTATTTAACAATTCCGCCATATCCATTAGCGTATTAATTTCTTTAACTTGTTCCGAAGACGTAGTCATTTCGTACTATTATACGTAGTACACTTCAAAAACACTTCTGCCAACACTCTGTAGTAACACGGCGCGTTGTTGTTATACGTGGTCACTCAGATCCTTCTCAGACCAAGACTGTTACTGACTGGAAAAAGCTCGAGTCCCGACTCGAGTCTGCTTCCTCAGAATATCTTGACTCCATACCCTCTCATATTCAAACTCCCGAGCAAACGCTTAACGCTATCGACTCTCTCACAGCTCACGTCCATTGTCAGGTGAATGAATGTTCACGGGAGGTACCAACAATCGATAACCTTGATCGATGGAAACTCCCTGATGATGTGCGTGCGCTGATGACCGAGAAGAATGCGGCCATCAGAGCCTACGACTCGTATCACACCGAGGAAAACCGCTTGCGCATGCGATCCCTTCAGCGCGCTGTAAGAGATCGTATCAACGAAATGCGAAACTCCAGATGGGATACAATGTTGAGTGACCTTAAACCGTCACATTTGGCCTTTTGGGATCTTTGTAAGAAGCTCAAATCCATTACCTGTTCCTCCATGCCCCCTCTCAATCGCCCAAATCAACGCCCTGCGTTTGACGACGATGAGAAGGCCGAATGCCTGGCTAATAGTCTAGAAACCCAATGTACGCCTAGTACTCTACCTGTAGACCCAGTCCACCTCGCAGAGGTCGACGCCGAGGTCGAACGTAGAGCAGCAATGCCCATACCCGCGATTTGTGTCCGTGCCGCCGACGAGCCCCCCGACAATAGGGAGGACGACGACAATGACGCGCTACCGGCAGTTACCCTAGACGAAGTTAAATCTTTAATCAAGGACTTACATCCTAGAAAGGCCCCAGGTCCCGACGGAATTACCAATCGAGTGCTTCAGCAATTCTCGATCCCTCTGCTGTGCCTCTTGACCGCAATTTTTAACGCGGCTCTAGCAAATAACATTTTTCCACACCAGTGGAAAGAAGCCACCGTGATTGGTATTCCGAAGCCTGGCAAACCAAAGCAGGATCCCACTTCTTATCGCCCGATAAGTCTTCTCAAATCATTGGGAAAACTTTACGAGCGCATAATATATGCCCGACTACTAACATTCACAATGAATAATAACCTTCTTCCAGATGAGCAGTTTGGCTTTCGAGCCAAACACTCCTGTGTTCACCAAGTGCACCGCATTGTCGAACACATCCTTGTTAAATCTGGCAAACACAAATGTCATACGGGAGCACTCTTCTTTGACGTAGCTAAAGCGTTCGACAAAGTCTGGCACAATGGCTTAATTTATAAGCTCTACCAACTCAAAGTACCGGACCGTCTCGTGCACATCATACGAGACTACCTCTCGGGGAGAACCTTTAGGTATCGTGTAGAAGGAGATTACTCTTCCCCTCATCCGATCCAAGCAGGAGTGCCACAAGGCTCAGTACTTTCGCCACTCCTTTTCTCGCTTTACACAAGTGACATCCCGAAACCCAAGAAAGCCCATCTGGCACTCTTCGCGGACGATACCGCTTTATACTACTCGGGCCGCAGTCCTACCGCAATTCACGACGCTCTACAATCCGCATCAAATGCCCTAGGCAAATGGTTCAGAAAATGGAGAATCGAAGTCAATCCGACAAAGAGTGCCGCTGTACTCTTCTCGCGATTCAACAGTCCACCGGTCATTCCACCGGTCAAAATGTTCGGCGAACCAATCCCTTGGGAACGGCAAGCCAAATATTTAGGCGTAATCCTTGACCGAAAGCTAAACTTCAGAGCGCATGTAGAAACCGTTCGTGCACGGGCTTTACTTACGCTTAGTCGACTACACTGTCTTTTAAATTCACGCAGTAAACTATCACTTGATAACAAGGTTAGGATTTATACCACGTGTATAAGGCCGATTATGACGTACGCGAGCACCGTATTCGCTCATACAGCGTCTAGCAGTTTGTACCGCTTACAAACTGTTCAAAGTAGATTCACTCGACGTGCCACCGGGGCACCGTGGTTCATTCGAAATCGCAACTTGCATTCTGATCTCCAACTGCCCTCCATCAAGCAGTGGATGAAAGAGGCGTCGGAACGCTTCTTTGAATCCGCGGCTCAGCACCCAAACCCGTTGGTTGTTGCAGCATCTGACTATAGGCCTTTGCCCACAAAGCGTCGTAAACACCGTCGGCCTCGGGGCGTCCTTGACGACCCGGACGACGAAATCACAACTTACCAACTAGCAGTACATAGACTGCAAGAAACTAGCACCACTACACAGAGACCACTCTATCCGACCCGCCTGAGAAGAGTGCGCCCGCGAACGCGACGCGTCCCCCCTCGCCCTCCCGACCCTTAGTTTGCTAAGAACCTTCCGATGCCCTCGTAGACCCGAAGTCCGAGAGGCCCGCGAACTGTAAAGTAGAGCGACAGTTGCACAAAACTCCCCTAAACTAAAGCCATAATCCCTCAATCTCCCCGTCAGCGACCGCCCTGAGCCGAGGTCCAAGTCCCACAGGGGACGCCCTCATGCGCAGGTTGCTTAGTTTGTAGTGTTTAAACCATTTATCTAGGCTGGAGCTCTGCTCGCCTTTGTGCCCGGTGAAGTAGCAAAAGCCTCAGGGCTAACTACATATGTCCGTCCGAAAAAAAAAAAAAAAAAAAAAAAAAAAAAAAAAAAAAAAAAAAAAAAAGTTGTTATACGTAGAACGTGTTTATGTATTTAATAACCAATGTTTTAAAACTCTCAATAATTAATTAGCTTTATTTGTGCAATAGTCTTCACTCGTTATCAGTCATCTATTGTTCTCGCCGGCCGGGTCGTCCTTTGTATTCGCAGGTAAAAATTCCACGCAGATCCGGTTCGATTATGACCACTATGTAATGTGTGTTAAGGTGCACTTTTAATTGCGTTTAAGGACGTGATTTTATTAGAAAAACAAACGTGGTTCTTAGATCAACTGTATTTGGCTACTAAATAAATGTAAGGACTTTACACATTGAGAATAGGTGGTGGACGGCGGTCATGCAAAAATGAGCTTTAACTTTAACGTTATAAAGAAGTGGACTGTATATATGAGTATTTTACTAATGCGCTGTATATGATCTAACAGAATCATTATTAAAACGCTCAATGAGCTGCTTGACGAGGAAGTTCCTCCACCATACAGAATACTACAGCCAAATAACAGTATTGATTATAAACGTCGCCCAAGCTCACGGCGAGGAAAGAAAAAAGGCTCACGGGATAAGGGTCCTAGTCACCCTTATCCTGTGAGCCCTTTCCTTTATGCTGTACATCTACTGTATTGACTTTAGCTGTCCTTGCATTTGTACCCTCTTCACAGATAAACAGGGGTTATTTTTCTAGTCAGAAATAAAAAAAATAACATATCTACATAATAAAGCAGCCGTCGCCCAATGGCTATGGCGTCGCACTTACGATCATGTCGCCTATTCGATCCCCACCCACGCACTATCGACGTGAACCCACTCGTAAGCATTTCAGCTTAGCACGAGGAGTAAACCATTTTACGAAAAAATAATCTCTATAACCGTTTTTTAAAGCACTCAAATTTTAACAACAAAATATTCTAGTTCTGAAACAAAACTAAACTTCGCTTACATAAAAATACTTAGGTACCTACTTACTTTTATATCATTTTCTGTTCCAAAAGTTGCATTTTTATTTTGCTATTGTGAGCGTCGCGACAGAACAGTTCTGTCGAGTCGATCACATCCCGCAGTGTTTGCGGATGTGATGAAAATGTACAGGAATTGATTTCCACTGCAGGTAGCTATGTTTGGATTGATATTGACGTGTCGATAGTAAACTTTATCCAACAAATAAACACTAATAGATACAGTGTGACTAAACTAGGTATGACAACCGTGGTGCAGCGGTAAGTAAGTAGGTATACCTAACTCTCGTGTGTTCGATCCCTATGACGGACAAGAAATCTATACTAATATATAAAGCTGAAGAGTTTATTTAATTGCTTGTTACGAGCTCATCTCAGAAACTACTGTTACGATGTGAAAAAATCTCACACATTTATCTAGAAAGGCTATATTTAATTATGAAGTTTCTACGGGAACGGTAGTTACCGCACGGTGAAAACGTACGCGGGATGTTAGTAAAAAATATAAGATTTTTATCTGTGTCTGGTTGGTTGGACTATCTGGACTAGTGTGGGCTACCCTCCGTGTCTCAGTCAGAACGCCAAACCGTTGGTCCCGATTATTATAACATCATCTATAACACTTGTATGTCAGAATATAGGTAATAATGTTTCGCTGTGTGTCACGGTATATATAACTCTGCGGTCAACAACCGCCTGGCCATGGCAAAAATCCTCCTTTGGAAGAAGGTTCATGTTCGGCAGTGGACGTTAAACCTATGGGCTAGTTATGAAATTACGTAAGCGGCGTGGTACTACAAGGTAAACATGTGCATGGTTACTTTGGAGTACTGACGCAGTTCAAAGAAGGTTCGCGACCTGCAGGATCCATGACAGCTATAGTAGAGCAGCTGACATGTATCCCGCCATTGGTAAATACTTTGAATATACTGCTAAAGTTCATTTTGGCAGTATTTTCAGTAGAATCTTACCAACATTGTGATCCTCGGCAAAAAGGATGAAAGTCAAAATGTTTATTGTTATTCAATTAATATGATTGCACGTAATTGCACACGCAGTTAGTTATTAAATTTTTATGGCTATGACACGATTCATTGATTATATGAAGAAATCGCAATTGACGCGGACCAAGTCGTAGTCGTCAGTTTGTCTCAGGCTAAACAGTACTTACAAATCTGTTTTATCTTTGTGCAGGTGCTAATAGCTTTTATAATTGATCTATACTAATATTATAAAGAGGAAAGATTTGATTGTTTGTTTGTTTGTATTGAATAGGCTCCGAAACCGATTAGAAAAACTATTTCACCGTTGGAAAGCTACTCTATCCCCGGATGACATATGCTATATTTAATTATGAAGTTCCCACGGGAACGGGAGTTACGCAGGTGAAACGGCGCGCGGGAAGCTAGTTTCATGTAATATAAGTAGATCCGGGATGTATTCAGTGCACGGTGTTAATATCCGAGTAGTAATAAACAACCGTTATTTTTTTATTCCACTCGGGGCCGGCTGTTGGTCTCTTTGTTTATGTCACGTCACGAGCCAGTGTGTGCATTACAGCGGACTGTAATAAGCATCACAAATTATATTTCGTTGGCAACACCGAATTACAAAGGTGAAAGGATATTATATGTTGACATAAGGAAGTTCGCTGTCAAACTAAAAAAGGAGCAGAGAAACGCGGGTAATACCGCGGGGCGCACCTAGTACAATATAATCATAAACTACATTCTATAAATGAATAAATACTTAAATACGTATACATAATGTTACGGAGAGTATAGATCATATTCTTTCACTTTATTTTTAAATAATAATAACAGCAATTACGGTTATAAATGGGCAGCAGAATTCCACAATCTGACCGCGTGCACTGTATAGGAGAAGGAATAAAAATCGGATTTGTGGGAGGGAAATGTAAGGATAGACTCCAGATCAGACTTACATTGAGCGTTAGGAAATGTAAAAAGGAGAAACATTCACGTAGGTAGGAAAACAAGAATAATGAAAAGACATTCGAATTATGTAAATTAAAATTAAAATGAGACCTAATAATAGTTAATAAAGAGTAAAAATCATATAAATATTCACGTCAAGCTATATTTTAAGCTGGTAGTTTGAAGAAAAAGGGACGCTGTTTTTCCTTATCTATTTCCCTTGTTGACGGTATCACGCGTGAACGGATGGACAGATTTTGCTAATTAATTTTTAAAGTCCACCACAGTCTGTGTCTGCATCTGCACTACTGAAACAAGTAGGAGCGCCTAAATAAAAATGACGTCATGTCGTGGATACGACTCAGTATTTTTATCTAAGTTAAACAAGGCTCGTTAGCTAAGTAGGTTAGAGCGCCGATATAAATTCAATTTGATCATCGGAGGGCAGATGTTCAAAAGCTTCACGAGTCAGAGCTTTGTATATTTTAGTGTTTTGTGATGCATTATGTGATCCTCTAGTACGTACAAACTTGTTGATTAGTCGTCTTTAACAAGACATATTGAACAATTCTTTAACAAGACATATTGAACAATTCTTTAACAAGACATATTGAACTTCATATAAAAGTAGCCTATAGCCATTTTCGATGTTAATGTTTCAATGTTATCTAACACTGAAATATGTTTTAAATCGGCCCAGTAGGTTTCTAAATGATTGCGTTAAAGCAAACAAACAAACTCTCCAGCTTTATGTATTAGAAGGTAGAGATAAACGGACAAAAGGACATTTTGAATTTCAAAACCCTGAAAGCAACACAAAATAAAACGCCATTAATTTTATCAAAACTTCGACAGTCAAATTCCGTTTCCAATAATAGCTCTAATAGAGTAGCGATCTAACGAACGTTATGATATTGAAGTTTGTTGAAGTTGTAATGAACGCTCGCAATTAGGCGCCGATAGCATCGCACACGTCGGACATTAGCTGATATTAGCCGGTCCCCGAACTCGTTGTGAGAAGCGATTTCATATTCCGCCTACAATGTGTGGAGCCCTGGTACCTGCGCTCCCCCAGGACGTGTTCAACTTAGAATTATCATTTTCATGAGCAATTCTCAAGCAAATTCATATTCTGGTATTAGTAAAAACGATGTTGGTTAGCCACAAGCGTCTCTTCTTGACAGTTGATCATTTAACGATCATCTTTCTGCACTGAGGGCCAAGACAAAATGCCACTACAGCAGAGTGATCGCTAGCAGAAAATCTTTAACGCAAAAATGTATTGATATTTGACATTAGTCACGTGATTAAGTAATCGCGGGGAAAAATGAATAAATGAATTCATTGGTTGATACTTCTTTGAAACAAGCGATCCAATCTTTCAGTTGTCTATGTTCTATGATTTTAATAGTTTGACTAACTGTCACTGTATTTTTCATAAAATGTATTACAAAAACTTGAACAGTTGACTAAACCTCCCCAAGGTTGCCCATTTGATAGAAATACAAATGGTGGATTTATATAAGACTCTTTTTGTCCAGATAAAATGAATAGTAAATGTTTGATGTATTAAGTAATTTTAAATATAATTGGTATATAACTATTCTAAATCTATGCTACTTGGCAATGTTCCCAGAATGCTTATCTGCTGTATAAAGTAAATACCAGATTAAATGGATCTCAATTTCTTCAAGCCCTATTTATTTTAATACGATCAACCGTTTGATGTTTTTGCATAACAAGCATCTTAACTATGCCATTAACGAATACACTACCAGTAGAATTCAATCTGTGAGTAAAGTTTTCATAAGGTTTCAATTTGTAAAACTAAACTTGGTATTTTCATAGGTCTAGGCGCACATAACAAAAGCTATCACACACGCAAACACAATCAAAAACCAACGTGCAACTTCGTGAGCCATTTCTGATAATTACCAACTTACCTCTTCACTGAATGCAGAGGAATTTGAACCTTATTGTCAAAGAACATAGAGTTAGTAATATGTGCATTTAACAATGGAATATTGGTGCACTAATTAGACAAAGTAAGCTCCAAACCGTATGCACGACGACGCTCAAAGCTCGCTCATTTACTAATTGTAAATTATACTAGTCCGGGTTATTGTGACGCCGAGTGCTTTGAACGCTCCGTAACTAGTTTTTGAAGAGTTCACGGAACTTCATTTTATTTTGAGTAATTTTGTTGTACTTCAAGCTAGTTCTTTGAGATCTTGTTTCCGTAGTAGACTGATTCGTTTTTACTTCGTATTGCATGTTGTTATAAAGTCCGCGCAACTATTTATGCATAATTGCATTTGTACGTTCAAACAAACTTACTCTCTAAGTTAACAAAGCTTAAACGGTTATGTATGGCTAGCTCCCTGCGCACGATATCACTCACGTATCTCGCGTTCCCGTGGTAACTTCATAATTAAATATAGTCTATATTACTGGATTCTAATGGTGAAAAAAATGGGTTTGGGCAACTGGATACACACGTGGCTGGACACGAGTGTATCCAGTTGGTGAAACTCAGAAATAGGATCACTTATTATTTCGTCATCGGGACACGCCAAGATATTTATGCGTGTCCACTTAGTGCAACTTAAATTAAATCACTTTTATGTTTTCGTTAGCGGGACGTATGTCCAGTCAGTGGATAACCCAAAAAAATATAGGAATCCGTCCCGTAGTTTTTGAGTTTATTTGTAACTAACATAATATTTCCTCTTTATAATATTAATACGGATACAGTTTTTTTTTTGCGTAGTTTTGTAATATTATTATATGTATTTATTTTTATATATTTAGCTGCATTCACTTTGTATTAACAACAAAGAAAGCACCATAATCTGTGGTAAACAATCTGCCTGCCAAGCGCAGACGGTACGGTAAAACCCTTTTTATTCGAGTAATATACAGCTATGGGTGTTAATATATACAAAAATAGCTTTCTGACACGGTTCTCCCAATTAAAACTTAGTTAAAATACTAACTGGATATATCTTTCTGTTTTTTTAAGTTGTATGTCTTTGTTGGCGACTGGTTGAGTTTCTACCTATTTTTACATGAACTATGCTTTTGAAATTATTATTTTTTTCTCTATTATTCGTCACCATTTTTGTTTTCGTTACAATCCAGTGCTGTCAGGTCATATTATTTGTTATTATCAGTGAGATATATGTACTAGTACGTAATATAGATCGTTGGTTATCATAAAAATAGAATTAATGAAGACTCACTCATAACGTATTTTCATTTGTTAAGTATATTATACAGTTCACCGCTACATAACAGCCTGAGTATTAATTTTTATTCTTTGGCTCTCTCACATTATTAAAGTTATGAATTTAAATGACGTGCTCAATGTTTAATGAATTCCCTGTGAGCCGTATCTTGTATCAGCCGGTCATGGCTCGCACCGCGCTCTGAACTAAAAGGCTTCGATATAATTCCGCCGTGGCCTGAATTAACGTCGGTCGGTAATCACCACTGAGACTTGCATACTAATCAGCGCCCTGGATCTGCCCATAATTGTTAACAGTAGTTGAATCTTTTAGTTATACATCGGTGTATATCGGTGCATACCAAGAGAAACGGAATAATCGAACAAGTAAGTCGCCTCGACTCAATCGCCTGTTGAAAATGTATGCAATTTCATTAAAAATCTGTTCAGCAGTTGTCGCAACATTAAGTAACGAACAGCAAAACTCTCTTAAATAAAGATGTGTGTTACTTAAGTGACCCAATACGACTAGAAATCTTTGTGTAAATTTTGAGGTTTTTTCTGCGGGTCTTGTTGGTTGAGGCCCTTTGTGCCTGGGAAAGCAAGTAAAGCCGGTGGTCCCGATTGTTAGAACATCATCTGTAACTTACGTATACCAGGGAACGGTCAGCAGCATTTCCTTATGTGTAACAACATAATAGTACGACCACGACCGGCCTGCCAAGCGTCGTCACTATTTCAATAACCCTCCGTCGGGAGAAGAGTAGAGGTTTACTTGTCAACTTAAAAATAAACGTAACTATCATGTTAATAAAGCCTACTACCATATAAATGAATACCTACATAAATGAATGATGTAGGGTTCTTGGGTAGAAAAAATGAAAAGGCGAACGTACCGACTACTAATTTAATGGCAAACGACACGGAATAAAACAATTACACAAAATTCACATTAGCGTGTACATCAATAGCCGAAAATCCAGAGAAGAGAGAAAAAACAACATGGCGCCGCCGGCGCGCCACCACTCAGTCGGGAGGGGTGAAGCGTCGGCGGGCCGGTCTATGATTGGCTCGTTTGATTCCCGCGGCACCCGCTCTAGCTTAAGATAATACAGACAAATTACGCATGGTGTCGCGGGGAGCAAGCGCGGCAATTTTAAAATACGGAGGCATGCTATATACTCCTCCTGTCAAGCTACCAAATCGCCCCGATAGTGGCTTGGCACTCTAACAGCATGCTCTTAGATTGGCCTTACGCGGCCGGCCTCGTAAACGACGAGGTTGTATAGGTTCTAAACAAGTGTCCGGGTGGTCAGTCACAAGAGGAGTCAAGTCTGATACGTGGAAACGACCTAACAACTGTTCCTGACTATCAACAATTTCATAGGTTGTGGGACTAATAACTTTGTGTACAACATATGGTCCATCCCTCTGAGGCATAAACTTCCTAGTTAAACCCTTAGGAGCGTTACTAAGTGCATGAGTGGTCAACAAAACCTGGTCACCTACTTTCAACACGGGCGCAGGACGTCGAGAGGCGTCAGCATACTCCTTGCGTAGATCCTGTCGTCTCTCAACCTGTTCCCGGATCTCATGTAAGGAAGTAAGAAATTTAGTTAGGTATGGCGTTACCTGGGGCACATACGTTTCTTTATCTAGGATCGCACGTAGGTCGTGTTGTGCGTCGAAGGGTGTCCTCATCTCACGCCCATACATCATGTATGACGGGGTCAAACCAGTAGTCGAACATGTAGACGTATTGAGGGAAAAACGTACCTGGGGTAAAAACTGAGGCCAGCTACGATGTTCATTTTTAACTAAAATGGCCAACTGGATCTTAAGGTCTCGATTCTTCCTTTCAGCTGGGTTGGCCTCTGGATGGTAAAGAGGTATTAGGTTTTGTTTGATGCCAAACAGAAACATACATTGCTGCATAACTGCAGAAATAAACTGCACGCCATTGTCGGAAATGACACGCCTAGGAAACCCATATCTAAGAAAATACTCCTCAATCATAACTTTAGCACATACCTCGGCTGTTGCCTCTTTTAACGCATATAGTTCCACCCATCGGGTTGCAGTATCCTCAACAAGTAGGACCCATTTTTCACCAGTTTCAGCTTCAGGCAAGGGACCAAATAGGTCAACAGCTAATACTTCCCCTCGCTGTTGTAGTATTGGTGTCTGTAAGAGTCCAGTAGGCTTCTGGTTTGAGAACTTATAGCGCTGACAGTCAAGACAATTTCTTAAATACTCAATGACATACTTACGCATGCCTATAAAGTAGTATCTCTGACGGATACGGTCCAAGGTACGTTCCACACCCTGGTGTCCAGCAGTCGGTGCATTATGAAATTCATTCATGACCTCCTCAGCCATAGAAGCAGGAATGACCAGCTGTGGCTCCTCAGCTTCAGAGTCAGGACTATAGCGGTAAAGTACACCCTGGTCTAGATGGTAGCCTCTCTCTAACCAGCGAGTAGAACTAATGGGGTCAGACAAGTTCTCTAAATCATTAATGATCTTACTTACCTCTAGATCTCCCATCTGTGCAGCTCGCAGGTCAGCAGGACTCTTATGGGGTATGTCTATGATAACAGAGCAGACTCCACAGCTATTATGTGTTGACTCATCACAGACTGGACGACTCAAAGTATCTGCGATTACATTTACCTTACCCGGTGTGTATTCGTATTTTATGTCAAAAGCTTGAAGCTTCAGTGCCCAGCGCATTAGCCTGCCGCTGGGTGACTTCAATGTCAACAACCACTTCAGTGGCTGGTGGTCACTGCGTACAATCACTGGATGACCTTCTATGTAAGGGCGGTACTTCTCTACGGCCCAGACCACAGCAAGGGCTTCTCGCTCTGTAGTGCTATATTTTCGTTCAGCTGGTGTTAACAAGCGGCTAGAGTACTCGATAGGATGTCCATCATGACCGTCACCCTGTAGAAGGACAGCACCCAAAGCATAATTGCTAGAGTCTGTATGAATAATAAAAGGCTTACTGTGATCAGGTTGTACCAGGACTGGTGCAGTCATCAATCTCTTCTTTAGTTCATTAAAAGCCTGCTGCTGTTCCTCTTTCCAAGCCCAGGGTTCATTCTTCTTAGTGAGCTTGGTAAGTGGTTGAGCTATGTGTGAGAACCTAGGGACAAACTTCCGGAACCAGGAACAGGTTTGCAGGAATGTCTTTAGATGTTTGATATTGGTTGGTTCCTTCATTTGCTGGATAGCTTCAACCTTGGAATTGTCCGGCATAATACCTTTAGGTGTTATTAAGTGACCTAAGTACTTAACTTGAGCACAGGCAAAGCAGCATTTGTCTCGGTTAGCTCGTAGTCCAAACATTCGAAGTCGGTTGAAAACTGCTTCCAGGTCCTCAAGATGTTTATTGAAATCTCCGTCCGTTAAAACTAGAAGATCATCTAAATATACTAACAAGGTTACATCCTTGAGGGTACTACCTGAACGGAACCGGTCCATTAATCTTTGGAAGGTAGCAGGGCCATTTTTTACTCCAAATGGCATCCGAAGCCAGCGATAAGTTCCTAGAGGTGTAACAAAAGCAGTTTTATCACGATCTGCAGGTGCTACACTTACCTGCCAGTACCCAGAGCGAAGGTCAATGGTACTCATGTACCCTTCTCTTTTAGTGGCATGAAGGAGGTCCTCCATAACAGGTAATGGGTAAGTATCACTCTTTGTGATAGCATTTAACCGTCGATAATCAACACAGAACCGATACGTACCATCTTTCTTAGGTACAAGGAGTGCAGGTGCAGCCCATGCAGACTCGCACTCCTCGATGATTCCATCTGCCAACATCTTATTAATCTCAGCCTCCATTATGGCCCGCTTCGCTGGCGTGAGGCGATATGGAGGTACCGCTATAGGTGAATGACCTCCCGTATCAATGTGATGCTCAGCATAGGTAGTAGCCTCTCCTCCTGGATAGAACACATCCTCATGCCGCTGAAGGAAATCATTAAGCTGATGCCGTTCACACTCCTTGAGGGTTAAGCCCTCGTCTACCCTTAGCAACATGCTAGATACATTAATTGTGTTGCAGTGTAACACTTGATCTTCATATTCAAGTGGGTAAAATTGTGCACAGCCGGAGAAATGCCAAGATGATGTAGCAAAATTAATAACCATACCTGCACCATTCAGGAAATCCATTCCGAGTAATGTTTCATTGTTTTCAGCATCAGGAAAAATGACAAAATCCACTGGAACAGTTTTATTAAATGAGATGGTCACATCCACACGAACCACCAAAACTTCTCTTAAACTGGTAACACCATCAGCAAGCTTGACCTTAACCTGTTTAGTTTCAAAGTTAAGTTTGTTATCCTTAAGTATTTTATAAAGCCTAAAACCTGCAATCGAGCATTTTGCAGCCGTGTCAATAAGCGCCAAACCTTGCAAACCATGCACTTTAATATTTAGCACAGGCCTTCGTGCTGGCGAAATAGAGGAAGGGACCATACGTGTAACATTAGGGAACTTCTGTAAAGTAGCATGCTCTGTCGTAATAGTTCTGTCATTCGAAATATTTGCACTTTGACATTCATATTGACAGGCATTTGAATGACTGTCAGATTGACAATTACGTGATTGATTGAATGAACCAGAAGAGCGAATGTTACAATGTGATTGAGATCGAATGTCCGAACTATAAGAATGAGACCGAATGACCGAACTATTAGACCGAACGGATTGAACATTGGATTGACTCTGTGACTGACCCACCGAACTTACAGTTTGAAAAGAGTTATCAATATTGTTATCATTATCAACTAACATCGATGCGAATGACAATTTATTACAGCACTGCGTACATTGCGATCGAATTACACCTTGCGTTCCACAACCGTAACAAAACACTCTTCGATCGTTATCACGATTATCACGGTTATCACTAAGTTTTTTGTTTTCATTTAGCTTTTTGCACTCGTCACGATTATGGCCGAATTGTTTACAATATACACAACGCGATTTCGTCTGGCGACGTGACAGATCTACGGGTCCATTCCGCGATGAAGTCGTCTTGTTAGGGCTTGAAGTAACCGTCGACTTTGACGCACCTGGCGTTGCCGGTGCAGTGGAGCGGCGCGGCGGCGGCGGCGGCTGCGCATCTCGGCTGGTGCCCGAAGTTGGCACGGAGTTTAACGACGAATGCCGGGTTTCGGCATCGGCCGCGGCCTCTCGTCGCGACTCTTCAATGACGCGCGCGCGCTGCAACATTCCTGTGAAGTCGGTGAACTCATCTCGTCGCATCCTGTCGCGTATGCGGTGGTCTAGAAGTCCATAGACCATGTCCAGTTTGGCCTTTTCAGAGATCTCGCCCGCTGGTATCTTGGCCAAGAGTGCGCGGCACCTGGCGACAAACACATCCGTGTGCTCCTCCTGTTTCTCAGCAAACAGCTCCCTGTATATCACATGAGGCGGTTTTACATATCCGAACATGTGTTGCAGCATGCTTATGGCGTTCTGCCATGAATTGATCTCTTGTTTGACGCCTTGGTACCATACCGCAGCGTTCCCAGTAAGTATCATGGACAGGCCCCTCAAGGCATTTTCGTCGGAGACATTGGCACATTCCTTATAACTTTGCACGGCGTCAATGAAAGCGTCGACTGACTCATCGGCGTCACCGCCAAACCGGGCGGTGCAGTGGGTGAAGGTCCCGAGGCCGAGAGATGACGCAGCCGCCGTCTCCTGCGGCAGTGACTGACGGCTCATGACGCGGTCTAGGAGGCGCTCAAACGCCTCGGTTTGCGTCTGCTGCACGGCGGCCATCATGGCGGCCACTTGTTCCGATGAAAAGTTACCATGACCCTCACTGTCGGCGGCGTCCCTGAAGTCGTCGTCCAGTCGAGCGCTCCTGCGTGGCCGAGGCATTGTCGGCGCGGACGGACGCGGCGGAGCACGAGTGTCGAAGTCGTCGTTTTTCGTCGGTCGTCGCAGCACGTTGGGCAGCCAATTTGTAGGGTTCTTGGGTAGAAAAAATGAAAAGGCGAACGTACCGACTACTAATTTAATGGCAAACGACACGGAATAAAACAATTACACAAAATTCACATTAGCGTGTACATCAATAGCCGAAAATCCAGAGAAGAGAGAAAAAACAACATGGCGCCGCCGGCGCGCCACCACTCAGTCGGGAGGGGTGAAGCGTCGGCGGGCCGGTCTATGATTGGCTCGTTTGATTCCCGCGGCACCCGCTCTAGCTTAAGATAATACAGACAAATTACGCATGGTGTCGCGGGGAGCAAGCGCGGCAATTTTAAAATACGGAGGCATGCTATAATGATTTATTTTTATTGCCTATAAGAATAATCAAATAATTTCATTATATTATATTATGTATTTATATAAGTATTTATGATACATATATTATTATTTCACTTAATGTGCTACTTATTATGATTAAATTATATTAGATTTTTTAAGAATAAATTTATCGCTTTCTCCTCTCTTGTAATAACTTATTATACATATATGGTGGTCAATAAATGAATATGAATATGAATATTTATCCCGAAAACAAATACATTCTTTTTCAGTTTTCAGTATTTTATATAATTTACATAGTTATATTAACTTTATTGAAAATGTTGATACTATATCGCTTAAAATTCTATGATTCAAATCTAATAGGAATAATAATAAAAAATCAGATAGTAGAATAAGGCTCCCAGGCAAGATGTTAGACGTGTAAAATACATTCCAATCTGGCGTCCCTCGCTGGTCCTCGTGACGTCACGGCGGCGCGCCGCTGAGGGAATATTCAATACGTTTCGCAGTTAACTGGTTTACAGCTGTTTCATTACACAGCTTTACTACGTGTCTGACCGTTACGAAGAAGTGGAACCTTATAGTAACTGACTAACAACACTATGATAAATTTATAATAAAACTTATCAGAGGAATACATATTTAATTTGACAAAATTTTTTACCTAAAGAATAAAAAAAAATTGTTCTAATAGTATCTAATCTACACTTAATATATAAAGCTGAGGAGTCTTTTTTTTTGCTTGAACGCGCTAATCTCAGGAACAACTGGTCCGTTTTGAATTTCTTTCATTGTTTCAAATAGTCCTATAATCGAGGAACTCTATTATATGCTGTAGGTATTCAAATACAAAGTTTCTACGGGACCGAGTAACGTGGGTGAAATCTCGCGCGGGACCCTCACCTTTCTCACCTAATAGAAAAAGAGTGGGTACAGAACCTAAAGTCTATCTCAACTGCACATCGTTTAACTATAGTTGGGTAAGTCTAAACGGACGTAAACATTATACTTTCACAATCCAGTTCCATAATATTTTCTATTATTGCAGCATATTTGCGTATTTAGATACTGACATAATACGAGAGAGGCACATTATACATACAATTAGTTACGTTTTTAGTCTACTGACCAAAGTAAAACTAATTTGCATTTACATGTCCACCTTGCAAATATAATTAGGCTCCAAAAATGAGGTTGTCAATTTCAGCTGTATCTCAAACTTTGAATAGAGCAATTCAAATGACGTTGCTCGCCGGTCGGAATACTTCAATAAAAAGGTCAACCATTGTAGTTTGTGTACTAAACTTCCAACTCCCAGTCCCTATACCAGGGGCTCCCAAAGTGTGCGCCGTAGAAAATAAAGTGGTGCTCCATGAGTCGTGAGTCTATCATTATCCGAAACCACAAATATTTGCGGGTACCTTTTTATGCGCTCGCATCGGTAAAGAGCATAGGTAGGTTTCAAAGTACTTTGCACATGATTATGTCGATAAATATCACGATCGTAAATCGTTTACATGCACAATCTCCAGCTGGTTTTTATCTGAGGAGATCACAAAGCTCCCCCGTCACACATTCGACTGAGTACCTATCGTATTTTATAAAAAATGTTAAATATAAATGATAAATACTCAAATTTATATTGTAGATGTTTTAATTTTAGTTCTAAACTCACTAACTAACCAAAGCACTATTATTAGGTACCTATTTCTTCCGACTGAAGTTATATGTTTCAAAATACTGCATCAGTAACTGCGCCGCGGGCTGAAAAAGATTGGGAACCCCTGCCCCAGACTACTCTCGTTGAATTGTACATAAACAGTTTCAATTATGCACCGTGCCTTCCTAGCATTAACGACTATTTTGCTATCAGATTGTTACGTTAGCCGTGCTGCAGATAGTCTCAATGGGTCCCCGAACACTAATATGTGTGTCTGTGTACAGAAGTAGTCGGATTGTACGAATGTACCGTCACCTCGTTACGCGCTACATTGCTGCAAATACTACAACAGCGTGGGAAATGAGTGCGCGAGGTGTTCAATGAACGATGTCTCTTATACAATGAACGAAACACTGTTGTAATTATAACAACTATAAACTAAAATCCTCGTGTTTTTACTTGTAACGGGACCCTATTACTAAAACTTTGCTGTCTGTCTGTTATCAGGCTGTATCTCAAGAACTGCGGTAGCAGTAGACATTTTTCACAAATTATTTATTTCTGTTGCCGCTATAACAAACAAATGTGATTTTTTACCGCCTTTTGCCCGATATTAAAACAGGTAGGCGCTTGAAGTATTCACAAAATATTTAGTTTTATTTAACAATTAAATATTTCACAGAATACATCATTACTTATATTTAGGTATATACGCTTAAGAAATAAATACCTAGTGTAATGTTTTTGAGTTCGAGGGATTGGTATGGCGGCAGACATGTAAAAAGCTTGCATTACGATGTAGGATGGTTTTTAATATCATAGCTTGCGTTTGAATATCAATTTCCTGATTCCTGAAATATTGTACCTAACAATAATAAATAGTCCCGTTTGCGTTGCACGCCGCTTTTATAGATTTCTCCACAGCACTTCAAAATATATGCTATCATTAACTAGTACTTAGTAGTTTAAAAATACACTTTAGTAGAAAAATAAAAAATACCTATAATATTTTTATATTTCCGAACAAATGTTTTAACTAAAATAAAATAAGTTATTACGTATGCTTAATGCAAGTGCAAGTTGGGGTCTTCTCATCCCTCGATGCATTGGAACCAGTGATGGGCGTAACTAGTTACTTAAGTAATCTGATTAATAATTGAATTACATAATAATTTGATTAAAATGTAATCTAATTACATAATAATTCAATTACATTGTAATTCAATTACTTTGGATGTTTTATGAAATTAATTGCAATGTATTTAATTACAAAATAATTTAATTACAATGTAACCTAATTACATAGTATTCAATTATATTGTAATTGTAAAAACGTTGAATTTGAAATGTCGCATGCTTGCATCGCATGGCTGCGATGTAGGTAGGTACTGCAAGTTAGAACCGTACGGCGCGGCGTCATCGGGAAGTAGTAAGGATATGTGCGGGGTCGCGGGGGGGGGGGTTATTTTACTTAATTTATTATTTCCTAAAATACTGAATTTCCTAACTACTTTCCTGTACTTAAATAAAAACTAATCAGAAAAATTTAAGAGAAAAATCAAGAAAACCTACATAAAATTGAGCACGATATTTCTTTTGCAAATTGTGTCGATTCTACATTAGCCGAAGGAACTTCGTTCCTACCTGGTGTCCCACGACACCATTAAGTTTTTTTATAAGATGCAGGTTTCCCATCACGGCCATTACTAATATAAATGTGTAATTACGTTTTATCATCTTACTTATAATATGTAGGTAATCTGTTATAATGTAATCTGTTATAATGTAATTAGATTAAGTTACAATTAAATTACTTTGTATTTAATTACAGTAAGTACTCATTGTAATTAGTTACTTAAGTAATCTGTTCGAAAGTATTTCAATTACAAATTACAATGTAACTGTAATTTGTAATTATTAATCTAATTACTTTTTGCCCATCACTGATTGGAACCTTCTCTTATGCTAATATTTTTTTTTCGAAAAGAATGCAATATTTGCGACAATTTTTTATATATACATGGTATAAATCCTTATCCAAATAATACGTTATTTCATCATATACTTATGGTGAAATATCGTATTTATTTCGTCATAAGTATATGATGATTCATTTAAACAAAATTGCCCTTGACGTCATTTGATTTCAATATCTTAGGGGTTATCGCAGTTTTAAATATCGCAGCAAAATACCCAGTATTTTTATCTAGCGTTTTAAAGTTCCAGTTTTAGTGATAAAGCAAGAAGTAATGACCAGGAGCTCCTTAACGTAGTACTTAAAAATAATTTTACCTTCTATGTAAATAAGGTTGCGGGATAAAGTTAGCGTAAGCCCAAAGTAACTATTCCACGCGGACAAAGTCGCGGCGGAACGGAGGAGAGTCCGACGGGTTTTAGTGGTGAAGGGTCCTTTCCCCGTGGTATCACTAGCATTCCACGCTATGGAGAGAGCAAGTCCCACATACCCCTTCGCCGCCGCGGCAATACTGCAGCGGCGGAAGGGGTAAATGCATTTTTCCCCGCACAACAAAAAACAATAAGGGAGCCATGCCAGTATCTGATATTCTTCAATTTCAAAGGAAAAAAAAGAAAACATTGCATGAATATACATGCTGCTCGTTTTTATTTACTTATGTAAAAATCTTATCTATACTTTATAGTGTATACAGCTGAAGAGTTTATTTGATTACTTAAAAGCGCTAGTCTCAGGAACTACTACTCCGATTTGAAAATCCTTTCAGTGTTAGATAGCCCATTTTTTGAGGAAGGCTATAAGCTATATTTTATTATAAAGTTCCTACGGAACGGGAGCTATGCGCGGGACGCTAATAATAATATAAAACTTGACATTAAAAACATCGATCACAATCATTATCTGGTTGATATCAATTTAATTGACATTAACCTTAAAAAAATCATACTTAAGTCACTGATAATACAAATTCCAATTTTGAAATAAATGTAAGTAAGTAAAGTAACCTACTATCACCACACAGTTACACTGTACACTCATGTTTTAAGTCCATGTAATATTTCTGTAACTACATCTAGCGCGAGATGTAAACCGCTCCTGTATTAAACATTTAAAAGCTTAGGTTTACCCATTGATAAGACTTATCGTAAGGAAGTACAGGCTTAGAGTGCACTGGAGTGAGTGTGCACGGGCGTGTGTGTGCACAGGCGTGTGTGTGCACGGGCGTGTGTGTGCACGGGCGTATGACGCGTACTGTGCCGCGCTCGCATTACATATTCCTTGTTTGAGTCGAAACGAGCACAATGCATTACACCACCGTGCATTATTCAATGAGTTGCTTACACCACTCGTGTCATTTACGGCTTTATTCAGTCACACACAACATCTACTTGTTTCGTGTACTCGTTGCAGCCTTTGTTTGACTAAGTCAACAAAAATAATAATAGCGTCAGTAAAAGGCTGAAATTAGTTGTTCATAATACAGTCGGTTAGTGCTAGTCTTGCAAAACAAGAATACCTATATTAATTATACCTATGCTATTCACTTTTTTTCACGGACTACTAGCTTCTCACGCGCGGTTTCACCCGCGTAGCTCCTGTTCCCGTGGGAACCTAAAAACTAAATATAGCCTATGTCTAATTTCATAATGAAATGTAGCTTTTCAACGGTGACATAATATTTCAAATCGGTCAATAAGTTTCGGAACCATTACAAACAAACGATCAATTCTTTCCTTTCTATAATATTAGTATAGAAAAGACAAAACACTTAAATATACTACTTATATATTATATATATATATATTAATTCAGCATTTGGATATGATGTGGTTAGTAGTTATCGAGACTTGGTTTGTGTTCCACCCGGGACAACAATTTGTGTGAACGACTGGAGGATGTTCTGAGTCTGGGTGTGCTTTGTGTCCGGGACATATGTGACCCAATCAGGATATTTAGGGATACCAAAGAAAAAAAACACAGTAGGTATATTTCATGTATTTATTAACTTTCCGAAACAGTATTTGTAACTTATAGCCCCGCGGTTGTACTCGCGTCACGCTGCTCCAGTGGGTCGGAGCTTGATATTTTGTAGCCTATATGTTAATCCAGCTTATAAACTATCAGCTTGCAAACTTTCAGCCTAATCCAATATAGTATTAGTAGGATAGATACAAACAAATTCCGCTACATTGGTCTCACGAACGCCACGGAACCTGACAAGGCTGAGGACTATATCTAGTATTATGTCACACATATAGAACATTCTGTCATACTCATCCGTGTACCCAGTGATGACGTGAAGCGTTAGACCGGCCATTTAAATATAAAATAAGATACGTTCGTCGTTCCGTGCAAACGTTACATAATTTCATACATATGTATGAGTGGATTCTTTCTCTCAGATAATCATGCTCGTTTGTACCCCCCCCCCCTCCCATTCCTACTAACGTCTCGTAATATCGTAACAAGGTATGACAATTTTTGCATCGCGTTATTCTATTATTACAGCCCAGTATGCGGAAAGACATCGTAATGATATAATATAGCAATGCTAAACACTATCATTTTGGTTCATAGTTGCTAGCATAGTGGAATTGTAAAAATCAGGCTTTTGAACGGAATAAATGAATATAATTCTGAACTATATAAAAAAAAATAACTGATCATAAAATTGTAATTTCTTTTTACTTTAATTTAACAGCCTTTTCACGTCCATTGCCGAGCATGGGCCTCATTTTAACAGACCTTGGAAGGTTGGTGACTGATCTTGCTATAATCACCACAGTTGGCAGGCGCATTGGTAGTAAGATCGTAATAGATCTTGAGCCGATAAATGCTGCTACCCATCCAGCAGCTATATGTCCTTTAGTCGCCTCTTAGGGTACCCATGGGAAGATATGGGATGGGTATGGGGAACCACACGGCTCACATGCATACGCGGTACATTATATCTTCTCGGAAAAATTTACTACCATACGGCTATTATTACATTTTATAACTTGAAGGATGTTATTGACATAAAAAAAACAAGTAAGTCAAAATCTTACAAGTACAGTAAATACGGTACCATTGCGTATATCGCTGTCACCTACCAATGCGGAGTCTGTGACACGTGTGAGGCGCTACGTACGCGGAACGTAGAGCGTGCGGCGTTAACTAGCTCCGTCCCCCGGCGATACTTATGTTACTATGTTCCTCATAAGTATGTAAAATGTTAACTATCCACTAGAGGGGGACCCGTAAGGACTTTATAAAGTTCACACTTGAGTTGGGTGGAACAACATTTGTATCATCGTAGGAGAAGTTCTCACTTACAGCATACAGCGAATACAATTATTAATTGAATGCATATGTCGCAGCCATCAGTCAAATTAACCATTCAATGGGACAATCGGCACCAATCCAACGCTTACATTTAATTGAATGACTAGGCCAATCGTTGATTTAAATAACATCACTTATTTTTGGAGCTAAGCTAAAATGCTTGTGCTAAGAGTGGGTTCATGTCGGTAGTGCAATGGGCCCAACCATTGAACCCTTATCTTTAGCTTTTGCAACTTCACCGGACGGTGAAGTTGCAAAAGCCTCGAGGCTAACTACATATCCGTCCGAAAAAAAATGTTTTGAACCGGCGTCCACATGATAGCAAGTCCGGCGCCCTAGCCAGTCCACCTTCACTTATTAGATATGACATTAAAATAGATAACCGAATTTAAATACCAATGAGTTAATTGAATATCGTCTATACAGAACCTCACATTTTGTTTATACAAAACTAATTGTAATAAATAAAATGTGAGTGATATATTATGATCAAGTAAATAATAACCAGTGATTATGTTTCAGCAACTCATTAACTGGAATTTTAATAACCAATTGGTATTTATGATAATTGGTCTGGAATTATTAATTTTGAATATAAATTTGTAAGTCGGAAACAGGATATTGGGAAAATAGTGTTTTGCGACGACCTCATTATTATTTGTTGTTATGTTCAGTGACTACTGTAGAAGTCCTAGTTCGACTTTTAGAGTGTTTGTCAAATTATATAAAGTGCTTTCAAAGAATATGCCATCCTTTTAAAGGTAGAAGATGATCAAGAGTTATGATAATGTTAAAGAAGAAATGTTAGTAAAATTATTATTTTATTTTACATGCCTGTTCCCTGGAATATTATTGTTACAGAATATAATGTTATGAAAATCGGGACCAATGGCTTATCGTGCTTTTCGAGGCAAGGGGCGGGGGTAGTCCCTCAACCAACCAGTTTAAATGGATAGGGGAATTTATAGGGAAAGTTTAGATTTTAACAGAACTATAGCTCCGCATGAAACATCGTGCAATACAAAGCGATTATGGGAAAAAATTACTAAGCATTCTAATTCTGTAGGAAGTTTTGTGATCATTGATTATGAAAACATGTTTTTGCATGAGCGCACTCACAACACCCACGTTGAGGTCCTCCCTAAGAAGGACATCAATACAAATTTCTTTCTTATTCCTTCTGTTTATATAGTCAGGAGTTTGATATTACCAGATACATCTTTGTTCTATAGCGGTCCTATGGTGGCTGGCTATTCGTGTTAGACATAACACCAGGGAAATAAATCTACGTGTCACGGGGGACTTTATATATAAATTACGGACATAAAGCGCACACAGCCTCAGACAAATATGTACGATTCATACATGTAGTTATCCCGGTTGGGAATCGAACCCAGAACACCAGGCCTCAGAAGCAACTACCATAATCATTGAGCCTCCAATTATTTATATAAGAAAACGGTGGAGCTATACAATGTAATTTTTAAGTTTTATCGCGTTTTGATTGTATCTTAGATTTTTTTTTTTTTTTAAAAGATTACTAGCAGAGTTTTTAAGTCTACTAGTATTCTTGTTAACCCCTCGTGCTAAGCTAAAATGCTTGTGTTACGAGTGGGTTCACGTCGGTAGTGCAATGGGTGGGGTTCGAACCGGCGACCTCGAGATCACAAGTCCGACGCCCTTAGCCATTGGGCTACGGCCGCTTCAAATTGTATATATAATATGTATATTCATCATCAGCCCGCATAACGTCCACTGCTGAACTTGGGCCTCCTCCCGAGGGAGGGTATTTGCCATAGTCGCCATGCTTGGCGGGCGGGTTGGAGACCGCAGTACTATGTTGTACCACACAAGTAAACGCTACTGCCCGTTCCTTGATATACGATTATTATAGATGATGTTATAATAATCGGGGCCAACGGCTTAATGTGCTTTCCGAGGCACGGAGGGTAGGCCTTCAACCAACCAGACCCGGAAAGAAATCTTAAAGTTTACATAAAGATTTCTTGTCTTGGCGTGGCGTGGGCATTTAAAGCGAGCCAAATACCGCTACGCTGCGGAGGTTGTGTTGGAGTATATATGTATTATCCATGTAATATTATTTGTAATTTATTGTATTCCTGTGTGTGTGTGTGTTTCCTCAGATACAATTCCTTTTATATAGTATATATACTATATTGTCTCTGCACTACCCTTTGTTAGACTGGTAGAGTATGCCTCTGGCATTTTGACCCCATACCATATACCTACGTACTATTCTTAATAGGCCTTCTGAATAGACTCAGAGTCGCTCAGCGAGCTATGAGGGCTATACTTGTGGTTTCTTTACAAGATCGAATCAGAAATCAGGTTGTCGACATAGCCCAACGGATTAGTTCGTTGAAGTGGCAGTGGACAGGCCATATAGCACGGAGAACGAATAAGGAGACTGCGGATCGGCAAGAGCAGCTTAGGACGTCCACCAACTAGATGGACGGATGACCTGGTAATAGCCGCAGATCACGGTGAATGCAGGCCGCCTCCAGCCGTAGTAACTCGAAATATATGAGGGAGACCTAAGTCCAACAGTGAACGTCCTACGGTCAGCCGTTTTATGATGTAATTTAATAGTGCTGAAGTTTTTAAATACATAAATAACGCATTTGTAAGCCTCTTAACTCATTTCTATGTAGATTCGCAAACATGTGACTACATACACGACTACAAGGTAAACGATTCCTGGTAAATCCCGCACATAAATTACGTCAAGGAAATTTAGTGGGGTTTTTAACTGGCTCACTTTTTCACGTGCACAGTTCTGCGCTTAATTGAATGTCAGTGGCCCGCAACAGTCACCTTTACCCTATACAGAGGATGTTATTTATAAACTTGTGCTGAGGGACAATTTGCGACAGTCTAAGGGCGCATCACATCTATGCTGTCACAATATATAATAATAATTGTTTATTTCACGTAATTTAACCCATATTTTATAATCATGTATCTATTAAAAGTGTTTATAATTATAAGTTACTAATAGTGATTCGATCCTTTTAGTAACTAATAATTATAAATACATTTTAATAGATATAATAATCAACAAACATTCATCACATTAGGGTATAACTGCCTTGTATTTGCTTGTTTGGGTCGTATCTAAATTGATAATATTTGTTTTTATTTATCTTTTATCTAGTTAGTTTAGTTTTAAATGCTAATGATTTATTATAATAATGCTATTAATGATTAATTATAAGTTATCTATGGTGCCACAAAATTTGTAATGGCAGGTGTAATAAATTAATAAAAATATGTATATTTATAGATACAATAATATTTATTTTAAATAAAACTAGCGCCCTGCCCCGGCGTATTATACATATAAACCTTCCTCTGAATCGCTCTGTCTATAAAAAAAAACCGCATCAAAATCATTTGCGTAGTTTTAAAGGTCTAAGCATACCGACATAGGTTCAGACAGACAGCGGGAAGCGACCTTGTTTTAGCTAGGGCGTCGTACTTGCGATTATGTGGTTGCCGGTTCGATCCCCGCCCATTGCACTACCGACGTGAACCCACTCGTAACAGCGCTTTAGTTTAACACTAGAGGTTAACAAGAATATTAGTGTGGACAAACTCTGCTGGTAATTTACAATATATATCGTGTCATTTGAAGTATTCACATATAGGATGACATGATTGACAGTCGTTTTTTCGTAAAGAGGACAGATTGTCAAGGAATTGATGAACAGGCGATATAACGGGAACAGCTATAGACGATAGTCATCCGACAATCTGGGAACTGAATCTGATGTTGCGAGATAGTGTGTACCAAACTTGAACTAAAGTATTATAACGTAAGGGCTACGTTATGTGCCATGTATTTAGGATTCTACTGTGAGTAGCTGACCCATATAATGCTGTGAAAGCATCCATATTTATAGAATCAATCATCATCGTCAGAGCCAGTAAGGGTGTCAGGGATCACAGAGGCTAAAGATAAGCCCCGACAGATTAGGGTTTTTTTTGGGATTAATCCCTCCTCCACTCCCCCACTGTAACTCACTAACTCCTGTAGCCCAGGATCAACAGCGGCACACACGAAAGAGGATCTAAGCTGTTAGGCTTAGGCTGGTCCCGGGACACCTAAATGTCTTGGATCCCGCATCGATTTTTTTTAGGGAATGTTAATATTGACGTATATAAATGCAGTATTTCACTATACTAATGCAGTCATTGAACTCGTACAGTGAAACCTCACGAGTGTGGTTAAAAGCTATTCGTTCAATCCACCCACATATCTTCAGCAGGACACCATAGAAGTCTACTAGACATCCGAAGCCAATAGATTACTATTATTGCTATCGATATAGGCGTAGATAGAGTACGGCCGTGGGGGCTAAATTAGTTCGGTACTTATACTTACTTATGATCACGGCTATGTCCAGTCTTCTTGATAGCCCTTTAAATTGTTTAAATTTATTTTAAAATACTTTATGCAACCACCAGTTACTGAAAAAGTACACGATACTGTCTGCTGTATAATGGAAGGCATATAAATTGGAAGCACCTTTCAATATTATAAATAACTGCTTAATAATAAGCAGAGATAACACGAATATTATAATATATTTAATTTGATATTTTAGTTGTACCTTGCATACTATTTTTGGAAACTAGTTCATTTTACATTCATTCGACGCTTTTTTTTGTGTCCGTTTTACTTGTACTTATATATTAATAATGGCATTTTTTAACGGGGTTTTAGATCACCCCAGCCCGGGGTACTTTCGCTTCGCCACTGGGCATCGTCCATGGGTACACATATTCGTTCCAAATCTATTCAATTCCGGTTTCAATTAGAGCTCGGTCATTTTGTGCGCACTTCTACTGCACATTACATTACCAGCGACAGGCGCTGTGTACTCATACTACGTACTTTGTAGTTACATAGCATGATATGGTTATATGGTTGTTATATTTATGCTTTTTTTCGGATGGACATTATGTAGTTTCAAGCAGGCTTTTGCTACGTCACTGGACATAAACGCGAGCAGTATTCCAGCCTCAATAATATTTTGAAGCACATTAGTACAATTCTATGGAGTTATTTCCATCTCTGAATCATATAAGAATGACGTAGAATTTATGTACTTACGCAATACTTAATTCTATCAACCACTTTTGCCTCAGTTAAATAATATCGCATAAGGTAAAATACTAAATTGGGCTTGTAATCTGAATTGTTTTACATGTTTTTGTAAATGAAATCGTCGCAATAGAACTTCCAACTGGCAAAATTACTAAAACATAAAATCGCAACAAGGAAATAAAATCAGCATTTTCAGTTAATTAAATTATATATACAATATTCCAGTAATACTAGCGATCCACCAAAACGCCCCTAAAGTGTTTCTTATTCATAGAATTTCGACACTCCAAAGCCAGATTGTTATGTACTCTCCACCTACCAATATGCGCCTTATTCCTAACTAACAAAGTATAATTTTGTATGGACTATGAAACCAAGTTATAATCTTTATGTTATGAAAGATAACTTGAAAAGCAATTCAACTTTTCTACTTATAAAATACGTTTTAGATGAAGGAATTTCTGCACATGATCGGGAAGTGGCGCCCTCCTTTCGGGGCTGTATGTGTGCTAGCGTTATATAGCTTGGTCCCACCTCATAGGTTAAGTACTTAGTGTCGGAATTTTTGACATTTAGATTAATAATATTTTAACCGACATTTAAGAGTCGATAGTTATTGTAATGTGGTTGTGGTGGGGCTAGGGATACTATATATATTGAATCAAGTTGAAGTCTTGTTTTTATTAATTTATTTTCTATATAAAAATATGTTTCACAATCTGGCATTCATTAAATTTAAACACATATTTTGTAAAGTTACCAAAATATGTTGAAATTTAGCATTAATATAACAAAATACTCGTCGTTCTATTTTATTTTTTTCGTTATTTTATTTATGAGTCATTTTCTCATTTGATTGAAAGTGGTCACCTCCCGTATCTTCGGCACAAGTCGGCGCAAACACATCTGTTTTGAAAAGAACAAGAAAACAACTTCAAAACTCTCTGAAATTGATCATAATTTTTACTTTCCCATTCCTAAAGGGTTTGGAATATCACACTTTAGTGTAATTCTTTCAGTAAGAGCTTTCGTTTTAAAAAACTTCTGCCACAAAATATAATGACGAGATCAATATGCCAGTTCTCTACATATAAGGCTATATCTGGGATTAAAAAGTTTTACTGTAAAATGAAATATATATCGATCAATGTTGTGACTTTGATTGTCACTGATGCTTAAATCGATGTGTGTACTATACTCCCGTACATGGTTTCACCCGCGTAGCTCCAGTTCCCGTGGGACCTTATATTTCCTATATTAATTGTCTTAAAATATAGCTTATAGCCTTAGAGTATAGCCTAGGGCTATCTAACACTGAAGGAATTTTTATCTTGGCAGATAAATGCTGCTTCCTATCAAACAGCCGTAAGTCCTTCTGGCACCTCTTATGACACCCATGGGAAGATAAATGCTTGCAAAATTCCTAGATTGCTATTCACTTTTTTTTTCTTAAAGTAGTTTAATTTGTTATGAACTAACAAAGATATCGATATCGCATAACAATATTATTTCATTACATATCGCATCACATCAACATTTTACTTTGTCTTATCATATTGCATATTGGCAAAATGCCCATCTGTACTGGACGGACTAACTTGACTGTGAATTCTGAAGAATTATTAGTGTTACCAGTACTGGAAATGGTATCTATACCAATATATAAAGCAGAAGAGTTTGTTTTTTAGCTTAAACGCGCTAAGATAATAAACTACTGGGGCAATTTCTAAAATTATTTGAGTGTTATATAGAACATTTTTTTAATTATGACGTTCGGACGAGAACGGGAGTTAAGCAGGTTAAAACCGCGCTCGGAAACTAGTTACTTAATTGTTGGCTTACGATAAGGTGATAGAAAATGTATATTACAAAAAAACTCAAAAGTGTAAATATAACTCGATTGACCCTCAAATCTGTTTTGACAGTAAGATTTTCGTTTTCTTGTCAGTGCAGTTTTTCGTGACGAGAGTCCGGCCTAAGCGCAAACTTTCATTAATCAGAGGCCATTAACGGATATTAAAAGTTGTGCGCAGATGTCGCCTGCAAGCTGGCGCTGTGCGTGTGTGGGTGTGTGCTCTCGTCATGACGCCGGATAATACTCGCTAATTATTATTGGAAAGTTTTTTTCAAATTCAATCCTTCTTTTAGCTCTTAGATTAATTATTATGCAGACTGCGCTAAAACTTTCTGAAAATGCCCGCACTATATATTTTTTTATCTTTTGATTCTGCAATACGTTTATGGAATCCATAATTAAGACGTATTATTAGTAAATCAACCAAGTTACAACAATATCGTTCTATTTAATAATAAATTAATGTTTATTTTTAACTGGATGTTTTTTAAAAGTTATTGTATATTGGACAACTTCTTTTAAACTTTTTCGATTGAAGTTCCCAAGTTGAGCCAAGAGGTCGCAGATTGTACTTCCCTAATGAGATGTGATAACTTACCAATACTTCGTTATAATTAATTTTTGGGGTTCAGTACCAGAAAGAAAAGATGCCTGCTTATATAGCATGTTTTTTTTACTGTACCGGTGGCTCAGTGGTTACGGTACTTGCGTCTGGAAGCTGGTGTTCTGGATTAGATTCCCACCCGCTAAAATTATTTGTGTAAATCACAGATAATTGTTTTGAGTCTAGGAGTACTTTGTATCCGCGAATTGAGTGTATGTGTCTCTTTTTGGATAGACATACGTAGTTACCCTCGAGGCGTTTGCTACTACACCGGGCATAAACGCGAGAAAAGCTCCACCCTTATCACCGGGCATAAAGGTGTCACTGTTTGTAAAGACCCCGCGACACATTGTGGTTGATTTGACTAGTGCGTAAGATGACTTCAAAAAAATTGTTATGGCTGCAATGTTCCAAGAGATTGTTAACCGATATTTATTAATCCTAAAAAAAACCAATAGATATAACAGTCTCTATATGCGTTTCGGTTAAACAATATCGCACCTTTAGAATAGTACTGACGTATCTCAAAAAAACATTATTTTGGGAAAACAAAAATGAAGTTTAGAATCTGCAAACTTTCAACTTTGAACTGATTTAATTAATTAATTTTGTATGAAAACATATCAATTATTTGATTTCTGTATTAACTTAAGTATATCTTTTGTGAAATAGGAGCAAAAAAAAAATATTATGTTGCATATTTTTAATAAAAATTAAGGTTTTTTAAAAAGGTTCCCAATTTAAGTCAGTATTATACTGAAACTATCTTTTTTTAAAAGACCGTTTTCGTCTTAGGTCTCTTTTATTCTGAAATCATTGTACTGTTTTTATCCTATTTATGAAAAGTGCACTACGAGTATAAACTGAACATATGCTGTCGTGTCACATAAGGAAATAAGTCATTTTATATTTTAAAAAATCTGTGAAATTATACACTTTTTTATTTTCAAAAGACTTATATTAAGTCACTTTGGTACAGACAATAAACATAATAATCTCGTTTGTTTGAGTCGAAATCTGCAAATATAAAATTAAATTTAATAAAATCAATAGAAACAAAACAACCTTACAATTATTGTATTATCCATATAGAAATAGCTTTTTCAAAGTACAATTATCACAATCATTCGTAAATCAGTCTTCAGGCAATTTGCACAGCCAATGTTCATAATAATTAAGTTTAATTTTCTTTAACAAATACAAGAACTTGTACACAAGTTAAGAATTTCAAATCAATATTCATCGTTTAACAAAAATATTTTAAGAAACTAAAAAAATCTAAAAACCTTAATTAATAAAAGAGCAAAGCGGCAATGTTATGCATATGTGCATAGAATGTACTTATACCTATGTAAATAAATTGAATAATAACAAAAAAAATTCTCCTTAACATGTTAACATTTTAAATAAATCAATACTTTTTTAATACAGTGCTATTTCAAACTAAAAACTAAAACCTATAGCAGAAGAGCCTGTTACACTTATAAAAATAATTAAATAATGTTATTATAAAAATCAGCATAATAATGAGGTATCAGATTATGTTCAATCAAGGAACGTAAGTCAGTTTTTTTCCTCTCAGATAACACCAATCTTTGAGAGTATGCTTTGGTCATAGTAATTTCTCTTATATCACTCATCTTCTTCCTTTTGTTTCTCATGTTTACCTTGTTGAACTCATTTTGACTATAAGATGTCTTATAGTAAAACGTAAACGTATCATCTTTAGTAAATTTAAGAATTTTTACATCATTCCAAGTCACATTGGCTTTATTTTCATTTTCACTAAAGTTATAAGCCCATTTCTCTTGAAACATCTTTAAGTCCCAAAAAAAATCATACGTTAATTCTTGAACAATCAACGGTTTTCCGTTTTTTCGCGAATTTTTTATTAAAGTGACGTATTGACAAGGTGCGTATATGGGTCCAGCCTTTTTATTCCGTTGGATTTCCTTTTCAATGAGGCTGTGGACGTTGTCCCCTTCATTTTGGGTATGACCCTTTATTAGGTACTTTTGGGTTATAGACTGGATATTCTCAAAATGTGATACTGCGTAGGAATATAAGCAAGCTACATATTTATTTTTGTTTTGTCCGCAGCAATTGTCGGAATAAAACGTAACGTGAATGGCCTGAACCTGATGTCTTGCATTTAAAATCTCCAAATAATTAAGAACACACGATCCGATCTCGCTAGATCCGCGTTTCCCCTGAGTTTCGTCCCAGAAAAAACTGTAGACGTCTCCATAAGCTCCAATATCACGTTTGTGTACACTTTCTGTATTTTCCTCCAAATTGTTGTCTCTTTTCTTTAGTAATTCCACGATTGTAAAGTTGAGGCAATTCAGTTTTGTTTTGTAATAGAATGAAGACGAATCACCGCTAGGACATTGCATTACTGCTTGCAGGTCGAAAACTGCACAAATATGGGTTTCATCAATGTTGAGTCGATCATTATGTTTCTCTTTTCGGGATAAATGTTTTTCTTCTAAATGACGATCATATTTTTCTTTTAGTTGTAGTTTTTTTTCTGGAGAAACAAGTTCATATTCAAAACATAGGTCGCATCTGTCTTTCTTGGGTTGGAAAAATCCAATATTAAACTCTTTTGTGAAAATTTCATAATATAACCAATATTCACATGTAGCTTTTCCTGCGTCGCGTTGATCTTTATCAAAATCTCTCCAAAGATCCATTATTGTTTTCTCTCCACCTATATATTCGCGAGAAGTTGAAGACCTTAAATAATGCGATTCAATCCTTGGTATGCAATTAATGTGGTTCTTTATATCTTGTAGGATTGCTGGTTCTATCCTTTTTCTATTCTGGTTTTTACCTCGGTTATCTTTCTCTATGAAACCTTGCGCATCAGTCTTCTTTTTAACAGTTCTTATTTGCCTGTCACATATACCTAACGTGTTTATAAAAAAAGTTTTGCAAACTCTAATTCTAGTATCATTAACTGTAAAATAAAATGCATTATTAGGCTGTCTTGGTCTAGCTGCATTTGTGTATTTATATTTTGGTTTTACTTCTATCATGCAATTTCTAACAAAAGATCTCTGTAATTCTACGTTTCCTAGTGCCCAATATTTTTTAAATAATAGATTAGCATAAATTGGGAACCAATGATTGCGGCTGATACGGTGCATGAGAAGGTACGCAAATTTAATGAAAATATCATCAAATTGTATGACGTTCACGCTCCCATTAAGAAAATTAAATTGAAACGTCCCCCTGCACCATGGATGAGCGTGGGTATTAGGATGGCGATGAGACGGAGAGATCGTGCCTTTCGACGCTTCAAGAAAGATCGCTCAGAGGAAAACTGGGACTTATTTAAAGTTGCAAGGAATCGGTGTAATCAGATGGTGCGAAATGCTAAACGCCGCCATATTCTCGACAACATCTCTTCCTCGTCCCCTGCCAATATCTGGAAATTCCTCGGGACTCTAGGTATTGGTAAGGCACGGGAATCCACCCTTCCCTGTTCGATTAGTCCAGATGAACTCAATCGTCATTTTTCTTTTACTGACTCTATGGACGACAATACTAAAAATAGCACACTAGCTTTTTTAGCCGGTTTACAGCGACCTAACATTACACCTTTTAACTTTTCTCCTGTGCCTTTGGATGAGATCAAAAACATAATCCTTTCCATTAGATCCAAAGCGGTTGGTTGTGATGACGTCTGCCGGCACATGATCACCACAATCCTAGAGCCTATCCTTCCAATACTTTCCCACATTATCAACTTCTCTCTACACTCTGGGACCTTCCCATCCATATGGCTCAAAGCCTACGTACATCCTTTACCCAAAACTCCTAACCCTTCTCTTCCCAATAACTTTAGACCTATCTCCATTTTGCCTTTCTTATCGAAAGTACTGGAGGCGTGTGTTCACAAACAGTTGTCCCGGTTTGTTTTCCATAACAATCTCGTCAGCCATTTGCAGTCTGGTTTTAGGCCTGGGCATAGCACGACTACTGCGCTCCTGAAAGTGACCGACGACGTAAGGACAGCTATGGAGGATACCAAGGTTACAGTACTAGCTTTGGTAGATTTCTCCAATGCTTTCAATACCGTCGATCATGATATTCTCCTAGAAATCCTATCCTATTTTATGATCTCTGATGAAGCGCGGGAATGGTTCTCATCTTATCTTCGGGGTCGCCAGCAAATGGTTCGAGTAGGACAGTCATTTTCTACTTGGGAAGAACTTAATACTGGCGTCCCACAAGGCGGTATTCTCTCTCCACTCCTTTTTTCTCTCTTCATTAACCTTATAACTCAGAACCTTCAGTGTTCGTACCATCTGTATGCTGATGACTTGCAGATTTACTCTCATGCACACGTTAGTAACGTAAATGAAGCCATAGCCAGGGTCAATCAAGATTTAGCCGTAATCAATGAGTGGTCATATAAATTTGGCGTTGCAGTGAATCCCTCTAAATGTCAGGCAATTGTTGTAGGTAGCTCATGGCACATAGATAGGCTGGACCTCTCATCATCTCAACCAGTTATGTACAACAACACTGCTATACCTTTTAGCACGGATGTCAAGAATCTAGGTCTATTTATTGACAATAAGCTTAGCTGGAAGACTCAAGTGGCTAATGTAAGTCAAAAGGTTACGGGGATCCTCAGGGCTCTGTATCGATTGAGAACTATGCTTCCCATTAAAACTAAAACCATGCTTGTACAGACCCTCATATTCCCTATAATTGACTATGGTGATGTGTGCTACCTCGACCTGAATGCAGATCTTCTCAGTAAGCTCGACCGCCTTCTTAATAACTGCATTCGATTCGTATTTAATCTCAGGAAGTATGATCATGTGTCTGCGTTTAGACATGAGTTGAAATGGTTGCCCATTCGTGAACGAAGAAACTTGCGAGCATTGACTACTCTCTTTTCTACACTCGATTCTCCCAATGCCCCCAGTTATTTATCTTCCCTCTTTCAATACGTTCATACCAATCATAACAGATTTCTTCGTTCCACTAATAATCGCCTTCTAAACATCCCAACTCATCGTCTGCGTAATATGCGCTCTTCTTTCATTGTCCACTCCGTTCTCCTCTGGAATGATCTCCCACAGGAAATAAGAATGGCAAACAGCAAGTACACATTCAAAAAAAAAGTACGTGAGCATATATATAAATCCACTAGGGCAGGTAGTTAATTCACAATCATTGGTATTGACAATATGTGTAGGTATGTATTTATTATATATATTATATACATATATATATATATATATGTATATATCTATTTATATAGTTTAATTATTAGGTATATTCATTATTTTACGGATAAGTAGTAGTAATATTTATTATATTAAAGTTTTTCGCTTAATGTGCACCCTACCAAAAATATCTCTGCATCACCCAAAGGTAGACTGGTAGATAATGCTCCTGGCATTAAGTCCGCCATTGTACAATGTACTGTGCATGAAGTTTAATAAATAAAAAAAATAAAAATTTCTATCGATCTCATTTATGTTATCGACACATTTGACTCTACATTTGCTGGTACATGGATCTTTTATTGAACGAGCAGGAACAATTTTTTTAGATTTAGTGTTAGAAACATATTCTTTCCCAGTATTTCGCAAAGTTTTTGCAACAATGTGTTTCCAATTGTTGGGATTTCGTAGTCGTTTGCGGGATTTCTTCGGACCTTCCACAAAAGAAGCATTAACATTTTCGGTTTCACTGTCTGTAGTATCAGATGATGAGGAACTACTCGACGCAGATACTCTGACTGCACCCCCAAGACGTGAACGAGGTCTATTTGAATACGAAGGGTCATCGTCACTCACGTCTGCATCACTTTCGTTCGAATGAATAGGCGACTCACAATAATTTTTAGGTGGCTTTGTAGTATTACGATATGTACCTGTAGAGGTTGAGGGTTCACCTATCTTTGTATTCGACTCAATTGTGTTACCATTATGGAGCGGGCTACTATGACTGGAAGAAGATGAGCTACTTGAGCTAGAAGACGAGGAACTGCTGGACGATGACTTGCTGCGAGCTCGCCTAGGCAGTTCATTTTCTAGTTGGTTCTGTCCCTGTGTACATTTCAGAATGTCCTCTTCATCTGCCACAGGTTCCTAAAATGTAATATTTTAAAATGAATACTTAGTTAAAATTATGTGTAATCTCATGTGTCTACATCATGTGTGACTCTAATGTCTTAAGTATACTACGTACACTTATTTAATAAAAAAAACATTAATTTATTTACCGTTACAATGATTTTATGTGTAGCTTCTATTGGCTGAGAATGGCATTGTTCAGTATTAACCTGAAAGCATAGATTATCAAATAAGTGAGTATGCAATTTATTGCATGGCATTAAATAATGATTTACGTAATGAGAGACTAACCCTAGGTATGTTCCTTTTGCCATTGCAAAGTTCGTGTGCATGATTTGGTAACAGCACTCTTTTTTCAGGTGTGCCTTCTATTATTGATGGACTAGATGGCCGAGAGGTATCGCTTTCATACTCATTCTATAAACATCATAACCACTATTAACCTTCTTAAAGCTGGGTGTACCTACCTACTGTACCTACTTAGTTATAAAACTAAAAAGAAAATTATGGGGAAAATAAAAAATTAGGAAAATACATTAACATTTAGTTACCTGAGTCAACTTTCGTTTTCTTTGCTCAATAGAATGAGGAATGTTCTCTTTATTAATTTCAACCTGTAACGATAAAGCACAAAAACATAAACATGTCATATCCTACTTACTGTGATACATTTCCGTAAAAACAATATCTAATAAATAGAAACAAGGAATAGGTATATAAAATTACAAACCGCGTCACTAGATTTCCGCATTTGGTCCAAGGGCCAACTTACATTTTTGTTACTGCATGGTACTACGTCCACCTGAAAACGTCTAAGATAATTACGATAACTGTTCGAAAAACCACTAAATGGAATTAGTGTAATGTAAACATAAAGAACCTCTTGTTGCTCATTTCATTTTATTTGTAATTTCTCAAATATTAAGTCTGCTCTTCTCTTCATTTTTATTCTTATCTGAAACAAACAGGTCTAATATTAATATAGTTTAAGTATTCGGTATTTAGGAAATACAGAGTCCTAAATCTTATTAAGGAAAATAAAAACACCCATATTATATAATTATAAGGACTCATTTAATAAAATAGCTCATTTATTAGTCGGCAAATTAGTGTAGTAATGACACATTTTGATGTAAAATGTATTGAAGTCCTTGGTTTTATTTTAAAAGGGGCTCAATTCTGTTTAGTCCTTGTCACTATTCTTAGTTTTAAGTATTAAAGGGACCTAATTACCAATGAGTCCTATAAGTAAAAATCAAAATCGGTAATAAAAAGACCTAATATAAAAAAGAGTCTCTCTTATACTGAAGATTGAGAAGTTTACTTACCCGTTTGTTCAGTACACAAGTGACTTATTACGTTTTAGGTCAGTTCACTAATAAACTTGCGACGACTTGTTCATTTTAGTTTCGATGCATCACTGATCGCGTCGCTTCCGATCCGAGCGGCGCGGGTAGAGGGAGGGAGTGCGAAAGAGACCGAAGTATCGTAATCTTTATTCTAACATAAAAACGCCGCTTCTTTATTATTCACCTAAAAGTGCGTACCTTTTAGTGACCCTCTATGACCGTAACTCAATTTCTTAGATTTTTGAGTTAAGTCACTTCTATTCTGAAGGTGCGATATGATAGTTGGAAACAATTATTTTTATAACTATAGTTACAAAGCAATTAAAAAACACTGACAGCTCACCACGAACCCATAACATGACACGAATATTGTCAAGTTAGTGAGAAAACTATTGTTATATTGTACAAAAACCACACTTTGTTACGTTAGAAACAATAACACGTGTGTATATCTGACAGTGTCAGTTGTCGTGTGCAGATAAAAGCGGCGCTTCGTACGAGCCAATTACTGCGGCTACACAGTTTTGATGGAACGATGGAGCGTCGGTGACGCGCCGCGGTCAACACGCACTATTTTAATATATAGATTAGTTATTGATATTTGTGAATAGAACCTCGGATTTTTTAATTATTTGGAACTTATTTTTGATACTTGTTAGATAATTCTTCGGGCTTTATGTCTAATTTAAAAGATCTCAGGGGATTCGACTAGAATTTTGCTTTTCCGTGGTAAAAGGTAGCCTATATGTATACTTTCCTAAGGTCTAGTCTCTATACCAAATTAATCACAATCGATTCAGTGACTTAGGCATGAAAGCGTAACAAACACAGTTACTTTTATATTTATGTTATCACTAACTTCAGCGAGCGGTTTCGCCCGCGTTACTCTCGTTCCCGTTGGAATTTTATAATTAAATATAGCCTGTAGCCTTCCTCGATAAATGGGCTATCGAATACTGAAAACAAATCATATCGTTCCCGTATTTCCTGAGATTAGAGCGTTAAAACAAACATACCCTTCAGACTCACACAGACTTATTGAATGGTTTAAAAACTATAAAATAAGCAACAGGCTTTGAAACTAACGCTTATTATATTGTGGTAATAGTTAAATCCCGTAGCGTAATATTAAAATTTGAATCAAACATTTTTTTGTTTATTTTAAGCCATAAGAATGTCATACAAGCCTTCCCCGATTGAGCTCTGGTGATTTTACAGACACAGGATTACAGCATTACTCATTAATGTTGTTTGCCTTCTGAAAGGTTTTATCAATGTTATTGCATTAAACATTGTTACCGCCCAGGTGAAAGGAAATAGCGGACTGTATTCAATAGGTTTATTGCCGGTAGTAAATATCTAATTTATTATAATATACAAAAAGTGTTGCACGCGTTCGGGACGAACGATTCTCTCATCATTTTCTCTGTCTTAATTTTGATTCGTGGTTTGCTCTATGGTTTGTTTTGGTTTTTAAATGTAGTTTATTATTTTTAAATGTGTTCATAGCTTTTTATGAACAAAAATATTATAAATAACTTCTTCATTAAAATCACAAAAATTAAGTACATAAAATTAAATAAAAATTCAGCTTTTATTTAATTTTTAAAGAAAAAATAGTTCGATAAATGCAGTAACGAATGTCAGTGAATGCTTGTAATTATTAATTAGTGCACGTCGCGCCGCCGAGCAAAAGAACTGCAGTGTATAATTTAATTGTGCCCGTAGTGTAATTGTTCGCTGCTCATACTTCACTACAGCGCTACACTGCGGTGCATAATTATTGCGACGCAACAAATACTACTGAAATTAATTATAGATTGAAAGTTACATAATGGAATAGTAAGTTTTGTTTAGGTATAACACGTATGCTACAAACTCTCTGCTGATAATATAATTTTAGTTAAGTTATATAAAGATTTGCTGTTTAAAAAAAATACAAATATGTTTTCATAAATCCTTACTAATATTTGCGAAACTTTGTATGTATGGATGAATGGATGTTTGTTACTCTTTCAAGCAAAAACTACTGAACGGATTTGGCTGAAATGTTGCAAATAGTTTATAAACTGGATTAACATATAGGCTACAAATTATCACGACCCGACCCACTGGAGCAGAGTGACGCGGGTAAAACCGCGGGGCGCAGCTAGTATAAAAATAAATTTGAAGTATCTGTTAGCAATGGAAAAATATCTGTTTCACTAAATGCATATGAATGTGTCCAGGGGATTAATAACAACAACACAATTTAGATAATTTTTGCCCCTCTATTTATTTATCCATCTATTCGGCCTAATCTCCAATATAATAGTATCGAGTTAAACGGAACTTCATTGGTAAAAAGCTATTTTCTTTTTAATCTTGCCTTTTTTGCGAAAATAATGTTTTCTTTATTTTACGCAGACGATGTCGCGGGCATCAGCTAGTAGTTTCTATAATATTATCATTCAAAGACGTGTGCAATTTCAATGTTTGATTAGTATTACTTAACTAAATCGTAGACAGTCTCGTAGCAGTGCTACGATACGATTGTGCTACGGCGTAGTATGTACTAAATGTATTCCGTGAATTTGTTTGATGCATCAACCGATCTATGTATGTTTATACTTTTTCAATAGCATTACAAGTACAGATTAAAATGATTTCGTACAGGTGTAGGTGACGCTTGTTCTTACAAACTAGAAAAAATATGTCATATTACAAGGCACTACAGATCATTTTAAATCATAAATAAATCATAGTAATGGTACATCGTCTTGCCAATCATAAATTATTAACAACGATTAATTGCCTTGTGTTTTTACGGCAATAGAAATAAAACATTAGAAAATTTAATTAAAAATCGGCCGTAGTTTCTTTAAAAACTTGCGATTAGTGTTAAATATAATGTTACTTTAATAAAGACTTCACTAGAGAACACCTGGTTTGCCACTCACTTTTGTAGTAGTTGACTAGAGGTAAGGGCACCTAGGTTATTTTTTGGGCTCTAAGATAATTATTTATTCTAAACTACAGTGTCCGAAATCTAATCTATACTAATATGTAAAGCTGAAGAGTTGATTTTCTTGCTTGAACGCGCTAATGTCAAAAACTGCAGGTCCGATTTAAAAAAATATTACAGTGTTAGATAGCCTATTTATTGAGGAAGGTTATAGACTATGTTTTATTATGAAGTTCATATGGAAACGGGAGCTACGTGGGTGAAACCGCGCGTAGAAAGCTAGTCTAATATAAAAAAGGACGCAAAGGTACAGCGCATCAATTCCCGTGGAAATGTGTGCTTTACCTAGTATGTTGCATCTAGATGTTGAAGTTTTCTATCGGTGAAGTAATGTGTGGAATGCACACACACAATTACTAAGTGAGTACATTTTTCCGCAACATTGTTCGTATAGATTTATCCATAAAAAAGTGGATACCACGTTTCAGCTTAGCTTTTTTTAAATAATCCCCTAAGTGCTTAACAAAGATATTAACAAAACCAAAAAATCGTTGTTAAGCTCAATATATTTACTATACTGTGTGAAACAAACACTTGCGTCTTTTAATTTGGTGCGTGGCGCCATCTATTGACGGAAACGTTGAACTAAGTACCAAATATGAAACTTTGCATTGTATTGCTCGTTAAGAATTAGTCAATCATATGTTATGCTGTTTTGTCACGTTATGGTTTTACTGTTTGTTATGAATAATATGAAGAATATAATATGAATGTAGCACAGTGGCTTGAGCTCTAGACATTACTAGATAGCTAACTAGATAAACACATTAATATAATATATTTTCCTTATGTAATGGAAACTAAATGTTGGCTTTTGAATAAATGATGTGAATACATTGTGCGGTGCGGCTCCTCGCCCGCGGGGAAATGATATAACAACAGATATTGCTTTGTTACTTAGTTTGTTTTTATATCAAGCGTTTTAAACTTAAGTTGTGTACAAACAAAAATAGAAGAACCATTATTGTGTGACAAGGGACCTGAGCTTACATATTTTATCTTGACAAATACGTTCTCGAATTTTTATGAAAATAATTTCATAAAGTTATGCATTGTTCCTTATATTATATATAATTCACCCCGTGAGTGCTGAGCATGGGCCTCTCCCAAAGGTAGTGTTGTCAAAGTCACCACGCTTGGCAGGCGGGTTGGTGACCACAGCATTATGTACAAAATATGCACAGGTAAATGCTGCTTCCCGTTACCTGGTATCAAATTTACGTGTTAGTTAATTGTCATAGTTGATTTTATGATAATTAACTCACGGCTGAACAAGGTCTGGAAAGCAACCAACCAGACCCTTAAAAAATATAAGATTTTATTCAAACATTTTTTCTGGCGTGGGGATCGAGAAATATTTCGATCTTAATCTGTTGTTGACAACCTCCGTAGCGTAGTGGTATTTGGTTCGCATTAAATCTCGGATCTCGGGTACTGGGTTCGATGCCCGCGGCGGACACTAATTTTTTGTGTAAATTCTAAGATTACTTTCCGGGTCTGAATGGTTGAGGGACTACCCTCCGTGCCTCGGAAAGCACGTTAAGCCGTTGGTCCCAAATGTTATAACATCATCTATATCAATCGTAGGTATATCAAGGAACGGGCAGCAGCGTTACCTTTTTTGGTACAACATAGTACTGAGGTCACCAAACCACCTGCCAAGCTAGGTGACTATGGCAATTACCCTCCCCCGGTAGGATGCCCATGTTCACCAGTTGACGTTATACGGGTATTACCTTCCATATTCATTATTTCTTTATTCCATGATTATTTACGATTATTGTTCCGAGTAAGAAGCTTTTACTGTAGTTAGTTTAAGAGCCGCAAAGCTAAAAAATGAGCTGCTAAGTGTTGAACCAGCGGCGAGTGAACCGTGTCATGGCGGGCCGCAACAAAGCGTGTTTAGTTACACCAACTGAATAAAACAATCAGTTGTTGTAACTTAACACGCTTTGTTGTAGCGTTTGTTCTGCTACTACATCTACTCGCTCAATGAACAGTACAGTCAACGTACGTTATGGTATACAATATCAATAACGGACTGTACACGAGTAACATGGGAACATATGAACAATACGTTGTTAGAGTGTAATGACGTCAGCAGCTCATGGACACAAATCATTAAATCACGAGGTTATTTATTTTTCTCATGTAGCAGTTATCTTTAAATTAAATTTTGATAAATCATTTAGCATTCAAAAAACGTTCAGCTAACCTTACCTTTCCCCCTTCGTCCTCCTGACCCTTAGTTTGCAAAGAACCATCCGATGCCCTCGTAGACCCGAAGTCCGAGAGGCCCGCTAACTGTAAAGTAGAGCGACAGTTGCTCAAAACTCCCCTTAAATACTAAAAGTCATAATCCCTCAATCTCATCGCCAGCGACCGCCCTGAGCCGAGGTCCAAGCCTCGCCCTCTAGTGCAGGTTGCTTAGTTTGTAGTTTTTAAATCATTTATGAAGGCTGGAGCTCTGCTCGCCCTTATGCCCGGTGAAGTAGTAAATGCCTCGTGTCTAACTAAGTATCCAAAACAAAAAAAACCTTACTAACCTTAGTTTTAAATATAAATAGTGATAAAATTAATAAGTTTAAATCATTTATTTTAAAAGTCCTCTTAATGTTTATATATTTTGGGAGAAAATTGGCAACATTAACATGGTAATTTTATGTACTTACATTATGTTAATAGGGCTTTTAAATTAGTTGATTTTTGGGTTAACATAAACTTTCTTTAATGGCAATATGTGTTTTACTATTCTGAAAATGACTTTAATGAGTTTCTAATATCTGTAAGGTTTTTAGAACCTCAAAGGCACTAGTTTATATGAACACGTGCTTAATTATATTGCAAGGGGTATCTCTGTGTGAATAAATAAGCATAATCCAAAAAAAAAAGAATATCTTTAAAATATTAGAAAAGTTTAAATTGAACGGTAGTAATAAAACAAAATACCACTAATTAACTAGAACAACTAATAAATCTTCAGCTAAACAGAACAAACACAATAGCTAGGAAACCATAGTGCTTCGCTATTTAAAATATAAAACAGCGTAAATTGGAAGTGTGGACGGCGCTCGCTAATCGGCTACGTTTAGAAAAGCCAAACCAATTACTATCAAACGGTAAAAAAACCGACGATATTTCTATTTGAGGTAAAATTCATGCCAATATAAATCGAATATAGTTACAGACTACATGTTCCAGTACAACAGCTTTTATATTTAGATTGGATTAGATTGATCGTAATTATACCAAGTTATTTTTGAAGACAGAAGCACAAGTAAATTGTAGTCATTTTTATTTGAAAAACTCTATACTAATATTATAAAGAGAAAAGATTTGATTGCTTGTTTGCATTGAAGTGAGCGACAGTTGCACAAAACAACTAAAAGCCATAATGACTCAATTTCGTCGTCAGCAACCGCCCTGAGCCGAGGTCCAAGTACCACAGGTGCCGCCGAACTACAAACTAAGCAATCTGCGCAACCGCCCTCTTGCGCAGATTGCTTAGTTTGTCGTTTTTAAACCGTTTAACTAGGCTGGAACACTGCTCGCCTTCATGCTCGGTGATGTAGCAAAAGCCTCGGAGCTAAGGAAATATGTCCGACGGAAAAAAATAGACTCCGGAACTACGGGAGCGATTAAAAAAAATATTTAACCATTAAAAATCTATGTTACCCAGGAGTTATATATTATTATACTATATTTAATGATGAATTTCCCACGGGTACGGGAGCTAGGCGAGTGAAACCGCGCGCTGAAAGCTAGTATGTTATATTTATTTATAGTTTTCTTACAGAACGAAGTGCGACTTGCGGTTTGAATCACCAAGATAAGGCTATGTGCCAGATAATATCTAAGACATTTAATATTTCAAAACACTTAAGTTAAAAGTCGTAGATAATTATTTGCAATTGTAAATAACACTTAATTGTGTTTTATTTCATTATTACACACATCGTTACAGTTTTTATTCGTCTTATACCAAAAAATGAAGAAGATCACTATATATATTTTATTACTATTGTAGAATTCGATCACAAGTACAAATATGCTAGCTGGTTTTTACATAAGATTCTACATAAGTATTATCAGACGTGAGCCCGTCGCCGGGCCCGGGTTCGCTCGTCACAATTTCTCTTAACTTAAATCCACATAAATATTCAGCTGATATATCTAAGCTGTGGTTACTGCGGTTTGTAATCACGCGATCGGGTTTTTTCATGGAAACGAGTTGCGAACAATCTGTGATTTAAATTGAGTTCGCTATCTATTGCGCTATCTACCGACTATTTACGAGTAGTCTGATATACACGGCTCGTGGCGCCCTCTGCGGTACCCGCGGAGTTTAATCGACATTATCAGCCCGAATAGCGTCCACTGTTGTACATGGGCCTCTTACTGACGAAGGGTTTTTGGCATAGCCACCACGCTTGACAGGCGGGTTGGTGAGCGCAGTATTAAGTAAGAAGACACACAGAGAAACGTTGCTGCCCCGGGTATACAATTGCTATAGATGATGTTGAAATATTTATGATGTAATAATAAGGACCAACGGCTTAACGTGCTCAACCGTGTTCAAAGGCGCATCATTATCAGCCCGTATAACATCCACTGCTGAACATGGGCCTCCTCCCGAGGGAGGGTATTTGCCATAGTCATCACGCTTAGCACGTGCATTGGTGACCGCAGAATTATCTTGTAACACACAAGGAAACGTCTGCCCGTTCCTTGATAGACGATTATTATAGATTTTGTTATAACAATCGGGACCAACGGCATGGAAGGTAGTCCCTCAACCAACCAAACCCGGAAAGAAGTCTTAGAATTTACACAAAGATTTTCTGTCCGGCGTGGGGATTGAACCCATGACCTCCAAGATTTAAAGCGAGCCAAATACCGCTACGCTACGGAGGTTGTCCAAAGGCACGGCTGACAAATATTTCTGATCCGGGGATCAAACCCACGACATTCGAGATTTAAAGCCAGACTTATACCGCTGCGCCACGGAGTTGTACCTGTGGAGTTACTGCTGACTTCACACATATTGTTGAATAAATTGTTTAGCACTCGTATGAGTTATGAGACAACTTTTACTTCTTTTTTATATTTGAAGACATCTTCATACACATAATTGTCGTGAGACACATGTTAGCTGAAGTATTTTTTTATTTCTTCACTTTTTAAATGAAAAAAGGTCAATGTAGTTTGTATAGTGGACCTATATCATATTATAAAATATGTATTGACATTACTTTCCAGTACTATATATTCCATCAAGCGATCGAATATACCTCTACTTAACTAGCTGTTGCCCACGGTTTCATCCATTTAGATTTCAATTTCTAATTCGCTACCCCTTTTCATCCTCTTATGTATCCCATTTAGAGAATATACCCTCCAAGTTTTAAGTATCTATGTTCAACAGTTAAGAAAGTGCGTTCATCTGTCAATCAGTCATTACAATGTGTTTTACTAATTTAGAAGTGATGTGTAAACGAAAAAGTAACAATTACTTTAACATTACGACAAGAAAATTTTCAATTGATGCTGAGATATAATTAGACCGTATAACGTAATCGACTTTTGAGAGTTTTGTCATATTTACTATTTGCACAAGTATTTGTAGCATATATACAAATAATAGTTGCTGCCTGTTACCTAATATATTACGCTATGAAACAAGTTAAGTGGTTCGGAACTTTTAGTTGAATGAAACTGCGTTGTTAACATTATCATTCATTAAAGATATTCCGGAGCATCATCGATGTGACAAATATTGACGACAATACATGTGTAATGAACCGCACCAGAGTTCACTTTAGCGCATGAAACTAATAGATTGCACCACTCATTATTGCTATAAATTATTGTTTATTGCACTCGTATTGTTTGTAAATTATTCAATATCAATGCATAACAGGAAATTCAACATAATTGGCATAATTGGCAATCGCAAATCGGCAAAACTTTGCAGGCAGCCTAGTAAACGATTCGGCTAAAATATTCGCCCGCCGCACGCAAAATGTTGGCTGGTTTAAATTCAAATGCTAGTCACCAATTAATTTATAAATATTTGTGTACCTGCGGAGGTAATTTGATTCAACTCGTTTTGTGGATGAACTGCTTTTTTATTTCGTAAAAGCTGCTTTATTGGAACGTTTTCATTGAATTTAAATTATTATTAATACTTTTACGGGCACTCTTATTATTTAAATGTGAAATAATATAATGTCTCTGCTTCAAAATACAATATTGATATATATATTACATATACACCGTGCATCTCAGTGTGCCTTGCAATACAAGATAATGTATATTTTACTAGTTGATATTGTGTTGCAAGGCACTAGACTTAACATAATAATATGTTTTAATGTTACGTTTCATTAAATACTTAGTTTACTTAGTTTTAGTTTTGTAAATGCTTATATCGTAGGTATGTAACATATATCCTTTTTAGGGTTCCGTAGCCAAATGGCAAAAAACGGAACCCTTATAGATTCGTCATGTACGTCTGTCTGTCTGTCTGTCTGTCTGTCCATCCGTATGTCACAGCCACTTTTTTCCGAAACTATATGAACTATAATGGTGAAACTTGGTTAGTAGATGTATGTTGTGAACCGCATTAAGATTTTTACACAAAAATAGAAAAAAAACAATAAATTTTGGGGTTCCCCATACATAGAAATGAAAATCAAAAAAAAATTTTTCATCGAACCCATACGTGTGGGGTATCTATGAATAGGTCTTCAAAAATGATGTTGAGGTTTCTAATGTCATTTTTTTCCAAATTGAATAGTTTGCGCGAGAGACACTTCCAAAGTGGTAAAATGTGTGTCCCCCCCCCTGTATCTTCTAAAATAAGAGAATGATAAATCTAAAAAAAATATATGATGTACATTACCATGCAAACTTCCACCGAAAATTGGTTTGAACGAGATCAAGTAAGTAGTTTTTTTTTAATACGTCATAAACCGTAAACCGCAATTTACCTTTCATTCAATCAACTATTATTAACATCGATCAGAGTTACAACGAGCTACAAGAACGTTTATACTATGTTACTTGTTGTATTCTTGATATCAAAAATAGGTAGGCACTTGCAACTAGTAGGTACGGAACCCTTCGTGCGAGAGTCCGACTCGCACTTGGCCGGTTTTTGTTTTGACTTCTCTCAGATCTACTGGGCGGGATTATGTATGTTTTATATAGTATCTTTGTTCATAGTTGTTTCGTCTTATTGTTCAGCATTGTTTTATGTATAAAGGTTATCCGTCATTTTCACTTATTAAAAAATAATTAAACATTTCTTCGTTTCCCGTTTCAAGCTAGTAATATTTGTGCTATGGCTAATCTTATTAGAGATGGCCACCATGGCTTATAAAGACAACTTCCCTCACAACGAAATACTTATATTCCGTAACTATCAACACATAGGTACATAACTTAACTATGTACCGCGTCCGTCTGTCCGGTTTTACTTGATTGGTTTTCATACGATTTTTATTTGCGGACTCAAGACTTCATAGTGTTGTGGATGTATATTATGATAAAATGAGCCTAAGTGACAACCCGGGACGGGTTAGTTGGGTATAACAAGAATTGATGAGAAAGCTTATTGATCGAATTTCGAAAACAATTTCGAAATTAAAACAAACTGAAATATAACCATACCCCATTTGATATCAAATAGAACCCAATATCCTTCGCTACATTACTATATAGCACTAGATGTTGTCGCAGTGCTAGGAGCTATCGAACAATAATGTTACCAGTTTAATAGTTTATTTTTGTTCTTGAAAGTTAACTGAATACTGAATTAAATGAGAAAATAAACTGGATCGAGAACCTGTATTAATCCTCATAAAACTGAAAGCAATTTCTATATCGCTTAACTTCTGCGATAAAAGTTGTTACTTAAGTAAATAATATCTTCCAAAAGACTGCACAAGCTAAGTATTCTATATAAACTGGTATATTGTCGGTAAGCCAGCACAGAATCGAACAATGAAATATTTACACGCGCCCGGAGCACTGCAGCGCCGCACCGGGAAGTACTTTATAAGTAAATTGCAAGTTCGACGCTGTGTTTGTTACAACCCACCTACTTACTGTGCTAGGTTTTTTTTTCTGTAAATTTAAGTTCGTGTAACTTCACTTCTTTGTTTAAATGTTACATTTTTTACGGAAAGAGAGAAGAATATGTTTTAAAAATGCCCGATGCATTTTAAAAACAGTAAACTCATGTTATTTTTTCCTGTAGGCTTATATTGGTAACAAGGATGGTATTAACAACATCATGTTGAAATAGAATAATAAAAGTAATTTCGAGCATCTAACTACGAGTACAGACTACAGACAACTACAGACTACATAAAACCAAAAGGTCATAGCTGACGTGTTTGTTAGAGGTCACAGTATCAGGCTATCAAACACCGATTACATTCTAGGAATTTCATATATCAATCAAAAGATATCATCAGTTCAACAAATTTCTAAAATTGAACCAGTTCCTGGCGCGTGATTTTACCCACGTAACTCTCGTTCCTGTAGGACCTTCTTCTTACTTCATATCAGACCAGTAGTTCCTGAGGTTAGCGCGTTCAAGCAAACAAACAAACTCTTCAGCTTTATAAATTAGTATAGATTTGTTATTAATTTAAGTAGGTATTGTATTTCTTTACCGATGTGTTTGTGAACTTAAATGTAGAAAACATCTCCCCGTTAATGTTTACTCGTTGGGGAAATCCAATTACGAGGAATTAAGTTACTTATCTCTTTCAATTCTATAGTTATTTTCTTGAACTGCGATAAATTGTAAATTATGCTGCATATTTTTAAAAAAACATTAGTGTTCACGACCAATGTACAAATTAGTATTTAAAAGAAATGTCATTAATACTTAAGTTCACTGCTTTTAGCAATAGATGGCGTTAGTTGTCATTTTATAAGTCGCAAGCGTTTGGTTCACCTGGTTTAGTAGGGTCACCGATGTTTTAATTATTAAAGAGAGCTGTGCAATGATTTGGTGGTTTTATTAATACATTTATTAATCTCCTTATCATACAAAGAACCATCCGATACCCGAAGTCCGAGAGGCACTAACTCCCCTTAAATACTAAAAGTCTGAGCCGAGGTCAAAGCCTCACAGGGGGCGCGTCTTGAGCAGGTTGCTGTATTTGTTTGTAGGTTGGTAGTTTGTAGTAGATATGTGTCGATCGTTCAATTTTTGAGATCCAGATCAATACTGACCTGTTGACAAAATGACCCGGTTCGAGCGACCCGTTCAATTGATTGACAGCGCGATTGACGCCCCGAAGGTAGATCCCAACCTAGTTGGTTCACTCACGATCCAAGCACAACTTAGTAGGTAGCTAAATCAATCAGTAGGTCGCGCTATTTTAAGTTCGATATTATACTTCAAAAATAAAACTAAAATTCGTATTTATAAAAATAAGAATTTATTTAGCTTATATTCTCGTAAATATAAGCAAACTAAACGAGTAACATAGATTCTAGCGCTCTCTATATTTAATACGCATATTTCATTGTTAGATCGGTTGTGACTCGTGGGTCTCCGTCATACATTCGAAAATGTCACCGCATCATCGGCTCGCACTCGGATACGCTTCGTTCGCTCGTTCGATTCTCTATCTCTCACTCGGATCGTCGCGCGTCGCGACTCGCAAGTCGCCGCTCGCGAACCAATAGAGTGAACGAATCATTTTTATCGTAGTGATCCGTTCGCTCGAGCCGTTCTTGCGACCCGGGTCGTTTGATTCGTTCAATCGCGAACGACACATATCTAGTTTGTAGTTTCTTAACCATTTATAAAGGCTGGAGCTCAGCTCGCCTGTATTCCCGGTGAAGTATCAAAAGCCTCTTAACTAACAACGCATCACCGTCCGAAAAAAGAAACCTTATCATACAAAAGCATGCGGTGCTTAACAATGAGAGTCAAAGTTGCGTGATGGTGGAATAATGACGTCTCAACTTTCATGATAAATTTTATATGTATTATTCCTTTATACATCAGTATTTTGTGAATGAGCTGGTCCTTTTATAAGTTGCGTGACGGCCAAAGGTTATAATTTACAAGGTTCTAATCAGACCGCATCATAAAGGGACCTTCTTATAATGTACAATGGCAGTTCAGTAGAAAGAAAGAAAGAAAAACATTTAGTAGGTAAGTAGTTAATCCCGCGACAAACAAGGCTCCGCCGCGAGGCCTCGGACACGCGACGCGCTGGCTCAAGCAGCCTCTAGCTATTTAGAGCACAGTTTGCGCCAGTTAGTATAAACTCAGACCGGTCGAAGGATGACAGATAATAAACATAGTTAAAATTCACAAGATAACCAGTTCTCTTGCACAAAATATGTATGAATGGTAACCTCTGTAGCGTAGCGGTATTAATCTCGCGTGAAGTCTCGAAGGTAAAGGTTTGATTCCCACGACGGATAAGAAATCTTGGTCTGGTTGATTGAGAGACTACCACCGAGGAACGGAACGCGGAAAGCACGTTTAGCCGTAAGTCCCGATTATAAAAACAATTTATAACATGCGTTATTAAGAAGACTTAGAATTTACACTAAGATTTCTTGTCCAGCCTGGGAATCGAATCTACGACTTCTAAGCCCTAAAGTGAGATTTATTCCGCTACGTTACAGGAATTAACATAACAAGTAACTTTAAAATTAATTTAATCAGTAAAAGGACCGTATTGTTCCTTGTGTGCATGGTGACTGTAGCAAAACCCTCCCTCGACAGGAAGCCCATGTTTGCCAAGATATTTTGTGTTTGTTTCTATTGCATGATGTGGTCTCCTATAATTGAGGGACCGATAGATTTATCTTCTTGTCCTTTATAATATAGCATGTAAGGTGTTTTCTTTGTTGGAGATCCTATTATAATAAAAATATAATGAGAGGTGGTATATTCCATATGGAGCCATATTCTGCAGTGAACTTAAACGGGCTGCAGAGGAACTGATGATGGTGGTGTGCCCGGCGACTCCTGCGACTGAAGGCCAATGTTTGTTCTTTAGAACTTGTATATGTTCGAATTGTTTTGCGAACTTGTATTGCGCGATACAGGTTAGTTGTGATGCTAGGTACTAGATGGCGCTGCTCGTCTTCTTGTAGTTTGTGCGGCTACTGTAGATGTCGCTACAGGGCTATTGAAAAAGAAGAAGAAGATACTGATAGAGTCATAATTTGCAGTCACTGTTTTCATTAGAAAGAAAAAACATAGTATACGTACTAACTAGTTCATTAAGCAATAATGTTTAATCAACTCGTTTGTATTCAATGTGAGCTGTAGCTTAGGGAGTATTTAAGGATTGCGTTTGCCAGTAAGTGTTCAGTCGGTGGATTAGATGGAAGGTGTGTGCTATCATCCTACATATTAAGTTCTGTTCACAGGCTTAAGCGTGCGGTATACTTAAATAATCTAGTGCCAAAGGAAACTTAACAGATAACGAGATTTTCTAAGAACACTGTATCTACTGTCTTAGAATTGAAAGATTTCCTTTGAATACTAAAGTATAAAACTGGAGAGTTTATTTGTTTGTTTAAAAGCGCTAATCTCAGATCTTAGAAACTATTTCTCTGATTATTAACATTATTTCAGTGTTAGATAGACTATTAATTGAGGAAATGATGTTCCTACGGGAACAGAACTTACGCGTAAGCTCCATATTAAAAGCTAGTATATAAAGCTGATTAGTTTGTATGTATGTTTGCTTGAACACGGTAATCTCAGGATCCACTGGTCCGATTAAAAAATTTATTTCAGTGTTAGATCCATTTATCGAGGAAGGCCATAGGCTATATTCAATTATGAAGCGTTCAAGCAAACAAACTCGTTAGCTTTATATATTATATAGACATAGATTGGTTATATGGTATGTAGTGTTTGTACGCCTCGGGCAAGAGATAGAGCACCTGCCTATCTAACACTTATAACATCTCAGACTCTGTTGTAATTAAACCTATGTTTACATATAAAGTATCCAGATTTCTGATTGGAGCTAATTGTGTCGCCTAGCACCTGAACTATCGAACATTAAATATCAAAGAGCTCGATTAGCAAAACTAATTAGTGATTGTAAACTATTAGGTAAGTAGTAACTTTTCGTGCGCGTTTTATCCGCATAGATCCCGTTCCATTCCCGTTAACTTCATTATTAAATATTGCCGATGTTATTTCTGGGTAACGAAACTTACTTCAGTCCAAAAGTCTCGGAGCTATTAACTTATCACTTACTTGTTAGTTTTTACCAAACTTATATGATCGGTGCTTCAGTACTTGCTTCATTAATAATTATTGTGAATATAAACTTAGATAGAAGAGTCAATGACAAACGGACGGACGAAGTAGGTACATTGTCTGTAATATCCGATAGTATGCTGCTGCCTGTTAGTTACCTAGCTTAATTCATAGAATGAGAATAATAATAATCTGTAAGTTATAGTTATTTACATCGTCATCCGTTAAAGTGTATGTAAATACCTAAGTGCTGAATAAATTTATTATTTCATGAAAACAAGGACACGTAGTGCTTGTGAATCAGATGTACTTCAGTAGCCGCCCCAGTCATCTTGTTGGCCGGCAATTAAGCGGGCTTCTCCACGACTTTTGAACTCATGTCGAAGGAAATAGGAATCACGCTCTTAATCTTTTGTACCGCAAAAAAAAGGATTTTTTGGAGGTCTGATCGCTCGAAATCACAGAAAACTAATAAAGTATTTTTTTTTCGATAATTTATTATAATCATATCAGCTTATGTTTAAACGAAAGCAGTTTATTATTATTTTATTTGAGCCGTTTGGGTTTGGAATTCTCGGATCATGGGGTCAAAGGGCTTAAGCAGTCTATCATGAGATTGCTAAACGCCGGAGCCAGCCATGACGAGATTGTTGGCCTGTCCTTGGGTCAGCGGATAAGCTTTCTGGGAACACTGCCTAATGATGTCGGTGTGAAGGAATGCTTTGATGCATATAATATAGACGCAATGCCTTATAATATAGACGTTAAATATTTTTGTATTATATGCATAGTGTATATGGCTTATGTTTTATTTTTTGTTGTATTAATCTAATAATAAAATGTACAATAACCATGTTTTTAAACAATTATAAATAAAAAAATAAAAACTACATAGTATAATAAAAACGGCTTTATTTTGCTATGTGAAGTGCATATTTGTCACGCACAACTGTTTGTTCCCGCTCTGTGCTATGTTGTGTCGCGTGTTGGTCCTTTGACCTTCACTACTCCCTGACCTTGTACTGGCGAGGGTGACGGTCATCAGCGTTGCGTAATACAAACCGCTATTAAATAACAGTAACGGTACCATGAGTTTACTATTGATGGTATAATTATAAGATGCCACAGTCGTAATAAACACCGCTCCTACTTTTAAAACATAAGGTTTGGTATTAACGTTAGTTTTTGTAACAAAAAAAATATTAAAGTACCAGCGTAACTCCTGTTCTCAAGGAATTTCCTAAATAAATATAGCATATAGCTTTCCTCAATAAATGGGCTATCTAACACTGAAAGATTTTTTCAAAACGGTCCAGATGTTTCTGAGTTTAGCGCGTTCAAGCAAACAAACACACATACAATCAAACGAAAGAGCTATTAAGCTTTATTTATTATCATAGATTTTAGTTATACACAGGTAAAACCGATGATGATTATATAACTGGAACCAACGGTAAGACTTGCTTTCGACGCTTAACATGCAACTTTATAGTAAGCGCGAAAATATTGTACGCAATGAATACTGATGTATCTTAAAACTTGAACTTTTTGTACATGGCTCTTGACTTTTCGCTAGATAACGTAATAGTATGCAAACTCGTGGTAAGTATTCATTCTCCTAGTTAAGTAAGTTTTATATTGCTTCATTCTGAGCCCTTCGCGACCACATGTTAGCAAACACCGATTCATTTTCTACCCTCTATTAGTAGGGGTTTTTATTTGGGAAATAATAACTTTTATGGGAAGACTTTTCAATTATTTTACTAAAACATAATTTTAATTTATTCAAAATATCACCTAAATACTAAGCTCTGATTAAAACCTTCAGTTCGGCTTAGCCGTGGTCAGGTAAAGAAATAATATATATTTTGTCAGCGTTACGTAATCAGCTTAACAATTTGAGCTGTTAATAGCGGTAGTGTGGAAGTTTTAAACAAATGCGAATGATTTTTGTATAATTTCAGTGGCGCGAGCTGGCGCGGCGGCTGGCGCGGCGCCAGCGCCTTAAACAAATTTACTCGAGGCTTTACTGGGCGCCGTGCCCACACCTATGGGCAAAGCAAAGATATACAGAACTAGGAAACGATAACAATATATAAACGAATTAAACGATATTTATCACCACTTAGGTATTTACATGTATGGATCTGAATTTTGGGCCGTAAAGGGGACAGATAAAAGAAGACTGAATACAACGGAGATGCGAATGTTGAGGTAGATGTGCGGAGTAGCAATAATGAGTATATAAGAGGAAATCTGAAAGTGGCGACAGTGACAGAGAAATTGAGAGGAAATCGCTTAGCATGGTATGAGCATGTTATGCGTAGGGATGTCCTGCATATGATGAAAACAATTCTGAAGATGGAGGGACTTGTTGCAAGAGGGAGGCCAAACAAAAGATGCCATGTGCAAGAAAGGTGTGTATGGAAGAGACGTCTGATAAAAAAAAATGGAAGATGACATATTGCGCCGACCACAAATAATGGAAGCAGGGCAGGAAAATAATGGGCCGGATTGCTCATGCGTATCCGGCCCCCACCAACGGCGAATCGAAGAAGTGTCCGGAGGGTTTTAGTGATGTTTTCTCCTCGTGGTATGAGTTTAGCATACCACGCTATGGAGAGGGCGAGTCCCACATATCTCATAGCCAGCCCGCGAATACGCTGCAGCGGCGGTGGGAATGCGTAAATGCATTTCCCCCCGGTCAACAAAAAAAAGGGCAGCCAGATAATGACTTAGGTATTTACATTCACTTGTACTAGTCAATTATACACAATGAAATAATATTAATATAATTAAATACAAAATATGGCAGCTAAAAGTGTATTGCAGACAGATGATTACTGTCTGCCAAGCTAGTACCACGTCATAAGTATAGTAATAACAATAATTAATTATTTTATTTAAATCTTAAAATAAATTATATTAATTTTTAAATTAGGAAGAAGATCTATAGAAAGGAGGTACGTGTTTTACGTATAAACCAATATTTTACGTATAACACGAATGAAGACACCCTTGATATTTAACATATTGGTTTAATTATATATAGTTTGTAATGTGAGCCAATTTTAATCTGTATTAAAATTCCAACGTCTACCTGCATTTAATTCATCAATAAATATTAAAGTTACCTACTTCTCACGATGTCACCATGTTAGTAGTTTACAAATCTTTCAAATGTAAAGTACTTTAACTGCATTGAAGAAACACATCAGGAACTTTTGAATTCATGCTTACTCTTTAACCGCGCGTTTAAGTAAGCCTTTTTGTTTGTGGAGATTATGACTAAACTACACATTTGAACATGGGACTTCGGGAGAGTCCCACATAATAATGTAATCGACCATTGGTACGTAAATAGCTTATATGATACAGTACCATACCCCTGAGTTTGACCAAAACCCCGATTATTTGTCCATTTGAGTATGTTTTGCCGGGCCGTCTCATGTGGGCCGTGTTGACACCAGTGGTAGCGTAACCTACTGAGTTTGTTTCGACGGATCTTCCCAGTTGGGGCGCATTGGATACCATGGATTAAAGCGCGTCCGTCGTTATATGCTCATATTCCACGCGAATCATGATAATTGTTTTACGATAATATAGACAGAACAAGCATTTTGCGTCGCTAACAACAATACAAATAAATTAAAAACAATTAATTTCTGTATAAATTAATTATACCAATAAATTATAACAAATGTAATTTAATACTTATGATCAATGAATTTTCCAATTAATGTTTGACTATTTACAAGTGCCTGTTTACGTTAATAAAAATGTTTTATATTTTAGTATACCTAGTAAATGAAAAGGTTTAGTTATCATTTCCATGGTATCTAGGCGCATGCACTAACGAGTGGACAATATGTACCGCGGATGATTCCACTCGACTCACGTTAAATATGGAGGCGCTGTAATGTGCTCGAGGATTTGGGTTACCTACTATTACGTAACTTTTTAATTGAAATAACATTTTCTTTGTTTAAAAAATCGTTGAGTTAAAACTTAATTCGTTCTAGTATCTTATTAGACATAAAGTTATGTTATCTTGCTTTTTTTATATATTACCGATGTGTGTGAGATATTACAAATATTATAAAGGGGAAAGACACTGCAGAAACAAAAAGCAAGTGGCGGCGAAACGTAGGTAGATTTTGCTAATGTATTTTAGGAAGTATATTTTTTTGTTTAGGATTCTATTGTGTTTTATAAACAAAGTGTTTACAATCTGTGTTTGTAACGGAATCATGAAGTTTTTCCATAGTCATACTCTTTAAACAGGTTTATGAAAGCAACGATTACTTTCATTAACCTTTATAAGGTTATAGTGGCAATCAAAGACAACCTCCGTAGCGTAGCGGAATTTGGCTCGCTTTAAATCTCGGAGGTCGTGGGTTCGATCCCCACGCCGGACAGAAATCTTAGAATTTACACAAAGATATCCTTTGTGTAAATTCTAAGATTTATTTCCGGGTCTGGTTGGTTGAGGGACTACCCTCCGTGCCTCGGAAAGCACGTTAAGCCGTTGGTCCCAATTGTTATAACATCATCTATAATAATCGTATATCTAGGATATTGCGGTCACCAATCCGCCTGCCAAGCGTGGTGACTATTGCAAATACTTTCCCCCGGGAGGAGGCCCATGTTCAGCAGTGGACGTTATACGGGCTGATGATAGTGGCAATCAGGTGGGAATTACGTAATTTTAGATAAAGACACCAACGTGAGAATTAAACTTGCGGCATACGAAGTTACATTTCAGGAAAGACATCTACCGCTTGACTACGGCTGTTATAAATAGGGTTACCACCCGTTCTATATTATATAGTATCGTACTATATTTTAGTCGAATGTAATATGTTATAAAAAATAATAAAGTATAAAAAGTACTATATTTTTTAGCTAATCCAAATTTAACCCCTTTTTAAAATTTTGAACGCACGGTATTTGAAAAAAGTGAATTGTTGATTTATTTTAATATATATCAAACATGCTCTTATAATTATGTTAAAGGTAAAAATATCTTGATGGCCAAAGCAAAGAGTAATAACAAAAACATATGGAAAAATAAATGTGTAAGTACTATTTGTTTCCTGAATTTCCCAAAAGTACTATATATATTGCAACTTTGAATTAATTTTGTAAAAAGTACTTCAAACCGACAAAGAAGGTGGCAACCCTAGTTATAGACTTTGATATATATGAATTTTTGGTTGCATATTATTATGTTTTAGCAGCATAAGCAAAAACTAAGTTCTTAATTTCTCATACTGTAGCTACCCACACTTAACTCGTCGCTTGTATTGTACCTCATTATAAATAACATACAAGCTTATACTGTTATGGATGTATTCTTGTTATTTGTACAATAGATACTGTTTTTTTCCTCACTAAAATAAATTAACAACCTTTCCCCTCCGCTGGGGTACCGCGGCGGTATCTATCACACTTGAATAGACAATCTATACCGTATTACTATCTCTGCAGTATCCCGACACTCCCGAGTCGAGCTCCTCATGGGTCACAACTCACACGACACCATACTCCACTTGTCTCCTCGCTCAAGATGAGGTTATTGATGTATCCAAGTGTCAAAGTCCGTCGCTCTGAGCACACAATACATGTCCGGCCGGCGTCTCCCGACAGCGGCGCGACGTTCCATTAGCGCGGTGATGTATCGGCACACAACACGAGCCCTCGCTAATTACTTACTTAGCTAATTGTCTTGTCGGCCGAGCCGCTCGTTGTCCTACAGACTGAACGTGTGTAATCATGTTACTCGGACTGACGTCTACAACAATATTGCGGCAGACATTGTTCTAAGTATAACGTGTTTGTATAGATTATCTTGCATATTTTTGTAAAGATTTTTATGTTTTATGAGTTTTATGATATTTTATTAAATTAAGATTTGATGTCTAACACGGAGACAAGCATTATACTTATTTCTGGGAGAGATAGATAGTAAAACCCCCATATCCTACCGGTATCTACACTAATATTGTGAAGAGGAAAGATTTGATTGTTCGTTTGTATTGAATAGGCTCCGAAACTCCTGGTCCAATTTGAAAAATTCTTTCACTGTTGGAAAGCTACACTATCCCGAAATGACATGGGTTATATTTAATGATGAAGTTCCCACGGTAACGGGAATTACACGGATGAAACCGCGCGCAGGAATTAACTGATAAAATCCCCGGTAGTCATGAATAGCGAAAAAATATCTATCCTTCGTGCATCGGAAAGCATGTATTGTCATTGGCGTCAGCTGTTATCACTTTTTCTATAACAATCATATACAACGAGAAGTGAGGCAGCGTTTTGTGTTTTAAAATATGATATTGCGATCACCAAACAGTCAGACAAGCGTGGAGATTATAAAATAACCATGTTTAAGGGAGGCAGTCTTTTGCTGTGGACGAAATATAGTGAATTTGATAATAAACCTTATAAATGTAAAGTATTAAAGTAATATTTTCCCTTAACTTATATTTAACAAGATATTCCGCGCGTTATTTTCCGTATAGAAGTACATATAGTAAAAGAATTTTCAAAATCGGTTCATTAAAAATCAAGAGATCTTCTCCAATCATACAAATGTTTACTTGAGTTTGTTAAATAAATACAAGTTTGGTAACATACAGTTACTTATATATTAATACCTTGAGGGGTGACGTACTACTCTTTATAATATTAGTAAAGATTACAATGTAACCAGTTAGCAGATTGTCACAAAGCTTGATGTGTTTGTAGACCGTGTTGTGATACCGTCTCGCGCGACACACAGCTGTAAACTTAGGGACATCTCAACATGTAGTAGTAGCTGTACTTCGAACCGGATAAATGTTCCCTCCGACAATCTGACACACTAACTTAGAGAAAAGTCTCACGTATTAGAAAGACTGCCTGAGCTGGAGACACCGCACCGTCTTATAGCACATTTCTTTATCAAAGATGATTGAAGTGAGGCTTCAGTTTCCAGAAATGGAATTCTAGACAAGACTGATGTATTCCATAATCTGTATTTGTGCTACCTTTGTGAAAGAGAGATTTCGAGCTCAAGGTTACTCAAAATTTTACTGCGATCATTAATTCACCTGCCAAATGTGGTGATTATGGCAATATCCTTAAACGACCCTCGCATAGGTCCTTGGACCTCGGCTTAGGGCGGTCGCTGGAGGGGACATTTAGGGAATTTGACGTTTTTGTGTTTAGGGGAGTTTTGTGCATCTAAGTAAAGCGAAATTTGCTTGGAAACAGTGTAAATACAATAATATCTATTAATATAGAATCGATTGTTACCTTAAAAACTGGGTATCCCATAATAATTACACAAAATATACTATTACCCAAAACTGTTATTTTGTTTAGTTAAATATTGATTTGATCATCGTTACGTTTTCAGCCTGCTTAATTTGTGTTGTCTATAAGCGTAGTGTACTGGGGCCATGTAAAACATTCTGCGTTGGTCTGGATGGTGTCGTGAAATGCATGAAGTAAGAGTTTCGTAATATCTGCGCGACACTTACAGCGCTCTCAGTATAAAGCAAGCTTTTTATTCTTTAAGTTTTGAGTTTTGTTTACGAACTTTACTGAGTAAGGTCTTTGTCTTGTATTCTCTTTTTTGTGCGCCTCGATGAGATTTTTATGTTTCTTTAATACAAGTTTATTGTTTATTCACTTACTTTTGCATTTTTAAAATACTTTTATAATTATTATGACAGCTGGTGTAAAGCCACACGTGATAGATATCACGTGAGGCTTTACACTTGTAGAGGAACGGTTGGTGGTGTTCCTCCACAGAAAATGAAGATCTTCTTTGCCGGGCGAGGTGGTGTGCCCGGCGACCGACGGCCATTTGTTACTGTTCGGAACTTGTATATGTTCGAATTGGCTTGCGAACTTGTATTGCGTGATACAGGTTAGTTGGGATTCTAGGTGGTAGATGGCGCTGCTTGTCTTCTTGAAGTTTTTTTTGTGCGGCTACTGTAGATGTCGCTACAGTACTCCCCTCCGAGACTGAAAGTCGTTCTTACTTTGTTGGAGTTCCAGTGAGTCGGAACTGATCCCAGTGAGTCGGAATCGATGCTGGGTCCCAGTGAGTCGGGACAGTTGTGGCTGAGACTGCGTGCGGCGAAGCTGGCAGTGCTGCGCAGACCGGTGTGCGAGGTCGTGTACGCAGTGCCGTGGTGCCGTAGCCGGAGTCGATGGAGCCGTGTTGCGGAAGCTAGTTGCTTGTTGTTGTTGGTTGTAGAGCTGGATAAGGAGTACGTTGCTGAAGTAGCCTGTTGTGTGCTGTCTTCGGGGTCAGCAATTGTAGAGGAACGGTTGGTGGTGTTCCTCCACAGAAAATGAAGATCTTCTTTGCCGGGCGAGGTGGTATGCCCGGCGACCGACGGCCATTTGTTACTGTTCGGAACTTGTATATGTTCGAATTGGCTTGCGAACTTGTATTGCGTGATACTTACAGGTTAGTTGGGATTCTAGGTGGTAGATGGCGCTGCTTGTCTTCTTGAAGTTTTTTTTGTGCGGCTACTGTAGATGTCGCTACACACTCATACAAAGATATGTATGAGTAAATGATTTACGTGTTCATTATTATTATTAATAGACGCATATGACTACACCAAACCTGTAAAGCTCACTTTTATTTTCAGAAGGGCTTTCTCTTCTGAGGCGATAGGTTTCACCAACAACTTTAGGTAGGTACGTTCCATTTTATAGAAAATGAGACCTTTAATGAACTAAGAACGGCTTTGAGCTGACGCACTTTGTTCCTGCACAATCCAGTTTCCCTATGTTAGGTAATCGAAGTCAAGATCTCGAACACAGCAGTCCTACCTGACACCACTGCACCGCCGAAGCAGCCGATTAACTAAATCTGTTACTTATCAATTACAGTCATAATGAATAAACTACATGCATTTAAATATACCTAATTTTCTTCTTCTGAATTAGCGTTCCTAATAGTGAATGCAAAAACCGGGTCGTTTAAAAAAACCGTTTTTTTCGGAGTTTTAGTTTACAAAACCGGTAAAACCGGTTAAATCGGTTTTTTCGGGTTTGTTTTTAAATTTTTATTAAATCATTTTTATTTAATAAAAATTTAAAAACAAACCCGAAAAAACCGATTAAAAAATGCTGAAGTCTAATCTAAATATGTATTTTTTACGAATTAGCTACAGCCTACAACTACTAACATACAATACAAAAAGTATCTTTTCTTTATACATAAAATAGAATAATAATCATAAAGCTTTAGAATTAGGAAAATAACATATTCTTTAAAACTTAAGGTACAAAACATACATACAAAATTAGGAACATTTGGTAGACCAGGTATACAAAGGTCTAAAATCACAGAATATTAAATAATAATTAACTGTCATAAAATACGAACAGGCAAAATCAACAGCACGTAAAATGAGATCAAAATAATGTTTGAATATCGCATAAAATAGAAGTCTTATTCCTAATAAACCTAAACAAAATAAATCAGTCATTCTTACAGGGAGTCAAAATAAAAATTAAATAATAATTAAATTATTAATTAAATTCAAAATTAAAATTACAAAGCTAAGTCGAATTCCTATTGTCTCGGAGTTTCTTATAGTCTTTCTTCTCCGGGTGTCACAACGTAGGTAGATAGAGAAAAACTCGTAGGAAGCTAGGATAGGGTCCGGTCGTCCTTGCAAGGCGAGGCTCGCGACGCGTTCTATGCTTCTGACCGAATCCCAGCCCACGCTGGTTGATTCTGATTATATTTATAGTACGCGACTATCACATGCCACATTGGTAGATTTAAATTATATTTAATAACATGACTGTTGAAATGTATACTAATGAATTAGTCAAGATTTTTTTTTTTCTCTTTTTATATTTGTATCATTGTATTTGACTTATAATAAGTACGATCGATTCGACTACATTATCAATAAACGTTTTCATTTCATTTCATTTTCATATTTTTTACATTGATAGAATGATCGTAAGGATACAACAAGTGCATCATCATCATTAAGAGTACTACGGATTTACTCACTCACTCGCTTGTTTCTAAAAACACACAGACTAAAAAAGCACAGACTAAAAACACACTGATTAAAAATGACGGCAGCGTGGCATAGTAGTGAAACAAGGAGCTAAATTAATGTTGCCGAAATAGGAACTAACGCCGCCTCAACGTCCTATACACGTTTGGCAGTGATAAATTTAATATTTTGTTTGGGAAAATCAAAGTTTTATTAAATCAGACATAGGAGAAACGTAACCGAAAATACCGAAAAATCCGGTTTTGTTATCCTAAAAAACCCGGGTTTCAAATCAGTCGGTTATCCGGGTATCCGGTTTGCATGCCCTAGTTCCTAATAAGTATAATTAATTTAAACTTTAATATTTACTGATAAAATGCGTTCTTAATCTTTCTTCATGGCTAGCTTCTGACAAAGTTTTATTGTTATTTTTGGAAAATTTATAAGAATAATTCAAATAATGCGATTATATAAATAAAATGACGTGATTCAATATGCGATTGACACATTTGTAGAGTCAAATTTCATGCTTTGACTTACTGTAGATTCATGCTGTAAGTCATGTCACTTCCGAGAAAGAGCATGAAGACGTGTTTTAGTTATCTTACAGTGGTGAGCCCATTACGATACTGTCACACTGGGAACAATTGACAACACTTTGAACTGTCACGAGATATATATTCTTCACCTTAAACACCACATCCTACATAGTTATATATATATATTTTTTTTATTTCAAAACTGAATGTGCGTTTGTCCTCAGTTTCGCCTGACGGAAAGCGACAACGAAGACGAAAATGGAGCACGCGCATTCAGTAAATGCCTATTAATTCTAGTCTTAAAGACACCCAGATTATATCGTTCCGGAAATACAGATGCCGGGAGACTGTTCCACATTTCAGCTGTTCGCATGATTTAAGATGAAGCGAAACGCTTCGTGCGTGTACGCGGGATATCAACAACATATGGGAGGTAACCCTCCCTACGTCTGGTTGTCTGATGATGAAATGGAGAAGGAGGTATTAAATCGTGCAGCCCCTGGGCACATTCTCCGAAGTGCAACCTGTAAAATACCGATAAGCAAGCCACCTTGCGTCCGGGTTGTAAGCTTTGGAGCTTGTTTTCAACCAACAGTTCGTCCCCGATTATCTTCTTTGCTCGACACTCTATTGAATCCAGCGTTGCAAGCTGGTATTTAGCAGATCCGTCCCAAAGGTGACTAGTATTCCATACAAGAACGGACTTGTGCTTGGTATATATTGAGAAGCTGTCCCGGTGTAAAATACCGCCTCACCCTGGAAAGGATGCCCAGCTTTTTTGCAGCAGTTTTTGCTTTGGATTCAATAGAATGACCGAAGTTGAGGTCAGGTGTCAGCTGAAATCCAAGGATATCAAGGTGCTCACCTATCGGCACAGATTTACCACGGAATGTGGGAGTCAGTTCAAAAGGACTCCGTTTGGCGCTAAATAGACACGCTTGCGTTTTGTTGGCATTAAATTTTACCAAATTGGCATCGCCCCATTTGGAGACAGCCTGGAGGATCAAATTTAACCGCTCAGCTAGAGTCTCTCTAAGGGCCTGAACTTCATCCTTTGTAGCTCGAGCATTGGATACGTATCTATCTGACACTGTGCTGTCATCTGCGTACCCAAACAATCCGGGTTCAAGCAGATCGTTTATGTGCAGCACGAAGAGTGTTGCAGACAGAACGGACCCCTGAGGTACCCCGGCGTTTATGGCCAATAAATCGGATGAATAGCCGTCAAGAACTACTCGATTCGATCGTTCGCTCAGGAAGTCTTGTATCCAGGTGCATAGAACGTCGGGAATTCCAAAACTTGGAAGCTTACTTAGCAAGCTTGCATGCCAGACCCTGTCGAAAGCCTTAGATATGTCTAAAGACACGGCAAGAGCTTCACCGTGCTTTTCAATGGCTTCACTCCACAAGTGGGTCGCATACACAAGAAGATCTCCAGTCGACCGCCCAGGACGAAAACCGTATGGCGATCGCTGAGAATATCATTATTCTCGAGATATGCTAGGAGTTTGTTGTTTATAACACGTTCCATTCATTTGCAAAGTACGGAAGTGATATCAATTGGTCGATAGTTGCCAGGGTCAGCTCGACTGCCCTTTTTTGGTACAGGCTGTACGTTGGCAAGCTTCCAAGAACTGGGGACTTGGCCACATTCCATGGAGAGACGATACAGGCGTGTCAAAACTGGAAAAAGCTCAGGCGCACAGGTCCTAAGGACAATTGCTGGGATACCGTCAAGTCCACTGGCCTTATTCTCATCCAAATTACGCAGAGTCAGAAGTACCTCTTTTTGGTGAATACGCATCTCAGGCATCCGAGATCCGCAGTGAGGGTGGTGAATGACTACCAGCATCCAGATGTGAATTGTTCGCGAAGATTGAGGCAAACAAGTTCGCCTTTTCCAATGCAGAGTGGGCCAGCGAGCCATCGGGCTTCACCAGAGGCGGCAGTGACGGACGGCAAAAATTCGCTTGTACCGACTTGGCGAGAGACCAGAATGCTTTGCTACCAGATGGATATGAAGCAATCTTGGCTCCTAGTCTACCAATACGGTTAAAGCGAGCCTTACGTAGGGTCTTTTTGCAATACTTGGCGGCTTTGTTAAAGGCTACCTTTTTAAAGTGGAGATCCGGAGCTTTGCGGCTGCGAGCTTCAGCCCAGGCCTGGTATGCTGCCTGCTTAAGAGCATCAGCTTGAGCACAATCCGCATTATACCAAGGCCGAGCCGTGGCTTGAAGCGATACGTCGGAATATGGAATAAAATATTCCATAGCCAGACGGATCACGTCAGTTATGGCATCTGCAGAACTCGACGGATCTTTATCGGCAAAGCAAAGAAGTGCCGCATCTCATCCCAATCCGCTGACTTGTATTTCCATACTCTCCTGGATCCGGTGTGATTGACCTCACGAGGTGAATATTTTGATACAAATTTCACCAGACAATGGTCGGAGGTCCCTATGGGGACCGATACCGACACAGAGTAGCGGTCTGGACCAGTTGTCAGAAGACGGTCCAGGCAATTAGACGCATGGCCAGCAGTGTCAGGTATACGCGTAGGTTGGTACGCGTTGGTGGACCAGCTGGGTGAGATCTAACGATACTGCAAATTTGCGCGCTTCTCTCCCAGCATGGTCCGATTTCTGGAACGGTAACAGCCAATCTTGATGATGGGCATTAAAGTCCCCCAGAAATACCAGCTGCGCAGAAGGGTACCTCTGCTAAGCAGTGTCCGTCATGTGCGTAAGATGGTCAAACAGCCTGGTTGTCTCTTGATCGCCGCTGTGCGATAGATAAACACCGGCATAGAGTATTTGCTCTAGACCGGTGTCAACTAGTACCCAAAGGACTGAGAAACTGGGGTCTTCGAGGTTTCGGAGACGCCGATAACAGATGGCACCAGCAGACACCAGCGCGTTTTTTAAAATTGTGCTCCAGGGTATATCCTGGGTAATGAAGGTATGCTGCGTCGGCAGGGCATCCGATCTGCGTCTCGGTTAGAAAAAGAAGGTGCGGCTTTTCAGTCTCAAGGTGATGATGGACAAGGTCGAGATTTGAGTGCAGTCCTCGAATATTAGAGAGGTGCACTTTGAGTGAGAGAAAGTGCTTCCGCTGTGCAAACTTCTTTTTTTGGTTTTTTTCCTCGGCCTATTAGTGTATAAAGGCATGAGAATGGCAGTTGAACGAGGCAATAGTCGACTCGATTGGAGACTGCGGGGATTATCGAACCCCCCCAAGAGTGGCCGTCGGGTCCTCTCCTCCAGTCGCCAACCAGCACGACGGAGCACTTTGAGATTTTACACAGGCGGCGGGGCAGCCTTTCATAGGTGGCTAGCCCACTAGTTGGGCCCCCTACAATCTGCGGTCGGCCAGCGGAGAACCGTGCTTCGGATCCCACTACCCTCCAATACGAGGCTTCCAATGCAGTCACTCGATTACATCAAAATCGGTGCAACACCATACCATGCAACTGATCAGACCTATTCTCAGAAATGGCTTCACCGGACAACACGTCGAAACACGACGAGGTCGCTTGGCGACGTGGCTTTGATCGGTGGGTGGTGACTAGCCACGGCCAAAGCCTACCACCAGTAAGTGCAGCTCGTTTAGCACCGCCCAGGAGTCACGTGTAGGGTCTCGAGGGTAAAAACCTACGGACGCGAGCTGCTTCGACTCCCATAGACTCCCATAGAAATTAAAGATACATTAATGTTATCAAGCCTATCCTAACAGTGTATTATGTGTTACCACAATATGCGATTTCCTTTTAACAGCGGATATTGAATACTTTATAAAATCCCGATGTAAGCCCCCCCCCCTCGTTCCGTGGAATTATTCCCGATTGTCCCCTCTTTTGATTCTATACAATTTTTTTGACTTTTATATTTACTTACTTAATAGTTAATATTTTTCCTATGTTGTAAACGTGTTGACATTGCGTTATTTTTTTATTTGATTCTATGTAACATAAGAAATAAAAAAAGCTGAAATGTACGGTGATTACATTTTTTTTCCTGAAAACGAAACAATCGTAGCAAATGTCACCCCCCCCCCCCCCCCGGCGACAACTGAGAAAAATACTTCCCGTTTGTCCCCTTTAGTCAGTTTTCAAAGGGAACAGTCGGCACAAATTGTCACCCTGGTGACAACTGAGAAGACAATTCCCAGATGTCACCCCGCAGGACATGGCTAGAGGGGACAATCGGGAATATTCGGTTCCGTGATACTTGGCTAGGCACTGGTACCAGTATTGAGGATTTTTTTTTAAAGCCTAGTTAGTGAAATAACTGCCGAGATATATTTAGCTTAACTAGCTTTCCGCGTGCGGTTTCACCCACGTAACTCCCGTTTTCGTTAAAACTTCATAATTTAATATAATCTATATTACTGCTGGATAATGTAGCTTTCTGATGGTGAAAGCATTTTTAAAATCGGTCCAGTAGATCCAAAGCCTGTTCAGTGCAAACAAACAATCAAATCGTTCCTCTGTATAATATTAGAATAGATAACGCATTTCTGTGTTAAATATTTTTAATGAATGTATCTGTAACTAAAACTGAACAGTTTCCGACATGTACGTACGAGCGGGCAGCCATTTCAATTGGACCGTGTTTTATTCGGCTCCACACGTCCGTCACCCGTGGTCCACTTGTGCGGGACAAAGGCGCCGGGATTACATAGTTGGTCAAAGGTGTATTGTGACGTCACAACGGGTCCCGTAATGCTCGGCTGGCGTGCGGCGTGCACCTGTGCGCTCTCACACTAATGCGATTTAAATTACACCTAACAACTATTTGTTGATGGTAAACAGTTATTTGCGGAGAATCTCTTTGATTTTTGAGTTTAAATTAGACGTGTGTCTTAATTCTAAGGAGCATCATAAAGTCTAATGAATAAAAAGGTATTATTCTGTTCTGAATATTAAGTCATATGTAATTACTAGCTTTACGAAATAAACGAAATAAACGATTTTTATTCAGCACTTAGGTATTTACATACACTTGTACTTGTCAAGAAAATTTACAATGCATATAAAATTAATTATAATTAGGTAACATTTACTATTAAATTATGTTTAATTTACTTCAGGTGTGCTAGAAGTCTGTCAGTCTTGTGTTAGTAAACAAGCTCTTAATATTAACGTTAATATCTATTTACTATATGTATTTTATTCAAACATTTTATGAATAAAAAAAAAAAAAATATATAAATATAAAATATTATAACACATTTTATAGTGCAATGACCGGTCAAGCAAGAAGTAAAGAGAAATATAGAGGACGTGATCACTGGCACGGACTACAGGCACTGGATCACACGACAGGGGCAAGGGTTAACGCGGTCCTCGGTCTGTCCGGCGAGGATCCTAGCCTAGCTAACCTGCAGGTTTCTCTAGCTACCTAAGTGGACGGCCCGGAGAAGAAACTCAGAAAGAAACTCCGGTTTATTCTTTTCCGTCTTCTTTTGTTCTGTATCTTTTTTTTTAAATGTATAATTATTTTTAATACAGTTTGCACAGTATGTGGGCTGGGGCACGCCCCTTACAGTTATTTCATAGAATAATAAACAAAAAAGATAATTGTTCTACTCAAGCGGATGAAAACTCTTGCACATTAGGAAAATAATAAAATAACGTCGGTTGCACCCCATCCACATTTACAGTTAAAATAAACAAACCTAAACAATGTCAACCCAGACACTATCAATGTGACAACAAGACTATTAATTAGTTATAACAAGTAAATACCCTCAACTGCAAGCCGACCAGCCACCGCAAGCAGCACCCGTTCACGAGTATGACGTGTGACACAGCCATCGGCTCCCTCGCCATATCAGAGGGAAGGAGGCGACCCGTCCCACATCGCCGCCGCAAGAAATGACTTTTATTGTGAGCATGACGATCTTACAGTTTTGAGTATCAGAATCTAGTATGTAACATCTGGATTGACCATTGTGTAGAATGTTTCAGTAAAATATATAAAAAATAATATGCAATGTCAAATACAAAATGAATCATTTCATTAAATGTTATGATAGATATAATCATACAAAATACGATAGGTACATTAAAATGTCATACAAGCGTTTATTCTTAAAGACTTCAATACATTTTTACGTTTTCCTGGTTAGCCAAGCGACCAAGCGTTATTATCATTTAAATAGTCATTCAGAGCGTAATAAGCCTTTCTCATTAAAATTTTCTTAATTTCCAATTTAAATTTAACAAATGAAAGGTCTTGTAAGTTTTTCGGTATTTTATTGTAAATGCGAATAGCCAGACCCACAAAAGAAGAATGCACTCTTTGTAAACGATGATATTCGGCACATAATTTATGATTATTTCTAGTGTTTAAATTATGCACGTCGCTTCTTTTTTTAAATGAGTTTATGTTTTGTCTAACATAAAGAATACAAGAGTATATGTATTGGGCAGCGACTGTTAATATATCTAAATCTTTAAACAATTCTCTAAGGGAAAACCTCGCACTTAACTGATAAATTGATCGAATCGCTCGTTTTTGTAAAATAAATATACTTTTAAAGTCAGCCGCCCTACCCCAGAGCAGGATTCCGTAAGACATGACACTGTGGAAATAGCTGAAGTAAACTAGACGAGCAGTTTCCACATTTTCGCGCGCGGTTTCACCCGCGTTACCCTCGTTCTCGTAGAAACTTCATAATTAAATATATCCTGTAGCCGTTCATGATAAATGAGATATATAACACCAAAATAATTTTTCAAATCGTACCGTCACCATATATCGAGGAAGGTTATAGGCTTCATAGCGAAAGTCACGCGAGTGAAGCTAGTTCTCCTGATTAAAAATCCGCGTCGTTTGTTTTATACAGAAAAATTTGAATGTCAAAGCGTAACTTCAGTAATATAAAAGTAGTCTGAAAAATTTGGAGGCATTGTCGTTATTTCGATCGTGTAGTTTATCACGTTGGCACTAACATGACAATAAGTATTAACCACTAGAATTCTCCTCCGTTAGTTGAACATCAGCGAGCAACAATGTTATCATTAGATCAGGACCGACCCGGCGACACAGTCAGCAAAAACGCATGTTACCTTTAAGGTGCAAGTTGGAAGCGGGTGACGTGAGGTGACACTACTGGTTTGTATGTATTTCTATGAAATTCTATGAAGCTAGCGACGCGTTTCATAGAAATACATACAAACCAGTAGTGTCGCCGCGACACGTCGTCCGCCGCCGCCTCACGTCGCCCGCTTCCAACTTGCACCTTTACCTTTTCTTTGCGAATGCTCTTCATAATTTAAATACATGTGTAGATAAAGATCCTTAACATTGTTGAGAAGGTATTTAAACTCAAGCGCTATATGTTAGTATTAGCCTGTTCACTAGTTTGAAGCGGTCGTAGCCCAATGGCTAGGGCGTCGGAATTGCGATCATGAGGCGCCGGTTCGAGCTCCACCCATTGCACTACCAACGTGAACCCACTCGTAACACAATCATTTTAGCTTAGCACGAGGGGTTAATAAGAATATTAGTAGTGTGCAAAAATTCTGTTTGTAACTTTAGTAAAAAAAAGGAAATAGTAAGTAAAAAAAAGAAATAGTAAGGGCAAAAGGGCAGTATTACTTCTGTCACCAGACTTCTTCACCTACATAGATACCTACAACTTACAGATTATTTTGAAGTAGTCTAAGTTAACTGTTACGTTGACTATGTTGATAGTTAATATAAGTAGCATGTTTAATTAGTGTAAAATGTGTTAACTGCATATTACATACTCGTACGTACAGTTAAACTATGTTACATATATATATAGAATACTCGCTTTTTATCGCAACTTATTGTCTGCGTAGATCACAGTTTCCCTTATCTCTGTTCCAAATTTCATCAACATGGGTTAAAAGACTCAGGCGTGAAAACGTAACATACATCCCTACTTCATCATGAAACTTTGAGCTCATATTCTTGAAGATATTACAAGTAACATAGGTTTACTGGCTTCAATACGAGCCAAGCCGCGGGTAAAAGCTAGTAAATCATATTAGAAGGGACTTACATCAAATAATTATTGTACTTATCATAAATACACTCTTCCGAAGATGAGATACCAATATAATTTATTGACATTATTCTCAGCGACGCAAAATGCTTGTTCTATCTATATTATGCCAAAACAATTGTCATTATTTGGGTGGACTATGAGCATATAACGACGGACGCACTTTAATGCTACCACCGGTACCAATGCGCCCCAACTGAGAAGATCCGGCAAAACAAACTCAGTGGGTTACTTTACTACCGGTTTCAACACGGCCCACATGAGACGTTTCGGTGAAACATACTCAAATGGACAAGTACGCGGGGTCTAGGTCCAATTATTTTCATTTATTATTAGTAGGCATACACATTTATTGTACAAACGATTTTCAAGTTAATATTTATTTTATTTTTACTCACAGACGCATAGAATAAGACACAGTTCTAGTTACAACAGTAGATGATAGATGGTACCGAAAGCCAAACGTCTTTATCTTCAATATAATCTTGAATACTATAGTAACCTTTTGAAATGAGAACAGTTTTAACATGTTTGCTGTGCAAAGTAAAAATTATCTTAAGTAGACGTCAACAATTTATGTACATGGCAAAAAGAGCTCTAGTACTATTTATTACAATATAATCTAGGTTGTCAAACTTCTAACATTTTATACTATTGCTAAATTATATACATAGAACGAATATACTAGCAAATATACATATATTAACGAGACTACAATATAACAGTAGATAATTGTCAAGATTCTGTGGAATTATGTCACGCGAAGCCAGGGCGGGTTGCTAGTTTCTAATATAAAACAGCGAACATGTACTGACGAGCGTCGATCATTTGATGATACCGATAAAACCGAAATAATACTGAAAAATACAATTGTTCGCCATCAATCTGCATGCTAAAATATCGACTGCGAGAAGTAAAATATTTTTATTCATCGAAATAAAAATATTTTTATTTATTCCAGTGCAAAATACGGAACGCACTTAAAGTCCGCTACGTACGCTACGGTATTACTACGAACACTGCTAAGCCGCATGCATGTACATAACGGAATTCAATTCGAAGATGCTTAGGTCACCTACGCACTGATAGAATCCTTAGCGTTTAGATAGTGATTCCCCTTGTATCTCATGACAGAATCAACAAGTACATCGATGTACGCTAAGCGACTAGTGAAAGCGCTAATAGCTTCATACGAAAAGTCTAGAACGTTCGTTTCACTTCACTATTCGCAAAGAGACTCGCTCAGCTAGCGTAACGGTATAAGTGGAACTTTTTTTTATTAGTTTTACACAGCATTGATATAATTTTGCAAATAAATCTGTGATGAAAGTTTGGAGATAAAACGAAGGTAACTTTACGATCAATCGTTAAAATTGATGAAACGATTGTTTTATGTGTGACCCCAGTCTCCGCGTATGTGAACCAGCCCAGGTGCTAAATGGAAACCTAAAAGTAAGAGATTTGAAGATAAAAAAATTGACTGTCTTTTTTATTTTATTTTCAGCACAGAAATGATTGCGACCAATACCACAGATTACTGAATAGTTTGCCAATACTTTAACATATTTATTTAACTGTAATATGTGAGACTAAAACTCATCAATCGCAATTAGAATGGAAAATGTTTTTTTATTTTTGTAATTATCTTAGCGTTGATGAATGGTTGTGTGGTGATGTTAAATCGGACTGGTGACTCAGTTGTGGTAGTTGCCTCAGCGATGATGCAACTAGTTGTGTACGACACATATACTTACTCTGAGCCGGCTCCTTGTTTCATTGAAATATCAGTTTATATTTAACGTTTTCATTATAGAGGGGATGCATATACTTAGTGCGGGAGGTGTTGAAAATGAAATAATGGGAATAATTATATAGACATTGCTATGTTTTCCTTATCCTATGACCAAAATACTTACTTTGATAAAACAAAAACACACACTATGACCCATTCTAACAAAACAGTCATCCATCTCTGTTAAAACACTGAGCACACAAGCTACACGCAGCAAGTGTAGCTGCAGTCAGCAACTAGCCAACATGTTCGATGGCAATTTCCTCGTGGTATGTCTGTGGGTAGTTTACACTTGTCTGTGGTCCTCGAGCGCGGCGTGCAGAGAGCGCGGCGCGCGGCGCGGTGAGGCGACGGCGGCGCTTTGTCACTGAGCGCGATCAATTGCGCAGAGCCGCTGATCACCGCCCAACTGTGGACTCATTTGTAACTACATAGCGCGCCACTGTTCCTCAGAGAGTAAAAACTTTTTTTTGACAACTTCTTGAATAAAATCTCTATGTCGTGGAACTACGAATATGAACTCAATTCAGGAAAGTACTGTGCACCTAGAATTAGGATCCATGGTTCACACAAATAATTGTCCGGGTAAATGTTTCATTAAACATTAGGTTTATTTATGCCCATAAATACATCTTATCATTGTTATATTTACAGACAATAAATTATTTCGTTTTGTAATAACGTCATTATTATCATCAGCGACTTGCACTGATGATAATGCTGATCGCATTTTCTTAATTCTCTACATAACGAGTAAAGCTTACCAAAGACGCATTGACTAACATACAAATGTCACTTTGCGATTAGATTGCTGGTCGCTTAGCATAGGTAATACCAACGCCACTTAATGTACGATTTTTATTATATCTAGCTTTAACTTAATTATGAGTTTTTCAAAGTTATATTTTATTTTTATAGAAAAATAACGAAATATAAAATCCTACAATCTGTAAGCAAGTTTCACTCTGCACATTGTTGAGCGGTGTGGTGAAGGCTTATTGCTCGATTTATTGCGGCCTGTCATCGCACTGATAGCGTCGCGGAACAAAACCGTAGTAACTCACTCCATAATTTATTATATATAGATAAGCGAGTCATTACCAACGCTTTAAATTTTAACATTATTTATTATAATTACGTTTATTGTTATGTACTTTCACAAAAACTGTAGATCAAATACATGCATGGTATCCGCAGGATAGCAGGCTGCAGGTTAATCCAGCAGCCTGCTATCCTGCGGATACCATGCATGTCTTTGGTGGTAGCACCCAATAGGTTCCTCTTATAATGGGTTTAATAAGCTAGCGAACATTTTAAAATGTTTTTGTATATTTTACGGAAAAGTTTACCATATACTATGTTTCAAAATTGAGATTAATAAAATTCGACCACCGGCAGGACCTGCATCTTATGTTAGGATTTAAAACCCGTCGAATACGAAAATCTTTGAATTGTAGTGAACATATTGGGAGGTACCTTCAAATTTAATGACGAAAGCAAGGTTACTTTTTATATCATTATACTTTATGATAACACTGCTTACTAATTATCTATACTAATATATAAATCTAGAGAGTTTGAACGCGTTAATCTCGGGAAATACTGATCCGATTTGAAAAATTATTTCAGTGTTATATAGCCCATTTATCGAGGAAGGCTATATTTAATCATCAAGTTCCGACGTTTACGGGAGTTATGAGGATGAAGCCGCGCGCGGGGTGCTAGTGATACCCTATAAAAATCGTCCAATACAAAAATCTTTTATTATAGTGAACACACTGGTAAGTGCTTTAAAATTAAATTAGGCAACGGAACGTAAGTATCATTATAAAACAAGTACACAGTGAGACTTGCAGTTGAAAACCTAACACACCACGTTCCTTCCTAAGCATCCCGTGCAACTCGGTACGTTGGGCACACAATAATCTTTTTCGCTCTCCTCAACAATGGCTCACATGTGAAATATCCGTAACAGTCCACTTCAAGCACTAAGTTCGTTACAGACCAGTGTCTCGACCGGCCGCTATCTGTCAGTGACCAACCGTCACCAGGCTAGCTAAGCTAGACTTACTAGATCGTGACTTCATGCAGTTCTACACTGACCACTTATAACGAGCTTTTTCTTATAAAAATAGCTAATATATTTGTTTCTTATAGCTTTAGTGAAATTAGAGTATTCATCATCAGCCCGTATAACGTCCACTAACGTGAACGTGGGCCTCCTCCCGAGGTAGGGTATTTTGACCGCAGTATTATGTTGTACCACACAAGGAAACGCTGCTACCCGTTTCATGACACACGTTTTGTTTTTTTTTTAAAGAATACTAGCTGACTTTTGCAGTCTATTAGTATTCTTGTTAATCCCTCGTGGTAAGCTAAAATGCTTGTGTTACGAGTGGATTCACGTCGGTATTGCAATGGGTTGGGATCGAACCGGCGACCACAAGATCGCAAGTCCGACGCCCTAGCCATTGAGCTACGGCTGCTTTTATTATTATAGATGATGTTATTACAATCGGGACCAACGGCTTAATGTGCTTTCCGAGGCACGGAAGGTAGTCCCTCAACCAACCAGACCCGGAAAGAAAATATAAGTATTAATATAATAATATGTAAATCAGTATTAATTTGAACATACAACCCTTTGTTGTAAAAACATGAGGTAATCCGAATACCCACATCTAAGCATGACTGTAGCTGGTGGCACAGCTCTGTTCTTATATCAGAGCCATATAATAATAGAAAACATAATTCTTGTACGATATCAACAACAATAAAACCGTAACCGTATTGACTTAAGGGGACTATATCGCTCAAATCCCAAAACCACCGCATGTTTAAAGTAATTTGTAGATGAATCCTTTTGTGCGATTTCCATATAAAAAATATATGTTATAGTTAAGGTCATCACAAATAGATTGTATTGTTCAAAATTGTAATAAACTTTCCCAAATTTTGGAAAAAAATCGTAGTAAATAGGTCCTTTTACAAACTAAATTGTAAATTTTCTCTGTAACGGCACAATAGTTTGGTATGATTTTTTTACCAAAAAATATGTAATGACGTATTTAACAATTTGTATTGTTTATATTTCTTATTTCTCTTACAAGTTTTGAATAATAAATAAAAACCTGAAATATCACCAGTACCCCGCGAGAAGCACCCCCGCAAGGCCTGTGACGCGTACACATTCAGTGTCTGTATGACACTTGTGACGGGTGGACTATACGCGTGTTATTTTTTTCAAATAAAACCTAAAAAGTTCACCTTTTAAGTGATTTTTGAATGAAATCATATTGTAAATAGTACAAATATAAATATTTCGTAAAAAAGGAATAGAAATAAAGGTTGTAAATATATATAAAGTAGATTGTAATTACGTTTTGTTTTTTGAACCGATCATAGAATAAGCCCGACTATGCCTAAATACAAGAATAAATGTAAAGTGAAGCGAGGCCGAGCTCTCCAAAACTATTTTTACCAAGTAGGTACCTAACTACCTATCCACTAAATAAATTATTTTCATGGTGCTTATTTTTTATCGTTTTCGCTATAGCTATCTTGAGAATTTCGTTCGATTAAGGATGGAGACTTAGGTGACTGATGGATGATGTCACCTACCTGATGGTGGACTCCGAAGGTGGGTATAGGATCTCAGTGACGGTAATACGTAGAACCATCGTGTTTGGACTCATTTAGAGGGCTCATGGAGACCTTGGTGACTGATGATGTCACATACCTGATGGTGGACTCCGAAGGTGGGTATAGAATCTCAGAGACGGTACTACGTAGAACCATCGTGTTTGGACTCATTTGAAAGGGCTCATGGAAACCTTGGTGACTGATGATGTCACTTACCTGATGGTGGACTCCGAAGGTCAGTATAGGATCTTAGTGACGGTACTACGTAGAACCATCGTGTTGGGACTCATTTGAAAGGGCTCATGGAGACCTTGGTGACTGATGATGTCACTTACCTGATGGTGGATCCGAAGGTGGGTATAGGGTCTCAGTGACGGTACAATGTAGAACCATCGTGTTGGGACTCATTTGAAAGGGCTCATGGAGACCTTGGTGACTGATGATGTCACTTACCTGATGGTGGATCCGAAGGTGAGTATAGGGTCTCAGTGACGGTACAATGTAGAACCATCGTGTTTGGACTCATTTGAAAGGGCTCATGGAGACCTTGGTGACTGATGATATCACCTACTTGATGGTGAACTCCGAAGATGGGTATAGGATCTCAGTGACGGTACTACGTAGAACCATCGTGTTTGGACTCATTTAGAAGGCTCATGGAGACCTTGGTGATTGATGATGTCACTTACCTGATGGTGGACTCCGAAGGTGGGTATAGGATCTCAGTGACGGTACTACGTAGAACCATCGTGTTTGGACTCATTTAGAAGGCTCATGGAGACCTTGGTGACTGATGATGTCACTTACCTGATGGTGGACTCCGAAGGTCGGTATAGGATCTTAGTGACGGTACTACGTAGAACCATCGTGTTGGGACTCATTTGAAAGGGCTCATGGAGACCTTGGTGACTGATGATGTCACTTACCTGATGGTGGACTCCGAAGGTCGGTATAGGATCTTAGTGACGGTACTACGTAGAACCATCGTGTTGGGACTCATTTGAAAGGGCTCATGGAGACCTTGGTGATTGATGATGTCACTTACCTGATGGTGGACTCCGAAGATGGGTATAGGATCTCAGTGACGGTACTACGTAGAACCATCGTGTTTGGACTCATTTAGAAGGCTCATGGAGACCTTGGTGACTGATGATGTCACTTACCTGATGGTGGACTCCGAAGGTCAGTATAGGATCTTAGTGACGGTACTACGTAGAACCATCGTGTTGGGACTCATTTGAAAGGGCTCATGGAGACCTTGGTGACTGATGATGTCACTTACCTGATGGTGGATCCGAAGGTGGGTATAGGGTCTCAGTGACGGTACAATGTAGAACCATCGTGTTGGGACTCATTTGAAAGGGCTCATGGAGACCTTGGTGACTGATGATGTCACTTACCTGATGGTGGATCCGAAGGTGAGTATAGGGTCTCAGTGACGGTACAATGTAGAACCATCGTGTTTGGACTCATTTGAAAGGGCTCATGGAGACCTTGGTGACTGATGATGTCACTTACCTGATGGTGGACTCCGAAGGTGGGTATAGGATCTCAGTGACGGTACTACGTAGAACCATCGTGTTTGGACTCATTTAGAAGGCTCATGGAGACCTTGGTGACTGATGATGTCACTTACCTGATGGTGGACTCCGAAGGTCGGTATAGGATCTTAGTGACGGTACTACGTAGAACCATCGTGTTGGGACTCATTTGAAAGGGCTCATGGAGACCTTGGTGACTGATGATGTCACTTACCTGATGGTGGACTCCGAAGGTCGGTATAGGATCTTAGTGACGGTACTACGTAGAACCATCGTGTTGGGACTCATTTGAAAGGGCTCATGGAGACCTTGGTGATTGATGATGTCACTTACCTGATGGTGGACTCCGAAGATGGGTATAGGATCTCAGTGACGGTACTACGTAGAACCATCGTGTTTGGACTCATTTAGAAGGCTCATGGAGACCTTGGTGACTGATGATGTCACTTACCTGATGGTGGACTCCGAAGGTCAGTATAGGATCTTAGTGACGGTACTACGTAGAACCATCGTGTTGGGACTCATTTGAAAGGGCTCATGGAGACCTTGGTGACTGATGATGTCACTTACCTGATGGTGGATCCGAAGGTGGGTATAGGGTCTCAGTGACGGTACAATGTAGAACCATCGTGTTGGGACTCATTTGAAAGGGCTCATGGAGACCTTGGTGGCTGATGATGATTATATTTGTAGATATTGTAATTAGGTAAAAATTCCAAGAAAATCTGCATCAAAGAAGAATGCGGCTAAAAAGGCTCTGAAAATGCACGCATAAATGTAAGTACCTGCCTAATTTACCTACCCCACTATACCTACCCAGAGAGAGATTGCAAATGTCCACAGTCCAAGTACCTACCATCAGGTGTACTTTTTCGTCAGGACATCACACAGAGTTCCTACAACTACCTACTAAATCTACCGGGATTTGCGAGAAGTTGCGTGAAATCTTAAAATTTGATATAGTTACAGTCACCTGCATTAACATCTGCTACAGTCGTATCAGATATTTATGCACGCTTTACTATGTGTCAGATATTGGTGCCGGTGACTGTACAAGTATTTTAGTTCATTTTGTAAACAAACCGTTGGAACTGATGGTGATGGTAATGATGAAATGCGTTTTTTCTTCTTTTGTTTGGTTTTACTAACGATGTATTAGCAATGTACTAAAATTATATAAAAAAATAAGGTAAACGTGTCCTTCCATCAGTAAGTTAGTTTGTGATATTATGCGTAATTAATTTAAAAAACAATTATTCTTAGCAATTTTTAGTATAATACCCTCAGTAATACCTGGTAATACTAAATTTGAGAAGAACAAAACATTCGTATTACATTGCGGCTTTTACTTGGAGCGGTTGATGAGAGGTTTTATTTTAACAAGTAATGAATATTTAAATAAGCGATGTTATCGTATATCGCTTCGGTTTTGTAGTACAGGAAATTTTGACAATTTTACCGTTGTAGTGCTGTTTATCATATTATTATGCAACACAAATCGATTTTCGAGAGTCGATTTCGGAAACAGACGAATGATCTGCTGGAGAAAATTTCATTAGAAATAAGCAGTACCTTTGTACTATGTTTCTTGTATTTTAATATTTTTCTTTTTCATGTTATGTGTGTACATAAAGTAAATAAATAAATAAAAATGATTTTGTATAATATGTATAAGTACTTCTTATGTAGTCAATTTTAATAAATAATCGTACCGTTTCGTGACTTTTTTAGCTTTCCCCATGTAATCAATGATGAACAAGTAATATGCTTAAAACAACCAACGTTACAACTCAAGAAATTTATTTTAGACAGTTGAACAACAAAAACAGTCACAGACAGTATTCAGTAGGTCGAAGTATACACCAGCATTACGAAATACTAACAATTTTGTAAAAAACATATATTCCTAACTGCCTTATAAGGCAGGAATTTTATCAGGAATTTTATTTTATTGCCTTACGCGGCGGCGTCTTTGAATAGATTTGATTTTGCCATCACTAAATAGTGCTTGTGACGTCATAATAGGTACCTATTCAAAAAATGGCACGCTTGGTTTTCATACAGATCGTGATACTTGTGTCATCTATATCTGTGATTAATACGGTAGTTAGTAAATCCATCCAACCCTGCACTTTATTCTGCTATAATACCGGGCGGCCTTGCATATCTGAGTCTCTGAGATTCTTTAGCGTGTAGGCAATAATACTGACCGAATAGCGCGCACTTCTGCGCTTCTGCCTATTCTTTGATCGGCGCGGGGAGTGGTGTGCGCGCGGGTATAGCGCCTAAGCCCCGCCCTGACGGCCAAGGTCATTGATAGCTATAGTCGCCTTAAACAAAAGTTTTATCATGACATGTTCTCAACTGATTATCCATGTCCACTCGCACTGCCAATATCCAGATGTCACTCCAAATTATTTATTTAAAAAGCATGCGCCTACATGTAAATCTATCTGTCAACACAAAAAAGATAAACACACATTCATATCTATATCTCTACATATCTTGTTACGATTAAACTCAAAAACTGCTGGTTTCAATAATTCTTCCACCATTTTTTTTCCGGACGGACATAATATGTAATTCGCCCTGAGGCTTTTGCTACTTCACCGAGCATAAAGGCGAACAGAGCTTTAGCCTAGATAAATGGTTTAAACACTACAAACTAAGCAACCTGCGCAAGAGGGCGTCCCTTGTGGGACTTGGACCTCGGCTGACGGGGAGATTGAGGGATTATGGCTTTTATTATCTTTACCCCACTGAGTTTGTTTCGCCGGGTCTTCTCAGTTGGGGCGTATTGGATCCGGTGATAGCATAAAATCGCGTCCGACGATATACTTATGGTCCATCTAAATAATAACATACTCAAAGGACAGAACTTTAGACTAATAAATAAAAAAATATAATTCTATTTTCATATCTGACAGCTTTTACGCTAAAGCTATAAAAATATCTAGTACAAACTATTTATTATTATTATAACTATAATAACTAAACTAAATTAATTAATTAAATATATTTATTATATTAATGAGCCAAATATGTTTTGACTATTTGCAAATGCCTGTAATAGGTTTACGTAAAGAAAACCTTTTTTTATTTTTTTATTATTTTTATTTAGGGGAGATTTGTGCGACTGTTGCTCTACTTTACGGTTCACGGGCCTCTCGGACTTCGTGTCTACGAGGGCATCAGAAAGTATTCTTTCACCATTAGAATGCCAAGCTATCCAGGTCAGTCATGGTCAGTCATATACTATATTTAAAGATAAAGTTTCCGCGGGTAAAACCGCGCTCTATACGCTAGTTTATAATATTAGTACAGATGATCTAATTACTAAATTATATACAGATCCAATCAACTCAAACGTTTAATAATCAGTTCTGAATTACAAAGCTAATTACCTAATCTTAGGCATATAATGAATTCACGCGTCGATGCATAAACAATTGGTTAATAAGGGCTATCAAGTTCACCACAACACAAGTCATTACACCATCACGACGTGGTAATAAACAATGGTACTGCGTAGTGAAACTAGTCGACTAGCAGTTCGACTGGACACACTCCAACTCACGCCATGGAAATAATTGTGTGTGTTAAATAAAAGGCGTAACTACGACTACTTGTTGTTTGAGGCACTTATCAATCTCTGGAATAGGCAATGCACGCTATGGTAAACATTTAAAATATGACCTTTTCATCTGTGGATGAGTTTTAAAGTTCTTCCAGTCTGAACGGTCTCGTTTATTTTGTGAACATAGTTTTTGGTTAATGTTCAACCATATAGTCAACAGTGACCATGGTACAAAACGCGGGGCGAGCGAGATAAAAAAATATGAAAGTCATGTATTCTCAGATAATATATCTGCTAATACGAAGCAAAATACTTTCCAGAATAGCAAAAAGTTTTCGAACACATACTTGTGCCGTTGGGAATGTAGTCGGCTCAGGCTCTCAAAAGTAACTATCTTAACTACTATACCACTGGAGCAATATACTTATAATTTAAATATAGGCCATAATATTAGCATAACACAATTTAACTGTGACAGCAAAGTTATCACTAGCAAACATGACAGCCGGTAGGTACAAAGGACACAAACAGCGGCGCTAAGCACAATTAGACGATCTCGGAGTGACGCGGCGTCAACACCTGCTAACGAGGCATTGTGCTGGACCGCAGACCTCGCCCGACGCACGCCGCACTGCACAGGAGGGGCACTACACACAAATAATGACAGCTATTCATACCGTTTTTGCGAGGATCACCATGGTTCTCTGATCAAGTTATATACGGTACGGAACAACACCACGAAAGTGTTGATAACATCTGTGGCGAAACGGTATAAGTTTCGCCTAGTCTCGGATGTCACAGGTTCGCTCCCCACGCCGGACAAATAATCGGAGATTTATTTCCATCTGATCTGAATCTGATTGGTTAGGGGACCACTTTTTGTGCCATGGAAAACCGATTCGATTTATATGACATCGTTTATAACAATCATATACGGTACCAGGGTATCGACAGAAACGTTTCCTTTTGTGTACTGCATAATACTGCGGTCACCAACCCGCCTGCCAAACGTGGTGACAATGGCAAATCCGTCCCTCAGGAGAAAACGCATGTGCAGTAGTGGACGTTATGCAGTCTGATGATAATGATGAATGATGAACTTACCTGTCGGACGGACTTATATAGCCACGATGGTTTTGCTACTTCACCGGGTTAAAATATACTTGTAGTTATGTCTGTAATCAATCTTAATGCTTAGTAACACATCAAACAGGTTACTGAAGAAGGACATTGTAGACGAAAGTGTGATAGTTTCAACATTAAAATGCAAAATGTGTGAGTAAACGTTTCAATTACATTTCGCCAGTCATCTTACGCTATAATGATAAAAGATCGACCCCATTGCTACATAATGATGGGTAGTTGACAGCTAACCATATACCACGTAAATATTGAGATAGTAACCACGCTTGGTAAGCAGGTTATGACTACAATATTATGCAGTTTGTCATCTCGTTGATGTTCGCTGGTCTGTGACACAGGCACGCCGTAGTTAGACTAATCGCAGCTTTGTTGATGAACGTTCTCCCGCAGACCGCGGCCGACGGAACGCCCGGTGACTGTTGATTTTGGGTGACCACACCGGTTCTATTGTTTGATTTCAACAAACGTCAAATACAAATACAAATACAAAATTCTTTATTGTGGTACATAGGTAAGCAAATAGTTGTTACATGTTTCCGAGATTGTACACAGCTATGACCCGCCATAATGGCATACAATAATTTTTAAGTAGGTCAGTGACATTTTATAATATAAACATAGCACAATCAAGTAGAAAATTAAAATAATAACAATTCAAAATGCAGGACTTTAGAATTAACGAACATTTTTACATGTCAAGGGAATAATTTAAATAATAAGACATAAATTATAAATTCAATTAAAATTAATTAATACAAATTAAGAAATATACGGGAATAATTAAAATTATATAACATCATCGAGATAATCCTTTAAAGTATAGTAACATTTATCTAATAACAATTGAAATAATCGCTTTTTATAATTATGTAAATCTAAATCTCTAATAGACTTTGGCAATTTATTATATATCTCGGGGATTAGATAAAAAACACTTTTGTGGAAAAGAGCAGTTTTGTGGGGTTCACGTGTCATTTTGTCTTTATGTCTGGCTCCATTACTAAATTTGAAACAGGATTCCGTTGAATCAATACTTACGATTGATCGGATACACCGCTTTTGCGCCTTAAAAGCTAGGTCTTTGTTGGTTGAATTGCCCCAGAAAATAAGACCGTACCTTAAAATGGAAGAGACATAACCATGATACGCACTAAGAACAGCAGATCTATCTGCTATTTTACTTAATTTATAAAGGGCATATGACTGTTGATTCAAGCGTTTACAGACATAATCTATGTGATTTTTCCAGTTAAGTCTTCTGTCAATATGTAGCCCCAAAAACTTAATTTCATCTATTTCTTCAATATTTGTATCTTTGAATGTTATATTTAAATTCGGCGATGGTAGAAAATTTTGTCTAAATGTCATAATTTTTGTTTTTGACAGATTTATGTTTAAATTATTAGATGATAGCCATTCAGCTGCATTAGTTAAAAACATATCAATCTCCACGTTTATGCTAGAGTGCATATTGTCATCATTAAACAGAACTGTGCTGTCGTCAGCAAAAAGCGTCATTTGATGGTGCGTTATGGATGGTAGATCATTAACATATACAATAAAGAGTAATGGGCCCAATACGCTACCTTGTGGTACCCCAAAACGGACATTAGTGAACTCAGATTCGTATACTTTTTTTTCTTTCGATATTGGGCATACTCGATTTATTCAATATTTAAACATGAAATACCTTATACTGTGTAGTGAATATTTTTTTGAAAATGAAATAATAAAGAGAACGTTTATTGATAATGTAGTCGAATCGATCGTACTTATTATAAGTCAAATACAATGATAAAAATATAAAAAGCCAAAAAAAATCAAGACTAATTAATTAGTATACATTTCATCAGTAATGTTATTAAATAGAATTTAAATCTACCAATATGGCATGTGATAGTCGCGTATTATAAATATAATTAGAATCACCCAGCGCGGGCTGGGATTATGTCAGAAGCATAGAACGCGTCGCGAGCCTCGCCTTGCTAGGACGACCGGACCATATCCTAGCTTCCTACGAGTCTTTCTCTATCTGCCTACGGTGTGACACTCGGAGAAGAAAGACTATAAGAAACTCCGAGATCATTCTTTTTGTCATCTTTTAAAGTCTTTTTAGGCTTGATATCAGTATAAAACTAAGATTTTAGTGCGGTTTTTAATTTCTTCTACGGACTTCTTACGGACTATGAAGTTTGTAGATTTGCTGTTGCTTACTACTGTCGTATATGTCATAAAGTAACAACTATGTTACTTATAGTTTTCTTTGTTTATCTTATTACATTGTAATTCTGACAAGTACAAGTGTATTAAGATACATACAGTATATATAAGTTTTAATTATTCATATTTTACTTTCCTTGTATTTCTTTAGGTACCCGAATGTTAATACCTAAGTGCTGAATAAAATTAATTTATTTCGTTTATTTATTTATTTACCGGTATAACTAACAAAAGCGCCATGAATCATACGCCAACTTACCTACATAGTTTAAAAGTGATTATTCAATAAAACTATTCCACACAATCGTGTTAAGATCCCTCACCATTTCACAATCAACAATAAAAAAAGTTAAAATAGCGCAACTCATAAGTTTATGTGAACAATAACTTAGCGCCCCTACCACTGTTCGCATTCGACACACGAGCGAGTTTCAATCGACATGTACAAATGTACTACACAGAGTTACTACTGACCGGAAGCAGTAATTTACCATTTAATCGCATAACTTCTAAAAATATCGCATTGACATCCGAATAATAATAACCTGTTATTTGGGGTTTTGGGGGATTATGTGGGAGAGTATCACAAGACCATCTGAGTCGTGATGAGCAGAGAGAGAAAGTCACCATTAATTATTATAATCTGCCATACTGACGATCGGTTCCAATTAATTATGACATTTAATTGGAGCGATGGATTTATCACAAAAAATACGCAATACTTTAATGCCATCTTCCTTCTTTTATGTACTGAAACTACAAGTAAAAAGTGGATGGAATGCTGTAATCCTTGCTTCGTTAGTAAGTAAGTAATAAAGATGCAGTGCCTTTTTTTTGGAATAGATATTAGGATTGTACACATATACACGCTTATCATTTGGTAATATTTAAGGAGCTTCGCGTTGTTCATTTTTGTTTTATTTATTTGAAACGAACCATTTGACTCTTACGCGTCTCATTTAAAGTATTCCTAAGAAAATAATAGCGAGAATGAAAGTCTGAGATCATCCAGATTTTACAAAAACCTTAACACTGCTTTTCTTCTGACCTTAACACTGCTTTTCTTCTGTTCATCTTGATTTGAATCAAATTTTACTGCAATTTAAATTGCTACTTAATTTTAAATTATCCTCTGAGTCTTCTATTCCTGCCATTATATTATATACTTAAATCTGTACTTATAATAACACGAGGAAAGATTAAATTGTTTGCCTTGAATACACCTCGGAACTACTGGCCTATTACATTAAATTTGACTAATTAAAATAATGCAACAATATAGAAACATAAATAATAAATAAATAACGGGTCGTACGTTCGCATCTACAAACGTTCCGTTACAATAAGTATACAAGACGAATCGATATATTGGGTAAAGTTTCCGTGTGTTTGAAAGAAGTTAGTTGCTCCAGTGATACAACGCATCGGTTATCTCAAGAGTCACGTGACACTGATGTATTGTCGCCGATACCATCGCCCGGCGCTGAGGCGGCTAAACACCGCCCCGTGATTTGTGGCGCGCGTCACCTTGTCGGATCATTACACTATGGTTTAACGGATATTCCCCCAAAATTACACCCGCGTATTTTTCTCAAATATAAGTATGTTTAGCAATTAACTACATTGTATACAGAAAATTCCGTAGCATAGCGGTATTTGGCTCGCTTTAAATCTCGGAGGTCGTGGGTTCGATCCCCACGCCGGGCAGGAAATCTTTGTGTAAATTCTAAGATTTCTTTCCGGGTCTGGTTGGTTGTGGGACTACCCTCCGTGCATTGGAAAGCACGTTAAGCCGTTGGTCCTTGTCAACGTAATTAATCGTATATCAAGAAACGGCCAGCAGCGTTTCCTTGTGAGGCACAACATAATACTGCGGTCACCAACCCTTCATGCCAAGGGTGGTGACAATGGTAAATACCCTCCCTCGGGAGGAGGCCCATGTTCAGCAGTGGACGTTATACGGGCTGATGATGATGATGATGATAATGATGATAAAGCAAATTCGCTTCCCGCTGTCTGTCTGTGCCTATGTACGCTTAGGACTTTTTAACTAAGTAACGGATTTTGTCACAGTTTTAATAGAAAGAGTGATTTAATAGGAAAGTTTACCTATATGTATCATAGATCAGTATTGCACTCGCGCGAAGTCGGGGCGGGTCACTAGTAAATTTAATAAAAATGAGAATTAAAGTCATTTTTATTTGATACTAGCTTCCCACTCGCGGTTTCATCCGCATAAAACAAGATTTTATGTTTTTGATTTTTTTCTCTGTGTCCGGAATAACAATATTTTAGCATATTTAAGTAGTATTTAGCATATATTTAAATTGTGTAAACTCATACAGCTGAAGAAATATAGTGATTGGACACTGTCCAATTATATATATATTTTTAATTGTGGCTTACAATCATTGGACAGATAAAAATAACCTCAAAATATAACATTTATGAGTTAAAAGTAGTTTAATCATGCAAATTGTATAATAACTTACCACTCTCTAAACAGCCAAAACAATAGCACTCACCACTATGCCGCTATCATAACAAAAAACTGGACACAAACTAATAAAAAAAAAAAATTCATGACGATTGTCCGTTATTGTGACAGTCGCCGCGAAATATTTTTTTGACGCTTTGTTACAGCCATCTATTGTAAAACCTATTAGCCAAAACAATGTTGACTAATAAGAGATTTTGTCAATAATTATAGATGTCGCTCTTTGTTTGTTGTTATCTTATTTTTTGACATTCAAAAGCGACTGTCCAATAACTATTCGGTGTCCAATGACTGCCTGTTTACCCTATCGAAATTTTTTTTATTACCAACACAACTTTAAATGAAATAATAGCTCAAACTTAACATAAGTCCGACAACAGCTAAGAAATGACTCCAAATTGTAAACATATCGTAGTAACGCACTTCTGACGGTGACCTGAGTGGACCTATTGGTCACTGGATTGAACATAACGAAGGGAGCAAACACGACGACAACCTAGGGCGCTTCTGTTCAACGTACCGTATAGATAGCTAATTTAAACTTAAAACACTTTTTTATGGTCAAAATATATAATCAAATATTTTAATGATATTCATAAACAACAGAAATTATTATAATAGATGACACGACGCACATCCGACACATCCCCAACAGAAAATGCCCCAATCCATAATCCCAGTAATAACCCCACACCGGGCAGTAATCCGTCAGTACTGTATTTGTATATGTCCGTGACGCGGGGGTGAGTGACGAGCGTTAACCCCGGACTGATTAGCTAATTCATTAAACAAGCTCATTACGCCGCTGCGGCCGCAGTTTGCTGCTGCGGTCACTGACCTCTAACCGATCACGTGACCACATTTAAGTAAAGTCTGTGACACACGTCATTTGTTAATCATTTTAAAAATACTCATTAAAATATAGTATGTTTCTATCAATTTGTATTATATTATAGCAACTATGTAACCACCTGATGGATGAAAAGCAGCATATACCATCCCAAAGATAGGATATCTTACGGTTGTGGGTACATGTATTGCGTTTGGTAGCCAGCGCGGTAATAACATAGAAACCATCAAGTAGTCGCGCCATACGACCGACCGCAATACATTAGAGGAACAGACATGCGATGCGCACCACGGCTCGCATAGCATAAAGATTTATCGAACATTTGGCATTCAGCGTTGTTATTTACTATACATCCTACACGGTAATATTTCTCAAAGAACCTGGCTTTCCACGGTCTGTAAGTAAAAACCATACAGTTTCTTTCATAAGTAGTTATCCTTTCGGTAAGATTGATCTTAAATAAGGTGTCACATAGTTGACTGTTTACATTTCCATTCGGAAAATGAATAAAGTTTCTAATTATGTCTATGATCACAACCGACTGGCCCTTTTTTTGCTTTTTTTTTAAGATTGACTGGCAGATTTTTTGCGTTCTACTAGTATGGGGTGAGGTTGGTAAAGCAATAGAAAAAAAAATTGTTGCGCATCGAACCGGCGACCACAAGATCACAAGTCCGACGACCTAGCCATTGGACTACGGCCGCTTGTATGTATTCTTATGTGTTTTAGTCTTATGTATTGTGATTTTGAATTGTACATGTGTATGTAAATACCGAAGTGCAGAATAAATATTCACCTTACTAACAAATACTACTACCAAGACAGTAATAAAATTAAAATCATGCATGCTACGAGTCATGTTGCTACGCGCTACGGCGTAGTATTCGTAATACGTAGCAGATACCTAAAGACGGAAAGGTATGTAAATTCAAAGTAGACTCCATGTACCATCTAATAATATATCTTGGATGAGATTTACACCTGGATTTTGGTTCTACTACCGACTAGCACGGCCGTTAATTTGCTGTCAAATTAAATTCAGCTTTTAAAACATGAAACTTGATTCTGACCGAATATGTTAATCATATAGTAACTGATATAAAATCAAATAAGTTAATCGTACTTTCTATCAGGAATCTCGTCTAACATTTACCAAAAGTTTTGATAGCTAATTAGTTTAAATGTCAAACATCAATATGTTGTGTAAATTGCACACGATATTAAAGTGTGATATCTACTGAACTTAAATAGTTATATATTCATTTTATTTATGTTAACATTATTTAGTACTTTAATTACAGTACCCCTCTCTCAAACTCCTTTGTTTGACTCCGTCTCCGGCAACCGAGTTGCCTGGAAGCGATCACGTTTTGTGATAAAGCCGCCAAATGTGCCCACCCTGTATAACGTTTACTTTTTAAATTCTTTTCTGTGTTCTGTTCTTATTAGTCTATACTAATAATGAAATAATGAATTTTATTCAGCACTTAGGTATTTACATACACTTGTACTTGTCAGACATTATAGATTTCATTTCATTTCAGAATATTATAGATTTCATTGCTTGTTTCTATTGAATAGTCTCCGAAACGACTAGACCGATTTGAATATTTCTTTCAATGTTGGGTAGCTACACTAGCCCCGGATAACATAGGCTATGTTTAACTATGAAGTTCCCACGGAAACAGGAGTTCCGCGGGTAAAACCAAGCGCGGGCAACTAGCGTACAAATAAGATTAGATCTATCTGATCTTTAATATTGTAGTGATGTCATTGTGCACTCATCGTTACATCGCCGCGAGCTCGCACAGCTAATCGTTCATTCATTACAATATTTAGTTACCGCAAATATATTCTAATTAACAACTCGTATGATAATTGCTTAGCTACATTATAACCTATATATATATATATATATATATATATATATATATATATAAATATATTTTATCCGCGCGGCTATTGTTGCCGATAATGTTAAACTGTATTACATTTATCAGACATTAATTAATTAACTAAATTTATTTATAATTAAATGTATGCAATTGTCTATTGTATAGTTTGGGAATCTTTATGAAGGTTGATTGCTTTTTCAATATAATATTAATGTATTGGCCCGTTGTCCGGTAGTTGTTGAGTACAATCACTTCTTTGTTGTATGATGTGTCGTGTATTCCTGTGTATCAGATATATTATTTTAAAGTACTAAAACTTTGTAGAACAACTGATAATTATTAACATCCAGAACGGACGGAAATATCGCGGGTGAAACCTACTGGTCATTTGGTGATATTGTCGAGGCATGTTAATTTACTGATGCTTCATTAAAGTGATGAAGAGCATTGCATTAGTACGCTACTTGAGCTAAGATGAAGAAGCACCTTCACCAGCTAGTGTTTTAGCTATGGCTAATGTTGAACTTCTACTAAATTAGTACTAGCAGTCCTTCTATATACCCATATGCAATTTGCAACAAGAACAAATTTTCAATAAGCCTAACCTGTCATAAAATATGAAGATTATCTTTCGAGAAACTTCCAAGAGAGATAGTATGTTGTGCTGTAATGCAGCTCTACGCTACACGTCTTTATAACTTTGTTACGGCCGGTCGAGAGACGGGTGTTACATTACTTTTCAATGTAATCACTTGTAATGTATTAGACGATATTATGTTCGTGAATACATTAATAGGATGCTACCGACCTGGACTCAATTCCGATAATTAATCACAATAAGTAACTTACTACTGAGAAACTTTCTTTTTCGGTTCGAGCAGCGCGTCTATGGAACACCCTACCAGTGACAATTAGAAGCGCCCAAACTCATTCTACGTTCAAAAAACTAGTAAAAGAACACTTTTTGCGTGTATGAATTGCTCACAATACTTTGAAGTATGTATGTATTTTTGTAGTATTTATTTAGGTATTTATGTATGTATTTTATTATGTATATGGTATTTATTATTTATTGATTTTTCATTATTTATTATTATTATTTTAATTTCTATTTTATTACATTTTGTACGCATCAGTTAATATTATAGTTTTCGAGTAAATTTATGGTTTGATTGATTGCACACCTACTGCTGCTAATTTGCACTTTACTCCTATCCATCCAAAGGTTGTCTGGAAGAAATCGCTTTATGCGATAAGACCGCCCATTGTACCTACTTTTGTTTTTTTTATGTTCTTATTTGTATTCTATATATAAATGTGTGTACAATAAAGAATTTTATTATTATTATTATTATAAACTATTCTGCTGTGAAATAACTATCGGCAATCGAACACAACTGTTGGGATTGAGTATTTTCATTAATTAATTCTTAGTATACTTAGTACATAGTCTATTATCAATGTATATTAGCCAGTCAGGCATTATCACTATATTTCTACCTATTTCTTTTGTAATCCAAAATTGTATATTTTTGTGTAAAAAAGAATGCGCATACATTAGACATTAAATATCTTTATTGTGTTCAGAAATAAATACATTAATTTAACAGATGATTCTAAAACTAAATCTATAAAATAAAATTAACTTATAATTAAAACTAAGTTGCTGGTGTATACTTTGCCCAATAAATAAGCATTGCCATTTAGCGTAGCAATGCTGCCAGCTGGGAACACTACCCAGTGACGCCATTTTAGAATAGTTTTTAGTTATACATTAGTTTTTACTTTTAGTAGTTTATAAAAAGACAGGAATAAAATATTTATTGTTATTATTATAGGTATGTAGTATAACTATAGGACTCTCCTGTTGGGTTCGAGTATTTTCATTAGTTAATTCTTAGTTTTCGTCATAATATATTTCTATCAGATTTTTTTATGTGAACATTTTAGTAAAATATTGAAAGTGTGACATTATTCATGTCAATAGGGTGTCGGTGAAATGTGGAATGAACGTCATTTCACTTAAATTATCATCTCGGCGCCTGATGTCGTCAAGCGCCGAGTGCCAAATATTTACTAAATAAATATCCAATTTATTTATTGGATTGTGTGTGATGTGGTTGTTGAATGGGAACTGAAACATAAGGCTTGCGAAAAAAAAAGTAAAATTTTAACTCATTGATTTTCATTTCATGAATGTTTTATTCAATACTTCAATTTGATCTTATTCGAATTACTCTATTATATTGTAATATTTGTTTAACATTTTGATTTAAACTTTTACTTCATTTATCCATTTAAAGAGTTATATTCGATTGATTAACTATCGAATAATAGTAACGTTAACTACGTTACTATTATTCGATAGTTAGGAATGACCTGATATTGGAGATCATTTATCTATTAAAAGAGTCAAAGTTAACTAAGGAATAAACTGATATAAGACAGGTTGGTTCAAATCAGCTGTTAATTTAGTACTACAAAGTGGGCAAACTAATTGGTTTCCCCACAATATTATGAAGTTGTTTGCGGAACTTTATATGTTATCAATAAGTTTTTATTTACCTACTCAGCTCTTAGAAACAGACTCATATCGAATACATACATAAATGAATACACATAAGTATGTGTAATTAGTAGGTACAGGAGTAACCTCGTTTCTTCGTTAGAGCTCAAAGTAAAGTCTTAATTAAACAGGTACCCAATAATTACGTTCGCGCGACTGTTCCAGACAGATCGGCTTTTATATTGTTTTATATATTAGATTAGCTTTAGTGTTTTTTGTTTGATCTTGAATAAGTTATGACGATAATTATTCATAGGTATAGTATATAATTATATAAAGATCAAAGCGAAAAACCAAAAAAAAAAACTTCTTTCGTTTTAGTAAGTTATCTTCTGTCGGAGATCTAATGAAAGATACTTCACTTTTAAATATGTCAAAATAATATCAAAACATAGACTACTTCCCTTCTGACGTCAGCGAATTTATGGTGACAGATATATCATGTAGTGAAAAATAAGAAAACTCATATGTCAATTTAATATCAACTAGTTGTGCCTGCGACTGCTACTTTGCTCTAGTCTCGTAGGGCACGAGCAGCGCTCCAGCCATAATAAATTGATAAGCGACCGTAGCACAAGGGCGTCGGACTAGTGAGCTGGTGGTCGCCGGTTCGATCCCCATCCATTGAACTACCGACGTGAATCCACTTGTATCACAAGCTTAGCACGAAGGGTTAACAAGAATACTAGTAGACTGCAAAACTCTGCTATATCTTAAAAAAAAAAGGTTTAACATGATTAACTAAGCCACCTTCACGAGGATCTTGGCTGGGCGGATTGAGAAATGATGTATTTTAGATTTTAAGGAACTTCCTTGAAATCTAAAATTCATAATTTCTCAATCCTCCTCCTGTGCATCTGTCGCTGATAATAAGCAAAGGACGCGTTTTCCTCGCACCGTCACCCGTATCTCCACACTTCACAAGCTACAAGCTGTAACAGACAGACAGTCTAACAAGAAAACTATCTTGTCCGCTCACATTCCGTACACCCACACTTCGTGTCCTCATTCCACATACTACGTAAAAGTCATTAAATATTCATTAGCTTACCTACATTAGAATATTCACTATAATATAATGGATATTTAAGTAGATTTATCATTAAACTACCTTAATTACATACACGTTTCATAATACATACGAGTAGAATCATCACTCTATTCAAATATTTCTAAAGACAATAAATAGGTTAAAAAAATAAAATTTAAAAAACCTTCAACTATAGAAAAGATCATTTAAAAAAAAGTAAAAAATATTTTTCGAGTTTTTTGATTTCATTTCGTTAGTTAATACACCTCATTCCCTTTTAGAATAGTGTACATTATTCTACTATTCAAGACCTTTCATTTGATATCCATATCGAGGGAGTTGTTTAAAAATATATATGTATAATAAGTTCTTATTATAATGTTCAAATAATATCTCAAATGTGTTGCTGAAATAATGAACTTTTTATATAAACACAAATATTTTGAAACATACAATATTATATTATTATACAAATCAAGAATATAAAATATCTTACCTGAAATAATGAAACATCATTTAAAGCTACTATTTACAATATTTTAGAAGTCTATTTTATATTTATAAGGATAATTGAAAAGATATATTATAATGACAATAAGGTTTTTTAAATAATTTAAATAAAATAATAATAATAATAATGTTTTATTGGCACCCAAAAAAGTACAATGTATATTTAAGGTATATTGTCTATTAACATGACTTAATGAACTAGATACATGGGTTCTTTAGAATATACGATGATCAATGGCCCCCGAGCTAGGAAATTCCTGTGTTACGAGGGACATCCAATCCGTCTACATTTTACAATAATGTTCCAGTATTAATTAAGTGGTTGAGTAAGTTGAGTTACGATGCCTTTATTTTAATCAAATAGAGAAAAATAAGAGAAAACATGGAGTAGTAAGTATGGTTTTATACGTGTTGTTTAGGTGAAGGTTTGTGTGTGTGTGTGTTTGCGCGTGTGTGTGTTTGAGAGAGAGAGCATGAGAGAGAGAGCATGAGAGATTGCATTGTATTAAATTTATTGTGGATTTAGCAACTCTTCTGTCTCATTATAATTCAGAGAGAGCAGGTGTTCTTTAACTTTCCTTTTACAATGGTGTAAATTAAGGTGGTGAGTAAGGTGAAATAACAACACTCTATATAAAAAGGATTTAACAAATAATAAAGTTATAGGCTTCATTACATATATTTTCAGACAAGAATGACATACCACCTATTCCTAGTTTGACAAAGGCAATTTTTTTTAGACTAATCTAAAGTTCAAAAAGCTATCGCTGGATGTTTTAACTCATGAACTGTGATAGAGCATAATATACTAAATATATAGAGACATATTCAGTCTTTACGACAGGAACAAGGTTCTCGTGTAACAACTAGGTGGATGGATTACTTGGTCAGAGTCGCAGGGAGGGTTTCAGAGCTGATTCAATACAAACAAACAATCAAATCGTTCCTCTTTATCATATTAGCATAAATGTACTCGTACCTATTTAACAGTTTTTCAGTAATATAGGTATATTTTATTTTACAAGTTTTGCCAAAAATCGTTGTAACGCAACATGTTAACGTCTATGCGATGCGTTCGCAAAACTGATAACAAACAATTAAACTGCAGCAACGTTATACCTACAAGTGCACACGGCACGTCGTGCGGTGAGTTCTCAACTATGTGCGGTCTCCTGTGTCTAGTTAGTTAACTGAGGACAATTCTCAGCGCAGACTCACTCGACGAACGGAAGCGTCGCGCGTCGTCCGGCGCGAGGTGGAAGCGACGCGTGCTGCGTGCGAACCGACGCGACGACGCGGCGGAGTTGTGTCAGACACAGACATTTGCCATTATAAACCGCTTATTAATGTCTACATTGAAAATAAATGAAATTATTTATTTATCTTGATAACTGTGCAAGACGCGAGACATTTAGTTTTACGTGGCTTTGCTTTATTTCGCCATGTGCAAGATCTGATTGATATAATCTTTGTTTAAATGTATATTGTGTCTTTAATGCAATCTCTACTTATCTAAATTTAATATTTTTAAGAAGAAAAGTTTGTATTTTTGTATGTTTCGAATAAAATCAAAAACTACTAGACGGAATTCAAAATTCTTTCACTATTAGAATGCTACATAATTCCTGAGGAACATGGGCTATATTTTTTACTAGGAATGTGCACCCGTGCGAAACTGGGATGGGCCGCTAATTTATATTATAACATAAAAAGTTTATAAGCTGGAATGAATATATGTTGTTCATATGACGACGATATAAGTTTGTTGCTATGACATACAGCCACACATAACGGCTGCCATTTTTTTTAGACTGACATATAAAGTTAGTATTTTGTTACTACCTTACCGGACATAGAGGCAAGCAGTGCTTAGTTTGTTGTTTTTAATCCTTATGAAATGGATTTCAAACTGGCAATGCCGGCGCCCCCCTAGACTTGAACCTCAGCTCAGGGCGGTTGCTGGCGGTGTAAATGATAATTCGTAATAAAATGGTCAAGGAATGATTCATTTACTAAGCTATCTCATTATCGAAGCTGTCAAATAAATATCGTATCTGTTAAGCGTTAACATAGATCTGATAAAGTGGAAAAATGTAACTGAAGATGACATTAAGCGGGTATTTATTTATATGTAACTTGTACATCCCCGGCGCCGTGACAACCCTGCTTAAAACGTGCCGAGGTTTATCATATTCATTCGCTACTTGTACATATAATTTAGACATATTTCTTTACTTTTAGGTAATGTAAATGTTTGTACTTTTTCTTACATAATTCCTGGGTCTGTTTCAATTCAAAACTTAGTTTATGATGAGTAAACTGTGCTATACCTAACAGTAACAGATTATTATTTCACAATTAAATGTTACACACACGAAATGAATTTCCAGTGAAAACGTTTAACAGAGTTTGACGAGCAAATACAATTACTATCGGGAGCTCACCTGTCAGCAAACAATCCAACAGAACGCGAATTTTTAATACCAGAAATATGAATATTCATGTTAGCTACAGTAGCAACGATATCGCTTGCAAAAATCTGATGTGGACTGTAAAACATTCACTATCTAACTGCAAAATCTTTGGGAACTTTCTTATAACATCTCTTAGGGTAGCGCATGTACAAATGTCATATTTGCCACAGTCATCCTTACCGTACTACTGCCACAATTAGACTAGGTACTAATTTCATCATTCAACATTTTCCATCTTAGACTATAATAATTTTTTTTTTTATGTTTTTCAATACTTGACGGAAAAGTTTACATTATACTATGTATATCGTAAACTTCTATGTATATCTATGGTTACCTGCTGTTGGTGGTCGAATTTTATTAATCTCAATTTAGAAACATAATATTTCTATATAATATTTTAAATATAGAATTTCATTATATACTTATTAATTTAAAACTCAAAACAAATTTATTATATTTATAACTGCAAATATGAATTTAATGATTAAAACTAATTAAACCTTACAGGATATATTGGTTTTCTAAAAGTAACGATGTGGACACAGAGTTAACTTTTGAACCTAAGCTTTGGCCATGATAATAAGCCAAGGATTATAGCAATACCGACCGCCTCGTCACCCGCACTGGACTACTCCATTGTGTGGTAACGTTATGTTTTATATGTGGTGTGTTTATGTAGGTTCTTAACAATCAAAATTGGTAGATCGACGATTTCAAACTCTAAAATTTCACGATGCATGGGGAAAGTTAAAATACTACAACAAAATGGATGTAACAATAAATTTTAATGGATTCAGTACACTTTTACAGTTAGCATATCAACATATGCAGTATGATAAAACTACCCTTCCACTGTCCTTTTAAGCATATTTTGAAATAATAAAATGAAATAATGAATTTATTCAGCACTTAGGTATTTACATACACTTGTACTTGTCAGAATCACAATGTTACACAATTATTCTTATTCTATGAATTAAACTAGATACTTAATTAACCGGTAGCAAATTGTAGGATATTACAGACAAAGTAGTCCGTCCGTCAGCTGGTCATTAATTTCTCTACTCATAATAAGTTTAAGTTCATATTAATTATTTTAGACTTTAATGGATCAATATAGAAAAATTTGGAAAAAAAAACATACAATTAAGTGGCACACCCTTAAGGGGTTAGGACCACGACCCAGTGGTACCACTGATTTATTTTAATTAATGTTCTCGCTCTTAAGTCTAATATTAAAATGTTGTAACCGCTTGTTACTTATATGTTTGATGCTATTTCCAGTTCCACACACTTCCCTAGACCATATTTAGCAACGTAACCAAATGTGTTGGTGACACAGGCGCCATCTCGGTGGAGTGACGGAAGTGCGCGGATTACTGAGCGGAAGTGACGGCGGGCGCCTCAATATCCGGGACCTGTTAATTTCCCCAGCTCTGTTCGACCAAGGACCATGTCAGGACGTTCACATGTTAACCTAAAACATTTAGGAGGAGGAAGTTTTATCAAATAAGCTAAAGCACTTAATTTGAATTATTTGAACAATTCTGGTACAGTGGTTACTGTCATTTCAGCTCGGAGTTTCTTTGAGAGATTGCAGTGATGCTCGACAGAGAACTACATTTAACTACTTTAAAACTAAGAAACCTGTGGTGGCAACAGGCAGGTCAGGCCTGCAGAAGTACTTGGCGGCGAATATAAGGGAGGAAGTCTCCGATGATGGACTTAAAAATGTACATTGCACCGGTGCCTCAGTGATTACGGTAGTTATTTCTGAATCCTAGTAGTTTGGGTTCGATTTATATCCAGGACAATTATTTGTAAGATCTAAATGTATTGTACCTACAATCTTAGCAAATAAACTTTTCATTTCATTTCATTGTATGGATCACCGATAGTTGTTCTGAGTCTAGGTGTGCTTTGTGTCCGTGAATTGAGTGTTTGTAACGTCGTCCGCGACACTGGGATTCATTTTTCTAGATCGGGAGTTGTCTTTTTAAAAAGTAAAGACTCAATAATACTTAGAATGTGGCCAGATGTGGAACAAAAGCACTGAGATTATTTTCTTAAGTGTGGAAATATTTTGAAGTAAACGTAGATTTTTTTAACTCAGCAAATATCGAAAACTGATCTTGAAATATGAAAATAAAATGTTTCAAAATGTCTCGTTGCGGTTATAGTGCACGTTAGGTTAAAACTGAATTTAGTTTAGTTGCTTATTGCAGGTAGAGTAAAACTTACTTTGTTAAAGTAGTAATAAGTTAGACTGTATAAAAAGTAAACACTCGCTCTTCCCCGATACTAATTAGCTGTTTGTGTTACTAACTAATGAAAGAAATGAAGTTTCTTCAAGTAAAACGCGAAAGTATTAAAACACAACTAGCGTTTTAATTCTTTCGCGTTTTATTTTAATTGAGTTTATGGAATTACAAAGTGTTTTCAGATGTTATTAAAGTTTTTACGTGAAGCTCACTGTAGACAGCAAAAAATCTGCATTATCAAATGGAATAACAAATTGTAAACGTCCAAACAAGAAACTTCAGCGACAAATAATACGAATCGTAAGTTGATCATGTAGAGCTGAAGAGTTTGTTCGTTTGCTTGAACGCGCTTATCTCAGGAATGGTTGGATTTGAGAAATTATTTCAGTGTTATATTCTTAGCTAGATTTCTTGAAGAATGCATTTCATCATGAATTTTCTACGGGAAACGAAGTTAGGCGAGTAAAATCGCGCGTGGTTAAAGATTAATTAATAGCTAACATGAAGAAATTAATTTAATAGTTATGTTGTAGGATAGTCAACGTTTCTTTCACCCTAGCGATGCTATAAAACACTTCTGTCTGCGCCTTCTGAAAATGGTTGAAATATTTTCGCATCACATTATCATTACAATAATTTTAAATGTTCGTCATAGCGCTTGCCACAGCGTGTTTGTAGTTTTGTACTAGTGTTAAAAAACAAGGTAAAAAATTATGACAAAATATTTTTCATTTTAAAATTGGTATTCATATTTCATATGTGAGAGGACAGCAGCTCGCTCCCCCGAGAACTCGGCGCGTGCACGCTAAATGATAAGCCGACTTTCTGAAATGCACCAACATTTCCAGTCCCTTTGAGGTAACTACATGAGCAAAGCGCCGACAGATTCTAGTTAAATTATGTACCAAGTTACTAGGAAGTCTTTACAAGCGAGCTTTTACCGGTTGTACTAATTTGTGCGAGTCAAAACGAATATCATATGTTAGTGAATCTAATGAACACGTACACTTGTGGCAAATTATTTTCTGACCGACCGACGGAGACGTGTCGTGCTAGTGAAAAAAGTACCTAAATAGAATTTCGCAGAAAAGTGACTTTAAGAATGATAATATACAATTTTTTATAACTTATTATGATATAGTATTCTTGCTACGTTATTTTCATCGTTTTACTTTCATATTTTAATCTTCATAAAACTTTTTTACTAAAACAACTTCCCGCGTAGCACCCGTTCCCGTGAGAACTTCGTAATAAAATATAGCCTCCATAAATCGGGTATCTAACACTGAAAGAATTATTTAAATCGGACCAATAGCTCATAAGTTTATCGCGTTCAAGTTAAGAAACAAACATACTCCTCAGTTTTATGTATTAACTAGCTTCCCTCGCGCGGTTTCATCTGCGCAGTTCCCGTTCCCTATAGCCTATCAGCTTTATATATTACTAGCGACCCGCCCCGGCTCCGCACAGGTACAATGCTGATGTATTATGTACATATAAACCTTCCTCTTGAATCCCTCTATCTATTAAAAAAAACCGCATCATAATCCGTTGCGTAGTTTTAAAGATTTAAGCAAACATAGGGACATAGGGATATAGGGACAGAGAAAGCGACTTTGTTATAAACTATGTAGTGAAGTATAGATTTTATATATTAAGATTAGAAATTCTCTACAAAAATGTTACCACTAGGCTTTTACTAGAAGGCTATTATTTGAGTTAAGATATTAAAAAAATACCTCTTTCTAGAAAGAGATGAATGGTAGTAATGCGTGTTGATCGTTGCCGATCGCGCAAATATCAACTTACGTAATTGTTGGAGAGAACAGCGGAGCCGCCGGAATCAATTAAAGAGCTCAGTCATGGCGCGATATTAATTCTGTGATGGCACAAAAGTCGCTGACACGTTTCATATCGAGGCTTATCAATCCACGCTCGTATTTATAAGTACTTTATGGATAATATTCAGAGGTAGCGTTACAAGATACCGAAGTAATTGACAATTTTGGATTTGCAATATGGATTCAATCTTTATTTCCGTGCAAACTGTGCTCGTAAACACATAGGCGTAGTTATATATTTGGATTTCCGAACTCGAATCATAATCTACAGTCTGCATTGTCTAAGATTATCTTAGCCTAGCTTCCTGCGCGCGGTTTCACTCCCTTTAGCTCCCGTTCCCGTGGAAACTTCATGGTTAAATATAGCCAATAAATAATAAATATAAATAATAAAATAAAATATATATTTTTTTCAAATCGATCAAGTAGTTTCGGAGCCTATTCAATACAAAAAAACAATCAAATCTCTCCAGACTTATTGAGACCAGCGGTTTAGTGTGCTTTCTGATGTGATGGGGGTCATTTTTCAACCAAACAGATCCGTAAAGTAATTTTTGATTTAACACAAAACTTATCTCATTTCGGAGTCCAAACTTACAGGCAAGTGGTAGCGTACTGCTGGATGTGATCGTATGTGTGTGTGTGTGTGTGTGTGGAAGATTCATTATCTCTTGTACAAATGTACTCAGTAACAGGTAGGCAAAAGGTTTGCATGTGAACGTTAACTAATAAAACAGTCATTTTTCGTATCGGCTCGTGACTGAAAGCGACTCGGAAATGACGTGCCACACAACTGCACGACTGTTGTTTTTGGCGTAATTGTACGACAAATTTCTATAATTGAAGTCTATCCCTCAGTTTAGTTACAGTTTTTATCTGACAGCAGAGGCAGGAATGCTATTCTGTTGCCCTATATCTCATCGTAAATCCCTATTTCTCTCGGTCACGGCATCACGCGTGAACGGCGAATACAATTTCGCTAATTATTTTTTTGTTATGTTTGTTATTGTTAGGTCAAAGTTCTTTTGAAAGAAATTGACAGGAAAATTGCGCGAAAAATTAGAAAATTGAAGAATTCTTTACTACCTTTTTTTTAAATTAACCTCAGCGCTTTTGATACAAAAAACTTTTTAAATGTAACCTTAGGCGTGAATTATACAGAAACGGCGTAAGGTGAAGGCGCGATGCAGGCGCAGAGCAGGCGTGAAACAGATAATTATACCAAAGAGGCGAAGAGACGCCGCAACTTGTCATTATATAGGCTGACTTTATCGTGACTTCAGACGACGAAGATGCGCTTGCTTTTTTAACTTTTTAACTTAACTTTTTTTTAAAGAGACAGCCCCCTCACTTTCCTTATCAATTCCAGTGTCGCGGGAGACTTCCCAAATATTAATTACACGGACATAAAGTAAACCCAGACTCAGAAAAACAATTTGTGGTTCACACAAATAATTGTCCCGGGTGGGAATTGAACCCAAAACACCAGATCTCAGAAGCATCTACCGTAATCACTGTGCCACCGGTGCAGTCGACATAACGGTGTTATTCTGTAAAACGACTAGTGTTTATGTACACAATAATCCCTGAGTACAATACAATCCCTGATACAAATATAATCCCTGAGTTATGTGAAACTATAAATTGATCAGATATGTAAATTAGCAACAACAGTACTGAGCGGACGAGAAGTTTCTGCACTAAACTAATACTGAACAATAGTACAATCTACGATGAGTTGACATGGTGTTCAACTCCTGTGATCACCACTTGAAATAACTCTCAGTTGCAAGCAGGGACATATGACAGTCATTGACATAACAACGTAAGCCCTCAACGTTAAATACATTACGGAGATTAGACGGGAAATTTTATTCTTATGCTTATATGTGATCTTATTTTTTTTTTCTTATTCTTATACCAAGTCTCGCAACGCAATTCTTTTACCGTAAAAGATGTGGAATCGATGTTATCCCAAGTCGGTTAATTTAAACAGTCCACACTTAAGAGACCTTCGGTCTTAAGCTATTACGTAATTAGTTAATCATACAAATCCTATTGTGACCATATCAATATTAGACAACCTCCGTAGCGTGGCGGCATTTGGCTCACTTTTAATCTCGGAAATCGTGGGTTCGATCCCCACGCTGGACAAGAAATCTTTGTGGAAATTCTAAGATTTCTTTCCGGGTCTGGTTGGTTGAGGGATAAAGGTCGAAGGTATTTGAGTGACAAATAAATTTATATGAATTGGCTCTAACTGATTATAGTCTTGAATTTTTTTTAGCCACGATCCAACCCGAAATCGAAATCTTACTGAAAGATTTTTTTTGCTGTTGCAGTGTCACGGCTTATATTAATATTTTATTTAAGTTCAAATTTTTAAACTCGTAATATATTTTGAATTCATTGGCTGATTTTAATAATTTAAAAAGTAATCTATTGGTACTGAAACAGTCAACTTAAATGAGACATAATTTATTAGGATAAGGATTAATACGAAAATATGAATAACGTGGTACTTTCGGTATGGTCTGGTTTTTGTAAAAAATAAAATAAAAAATGTAACTTAGTTACATAACTACTATGGTTAGACATATGGTATTGCAAAGTTTTTTTAGATATTGATATGTTCTTTAATATTGTAGAACATTTTTTTGTTCTATCATCAATAGTTTCCGCAGTGCATGCGACGAAAGACGTTTAGGGCACTTTATTACGCCTTGGGTTACTTAAGTTTCAGCAGGGATCCCTAATCTTTTCTAGCAATAAATATAGCCAATGTCACTCAGGGTAAATGTAGCTTCAGAATGGTGAAAGAAGTTTTGAAATCTGCACTATAGTTTTTGAGTTTATTCATTACATACACACACACACAAATACAAATCTTTCCTCTTTATAACAATATTAGTATAGGTTACAAAGTATTAGTATTGATGGAGTTGGTGAAACTCAACTACTGGACAGAAATTGCAAAATGTTGGAAGTTTTCCTTGATTTTTATACTTAGGACAAAATTTTAAGCTGTTACGTCTGCTAGTGCCTTAACATTTTGATGCGATCAGTCAGCGAGTGAGCGAGTGACCAAATTAAGAAACTTTGATCAGTTATAATTCTTAAAGTACGGTTATTTAATTACATTTGAAATATACCCTTTTTATAAAATGTCTGTTTGGTTACTGTAAATTCAGGCTCCTATCTTTATCCACAACGAAGTTACAGGGGTTCGAAGATGGTATGCCGTGCACCTTTTTTTTACTCGACTAGGGGCACTGCCATGCCCCCAAATACAATGCAACGATAAGTAAAATGCTTAAATACTTAAAGGCAAGTATAGTCATTGTACTGTCCAAATTATTTATCTTACCTACATTTAAAAGTGTTCGTATTATAGTAGTACCATTGCAATAGAATATTCTAATTTTCTTGGAAACTAAATAATATAAAGAAAATAATATTGGTTTCGTAGAACACAATGGTAGCTGTGCTGAAAACGAATGAATTCCGTAACGACCCTCCGACACGAAAATACTTCCCATTATAACTCCTACAAATAATACTCCAATTATAAGCTTTGTAATAAGCAAGTATTTTGAATGCGCGATTTTATGGTTTATACAGCAAAGTATTGAATACAATGTTGCAATAAAGAAACAAATACCCATTATAAATATAACATTTTTATTTTTCTTTACAAATACTAGCACATGTGGTTTTACCGTACAACACACATTCACACTTGCCGAACAACGTCCGTAGCGTAGCGGTACTTGGCTCGCTTAAAATCTCGAAGATCGTGGGTTCGATCCCCACACCGGACAAGAAATCTTTGTGTTAATTCTAAGATTTTTTTCCGGATGGTTGAGAGACTACTCTCAGTGCCTCGGAAAGCATGTTTAGCAGTTGGTCCCGATTGTTATAACATAATCTATAATAATCCTTTTGTGGTACAATATAACGTGGCCTGCCAAGCATAGTGACTATGGCAAATACCCTCCCCCGGGAGGAGGCCCATGTTCAGCAGTGGACGTTATACGGGCTGATGATGATGATGATGATGACACATTCACACACATACAATTTAATCACCAACATATTTTTTCATTTTTCTTTTACAAACTCTGAATCGGTTCGAATGTTTGTCAAATGTGACTTGTGATATGATTTAAAGAAAAAAAAATAGCGACAGTATTGAAACTACATCGAATTCTTAGTACTTCGAGATTCAGAGACAAATTGTTCAGTTTTAAATATTAGTATAGATATAAGTATAGATAATAAGTGGTTCGACATATCAACACGACATACGTAAGATGACGCAAGACGCACACACCATGCTCTCCGAAACATAGTTGGAACACTACTAACTTTCCTGGCTTTGCGTTTTGTACTGTTAGTAGCACAATATTTCACTCGACCCGGGTTCCAAGCATCTTGCTAATAACCGTTGAACACATCATTACTGGAAGCACGAATTAGGCACAAAGAATACATTGACACTATCGTAGCAGAGCGAGTATAAAACGGTCGGCAGCTCGCGGAGAGCGATGATCGTAAGTCTGTCGGAGAGGACGAGAGCCGCGCGGCTCCACAGCTCGTGCGACACGACGTCATGGCACGATTAGAGATTGGGTTACATTATTGTTTTAAGAATTAGAATTCGGTGTTTAGTTAAACTTACAAAACTTAATTCCAAAACATTTTCCACTGTCCACTGTGTATGTTCCACGTGACTTATAACGTTGTGATTACATATTTTAAGTTAAATTTTATTGATAGGATTAAGACGTGAAACCTTATGTAATACAAGCGAGCCGCCCCGAATTCGCACGGGTGCATTGCTGATATATAATACATATTAAACTTCCTCTTCAATCACTCTATCTATTAAAAAGAACCGCATCATAATCCGTGGCGTAGTTTTAAAGATCTTATCATACCACAGGCACAGGCAAACGGCAGTAAGCGTATAGAGCTCGGATGGAAGGATGGATCTGGACTAAATTTGGCATAGGGTCTATCGAGTACAGGTAGGGGTACTGTATCCCTTAATTTTGGGGAAGATAAACAACTTTTGACGCGACAGAGGCCGCGGATACAAGCTATTTACTTTATAAGAAACTAGCAATCCCGCACAAATACAACTGCCAAATTCCAGTTCCCGTGGAAATATAAGCACATTTTACATGTATATTTGATAGGATTTTAGTCGGTAGCAATAGTAGAACGGGACCGCACAGGGACAGTGCACGCGATGCGAGCCATTCATCAAGTAGTAGCCAGGCGAGCGCGGGGGTCGGGGAGCGAGGGGCACGGGAGAAATAGCGCGAAACTAGCTCTATCCACAGTCTGCATTGAAATAGTACAACTATGGTATGAGAAATCATCCATGCTGTCCATGGATGAGTTTCTCATACCCGTCTGGATGCATTATCTTGAGACAGTAAAGTAGAGAGGCGAGAGTGGCTGGCAGTAGATGCCTACTAACTGCATGGATTCACTGTTAGATTAAGCTTGGTAAGCTAACGAATTTCTGATTTGAAATTCGCATTTTTAACTGCAGTGACGCTTTGTTTACGCTGATCGTAAAAACTGATTTAGCTCACGACAGTTTCATATTATCGATATATTACAGTCTCCAAATACAAAACAGCTTATTGATCTAAACATCATCATGCTAATTCAATTAGCAAATAGTCAAATAGTGTTAACGATTTGTGGCGATTACTGTTTTGTCTATGCTATGTGTCAGTATGACAATGTTACTTTAATAAATCAGTCCAACGTTTATCCCGGTTTTTCATTGACGTTTCATTGGCGACGAGGATATTTTCGAATATAACTATCGCGTGTATTTGCAATATACAATGCCGATTGGGAAGCTAGAACCATTCAATCTTAATTCAAAGCAATGGCCGGCGTATATAAGGCGCGTGGACCAGTTCATATTGTTAAATGAAATTAAAGATGAGTTGAAGGTGCCCATGTTGATAACGGTTGTTGGGGAAGAAACATACGCGTTGATGTGTGATTTGTGTTCACCCGATTTCCCCGAGTCGAAATCCTACGATCAGTTAGTACAGATAGTGACTAATCATCTCGAACCACAGCGGTCGGAGATCGCCGAGCGTCACGTGTTCAGATTACGCCGTCAACGCGCCGGCGAGCCGCTGATGGAATACCTACAGGCACTCAAACATCTTGCCTCCACCTGTAACTTTGGGAGTTGTAACACCTGTTCATCCCTGGAAGAAAATTTGAGAGATCAATTTGTGTCTGGTTTGGCGAGTGAAATGATGCGTTCTAGGATTTTCGCAGAAAAAAATATTAAGTACAAAGAGGCCGTGGAACTGGCGTTGGCTCTGGAGGCTGCGGAAAAGCACGCGGAGGTGAGCGGCAGTACAGTGCAAGCGACGACTTCAGGTGCAGGTGGCGATGCAGGCCTTCATTATACGCGGGGAGGACGAGCTCGCGGCGGCATGGCGCGCGGAGGAGGCGCGAGGGCTGCGCGGACGTCCGATGCGGACACGGCGGGAACCGAGCAACAGGGCTGCTGGAGGTGCAGCAGGGCGCATCAGGCGCACAGGTGTCGGTACATAAATTACCATTGTGATGAATGTAAACAAAAGGGGCATTTAAAGGTCATGTGCAAAGGCAAACGTTTGAATGATGATAGGTCATGGAGTCGACATAACTACGTAGATGAGGACGACTCAGAGGACATTTATAACATTGAGGTAGATGCTAAAGGTACTAAACCATATTTTGTGAAATTAAGCATAGACGATCGCGAGGTGGAGTGCGAAATAGACACCGGCAGTCGTATTTCGGCGATAAGCGAAGAAATGTATAATTTTAAGTTTGCTCATAAGGTTATCAAACCAGATAATTCGATTTTACGTTGTTACTCCGGTAATAGAATTGTGTCATTGGGGTATATTGATGTTGACGTTAGTTTAGGTAATATTAAAGTTAACTCTTTACCATTATATATTATTAAGGGAGGTGCGCTTCCATTATTAGGACGAGAATGGATGCGGGCGCTTAAGGTAACCCAAATAAATATTAATGAGATCATCGATGATAGTATTGTAAATCGGTTATGTGCTGAGTACCCGGAGGTGTTTACGGAAAAACTAGGAACTTGTAAGCAAATCATCCGATTGCAGCTCTCAGATACGGAACCTGTTTACGTCCGGGCGAGACCCGTACCTCTGGCACTGCGCGCACGGGTAGAAGCCGAATTGGGGCGTCTCGAAGCGGATGGTACAATTTATCGTGTAAGTTATTCAGACTACGGAACTCCTATTGTACCAGTTATGAAACAGAATGGTCAAATACGTATTTGTGGTGATTACAAAATTACTATAAACCCTAAATTGAAACGTGATTTTTATCCTTTACCCCGGATTGATGAGCTGTTTGCGAGTTTGAGTGGTGGGGATAAATATACAAAAATCGATCTCAAACACGCGTATGAACAGTGCTTACTTTCGGAGGAGTCTCAACCTTGTACCGCCATCACAACGCACATTGGTACTTTCGCTTATCGCCGTACACCTTATGGTTTATCATGTATACCAGAAAAATTTCAGAAAATCATGGAGGAAACCTTGCGTGGGTTACAGGGGTGCGTAGTATTTCTTGATGATATTTGTGTGACTGGTTCAAATACTGAAAATCACCTTAGAAACCTGAGAGCCGTACTCGAACGGTTAAAAGATGCCGGTTTGACGGTGAAATTATCTAAATGTGATTTTTTAAAAAGAAGTGTCAAATATTTAGGCTTTATAATTGATAAAAACGGTCTTCGACCCGACCCAGCTAAGCTCGAGGCCATTTCCAGCGCCCCTCACCCGAGAAATATATCGGAACTTAAAAGTTTCCTTGGGATGCTGCATTATTATGGTAAGTTTATTTCAAATTTGAGTACATTGTTACACCCACTACATAACTTATTAAAAAAAGATGTTCGCTGTCATTTTTAGAAGCTAAAAATACCCTTTTGAGTGATAAGGTGTTAGCGCATTATGAAGAAGGGCGTCCGCTCGTGTTGTCCGTAGATAGCAGTGCATACGGGCTTGGTGCCGTGCTGGCACATCGCTATCCGGACGGCAGCGAGCGACCTGTTTCGTGTGCATCTCGCACGCTGTCCTCTACCGAACAAAACTATAGCCAGCTTGATAAGGAGGCTCTTGCGATGTTTTTTGGGGTGGTTAAACATCATCACTATTTGTTCGGTAGACATTTCATATTACGCACGGATCATCAACCACTAACGCACATTTTTGGGGCTAAAGGCGGGATTCCGCAGACCGCCGTCAGTAGGTTGCAGCGATGGGCGACGCGATTGGCGGCATACGAGTTTACTGTAGAATTTGTACGATCAGCGCAAAACGGGCCAGCCGATGCCTTATCGCGCTTACCATTATGTAAGGAAGGTCTCTCATTAGACGTTATGAATTATACAAATTTAATAGAGGAGTCATTACCTATTAGTTTTAAGGATATTGCTAAGCATACCGAAATAGATTCTGTACTGAGCAAGATTAAAGGTTATGTAAATTTTGGGTGGCCGTCATCAGTGACGAGTGAGAACGAAAAACCTTATTTTGTGAGAAAACAGGAGCTTGCAGTAGAATTAGGTTGTGTAATTTATAAATATCGTATAGTAATTCCGCCCCAACTTCAAAAACAGGTTTTACAGGAGTTACACGAAGGACATCTCGGTATTAAATGAAAAATTTGGCTCGTAGTTATGTTTATTGGCCGAGCATTGATAGGGATATCGAGGAATTATGTCGTACGTGTACCGCATGTCGCGAGGTACGCGATGCGCCTCCGCGCGCTCCGCTACACCCCTGGGAGTTCCCGTTGCACCCATGGCAGCGAGTGCATGCCGATTTTGCGGATTGTGCGGGTCGGCGTTATTTAATTTTAGTTGATGCCCATTCGAAATGGATAGAGGCCATAGAGATGCGTACAACAGAGGCGCGATCGACGATAAAGGTGTTTAGAAGTATTTTTGCACGTTTCGGCTTACCCTCTCAACTCGTCACAGACAACGGTCCTCCGTTCTTATCACAAGATTTTCAAACTTATTGTACAAGAAATTGTATTGTCCACGTGACGTCCGCTCCTTACAGACCACAGGGAAACGGCGCCGCGGAAAACGCAGTCAAAACCGTTAAGAAGGCTATTAAGAGAGCCATGCATGAAGGTCAGGATGTCCCGACAGCGTTATCTAAGTTTTTGTTTCAATATCGTAATTGTGATCATTCGACGACGGGCGTGTCCCCGGCTGTAGCACTGCAGGGTCGGCGCCTGCGCGGGCGCCTCGATGCGCTGCGCCCCGACGTGGCGACTGTAGTTCGCACCGCGCAGCAACGACAAATTGCCTCCGCGGGCGGTTCCGCCGGTGCCGCATGTGACCTCGTCCCCGGGGAGGAGGTACTAACTCGTGACTACACTACTGAGGGGGGTAAATGGGCGGTAGGCAAAGTTGTTAAAAAAACGGGTCCAGTTTCTTACAAATTGGATGTAGATAAACGTAAAGAATGGCGTAGACACATCGACCAAATAATTCCTACTGGTGGCAAACGGGATCGTTTTTCGCTTACGAGAACTAGTACCATGCCTTCAACGTCAGACACGCCGTCGAACCCAGACGTGGAAGTTTCCCCAGCTGTTAGTAAGGAGCCGGAGGACATGTTTGAAGACGCATCTGATGGCACGGAAGGTGAAATGGCGTCTCAGAAGGTCACTAGGGACTCACAGTCAGAGCAAGCGATAGCAGTCTCACCGACACCGCTGCCATCAGGTATGTCCGCCCGAGCACTGCGTGCTTTTAAGCGGGCCCAGCGAGCAACAGCTCAATAATTAATGTTAATTAATTAATAACCAATTATATTCACTAATTACTATGCTTATAATTAAGAAGGGAGAGATGTGGCGATTACTGTTTTGTCTATGCTATGTGTCAGTATGACAATGTTACTTTAATAAATCAGTCCAACGTTTATCCCGGTTTTTCATTGACGTTACACGATTGAGCCTAATTCCTTAGTCTGTGACACTTCCAACTGCAGTTTTTGCACCCGACAGCGCTGCAGCGATTGATTCACACACGTCGTTAGCGCCGCTGAAAAATTGCACAGCGCTTCACGCGCTCTGCGCTATTCAATAAATGACATTCTGCATCGCTGAGTTGGATCCAGCTACATATAAATAACTTTTTATAGTGCCTAGCGCGGCACTGACAACTGTGCAAATGTGACTGTGGCTATCTAGATGTAGTTCAAGTTAAATACGTTTTTGTATCTTTTGTATAAAATCTATTGTTATAAGCGAGGCATAGATAATTATGAGTGGCAAAATAGGCTTACAATTATCTTAGCAGTATCCCTTATAACCGTTGTCTATGTCGACTCTCTAACATCCGACTAAAGGCCTTAGCAGAACGTAGTAAGCACCGTCGGCCTCGGGGCGTCCTAGACGACCACCCGGACAACGATAAAACAACTTACCGAATAGCAGTACAGAGACTGCAAGAAACACCACTTCACAGAGACCACTCTATCCGACCCGCCGGAAAAGTGCGCGCCCGCGAACGCGACGCGTCCCCCCTCGCACTATCGACCCTTATTTTACAAAGAACCCTTCGATGTCCTCGTAGACTCGAAGTCCGAGAGGCCTGCGAACTAATAATTGGTGTACATAAGCTCCCCTTAAAAATTAAAGTCCCTCAATCTCATCGCCAGCGACCGCCCTGAGTCGAGGTCCAAGTCTTTAGTTTGTAGTTTTCAAACCATTCATTAAGGCTAGAGCTCTGCTCGCCTTTAAGTCCGGTAAAGTAGCAAAAGGCTGCCTGGCTAAGTAAAAGCTATCCGAAAAAATTAAAAAACATCGACCCTCTGAGAGGTAGACATTAATAAATATGAATATTCTAAACAAATACAAATAATGTAAAGTGAAGGTAATTAAATGTGAAAATAATTATGAATATAGCGAATGTGTAACTAGGTCATATTATCCATTAAATACCTTTAGTAGAGCAGCTGCTTCATTTAATTTGAAATTATATTTCTATATATTAATAGTACAATTCCGCAGGTCGCCACGACCCGGCTGTTGTGATATGTTGCAAGTAGTAAGTACGTAAGTAGCAACCAGAAACTTCATAGTAATATAACCTGCCTATAGCCTTCCTCGATAAATGGGCTATCTAACACTTAAATATTTTTTCAAAACGGATGAATTAATCCTGAGATAGTAGTAACAAGAAAACAAACTCTTCAGCAACGATAAAAGACTTCAGAAAGATAAAAATAATTATTTCATTCAATTTTAATCTTAAGTTTCCAATATCAAAGTTCAACAGACTCAAGTAACTTTCGTTGCGTCAATTTTCATCTGATGATGATTTTATATTTAATAAAATTTATCGATACTGAATATTCACTGCGTTCAATTTATTTCTATTTGTTTGGTTTTTTTAGTCTAGAGCGAGATATTAAATTTACTTATCAAGTAAAAATGTCTTATCATCGCTAAATGCTTAATGGTGTGTAAACGAATAGGTACTAAAAGTATTACCAGTTAAAAAAATAAGAAGCGATAGAAACGACGAATGAAAAGAGCAATTTCGAAATTCGTTGAAATATTCAACAAACTTCCCAACAACAAGTAAAGTTACTTCTGAAGCGGTGCCAAATAGAATTGAGTTTTACTTAAAAGCGTAAACTTTTTACACAAATAAACGATTTGGAGGCTTCGCTAACCGAAAGTTTTAATCGGGTAAGTATTCGGTCCGCACGACATCACGCGCCGGCCATCCACCCGACTCACTGGCGCCGGAGCACTGGGAACTACCAAAGCAAATGCACAATTAAAATATTTATTATTTATTTATACTAGCTATCCGTGTATATATATAAAATCCGTGCTTTTCAAAATTTTCATTCATTACAAAAAAGTGCAAGAACAGTTTGCTTTCCAAATCTGGAACTTAACTTCGTAAAACATATTGAACTGCTTGAAAGTGTCTGAAGGAAAGCCACAAAAATACCCTATGACCTGAGAAGAAGGCCCTATGAAGAACAACTCAAAATACTAAAATTGCCCAATCTCAAATTTCAGAAATTGAGAGGTGACCTTATTGAGACCTACAAAATGTTAAGATCTAGATTCCCCCAATATCAAAGATATGTACCTACTTGGTTCAACAGAAGGCATATTCGTCACGTGGACACAGCCCCGCACACACTGGTGGCCTATCACTCCACGTACAGTCGTGTTATTGACACGTGGAACAAGCTCTCTGAAAGTGTAGTGTCTGCTTTATTAGCAATTAGATAATTACATCTTGGACTCAATCCTTAATGAAATTTTAAATTCTTTGAAGCGAAAATAAAATTTTATTTGCAAAACCGTTAGCAGGTGGTAGGTACATTACGAGATACGAGTATAATGCCAAGAACACGACGCTCGGCATAACGATAAGAGCTCTGAGCTCCAGATTGTGCTTAGATTACAAATAAGGATTTTAAACGGACGTCGTCGACCACAGGGTCGGACCGAGGCGCAAACAATACCTCTCATCTATACCTTTATTTGTTGAGCTTGTGAACTACTAAAACCTACTTCCTACAAAATGCATGAAAATTTATATTCCGTTTATAATTTTCGACATAAGAGGTTGCTCCCGTACCTTGTATGTACTCCTCAATACAAATTTTCAATAGACCTGTCATTTCTTTTTTGCATGAAAAATGGCAGTTTTATTATGGCATATACTGCAAAACGGTTATCAAGCCAAACGTGTAGTTAAGTTTATTATAATATTTTTTATCTGAATATTAGTACATTTATAATACTATAGTCCACTGCTAGATAAAAGTCGTTCGTTTGCGTCATAACACTCAGTCCTCCGCCTTCCGCATCCAGTCCACTCCGGTTACACTTTTCAAGTTAACGGTGCATCGTGGACCGCGTCTCGGCAAATCTAAGGAAGGATACGTCATCCTGCCTTAGATTTGCCGAGACGCGGTCTCCATTCTAGAACGCGTCTACTCCAACGGCGTCAGTACAGACGGGTACGTATCAAAATCCCGAATTTTAAAAGACCGAATTTTAAAATACCGATGGACGACATCCCGATAATTGAAACGCCGAATGGTTGTTTGGTCGAAAGTTTTAAATCCCGAAAGTTCATTTGCCCGAAAGTTTAAAATCCCGAAGTACCAAATCCCGAATTTGCCACCGTTTCCGAGAAAAACGATTTTTTGTAAACCTTACCTCAAAAAACGGAGTGCCCTAAGGTCCCGAGATCGCTTCACTCGCTGATCCAAAGACTAAAATCTCTAAGACAATGAAAATAGTAAAAAATTTGAATGGACAAATCAAAGAATACAAGTATAATAAAAATTGTTAGATGAATCTCTAGGGAAGTAGCGGTTGGTCTCTGTTCTAACATAACCTAACCAATTTTACCCAGTTCAAAATGACGAATCATTATCTCCCGCAGAAATGTTTTAACCATTTTTTAATTATCTAGGCGCAGGCAGATTGTATGTTTCATCATTTTGAACTGGGTGAAATAGGTTAGGTTATGTTAGAACTGCGACCAACCGACCAACCTACGAAACATGTTAAGCAGAATGCCCACCGTCATAACTGTGTTGCAGTGCCATCTATGTGTAATCGCAGGAACTACGTCGCTGCTCTTTGGGATTTCATCCATCGGTATTTCGTCCATTCGGGATTTCGTCCATTCGGGATTTCGTCCTTTCGGGCATTTGAACATCGGTATTTTGTGTTTCGATATAACGACTATCGGCATTTAAAACTTTCGGTATTTTGAATTTCGGTGTTTTGGACGTCGATATTTCAATCATCGGTATTATGAACTTTCGGGATTTTGATACGTACCCGTACAGACATGGTCAGCCCATTGCCACTTTAACTTGCTTATTCTGCAGGGTATGTTGGTAGCTTTAATTCTCTATCGGGTAACCTAATTTCAAAGTTTATCTTTCAGGGAATACTAAAGCATAGTGTGACTTTTGACCCCGTGACCCTACCTAGCAGGCAATCTAGCCCTGTCTGGGCCCTGTTGGACATTTCAATAAAGTTTGTATTAAAAGATTTATTTTAAATGCTTTTGTACAATTGCGTCGGGGAATAAATAGTAACGGACACACGAAGCATTCTTCATGTTTTACTCAAAACATGTACAAGCTTCGATCAACTTGATCGAAGTGTACAAGCGACGAATGTTGAACTAAAGTAAGTCCTATCAACTACATATTTTTATTCCTAAGAAATAGGAAAATATTTTGTTTGACTTACTTAAGTTCTTCTAGTGCTCAGATATTATACGAGATCAGTGTGGATTTATATTTAGAGTGGACAGTCAGCCACGTTTGTAGTTCCATTGTTGCTACGGAAATGTAAACACCCAGCAGCTTTATTATATGAAGCCAACGCAGAAGTACCGATTAAATTGAATTTAACATATACCTATTCTTCCAGTAAGTTTGTAGTTACACAAGCTTCCCGTAGACCTAGTAGCAACCTCAAACTTCAAGAAAACAAACTCTTTAACTTTATATATTAGTATACATATAGATAGAAGTTATAATATAATGTTATTGAAACAACCTTTTTTCCGCGATATCTTCCGGTTGGAATAATTACTGTGGACATTTATTTATTTGAAACTAGCGATCCGCCCCGGTGTCGCACGGGTGTAATGCTGATGTATTATACATTTAAACCTTCCTCTTGAATCACTAAATCTATTAAAAAAACCGCATCAAAATCCGTTGCGTAGTTCTAAAGATGTAAGCATACATAGGGACGGACAGACAGGAAAGCGACTTTGTTTTACTCTGTCTACTCTGTAGTGATAAATAAAACGTATTAAATGTCCTTAGCCAAGATTTAGTCTATTTCTGTATTTTTATTTCAACAAAATCTGTCCCGAGGTTTTGGTAGTTACTTTAGCATTCTTAATTCTTGTGCTCACACGTCATACTCGTGAACGGTTGCTGCTTGCGGTGGCTGGTCGGCTTGCTGGTGGTTGTATTTGAGGTGGTTGTTAAAACATTAGTGTGTGACCGCTTAAGACGAAAATTTTTTACATGGCTTGTTCTTTGGTAATGTGTGTGGATGCGCCCTCCGTTTTCAAGTGCTAGAGGTTTATGAGGCTTTTGCTTGAGGATTTTTAATCAGTATTAAGCTATATCTATGAAAACGTCTAGAGCGTGCATTAGCGCATATGCTTCACATTATACTTTAAATAAAATATTGTAAAGAATATTTATATTTAAAAAAAATGGACATACTGTGATAAAAAAGATGACGAAAAACAAATCCCGGAGTTTCTTTCTCTCTTTCTTCTCCGGGTCGTCCACCTAGGTAGATAGTGAAAGGTTGCAGGTTAGCTAGGGTAGGATTCTCGCCGGCGAAGACCGCGTTGTGGCCTTACCCCTGCCCTGTGATCCAGCGCCTGTAGGCCGTGCCAGCGATCACTTTCTCTTATATCCACAAATCTGACTTTGATATCAGTGGCACCTCTGGGTTGTGGTCCTAACCCCAAAAGAGTGCCCCAAGTGTGTGTCACTTAATTGTATGCTTTCTAATTTTTTTATGTAAATATGAACTTATTATGAGAAGAGGAATTAATGAAACACGGACAGAGTACATTGTCTGTAATGTCCTACAATTAGCAGCACTCACAGGTTGCATTTGCTAGTTATAGTTACCTAAGTAGTTTTATTCATAGAATAAGAATAATAACCTATTAATTATATTTCTTTTTCATTGTGATTTTGACAAGTGCAAGTGTATGTAAATACCTAAGTGCTGAATAAATTCATTATTTCATTATTTAATATTATGTTCTGCTGCTGTTTTTCGATGTTCATCCGTAGGGATGAACATCGAAAAACAGCAGCATTGAATTGTCACAAAAATAATTTCCTAATAAGAACTGAATCCACAAAAGGTACAAGAACAAAGACACTTGTACAAACACGCGTGACAAACAAAAACGTTTCCATTATAATTGGACGCAGCGAAAATGTTCCTACGCGAACATAATTACAGTGCGACATTATTACATCCGGCGAAGCGAACAAAATAAGAAACAATTTCCCCTTGTCGTATATATTTCCCGGGCTCCCTGGCACCCGTAACTTGTCGCCGGTGTCGTTAGGGGACACTTTATCTGTCCTTCGGTTAGCGGGACAAATTGAAACACTCCAGTATCCGAGGTACCATTCGTCACGACACAAATAAACATGACCTCACCTCAGATACATACTATTTCTCTTCCCGGCTACTTCACCTTTCATGTGTTGGTACAAAACTGTGAGAATGTTCGAAACTTTTCCCCAATGTCCACGTAACACGTATGTTTTCACTACATTATTAAAAAAATAATGTTGTGATAGGCAATGAAAGCAGCACGAGTTGTAGCTAATCCGTGTGGTTTCGAATTGAGAATGTGGCCACCCCATTTCTTCCCGTGGGAGTCGTAGGACGCGAATAAGGGACCATTTTGGTGCCCTGCGTTCTGGGCACGTCACCCATTTCGATGGTGGGTAAACTACCAGCAACAGCATTTCTAAGTAGAGTTTTGAGTCTGTAGGTTCCAATCTATCGGATCCAATTTAGTAAACCTTAATTAATTATAACTTGATTTATAAATTCAATCATAGCAAGTTTTCGATGAAAATAAAACAAAAACTGGGCGCATCTCTAAAATATTTTCTTGAGACTTCAGTTCGCGAACTACTTAAAAGTTTTTTTAACTCTTTAAGCAAATGCGTCTCGTTTACGCCTCTCAAATATTAATGTCATATTTTCAGTTCGCTCGCAGCTTTTTCAACTTTCGCTGAGAAATGAATTATTTATAAAGCTTTCGAGTGTATTTGGCACTGGATTTTTAATGTATTCCAGTTATATGTGTACGTCCATCATAATGTGTTCATTTCATGTGTTCGTATGGAATGGTTTATATTATTCACAATGCATCTGCTGGGCACATTCGACAAAGGTTTTGTTTTTCAAGAGTCCATGTTTATTCATCAAATAGGTAAATGTAAATCAGCATACAGCTTCTAACTCAATTTCAAATTATACAAGTTTCTACTTTACGCCATAGCACAATTTAAGTAATGATTTATTAGTGATAGATGGCTTTTAAGTAGTGATAGATGGCTGTGAGCCGTCGGATCACGGACGGAGACCACACAAGCGACTTAATCGCCGAGTCCGGTCCTCACTGTATACAAAGCAACAGACGCTAAGCGGCTCACTGGGCGGCTTCCACAACTTTCACACCAAGCTGTGCAAATACAAATAAAAAAGTCGGCAGCTTGTCCACTCGAACAGGAATAAACTCTTCAAGTTTTTATCTCGTAAAGCTTCCAGTTTCTATGAATAAGACAACTAGTAGTTAGCAACAGTTCGGAGCAAACAGTCCGGTAACTCAATTAGTCCGAGTCGCGTTTCAAAGAACGACTGAAGGCGGTGGCTAATTATTGGCACTCGCTAATTACAGGCTGACCCCCTCCCAATTCCCCCCCCCTGTCCCTGGCCCACCCTCCCCAGCAAGAAAAAGAACGCTTCATGAACAAGTAGGTGAGAATTACAAATGGTTCACAAAAGAATCGTGCTTTGAAGTGGTTATACTCTTAGTGCTATTTTCTTCAATCGAATACTCCAACTGCTTTAAAAGTTGTTCGCGGAACAACATTTTACTACTTGATTCTTTCTCTTAATGTTTATAGAACATTATGGAAAATTATGTTTTACCACTTGCGTACTTACAAGCGCATTGCATTAAATACACGCGTACAACAACCGGGCGTTAAAAACAAGCTCGTGTAATTTAACCTTATCCCATGTGCCGCAATAGCCCTATCCCTATGAAAATAAATTAAGCAAGTTCACAACTATCAGTGATGTTAATCTTTGACATTCAATTTACTTAAATGTTTTTCAACTTTCGCGATTTGTTCACATAATTTATAATAGACGCGCATCTCAATCGTAATGTCACAAACGCAGGCAGATAGAGAAAGACTCGTAGGAAGCTAGGATAGTCCTTGCAAGGCGAGGTAAGCGACGCGTTCTATGCTTCTGACCTAATCCCAGCCCGCGCTGGTTGATTCTAATTATATTTATAATACGTGACTATCACATGCCACATTGGTAGATTTAAATTATATTTAATAAAAAACTGTTGAAATGTATACTAATTAATTAGTCAAGATTTTTTTTTCTTTGTTTTTTTTTGTCATTGTTATAATAAGTACGATCGATTCGTCTACATTATCAATAAACGTTTTCATTGCATTTCATTTCATTTCAATGCCAAGGTCAAATCAAAAGGCCTTAAAATTATACTGCAATCGAGACCCGCGTCTACTATAAATTAAATTAACTTACTTAATACTAAGAGTATGCGTAGACTAGAATCTGATAACAACCAAAATTCATCTGTCTAAACGCTCATAAACTACCTCTATAAAATCAAATCCGTTAAAACCCGGTACAAACGTTGGTGTCAAAAAGGATCCTAAATCCCGGAGCGACAGAGTCGAAGCTCACCGCAGCTCGGAGGGAGCTGCAGTAAGCCTCACAAGTGCTATCTGTTAATCCGGCGCTGTCAGTTGTCGGCGCGAGACAAACAAACGGACAGAGTGACGTCATCTCACAGGCCCGCGCCGCGCGGCGGATCACACGCGCTGGCTTACATTCAGCCAGGATCTACGTTACTAGGTACTTAGTTCATTCCCATCTAGATTATTATAGATTTAAAGTATTCGTGTTGTTGTTTGTAATTTGTAAAAACTACTTAACCAATTTTGTAAACACTCCCATCATTAGAAACTAACTTTAACTAAGAGCAGGATTCATGACAGCCCTAATTTTATATAATTTAACTAGCATTCCAACTGTGAAATAATTTTTCAAATCGGACAAGTGGTTTCGGAGCCTATTCAATACAAACTATCAATATCTCTCTTTATAATATAAGTATAAACATAATTTGGCATCACAAGTAATTTGACTTAAGGCGTTAGATCTGTAAGATCCTTTATCATTACGAGTCAGCTCTTTGACAACCGATACTCTCAAACTGTATACCTTTGTAATCAATGTGTACATTACCACCTGCTCCAAACATAGGTAATAAGATATTCTACAAAGTGATAAAATTAACAAATAAACATCTGTAGGTGTATCGAATAAACATACCTTGGCGTGATCTTTGATAGTAACTTAACATTTTTGCCCATATAGATCATATCGTCAGAAAATCCTCTAAAATGTTAGGCTTTATTATCCGAAATAGCAAGAAATTCCGAAATCCAGCTACAAAAAAGCAATTTATAATGCTTATGTACGCAGAACCCTGAAGTATTGCAGTGTTGTCTGGTCCCCCCAATACAAGGTACACCAACTTCGAATAGAACGCATACAAAAACTTTTTTTAAAGCATCTTACATACTCTTGTGGGCAACATAGGCAGCTGACCTCATACGATGATCAATTAAAGCACTTCAGTATACACAAACTCACAATTCGTAGACAAGTGCAAGATATGATATTACTTTAAAAGATATTGAGAAACCATTTCATTTCCGTGTCCCACGCCGGGTACCTAGGCGTGCTCTCGTGGATGCCGGACTGTTGCACCAGCCATTTGCCAGAACTAATCTTAAGCAGTTTTCAGCCATATACCGACTACCAAAATTGTATAATGTTATTTGCGGAAATGTCGATATTTTCAATGACAAATTGCACTCTTTTAAAAATTCTTATTATGTAAGTAACTCATAGTATTTTTCATTGTCTCAGTGTTGTATGTTAATTTTAATTATTTTATTACTCATTATGTCAATAGTATATTTTTATGTTTTCATTTAATATTATTCAGAAGTATTTTTTTCTTTAAGTTAACTTAAATACTTTTCCTTTTTATTTATTATAATGTCACGAGTGTCATAAGACTGTGCATGTTGTGACACCGTAAAATGCTGTACATTAGACTTCTCATTTGTGTGTTTCTTTATATATTGTAATTAAATGTAACAGCCACTGGTTGTCTTTAAATAAATTAAACATTGCATTAGTTACTAAAACGTTGCATCTTGACTACTATTATAACAAGATTTGTATATTTCTTTGTAACGCATTCTCAAAAACATCAGGACTTCCACAGGAATGAGTGATAAGCGGGTTATAAGGCGTGATGAGACAGGGTTCAAGGCACACCTTATAGTCATGTCTCACAAAGCTACCAAGATGTACGAAACAAATATATAAATGGCATTTTATGTACGTCGTAAAGGAGCATTTCCAAAACAACAGCTGTGCTAACTCATTTATAACTCAGATGAGAACTATGTCCCTAGATAGTATCGATGTCCCCTGTACAGACAGTTTCGATGTCCCTGGCACTACACTCTCAAATGCATAGAGCAGTAACCAGGTAAGCGCTGCTATATGTTTCACAAATTTGCCATTCTGTTTGACAAATCTTTAGTGTAAAACCTATTCGTAACAACGCCAGTAGCTCCCGGGTGGAACAACGAGCGTATTTTTATTTTTTTGTTAAAATACGTTTTTAATTTGTTTTAAAAACAATTATGTTCATATCTCTGCAAAGTATACATGGTTTTTTTTACTGTCATAGTGTTGTGTATGATTTTGGTATTAAATTTTATTTAAAGTTTGCTTAGTAAGCATATTAACTTGGAGCACAAACGAACGATATTATGCATATTCACAACTACCTTTAAGTAGGTAGTGATAATACAATATGTACGAGGTCCCAGAATCAATTCCCGGGTCGAGAAAAAAAATGTGTAGAAATTTTCTCTAGACAAAAATCTAACTCGAAGTCAGGATGATGGGCGGTGTTACACACGTGCTCTGTTGTGCACGTTACGCTGTCCTGCGCCGTGTCCTGGCAGAACCATCCGAACCGTCTCAGATTTTATAAGAAAAGGACTGCTTAGATGGCTATCGAAATTAAACGAATTAAACGATTTTTATTCAGCACTTAGGTATTTACATACACTTGCACTTGTCAGTTATACACAATTAAATATGATTAATATAATTACATACAAAAATATCGCAACTAAAGTCTCTTGCGGATTAGCTAATGACTTGTCTGTCAGTCCAGCGTCACGTCATATGTATAGTTACAACAATAATTACCTCTTTAATCAAAATCTTAATATAATTTAGCTCTATAGAAAGAGGCTCGTCTTTAAACAATATTTTTACGTATAAGCGACACACGCCTGAGGGCACCCTTAATGGGCTAGGACCACGGCTCAGGGCATCGCTAATGCTATGAGAAATATTACTGTAACAATAATAATATAAAAAAGAGGGAGTGATCACTGGCACGGACTACAGGCACTGGATCATCGGATTGGGACAGGGGGCCAACGCGGTCCTCGGTCTGTCCGGCCTAGCTAACCTACAGGTTTCTCTAGCTACCTAAGTGGACGGCCCGGAGAAGAAACTCAGAAAGAAACTCCGGTTTTCTTTTTTCCGTCTTCTTTTACTTGATTAATCTTTTTTTTTCTATATTCATTACTTATTACATTTAATTATTTACTTTTTAAAAGGATGTGGGCTAGTGCATGCTCAAAACCGTTACTGACTAAATTGTAATATAATAATTTATTCTACTCAAGCTAATAGGAAAACCTCTTGCATACTAAAATAAGAAACCAACGGCAATTGCACCCACCCACAATTAGAAGATTAAACAAGCTATACGAGATCAACCAAGACGACAACAATGCAAACAAAATTAAACAAAAGCAATTAAAATAAATAACTCCAGCGACAAGCCGACCAGCCACCGCAAGCAGCACCCGTTCACGAGTATGACGTGTGACGCAGCCATCGCCTCCCTCGCCATATTAGAGGGAAGGAGACGACCCGCCCCACACCGCCACCGCAAGCCATGACATTCATTGGGAGCATGACGATCTTACAGCTAGGAGCACGTATCAATTAATTTATTGCCAGGTTGACCTTCATTTAGCACGTTTTTATGTTATATCGTTTCAGTTTACAATGTCAAGTACGTTACAAGTTAGGATAAAAAATAAAAAACAATATAAACAAATAAGTTATACAAAAAAAAACACATATGTCAAAAAATACATAAAAACAATATAAAGTATGTATGTAAGTAACACTAGCAAAGAGACCCAATAACACATTGTACGGTCATCTTGGTTAGCCCAGCGACCAGGCATCATTATCATTTAAATAATCATTTATTGTATAATAAGCTTTTTTGATTAAGCATTTCTTTATTGCTAATTTGAATTTAATTTGAGAAAATTCCTGAAATTCCTTAGGAATTTTATTATAAATACGGATCGCTAACCCCACAAAGGAAGTAACTATGTAAACGATGATTTTCAGCAAATAACTTATGATTATTTCTATTATTTAATTTATGAATATCGCTTCTCTTTTGAAATAGATTTATATTCTGTTGAACATAAAGAATTTTAGCATATATGTACTGAGAAGGAACTGTTAATATGTCTACACTCTTGAAAAAATCTCTTAGGGAGAACCTCGAGCCCAGCTGGTAAATAGATCTCACCGCTCGCTTTTGTAATATAAAAATACTTTGAATGTCAGTAGCCTTACCCCAAAGCAAAATTCCATAAGACATGATGCTATGAAAATAACTGAAATACACCAGACGAGCGGTGTCAACATTAGTTAATTGTCTTATTTTTCTAATAGCATAAGCAGCGAAGCTTAATTTCCCAGCTAGGCAGGATATGTGAGGACTCCATTGCAATTTTTCATCTAATGTTACACCCAGAAACACTGTGGATTTTACAGTCTCTAAAACCTCATTATTTATTACACGATCGGGTCCAATATTTGTGACATTGGGAGTGGTAAATTTTACACACTTTGTTTTCTTAGTGTTAAGCACCAAATTATTAACCGTAAACCATTTGGTCAACATAGCGAGAGCATTATTTATTTCGGGAAAGTTATTTCTATTTCGATTCACCTTAAAAATAAGAGAAGTGTCATCAGCAAAAAGAACTACATCACAAATATTTTCCAAATAGTACGGCAAATCATTAATATAAACTAAGAACAAAACCGGCCAAGTGCGAGTCGGACTCGCGCACGAAGGGTTCCGTTTCAGTTACAAGTGCGTACCTATTTTTGATATCAAGAATAAATAAAAAAGCGTATGTTTATGAAATGAAATGTTATTTTATATTTTTATATTCGAGTTGATTGAATGAAAGCTAAATTGCGGTTTACGATTTTTGACGTATTAAAAAAAAACTACTTACAAGATCTCGTTCAAACCAATTTTCGGTGGAAGTTTACATGGTAATGTACATCATATATTTTTTTTAGATTTATCATTCTCTTATTTTAGAAGTTACAGGGGGGGGGACACACATTTTACCACTTTGGAAGTGTCTCTCGCGCAAACTATTCAGTTTAGAAAAAAATTACATTAGAAACCTCAACATCATTTTTGAAGACCTATTCATAGATACCCCACACGTATGGGTTCGATGAAAAAATTTTTTTTGACTTTCAGTTCTATGTATGGGGAACCCCAAAATTTATTGTTTTTTTTCTATTTTTGTGTGAAAATCTTAATGCGGTTCACAACATACATCTACTTGCCAAGTTTCAACATTATAGTTCTTATAGTTTCGGAAAAAAGTGGCTGTGACATACGGACGGACAGACAGACAGACAGACAGACAGACAGACAGACAGACAGACAGACAGACATGACGAATCTATAAGGGTTCCGTTTTTTGCCATTTGGCTACGGAACCCTAAAAAGGGACCCAGAATGGACCCTTGCGGAACGCCTAATTTAACAGGTAGGTCCTGGGACTTAACTCCACCTACATCGACACATTGAACTCTTTGATAAAGGTAAGAGGTCAATACGTCAAGTGCTACTCCCCCTATGCCATAGTGCTGATCAGTCGGAAGGACTTTTAATATTGTACAGAAGTCATACTGTAATTATTCACACAATTATAAAATACTCAATTACTCATACATATCTCAATAGAATATAGAAATGCATAAGCAATACATCATCATCATCATCAGCCCGTATAACGTCCACTGCTGAACATGGGCCGCCTCCCGAAGGAGGGTGTTTGCCCTAGTCGCCACGCTTGGCAGGCGGGTTGGTGACCGCAGTTTTATGTTATACCACACAAGGAAACGCTGCTGCCCATTCCTTGATATACAATTATTAAAAATGATGTTATAACAATCGGGAGCAACGGCTTAACGAGCTTTCCGAGGCACCCGGGGTAGTCTCTCAACAAACCAGACCCGGAAAGCAATCTTAGAATTTACACAAAGATTTCCTGCGGGCGTGGGGATCGAAGCATACTAAATAAATATTCATTAATAACATCATCTTAATAGTCGGCAGGTATACGCCGAAAGGTTTCAAAACTTTGAAACATTCCTCAAAATATGAGCACATGTATTATATACAGAAATATTACACTTAGCAGTTTTACAACTCAAAACCTATCGAACAACTGGACAAAGCAATTGGCAAGATTGCTTCGCACTGTTAGGTCTTCAAGCCCTTCAGTTGACATATGACGTCACCAGTTGAAGTCCCCTGCACTAGTCGCCTGTTACTGTGTGTCGCACATCGGCCGGAGGGCCTCGGGGCTCGGTGACGGGGGCACCGTAATTACATTTGTGGGCTCTCAAATATAATTCAGTTAGACAATGTTTACTGAAAACCTATGAAAGAAATAGATTCGTTTTATTATTCCTTCTATTAAAACTGTTTCCTTATTTTAAAGAGAGGTAGAATAGCGTTACACTATTTTTTCTTTCAGCAACACTTAGTTTAACCTTGGTAACAAAGTAAATTATAAAAATCTTTAATTAATAGAATCAGGCAGATCACATCCACATGAGAATTTTCTTTAGATTGGTCTCAAGTGCTCGACACCATTCCTTTATCTAAGAACATTTTGTGACGAATATGAGATCAACAAATTAGTAAAAAACCCTCGGATGGTGTCCAAGAGCTGAAGCAGTCTATCGTGAGATTGCTAAACGCCTGGTCGACGACGTCGACCTGGTGTTGACAAGAGGGCTGGCCTGTTCCTGGTCCAGTGGATAAGTCTGCCAATGCAACATGTAAACGCAGCCAGCCTTCTGGGAACGCTGCCCAGTGATGTCGATGTGCACTGTGGAGGAATACTTCGACGCCCCATGCATGTTATATAGACATTTGATTTAAATGTACATATATTCTTGTGGTATTCATTTATCTTAAGTACTTAAATTTCAAATATCGAAGTCGATTAAGTACAAAAAAATCTAAATAGTAGTAGGTAAATTCCTTTCTTTTACAAATCTGGGGGCACGGCAGTGCCCCCCAAGTCGAGTAAGAAAAAAAAAAAAAAAAAAGGTGCACGGCCGTACCTATCTTTTCTCGAAGCAACTCAGCCGATTTTCGACCCTCTATAACTTCGTTGTGGATGAAGATAGGAGCCTGAAATTTCAGAACCTAAGCAGGCTTTGTAAAACTACAGCATATTTCAAATTTCATTCAATTTGAACCAGTACTTTAAGAATTATAACTATTCAAAGTTCGGTAATTTCGGTAATTTTGTCACTCGCTCACACGTGATTGACCGATCATCAAAATGTTTAGGCACTTCTAGCAGACGTAGAAGCTTCAAATTTTGAGTACTAGTAGAGTTTAGTGTAAAACTCATGGGAAAATTCCAACATTTTGCAATTTCGGTCCAGTTGTTAAGTTTCATCAACTGCATTAATAACTTTGTTTTTTCTTATAAATGTATAGGATTACAAAGTTACATTTGCAGTCAGTGAATCAGTGTAAATGAATATGTATGATTTAATGGAAGAATAGGGGTAGATAGGGACCTAGATGCGATTATGTTGAAAGGTGGTGGCTAAGTGGTTACGTTAGTTGCTCCAGAGACCTGGTTTTCTGCGTTCGATTCCCACCCGGGACAATTATTCGTCTGAAATTAAAACAGTTGTATTGAGTCAGGGGGTGCTTTGTTTTCGTTAATCTATCGAGCGGTGCGACCTTCGCGACACAGGGATTAATTTAACAAATAAAAAAAAATCGAAGGAAAAAAAAAAAAACTCAATGGAATGTAAAAGCAACTGTGCTATGAACGATAGTATACTAACAGGCCGCGGCCCCTTGAGAAGTAGGGACCCCGTGTACTCTGGCATCCCTGAAACTGGTTATTTGGACCCAGGAGAGCCCGCAACACCTTTTGAGTCGCGGACGCTGCCATAGGGTATCCCAGATAGGCAACAGTTCCTGGGCCCCTCACCAATTGTGGTCAGAGGAGTAACCGGGGGTTTAAGTGTTTTTCTCTCAACACCGCAGTGGCGGAGGAGATGCGTAACATTCTTGCATTCCCCTGGACAAACTTACACCACGGCTTTCACGCTTCCCGTTCGAAACACAGAAAGACGGTCACTTTCTTCCAAGCAACTAACAAATCTTACTGTGATATCGAAGGTATACACACAAACCACGTTTTATTAATCTGACACAAACTATATTTATATAATCATTTTATCAAATATTTTTATACACAGTTTGATGTTAACTAGGTAGCTTTAAATTTACTTATGTACATATTAGCTTGTTCCCTAGTGCGGGAGCTGTCTTAAAAAAAGGCCATAATCGGACATATATTATGTAGTTGTACCAAAATTCCATCAAAAACAGTTCATCAATTTCGTAATTTTAAAAACCTTTGACAGGTCGGAAGCCAAAAGGCCGTGAGTGCCATACATAAGTTCATGTTAATCCTCTGTTAAGCTTGATGTTGTAGTTTTCGATTAGGTACATTGACAATATTTATAACCAATAAGAGATAACAATTTTACATACGGATTAATTTTAAATGACGTTTGACGAGTGCGACGAATATCAATAAAGCATAAAAAAAGTATACGACGCATCTGTTCTTGTTTCATATGGTGAGTGTTGCCATGCCAGCTAGGTACGTGGATATTCATATGTGCGTAAGTTAAGTTATTTTGTAAATAAGGGCACAGAGTTACTAGTCTGGATGGTTTACATCAAATTTAAGTCTACTTTGGAACTATTAAAGCGCAGGAATAATCCATTTGTGAATACACGAAATAAACGAAATAAACGATTTTTATTCAGCACTTAGGTATTTACATACACTTGTACTTGTCAAGAAAATTTACAATGCATATAAAATTAATTATAAATAGGTAACATTTACTATTAAATTATATTTAATTTACTTCAGGTGTGCTAGAAGTCTGTCAGTCTTGTGTTAGTAAACAAGCTCTTAATATTAACGTTAATATCTATTTACTATATTTATTTTATTCAAACATTTTATGAATACAAAATAAAAAAAATAATAATATATATATATTATATATAAAATATTATAACACATTTTAGAGTGCAATGACCGGTCAAGCAAGAAGTAAAGAGAAATATAGAGGACGTGATCACTGGCACGGACTACAGGCACTGGATCACACGACAGGGGCAAGGGTCAACGCGGTCCTCGGTCTGTCCGGCGAGGATCCTAGCCTAGCTAACCTGCAGGTTTCTCTAGCTACCTAAGTGGACGGCCCGGAGAAGAAACTCAGAAAGAAACTCCGGTTTATTCTTTTCCGTCTTCTTTTGTTCTGTATCTTTTTTTTTTTTAAATGTATAATTATTTTAATACAGTTTGCACAGTATGTGGGCTGGGGCACGCCCCTTACAGTTATTTCATAGAATAATAAACAAAAAAGATAATTGTTCTACTCAAGCGGATGAAAACTCTTGCACATTAGGAAAATAATAAAATAACGTCGGTTGCACCCCATCCACATTTACAGTTAAAATAAACAAACCTAAACAATGTCAACCCAGACACTATCAATGTGACAACAAGACTATTAATTAGTTATAACAAGTAAATACCCTCAACTGCAAGCCGACCAGCCACCGCAAGCAGCACCCGTTCACGAGTATGACGTGTGACACAGCCATCGGCTCCCTCGCCATATCAGAGGGAAGGAGGCGACCCGTCCCACATCGCCGCCGCAAGAAATGACTTTTATTGTGAGCATGACGATCTTACAGTTTTGAGTATCAGAGTCTAGTATGTAACATCTGGATTGACCATTGTGTAGAATGTTTCAGTAAAATATATAAAAAATAATATGCAATGTCAAATACAAAATGAATCATTTCATTAAATCTTATGATAGATATAATCATACAAAATACGATAGGTACATTAAAATGTCATACAAGCGTTTATTCTTAAAGACTTCAATACATTTTTAAGTTTTCCTGGTTAGCCAAGCGACCAAGCGTTATTATCATTTAAATAGTCATTCAGAGCGTAATAAGCCTTTCTCATTAAAATTTTCTTAATTTCCAATTTAAATTTAACAAATGAAAGGTCTTGTAAGTTTTTCGGTATTTTATTGTAAATGCGAATAGCCAGACCCACAAAAGAAGAATGCACTCTTTGTAAACGATGATATTCGGCACATAATTTATGATTATTTCTAGTGTTTAAATTATGCACGTCGCTTCTTTTTTTAAATGAGTTTATGTTTTGTCTAACATAAAGAATACAAGAGTATATGTATTGGGCAGCGACTGTTAATATATCTAAATCTTTAAACAATTCTCTAAGGGAAAACCTCGCACTTAACTGATAAATTGATCGAATCGCTCGTTTTTGTAAAATAAATATACTTTTAAAGTCAGCCGCCCTACCCCAGAGCAGGATTCCGTAAGACATGACACTGTGGAAATAGCTGAAGTAAACTAGACGAGCAGTTTCCACATTGGTCAGCTGCCTTACTTTTCTGACAGCGTATGCAGCGGAGCTTAATTTACCAGTTAAGCTCGATATATGGGAGCCCCATTGTAATTTCTCGTCTAGCGTTATACCCAGAAAGACTGTAGATTTGACGGTCTCTAAAACCTCGTTGTTTATTATTATTTCGGGTCCCTTATTCCTGATATTCGGCGTCGTAAACTTAACACACTTAGTTTTCTTGGTATTAAGGACCAAATTATTTACCGTAAACCATTCGGTTAATCGTGTAAGAGCACTATTTACTTCGTCAAAATCATGTCTATTTCTATCCACTTTGAAGATAAGTGAAGTGTCATCTGCAAAAAGTACTACATCGCACATATTTTCCAAATAATACGGCAAATCATTAATATAAACTAAGAATAAAAAAGGACCTAAAATAGATCCCTGCGGAACGCCTAATTTAACGGGTATATCTTGAGATCTTACTCCACCTACATCGACACACTGAACTCTCTGATAAAGATAAGAGGTCAATATATCAACAAACTAAAATAAACATACAATAGACTAAAACCGGCCAAGTGCGAGTCGGACTCGCGTACTAAGGGTTCCGTACCATTTTCAAGTGCCTACCTGTTGCCGTTATAGATATCGAGCAAAAAAGGCCAAAAAATAGTTGTTGTATGGGAGCCCCCCCTTAATACTTATTTTATGTTTAGTTTGTAATTATAGCAACAGAAATACATAATTTGTGAATTTTTCAACTGTTTAGGTATCGCGGTTCTTGAGATAGAGCCTGGTGATAGACAGACAGACAGCTAAGTCTTAGTAATAGGGTCCCGTTTTTACCCTTTGGGTACGGAACCCAAGCATTTAATGTCTAGACATGCTTAATATTGTTGCATCAAAGATATCGAGAAAAACCCATAGAGAAATGGAGTGGGCTTTGAGAAAAACTGTAGCTGAAGTTCAAGAAGTAGTACCGGTAAAGAAAAAGAGGAACACAACCTACAAAAATTGGAAAGCTCATCATCAAGTGACAGAGTGGTAAAATCCATTGTTGGTATTTTTAAAAATAACGTAAATTGTAAAGCAAAGGAAAAAAGTACAACTATCTACAAAAAGAAATGAGATGCCATCAAAAACATACTTGTAAAAAAACCCAAGTCTCGTAACGCAGTTCTTTTACCGTAAAACGTTGTGAGATCTATGTAATACCAAGTCGGTTAATTTATTCAGTCCCTACTTAAGGGACCTTCTATCTTAAGCTATTACGTAATTATCTCACCTTACAGAATTTTATTTTGACCTTATCAAAGTTCAAAACTTTTATGTTATGAATATTAGATTGACTTGGCCATCGCAATAAACACCTTGTGAGATACATTCTAATTATATCCGATGGCCAAGTTAATCTATTATTTAAAACTTTAAAGTTTTGAACTTTGATAAGGTCAAAATAAAATTCTGTAAGGTGAGATAATTACGTAATAGCTTAAGATAGAAGGTCCCTTAAGTAGGGACTGAATAAATTAACCGACTTGGTATTACATAGATCTCACAACGTTTTACGGTAAAAGAACTGCGTTACGAGACTTGGGTTTTTTTACAAGTATGTTTTTGATGGCATAATTATTTTGAGTTTCAAGGTCTCGGTGAAAGTTATTAGCGCGTTGCCATGGCGCCGGAGATCCGATGTGTCAGACAAGCGATACATCATAGGATCACTTAGTACTTTAGCGAATGCGAAATTGCTTTTCTTTTCACTTCGTTACTTTTATATTAACTTGTAAATACAAAGACAAAAGCACTATGTGTAGGCATCAAAGGAAAGCTGGAGGCTTTATCATTTGATGCCAGTTGTTACACGTGCTAACACACACATTACGTACCGCTCTGTTATTCTCTATAGCGCGTTGTTTGACACGATTGTATGATTCATGACGCGCTCTATTTACTTACTCTTCCTGGTGTGTTGCATAATGTCTGTCATAGCACCTATCATTGTTATTTCCTTTTTATCTTGAAAATAAAAACATAATCATTACATGCATACACACTAAGTGATATATTTTGCAACCGTAATCACGCTACTGCTGTTATTACGGTATGCGATTGTTATAGATAATGTTATGACCGAATCGAGACCAACGGCTTTACGTGCTAAGCAATGCATGGAGGGTAGTTCCCAATCAAGCTGACTCAAAAGAAATATTAAATTTGACCCAAAGATTTATATTTATATCGCGCGCACAAAGAATAGGTACCGAAAGTTTGTGAGTTTGTGACGTTGTAGGGCGTAATCTCTGGTTTTGCTGAACCGATTTTGAAAATTCTTTTGCCAATAGAAAGCCACGTCATTTGGGAGTGTTATAGGTTATATTTTAAGATGAAGTTTCCACGGGAATAGGATCTACGCCGGGTGAAGCCGCGGGACAATTTAAAAACTTTACCTCTTTATAATATATATATCTTTATAGTATAGTTTTAATAAATTGAGCCCTAATTTATGTTATGAAAAACGGTTTTGTACGAGATCGTACAAATAAGAAGTCCAGTATAAGTGCACGATCGTTTAATAACTTAAATATATTAAAAAAACCCTTAGTTGGCGTAAAAGGTACACGTGTCTATTACCGCGTCGCCAGTCAAAAAGTAAAAAACAAAAAGCCCATAGATAATGTAAGCGCTAGAGATGTCCCCATAGTAGTGCTGTACACACACACGCCAGGCGACTATTTGTTAAGGGCGGTGCAGACTGCGCGAACAATCACATGTCTACCTAAAGCAGAATGGGCTGACTATGTTTTGCAAAAAAAAGTACGAGTATTTTAAAATTGTTGCAAAATAAATCATGTTTACGATGCTGTTCACAATACATTGTGATAGTGCGAGTAATTTGCAACTGATCATTTTTATATAGTAAGTTAACTTTTTTTTGGATTTAAGAGTTTTCATATTTTAGAGATACAAACAAATTTTAAACAATTTTGACTTTCATTTTGCCCGGTGCCTACAAACAAACCTTATATTAATACACTGTTATCGAGCGTGTCATTATTTACGTAACTATTTATTATATGATATGGTGTCTGTATAATATGTACATTTCAATGTTGTTTACTTACATTTTAGTCTGGGAAATGTAAAAAAAATATTGTTTTTGAGATAAACCTATGTGCAAATATGTAACTACGCATTTCAATACATGTATTATTCATACCAACATAAAATGGTTATGAAAATCAAATAAAATCCAATTGAAATGAAATAAAATAACTCAATCTAAGCCCGGGTCGGCGGTCGGCGGTCGCGGTGGCGCAAACAAAACGATTGTAACGCAAATCGCAGTTTCATTGTAATTACCCGCAGATATCAGCGACCACCGCGCCGGCAGCCACTGCAGCGCTTTACTGTCAACTATCACTTTATATACTACTAGCGACCCGCTCCGGCTTCGCACGGATGCAATGTCGATGTGTTATACCTATAAACCTTCCTCGGGAATCACTCTATCTATAAAAAAAACGCATCAAAAGCCGTTGGGTAGTTTTAAATATCTAAGCATACATACAGCAGGTAGCGATTATGTTGTATACTATGTAGTTTTATTATTTAATTTGATGGTGCCTGTGAAATCTATGTCTTTTACCGCGCTCCTGTGAATCGTGGTAACGAAAGAATCTATAGTAATCGATAGTAGATATCGTTTTTTTACAAATATTTTTATTAAAAAGAATCCAATCAAATTATGCTTCAAGAGACTAATGAATGTTTAAAGAAGAGAAAGAGGCTTTATCTCTCTCTCTCTTTACCTACTTTATGGGAGAAAGGCGATATGTTTGTAAATATTTACTTTGTATATATTTTGCCATATGCAGAAACTCCGGTAAAATCAAATATATCGTTGTGATAGTGTGAAGCGCTGCACAGCGCTGCCGTGACACGAGCATGTTACCGAAAGCGATTTGGGCTAAATACGATTTGTTGTGGCTTTTAATCGAACATTATTAGTGCAGTCTGAGCGCAATCATAATAGCATTAGTGACACAATCAATACATTGCCATGTGGCTTTACCGGGCTCTACGGACTATTCTATTTTGTTTAGGTATAAACATTAATGTATCTACTATTACTAAACATACGCGGGGACTTTACATTACATAATTCGCAGTCGCAAGGTGAATCGAACAAAAACTTCATTTGTTCTTCATGTTATAAATGCGAAACTTTGAGTGGATGTTTCTTATTCAATAACTGTAAAAAAGACCTAATTGATCTGGTGAAGGTGGCACTGAGATAGATTCGGCATGATGACATGAAACACACGTGGAGTGCACCTTTGACATATTTTATATACAATGTATACTCTAAGGTAAATGACTGATAATTACACTTCATTTAAGTTCAAATTTAAAAACAACACGAATTATGGTTGCAATGCGATTTTGGGCCACCTAGGAGGAATAAATAGAAATGAAACGCGACTAGAATTCAAAAGACAAGGAATAATAGCCTATTTTGAACCTTGTATATGACAATATTCAAAATTCGACTCAAAGTTTAGTTGAACAGCGCTGGGCAGCTTGTTAGAAAGATAACGTAAAATCAATCCTACAACTCCACTTCAGTCCGGAATATTAAAAAAGTTGTAAGAAAATTGTAACTTCATTTTATCCTTAACAATAATAATTCTTAGATTTTCACAAATATATTAAGCAAATATGTTCTGACACTACTCTGTAACTTCGTAACGTTACCAATAGAATAGAACAATCCCATACAAGATCACACTGCAGTACATTTCACAGCAGTGCGAGAAAAAACGGAAATCAATTTATATTCTACTTGTTCGTTTCCAAGTCATTAAACTATGTAAAACATTGTCCTCGCAGACTCGACGCGACTGTCGCCGCCAATCGGGACCATTGTAGAATTTAACAGGATGGAATTATAGATGGTGCATATTTCAGTATTGAATTATTATATGCTATGAAGGTTTGTTGGGTTAAAAATTGTCCCCAGCCCGCGCTGGTTCATCTTAAATTAATTATAACATTACCTACACAACAAAAGTAAATGTGCGCTAAGAGACGATGTTTATAATTGAACATCATTTTTAGTTGAATAATATTATATAAATAAATCATAAATCTACTAGAATCGTGTAGTTACTTCTTATTTATGGTATAAAAATTAATTATAATCGGTTTACTTAGATGTAATAATTTAAGTATATTATTAATTACCTTTCACAAGAGCAATTGAATTGTTTATTTTACCTGTAAACTGTTCCGTTTCATTTCATTAAAAAGATACGAAAAGTTGTAAAATAATTACTCACACGACAATAGGTACACATCTTTATAAGACCCTAAAAGAGTTAGGCTCTCATAATTAATAAAGAATATTTAGCTACAAGCACCCGCCTGAATGCTTGTCTACTTGTCTGCGTCTGCATCTGAAAACAGTAAATATGAAATAATAATTGCTGTAAACATAGTGAAAGTCAGAGCTAAAGCTATAACAGACAACAGAACATATTATGTTCTAAATGTACTACAATGTTCACAGCTATATCGTTACAATTACAGTCTGCAATGTATATTAATTATTTATTAAACTATTATTACATTTGATGTCACTCATCACTCAGCATTATTAAGCAATATATATTTTATTCAACATTGTTCAAGCATTGCAATGATGAAAAATATTCATAAATGTTGTAATTGTCCTCATGTTATTGCCGTAATATAGTTGCCTACACAATAAACTAAGTTTTTAATAAAATAATGCTGTTCCAATGTACACGAGCGCCGCTAACATTGTCGTGTTGATTGTTTTGTTTAAATATTCATGTCAAATGATCAGTTCCAAACTCCGGCGTATTATGTGCACGAACACACGACACGACACTTCGCGTCGTGTCGATTATAACTGATCGACCACTTTAATAACAACTTTTTGTTTAATTATTTATTTATACATTCCGGCTTACGTGCCAACGAGTACACTGAAAATATCAATGAATTATTTACACACTGAATAACAGCTTATTGACTGAACAAAATGAATTATAATAATATTTATCCACATATTACTCGGGTTTGTTAGTGGTAAATAAATAATACGTTCAGCGTTAATCTAAAGCAATCTGATTTGGAGAAATCTTTACGCTTCGCTACGCAGGTAGAGCACGACGTAACAATCAAATGAAATTCTGTAAACTCTGCTGTCTCTTTAATGTATCGCCCTCGTTAGCCATTTATTTTGATCTGTTTCTATTTCAAAAGTCAAAAAGTTGGATGAGATACTAAATCGATTGGAAGCAGGACTTCATCACAATATGCAATATTATAATGTATGCAATATTCATCATTAATTTTCTTAGCTAAATCATAAAATGTCCTCATTGGTTAAACAATGTTTTTTTATAAACAATTAATATCATTTGTATGTAACAATTTATCTGATTATTATGTATATACCTGATTGCGCCAGAAGGAGGGTTATGTTTTTCGAGAGGATGTAAGTATGTTTGTATGTATGGCACGCTCTGGAGCCTAAACGGCTTGATGGATTTTATTTTGAGAGGTGTCGTAGTTTCGTGTTTACTATGAGAGTGAGTGGATATATCAAAATAAAAAAAATAAAAAATGGCGATTTTTTTGCGCCAATTATGTCAAAATCCCTCTACAACACTAGGTTTGTTAAGCGGAGCCCATGATGAGGAGTAGATGTAAACAGGCTGTAGTAGTAGAAGTGAAGAAGTTCGACTAGTAATGACCAACTTTTTTTTCATATCCCACAAAGGTAGCCTACGTGCTTTCCTAAGGTTTAATCTATTTCTGTACGAAATTTCATCAACAATTCAGTTCAGAGATTGAGATGTGAAACAGACAGTGTTGTAAAAGCATTTTTAACATTTTGTGAGGATTAGATGTGCCGTAATATTTACTTACAAGTAAAGCTTAAGAACTTGTTTGTTTTAACGCACGAATATCTGAAACTATTGATCGAATTTGAACAAAAAAATGCATTGTTATAAACCCCTTTTACCGAGGAATGTAAATGTGGCATATTTCATTATGAAATTCCTACGGGAACGGGAGATAAGCGGGTAAAACCGCGCGCAGAAGCTTGTGTATTAATACAAGTGATAATGATCTCAAACACCATCGCGTCGGTCGCCTATGGGCGGAGGTTGACCGCCGCAATGACCCGCTGACTGACCAGAGAGCACGGAGTTAAACTGTCTGTAGAACTCATGGCGTGGATGTAAAGCAACTGTCGGTCACTCGTTGATATACACATTTAGAATTTGTTTATGAGTAGTGTCGTAACTTGAAACGCTCCCGCATGTAACACATATAATATGACTAGCTGCGCCCCGCGGGTTTACCCCCGTCACTCTGCTCCAGTGGGTCGGAGCATGATATTTTGTAACCTATATCCAGCTTATAAACTATCCACGTGAAAACTTTTAGCCAAATACATTCAGTAGTTTTTACGTGAAAGAGTAACAAACATCCATCCATACTTACAAACTGTCGCGTTTATAATATTAGTAGGATAAGAATATGGCAGGACGATTTACCGTCTGTTTTCTTACACAAATAAGTTCATCTAACGTATCACAACATTCAATTCCCGATACAGTTGTGTTGTGACCTCATGCAGCAGAGCTCACGACCTTAAAATGGCAACAAATATATTATTTTATTTTTAACTCTTATCAATTAAACATAAGAGTTCCTGCCATTGAAAGAGGAAGTTTTATTTATTCCGTTGGGGTGAAGGGTGAAGGTAGCTGATGTTGTATGTAACTCCAGCCTCTAGCAGGTTGCGTTGAATATGGGTTTAATTAAAATATGGGATGTGAAGTGAGTCAGCGTTGGGTAGATAAAAGTTATTTTATTGCTTTTAATTAAGAGTTTCCTCAATAACTAATTATCCATACAAATTAACTGCACAGGTGTCTCAGTGGTTATAGCACTGGCTGAAATTTGGTGCTCTGGTTTCGATCAGCCCAGGGCAATTATTTGTGTGAACCGCTAATAGTAGTACTGAGTCTGGGTATGAATTGTGTCCGAGAATTTTGAGTATGAACAGTCCCCCGTAATTTTCAATTATTTTATCACCTTATCCTTACTAATATTATAAACGCGAAAGTTTGTGAGTATGGATGGATGGATGTTTGTAACTCTTTCAAGCAAAAACTACTCAATGGATTTGGCTGAAAATTTGCACGGGGATAGTTAATAAGCTCGATTAACATATAGGCTACAAAAAATTCTCGCTCCGACCCACTGGAGCAGTGTAACGCGGGGAAAACCTGTAGCGGGGTATTGCACAGAACGTAGAATAATAAAATACGGAAAATATAAATAGGAAATGTATATTATAAGAAAACGGTAGTCAAGACAGGATTGACAAAAAAAAGGTGACATGGAAGATTTTTTTTTTTTAAACATGACTAACTAATATATTTCTACCAAACCGTTAATAGTCAGCCAGATATAATTTACATTAAATTAAACCTATTTCAACACGCCCCCTTAAATTATATCTCGCACACGAACTAAAAACCCTTATATTTAGATAATGCCTAAACCCTCCATACAATAATAATGCTTTTCTTTAGGCAAAGGTTTGGTAAGTATATCTCCCAACATCATATCAGTAGAAATATACCGTAACACAATATTCTTATTATTTTTCAAAGTATCGCGCAGAAAATGATAAGTAATATCTATGTGCTTGCTGCGAGAATGGAAGACTGGATCCTTTGATAAAGCAATCGCTCCCTGATTATCCGCATGCAATACAATTTTACCGAAATTTTCTAAACCGATTTCAGTAAGTAAACTATTTAAATAAATAGCTTCCTTCATACTTAATGCTAAACTTACATACTCGGCTTCACATGTGGAAGTCGCAACGCATTTCTCTTTTTTGCGATTTCCATGAAATGGCTGCACCAGCCAAAAGAAATGCGTGACCCGAGAAACTTTTTCTATTTATAGAACAATTTCCCCAATCACTATCCGAATATCCATTTATACTCTTACCGGTTTTCCTATAGACAAGGCCACGATCACGGGTCTTTTTGAGGTATCGAAGCACTCTAATAGCTGCTTTCCAACATCGTTGATCCGCCTTATCCACGTACTGACCTAACTTGGCTACCGCGTTTGCAATGTCTGGTCTGGTTCCTACGGATAAATAAATCAAGCATCCTATGAGTTCTCTATATGGTATACTTCGGTGATTCTCTTTTTCAGTTTTTTCTAACTTTAAACTTACTTCCATTGGTGTAGAGTAATTTTCTTTACAATTTTGTTGACCAAATGTTCGTAATAATTTATCAACATAATTTGATTGCGTCAATTTTATGACATTATTACTTCGGTCAATATCTATGCCCAATATATATTTCGCAACTCCATAGTCTTTCAATTCGAACTCTTTGGCCAATTCAGCTTTAAAATGTTCTATACAAACTCTTTTCCGACATGCAATTAAAATGTCGTCAGTATAGACGCAAACAAAGAGTTTTGTTCCACCGTCGTCCTTAAAATAAAAACAAGGCTCATTCAAGGATTGCTTCAGATTCATTTTCTTCAGCTTCTCGTCCAATCTTATGTTCCATTGCCGCCCAGCTTGTTTTAGGCCGTATAATGACTTGCGTAATCGGCAAACATTACCACCCGCTTTTAAATCGTCTAACATTTTCTTTGCTTTTTCCTTGACCAAACTATCCTCTTCGGTTTGCATCAACTTTGTTAAACTCTGTTCTAAAAGCTCTGGTACCTTCATGTATACTTCCTCTTCCAAGTATCCATTCAAGTAAGCAGTGTTGATATCTATCTTTAATGTCTCATCACAGGGTCCACAAGAACGGACAAAAGGGATGGAACTCATCTTACCACGAATACATGTTTCGCAACAATTTAGCCTATTGATGTTCGTCATATCAATATTCGCATCTAAATTGCAATGTTTCATGAGTTTTACTAAATCTTTCGCATTGAGATGACCTAAACGCTCATGCCAAACCTGAATGTCAACATTATCATTTGATATTGCAGAAGCTTGAGCACACTGTCCCTTTACACAATACAAATTTCCCATACGATAAGCTACTAACTTTACGATACCTTTGCAATCAGTCACTAGAGCCCTATCATCCCTAAATGTGACCACATGCCCACTATCGGTCATTTTTGCAACTGAAATCAAGTTAGTTCTCAAATCAGGAACATATAATGTATCTGTAAGTTGAACTACACTTTTAGAGTCGTCATTACATGCGGAAAATCTAACCGTACCTTTACCTTGTACAACAGTGCTTTGATTAGTCGCCAAATTCAATTTTCCACAAGAAGGTAGTAATGTATTTCCAAAATATTTTGTATCGCTACACAAGTGACTTGTACAACCACTATCAATGATCCAGTTTCCATTCCCGCAGCTTGCAGCATGACATTCATCTGAAACACAGGAAAATGTTACAAAACTAGAATCAGAATAGGTCTCACTTGTTTCTAGCACACATTTCACTAACCCTTGTTTATTGAACTTTTTACACTCCGAAGCTATGTGACCTTTTTTGTGACATTTGAAGCATTTTATAACTTTCTGGCTTGATTCAGTTTCATTATCTCCAATCGTTTTGGTAAAATTAGATCTACGAGCATTCCGCTTTTTATAGTAGCCCTTATTCTCAGCTATTAAAGCATTTTCACCACCGGCATTTCTAGATTTGCTTTCATCGAGGATTTTAATCTTCAAAGACTCGGGGTCTGGAAATATATCCCTTGACTCGATCGCACATCTGAAGTTCTCGAAACTTTGTGGCAAGCTGTAGAGCAGCATTATTGACGCTAGATCGTCATGTATTTCTACACCCATGTCGTGCAGTTTATGCTTTGCATCAAAAAATTTGGATAAATGCTCCTGAACATCATCGCCTTCGCTCATCTTGTGTATAGTGAGCTGCTTCAGTAAGGCAGCCTTTCTCACAGGTCCTTTTGAAGCATATGTGGACTCCAATTTTGTCCATACCTCTCGGGACGTCTTGCACCCTCTGACGTGCTGTAGTTCGCTCGAGCTTATAACTAAAATTAGTTCTGCCTTCGCCTTCGCGTCCTTAGACTCCCATAATGCCGCCTCTGGGACTGAGGCAGGCTTAGGTTTTCTACCGTCAACATATTCCCATAAGTCGTTCTTTATTAGGATCGCCTCGGCCTGAATCTTCCATGATTCGAAATTATTCTTATCAAGTAACTCAATTCTTACCGTAGTCATGGTGTTACTCCTCGCAGGACCCACCTACAGAAGAACTTTGGCCGCGATCACAAGAACACAGAACACAAGTACTCTTTTCGTACTGTTTCTTCAATTCCGTATTTTTCTCATCTACTCCGACCTGGGCCCACAACCAGTGTAGCGGGGTATTGCACAGAACGTAGAATAATAAAATACGGAAAATATAAATAGGAAATGTATATTATAAGAAAACGGTAGTCATGACAGGATTGACAAAAAAAGGTGACATGGAAGATTTTTTTTTTTTAAACATGACTAACTAATATATTTCTACCAAACCGTTAATAGTCAGCCAGATATAATTTACATTAAATTAAACCTATTTCAACAAAACCGCGGGGCGCATTATAATAAAAAAAAAATCACCACGCGCGGGTTTGTCTAATAAATCAATAATATTATTTGGTTGTGTTGTAAATCCATTAGCCTCTTCCCCAGATTGAGTACACTTTGACGCCGCGCCGCTACGCCGCCACACCGCGCCGCCCAATACACTCGTGTGTAATATGTACGCTCGATTAATAATTAATGTTCAGTTAAATCTCGGAAAAAGCTCTCTGCTCCGCGTGAATTCATTCCATCTCAAATATTTTTGACTAGGTAATTAAATTATTTTCTTCGTGGGTTGGCTTAATTGGAAATTCCGTTTGCAAAATGAAGGATTTCATTTTAAGTTAACTATTTTCATAACGTCCACGTAGGTAGTTAATTTGATATTCCATTTAAGGTAAATAGATAAATAATTTATTTAGCATAGTTCATAATTACTTAACAAAATTAAAGACACTAAACATACTTACCAAATAAAATAAGCCTATACCTAATTAAAACTAATCAAGAATTAAAACTAAAAACAAAACTAACCTATTACTAAAATCTATTGGAAATGGCGCCAATAAAATAAACATGTATATTCGATATATAATTCAATACGAAGTAAGATATTGAGCTTTAACTTAAACATCGCGCTGCGACATCGCTCAGATTGGCACTCCGCGTCACTACATTGCAACTTTATGTCGTATAGACTGCAGCTTAGAAGGATACAGATCCTATTTTGTGTGTTTATATATGTATGTATATCTATACTAATATTATAAAGAGGAAAGATTTGTACCTATTTTTGTATGTTTGTATGTTTGTAATGAATAGGCTCAAAAAGTACTGGGCCGATTTAAAAAATTATTTCACCAATAGAATGCTACATTCTTCCAATTTGACATAGGCTACATTTCATTTTGAAAAAAATTAGGGATCCTTGGTAAAATTTGAACAATGTAACCGAAGGTGTAGAAAAATGAGTCTTAAAATGTCTTTCGTCGAATGCGCTGCCGAAACTATTAGCGATAGAACAAAATAATGTACAACAATATTGAAGAACATCATAATGTCTACAAAAAACTCCGCGGTAGCATATGTCCAACTATTGTAGTTATGTCACTACTACAACTTTTTTCATTTTTAACATTAATCTACACTAATATTATAAAGAGGAAAGATTTGTACCTATTTTTGTATGTTTGTATGTTTGTAATGAATAGGCTCAAAAAGTACTGGGCCGATTTAAAAAATTCTTTCACCATTCGAAAGCTACATTATCCACGAGTAACATAGGCTTAATTTTATTTTGGAAAAAAATAGGGTTCCGTAAGATATTTGGGTTTTTCTGACACAAGTTGTAAAAAATCAACCAGAAAAGTTACTTATTTTGCGTACGCTGCCTAAACTATAAAGGATAGAACCATAAAATGTTCTAATTAATTATAGATCTTATAAATATCTACAAAAAAGTCCGCGACACACTATACCTATCTATGTCGAGTGAGGCACAACGACCATTTTTTTATTTAGAAATCTTGAATTTTTTTTGGACTACATTTAAACGCGTTTATTTTACTCATGCTATTAATCCTTATCTAAATAAATTATTTCATCACTAAGTACAGTTTATGTAGATAATATTTGGTCTTTGAATGATTAAAATTGGACGTTTGGTTTTGAAGTTATGGCGAAATTAAAATATTACGATTTCTGCTGCACGGCCCGTTGCGAAGTCTAATAATTTTCGTGCGATTTTTTTTAGATTTCGTTCTTAAAACTACACCTACGCAAAAGTTCTTCTCAGAGCTAATCAACAGTTCTTCTCAGAGCTAAACAACAGTTCTTTTCGGTGCTTTGAAAATGCCTAAAATGCCTAATCCCTAAAATGCCTATTAATTACATCATTAATTATATTTTCATCATTAACAACTTTAACATCCACAGAAAGAAAATCTGTGCAGCCTGCGGATAATGACTGCGTTGTCGATGTTTATGTCGGTGTCTGTGAATTGACCTGGGAATCATTTTGCTGACCGTGTCTTTCCTGGGTAGGCTTTTTGCAGCGGTAACCGACATCCGCACGGAGCCGCGGGCGACCGCTATCACTACATCACTACATATTATAAACAAAGTCCCCTGCCGCATCTGTCTGTCTGTTCGCGATAAACTCAAAAACTACTACATCGATTTTCATGCGGATGTTACCAATCGATAGAACGATTCTTCCGGAAGGTTTACGTATATGATTTGTTTAGTTTATGTGTACATTTGACTAATATATATTGATATTTGTCAGAGGTGTCGGAAAAAATTAAGCCATTTGGGAGCTTTCAACGAAAACGCTGCCTAAACCCTATGAGATATAACAAAACAATGTATAGTGGCAAATATTCTTCTCTTTTAGATCTACAAAAAAGTCTGCGATAGCATATGTCTATCTTTCAAGGTTAACTTGCTATATCCATTATATCTTAGCAAAATGATAATTTCTAATGCGGTAATTGTAAAGCTAATCAGACGGATTCAGTGTTTATCCTTATCATTTTAAATGTGTTAATATTCTTAAGCATTTCATGCAGATTATTTTACCCCTACACTATATACTTTTAATGAATAACTTAGAAGTTATCGCAAAATAACAGCGCGTTTTAGGTAGGCCGAATGCGATTATGCGCGCTCAATCCTTAAGAATTATAGGGCAATTTTTTTGTTTTGTATTCGTTGTAACTATGATGGATAGATACTTGAATACCTATTTATTTAGTGTTTGTTGTATTGTTAGTCCTGAAGAGTATAGGTATTTCATACGATAAAAGTATACCCACCTACTTATTTCACTGAGTTTTAGTAGGTCATCATCATCATCAGCACGTATATCGTCCACTGCTGAACATGGGCCTCCTCCCGAGGGAGGGTATTGCCATAGTCACCACGTTTGGCAGGCGGGTTGGTGACCGCAGAATTATGTTGTAACACACAAGGAAACGCTGCTGCCCCTTCCTTGATATACGATTATTATAGATGATGTTATAACAATCGGGACCAACGGCTTAACGTGCTTTCCGAGGCACGGAGGGTAGTCCCTCAACCAACCAGACCCGGAAAGAAATCTTAGAATTTACACAAAGATTTCATGTCCGGTGTGGGGATCAAACCCACGACCTCCGAGATTTAAAGCGAGCCAATTACCGCTACGCTACGGAGGTAGGCCGAATGCGATTATGCGCGCTCGATCCTTAAGAATTATAGGGCAAATTTTTTGTTTTGTGTTCGTTGTAACTATGATGGATAGATACTTGAATACCTATTTATTTAGTGTTTGTTGTATTGTTAGTCCTGAAGAGTATAGGTATTTCATACGATAAAAGTATACCCACCTACTTATTTCACTGAGTTTTAGTAGGTACCTATATTAATTTGTTTCTGTTTGTTTTGACCAAATTTCGCCCGTTTGTTAGAGGTTTAAAGACATTATGTAGTATAATTATCAGTATTGTACCCGTGCGAAGCCGGGGCGGGTCGCTAGTATTATATATAAAAGAAAGTCGTGTTAGTTACACTATTTATAACTCAAGAACGGCTGAACCGATTTGGATGAAAATTGGTAGGGAGGTAGCTAAGAACTGGGAGAAGGACATAGGATACTTTTGGGTAGGGTAGGGGTATGGTAGGGGTAGGGTAGGGTAGGGGTAGGGTAGGGATAGGGTAGGGGTAGGGTAGGGTAGGGTAGGGGTAGGGTAGGGGTAGGGTAGGGGTAGGGTAGGGGTAGGGTAGGGGTAAAAAAAAAAGGACAACGCTTATGTCGAGCACGGCCTGTGTCATGCCACGTTACACAATGACTACGAGTGTATCAGCATAGAAACTGCATGTCAATCCGTTGTGACTATGTCACGTGACTCCACAGTATCTACATATCGTTAAACTCGCTCGCTCGCTTCAGTTCGCGCGACCAAATATTTGGGCGACGGGCGATTTTATTCAATTGTCGGCGCGTGATTGCGGAGGATTTGCATGAACCGACACACGCGTGACGTCACGACACACCAGATTTTATCGCCAACACAAAATGCATAGAAGTTTCCTTTTAATTAACTTATACAATTAACAGTGTACTTTTATTATTTTATGTCCGTTGCATAAATATTCATATCGTTAAACTGGTATTTCAATAAATGTAAAGCTTTTTCTAGATTATGCTATTATTATTACACTAGCAGCAAACCGCAGTTTCAATCACAATTGTCATACACATAGCCCCGTCATATAAACTATCTAGTTTTTGAGAATAAATTATGATATAGTTAAGTCATTTGTGAAAGTTTCACCGCTAACTCTTTTTCTATAACTAATTCACGACCAAATTTGACATTAGGACTGACCAAGAAATTACATTTTTCAGTTGAGCAAGTTTTTGAAAGCAGTAAACGCCTCGCACTTTTACTGTTTTATAAAATCGTGCTTGCGGACAACTTATTGTTTCCTCTCCGTTTGATGGCGAGCTCGTTTGACGTATGGCCGCGCGGCGCCGGCTAACGACGACCGCCATTGAAATAGACACACCGCACGACACTCCATCAGTCACTATAGGTATTATGTGTTCGTTTCCAACCTCGGAGACGTCCGGCCAGGGTTCTGTTGTAAGAAGTCAAGTGAAAGCGTTTCTTTTTTTATATTTTGTTTTATAATAATGGGATCTAGCGGCCGTATCCCAATAGGTAGGGACGACGGGCTTGTGATCTTGTAGTCGCCGGTTCGATCCCCACCCATTGCACTACTGACTTTAGGTTAGCAACTCTGATATTATTCATAAAAAAAAACTTTTACATTTTTTCTGAATGAATGAAATTTCGTTTTATTAATAAATAAACCGGCCAAGTGCGAGTCGGACTCGCGCACAGAGGATTCCTTTACAGCTTAAAGGTATTACAGATCAGATCAGATCAGATATGAATTTCAATGTAATACATCTACGCGTTCATGAGGAATGGGGTAGTAAGTTTCAAATTATTAAAATATTTTTATATGGTTTTCACATTTATCTGTGCTTCCGTCGTTGCTTCGTCGACGACCAAATTTCAAGATTCTGAGTTTGGAAGTAGGTACCCTTAAGGTTTTGTTTCCCTTGCGAGTGTCGAAAATTTGCGGCATAACCGGCTGTATCTTTTGATTCGGCTTAGAAGTTTGATTTTTCGCAAGCTCGACTGTAGACAATCGACGGACAACAAAGTGATCCAATTAAGGTTCTGTATTTTCTTATTACGGAACCCTAAAAATAAATATGTATATATATTTCATAACAGACGTATCGTGTGTCGTATTGCTCAACCGTCAACTTCCCCTCGTAGCACAAATCCACGTTTCGTTTCACATTCCAAAATAGTATTAGTGGAATATTAATCGCAAAAGTCTATAGAGAACAGACGCAGTAAGCAGAATATTCTGAAACCAAAATCGTTCGAGCTCCCGAGCATCAGTGAGCTGCGAGCGCCGAACTACAAGCGCCGTACAACTGTGCCTCTATTAAGTTCGCTTTGATGTTTTAATCCAAGAATACTCTCTAATTAACTCCGCCCATAGTAATAGTACGTGGAGCGAAGCCTTTGTTGGATAATTAATAATTAATTTGCACTAATTCTAGTTTATAATATTTTGGAATTAATTAACAAAGATGAAAAATAATAGGCTAACCGAAAGCTTTTACTATTTAGCGACAAACGGAATACGTCAGATGACGTCACGAATCCTGTATCGCGGTATAGAGGTCCGCAAGTCGCTTAAGGCTCTATACAAGTTCTGAACACAGAAGAAGAAGATCTTTATTTTCTGTGGAGGAACCCCACCAACCGTTCGTCTACTCCTACATTTCAGCCCCACACATGGCATCACAATAGTCACGTCAATATCCCGTATAACGTCCACTGCTGAACAATGGCCTCCTCCCAAGGGAAGGTTTTTGCCATAGTCACCATGCTTAGCAAGCGGGTTGGCTACCGTAGTTTTCTGGTATTGATGACATCGATTTTTATGGATGGTTTTAAAATTATCGGAACCAAAGGCTGGACGTGCTTTTCGAGGCACGGAGGGTAGTCCCTAAGCCAACCAGACCCGGGAAGAAATCTTAGCATCTACACAAAGATATTCTTGTCCGACGTGGGGATCGAACCCATGACCTCCAAGATTTAAAGCAAGCCGAATACCGCTACGCAACGGAGGTTGTCATCACAATAATAGTGATTACGCTTTAAATTGAAGTGAATTGTATATACTGCTATTTATATTGGGTTGGCAACAATTCAATTATTTGAAGTTTATCTACATTAATATCTAAATGACATAATATAATTATAGTGACACTGTCAAAGGACTCGCACATACTTGGTGTGTGGGGGACACGGCCGCGGCGCCCCGGGGGACTCGCGGTGAACATTTAATTTCACCATTCATTTAATATATTCCGCCGGTGACGTCATTAAGGCTTGCCGCTAAATTACTTACTATCACATCGTATGAATCTCCCTACACTAATAGAATTGTGAAATAAAACACGTAGCATTCATGAATTAAGTTGAATTATTGTGAAACAAATAGATGAAGTAATGAGTTAAAATATGTTGTGCGAATTCTAGCTTCAACGGTGCCCTAAGCCATGGTCCTTACCCCTTAAGGGTGCCCTCAGGCGTGTGTCACTTCAATTTAATAGATTATGGCTGAGGAATTCTGATCTCGCCACTTGACCGGTCAATATAGTATAATCTTTTTATTGTTGTTATTTATTTGAAATTTATAAAATGCTTAATTAAAACAAAAAATATAACACACCTGAAATGAAACATAATTTAGTATTAAATGTTACCTATTTATAATTAATTTTATATGCAATGTGAATTTTCTTGACAAGTACAAGTGTAAGTAAATACCTAAGTGCTGAATAAATATTATTGATTTCGTTTATGAACGTTTACTTTACCATGCAATGCCGGGTGCATTAGGTACTTCGTACTCAAAGCTATAAGAATCATTCATGCTCTTTTAACTAGTTTAAAGTAGCGGATTTAATTGGAATTGTACGTTGGGATCCCCATTGTTTAACCTATTTTTTATTATTTTATCCACTGATCATCATAGCATGTCGGTGAAACCGTTGAACGTTGCGGTTATGATATGAATAGATGGGCTCAAATTGTTTTTGTTCACTACGGGTTTGTCCCGGCTATGCATATCATAATTGTTCCGATACTTAAGGGTTTATTCAGTATAGCATTTCCAACAAAAATAAGTGATTATTTCATGGATAACATTTATTAAGGTTGTACGAATACAGAATTTTTTCCTTTGCGGATATGACACCATTACTAATGTCATGTCTGCTAAGATACAAATGGGCCACTGTAAGTGTGGCCCAGGAGATCCCGCGGGTGCCGTCGGGGGGCCGGATTGCTCATGCGTGCCCGCCCCCCGCCAGCGCGCAAATACGCTGCAGCAGCGGTGGAAAAGGCAAAATTTATCAATCTAAATTTTGAAATTCGGTAATCGGTAAACTTTTACTTAAATAATTAAAAAAAAAATAAAAACATATAGGCAGCTTATAATATCGGTATAACTACAATGATAACAGCCAAGTGATTATATATTCCCTATATTCCCTTGTGTACACTTATTCACGCATTAAGTTGATACGATACTCATTACCATAAATACACTGGTTACCTACAACATTTCGATATAATACTCGATAACTTGTTTGTTTAAATTTACCGAGTTTATGTAACAACTAAGAGATAATCAAACAGCGGCGTAATTAAGTAAATATCTACAACGTATAGTAGAGGCGAGAATCTGTTTGTTACACTTTACCAACAAATAACTTCAGATGGATATAATTACGTACTAACGAACAAGCAACTGGCTGTTGAAAAGTGGCTAAACTAAATCTTACAAAGATTTAGTTTAAGGCTTACACAGGCAGTGGATAAAAATTAATATCACATATAAATTTTTAGGGTTCCATATATCAAAAGACAAAAAAACGAGATCCTTATAGGATCACTTTGTTGTCTATCTGTCTGTCAAGACCGCTTTTCTCAGGAGCGCGTGAAGGTATCAAGCTGAAATACATATCAAACACACAAGTCTACTGTCCCTTGGAGCTGTGTAAAAATAAAACTTCTGCCGCATATGTTCGATACTCGCAAGGGAATCTACAAAAGCTCATCTTTAAGCGCAGATAAAGGTAAAAATTGCGAGAACCATAAACCATAAAAATATTTTAAATAATTTTTCTTAATCACGAATATAGAATAAAAATGTTGCCGAATATAGGAATTTTCCATTATTTCCTAAAATACATTTTGAAAATTATGACCGATTACTGCAAAAGGTGAAAATGGACGTGCAGACATTATTATTACTATTAGGAACAATTTGGAGTGTTATTAGCTTTGAAGCATAAGTGTGCCAATACCCTGATTAAGCTCTGAGAATCACGTAGTTGACGTGCTTTAGCTGATTAATGTCGCTTTCCCAATTTTATAGTTATACTTGCTTTAGTGGACTACTGGTACAGTGGAGCGTGGCAACGCTTTTTTTTAAGATTTCTAGAAGAGTTTTTGCACTTTGCACACTACTTGCTCAATTCGACAAAGAGCGCCGCTGTACTCTTCTCGCGATTCAACAATCCACCGGTCATTCCACCGGTCAAGATGTTCGGCGAACCAATCCCTTGGGAACGGTAAGCCAAATATTTAGGCGTAATCCTTCACCGAAAGCTAAACTTCAGAGCGCATGTAGAAACCGTTCGTGCACGGGCTTTACTTACGCTCAGTCGATTACACTGTCTTTTAAATTCACGCAGTAAACTATCACTTGATAACAAGGTTAGGATTTATACCACGTGTATAAGGCCGATTATGACGTACGCGAGCACCGTATTCGCTCATACAGCATCTAGCAGTTTGAACCGCTTACAAACTGTTCAAAGTAGATTCACTCGACGTGCCACCGGGGCACCGTGGTTCATTCGTAATCGCAACTTGCATTCTGATCTCCAACTGCCCTCCATCAAGCAGTGGATGAAAGAGGCGTCGGAACGCTTCTTTGAATCCGCGGCTCAGCACCCAAACCCGTTGGTTGTTGCAGCATCTGACTATAGGCCTTGGCCCACAAAGCGCCGTAAACACCGTCGGCCTCGGGGCGTCCTTGACGACCCGGACGACGAAATCGCAACTTACCAACTAGCAGTACAGAGACTGCAAGAAACTAGCACCACTACACAGAGACCACACTATCCGACCCGCCGGAGAAGAGTGCGCCCGCGAACGCGACGCGTCCCCCCTCGCCCTCCCGATCCTTAGTTTGCTAAGAACCTTCCGATGCCCTCGTAGACCCGAAGTCCGAGAGGTCCGAGAGGAACTGTAAAGTAGAGCGACAGTTGCACAAAACTCCCCTAAACTAAAAGCCATAATCCCTCAATCTCCCCGTCAGCGACCGCCCTGAGCCGAGGTCCAAGTCCCACAGGGGACGCCCTCTTGCGCAGGTTGCTTAGTTTGTAGTGTTTAAACCATTTATCTAGGCTGGAGCTCTGCTCGCCTTTATGCCCGGTGAAGTAGCAAAAGCCTCCTGGCAAACTACATATGTCCGTACGAAAAAAATTAAAGCATACTTTATTCTTGTTAACCCCTCGTGATAAGCTAAAATGCTTGTGTCACGGTTGACGTCGGTGGTGCAATGGGTAATGGGTGGGGATCGAACCGGCGACTACATGATCGCTAGTCTGACGCCCTGCCATTGGACGTAGCCCAATAGCTAGGCCGTTGTCACTCCACCGTGTAACTAACCTTTTAATGTATTTTCAACGCAGAACTAAACATATTTTAATTGTAGTGTAGAGTAGGCTACAATGACACCGTCTGTATTCTGTTAATTATAGCTACATAATGTGTTCTGTAGTATCCTCACGAGCCGGAGACTTGTAGCCGAGACACCCGAGCGAGGCAATACTTCCACGTCAATTAGCCGAGCACAATTACACAGTATGTACACAGTACCACAGAACACAGTTCAAAGTCAAAGTCAATATGTCTTTATTCACATTGACACATTTAAAACATATTTTTAAATAATGTTCTTATGATGCGTCCTCTCTGTTTTTTTCCTACCACCAGTTCTGAACAAGGCAACTCTGAGAAGAACTGGCAAAAAACTCAAGGGCATATTTTTTTTATATAATAATATTTTGATATTACAATAAGTTTATGTTTAGTATTTCATCAAAGCAAGTCACTCCCAAGCCGTTTTGTGATTTAAATAATAAGCAATTTTATAATATGCTTCTTTATAGTATAGTTTTATTTTGAGAAGGCTTTAAAGTTAATTACAGATGGGTTTCTTACATTAAAAGGGAGATTGTCATAAAATCACAAACATTGCCAAATAAAAGAATAGCTTATTTTGTGGAGATCGGTAGCATGTAAAACCCGATTATTCTTATTTCTAGTATTAATACAAAGAGTGTAACTTTGTTTTTTCTTAAAATCTATATTCTTAGGAAAATACAAAAGGTTTTCAAATATACAGTTGACAGTACCGTGTTACAGAACACAGAGGCTCCTGTGCTGTTGTGTTCTCGCTCATTAGCCGCGGAATGGCCTCGGCTGACCTTTCCTACTTTACTTCCCTGACATTTTTATGTCGCCGTGAACTGAAATGTCACTCATAATTACCAAACGAACATTAACTAGCTTTATTACGACTTTATTACGTCCACAGTTTGGTGCGGGAGAGGTCATAAATACTCACTTGATGGTAATTTTAGTTGGAAGTAAATAGATGTGGACACTTAACCAACTTCAATACTAATACATGTACCGTTTCGCCTTTAGGTTTATTGTGAATTGTTTACGAATAAAATTGACACAGAAACAATAGTAAAGGCATTTCAGTTTTACTAATGACGCTGGTGGCCTATCGGTATAATTTTCACTTTAAGTCTCGGAGGTCATGGGTTTGATCTTTACGCTGGACAAGAAGTCTTTAATGTCCTAATTCTGAGACTTATATTCGGGTCAGATTGGTTGAGAGATTACCCTCCGTGCCTCGGAAATCTCGTTAAGCCGTTGGTCCCGATTGTCATAACATAATACTGCGGTCATCAAACCGCCTACCAAACGCGGTGACTGTGACAAAACCCTCCCTCAGGAGGAGATCCACGTTCAGCAGTGGACGTTATACGGGCTGATGATAATTATCCCAATCCCTCCTAAGCAAACAAATAAAATCGACGACCGAGTGACCACTTAAAGCATTACCCCAAGTTGCCTGCAACCCAATATGATTTTATTATACTGCAGCTATTTTAATGCAACAATCATAAAACACTCGTAAAACAGGTGCCGTTTCGCATCACTATCTTTGCGGTGTTATTAAAACACTGGCACATTCTGCGAGCAACAATGTTGGGGCAAAGCTCAACATTCTCTAAACAATAATTAAGACAATATACTGTTGCTCAAACAATAATTTTCACATGTAACTCAAATATAACTGCTAGACCATCCTGCGAACCAAGTTTAACTAGACCTCCTCCGCTCCCCGCAACTCGTCCGGTTTTGTAATATATTATAGAGGTTTAGTGTAATGTTAGGGGTCTGGCGTCGCTGGTCGCGTGGCAGTTGCAGAAATATACAGCGTGTGATAGGAATACGGAATCGAGTCGCGAATATTTGGTGCGCTCCGTATCACATCGCGTCTCCGCCCGGAATGTGCTGCGGAGCAGGTAGCTAGTGCGGGGACACTCCCGCAACTAGGTTATAAAATACCACCAGTTTGTACTTAACACCAATGTGTGGCATACATATGTTATGTTACAATTGTAATTTTAATCAAATATTTTTCTCAGAAATATTTTATAAATGTATTCCTAAAGGTTCCACAGAAAAAACAACAGAGATTTTTTTATATATTCTTTTCTAAGAATTATTTTTATTTAAAAGAACCGTTTCTTAATCTTCACTAATATATAAAGCTCTTAGGCCCAAAACACACACAAGCGACGCAAGGCAGCAGGCGTGGAACAGGCGTGGCGCAGGCGTGCGCCGCTTCAAAACGATTTCATACAAAATGTATGCAGGCGACGTTTTTGAATTATACTGAAGCGACGCGGCGCAGACACGCCGCCGTTTCGTTGCCTGCGCCGCGTCGCTAGCCGTCGGTTCTCGTGAGTCACACAAGGAGCATGTCGCTTGTGATACGGTATGCTCAGTATTTACCAACCCAAAAATGCGTGATGATATTGATTTTAATGTACCCAATATCTTCTGGACCTTAGCACATGATTTAATTGCAGCAAAGCAAGCGCATCTTCGTCTTCTGAAGACGAAGACATCTTATCACACCAATGTCAGCCTATAAAATGCCGCATCTGAACGTCTAACGCCTGTTCCACGCCTCTTCTGATATAATTCAAATCGCGTCTGCGCCGTATCGGTCCCACACCTGCGCCGCGCCTGCCCCACGTCGCCTGTGTGTGTTTTAGGCCTTAGGAGTTACTGGTCCGATACAAAACTATGTTTTCAGTGATAAATAGCCCATTTATCGAGAAACGCCCTTACTAGGTCTTTATTTTTTATGAAGTCCCCATGAGAACGGGATTTACGCGGGTGAAACTTTCGAGGGAAGCTAGTTATTATAATAAAATGAAAATGTAGCATTTAACCAGGTATTCTGTGCGATGGAACGTACCTCGTAATAGTCTAAGACGTTTCCTACAATTGTGCCGGCAGTGAAGCAATGTCGACAGATTTTATGGTTATAACACAACATTCTGTTGTACCGACTGGTACTATGATATTATGCTGCAATAACTTTCAACGATGGCTGCTTTGTAAATAACTTGTGCTGTTGCAAGAACAAACTATTTCTTACATAAAAACTAGCTAACTAGGATAATAAAGCTGCTAGTCAGTTAGCAACATCTCTACGAAGTAAATACATTATTTCCTTATATTTCAATGCAGGTTTTAAAAATGTATTAAAAGTGCCCAGTCATTGTGTGTCGTGATGTAGAATGCATTCAAAGCGCCGACAATGTGTGACTCCTGCCAAACGACTCTTTATATGAGTACACATACTCGTACCATTTACGTCTGTGGAAGAAACATATTTAAACTTCTGACTTACTTCGTACAACAAACAATATGTTTCATTCGTCAAAAATCATAACAGAAAGTGTGTTTGTGTTTCCTCATTTAATTAATAAGATTCTTAAGTAAACATAATCTAAAGCCAACCTGTATGCATGTATACTTGACCTAGTTCTGATTTTACATGTAGGCATGACTATTAATATTTTATAACCTACATAACATACAAATACTTAATTGATAATTTAAAGATTAAAAATGTGAAGAAATACAAATAGTTGTGTGACAGACTCGTGCTCGTGGCGTCGTACACAGCCCACGAACGACCCCTCTCGGCGCAGATTAGCGATTGTAAATGTTTAGTGATTCGCTCACGAAACACTTACTTCACCGCAAAAACGTCGGGAACTTGAGACCGCCTCGAGAAATCGTTCGGAAACTTTCACAAAGCTAAACGTGTCCCGCAGCAACGAGACGATGTTTTGTTGAAAAAATGTCGTCATTTCGTATTATTTTTATGCAGGTACCGTAAACCGGAATTGCGAACCGAGCCGCGGCGGGAAGCGCTCCCGTAATAGAAATAATAAGCTGGGACTGGATTCATTTCGATCAGACATATAGACTATTACGGACCTTCTGAGCTTAAATCCAATGCTGCGGTCAGCGGAAATATGACCAGTGTATGTGGAGCCGCCGCGTGCCTCGGGCCGCCGCCGTCTTCTGCTGTTCCGAAGGGTCTCGTGCTCTAGGCGGAATGAGTAGTTTATGGTTGACTTATAAGCCGGGTGTATCGGCTCATTGGCCGTTAATTAAAGTTCTCATTTTATTTGGCGGCACGGGGGCGTGCCGATGACAACTCGCCGCTACATTGGACTCGTTCCAGCGGAAAAATGTATGGCTCATCGGATTTATCGCAGTTAATTAAACTTTTAATTGTTCCGCTGCGAAAGATAACTGAAGATTTTACACGGAGCTAATGAACTTTCTTACCATCGTCGATTTATTGTAAGAGTAAATGAATGTTGAAGTAGCTATTGTGTTTTATGTCGCACTAATCATAATTATCCATAATACGAAAAGCCGCAATCGATTGATTTGACAATGCTAAAGACATTTAAATAGAAGCTGAAAATAAAAATAACACAATTTAGGCTCCGGACAAACATGCGATACTCAACAGTTAATAATGAACTCAAGTTACTACAGAGGTACTTTTTTAATTTGGATTTTTTTTGTTTAGAAAACTTCCATCTAATAAACAAATAGTTCATTACACAATAAAATAAGGCCAATTACAAGTTTTCACATTAAGAATATGTGTAAGTTATGTATAAGTACATACATAAAAACGCAGTAGGAAGACAGTGAAAAATGTTGAAGAAGACCCAATATATAGATAAAATCAAATAATTCATATTTGATTACGTAGAGTCATAGTTTCAGTTGGCATTAAGGATGCTGATTGTTGAAGAAGTTGTCAGTTAACGACCTTCTCAGCGCCACGCTTGATGTTTGGTATAAATCAATGTCAAGGTCCTCAGTCATCGCATTAAAAGTTCTGCAAGCTCGTATCATATTATAGCTGTTTTATCTACAAGTAATGTGTAACATAGGTACGTGCATTAAATTATGATGACGTAACATAGGAAAAGCTACACGTAAGTATACCTTATCAATAAGCTCGCTACTGTTCACATTGCCGTTAACAATATTAAACAAGGAAACCATATCAGCTTTTCTTATTACTATTATTGGAGTACAGATTCCAAACTGTGGCTTACTCGATAAAAAACAACAGCCCGGCGATAGAACTGACGAATTGTGAACATTCAAATTAATAACATGCTTTCCATACAAATTATAAACTGCGAACCTTTCCTGAATACCTAACTTTCATCATATATTCCATCAACACAAAAATAATAACAGTACAGACCGCAAAATCCGCGCTTCCGCTTCCTGTACATAGTTGTGAAAATGTAACAGATTTGAATGCGGTCGGATGTGGGTTTGCAACGGACCGGCGATGCAACTATTAGCTTATAACATTCGCGTTTGCTAAAGATTAAACCGCACCACAGCGGCTACCGACTAAATTATGCAAACCAGTTTCGGAGCTGGAATTAGAATGCTTTCCGTACAAAAGACGAACCACTTGATTATTAATTGATCCGCCGAGAGTCAGTTTGTAATCAGCAGAGCGACGCAGCGCGCGCTCGCCACGCCGCACGCTCGCGGCACCGCGCGCTCGCCGCACCGCAGCGTTCGACGCACGCGGGCTGTCAGACTTACTTGTTCAACCTTTATAACGACATATATTTTTGAAAGTTTTTAATTAAATGTTTAAATTGAGATTCTTCCGACCTGAAACACTTTGTACAATCATATAAACTAGCAGTGCTGCGAGAGTCGCCTGGTGTAGCTCGAAATGTCGCGGTAACTATTTGATTAATTATAACTTGATATATGGTTTGGATATTTGTTACGGAGTCTTAAGAAAACGGCTGAAGAGTTAAATTAAAACTAGCTGTCACCTGCAACGTCGTTCATGTAAATTTCGATCGGTCAAGCAGTTCCGGAGCCTATTCAATCCAAAAAAAATAAAAATTCCTCTTTATAATATTACTATACATTTAATACATTTAGAAAGTACAAAACCACCGACTTTGAAAATTCTACTAAATAATCCTTAGATTACAATTCCTCTGGTGAAAAAATCGTGACAGTAGAGACAGAAGTTTTTCCTTCACCTATATAGATTTTTTATATTCCCTTGTTTTTCTCTAGGTATATTATTTCGTTCCATTTTTGCAATAACAGCCATTCTAGTGCACAAGTAGCAGCAACTACGTCGTAAGCCGCGGTCGGGAAAGTTAAATGAGAGGCGCTCGGGACAGAAGCGGTGCTCGGAGGAACGACGGTACCTACGGCCCGAGCTGTCCAACTTAAATTGTATCGAGACGCCGCGCGACCGCCGGGCGACCGAGCGACCGAGCGACCGAGCCGTGCGGGGCAGGACATGGTAACTGAGCCTATAGGTTTTGTTAGCGTGTCTATTTTAAATGGAGTAGCTAAGAATATTGAACTGAATGGAGTACTAATATTTATGTTTGTACATAAATTCAGGCCCCTTTCCCATAGGGATAGGCAGAGACTACTTCCTTCCACTTGCTACGATCTTGACACTTCTAAATTGATTAATCTCCTCATCGGTTGAACGGTGGAACGTCCGCCTTGGTCTTCGCCTTCCAACACTTGCGTTCTCATTTAATATTTATGCTTGTGTTTGTCTCAAATGTATGTAATTATCAAAATGTTCAAATGACCTTTATAAATTATAATTAGAGTATGAATTTAAAATGCCACCTTCTGTAACATGGAGGTGTACGGTACACCATCGTGCACTCAGAGATCGTTACAGCCTACACTCACTTAAAGTAAAAGCAAGCAGGTTACAACCTCAGGGTTTATTGAATTCGCTACAAGTTCACAGTCCTCGGGCCCTGAGGGTTCCACACGGACGCTCACACACTTTGTTTAGAAACACTTTCAGAACCCCCCTCGAACCCCTTCCCTTAGCCCTCCCTCATACCTTCAACTGCCTGCCAAAGCTTCCGCTGAACAAAAGAAAAGATTTCATAGTAGTTGGAAACAATACACTATTTCATTTGAGCGGGACTTTACAGTTGGCGCTCAGCTGCAACTGTTCGTACGATTCCATTTATTCATTACAGAAATACAATTACTTTATTAAGCTATTTATTAAGAGTTGGCAACACGATATTTTATTGTTATATTTAGTACTGTTCTGATATAACTGGCTATTATAATGATAGGTGCCGTGTGGTTTCCGGCTTAGAATACCCCACCACATGTCTTCCCATGGGTGTCGCGAGAGGTGACTAAGGGACATACACCCTTTTGTTGTTGACATTCCTTCAATACGTTCGATACATTCTTACATAATGCGGACGGCTAATGAGTGGAATTCTCTGCCGGGTTCAGTTTTCCGGAACGCTATAATCTGGACATCTTTAAGGCTAAAGTGAACAGACACTTTCTAGGCAAGCGTGTATCATCTTAGGCCTTATCTTCGCCTTCCATCAAGCGAGATTATGGTCAAACGTAAGCCAATATTCAATTTAAAAAAAAAACAGCTGATGGATGGGCAGCAGCACCTATCGCTATCGCTATCTTACTGCGATCATCAATCCGCCTGCCAATCGTGGTGATTATAGGAAGATCCCTCAATGACCCTGCCTTGCCAATGTCTGTTAAGAGAAAGCCCATGTTCAGCAGTGGACGTCCACGGACTGATTAAGTAAGTTACGTTAAGTATTATGATGGAATTTTAATATTTCAAACCTCAGATTAAAAAAATATATTTGTATTAGTTATTAATAGTTTTGTATTGAGATACGGTCATAAATAGAATTTATTCCGAGAGAGATGGGATTGAAATATTGGCCTTAAATATCAGCCATATTTATTGCCAATGGCTCTTCTAAGCCGAATGAGCATCTACGCCGTAGCAGCGTAGCTCGTAGCACTCGTAGCGAATTATTTTACTCAAGTCGAGAGCGCATGTGGCTCTCATGATGTGATTGTAGGTACTATTTTATATTATATAATACATCTTTTCTGCGTTTCAATTTCTTACCATTTTATTTATTTAATTTCATAGTTATTTTTAATTTTACCAAATGTATTATTTATTAAGGTAAAAATCTACTTTCACATTAAGTAAATATTAAATACTTTATTCAGATTGATCGATAACTTCTTTCAGATTCATTTATTCAAAGAAAATTGAACATTAAAATAGCTGCAGTATGTATCACAGGCCACTCGGAGCGCGCCTCCTTCACAAAATACTTTGATAAGCGGCGAGTATCAAAGCGAACATTCTGGAACAAAGCCTCCAGATAACCGTTTTATAATTAAAAATATTGTTTAAAAGAGTGCTTCAGAGAGTTTTATGAACCCCGAGGCTTCATTACGTTTCACAAAAAAGTAAATTGAATCTTAACTTGGTCGGAGAGTTATCATTAACACTTGGGGGGGGGGGGGGACCTGGCGGAAGTTTGAGATGAGGTTACCCCTGTAACGTTGGAACCATTAATTGTATCAGTTTTTTATTTTATGAAGCCTTTACAGTATTTAGATTGGCTCTAGTGGAGAAGCCAACCGTAGCGTAGCGGTATTTGGCTCGCTTTAAATCTTTGTGTAAATTCTAAGATTTCTTTCCGGGTCTGGTTGTTTGAGGGACTACCCTCCGTGTCTCAGCACCTTAAGTCGTTAGTCCCGATTGTTATGACATCATCTATAATAATCGTATATCAAGGAACGGGCAGCAGCGTTTCTTTGTGTGGTACAACATACTTCTGCAGTCACCAACCCGCCAGCCAAGCGTGGTGACTATGGCAACTACCCTCTCTCAGGAGGAGGCCCATGTTCAGCAGTGGACGTTATATGGGCTGATGATGATGATGGTGGAGTAGCGCCGCGCCGGTTGAAACGGTACTCTTGGAATTCTATGTATGATTCTACAGAGAGATGTCTGTGAGGAAGTGCTCACTTCAGTTACGTAGTACGGTAGTACGGTAACGGGTATACCTAACTTTTCCTAATTTGCAAGAGGATATCTATTCGCTTGAGTGGAACGATTATCGTTTTTTTTTTGTTATCGTAATGGAATAACAACAGGCGCGTAACCCAGCCCACATTCCTTTCAAATTGTATAAAAGAATAATAATAAATTAAATAAAACAGAAAGAGAACAAAAGTATCCGAGTTTTTTCTCTGGGCCGTCCACTTAGGTAGCTACAGAACCGCAGGCTAGCTAGACTAGGATCCTCGCCGGACAGACCGAGGACCACGTTGGCCCTAGCCGCTGTCGTGTGATCCAGTGCCTGTAGTCCGTGCCAGTCGCACGACTCTTTGTTTACCTTTCATTTCTAATGTGCGATTTTGAATAATAATATTGAAGATTGATAATTATTATGAATGAAATTAAATGAAATTTATTTTATTTTATTATAACTCTGACATGGATGTAGTTGGTTTGCTCGTTATGTAATCACTGATATTGGAACATATTATTTTTGTTTATGTAACTTAATTAATCTATTTCTATGAATGTATCGACCTGCTATGAATGTATAATTTGATTAATTTATCGTAATTTGTTATTTGATCTAATTTTGTTTTAATCTGATTTAATTCAATTAATTTTATATAATTTAAGTAAATTTAATTTAGTATATTTTATATAATTTGGTTCGATTTGGTTAAATTTCGCTTAATTAAATCTATTTATAATTACAAATTAAGGTGTAAATTGTATAACTATGTAATTAATTGTTCTTTTTCTATATTATATGCATGCTGTGTTAACCTTTAAGTGATTGTTACACGAGAAATCCCGTTTATTTGGCTAAATCTTATATCATGCATTGTGTAAATAATCGTTGGTTAGCCTTAATAAATAAATATTTTACAAATGAACTTATTTTATTTTACAAATTACTGGATGAATAGTATATACCTACAGAAATTTATTGGCTTCTCTCACATAACTTTAGATATAATAGGTACCTTTCAGTATGAACATAGTTATGTATATATGTATAACAAATCAATAACTTTACCATCAATTTTATTTGTAAGTCACATAAAACGAGTTCAAAATATAAAAGTCTCCATCTACAAAAAACTCCGGCTTTTAGTAATAATTCCGTAACAATTTAACCTATTCCTAGAAATATACGAGACGCGAGATGCGCGCGGATCACAATCCAATACGAGGTAATCCGGCGTCGTCGCGCGACGCCGCGTCCCCGGAGCTCGGGGTAAAGCCGCGCTCGTTCCCCGGGGAGCGCTGATTAGTCCGCGGTTATGTCCCGGATCACGGCTAATACACGTAATAACGGCTTACCGGGACCCGCCTGTAACACAGAACCACGCACATCCTCTCATAACATGGATGATTATTATGTGAATTTATTATGAGATGGAACGCAGTTTAGAATTCATTTTAGTTAACGGTTTTAGTTGTAGTAGACCTTTTACAATTCTGCCTCTCTTGGTATCATCGAGAACTGAAAAAAAAACTTCACATTACAGAATACCACAGCAAAATAATATTAATTTCAAATCTCACTTCCTGTGATATTCTTGAGTAAGGTCGCCACAGCTCAAATGAGGTGCATTTATCATTGACAAAGCACGTGAGTGATTTACAGCGGGAAGTATTTTAAGTCGACACTAGCTCCACGCGCGTCAATGCTGTTCCCGTGGGAACTTCATAATTTAAAAATATAGCCGTCCTCGATAAATGGGTTATCTAACGCTGAAAGGAATTTTCAAATCGGTCCCTACTGGACCGATTCCTGAGATTAGCGCGTTCAATCAAACAAACTCTTCAGCTTTGTATATTACTAGCGATCCGCCCCGGCTCCGCACGGGTACTATGCTGATGTATTATACATATAAACCTTCCTCTTGAATCCCTCTATCTATTAAAAAAAACCGCATCAAAATCCGTGGCGTAGTTTTAAAGATTTAAGCATACATAGGGATATAGAGACAGAGAAAGCGATTTTGTTTTACACTATGTAGTAAAGTTTAGATTAACCAGCTATTTGAAAATGTATGTTTATATATAAACAGAAATAAGTTATGTGGTATATTTTGAAGTCCACATCATTAGTTCAGTTCAAGTGATTCTTTTAAAGCTGCGCCAATATTTAGTGCTCATTAACTCGGCAGCAGCGCGAGGCAAGTAACTGCATAGTTTATCTCAATTTGCTCTGCGCCGGACAACTTTTGCTCTGCGGAATTATTTACAGATGCAGATTCGTGGATTTATGACGCCGGAGCTCCGGACCGGCGAGGGAATGCACATCCGCCACCAATTCTAACATACGAATACGTGAGCCAATTAGGAAAACTAATCTGTACTTACTTATTTACTTCATTAATATTATAAATCCGAAAATTGAGATGACAGAATTTGAAACTGATATTTTGGCACGAAAATTGATTATAGTCTAGCACGTAGGCTAGAAAGATCGCCAAATCTTTGTCAAAACTATTTTTGGATTGTTCTAAAATAGAGAAACATTTATTTAAAAAAAAAATTAATAATTTAAGAATATAAAATTCTAACCATCAAGTATTCTAAAATACTAGTTTCCCGCTTGCGGTTAAAACCGCATGACTCCCGTTCTCGTGGGAACTTTATAATTATATATAGCTATAGCCTTTCTCAATAGATGGGCTGTTTAACTCTGAAAGAATTTTCAAATCGGTGCAGCAGATCCTGAGATTGAAACAAACTCTTCAGTTTTAATTATTAGTACTAACTTCTTCGAATTCCCGTTCCCATAAGACTTTTATGCTTAAATATAGCCTATTTTTTTTTCAATAAATGGGCTACCTCACTCTGGTTGAATTTTTCAAATCGTTCCAGTAGTTTCTGAGATTAGGGCGTTCAAGCAAAGAAACTAACAAAAAATCTCATCAGCATTATATAAGATATACGGTCACCGTAGCCTAGTTGGTAGTGCTCCTGCCTACGAAGCTGGTGGTCCTGGGTTCGAATCCCAGTAAGTGCAAATATTTGTGTGATGAGCACGAATATTTGTTTCTGAGTCATGGATGTTTTCTATGTATTTAAGTATTTATCTATCTATATAAGTATGTATAAAGTCGCCTGGTACCCATAGTACAAGCTTTGCTTAGTTTGGGGCTAGGATGATCTGTGTGACATTGTCCCTAGATATTATTATTATTATTATTATTATATGCATTTTTTAATTGAAACTGTTTAAAACATAAAATAACGTAACATTAACATGACTAAACCTTATTTGAAGTACTAACAATGTTATATTAAAACAGTAATATTTAAAGGCGGCGCCTCGCACGGTCAACAAACGAATTACCTCCGACCCGTTTATACGCGCCCCTCATTAACCCCTTTTTATAAGCAAACACTCTTAATTACTTTCAAAAAGCGCCCTTAAAATTACAATCTAACCAAAAACATTTTTCTACTCGGTTTTTAAATTATATGATAGCAGCTAAACTTATGTTCTCGGTTATTCTCAACGAGAATAGGTCATTTGTAGCGTAAGCTCTAAGATTTGGGCTAACATTTGTAACACCTAGGCACATCATATATTATATAAGTCTCCAGCCAGTTGCCACGTCTGTTTGTATGTACGATATAGATGGGTTCATGAGGGCGAACTTTTTTTATTTGGTTTATAAGATTTTCGTATACGAAATATATCCGACTTAGGAGATAAAACTAGATTCTATATAGTACGAGTATATGTACATTTGCCAATCTCCGTGGCTTTAAATCTCGGAGGTCGTGGGTTCGATCCCCACGCCGGACAAGAAATCTTTGGCTAAATTCTGAGATTTCTCTTTGGGTCTGGTTGATTGAGAGATTACCCTCCGTGCAATTTTAGCCATTGGTCCCAATTGCTATAACATCATCTCTAATAAGCGTATATCAAGGAACGGGCAGCAGCGGGAAGAGGCCCATGTCAGCAGGGGACGCTACACGAGCTGATGATATGTATATTTTGTTATTTTCTCAGACTTCTGTTTGTTGAGCTTCAGAAGTGACTGTTACCAAATGTACCTTCCGACCGCCACAGGCTTGATCAAGTGAAAACATAAATTACATGATAACTGGGAGAGCGCCGCCGGCCCTGCGGCTCGCAGCGCCGCTCTGTAATAACTATGAAAATTGCGATATACATTTTTGATGGCCCCGGGTGAGAGCGGGGGAAGGGAGTGGAGGACGGGGGTGGAGGGGGCAATAAAAATAGTTCCCAACATTTTATTAAATTCACAAATCGAAGCATCGGAGCCGACACGTTTTAATTCCCTGAAGCTTACGTGTATCATACGTAGGCAGAATGCTCTGTATTGAGCGGCAGGAGTCGAATGAGTTCATTCTTTTATATATTCATGTTTAGGTATTATTTTCTGTAAGCCTTAATCGTGTTTTTTTCAACGCAAATGTCTTATGAATGCAGTCATTTCATAGGATTACGCTAAAATCGGAGATATTGCGCTCGTCTCTGGGTTATATTATACGAGCATTGAAATAAAAAAGGGTAAAAAACACGTTTGCTGTATACACATAAGCCCCCCTTAAATATTTATTTTATTTTTATTATTTGTTGTTATAGTGGCAATAGAAATACATCATTTATAAAAATCTTCAACTATCTAGCTATCGCGGTTCTTGACATACAGCCTGGTGACAGACAGACAGCGAAGGCTTAGTAATATCGTCCCGTTTTTACCCTTTGGGTACAAAACCCTAAAAAAGAAAATTTGAACCGCTGAATACAAAACAAAACATAATTCTGTCGCTTCACGTCGTGGACATCTGTACATAATAGTTACAACAGAAAATACTGAATAAATAGTCAGTAAGCGAGTGTAGAAATGCAGACGACAGTGACAGTCAAATAGCGACAAACGAGCCATTGTCTCGTCGTTCGACAGAACAAGATGACACAACGCGAGGCACGCGACGACCGCCTGCGACTCACAATAGACGGTTCACAATACGTTGGAATCATCTGAAAAAACAATTATGTTAATTGCTGGTTGTTGTTTGATAGCAATCAAACAACCTGTGGAATTGTCAGATCAGGATTCTTGTCTTGCGAAACGAAAGGTTTGCAAAGGTATACACCATTTCGGCGGTTGTTTGTAAACCCATTCTCTAGGAATACATCAATCTGCTGATTAATTGTTATTTGTAGATATGGACATTTCGAGATCTGAAATGTACTTACACGAGATAGTGATAGTTCAGTTGCACTATGTTATCTAACAGTGGTATGCAAGAACAATAATTGACTTCAAGTATTAACTTGAGCGCGTCGTGTGTCACTGTCGTGATCTCCATTGCTATGGTAATGGAATCATCAAGGTGACACCCGACATTCGTATAGCATTATTTTGGTAGTTTAGGAACGAATTTGTTTGGTGATTTTATTTTTAAGTGGCAACACTGGTCACCAACCGAATTCGTTCCTTAACTACCGAAAAATGCAAGTAGCTCTTTCAAAACCTGGCTCCTTCATGCTACTTCTCCCCTAAACTGAAAGTCTTCATCAGGAACACTAACTCCTTTGAGAAGCAAGAGATTTATTTTTGATAAACAAAATACATACATATGAATGGATTGCTTTTTGCTTGTTAGAAAAAATGGCGCTGAACTGTGATGATTGCAATAAAACGTGTGTTCCTCTGTGGCCGGACCACAGTTTAGTACTCAGATGCTATAGTTCGAAATAATACCTACCTAAAGTCTACTTTCATCGGAATATATATATATATATATGTATTTAGTACCTCAAGAGATATCTTTTTAATTTACAATTTATGTGGTCCGGCCGCCAGGCAGTACTCTCTGGCCGCGCTACTTCAAATTAAATAGAGTATAATGAACTATTAATAAATCAATATCCCGAAAAAAACTACCTAAGGAGTACCTTGCATAGGACAAATATGGTCCAATAAACCCCTTTAGTTAAGGAGTTATTGGTCTTAGGGTGTGGTCCGGCTGGAAGGTATACTCTGCAGCAAGTCAATTTTGCAATATTTAATATTAAATAACCGTAAATCAATTTATATAATAGTACCTTTTCTCTACTCTTCGTTTATACTTTTTTCTCTCAAGAAACTATTCAATTTGATTAATAAATCTTCAAAGGATGTGGCGCGGCTAGGGAGGATTACTTTCAGCATATATAACAAAATATGCTTTATTTCTTTTTGCCAACGAAAACTGCATAATAAGTACTTTATAAAAACACCTGGTGAAGTCCAGGTGTTTTTATAAACTACTTATGCAGTTGGAAAATAACTTCAAAACTCCTTTATTTGTCCTTAATGTGTATCTGATTGACTATATTTTTAATACGCGGTTTTGGTACACTCTTTTTTTCATTGTTATTTCTTATTTAAATTCAATCTATTGAGTTTAATTTGTTATATAAAACACTTTTCCGTCATTTACAATACCTTGTATTAACAATTACTAATATTTGATAATGGAAATATATTTGTTATTCGTATACTTATTGTTTATTTAAACCAAAATTTCACTTACTTCGTCAAATTAACTAACCTATTTTTAGGTAGATAGGTAAATAAAAATCAAAAAGTGCACCTTTTTCAAAATCATTGTTGGTAATAAAAATAAAGTTTATTGATGAAGTCCAGGTCTTTTTATAAAGTACTTATTATGCAGTTTTCATTGGCATAAAGAAATAAAGCATATTTCGTTATATTTGCTGAAAGTAATCCTCACTAGCCGCGCCACATACTTTAAAGATTAATTAATCAAAATTAATAGTTTCTCGAGAGAAAAAAGTATCAACGAAGAGTAGAGAAAAGGTACTATTATATAAATAGATTTATGGATAGTTAATATTAAATATTGCAAAATTGACTTCCTACAGAGTATACCTTCTAGCCGGACCACACCCTACGACCAATAACTCCTTAACTAAAGGGGTTTATTGGACCATATTTGTCCTATGCAAGGTACTCTTTTGGTAATTTTTTTTTGGGATATTGATTTATTAATAGTTCATTATACTCTATTTAATTTGAGGTGGCGCGTCCAGAGAGCACTGTCTGGCGGCCGGACCACATAAATTGTTTATTAAAAAGATATCTCTTGAGGTACTAAAAATATATATATATATTCCGATGAAAGTAAACTTTAGGTAGGTATTATTTCGGACTATAGCATCTGAGTACTAAACTGTGGTCCGGCCACAGAGGAACACACCAATAAAACACATTTTATCAAAATCCTATGTTTTTTTTGTACTGTCGATCAGTACAACTACTTCTATACTTAATATTGGAAATAAAATAAATTACTTTAAGAAAATATTTCACTAAGAAAAATTGGATTACCACGGAAACTGAAAGTACTCGGTTACAATGTTCTGAACGACAAATACGTTAATAAAAACATGCGAGTAGCCACTGAAGAGTTAATTATGAAGTGTACAGCCACTGCTATCTTCAATGTGAGCAGTCACAAACAAAGCTGTGAAAACATATTTTGAAAGATTATCTATCATCATCATCAGCCCGTACAACATCCACTGCTGAACATGGGCCTCCTCCCTAGGGAGGGTTTTTGTCATAGTCACCACGCTAGGCAGGCGGATTGGTGACCGCAGTATTATGTTGTAATACACAGGGAAACGCTGCAGCCCGTTCCCTGGTATACGCTTGATATAGATGATGTTATAACAATCGGGACCAACGGCTTAACGTGCTTTCCGAGGCACGGAGGGTAGTGAGACCTGGAGAGAAATCTTAGAATTTGCACAAAGATTTCTTGTCCGGTATGGGGATCGAACCTACGACCTCCGAGACCTAAAGCGAGCCAAATACCGCTACGCTACGGAAGCTGTCCTTTAAAAATTATTTCAGTGTTAGATAGCCCATTTGTCGAGAAAGGCTATAGGCTATATTCAATTAAGAAGTTCCTTAGTGGAACTAGTGAAAAATAATATTCGAAAGAAATATTATATTTCAAAAATATCACAAGCAAGTGAAGTCTGCTATAAAAACAATAACACATACATAGCCAGTTTAGTCCGTACGTAAAACCACCGGATTTATAACGTGAAACACTTTTTAAAGCTCCGTTTTAATAATTTAATTTGAAAGTTAAAACGTTGTAGGTATAAATTAAAAAGTAGCAAGTGGTGCTGCATACATGCGATACCTAACTAGGCGGTATTACACACATTACACCTCAGTTCGTGCTCCCGATGTAATTGAATAGCATTAGCGTCGCGTGCGGTGCGGTGACGTCACGTGACGCCCGAGTCAAGCTGCCTCACAATAGCTCCACCACCACACTCTGATCGAGCGGTACTCCAAGTGTCAACAAGAGCTACCCATCTCTCATTAATCTCTCGTATAGACAGAAATACATAAAGTACCTACTGATATAATCAGCTCGTATCCTTTGCTGAACATGGGGTTTTTGATAGAGTTACCACGCTCGGCAGGCTGGTTGGTGACCGCAGTATTATATCGTAATACACAGCAAAACACTGCTTTCCGTTCGTTGGTGGGCAATCGCTATAGATGATGTTATAACAATCGGGACCAACGGCTTAGCGAGCTTTCTTACAGACAGTATAGTCCCTCAACCAACCAGATCTAAATAATTAAATCTTAAATTTTACACAGAGCTTTCTTATCTGGCGTGGGGATCGAACCCACAACGTCCGAGACATAAAGCGAGGCTTGTACCGTTTAGTCACAGGGGTTGAGCTACGTACGTAGTGAACGTACTGACATCAATGTAATTGTTAGCAAAATAGTACCTACTAACAATGACATGTTGTAGTAATGAATGGGATATTATATTTGTCAACTACGATATTAAGATGTTTATGCAGTAAAAATTAGAAGCCTTAAGAGTAGTTTACTGATGATGTGATGTATTTTACATGCCGTGTGCCATTCCGGCTCAGACTATACTACCCCACGTCTTGCAATGGGTGTAGTAAGATGCGACTAAGGGACATACAGCTGATGGATGGGCAGCAGCATGTATCAGCTTAAAGATACTTACTATCTTACTGCGATCACCAATCCGCCGGCCAAGCGTGGTGATTATAGCAATATAATTCAACGACCCAGGTTTGCCAATGTCTGTTAAGAGGAGGCCCATGTTCAGCAGTGGACGTCATCGGAAGAACTTATCTTGCGTAAACATTAAAATTACTCATTAAGACAGATGAAAATATCAGAACGTACTTCACTGAAAACATATTAGTATAAGACCAAATGACGAACATTCGGACGCTACAGAATCGTTAATGATCAACAAACAAATGGTAACAGCACCGCGGCCGTGACGCACTCCCCGGTGCTGCCGTGTGTAGTGTAGTGTCTAGTTCAGTGCGTAGTGTTTCGTTATTCTAATATATAAAGCTGAAGAGTTTGTCTGTTTGATAGCCCATTTATCTAGGCTATATTTAATTATGAAGTTCCAACGAGAACGGGAATTACGCGGGTGTAACCACGCGCGGGAAGCTAGTCATTATTATAATTTTTAAGGAATTTGAATCCACTGGTGCCTTTAGCCTGCCATGCTGACACATTAGAGTGTAATAAGTACATACTTCTTAATTATTTTAGGTACACGAATTTTATATTCTTAACAATATGTAAAGTCGTTACGGTAGTTGCTTCTGAGACCTGGTGATCTCGGTTCAATTCCCTCCCGGTACATATAATTATTAGTGTGAACCAAAGATCTAGTCCCAACGAGATTTAATATGGTATATATATTACTATTAAGAAATACAAACATTTGCTTTTAGTCTGTATTTTTAATCCCTTTTTCTTTCGTACAAGTTTCAAAACCACAATAGTAAATAGGCCTCAGGAAGCGGAAGCCCCAGGGCTCCGTGGAGTACAGTTGGAGTGTGGCGTGTGTAATGGCTCTGCGAGGAGCGCGACATGTGAAATCAATTAGCGGGTGAACTAGCGAGCTGTCACTCGGAGGATCAACTCCGCGGAATTAGAGACGGTGTTCGACGCGCTTCAGTTGCGTACTGCGATACTTTTGTACCACTTTATTGATTGCTTTCAGATATTCATCGCAATAAAAATACTCTTCGCTTAAATATCAAAACCTCGACATCTATAATTATACAGGGTAATTTGTAAAACATCAACAACCTCTTAAGAGGTCATTGTACTCATCATTATAAACCACTTTTACTATGGGACAAAATCTGAAAAAACACCGGATAATAATACGAATCGTAAGATGGTCAACTTCCGTGCCACTCATATTGTTAAATTTAAGTTCACAGCTCATTTGAGCCACCCGGCAAACACCCCGCGGCGCCGCTTCGTCGCACGGCGTCCACTCGTTGTCGGCAAGTGGTCCACGGGTGGACGCCGCTTTATCACCAATAAACGACGCGTGGTCAACCAGTGGACCCCGCGCGGTCAACGAGTGAACGCCGCGTGGTCGACGAGTGGACGTCGCTTGGTCCACGAATTTTCGAGTAGTCTGTTAACAATCGGCGCATCGCCAAGTATCGTCCTCGCGTGAATCATTCGCGGGCAGCGCGCGGTCCACTCGGGACCCGCGCGTTGGCAATGCGCAGTCAACGCAAGGCAAGCATGCGAGCAGCGAGTTGTCACCGAGTGGGTGCCAGGTGGCTCTAATGAGCTGTGACCTTTATTTGCCAGTTTCAGTGAACACGCACAATTATTATACTATTTACTTAATTATTATGACACTTGACCAGTCGGCTAGACCAGTTAGCATAGTGTCCTTTGGTTTGGTTAAGCAAACAAGACTATGCTACTGTTATAACTAAAAAAAACTTCAACTTTAATAAGTCCTGTTGAAACCATTGGTTTAGGTTTAGGTTATATTTTATTTAAATAACCCGAAAGTGATACTTAAAAAAAATATAACCTAAAAATATGACGTTAGTTTCTCAAATAACTAGAGAGTTCATCAACCAACTATTAAGTTGATCAACTTACGATTCTTATTATTTTCCGGTGACATATATACAGTTGAAGAGTTTGTTTGCTTGTTTGAACGCGCTAATCTCAAGAACTATTGCTCCGATGAAAAAAAAAATGTGATAGATAGCCGATTTATCGACGAGGATATTTAATTATGAAGTTCTTACGGGATCGAGAAGTACGCGGGTGAAACCGTGCGCGGGAGTCTAGTATATGATAACTACCGAACTATCAGCAGACTACTTCGTAGCCTCGTAGCTCCGACAGGTCACCTATGTTTGCACATAAAAATTGGTTTCCATGCGATACTGACGAGAATTTGGATATTCACCTCGTATTGATGAACGAAACTTTAACCTGATACATCACAATATCTATTGCTTTCGTTGAATGCCAAGCAAGTGTATGTACATACACAACAACACACTTTGTAAGATAAAAAAATAATTTCCATAAGATATTTTAAAAGTAAGACATTAGCCTTACATTGCATAGCTGTTAAAAATTAATAAGTATTAACTTCAATCTTTTTGTTTAATAAAAAAAAATATTTCTATGACTTGTGTTCAATGATCGGAGAAACAAACGCAAAAATTGTTTCTCACATCGAATTGCAACTCAATTACAAACAACGACGTTAGTTAGTAAATTAACGTTGTAGTGCGCTCGCTCCTGCTGCTCTGTCGGCTCCGTACTCCGACACCTGGCGGAGCGCCAGCGCCCTAAGAAGTAAGTAGGCGGCGCGGAGGTACCGCTGAATACTGCACCATCAAACTCCGTTCAGACAACCGACTGTGTCAGCTCACACGTATGTACACTAACACCTATAAGACTAACCTATCTTTTAGGACTGAAAAAAGCGTTAATTACTTTTTATGGTTTTAATGACTTGTTAGTGAAAATAATCAAAAAGTGTGGTTATTTCAGCATTGATTTCCTTGGATTTTTAATTATTTAGATTTTCTCAAATTTTAAGAAATGCGCCGTGATCTTTCTGTCGTTGTTCAGCGAAATGATATATTGATGAGAGTACAATCGATCTATATATTTTAAATAGCTTTAAAATACAGATTAAAATGACTTAATTCGAATCTGTATGATCGCACAAGTATCTATGCTACTACAAAATAGATTTACCTCACAGATAGGTAGCGTGTGATTTTTAACGTTGCGGAGTTTACAAGGCGGAGTGAGCATCCAGCTATAAAAGTCTCCGATAGAATTCAAATGGTAATAAGCCTCTCCGCGCTCCTTTACAGTTATAAGCTGCAGTCGAACCGAGATGAGCAGATGAATACAATTTACTGTGAAACAAATCGCATTCACATCGACGGCGGCGCGGCGGCACGGCGGCACGGCGCGCGGCGTAGTGATGTGCGATCGTAAATGTTTCCAATACCGCCGACGTGAAGCTTTACGTCGCAGTAAAACTGTTATTGAAGCCGCGGTGCAGATGTGAGCTCGTATGTGTTTACTGCACAAGTCATTGCTTACGAGAGAACATCATTTTATTTATCATCTGAAGCCTCACACTCTTTGCTGTTTACTGTAAAGTCTCAAACATAATTCAATCACTATTCTAAAATCGATAAATAGTATAATTCGTACATTTGTAGGAGGTTACCACCATGAGCTTATCCTTTCTCGATTAACCTTAACCCATTAATGGCCAACATGAAACTACTAGGTTTTTTTTGAAACTATGTACATGATTATAGGAAATAAAAAAACATAGGAAAATTAAAAAAAAAAACAAAAAAAGTTTTTTCTTTATTTAGAGGGCCACTTAAGAGTGACAATTTTTAAAACTAGTTTGTTTGATGTTTTAAATTTTCTTCCATTTTTTGTACCCCAAGTGGCTCAAATTATGGCAAATAACAGAGCGTATTTGTTTCATAAGCTTTTCCGACCTGGTGGAATGGTCGTTGAATAGCATATTATAATCCGTGGGACCACCAACTTTACAAAAAAATACAGCAATATTTCTGGGAACATTATTTGGCAAGTTAGATGGAGTATTGTTGTCGTCAAATCCTTTTCTTCTTCAGTGACTATAGTCACTAAGGAAGAATAGGGGATTGGTGGAATTGTAGCTAAGAGCCTATGCACACCACGTTTTTTAAACGCGCCGTTGCAGCGCGTTTGTAGCGATACAGACGCGATACGCACGCGAGTCAGACGCAGCCAGCAGACCTTTGCACACCTGCACGCTTATGAATCGATACAAACGCGCGTGTGTATCAATACAGACGCGATGCAAAAGCCACCAAATTGCTAACGCGCGTGTGTATCGATACAAACGACACCAAACTGCTCTGTAGGATAAAAGCGCGCCGTCGACGCGCGTTTCTAAAACGCACGTCGACGGCGCGTAAAAAAGACTTGGTGTGCATAGGCCCTTAATCATATTGCAAACCGTCACTATCTTCTACCATGAAATGTATAGCCTTATGCCTTTGTACCTTGAAAGCTGTTACTAGTGCTAAATCAATCGTATCGTACAACTACTTCTCATTTTCAATATCTGAGCAATAATGTTTAAAACGTACACTTGTAGCCACTAGTAGTAGTAGTGTTTCAAAAGTAACATAATCTTACAACTCAATTATATGGTCCTGAAATGTGTTATAAATCATCAATTATATCTTCAACTTGATATATTATAACAATTTATGGTTATATTATTTATCTACAAATTATAATTTGTAAACAACAATCCATACCTCCACACGTCTTGTGATGTAAATATTCAGGGAATAACTACCAAAAAATCATTAATGTTAGCTAAATTGTTTTGTTTGATATTAAAGCATTGCACTTCTAACTATTTGACTTGACAATAATGTTTCAACTGGTGTCAATACTTTCTCTTCCCACCCCCAATAATAAGGTGTTCCCAAATTGGCACAGTGACCAAGAATGGGTTAATACATATTAAAATGCATTTATATTATGACTAGCTGCGCCCTGCGGTTTTACCCGCGTTACTCTGCTCCAATGAGTCGGAGCTTGATGTTTTATAGCATAATATGGTAATCCAGCTTATAAGCTATCCGTGTGCAAACTTTCAGCCAAAACCGTACAGTAGTTTTTGCATGAAAGAGTAACAAACGTACATCCGTACATTGTTACAAACTTTATTTATTTATTTAAAAACTTTTTGCACAAAATTGTACATTGGCGAACTTAATGCCAAAGGCATTCTCTACCAGTCAACCAAACTTTATTTATAATATTAATAATCCTATTATTTTTTAATATTACGTTATATATCTATATAACGTAATATTAAAAATTAGTTACAGTAATATTGAATGATCAAACATAAACTTATAAAGTAGTAAGTCCCTAAGAAGATAGTCGAGGCGCGTTGTCCCGCGCAATAACTATTCCGCCGCGAGACTACTTTTAACAAACGTGCCGCCTGCTTTGTTACACGAGGTCGAGCCACGACGCCGCGTGCGCAGGTTGTTATATTGGATATGTTTTATAAGTTATCTCGCAGGGTGAAACTATCATATTAACCCTTGCTCACATGTCCTGTAAACTGAAAATTTGCATGAACGTCAGTTTCATTACGGCTATTGTAATGAAATTGTAAAAAGTCTCAATCTATTCCATGTATGAAAAATATTCAAATTCAAACATTTCAAAATTGGGATATAAATAACTCAAACAGAAATGGTCGATTTTTCGTTATGAGTAGGTTGGTTAAAAATAAAGGGGACGATGAAAAACGATCGCTTCCTCGTTCTCCATAGTTTAATAATTAGATCAGCACATCTTTACTAATATTATAAAGACGAAAAGTTTGTATTTTTATATTTTAGTATGTTTGTTTCGAATAAACTCAAAAACTACTGAAACGATGTCGATTATTCTTTCACCATTAGAATGCTACATTATCCCTGAGTAACATAGGCTATAAAAGTCCACCCGTGCGAAGAAGAGGCGCGGCGGGACTTTAAAATATGAAACAAATCAGCGTTAAAGAATACAACGAGACCTTATTGCATCTTGGACTTGAAAAAGCGAGACCGAACAATTGTCAAAATACTATGAGTAATATTTGTTCAAACTAACTTGAAATGTTGTATAATAAGCGGGTTATTTTTTTTAATGATTTGTTCGAAAACAGAAATGCATTTCATTACGGTCGTATCCATGCAAATTTTCAGCTTGTTCCAAATTTATGCTAAAACAAAATATACATACATATATTTTAGGCTAAATTGAACAGGCTAAGACAAAAACTAGGAACTAGGAATTCATAAATGAATTCCTAGCCAACAAAATATAAACTATACTGATGAACAATCAAATATGGCCACCGACCGAACATGTTGTAGAGGTATAAACCGTTGGATGATTTAATTGATGATACCTTTTAATTTTATCAATATACCTTTGATACGTTTGCAAAAGACAGAAAGTGGTAAATCCTTCACAGAGATTCTCGAGATTCCTTTCTCCACCAGTAACTCCAATAATAAGGTTCGGTGAACCAATCCCTAGGAAACGACAAGCCAAGTACTTAAAACGACAGTTTACTATGAAATTTAAATGCGTCGCTGTCTCTTATCGCTGAGGAAGAAGTTATGATTTAATTAGTGTTGTAAGGATGATCCATGGTCACGGGGCTCGCTATAAAAGGGTCCCAGTGGGTCGGTGACCCGTACAGTGGCTCACTGTACAATGGTTTCGAGCTTCTATAAGATGTACTCTCGCGAGACTCGCTCATTATGGCGACCTTACTTCAGGCACCATACAACGTGCAACGGTAATGAAAAATTGTTGTGACACAAAATTACATACTGAAAGATTGTAATTTTGTGTGTTAACGCGACGGAGACAATGTTCTATTTCTAATTGTAACATGTCAACATCGTAAAATTGCTATTTATTGTAAGCGAACTAATACAAATTATACGTTAGAATTCAGATATTCCATTGAATTAATACGTGGTTCCGTAGCGATCCAATTTCCTTACAAAGCTTTCGATGTGAGGGCACATCGCAGAGACGTCGGACCAATCTCAATATTCCTCAGAGTGGCGGCGTGTGCACTCCGAGAGCTTTGCTGTTTTATTATTTATCCCTGAACAATCTCCTCCGTTCAGCAACACCTACATATAGCTACGTATAGCTACTACTGAAATATTTCTCTACAGCGAGTAAATATTCTCGAGACTTCACACAAACTATACTTCATTCATAAAATATATATATGGCAGCCATTTATTGAGACGTCTAGCCCGCCAATCTGCCAATTCCTGCCTCATCAACATCACTTAACGTTTTACTAGTTTCCTTGAAGGTAGTAAGCTAGCCCTTTGAGTCTGACTCACCTGACACCTGACTCACCTGATTCTAAGCCTACCAGACAGCCAAACTCACAAGGAGATTTAAATTGAGTTTTTTTTATAACCAGCCAAAATCAACGATTTAGCTAGATGTCCCTTAGGGAATGGGACGGCCATTGATAACCATCGCAATAAGTTTACACACTTCATATAGACGCGTGGCACGATTGCTTGTTTGAAGGCATATCATCACTTAACAATATTAACTAGTGGTCGCCCACAGGTCGAAATTCGACCATCACAAAAAATAAATGTTTGCATTCTGCATTCCCTTTTCTCATACTCCTCCGTTCGCTCAATTTTCGTTTACATTAACATAAATAACGGACTCTACTCAACACAAGGCCACAACTAATGCACCTTTCTAAAGCACCAACATTAACGCACGCACGGGAGACTTTCTCCAGCTCTCCTCACTGGTTTTCTGAGTATATACGGACCCCACAATATATATAGATAACGTAACGTATGTTTAAAGATAATTTAACATAAGCAATCGATGCGTAACCGAAGACGGTGTCGACGACGATACGTCGGATAAAAAAAAACGATAATGATTTGCATTCAAATAGTACCACGATTGAGACTCGACTTATAAATATTTATTTATTATATAAACAGATGCACTCTGCGGTTGTTTCAGTAATCAAATGCTGATTTAATCTAATCCAGTGGCCTCTGAGTTGACTTTCTAAGTAAGTAACGTATATACTATAGAAAGTAAAAACTACATGTTATACTTATCATATATTTATACAAATAACTTAATATTTTTTTCATGATGAAGCAAAAATAACTGTGAATCCACAGTTTTTTTTTTACTGCTTCTTTGTTGTAGCGGTATGTAATGTGTTCGACTGTAACAAGTGAGGTTCCGGATTCGAGAAGAAATTTTATGTTTCAAAAAATCTTTGTTACAGGCCGAAGTCTGGAAGTAGGTTATGTTTCCCCCGTGCCACAGAGGGCACGTGAAGCAGTCGGTCCTAGGCCTGGTGTGTCATCGGTTGTGTCGGTAGAATCATTCAACAGACTTTGGGAGTAGTGAATATGTGAATATGTCCTGTGCGAATATCCAATCTCTAAAGATCTCTGGCTAAAAAGGCCGCTGGAGCTGAAAACTGTCGGTGCGATTTAATAAGTTTTACGATGTAATAAGATACCATTATATGAATACAGGTAAAATTAAAAACTAACTTACATTTAATTTTACACGAGTTTTATTCCCCATGGTAGGTAGGTACCGTTGTAGCAAAAACGAATCCCCTGTAGATCGAATAGCGAATACACTGCGGTGAAGTAAAAAAATGTTTTAGTGTAACTTCAAGCCGTGTCAAATAAATCATTGACATATCTGTATGTATGTTTCATTGAACTAATTTTTCAATTCGCATCCGAAGTTTCTGAGATTAGCGCGTCCTAGCAAACAAACAAACTCTTCAGCTTTATATATTAGTGAACATAGAACGCGCTATTCTTAGTAACTACCGCGCGCGGGATGCTAGTATCTTTATATAACTCAAGGCATTTTTTTTCAGTTGTCATAATAAATATAAGAGGAATAAATTTTGAATTTGACCTATATTGTATGGAAATTCTGTCAATATTCAAATTTATGTGTCCGTGCACCGAACCCGCCGATACCAATTTATGTGTTCAAGAATATCAAGAATAGTTATATCCTAGAACGGAGACCGCGTCTCGGCAAATGTCCCCCGACAACATGGACCGATGACCTGAAAAAGGAAGCTGGAGGAAACTGGATGTATAGCGCAAATTAGGAAAGGCTTATGTCCAGAAGTTAACAGAGATAGGTTAATTCATAGATACGATTCCTCAATGTAGTAGAAAGCTTTCGGTCTTTTAGTACAACGTATTAAAATAATTTATATTCTCATCTGTAAGAGTAGACGCGAATTTTAATATTTTTATTACATTAAATATAAGTGGACTATTAATTGACGGTAAAAAACGGCCCATGTACTATTGGCACAAATTAATGCTACAACTCAGCAACTATGATTGATGACGTGATGTATCGTCATTGTGTATGTATTCAAAGCTATGTATAATGTGTACTTACCACGGCAAACATGATAAATGGGCGTTATTACAAATACTGTTAAACAAAGTAAAGCGCAATAAATCAATATTTTTAGTACAAAAGAAGCTCGTCAGTGGCCTTGGGTTGTAACTGGGGGTCAAAGCTCTCTCGGCTCCGGGGAAACTTATTTCTTCTCTTTGTTGAGTCAATACCGAATGTTTACCTCTGCGGGGTACACCAGTGCCGAGTGCCGTACGTAGTGTAACGAAAGGCACGGAGGATAGTTCCTGAACCATGACCCGGTAAGAAATATTAGGATTTACCTACACAAAGATTTCCTGTCCGGCGGGGGGATCGAACCCGAGACGTCCGAGATTCATAGCGAGCCATATACCGCTTCGCAACGAAGGTTGTCATATACATACATATATTTTGAAATAATGAAATGGAAACAACACCAGGGATACTTACTTTTCTCTCGCAATATCCAGAGAGCCGCCTCCTTATTCTACCTCGCAGACATCGTGAATGCAAGCTACAAGTGAAGCTGAGAGGTGGAAACGAACGAAAGATACGAATTTAAGTTGCTACAAAACGTTTCTCTGGGTGAGGGGTAATTAATTCGAAATCTTGACGCGATGCACAAGTGCACCGCCCGGCGTCCCCGGCGCCCCGGCTTCTGGCGAACTTAATGTAAAACTTAAGACTTGTTTCAGCCGGTGCTTTATTGAAATGAAACAACTGGAGTGTCAGTCGCTCCGGTCGCTCCAGCTGCGCGGAAACACGCAGACCTTATCACAAGGCGGCGAACACAGCTGTTGTTAGCACATGTGTCGTAACTTTTTCCACATGCCAAAGTTTGATTTAAATATATAGTGTTAGAATACCATATGTGTGGTTTGTGATTGGGAAAAAATGCAGAGAAGGAAGAGCGGCATTTGCCCTTCAGTGGAACACATCAGACTTATAATAATAATAATAGACCCAGTACCCAGTTCCTAACTAATGTTATTTTGATTATTCATTTTATAAGTTAGTTTTATTTTAATAAGCTACTTTTAGTTGTATATATGTAAGTATTTTGTTAATGTAATAAACTCTTTTACAAATAAAATACGTACATAGAACGGAGTGGTATACTACCTAGGCTAGTGGTTTTCTACGCAGGTATTTTTAAACTTGTGTTAGGTACTGGGTATGGTTTCTTAGCGCGGTGAACATTTAACGGTTATGCCGCAATCAAAAACTCAAATGCTCAAAAGCAATCTAATATTAATAAGAAAGATATAAATTCTCATATGAAGTAACAGGTAAAACCTCACGTGACGGCTAGTGTACTATAATGTTGTCACACTACTTCCTACAAACAAATATCTGACGGCCGACAAAAAAAAATCCGATGCCCTCATAGACCCGAAGTCCGAGAGGCCCGCGAACTGTAAAAGAGAGCTACAGTTGCACAAAACTCCCCTAAAATTCTAAAACTCACAATCCCTCAATCTCATCGCCAGCGACCGCCCTGAGCCGAGGTCCAAGCCCCACAGGGGGCGCCCTCTTGCGAAGGTTGCTTAGTTTGTAGTTTTTAAACCATTTATTAAGGCTGGAGCTCTGCTCGCCTTTATGCCCGGTGAAGTAGCAAAAGCCTCGTGGCAATCAAATTGTGGTACAACAAAATAAATAAAATTCCTATGATTTATTTATTAAATAAATCCATATCCACGTACTAGCAATAACAACGTCGTTTCGGAACACAATAGAATATCAGCCACAGAAAAGCTATTTAGCGCAAATCATATTCAAATTGAATTCCATCGTTTTGTTGAAAACCCATTAAAATATTATTGCATATCTATTCATGTTTCGTGAACAACGGACCAACCACGGACAATTATACACTAAATATGCAGTGCTCCCCAAAACTATACAAATAATACAAGCGGCCGTAGCCCAATAGCTAGGGTGACCCACTTGTGCTCTTGTGGGCACCGGTTCGATCCCCACCCATTGCACTACCGACATGAGGCCACTCGTAACACATTTTAGCTTAGCACGAGGTTTTAACAAGAATACTGGTGGACTGCAAAAATCCGATAGAAATCCTTAAAAAAAAACAACTAAAAATCTTGAACTCCTGTGTTTCAATAGAGGCTTAAAATAGACCACCCCATGTATTTCCATGGGTATCGTAAGAAACATGCAGCTGAGGGTTGGCCAGCAGCATCGAACATCTCAACGAACTTACCATATCACTGCGATCACCAATCCGTCGGCCAAGATCTGTGGTACAACTAATATCCATTGTATTGCAGACCTTCATTGACTAAAACGCATATTATGAAAAATGAATAGCGGCACGTTGTCCATGAAATCCCCTGACACTCTGACAGAGATCTTAACAAAGCTTTCACGTTTAGTTCGCTATATCGTTAACATTAACTATTTGACCGCGCGCCTTGTCCTCGCTTTATGGTGAGTTCACAATACATCGACACTGGCTAACGGCTGAAGTACAACAAAGTCCGTGACTGGCCCGCAATGGACGCTTCACTCACAGACGCTCAAAGTTAGATTACTTGTACTCGTTTATAGTTTGTTTGAGTCACGAAACCTGCCCCGTCCGCTCGCACAGCTCAGTACAGGCACGAACAACAATGGCAAATACAGGTAAATCTAAAGTTCTCGTGGAAATACAAGACGCACGATCTATATCACTTTACGTTTTTATATTATGTAATCATGTAAGTATCAAAATTTCAATGATTGAACTCAACCAATGAAAATTAACTTTGGAAGGTGCGGTTAGCAGGCTTTTCTCATTAAGAATTTTTTTAATTTATTAACGTATTGTTATCATTCTGAGAGAGATCATGTTATCAGTACATGCTCATCAAGCTGAAAGAAAAAAATGCGTGTTATAAATGCCAGTCCTTAGAATAAATACTTAAGATTTATCGGAACATCGTTTGTAACCCCCCTGCCACTGGTGGGTGACACTATGTGAAACAATTATTTATACTCACAAAAATTAAATTTCCTTCGCTCGGAGCTAGTAGTAGGTAATAAATCATACGGTTTCAGGTACGCGGTATACTTTGCGTTCTCATTGTTCAGAAATATTACATTTTATTAAATTTTGTTAGCGAGTGTACGCAGTAAATCGAACGGGCGAAATCCCGCGCCCGCGACACATTCATCAAAACGTATTTTTATTAAAATTGTTCAAGTCCGCAACACAACGGGTCCGCGGTGACCCATCGGCGGCACAATGGTTCCGCAGCGACCCATCCATGACACTACAATGTTGCACGCTACAATAACCACTTCTATTACACAATATTTTAGATGACGATTAGCCACGACAGCAAAGTTTCGCAGTCTACTAGTATTCTTGTTTTAATTCGTGCTAAGCTAACGTGCTTGTGTTACGAGTGGGTTAACGTCGGTAGTGCAATGGGTGGGGATCGAACCGGAGACCAGAAGATGACAAGTCCGACGTTCCTAGCCCAGTGGCTCAATGGCCGTAGCTCAATAGCTACGGCCGCTTTAAGTTTACTAGTCTCTGTTTTACTTGTTCCGTAGGACTTCTAAGTGATATTATTCGAACACCATCGAAATTCTGGTCGTTCGTAACAAACCAATCGATTATCATACTCAAGAATTATAAAACTACTTCATTACGTCTGTCTGAACCATAACATTAAGTAGCTTGATGCCTTTTCCAATGTCATTCATCATTATTGTGAACGTCAATGTTTAGCAAATTAAGCAGAAAATAAAAATTAAAGCAGAATAGTAACACTATAAATAACTCGATACATAACTGAATAACTTTACGTTTGGAATTTATTCGGCTGCAACTAACTCCCATAAATAATGTAGATTATAGCTTCACATTAAAACCTAAATCACGCAACGAATTATTGTTAGTGGGGACTTTATTGCTGAATACGTAGTACCTCGTGTGTACTGCTCACTGAGGAACTACGGACTCTCACTAACTAATTAAAATAACGATAATTGAAGTCTGAACAATTAAATTTTAATAAAGGCTACAGTTATTGCTCGTTCAGTCATTTGATTGTATATTTGTTACATAATTATAAAAGAACTAGCGGCCCGCCCCGGCTTCGCACGGGTGGACTTTTATACCCTACCCCTACCCCTACCCTACCCCTACCCCTACCCCTACCCCTACCCTACCCTACCCCTACCCCTACCCTACCCTACCCCTACCCTACTCCTACCCTACCCCTACCCTACCCCTACCCTACCCCTACCCTACCCCTACCCCTACCCTACCCCTACCCTACCCCTACCCTACCCTACCCTACCCCTACCCTACCCTACCCTACCCTACCCTACCCTACCCTACCCTACCTAAAAGTATCCTATGTCCTTCTCCCAGTTCTTAGCTACCTCCCTACCAATTTTCAGCCAAATCGGTTCAGCCGTTCTTGAGTTATAAATAGTGTAACTAACACGACTTTCTTTTGTTTTTAAAATGTATTCTGCTATTCAGGGCGTAGACAAATCCAACGAAACAAAAACCATGAAAATTGATCCAGCCGATCTCGAGTTATAAGTGTTGTAACAAACCCGTCTTTGTTTTATATATATAGATACTAGCGGCCCGCCCCGGCTTCGCACGGGTGGACTTTTATACCCTACCCCTGCCCTACCCTACCCCTACACTAACCCTACCCTACTCCTACCCTACCCCTACCCTACCCTACCCCTACCCCTACCCTACACTTACCCTACCCTACCCCTACCCTACCCTACCCCTACCATACCCCTACCCTACCCTACCCCTACCCTACCCCTACCCTACCCCTACCCTACCCCTACCCTACCCCTACCCTACCCCTACCCTACCCCTACCCTACCCCTACCCTACCCTACCCTACCCCTACCCAAAAGTATCCTATGTCCTTCTCCCAGTTCTTAGCTACCTCTCTACCAATTTTCAGCCAAATCGGTTCAGCCGTTCTTGAGTTATAAATAGTGTAACTAACACGACTTTCTTTTGTTTTTAAAATGTATTCTGCTATTCGGGACGGAAACAAATCCAAAAATCAAAAACCATAGCAATCGGTCCAGCCGTTCTCGAGTTATAAGTGTTGTAACAAACACGACTTTCTTTTATATATATACTAGCGGCCCGCCCCGGCTTCGCACGGGTGGACTTTTATACCCAACCCCTGCCATACCCTACCCCTACCCTACTCCTACCCTACCCTTACCCTACCCTACCCCTACACTACCCCTACCCCTACCCCTACCCTACCCCTACCCTACAACTACCCTACCCTACCCCTACCCTACCCCTACCATACCCCTACCCTACCCCTACCCTACCCTACCCCTACCCTACCCCTACCCTACCCCTACCCTACCCCTACCCTACCCTACCCCTACCCCTACCCTACCCTACCCCTACCCTACCCTACCCTACCCTACCCTACCCCTACCCAAAAGTATCCTATGTCCTTCTCCCAGTTCTTAGCTACCTCCCTACCAATTTTCAGCCAAATCGGTTCAGCCGTTCTTGAGTTATAAATAGTGTAACTAACACGACTTTCTTTTGTTTCTAAAATGTATTCTGCTATTCGGGACGGAAACAAATCCAACAAATCAAAAACCATGGCAATCGGTCCAGCCGTTCTCGAGTTATAAGTGTTGTAACAAACACGACTTTCTTTTATATATATAGATATCGGCGCAACCACATAAAATAAGCATAGCAACAACACTTCATTAATGATAAACACATAAATACAATTACTCGTCTCATCAAAATAAATAAATTGTGAATCAATGCATGATTTGATAGAAACACAAATATGTTCATAAAATACTAGACTAATAAATAAGTATTCAGGATCAAATTATGATTTGTAAATCGTTAAAATATTTGTAGAAATAATTATCTGTTCACATAGTTTGAAAATTATCAAACTAAATTGTTTACTGTTTGTGAGCCGCTCGTTTAGTATAAATACGGCCGGCGGACCGATTGCAATTCAGTCTCGCTCGAGCTGCCGGACTGTACGGAGCTCCTCAGTTTACTGGAATAAAACTTGAAAACCATATTATGGAGTTTTGCTGTTACTATGGATCAACAACCCTCGATAGAGAACCATCCTGATGAATGTGACGTCAGCAATGATGACGTCACACCTTATTAAAAACAACGATGCTCGTCCTTCCTCGTCATCAGAAGTGGGACTCGAAGTGCTCCTTGGAACTGCTTCATCACCACCTGTTGCGTCTCAACCTCAGCTTCAAGCAATGGGGTCTACGCAACAGGGGCAACAGCCGATGATCAATGTACCTATGCCCAATACGTCCATGGGTGGGGTGCCACCTTAATTCTTCATGCACATGATGCAAATGATTCAGCAAATGTCCGAGCGTTTATGCAAGAGTTGTGGGAAGAGGGCGAAAACTAAAAGTCGCTGATGATCAAAAAAAAAAAAAAAAAAATGCACCTCTCTAACATCCGAGGTCTGCACTCCGATCTCATCCCGGTCCATCACCACCATGAGACCGAAAAACCATATCTGCTGTTCCTCATGGAGACGCAAATCAGATGTCCGGCTGACGCAGCATGCTTGCGCCGCCCGGGGTAGACCCTGGAGCACAGTTTTATGCCACGCGCTGGCGCCTGCGTGTGTGCTCGCGATGACGTCTGCTGTCGGCGTCTCCGTAACATTGAGGATTCCAGTTTCTCTGTATTGTGGGTTCTGGTGGACACTGGCTTGGAGCAGATACAATGCTGGTGTCTATCAGTCGCACACCGACAACATGGGGACAACCAGGTTGTTTCACTATCTTTCGGACTCGGCTGAACTGGCTCAGCTCAGGTGCCCATCGGCGCAGCTTGTTGTTCTGGGGGACTTCAATGCCCACCACCAGGAGTGGCTGTGCCCATGCCGGAGCACCGGCCATGCTGGGGGATTGGCGTGTGCATTCGCACTGACGCTTGGTCCCTCCCAACTGGTGACTGGACTGACACGGGTGCCCGACATTGATGGCCATGCGGCCGGTTGCTTGGACCTTCTGCTGACAACTGATCCAGACCCATGTCAAGTCGCGGTTTCCTCGCCGTTGGGTGGCTCCGACCACTGTCTGGTGAAATCTGTGTCTGTCTGCTCGCCACCCGATCCCGATCTCAAGGGGACTAGGCGAGTATGGCGATACAAGTCAGCAGATTGGGATGGGATGCGGTATTTCTTCGCGTCTTACCCTTGGCTGCGCTTATGCTTCTCTTCAGACGACCCAACTTGCTGCGCGGAGGCTGTTTCTGGGGTGATATGCCAGACTATGGAATATTTCGTTCCATTTTCTGATGTCTCACTCCGAGACAAGGCCCGTTCATGGTTCGGCGCTGAGTGTGATAGTACTGAAGCACATAAGCTGCCAAGTCTTGCAAACGTGCGCTACGCAGGGCCCGCTTTGACCATATTGGACGCATTGGAGCCACACTAGCATCTTACCCATCTGGGAGTAAAGCTTTTTGGTTTCTTGCCAAATCGGTCGAAGCCTATTTCTGTCGGTCCTCTTTTCCGCCACTGCAGGAGCCGAACGGTTCATTAGCTCACACCGCCAAGGAGAAAGCAGACTTATTTGCATCTCTATTTACTAAGAATTCACAACTAGATGCTGCTGGTAAAAGTCCACCCAGGTTACCTCATTGGACTTCTACATTCGGCAAAAAGTGGTACTTAAACATTCTTTGCACTCTGGATGTGAATAAGGCTGGTGGTCCTGACGGCATTCCTCTCCAGGGTGGGGCGGTACTTCACATCTTTCTATCTATCTTCAGATATTAGCTGGATGCTCTGGATGCATTGGGGCGTCGAGCGAAGAGTCATAGGCAATGGCTCACTTGTGGAGGCAAGTCTTCGGAGCCTCGAGTGGCCTGCCTATCGGTTTTTTATCGGTTACATTTCAGGGAGTGTGCGGAGGTTCTACATAACCTGATGCCCCCTTCACCCTTCCATCACCGGACGACTGGGTGCGGCGAGCGGTTTCACCCTTTTGTTGTTGACATTCCTTCGATACGCACGAGGCGATTTGCTTCCTCTTTCGTGGTGCGGACGGCTGAGGAGTGGAGTTCTCCTGCCGGGGTCAGTTTTTCCGGAGCGCTATGTTCTGGAGGTAAGCCTAAATTTAAACTTCGTCGTGCACCACAACCTGGTGATCAGGTAACCGTATCGGCAGAAGATGAGCCACTACCATCACCTGAAATAGAAATAGAGCCCCGTACCAAGCACATCAAGTGACGGGTTGCCTCAGCAAAAACTACGAGATCAAAGTGAAGACGATTCATTGCCACAATAAACTGTGAGTTGAACATATTTACAAAATATTACCTTGAATTTAACTCTTTTAGAACCTGTGTATAAACACCTTCAACCTAGTTCCATACTCCCAGTAGAGCCTCTGTGTACCACGGCGAACAGGACCGCCCAGAGCACAGCATCATTACATCCCCTACGAGAATCTCCGAGAACCCTACGAGAACCTCCGAGAACCCTACGATAACCTCCGAGAACCCTACGAGAACCTCCGAGAACCCTACGAGAACCTCCGAGAACCCTACGAGAACCTCCGAGAACCCTACGAGAACCTCCGAGAACTCTACGAGATCCTCCGAGAACTCGTCGAGAACTTCCAACATCTTACACACCTTATTAGCATTGATATTCCTAGACTAACATAGAAATGCATGTTTTTGCATAACAACTAAATATAAAGCAACGCAAGTTGCTCACAGATACCCAACTCAGAGAAAGTTATTTCTATTATTGCAGATTTCGCGAAGAACCCTACGAGAACCTCCGAGAACCCTACGAGAACCCTACGAGAACCTCCGAGAACTCTACGAGAACCTCCGAGAACTCGTCGAGAACTTCCAACACCTTATTAGCATTGATATTCCTAGACTTACACAGAAATTACTATCTGTAATAATAAAAATAATACTCCCAAATATTTATTCAGTTCTGTCTTTAAATAAATTATTTAATCTGTTTTTTAATGAAAACGTAAATAAAATTCGTATAAAGACAACCGATTGGTAAATTGTGAATACCAACTAAATAATAAAAGTAACTGGACCAAAACTTCTTGGACATGCCTATCTGAGTATGTTTCGCCGGATCGTCTCGATGAGGCCGCGTTGAAACCGGCAGTAGAATAACTCCACTGAGTTTGTTTCGCCGGATCTTCTCAGTTGGGGCGTATTGGATCCGGTGGTAGCACTAAAGCGCGTTCGTTGAGATACTTATGGTCCGTCTAAATAATAACATACTCAAAGGACAGAACTTAGATTTAATCATAGATGCAAAATAATAAAATAAAATAAATAAAATTGTACAATTACGCGACGAGAATCAACGAGGCTGGTGCAGAGCGCGCACCGCCTGTCAGAATGGCCGTATCGGCGCAACCACATAAAATAAGCATAGCAACAACACTTCATTAATGATAAACACATAAATACAATTACTCGTCTCATCAAAATAAATAAATTGTGAATCAATGCATGATTTGATAGAAACACAAATATGTTCATAAAATACTAGACTAATAAATAAGTATTCAGGATCAAATTATGATTTGTAAATCGTTAAAATATTTGTAGAAATAATTATCTGTTCACATAGCTTGAAAATTATCAAACTAAATTGTTTACTGTTTGTGAGCCGCTCGTTTAGTATAAATACGGCCGGCGGACCGATTGCAATTCAGTCTCGCTCGAGCTGCCGGACTGTACGGAGCTCCTCAATTTACTGGAATAAAACTTGAAAACCATATTATGGAGTTTTGCTGTTACTATGGATCAACAACCCTCGATAGAGAACCATCCTGATGAATGTGACGTCAGCAATGATGACGTCACACCTTATTAAAAACAACGATGCTCGTCCTTCCTCGTCATATAGATAGATATATATGAATTTTTTAATTCGTAATATCTTTTGAATGGAAAGTCCAATTTAAATAATTTAAAAACTATTTTATAGGTAGTTAAATAGTCTTGACCATAAAATAATTTATTTGGATAAGGATTAATATAAACACATAAATAGCATGGTTTGAATTTGTTTAGCATTTTCATTAATGTTTAAAATGAAAAAAGTTGTTGTAGTGACATAACTACAATAGTTGGACATATGCTACCGCGGAGTTTTTTGTAGACATTATGATGTTCTTCAATATTGTTGTACATTATTTTGTTCTATCGCTAATAGTTTCGGCAGCGCATTCGACGAAAGACATTTTAAGACTCATTTTTCTACACCTTCGGTTACATTGTTCAAATTTTACCAAGGATCCCTAATTTTTTTCAAAATGAAATGTAGCCTATGTCAAATTGGAAAAATGTAGCATTCTATTGGTGAAAGATTTTTTTAAATCGGCCCTGTACTTTTTGAGCCTATTCATTACAAACATACAAACATACAAAAATAGGTACAAATCTTTCCTCTTTATAATATTAGTGTAGATATCACGCAGAGATTTATATTTCATACATATAAATGTATTACAATACCAAATATCAGTAAGGAAAATACTTGATGTCGAAGTAAAAGCCGAGGATCACTTAAACGGGGCTATAACAATGGCAGCAAGGCGGCCCTCGCGCGTACGCCAGCGGAATTGTCAAATAGTCGCACCTCGCACCGGCGCGACGTGTTGCGAGCATGTCGCGTCGGTATCGCGTCGGGTCGGTCGTACTTGAGATTCAGGTCGCGGGACCGCACCCGAGCCGATACGTCCATCACTCGCTATCTTATGTGTTCGGAAATATAATGTTCGGATTTTATTTTAAAATTCATCTCACGCCTGTTTTATCGTTCCGATATTATAATATGCGATTTATGCATACAAACACAATTTAGATGGCACAGATATGTAACATCACGCTACTTTCCGATGAAGCAAAGCTAAGACACACCGAAAGATAAATTCTTGGCACTTTTGCAATAAGGGTGACGACTAAAATATCCTATTGAGTCCGTCAGTTAGATTACTTAAAAATATTGGACACGTAGTTTTTTATTTATCAAATCAATAAATATTTACAAAGATACAGAGCAACAACAAATGGTAACGTTCAGATGAGAGGAGCTTGTGACGTCACTCTAGTTTAAATTGTACCTACAAGTGACGTCACATGAAATTTCAACGCGCTGTATCTTCGTATTTTTTTTATTTTGACAACCTCCGTAGCGTAGCAGTATTTGGTTCGCTTTCATTCTCGGAGGTCGTAGGTTCGATCCCCACACCGGACAGGAAATCTTTGTGTAAATTCTAAGATTTGTTTCCGGGTCTGGTTGGTTGAGGGACTACCCTCCGCGCCTCGGAAAGCACGTTAAGCTGTTGGTCCCGATTGTTATAACATCATCTATAATAATCGTATATATCAAGGAACGGGCAGCAGCGTTTCCTTGTGTGGTACAACATTATACTGCGGTCACCAACCCGCCTGCCAAGCGTGGTGATTACGGCAAATACCCTCCCTCGGGAGGAGGCTCATGTATAGCACTACGTTATACGGGCTGATGATGATGATGATTACAGTTCACAAGATTATACCATCAATTACTGTCTCCTAAATAGCGATACAACCTGTTAATAGTGAATGCCATGATCCCGTAATAACCCTGATTAGATTGTTAGCTAACTTTAGCTCAAGTTGGAGCGCTCGTTGGATCGCTTTAACTAATTCCACTAAATGTTTCCATCGACATTTGAACGTATGTTCCAATAAAATAATGTTATTGTTATACTTTATAATTTATTACTACTATGACTTCGATAAAAATGTATTTGCTACTAATGCTATATTATGCTTGATTTATTTTTTGAATATGTCAATTTATTAAGTTAATTTAACTAACATTATACAGTATAAATAACAAAGGAAATGCATTACTTGTAAAACAAACAAGTTTTGTAACGCAGTTCTTTTACCGTAAAAAGTCGTGGGATCTATGTAATACCAAGTAGAATAATTTATTTAGTCCCTACTTAGGGGACCTTCTGTCTATTATTATATATAAGCTTTTACGTTATTAGCTCACCTTACAGAATCTTATTGAGACCATATCAAAATTAATTTAAGTCAATCAGTCAATCTAATAATTATTACAACAACTCTACTAACGATACTTAAGTAACTTATTCAAATGTGTTTTTTTCTAAACGTCTAGATTGCCGGTTGTTAACAAGAAAGTAAGTAAGTAGCATATACAGATATACAAATAGTTACATTTCAAACTAATATCCGACTAGTGATACCATCGCGGCGGATACTAAACCACTAGTAAACTGCGCCGGTGGCTCAGTAGTTATGATAGTTGCCTCTGAGTCCTGGTGTTCTGGGTTCGATTACCACCCGGGACAATTATTTGTGTGAACCACAAATAGTTGTTCTGAGTCTGGGTGTTCTTTGTGTCCGTGAAATGAATGTTTGTAAAGTCCCCCGCGACACAGGGATTTATTTCCCTAGTGCGGGAGTTGTCTTTTTAAAAAGAAAGAAGAAAGAAAAGAAAGTTGATCAGACCACCTCACCCCTCACCCCGCTGCATCTCGTTACGTCATAATACACAGACTTTAGCATACTTTGTCTGTGAACGACGGTCATATTTTAGTTTTAATGCCCATAAGTAATAAACCATAGTCTTTAATTTGGTATTTCCTGGCTGTTCGGCCTGTAGCTTATCGTTACAAATGAAAGGGAAAATATAAATCAAATCTTAACATTAGTGTGTACAAAGTTACCTTTCATAACTGTTGCTTTTGTTTTTACCACAAAAATATTTTTTTAAGGATGGTTTAAATTTTTAGTCCTCAAGTTCTAGATATGACTATCCAGGATTGCTATAACATAGGGCATATACAACATGAAATTACTGTGAAGGGATCGCTTACTTATCACAATCGCTTCTGCGGCCGAATCATTTTTGGGCAAGCCAAAAATACCTATAAGATCGCTTTTTCCATTCGGTTAATATACAAAATAAAATGAAACTAAAGGGTAGTCGATTCTATTCGGTACAACATATTCAAGAAGCCAGTTGTCTAGACTCTATGGTCTGTTCGGTTTGTTTTCAAGTGTGTTTGTCCATTTTCGTACGTTCAGTCACAGCTCGGTACAAACTTACTCAATCTGAAGCTGGGTTCGTCCCGTCAATAGTTCAACTCCAAGGCTTCCCTAGTGGTTACGATTTATAACGCTATATTTGTAGGATGATCTCCAATTCCTTTTATGTTATTCGTTATTCTCACCGTCAGTCTAACAAGAAGAAGAAAAATGCATTCACAGCTGGTTTTTTTTAGTAAAATAAGTCACTTAGAATTAAAAAAAATATTCGTCAGTATTTTTGTTTTTTTTATATGACATCATTAAACAGATTTTATAATTTAAAACAATTTTAGTTGCAGTAGAAAATTTAACCGTTACGGATAAAGATTGTAAGACAATGTTTACCTTATTTTGTGTGTACTCTTTATTTTTTACGGATACTAATGAAAGTCCGAGAATTGAATGTATAAATGGATTGTGTATAAATGGATTTTGATGAGAATCCGTTTCTTTAATTTAAGTTAGTCTGACTATCAAACCTGACAGTCGCCTCGATCGAACAAAATGTTCCGTCAGTATTATGATCACGTGCAACGCTCCGTTAATAAGATTGAATCAGCGACATAACCCGAAATATCGAATTAGTCGGCTAATTGCTCGTCATACGTTCGTCGGCGCCTTAATTACTCGTTATCGTGGATGTACTTCGGTTTTTATCTACTTAATCGTGTCTACTTAGTTACTCGTGCTTCTACTAAACTACTCGTGCGGTTCCTTAGCGACGACAAGCCATGGTGAAATTTTGCTGATTTCTCAAAATGATGAAATTATGTATCACATAAAAACTTGCTAAGCTACCTCCACCCTCCACCAATATGTATTATTGATATATATAATAATAATAATACATTATTGAATAAGGTTGTGTTATTAGGCGGGTATAAGGGTGAGCACGCACTATGATTGATCGTAAGACTAAAACCGCAAAAAATGCTTTATAGGTACTTAAACGCACGCATTAGTGACGTTTTCAAGCGACTGATTTTAAAAACGTAACTTGTTACATTTGGATCGCGGTTGCAAACGGCAGTTTTTTTTTTTGTTTCCCATAGCAATTGTACTCTGGCGCCCGCACACTGCGATTTACCGCCCTCGATTTTGTATACGTTTTTTATTTTAAAATCGAAGCCACAACACATGCTTCTCGCCAGAAATCTATGGTTGAACTGAAGTAAAATTAAGCAAAACGCCAACCACAGGGCGTGCTTGCATGCGTTTTTGCTTTTTCAGCTATTCTTAAGCCGCTTGCGTTTATTCGTAGTGGCTAAGCTTTAGGGTATAAGCATAATCTATTTTTTTATTTAGGCAAAGTTTTAAACAAGTTAAAGTTATAAGTAGCAATTATTTCTTCCTAGATACATCCAATTAATAGCGATTCTACAAATGGTTCAAAGTAACGCTCGGCTTGTTCCGAGCTAATCAGTTGTGGTTCCCAGCGTAACTGGCTCCTAGCTGTTATACGCATCTAATCTCTTAGTGCCAACCACACCTTACGAGGCTAAACGCAGATTGAACCGCACTTCCAGAATAAACTATGCGTAGACAAGCAGCGCCATCTAGGACCTGCTATACCAACTAACCTTAATCGCGCGATACAAGTTCGCAAGCTAATTGCAACATATACAAGTTGACACAATATGAGACGGCCACGGCCGTCGGACATACCACCTCGCCCGACAAAGAACTTCATATTTTTCTATGGAGAAGCACTAACAACCGTTCCTCTAACCTAACCCAACGAGTCTAAACGTAGATTGAACCGCACCTCGGTGGTATGCGAAACTATATAAAAAACATACGCAGATTAATACTGTTGTGTTCAATAACTGTGTGCGTTGCTCATTATTGCAGTCAGTCTCATATGTACGAGTTTGTCGTTCTAATTGTGAAATTGTCTACATAGAGTTATGTTACTTCAAAGTTTAGTAACAATTAATCCTGATAACGACAAAGGCATCCTGATACGACAATTTATTTATTTATTTATTTATTGCTTTCATGGGTTTTACAAAGATGTTATATTAAAGTAACAGAACCAGACATGAACCCCGTTAGGGCACTGCATTTTCTACAATATAAAATTTATATAAAAATAAAACATTACTCTATAGTTTACAATTTACGCTTACAACTAAAACACTATAGCATAAAACATTTAATTAAACTTAAATTTAATATAGGTAACATTTTTTTATTTATTTTTGCGTTTGATGTATTGTGTGAATGGATGAGCTTAGCTGATAATAGCTTTGAGGTGTCTTGTAAAGTAGGCAGTTAGTGGTCAAAGTAGCATTTTGGTACTAGGAGATAATATTGTATTTATTTTAATGTATTATGTAATTATTTAAGAATTGCGTATTATGTGTTCATTTACATTTTTAAACATTTATTATTTTTATATTGCATTCTAACTTATTTAAAATTTATCATTTAAATATTCGTTAATAGTATAATAACTTTTATTTATTAAAAATTCTTTTAATTTTTTTATGAAATGATTATATTTTTCAAGTATTTTAATAGTCTCTGGTAATCTGTTATATATTTTTACTGACATAACAAGGGGACTTGAAGAGTGCATTTTTAATGTCGAAGTTGGTAGATTTAATCTGTTTCTATGTCGGAGCGTATATTTTGATGATATATCTTCTCTTTTTTTAAAATAGTCAGGATGACTACGCACAAATTTACATATTTCAAATATATAGATGGAAGGTAGTGTTAAAATTTTTAGATTTTGAAAGTGAGGTTTACAGCTGTCAGTTTGGTCTATGTTCACGAGTATCCTGATAAGTTTTTTTTGTTGAATAAATAGAGCTTGTGCGCCAGTGCTATTTCCCCACATAATTATGCCATAACTAAGCCATGAATAAGCATAGGCGTAGTAAACGGTGAGCGCTGTTTTTAGGTCTGTGGTTTTTTTTATTTCGTAGAGAGCATAAAATATGTGAATTTGGATATTTTAGCGGCTGTTTTTTGAGTATGTTGCTTCCAACTAAAATGTGAGTCTATGGTTAAGCCCAGTAATGTAAACTCGTTGACAACCTCGAGTTTTGTGTTATTATAAATAAAATTTATATTAATTAAGGTGATTTTTGATAAGGATAAAATGTCATAATTTTTGTTTTATTAAAGTTTATTTCCAAATTATGTTGTTGAGTCCAGGTTGAGATTGAATTAAAGATTGAAGTTAATTTATTGTTTATATCTAAATCGGTTTTACTAGATGCTAGCACAGAAACATCATCAGCGAATAGGACGCACGGCTCTTCTATGACTTTTGGGAGGTCATTTATGTAGATAATGAATAATAGGCATCCCAATACACTGCCTTGAGGTATAGATGCAGATATTATTTTGACATCTGATTTGACATGTGTGATTTCCTTGGTTGTCTCATTAAAATATTCTAATTCTACGTGTTGCTCTCTGTTGTTTAAGTAGGATTTAAACCAGTCATATGCTTTACCGCGTATACCCATGTAGTTTTTTTAATAGAATGTCAAATTGTACTTTGTCATATGCCTTTGTCATATCAAGCAAAATACCAATTGCGTAGTGTTTATTATTTATTATGTTAAGAGCTTCTTGTACGTATTTGTAAGTAGCTAGGATTGTAGACCGATTCTTTCGAAATCCGTTTTGACAGTCATTAAATAAGTTATATTTCTCACAGAAACTATATACGCGATTACACATCGCTCTTTCAAAGAGTTTAGAAGCAGCAGGTAGCAGTGCTATGGGGCGATAGTTGTTAGCTTCAGTTTTACAGTTCTTTTTGTGAATTGGTTTTATGATAGCCTTTTTTAAGTCGTCGGGAAAAGTGCCTTCATTAAAAGATTGGTTAATCAAAATGTAGAAAGGTAGAGTAAGTTCATCAGCGCATTTCTTTAGAATAATAGGAGGTAGTTCGTCAATTCCGCAACTCATTTTACTTTTTAGGTTTTTAATTATTTTATTGACTACATACGGTTCTATTGGGCTAAGGAACATAGTGTTAGTTATAGAGTGGCGTAACGCAAAGGTGTTAGGAAGAGCATTAGGCGGCTGGCAAATTTTTTCACCGACCTGTGCAAAGAAGCTATTAAAAGTGTTGGCTACAGCTTTAGGCTCTTTGATTATGTAATTATTTTCCTTTAAATTAATGTTTATCTTTTCTTTATTCCTTTTTTTATTTGTATATTGGTTTATTATATTCCACATAGTTTTTATTTTATTTTTAGACTGTTTTATTTTATTTATGTTTTGAAGTTTTTGCGATAGGGATATTGAAGATTTTAGTATTTTTTCGTATTTTTTATAGAATTTACGGATAATTTCATTGTTTTTGCTCTTTATAGTAAATATTTTTAATAATCTTTTATTTTTACACGATGTTTTGATGCCTTTAGTCAGCCAATGCATTTTGTATTTTGTTTTTATTTTTATTTTGCGAATAGGTATACAACTATTTAAAATATTTACTAAATTAATTTGAAAGGCTTTATAATTTTGATTTATATCATTTGTATGTATTAATATATTGTTCCAGTTAATTGAACGTAGTGCCAATTTAAATGCCTTCACATTTTTCTCATTAAATAATCTTTTATTAATGAACCAGTTAATATTTTCATCAGTATTTTTTTCTAGTTCTAAGTGTAATAAAGTTCCGCTATGGTCAGAAAAACCTAACTCTTCTACAGTAGTGCATAGCTTTATATGATTGAAATTTGTAAAGATTAAATCTAGACATGTGGCTGTTGATTGTGAAATTCGTGTGGATGTTTTTATATGTTGAGTGTAATTGTATTCTAACATTATATTTAAAAGTTGGTTGGATTTAATGCTATTCTCTAAAATATTTATGTTTAAATCGCCTCCAATGATTATGTTATGTTTGGTGTATTTTGTATTAACATATTTTAAAATTAAATGTAGTTGTCTAAAAAATGCTTCTTCTTCCCTTCTATTCCAGTAAATGGTAATCAGTAATAAGTTTTGGTCTGGTAGTTCCGCAGCACAAATTTCTAGAACATAATCTAATGACATATCTGTGATATCTGTCTTCTCCACATGTTTTACATTTTCTTGTAATAGTATACAAACACCGCCGCCCACTCGAGATTTTCTACAATAATTTGCCGCGTATTTGTATCCTTTGAATTGAGCTGTATTCATTTTATCTTGCGAAAGCCAGACAATTATAATATCTAATACTCCCTATGAGTATTAGGTGTTATAATTGTCGTATCGTTTTTCCCTGGAGTTATTGGTACAATAATCTGCATGAGCTGTCAGTATGCGTCAGCGTCCGGTCGCTGTCCACAGCGCGCGGCGGGACCGTCTTTAAAGACTAAGTTCAGTTTCATTCGACATGTCAAATGCGTGTTTGTTTTAAGACATGATATCTTGGCGTGGCATTTATGTATAGATGTTTACCAAAGTGGACCAATTACAATAGATTGAAAGAAACAGTAGACTCCATCTATATAATAAAAACCAATTGCTGTTCGTTAGTCTCGCTAAAACTCTAGAACGGCTGGGCCAATATAGCTGATTTTGGTTTTGAAATGTTTGTCGTGGTCCAGGGAAGGTTTAAACGGTGAGAAAATATGGAAAAATTTAGATGGAAATACTAAAAATGATAATTTTATTTTCCCATACAAATGATTATACCTGTCAATTTACATTTACAGTTTGGTCCCGTCATAGATTGATTGACAAACCAAAAAGTGACATATACAATGCGTGCCAAATAAGAATAGGACTGTCAAGACGCCATTTTGTTCAGTAATACGCGCAAACATCATTACCAAAGCGTATGGTGTGAAAAAAAATCAATAAAGAGATTATATTCAGTTTAAATATTGAATGTACGCTTTTTTGGTATTTCTTATACATTTCACGTCAAATTAATTATAAATGAGTAGGATTTGAAAATAAAAGAACGTGTATAAAAAAAATATTAATATTTGTTAACTTTTCTTAATGAATACTGATTTCATACCTGTATTTATCCAAAATTATCCCTTAATGAAATTCAATAAATTGTATTTTATTAAATGAATGTAATGTTTATACAATAATTAAATCTATGAACAAAAAAAAAATTAGATGAAATTTCTTTTTCGCACTTTTTTTTGCTGGCAGTACTAATTTGACAGTTATCGTGTGAAGTTGGCAGCAAGCGCGGTCCTATTCTTAGTTGGCACGCATAGTAGTCGATAGTATTTTAAAATCAGAAGAAGTACATTTCCAGACGAAAGTTGATCTGTCACCATTGTCAAATATTTATAGGTGGGTTCAGAATTTTATTTTGAAAAGAGTTAACGATATACTTTCGAACGTACACCGTTCATGTTGTGCTTCTGGCTTCTTTTGGTCATTTCCAATTATTGCTTAAACTCTTACGTGGTGATATTGAAATCTAGAAAACTAAATCTATCGATGATCGATGACGTTAATGAAATTACGAATTGATATTTCTAATTTGTGTGTGAATTGTTTTTTTGTTTTATTAATTCTTTTTGTTCGACATGAACTGTGACCACATTTTGAACAAAATAAAAAATAATAACTGCTGCAGTTATTGCTTTGAATGCGTCAAAACGTTAAAAAAAATGTTGCTACTATAAGAAATTCGTCGCTGTCGTTCAATGTACATTTTTTTCCGGGTTGAAAATGCATTAGGCATTCACGGCCACAGTGGCGGGGTATGCAGAACTCCCCTGTTTATAGCGATGATATGCTTATTATATCACTAAAAGATGGTTTACCCACTTAAACTCAGGATGTTCCTCTAAATACCAGTAAATTGAGCACCAGAAATAGCTAATACATAAATATCCGGTACCGTGGCGATGCCTATGACCTAGCAGTCATGGACTCTCCTGAATCTTTTATTTTAGGGTCCATTCAATGCACCTTTTGGGGGCGCACGGAGCACAACTACAACTCTACTCATCATGGGTCGGCCTCTAAAATAAATTTGGACTATTTTCTCTACTCCTCGAAGCCGAGGCTCCGGGGACAGCCTGCTGTCTGTGCGCCTTCGGTGAAATGGGCAGGAGAGATCTTTCTCCTGAAATCACTCAGCGGACTTCTACTGTATGGACAATGGTTGGTAGCAAGAGGACGGATCCCATCACTCTCGCTCCACCGCCCAAGCCGGAAACTCCTCGCACCAATAATGTACCGTGTGCTGTCGCTGTGATGACTGATGACATTGAGTTTCCGGATCACTCTCCCTCTTTTCTTTTAGAACATTCTAGCATTTTGGGCTAGATCGCTTGAACCAGTTATTGAAGATTGGATCAAAATACAAAAATATTTTAAGTATATCGAATTGATATTTTAAAATGTTTTTTTTTCATAACTAATAGTAAGTAGCTGTAGCTGTAGTTCGTATCACCTACCTACTATCAGTTATTCAAAATCATTGGCATATCATCAATCATGGATAGAGTAAATTTTTTTAATCTTTTTTATTGTAATCTTACGGTGTTTGAAATAACATTGACAGAATGCGCGCTACTCTTAGTGCACATCACGGTTAGTTCAGTGCTATTACGCCTTATTTTAAAAATTCAATTTTATTTAGAGATTTATCTAAGACAGTACAACGTCTGTCAGGTCAGCTAGATTGATCCAATCTTCAAAAACTGGAAAATCCCAAAATAATGGAATTACCTAAAAAAAAGAAGGAGGGTGATTAGAGAGCAGAAACTCAATTTCATAAGTCATCACGCAGCAGCACACTGGTCGAGGGTTTGGACAGTTGAGCAAGAGTGATGGTATCAGTCCTCTTGCTACCGACCATTTTCCAGTTTGTAGAAAAGCCCGGAGCGTATTCAGGAGAAAGATCTCTCCTACCTATTTCACCGAAGGCGCAGAAACCGCAGGCTGTCCCCTGAGCCTCGGCCTTGAGGAGTGGGGAACATAGCCCCACTTTCTTTTAGAGCCTGACCCGTGATATGTATTATAGAGACGTAGTGGTGCTCCATCCGCCCCCAAAATTTGCATTTAATGAACCCTAAAATAAATGCTTCGGGAGAGTCCATGACAGCAAGGTCATAGGTATCGAGCGGTACCGGATGTACCGTGTACGGATTAGCTATTACCGGTGCTCCATTAACTGGCATTTCGGGGAACACCCTGGGTTCAAGTGGATAAACCATCTTATCGTGACATAATTGGCATATCATCGATCATGGATAGAGTAATTTTTTTAATCTTTTTTATTGTAATCTTATGACGTTTGACATAACATTGACAGAATGCGTGCTACTCTTAGTGCACATCACAGTTAGTTCAGTGCTATAACGCCTCATATTAAAAATTCAACTTAATTTAGAGTTTTAGCTAAGACAGTACAACGTCTGTCGGGTCAGCTAGTTTATTTATAAATTAAGCCAATAGCTGTTCTTGCCCGACTTGCTTGACTTCTCCAATAAAATTATATCATACAAACCTTGAAATTTACAAACACAATAAAAATTATGCAAATAGCGCGAACCGTCAGAGCTGTCGCTTATTTCTGAGGTCGAATATGTGTTATTTAATTGAGAATAGTGATTTACTTAATATTTACCGGTTGTGTCGTCATAAACAATAGAAGGTAGTCCCACAAGCGCACAACGCGTCCTAGCAACGCAGTACACTCGTGACGTAGTTTAGTTGTTTGTGAGGAAATAGTCGAGTGTTTCGCTAATGTGGCACAATTGTGTTAGACGCTCCTCCACGACTCAAATGTTGTTGTGATGTTCTACGACTCATTCCGCTAACACTTCAATATTACTATTTTGTGGGGTGTCACTCGGTGGTAGCGGATTTTAAATTATCTTAAAGCAAACATATTTTTTGAACTAAATCGAGGATATGCAATGAGTTCTAAACTATTAAACATGACTTACCAATCTTTGGTCGTACTTTAAGTAGGTATTGTACAAACTTTACAAATATCTGTAAAAATATGATATAATAATTAGGCCTTAAGCATTAACAAATTTACATGAATGCTTACACTATAGATGTTGCTTGGTTTCGTTTACTCACAATATGTAAGCAGCAGCAGTCCAGACGTAGAATTATTAAAATCCAATGCACAAAGTGTCAGAGCTCAGAGCAGTGCAACGCTGAGCGAGGGAGACACGCGACATGTCTCGGGCTGCTGCCTGCTTACTAATTAATGCATGCAACGAGCAAGGCTTACTCCTACTACTCAAATCTCCTTTGTACAATACAACGCCATTAGATTCTAAGCCGAACCTTCCAAATGTACTGCGCGATTTCTAAGATGTAACACGATCCCTGGGGATAAAATAATGCGAGCGTGAAAGCAACAACAACTAGTTTGAGTCGGCGCCTCTCCACAAGCCACTGATTACCTCTCGTGTTTCCCAGCGCATCCTCACAGCTGCACATGCGATGACCTGCTCAATGTGTCTAATACCGCTGTGGATGGACTTAGAATTTTTTGTAGGGTCTCGGTCTCACAAACAAACAGTGAATCGCTTTAACGACATGTCGAGTCCATTGTCGCGCGACTTCATATAACTAGTAGTTATAATGAAGTCGCAAAGCGATGTGAATTTGTTTCTAAAGTATCGCACGGAATTCTCATGTTTGATGCCACGAAATGCCACAGTTGTCAATAACACTAAATAGGTAATTGGATTAAATACAAGAGCAAACAAACCCTATATAAATTATTGATTTATTTATACTTAGAACTAGCGACCCACCCCGGCTCCACATGGGTGCAGTGCTGATGTATAATACATATAAACCTTCCTCTTGAATCACTCTATCTATTAAAAAAAACCACATCAAAATTCGTTGCGTAGTTTTAAAGATTTAAGCATACATAGGGATATAGGGACAGAGAAAGCGACTTTGTTTTATAATAAATTAATATACTATGTAGTGATTAGACTATTTATAAATAGAGACTAGTTCCTCAACAAAACTTTGTTATACAGAAAAAGCGATGAGAATGCTATAGAGTGCTGTCAATAATAGGACATAACCTCAAGCGAACGAAGCTCGACAAACAAAGTCACAGTGAAGCACTAGCGCGTGACAAACAAACAGACGCTGAAACAACACCGCCAGATATTTTCCACGCTTATTATTTTTATTATCATTTCAAGATGAGCCGCTTTAGGGCTGCCACATTGTATATAAAACTTTACTTAAAGTGGGAAGCAAATTATTTTACTGCTATTATTAAAATTGTGAAACTATTTAATTAAATCTTTGTAGAATCCCTAACCATTTCTGTATATTTCAGTTAGATTGAAACCTAAGATAATAAATAGTATTTGAGGCAGCGACAATTGACTTAGCTGTACAAAAATCAAAATCATAATATTCTTTTTATCACATCTATTCAAAAAGAGCTAGTTTATTCCTCGTAAACAGGGACTAAAATAGCTCATTTATCCCTAGGGACCAAAATTGATTGAATTTGGAATGTGGATATTGTTAATAATGTTTCAATCAGCAAAGAGGTGAATCACAAACCATGCGGGAACAATGTATTGAATATGTGACTGGCTGAAAAACTGCGAGCGCGCCAAATTTAAAAAAAGTTGATGAAAAATAAACTACGCGCGAAATTAAATGCATTCTTCTGGTTTCGTTCGTTGTTGATTCATATTCAGATTTTAGAATTATAAAAAATGCGTGCGTCTTCCTCAAGTGAAAGTATTATTATGTCTTACGGTTCTTCATTGTACGTAAATAAATTCTTGTTTATAAGTTGCACTTACTTATTTTCTCATAGAGGGTGATAAAAAGTAGAGTGTCCACCTCGGGAGCAACACTATTTTAAGCTCGAGTGACATACTTTTAATCCCTCGCTGCGCTCAGGATTCTACTTAAGAATCCCTCGCTCCGCTCGGGATTCTACTCTAGAATCCTTCGCTCCGCTCTGGATTAAAAAGAACACTCTCGCCTTTAAAATAGTTGTTTGCTCCCTTGATAAACAATCTACTATTATTCATATAGAAGAAGAAGAAGAAGTACACTTTATTGCAAAATATAAAACAATACAAGTAACTTTGGTAACATAATATGAGAATTATCCTAATTATATTTTGCAATCGGCGGCCTTATCGCTAAAAGCGATCTCTTCCAGGCAACTTTATGCATAGGTTGGACCAAAAAGTAAAAGAAAAAGAAAAAGAGTAGCATAGGGTGTACACAGGGTAAGGAGAATATATAAGGATACTAAATAAGCTCACTTATTACACGTGCGAGCACGTGTTTAATTACATGAAAGAATATATAGTTATATACATACATAAGGATAAATAAAAAAATACAAATATATAATAATACATATAATAAAATATATATAATAGTGATAGCTTCAAAGGCGAGTTTAAGCAAGATAATGTTCTCTTGCCATATTTTTAAATATATATAAAGATTTCGCCCGCCTGATCTGTAACGGCAGGGCATTCCACAGCATGAGGAGTAGGGACGCCTCTACACTCCGGGCGTCCCTATAATTGGGCAAATGGGCCACTGTAAGTGTGGCCCTGGAGATCCCGCGGTACCATATTGGCCGCGGGTGCCGTCGGGGGCCGGATTGCTCATGCGTACCCGACCCCCGCCAACGGCGGATCGAAGGAGTGTCCGGGAGGTTTTAGTGGTGTAGGGTTCTCTCCTCGTGGTATGACTTTAGCATACCACGCTATGGAGAGGTCGAGTCCCACATATCCCACCGCCAGCGCGCAAATACGCTACAACGGTGGTGGGAATGAGTCACAGCATTTCCCCCCGGACAACAACAAAAAAAAAAAAAAAAAAAAAAAAAGGGCATTCCATAGCCGTAATGCCTGTACACTAAAAGATTTATCAACAAACCTTGTGGAATGGACTGGCATTTTAAGTCGCAATTTTTTTGATGACCGCAAGAGTCGTGTATGGGTTGAGCTAACAAACTCTTAACGATTTTTAAGATAGAGAGGAGTAGAAGGGTTGAACAGTATGTTGTATAGAAGATACAGTATATGCGCATTCCGGCGAAGGCGAATTGGCAACCATTTGAGCTTAGCACGAAATACCGAAACGTGATCATATTTGCGCAAACCAAATATGAATCGTATGCAAAAATTCTGAAGTCGCTCAAATTTATCAAATTGGTCCTCTGTAAGATCAATATAGCTGGTATCGGCATAGTCTAGTATTGGGAGAAGAAGTGACTGGGCAAGTGCAATTTTGGTGGCTGTAGGAAGAAAAAACGTCTCAATGAACTTGCAGAAGTAAACACTTTCTTACTGATCTCCTGTATTTGCGGTCCCCATGATAAGGTAGTATCGATATAAATACCTAAATCTTTCACTTTCTTCGCATAGGGTATCACAGATCCGTTAAAGACTACTGCAGCAGTATGAGACCAATCTATTGTGGAATTTTTTCGAGAACTGCCAACAACAATGACCTGAAACTTCAATGGATTAACATTTATGCCATATCTCATGCTCCACTTACTCACACGCGATAAATCCTCGCTCATAACCTGAATAGCCTCTGATAGCTTCTCAGGAGGTGAGGTATGTATATTTGCAGGTCGTCTGCATAAAGGTGGTAGGACGAAATCAGTTGGTCGGAAATAGTATTAATGAATACAGAGAATAGCAGTGGAGATAAAACGCCTCCCTGTGGTACACCGGCGCTAGTCTTACACCAAGATGAGAAAAACTCTTCTATGTGAACACGTTGCCGGCGACCAAACAGGTAATTGTGAAACCAACCAATTGCCGTTGGAGATATATTAAGGGAGCGCAAAACGGCTAACATAATATCGAAATCGACAGTATTGAAGGCATTGCTAAAATCTAGCAGTGACAGTACTGTCAAATTGCCACTTTCCATGCCTGTCCTTATATCTTCCGTAACATTTATGAAGGCTGTGGTCGTACTTTGACCAGGATGGAAATCAGACTAATAGGGATTAAGGAGATTGTTCTTATGAAGGAAAGCACTTAGTTGACTATGGATCAATCGCTCCAGAACTTTAGATAGGAAGGGAAGTATGGAAATAGGACGGTATTCGGAGAATTACTCAGGGTGAGGTTTCTTAGGCAAAGGGATGATTTCAGCATCTTTCCAAGAAGATGGAAACTCGGCGCTGGTTATGGAAAAATTAAGGATATGGAAAATTACTATATAGACTCGTATAAAATATTTTATATCATGTTCTTATGAAGCGTCCCCTTTTTTTACTACCACCAGTTCTGGGCATGGTAACTCTGTGAAGAACTGGCAAGAAACTCAGAGGAATCCCACTCATATAATTATCTGTGTATATAGCGAATAGATATCCCGAATGGGAATCGAATCCAGGCTACTAAGTCTCATAAGCAATAACCGTATCTACTAAGCCACCAGTGTAGTCAAATCATTAATATTCTAGGCAGTGGCAACCCTATGCGAGCTTAGCTAGCAAACTTACTCCGCTATTCATTAAAATTTAAATCGTTCTACGGCATAGTACCGCTACAATCCGTAGCACCTGCTACGAGAGCTACGCGGTACGTAGATAGCTCGCAAAACGCACTGCCCGCAATTAAGGTAGTTAACCACTATACATTGATAAACGATGCTTTAACTGCTGAAGTTATTTCGAGTTGATTTGCTCACATATCGAGTGCAGGTCGCAGACTGCAGCACTCATGTAGAACAGAGTTACGTGTAGTTCAATAGATATATTTACTTGCTTTGAAGCTAGAATAGAAGCTTAGAAGCTGTAATAATAGTTACCGTAAACCAATTTCGGCTACAGCGGGCAATCTCTAAAGAGATTAGCTGCGCTCATTATTCATTTATTCATAAAATCCGGTGGAAGGATTCTACAGATTCCTTCCACCGGAACACGAACCCGGGCTCTCACTAGTTACGGTCGAACATACCGCTAGGCCAACATACATAAACCTCTTTTAGTTTTTTCTGACCATTCCCAAGTTTTGGTTGGCCAAGTTGCAATACGAATATTTTAATTAAGCGGAAATATCAAGTAAAGCAATAATTGCGTATGTCCAAGTGTTGGTCTCTTTAGTACGATTTATTTAATGAATTGTAATTCCTTTTCAGGGCTCGCACTTCATAATTAAATACAGACTATCATAATGATATTACTCCTGGATACATAGCTTCCTAATGGCGAAAGATTTTTTGAATGGTGTATTGATTCCGGAGCCAAAGCCGAAAGATGTTATTGTGCACACAAACAATAACATCTTTCCACTTCATAATATTTGTAGCTTTAATCCTATACTATCCTATACTACTTCTAATACCTCCAAAAATATGTGTACAAAGTTTCATGATGATCGGTTAATAGTTTTAGCGTGAAAGCATAACAAACAAACTTACATTCACATTTATATAATTAGTAGAGATTATAGATGAAATCATTCTCCCATTCAACAGTGCTGAGCATAAACATTACAAACACAACAACATCGTTGAAATACATATGTTGTTTGTTCGTAATAGCTGTCACCGGTAACTGTCGGCGACACCTCGGCTGTCGGCCGACTGACTGCCGCGGATGTTCTCCAACGTTCCGCCTCGATGACACAACAACAGAACGGAACGTTCGCTTGAGTTGCTGTTGTTAGTGTAGCACAGACCGCTCGGTCTAGTGGGCACCTGGGTATGTCTTATAGTTTGAGGTTCACTACGGTAATGATGTGAATAATTTATTTCTCTCTATTCTACTAATTACTGAACTTTTATAGAGCATGGAAATTGTAAACCTAAAGCAACTCCAGCGTCCGGGGATCAATTTATCAATTATAATTATCAAATTATTTTTTTAACAGTAATAGAGCACCAAAGCATATTTCACTAGTAGAAGAGAAAGGTAGAGAAATAATTAGCGCTAAATTTTTCATCATATCTTCGGTTGAGGGACTACCCTCCGTGCCTCGGAAAGCACGTTAAGCCGTTGGGCCCGCTTGTTATAACATCATCTATAATAATTGCATATTAGGGATCGAGCAGCAGCGTTTGTTTGTGCGTTACAGCATAATACTGAGGTCACCAATCCGCCTTCCAAGCGTGGTGACTATGGCAAATTCCCTCTCTGGGGAGGAGGCCCATGTTCAGCAGTGAAAGTTATACGGGATGATAATGATGATGATGATTTCATTATGTTTGTTTTTTTTTAATAGTTATATGTCATAGATGAGAGCAATTAATCTGTAGATGATCTCCGTGTGGGCGCGGGGGGGTTGCGGGGGGCAGGCGTCGATGGTCGCAGATAAACCTTTAGTTGCATTAACATAACCGCCTCCCCCCTGTGCCCTCGACCCCGCTCCCCTCGGACTTGCAACTCACCAAACATGAATAATGAATGCACTTAGCGGTGCGCCAAGTTTTTATGAGGCTCGTCAACTCACACTGAACTTGACGCGACACTTCCTTCAGGAATAGTTTTTAAACGTCTTTGTTTTTTTTACAGTATTCGTGATAAATACTAGAATGTTGTTTATTAATATCTTGTGTTGGGGCACGTAAGTAGTTGCCTCTGAGACCTGTAGTTGTTGGTTTAACTTATTGTGTGCATCGCGGATAATTGTCCTGAGTGCCTATGCCTGCCTATCTATACTAATATTATGAAGAAAACAGATTCGATTATTTGTTTGCATCGAATAGGCTCCGGAACAGAGTTATAGGATGGTTTGTGATCTCGATGTACTTCATATTTATTCTATTATTATTTTTATACGATTTCACAGGCAGCATGACTGGCGCACCAGTTTTTAACCCATTCGTCATGTACGACTGTGGTATTTAGTCGTCCAATCATTTATCTAAGGATGTATTAATAAAGAATACTAACAAATATCTTTTAGTTAACTGACTTGTATCATTCTCATTGTTTTTTTTCAGCAGTCTCCCAAGAGTCGAGGTGGACAAACAACCATGCTCCCCGGTAATCAATCTACTTACCCTCTGCACATCGGCAGGGTGGAGGTGAAGGCAATAGCTGTCGGCGCCGGAACTGATCGCAAGCAAATTAGGCTGCGGCGGAAATTGTGCGGCGCCGCAACATCCCTCCCCTTTCCCATGGCCACCAGACTTCACCCCTCCCCTCCACAGATAAATTTGATATGAGAGTTTTTAATTAGCACTTAACTTAAAATCTATTCAGTTCCCACACTAGGGGAAATAAACCCTGTGTCACGAGAAACTTTATAAACATTCAGTTCACGGACATAAATCAAACCAAACTCAAAACAGTTTGGGTATGATTGAACTGTCTGTGATTCACACAAATAATTGTCCCGGGAGGGAATCGAACCCAGAACACCAGGTTTCAGCAATGACCGTGACCACTAAGCCTCCAGTGCAGTCAAAAGTAGCGTGTGCGTTCGCCCAGCAAAAAGTATCGCCTTTTCAAGAATTTAATGATGCAGATATTTAGTGCCTTATATGATGTAAATGTGCCCGAAATTTTATGTAATAAAATTAATTAATTTTTACATGGTAATGTACATTACCATGGTAATGTACATGGTAATGTGCCATGTACATTAATTCCCATGGTACACCCAGTTAGACTGCGGTGGACCACGGGGAAAAAAAATTACCCGTGGTACAACCAGGTGAACTATTTAGGTGGACCACGGGCCAGATGGGCGTAGTTACTACTACGAGCTACGGCGTAGTAGTTCCGTAGCTTCCATACCTTTGTTCATTACCTTTCTACTAAACTCGCACTTGTATGGAACATTTTTGACGTGACTCAACATCGTTCAAGTGAAATATAATGCCTGAATATTCACAATAGTATGTTCTATTTGTAAGTAAATGTAGTTATAGAAATAAAACTCAGTATCTATAAAAATATTTAATGTGTGTTTTATCACATTCAAATATGTACAGACGTCCAACGCAACGCACACTCGCTCTCCTCTTGTGTATGTACACCATACATTCACTCACACATACAAACCACCAGCCCGGCCACTCTGAGACCTGTCCCACCATCAGTTGAGTTAACAGTTGTGTTAGCAGACACAATCTCTGCTAGACACTTATTATAGCTTTCATGTACACACATTTCAACTTGAGTCATATGTCATATATCAGATACTTTATCAACTAGAAGAAGAAACAGGCTCTCAGAGTTTCACAACTTATTATAACATAATTACGCAAATATTTAATGAGCTCAATCTACTCGCACGTACATTGTTTAAACTATCATTACATACATATCCATCTATTGAATTATTTCACAGATATTATTTTCGGATTAAAAAACAGTTTCGTAAAAAAAAAATGTTTGGTGAATGGAGTTCGTTACCGTTTTGTGTACAAACATGTTAATTCCGTCACAGATACCGACGGAGTACCGAGTGAGCACGAGCCACTCCGTCACGAGTGCTCAGTGGCGTGGCTGCACGATACGGCGTAGATTGAGCTTCACAAACACGTCGCACGCTACTCGCGCTCTCCGCTCGACAACACGCACCCTGACACCTCACCACGAGTCTCCGCGCATTGCGGGGACCCATTGTGTTGTTGTTGAATACGAGTGTTCGTATACATCAGGTACTAATAAAAAATCTTTTATATTCATTTATTATAAATAATTAGCTATATCCACACTATGCATTTTCATCTTCAACTTTCGTTTGGCGCTCAATATGTTAATGCTCCTCGAACTCCGTAAAATATTATTAGATCATTCACACTCATAATGCCATTAGTAGAATCGGATTCGAAGAAAAGAAAGAATAATTGTAAGTACAATAAACTCTTTGTTGTGAATAAATGTATTCAAAACACCATGCTTCATTTCAGACGCGCCTCATATAGTCGTCAGGAGGAGCTCACAGAAGCAAAAGAACGGCGCCTTTACCTACCGTAGTCTTTATAGTGAAAATCACAGTAGTATGTCTTTCATTACAGATAGATTAATTCTTATGTATTTAATTGAAGTAAGAATCGACGAATGTTTCACTTATTGTAAACTATCACTAATTGAATTACCACTTGATTCACTGTTTAAATATAAAACTTTTAGTTTCCACGTCCACGTGACGCGAAATGAGTGTGTGCTACGTGAGCGCCAGCAGCACGGCGAGGCACAACGCGTGCGGCAGCGCGGGCAGCGCGGCGCGGGCGGCGTGCGCGCGCGACGACAGTGCGCTGGCGTGGCACGCCGCCGCGTCCGCCTCCAGCGCCAGCAGCGCCGTGCGCCCCGCCGCGCCCGCCGGCCCCCCGGCGCAGTCACTCCGCCGCGCCGCCGCTCGCGCACCGCCCTCCCACGCGCCCACCTCTGCCGACCAGCGCCGCAGCCACGCGCCCACCCACGCCACGCCGCACCCGCAGCGAAGTGGATTGCTGGCCACCACCAGCCCGCCTGAATGCAATACCGATACGTTAACACACGCTCACTGAGGTGCGAAACATACTTATTGTGCGCAGGGATACTTACCGGGCAACAGCTTAGTGGCGAGGTGATGCCAACCCGTAAGGTTGGGGTAGAGGGTGGCGGGAGCCAGGGCGACCAGCGCGTTCTCGCTGAGATCGAGCGCGAGGTGCGGCACGGTGGCCAGCGGTTGCAACAGCCCCGCGGGGAGCACGCGCACGCCAGTGCCGCGCAAGCGCAGCGTCAGTGCACGTTGCCCACCCAGCGCCGCCAGGGCATCTGCGCTCAAGGATTCCAGACCTTCGCCGCGCAGCTCGAGCGCTCGCAGCTTGGGTGCCTGAACTCCGTGCAATTGGGTTTCGAGCCTGCTCACCTGCACGTGCACTTCCAGAGTCTCGAGTGCCAACGTGCACGAGAGAATGTCCGCCAGGGATACGTCGATTTTACCGACCGTCGTGGGTGACGGTAGCGTCAGCGCTCGTAGCGATCTCAGGGCGCGAAACGCTTTCGGTTCGACGGCTTCCAAATGATACAAGTGGTCCATTCGCAAATGCAATAGATGGGCGAGTCCTTCGAATGAACCGCGGGTCACGCGCACCAGTGGATTATGTGACACGTCGAGTCTGATGAGATTCGGAAGAGCGACCCACATGGCAGGCTGCAGCGACGTGAAACGATTGCGAGCCAGGTCGAGTGCGCGAAGGTTGCTCAGGTGGCGCACGTCGGGCTCTCGGTAAGACGCGATGTGGTTGCCGCTGAGGTCCAGTTCGGTGAGGTTGGCGAGAGGCAGATGTGGCACGGCCTTGAGGCCCGCGCCGGCCAGGATGAGACGGCGCAGGCGAGGCACGTTGTGGAATAGCTCTTTGAAGTTAGTCTTGATAGTGTTTTGCGAAAGGTCGAGACGGGCGAGGCGCGACAGCCCTGCGAAAGTGTTGTCGGATAACACGGTGAGTGAATTATGCGCCAATCCGAGCTCCTGCAGGAAGCTGGTCGCGTGGAACATGGCCGCGTCCAGGTACTCCAAGTGATTCTGCGCCAGTTCGAGGCGCCGCAGAGTGAAACCAACCTGTGCAAGGGCACTGCTCGGAAAAATACTAAGTTGATTATTACTGAGGTCCAGATACTCCAGCACAGTGTTACGGAAGGCATCGCGAGGCAGGGAACGAAGACGGTTACCATCCAGTCGCAGGTGTCGTAGGTGACGCACGGTAGCGAACTGCTCGGCCGATAGTTGTGCGAGCCGATTCTGAGATAAGTCCAGTATCTGTAGCGCAGACAGGTCACCAAATGCACGTCGCTTCACGACGTTGATGTAGTTGTCGTGGAGGATCAGAATCTGTAGGGCGGAACAAGAACTAAACATGTAGTTATCGATGTGCGTCAGGTGGTTGTGCGACAGGACGAGTTGTCGAATGGACGGTCCCACACAATCGAAGAATGATTTCGATAGCATTTCTAGAAGATTGTGCGATAGGTCTAGAATGTTTATGAGCAATTTAGACTCTCCGCCGACGAGTGACGTTATTCTATTATAACTCACGTTTACAGATAGGCTGATGTCGTCATTCGATACAACGTCGAAGTATTCAGTAGAGAACTCGCTCAGTCGATTGTTCTGAAGATCGAGAACTTCTAGTTTAGGGAGGTGAGAAAACGTACGCTCCGCGACCGTTTCCACAATGTTTCCCTCCAAATTTAAATAAACTAAGTTTGGTGAATTCGTAAAACAGTGTTCACTTAGATTATTCAGACGGTTAAATGACAAGTCGACACTCTGCAAATCTTTTAAGTCACTTATAAAATTAGAATTTATTTTACTAATGTAATTATACGAGAGTCTCAGTTCTTTTAATCTGCACGAGCCACTCGGCGAAAATACTTCACTGGGAAATTCAACTATTTTATTAAAATCTAAATTGAGATACTCCAATAAAGGAAAGTTCAGTATGTGGTCGGCGGTGACGAGATGAATGTTGTTGTTGTCGAGGCTGAGCCAAGACAGCGACGGCGGTGCGGCCAGTGGGAACTCGCCACTCACCAACGCCGTGGACAGCTCCAGCACGTGCAGCGCCGACAGGTTGGCGAAGGCGGCCGCGTCCACGAAGTACAACTCGTTGAAGCTCAGCACCAGTTCGCGCAGTGGCAGCGCGTTGGGAAACGCGTCCGCTGCCAACGTCGCCACGCGGTTGGCGCGCAAGTTCAGCGTGGCCAGGCCGCCTGCCCACGCTTCGAACTCGTCTGCGCGCACCTCTGCGATAAGGTTGTAGCCCACGTCCAGATACGCCAGCGACGCGGGAGCCAGCGCGTGCAACGCCACCGGGAGCGTCGTCAGGTAGTTGCCGGCCAGCGACAACGTGTGCAGGTGCGGCGGTAGTGCCTCCACCTCCGTCAATCGATTGTACGCCACCGAAAGGTACCGCAGAGGTACCATCTCAGCTATACACGCTGGCAGCGCCGCCAACTCATTATGATCCAACTCCAAACGCTCCAAGTTTCGCTTGAGGGCGTGAACCGCCGCCTCCGAGAGATGGTTCATTCTATTGTACGCTATCGATAACTTTACGAGATGCGCGCTGTCCAGCACAAATGACGGTACCGATGTGAAATAGTTGAAATCTAAGATAAGCTGTTTGAGTTGCGATCGGTGTTGAAACTCCAGTTCGAAACTATCATCCAGCTCGTTATGACTGATGTCCAGAGAGTCGACGCGCGAGCGCTCGGCGTGGCACGTGCGGTTGGTCGACGCACGTAGCACGTTGTTGCGCAGATGTAGGTGCCGCAAGCGAGGTAGCGCTGCCAGCGCCACGCATGGTAGCGCTCCCAACACGTTGTCTGACAGACGCAGCAGCGCCAGCGCGCCGGGCAGCGCGCCGCCCCACACCGCGTGCAGTCGGTTTCCCTCCAGGTCGAGCTGCGCCAGCTGACGCAAGCTCGTCAGCGCACCCGGCCGCAGCGTCAGCAGGTGGTTGTTGCTCAGCACCAGCGTGCTCAGAGAATCCGCCAGGAACCCCCAGTCCGTGTCCGAATTCAGTTCGCATATGTAGTTGCTGCAATCGAAACCTCCCGTTAATGACGGCGCGACGCTCGATTGAAACTTTCGCCGTATATTTACTTACTTTTGCATATTGAGCCAGTTCAACACTTTTAGCTCGCGGAGAGATTCCAGCGGCACTTCGGTAAACTCGTTGTATCCCAGGTCCAGCGACGCCAGAGTGGACTCCATGGACCTGCGAAAACGAAGCGAAGTAAGAATTGGTGACGCGCCGACGAACCGATAACGGCATGCGGCACGGGGCGGGCACGTACGAGAGGGCGTGCGGCTCGATGGTGTGCAGGCGCGACCCGACGAGCACGAGCGTGGTGAGCCGGCGCGCGTCCAGCGCCGCGTCGGGTAACGTGCCGAGGCGCGCGCCCGCCACCGACACGTGGCGCACGGCGGGCGGCGCGGCGAGACGCAGGGCCGGCACGTGCGAGCACGCCAGGCTATCGGCGCGGCACACGCAGCGCGCGTCGCACGCGCGCGCTCCCGCCAGCGGCAGCCCCGCGCCCAGCAGCAGCGCCGCCGCCACGTTCAGCACGCGCGCCGCGCACCACCACCAGCGCATCGCTCTGCTCACACGACACACCAAATAACGGTATATAGTAGTGGCCCTCCAAATTATATACGAATAGTTATTACGAATAACCAAAGTTTCCGCATGACATGCAAACAAATATTTTTATGTTTGCTACAATGAATTGAAGATGGTGTGCGTTCACATCCGCATCAAACTTCACAACGACTTAAACAATTTGATTGATATTTTTTTGTATTCATCATAACGGGGACATGGTTTGAATGAAAGAAAATTTTGGAAATAATAGGTACAAAATCGACGGACGCGCTACACCGGCCACGAAAATAAAGAATATTTAAATATTTAAAAAAACATGTTATTTTATTGCAAGTGAATAATAATAGTATGTGGGCGGCCAGCGCGCGCGCGCCGTCTGCGGCGGCGGCAGGTATCGCGTCTGCTCCTAGCTAATTAACTATCGACTACACTTCCCGGAGTTCCATAACTCGGAACTTGGAACTGTTAATTACTTGCAACGACCAAAACTTGTAAGTTTTCTAATTGGGTATAATGTTACTGTAAGCATACCGACTTCAAGCAGTTTACATGACCGAGTCGACATTCACAATTACAGCCGCGGTGATTTTAAACACCGCGGCTAACGGCTAACTGTGAATGTCGACGTGAATGATTAAATTATAGGATTTCTTTCCGGGTCTGGTTGGTTGAGGGACTACCCTCCGTGCCTCGGAAAGCACGTTAAGCCGTTGGTCCCGATTGTTATAACATCATCTATAATAATCGTATCATGATATACGATTATTATAGATGATGTTATAACGTTAACGTAGAACAGAGAAAACTAACGTAGAACGTTCAGTAGCGTTTCCTTGTGTGGTACAAAATAATACTGCGGTCACCAACCCGCCTGCCAAGCGTGGTGACTATGGCAAATACCCTTCCTCGAGAGGAGGCCCATGTTCAGCAGTGGACGTTGTACGGGCTGATGATGACGATGATGAACATTTAGATTTTATCGTGAATTTCAGATATTGCATCGTCTCCGCTGCTATATGCTGAGTGAATCACCACTTAGTACAGTAGTTTACTTAATACTTGGAACACGAGAATTAGTTATATTTGAGATATAAACAACCATTCGCTCCCTCACAGAGCTAGCCTATAATTGTGTTGATATTGTTTTATTATTTTGTATTCTAGGTTAAAATATATATTCTTGATCAGTTTGTTTGTAGTATCATCTTACGAACCTTGAAACTCAACTTGGGTAGGTACTAACCTAACTAGTAGAACAAATTTAACTTTCGAAGTACTTAAACCGTATGTGACTGACTGTATTAAAAATATTTGAATACTTAGTATATTTTCAGACCTTGTTCCTCCCAGAACAGACGCGGCACCGGTAAATGAAAGCACATTCGAGGTACAATGAGCATTGAGGCATTGTTTGGGAGGTACCCTAGCGAGGTCCCGGCCAGACGAACATAAACAAATCAAAATACGACGCCCCTCATTATCCTTTCCGTTGTGTTGCCCGCGTGCTGCACATGTTGACTCACAACACTTAATGTACTATATATTGCTAATACATGTCTACTGCTCTGAATATATTTTTGTAATTAACTATTCCCACACAGCGAACACATTATTTAAGTACATAGTCATAATAATTCGCTACGATGTAATTCATATGAAAATTTGCATTATTTATAGTCATTAAGAAGTAAATCTTACCTTCGGAATTTATGTGTGAAGAATTAAAGAGGGTCAAGTCTTATTTATTAGGTTTTTGTAACTACCTATCATCAGTTATCATTTGTCAGAGGTACTTTGGAGCTTAACTTGTGAAAAAAAGACTTTCGAATAAAATAAATACTCCACTTCACTTTGACATACACATGTTTAATTCCTTCCAGCTTATGTACACCTTAGTATTTTAAATAAAGTATGTTAACTAACTTATTCAATATCTTAATACAAAAATATGTCTTGTAGTTCGTGTAGTCACATCTACGGGCATCGAATAAACAAAAACAATTGTTTTCTATTGTATCATAATATTCTAAGAATTTTAACTAAGTCAAGCGTCTGCCACACACATACTTGCAAACATATTTGTAAGTGAATAAAACTCTGATATACCTATACATATAAATATTATAAGACATGTATATTGGTAGATTAATGTATTTTTGTACAAAAAAATATATATTAAAATACTTATATTTTATTTTGTATTATCATTCTAACTCATTCAATGCGCGATTTTTGAATGTGTGCGATGCAACATTTATATTTCCATAGCAAGCACATTACCAAAAATCTCACGAATTATTCTAAGCTTAAGCACGAAAGTTTAATTTATTTTTTACAATGATTCAAACAAAAAGTGAAGATAATAAGCTCACGTTCGATATTAAAGAAAGCTGAATTCCTAAGTGAATTCAGAACAACTAACTATATATGTAGTTTTCTGAAGAAATGCCAAGCCTGAAGTCTCTGTTCGTCGCACCACATTGGAACAACCGCTTAGTAGAAAATGTTGCAGCAAGTATAAGCTGTGGGATTAGCATCAAGTGACGAACCAGAACCGACGGATACCTACTCCGTGCAAGAGGCGAGGAGCTGGCGCGGCGCCAGCTCACGCGCTAATTTCTTCATGAAACTAATTGTTTTACATATCACTCACTGAAAACTCGGTCCTAACATAACGTAACGATCATGCCGCCGATGTGCTCGCGCTCCTATATGCTAATTAGTGAACCGTGGCATCTACTCAAACGGAAGACAACTCACTCTACCCAAGAGTTTAGCCATTTCCAAAACTCTTACCGGTAAAGTTATTAAGTTTGGTACTACAGTGAAGAATGGACAGTTGATCCTACTGCAAGCCGCGATGGCGCCGCGCCAGCTCGCCGCGGACATCCGCATTACAACTACTAACTGTCCGCTTGTATCACGACTCGTGGACACCACCCACTGGCTCTGCGCTCAATTTATTATACAATAATAGAACTTATCTAAGAATCAAAACTTATAATAATGTTATACATCAATACGGGTGGTGTCATCGTTTAAATATTTGATTTTAAATGCAACTTTTGGGATATTTGTCGAAGTAATGTTGATCATTGCCGATAGATATGGTTCCCCTTAGAGACGTGTTATAAAAGAGATTGATGAATCTCGACGATCGGTCGGGTTCCACCGTAGTAGAATTAGTTAAGGCATTAGGGGCTATAACTTTTATGCAGGTTCGAGTCCTGCCGGTGGTCTAAATTTATTGATCTCAATTTTGAAATGTAGTAAGCAAAATTTTCCATAAAGTTTAAAAAAATAACATAATGTTATAATAATAATAATTTATTTCAAATAATCAGATAACAGAGATCCATATTGTTAGTAAAGTACCTTATACCTAGTGTTAGTAAATACATAAATTAAGACAAGAATTTGAGTATGAGACACTATATATAAAGAAAATGAAACCAGTTTCTCAACCGGTCATCTTCTCCACAAAATGCCTCATAAGAGGGGAAAACACATTTTCATTTTCAGGTTTCAGAATGCTGTTGCCAATGGCCCGAGTTCTAGCTGCCACAGACGCTATTTTCTTCCGCACAGTTGCGTGGAAGCCGTCAGTACGTTTCTGCGTAAACATCTCTGACGCACTACAGAACCGGGGCAGAGCATTTTTAGAATGCTCTTGAAGAGCATTCTAAAAACATTGTTGTATTGGACGCGCAGGACATCTAGCGATCTTTTGGTGTAGTCGATCCACAGACCACCCGTGTACAGACCCTGACAATACGCTTTGAAAACCGTTATTTTTACCTGGTCCGTGCAGCGGGCAAATCTACGAGCCAACATATTACCGCGGACCGCCAAAGCCCTGCGCTCCCTCACAATCACCAAATCCACATTATCATTGAGGTCATCGGTAAGCATAAGTCCCAGATATTTGAATTGTTTTCCTCTTCTTATGTTCAAGCCATTCAGGGTAAAGTTAGGTGAATAATTGGTACACTTACCGGCGACCCCAAAGACCATGTACTCACATTTCTTCACGTTATACACGAGCCCATGCCTAGCCGCGTAGTCCTCGCAAACTCTCAACATCTATCCAATAGAACCTGCAGTCGGACCCAGCAGCACCATGTAGTCCGCATAGCTGATAATATTAACACCACCCACCCGACAGCCGACACGCATACTGCTGAGCTCGACTATGAGGTCATTCACATATATGTTGAAGAGCCTGGGTGAGGTCAACCCTCCCTGCCTCACCCCGCACTCCAACCCATACGCCTCAGAGAGAATGTTGGACCACTTCACATGATTCGTTTGGTTAGACCAAAATTGCAGAACCTTAAGAACTTCCGCCGGTACATTCCTGTCCCCCAACTTCCTCCAGAGCACATCATATGACACAAGGTTGAATAAAACAGAGACAGGACCCTCAGCAGATGAATACCAGCGTACTTAAAATCCTCGAAGCTGAGTCCATCGTGTCCGGGTGATTTACCTCTACTCATGTTTTTAAACTACCGCCCTGACCTGTTTCGTCGAGAAATACAATACCGGTTTCACTCCCTCACGGAAGGACTCAGCACCGGCTAACGTACCTGAGGGGCCAAGGTGTGATCGCATTTTGAAATGTTCCATGATCATCTTTGCAATTTGCTTTGGATCATTCATTCCACTGGCACCGGCAGCCCAGGCTTGGTATCCAGCTTACCTGTAGCTTTCCAAAACTTATTAAAGTTGTTTGCGGCTCTTTGCTCGGCTAGAAAATCCAGTTATACACGCGGTAATAGTCTACTAAGAACAACCATTTTGAATGGATTGTCCTTGTTTATAAAGTTTAAAACAACACATGTGCGTTGTGTGTAACGTCAACGACCTCAAGACAGAGCTTGTAGTACAAGTTGGCGCGTGTCCAAGTTCCTCAGTATAGCACAGGTTACGCTCATGGCTCAAAAGGCACTAACTTGTGTCCCCGCCGCTTCAGTTCCCATTCTGTCCTAACCACATGTCATGGCACTGGCGCTGAACTCAGCATCACAAGATGTAGGTAGCTGCGACACCAAAAAATATTTCCAAACTTTATTAAATTAAAAAAGAAATCTTTTTTTACTGTTTCTGTATTCGTAGAATGCTTATTGATATTACAGTTTTATCGTGGATTTCTTTCGCGCCCTTTTTACTTTTTTCTATAAGGTCCAGGCGCTTTTAAATGATTTATCTTTTAAACTTTACAAGCACATGATTGGCAAAAACATCATCTCATCAAATAATAGTTCCGGTTAGGAATCATACCCAGAACAGCAAGGTTCAGAAACAAATACTATCACCACTATGCGACCAGGTAATCTTTACACTTGTTGTAATAAATAAAATCTAAGATAGTTAAGACATTAGTATTCATCGACATACATTGATAATAAAAACTCTCCCGGAATATAATATTACAACATTACTCATATAAAACCTTAGTCACAGCTCTCTTAGCTACCGTCGAGAGGCAAAAAGTGCAAAGTTAAGCAATGTGTCGAAACTTTGGAACTCCTAACACTGTGCACCGGGAACTGCTTGTTACTGAAATACCTCGTGGAATATACTTCATGACTTATCAAATTAAACCTGGCTACCTTGATACGAATCCGTATTTACACTAGAAACATGCACCGAAACATGATCTCTCGGGAGTAATTCGATATGTGCGGATACGACGAGATATGCTACTACGAACATCTCTTTAATTTCAACTTAATGTGCGCATTGTGCGCATAGTCCATTACTGAAACCCACTCATCCACACCGAGCGGAGATTTAATCACATTCGGCATTTACATCTCTCCCAAAAACCAGCGATACTCTCTTGATTTGTTACAGAGATGGGCTGTATGACACAGCCCAGCTCGCTATGTGTTGGAGTCGCAAGAGCAACAGAGGAAATTTAGTTTCCTCTGTATTTTCTACGAGCTCTCCCATGAGGAGCTCTAAGGAACTATTAAACATGGTACCAACGGCACCATTTTATCATGGTATCACTGTTTGCCTATTTCAGATTCTGCAGTTATTTCTCTCACGGACAAGTAACCAAGTAATCTTCCTACTGCAATGTTTTCCGTGCGCTATGATTAAAGTAAAAAATACAATAATTAAAGAGAGCACCCCTATTTCTGTTGCTAGCGGCTTGATTGTGCTAACCCTTGACACTGCTCAAGTCCATGAGCGTCACTTAACGCATCATCGTCTGCAACTTGAAACGCATTAAAAAAGATATATCTTAAAAATGAAATGTAAGAAACACCAATACCATTATTGTTTAACAATAATTTAATCTCGATTATTTTATTTCAGTGTTCAATAAAGAGACTAAGATAATACCTTAGATAACGCCAGCTCTCCGATTATATTTTTTTTTTCGATTCTCTGGAATATCATTCAAGATTAATGTACGAATGAAATTGTCTGATACATATAAATTGATTGTAGGTTTATGCGTTATCTACGCCGGCAGTTCCAGATGTCGGACGCGCACAGAGCTCGCGGACATGTAGCGCGACAACCGAACGTGCTGAATCGAACACAATTGTGTTTCTATGTCATATGTTTGCACCGACCCGTCGACCGAGTTCTGCGCGTGGACCCAATGAGTTCCGTACCCATTTAATACACGATTTTATATAGGTATTTCATAATTAACTTACAGTTACAGTAAAAGTTTTAACTTACAGTTTATAGTTCCAAAGACATTACTAGACAGTCACACGAACTATCACAGACTGACAGCGTAGGCTTACTCAAGACTTGCTCAGTCTTATTTATATCGTTTGATTATATTAAACCCTAAACCCTAAAAACGAAATTTTCCTAGTAATATAATATCGACGAGTAGGTACGAGAGCACACGTCGTTTTAATAATGTTACGCCTTAACTTTTTGATGGTTGTAAATAGTCAGCGATCTAAGTGTTAAGCATCAATTGAATGACAGTTTGATCCGTGAACTGTGTGTTCATTATGTGCGAAATTATTTCCCAAGAGTAAATTTGTATGTTTAAAGTATAGAAAATATATTAATGTCTATTTAAATAAAAAATAACTAATGTTTAAGTGTCACACCCCAAGGACCCTATAACAACTGAACAAAACATATGTAAGACCACTGCTGTAGTCCATATGTCATATAGGACCCCTTCTTTAAGAAAGATATCACACAATCTTAGAGAATGTGCGGAAGAGAGCGACTAAGATGGCGGCAATATTAAAAACTAATCCAATAAAAAACGACTTTAACGCCTAAATCTTGCTTCTCTTGAAATACTTATTTCGAAACAGAGGAAGTCTGATTAAAACTCACAATTTACTAACTGGTTGATACAATGTTCTTGGACTTAAGGGTCTGTACTCTATTAATAAAAACAAACATCTCAGAGGACATTCATCTAAATTGGATAATATCTCACAAAGGAAACCCCTTACAACACTTCTTACCTAACCGTGTACATTTTCAGGGAGCTTTTTCCATTCCCTGAAAGTGTGATAAAGGCACACACTTTGAATTCCTTTAAAAACAGACTTGACAAATACCTACTTCAAATCACTAGAGACACACGCATCAGCTTATTAAGCTGCTGGTGTGGTTGCTCTTTAATAATACATAATAATGTTCATTTGTCTCGCTAATACTCGAGAATGGCTAAACTGATTTCGCTAATTTTGATAAAAGTTCAGGGAAGGTTTAAATGGTGGTACAATATGGAAAATTTTCACGGAAGATACCACACAGGTGCTCCTCCGAACCCGAGTAAACGGGATAAAGTTATGTGGTGCTAAACGATTAATTAGGTATTCTAAGTAGTGTTTTTCAGAGTTTATAAACTAATATTACGTAAATTATCAACTTGATCAAAAAAAAAAGAAATAATTTAAACATTTAATAAAACATATAAATAGTACTTAGAAATATATTAATATTTTTAAGAACTATATACTCAGAAATAATGAGTACGGAACGAATTTTCATCCTACATCAATTGATGTAGGAACTGTAGGTAAGAAGTAAGATAGTTCGACCGACGCGAGTCTCACGTACGCACACTTTACTTCTTGCTTCAATTCATTCATGCTGCTTCACTTACATTTACTTAAACTTTTTTATTACGTCTACTAGGTAACTACTGATATTTTGGACAAAAATAAGCCAGATCATGAGTATTTATTTGATTTTGTCTAGAAGTTACTACGCAACCTTGCTACGTGACTTGCTACGAGTGACGACGTGCTACGAATTTGTAATTTTCAGACAGTAGCAAAATGTTTTAATTGACAAAGAACACATCGAAAGGTTAACTAACTGACCACTACTTTATTAGTTTAGGAATTACTTAAAATGTTAAGTAAACTCAGGGAACGTTGTTGTCTAAGTTGAAGAAATAAAATCGAATAATTTCGTCAACAACATTTAGTTTACAAACAATTGTTTTTCATCTGATATTAATTCACGTGCCTGACCCGTATGTGAGTACTCACATCAGTGGCAGCGGCTCCACGAGTAACACTGAACCATCACTGAACAATCCCGCAACTCGTAAAAGTTGTGCGAGGCGGGCGCCGATCAACTGTGGCGGCGCCGAGCGAGGCGAACGTCGCCGCCGGCTGCCGCACCGCGACTGCCGCCGAGTGCCGCCGCCTCGCCGCGCCCAGCGGAGCGCCACCCGCCACGCCACTGCTACATCGAGCTAGCCCGACCACCTTCCATAGATATGTGGTTCCAAATCGTATAATATATTACCATATATTTAAATAAAAAGACAACATTATAATTTAGGAAGAAATTAAGTACCTACTTCGGTAGACTATGCACGCACTTTAACTCTTAGCGTACACGAATTCAACGACGCGGCGCGGTATAGACGGTGGTGGTAACGGCTTGATATCAGCGGCGCGCGGCGGCAGCGGAGCGGTAGCGTCGTATTCCAATGCATAGTTTTTAAGAAAAGCGGGCACGACCACAAGCGGCGCTAAAGCGATGCACTCTGATATCAAAAGTGACCAAAGTAGGGGAGACCGGGGATGGTTGGCTATAGGGGCAGGTAGACTTATCAGCAATAACTCGCCATCGTCACTTGTTTCTCATAAACAAATCACGAACGACGATCCCTCCCCGCGACCCGACAACTTGTGCGAAGTGAGCCGCTGCAGGCATCACATAATAATATTGTATTTTTGGTCCCGGTAAGTAACTTTTTTCATTCGTATTTTTTTTGTTATTGTGCCTATGGATCTGTTAGAAATAACTTTGTTGTTATGCCAAATGTAAATGTGATAGTTTTATTCTATATTGCACAGTATTGCTTCCATGTTAGTGCCAGAGCTTGCATATGATACGCAGGTAAAATTTAAAATAGCGTAAGGAGTTGGTTGACAAATTTTGTTCGGGGTAGGTAGACTAATTAGTCAACCAACCCCTTTAAATTAAGTAAAACATTTTATACTTATTTAGAAGAATTATGTGGGCTAATGGTGAATGTCCATAATAAATGTAAACACTAGTATTGTCTTCTCTTACATACTAAATTACAGTTGTATTTTTACAGAAAATGAAGAAAAAAAAATCTGAATGAGGTGATGTACCAAAAGATATCCTAAAACTTACTATTGGAGGTAGGCAGAGTTGAGTGATACGCAGTGGGAATAAACTTGGAAATATTTAATATATTATAATCAATTGTACATGACATATGTTTATATAGAAAATGTCAAGCTTTCTCCTCTCTACGAGCTAATTTGTCAGCGTTCTCACCTGCGGTTTGACATTTTCCAGTAATACACTGCCACAAATCCTCGAATACGAGTATATTTTGCATTTGAAATGCCCAATCTCTGTAGTTAATGGTACCTTTAAGCTTTTCCATAGTAACTTTCGAGTTAGTATACTCCTCCATATTTCGAGTAAAATTATAATATTTTCACAAAATATTTACACAACACTACATGCGGCACATAACCTATTGGAGGTAGGCAGAGTTGAGTGATACGCAGTGGGAATAAACTTGGAAATATTTAATATATTATAATCAATTGTACATGACATACGTTTATATAGAAAATGTCAAGAAGTGACCAAACAGAAGGAACACGGGCCTTTTGACAGAATTAAATAATTCAAATATTATAGATGGCCAGCGTTATACTTCCAACACTTACCACGCAGTAATCTTCGATAATAATAGCATAAACGCCTTCAGATTTGATAAACTTGAGCGACTTCAGAATTTTTGCATACGATTCATATTTGGTTTGCGGAAATATGATCACGTTTCGGAATTTCGTGCTAAGCTCAAATTCGCCTTCGCCGGAATGCGCATATACTGTATCTTCTATACAACATACTATTCAAACCTTCTACTCCTCTCTATCTTAAAAATTGTTTCGAGTTTCTTAACTCCACCCATACACGACTCTTGCGGTCATCAGAAAACTTGCGACTTAAAATGCCAGCCCATTCCACAAGGTTTGTTGATAAATCTTTTAGTGTACAGGCAGTACGGCTGTGGAATGCCCTGCCGTTACAGATCAGGCGGGCGAAATCTGTATATATATTTAAAAATATGGTGAAATAACATTATCTTGCTCAAACTCGCCATTGAAGCTATCACTATAATAGGTATATATTGATATCTTATTATATTTATATTTATTTATATATTTTATATTATCATCATGTATGTATATAACTATACAACGTTGATATGACAGAGGGGCATTAAATTACGCTACGTTTACTATACGTGTTTTTTATTAATCCGATACGGTAGGTATAAAAATAAAAAGCAACCAAATTGAGATTTTTTTTCTTTCAAACAAACTAAATAGCTTACAAATCAGAGTAAAACGTATCCACCCTTTGTAAATAAATTTCACTGACCTAGCAAAGCGGCAAAGTCGCGCGCGCGCCGGTGCGCTGCATGTGTTATCTTGTGTCATGGCGGGCGGCCAGTGGTGGCGCGGGCGGGCGCTTAGGCCTCCGCTCGCGCCGGCTTTTATGATAGGTAAGGTTTTGAAGTAGGTACGCACACAACAACAATCACAACAAAAACACTAAATTTTTAAATTCTCGATGTGTCCACCATTCACATTAATGCACAAATTATACCGACGGAGAATATTGTTATTTAGTTTTCTAATTAAATCACTGTTGTAATTACGTCCTATCACAATAAAAAAACAGTCGATCACAATAAAAACACTAACACTATAATAATAATCCCAAGTTACGTGTCCTGTCAAAATAAAAAAAGAAATAATGTCTTAAACTTATTTAGTGTCCTATCACAATAACAAAACAAAATAACAATTGTCTGCGCGCGAGTTCGGCGTTCGGCGGCGCATACGTAACACGTCCGTTCCAAAAGGATAGCATCGGCGCACTGAGTCGCCCCTCTTACCGATAGCGGAGGATCTAGAAATGTCTAGAATGCAATAACAACACACTGACCTATTTCCATCTCTTTTACGCACGGGATGTTTTGCAATGATTTGCGTCAGAGCGGCAACAACGCATCGTAGGTTATACTCAGATTTATCGTTTTAAGGTGCATGACCTATGATCAGCTGTTAGTTAAAAAAAACATCGTGTTCAAACGGCGCAAAAACTTAAAAAATCATTTGCGACTAAACTACTGCTCCTATAAAAATCAATTAATTTTTGGTACAGAGCTTGGAAATGGTACCTAGAATAGGCAGTTTAAAGGAAAGCCCCTCTGTCGTATCAACGTTGTATATTCTTAAAGTAATTAAACACGTGCTCGCACGTGTAATAAGTGAGCTTATTTAGTATTCATACATATTTTTCTTTCTCTGTGTACACCCTTTGCTACCCTAATTCTTTTTCTTTTACTTTTTGGTCCAACCTATGCATAAGGTTGCCTGGAAGAGATATATCGCTTTTAGCGATAAGGCCGCTGATTGCAAAATATTATTAGGATAATTCGCATATGTATTATTTTATATTTTGCAATAAAGTGTACTTATTAGTATTATTATTAAACGCCACATCAAAGAAATACCAAATTCCATACAAAACATTGCATCGTTATGTAACTAAACTTAAACTAAAGCTAAAAAGTAATCCGAGCCTCAGTAGAGCAGATTTGACCCTCGACACAGCGGGGTACATAAAAAATAGGCAGATATTTAGCGATGACGAAGAAAATAAACTGGAAGCTTATTTGAATATGGCTACTGATATTTATTATGGGTTAACACCATATGAGACACGCAAGTTTGCATTCGAATACGCAAAAAAGAATAATAAAACTATACCTGCGGGTCCTGTAGGTTCAGAAGGTGACGCTAACCCATCTGGGTGGATGAAAATTTCATAAAATACGCAAAGCATTTTGTGTAACACGTTAAACCCAGTAAAGAAAAGCCAATTTTTTTGCTGTTGGACAACCACGACTCACATTTATCTATCGAGGTGCTTGATAATTTATGTTTTTTATTCAATAATAAGTTTCTATCATTGAGTAAATAATAATTAGGTAATAATAATTAAGTAATTCTCTTTATTTACACTTATTACTGCATAGGTCTACCTACCCCATGCTTATGGTCAACATACCCCGGATATGGGGTAGGTTGACCAAGCGTCAGGGCTTTAGAAAATCAACTAAATAAGTATTATAATGAGAAATAAATAGGTTATTGATTAGTATTTTAGGTACCTTAATAGTTCTTCTATCTTTATCAATTGTAATTTTTGTTATTTTAAGTTAAACATCCGAGCGTAAGTCAAAAGTTAGTCAACTATCCCCGGTCTCCCGTTAAGTAAAATGACATCAATAACTTGTTAAAAATTCTTATAAAAACACCAACCCTTTAACATTAAACAATCCCATTCATTTAATAGGTACACGTTCAGGTATTCGTAACGTACTTTCGATACGTATGAGTTTTAAGTTTTTTGTTCACTGTAATAACTTTGTTGAATGTGGCTTAACTATTACTCCTGTAAAAAGGTTTGCGATAGCTGGACACTCAAGGAACACAAATAAATCAAAACAATGAGTAATAATGTATAAATTGTTTTATTTATTTATTTATTTAGCTCTTCAACAATGAGTTATTGTTACATTTAAAAAACAATTACAATGTGAACAAAGACTAAATGTCTCAAACTAAGAGAAGAGCAGTGCAAGCACTATAATATGAGCAAATTCGCAAAAAACAATTATTATAAAATTTCAATTATATTCTATATTTAAACTAGGTGCATATGTTAAATAAAATTGACTAATAAAAACAAGATTTGTTTTATAATTAAAATTAAATATTGAATAAATTACTTAAGTATTTCAATATAATTAATTATGATTTTAAAAATATACTATTTACAATAAATAGGTTAATGTTTATTACAATATAATATTAGATTAATACCTACTACTATTTAAATACTTATATGTGATATAGAATTTAAAATAATTACAATTATTAACAAACAGTCAGAAGTAATTTTTTTTTAGAGCTGGCACAGAATGAATCTACTTTTAAGTTTTTTAAGATATACTAGATCCAACATATCTCTGCGTGTCTCCAAAGACACTGTAGTGGAACTACTTAGTGATCAAGACGGAGTTGATAAGCCGCTCTCTCCGCCTCTCAGCTTCCCACGAACGGAAGGTCAAGCAGCTGTTGACCCATGAGGAGCTGGGAGACCGAAAACCATCTCAATTCCTGCGGCATCTGCAGGACCTCGCCGGGCCAGCTGTTCCAGACAATCTGGGGCCAGCGTCTACCAAATAACATCCAGACGTTGGTAGCATCACAGTATACTTTATCGCTGGATAAACTTGCTGATCTGGCAGACCACGTCCACGACATCGTGTCGCCTTGCAGCGTGGCAGCAGCATCGACAAGTCACGCCAGCGCCGGCAACGGTGGCATCAATAAGGTGATCGCCGAGCTCAAGATGATGGTGGAACGGTTGGCGGTCAAGTTCGACGATCAATCGCGATATCGCGTATCAAATCGCAATAATAATAATGTTGATTATCGTGGACACTCTCCCCGCCGCCGCTCCAGGTCAAGGTCGGCCTCAGAACACCGGAAATTTCCCGTATGTTGGTACCATCACACCTTTGGAAACAGGGCAAACAAATGCATAAAGCCGTGTGATTATTCGGGAAACGCAGCGGACAGTCGGTAATGGCGGCCGGCGACTGTCCGGGTAACGGTCGCTTATTTGTAACGGACAAGCGTTCTAAGACCCAATTTTTAATTGTAACTGGCAGTGATTTATGTGTTTTCCCCCGTTCTGCTGTAAGTGAGCCACGGTCTAAATCAAGTTTTGAATTGTGCGCAGCAAACGGCTCGACAATTCACACGTACGGTTTTATGCATTTGGGCTTGCGCCGCGACTTTGCTTGGCAATTTATTATAGCGGACGTTACTAAGGCGATTATTGGCGTTGATTTTTTATATCATTATAATCGTAAAGTAGATATCCGTGGTAAACGCCTTATTGACGCCAGCACTTCTCTTTGTACCGCGGGTTTGCCTGCTTTGTCTTCTGAGGGCATATCTTCAGTAAAAGCAGTTATGGGTGATTCAGTGTATCATAGCATTCTTCATAACTATCCGGAGATAATGAATCCATCTGGTATGCATCGTACACTAAAACATAACACGGTACACCACATTCGCACCACACCTGGTCCACCAGTATCATCAGCACCACGTAGATTAGCACCGGACAAATTAAAAATAGTAAAAGGTGATTTCGAAGCCATGTTACAGATTGGAACCTGTAGACCATCGTGCTGAAGAAGGACAATAGTTTTCGGCCTTGTGGCGACTACTGGGCGCTGAACGCTCGCACTGTGCCTGATAAATACCCTATCCGGCACATACATGATTTCGCCCACAGCCTTGCGGGAAGTACGATTTTCTTAGCAATAGACCTGGTTAAAGGTTACAACCAGATCCCAGTCCATGAGGCTGACATCCCGAAGACCGCAATCACAACGCCGTTCGGTCTTTACGAGTTTCCATATATGACATTTGGACTTCGTAACGCCAGACAGACGTTTCAGCGATTCGTGGATGAAATGCTTCGTGGACTGGATTTTGTGTACGCATACATCGACGATTTCCTCGTGTTTTCACAGGACGAACAATCTCACAAGAAGCATTTGCATCAGCTTTTTACCAGGCTTCAAGAGTACGGTATGGTGATCAACGTTGGTAAGTGTGTTTTTGGCATCCCTGAGATAGCATTTTTAGGTTACAGCATCTCAGCCCAGGGTACCAAACCTCTGCCAGCCAAAGTTGAAGCCATACACAACTTCCCTACCCCGAAGACTGTTAAGGAGCTGCGACGATTCCTCGGAATGATAAATTTCTACCGTAGGTTTATTCCTGGCGCAGCAATTCATCAGGCTCAGCTTAATGCTCTCCTCACAGGCTCCGTGAAGGGCTCCCACCCAGTCAATCTTACAGCTGATGATCTGGAGGCCTTCAACGCGTGCAAAGACAGTTTATGTAAGGCAGCTTTGTTAGCGCACCCCGTTTGCGGCGCAAAGCTAGCCCTAGTGACTGACGTGTCGGACACTTCAATGGGGAGCGTCGTCCCGCAGCTGAGAGAGACTTTGTGGGAACCTCTAGCGTTCTTTTCTCGTAAGTTGAGTCATTCTCAACAGAAGTACTCTCCTTACGATCGAGAGTTACTTGCCATTTATGAGAGCGTGAAGCATTTCCGTCACATGCTGGAGGCGAGAGTATTTACGATCTACACAGATCACAAACCCCTGACTTTTGCCTTCAACACTCATAAGACGAATTGTTCTCCCAGGCAGTTTCGTCACCTGGACTTCATTTCGCAGTTCACCACTGACATCAGACACATCTCAGGTAAGGACAACGTTGTAGCCGACGCACTGTCTCGTATCGAGGCAGTAGGACAGTCCGTTGACCTGCAGATGTTAGCCGAAGCTCAGAACGCGGACTGCGAAATGCAGACCCTTTTGAACGGTAGCACATCGCTATGCCTTAAAATGGTGAGACTGCCTGGTCTTCAGGAAGAATTATGTTGCGACGATAGGGATGGTAAGTTGCGACCATTCGTTCCGACACAGCTGAGACGTCAAATTATCAGCAGTTTGCACTCATTGAGTCATCCAGGTGCAAACGCAACTGCAACGCTTGTGTCGGATAGATACGTATGGCCACGCGTGAATTAAGATTTTCGTGAGTGGGTGCGCAGTTGCCTTGAATGCCAGCGCTCTAAGGTCACAAGGCACGTCTCCACTCCTTCAAACTGCCTAAAGCTAGGTTTTCTTTCGTCCACATAGACCTCATCGGAACACTTCCCGTATCGCAAGGCTATCGGTATTGTCTTACAGCCGTAGATCGCTTTTCGCGATGGCCAGAGGTAGTACCGTTAGCCGAAATAACAGCTGAATCTGTGGCTAAGGCACTTCTCCATGGTTGGATCTCACGTTTCGGTTGTCCAATGGACATAATTACCGACCGTGGGAGACAATTTGAATCCTTATTTAAAAGCCTGTCTCAGCTTATCGGCTTTCAGCATCGTAGAACCACGGCATATCATCGTTTCTGTTATCTCGTTTTGTTAGGCATTCGCAGTGCCATCAAAGAGGACCTTAGCACCTCATCAGCTGAACTGCTGTATGCGGAACCTCTTCAACTTTCAGGTGATATGCCCACAGAAGACGGTATCTGCGATGTAAGTGATTATGTGTCCCGGTTACGCAGGTTTGTGAAGGATCTCCAACCATCACCTACCAATCAGCATAGCCGTCAGCGTTCGTGTTTCGTTCACAAGCAGCTCGCCACATCGTCTCACGTATTCCTCCGAGACGATAGCACTGCTGGATCTCTGAAACCACCCTATTCCTGTCCTCACGAGGTGTTGGAGCGAGGTGAAAATGTTTTTAAGATCTTATCAGTATCTGTAGACCGACTTAAACCAGCCTACCTCCTACCTCCTCGTGGGTTTTATTGCTTTAAGATCGTCAGCAAATAGACACATTTGAATTATGAAAGCATTTCTGGATGTCGTTAATAAAAAGAATAAAGGGCTGCGGGCCCAAATGAGATCCTTGTGGGATTCCCGATGTTGTTATACCTATACGGTTTAGAGTTACAGCCATTCACTCCAACCCGTAGCGTCAGCTCGTGTAAACACGACCTTAACCAGCCCAGTAGAGCATCTTACACAGCGTACATCTTTAGTTTATTTATAAGTATACCATGATATACGGTGTCAAATGCCGTACTGAAATCGGTATATAATGCATCCACTTGGATATGCTCATCTACCGAACCAACATCCTCAACATACCTATTTATACTACCAATTCGTAGCTGTGGACCTGCCCCTGACAAAAACGTACTGACTTTCAACTATCAATTGAGACAAGTAATATATATAAGTAATAAATATGTGACAAGTTCCTAGAGAGTATAATATGAGAGCTTCAAAAACTTTTGCAATTACAGATAGAATGGTGATGGGCCTGAAATAATCACGTCAGATTGATAACCGCTTTTGAAAATAGATACTACCTATATTGGTTTTATTCCACACGTTTGGAAAAATACCTTCAAGCCAAGATATATTAAATATTAAACATAAAGGCAATGAAAGCTTATCTACTGTAGGTACTATTCAAAAATAACATAAATATAAGAAAAGGAAACCGACCAAGAGCGTGTCGGGCACGCAAATGAAAAATACTTATTTTTAAATAATTAATAAAGTTAAATTTCATTTTGCGGTCGACTCCATACATATGTAACTATATAAGTTGGTCGAGTTGTATAACTATCTATAATACAGTCCGCTATACTTTTAGTTCTTAGAGGTATATATCATATTTTTTTCAACAGTGTAAGTAGGTACTGTAGTGAGGTTAAGGTTTTAATCCCTCACTAAATTGATTGACCGGTATTACGTTCTGGAAACTAAAATATTTATTATTCCATTTAAAGTCTAATCCAAAATTGAATTCAAACTTAAAAATTTCAAATGTCAATAACATTATACTTTATAGAGAGATTTGTGCTGTCGAGAAGTTGGGGCGTGAGCCCGTTGTTAATTTATTTTTATTAAGAAGTGTTCGTGTGCTTGTTTATTGGTTCAATAATATAAAGTTATGTCTTTCATTGTAAGAGTGCAGTTTCATTATAAGGGTGTGTGAGGGGTACGATCACTATAGTGAATAGTGTAATAGGGTACGATCACTATAGTGAATAATGATCGTAGGTACACCTCACACACCCTCTTCGAGGACTAACAGCAGTGAGCCCTGCTGAGCTACGCACCCTCGGGATATCCTGACTCCAGCATCCAACCAAGCATTCCATAAACTTGTATAGGTATATATATAGCATAAGATTGTTTAAAATTTTAGGTTCATACCCATTGTTTTGTTTGTGAAAGAAAAGAAAATACGCAATAAGCGTCAAGGAATCCTACCGCAGCTGATAATCACGGAATGGCTAAACCAATTTTGACAATACCTATCTAAGCACCATAGGTAGAAAACCTGCTTTTAAATTTAAAAAACTGATGTGTTTATATCTAGCGGGGCGCCCTTAGCTATAGCGATGAAAGTGATGAGAGCGGTTAGCTTGTTCAATGTACCTTTTTTACGCATTCCCACCGCCGCTGCAGCGTATTCGCGCGCTGGCGGTGGGATGTGGGACTCGCCCTCTCCATGGTGTGGTATGCTAAACTCATACCACGAGGAGAGGACCCTACTACCACTAAAACCTCCCGGACACTCCTTCGATCCGCCATTGGCGGGGGCCGGGTTCGCATGAGTAATCCGGACCCCGACGGCACCCGCGGCCAATATGGTACCGCGGGATCTCCGGGGTCACGCTTACAGTGGCCCATTTGCCCAATTATAGGGACGCCCGGAGTTTAGAGGCGTCCCTAATCCTCATGGGTCAGCCTCGAAGGGAGCGGGGCCCATGTCCCCCAGTCCCCGAGGCCGAGCCTAGGGCGGTAGGCGGCGGGTTGTTCAATGTACCTACCAAATATAATGAAGTGGTCCAATGTACCTTCCTAGTCATGTATTTGTTCTTAAAAATGTTTGATGGTATACTAGAAATTAAATTTCAAAGTTTTGTCTAGCCAGCGGGGCCCTTTGTTATTTGAATTAACACGTGCGGAAAATGCAGACCATTCTTATGTTTTCTAAATGTACCTCACAGTTATTCACTATTGACCAATTTTTTCGCGGTTTTTCTACCTAAACAAAAAAAAACGACTTTTCATACAAAATAATCAAGTTCAGGGAGACTCAGTGCTCAGGGAGTCGATTAACGAATAGTGGCAGTAATTTCTTACACAGCTGTAGTCAGTGTCAAAAATTATCCCGGTGCCCGGGATCACAGGTCAGGGTAGGGGCAGCAACGCGGTCCTCGGCCATTCCATTGAAGATCCATCCTATCCAACCTGCAACCTTTCACAAAGTGGACGACCCGGAGAAGAAAGGAACTCTAAATGAATCCAACATTCAAGCATATAAAATGACAATTTGTCTGTTTGATGTAAGTTTTCGAGATTCTTTTTTAGGGTTCCGTATTTTTTCGTCTCTTGCTTTGTTTCGTTTTTAGGTTTCCGTATCCAAAGGGTAAAAACGGGACCCTATTACTAATACTTCGCTGTCTGTCTGTCTGTCACCGGTACCTGCCACAGGTATCTCAACAACCGCGATAGCAAGACATCACAGATGATGTATTTCTATTGCCGCTATAACAACAAATCACTACATAGTATAAAACAAAGTTGCTTTCTCTGTCCCTATATCCCTATGTATGCTTAAATCTTTAAAACTACGCAACGGATTTTGATGCGGTTTTTTTAATAGATAGTGATTCAAGAGTTAGGTTGATATGTATAATACATCAGCATTATACCCGTGCGATCTCCTAATACAGTTACCACATATAGGTTATATTTTGAGAGAAAATTAAACACAGAAATGGGTTTTACATATTTTTATTTATTTATGCCTAGTCACTTCACTTAACTTCCTTAACCTGGAGACCTGGAACAACCAAACATTACAGTTATATTATATCATTAATCTTTTGTTTTTTATTTATATTCTTCATCAGCCCATTGCTAAACATGAACCTCACCTCCTGTTTAACAGACCTTAGTAAACCAGGATTGTTGAGGGAAATTGTCATAATCACTACACTTAGCAGGCAGATTGGTCAGATGGTAATATATTTGAGCTGAAAGATGCTGCTGCCCATGCTTTAGATTATATAAGATATGGATTGGTCTGTTCTGAACTGGAAACCACACTATTAGCCCAAATTAAATATGCATTCTTTATAAATGCATAAAAGCATTATAAAAAATACACAATTTTTTAGCAAAAAAAAAATATAGCAATTGCAGTTGGCAGCTTGCTATTGATTTGAATACACCAATGATAACATTTTATTGATAGTTCTTGGACATATTTGACGACATTCCTACAGACAACATTAGCAAGGCTTCTATATAAATCAAGTGTTCTATTACAGTACTGTGTGTTCAATTCACTAGTATAGTAAATACTAAACAACAAATAAATAACAGAATCATTACTATTGTTTCCACCGTGTAGCAATATTTCTCCACTACTAATAGTCTGTCAAGTTTAATTTGGTGTTCTCTTGCAAATATAAAAATGTTTTATTTAATTTATTAACATGAAAACCAATCCCTTGCAAAAACATTATATTCAGTGGTAAATTATGAAATCAGAAAACAATTCACTTTTATCAGTCACCTAATGTTAGACCTTATTCAATAAAATATATTATAAACTTTATGCATGAGCATAATGTTAAAGTTTTTTCTCATCCTAGCAACAGACTACTTGCTCTCTAAAGTTAGCACTACCAGTGTCAGGTCAGTCAATTTATGACAGTTGCAACTGGTACAAACAAAAATGTTTTACTAGACAAAAAGAGTACAGTACAATCCCTGTACTGTACTATATATTGAAATATATTTGAGAAACATCTGACACAAACACTTCATCATAATAACTATATATTAAATTAATATTATAGTTAATATGATGAATATATATATAAAGCAAAAACTGTGTACCCCTTTACATATATTACACAGACTGGAGGAGTATGATGATTCTCACACATCATTTATTTAGAGAAGGAGTGCAGATTGCTAAAATATTTTTAATTATGGTTGATTTAAACCACTGGGCCATGACCACTAGTTAATTTAACAGACTAGCTCAATGTTAATAATATTAAACATAAAATATACCATAATATGGGTCAGTTCAACATTATAATGGACAAGTTTGTTAGCACTACACCCCAGATGAACAACAGACCAATAGTTAACATTGTTTGTCGTAATTCTAGGTACCATGGTTGGTAAAGGTAAGGATATAATTATGTGTAACTAACCTGGAGGTAAGCTCTGCTTCAGCTTCTCTGCCTTCTCCTTGTCGGTGATGACCAGTGTGTACAGGAAACGGGAGCATCGCACCTTGAACTTAACATTCTCCGGGTTCTTCTTTATTTTGACAGCTGAAACACAGCACACAGCATCAGTTAGACAAGTAGAAAATAGTTTTCAAAGTAGAAATGAATAAATTGAGAACACCAACATAATTTAAACCTGCATCTTAGTCATACCAACCATTCGTCGAGATAAAATTAAGGGAAATTTATTCACAAATATACATAGGCACTTGTAATGGGTATGTTTTAAAACCACTTTGAACTAGTTAATGGAAACTTGAATATAGTTAGGTACAGAAATTATCAAAACCCTTGAAAATGTAATGGGTTAAACAGAAAGGCACGTAGACAGCGAACCCAAATCATATCAACACTAAAATATCACTATGCAAATTTCGGTGTTTCATTAAATAAACTGAATGATAACTGATGAATTTACTCACATTTGGCATCTTTCCTGCGCGCCTTCAATAGGAAGTCCTTGATATCTTTGATTTCGCGCGGCTACAACATAACCAAAACAAACCGTATTATTATTGACAGACACGTTTCATACTTAAAACTAAATATTTATATCAGATATTGCAAACCAATCAAAAGGCTTCTTACTAAAATACATGCTAAGCTGAATTCAAGTTATGAATACATAAGAAAATCTTACCATGTTGAAAGCAGTATGATGTTCCGAGAAGAACTGCAATAAAAATATCTGTTTTTACTAAAATATCACAAGAGACTTATAATGTTCCGTATGCACAACCTATATAACAATAAGAACAGATAAATTCACTTCACAATTAATAGATTTTTTTGGATTTTTCACCACTTCAAACAATTTTCTTGCTTAACTCACCTGTCAAGCTTCCAAAAAGAACTTTTTGACACTTGTATTTTGACGTTTTCAATTCGAGAAACGTCATAGAGAATATATAAAAGAGACCATAACATACAAAAAAATAGAAAATAAAAAGGGATGAATAGAAACATCCACACAATAAATCATTAAAAATAAAGAATGACCTCTCATTATAGGCTTAAAAAAACGTTCAAAATTGTTCAGCTGAAAAAAGTTACGCTCGGCATTTCTGTGCGTGATTGAAATTAAAAGATCCGCTAGATATCCATTTCGCTGACACTCAACTGATAGCATTATCAGAATAAGTAATAGGTACATTTTATTGAGATGTGAATTTTTATTAAAGGTGATAGATGGGCTTATAATTCCCAATCGGCGAGTGACACAAGCGGAAGTTTTACTCAAAAATATTATTTTATTGTTTTAAGTAGGATAAAGGCAGCGTTGCCAGACGTCCCGATTTTGGCGGGATTTTTAAATTAGTAATCAATTGATAAGGATACATTAATTACGGGTATTTTTTAAAGAAATTGTGATGTAAACATAACTTTAAGCTTAAATAATAAGATAAGTATTTAAAAACTTCAGATAACATACTTTTATTAGATACTATGTCCCGCTTTTGAAAAAGAATCCCGCTTTTTCGCCTAAAAAATACAAAATCCCGGGCAATCAGGGGCAAACCCCTATTAAAATCTGGCAACGCTGGTAGGTTACCAAAATGCCTTGGTGTGCTTTTATGCGTTGTACAAATAATTCAAAAAGAAAAAAGCAATCTCATGGAAGAAAACTTAAAATTTGAGATATTTATTTAGTGTTTTGATCGCCATTTTGCGTTGCGTATACCGTCAGCATAAAAACGTCAATCGTAATTGCAAAATTAGTAACAAAAATACGTTTTATTTTTATTTCATTATTATTTGTGTCAAAAAAATGTAATGTAGCGAAACAGTGTGAGATGACAAACAACTAATTATGAACAAATAGGTAACTTTGTAACTTTTTCTTTTGTAACTTTTTCTTTTTTAAAACAATTTTCGTCCGTTCACAACAGTCTTTCTGTGTTTGAATAATAAGAGATCAGTTTAATTAGTTTTGACCGATATGACTTTTAGTTAATTACAAATGTTAGTTTGCATTGGGTAGGCTAAACCCACTGCTAAACATAACTTAATGTGTCTTTAATATGTCATTAAAGATAACATATACACTCTAGCCATAATGCAGAGATGTCAATGAAAAAAAAAACAAATGTAATTTAAATTCATATTTGGCCGTTATTAAAAAATGATATTTATAGCCCTACACCCATTTTAGAAAGGTTGTGATTTTGCTAAAATTACCATACAAGGTAATTGTGTTACTTTATTTTTTTTAATGAAGCAGCTTAGCGTTTATTTAATTATGTGTAAAATACAGTCATTCTATTGTAAAAAAATACAAACATATTTGACTGTTTATTACATTCATCCATGTTATGAACATATCCTCCCTAAGACCACCGCGCCACGAGTTACCATTTCAGATTAGAGATTTTTATGTTACAGAGCTGATATATTATGACGCTGACGGTAATGAGTTCTCAATCATTACCCTACTTTATATGTATTAACATGACGTCATCATTTTGTTGCTATTTTACTATGGTAACAAGTTTAGACTCAAAAGTTTCAAAAACATAGGTCTTATTTATTAATTTAAAAGCTAACGAATCTTATTGACATTCGTATGTATGACTATGACAGTTCGTCGACATGCAGCGTCGGCTAAATATTATTAATCTGTGCGCGTGTGTGTATGCGAGGAAAGAACAACGACAGGAATCTTTGATTGTTTACGAGCGTCGCGATCGACCGTAAATCGTGAACGAAATGCGGTCGGGGCCGAGCCCGAACGGTGCGAGACGACGGGACGGAGGCCGGGAGAGGACGGCGCGGCTACAATAGCCGGCGCCATGTCCGGCCGCGGCGGAATGCGCTCCAGCGCGCGCCTCAGCGCCGAGGCCGACGGCGCGGCGCCCCCGGGTACCCTGGGCCCGGCGCCCCCGGGGACCCCGGGCCCGGTGCCCTCCGGGAGCCCGGCGCCCCGCGGCCGCCCGCCCGCCGCCTCGGCCGCCGCAGCCGAGAGACGCGCGCGCGCCGCCGAGCGCGCCCGCGAGGTGGAGGACAGCCCGCGCGTGCTGCGCGACAAGTGCCGGCAACTGGCGCGGGCGCTGCGGAACGCCAAACATCTCGTGGTGGGTAGGAGCGCCCGAGCATAGTCGCTCATTTCCTAGTTATGCGACGCCCGTTTGTGTCATGCTTGGGATCGCGCTGAATATAAATCACCATTATTTGTAGCTTTCCTTAAATGATTAATTATATAGCATATCAGCACACCGCAATAGGCCACTTCCCAATAAGAAAAACAATGCATTATATTGAAAGTAACCAATGTTTCTGAATTCTATTTTGTACACATTTGCCACTAAGCTTTCACTATAATGTTTACGGCTGGATGGAGACATAGATACACTCTGCAGCCAATTGTCTGGCAGTGGCAATATGAAGTGAGCAATATGCACAGTGACTCTCACAGAAGGATTTGATAATTGGCCTTTTTCTCTAAGTTTGCAACCTACCTTTTAAGAAGGCAGTTGAGAAACTCCACCTTCGAAGTTTAATCGCTCAAGAATGCAGGCATCTACCCCATCTTCCAGTCTGTCACTCTCCACAAGATGACTTTTGTTGGAAAATGGAACAGGAGGGACATAAGTAGCCACACCTTTACTGTTTACATTCATCTATTTAAGCACTTCAATTTACCAATAAATGTTACTGAAGAGACCTTTGGACAGCTCAAATTTCCATCAAATTGCAAGCTTTCTCATAGTCCACAAACCCAAAACATAGTGGCTGATTATAGACCTTGGTCTTTTGTAAATCTGCCTGCTGAATGGTTTTATGGTCCTTAAGCCTTTTTATTCAAGAAAAAATGTGGGACAACTCTCAAGAAGAGAAACTCTGTGGAGTTAAAAAGGTATTGAAGTGTCAATGTTCTGTATATTTAATAGCTCAGATATGATTCCATCATCCCCCACCACCTAGTTGTTTTTAAGCTGTTCAGCTGAATATCATACAGACAAATTTTGGGGGGGGACCATTTTGTTGAGCATGTTCTATTCCTCTTCCTGGTCTTTGATTTTTTCATCCAATCTCAAAGTCATCACCATATGTGGCAATATGAAAAATCAGGTCTTATAATTTCAGAACGAGTCTTGTAGACAACTAAGAACTGGGGTTTTCAGTTTATTATTACAAGTTATTTACTAATAGTAATTTGTCAAATTATGTACCATGGTATATTATTTTTTTTTTTGATGGACAAGCAGTTTGCTGATCTTTCCATATCACTGGAGTAGTCTTTTTGTTTGATATGTTATTGTCCAATGATTAAAATTGTTTTTATCTTTCTTGTTTCGAACCATTTGTCCAAATGATATTTTCAATTTCAATTCTTCAAAACCATTTACAGATTAAGCAGACTGAGAGTGAGGGTGTGCAATTTAGGGCTAGGCTGTGTCCACATGACAAATATGCCTTCTGTTGAACCAAGTACATATCTTTTACAATGGGTAAATTGTATCTAGAACTCTATTTTGTAGGTCTCAATAAGGTAACCTCTCATTCTCCAATTTTTAAAAGTGGGCAATTTTAGTATTTGAGTTGATCTTCATAAGGCTTTCTTCGCAGATCTTAGGGTATTTTTGTGGCTTTCCTTTGGACACTTTCAAGCAGGTCAATATCTTTCACGAAGTAAGGGTTCCAGATTTGGAAAGCCTACTCCAGAAGTGGTCTGACATGTTTCTTATAGATCTTAATGAAAACCAAAGGCACCAAGTGTTGGAAAGCACGACATTATACATAGAGGAAAGAGTTAGCCTTTTTGACATATTGTTGATGTGCTCAGCCCATTTTAAATCACTGGTCATGGTTACTCCTAGATCTTTTTGTGTCTTGACCATAGCAAAGGTAACATAACATTATTGAGTATGGTATTTGAGGATTATTTTTGCCTATGCATAGGATGGTACATTTAGTTGCATTTAGTTTGGCAATCCAATCTACAGTCTACTCTTGTAGTTTATTTAGATCTGCTTTCAGTTGTCCTGGTTAAGTAGTTGGATTACCAAAGAACTTCCCATCATCGGCGAAAAGCCGCTATAAGTTTTTGCACTTAGGTATATACATACACTTGTACTTGTCAAAAAATATTCACAATGCATATAAAATTAATTAAAAATAGGTACCTAACATTTACTATTAAATTATGTTTAAATCTATTTTCTGTCAGTCTCCTTTTAGTAAATAGGCTCTTAATAATATTGTTAATAACTATTGGATAACTTTATTTTATTCAAACATTTTATAAATAAAAATAATTAAATATTATAGCATATTTTAGAGTGCAATGACTGGTCAAGTGGCGGGATCAGACATCCTAAGCCAAATTCTATTAAATTTAAGCGACGCACGCCTGTAGGCACCCTTAAGGGGTAAGGACCATGGCTCAGGGCGCCGCTGAAGCTAGAAGTAAACAGAAATAAAGAGGACGTGATTACTGGCACGGACTACAGGCACTGGATCACACGACAGGGGCAGGGGTCAACGCGGTCCTCGGTCTGTCCGGCGAGGATCCTAGCCTAGCTAACCTGCAGGTTTCTCTAGCTACCTAAGTGGACGGCCCGGAGTAAAACTCAGAAAGAAACTCCGGTTTATTCTTTTCCGTCTTCTTTTTTTGTGTATATTTATTGTTTGATACAGTTTGAAAAGTATGTGGGCTGGGGCACGCCCCTTGCAGTTATAAAAAAAAAGAATTAACAAAAGCGATAATCGTTCTACTCAAGCGGATGTGAAACCTCTTGCACATTAAGGAAAAAATCAAATAATGTCGGGTTCGGGGTGTACCACCACATTTAATACTTAAAATAAACAAAACTAGACAAGGTCAACCAGGACGGTCAATGTGAAAACAAGACTATAAAATAATTATAACAAGTAAAATACCCTCAACTGCAAGCCGACCAGCCACCACAAGCAGCACCCGTTCACGAGTATGACGTGTGACACAGCCATCGGCTCCCTCGCCATGTTAGAGGGAAGGAGGCGACCCGTCCCACACTGCCACCGCAAGCATGACTTTCATTGGGATCATGACGATCTTACAATTTTGAGTATCAAAATCTAGTATGTAACATCTGGATTGACTATTGTGTAGAGTGTTTCAGTAAAATATATAATAATAACGTAAAATAGAAAATGAATCATTACATTAAATCTTATTATATAATCAAAATAAAGTAGATATATTAAAATGTCATACTGAAACGTTTATTCTAAAAGACTTCAATACTTTTTTACGTTTTCCTGGTTAGCCAAGCGACCAAGCGTTATAATCATTTAAATAATCATTTAGAGTGTAATACGCCTTTCTCATTCAAATTTTCTTAATTTCTAATTTAAATTTGACATTTCGGTATTTAATTATAAATGCGAATAGCCAGACCCACAAAAGAAGAATGCACTTTTTATAAACGAAGATATTCGGCACATAATTTATGATTATTTCTAATGTTTAAATTATGCACGTCGCTTCTTTTTTTAAATGAGTTTATATTTTGCCTAACACAACAAATACAAGAGTATATGTATTGGGCAGCAACTGTTAATATATCTATAGCTTTAAACAATTCTCTGAGGGAAAACCTCGCACTTAACTGATAGTTGAGTTGATAAATATACTTTTAATGTCAGCTGCCTTAGTTGGAATCCTGCTCTGGGGAAGAGGATTCCGTAAGACATGACACTGTGGAAATAGCTGAAGTAAACAAGACGAGCAGTTTCCACATTGGTCAGTTGCCTTACTTTTCTGACAGCGAAGGCAGCGGAGCTTAATTTCCCAGTTAAGCTCGATATATGGGAGCCCCATTGTAATTTCTCATCTAGCGTTATACCCAGAAAGACTAGATTTGATGGTCTCTTAAACCTCGTGGTTTATTATTACTTCGGGTCCTTTCCTGATATTCCTGATATTCGGCGTCGTAAATTTAACACACTTAGTTTTCTTGGTATTAAGGACCAAATTATTTACCGTAAATCATTTGGCAAATCGTGAAAGAGCACTATTTACTTCGTCAAAGTCATGTCTATTTCGCAAAAAGTACTACATCGCACATATTTTCCAAATAATACGGCAAATCATTAATGTAAATTAAGAATAAAAAATGACCTAAAATAGATCCTTGCGGGACGCCTAACTTAACGGGTAAATCCTGAGATCTTACTCCACCTACATCGACACACTGAACTCTCTGATGAAGTATGATATCATATTTCAGAAATTCAGAATTAAGAAAAATTACATCTACAGTAATACCCCGACTTACGCTACCCTGGTGTACGCGATATCGGAGACACGCGGCTTTTCTTTTTGATCACCAAGCACATACGTAAACGTCACGGTATCATCCCTCGGATGGAAAAAAATACCAGTATATTGTGATGTTTTACTTAGATACATATTATTTAATATTTTTCTTCTAAACTATTGTTTTCTTTTGACTCTGATCCCCGTTACACGAATTTTATATGTTTATATTTATCTATATGAAACGATTGTTTGAGCGTAAGTTGCACTTCGCGCTCGATAGATGGCGTTGTACATATGACGTCACTTTTTGTATCTCGCTATTGAGATTCTCTGCCGATTTGAGTATACCCCTTGAAGGAAAATAAATTTTGTACTTGATTAGGAAACAAATGTAGTTTCATTATTCACTTCCCCGGGAGTTGTATAGTGCCGAACAATTTGGTCATTCGTGCCGGATAAGTGAGATCCAGAGTGTTTTGTGTAATACTTGGCGTGGAAACCAGGGTGGATCGCCCTGAAGCGCCGCATACCCAAGCTGGTGTGCACAGTGAAGTGAGTGCTGCAGCAGTGGAGTTGGCGTGGAGCAGCACCAGGTGGCGCAGGGCGAGGACCAGTACCAGGTGGCGCAGGACGTGATCGGAGTACCAGACCAAAGAGGCGGCGCAGGGCGAAGTTCGAGTACCACGGAGTGAGGAGTGGAGCAGGGCTGCCTAGACATCATCGCCATCTCAGTGAGGCGCTGGGCGGGAATAGTCCATTTACCAGAGAGATATTGGAGTTACCATTTACTGTCAACAGTTGGGTGACGCAGTCACTAGTGAGTGAAGGCGGGGTTGCCGATTCAGTGAAGTGTGGTTTGTCGAAGATAAAACCGTGAATACATTATTGTGTTAAATTGCAAGTCGGAGTTTCTGAACATAGAAAATTTCGTCTAGAAAGATTTATTGGACTTTAGTAGATTTTAGTAACACTTCGTAACAATACAAATATTTGAGAAGGTGGTTTTAAACATTTGCTCTTTAGTAGAAATTTGACTTTGGAACTTTCAAATAATAAATAAGTTTTTAAAAATTGAATTTGTTAGTAACTGACTGGTTAAATTCAAAATGGAGGCTTTATATAAATTGCAAAATAACAATAAGATTCGCATAGAAAAAGCTCAAATTAATTTCAAAAAAACGCCTAAAGACAGAATTTCTAGGACTTATGTGGAGACTAGATTAGAAGCTCTAGAAAATTTGTGGAAAGAGTTTCTGTCTACACATAAGAGTATATTGCTAAATGACGCACAAAAAGATTCAGATAAATATTTCAGTAATGATGTATATGATGTCACTGAGGAAATTTACATTCTACATAAGGCCCAATTAAAAGAAGTATTAGAAACATTTAGCAATCACCAGTCAGATCAAAGCTTAAAGACAAATGTAGACCACACAGTATCCAATAGTGTTAGATTACCAAAAATAAATATTTCAAAGTTTTCGGGAAATTATGCAGAATGGATCACGTTCAAAGAGTTGTTCACCTCTTTGATTCATAATAATAATAGTTTAGAAGACGTGCAAAAAATGCATTATTTAAAAGGCTTATTATCGGGAGAAGCAGAACAACTTGTCAGACATATTACTGTGTCTTCAGACAACTATAAAGAGTGTTGGTCTCTGCTACATAACCGTTTTAATAATATCAGATTTTTATCCAATTGTTTACTGAAACGCTTATTAAGTCAGACTAATGTAAATGAATGTTCAAATAGCATAAAAGGTTTACTAGATACTACAATGGAATGTTTAAATGGTTTAAAAAATCTCGGTATTGACGTAAGCACGTGGGATAGTATCGTCATCTTTATAATTAGTTCCAAGTTAGATCCCGAATCGAGAAAGCAATGGGAGACAAAGATAAGTACCAAAGATGAATTACCCGTGTTATCGGAATTCCGAGAGTTTTTAGAAGCCCGATTTCGGGCATTAGAGTTTTTTGACACAAAACCAAGTAAACCCAAACCTAAAGTTCACCATGTAGTCACTACCGATAATAAAGCTGTAGACACTTGTCCATTCTGTAAGGAAAATCATAAAATATCTAATTGTAAGAAGTTTGCCCAAGAGAGTTACGAATCTCGTCACAGCTTTGCACAAACCAGGCGCTTATGTTATAATTGTTTAAACGCGAATCACTCCATAAAGTTTTGTCGACACACCGCGACGTGTCGTATATGTAAGAAAAGGCATCACTCACTACTACATCCAAATTCGGTCTCAAACTCCACAGTAGTAAAAGAAAACTCCAATACAGCAGATGAAGGTAAATCAGCGGTGTCGAACGTTCAGGCATCGTTGTCAGTACGCGAACCATTAACTTCAAATTCTATAGTTTCACACTTTTCTAAAAGGTCAGTACCTACTCAAGTTTTGTTGGCCACTGCTCTTGTCGAAGCACAGGCAAGAAGCGGGTCAACACAACTGCTGAGAGTGCTATTAGATCAGGGATCTCAGGCATCATTCATAGCAGAATCAGCAGTACAGTTACTTGGACTAAAGAAGAAGCCGGTCAAGTCGGTTATTTCTGGGATAGGCGGTGAGAGAAGCGCTTTCGCTTCAAAGTTTATTGTCACGGTGACTATTCATTCACGTTTAAATCCACAGTTTAGTGTCCAAGTTCATGCGTTCGTGTTAGGTACCATTACCTCAGTTTTACCCTCAGAAAAATTAGAGCAGGCCTATTGGCCCCAGCTAAAGGAGATAACTTTAGCTGATCCAGAGTTCCACACGCCAAGCAAGATAGACATCTTACTTGGTGCGGAAATATATAGTCAAGTTCTTAGAGAGGGTTTAATTCCAGGTCCGCCAAACTCACCGGTAGCTCAGAATACTGCTTTTGGTTGGATCCTTTCTGGACAGATATCGTCAAACCCAGATTCCATACATTGTCATCACGTCATTCAAAGCAGCTCAGATCAGGCTGATGACAACGCACTTTTGCGACAGTTCTGGGAAATTGAATCAGCTATCCCTGATAAGAAGATCCTTTCTGACGAAGAACAACGGTGTGAGGATATTTACGCACAGACTACGTATCGTGATGAGCAAGGCCGATACGTAGTTAATCTTCCCTTTCGCGATCAAGACCCGCAGTGTAAATATGGGGGTTCGAGAGACCTCGCAATAAAAAGATTTCATCTTCTTGAAAATAAATTTAAGAAGAATCCATCGATCAAAGCTCGATACTCAGATGTATTCAAAGAATACATAGACCTCGGCCATATGGAGCCTGTACACGGTGATGAGCGTAATAGGAGTACAGCTGTATATCTCGCACATCACGCTGTAGTCCGTGAGGACAAGCTCACCAGTAAGGTTCGAATAGTGTTCGACGCTTCAATGAAAGGATCAAATGGAGTGTCTCTGAACGACGATCTTATGGTTGGTCCCATGTTGCAACCTCGTTTACGTCACATCATTATGAGATGGAGAATGCATCCCATAAGTCTCTGTGCTGACATTATTAAAATGTACAGACAGGTGAAGGTTTCTCCTGAGCATGCAGAGTTCCAGCGAGTAGTGTGGCGCGATGATCCGGAATCTGAAATAAAAGAATACAAATTAGTAAGAGTCACCTTTGGTACAGCAGCAGCTCCTTACCTTGCAGTAAAATCCTTGCAGCAAGTGGCAGTTGATTCATGCGAAGATCATCCTGAAATAGCTGAAATAATAAAAAATGAGTTTTATGTCGATGATTTGATGTCAGGATGTCAGACAGTTGAAGAAGGTTTACATATACACAGAAAATTAACAGATGTACTCACCAAAGGTCAATTCCAACTACAGAAATGGATCAGCAGCTGCAATGAATTAAATGAGAAATTTCAAGAAAATACCGGAACAAAGTTAGGACAGGAAAGGGAAGAGGAAAAGGAAAAGAACATTAAGTTAGACTCAGTTATAAAAATTTTAGGAATTTCATGGGATCGAGAAAGTGATGAGTTAACATATTCAGTGCAACTTGAGCCACAGCAGACTCCAATCACTAAGAGAAAGGTAATATCCGACATCACACGCCTGTTCGATCCGCTTGGCTGGGTATCACCTTGCATAGTCACTTCTAAAATATTCATTCAAAGGCTTTGGCTTGCTGGCTTGGAATGGGATGAAGAGTTGACCCTGGAACTTCTTACAGAATGGGAAACTTACCGTTTAAGCCTTATAGAGATGAATAAATTCAGCATCCCCAGGTGGATTAAGACAAAATCCAACGATCGATTGGTCGAATTGCATGGATTTTGCGACGCGTCGATTAAGGCTTATGCCGCTGTAGTATATATTAGAGTCATCGATGCCAACAATTCCATTCATGCTAGTTTAATCACCTCTCGTACTAGAGTTGCACCAATCAAACAGCAGTCAGTTCCGCGTTTAGAGCTGATGGGAGCAGTGTTGCTCTCCGAACTCCTTTCTGAAGTCGGTGAAGTAATGAATATAACACCCTCTCAAATACATGCCTGGACTGACTCGTCAGTAGTCTTGGCATGGCTCAGTAAACATCCTAGTCACTGGACAACTTTTGTTGGAAACAGAGTGTCCACAATTCTCTCTCACGTCGACAACTCACATTGGGCTCATGTCCAATCCGCGCATAACCCTGCCGATTTAGCATCCAGAGGTGTAACACCACAAGAACTAGTAAGCAGCTCACTGTGGAGTCAAGGACCTTCATGGCTTCATGATGAACCAATAGAATATACGAGGCCAAAGTCAATTACGACTAACACAGAGCAGAGATTAGTCAAGGCTCATGTCGTAACTGAACCTCATCAAGAAGAGCTTTTCTGGACAAAGTATTCGTCAATAAAAAGGCTGGTTCGGGTTATAGCGTACTGCAGAAGAGTTTTGAGTTGGAAGAAACAAGCACACGGTGAGAAGAGATATGAAAGGTATCTTACCAAAGAAGAAATAGAAGAAGCAACAAAGACATGTATAAGATTGGTTCAGAGTCAAGAGTTTTTTGAAGAAATAAAAGACATTCGAAAGACAGGAAGTGTGAAAGCAAGAAGTAAGCTAAAAAGGCTCTGTCCAGTCATAGACGATGAAGGAATTCTCCGTGTCAGTGGGCGCATTCAGAATGCTCATTTAGACGAGTCAGTTAAACATCCCATCATCCTACCATCTGATAGTCACTTCACTAATCTAGTTATCGATGAAGCTCACAAGAAGACGCTACATGGAGGGCCAACACTGATGTTGAGCCATCTGCGTACTAATTATTGGATTCTTTCCGCTAGAACAAAGGTTAAAGGTCACGTACACAAATGTGTAAAATGCAAGCGATACTCAGCATCTATTCAAACCCCACTTATGGGCCAGTTACCGACCAGTCGAGTTACCCCAGCAAGACCATTCCTAAACAGTGGCGTGGATTTTGCTGGTCCCATCAGCATGCGAACGTCAAAGGGCCGTGGCCACCAATCTTACAAAGGCTACATTTGTGTCTTTGTGTGCATGGTGACCAAAGCTATTCATTTAGAAGCCGTCAGCAATTTGACGTCGCAAGGTTTTATTGCTGGATTTAAAAGATTTGTGTCTCGACGAGGTTTGGTTAGTAATATTTGGAGCGACAACGGCACCAATTTTGTTGGCGCTGCCAAAGAACTTCAGCACTTAGTTGCCGCGGAAAAATCTTCTGTGGCTGTAGAAATTAGAGAGTGGTTAGGCAACAACAGTACTTCTTGGCATTTCATTCCGCCCCATTCCCCAAACTTCGGTGGTTTATGGGAGGCCGGTGTTAAATCGACCAAATTCCATCTGAGGCGCGTAATAGGTAATTCGACACTTACATTTGAAGAAATGTCAACCCTTTTGTCCCAAGTAGAAGCATGCCTTAATTCCAGGCCATTATCAATGTTGCCTGACAATTCTATGGATCCAGCTCCTCTGACACCAGGTCATTTTTTGATAGGGGAGCCTCTGATAGCGGTGCCTGAACGTAATTATGACAGTTCTAACATTAGTAACCTAAGACGCTGGCAAGTTACACAACGCATGTTGCAAGATTTTTGGAGACGTTGGTCAAATGAGTACTTGGTTCATTTATTACAGCGTTACAAATGGACTAAAAATATTCCAGAACCAGGTATTGGAGATGTAGTTTTAGTCAAGGAGGACAACTTACCTCCTGCCCGTTGGCTTTTAGGCAAAGTAATGGAAAAGCACCCTGGTTTGGATAAAGTTACACGAGTAGTGACTCTTAAGTGTAACGGATCGTTGATTAAACGACCGATTTCAAAATTGTGTATTTTGCCGATTGCAAAGTAATGTAATGTTAATTTAGTTCATAATTGTGTTAATTTAGTTTTTAGTAGGTACATGATATTTTCGTTTTATTTGCGAATTTACGTTGAATTGAATTATTGTTGAGCAATTTGTAAAATTGCAGCAAATGTTGATTTTATATACAGTCCACAAGTTGTTATCGTTGAAAGTGTTTATAAGTTGTATTTTTTTTTCAAGGAATATGTAATTTCACAAATAGTAACAGTTTTTTTTTTGTCATCTGTTTGTGTGTTTTTATCTGTTTAATTTGTTGTTGGTAATAAGTTTTGTAGCCCCTGACCTCATGGTGGGCGGACAGTTAGTTCGTTTTACATTTATATTAGTTCTGGACATTCTGTCCATGGTGGGCGGGATGTTTGAGCGTAAGTTGCACTTCGCGCTCGATAGATGGCGTTGTACATATGACGTCACTTTTTGTATCTCGCTATTGAGATTCTCTGCCGATTTGAGTATACCCCTTGAAGGAAAATAAATTTTGTACTTGATTAGGAAACAAATGTAGTTTCATTATTCACTTCCCCGGGAGTTGTATAGTGCCGAACAACGATGTACCCCGACTTACGTGAATTCTACTTTTACGGCTATCTCTTGGTCCTCCTATTGCGTTAGTCCGGTGTATTACTTTATTCTTTATCCAGCTATATGACTTATTTTGAACCAAATGGCCATTTTAATGTTTTATTATAAATTGTCATTGATCGAACGTCGCGTGTGACAGGTGTACACGGGCGCGGGCATCAGCACGGCGGCCGACATCCCCGACTACCGCGGGCCGCACGGCGTGTGGACACGCCTGCAGCGCGGCGAGGCCGTGGCGCGCGTGGACGTGGCGCGCGCGCGGCCCACCTTCACGCACATGGCGCTCACGGCGCTGTGGGCGCGCGGCGCGCTCAAGTTCGTGGCCTCGCAGAACTGCGACGGCCTGCACCTGCGCGCCGGCCTGCCGCGCCGCGCGCTGGCCGAGCTGCACGGTGACATGTTCTGCGAGCTGTGCGCCGCGTGCCGCGCCGTGTACCTGCGCGCCTTCGACACCACGCAGCGCACGGCGCGCCACCAGCACGGCACGCGCCGCCTGTGCCACGCGTGCGGCGCCGAGCTGCGCGACTCCATCGTGCACTTCGGCGAGCGCGGGCGCGCCGCCTGGCCGCTCAACTGGGCCGGCGCGCTGCGCCACGCCGCGCGCGCCGACGTGGTGCTGTGCCTGGGCTCCAGCCTCAAGGTGCTGCGCCGCTACCCGCGCCTGTGGCGCATGCAGGCGGCGCCGCGCGCGCGCCCCGCTCTCTACATCGTCAACCTGCAGTGGACGCCCAAGGACGCCGTGGCCGAGCTCAAGATCAACGCGCGCTGCGACGCCGTCATGCGCCTCGTGGCGCGCCGCCTGCGCCTGCGCGTGCCGCGCTACCACCCCCGGCGCGACCCGCTGCTGGCGCACGCTGAGCCGCTGGCGGAGCCCGAGCGCCACACCACGCGCCGCCCGCCGCTCGCGCCCGCGCCCGACTCCGCCTCCGACTCCTACGAGTCGTGCGCCTCGCCCTCCGCCTCCGACTCCGACGAGGAGCTGCCGCTGCGCCGCCTGGCCGACCGCCTGCGGGCGCCGCCCGACGCGCGGCCCGAGCCCCCGCGCGAGCTCCACTCGCCCCCGCGCGAGCTCCCCTCGCCCCGACCGCCGGAGCCCCCGCCCCGACCGCCGGAGGCCCCGCCGACGCTCCCGCCGACGCCGCCGCCGCGCGTCGCGGAGCCCCCGCCCCGGCCGCCCGAACCGCCGCCCGCCCCGAGCCCCGGGCGCACGAGACGGGCGCCATCTCCGCCGCGCGAACCCTCGCCGTCCGCCGACGTCGTCCGGTTCCGGGTGAGCATGTCGTCGGGCGAGGCGACGATCCTGCTGCGCCCCGAGCACGTCCCCGTCGCGCCCCGCGCCTCCCCTCCGCGCTCGCGCACCCTCGATCTCCGAAAGTTCCGCATGTCGCGGCGCCCGCCCCCCGCCGGCCCCGCGACGAACGGCCACGCGCCCGCCGCGCTCCCGCCGGGCCCCCGCTTCGCCCCGCCCGGGGAGCGTCCGTCGCCGCCGAACGGCACCGTCGACTCGAAGCTCCGCCGCCTGCTCGAGCACCGCCCGCACGTAGACTCGTTCCTCGCCGCGAGGAGACCCCCCGCGGACCAACCCGACGACGTCAAGCCGAAGATCGAACCCCTCGACGACGTCAAGCCGAAAGTCGAGCCCCTCGACGGCGACGAGACGACGATCGAAACGAAGAAGGAGCCGAAGACGGAGGGCGGGTCGTCGGAGGCGGGCTCGTCGTCGGAGAGCGAGTCGCGCTCGCTGGCCGCGGCCATCTTCCGGCGCGCCGTGCTGCTGTGCCGCGCGTCGCTGTACCCCGGCCTGCACACCATCCTGGCGCCCGCGGCGCGCGCGTCGTGCGCGTGGTGCTGGCGCACGCACGGCGCGGCGCGCTGCCTGTGGTACGGCGCGCCGCGCGGCACGGCGCTGGGCGCGCGCGCGTGGCGCCGCGTGCGCGCGCGCCGCTACCTGTGCGCGTGCTGCCCCGCGCCCGCCGCGCCCGCGCCCGCGCCCGACGCGCCCGACGAGGGCGGCTGGTACGGCAAGGGCTACCGCAAGGGCCGGCGCCGGCGCCGGTAGCACGCGCCACGCCCGCGCGACTCCCGCGGCCCTCCCACCGACTCGGTGTTCGTGTCACGAATATGTTACGTTGACGAGTGGCACTCTGCGGGTGAACGTTCACTTATATGTGCTCTGTGCTTTATGTAGGAAAATTAAAACAAATATATCGTTCTTCGCGTTCGTACGACACGGTGACGTCGTGATTATGATGGTGTTGTTAATTTACAATTATAGAAATCTCGAGCCCGACGACCCGCGACGCAGGCTCAAATTTACAAAGATGTTTTCCCACAACGAAAAAGTGTGTAATGGATTTGTATATTTTTTTAAGAGAGAAGCTTCCGCGTGTAGAACTCGATAGCACCACTGTGCGCTGCGCTAATACGAAACCATACCGTTTTACCATAAGTGGGGGTAAACCGTTCCGCCGCGGAGGAAAACAGCCATTGAATGAAAGTTAAGGTTGTGTTACGAAACTAATTGGCGTGCTGGTATGACGATGATACATTTTGGAATGAACAATTACAATTTAATTGGTCTTCCATTGTATGGTCGGAACTAAAATATTTCAATAATAGTTTCTTTAGTGTTAAGAGAATTGTGATGTTAAATCTCAGATGCATCTGAAGCGAGTACAACCCCTCCCTCTCCCTGCTACCTCGGATATTTGAGAGTGGCTGAAAAGGGTATTCAGATCATCATTGGTATGCAATTCCTTTTTACTCGTCTTGTCAGTTGTGAGAACAGCACTATTATATGATGTCGTCGCCTCTGTGAGGACCCAGTTTAGAACAAATTAATGTAATGTTACATCGTCAGTTCTGCTGATATTACTATTGTCAATGTATATCATTCTATTACAATGACAATAGTATCATTATACTATTGTCATTGTAGTAGGCATAATAACATCCTACTATTGTCATCATTATGGCTATGAGAATATTTATATTGATCAATTGTGATTATTATAATTGATTTTATATTAACGACGATCCCGGAGCCGGGTTGACGCGAACGGTTTCTGTCGGCGCTCACTGGCCTTACAAAGGCTTTCACTCAATACTTAGCTGTGAACTTAAATTGAGCTATGAAATTACAAATATTACTTTACGAATATTTGTGTACGATTATAGTGTTACCAGGAGATTCTAATAAAATGTGTGTTATGTAAAATGTCAGTGAGGTAATAGAGACATTTGGTCATGTATTCCTTTGCGGAGTGAGCAACCTGTTACTAAAACTGTCACTATTCAACACAGAACCGGCAAACAAATATTAAATTTAAATTTGTAGATTTACTATGAAACAATTTTTTATTTAAATAATAATAATAATACAATGAATATGAATAATTATCGTAAAATTAAATAAACGTTAGTTTTAACTATGTTCAAATATTTATGTATTGTATATTTTTATAAATTATATTTGACACGAATTATTTATATTATGGAGTAAATGTATGTATGTTGGTGACCAAATATCACTATGATCTACTGCCATACACCCAGATCAAACATAGTGTTCTTGTTTCTATTGTGGACTGTCGAATGTGATTTTATGTGATTAGTATCATGTTGGTCACTTCTCTACTAACATTTAGACAATATTCTTTTACTGATTTTACTTAATTCGTTATTGCATTAGTCACATTTTAAGAAAATTAAGTTATATCTTTTTTGTAAATGCCTGAGTCACACAGCCTCAGAAACGTTCCAAACTAGCCAAACATTCAAATCTCGACATATGTAAGTGTAGTGTGTGCACATGAGATCATTTAACGATACCCGACGCCGCGCGCCGTAAGCATGTCATTTAATATGACAGGTCTGACATTAACGAAAACACTCGACGCCACGAGTGTTTCGACTCCCTCAGTGTTCTTTATTTAATAAGCATGGGCTTCCGGAAGAGCGGACCCGTGCAAGCAGACAATGTACCTATTGTTGAATCGACTCAATTATGTAACATATCGCAGCCAACCAGGTTCATTAGACGTTCTATTCAGCCCTTTTTAATCAAACAGCGATCTAACAACATTTAAAAACTAGCCTAACTGAAACATTTATGTCGATGTCGTAAGTTTTTCAGTCCTCGCTAGGTCACACGTAGCTAATTGAGCCTGGTCGTTACCGATACTGACAGTTAGTGTAAATAATGATAATGTTTGTACTGATGTGTGCGCGAATGCTCGGCGCTCGGACTGAGTCGCGGCTCGGCGGCCGGCGGCGCCCCCGCTGTCACAACACAGCGTTTCAAATAGCAATAATACTGTCGGGTACGACCTCATTTTATTTTTCTCTCTCTATCGCCGTTGTCCGCGTGTAGCGTGACAGAGAACTTGATAAAGATGACAGTGGTGACGTAGCTTCAATGTGAACTGTCGACAGCGAGTGGCCGGCGCCCACCGAGCGTGCGTTTGTTCACTTTGTACAATTGTATTATTTTGTAATGAGCCAATACTAATTATAATGGAATGAATGACTGTAAGTGATGACTGTGTGTCTGTGTGCGGTGAACATGCGGTACCTATTTTTAAGCGAATTGAATTAAATTGAACAATGATAATAACGTATTTGTCTTATTTTACCTTTTCCTAACATAACCTCACTACGTACTTGTGAACTCCTGTGATACCAGCTTTAACTCGCGGCTTTGCCCGCATTCAAAATAATCTTTCTAAAAATTATTGTCAAAACGATATACGATACTTGACACCTTAGCACAATAAATAAATTTTAATAATATCTTGAAGTTGGGCTTAAAAAAACTCGTAAACTGCACGCTATGAATAATCCGGGGAGGGAATACTCGTGCACATCATATGGGTACCTACATACTTCGGTGTGGTGAACATTTAGGTATCGCGTAGAAGGAGATTTCTTTCCTTATATGACTCTCTCTAGCACCTGCAGCCTAGAACTCTTCAGTTATGGAGGGTTCCAAGGGCTCTACTTACTATGTAAGGACGTTTTTTAAACGCGCTGTTGAAACGTGATACAGACGCGATTCGCACGAACAACAAACTGCTCTGTAGGACAAAAACGCGCCGTCGACGCGCGTTTCTAAAAAGCGCTTTAAAAATCGTGGTGTGCGTATTCCATAATGAAAAAACGAAAGAGCGAGTAGGAGTGCGTGTTGTTTGTGGGCGCACTCTCCGCGACGGATCGGATGAGAGTGGTCTCTGTGTATTGGTATTTGACTATTGCAGTCTATAACTGGTAGTTGGTACCTAAGTTGTGTTCTCGTCGCTCACGTCGGATACCATAGACCTACAGGTAGGATTGGTAGTCTTATTCTTGTTGTAATATAATTTTTACATTTCGTCCCTTTGTACCCATACATGCCTATTGACTTCGATTGACGGTAACTAATTACTGAGATATTTTCGGGAACTTAAACAATGGCAGTTAATCAATATAAAAGCAAAGTGCACGTAATGGGTACAATAACTCCTGTCCGTATCACCTATCTACGTCGCACATTATTCTTCAGAATCACCGGCTTTAGTGCAGCTTATACAGTAGGTACAGCTACAGTAAACCGAGTCGCGTCTTGTTTATTTAATCTACGATACTATACACTGCCGAACTATTCTATTAATAATAGTCCCGCGCACGTGTGCGTGTACGTAGGGACGTGTAATGTGTGTGTGTGTGTGCCGGACGTCGCTATCTGCAGTGATCGGAGCGCAGCTTCCGAGGCCCGTTTCTACTACCACACACCCAATGTTTCTCGAGTCAAGTGACGAGTGTGTGTGTCTATTATATTCTTGGGTGGGTATGTTACTTTATTGTAAAGTTCTCGAACTTTATACAATACATTGAGCGAAAGCGTCTCGCGTTCTGGCACTTGGCGACACTTGGCGTCCCTCGAGCTGCATGCGGCGTCGTCGCGTCTGTTGTTTGTGAGTAGTCCAATCAGTGTAATATAAAGTGCCTACAGAATCTATACAGTTAACAGGTTAATAAACTGTCGTGCTCGAATATTAACGATTTTGTGTGCAAAATACCTTTTCTGTTTATGAACTATATATTCTATACACGAGTACCTACACACATAAATAAAATTGAAGTGTCTGTTTATAATGAAAAAATAAAAGGTTTTTACTAAAAACATATATTTATGTATAGGTACCACTAGTGTTCTAATAATAACAAACATAAACATTCTCTCACACACAAACTCTCACTGGTAGAGAACTTATTTTGTGTTCAATATATATATGCTACTATTCATTTTGACTGTCTTTTTGTTTGTTCGTTTATTCCACCAAATCTTCAAACCGGTAGGTAGTACCGAGTTAGACAGAACTTTGCTGGCAGAAAGCTGATATTATAAGGAGTAACTCTTAGACATTTTCCTTATGTAATGTCATCCTTTTCCTCCGCTAAATTAGGTTATATGGAACCAACAAAACAGATCAGATACTAGTTGTAACTTTGGGTCTAGTCCAAAAATCATATACAAATGTATATGATTTTAATAATTAAATTTGTAGAACCCATAAAACCTTCTGGGCGTCAGAGCTGGGGTCTAAGCAGGTAGGTAGAACTGAATGTGCACCCCTGACTGATTATGTATCAAAATTGTAGTGAATACAATTGAGAATTTTAAGAGCCAAGTGTTCTTAAGTTCGCCGTCCAGCAATTAAATTATAAAATTACGGTCAACTACAAAACCAGTCGAAAAGCGACTTTTAAAATGCTGAATGGCGATATCAATTATTATCATAATGCTATTATTAGATGGTTCAACATAATTTTTGGTTGTAATAAAGGCGCATTATATTGCGATTGTGTATGTAGACAGCTACATACACAATAGGCGAGTTTAAACACAATATTTGAAATCAATAGTTAATAAGAGTAATTAATTAATTTTTAATTTATTTGATGTGGTCCTCCAATTGCGACGGATACGTTTTACGTATGTGTAGGTAGCGCTCTAATGTGTAGGTACCTTACATGTGTACTGAATATTACAACACTCCATTGTGGGAGGCCATTGTCCCGCAGGGAAGTTTATCTGTAAGGTGACAGAAGGTGATCACCAGATTCTCGTACCTACAACATATCTTGTAGAATAACTTTCATGTTATTTTCATATTATTATAATACATATATTTCAAAATTGAGATTAATAAAATTCGACCACCGGCAGGTTCGAATCTGCATCTTTGGGTATAGCCCCCAATGCCTTTGAACAGAAGTCAGAGGATATGGATCCTCCCCGTGGTGGCCAAATAAAACCACTTGCTTTGACTCGATCACTTTATTGTTCCATTGGTGAGAGTACAATGGTTTACCGAACACACTAAATATTAATCTACGTAAAGCTTAAGTACTCCTGTGTAACGAAACGATTGCGAGTTTTAGAGATATAGTTCACTGCCATCTATTATCATACCCTTGAACTTTATAGAAAAGTCATAATCGTTCCGTCACATGTCACACAAACCTTAACAGCCTTAACCAATTAGGTTACGGTGGAACCCTACCGATCATCGAAATTTATTAATCTCTTTGTAACACGTCTCTAAGGGGGACGGTAGTGCAGGGGAATATTTAAATTATTGTAATACATTCGGAACACAATAAACGACATTAACTTAAACCAGGCACAAGGTTACTAGGAAACAGTGATGTAATGTTTGACTGCAAGTATAAATAGCGCGAGAGTTGTCTTTAAAAAAAACTGTTGTTCGTAGGTGGTCGCATGATGTTTGGTCGAGGGGGGTCGCGGCGGCGCTGGTGGTGCGCGCTGGCGCTGGCGGCGACGCTGGCGGTGCTGCGCGTGCCGCGTGACGTCACCACGCGCGCGCACTTCCCGCTCCGTCCCGCGCGCCTCGCGCACGCGCTCGCTGACTTCGCGCACCAGCCTCACAAGTCGGTATACCACACTACACGCGCTATTCCTTCCGAGTTGCTTTCTTTGTTGTCTGTGGACGAATCTTCCGTCATTCTACTTGAACTTCGCCAATAAACCAGAAAGCCAATCGGCGTGTGGTTTCCGGTTTAGAATAAACCACCCCATGTCTTCCCAGAGTGTGGTAAGAGGTGAGTATGGGACATACAGCTGAAAGATGGGCAGCAGCATCTATCAACTTAAAGATATCTTACTGCGATCTCCAATCTGTCAAGTTTGGTGATTACGGTAATATCCCGCAAAGACCCTGGCTGGCCAAGGTCTGTTCAAGAGGAGGCCCACGTTCAGCCCATGTGGACGTCAACGGGCTAGCAAAGCCTTGAAATGAAATGAAATGAAAACGTTTATTGATAATGTAGACGAATCGATCGTACATATTATTATTATAAGTCAAAATATAAAAAGAGTAAAAAAAAATCTTGACTAATTAGGGGCCATCCATAAAGTACGTCACATCTATACGTCACACCATGTCACACTTCTTTGACCCCCCCGTCAAAGAAGTGTGACATGGTGTGACAAGGGGTGGGGGGGTCCTAAATTTTCCTAAGTCCTAAATTTAAACAATTGAATCCTGAAATATGAAATATTAATTAAAGCTAAAAAATAATTTCAACTATCTATATGAATATACGGTTTGAATTGTTTTGTTGACGAGTTCATACCCGCTCTAGTGACACGCCGCACGTGCCCTTTGACTAATGCCGCCAAACGCACCGCACGAGCGACCTCGCGTGATTTCATTGTTTCTATTTCATTTTCATTCGACAATTGACTTTCGCCGAGTGAACGACGTCGTTTTTTTAGTTCTGCTATTTTGTCGATACAGTTACTTTTTTACAAAACAAACAAAAATTACAATATTTTTTTAATAGGATCTGGGGAGGTGCGCCAAAAACAAGGTTTTTAGAATTAGAAAGAGCTCAGGGAGCTATCTTAAAAGTGAGCAACTTTAAAAATTATATGTTTCCTACTGTCGAGCTTTTTCGGCAATTCATAGCAATACCTGCACAGCATTAAAATTCAGCATTTTGTATCCCCATACAAAAAAATCTCCATAGGCGTAAAGACATAGTTGGTGACAACTAGGAAAAGTAACCTTACCAATTCCAGTACGTTCAATTGTTTTCTTGCACCCACACTGTACAACAAATTGAATAAAATACTCCAGATTTACCAACTATCTAGCTGCGATTGTAAAAATCGAATAACTAAATGGCTTCAGGGCGCTGACCTACCAAGAGACGGAAAACCTCTTAAGTACAATGTTGTAGTATAATTACATACACAAATACACACAGACACACACTCACACATACACATATCTAAACGCAATTACACCCAAACTTACACATCTCTATTAAAACTCCCGCTCACACAGGCATGCATACAAAGAAAATTTTCCTTTAGTGTTTAATTCTACTTTATTTTATTATTGTTTTTTCACATTGTTAATAAAATATAGATTGCATAAAAAAAAACTTTGATTTTCGTGTGAAATTATCTTAAATTTTTATAGGGGAATGGGACTGGTATCATTAACACAGGTTATCTGTAATCTAGCTATATGATACCAGTTGCGATCCGTACTGTGACTATAAAACCAAGATCACTGTTAATTATTCTAACTATCTAGCTTAAGGTTTTATACTGTAAGAACAATTAAAGCTTATTAATATTATTAACTTACGCTGATAAAAAAACAGCATATATACAAGAAGTTAATTCCTTATGGAAAATTTTGAAAAGTAGTGAACATATTGAAGGTGAAGTGGAATCAAATGACGAAAAAAAAGCGACTACATTGAATTTTTTTTCGAAATTAGACTAATTATGGAACTACTGTTTTAATTTTTTTTTAAATGATATAAAATTGCAAATTTGTGACGTCACATTAGGGAGGGGGGGGGGTCTCACAAATGTGACCACCTGTGACAAGGAGGGGGGTTGGGTCTAAAAATCATGAAATAGGTGTGACGTACTTTATGGATGGCCCCTAATAATTAGTGTACATTTCAACAGTCATGTTATTAAATACAATTTAAATCTACCAATGTGGCATGTGATAGTCGTGTATTATAAATATAATTAGAATCAACCAGCGCAGCGTGGGCTGGGATTCGGTCAGAAGCATAGAACTCGTCGCGAGCCTCGCCTTGCAAGGACGACCGGACCCTATCCTAGCTTCCTTCAACTGATTCTGTTCTGAGACCACTGTGCGCCATGGCCGCATGTCTGGAAATCCATAAACACATACTTACCTACAACTTTTGAATCAATAAGTAGGTATTGTCGACCCATCACTAGAACCACGGGTCGGGTGTCTGGTTATGTTACTGTCAAAACTCGTAACCGGTCAAAACCACTTTTGACTACAAAAATAAGACAAAAGTATGTACCTACCTAAATAGTATTGACTATTGCCCGTAGTCTAAACCATTCAAGCTGTTGCCGTTATTAATATCGAGCAAAAAATTTCACGTTTATTGGATGTGAGCCCCACAAAAATATTTGTTCCATTTTAATGTTATTTTTCTATTTTTACCTTAGATAAAAGCAACATAGCGGAAGATATGAGACTCGCATCTAGAAAGTGGACCGCATGAATTAGGTCCCCGTCGCCTAATTGAATTCAGGCTGACACAGTCGCACGCAATGGGCCGATGGACACAAGCGGACGAGTTACGCAATAAGATAATTTATTGTTTAAGTGGGATAAAGGTTACCAAAATGCCTTCATTTGCTTTTATGCGTTTTACAAACAATTTAAAAAAAGAAAAAACAAATCTCATGGAATTATATTTCACTCATAATTACATGAAAATTTAAAATTTCAGATATTTATTTAATGTTTTGATCGCCATTTTTCGTTGCGTTCCTATAAGGTAAGTCGCCCCTGTTTTGCCACTTAGATAGAAATCAAGCTTACGGTTTTAATTAAGACTTCAATCGCTATCATTTCTGACAACTTCTGAAAACAATTTAAGATAAAACCTATTTTCATCCATTACATAATGGTCTGTGTGGTAGATAAAACACACCTATCACTATGTGTCTTAAACTAAGGAAAAATGTCAAAACCGGTCTCTCATTTCATTTCATTCATTTCTTTGATATAAATTATTTATTAACTACCATTTCATAAATATACAGAAAAATAGCTTAAATTAACTGAATTACCTATAAACAAAACTGTGCCGACGTACATACCTACACGTATTTACCTTAAAAATGTAAACTTGGGTCAAGTTATAATATGTTTTATAAGAATTTTAGGAGTTTGATACTCTAGTTCGAATGACGTTACCTCGATGTCTCTAGCTCGACGGTACACTTCACCGATGGGTCGTTACCTCGAAGGATCTCTTCCTCGACGGGTCTTTTCTTCGATGGTACATTTGATCGATGGGTTGTAACAACATTTACTGTACAAATTTTAAGTATTTGTGTGTGTAACTGAAAGGTGTAAAAATACAAGTGAATTGAAATGAAAATCGATATAATCATAGAGGCAACATAATATTGTGATCATTAGGTAGGTACGCGTATTTTTAACATTTAAACAACAAGCTGTAATCAACTACATGTATTAATTATTTGCCGTGTGTTTTCCGGCTTAGAATAGACCACCCCATGTCCTCCCATGGGTGTCGTAAAAGGCGACTAAGAGACATATGGCTGATGGATGGACTGCAGCATCTATTAGGTCAAGGTTTACATCTTACTGCGATCACCAATCCGTCTGCCAAGCGTGGTGATTATGGCAAAATCCCTCTACGATCCTGGCTTGCCAAGGTCTGTTAAGAGGAGGCCCGTGTTCAGCAGTGGACGTCAACGGGCTGTTGATGATGATGATTAATTATTTAAACAAAACTCATCAAAAAATGAACCAAGAAATTGCAATCGGCAATTGCACAAATGACTAAGAACAGAGAACAAATGGAATTAAAATACTTTTTGCGTTCTATTGCAAATTGCACAGCGCAGCGTTATAATATGATGTTGTAGTTGATCGCATTCTATTTGATATAAATAAATAGGTAATAGATAATAATTATTAGGTTATTTAAGTTCATTAGTTTGATAAAAAGAAGACAAGTGTTTTAAAACACAGAAGAATATTAATTTAATATTTTGATGATTTTTGTTTAAATAATTAATACATGTAGTTGATTACAGCTTGTTGTTTAAATGTTAAAAATACGCGTACCTACTTATATTAATGATCACAATATTATGTTGCCTCTATGATTATATCGATATTCATTTCAATTCACTTGTATTTTTACACCTTTCAGTTACACACACAAATACTTAAAATTTGTACAGTAAATGTTGTTTCGAGGTAACAACCCATCGATCAAATGTACCATCGAAGAAAAGACCCGTCGAGGAAGAGATCCTTCGAGGTATTGACCTTTCGAGGTATCGACCCATCGGTGAAGTGTACCGTCGAGCTAGAGACATCGAGGTAATGACCATCGAGGTAACGTCATTCGAACTAGAGTATCAAACTCGAATTTTAGTGAACAAAACATATACTTACCGAATTTAGCACATACGAAAATTCATTAACCACATTAAAATTAACTTTCATTTACACGTGAATTTTTGTGTATCTATGAAGCCCTTGATTCGATAGTGACTACTAATGGCACGAAACAAGCGACACACAAAGAATAAAATGTGTGTTATTTCGTGAGACGATTTATTGCAGTTTTTAGGGATTTCTATTCTTAAATATGATCTTTTCTTTAGTCAAATTAATTGTATAGGAACCCATACAAACACTGCCAAAAGTGTACTTTTCTGTTTAGTTCAATTTAGTCGCTAAAACATGGGTTATTATAGTATTAGGATTCTTAAATAGATTAATAGATAGTGATAGTTTTCGAATGTGTAATTTAAATTAAAAAAAACAATTGCTTATTTTTAGTGCTAGAAATAAAACTCACGAAATAACGTACTAGCACGAAGTAGGAGTCAGTTACCTTACTTCATTCATTCTAATGTCACTTTGACATACATCAGCTGCGCTGTCTTGCTCACGCTATCGTCAAAACAAATTTGTTTGCCTCTGTCTTTTAACGTTATAAAGAATCACAGCAGTGTGAGTGTGCGTGCATGTAGTTGTGCATCATGCGTTTTCAGTTGACAAAAATAAGGTCGTGGCATATCTACCGCTATTTTGTTTAAATCTATGATTTTTAAAATGTAAAGTTCATTTTCAACAATTTTCTGAGCTACATTCATAACTTGTAACTTCACTGTTCAGGCACATCCAAAAAATATTTTTCCCTATTATTATTTCACCAAACTCGCAAGGGACCAAAATGTATCTTATTATTTTAGATGTATCGTTATATAATGTAATTTTATGTAATGTTTCATAATTTAATATATTTCCACCAAGTTATTATTATATTGTGTGTATGTAATGTTGACAGTGGCGCGTGGCGAGTGGTGTCGGACAGCAGTAACTACACGGCGTGGCGCTACGCCGTAGCGTACGAGTGCGGAGCGCGCTGCTACGGGCGCGCTACGGTGCATTCGCGCGACGAGCACGGAGCCGCGCTGTCCCACGCCGCGCCTCGCGCACACCGCGTCGTCGTGCTCACGGAGCGCTGTACGCGGCTGCCGCTGCTGCCCTGGCCACAGCTATGCGGTACGTCGACCCAACAAATTAAGACGATCGCGTCGATCTAAATTAGTTTAAAGGTCACACACACACACACAGCTCATTAGAGCCACCCGGCACCCACTCCGCACCGCCTCGCCTCCTGCGGCTAGTATTCTTTATATGGACTTGTATGGCTATGCGCTCACTATATCAACTCCGTAGCGTCACCGGATGGCCTCGGTCGTAAGACCTCCACGCGCGGACGGCGAGTGGACCACTCGGTGACAACTCGCTGCTCGCATGCTTGCCTTACGTTGACTGCGCGTTGCCAACGCGCGGGTCCCGAGTGGACAGCGCGCTGCCCGCGTATGATTCACGCGAGGACGATACTTGGCGATGCGCCAATTGTTAACAGACTACTCGAAAATTTGTGGACCAAGCGACGTCCACTTGTTGACCACGCGGCGTTCACTCTTGACCGCGCGGGGTCCACTGGTTGACCGCGGGACTCTTATTGGTGATAACGCGGCGTCCACCCGTGGACCACCTGCCGACAACGAGTCGATGCCGTGCGACGAGGCGGTGCGGGGTGGGTGCCGGGTGGCTGTAATGAGCTATGACCTTTAGGTATATTTAGTTAACCTTTAGACTACCTTCGTAGCGTAGCGGTATTTGGCTTGACTTGAGTCATGGAGGTCGTGGGTTCGATCCCCACGCCGGACAGGAAATCTTTGTGTAAATTCTAAGATTTCTTTCCGGGTCTGGTTGGTCGAGGGACTACCCTCCGTGCCTCGGAAAGCACGTTAAGCCGTTTGTTGTTATAGTATCATCTATAAAAGTCGTAAATCAAGGAACGGGCAGCATCGTTTTCTTGTATGGCACAACATAATACTGCGGTCACCAACCCGCCGGCCAAACGTGGTGACTATGCAAATACCCTAACTCGGGAGGAGGCCCATGTTCAGCAGTGGACGTTATACGGGCTGATGATGATGATGATAATATTTAGTTGCTAACCCAGTTACATATAGTATAGTATATGTTGTGATTTGTGTCCGTTTATTAGATTGGGTCGAGACGGAAGCCGAGGTTTCCAGCGATGGCGCCGAAGGGGCGTTGGTGATGGAGCTCGCTCGCTCTAGCTGCGCCGTGCTGTCCGCGCTGACGGGTGCCTGCGCCAACAACCTGAGGGAACAGCGGGACGCCTACTTTTTACACCTACGCACCTTGCTTGCGGACTGACGAGTGACGAGTTCCCTCACTCATATTTTAACATATGGGACTCACAGACAAACATACGGGACTTTTACCCGACGCCAGCTAACACTTATAATCTTCAATCAAAATCAAACTTAAGTATAATGTTGTTATTACATAAAAAATAAAATGCAGCAAGTTTAGTTATGAAATAGATAAATATATAGTTCTTATGATTTCTCCGTTCAGTCCCCACGTGACTTTGGCTGAGTGTGCTAGCTGTTTGTAGATGTTTGCAGCTTTTTTGCATACTGATGCTAAGTGAGTTGTGAATGACAGGGTTCTGTTTATCGTGAGTCCCAATAGTTTTATCTCGTCGACCAGGTTGATTGTTGTTCCTGACATCTGGACACAGATGGGGTCAAGCTTTAGCTTTCTTCTTAGCAGCATTGCATTAGTTTTGTGAGCTGCGAAGTTTAGCTTGTTCTTTTGTCCCCATTCGACTACCTTCTGTAGGATACGGGTCGCTTGGTCCTCTACTATTTGAACTGTTTTGGCGGAGAATACTAGTACTACGTCATTAGCAAATGCCTGAGCGAAGATGTTCTCGCTTTGTAAGGTTTCTAGTAATGGATCGAGAATGATGTTCCAGAAGGTTGGTCCTCCGATGGATCCTTGGACACAGCCTTTCGTCGTCTCGATCGTACTCTCCTTACTGTCGTAGTTTACTATTACTTTCGGTTTTGTAGGTAGGAGCCCACCTAGTAGAGGGCATTTTTTAAGTATGAGTTGATTTCTCAGCGCGGGCCACCAGGCGTTATCGAAAGCCCCTTCTATATCTAGTGAAACGAGGAGCGTGATCTTCTTGTTGTTGTAGTTCTCATTTTTGATGTGGTTCACCAGGTTGTATAGGGCGTCTTCTGTGCTACGCTAAGGAATGAATCCTTACTGATTTAGATTAAGTTTTGGAAGGATATGCCATTGGATCCTCGTTATCATTAGTTTCTCAAGGATCTTTCCGAGAATTGATAGGAGTCCGATGGGTCTGTATGACTTGGGATGGGTGTAATCTTCCTTACCCGGTTTTCTTAAGATTACCACATGTGCGATTTTCCATGGGAAGTATTCCAGTCTCATGCAGGTGTTGCACAAGGCTAGGAATGCCTCCGGGTCGCACATTATTGCTTCGCAGCAAATGTCTGCTGTCAGGCCATCTGCCTCTGGCGCTTTCTTTGGATTTAGCGCCAAGAGCACTGCCTTTAGCTCATTGACCGTGAAGGGTGGATCATCTTCACCGAGGGTGGTTGTGGGTAGGTTTTCTCTAAGATGTTTATGGTAGTCGGTATCTGTATCTTGGGAGTCGCTAGGGTAGAACGTCTTTGCCAGGAAGACCGCGGAGTTTTGCGGATCTAGGGTGTTGCCTTGTTGGTCTCGTAGCAACACATCCTCCCTGGTTCTGGCTGTTTTCCTAATTACTCTATAGATACCGTCCCACATGCTTTCCCTTTCTTGAGTTGTACAGAAGTCCTTCCAACTCTTGATTTGTGCCTCCTGGGCCTTTAGAGCCTTTAGTGCATACTCCTCTTGGGCTATTTTGAAGTGGTTAACGACCTCTTGCCTTCTGTGTGGGGCCGCGTTGCGGATTCGTCTCTATCTTCTCAGCGTCTCTTTCTTTAGCTGATCTAGAGATTCATCCCACCACGGAGGTGTTATTTTGCCTTTTTTGGGTCCTGTTTTAGGGATGGCTTTGTTGCACGGCTCCTCTATCTGTGTAATGTAGGAACCCACTAGTGATTCTATTTCTTCATGTGTTTTGATCTCTACTATGCTTGCTCAGCCGATGTTATTGGCTTGCAAGTTTGTCTTTAGGAGATCTCGGAACTGTGACCAGTTTGCTTTCTTGGTGTTAAACCTTCTCGTCGTCTTTGGGGGGGAAGGTGTAAGTTTCCCCTCTATCCTGATCGAGAAGGTGATAGCGTTGTGGTCTGATGTTGTTAGTTCCCTGTGGACTGTCCAGTCCTCTACCTTACCCAGCAGTGGCAAGCTGCATGTTGAGACGTCAACTATGCTCTTGTAGTACTTGCCACCGCGGTATGCTTCGAAGGTAGGTGTGTCCCCGATGTTCAACACATGAAGATCCATTTCATCTAAAAAGGCGGTAAAGCTTAGCTCCTCTTGGGTTTTCTGAGGAACTTCCCCACCAGTAGCTCCAGGTATTGACGCCTGCCACTATTAGATTATTGGTGTTCATACTTCTGGATGTTTTCTTTATTGTGTTTATGTTTGCTTCTATGTTCTTGTCTCCCTCACAGTAAATTGAGATTAATCCCAGCTCCATATTGTGTTCAGCTCCCGTGTTGGACCTTCACGGCTGCTTCCGTCTCGGTGACTATCTGTGGATCATGATTTATTCCCAGGTAGTCACCGAAGATGATTATAGCCGCTTTTACTGGGCCAGCACGTAAGGATGTTGCCTGGATTATGGTGGTCCCTTTGTGATCTTTTAGCGTTCCAGTGCTGCCAACGTAGGGTTCTTGGACGAGGGCGACATGGATGTTCTTCTCCCTTGCTACCCTGAACAGCTCTGTTGTCACTAGTTTGGACCGTTGTAGGTTGAGTTGGATTATTCTCAATTTGTTTTTACCGCTTGAGGAGGGCAGGACTGCTGTGGTTTTTGGGTCCACCTTAGCAAAGGTATGAGATCTTGGACCTCGCTTGGAGTCTCACTTGTACCTTTCCATGCAATCGTCGCTGTAGGCGTGGTAGTTTATTTGGGGTGGTGTGGTTGATGATGATGATGTTTGGGTTGAAGCTCCCGGTTTAGGGATTTTGGAGCAGTTTAAGCACGTAGGTGGTTTGCCCGCGGTTCTGTCTGGGCATTTCTCCCACGTGTGGTTGCTCCCACAGTAGCTGCATCTGTCCTCTTTCTCCTGGCAGATGCCTCTTGAATGCCCGAAACCCAGGCACTTGGTGCATTGTATAAGTGGGGAGTGGTCTGCTATTGGTCTTCTCTGCAGATCTATGTATACTTTCCCTGCCTCTATTAGGTTTTTGTGTAGGGTTGGGGACGCCTCCAGTACTACGTGACACTCCAGTGGGTTGCGGGCTTTCTTCCTGTACTTCACCCTGAGCATTTGCTCCCTTGGTTCCACGCCTGAGAACACATCACCTCCTTCATCGAGTATAAAGTCAAGCAGAGCTTCATCCAATGATGGTATTGTAAAAAGGAGGTAGATACGGCAGCCGGGCTTGAACAATGGCACCGCGAAAGTGAGCTAATTGGCACACTTGAACGTATATCTGTCTCATTTTTGCACACGCAAATTTTCATACTGTCCTGTTTACTCTATAGGGATAAACTTTGTCTTAACAAAACTTGAGCATAACATAAATTGTATAGCATGCGTATTGATGATCGCAGTATTGTGTAAAAACACACACAGGGAATCGGTGCTGCCCGTTCCCTGGTATACAATTGCTACACATGATGTTATAACAATCGGAACCAAAGGCTTAACGTGATTTCCGAGGCAATAGATAGTTCCTCAATCAACTAGATCCGGAAAGAAATCTTAGAATTTACACATCGATTTTTTATCCGTCGCGGGGATCGAATCCAAGACGTTCAAGACTTGATGCGAAACTTATACTGCTACGCCACAGATTAGAGGTGTTTTAATCAATACTTTAATCATCATCATAACGTAGTAGTTAGTATTAAAAAAAAAAAAAGTTTGGTGTCTTTTCCTATGTTTTGGCACACGCCCGATCGATCTGTGGCATCCGTTTTGGTCTAGGCCTTACGGTTCCAAAGTTAGCTTGAGGCTTCCACTACATTACTAACGACCTATCTCATGTTCTATAGTTCACTTATCTCTTTTGCGACTCTCTACATTGCCAATGACGTCCCAGCGCGCGCTAATTACCCATTGTCTGATGGATGTTTTGCTACGGTGCAGATAGAGACGGTGATAAATAAAAACACACATGACTTACTTTAATTTTTTTATTCAACATAGGTACTTACTTACCTACTCAACATAACTTGCTTAATGTATTATTTTCATTTGAAACATGATTGGAATAATTTACAGAGTAGAATATCATTATACACTTTGTCACTTCCAAATAATTCAATGAAATCGTTCATTATACAGATAAAAAGCATGCAAAAATTCACGATTTCATTCTTGGTGATTTTTTAAAAGCTCATAAGACAGCAAAAAAGCGTCATACGAAAAAAAAATTGTGTGTACACATCCTGTGTGTGTCTACTAGAAGTATAACTTTTTTTTTATTTTTTATTAAATATAGGCTTACGTTTGACCATAATCTCGCTTGATGGAAGGCGAAGATAAGGCCTATGATGATTCACGCGTGCCTAGAAGTGTCTGTTCACATTAGCTTTAAAGATGTCCAGATTATAGCGTTCCGGAAAAACTGACCCCGGCAGAGAATTCCACTCCTTAGCCGTCCGCATTATGAAAGAAGAAGCAAATCGCTTCGTGCGTATTGAAGGAATGTCTACAACATAAGGGTGAAACCGCTTGCCGCGCCTGGTCGTCCGGTGATGGAAGGGTGAAGGGGGTATCAGGTTATGTAACTGACCACAATATAAACAAAATTCACGACCCCATATTTTTTTGGTTGTCCGCTTCACGTGACATGCCCCTATAGTATAGTACCTACTAATCAGATCACTAGACTAAGAACTAGGAACAAACAGGTGTTCTAGGACATTTTATAAAACGTATACTGTAATTAGGACTATGACTAAAGCAGTATTGAAGTGAAAACTGTGCACGGTCGCACACCTGCATTCTAATTAATTATACCTAATTACTGATAATATTATAACCCTACTAATGATAGATTATCTAACCTTTTTTATAGATATACTGAATTATATTTTGTATTTATGCTTTTTTACATATTTTAATAAGTACTTTATATATATTGTATTCTCCAAGTCCATTAAATGATTCATCATCAGCCCGTATAACGTCCACTGCTGACATGGGCTTTACACAGAGAACACTCTATCCGACCCGCCGGAGAAGAGCCCGCGCCCGCGAACACTACGCATCTTCCCTTACCCTTTCGACCCAAGAAGAACTTTCCAACTCGTAGACACGAAGTCCGTGAGGCCCACGACTTGTAAATTTGAGCGACAGTTGCACTAAATAATAGGTTGGGGAAAAAGTTTCTTCGCATTTTTTAAGAAAATTCAAAACATTTTTTAATATCATTTATTTTGTTCGATAACTTTTTGCCATCTTGTGAGTAGGGACATAATTCCATTACTATAGAAATTTTGAGACATCTGGTCAAAATACCGCGACAAGTGGTTTTGGCAGTCCTCTCGTAATGGTAACCTGACACTGCCTAAATAATTCTGAAGAGACCGAAACAGGTGGAAATCTGAAGGTGCAAGGTCAGGACTATACGGCGGATGCATTATCACCTCCCAGCCAAACTCTCTTAATTTTTGTTGAGTGGCTAAAGATGTGTGAGGTCTAGCGTTATCATGATGAAAAACCACACCCCTTCTGTTGATTAATTCCGGCCGCTTTCTCTCAACTTCTTGCTTTAATTTCATCAGTTGTTCGCAGTAGAGTTCAGAATAGAGTGTCCTGCCTGGTGGTAACAGCTTATAATGAATAATGCCCTTCCAATCTCACCACACACACAGCATCACCTTGTTGCGAGTTAACCCGGGTTTTGCCACAGTCTGTGAAGTCTGACCGGCCTTTGACCACGACCTTTTTCGCACGTTCTTGTCGTACGTGATCGACTTTTCATCACCAGTTATCAGCTTCTTCAAAAATGGTTCGGTTTTTCATTACGTCGTAATAAAGAATCACAAATGAGTAGGTACACGGTTCATTAGGTTTCTTTCAGTGAGCTCGTGAGGTACCCAAATATCGAGCTTTTTCGTGTTCCCAGTTTTTTTCAAATGCGCCAAAACTGTTTTGTGGTAGAAAAAGACTTTTTCCCCAACCTAATATATAATCTAAAAACTAAATATAATAATATTAGGTTGGGGAAAAAGTCTTTTCGCATTATAGTATGTACTAGCTTTCCGCGCGCGGTTTCAACCGCGTAACTCCCTTTCCCGTAGAAACTTTATAATAAAATATAGCTTATAACCTTCCTCGATAAATGGGCTATCTAACATTGAAAGAATTTTTCAAATCGGACCAGTAGTTGCTGGGATTAGCGCGTTCAAGCAAACAAACTTTATCTATTATGGCAAATCACTCATTATTAGGTACCAATTCTTTGCGTTTTTATACTCGTGATAATTTCTCAACGAAATGTCCGATTGGAATAAAACAAAAAGTATTTTACTTCTACATAAATACCCTTGATAACATAATGCTTAATTTGGATAAGGATTAATATTACTATACCTATACATTTAACGTAGTTTCTTTCTTCAGTCGATTTAATATTTTTCTCTCCCGGGCTTTTTTGTAGATCTTAATAAGACCTACAAACCCGTAGTACATCATTTTGTTCTAATGTCAATAGTTTTTGCAGCGCACGCATAAATAGGTTTTCGCTTTTACACCTTGGGTTACAAAATGGCAATTTACTTACGGATCCCTAATTTTTTTGAAAATTAAATATAGCCTATAACCTTCCTCGATAAATGGACTAACCAACACTGAAAGAATTTTTATTTAAAATCGGACCAGTACTTCCTGAGATTAGCGCGTTCAAACAAACAAACAAACTCTGCAGCTTTATAATATTAGTATAGATGAACTTGTAATAAAATCTCTTTGGCTATACTATTTGTATCTGGCTGGTTTTGGTATCATTGAAAGTTTAAATTTTAAAGAACAGTAACAAATTACTTGTTGTAATGTTGTAATTGTTGTAATTGTTGTTGTAATTCCAAATTAAAATTAGGAAAATGTGTGATTTTCATTTGTTTTTCGTACTGTCAAGATGAGTGAATCAAATGAAGAAATTCGATACATTTTAAAATTTGAATACAAAAAAGGGTAAAATTGCAATGCAAGCCGCAAAAAAAATTGCGATGTTTATGGACCTAGTGCAGTGTCTGTGAGAGTAGCACAAATTTGGTTTAAACGTTTTCAATCCGGAAATTTTGATGTCAAAGATGCACGTAGCTCAGGTCGGCCTATAACGGATAAAATGAATGCCATTTTTGAAAAAGTGGAGAAAATCGGCACTTCAGTATTTACGACGTAGCTGAAGAACTTGGAATTGACCACAAAACAGTTTTGGCGCATTTGAAACAAACTGGGTACACAAAATAGCTCGATATTTGGGTACCTCACGAGCTCACTGAAAGAAACCTAATGACCCGTGTACTCATTTGTGATTCTTTATTACGACGTAATAAAACCGAACCATTTTTGAAGAAGCTGATAACTGGTGATGAAAAGTGGATCACGTACGACAAGAACGTGCAAAAAAGGCCGTGGTCAATGGCTGGTCAGGCTTCACAGACTGTGGCGAAACCCGGGTTAACTCGTAACAAGGTGATGCTGTGTGTGTGGTGGGATTGGAAGGGCATTATTCATTATGAACTATTACCACCAGGCAGGACCATCGATTCTGAACTATACTGCGAACAACTGATGAAATTACAGCAAGAAGTTGAGAGAAAGCGGCCGGAATTAATGAACAGAAGGGGTGTGGTTTTTCATCATGATAACGCTAGACCTCACACATCTTTAGCCACGCAGCAAAAAATAAGAGAGTTTGGCTGGGAGGTGATAATGCATCCACCGTATAGTCCTGACCTTGCACCTTCAGATTTCCACCTGTTTTGGTCTCTTCAGAATTCTTAAGGCAGTGTCGGGATAACATCACGAGAGGACTGCCAAAACCACTTGTCGCGGTATTTTGATCAGAAGTATCAAAATTTCTATAGCAATGGGATCATGTCCCTACTTACAATATGGCAAAAAGGTGTCCGTTTCGACCGCGCGACCATATCGTTTTTTTTAAATAAAAATCATCCCAAGTTTTTGTAAAAACATGTAAAAGTCGATTCCCAAAAACCATAAATTTGTCAAAGCAATGGTTAAAAAGTTACAAGGGTTTGAACGTGGCCGCGCCATCGAAACGCGGCGAACCGCGCGGCCATGGAGATCTTTAAAACTAAGCGTCGCAGAGACCTGAAATTTTGGCAAATAGTAGATTGAATTTGTAAAAAATTTGTAAAAATATAGAAAAAAATCCTGTGTTTATATTTTAGGAGCTGTACGGCTAAAATGTCATGGCCGCGCCATTGAAACGGCGACAAACACGTTATCGCCGATATCTCGCTGAAAAAGCTTCGCAGACGTCTGAAGTTTTTTGTAAAACACAGATTTGAATTTGTCAAAACTAGTAAAAATACAACGAAACGTCCTAGGTTTATATTTCAGGAGCTGTAAGACTAAAACCCCATGGCCGCGCCATCGAAACGGTGAAAATTTAGTTTTTCGTTAATATCTCGCTGAAATAGCATCCCAGAGGTCTGAAGGTTTTTGTAAAACCTAGATTTGAATTTGTCCAAACTAGCAAAAATACAACAATAAATCCTAGGTTTATATTTCAGGAGCTGTTGAACAAAATCTTCAATGCGTCTTGAATATGTAGATTAGGGTGACCACACATTATTATTTACAGAGAACTTTCCACCTATTTTTATATAATATTAAACAAAATACACGTTTCCCCAAAAAGTTATTATCGTCACAATTGAGCGATCAGTATTGAGAATTGAAATAGGTATCCTTAGTATTATTATCATTAAATTACATTCTTAAGCAAAAATGGGAAAAGTATCTACCTATTAAGTGGTAAGAAAGTAAGTAGGTAGGTAGTAGGAATTACTTACCTTGATAAGAAGTATCTTTTTGTAATCAAATCCTGAGTCGTAACTAAGTCCAGATTGTAACACCAGAACTAAGTTTTCCAAACATACATAAAAAACCGGCCAGTCGGACTCGCGCACGAAGGGTAATTTACATCATATATTTTTTTATTTTTTTATTTATTTATTTATTTATTTATGTACACACAAGAAATATAGTGAAGAGAAAAACAAATACAAACAAAAGGCAATGTACAAAGGTACTACTTATTTCTAAAGAAATCTCTTCCAGTAGACCTGCGAAAGAAGAGATGAAAATAAAGAAAGCAATAATAGTGTGTAGGTAGATATACATACATACAATAACTACACATATACTTAAATACATACATAAAATTATAAATAGTTATAATACATACACAAATAATAATATTATCACGAAGAGGACAGATAGTGTTCTTTCACTCTTTTTTTGAAAAGGGACAGAGTATTGCAGTTACGGATATTAGCTGGTAGCGAATTCCACAATCTGACTGCATGAACTGTAAAGGAGAAGGAATAAAAATCGGTTTTGTGGGAGGGGAATCTAAGGAGTGATTTAAGGTGTGACCTGCAATGAGCATCGGGAGAGTGTACAAAGGAAAAACGTTCTCGCAGGTAGGAAGGATATGAGGGATTGTGCAGGATGTTAAAGAGGAGACATAATATTCGAGTATTTCTGCGAAGGCGGATAGGGAGCCACTTGAGATCCTTGCGAAACTGAGAGACACGATCAAATTTACGAAGATTGAATATAAAACGTATACATAAATTTTGCAAGCGCTCAAGTTTGTTCAGTAGCTCCTCAGTGGCATCTAAGTAACAAACATCAGCGTAGTCCAGAATGGGTTGTATAAGTGACTGAGAGAGCATGATTTTGGTTTGTAACGGCAGGAAATACTGGAGGCACCGTAATGAGTGAAATGTGTAGTGGACCCTCTTGCTGACCACATTTACTTGCGCCTTCCAGGATAAGTTGCGGTCAAAAACAACCCCGAGATTTTTGGCAGTTTCACTGTAGGGAATATGTGTACCATCTAGTGTGACCTGGGGTAGCGACACAGTGTCTAAAGCTTTACGCATTTGATTACTGCCAATGATTATAGATTGAGACTTAGTCGGATTTATGCAAAGCCCGTACGTTTTAGCCCATAAACTAATTTGACTAAGGTCACGATTAATTGAAGCGATAGCGGTCCTTGCTTCATTTAAAGTAAAATGACGATACAACTGTAAATCATCTGCGTAGAGATGGAAATTAGAACTAATTACTCGAGCTACGGAGTTTATGAAAATGGTGAATAGTAGAGGAGATAGTACGCCACCTTGAGGCACGCCTGCAGCAAGAGTACACCATTCGGAGTAGGACTCTTTATGATGAACACGCTGAGAACGACCCCGAATATATGAGCTGAACCAGGCCACAGCCTCCATGGAGAAATTGTGCGATTTGAGGATGCCGATGAAAATATCGAAATCCACAGAGTTGAAGGCGTTACTAAAGTCAAGGAGCACCAGTACTGTGAGAGACTTATGCTCCATAGCCCAGCGAATGTCCTCCGTGACCTTAAGTAAAGCCGTCACAGTGCTGTGACCTGGCCGGAAGCCTGATTGGAAAGGAGTAAGAATACTATTTTGAGACAAGTATACAAACAGTTGGCGATGAGCTATATGCTCCAGCACTTTGGAAAGGAAAGGGAGAATTGATATGGGACGGAAGTGGGACAAGAGGGAAGGATTAGATATTTTTGGTAATGGGATAATATGTGCACGTTTCCAAACACTAGGAAAGCAACCGGAAAACAGGGAGTAATTTAATATATGTGTAAGGATGGGGATTACAATAGGAAGAATTGGAGTGATCATTCTGGAGCACAATTTGTCATTACCAACAGCCGTAGAAGAAATGGAAAACAGAGATTTTTTGACCTCATCCTCGTTCACAGCTGTGAATTTGAACTGAGGGCAATGTGGTAATGGCAGCGAAGAAAGATGTTGCAAAGTAGAAGCCCTGATAAGTGGATCAGATAGCGCTAGAGGAGAGAAAAAATGCTGATTAAGACCACACAAATCAAGATCACCACTCTCAACTGTAGGGGATTTGCCAATACCATGAGATTTTAGGAATTTCCATATTTTGGATGAATCATGACTAGACAGTGATTTGTGGAAGTGGCGACGCTTAGCATCTCTACACAGAAAATTACAGCGATTACGTAACATTTTATACTTGTTAAAATTAGTATCGTTCGGGTTGCGCTTATACCTGCGTTTAGCTTTGTCTCGACGTATCATAGCTTCTTTAATATCCGGAGTAATCCACAAAGCAGGAAGGTGTTTCAGTTTGATACGCCGTTCCGGAGCATGTCTATCATACAGAGCCAGTATTGCGGTACTGAAAATAGAAACCTTATTATCCATAGACTCACTGCTAAATAAAGTTGACCAGTCAATGCTCGCAGCATCACATTTGAGTGCCTCCAGGTCCAAGCCGTTAAAATTCCGAAGCAAAGCGCATTCTGGTCTGCGCTTAGGAGGTCGAATTAAATACGATAGAAAAATTAAATCATGATAAGAAAAACAAGCACTGAGTTGACCATGATTGGCAACAAGTTCAGGCTTGGAGACAATCATTAAATCGAGAAGAGAAGGAGTACAATTCGGAAAATGATGAGTAGGAGAAAGAGGTAATATATGAAGATTTAAAGCAGAAAGAAGGGACTGAATAGAATGTGTACGGTAATCATTTTTGATTAAACACGTATTGAAATCACCCATCAGGACTACGTGATCATAAGAGGGATACAAGTCATTAAGAAGGTTCTCAAGGGACTCAAAATAGTTAATGCGGAGACTTGGACTGTAAAACACACCGAGCAGTATGTTCGTATGGTGAACTCTTATTTCGATAAATAAATGCTCAGCCGTTTCAGTGTAATTTGAAGGGGATGAGTTAATTATTTTAAAGGGGATATCTGCACGCAAGTATATCGCCACACCCCCACCTCCTTTACCAATCCTGTCATTGCGCACTAGCACAAATCCAGGCAAAGCACAATGTGGCGAAAGAAGCGATGGTTTTAGAAACGACTCCGATATCAAAAGAGCGTCCAAGAAGTTACTGTTAAAAGATGCCAGTAGATCAGTATGGTGGCGAGGAATACTCTGAATATTAATGTGAGCAATGTTGAGCTTCTTTAGGTCATTGGAGAGGATAGAGGATAACTGTTCAGATAAAGTCAGCTGCGAAGACTCACTATTCGCACTAGTAAAACTGTTGTTAGAGGAAGAACAAGAAAAAAAACTATCATCAATATTATATATATCATTCATAATAATAATAAAATTTAAATCAATAAAAGTAAACAAAAATATGTAAAATATAAATATAATAATACCAAGAAAATAAAATATTATTAATAATAAAAACAAAACAAACGTAAAAAGTCGTACTCCAGACTCACCGGCTCGCTAGTGGAAGAGATTTTACAAAATTACAATTATCACATTGTGATGAACAATACATAAAATACAACATTTTAATTATACAATACAAGCGAAAACCAAATCAACAAGAAAATAAATAAAAAATAATAAGACACAAGTACAAACATTAAATAATAGTCGCTCAAAGTGGTCTCTCAATAATTGTCCGAAGGTAGAAGAAGAATGAACAATTTATTAAAAACCAACTGCCAGTATGAATACCGAACGCATCCATAACTGACAGTTGCCAATGTTATGTATCAATCAACATTGTGCGGTCCATATTTTACATAATTACCGACAAATAATTAAAAAAAAAAAAGAATTACATATTAAAGAAAAGATAAATGTAACGGGTAATGAGCTAAATATAAACTTAAATCATACCTTCAGTGAGCGAGGTGAATTGTACATATAATACGGCGAAAGAAGGAGGTGTCAACAAGTTGAGCATAACAAAACAGGTGAATCGTGCGCATCAACGTCGTCGGCTTCTAATTCGGGTTTCCTGTTTTGAAGACCCAGCAGCGAGATCGACGGTCGCAGGCACCGGCGTGGACTTCTTGGTGGCGTCATTTACTGAACATATGGGGAATTTGGCTATCAGAACTTGAAGTTCAGCCATAGTCTCAAGCTTGTGACGTTTTTTGTCCGGAGTAACTATGATTATCTTCCCCATGGAAGACCAACAGCTTTGGATACCAAAGTGCTTGCGAGCTGCAGTAAATGTACGATGCCTCATCTGCGTAAGAAACTCGGAGATGGTGATACCAGTACCTTTCAATTCGGTCTTGTTATCCCAAACTAACTGGCGATGTTCAACGTCCCGAAATCTTACCAGAACCGGACGAGTTTTAGCTGGTGAGGCCCCCAGTCGATGAGAGACTTCAAAAATGTCAGTATTTAGGTCGGACAACTTCATTTGTTTGGTTAATATTTGAACCACAACTTCGTGTAACTTTTCATTGGGCTTTTCAGGGATCCCATGAAGCAGAAGAACCTTGCGACGCTGATGCATTTCATGACGGTCCATACCCAATGACAACAGCTCTACTTGAGTTTTGAGATGACTGATGGAATCCATGAAAAGTGACTTGAACTCAAAGAAGTCACGTGACAGAGCCTCTAAGTTAGTGTGGACAGGTACTGCAGTGGAAGCCAAGGCCTTCTCCAATTTTTTTTTTAGTTTTATCATTCTCTTATTTTTGAAGTTACAGGGGGGGGGGGACACACATTTTACCACTTTGGAAATGTCTCTCGCGCAAACTATTCAGTTTAGAAAAAAATTACATTAGAAACCTCGATATAATTTTTGAAGACCTATCCATAGATACCCCACAGGTATGGGTGCGACGAAAAAAAATATGGTTTTTTGTTCTAAGTATTTACGGGGAACCCCAAAATTTTTGTTTTTCTTTTCTATTTTTGTGTGAAAATCTTAATGCGGTTCACAAAATACATCTACTTGCCAAGTTTCAACATTATAGTTCTGATAGTTTCGGATGAAAGTGGCTGTGACATACGGACGGACAGACAGACAGATATGACGAATCTATAAGGGTTCCGTTTTTTTCCATTGGGCTACGGAACCCTAAAATGTCATGTAAGTGTGCAAAATCGAAGTCCATAGGAATGCCAGTTATTTAAATCACAAAGAAGTAGGTACTCTGTATGAATTAACTTAAAGTAAAACGACGACTGATCGGCGGGATATCTGTTTGGATTGCTGTGATTGGTTAGACAGCCTGGCCAGGCTTAGTCTCCCGCGCTGCACTCGCGTTCCATTCGCATCTATGTATCATGTTGGAACCCACTAGATAACACAAGAGCAACTACTTCGCGTGCCTAGCTTACGTACAAAAATCGTAAGTGGCCACTTTCGCGCTCAGTCTGCATCGGTGTATAGCGCTAGTAGGTAGTCAGTTAAAAATATTAAAATGGTAAATTGTGCTGTTATTAATTGCAAAAACTGTACAAATGCGAGGAGAAAAAATAAAGTAAACGTTTCCTTCCATCGGTAAGTCATTTTGTGATTAATATTATGCGTTATTAAAAAAAAACAATTATTTTTAGCAATTTTTAGTCTAATACCCTCAGTAATACCTGATAATACTAAATTTGAGAAGAACAAAACATTCGTATTACATTGCGGCTTTTACTTGGAGCGGTTGATGAAAGGTTTTTTTTAACAAGTGATGAATATCGAAACAAGCGATACTATCGTATATTGCTTCGGTTTTGTAGTACAGGGACTTTTGTCAATTTTAGCGTTTAGTGCTGTTCATCATATGCAACACAAATCGATTTCGGAAACAGACAAATGATTTTGTATTATATAAGTACTTATTATGTAGACAATTTTAATAAATAATCGTACCGTTTCGTGACTTTTTTAGCTTTCCCCATGTAATCAATAATGAACAAGCTAATATGCTTAAAACAACCAACGTTACAACTCAAGAAATTTATTTTAGACAGTTGAAGAACAAGAACAGTCACAGACAGTAGTCAGTACGTCGAAGTATACACCAGCATTACGAAATACTATCAATTTTGTAAAAAATATATATTCCTAACTGCCTTATAAGCCGATCAGGAATTTAATTTTCCTCTGTTTATCTCATTACTCTGTCATAAAATCGATACATAAATCGATTTGAACGATTCTTAATAATTATTTACTGTACACAATTACTCAATAAATGTATATCCGTGCAATAAAGTATTCAAAAAATGGCACGCTTTGTTTCATACAGATCATGATACTTGTGTTATCTAGGTATATCTATATCTGTGGTGGAACCGTAGGTACAGGTAGCCCGCGAAATTCAAATTTTCTTGTGTTTTTTGCTTATATTTTGCTAATATTGCACAAATTTAAGTTAGACCGATGTATTTATTATTTACTATCGCGTATTATACATATATTAATCAAGTTACAAGCTGACACCAGACCTGAATTTTTAATTTAATAATAACTTTTAAAAGAAATATATATAGGATTTGATATTTATCTTAGTGTAAGTGAACAATCTCTAATTTATGTCATTTTTAAAGAAATAGTGTTGAAGTAAGAAATATTGAACCTTACTTTACCATAGATATAAGCAAAAAAAACATTCTGTCACTCCGTGTCATTGTTAAAAATTCTCTCGAAATATAAACTACGTTTTGTAAAACAAATACTTTATTTTCATTAAATACAACAGGTTATGGGCCCAGACCACCCGTTTATGTTTGAAAGTAAAGTATAAAGTATAAAAGAAGTGAAAAGTTTAAAATCACTAAAAAACTCTGACTGTACAAAACAGTGTAGTTCCGCAAAACTCGGCACGCGTTTTCAACATTCTTCATTAGCAAAAATGTCGTCAAATAATACGATGGCACTGATTGAAAAGCTAACAGGAAGAGAAAACTATCCTACGTGGCGGTTTGCAGTGCAAACCTACCTCGAACATGAAGAATTATGGAGTTGTGTCACCGCGACAGCGACAGACAAGATTGATCCTAAACTCGATACAAAAGCGAAGTCAAAAATTATCTTATTGGTACATTCCATCAACTATGTACATATACAAGAAGCCAAAACAGCTAAAGAAGTTTGGGATAACTTAGCCAAAGCTTTCGATGACAAAGGATTAACACGCCGAGTTGGTCTGTTGAGAGATCTGATTAATACATCACTTGAAAATTGTCTGAACATTGAAGATTATGTTAACAAGATCATGACCAGTGCTCATAAGTTAAGGAACATTGGTTTTGAAGTCAATGACGAATGGCTTGGGACCTTATTACTGGCTGGTCTACCAGAAATGTATCAACCAATGATTATGGCACTTGAAAGCTCTGGTGTGACTATAACGGCTGATTCTGTAAAGACAAAGCTTCTGCAAGATGTCAGAAACTCTGAGTCTAGTGCTTTGTATGTTAAAAGCAAGGAAAATCAGCGTGTCAAACAAGCTCAAGACAAAAATAAAATTGGTAAAGGTCCAAGGTGCCATGTATGCAATAAATATGGGCATATAAGTAAAAATTGCCGAAATAAGATAAAGAATAAGAACACAGATTCTAGTTATGTCGCCGTGTTATCTGCAACAATAAACAACGACAATAATTGGTATATTGATTCTGGCGCATCAATGCATATGACAATGGACCGTGACTTGATTTACGATGAAACTACTCCTCCAATTTCCACAATAAGGGTAGCTAATGACAAGAAGCTAGTTGTAAAGGCCTGTGGAAAGATAAATCTCAATGTTGTCAACGTGCAAGGCCAGTTGGATACTATCAAGGTACAGAATGTTCTCTATGTTCCTGAGTTGGCCACCAACCTTCTCTCTGTCAGTCAAATAATAAATAGTGGCTGTCAAGTGCAATTTGACAAACAAGGTTGTAAAATCCTGAATAAAGCAAATAAGCAAGTCGCAGCTGCTAAAATGATAAATAATATGTACAGGTTAGTTACACACACTATTCCAGCATACGTATCTGCTTCAACAGAGAATGATTATTATTTATGGCATCAGAGAATGGCACATTTAAATTTTGAAGACTTGAATAAACTGTCAGAAAGTGCAGGAGCGAAATTAGAAAATACAGATAAAGTGATATGCATCTCATGTCTTGAAGGGAAACAGACAAGATTTCCATTCCCTTCAGAGGGTTCCAGAGCACAAGCAAAGCTAGAACTTATTCACTCCGATGTCTGTGGTCCAATGGAGACACCTTCTCTTGGAGGAGCTCGCTACTTCCTTACTTTTATCGATGATTTTACCAGGAAAGTATATGTATACTTGATAAAAAGTAAATCTGAAGTATTTCAAAAATTTCAAGAATTTAAAGTATTAGTTGAAAATCAACTGGATTTGACAATAAAAACTCTTCGCACGGATAATGGAACTGAGTATTTAAGCAATGAATTTCAAGCTTTTCTCAAGAAATCTGGCATTATACATCAAACCTCCAATGTTTATACGCCACAACAAAATGGCTTGGCAGAAAGGATGAATCGAACATTGTTAGAAAGAGCCAGATGTATGCTCTTAAATGCAAAACTACAAAAGCATTATTGGGCTGAAGCTGTTTCAACTGCAGCTTATATCACAAATAGATGTCCAACAAGAGCCTTAGCCTTTTTAACACCGGAAGAGATGTGGAGTGGTAAAAAGCCGGATATCACACATATGAAAATTTTTGGCTGCGAAGCAATGGTACATGTTCCAAAAGAAAAAGCCAAGAAGTGGGATTCTAAGTCAAATAAAATGATATTTATTGGATACAGTGAACAAACCAAAGGATACAGGCTTTTAGATCCCAAAACAAGAAAAGTTATTATAGCAGAGACGTGATTTTTCTAGAAAGCTCAGTAAAAAGAAATTATGCTATGGTACCATTATCAGAGTCAGCCCCAAATACCTGTGAAGATACTTCTGTAACTGAAAGTGTTGCTGATAGTGACACAACCTTACAGAATTCATCTGAAGATACTAAAGATGAATCCAGTGATGATTTTTGCTCAGATGAAGGATCTTTGTATGAACCAGAAATAAAAATAAATCCCTCGGAATTAATATCAAATGTAACTACAAGATCTAAAGCAAGATTGTCCAAAATGCAGGAAAATACATATATGTGTACAGAAGAAATTGTAGGACAGGAAAATGTTCCAAAAACATATGATGAAGCCATATCAAATGATAATGTTAAAGCGGCCGAATGGCAGCAATCAATTCAGGGCGAGCTACAGGCACATGCAAAGCATAAAACTTGGGAACTGATTGAGAAGCCTAAAGGAGTACGAGCGATTGGCTGTAAATGGGTCTTTAGAATAAAAGATGAACCATCTGGTCCGCTTTATAAGTCCAGATTATGTGCTAAAGGGTGTAGCCAGAAACAAGGCATTGATTATAAAGAGATATACTCTCCTACAGTGAGGTATGATTCAGTTCGAGTATTACTTTAAGAGGCAGCACAACATAATTTAAATATAATTCAGTTCGATGTCAAAACTGCATTCTTATATGGTGATGTCAAAGAAGACATTTATATGTCACCACCTGAAGGTTTGAATGCTGCTTCGAATATGGTATGTAAACTCAATCGCTCTCTTTATGGCCTTTAACAAGCACCACGGTGTTGGAACCAAAAGTTTGACAGCTCACTAAAGAAATTTGGTTTCAACAACAGTCATGCAGATAGGTGTTTGTATGTTGGAAATGTAAATAACAACAAAGTTTATTTATTATTGTATGTTGATGACGGGCTTCTACTTTCTAAATCAAAAGAATCTCTAAATGCTGTAATGCATGAATTAAAGCTAAATTTTGAAATAAAACAATGTGATCCAAAGAACTTTGTAGGATTGCAAATTGAAAAATCTGAAGGCTTTATATTTATTCATCAGTCAAAATATATTGAGAGGCTATTGTTTAAATATAACATGCAAGATGCTAATTGTAATAATATCCCAGCTGACCCACACACCACACTGGAGAAGAGCACTGAATCTGTGGATAAGAATATTCCATATCGAGAGGCAGTCGGCTCACTTATGCATCTGGCTGTAGTAAGCAGACCGGACATCATGTATGCAGTTAGCCTGGTAAGCAGATATCTTAATTGTTTTGATCACACTCATTGGAACGTAGTCAAGAAAATAATGAAATATTTAAAAGAAACCATCGACTACGGTCTGTGTTATACATCATCCCAGCAAAATAAAATTGAAGCTTATAGTGATGCAGATTTTGCTAAAGACACTGACACTCGAAAATCATTAACTGGTTATGTGTTCATAAAAAATGGAGCTGCAATAACATGGGCTACGCAACGCCAGCAAAGTGTTGCTTTATCCACCACAGAGGCAGAATTCATGGCTGCTTGTTCTGCTACAAAAGAAGCTTTGTGGTTAAAAAGAATGATGAAAGATATTGGTGAATTTAATCAGGATTCTATATGCTTAAATATAGACAATCAAAGTGCAATCTGTTTGATTAAAAATGTGGATTATCACAAACGCTGCAAGCACATTGATGTGAAGTATAATTTCATTAAAGAAAAGTACAGTGAAAAACAAATAGATTTAAATTATGTTTGTACTAAAGAGCAAAGTGCTGACATATTTACCAAAGCTCTGCCTAGAGACAAGTTTCAGTATCTTAGGAGTAAAATTGGTATGAAGAAATTAAAATAGTTTTTTTGGTTTTGTAGCGACATGTATAAAACTAAAAATTATTTTTGTCCAGAGTTTGCCAATTTAGTTATGTTTTAAGTCTATGTTTTTAAGTTCAGATTTTTGTTTATATTCTTGAATATGTTTGTATTTAAGTCAAAAGGGTTCAAATTTGGTGAGAGTGTTGAAGTAAGAAATATTGAACCTTACTTTACCATAGATATAAGCAAAAAAAACATTCTGTCACTCCGTGTCATTGTTAAAAATTCTCTCGAAATATAAACTACGTTTTGTAAAACAAATACTTTATTTTCATTAAATACAACAAATAGCTATATTATTGTTCCTTATTGTTCACCGGATCTTTGAGATTTTTAATAAAAGTAGGTGGAAAGTTCTCAGTAAATAATAATCCGTGGTCACCCTAATCTACATATTCAAGACGCATTGAAGATTTTGTTCAACAGCTCCTGAAATATAAACCTAGGATTTATTGTTGTATTTTTGCTAGTTTTAACAAATTCAAATCTAGGTTTTACAAAAAACTTCAGACCTCTGCGATGCTATTTCAGCGAGATATTGGCGAAAAACTAAATTTTCACCGTTTCGATGGCGCGGCCATGGGGTTTTAGTCTTACAGCTCCTGAAATATAAACCTAGGACTTTTCGTTGTATTTTTACTAGTTTTGACAAATTCAAATCTGTGTTTTACAAAAAACTTCAGACGTCTGCGATGCTTTTTCAGCGAGATATCGGCGATAACGTGTTTGTCGCCGTTTCAATGGCGAGGCCATGACATTTTAGCCGTACAGCTCCTAAAATATAAACACAGGATTTTTTTCTATATTTTTACAAATTTTTTACAAATTCAATCTACTATTTGCCAAAATTTCAGGTCTCTGCGACGCTTAGTTTTAAAGATCTCCATGGCCGCGCGGTTCGCCGCGTTTCGATGGCGCGGCCACGTTCAAACCCTTGTAACTTTTTAACCATTGCTTTGACAAATTTATGGTTTTTGGGAATCGACTTTTACATGTTTTTACAAAAACTTGGGATGATTTTTATTTAAAAAAAACGATATGTTCGCGCGGTCGAAACGGACACGCAAAAAGTTATCGAACAAAATGGTACCTACATACTTAAGTTAAATGTAAATAAATTATATTACATTTTTTTTTTAATTTTCTTAAAAAATGCGAAGAAACTTTTTCCCCAACCTATTTTAATCGTTTAATCCCGCCGTCAGCGACCAAAACCGCCTGTAGATCGCCGAGGCACTAGTACCACAGGGGACATCTTGCGCAGGTCACTTAGTTTGTAGTTTATAAACCATATAGAAACTATCAACACACGGACACAAAGCACTCCCAGAGAATAACTATTTGTGATTCACACAAATAATGGTCCCGGCTGGTAATAGAAACGAAAACACCAGGTTTCAAAGCAACTACCGTAACTGCGCCACAGTCAAGTGTTTAGACATGTAAAATATACAAGTGCTAATTGTTTTAGTCTTTGACAGATTAATTGCAATTATCACTAGTCCAATTCAATGAATATTTATAAAACAACAATAATTTTTAACAAAAAAAAACCGACTTCTATCAGTAAACTCGGGGTGGAAATTGGTCTAGAACTACCTCCTCGTGGTCCACCTCGGGCAACGGCTTCGGATGGCTAAACGTTCTCGACCCTAACTGGCTCACCGGACTGTTCCTTGCTAATCTCCCGGTGTTTTCCCTGCGATACCAACATGGATCCCAACAGTCCTTCTCAGGACTTAACTACAAACAGCCCTTTTAAGGGCTACTCTAACAACACCCAGGACGCAACAACAAGAACCGTTGAAATAATAATGATAATTAAATAATGAAATTTATTCAGCACTTAGGTATTTACATACACTTGTACTTGTCAAAATTACACTGTATAAGACTAAATCACTAAAGTATCACTTAAGTAGCTAAAAACATTGTTATAATTATTTGATCTTACAGAATTTTTAATCAGTCTGTCCGTCTGTCGAGCGATAAATGACAAATGTACACATTAGGTATAGTAAGATGCCTTAAAGGTAACAGGTCTAAAATTAAAATTAACTTCAAAGAATCCGGCTAAAGTTTAAGCGACATCCACCTGAGGGCACCCTTAAGGGGTTAGGACCAACGCTCAGGGTGCCACTGGAGTAAAGAGTAGATTTACGAACAGTGGTGATGATCGCTGGCACGAGATCACAGTTCGGGGAATAAGCAACAACGCGGTCCTCGGCCATGCCGTCGAGGATCCTACCCTAGCTAACCTGCAACCTTTCACTAGCTACCTAAGTGGACGACCCGGAGAAGAAAGGAAGAAAGAAACTCCGAGATTTTTTTTTGTCTCTTTTGCTCTGTTTCTTTTTTTTTATGTCAAGTCTTTTATCACAATCATGTAATATTGTACAATGTATATATGATGTAAGCGAATGCAAGCACAGTACCATTTATTACCTGGTCAATTTATACCGACCAGGAGTTCAATAAGACAAGAAAAAAAAATATTATACAGTAAATACTATAATGTAGATATTAAAGTTTACTCAGGCACAAACAATCTCCTACAAAGAAACCTAATGGCGGATGCATTCACATACATTTACAATATGACAATTTACACAAGTTCAACCAAAGGATATATTTGGTCCGTCAGCTCGCATAATACAGATTAACATTGAAGGTGCATCACAATCCAAATGCAAGTATCTGGAAAGACTAGCTCACGAGCATAAAACCGATATTATAGTGTCCAAGATCATCACATAGTCAAGGAAAGCGAGTTATCACGAAGAGCCCACATAGCAGGCTTTTAATTGATGGGTTACACTTTATCAGCCGTGCATGGCTCTGCAGTCTACCAGAAATGCTCGCTCAGTAATTGTAGTGTTTCAAGTGTTACAATCACAAACGGCACAGAAATAATAACCGCACACGTTGGCACACTTAATCTGGTGTCATTGTACAAACCACCAGGTTTGCCCTTAACCAGCACTACTCTGCCTTCCATTTCACATCCTGTCTTATTTCTGGGAGACTTCAACTGTCACCATACGGCATGGGGCTGCTACAACACAAATGACCAGAACGGCAACGAACTCATGGAATGGTCTGATAGAAACGACATCCATCTAATTTTTTGACCCTAAAGGATGTAGTTCGTTTAGGTCTGCAAGATGGCAAACTGGTACAAACCCAGACTTATGTTTTGCGTCGGAAGATGCCTCTGGCCATGTCCTCCCAGTGAACGATCTGTGCTCAAAGCTTTCCCGCGTAGTCAACATAGACCAGCCTTAATATCCGTAGGAATCGAAATTCCACTTGTAAGGTCCACGCCTAGACCTAGTTGGAATTTTGCAAAAGCTAATTGGAACACCTTTTCAGCAAAGCTTGATGCAACCGTAAGGTTTATTCAGCCATCAGTCGAAAATTATAAACGGTTTGCTGGAGCTATCATAGCAACTGCCAAACGCTCCATCCCGAGAGGCTTTCGTAAAGAATAGGCGCCGGGCTGGTCAGCTGAGACTAAAGAATCCTACGAAGAATATCTCTCCACCAATGACTCCGAAGCAGCGCAGAACCTGCTGGCGTCCCTAGACGCGGCGTCGAAAGCATGGACTTTACCCATTCCAGCAGGAGAAGCTGGAATGTACTGCGTAAGCTAGGTAGTGCTCCACAACATCCAATAGAATCTCCGTCTTTAGATCCCAACGAAATTGCCAAACGGTTGCAAGACCTGACTAAGAGCGTTAAGACTAGCAAGCCCTTTGCTAAGGAGATATGGAGCAAACTCTCAGGTTACCTCGGCACAGAAAAGATAGACGAAACTTTTAGTAGTTCATTCTCTCACACGGAATTGGACGCTTCACTCCAGTGTATCAAACCAAATAAAGCTGCAGGACCGGATGGAATATACCCGGAATTCCTCTTACATCTAGGGAAAGTAGAATTGGCTGTTGCAGTTTTTGAATAATATCCTGGAAACAAATACCATCCCAAACGCATTCAAAAATCTAAAGTTGTTGCCTTACTAAAACCAGATAAACCACCAAATCAAGCATCCAGCTATCGTCCAATATCATTACTATCAGTAACCTACAAACTTCTGGAAAGATTAGTGTACAACAGGATATACTCTACCGTAAACTATGCTATCCCTCCGGAGCAGGCTGGCTTCAGAGAAAACAGAAGCTGCGCCGACCAAGTCCTGGCTCTGTCCTCATACATATATCGAGGCTGGTTATCAACGTGGCCTAAAGACTGCGGTAGCCTTTGTTGACCTTAGTGCAGCCTACGATACTGTGTGGATTGATGGACTTCTCAGTAAAATCAGCGACCTCATTCCCTGTCGCAGAATGCTCCGGCTCATTAAAGCGCTTCTTGGTCCTCGCCACATAAAAGTCCATTTAGGTGAGAAATGCAGCCGCTATCGCCTGGTTAAAAATGGACTCCCACAAGGGTCAGTCCTGGCACCACTTCTCTTCAATATCTACATCCGAGATAAGCCCGTCGCAAAATCGAGTAAATGCGCATACGCAGATGACCTAGCATTGGCATATCAATCGAGGAAGTTCGAAGAGGGAGAGATTGCGCTGACTGAAGATTTGGGGTTTATGGGTAAATATAATACTAAGTGGCGACTGTAGCCTAATCCATCCAAAACAGAGGTCTTATCTTTTCATCTGACCAACTGCCTGGCGGACAGAAAGCTCCACGTTTCTTTCTGCGGCGAGAAAGTTAAACACAATTTCACGCCAAAATACTTAGGTGTAATACTTGACCGCTCACAGACATTCAAACAACACCTAGAAAACGACAAAAAGAAAGTCAGGACAAGAATTAATATTATCCGCAGGTTGGTCGGCACGAGCTGGGGGGCTTCCGCAACTGTCCTTCGCACATCTGCTCTGGCGCTAGTGTACTCAATCGCAGAGTACTGCGCTCCTGTATGGTACCGCAGAGCTCACACACACATGGTCGATACTCAACTCCACGAAGCCATGCGCCTTATTACGGGAGTACTAAAATCAACCCCACCCCCATGGCTTCCCGTCCTGGCACATATTTCACCGCCCGAGCTACGTAGGTGCAAGGCAGCTTCTAATGAATGGGAGAAATGTTTTCAGCTAAACCGGTCCGTCCCCATGCCTATAAGGAATACTCTGGATGACCTTCCTCTGTCCCGCTTAACGTCCAGATTCCCAATTTGGACAGACGAAAGGATAAAACACCAGTTCAACTTGAACGAGGCATGGAGATCGGAGTGGGGCTGTTTCGAACACATTAATAAACAGCTTGTGACCGACCCTACTCAGAGACTGCCTGGTTTTGATGCTGACCGTAAATCTTGGCTGCGGTTAAACCGGTGCAGGTCAAACCACGGGAAAACAAACCACCATCTGCATAAATGGGGTTTAAGGGAGTCACCACAATGCGACTGCGGCGCACCTGACCAGATCCTTTCCCATGTGGTAAATGACTGTCCACTGCGCTGTTCTCCCGGCGGCATGACTGAGCTCCACAAATACACACCCGCTGCAGCTCACTGTCTGAAGCATTTGGACATACAAATATAATCCACGCAGGATGTTTGCCATACGCAATAATAATAATAAAACAGTAAACTAAGAGTTCCCTAAACTGTCCTTCGTCTTCATCATCAGCCCCCTAATGACAGTCACACCCCATCAAGGTGTAAAATTCTTATCAATATTAATAATCCAAAAAAAAACATACAAAGTTCCCCTCGATTTCTCTGGTGTGCCATCATCAAACCCTGATTTCCTTATCATGGGAACACATTTGAAATATATTCTTTCCAACAAAAAAAGAATAATCAAAATCGGTTCATAAACAACTAAGTTATCCGCAAACAAACATAAAAAATACATATACGGTCGAATTAAAAACTCCTCCTTTTTTGAAGTCGGTTAAATAACATTAAAAAGATAAAACAATTGTTTACTTTATCAGTCTGTTTACGTCCACTGCTGGACATGGGCCTCTTCTTACCAGACCTTGACAAGTAATGGTTGTTGAGGGATATTGCCATAATCACTACGCTTGGCAGGCGGATTAATGATCGCAGTAAGATGGTAAGGCCTATCGAGCTAATAGATGCTGCTGACCATCCATCAGGCGTATGTCTCTAAGTTTCCTCTTACGACACTCATGGGAAAATATGGGGTGGTCTTATTTAAGCCGGACGCCATGCGTAGCAACTTTTCTTACATACAGATTAAACAGTGCGAAAAGTAAACAAAATAAACACACATTATATTGTCAAGTATAAATGGTACCACCACCAAATGACGGTGTTAAACCTTCACCATAATGTTACGAACTCTTACAGTGTCAAAGAAAGTAACGCTTGTAATCAAGTCGTTTAGCATTCAACGAGCATTGTCAAAGCTCTCACTCGTGTCTTAATATGTGGTGCGTTTAACTTAGTGACAGGTGTAGCAACGATCAAGTACATTTTGCGCTTGTGTAAGAACAAAATACGGTTTTATATTATTTTATAGAAAAAGCAGGACACAATAATTACTAAGACTCCTCTGTCTGTTTGTCTACATGTCACTAGACTGTATCTCATAAACCGTGATAACTAAACAGTTGATGTATTTCTGTTCTCAGTATAACAACAAATACTTTTTTTTTTTAAGATATTACCAGAGTTTTGCCGTCTACTAGTATTCTTGTTAACCCCTTCTGCTAAGCTACAATGCTTGTGTTACGGGTGGGTTCACGTCGGTAGTTAAAATCAATATCACAAGTCCGACGCCCTACCTAGCCATTGGGCTGCGTTTAATACTATATACCGAAAAACATTAATATTTACAATTGAACCGCGTCGAGCGCCCGATGCCCGATACGTATCGATATTTTTATATATCGATACAACACTATGCGATATCTCGATATTTTGCATCGATACACGTCAATACGATATGCGGCGATATCGTATCGCTTCCAGGGGGTATATCGTATATCAAAAAAAACAACACACACTAAAACATATTCGGTCAATCAAATGTTTATAAAGAGATAAGATGAGCTGAGTAAGTACAAATACATTTTGCGACTTGAATCTTTGTTTGGATCAAAGTATTTATCAGTAGTAGCGACATCAGTGCCGTCAGAACGCTTGTTTTCTTCTGCTAATAACACGCTTTCAGAAAATCGCAACAGATTAGAATTTAGATCCGCAACGTTTATCAAAATTAGTATTTTTTTAAAGTATAGATGTCAAATATTGGCAATTGTAAGTTTTTTGTGCACTTATTCTATTTTTAATAATAATAAACTGTATAATAAGTTGAGTCTGAATTCATAGTTTTATTAAAAAAAAAATAGACGATACGATACGATATTAACAATATCGATACAAAGCCTTGCGATAATATCGTGTATCGATACAATCCGAAACGATACATTGCGATACGATATATCGATACAAAGCAAAATATCGGGCATCGCTACCCCATGCCATTACTGATTCAAAGTGTATTTTCTAGCAAACTATTGCAACTATAGCAAAGTAAAAAATACCGGTATAAAGCTGAATGATTAAGGAATCAAAATATGTACTAATTAAAATTCAACAATTAATCTGCGATTCATAAAAAAAATAATTAACTTAACAATACTGGTTAAATTTAGGTAAAATATTTCTTTTAAGAAGTTTTAACGAAACATTTGTTAATTTTTCTCAATGTTTTTTAATAATTATTAAACTAGGTTATATTAGCTTTTTTTTGACACCAATATGTTGATGAATGAACAGCGTATCACATTAAACCAAAACAAAAAACGCGTTCCTGCAGTAATCTAGATCGACCTAGATTTCGTCTCCGTTACCGAAATTACGGCAAGATGGCCGCCCGCCTAAGGATTTTACACACGACTTTAGGATTTGTTTTAAAATAAATTATTTTTATTCTAAATTAGCTGACCCGACAGACGTTGTACTGTCTTAGCTAAAACTATAAATTGAATTTAACTTTTAATATAAGGCGTGATAGCAATGAACTAACCGTGATGTGCACTAAGGGTGCGTTCCACTAAGCGTTCACAATGATCACGCTCACGACCGCAGTTTTTCTCGTTCCACTTGCTTGTGAGCGTTACTGTCGTAAACTCAAGTGGAATGGATTATAGAGCGTTATGAGCGTGGAGGTAAATAATACAAACGGCGAGTTAATAAAAAGAATGCGAAAGATTTAAGAGGTTAGGTTATAATCTGTAAGCCTTGAAAATAAACAACTAATTATTGTTTGAATCGATTTATATTGAAAAAATTTAGAATTTAATTTTTATATTTAATATAAGTGGTGTATTTAATTAATTTACGTTTAAATGTAATTTAAATGTCTTTAAATGCAGAAAAATTCACTTCTACTAAAATATCTCTTTCCGCATGAAATAACTTAAGCTTAACGGTCGCCATTTTTGATGCTTTGAGTTTTGAAAACGCCGCTCATTTTCTCAACGATCACTTCGACCCACCTTTTTAGATGGGTCATCGTGAGCTCTGCGTGAGGGTAAGTCGTGACGTCATAAGTGACGTTTTCGCCGCGATCACAACGACCGCGGTCGTTATGTGGAACCATAGATCAATATACCCTTATAGATAGGCAACTTCGGCTTGGCTCGAGGTCGCGAAAGTGCTGCCGTGTAGTAGTTGCTTCATGAACTAAAGCTACTGCACTACATACATACATATATACATAGCTAGTAGAGCGCCGTACTTACATTACCCAGCTTCTACATAACTATTATTATTGCATTATTTTCATAAATTCGTGTTTTCAGGGTAACACAAATCTTGAAAACAATGTATGACATTCTTATTAAAGAGAAAAAAAAAACAATATGTTAGGATATTAGTTTTTATTTCGGATTTTATGAGTTACATAATAATTATGAGGTGCCACTTTGTTTTGGAATGAAAGTGATGAAATGAATTCATCACTTTAATCCCAAAACGTGGTTTTTCCAGATATCAACTGGTTCATATCTTTACACCAATTGTTCAAAAAGAATAAAATTATTTTTTTTAACAAAAATTTTATACATAAATTTCTATGATGGTCACATGTTATAAAATTGTAGTTGATATTTATTGTTAATACTTGTTCTAAATAAGCTTTTATATTTTCGTTTTGACATTTTGTCTTTAGAACTTCTGTAACAATATCCTCTGAATTTAAAAAAATGAAAAAGTTTGTATTGTAAACTTTGCACAATTTTGCTTTGAATTCAGATATTAAGTCTTTCAGCTTTTTTTCCGTTGCAGTCGAAGACATCTTATTAGAACCTGAAAAAATAAAAACAATATTAGACATTCCATTACAACATAAAATATAGCATATTTATTTTTAACATCACTAATTGTTAACAAGGCTTACATCAATATTCATTATTTATAGTATTTAATAATTATATGGTTTTTATTTACCTGGATTCAAAGACATGTCTGTGTCCATTTGAACTGGTCTGGTAGAGATGGCCTTCTCTATTTGAAGTGAAGTAGATGGCATTTCACTATTCATTACTGTAATCAGATAAGAAAAACAAAATTAAACATTGCATAGTGTGTAATTACTAACTGCAAAATATATATCAGGAAAATCGGTCAACACTATCTTTGGCCAGCTGTATAATATTTACCTAGCATTGAAGATAAATCTGTGTCCGTGGGAATAGGTCTAGTAGAGGAGGCTGATGCCATTTGAAATGAAGTAGATGGCAGTTCAATATGCCTGGGCCTACCTACATGCACACCTGAAATTTATAGAGTTATTTTAATAGGGACCTTAACCATTTGGGATAAAATAATTTATTCTTAGGAAGCGGTTATCATCATCAAGTTTTAAAGAACATTGAAAATATATTATTCTAAGACACCATTTCTAATAAGAAAACTGAGTTACATTAATCTGTTTAAAAAAAATTCTTTATGATGAGTTAAGTTTTAATTTTTACATTGCTTAGTTTTGTACTTCACAAAACAAGAATGTAATGTTGTATTTCACAAGACATGAATATATTACATATCTTTACTGTGTCCATCAATAAAAAGAGTATAGTTACAAAAAAAATTTACCTGGTATTTCAAGTGTTGGAATTGCCAGTGCAGTTAGTGTCAAATTTGGAAATGTGTAAACATCTTCAAAATGTTTATGACACACTTTTCTGTTCTTTCATTATCTTCTCCAATAATATCACCTCCAATTTTCATAACCCAAGTGCGAAAACATTATATTTGAGCAGGATTGTTTGGATTTGGAAACCGGTGCAACGGCAATCCTAAAACATGATAATTACAAACTTATTACAAGATGTTCACAAAACATAAAAAAGAAAACAATCTGAGTGCTTTACTTGTATCTTGGTTTTCATACACATAATTTATTTAATGCTCAAATATAAAATGACTGAGTACTCTAAATAACATAATTAAATTATGTTTAGATATTTGTTAATCAACCACACTACAACAGCTGAAAGGTTCGGGCAAACATAGGTAGACCATGTTTCTCTCGGCATAATCTCCAATCATTGAGCGAACAAGAAGAATAATATTATTCTAAGCCGGAAAACGGGAATTCTATAAAATGTCGAAATTCTACACATTGCCGGTGATACGTATAAAAAATATATTCAGACTTATAAAACTTACCGCCTCCAAGTTTCATGGAACAGCCGGGAACACAAGACCTTTGAGCCATCGTAGACCACGAGGGAAAAGGAAAAGTTCACGATAAGTGTTTTATGGCAATCTTCACTTAACAGCCGGAGGCTTAATTCAACGTACCGAATGAAAATAAACCCAGAAAACACGAAAATACAAGAAAATTAACAGGATAAGCGCATACAGCTCAACCGAAAACAATCTTGTGAAAAGTTCAAAATAATGTCAAACAAATGTCAACGTCAGACGTCACTTTATTGTCATCGTTATTTCATGTTGTTTCTTGAAGCAGCTAATAGATGGCAGTGCGTACAGCGTACCGTGACGTTTGTTCTAAGATACCACAGCATGTGTGGAACGATTAAAGGAGCATTTTGATCGTTGTGGGCGCTTAGTGGAACACACCCGAGTAGCACGCATTCTGTCAATGTTATGTCAAACGCCATACTATTACAATAAATAAGATTTAAAAAATTACCTACTCTATTCATGATCGATGATATGCTAATTATGTCACGATAAGATGGTTTACCCACTTGAACCCAGGATGTTTCCCTAAATGCCAGTAAATGGAGCACCGGTAATAGCTAATCCACACACGGTACTGTTACATTAGAGATTTTGTCCACCCCAGTACAGAGGACAAAGTCTCAACTGTAAACTTCTGTGGGAGAATTAAGCATTCAAATAAAACAAGTAAAGTGCACGACTAGATTATATATATATTAAACTATTAAATTTTACAACTTAATAAATATTTCATAAGTTAATTTTGACACTTAGTTAATATTTTTACAACATATCACCTAACCAGCCAGTTTATATTTCAATGGTAGAACATTATGGGAGTGGGCGGTTGGGATTAAGCCATAACCGTGTCCATAGCTTTAGTAAATTACCTATAATTAGCTAGGCTAATGATTAAGTAAAAGTGGGCGCCAGAGACTGAGACAGTCTCGGATCCAGAGACGACGATGAAATGAAGATCAACGCATGAATTGTAGTCGCACTCAGAGATCCTAAAGTTGATGATTATTTCCAATAAATTGGGTTCAAATTCCATCCAAGTTTCGATTACGTTTATAGGTTTAAAAAGAAAAAACCGTCAACGCCTGCTGTCAAGCGAGGCCGAATCATCCAGCCGTGCTGCGGTAGACTACCGCGGGTGGTTCAGGCCCGATGCCTCGAGAAGACGGGCCTCGCGTCCGAGGCTCAGGTTTAACCTAAGTCCCGGCGGCGAGGTGAATCTTCCGAGGTACCTCTCCTGGAATTGACAGTACGCAGGCTTAAGATTTAAGAAGACACGGGGAAATATTACCCTTCCGTCTCATATTCGACACTACCATCCACATGGCTTGAGTTACATATTAGGTTCTTTTAAACAAAATCCTTTGTCATTCATCCAAAATACTAAAGTTTACAACGAGACACGGTCATCGAAGTTTGTACGAAGGATTAAATAAAACAAAACTTACGGTTGTGTCCGGGCCTGAAGGCGTGAGTCCCTCGCGGCGGCAAATCCACGCCGGCATAGGAAAGCACGGGTAAATACTGTAACGAATTATCGATTGATCACAATATATTCCCTAAACACAATTAGGTGGAACCACAGACACTTTTTCAGGTTACTCCAACTAAAATCTCACCTTGGATTCTTCAGGACATCAGTCTGTAAGTTAGCGGTCTGACGATCGAGTATGACGAGACAGAATTCTAACCCGGGTAGAGATGTGTACCTCACTCATGAGGTGCCTCATTTGAGGTACTCGTGATCGCAAATTGAAAGAGTTACTCGAATTTCAACATTGAACCACCTCACTCCTCATTCACGCGTCAAAAACTCATGAGTGAAAGAAAATTATGTGAGTGAGGGAGACGTAAAAATCAGAATCGTGAGTACGCAACCGTCCGCCCCGCTGCCTCGGACTATCGGCTAAATTCGGCTGAGTTCGGCTCGGGCTCGGCTCGGCTCGTAAGATACGCTGACATACGACTCCTCGCCTCAAATGAGGGGTACCTCGTGAGGACCTCGCGAGGCAAAATGAGGTACTCCCTCAACCTCATATAAAAATGATGAGTTACCCATCACTAAACCCGGGCGACAATACCGGAACATGGTTCACCCAGTGAGACCAATTTCTAAAATCTGCCCTAATTCGGGAAAATCAATGAACGTAAGGCTCCAATTTAAATTATTCACCCTCATTGAATTTATTTATCAAGCCAAAAACAACAATGCAAATAAACATCAAATGTGAGATTGGCATTTCATGTTCACAAACTAACCAACTAATAACAAGGTGACTGAATGCAGAGTAAAGTACAATCTAAACGAATCCAGAATCCTTACCAAAATAATTTTAAACAAATATTCCCAACAACCCCTAATTTCCAAAATACTTGCACACAACTTTCTTTATACGAAACTTTATAATTTAAGATACTCCAACCCAATGTCGGGGAAAAATATTCAGGACTAATTAATGGATAATCAAGATTTATATTCCTCGCAACCCCAATCCAAAGACTAAATGTATAGACAAATTAAAACGAAACTTCTAGAAAGAAATTGCAATAACTCCATAATAAAAAAATAGTTGCATTTCCGGTTTTAGTACATTTCAAAATTAATTAGATTTTTATATTTAAATATGAAAGTTGACAATTCTTAAAAGGTTAATCCTATTAATTAAGTATTTTCGAATCACCATCAAAAATCGATAAAGCAATATAATTGACAAATGTATACATGCCCTTTGACAGCAACCTGCGATTTAGTATCTGTCAAGGTGACGTTTGGCAGAAAAAGTTAGGTTAGACCTCAGAATAAGTATAAGCATAGAAACCAGGCTAATTTTGGTTTGTAGCAACAGCAAAAATCTTCTTTTGGTCTCGCTCTAATTAATACATGTTTTACTTAAGAGCGAAAGAGTCAGTGATTATTTTAATAGCTTACATTGTTGCAAGGTTGTCCACGCCAAATTTAAAAGTGACCTCTTTTTTGACATTTGTGACTTCTTATTATACTGCTGTGCATGAAAGTAGTAACTTGACATATAAACGTCATACAAGGTGACTTCAACTGATTTTAGACGCATTATTTATGTACATTGTTTACATTTGTGTATTCGCCGCAGCAGTAAATAATTTTAACGATTTTGCGACGAAAATAAATTAAATTACAATTATTGTAGGTATATGTTGTAGATTATAACTAACAAAATATCGTGTAATATTGAAGGATGCGTTTCACATTCCGGAAAGAAGCAAAATGATCCTGTTTGTGTAACATTTCATCGGTAAGTTTATATCTTTATTATTTGGTAAATGTATGATATAAAGTCGAAAAATCTTATATCTTATAATAATATAACATGGATATTTCAAGTTTCAACATGTAAAACATAGCTGAGATGGGATTTTAAGCACAATACGTATATTTGATTCGAAATGTTTTTAGGTTACTAGTGATGTAGGTATCGAAAGTATCGATATGGTAAAAATTGAAAACTTAGATTAAATCAAAATAGAGGTAACCGCTATTTTTATTAATCTAAAGGTAATAGTAGAAAAATTTATTTGTTAAGATTTTGCCACTTTATTATTTAACAGGCAGTAAGTAGGAAAGTTGTATAAATATATAGAGAAGTTATAATGGTAGTTTATGTTTTAATACAGATTTCCCCAGAACTAAAATTATAGAAATAAGTGGATACGACGTGTTGCTACTGTTGCTAGACAGGATTGGAAATGGAAAAAACACAGTCGAATTATTTCAACTATTTTATGTAAATTAATTTATCTCTAACACAAATGTTACAGTTGCCCATTTTAAATTCAAGGGTAAAAGAATAGATCACTTGATAAAATTATTTATTATTTATTTAGATGGGGCCGAATCGCCTCCACCTCCGCGGCGCGGCCTCTAGCCGCTCCTACCATTTCCGGAGGGTTTACACCCTTCGGGAAGGGATCGCGGCCAGAACGCGCCCCCTCACACCTCCACCGGCCAAATGCTGCGGCCAAAACCTCCGCCTCAAGGTCCCACGGATGGGACCCCGCAAGGTGGCAGGTCGCGTCAAACGCGACCGTGCGGTAGGCGCGGGATGCCCTGATGACCAATGTGTTTTATGCCCTACTATTGAAAGTTACCTAGTTGCTTAATTTATAAATTAAGCAAGAATAATCTAAGCTATAGTTTTTACATTGTGATTCTGACAAGTATAAATAACTAAGCGCCGAATAAAATCATTTATGTCGTTTATTTAAATAGTTTTTCTTATTTATATCTATGTCGAATTCCCGTGCGAATTCGCTCGCGTACCTACCGTTCCCTCAGGGACTTTTTAATTCAATATACCTCATCTAAATATAATGTACCTACCTATTATTGTTACGATGAGATATTTCTGTAAATCGTAAAAATAGTTTCGAAATAAATAGCAGGTTAATGATTAAAATTTTAAATAAAACGAAACTTTAATAATAATGTTTACGCATCGATCGTACCGATGATGGGTCAATTACAGTGATATTAAAAATAAAAAATTAACATTTAATTCAAATAAGTGATCGATTGATACTTTGATCGATTATCGATCGATCGAGTTCTAGTTCTATCGATATATAAATTATCGACTATCGCATCCTTGACAATATCGCAAACTTGTGACAACCTACAAATTTACGAAAGGGGCGTCATATATGCATCCTTTTCTGGTATTCTATGAAGGTCATATGTAAGAATAGCGTGATATAACCGTTTTTGGTTGCTGTTTAACCCTCCATCTATGTTAGTACTACAGCCTGTCAAGTATAAGTTGGCGCGTGGCGAAAAAACGAACTAATTTTGACAGTTCTCAGAGTTTCATCTGTCTCGGAAGAGTTAAGAGTTTGTAGTGCTATTTATTTTTAATTTTATTAATTACTAGCTGACCCGACAGACGTTGTACTGTCTTAGCTAAAACTATAAATTGAATTGAACTTTAATATAAGGCGTGATAGCAATGAACTAACCGTGATGTGCACTAAGAGACGCATTCTGTCAATTTTATGTCAAACGCCATAATATGAAAATATTACAATAAATAAGATTAAAAAATTACTCTATTCATGATCAATGATATGCCAATTATGTCACGATAAGATGGTTTAACCACTTGAACCAAGGGTGTTCCCCTAAATGCCAGTAAATGGAGCACCGGTAATAGCTAATCCATACACGGTACATCCGTTACCGTCCGATGACCTATCTGTCATGGACTCTCCCGAGGATTTTATTTTAGGGTTCATTAAATGCATCTTTTGCGGGCGCACGGAGCACCACTACGTCTCTACACATCACGGGTCAGGTTCTAAAAGAAAGTGGGGCTATGCTCTCCATTCCTCAAAGCCGAGGCTCCGGGGACAGCCTACGATTTCTGCGCCTTTGGTGAAATGGGTAGGAGAGATCTTTCTACTAAACACGCTCCGAGGTCTTCTACAAACTGGACAATGGTCGGTAGCAATAGGACTGATAAAATGACTCTCGCTCAATTGCCCAAACTGGACACTCCTCGACCAGTGTGCAGTGTGCTGCCGCGTGATGACTGATGGAATTGAGTTTCCGGTTCTCGAATCCCTTTTTTTTGTTGTCCGGGGTGTAATGCATTTACGCATTCCTACTGCCGCTGCAGCGTATTCGCGCGCTGCCGATGCCCTCTCCATAGCGTGGTATGCTTAACTCATACCACGAGGAGAGCACCCTACACCACTAAAAACCCCCCGGACACTCCTTCGATCCGCCGTTGGCGGGGGCCGGGTTCGCATGAACAATCCGACCCCTCTCGAATCACCCTCCTTTTTTTTCTTTTAGGCGATTCCATTATTTTGGGATTTTCCAGTTTTGAAGATTGGATCCATGTAGCTGACCCGACGACTTTGTACTATCTTAGCTAAAACTCTAAATGAACTTTTAATATAAGGCGTGATAGATCTGAACTAACCGTAATGTGCACTAAGAGTAGCACGCATTCGGTCAATGTTATGTCAAACGTTATAAGATTACAATAAAAAAAATAAAAAAACAACTCTATCCATGATCGATGATATGCCAATGATTTTTAATAACTAATGTTAAGTAGGGTGATACGAAGTTCATCGATATATCGAAAAGAGGGAGGGTGATCCGGAAACTTAATGTCATCAGTCATCACAGCGACAGCACACGGTACATTGGTGCGAGGAGTTTCCGGCTTGGGCGGTGGAGCGAGAGTGATGGGATCCGTCCGCTTGCTACCGACCATTGTACATTCAGTAGAAGTCCGCGGAGTGTTTTCTGGAGAAAGATCTCTCCTAACCATTTCACAGAAGGCGCACAGACAGCAGGCTGTATACCGAGCCTCGGCTTCGAGGAGTAGGGAATATAGTCCTAATTTATTTTAGAGGCCGACCCATGATGCGTAGAGTTGTAGTTGTGCTCCGTGCGCCCCCAAAAGGTGCATTGAATGGACCCAGGAGAATCCATGACTGCTAGGTCATAGGCATCGCCACGGTACCGGATGTATAATAATATGCATTAGCTATTCCTGGTGCTCAATTTACTGGCATTTATAGGAACATCCTGGGTTAAGTTTAGTAGGTAAACCATCTTCTAGTGTTATAATAAACATATCATCGCTATAAACAGGTGAGTTCTACATACTACACACTACATATTACCACTGTGGCCGTGGATGCCTAATGCATTTTCAGCCGGGAAAAAATGGACATTGAACGACAGCGACGAATTTCTTAATGTAGCAATTTTTTTTTACGTTTTGACGAATTCAAAGCAATAACTGCAGCAGTTTTAATTTTGTTCAAAATGTGGTCACAGTTCACGTCGAACAAAAAGAATTAATAAAACAAAAAACAATTCACACACAAATTAGAATTATAAATTCGTAATTTCATTAACGCCATGGATTATGGATAGAGTAAGTGTTTAACCATCTAACGTAGTATAATAATCAAAAGACAAATTAGTTCACAATGTTATGACTAGATGTCATCACTCATCATTATTGGCCGATCTAATGGATGACTGGTCTAATTAGTTGGCAATTTTATCACTAGATGGCGGTGATCAATATTTCTGCATCTCGCTATAGAGATATCGTTTCGATTAAAGACCTCTCTATAGTAAAATTTTATTGTCAGCACACTCAAGCACAATATCATATGTGTACTAAGCTAACTTAACTCGTGTAACAGTGTATCGAGATTGTAATCACTACTGTTCTCAATAAACTGAAAGTGTGTTCCTGTTTCCCGAGTGTTTTTTTCAAATCAAACCCCAGCTCAGAACCCCTGAAGGTTTTGGGAATTCTTCATGGTCCTTCGAGCCGGATGTGGCAAGGACAGTGTCATCAGGTGTGATCCTCATCGGAAGGAGTTACATCAATCCCCGACAGATTCCTGCGAGGTGGTTGCGGACTACGAGGGTGAAGTCGAGCAGAGCAGTTCCGGACGCAGTAGCGGGAAGTACGGTGGAAGGTTGCCCTACCAGCAGCAAGCAAGCTGCAGACGACAAAGGTCGTAAGGAAGTGAGTGATAGTGCCGAAAGTCGTGAGTACTTTTGTGATTTCCTATTTGCCAAGCCAAAGTGAATCTTATCGCCTGGAAGAATTTAACTTTAACTTTTCTCGTGTAAATTTAATTGTAGTGATAATAAGTATAAGTGTGCATGTTTAGACTTAGTTAGATTTAAGTGATATTTGGTTCAGACGGGGAACCTATGCCCGATTTTGGTTAGAATTTAAATGTTTAAAACACTTAGAATAATTTTGATCTTTTTTTATTAACTTGTAAAATTTTCACAATAATTTTAGAACTTATAAAAATTAAAATATTTTGGTTATACGTACATTATTTTAAGTTAATTTGTGTATTATATTCATTAATTTAGTTTATTTTGGTTTAATATTTAACTTGAAAAATGTCTTGGCAATCGAATGTTAATGTACAAGAAGACATTCTGACTAGATTTTTAAAAGCCAAAAGTAATTTTAAAAAGTCGCCTAAGGATAGGATTACCAAACAATATTTAGAAACTAGATTACAGAATATAGAAGAGTTATGGGCGCAATTTAATTTAACACATACTCAAATAGTAAAGGATTGTGAGCCTAAAGAATTATTATTAGCTTCATCATACACAAAAAATGAAATTTATTTTAGTACAGAGGAATTATATTTGGATTTAAAATGTGAATTTAAAACTGCTTTAGATAAATTTAAGATAAGCGATGTTTCTAAGGCTTCCTGTTCACAAGCAAGTGTTTCGGAACCTAAAAACATGTTTATTAAGTTGCCAAGAATAACTATTCCATTGTTTTCGGGGAAATATACTGAATGGCCGACATTCCGAGATTTGTTTGTATCTGCAATCCATACTAATAGTACAATAGATAAAGTCCACAAATTACATTATTTAAAAGGTTATTTAACTGGTGAGGCCGAGCAACTGCTGCGTCATATACCTATCTCAGAGTCGAATTATGACCGATGCTGGACGCTAATAGAGACGAGGTATAATAATAAAAAATATTTGTCGCATTGCATTTTAAAGAGATTGTTGAGTCAAAGAAATTTGCTCCAGGAGTCCGCTAGTGGGTTAAAAGAGCTAATGGATACAACGACGGACTGCCTAGAGGCACTTAAAAATTTAGATATAGATGTAAATTCATGGGACATTTTAATTATTCATATCATAACGTTAAAACTTGATCCAGATAGTAGGAAAAATTGGGAATTAAAAGTAACTAGTAGCACGGATTCAGATAAGTTGCCTACATTTCAGCAGTTTAAAGATTTCTTAACTAGTAGGTATAGAGCATTTGAGTTTTTAGAAACGAAGTCAGTTAAAAATATTGTAAATAGTAGCGATAAGGACAAATTAAAAGTGTTTCACACGGCAACCATGGTTTGTGAGTTTTGTAAATATGATCACAAATTAGGAAATTGCAAACAATTTGTAAACGAAGACGTGAATACTCGACGTAAGTTTGTACAAGACAAAAACTTATGTTTTAACTGTTTGGGGCACAACCACTCTGCCAGGGTTTGTAAATGTACTGCCTCTTGTCGAATTTGTAAGCGCAGACATCATTCTTTGTTACATCCTACCGATGAGCCAAAATCCTCGGAGGAGGAAGGAGGTTCGTTCAGCGATAGGGTTCCGCAGACGAAAGAACATACTCATACGGTAGGAGTTGAAGAGCAGATTGTATCATATTTTTTGAAGGGTTTAGCTAATAGTCAAGTTTTATTAGCCACGGCTCTAGTGAGAGCTGTTTCGAATAATGGGGCAAAGTACACGGTAAGAGCCTTGATTGATCAAGGTTCACAAGCTTCTTTCGTGTCGGAAGACATTGTACATAGTTTAGGGTTAAGTAAAAAACCAGTTAAGGCTTCAATATTCGGTATAGATACTAACAGAAAGTTATCTATTAATTCTTATGTTCTTATAAAAATCCATTCCCAAATCGATCCATCGGTGGAACTTGTGGTCAAGGCATATGTTCTTAAATCGATCACGTCAATATTACCTGTGCGGGAAATGCCTTATTTAGACTGGATCCGAGTTAGTGATGTACAATTAGCGGATCCAAATTACTATAAGCCAAAGAAAGTAGACATGTTGCTAGGAGCGGAGATTTACAGTAAAATTCTACAAAGCGGGTTAAAGAAATCTTCTAGTGGTAGTACGGTGGCTCAGTGTACCTCTTTAGGATGGATTTTATCGGGAACTGTAGATTCTGCTGAGAAAGATACATCAAATATTTCTGTGATGCATGCTCAACTTAGTCACCATAGCGATGACAAACCTCTAAAAAGAAACTTATTAGATAATAAACCTGATCAAATACTTACGAAAAATAGTTATATAAAATATGAAAAAAGCCGTGACGTACTAAACTTATCTTTTAGAAGTGAAGGTCCTAGCATGATCCGATATAATAATAATTATTCGAATAAAATAATAAACAGGTTTTGTGAATTAGAAGAGAAACATCCAAATGTTAATACGGAATATATAGACAAAAACATTGAACGCATTAATTGGAGAAAACCTAAGGAAAATAAATATATTTGCAATAGAAATAATCCCATTAGCTTTAGATATATACCATAAATCACCAACAACTTCAAGACAGTAAACTTGGACAAAAAAAAAAAAAAAAATATATATATTAGAAATAAATATTCAAACCTTTACTTACCTTAATTTATACGTTATTTACCTTTACTTACCTCTTTTGACATCAATATACCAATGGTGGGCGGTATAAGTATTTCATCTGGAACTCATCAATTCATAGTTAGTTAATTATTTATTTCAGGGTAGTTGAAAATATCTTGTGCTAGTCTTGCTCCAGTAATCACACTTCGTAGTAATAATTACATATCTATGTTTCAAAGGCCAACATCGAAACTGGGTGTAGACCATAGTTCATGTATTGTTTAGTTTAAGAGATAATTTAAGTACTGTTTTGTTTAGCATCCTGTGATGAGAAGACCTGAGATTTTAATGTTAATTGTTGTATAATTTAAAGGACAAATGTTTCACATATTGTCCTTGGTGGGCGGAATGTTTAACCATCTAACGTAGTATAATAATCAAAAGACAAATTAGTTCACAATGTTTTGACTAGATGTCATCACTCATCATTATTGGCCGATCTAATGGATGACTGGTCTAATTAGTTGGCAATTTTATCACTAGATGGCGGTGATCAATATTTCTGCATCTCGCTATAGAGATATCGTTTCGATTAAAGACCTCTCTATAGTAAAATTTTATTGTCAGCACACTCAAGCACAATATCATATGTGTACTAAGCTAACTTAACTCGTGTAACAGTGTATCGAGATTGTAATCACTACTGTTCTCAATAAACTGAAAGTGTGTTCCTGTTACCCGAGTGTTTTTTTCAAATCAAACCCCAGCTCAGAACCCCTGAAGGTTTTGGGAATTCTTCAGTAAGTTTTCTAGATTTCAATATCACCGCGGAAGAGTTTAAGCAATAGGAAATGACCGAAAGAAGCCAGAATCACAACATGAACGGTGTACTAAGTATATCGTTACTCTTTTCAAAATAAAATTTCTGAACCCACCTATAAATATTTGACAATGGTGACAGATCAACTTTCGTCTAGAAATGTACTTCTTCTTTATTTTAAAATACTATCGAGTATCTGTCACTTTTTGGTTACTCAATCAATCTATGACGGAACAAAACTGTAACATTTGACAGTTAGAATAATTTGTATGGGAAAATAAAATTACCATTTTTTATATTTCCATCTCAATTTTTCCACATTTTCTCACCGTTTAAACCTTCCCTGAACCACGGCAAACATTTCAAAACCAAAATTAGCTAAATTGGCCCAGCCGTTCTCGAGTTTTAGCGAGACTAACAAACAGCAATAGATTGTTATATATATAGATAATCTTTACGCAACATGCCAAAAGTGGTGCGGAGTGCAGGTAGAGAAGTTATTCTTGCTGTGAAACGTTTTTGTGAACAAGAGAAACGTAATAATGGACCGATTATTCCATTTCAACATGTAATTGCTCGAACAGCGGCTATGACAGGTAAAATGTTGCCATTTATAAGTAATATTTATTTTCCCAAATTTAGGGGAAAAAATAAGTTTGTTTAGAAAGTACATGTGAATTGATGATTTAAATATTTTTGTTTTATTTAAGGTGTTTCTGAAAGAACCGTAAATCGAATAGTATCGGAGGGAAAAAACGCGGAAAAAAGTTCTACAATGAGAACTGACCTTCCTAGTCAAGCAGCTCAAGAACCTTCCTCGTCTAAGACTTGGGTTGACAACTCCACATCAGGAGAAAGTGCTTCCGAGACTAAGCTGGTAAAACTAGTTACTCCAGGAAAAAACAGAATAAGAAAATTATCAGTTTCCGATTTAGATGAATTTGATCATTGTGTTGTTAGACGCAAAGTCCAGTTATATTATTTAAATAACTCTGTCCCCACTCTCAGAAAATTACATCGTGATTTAAAAGAAGATATTAATTTCAAGGGTAGTATGGAATCTTTAAGAAAAATATTACATAAATTAGGTTTTACTTACAAAAAGAATAAATCTAAAAGGAAGGTTCTCATGGAACGTTACGATATTGTTGCCTGGCGATCAAGGTTTTTACGAGAAATTAATAATAATAGAATGATTGACAATCCAAGACCGATCGTTTATTTGGACGAGACTTATTTACATCCAGGCTATAAAGTTAAAAAATGCTGGCAGTCTCAGGAAACTGAAGGTGTCCTTACAGAAGTCTCAGAAGATGGATAATAGTGAATGCCGGAGGTGAAAAAGGATTTATTCCTAATAGTCTTTTATGTTTCAAATCTCAGACCAAAAGTGGAGACTACCATGATGAGATGAATGGGAAAAATTTCTGTAAATGGCTGCAAGAAAAGCTTATCCCAAACTTAGAACCCAATACATTGATAGTGATGGACAATGCGCCATATCATGGTATAAAAAAAAATAAACGCGTAACAATGAGCAGTACCAAAAAAGAGATGCAAGATTTCATAAAGGAAAAGAATCTTTCATATTTGGAAACCATGAAAAAAGCTGAATTATATGAAATCATAAAATTAATTAAACAGGAAGATGTCTACGTAATTGATGAAATTTTAGAGGAACATGGTCACAAGGCTATCAGACTTCCGCCTTATCATTGTGATTTCAATGCGATCGAACTAATTTGGAGTTCCTTCAAAAGAATATTCGCAGACACTAATGTTACTGGCCTGTCTGAAAATATGGAGCAGAGAATCCATAATGCGTTTTCCAAAATTACCGTTGAAGAGTGGCAGAAACACTGCAATCACGTCAAAAATATTGAAAACAATTATCGCTCTACAGACGACCGCCTTGAAATAATAATGGAACCATTTTTGTTAGATCTGAATAGCAGCGATTCAGATACTTCTGATTCAGATGAATCTGAAGAATTCATGGTTGGTATATCGCCGCTAACAGACCACAACTATTATAAGAAATAAATTTTTGTTGTATATCTTGTTTTATATACCTAGATTTAAACCTACCCATTAATATATTAAAAACGAGAAAAGTCGCAAAATTATTTTCTTGAAAGATTTAGGAAAATAAATAAAATATGGCAACACACTGAGTGTAGCAGGCGCCGCTATTGAAACGCCAAGTTATACTTGACAGGCTGTATATCAGTGGGTTAGACAATAACACAAAAAGGTTTTGTTTACTAAAACTGGAAACTAGTTAAAAAGTGTTTTAAAGATGTTTTATCGCTCGAAGGTGTTTGTCAAAAGGTTCAGTTACGAGTGTCGATGGAAACTACAAGTTCAAACTACGTGGATAACTCAAAGTTTATCTACAAAGTTCCAATTACTAATCCACTTGGAAAAACATTAATTACAACAAGGATTTTAAACTATTACCACTGTGATTCTATGTGAGGTTCACAACCACAAGTAAGGATGAAAATTACAACGTAACAGTACCTCCCCAACTACCAGAGATTTGACCGCCTAAGGCAAATCTCGACACTGGCCCTCCAGCGTTAAACCACACTCAAACAACCACAAACTTACAAGTTGGAGTTGGAGGCCAGTTACTCAACTCTATAAAAATAAAAGAAAACCCAAGACCCATACCGCTGAAACGAATTGTTCCCTTTATGTCGAGTCCCGTTATGTCGAGCCGAAAACCTTGTCTCGCTTCTATTACCACTATGTCGAGTCAACGTTTTCTGTCCCGTTTCTATTCCCTTTATGTCGAGTTTCTTTACCACGCTTATATTACCTTTATGTCGAGTGTAATAATATCATATTTAGATGTACAGTTCGATGAAAAAGTTTATTTTATAATAAAAAGTTCATTTATTATACGTATTAGACTTTATTGACTCACCGAAATTCAATGACGCATTGGTTATTTTCCATAAATTAAGTAGTAGCTTAAGCTATACAGTATTAAGACGTTTTGTCGGTGTACCTAAAATAATGTGAACATTAGGTAGGTACATTAGCGCAACTCAAGTTCGAATATCAGGTAAGTCTTAGATGTGACCTCGCTTTCGTACATATATACCTACATGTCTAGGATTTCTGAAGATGTATGAAATATAATCACAAATATCAATGATGGATTTAATAACCATAATCAATATTTTGGAAGGCAACGAAACAGGCGACATTAATGCTGAAGTAAGCGATGGGAGTATACATGAACCTATCCAACACCAAAACTTAGAAAAAGATGATTCACTAACTCTATCAACAAAATATCGCCAGTGTAGATATAATTCATAAACCCGAATTTAGCACATCATCACCTCAAAATGAAGATAATCAAGAACCCGGTTGCAGCACATGGGGTAATTTTAACACATAAGTAAGACCTCATGACGGCAGTTGCTAAGAGAATCAAGAACTTGGATGCAGTTCATGGAGGAATACTGATAATAAATTAATTTTCGTCAAAAGCCTAAAAGTTGGTAAAATTTTATTGAATGATAGCTACAGGATCATGTTTGTTTGCCAGATTATAAAAAGAAGAATTTGAAAAAAAGTTTAATTAATGTAAAAATGTCGTACGTACAGACTTGAAACCCATACCCACTATGTATGCAATTTCCATGGCGAGTTTAAAAGATAATAATGATTTAATGGCACTAGCTTTTAATTGATATCCTGACTGTACCTGTTCACTAAACTCGACATAACGGTAACAGAAAGCGTAAAATATCAATACTTTGGAGAACAATAGACTCCCAGACTCGACATAACGCGACTCGACATAAAGGGAACAATTCGTTTCAAGACAAGAAGAAATGAGTTTTGTTCAATTGCATGTTTTTAGTAGTAGTTTGTTTAGAATCTACATTTTCATTGTATTTATATTTATTTACTTCATAAGTGTAAAAGACTGTATATTCAATGACAGATGTTATTTTGGGGTTCTGTGTCGAATTGGGTGGATTTTGAGGCATTGTTATAATCTAGTTAAATAAAGGGTCATGACCAAGTCTCGCAAACACTACTCCTACGACTTAGTAATGCTCCGATTTCACATAAAACGAAATAAACTAAGAATAATGCTACGAATAAGAATACTAGCGCCATCTAGCGGGAAAAGTGCCGGGAACAGACCGTATCTTTCACCTTAAACAAAACACGTTATATTATAATGATTGATTACTAATGCAACCAATCAAATTTGTGATATTTAAGTATATAGAATAGTACTTTTATTGTAATTGATCCTGTGCATCTATTTTTTATACGGTAACAGCATCTCCACCAAATGGCTCCAGATCTATATACTTTTTTTTACGTATTCGTAACCATAATATCAGAATACTTTTACATGTGGACGGAAAAGTAACATTAGTATTAGTAATTATTCATTTTATAAGTTTAAACAAGCAGGTTTTTCTCTTTACTCCTTATTGATAGTGTCTATTTGAAAACATAATATTATATTAAAATAAGAAACTAATAACGCAATAACAACTTATATTAGATAGATAGATAGATAAACTTTGGTAGCTTTGTTATAAACAAAACAAATTCTTATTTACTAAAAGTAAAGTAGGTATTATGTTTTTTCTTAAACTTTGATTATTAAGACTAGTGAGTGTTACCATTACTAACGGCAACGACGCACCTCGCAGTGGTTGTCATGCCAACGTACACTCTACGAGTTGGCGCTCCCGCGCCGCGGTTACTTACCGGGCCCGGTAAGAATGGCCGGGCCCGGTGGGTGCCTAAAAGAGCACCGGGCCCGGTTTGCAATCTCTAGCACAGACTAATAGGTAGGTATAGGAAGGTACTAGATATCTCATCAATCAATGACCAAATTGATATGTTTAAGTTAAGTTGGTTACTATTACGCTATAGGGCAAATAACTTTTTATCATTAGTATAAAAATTAACTAGATCAAACTATGTGTGAATATTTTTAAATGCAGATTTACTTATTTCCCTAGATTGTGTGATATAACATCATGAATTTAGTGTTTAAGATAAATAATTAGCTTGTTATTTAAATTAAACAAATATACAAAACTATAGTACCTATAACTCTTTCATGTAATGTATAAGGTAAATGTGATTTGTATTAGGTCCATAATATTTCACCAATCAACAACTTGATAGCAGTTTAGGCTTAGCCAGTTACTACTAAAGTTAATAGGTGTGACGTCCACTTGTCACGGGGGGTAAGTATTAGATGTACTGGTAGGTAATAAAACACTGTAATGCTATTTGCATTTGGTAATATAATAGTCGTGCCGCACGTCCGCTCGGCTTGGCAGTCAGTGTTGCCACACGCCTCCCGCCTCGCACCCGCGCCCACGACTATCCCGTTTATTTATTTTACATTAATCATCACACCTTTCCCTTTTTAACAAATTCAGTGGGTATAACTACAGAATTGTATTTTAAAAGAAAAAAGCAATAGTATACAAAAATCAAAAATATATATAGACATTATTTCATGATTTAGTTTAATTGGAGTAGTTAGTATTTATAATTCACCATCGACACTACTATCACTGATGTTGTCCGAATCAATTTTATTATCTTCACATACTTTCCATTGGCCTTCAATTCTTTTTAAATGAATGATGTTTCTCCTCAATTCTTGTCCTGTCTCGTCGTTCCTTATATTATATTCAGGCATTACAGTTAATAACAGTGTGTTTTGTTGGATTAAAATTTGTAGAAAGTTTGTTTTCTTTTACCATATTCTTGACATACACCTTTTCTCCAATTCCTATAGATACATCTTCTGCTTTTCTTTTCCTATCCCCATATGCCTTTCCTTTTTCTTTCATTATTTTGTCTCTGTCATTGATTTCGGAAATTGACGGCGATTCTAAATCTGTAAACGAAGGTATTTTGTCCCTAAACTGTCTACCGAAAAATAACTCAGACGGGGGTTTACCGGTGGTTGAGTGAGGAGTGCTATTGTACATCGTAAGATATAATAACAAGTCATCATACCAATTTGACTTTTGGCTTTGGCTAATTCTGAGACGTTTAAGAATGTCACGATTTTGTCGTTCAACTTCGCCGTTTTGTTGAGGGGAGTAGGGTGTAGTATAAAAAATGTGTATTCCTAAGTTCCGACAAAAGGATTTAAAATCCTCACTAACAAACTGTCTGCCGTTGTCTGCGGTAATGGTGACGGGAGTTCCTAACCTAGAGAATATTTCTTTTAAAATTTTAATTGTTTCAACAGATGTAATTGATTTCATTGATTTTATTTCTTTGTATCTACTATAGTAGTCTACTATGACAAAAAGGTGATGTCCGCTAGGCAAAGGACCCAGGAAGTCGATTGCACCATCAACCCAAGGCTTTGATGGCAGCTCACGACGTTTCATTGGCATTGGGGGATTCGGTGCAGAAACCAAGGTGCAACCCTTGCAGCCTTTTACCATTTTTTCAGCGTCGCTATCTATTTTGGGCCACCAAACTTTGGTCCGTAAGCGCGCTTTCATAGCGCCAATGCCCGGATGTCCTTCGTGGGCTGCCTCCAATACTTGGTGACATAATTTAAGAGGTATAACAATCTTACTTCCTGTCAACAAAAGGCCGTCGTGCGTCCAAAGCTCGGTTTGAAATATCCTATAAATATTTATCACTGGATCCCAGTTATTTGATGATAGAGCCTCTCTAACAAGTTGGATCTCGTTATCCTGAAGGGAAACTTCTTTTATAATATTCATCCCTATGGCACAAGGTCTAGCAAGTTGAACAATTTGATTATCGTGGTGTTCATCTTCAAACGGTTGGGGGTTATCTGTGGCGCACAATCGGGATAAACAGTCCGCGATATTTGTTTTACCTGGCTTATACAACACCCTGAAATTATATGACTGAAGACGTAGTACCCAACGCTCGATTCGGGCACAAGGTTTTGAGCGCCTGCCAAATATAACCTCCAACGGTTTGTGATCAGTCACCAAATCAAATGATTCTTTGCCGAATAGATACATCTTAAAATGTTCAGCTGCCCAGACCAGTGCAAGTGCTTCTTTTTCCGTCTGACAATATAGTTTTTCCACATCGGTCAGGCTTTTGTTGCCGTAGGCAATTACTCTAGGTCCGTTATTATCAGACTGAATGAGCACTGCACCTAGGCCAACAGGGCTAGCATCTGCCATTACAGTACTTTTATCCTTAGGGTCATAATATCCGAGTGTTTGAATATTACTCAAAGACTCTTTAAGCTCTTTAAACGATTTGCTTTGTTCAGGACCCCAATATGAGCCGATTGTCGCTTTTTTTCCCAATTTGAGAGTTAATAACCTCCTAAGGGTTTCTGATTTAGTGGCCATATTAGGAATAATTCAATTGAAGTCGGTTCTCTAAAGTTTTCTACAACTTTTACATACCTAGCCAAAGGCTTAACACCATCAGTAGACAATTCATGACCGAGAAATTTTATACGATTGACATTAAAAACGCATTTGTTTTGGTTTGAAAGGATGTTATTTTCTTTAATTACAGCTAGGACTTTACTTAGTCTATCGTTGTGTTCGGAATTGTTTTCCCCATACACAACAATGTCATCAATAAAATTTACTACACCTTCACATGGCAAAAGAATCCTCTCAAGAATTTTTTGAAAATGCACCGGAGCACATGAGAGATTCCAAACATTAATCTTTTATAACGATATAGACCTTTTCCCGTTATGAATGTCGTGATATCTCTAGAATCTCCGCTGATTTCGACTTGGTGAAATGCGTCTTTAATGTCAAGCTTAGAAAATACCTTAGCTTTTTTAAATTTTGGCAGTAGCTGATCCATGGTAGGCAAAGGGTGATTTTCTCTCACGATAGCCTTATTGGCACATCGCATGTCTACACATACCCTAACATCACCATCTGGCTTAACCACTGGAACTATTGGCGAGACCCACCCCGATGGACTTTCTACTGGTTCAATAATATCTAATTTAACAAGTTCGTCAATTTTTTTATTAATTTTTTCTTCTAACGGAATTGGTACTCGCCGACAGGGTTGAGCTACTGGTTTTACCATTTTGTCAAAAGAGATGTTGAGTTGTATATTTTTGATTTTAGGAAAACTATTTTCACTCACCTGATTGACCTCTAACCCTAGTTTGAGCACGTTAAGAGATATAGCAGTATCTTTTCCTAACAAATCTCGTGTGCCATCTTTTACGACATAAAAAGTACCCGATTTTACTTGGTCTCCCACTTGGATGTCAGTATCAAATGATCCGATAATTGTCAAAGGTTTATCGCTGCCATACGCGATAAATGTCTTGTCAGGCTTAGGAATTTGATTTCTAACTTCGACCTTGCATTCTTTTAAACAATTCCAAGTCTTGTCGCTTAAAATGTTACATTTACTGCCCGAATCAATTACCATGTTTATTTTGATACCTCCAACATTGCAACTCATCGTAGCGTCGTCATCAATGTGAAATATATAATTAACATCTGTTTTGGCATGAGATGTCGTCTGATCATTTTCATATTTATTTTGGTCATTCTTGGATGTTTTAATTTTTTTATGTGTGTGTCTATTTGTAGCCGTTAGAACAGAGCTGTTTCTTTTGCTTGCCCGAGTCCGACATTTAGTCCTAAAATGGCCTACAAATCCACATTTTAAGCATTGTTTATTTTTGGCTGGACAAACATTACTGTCTCCAGTATGACGCATACTACCACAACGAGAGCATCCTAATTTCTCAGGATCGTCCTTTTTCATATCAATTTTATTTATACTAGTTGTCTGTATTACTTGACCATAATCACTGAGTTGTCTTTCAACTGCCTCAATAGCATTTGCCTGTGTTATAATTTTATCGAGGGTAGCATCATCGCCTAATGTAAGTATTTTTTTTCTCAAATCTTTCGAATTACATTTTTCTACGATTTGATCAATAATATTATCTTCTTGGTTGGAGAATTTTCTCGCCCGGCTCCTGTTTTAATAATCTAAATAAATGTCGCTCATAAATTTTACTTTGTTTTGGTGAGAAGTAGTCATCAAGTTTTTTTATGGCAATTTTGTATTCATCACCATCGTTCTCTGACTCCTGATCGTCTGGTAAATTATGGTATATTTCTTGTAACGTTAACCCGCCTAAGTAAAGTAGGTTGGCCTTCCGTTTTGTTGGATCATTCACATCCGTAGCTGTTAGAAAAATTTCCAACCCACGCTTCCACTTTTCCCAACGCAAACCCACAGACGCAGGCTCGCCTTCGCAATCAAATGTTTCAAGAGGTGGTATTTGGGACATTTTGGGCAACCTGCGACAATAGTATTTTGTAAGTACCAACCGACGTTGTCAGTTTACTACTCTGTGCACAATTAAAATGTAATAGTATTTTGTTAGTACCAACCGACGTTGTCAGTTTACTACTCTGTGCAAAATTAAAATGTAATAGTAAAAAAAAAACCAACAACTAATACAAAACAATATAATCATTCTCGTTATTAGTTCATTGCACGATCGATGATCGTTTGAAAGACCTGCGCAAATTGATTCAAATGAATCTAGTTCATAAACTGAACTAGTGAAGTAAATGAATTCGATGATCGTTTGAAGGACATGCGAAAACTGATTCAAATGAATCTTGTTCATAAGCTGAACTAGTGAAGTAAATGAGTGATATAGTTCACTTAGTTCAAATGAAGTATACTTCAATGACACATTTTGCGCATGTCTATATCTCATTGATTCCTTGTGATTTGCTGAACTAAATGAAGTACTGAACTAAATCATTGAGCCAAAACATATACTTCATTCATTTCTTTTTACTGACACATTTTGCGCATGTCTAATTGTTAGTACCAACCGATGTTCTCGGTTTACTACTTGGTGCACAAATAAAGGTTATAGATAGTACTAACTGCATTGCCAGTTTACTACGTGCTATAAGCATAGCTAAACACTTCAATTTGCTTCTTTTTTTATTAGTACCAATTGACATTGTCAATTTACTACTCCGTCAAAGTAATGCAAATTATTTTTATTACCAGCCAAATATTAATTTTGGCTTAATACTGTTATTGGTTATATTTACTCAATGTCAAATTACTGCAGTACAATAATTATTTGACAAGTAAATAATTAGCTTAGTACCAGCCGTTGATCGGTTACGACTATACCAAGAGGGTAGGAGTAGTTATCATAACATTTATATCATAACCAGGCAAGTAAGTTTTTTTTTTGTTTACCGGGGTAAAAATGCGCAACCGCACTTCCTCCCTGGCGCAGGGATCACTATATACGTGATCCCTGCGCCAGTGAGGGGCATGTGGGGCTCATCCTCTATAGAACGTGGTGCGCTGTCGCACCACAGAGAGGATGTACCCACTAAAAAAGCCCCCGGGTGTTCCTCCTTCTGTCGTTTGTAGTGAGAGACCCAAGTACCGGTATAGGCCTTTGGTTGTCTCTCCGACAGAGTACAACTATAAACTCTCGCCCCGGTGAAAGGACTAGAGTTTCCTCCCCCTATGGCTCAATCACGAGTGTTAAGCACCCGCGATGGATACCTTCCTACTCCTACAGGGATTGCCAGAACACAGTGGCATCCCCGACCTACTACATGAATGTGACCCTAGGGAGCAGATTCATGTTATCTGCTCCCCAGGGTCACCCCTTATGGCAGGAGACGGCGGATTTCGGCCCTCCGCCTCCGGCCAACGCGACGTCTACGAAGCGGATGAGAGCTGGAATCATCTTCTCTTACCCGCTCCGCGGCTTTCTTCTGTGAAACTACAGTTTCACAGAAAGAGGCCATCGACTCCCATGCTCCCTCGCTCTCGAGCATCCTCTTAGTGATGGTCGAAAGCGAGAGGTCATTACCTACATGTGCGACGAGCGCACCGCGCTCGGCCGCCCAAGCCGGACACTCGACCAGTGTGTGTTGCGCCGTATCATCGGCGCAATCACAGTGGTGACAACGAGTGTCCGGCTCTCTCCTTGCCACTTTGCACAGGTAATGACCGAAGCATCCGTGCCCCGTCATGACCTGCGCAATGCGGAAGGTTACCTCGCCCCTTTTACGTCCGGCCCACTCAAGCAAGTGAGGCCAGATCGCATCTACCGTACGTAATCCGCTCAATGGCGGGTCGGTCATCAGCCGGTCTTTCCATTCACGGAGAACACGACGCCGCGATTCAATACGCCACGTCGCCATGCCCTCCGGAAACGGATCACGGCCGTTTAAAACTCCGTCGCACCTCCGACGGTATGCCTCGGCCAGCTCCCTCGCCTCGAGTTCCCACGGAGGAGAACTAGAGAGAAGACAAGCTGCATCGAAGGATACCGTGCGGTAGGTACGAGCCGCCCTGGCGGCTATGACCCGCTGCGCCCGGCGCAGCAGGGCCACGTTACGCCTATCCAGTGCGTCCACCCATATCGGGGCGCCGTACAGCGCCATCGAGCGTATTACGCCCGCGTATAGTCGCCGGCAACTCCCCCCTGGCCTACCCAGGTTCGGCAGGAGACCACCAAGGGCTCCCGCCGCCGCTACTAACTTCGGGGCCAACCGATTAAAGTGGGCCCGGAAGTTCCACCTACTATCGAGGACGATACCTAAGTAGCGCATCGTATCCCCGACTATAATGGAGGTGCCGCCGACGACTAAGCATGAACCTGCAGGGGGCGCTTGCCGAGGCCCCCGCTTATGAAAAGCGAGTGCCTCGGTTTTGTCAAGCGCCACCTGCAGTCCTAGCCTACGAATGCGAGCGACCACCTGAGCCACACCGGCTGTGGCCGAGATGTTCGCTCGCCTATGATCGGGACCTCGGGCGGTCACCAGAGTGTCATCCGCGTACGCAATGGCGGTGACACCCGGGAGCCGTGTGTCCCGAAGCGCCCAATCAAAACCTATGTTCCACAGGAGGGGACCTAACACCGACCCCTGTGGAACCCCTCTAGAGACGGGCCAACGCCCCGTCCCGCCGCCTGCTATCGGGTACACTACCTCTCTACCGCGGAGATAGTGACCGATGAGTACCCGGAGGTATCCGGGCACCCTGTGGTATCTGAGGCCTTCCTCGATACAAACCCAAGGGATGGTGTTGAAGGCGTTTTTAATGTCTAACGACACCGCCATCAACACACCCCCCTGCTCGGTCGCGTCCCTTGATAGGTCTCGATGCCAAGTGATGGCATCTAAAGTAGAACGACCCCTACGAAAACCAAATTGATCCTCGCAGAGGTCGGGACCTACCTCACTAAGATGTTTAGTGAGGCGGCCAGCGATGACCCTCTCCATCAGCTTACCCAATTCATTCAGAAGAACGATCGGGCGATAAGCTGATGGCGATTCGGCCGGGCGGCCCTCCTTGTTAAGGAGGACCAACCGAGCCGACTTCCAGGCCGAAGGGAATCGACCTTGCCGCAGGCAAGCATCGAAGAGGGCGAGCACAAAGGGCTCAAACGCCTCAACCGAAAGGGCCCAGGCACGTCCTGGTATCCCATCCGGACCGGGGGCTGTGACCTTGCCTGACAACTTGGCAATGGCCGCCCCCAGCTCCGCCTGAGTAACAGGCGGCACCTCAGTGTCCTCCGTTGGCACATCGGTGTGATCATCGGGCGCCGCCATAGGAGGCGGGACAAACTCCGATTCTTGGCTGGGGAATAACCCACCCACTACCGTTGTTATAACATCTGGCTGGAGGCTTTCCGTAACTGGTGGTGCCCACGGTCGCATCTTGCGGCGAACCCCTTTGTATGGGCGACCCCACGGATCGCGATCTAACGCCTCCAGCGTTCTCTCTCTCCTATGGCAACGCCCAACTCACTCCGGCTTTCCCTATACTGGGCGTAGGCCTCCTGTATGCGGACCTCGTCCCTCGGCCTCCGACGCTGACAGCGAGAGTATACTCGGCGGAGGGCGGTGCACCGAACACGTAAGTGTTCGATCGAAGAACGATAACGAAGACTTTCGTTATCGACTGGTGCTTGTCGCGATGCTGCTATGGAATTAAATTGACTAGATGTTTTTTTGCAAATATAGCACCTTTGAGTTGAAGATGTGTCAGTTACAGCATTACAAATTTTTCCATCGGTCATAGTAAAATACAATTCATGGGAAATTGCAAAATGTTTAGTACCTACTTCGATGTTGGTAGGTCTTAAGTTATGAATTTCTCCTTCCACTCGCATCATTTCTTGCTTGGTTCTTTCAGTGGTTTCGTGCTCGAATTGAAGCTGTATAGGTCGACAAAACCTAGGAGAAGATGGTCGATTGTTTTGCCAAAATATGACATCTTTTTGAATCGAAGTGTTACCGACTAATCTTATAGGAACCATACAAGTTACAAGCATAGCGGCATCACTTCCTGAAGCATCTTGAAACTTTTGTTTGTATTCAGTAAAACCGGACGTACCATCAATGCCCCATTTAATATGTAATTTTGAATCAGTTATAGTATCATTTTCTAATGACAAAAACACTTCTTTGCATACAAGTGCGAGGCGAGTGCAAGTGTGGTCCAGTAAATCCTGTAATGCAACCTGAACGTGCTTTTCTGAAGCCGAAATTGCATTTTCATTGGGATAGCATAACTTCTTGACTTCCAAAACTTTTTTATATGAAGGAAATCTGCTTGTTGCTGCCTGTCTAATTACATTATATTGATATACGGATAATTGTGCGTCTAACAATACGCAAAGCGCCTCCTCAGGTGTTAAACAATTATTATCACTGCTAAATGAAGACATGTACGACTTGAGTTTGACAGATGAAGCTGAAGAAATTTTGCTGATAGCCTTTGCTTTATCGCTTTGCCCCTCTTTGCGATAAGTCATAGCTGCTGCGAAAGATAATTCATTGCCACTAGCAGTTTCGCCCAAGTGAGCAACTTTTCTTCGCTTGGACCTCTCACCTACTACGTCAAAAGAAGAAGACGGACGGCCTGGTCCAGGAAGAGCTGCATAATTTGGAAACATCTCCTTTTCATTTAGCCAAGCTGAATGCCTTTTATAAAATAAATCTTTCCTTCGACCGGCATCTAAGTATTTCGATTTAATTTTATTTAAAAACAGTGACACCTTATACCGAGTAGCATTTTGATTGTCTGGAGGACAGTTAGTCTTCGAAATTATCATTTCTTGTAAATTCTGGCCCTTTCGATCCCAATTTTTTACAGGATCTTTAAACATGATGTCCACAAGTTCGCGACGAGTAAATTCAACCACGCGTCCTGTGATAAACAATTAATTTTAAAAAATCGGGTAGTGTGTAGTAGCAACATTTGTTTTAACATGCTAATAGTATGTAGTCCAGAGATAATTACTGTTAAAATTTTGTTACGGAAAGAAATAGAAAGAACATACAAATCTTCTCGTGAATTTTATTTATAATCAAATTGAAATTGAGTCGTATATTTAAGCACGCTATATGCGTAAATAGGTTTATGTTTAAGAAACTTATGCATAATTTCTAAAAGACCTTACCTTGAACTGTAGATTCCATGTTGTTTATTTTGGAAATACTAATCACTTCTAAAATTATTATTACTTTAACTATGTTAAGTTTTCGCTTTAAACCGCAGTCACTTACGATAGTGTACTTTGACAAGTGATTTCTCGCAGTTTTTATTACATAACTACCCTCCATTTTTTGGAATATGATGAAGTACCTATTCAATTTTGATTTCCGTTTATGTTTTTTCATATACCTTCAAGTTTTCAAAATTGGTTTTTGTCCGCCCGCGGCAACACAGTGCGACGTACCAGGGTGGAGGACGCAAATGAAACGTCCACAATCGAGCCACCCTGTTGTCTCACGCACGTGTTCACCGAGCCACGGTTTAAAACTACCAGGCCCTGCTCCACTACCCAGTCCTCAAGGGTCCTACCTTTGGGGTCGGACACCGGACATCCCCACGCCGAGGACTTGGCGTTGAGGTCGCCCACGAGAATGACATCGGCGTGATCTCCCAGTCCAACTAGCAGTCGACCGACCTCGTCGAGGAAGGCCTCGAACTCGGCCAGCCCTCTGTTGGGTGAGAAATACACACCGACGATGGTGAGCGACCCCAACACCGCCTTTACAAAGCCTCGCCCTCTTTCCACGTTGAAAAAGGGCGGGGTGCCAACGGAAGGCGACGACACTAAGGTCACCAAGCCGTCCAAGTCCCCGACATAACACGGACGGTCGGGGATCATGTACGGCTCGGCGACTACCGCAACGTTACTCAATCGCTGCGCCATGGTCTGCAGGAGAAGGTCCTGGGCCCTGGCGCAGTGATTGAGGTTAGCCTGGAGAAGTCTGAACATGGGCCTATCCATTGATGGTCGTATCCATCTCCTCCTCGATCACCTGCCTAGCGGTGCCCTGTTCCGTAGTCGGAACTGTGGGCCTAAGTGCCTTGCGCATAGTACGCGCCTTACATAATTTGGAGCCGATACTGTGATCGGCTTCCCTACCTGCCGAAGCGCAGACGTCGCACCTCGGCTTGGAGACGGCGCAGGACGCCGCCTTGTGACCCGGCTCCGAGCAGCGGAAGCACAGACCGCTGCGGTCGGTGTCGTCGCAGCGACAGCCCACGTGACCCGGCACCAAACACCTGAAACATCTAAGTGGTCTCGGGTCGAGTATATCTACTCGTACCGAGACCAACCCTACCCTAACGCGTTCTACTTTTTGTAGACGCCTAGCCGCCGCGATCGGGACTGCACATATCGCAGTACCGGAGCCGCGATGGTCCCGCCGTATCTCTCCCGCCCTAATGGCGGAGACCGGACACTCCCCGACCCTCGCTAGAGCAGCAGCTAACTCCTCAGGCAAAATACAGTCGTCAATGCTACTGACTCTAACCCCGATTGTCTTCTCGGGACGAGTGATAGTAACGACGGACGGGTCAATGAGTTTGACCAGTGCTTCCTTAAGGGACTCGGCCTTAGCGCCGCTATTAGCGCCGGGGACCTCAAGAATCCTACCCCCAGCTAACCCCACCCGGAAACGAACTCCCTGAGTGATGCCCAGGGCCTCCGACCTCGACCTGATGGGCCTTGCGAATAACATCGCTATATGTTGTGCCACTTTTCTCCGCCTCCGGAGAGAGTGTCACCACGATTACCGACGAGCGAGGGGCACGGAGCCGTCCCTGACGGTTCTTACGACTACGCTTATTGGTAGCACCAACCTTTTTGGTGACCTCCGCCCTGCGGGCGGCTTCCGCCGCAGCTGCCGTCTTCTTGCGGGCCTTCTTCTCCGCGGCGGTCTCCTTGCGAACTGTTATAACCCTTAATTGAAAGCGAAAATATTAATTAAGACTTAAAAGTGCTTGTCAGCACTTTTAAGCTAGTGTCAGCACTTTTAGACTAGTGCATTTAATCAAACATAATTATTAAGTCAGTCTCTCCAGATTCGCGCTCAGAGCCACACATATTCTAAATCCTTTTATTTTCTTATATTAATAGTTTTAATAAATAATTCCTTTTTTAAAAAGGCATTTTCTATATCCCGTATAACATTTGGTGGCAGCTGTTAAGGGATCTTTAAGGTCCCCGGAACGCTTTCGAAATCAGTGATAATAAAGTGAAAGAAACTATACAAAATCTATCTTACACAGTGCAGTGAAACAATTATTAAAACTAACTAAAAATACTACATTCTTACAATATTATAAAGTGCATAAAATATTCTTCATACTAAGTGCATAACCAGTGTCTGACATGTGTACTTGTACCAAGATAAACAACGGTCGTCTTATCGCATACATATTTGCGATCGCCCACGCACAGTGAGTCAAATTAATCGTACTGTATTACGATACTGTATTTAACTGTTTATTAAAACTTTATATACAATCACGTATCATGGCCAAGGAACTCAAACCCCACTTGGACATTCCGACGTCCGACGCCGACGGAAGGAAATCACCAATTGTATCTCCAAAATTACCCCAAGGAAATAAAGTGACAGTTGAAGTGGACTTAAATATTCTTTTTAAATTCATTAACACTTACGATGGCAATAGAGAAACATTGAACTCTTTTATTCTTAATTGTGACCATGTGCATGAATTAGCCTCTGATTTACAGAAACCAATTTTATTTAAGTATATTTTTAGCCAACTACGTGGCAAAGCGGAAGTTGCTTGCTCCATTAAAACTTTTACAAATTGGGAACATTTAAAGAATTTTCTGAAAAATCAATTCTGTGAGAGAAAACACTACTCTCATTTACTCACCGATTTACAAGAGAGCAAGCAGGGTCCGCAAGAGAATGTGAACCAATTTGCCTTAAAAATCGAGACATGCCTCTCACAATTGCTTACCGAAGTTTCGTTATCGACCATCAAAGCCAAAGAGCTGCCAGGTCGTACGGCAGCCATGGAAGACCTTGCTCTTCATTATTTCACTATGGGTTTACAACCTCGAATTTCTACAATTGTGAGATGCAAGTCACCAAAGAATTTAAACGAAGCGATTAACTTTGCTATTTCAGAGGAGCGCATTCAACAGTCGATGTTTAAGCGAACTAATACGGATAATAGAATTATCAAATCTAATAGACTCTCTACTCCTCTATCTCGCAACCAAAATCAAGGGCAACCCCGAATTTTGGGACAAAATCCTAATACTCCAATAATATGCCGATATTGTAAGAATCCAGGACATTCAATTGAAAATTGTAGAAAGAGAGAATATAATAATAATCGTGCTCGCAATAATGAATATCCTTCTACTTCCAATTATAAACCACCGCAACGTGTCAATTTCATTGAAAACCATGATGAAAATGTTGACTTTAATAATGCTGAAGATATTTATGATCCAAAAAACGTTTAAGTGGCTCGTATCGGTGTCATACGGGACACCAGTCACCCATAAAAAAAGACACCTTAACATTTTCAAAATCCACTGAATCTACTAAATCCTCTGTATCTCCTAAATCTATTGAATTTACAAATTCCACGCAATCTACTAATTCTACGCAAGTTACAAATTCCACGCAATCTACTAATTCCACTGAACCTGACGTTGAATCTATTGTTTATACCAAATCCACTGAATCTTCTAGGTCTAAGGTAACTCATGAGGTGAATGACCTACCTGAAACAGAAATTTTCGAAATCACCACTAATCCCGATAAAATTTTACTACCGCAAGTAATAATAAATTCCTCAGTCTCCGAATTTCCATTAAGGCTATTAATAGACTCTGGTTCGGCTATTAGTCTTATAAAGTTAGCATCTATACAAAACATCCCGAAAATTAATAAAGAACAAATAAACTTGAAAGGTATCGAACCCGACAAAAGCTCAACAAAAACAATTGGCCATTTTCTATTAAGACTGAAACTCACTACCTCTCCAAAACAGACAATTACACATAAATTTCATATCATAAATAGGATTCATCTCCCCTATGACGGCATCATCGGAACAGATATGCTTAATGCATTTGGTTGTAATATTAATTACAACACAAATAAACTTCAAATCAATGACATTGATATACCTATACAATACAATGAACCCGTCTACTCCATACCAGCTCGTTCAGAAATGACAATTGAATGTTCAGTCTCAAATCCTGAAGTTAAAGAAGGTCTTATTTTAGATCAAAATCAATTTGAACATATCCTAATAGCCAACTGTTTAGTGAAAGTCAAAGACAATAACAGGGTTAACATAACTGTGGTCAATACTTCAGAATCTATCAAACTTCTAAATTCTAATTTGAATCTAACTTTGGTACCTGCAGAATTGCCTCAATTTATATCTGAAAATCAAGCAACAAATTACCTGGTTACTTCCATACAACCCCAGTCCACGCTCGATCGCACTCAAGAAGTCCTTAATCAACTTAGAACATCACACTTAAACTCTGAAGAGGTCGAAGCTCTCTGCGGAGTGTGTTCAGATTACTCAGACATATTTCATTTGCCAAACGATCCACTAACTTCAACAACTGTATTAGAACATGAAATCAAAACTCATACAAATGAACCAATACATGTAAAATCATATAGATTCCCTGAGTGTCATAAACAAGAAGTCCAAAATCAAATAGACAAGATGCTCAAAGATAATATTATCAAACCATCTACATCTCCATGGTCCGCTCCTATTTGGGTTGTTCCTAAAAAGTTAGATGCTTCCGGACAACGCAAATGGAGAGTAGTTATTGATTATCGCAAGCTTAATGATATCACGATTGGAGATTCATATCCCATACCTAATATAAACGAAATTCTAGATCAACTGGGAAAATCTAAGTATTTTTCTACCTTGGACTTAACTTCTGGGTTTCATCAAATTAAAATGTCTGCCCAAGATGCTGCGAAGACAGCCTTCAGTGTTCCTCAAGGCCACTACGAATTTCAACGCATGCCTTTTGGATTAAAAAACGCCCCGTCTACTTTTCAGAGGTTAATGAACTCCGTCCTATCTGGTCTGCAAGGTATACGATGTTTTGTGTACCTTGATGATATAGTCATCTACTCCTATGACCTCGATTCCCACGTCAAAAATCTTGAAAATGTTTTTGAACGTCTTAGAAAATTTAATCTTAAACTGAACCCAAATAAATGTGAGTTTCTTCACAAAGAAGTCTCATATCTAGGCCATCAGATTACCGAAGCAGGTGTCAGACCTGATCCAAATAAAATTCATGCTGTATCTGAATTTCCAGTTCCCAAGTCACCTAAAGATGTCAAATCCTTCTTAGGCCTTATGTCATACTATCGTAAATTCATCCCAGACTTTTCAAAAACAGCAAAACCTTTGACCTCCCTACTAAAAAAAGATTCACCATTTGCATGGCATAACGAACAACAACTCGCTTTTGAAACCTTAAAAAGCCGCCTTATATCTCCTCCTCTCCTTATATACCCTGATTTCACTAAACCATTCATCTTGACATGCGACGCCTCTAATTACGCTATCAGTGCTATCTTATCCCAAGGAAGTCCTGGTAACGAAAAACCCATTGCCTACGCTTCTCGGACGCTGAATAAAAGTGAGATTCATTACAATGTCACCGAGAAGGAACTATTAGCTATCCTATTTGGTTGTAAAACTTTTAGACCATATTTATATGGATACAAATTTCAAATTGTTACCGATCATAATCCACTCAGATGGCTTTTCAATCATAAGGATCCGTCCAGCAAAATGCAAAGATGGAGATTAAAATTAGAAGAGTATGATTATGAGATCATTTATAAAAAAGGTAAACTCAATTCAGCTGCAGATGCACTCTCTCGGTATCCAGTCCAACCTACCTTTAACATTAACCTTAATCCTAACACGAGTTCTGTAAATCAAAATCCTGTTAGCCCGGATACGCCTAACATAGCACTGCCAACCCCAAACCCTGATCTGATTAATATACCTTTTGATTCAAGTCCTCCAAATCCAGATGACATTAACATACCCCTTTTTGATACGGTCCAAGGATCCGGTTCGCTTCCAAATTCACCATTTAATCCTGAAAATGAACAAATAAATTTAAACCCTGATATTCAAGGTCAATCTACATCATATAATAGAGACTCACCTGTTCTAACTCCTATCAACATACCAAGTCCTGATGTCCATGAAAACTCTTATTCGGATTTCCTTAAAGCAATGACCGACAAAGACTATACAAATAATACCAAAATTCACGAATATACAAACCCCTTATTATGTTCTGATTCCAAAGTTATTATAGTTCCAACATCTGTAGACTTAGATGAGTCAAATCCCTATATTGAAGAAATTCTAGCTAATCATAGTGATGCTACTGAATTCCTAAATAAAGAAAGAATATTACATTCTTTCTTAAATCTTGAATCAGGAAGTAAAATGTACTATTTTCTATTTATTAAGGTTCACCATTTTGATAACATCGAATATCCAGAAATATTTAAATCTCTTAAAAACTTAAGAAACGAATTAATTGTAGCTGAAAATACCCCAAGTGAAATTGCTATATCAGATTTTAAAGACCCTTTTGTCAAACCAGCTTTTACAAAAATATATAATATGCTTGCCTTTCTTTTCCACAATACTGATATATCTGTTAAAATTTACCGTAACTCAATGATTTTCCCTGTGCCCAGTGAAATTCCTAGAATTCTTAAAGACAACCAAGACTTACCTATCGCTGGTCATGTAGGTTCATCTCGTATGTATAATCGCTTTTTTTTTTTTTTTTTTTTTTTTTTTTTTTTTTTTTTTTTTTTTTTTTTAAAGGAATTGCATCAAAGAAAGGTATCACTGGAAAAAGATGAGATCGGACATTGAAACTTATGTAAAAAAATGCCCTCTTTGCCAAGTAAATAAAGCCCTTCGGCGAGTGAACCGTTCTCCTATGCAGATTACTTCCACCTCGACTGCGCCTTTTGAAAGAATTAGTCTAGATATTGTAGGTCCTCTTCCGGAAGCTGGAATTATTAATCTAAAATATATACTTACCTTACAAGATGACTTGACGAAATTCTCCATTGCCTATCCCATCACTAATGCCTCAGCCGAAGAATGTTGCGAATGCTTAATCCATTTTATTTCTCTCTTTGGAATACCTAAAATGATATTAACCGACCAAGGTACTAATTTCACTGCAGATTTATTTAAAAAGACATGTGACTTCTTAAAAATAAAGCAGCTATGGTCGTCCCCATATCATCCTCAAACTCAGGGTGCATTGGAAAGAAGTCACTCAACTTTAAAAGAGTATCTCAAGTCATATGTAAATAATAATCAAAATAATTGGCACAAATATGTTTATACAGCAATCCTAGCATATAATACTAATGTGCATACTACAACAAAATTTACACCATATGAATTAATATTTGGTCATAAACCCTATCTCCCTGATTCTCTTTACGAGCTAAACCCCGCTGGTACTTACCATGAATATGTAAAAATGTTAAATCACCGCCTCAAATTTTCCCGTGATAAAGCTCTGGAAAATATCCACAAATCTAAAGAAAACTCTAAATCTTATTACGACCAAAAAACCAGACCAATAACATATAAAGTCGGTGACATGGTCTACCTTAAAAACCATGTACGACTTAGGAAAGCCCTATCACCAGTATGGAAAGGCCCGTACAAAGTTGTAAAGATTCATGGCAACCATACTCTTTCTCTATTAATAAACAGGCGACATGTAAAACATCATTATGATGAGGTTAAATTAGCCAATGTTACTGTCGACCAAACCTGAAAAACACGCAATTTTTTTTTCTCTTTTCTCTTTCCCCTTTCTCTATCCCTCTTTATCCTTCTCTTGCTCTAAGTATAGTTATAATTTAAAATTATTATTATTTTTTTAAGTATTTTTTCTTATTCTCTTACAGCCTGGTATTATGCCTCGACGTCACACAAACACAACAGTTCACCTTCATTGAACCCATAACCAAAAGTCCCGGCATTTATTTTAATCCTGCAGGCTCGCTACATATAATCAGTGATTATCTACACGTCATAGTACCCACCGAAATAGAATATATCAAACCTCATTTGGACAATGTTAGAGACATTCTGAACTCTGCTCGGTATCTCTGCACTAAAAGTGATGCTATCGATGATGTCGAATGTCAAAATGTATTTCAACCTCTTATTGCTATGTTTAAAGAAATTTCAAAAGATTATTATGCTATTTCTCATCTTACTACGAATAAATTGAAAAGATCCGCATGGATTGCTGGTGTCGGAACAATATTTAAACAAATATTTGGTACAATGGACGAGGATGATGCTATCAACTATGATAAAGCAATTCAAATATTAAAAAATGGCAATGTTAAATTATTAAATCTGGTAAAAGATAATATTCTCCTTTCACAGACAGCTATTTCTAACTTTAATGAATCAATAATGCAAATAAATAAAAACGAAAAACAGTTAAATTTCATGATTGAACATTTATCGTCTAATGTAAACAATCTGACAATAACAACAAATAAATTATTGTTCAAATCTCTTATAAACGACATGTTTAGTGTGCTCCAATCAAGTATGCTATATATATCATATAAAATAGAAGATATTGTTAATTCTATTTTATTTGCTAAAACGAATACTTTACATCCATCAATTATAACTCCAAAAGATTTGTATTATGATCTTCTAAATAATGTTAAAGACTTACCAAAGTACTCCGAATTCCCTGTAAACCTAGAATTAGATAATATGCATATACTTATTAGCTTGTCTGAAATAATTACGTATATTATAGATAATAAGCTAGTTTTTAGTCTTAAGATTCCATTAGTACTTATGAATAAATATAATTTGTATAAAAATATTCCTATTCCAGTACCTCATGATGTATCTAAACCTATTTCATATGCATTAATCATACCTACTACTACTTATGTTGCTATCAGTCAAGATAAATCTAAATACACAACCTTTAATGAAATTTCTAATTGTAAAATAGTCAACACTGATTCATATATTTGTAACCAACTTAATGAATATGATATACAAAATAATCCAATTTGTGAAACAGAAATTTTAACCAAAGTTCTAACTCACTTACCAGAACAATGTAAAACTAGTTTCTTACATGGCCAAATAGATATATGGCAGAACCTAGGAGATAATAAATGGGTATTTACTCATTCTGAACCAACCAAATTAAATGTAGAATGTAACAATGACTTATCTGAATATAGTATCTCAGGAACTGGCATTCTAACCTTAAGACCAAATTGTACTGGTTTTTGCAAAAATGTTAAATTGGTAACTAAAGCACATATTATTGAAAAATTTACTGCTGTAACCTTTAATTTTAATTTAGTTAATAGTTCCTGCTGTAGTTTGTCAAAATTTAAGAAATTAAATTATAGTGTACCTATTAATAAGCTCTCTAGTTTAAATAGCAATAACCTTAATGACATTTATGATAAAACAAATTATATGTTAAAAACTATAGAAAAATTAAGAATTGAAAATGACTCCATTCCGCAATTTACATCATCTTCTATTGTTACATATGTATTCATAGTTTTGTGTATAGCTTTTATGATATATTATTTTTGTAATAGAAAATGTGTGGAATTTTCTTATAAATTTAAATCTAACCCTACAACTATTAACTTAGAAACATTAAATGCAAACCCAAATTCTGAATTAACCCAATCAGATCCTCCACGTGTTAGAGTCCATTGAAAACTTCGCTAAAAAAGCGTAAGTTTTCACTTAAAGGGGGGGTTGTTATAACCCTTAATTGAAAGCGAAAATATTAATTAAGACTTAAAAGTGCTTGTCAGCACTTTTAAGCTAGTGTCAGCACTTTTAGACTAGTGCATTTAATCAAACATAATTATTAAGTCAGTCTCTCCAGATTCGCGCTCAGAGCCACACATATTCTAAATCCTTTTATTTTCTTATATTAATAGTTTTAATAAATAATTCCTTTTTTAAAAAGGCATTTTCTATATCCCGTATAACAGAACGAAACCGTCCGCGTCGACCCTAGGCCCTACCCCCGCTACAGGCGCGGGCACCGTTGCGGGCGCGGATACCGCTACAGGCGCGGGTACCGCAGCCGAAGTGGAAGGGACGGGCTGTACGGTCGGGACAGAGGCCGAGGCCGAGGCCGAAGCCGAGGCCTTACCCTTGCCCTTCCCTTTGCCCTTTCCCTTACCCTCCGGCGGCGGGCCCGCCGCAGCGGCCGCGTACGACGTGACGGCGGACGGTTTCGCAACCGCAACCGCCGCTTGCGCAGCTGCCACTCCCGGCGCCGATATAACCGGCGGGTTCGCTAACCTAATAGAGAGAGGGAGGGAAACGGACTCCTTCTTCTTAGTCTCGTGGGCTAGGGGAGGACGCGAAAAAGGGACATCTCTGTCCCTCTGCCTCGCCCACTCCACGAAACGCTTGTCCACGGCGGACATCAACCGATTCATCATTCTCTCCATATAAGGTTCGAATGAGTCCGGCTGATCTCCGCCGCGGACGCTCTTACTTGAGCCCTTCTTTGATGACGCCGGCGACCCGGGGACAGCCGCAGCACCCGCCGCGCCCTTCTCCATGCGGGCCACCGACTCCGCCATCCTATCCAGCGTCTTCTGAAGGGCCGCCAGCTGACCCCTCAGCGAGGCGTTCTCCTCCCGAAGACGCTGCATCTCGTCCGTAGCGTTCAACCTAAGGGTAGACGCTACTAACTGTTGAAGTGCATCCGCAGACTCATATAGCTGCTTCTGCATCGTCCCTTTGAGGTTGCCGGAGACCCGGGTGACCTTTCTCACCGTCTCGGTGAGGTGGGCCGCAAGCTCCCGGCACCCGTCGGCACCCAGCTCCGCATCGGCGCCTCCCGCAGAAGAGCGCCCGCTCTGCACCTCCTGCAACTTATCGCGGAGTGCCTTCATCTCTTTAGACCTAATCTGCTCTTGGGTAAGAACAACGACCTCCTTGTTCTTACTGCCGAGCGGTCGGCCTCTCTTAGTTTTAGTATGGGGGGATCCGACCTGTTCCAGGTCGGAACCCTCCACACTACTAACCTCCGTATCCAGGAACACCCGAGTGTCGCTCAGGCACTCCAGACTCCGATGCGTCCCCAGCTTGGGGGCCTTGGCCTGTACTTTGACAGGGTCCCCAGCTACAGACGCGTCGTCGGAGTCCGAATCCACCAGATTGACAATCGGGCGGTCACGGATACGCTTTCGCCCTATTGGCGAGCTACCCCTCACATCGACGTCCATCCTATCCAGGATGATGACTACCTACTTAGAAACAGCGGGCGACTGCGCAAGCTCTGCAGCGGGGTTCACACCCCTAACCGCGTCCCTCACGCTCGCCCTCCTCTCCTTCCCTACAGTAGGCTGCGTGCGCTCTGCAGCGGGAATCGAACCCCCTGATGCCACGCTCGCCCTCCTGTCCTTAACTAATGCTAACGCGTGCGCGCGATCCGCAGGGGGGCTCGAACCCCTTACTGCGTCTTTCGCGCTCGCCCTCCTCTCCTTCACTACACCTCCGGTTGTTGATTTTTTATATGATTGGTCCATAATAAATCCCACGAGTAGGGCCGATATAAAAGGTCGACTACAGGGTGACGCCCATTCCCATAGCAAGGCGAATACAACCGGCCAGCGCCACGCTCGACCGGGGTGGTACCGTTAAAGACGGAGTAACGCCTCCGCCATCCACCTCTCGTCACGGTACGACAACTTAGGTTACGACATTTTTAAAGAGGTTTGCATCCTCGCGACCCAGGCGGTTAAGCCAAGGCCCTCGGTCCCCAAAACATGACTGAGGATTACGAGATGGGAGCAAGCTCCCCAACCAGCGGTTAAGCCGGTCACCCTAGCCCTATCGTTTCCCGCAGAAGGCGGAAAACAAACTAACGATCCCGAGAGGCCCAAGGAGGTCCCTCGGCAACGAGACCCAAAGAGGGCCCCGCTGAATAACAACAATGCCACTGGAGCCCAGAAGGGGCAACAGTGACAGCTACACAAAATAAATAAATATTATAATAACGGAGCCAAGCAAAGACTCCGCTGTAATCTATAAATTTAACTTAATATATAATAAAATAAATAAACTACTGCCCAAGGGGACGCCCCGCCCGCGGACCTCTAGTCGTTGCTACGACGAGGCCCGCTTCTCTTGGCCAGCTGCTAGCCGCCGGTAACCAATTGAAGATTGGTGACCGTCGTTGCCCAGGGTGCACCACGGGGAGGTCGCTGCGCCATCGCACCCCAAGTACCCATTCCCTATCGTAACTAGCGCAAACCGTAGCAAAGAATGATAATGTACCTACATTCCCGATATATAACAGTACAGAAGTCGCGAACTTTGCTTACAATTTGCATGTGGTCACGTAATTTATGAAAAACGGTGAGTATAACAGGGTAATAGGTAGGTACTATGGGTAGGTAACACAACCAACAATAGGTAGGTAACATCTACTAAAACTTTAAAAACTAACTTTAAGTGACTTTAAAGACTTATTGTCTCAATTATCGTGGGTTAGGTTAGGTTAGGTTACTACTATATTTACTATTATCAACTCGAACGCTTTAAATATATTGTTCACAGCGCAAGTGACACACGTTTATAAAAACGGAACGCTTAGATAAATAGGTTAGGCACTTACTCACTTGTACTCACTAGTCCCTTTTACTCCTTTTTTTTATATTATTTGTTGCACTTACCTACCCCCCAACTCGTCGCCACGTGTGACGTCCACTTGTCACGGGGGGTAAGTATTAGATGTACTGGTAGGTAATAAAACACTGTAATGCTATTTCGTAATAGTCGTGCCGCACGTCCGCTCGGCTTGGCAGTCAGTGTTGCCACACGCCTCCCACCTCGCACCCGCGCCCACGACTATCCCGTTTATTTATTTTACATTAATCATCACAATAGGTAAGTAGTTAAAAAATAATAATAACCCTTTTTTTGCTACTTCACCGGGCATAAAGGCGAAAAGAGCTTCAGCCTAGATAAATGGTTTAAACACTACAAACTAAGCAACCTGTGGGACTTGGACCTCGGCTCAGGGCGGTCGCTGACTGGGCGATTGAGGGATTATGGCTTTTAGTTTCTTTAGGGGAGTTTTGTGCAACTGTCGCTCTACTTTACAGTTCGCGGGCCTCTCGGACTTCGGGTCTACGAGGGCATCGGAAGGTTAACCAACTCCATAAAGGCAGGATTAGTATGGGGTTGGCTTTAGTATAGTGTCGCACGCGGAGGGGGTTAAAAGTGGTTAAATCTGGTAGAGGGTAGGCCCCCGATTATAACGCTACCACTCTTATTCAAAGGTAATGGATATTTTTCGAGAAATTTTCAAAAATTGTTTCTAACCTAAAATCAGATAAAAAGCGAACTGTCAACTGTATTACGTGAAACGGAAAGTTAAAATGGACGATTTACAACTGAATGTTTACTGTCTGTGTCTGTGGTGTACAATGTCATACGAAATTGGAGAAAGGGAACGCAAAAAAAAAACTGTCTATGGTATTTGCGTCATGTGTCATTTGTGTTATTATTTTATTTTTATAACAACCTATAAAGATGTGGAGTCTACTACAGTGTTACTCCTCTTTAGTACAGTCCCACCAACTTATCTGTGAAATGCCAAAAGTAGGAACTACGGCCGCCAATCGCCATGTTGAAATGTCATTCGATTGTCAGTATCTACTACATTCGGGTTCTCTGTGATTTCTGTTGCTAAATTGCTATATTTACAACGTTAATTATGCCGAAAGCGATTAAAAGTGATGCTCGAAGCATTATTCTAAAGGTTAAATCCTTTTTTGAAGAAGAAGCTCGGGCGGAGGCTCCGATTATACCATTTAATCTAATATACAAACGAATTTCGGCAGCTACAGGTTAGTGTTCCCAACTTTCTTTTTGTAAATTTCCCGATATTTGTGAATTTGATTGATGTAAGAGTCGACCCGCAACAAGAAATAGGTACATATCTACTGATATTTACTTTTAATATTGCCACTATTCATTCGTACTTACATATAGCAAACATTGTGTGTGTGACGTTAAGGGGTTGATGATGATAATGTGTTATTTATTTCAGGTGTGAGTCAAGGGCTCATATCTAAAATAGTAAAAGAAGGGCATGTAGCAGAAGAGACTGGTACAAAAATTCGGACCCCAGGCAAGGAGAGGCAGCGTAAAACGGGATTTATACATGTTGATGATTCTGACATGGGAGTTATTCGAAGAAAAGTTCATGAGTTTTATTCCAATAAAAAGGAGCTACCAACTATCAAGAAGCTTCTAGAGGTCTTAAAGACAGAAATTAATTACACAGGACAAAGAGAAAGTCTTCGAAAACAGCTTCACAAGATGGGTTTTCGTTTTAAAAAGTCTCAGAGTAACCGTAAGTTACTAATGGAGCGTAATGAAGTATCAGCTTGGAGAGCAAAGTACTTGCATGCAGTGGAAAAAAATAATAAAGGTCCACAACCTCAGCCGCTAATTTATTTAGATGAGACATATATTCACTCATCGCATACATCAGGCAAATGTTGGCAAGGAGAGGGTGTAGACGGAGTATTAGAGCCTGTATCAAAAGGACAAAGGTATATTATTGTACACGCAGGAGGGGACACTGGATTTGTTAATAATGCACTTCTCGTTTTCAAGTCTAATACTAAAAGTGGTGATTATCACGATGAAATGAACAGTACTAATTTTAAAAAGTGGGTTATTGAAAAACTGGTGCCTAACTTACAGCAGCCATCAATAATTGTAATAATAAGGCTCCAAATACGAATTCTTTAAAAAGAGATATGCAACTATGGTTGACACAAAATAATGTTGACTTTGGAGAAGAGTTCACAAAACCTCAGCTGTTAGAAATAATAAAAAGAAACAAGCATGAACCTGAATATGTAATTGAAAAAATATTAGAACAAAATGGACACAAATGCTTGTACTTACCTCCCTATCACTGTGATCTTAACCCCATTGAATTCATTTGGAGCACAATGAAAAGAAAAGTAGCTGAAGTAAATATTGACCATAAAAATGCTGAGATTCCCCGCCTGGTTCAAGAAGCCTTTGAAACCATTACAGTTAATGAGTGGGCACAGCATTGCAAACATGTTCACAAGTTAGAAGAAGAATATTTGAAACAAGATTCGTATTTGGATATGCCTTTTATAATAGAAGTAAGAAGTGACACAGAAACAGAAAGTGATAGTGATGATGATGATGGTTGCATGGAAATAGGAGGTATATTTCCTCACAGCCTGGATGAAGTTGGGCATGCAGGTTGTTCAAAAGACCATAATTATTGTAAACCTGGTTTCAATAAATGAATTATTCTAAAACTCATGTTTTATTATATCCAATTGCTAGGTCAGCTCCTGTATCTATCCTGTAGATATGAAACTAGCCGACCGCCAGCGACCTCGTCCACTGACAACTTTGTCTGCCCTATCCCGTCGCTCCTATTGGTCGCAGCGTGATGTTATATAGCCTAAAGCCTTCCTCTAAAAATGGACTGTCCAACAGCAGCTAACATGAATTTTAGGTTACAGTTACAGGTAATCTACCCCTAATCAATTCATCTTTGCCATTTTTTCGAATAATTTTTACACTCTTAATGAATGTATTAATGTATAGACATAGATAATAAAGTACTAATTATATAGATTACCTTAATAACGTATATAATTTATTACTACGCTAAATACTAGGCAATATGCCCAATTCTGGGAAATCTATATTAACTTGCAACACTATGTCGATGGTGTCGCCGCCACTCAGTTCACAGATAAGTTGGTGGGACTGTATGCAAGAGTGAGCTTTGAACTTGGGGCACCCCGACTTGAATAGATTAGGTTAGAAGGGGATGGCGGGGTCCCTCGAAGCGGGGCTCCGTCGACGACGCCTTAGTTACTATTGATTGGAAGCAAATTAAGACCCGCACATGATTTTTCCCGACCATAATAGGTGATTTTAGTGTTTTGAGGTTAGGTTACAAATATCTGATTTTCTCAAAAATGGTGCGTTACCTTTTCATGGGAGTGGTACCGGGGAAGAGAGGATACCCGCTCCCTCCCCCTCCCCCCCTACCACATCCCTCCGCGTGCGACACTATTCAAAATTTTTCCCTTTGTTTGGGTTATACGATAACTCTGTTCTAAAATAAATAGAGACGCGTATTTTTTATTTTTTATTATAAGCTTTTATTTAACTTGCAATGTTTATGTAATAAGTATGTATGTTATTATGTGGGTTCGGCTGGAATTTTGCAACTCAATTGCAAATATCTTTAACCGATTGAGCTGAAATTTTGTGTGCATTTGCATATGTATATCGCGAGACAATCCAATATTATGAAGTCAGCGAGCTGATCTGATGATGAGGAACACTTTTATTTTGAACAGCCCGGTCACTATAATATTTTACAATGTGACTTAAAATGCTCATAATAAAAGTATGTCACAAAATGTATTTTCGTAGAAAACTTATTTGACTATGATAATACAGTAGAACGCCGATTAACCGAATCGCCAATTATCCGGATCGGTACTAAGCGTAATAAAAAAAATTAAAAACAAGTAATTTTTGTTTTATTTAATGTAACAAGTTGAAACTCGCTGGAGTCAACTTACTCTGATCGAGATGTTTAAGTGAGCGTTATTGTAGAACTTTATTTGTTAAACTTAATAAAGTTTATTCTATGTGTGACAGTTCATTTTTCTTTATTATCAGTCTATGTCCGAATATCCGAATTTTCGATTATCCGAATTGACCCCGGTCCCAATTAATACGGATAATCGGCATCCTACTGTAATTATGTTCTCTATACTAACTTTGTGTCATTACTTGCATTTTGGCCCTCGGCGCGTGCGGACGTGTTCCGTGTGCGCTCCGCCAATTTACAAGCTTACGTACTGTTATATCCTACTCATGCTAGTAGAACTGCTGACAACCATCCAGACTTGCTGATCAGCATTTTGGACAGTTAAGCTAAGAAGCAGGCTCGGGAGTCAGACTGGTCTTAGACGCGGTACGGGTCGGAAGTCTCCAAAATCATTATATTTCTATATCTACTACTAATTCTATACTTACCAATTCCTTAATTAATTAAAGTTATTTTTAGTATTTAAAATTAGTTTTTTTTAAAACTTGAATTCCGGTTTCTCGTATAATATTTGGTGGCAGCGGTGGGATACGAAAATCCCCTTACCCGAATACGTCTCTGGAAGAGAAACTTACCAAATCCTGAAAGTGCTAAAATCAATAAGTGTAAAAGTGCTGAAAATAAAATCGTGCCAAAATAACACAGTGTCGTAAATAAGTGCAACAAATTGGAGTGCCTGTCGACACCCTGTCCTGGGTGCCACACCTTGCAGCTGATCCTGGCTGTCATCCTCTGCCTCTGCCTGTAGAGGTCCACTGCATCTGCTGTCTGCTGCTGGTAAAGCGGTCATGAAGATCCTAAATGTCCTCATACCGACGGTGTTCCTGTGAGTGACTTAAAACTACTTCTACAATCTAGGACGAATACCAGAACTAATTCAGAGCCGCTATTTTTAGCTATACTGTTGAACATATCTAATTTCTATGAATTACTATATCATTGTTTATTCTGTTACATTGTAATTGTTACTGTATAATTTGTTTAGACTAGGCCGGATACGTGGCGATAACGACAAGTTACAAGAGCTCGCTTAAGGTGGAGAGGGCTTCTTTTAAGTTTACGTTTTATTTGTAAAGTTTCATAATGACTTCCAAACCTGATTCAAAGGAAGAAAATTCCGGTAGCTCTAAGGGCTTAAAGGTCGAAGTAGAAGAAAGAATAGAACTCGGTATTTTATTCAAATTCATTAAACCATTTGATGGCTCTAGAGAAAAATTAAACTCCTTCATCGCCAACTGTCAGAGTGCTTTTAATACAGCCACAAGAAACCAGAAACCTATCTTATTTAAATATATTCTAAGTCAACTAGTCGATAAGGCTGAAACTACATGCAGTGTCAAAGAGTTCGAATCCTTTGAGCAATTTATCGATTTTCTAAAACAACAATTCGGCGAGAGAAAACACTACGCTCACCTGCTTACCGAACTGCAGGACTGTAGACAGGGCTCTACCGAAACAGTCAACCAGTTTGCCTTAAATATCGAAACATGCTTAGCGAAATTACTTACAGAAATAAATATTTCCATTCCCACAAAAAGGAAAATGGAATTAGCTGGACGCGTAGCTGCAATGCAAGATCTCGCGCTTCATACTTTTATAATAGGACTCCATCCGCGTATATCACAGGTCGTTAGATGCCGTAATCCAGACTCCCTAAACTCTGCCGTAAGTTGGGCAGTAGAGGAGGAGAAAATCATTTCCAGTATTAATAAGAAGTCATACATCAATAACGACAAGTTCAAAAATACAAACTCTCGTCGTGAGTTCCAACAACCCCGTTTTCCAGCCCCGCGTAGTTACCGTCCTGATCAACCTAAAGCTGTAAATACCAACGATATGGTATGCCGCTACTGCAAAAACATTGGGCATACTATCGAAAATTGTCGTAAAAGGCAATACAATAATAGTAGAAATCAGTCTACTGCTTCTACTTCATTTGGTCGTCAAACTACCCCCTTACAAAACTCTAATCCTAATCCAATTCGTAAAGTTTTTAATATAAACCAAGACAATGAAGAGGGAATTGACGAAGTTGATCATAATAATTTAAACGAATAAAATTTCCCGATCGGCGTCGCCCGGGAAATTGTTCCTACTATATCAAAGCCGATGCCTCTCTCCTCACTATATCCACCGAATCAAATGCTAAATCTACTAAATCCACTAAATCAATTACTAAATCTACTAAACTTCCTAAATCCACTGAATCAAATACTAAATCTACTAAATCCACTGAATCAATTACTAAATCTACTAAACCTCCTAAATCCACTGAATCATATACTAAATCTACTAAGTCCACCGAATCAATTACTAAATCTACTAAATCTCCTAAATCCACTGAATCAAATACTAAAACTACTAAATCCTATACCAAATCTACTAAATCCACTGAATCTATGCCTAATGCAAACCCATATGTTCCATCTTCAGACGGTTCACAAAACCTGAAACACAAAAATAATAATATTAGAATATATGAAATAAATAAAAATACAGAAAAAAGGTACTTACCTTATATAATAATTCAAACCTCAGTCGCTGAAAGACCGTTATCCTTCCTGGTTGACACTGGTTCCTGCGTGAGCCTCTTAAAATTAGATTCTATGTCCAAAATGCCAGAATTAAGTAATAACATCATAACCCTTAAAGGGATTGATCCGGGAAGTGATACAACTTCAACTCTAGGTAGCTTCAAGTTGCAAATATTTCAAAAATCAAATAAACCTTATAACCACGAATTCCATGTTGTCAAGGATATTAGTCTTAATTACGACGGTATAATTGGTAACGATCTTTTAAAAAATCTAAGCTGTCAAATCAACTACAATCAGGAAGCCTTGCAAATAGATGAGGAACATATTAAATTAAAATTCGCAGAACCATTATATAACATTCCACCTCGCACTGAAGCCGTGATCGAATGTACTATTAGTAACCCTGATATACAAGAAGGCCTATTACTAGATCAACATATCTCTGATTCATTATTAATAGCAAATTGCATCGTTAACGTGAAAGAAAATAATCGCGTTAACATTACAGTTATTAACATCTCTGAAGAATCCGTTGTAGTCCGAGCTGACCTCAATCTCACATTAGAACCCTTAGATAATCAAGCCTTACTCAACCTTCATACCACTGCCTCATTAACCCCTTTTAATATCTCTAACAGGACTAATGAAGTCCTCAAACAGCTCAGAATTTCTCACCTCAATGAAGAAGAAGCTAATGCTTTATTACAAGTCTGTACCGACTTTTCCGACATTTTCCATCTCCCAAATGATCAACTTACTCATACTACAGCCGCGGAACATAATATCAGAACAAATACAGATATCCCTATTCAAACTAAGTCTTATAGATTTCCCGAATGCCATAAAAAGGAAGTCGAAAATCAAATTAATAAAATGTTACAACAAAACATAATTGCACCCTCAAACTCACCCTGGTCTTCACCTATTTGGGTTGTGCCCAAAAAGCTGGACGCTTCGGGACAACGGAAATGGCGAGTCGTGATTGACTACAGGAAACTCAATGATACCGCATTTTCTATACCCCAGGGTCATTTCCAATTTACCAGAATGCCATTTGGGCTAAAAAATGCCCCTTCTACCTTTCAAAAACTCATGAACACATGTTTATGTGGACTTCAAGGCTTGCGCTGTTTCGTATATTTAGACGACATAGTAGTATACTCTCCAGACTTATCAAGCCATATTCAAGATTTATCTTCAGCTTTCGGAAGACTCAGGAATTATAACCTGAAACTCCAACCAGATAAGTGCGAGTTTTTTTGCAAAGAAGTAGCTTATCTCGGTCATGTTATTAACAAGGATGGTGTACAGCCGGATCCGAAAAAGATTAAATCAATTACTGAATTCCCTATACCAAAATGCCCAAAGGATGTGAAATCCTTCCTTGGCCTTACGTCTTATTACAGGCGTTTCATACCCGACTTTTCTAAACTCGCAAAACCACTTACCTCTCTCCTTAAAAAGGATACACTATTCAGTTGGAAAAATGAACAACAGCTTGCCTTCGAAAACTTACAAAGAAAATTAATAACGACACCAGTTTTAGCATATCCTGATTTTTCCAAACCCTTCGTCCTTACATGTGACGCTTCTAATTTCGCTGTTTCTGCTATATTGTCACAAGGGCCGATAGGTAAAGATCGCCCAATCGCTTATGGGTCTCGTACACTCAATAAGGCAGAGTGTAACTACAGTGTTACGGAAAAAGAATGCTTAGCCATCGTTTTCGGTACAAAGGCTTTCCGTCCCTATCTCTATGGAAACCGATTCACGATAGTCACCGATCACAAACCCTTACAGTGGCTATTCAATTGCAAGGACCCTGGATCTAGATTAATCCGCTGGCGACTCAAGTTAGAGGAATTTGACTATGATATCGTATACAAGAAAGGGAAAATTAATACAAACGCCGACGCACTATCTCGATTTCCGGTAAACCCTATTCAGGGTGAACCTTCACCCACTGACCCTCTTTTACAAAATCTTGACACCGATATCGATAGTCCCTTAGTGGATCCTCTATTAGACTTACCTTCTCCTATTCCGTTTTCCTTTGAAAACGACAATCTACTAAATCAAAACATCAACCCCGACTTTAACATACCAAATACTTTACCAACCCCTGTACAACCGATACCACAAGTCGAACCTACACAATCTCCAGATCTCGTAGACCTAGGACCAGACTTACCCTTCCTCGACATTAGCCCCAACAGTGCAGATCTCAACCTTGACTTTGACTCATTACAACTCCCATCACCAGACACTCAACTAAACCTAAATAATGACAACTATTCCCAATTCTTGAAAACAATTACAAACAAGGAAAATGTATGCAACACCAACCTAAAAGAACATAATGAAAATCTCTTGAAAACAACTTGTAAAATAATACTAGTTCCTACATCCCTAGATCTAGATGAATCAAATCCGTATGTCGCTGAAATCTTACTAAATTCTGAAAGTCAAGACGAAATCCTTAACTCTGAAAAAGAATTGTACCACTTCCTGAAAACCAAATACGACGATAAAATTATCTATTTCATTTTTACTAAAGTTCATCACTTTGACGAATCCTCTTATCCCGCTATATTCGACACTCTAAAGCAAGTAAGAAATGAAATCCTAGAATCCGAACAAACAGTGGATATTGCTATTTCCGATTTTAGAAATCCGTTTGATCATCATTCCTATACCAAAATCTACAATATTTTAACTCATATTTTTAATAACACAAAAATTCAAATCCACGTTTACCTAAACAAAATAATATACCCTACTCTGAGCGAGAGATCTAAAATTATGCGTGAAAACCATGACATTCCTATAGCTGGACACTTAGGTTCAACACGTATGTATAACAGGATCAGAGAGCAATTTTACTGGAAGGGAATGAGGAGTGACATAGAAGACTATGTCAGAAAATGTAAACCATGCCAAGAAAATAAAGCTCTAAGAAAACTAAACAAAGCCCCCATGGAAATTACTACCACATCCACAACCCCTTTCCAAAGAGTAGCGTTAGATATAGTAGGTCCATTACCCGAATCCGGTTCCGCTAAACTAAAATACATCCTTACCCTACAAGATGACCTAACAAAGTATTCCATTGCCTATCCCATACGAAGTACAACTGCTGAAGAAACCAGCGACTGTCTTATCCACTTCATATCCCTCTTTGGGATTCCCAAATCCATTCTCACCGACCAAGGCACTAATTTCACTGCTGATCTCTTCAAGACTACTTGCCAATTCTTAAAAATCAAGCAATTATGGTCGTCTCCCTATCACCCTCAGACTCAAGGAGCATTGGAACGAAGTCATTCCACACTCAAGGAATACTTAAAATCATTCGTAAACAATAATCAAGATAACTGGCCGATCTACGTATACACAGCTATGCTAACCTACAACACGACGATACATTCCACGACTAAATTCACCCCTTACGAGCTAATCTTTGGTCACAAGCCCTTTATCCCGAATTCTATATACGACTGTGGACTTAGTACAACATATTCCGATTATATTAAAATGTTGCAGCATAAATTCAAACATACTAGAGACAAGGCTCTAGAAAACATACTCAAGTCCAAAGAATCTTCCAAATCTTATTATGACTCTAATACTAAATCACCACCACAATACAAAGCCGGTGACTTCGTTTACCTCAAAGCCCATTTAAGGTTGAAAAAGGCGTTATCGCCTATCTGGAAAGGGCCCTACAGGATTATTAAGGTCCATCAAAACAATACCGCCACACTCGTGATCAATAGGCGTCACGTGGCCCACCATTTCGACGAAATGAAACCTGCCGAGATTCAGGACCCCGTATCGTAATTATACATATTATTAATAGGTTTTAACGTAGTTTAATTAACTTTAACCATTCTATTTCAGCACCACAATCAATGCACATCCGGACTTTATCAAGCCGCTTCCTTCTAGTTCCGGCATATACTTCGATAGCCTAGGAAAACTTAAAGTAGTAAAAGGACAGTTAAATATCATTAGTCATGTAAACATTTCTTTTGTAAATCCCCATCTTACTAATCTTAATGACATCCTAAATATAGTTAGGAATACATGTCAAAAATCAAGCAACCTTCAATGCGAAAGTATATTATCTCCACTCACAGTTCGGTATAACGATATCAAACGTGAGTTCGATTCAATTTCACATTTAATTTCAAAACGAGGTAAACGCTCAGCATGGTTCGGTGGCATTGGCACTGTTTTCAAGCACGTCTTCGGTACACTAGACGAAGATGACGCATTAAAATACGATTCCGCAATCGAATCTATCCAAAATCACGAGAAAAAGCTCGCAGAATTAATGAAAGAAAATATCTTAATTACTACATCTACCCTGGAGTCTTATAAACAAATAATTAATAAATTAAAAATTAACGAGGAGTCTCTTAATCAAGTAGTAAGTCAGCTTGTATTACAAATTAATAATATCACAGAAACTTCTAAAATCTTAATATCTGAAACAAAAGTCCATTCCATACTTGCTAGCCTCGAAAGCTCTTTGCTTACATTGTCATTTCAACTTGAAGACTTAACAAATGCTATTATGCTAAGTAGCCAAAACATTCTACACCCGAGTATACTAAGTCCAGCCCAATTATATAAAGAGCTCGTTGATAATGACAGATACTTACCTAGAGATACTGGAATTCCAATAACATTAAGCCTAGATAATATCCACTTAATATTAAGTATATCCGATGTTGCATGTTATTATTATAAAAACAAACTTGTGTTCGTTTTACAAATTCCTTTAGTTACTAATGATGAATTTAATTTGTATCATAATTTAGCTTTACCTATTTCTCACGGATTGAGTAATCCAAACACTTTTAGCCTTATTTTACCTTCTAGTTCGTATATTGCTATTTCTAAGGATAAGTTAAACTTCTGTAATTTAGATAACTTAGATAAATGTAAGATGATAAGCTCTGAATTCTTTCTGTGTGAGGTACCTATGGTACTGTTGACGAGTGGCAACCCTACGTGTGAAAGTGAACTATTAACTAAAACATTTAACGCCATCCCCGCACAATGTGAAACAAAGACGATTATCGGCGAATTAGATATCTGGAAACCACTCCTAAATAATCAATGGATTTTCGTGCAATCTCAGTCAAACAAAGTGTCAATCGACTGTAACACTTCCGAGTTGCGTGAGATTATAGTGTCCGGTTCCGGTATATTACAAGTTCCTAATCAGTGTACAGTATACACCAGAAGTGCTAGACTTATATCGTCTAACGACGAAATCAATGTAGACATACCTATTCCTAGCCTAGATTTTAGTATTATTAATGATTCGTGTTGTAAAATAGATAATAAGACAATTAATTACATGTCCCCTATTTTACTACAAAACATCGATTTAGATGATCTAACTGTAAGCAAACAAAATGATAAGATATTCTCGGACTTAAACAAAGTTATAGATGAAAAACCCATCCTAGTAAAATACGGGACACATTATTCTATACTGACCTTGTTTATTCTAGTAATTGTAATATCCTTTATAGTGTTTAAATTATGTAAAATTATCATTAAATATAAGTCTAAATTCTATGTTACTTGTGTCAGACCGCCGACCCATACCAGTGATGACGTCAATAATGACGACGAAGATGTCGCATCCGAAGGTCACTCAATTCCATTACCAAGGTTGCGTAATATTGTGTAAACTCCCGAAATTCGGCCTTCTATCCCCGAATTTCAGTCTTCTGGGGGGGGCTGTTATATCCTACTCATGCTAGTAGAACTGCTGACAACCATCCAGACTTGCTGATCAGCATTTTGGACAGTTAAGCTAAGAAGCAGGCTCGGGAGTCAGACTGGTCTTAGACGCGGTACGGGTCGGAAATCTCCAAAATCATTATATTTCTATATCTACTACTAATTCTATACTTACCAATTCCTTAATTAATTAAAGTTATTTTTAGTATTTAAAATTAGTTTTTTTTAAAACTTGAATTCCGGTTTCTCGTATAATAGTACGCTTGCCGTGCGTTCCAGTCGCTTGCGACTATCATTACATCGGAGGGGTGGCGTCTTTTTAAAGACAGCATCTCTCTGAGAATTCTGTTTCTAGACTCTTTGCCCCTTCAGGGAAAAGCCACTTTGTGGTCCTTGGTGGAAACGTAACCGTGCCAACGAAGCCAAGTGGGGTGTTGACCCGATACACCCGGCTTTGTCCCATCAGGACAACGCAGTAAATTGGAAGGGACTAGAACCACCGGCCTTGGGGGCTCCCCTAGTCGACGCTAGTTATCTCCTCATTCCCACACTACCCTTTCCCTATAAATCCCATCCTTAAGCGTCGTTTGGGTGCTGACGGCTTCGGCCCATATCACTCTCTGCACTTAAGCTGATAGGAACCCTTAGCACATTAAGATTGGCGAAGGGATTACAAGCTTAGGGCTCACCCATAGGCACTCAAACCTCCTCGCTTATACCCGGCGAGGAGGGTTACACATTCTTACTCATCCCCGGGCCCATCCAACTCGGGGACTAGGCAACATAATAAGATAGGAGCGACAGCCGAGAAGTTTGTTGTGGGTTCTTCTTCTCGGAACGCTACGCGAGGAACCCTCGTAAGTTGGTCGTAGTCAACCTGAGATTGGACGTCAAAGATGTTGGAGCACTCCACCCAAGGGTCGGTAGACTACTTCTCACGTGCAGGCCAAATTATTGGATCGCGAGATCCAACACTTTGGCTGGAACTATGTGAGAAGTACGGATTGCCGAAACCAGGGGAAAGTGACTACACTTTGTCCTCCGATGAAAGGCTCGGCACTGTAAATACGGCCCTTTGTTCATTGCCTGATAAGGAAATGAACAATACTAATTCCGACAACCATTGTTCGTCACTTGCACCTGCAAGTATTAAAACGAACAATGGGGCTAAATCCCTTTGTTCACGAATGACCGCCGCCGAGTTAATTAGGTACAAAGAGACCGCGAGGACTAAAGCCGCGCGTAAATCCGCCAAACGGGTCCAATCGCTCGCCGAAAACGCGAAAAACGTATTCGCGGTCACCCTCACCTTCCGCTTCGTCCATTATGTCAACGGACGAACTCCCTTGCGGAGGAAGCTCTCGGCCGTCTGAGTTTTCAGACTCGGATGACAATGGTACGGGACCTCCATGGCAAGTGGCAGGTAAAGGGGGAAATGCAAAGAGGAAATCTGAGTCCGGTTCGGATTTGGGGTCAAGATCTTCTCAGCCAAAAAAGCTTCTCGCCTCAGAAGCTAAATCACCTTCCCCTCTATTAGGTGCATCGACAAACTCGCAAGTTCGCCCTGAATCGTCTTTGATCAAAGAGAAAAGACCGCCACCGATTATGATCCAAGACATCCCGAGATGGATGCAAATTAAATCATACTTTCCGGCTAAGGGCTTAACCGTTGATGATTTTAGGGCGACGTCTATTCAAAGACAGGGCGTAATCCGCCTCCAGCTTAAATCATCACGTCATTTTCGCTCAATAACTTCGCTTTTAGACAACGAAAAAGTGAAATACTTTACTTACGGACTCCCGGGCGAGCAACCCTTACGTGTAGTTATTCGCCGTGTACCACGTCACCTCGAGATTGATGATATTAAGGCATCGATCTTTAACCAGGGATTCCCTGTGCGCGGAGTGCACCGTATGCGCAAAGCAAATGGGGAATCATTCGACATGATTCTTGTCCATCTCGACAAATCTGCGGAGGGTCAAAAGATCTTCGCTATCAAATCCATCTATGATTTAGATGGACTGATCGTTGAACCTCCCAGGCGCAACGCTACGATAGGACAGTGTCACAATTGTCAGCAATTTGGGCACTCATCTAGATATTGTCATATCGAACCGAGGTGCGTGAAATGCCTCACCCCCAATCACCATACGTCTGAATGTAGTCGGCCCAAGGACCGAAACGATAGTTCTGATCCGCCTGGCTGTGTAAACTGCCAGGAAATAGGTCACCCAGCCAACTATCGGGGGTGTCCTAAAGCCCCGAACAAAGGACGTCACAGTAAAAGGGGATCCAGGAGCACACGACGCAGGTCCAAGGTCGCTCGGAACCCCGCTGTTTCCGTCCCAGTTCCCGAAACCAACCCTAACATACCTCATATCGACTCCACCCAAGTCCGGGGTAACAGCCTAGGACCGGTGTGGCCGCTCCCTATATGACATAAGTCACAATCCACCAACTAAGTCACTATGACATCGCAGGTGGTGGCCCCAGTGAGAACTGCCGCTTCCATAACTCAGGTCTCTCAAGCCTCGCAGGCCCCCCAGGCCCAAAAGGCCAAGACCCTCCAAGTCACTCAGGCCCCTCAGGCTCAAAAGGCCAGGACCCCTCAGGTCTCTCAGGCCCCTCAGTCCCAAAAACCTAGGGCCCCTCAGGCCGTACAATCACCCCAGGCCCAACCTATGATGGTCCGGGCCCCAAAGCCCAAACAGCTTTCGCTCAAATCAGGTACCGTTTGCTAATTATATAGCCTCTATCGATATCGACGCCATTATGGAGCTCGCTGATCTCGTTGAGATGAAAAACGAGAACCCTAATGACCAGGAAATCGCTCTTCAGACCGCGCTTCAAACAGCAAAGGTCCTTCGCTCGTTTATTAATCGCAACTAACTATGGATAGTGTTAGAAAAGTAGGAATGAGTAAAGTCTCTTGTAGGATTAAACCTAGATCCCTCCGGATAGGGTTCTTTAACGCGGACGGTATACTAAAGCAGCGTGATGAAATTGGAGAATTTCTCCGTGACCATCAATTAGACCTGTTTTTAGTTCAAGAGACATTCCTCAAGCCGTCCAATCGGAGAAGTCCTGGAATCGCGAATTACCGTGTAGTTAGAAATGACAGGACTAATTCTGCAAAAGGTGGCACTTTGATATATTTCAAAAGGTCATTGCATTGCATACCGTTGGACCCACCAGTCAATCTTGTAAACATTGAAGTTTCCGTGTGTCGGCTAGGCATGACAGGTCATCAGCCAATCACAATCGTTTCGGCTTACCTTCCTCCGGACAAGGAGTTGCTTCGAAACGATATCCAAATCCTTCATGATTTAGGGGGAGCGGTCATCGTCGCCGGCGACCTCAATGCTAAGCATGTAACATGGAGCTGCAACACGAATAACTCGAGAGGCACCTCACTGTCACAATGCTTGGAATTAATTCCCTTTGATCCTATCATTCCATTCGAACCTACTCATTTCCCTTATACTCCTGGCCACCGACCGGACATACTCGACTTTGCACTTGTAAAGAACGTAAACTTACGTTTATCTTCTGTACAGGTGCATCACGAGCTTAGTTCGGACCACAGGCCCGTCATCATAGATTCACTGTCTCCCAGTAGTCATTCAGATCCTTCTCAGACCAAGACTGTTACTGACTGGAAAAAGCTCGGGTCCCGACTCGAGTCTGCTTCCTCAGAATATCTTGACTCCATACCCTCTCATATTCAAACCCCCGAGCAAATACTTAACGCTATCGACTCTCTCACAGCTCACGTACATTGTCAGGTGAATTAATGTTCACGGGAGGTACCAACAATCGATAATCTCGATCGATGGAAGCTCCCTGATGATGTGCGTGCGCTGATGACCGAGAAGAATGCGGCCATCAGAGCCTACGACTCGTATCACACCGAGGAAAACCGCTTGCGCATGCGATCTCTTCAGCGCGCTGTAAGAGATCGTATCAACGAAATGCGAAACTCCAGATGGGATACAATGTTGAGTGAACTTAAACCGTCACATTTGGCCTTTTGGGATCTTTGTAAGAAGCTCAAATCCATTACCTGTTCCTCCATGCCCCCTCTCAATCGCCCAAATCAACGCCCCGCGTTTGACGACGATGAGAAGGATGAATGCCTAGCTAATAGTCTAGAAACCCAATGTACACCTAGTACTCTACCTGTAGACCCAGTCCACCTCGCAGAGGTCGACGCCGAGGTTGAACGTAGATCAGCAATTCCCTTACCCGCGATACCCGTCCGTTCCGCCGACGGCCCCCCCGCAAATGGGGAGGACGACGACAATGACGTGCTACCGGCAGTTACCGTAGACGAAGTGAAATCTTTGATCAAGGACTTACATCCTAGAAAGGCCCCAGGTCCCGACGGGATTACCAATCGAGTGCTTAAGCAATTTTCGATCCCTCTGCTGTGCCTCTTGACCGCAATTTTTAATGCGGCTCTAGCAAATAACGTATTGGAAAGAATCCACCGTGATTGGTATTCCGAAGCCTGGCAAGCCAAAGCAGGATCCCACTTCTTATCGCCCTTTAAGTCTTCTCAAATCATTGGGAAAACTTTACGAGCGCATAATATATGCCCGACTACTAACATTCACTATGAATAATAACCTTCTTCCAGATGAGCAGTTTGGTTTTCGAGCCAAACACTCTTGTGTTCACCAAGTGCACCGCATTGTTGAACACATCCTTGTCAAAGCAGGCAAACACAAATGTCATACTGGAGCACTCTTCTTTGACGTAGCTAAAGCGTTCGACAAAGTCTGGCACAATTGCTTAATTTATAAGCTCTACCAACTCAAAGTGCCGGACCGTCTCGTGCACATCATACGAGACTACCTCTCGGGGAGAACCTTTAGGTATCGTGTAGAAGGAGATTACTCTTCTCCTCACCCGATCCAAGCAGGGGTGCCACAAGGCTCAGTACTTTCGCCACTCCTGTTCTTGCTTTACACAAGTGACATCCCGAAACCCAAGAAGGCCCATCTGGCACTCTTCGCGGACGATACCGCTTTATACTACTCGGGCCGCAGTCCTACCGCAATTCACGACGCTCTACAATCTGCATCAAATGCCTTAGGCAAATGGTTCAGAAAGTGGAGAATCGAAGTCAATCCGACAAAGAGTGCCGCTGTACTCTTCTCGAGATTCAACAGCCCACCGGTCATTCCACCGGTCAAGATGTTTGGCGAACCAATCCCTTGGGAACGGCAAGCCAAGTACTTAGGCGTAATCCTTGACCGAAAGCTAAACTTTAGAGCGCATGTCGAAACCGTTCGTGCACGGGCTTCACTTACGCTTAGTCGACTACACTGTCTCTTAAATTCACGCAGTAAACTATCACTTGATAACAAGGTTAGGATTTATACCACGTGTATACGGCCGATTATGACGTACGCGAGCACTGTATTCGCTCATACAGCGTCTAGCAGTTTGTACCGCTTACAAACTGTCCAAAGTAGATTCACTCGACGTGCCACCGGGGCACCGTGGTTTATTCGTAATCGCAACCTGCATTCTGATCTCCAACTGCCTTCCATCAAGCAGTGGATGAAAGAGGCGTCGGAACGCTTCTTTGAATCCGCGGCTCAACACCCAAACCCGTTGGTTGTTGCAGCATCCGACTACAGGCCTTTGCCTACAAAGCGTCGTAAACACCGTCGGCCTCGGGGCGTCCTAGACGACCCGGACGACGAGATCACAACTTACCAACTAGCAGTACAGAGACTGCAAGAAACTAGCACCACTACACAGAGACCACTCTATCCGACCCGCCGGAGAAGAGTGCGCCCGCGAACGCGACGCGTCCCCCCTCGCCCTCCCGACCCTTAGTTTGCTAAGAACCTTCCGACGCCCTCGTAGAACCGAAGTCCGAGAGGCCCGCGAACTGTAAAGTAGAGCGACAGTTACACAAAACTCCCCTAAATAAACTAAAAGCCATAATTCCTCAATCTCCCCGTCAGCGACCGCCCTGAGCCGAGACCCAAGTCCCACAGGGGACGCCCTCTTGCGCAGGTTGCTTAGTTTGTAGTGTTTAAACCATTTATCTAGGCTGGAGCTCTGCTCGCCTTTATGTCCGGTGAAGTAGCAAAAGCCTCCTGGCTAACTACAAATGTCCGTCGGAAAAAAAAAAAAAAAAAAACCAGCTTTGTGTTATCTAACACGTTATCTAATTGTATTATACTAAAAATAAAGTCATCGAAATAGTTTTCGATGATGTTATTTGTAGTAGTTAAATAGAAATGAAAAATTTCAAAAAAGACTTCCTATACCGATTGTTCTAGGTATAGGAAAACATGTTTTCATATAAAGTTAAATTATTATATTGGATTTTTAGTTTTCCTCGAGATCCTGTACGATGTGGAGTGTGGACATCCGTGATCGCACGTCAAAGATGTGAAGAATTTTTTAAGCCCTCTATAAGTAGCGTCGTTTGCTCCAAGCATTTTTCAGAAAGTGACTTGTATGTCACTCTCTGATTTGATCCAAGGTAATGTCATCTTTGTTAGATATAAATGTATTTTCATCTAATTGTGAGGATAATAACCATAAAACCATTATTATAAAGTCTATTATCGAAAGATGTCTTAAAATAAGATTGCATTATATAGCAAAAAAGATACATTGAAAAACAAAACAATGTCAAAAAGAACATTATATAATAAACTAAATTTGTTTCAAGTAAATTAATAACATATTCTGCATTTAGAAGTATATTTTATATAAAATGTGATTTTTTGTAATTTTTGTAAGAACGTGCCAATTTTTTGTACAATTTCGTTGTCAATACTTCTTTTTTTGTGTGAAAAAAATTGATTTGCTGTGAATATTTATTTAGTTTTATTGCAAATTTCCTGTCTTAAACCCCAATAGGCCCTGATTAACAAATTATACTAAGTTTCAAATAAGCAAAAAAAAAAACTTGAGAGGTGTCGTGGGACACCAGGTAGGAACGAAGTTCCTTCGAAAGTATTTGTTTGTAAACACCATTGTGCCCCTTATTATTTACGAATTGTTCCCTTTATGTCGAGTCCCGTTATGTCGAGTCTGGGAGTCTATTGTTCTCCAAAGTATTGATATTTTACGCTTTCTGTTACCGTTATGTCGAGTTTAGTGAACAGGTACAGTCAGGATATCAATTAAAAGCTAGTGCCATTAAATCATTATTATCTTTTAAACTCGCCATGGACATTGCATACATAGTGGGTATGGGTTTCAAGTCTGTCCGTACGACATTTTTACATTGATTAAACTTTTTTTCAAATTCTTCTTTTTATAATCTGGCAAACAAACATGATCCTGTAGCTATCATTCAATAAAATTTTACCAACTTTTTGGCTTTTGACGAAAATTAATTTATTATCAGTATTCCTCCATGAACTGCATCCAAGTTCTTGATTCTCTTGGCAACTGCCGTCATGAGGTCTTACTTATGTGTTAAAATTACCCCATGTGCTGCAACCGGGTTCTTGATTATCTTCATTTTGAGGTGATGATGTGCTAAATTCGGGTTTATGAATTATATCTACACTGGCGATATTTTGTTGATAGAGTTAGTGAATCATCTTTTTCTAAGTTTTGGTGTTGGATAGGTTCATGTATACTCCCATCGCTTACTTCAGCATTAATGTCGCCTGTTTCGTTGCCTTCCAAAATATTGATTATGGTTATTAAATACATCATTGATATTTGTGATTATATTTTATACATCTTCAGAAATCCTAGACATGTAGGTATATATGTACGAAAGCGAGGTGACATCTAAGACTTACCTGATATTCGAACTTGAATTGCGCTAATGTACCTACCTAATGTTCATATTATTTTAGGTACACCGACAAAACGTCTTAATACTGTATAGCTTAAGCTACTACTTAATTTATGGAAAATCACCAATGCGTCATTGAATTTCGGTGAGTCAATAAAGTCTAATACGTATAATAAATGAACTTTTTATTATAAAATAAACTTTTTCATCGAAATATAAATATGATATTATTACACTCGACATAAAGGTAATATAAGCGTGGTAAAGAAACTCGACATAAAGGGAATAGAAACGGGACAGAAAACGTTGACTCGACATAGTGGTAATAGAAGCGAGACAAGGTTTTCGGCTCGACATAACGGGACTCGACATAAAGGGAACAATTCAATTTTAGGATACATAGCTAATATAAGACTTTTATAATGAAAATAAGAATAATAGTAATTATTAACTTGATTATGTTTTTTAGAATATTATTGCTAATTTTTTTGCAATGTTTTTTACTAATATACCAATGGATACCACTAAATACCTATCATCTTCCCCTCAGGAAGCTGAAAGACTATTAAATGCGAACATTAGATCAGACGTGTCTAGGTTCGGCTTCCGGACAATAAATGGTGTTGATATCGTATAGGCATTCCGAACAATTAAAATGAAAGGCACAGTAGACTTGTGGGGACTTTCTGTTAAAGCTATTGACACAGTAATACAAAATATCGCTCTCAGCTATCTTTAATACATCCATAACTGATGGAGTATTCCCTGACTTAATGAAGATTAGTAAAATAATGCCGATATTTAAATCAGGTTGCTCAAATAACGCGACTAACTATAGACCTATCTCGATATTACCAACTCTAAGTAAAGTATCTGAAAAGATTATGCTTAATCAAATATTGACGCATTTTAATCTAAATGGGATATTGCACGATAAGCAATTTAGATTCACTAAAGGCCGGCCAACTCAGGACGCAGGATGCACTCTGATTAAATGCATACTAGAGGCTTGGGAGGGGTCGCAAGATGTTCTTGGAGTATTCTGTGACCTTTCCAAGGCATTCGACTGTGTAAATCATGTAAATCATGAGACGCTTGTTCTTAAGTTAAAATATTATGGAATTACTGAAAAATCGCTTGATCTTGTTATATCCTATATATCTGATAGGAAACCAATAGTATTTGTAGACGGCGTTGCTTCAAAAGAGCATTTAATAAAAATGGGCGTGCCCCAAGGTTTGGGTCCATTTCTGTTCTTAGTTTACATCAATGACTTACCATACATCATAAATAAACTGTCAGATATAGTCCTTTTTGCAGACGATATCTCATTAATATTCAAAGTCAATAGAAAAGATACTAACCTTATTGAACACAATAAAACACTTAGTATACTTTCACATTGGTTTTCTTCAAATAATCTTTTATTAAACGCGGGTAAAACTAAATGCGTCAGATTTGCGCTATCAAGTGTAACCACCGCTAAACCAATTGCTTCACTTAATAGAGAAACGTTGGACCTAGTTCAATCGACAGTTTTTCTAGGAATAACATTAGATTCAAAACTGCAATGGGGCCCTCATATTGAAAAATTAACTGGTAGACTCAGTTCCGCATCTTATGCTGTCTGGAAAATTAGCCAATTGTCAGATGAAGCAACTGCTAGACTAGTGTATTTTGCGTACTTTCATAGCATTATGTCCTATGGAATACTGCTTTGGGGTTCAGCCGCTGATGTCAATAGTATTTTTATATTACAGAAAAGAGCAGTTAGTTTAGGTAGTCGCGGCTCCTTGCGTACCCTGTTTAAAGAGATAAATATACTTACCGATTCTTCTGAGTACATATACCAAAATATTATTTTACTTCGAATAAATATAGATAAAATTGCCATACACCCGGTTTTAGAGTAAGTAGAACCAATAAATCAATTATGGGAAATGGTATTAGGTTTTATAACAAACTCCCTAGTCGTGTTACTGATTTGCCTGATACAACTTTTAAAGCATATATTAAACGTGTCCTTGTATCTAAAGGTTACTATAGCGTTAAGGACTATATTGAGGATAAAGATGTTTGGTCTCATGAAAAATCCTGCGTAACACTTCCTAGAGACCCTGTATCTAAGTAAAATAGTAAGCATAATAGTGTGATGTTCTGTGAACTATCTGTAATCGGCCTAAATGAGTTACATTAATAGACCGCTAGTTCTGTCTCAAATTAGCTTCTTTTATTAGTTTAAAAACCTTAATAGATAATCAAATATTATAAAGACAACCGTTCGGGAAAATAATGTGTATGCCAAATAAATAATAAAAGTAACTGGACCAAAACCTACGCTTTGCCCATTTGAGTATGTTTCGCCGGACCGTCTCATGTGGGTCGTGTTAAAACCGGCGGTAGAATAACCCACTGAGTTTGTTTCGCCGGATCTTCTCAGTTGGGACGTATTGGATCCGGTGGTAACATTAAAGCGCGTCTGTCGTTATATACTCATGGTCCGCCCAAATAATGACAATTGTTCTTAATATAATTTAATATAGACAGAACAAGCTATTGGACACAATATAGACTAAAATTATTAAAAACAATAACTAAAATACCTGCTTAATATGCGCATTTATAAATATTAAAATTATACATAGATTAATAATAAATTATTGTTTTGACTATTTGCAAGTGCCTGTAATAGATTTACGTAAATAAAAATGTTTTTTATTTATTTATTTTATATTTAACGCTTAAAAAAAGGTCGGCGTGAATTACTACATCAAATTTACAAAACTTCCACTTTGCGTCCGCAATGGACGCAAACTAGGTAAACGCCTATTTCTGATGTTTATCTATTTTTAAAAAAATATCAACATGTTTCGAACAAAACTGAAAGTTTATCATAGAATAGACTAATGACATACATTTTTCGTAGAAATTAGTGCTGCAACATTTTTACTATCGCCGTCAAAATTGCCAACTGCGCTAAATGGACGCGAACAGGCAATATGACCCTATTTATTTCTGGAATTATGGTTGTATTTGTATTGTTATTGTTATTCAAAATACGAAATATATGTATTAGAAAAACGAGTTAACGTCTACAACTGGATCTTCACAAGCTGTTTTCGCATTAAAAGTACATAGTTAAGGTCGACTTTCCTATAAAGCACCGTAGATGCACCGCGGCACCACGCCTAAAAGGACTCAAGCGCCGTGCAAAAGGCGTCGCTTACGCGTTCCGACTATATATTTTGATATTTTAAATTGAATTTTAATTAAATGGAATTCCATCAAATTAAACTTTTTTTTTCCTTTTAGTACGCGTTATTTTTTAATAAAAGCATGTTTTTAAAAATGTTTTTTACTTTTTATTTTATTTTTTATTTTTAGTCATATATAAGGTGCTATAAAAATATCTGCCACGGCTTTAATGTTTAAAGATTACAATAGTGAAGAGCTTTCGTACCCCGGAACAGTAATATCAATTTGAGAAAATAAATAAGTTAAATAAACATTGACTATACTCTGCATAAAGCCGTTCACAAATTACGCGCGATGTGTCGCATCGTCAATGAAAACAACTGCTATCTCTTTCCATCTGTTCCGTGAATGAAAACTGAAATCACTATCTGTACGTGTAGGTACGCAATAATACGCTGTCAAACAAGTGTTTTAAAAGTGCAATTACTTACCAGCTTCTGCATTCTTCCAAAAAACTTACGTAAATAAGATGATAAACTTCCCATCACACTTAAAACAGGCTTTGGACTGTCAAGTTAGTGTAAGAATCGCAATTTTTTTCTTATTAGACTTAGATTTAGATTACTTAGATTCATTTCAAATAACGATAAATTACAGTAACTTGGCGTGTTTAAAAGTTAATCATCTTATTTACAACAATTGCACCGTATTTACAGTTATTTACACACTCCCTACTCCCTACCTACTTATCTACAAAACTGTTGCACTACCTACCGCCTTCGCGTTGCACACAAATGTAGGCCTGCACGCTTACATACGTGTCTCTTAACTTTGTTTAATGTGTCCGTTTCACTTTTTAATTGTCTAAATGCGCGTTTGATTCGCCTTATTAGTTCTACCACACTTCTGATATCATGTGCGGTTCAGCCGTACACTAGGTCCTTTACACGACCCCACAAAAAAAAGTCTAGAGGGGTTAAATCCGGCGAGCGAGGAGGCCACGGCACTGGCCCTCCTCGGCCCGGGCCTATCCAACTTTCACCGCCGTACCACACACCGTTCAAAAATTCCCGTACGTTGATGGCGAAATGAGGTGGTGCTCCATCATGTTTGAAGTGCAGCCCTCTTATCTCTTCAAGAGGAATACGTTCCAAAATTCTTCTCACATGGGTTCGTAGTAAACGCAGATACGACTCCGTCCAGTCTGTCCAAGAACACTGGTCCTAGACCTAGTATTCTGTTCCCCAGTATTTAGTGTTAATGTGTGGGCACTAAACCGAGTCTGTAAATGGTCAGGCCGCACAACACTACGTCGGAGTGCACTAGTATGGAGGCCTGCGTCAACCGGAGGCGGGTCAAAGCGGCCGTGGTCTCTAAACCTGTACACGGCATCCAGAATGGTACGATGACTAACTCGCACACCAAACACGGCATGTGCAGTTACGGAGTTACACTCGCGGTAGCACAATACCATTTCAAGGTATTCTTGATTAGAATACCGTCGTCTGGGAGGCATTTTTAATAAAGGCGCGCGATATTCCCGTCAAAACTATCTTCCGAGCGGCCGGGGGACGAGGGGCGACTGGCGAGTGGCGAGCGCCCGGCGATCGGCTAGCGCGTGCGACGAACGGGGTAGTGCGGGTGCGGGGGGGGGGGGGGGGCGCGGGGCTGTCCTTTGACAACAGCCGCGCGGCGGCATCGTTTGATAAGAATGGCAACAGCGCCAGCGTATGAATTCGGTGCGGCGTGCGGTACGGCAACAGCTTATTAAGTCTACAGAATGGTGTTATGCCAATAAATCAATTCAAATTTATACGTACAATTTTTTGTATGAAAAAAAATATGACAAATTATCAATAATTTTTCTTCACTATTGTAATCTATAAACACAATACTGTCTCCCATTGCAGCCGTGGCAGATATTTTTATAGCACCTTATATATCATAGCTTGTAACCCTATTTATTGGATTCATTACTTGGATGGATCATGTGCAATGGAAAATACTCACGAACACAAAACAAACGAGTCCAAACTGGACTATCTTAGCGCTTGCATTAAGGGCGTACCAGTGGTAATGTTCCTGCTCCTCATCAGACCCTCGACATCCTGTGCAATGTAAAGTACTCATAAACACAAAACAAACGAGCCCTAACTCTTTTATCTTGTTCAGTAGGTACAGGAGTTCCTATGGCCCCCTTCCGAATCCATCATTAGATCAGCTCCATGGTACCATATTATTGCATTGTCACGCGATATGCATATGCTTGCAAAATTGCAGCTCAATCAGTTGAGGACGTCTGCTTCAAAATTGAGTTGCAAGATTCCACCCGAACAAATTACATACATACATACATTGCAAGTTAAATAAAAGCATCTAAAATATTTCAATAAATTGTAATAGCAAGTGTGTGTGTTCGCGCAGCGGAATGTTGTTGAATTAAAAGATTTTAATTATGCAGATATTTAGTGTATGACGTCGTATAATTGTGTACGGTAAAAAAAAATTTGTGCACGCAGCCATTGTGGAGAAATTCACCAAAAAATGATTCCGCTGGGCGAACGTTGTCCTGGCGGAACTTTTTTTAATCCATAGACTTTAGAAGAAAAGAGATGTGTCCAAAAATCAGTGTGTATTTGTGTGTAATTGTGTAGGTACGAATAAAATTAATGCATGCATAAACTTCGGAGAAATTCAAGTTTCCGCTGCGCGAACGTTTGGCCATTAGCTACCTAGTTTTCATATAAAGCGCTTACATAGAGAGCTGTAGATTTTTACATACGTTGTTTTGAATTTGTTTAAATTTGTTTAAAAAACAGATTTAGAAAAAATCGTAGGGCTTAAAAGATAAAAATATAAACGTAAAATACGCTTATTAGGTCTTAGTTCTTAAAGTATGCACTTTGGGGTCTAGATTTTTACGTTTATACAAACCTTGTAAGTGTCTGCAACATGTTGCCAAGTATCTATGATGTTCCGTTAGTAATTAAAGAGTTATAGGACAAATTTACCATGAATAGATCACTGTTTACAAAGCAGTTAAATATCACGACGTTCTAAAGGAATTGCATGGTAATATGTATGCCAATAATTAGCTTATTCATTCAACTATTCACATGCAAAATTTCATGTCATTAAATTCAGTAATTAAAGAAAAACAATTATAATACTGACGAAGCATCGAAAACCTACATAACCCGACCAAGTTCGGATGGCTACAAAAAAACGGCCGTGCCATATATCTAAGAAACGTTCTTAACCTTCCAATATAGTATTTATTAATATGGTACAGTTGCGTACACAAGCGTTAGGAAAAAATAAAACAATTGCATTTGTTGTATAAAAAATATTTTTTTATTAATAACGCCACTATCTACGATAAAAACAAATCTTCAATTAATTGAAGACATGTTTTTATCGTATCGTAATATATCCGTGTACAAAAATATTTTTAATTACATATAATACTTAATTATCTAATTATAATAACGTTAACAAACGCTTGCAAAGACAGCAATAGACTTAAATATTATGTTTTAACTAAAATAGGTTTAATAAACGATTATGAATATAAGGGTAAGTATAATATATCGAGCTTCAATAAAAATAAAATCCTACTACATAATTATGTTAAGCTTCACAGTTACACTATAACATTAATAAAACACTTTGTCAATATTATTATTACGGAGAATTGGCGATGCATAGCAAAACAGCAGCGCATACGCACATTGTCCTTGACTGCATATTTGTTTGTGACTGGGGATAAAACAAAATCAGGTTCAAGTTCAACAGCAAACGAATACACGCGGCCGTGGCTAATGAAAACATATTGCCATCTCTTTTCTTCAAGGATGGAAGTACCGTTTCAAGCGGGAAGCCGCCTATCGCTCGTTGCGCGCAGCAAGCGCGTTGTCTATTTTTTCACACTAAAATATTTTTGATCAATTCATAACTACAATACTTAGTCTATTTAACTAAAGGACTAGCCTTAAGCGTAACGAACTTTGAACAAAATAATTCTGCATATTTTGGTGGGGTGCGGGGGAACACGCTCACATACATAAGTTACTACTAGTACAACAGTATACATCAATTAAAAAATCGATTCAAGAAGTAGTTTTTTTTAAAGTTATTATATTGTTTGATCCACTAAAGTTGCAAAGGGGAACGCTCGTGCATGCCTAGTCTATTGGTTAAATAGTGTAATAAACTACAATATGATAAATATTTACCTAAACAATAGTGCTTACATGTGGTAATTATTTAATTTCTCTAAGGGGTCTATAGTTAGAATCCTGATCCGTGAAATCTTCAATAGAAATTAGCTGTATGAATTTTATTTGTCTTAAATAATATATCTAGATTATATCTCAAGTCTCAAGCGCATACTTAAATAAAGTACCTACTTTCTGTCATAGTCAAATACATTTATAAAGTAGGTGTAAAAAAATAAATGACCTATAAATTATATCTACATAACAATTGTGTTATCGTCTATACCAATTCAATACCGGTATTATACTATAAATTTTGGGATGTTACCTAAATATATTGCACGGCCGCTTTTTTGTAGCCATCCGAACTTGGTCGGGTTATGTAGGTTTTCGATGCTTCGTCAGTATTATAATTGTTTTTCTTTAATTACTGAATTTAATGACATGAAATTTTGCATGTGAATTGTTGAATGAATAAGCTAATTATTGGCATACATATTACCATGCAATTCCTTTAGAACGTCGTGATATTTGACTGCTTTGTAAACAGTGATCTATTCATGGTAAATTTGTCCTATAACTCTTTAATTACTAACGGAACATCATTGATACTTGGCAACATGTTGCAGACACTTACAAGGTTTGTTTAAACGTGAAAATCTAGACCCCAAAGTGCATACTTTAAGAACTAAGACCTAATAAGCGTATTTTACGTTTATATTTTTATTTTTTAAGCCCTACGATTTTTTCTAAATCTGTTTTTTAAACAAATTCAAAACAACGTATGTAAAAATCTACAGCTCTCTATGTAAGCGCTTTATATGAAAACTAGCTAATGGCCAAACGTTCGCGCAGCGGAAACTTGAATTTCTCCGAAGTTTATGCATGCATTAATTTTATTCATACATACACAATTACACACAAATACACACTGATTTTTGGACACATCTCTTTTCTTCTAAAGTCTATGGATTAAAAAAAGTTCCGCCAGGACAACGTTCGCCCAGCGGAATCAGTTTTTGGTGAATTTCTCCACAATGGCTGCGTGCACAATTTTTTTTTTACCATACAAAATTATACGACGTCATACACTAAATATCTGCATAATTAAAATCTTTTAATTCAACAACATTCCGCTGCGCGAACACACACCAAATTTCAAATAATTTACCTAACAAAAGTTTTGATGCATCTTTAATCAAATTACCTAGTAATATTAAATTAGCAGACCCTACTTTCAATCAGTGTGCACCTGTAGACATGCTCATAGGTGCAGATTTATTTTGGAATCTAATTGAATTTGATAAGTTAGTACTTGGCCCAAACCAACCCATTATTCTTAAATCCAAACTTGGGTGGATATTATCCGGCCCATGCGCAAGGAGCGATAAGTCCTTTAAAAAATACTGTTGAATGTCATCATCTTCTACTTAATTCGAATAATGACATCATATCAAACGAATCATTAAATAATGAGTTGACAAAATTTTGGGCTTTAGAGCGACTTCCTTCGAAATATATTTTTTTAACCGATGAGGAAATTGAGTGTGAAAACCATTTTAAAACACATACGTATCGTGATGAAAGCGGACGGTTTCACGTTAGATTGCCACTAATTACAGAGCCAGATTGCTTAGGAAATTCATTTATTTTAGCTAAACGGCAATTTTTATCATTAGAAAAAAGATTTGCACGGGACCCAAATCTTAAAAATAAGTATTTACAATTTATAACAGAATATGCTGAATTGGGTCATTTATCAGAGTCAAGTCAATTGATACCTAATCAGTCTTACTTCATTCCTCATCACGCTGTCTTACGTCCTTCTAGTGAATCAACTCAATTGCGAGTTGTTTTAATGGCAGTGCAAAAACTACTTCAGGTTAGTCCCTGAATGATTTACAAAATGCAGGTCCTCATATACAAGATTCATTATTTAATATACTACTTAGATTTCGCCAGTATTCATATGTATTATCCGGTGATGTCGAAAAAATGTACCGAATGGTGCAAGTTCAAGACCAGGATCGCGATCTGCAAATGATTCTGTGGCGAGACAATAGCACAGAACCATTAAAATCATTAAGGCTCAATACTGTCACATATGGCTTAAAGAGTTCGAGTTTTTTAAGTACCTACTCGCTGTTTGTGGCAGCTTGGTGAGGACTGCAGCGATATCAAAATAAAATCAATAATTCAAAATGATTTTGTCGTCGATGATTTGTTAACCGGAAGTGACAATCATGACGAATTGTTATACATTAAAAATTCAGTAGAAGGTGCACTCGCTGCGGGATGCTTTAATCTACGCAAATATCACAAAAAAATCTCATCATTAGTTCATCATCACATACATTAGGAGTCGCGTGGGACCCTAATAAAGACATCATACATTTTCCTACTAATTATGAAAACAAATCCACAATCACCAAGCGTTCTATAGTATCAGAATCGTGTAAGGTTTTCGATCCGCTAGGGCTATTAAGTATTTTTACAATTAAACTAAAAATTTTAATACAAAAGCTATGGATTGAAAAAATCGATTGGGATGATCCTGTCCCGCATGATATTAGTCAATCATGGTTATCGTTTGTCAACAACATGAAGCATCTTCATGACTTGCGCATTCCTAGGCATGCTTTATGTAAGCAGCCCAATAATATAGAATTACATTGTTTTTGTGATGCTTCACAGACAGCGTATGCAGCCTGCGTTTATCTAAAATCCGCAAATAAACAAGGCGAGGTCACAGTGCGCCTTTTATGCGCAAAGGCTAGGGTAGCCACGGTTAAGCCGACGACAATTCCTCGCTTAGAGTTGTGTGCGTGTTTGTTGGGCGCGCAGCTCGCGGAGGCGGTGGAACGCGCCCTGCGCTGTGTAATTAATCGCAAGGTGTATTGGAGTGACTCTTCAATAGCGTTAACTTGGTTAAGCACTAGGTACGATAAATTAAAGACCTTTGTGGCTAACAGAGTCGCTACGATCTTAGAGTTAACAAAAAACTCTGAATGGCGTCATGTTCCCATTTACCTTAATCCAGCTGACCTAGCGTCACGGGGCGTAGATGTAATTAAAAACAACAATTTAGATCAATGGTGGACTGGTCCTAGTTACTTAATGCAACTTGAGTCTTTGTGGCCGTCCTCCAATTCAAATGAAATTAATACTAGTCCTGAATTACCTGAACTCAAAGTTCATGTCAATATTATAAATGAAAATAAACAGTCGTTAATTAATTTTGATCGGTATTCTAAATTAAATTTCATTCAGCGTACTTTTGCTTATTTGCTTCCGTTTCATTTACAACTGTAGAAATATCAACAGTAAAAAGGTAGGTGCTTTATAACCTGACGAACTCTCTCTTTCATTTCGGAAACTTGTATATTTGTCTCAAGCTGATAGTTTTTCGAAGGAGATTGACATTCTTCGTTCTAAAGGCGTTTTACCTTCTAAAAGTCAGTTACTTTCATTAAACCCATTTCTTGACGATGAAAATATATTAAGAGTCGGTGGACGCTTAACATTATCTTGCTATTCCTTCGACACACGTCATCAAATGTTGCTTGACGCCAAACATAGGCTTGTCAAACTGCTATTTCAACAAGAGCACTTGCGTCTTCTTCATGCTGGGCCGCAGCTATTGCTATACTCTATCAGAGAATCGGTTTGGCCCATTGCTGGCAGACACTTAGCTCGTACAACGGAGAGACAATGTGTAAAATGTAGGAAGATAAACGGCAAAACACCTAGTCCTATTATGGGTTCTCTACCCAAACAACGTGTAAATCCTGGATTTCCCTTTGCTAGTGCAGCTGTCGATTTTGCTGGACCGTATTTAATAACCGACCGAAAGGGAAGGGGTTGCAAAATTACGAAATGTTATCTCTGTGTATTCGTATGCCTTAGATACAAATGTGTACATTTGGAGGCTGTCAGTGAGCTTTCTAAGGACGCCTTCATATCAGCGTTACGTCGTTTTATTTCTCGTAGAGGGAAACCCGTTGAATTATTTTGCGATAACGGTCGAAACTTCGTCGCAGCCGCAAAGGAAATCGGTGACTTTTTAACATCCAGTGCTGATGACATTTGTGAGTTTTCCTCTGGAGAAGGTATTAAATTTAACTTCCAGCCAGCCTATTCTCCACATTTCGGTGGACTCGTGGAGGCTTGCGTCCGTTCAGCCAAGCATCACCTTAAGCGCATTTTAGGTCAAACTCATTTAACTTTTGAAGAGCTGGCAACGCTATTTAGTCAAATTGAGGCCTCTCTCCCTTATCCTCTAGCCCTGATGATTTCCATCCCTTAACTCCTGGGCACTTTCTCATAGGAAGACCATTGACATCGTTACCATCACAGGACTTGGAGCAGACCGGCTTTAACAAAGCTGACCGATTTAAGCGATTGGAGTCTTTCCGTCAACATTTCTGGAAACGCTGGCAGCTAGAATACGTGACCGAGCTTCAACAAAGAAACAAATGGCGTGTTCCTAGCATACCCATACAATCTGGAGACTTGATCCTATTAAAAGAAGAAAATCTTCCACCCATGCAATGGAAGCTGGGGAGAATAGTTTCTCTGTTCCCAGGCAAGGATGGCGTGACACGCGTGGCAGAAGTGAAAACTATCACCGGCACCTACAGGCGAGGTGTCAAGTACCTGTGCCCCTTGCTGGAGCCAGCAGCAGTCCCTACTTCGGAAGCAGCAGCTTCCAAGGCCCCGGAGGATGTTGCGGCACAACACTAGTGCCTACGATGAGGCGCGCGGGACGGACGGTCCGCGCCATTTTTTAGTACCTTACCAACTGCTGTCAAGCGCACTCAATATTAATAATAAAACTGTTATTTAATAAGCTCATATACTCGGCCGCGGTTCACATTGTGGAAACTAACATTATAGAAGATTAATTGGAGTCAGATCTTTTATTCATCCATCCCCGCAAGGAACAATAAACGACTTACCTTACTATGTAGGAAATAATCATGAGATAGTATTGTTTGCTGACCCTCGCTGATACCTCCTTAACATTTAAAATAAGTAGACAGCTACGCAGCTTTGACGAAGTAAACAATGCAATCTCGAAGGTAGTCCATTGGTTTAATGTTAATAATCTACTTTTAAATGAAAATAAAACCAAAGTCATTAAATTTTCTACACCTAATGTGAAACAAATTGATACAAATGTGAAAATAAACGTCTGTCAACTGTCTTTTTGGGAATAACTATTGACTCCAAATTGCAATGGGACCCACATATTGCGAAGCTATCAGGAAAACTTAGCTCTGCGGCCTATGCTGTTAAAACTATGAGACGACTCACTGATTTGGAGACTGCTAGAATGGTTTACTTTAGTTATTTTCATAGCGTAATGTCTTATGGGATTCTTCTCTGGGGAAATTGTGCGGACATTGACACCATTTTTGTACTACAGAAACGAGCTGTAAGGTCCATTCAACCAATTCCATATAAACTTGGTCCGAGAGTTTTTCCTACGGGAGAAATTCAAAGAGACTAATATTCTTACAGTCGCATCACAATATGTCTATGAAAACCTTTTATATGTTCATAAGAATATTGATAGTTTTAAGAAAAAAAGCGACACTCATAATCAACTCATTAATACTAGATCTAAGCATACTCTTGTTTTACATGCTACACGTCTCCACAAAATTAGCAATTCTTTTATGGGGCAATGTATACGCTTCTATAACAAACTTCCTAATAATGTAAGAGATCTTTCAACAAACAAGTTTAAGCGATATGTCAAAGATAAATTATGTAAAAAGGCTTATTATAAAATTTCTGATTATGTTAATGACAAAACTGCTTGGAAGTGAGTTGCTCTGAAACAATACTGCTTTATTAATAATTGTAAAATAAAATTTATTTAAAAAAAAGGATTCCTCTGAGTTTCTTGCCAGTTCTTCTCAGAGTCGCCACGTCCAGAACTGGTGGTAGTAAAAGAAAGGGACACATCATAAAAACCTAAACCTAAATATTTTAAATGTGTCTATATGAATAAAGAATTTTTGACTTTGACTTTGACTTTGCAGCAGAATCTCACGCTGCGTACCATCCTCAACGCGCCTCGCTACACGGGGAACGACACCATCCAGAGGGACCTAAAAATGCAGTCGCTGGACGCTTTCATCGAGCAGGTCGCCGAGCGGATGTTCGACCGCGCGGACGCCTCATCGTGGGACCACATAAGGTCCATCGCGCCTTACCACACACGGCCCCCTGACCGAAGGAGACTCCCTAGGGGTCTGGTGCCGGGCGACACAGTCGCCCCCCCCGCCCCAGGCGCACCAACGCCGGGGCAGCTTACGGGAACCTCCTAACGTAGTCGGCGCACGGTCGTAGATCGGCTCCTGCTGGGCCTCACCACACGGTGTCTCACCCGGGCCTAGGGCCTCGATCTCCCGGCGCCGTGAAGCATAGGAGGTTTCGTTTCCAGTCCCTAGGGACATGATCACGGGTATTACCCACCACAACCACCTGCCTGTAGTCACAGGCAGCGTTTGAGACCTCGGTCAGGGGGCAATACGCCCCGATACCGACACCAAGTCTTCAGCGGTATTGCAATTCAGTTTCGCTCGAGCTGCTCCTCAATTTACTGGAATAAACTTGAAAACCATATTATGGATTACTGTTACTATGGATCAACAACCCTCGATAGAGAACCATCCTGATGAATGTGACGTCAGCAATGATGACGTCATACCTTATTAAAAACAACGATGTTCAACCTTCCTCGTTATATATTATAGATATATATATATATATATATATATATATAAACACCTTTTTGCGTATTATGTTGATCCAGCAGTGAGCTAATGCATTATTGGCTCCACCTTTTGCGGATTATCTTGACTCTATTTTCATATATTTCGAGCGGAGTGGCAACGTTACGAGTTGGCGACGTTGCCATACATATTCCTAGACATGTATTTATGTTCCATGATTTTTTTACTCAAATATCTAAACATAAATGCATCCATAACGGTCGTATTTTTTATACTCAACAATGTTTCTTGGCTCCGATTTTTATCTCAAATCCAATACTTATTGGCTCCATATATACACTGTATCTTTGTTTTTTTTTCGTTAAATTAATAACATGGTTTCGTTTTATACTATGCATTTACGAAATTAAGATACATACGTTTATTCAACAGATTTTATATTTGTAATATATCCTACATTGTAAGATCCAACTCGAGTATGATCGAGAATACGAGCGGGGTCTCGAGAATTGCACCGCGCCTCCTGCCCCCTGCGCTCAGTGTTTCCACTTTTAGGGAATTCTCTCTTATTAAGGGGAAAAATAGCTGATATTTGAGATGGTTAGGGACTATTGGAAAAGACAAGGATTTAGAGAATTTTAGAGTATAATCAAAAATATACTGGTAGCATAATTGAGTTTTATAGAATAGATTTTTAATAGAATTTTATAGAAATCAAACGCTTCGGTGTTGAAAGTTGAGTTTGAAGATGTAAAAATAATCTGACGAAGAAGTAGTTGACCGAAAAGAAAAAAAAACCTTTATGTTAATCCATGGAGTCAGTAACTTCCATACGGCTTATGTTTAACTTACCATCAGATATAGTAAAAATGATCACCAAAATTAAACCCGCATTTTAATGTAAAATGGTAACCAAAGTTTTAACATTTCGCTATCGTATTTAAGCAAAATGACTCCAAATACATCATTGTTAACCCAAAAGTAGTAAATGATCACCAAAAGTAGTAAATGATCACCAAAAGTACCTAAATGTTTTACTAATTTACTATTCGGTTCTGGCTGTATGGCCGCAGCTCTAACCTAACCTAACCGATTGTCATTTTTCATTGATTTTATTAAGGTAGAATAGCGCAATCATTTGCTCGCTAAGATTTGGTGATCATTTACTACATTTGGTGATCATTTACTACATTTGGTGTTCGAATACAATTTGAAGTGCAGTCGTGACTAAAATAGCTAGTACTATTATAATTTTAGACTTTATTTTTCTGGTGTCAAGTATATATTTTTGGTGGTCATTATATTTTATCCCCTTCCATACCAAAGGAGATTGCCCGTTTTGTAAGGGAAGTTCGGTCCCAGTGGAAAATGCTTGTGCCCTAAAGATTTTTATTTTACCTAATAGTAAAAACATAGCATTTTCATAATCAGAAACCTTTTTAGGGTTCCGTAGCCAAATGGCAAAAAACGGAACCCTTATAGATTCGTCATGTCTGTCTGTCTGTCTGTCCGTCCGTATGTCACAGCCACTTTTTTCCGAAACTATAAGAACTATAATGGTGAAACTTGGTAAGTAAATGTATTTTGTGAACAGCATTAAGATTTTTACACAAAAATAGAAAAAAAAACAATAAATTTTGGGGTTCCCCATACATATAACTGAAATTCAAAAAAAATTTCTTCATCGCACCCATACTTGTGTGGTGTCCTATGAATAGGTCTTCAAAAATGATGTTGAGGTTTCTAATGTCATTTTTTTCTAAACTGAATAGTTTGCGCGAGAGACACTTCCAAAGTGGTAATATGTGTGTCCCCCCCCTGTAACTTTTAAAATAAGAGAATGATAAAACTAAAAAAAATATATGATGTACATAACCATGCAAACTTCCACCGAAAATTGGTTTGAACGAGATCAAGTAAGTATTTTTTTTTAATACGTCGTAAACCGTACACAGCAATTTACCTTTCATTCAATCAACTATTATTAACATCGATCAAAGTAACAACGAACTACAAGAACTTTTATACTATGTTACTTGTTGTATTCTTGATATCAAAAATAGGTAGGCACTTGCAACTAGTACGGAACCCTTCGTGCGAGAGTCCGACTCGCACTTGGCCGGTTTTTCATTTATTCACCCTGGTTCAGGAGATATCATTATTTTTCTGTTTTAAAAATATAGGTTATAATTAGAAATTGACATAGACTACACATCACTATGACCTATCTACTTTTTATTGTACCTACTACTATTTAGCAATAAAACGTAGATAAGTTTGCATCTACAATGTAGAATAATTATGTTTAAATATGATAAAAAATGTATGATTAGTTCACAGCTTCAGCACTGGAATATTTTTTTATTAACGACTCATAATTAACGTTAGCTATTGATAGTTATTTTTATTTTAGTAATAGTACCAAGGGAAATAAAACAAATGAAAACTTGAATAAACTATTTATTCTTCATAAAATATTTCATCCAAAAATTGAGCTGGAGCACTTACATTGTTGAAGCGGCCCCAGCTTAAATACCATAATACTGTCATAGTATGAGCACAACACCCTACTGTACGGTTACCCACTAGACAGTTACAATAGTAAGCAATGATACTTTCTAAAGAATTTGCCCGATTTTCATCTCTACTTATCAATAAATAGGAGTAATATGTTTTATGGCTCACATGGCGGGACTTAATTCTAGCCCTAATTAAATAATTATTTTGACCCAATATTAAGGGCAAATCCTCTTCCAAAACATTGCTTACTTCAATATTATAAGTACCATTGCTTCTTATGTGCTCCCCATAATAGGATCTAGCCTGTTTTAATTGATAAGATCCCAAAGCAAATCTTCTTAAATCATCTAAAGATAATCTTGGAAAATGGTCTAAATGGGGAGCATTGCTGTCTATGTTTTGGAAAACCGTACGTCTCCTATTGATGTTTTCCCTTTGAATAAATTCCCCTAAACAATTCCTAGAATTTAATCTCGCCTGAGCAATTTGTACATACTCCGCAGCATCATGTCTTCTATTGTTGGGTGGAATTTATTCAAAAGAGCACAAGCAATTTTAAAATCATCCATAAGGTGTGTTGATGCTCTGTTAAAATATTCTTGTCGAAAGAGTTTGTAGTCTCTTTTTATGCGACCGTTTACAATTTCAACGACCCATCTACACATAGTTATACATCTAGACTTATTTGCTTGCTCAGTTGTCAATTGAAATTCATCGCAGCAGCCAGCAACGGTCAGGTTTTCCAGTTACCCTTTTCCACCATCCCCTGTGTCTTCGCCTTGTGTTAATATCGTACCTAAACGTTTTTCAGAACTGATCGATATCAGATCTACCTGCTAGCATTGCTGGGGGCGTCTTCAGGTGAGAAAACACGACTGAACACGCAAAATCGTGAGTACCTATCTACTTTTATAAACTACCAAAATGGTGGATGAAACTTCTCGTGTTGTAGATAATTCTTTAACTGATCTTAAAAAACAACGTGGTGTAATTAAGTGTAGATTAACATTGTTTGCTAATTATATAAATAAATTAGACAGATCGGGTTTAGATTCTGTTGTTAAAACTCAAGTGCAATTACGAATTCATTCGGCAGCTATTTTCTTTACCGAATTTAACGATGTGCAATGTAAAATTGAAATGGTTGTAGATGAAAAAGAATTAGTGTCACAGATAGAATACAGGGAATCGTTTGAGTGCCAATATTATTCCATTTTAGCTTTAGCAAAGCACATGGTGGGTGACCTTGAACAAAACTGTAATTTAAATAATTCTCTGAAATCCGTATCTATTAAATTACCGCAAATTAAATTACCTGCCTTTGATGGTTCCTTCGACAAATGGATAGAGTTTAGGAACTCTTATTTATCAATGATACACGACCGCGACGACTTAGATCTAATTCAGAAGTTTCAATACCTAAAGTCGTCGCTCAGTGGATCTGCGCTACACGTGATTAGTTCTTTAGAGTTCACAGCAGCCAACTATAGTAACGCGTGGGACCTGCTAGAGGCTAGGTACCAAAATAATAGGTTATTAGTGCATAACCACGTAAAAGCTTTGTTTGCGGCACCTTCACTGGGTAAGGAATGTCCGACACAGATTAGAACTTTAGTAGATTGCGTTTTACGTAATTTGAGAGCCCTAAATTCTCTTAAAGAACCAGAATCTTCACTTGAGGATATGCTTATCATTTATTTAGTCGTCAGTAAACTTGATTCTGCTACTGAACGCGAATGGGAAAACCACAGAAGCTCTCTTATCTCTGATTCTAATAAAACCTCTAAACCTTTAAAATTAGAAGATTTATTAGCGTTTTTAAATAATAGATCTGACATGTTAGACATGATTAATTCGGGTAAAAGTAAAGTCAATCAGTCACATTCACAAAGCAAACATGAGGGTAAACAATCATCTGATCATAAAAGGCAGACTAATTCTCAGACGATACTTAGTTATGCGAGCACGAGTAATAATAATAATAAGGTCTTATCGGGTACTAAGCCTAAACCAAACAAACATAACTTGACATGCCCGCTTTGTAGTGGTAAACATGCTTTATTTTCATGTGTTATGTTTTTAAATATGGTAGTAAAAGATAGGTTAACTCTAGTTCAGTCGAAAGGCGTTTGTCAGAACTGTTTACGTACACACAATCACACAATTGAAAATTGTAATTTTGGTCCTTGCAAATTATGTCAACAAAAACATAATGCATTAATTCATGTTAGCAATAGCGGTATTCCGAATGCGTCACCACAACGTTCCGTTATCAATAATACGTTGCCACAGTCTTCTGTATTACACTGCGTTAGTAAAACAGCTGACAATATTGATAGCGGTGGGAACGGATTCACGGATGGTGCTAAATCGTTACAGACTGTTTTGCTGTCTACGGCCTTAGTTGAGATTGCCGATAATGATAACTGTTATCACACAGTCCGTATTCTGCTTGACAGCGGCAGTCAAAATTCTTTTATAACTGAAAGCCTTTGTATACGTTTGAAATTGCCTATTATACAGTCCACTATAAGAGTTTGTGGTGTTGGACAAACCGTTTCCCAGTCCAGTCACAAGTGCGATATTAATATGCGTTCTAAGGTGTATGATTTTGATACAACCTTACATTGTTTAGTGTTGCCTAGTATCATTTCGAAGTTGCCTTCAACACTCGTTAGTCGTCATACTTTAGATATACCTAACAATATTTTACTCGCCGACCCCACATTTTATGTACCAAGTGACATAGATTTATTAATAGGGGCCGATGTCTTTTGGGATTTGTTAAAAGTAAATAAAATTAAACTTCACACCGGTCCGTACCTACAAGATACTATGGTAGGTTGGATTATATCCGGTCCAGTTTATAATAATAATCGTTTATCAGCGGGTAGCATTACAGATGTTCAATGTAATTTGACGTTAGTTGATTCTCAACTACGCAAGTTCTGGGAAATCGAAGAAGTACTTATTCCTCCCGTTATTACCGAGGAAGATCGTTTTTGTGAAGAGTTGTTCCTACAGACTACTAAACGTGATCAGCGTGGTAGGTTTTATGTAGCAATACCATTTAAACAATCACCTAATTGTTTAGGTGATTCGTATAATTCTGCGAAGCGGCGTCTTTTATCATTAGAGACGAAATTAGATCGGTCGCCGATTTATAAACAAATGTATTGTGAGTTTATGCAAGAGTACGAGCAATTGGGTCACATGACACATGTTAAGGATTTTAATAATTTTGTTAAGCCATATTATATAATACCACACCATGGGGTATATCGTGAAAGTAGTGTGACTACCAAATTACGTGTCGTTTTTGATGCAAGCGCAACCACTTCTAATAATAATTCGTTAAATGAGATTCAATACGTAGGTCCTAGTTTACAAAACGATATCTTCTCAATATTGCTTCGTTTTCGGCAATATCAATATGTTGCTTGCGCGGATATTGAAAAATTCTTTAGACAAACTTTAATTCATCCTGAACACCGCAACTTACAACTAATATTATGGCGAACTGATAACAGCTTACCAATACAAGTTTATCGGCTCAACACAGTGACATATGGAACTGCATCGGCACCGTACCTTAGCAACCGTTGCTTGAAACAATTGGCAAAGGAATGTACGGATGACGTCATCGCTCGCGTTATCAATGAAGATTTTTATGTCGATGACCTTTTGACGGGTCACGATCAGCGTGAAATGCTGTTAGAGATTTGTAATAAAACGTCTGCTATTTTACAAACCGGTTGTTTTCCCTTAAGGAAATGGACTTTTAATTTTGATGTCACTTCAGAAAGTAATAAAGATTTATGTATAGGTGAATATTGTCAGTCTAAAACCCTCGGTGTTGGTTGGTCTAACAAGAATGATTTATTTAATTTTTCAACTAGTGTTGATAAAAATATGAATACAAAATTAACCAAACGTTTAATTATGTCAGTCATTGCACAGATTTACGACCCATTAGGATTATTAGCACCAGCTATTACCACAGCTAAGGTCTTATTACAAAAATTATGGCTATTAAAAATAAGTTGGGATGACGAAGTCCCAAGTGAAATTGCATGTGTTTGGTATAATTTTATAAATTCATTACAATATTTGTCCGAAATATTAGTGCCGCGCTGCGTCCTGTGTACTAATGCTGTAAATAAAGAGTTACATATATTTACTGATGCTTCTCAGTCTGCATACGGCGCGTGTGTATATATACGTTCACATAATAACACAGACGAGTCGCATGTTACTAGCCGATTATTATGTGCTAAGAGTAAGCTCGCACCAATTAAATCGTTAAGTATTCCAAGGCTCGAATTGTGCGGAGCTTTGGTTGGAGCTAAACTATACAATAAAATAACAAATTCCCTAAGACTTCAATTCGATAAGGTTTATTTCTGGACGGACTCCACTATAGTTCAGGGATGGCTTCGGACATCACCGCATTTGTTAAAAACATTTGTTCAGAATAGGGTTGTGCAAATTAACGAATTGACAAGCAACACTACTTGGTTACATGTAAAAGGTAAGGAGAATCCTGCTGATATCCTATCACGAGGCGTTCTCTTTGATTCATTAAAGGGAGACAACACTAGTTTGTGGTGGTGTGGTCCGACCTTCCTTCGTGAACCAACTTCACGTTGGTTGACAGAAAATTATAATGAGATTCATTTGATTAAGTTACCGGAATTGAAATGTTCTAAAACCACAAACTTACTAAATGTAGAAAGTAATAATAATATTATAGTTGATTTTGAAAGGTTTTCCTGTTTTAGTCGTTTAAAAAGAACAGTCGCCTATGTTTTGCGGTTCATTTCTAACATACGTGCATCGCGCGTCGGTCAAGGTCGCGAAACCGGTTCATTGACCGTGAACGAGATTAACAATTCATTAGTTGTGTTGACACGTTCAGTTCAATCACAATCATTCAATAAAGAATATCATAGTCTTAAGGAAAAATTACCATTGAACAATAAGTGTAGCAATAGAACATTAGGTTTAGGTATATTCTTAGATAAAAATGATATCAAATTTTGATTTTGATAAGAAACATCCGGTGTTATTGTGTCATAAGCATCGGTTCACAAGGTTGTTGTTTTCGTATGAACACAAACGTTTGCTTCATGCCGCACCTCAGCTTCTCGTAGCTACCATGCGTGATAGGTGGTGGTCGCTGAGAGCACGTAATTTAGCAAGGCAAGTAGTTCATGCATGTGTGACCTGCACTCGCATGAGGGGAAATACGTTAACTCCATACATGGGTGATCTCCCGGGCGAACGTTTAGAGGCGGAATTTCCATTCATGCGATGTGGTGTTGATTATGCTGGACCAATATCTATATTGAATCGCAAAGGCAGAGGTTCACAGTTAATTAAAGGATATATTTGTTTATTTGTTTGTTTCGTTACCAGAGCTGTGCATTTAGAATTAGTTGGTTCATTGTCAACTCCGGACTATTTATTGGCATTTAAACGATTCATATCACGACGTGGCAAACCGTGTCAAGTTTATTCTGATAACGGTAGGAATTTTGTTGGTGCTGAAAGGGAGCTTTCAAATATATTTGAAAATTCCAATGAAATCATTGATTTTGCGAGTAATCATAACATAAAATTTAGTTTCATTCCGCCTTATGCTCCTCATTTTGGTGGTTTATGGGAGGCGGGAGTGAAGTCGTGTAAGTATCACTTGAGACGTATCGTTGGTAATGCTAGGCTAACCTACGAGGAGTTTGGTACGGTATTGACACAGGTCGAGGCCGTCCTGAACTCCCGTCCTATGTCACCTATGTCCGCAGATCCAAATAATTACCTTCCACTCACACCTGCCCACTTTCTAATCGGCCGGCCGTTGACTGCGCCTGCCGGTGATGACATCATGAGGACATCGACGCCTGCCTGTCGCTACCGGCGATTGGAACAGCTTCGACAACATTTTTGGGAAAGATGGTCCAAAGAATATGTTTCTGAGCTACAACGCAGAACGAAGTGGGCACACAAGAAAGATGACCTCGTTAAAGACAGTCTCGTCGTCATCAAAGAAGACAACCTGCCACCATTCAAGTGGAGGATGGGTAGAATTATTAATCTGTTCCCAGGGAAGGATGGAGTCTCGAGAGTTGCAGAAATTAGAACATCTGCAGGCACAATCAAGCGTGCTTCCTCAAAAATTTGCCCGCTACCAGTATCCACAAACGAAGAAAATCTTTCTGTTCAGTTGGAAGACGAATCTTCCAAGGCGGCCGGTATGTTTGGACAAGCAACGCCATCTATTATCTCGGTGACGAGTTAAGTCAAGCAGCGCCATCTATTATATCAATACCGAGACACTACGTCATCAATTTGATGAGATGACAAGTGGCGCCATCTTTAGTTGAAGAGGAGCAAGCGGGACCCCCTGCCCCGCGCGACGACCCCTCCCCGCGAATGGACGACCGTTTGCGATTACATTACAATTTTGAGAGTAACACTGAATTAATGTACCTTCCATAATTCTATTCAATATATGTGTAAAAATTCACCAAGTTTTTAATTGAAGAGCACCTCGCCCTGCCAGTAGTCCGATGCCCAAACACCAATAATGATTCGGGCATGTGAGTTTTATAATTATAGCTTTCCAGCTCAGGCATCACGTCTCTCAATCCCCTATCCAATATAAAGACGTCCCCCTGTCTAAAAAATGAGCGCATTGGGCCAATTTCATTACGGAATAGATCACTCATGATTGTCGAGTCATTTTTTGTTGCTTCATATGGTTCATTGCACTCTAAAATATATCCATCACAACATGTAATTAAAAAGGGTTTAACCAAATTGGTGTACTTGTGTAGACTATATGTCTGTTTTTGGTATTTGTAGTTACTACTACTCTGTACATAAACATATGTACCATCACATATGACAATGGCAGGTTTAGCATCTGAAGCCATGCTACTGTTTCCAAATAGACCTTCAGGAATAGTCCTGTTACGTGAGGCCACATTTTGTATAGTAGTAGAAGTAAGTCCCAAATGCATTGGTACAAAATGTTCTTTTAAACATTCTCTAACAATCTTCATTTTTTTTTTCCAATGTAGATCGTGGCAATTGAAAAAGAGTTGCCAGTCTTTGGTTACTGTCCCCTGTCCTTTTTTTTTTTTTTTTTTTTTTTTGTCCGGGAGGAAGTGCATTGACGCATTCCCACCACCGCTGCAGCGTATTCGCGCGCTGGCGGTGGGATATGCGGGACTCGCCCTCTCCATAGCGTGGTATGCTAAGGTCATACCACGAGGAGAGGACCCTAAACCACTAAAACCTCCTGGACACTCCTTCGATCCGCCGTTGGCGGGGGTCGGGTACGCATGAGCAATCCGGCCCCCCGACGGCACCCGCGGCCAATATGGTACCGCGGGATCTCCAGGGCCACACTTACAGTGGCCCATTTGCCCAATTATAGGGACGCCCGGAGTGTAGAGGCGTCCCTACACCTCATGGGTCAGCCTCGATGGGAGCGGGGCCCATGTTCCCCACTCCCCAAGGCCGAGCCTAGGGCGGTAGGCGGCGGGTTTCGGCCCGCCGCCGACGGCCAACACGCCGTCTGCGAAGCGGGTGGGCGGAGGGATCTACTTCCCTCTCCCGCTCCGCGGCCTCCTTCTGTGACATAACTTGTCTACAGAAGGAGGCAACCGCCTCCCACGACCTCTCGCTTTGGACCATCTTCGAAATGATGGTCGGCAGCGAGAGGTCGTCTCCCACCACGCCAACGAGCTCCTCCCGCTCGTTGGCCCACGCCGGACACTCCACCACCGTGTGCTGCGCCGTATCGTCGGCACAGTCACAGTGGTGACAGCGAGTGTCCGGCTCTCTCTGCGCCACGTTGCACAGGTAGTGGCCGAAGCAGCCATGGCCTGTTACTACCTGTGCAACGTGGTAGGTGACGTCGCCGTGACGGCGACCGGCCCACTTTTTTAGATGGGGCCGAATCGCCTCCACCGTACGCAATCCGCTCCGCGGCGCGGCCTCTAGCCGCTCCTGCCATTTCCGGAGGGTTTGGTGACGGATCTCAGTCCGCCACCGTGCAACACCCTCCGGGAACTGTCCCCTGTCCTAAGCTTAACAAGAAATATGCTCAATGCAAGGCTAGGATTTGTAACCTCATTATTTAAAGATGGAATGCTATTTAATAGTTCATTAAACTGCACTTCTGTTAGTCCCAGCCAATAATGGCGTAAATGTGAATCCATTGCTGCAATATTATTAAAATCTAAAGTCCTTTGAGAAGCTCTTTCCAGCATGGAAAATATATCATCGACTTGAAAGCCAGTAAAGTAATTTAGAATGGCAGTCAGTTCATCCCACTGATTATTATTTAAATGGTGATGACAGATTCTAGCATTTAAGGAAATATATATATTGTACTGCAATAACAACAATTCCTTGATAGTCATAGGCACTAAAAGACGTTCATTATTTATACATCCTACAAACATGCAGTGACGAGAAGCTGCAGCAACTGGTTTATACTTTTGAGAGTTAACTTTAGATTGTATGATTAGGCGTAGTGCTTGTTGTGGTTGGGGTGGTGCAGCTGGCATTGCAGGTGGTTCAGGTATCCCAATGTCTTCTAATGAAGGTGGAGCTGCATCCATGACACTGTTGGGTCTGTTTGCATTTTGAACCTCCAATCATCGTGTTTCCCGAGTTGCTGCTAACCAGCAAGGAATGCACACTCTTTGTAAATGTGGAGCCTAAAATGAAATAGTTGATGTAAGTGAATGTCGGAATACGCACCAAACCCTATGTTGTTATTGTGCAAGCACGTGAATAAAAATACTATCAATTAGAAAGAAACAGTGCAGCAGTTCTTTTTAAATGTATTTAGAAAATGTATTGTAGAGCATGAGGTCTCAGGTTCGTTTCCTGGGTTGGGTTTATGGGTTTTCCATTAAGAATTCCTGAGTTGATGGCAATAGTCTCACCCCTATTACTTGGGACATAAACATAACTGACCAAATGTATGTGTACTATTAGGTATACCTCTGCCTAATCATCATCACGCTTGTGAATGGGGATTACAGGCGTGATGATATGAAATGATAATAAAAAAAATACTGACCAGCCCAGCTAGCATAGGCACCGTAGACACGACTCGAGAGACTTCTTGTCGAGCAAGTCTGTTCTGTCAAAGTTCTCTATATCGCGATCATGGCCACGCCCCTCGACAGTGTAGTGTAGTATATATGTGTAAGTTAGTATATAAGTCATGTAGGTTAGCATAAGTTAAGAACTAATAAACATATAAGCAAACAGAGAACACCTTTTCATTTACATCAGCTTCCAACATCACATGGCGACCCTGCCAGTGCTGCCTTCTCGGCAGTGCTGGCCAGGATAGGTCCAGCATAAAAAATTATATAAAACAAGAGACAAATTATGGAAATTATCGCGAGAAGAAAATACACTGTAGAAGAAAGAAGATACATTATAGAAGAGAGATGATTATTATAGAAGAAAGCAGCTTATTTTAGCAGAAAGAAGATATATTATAGAAGAGACAAGATTATTATAGAAGAAAGAAGATATATTATGGAAGAGAGAAGGTCAAAATAGAACAAAGAAGATCAAAGACACAAGAATAAAGAAAGATGGTCAGACCAGAGTTATCCCGGTCAAGCCAGCGGAGTCCAGGTTTATTCCCGACCCAGTCAACAGAGACGATCGAGTTCTGCGAGTTCCCATCAGCGCTGCTCCTGCACTACGCCAGGATCTACACACCTGATCCTGATCCGGCACGGCTTATCATCGAGTGCCAGCAGAACCAATTAACCAAAGAGCTCCGTAAAAACGTAAGGCAGAACCTCTGTCTATGTAAGTTGTTAAACTATACATTCTTAAATTAATATTTTTTTTTAATGAAATACTGAAATATATTATTATTATTTATTAATTGTTTATGGTTACAGTAAATTCAAATGTTTAGTTTTTTATTTATTATTATTACGTATGATGATAATATTTGAAAGTAGAAGGTATATAAATTACAGTTGAATCCGTTTAATTTGGAATGTCCGATGTTCTATAAATAGATTTTGCGTATGTTGCATTTTTATATGGGTTTATAAGTATAGTGCGTTTGTTTATGTATATTAATTTTATATTTCAACTAGCGGCCCGCCCCGGCTTCGCACGGGTGGACTTTTATACCCTACCCCTGCCCTACCCTACCCCTACCTTTTTTTTTTTTTTTTTTTGTTACCGGTTGGAAATGAATTTACGCATTCGACCACCGCCGTTGTGAAAACAACGGCGGTGGGATATGTGGGGACTCGCCCTCTCCAGTGCGTGGTATGCTGCTCATACCACGAGGAGAGGACCCTACCGCCACTAAAACCCCCCGGGTACTCCTTCTTCCGCCATGAGTGTGAGGGCCACCGGGTATCGCTGAGAAGTGCTTGCATTTCCGGTGAACCCTACCCCTACCCTACACCTACCCTACACCTACCCTACCCTACCCCTACCCTACCCTACCCCTACCATACCCCTTTTTTTTTTTTGTTTACCGGGGTAAAAATGTGCAACCGCACTTCCTCTCTGGCGCAGGGATCACTTTATATGTGATCCCTGCGCCAGTGAGGGGCATGTGGGGCTCACCCTCTATAGAACGTGATGCGCTGTCGCACCACAGAGAGGATGTACCCACTAAAAAAGCCCCCGGGTGTTCCTCCTTCTGTCGTTTGTAGTGAGAGACCCAAGTACCGGTATAGGCCTTTGGTTATCCCTCCGAGAGAGTACAACTATAAACTCTCGCCCCGGTGAAAGGGCTAGAGTTTCCTCCCCTATGGCTCAATCGCGAGTGTTAAGCACCCGCGATGGATACCTTCCTACTCCTACAGGGATTGCCAGAACACAGTGGCATCCCCGACCTACTACATGAATGTGACCCTAGGGAGCAGATTCATGTTATCTGCTCCCCAGGGTCACCCCTTATGGCGGGAGACGGCGGATTTCGGCCCTCCGCCTCCGGCCAACGCGACGTCTACGAAGCGGATGAGAGCTGGAATCATCTTCTCTTACCCGCTCCGCGGCCTCCTTCTGTGAAACCACAGTCTCACAGAAAGAGGCCATCGACTCCCATGCTCCCTCGCTCTCGAGCATCCTCTTAGTGATGTTCGAAAGCGAGAGATCATTGCCTACGTGTGCGATGAGCGCACCGCGCTCGGTCGCCCAAGCCGGACACTCGACCAGTGTGTGTTGCGCCGTATCATCGACGCAATCACAGTGGTGACAACGAGTGTCCGGCTCTCGCCTTGCCACTTTGCACAGGTAATGACCGAAGCATCCGTGCCCCGTCATGATTTGCGCAATGCGGAAGGTTATATCGCCCTTTTTACGTCCGGCCCACTCAAGTAAGTGAGGCCGGATCGCATCTACCGTACGTAATCCGCTCAATGGCGGGTCGGTTATCAGCCGGTCTTTCCATTCCAGGAGAACACGACGCCGCGATTCAATACGCCACGTCGCCATGCCCTCCGGAAACGGATCACGGCCGTTTAAAACTCCGTCGCACCTCCGCCGGTATGCCTCGGCCAGCTCCCTCGCCTCAAGTTCCCACGGAGGAGAACTAGAGAGAAGACAAGCTGAATCGAAGGATACCGTGCGGTAGGTACGAGCCGCCCTGGCGGCTATGACCCGCTGCGGCCGGCGCAGCAGGGCCACGTTACGCCTATCCAGTGCGTCCACCCATATCGGGGCGCCGTACAGCGCCATCGAGCGTATTACGCCCGCGTAAAGTCGTCGGCAACTCCCCCCTGGCCTACCCAGGTTCGGCAGGAGACCACCCAGGGCTCCCGCCGCCGCTACTAACTTCGGGGCCAACCGATTAAAGTGGGCCCGGAAGTTCCACCTACTATCGAGGACGATACCTAAGTAACGCATCGTATCCCCGACTATAATGGAGGTGCCGCCGACGACTAAGCATGAACCTGCAGGGGGCGCTTGCCGAGGCCCCCGCTTATGAAAAGCGAGTGCCTCGGTTTTATCAAGCGCCACCTGCAGTCCCAGCCTACGAATGCGAGGGACCACCTGAGCCACACCGGCTGTGGCCGAGATGTTCGCACGCCTATGATCGGGGCCTCGGGCGGTCACCAGAGTTTCATCCGCGTACGCAATGGCGGTGACACCCGGGAGCCGGGTGTCCCGAAGCGCCCAATCAAAACCTATGTTCCACAGGAGGGGACCTAACACCGACCCCTGTGGAACCCCTCTAGAGACGGGCCAACGCCCCGTCCCGCCGCCTGCTATCGGGTACACGACCTCTCTACCGCGGAGGTAGTGACCGATGAGTACCCGGAGGTACCCGGGCACCCTGTGGTATCTGAGGCCCTCCTCGATACAAACCCAAGGGATGGTGTTGAAGGCGTTTTTAATGTCTAACGACACCGCCATCAACACACCCCCCTGCTCGGTCGCGTCCCTTGATAGGTCTCGAAGCCGAGTGATGGCATCTAAAGTAGAACGACCCCTACGAAAACCAAATTGATCCTCGCAGAGGTCGGCACCTACCTCACTAAGATGTTTAGTGAGGCGGCCAGCGATGACCCTCTCCATCAGCTTACCCAATTCATTCAGCAGAACGATCGGGCGATAAGCTGATGGCGATTCGGCCGGGCGGCCCTCCTTGTTAAGGAGGACCAACCGACCCGACTTCCAGGCCGAAGGGAATCGACCTTGCCGCAGGCAAGCATCGAAGAGGGCGAGCACAAAGGGCTCAAACGCCTCAACCGAAAGGGCTCAGGCACGTCCTGGTATCCCATCCGGACCGGAGGCTGTGACCTTGCCTGACAACTTGGCAATGGCCGCCCCCAGCTCCGCCTGTGTAACAGGCGGCACCTCAGTGCCCTCCGTTGGCACATCAGTGTGATCATCGGGCGTCACCATAGGAGGCGGGACAAACTCCGATTCTTGGCTGGGGAATAGCCCACCCACTACCGTTGTTACAACATCTGGCTGGAGGCTTTCCGTAACTGGTGGTGCCCACGGTCGCATCTTGCGGCGAACCCCTTTGTATGGGCGACCCCACGGATCGCGATCTAACGCCTCCAGCGTTCTCTCCCAGCCAAGTTCTTTAGCTTGCCCTATGGAAACGCCCAACTCACTCCGGCTTTCCCTATACTGGGCGTAGGCCTCCTGTATGCGGACCTCGTCCCTCGGCCTCCGACGCTGACAGCGAGAGTATACTCGGCGGAGGGCGGTGCACCGAACACGTAAGTGTTCGATCGCACCGCTCCACCAATACACCTGCCGCCGCGGTGGACACGGACGAAGACGGGGCATGGCCGTGTCACAGACACGAGCCATGGACTCCCCGAGTTCCTCCGCGGCCACATCTACGTCCGAGGTCGGGTTACACGGCCGCGAGAACCACGCCTGAACCAGGGCTGCCTCTAATAGCAACTCCCGGTCCATCTGTCCGAGTGCCCACCGAGGGCCCTCTCGTCGAGGCAGTGAAGCAGGACGGGCGGCCGGAACCGCGGAGGACGCGGAGATGTCGATACCAACGTAAAGATGGTCCGACAGCGTCTCCACGCCCTCTAAAACTCCCCACTGGTGAACACGACGTGCCAAGGTAGAGGACGCAAATGAAACGTCCACAATCGAGCCACCCTGTTGTCTCACGCACGTGTTCACCGAGCCACGGTTTAAAACTACCAGGCCCTGCTCCTCTACCCAGTCCTCAAGGGTCCTACCTTTGGGGTCGGACACCGGACATCCCCACGCCGAGGACTTGGCGTTGAGGTCGCCCACGAGAATAACGTCGGCGTGATCCCCCTGTCCAACTAGCAGTCGACCGAGACCGACCTCGTCGAGGAAGGCCTCGAACTCGGCCAGCCCGCTGTTGGGTGAGAAATACACACCGACGATGGTGAGCGACCCCAACACCGCCTTTACAAAGCCTCGCCCTCTTTCCACGTTGAAAAAGGGCGGGGTGCCAACGGAAGGCGACGACACTAAGGTCACCAAGCCGTCCATGTCCCCGACATAACACGGTCGGTCGGGGATCATGTACGGCTCGGCGACTACCGCAACGTTACTCAATCGCTGCGCCATGGTCTGCAGGAGAAGGTCCTGGGCCCTGGCGCAGTGATTGAGGTTAGCCTGGAGAAGTCTGAACATGGGCCTATCCATTGATGGTCGTGTCCATCTCCTCCTCGATCTCCTGCCTCGCGGTGCCCTGTTCCGTAGTCGGAACTGGGGGCCTAAGTGCCTTGCGCACGGTCGGCGCCTTACAAAGTTTGGAGCCGATACTATGATCGGCTTCCCTACCTGCCGAAGCGCAGACGTCGCACCTCGGCTTGGAGACGGCGCAGGACGCCGCCTTGTGACCCGGCTCCGAGCAGCGGAAGCACAGACCGCTGCAGTCGGTGTCGTCGCAGCGACAGCCCACGTGACCCGGCACCAAACACCTGAAACATCTAAGTGGTCTCGGGTCGAGTATATCTACTCGTACCGAGACCAACCCTACCCTAACGCGTTCTACTTTCTGTAAACGCCTCGCCGCCGCTATCGGGACTGCACATATCGCAGTACCGGAGCCGCGATGGTCCCGCCGTATCTCTCCCGCCCTAATAGCGGAGACCGGACACTCCCCGACCCTCGCTAGAGCAGCAGCTAACTCCTCCGGCAAAATACAATCGTCAATGCTACTGACTCTAACCCCGATTGTCTTCTCGGGACGAGTGATAGTAGCAACGGACGGGTCAATGAGTTTGACCAATGCTTCCTTAAGGGACTCGGCCTTAGCGCCGCTATTAGCGCCGGGGACCTCAAGAATCCTACCCCCAGCTAACCCCACCCGGAAACGAACTCCCTGAGTGATGCCCAGGGCCTCCGCATCGACCTGATGGGCCTTGCGAATAACATCGCTATAAGTGGTGCCACTTTTCTCCGCCTCCGGAGAGAGTGTCACCACGACTACCGACGAGCGAGGGGCACGGAGCCGTCCCTGACGGTTCTTACGGCTACGCTTATTGGTACTACCAACCTTTTTGGCGACCTCCGCCCTGCGCGCGGCTTCCGCCGCAGCTGCCGTCTTCTTGCGGGCCTTCTTCTCCGCGGCGGTCTCCTTGCGTACGAAACCGTCCGCGTCGACCCTAGGCCCTACCAGCGCTGCAGGCGCGGGCACCGCTACAGGCGCGGGCACCGCTACAGGCGCGGGCACCGCAGCCGAAGTGGAAGGGACGGGCTGCACGGTCGGGACAGAGGCCGGGGCCGAGGCCGAAGCCGAGGCCTTGCCCTTGCCCTTCCCTTTGCCCTTTCCCTTACCCTCCGGCGGCGGGCCCGCCGCAGCGGCCGCGTATGACGTGACGGCGGACGGTTTCGCAACCGCAACCGCCGCTTGTGTTGCCGCCACTCCCGGCGCCGATATCACCGGCGGGTTGGCTAACCTAATAGACAAAGCCACCGACTCCTTCTTCCTGGTCTCGTGGGCTAGGGGCGGGCGCGAGAAAGGGACATCTCTGTCCCTTTGCCTCTCCCACTCCACGAAACGCTTGTCCACGGCGGACATCAACCGATTCATCATTCTCTCCATGTATGGTTCGAATGTGTCCGGGTGATCTCCGCCCTGGACGCTCTTACTTGAGCCCTTCTTCTTCGCTGGCGCCGGCGTCCCGGGGACAGCCGCAGCACCCACCGCGACCTTCTCCATGCGGGCCACCGACTCCGCCATCCTATCCAGCGTCTTCTGGAGGGCCGCCAGCTGACCCTTCAGCGAGGCGTTCTCCTCCCGAAGACGCTGCATCTCGTCCGTAGCGTTCAACCTAAGGGTAGACGCTACTAACTGCTGGAGTGCATCCGCAGAGTCGTAGAGCTGCTTCTGCATCGTCCCTTTGAGGTTGCCGGAGACCCTGGCGACCTTTCTCACCGTCTCGGTGAGGTGGGCCGCAAGCTCCCGGCACCCGTCGGCACCCAGCTCCGCGTCGGCGCCTCCCGCAGAAGAGCGCCCGCTCTGCACCTCCTGCAACTTATCGCGGAGTGCCTTCATTTCGTTAGCCCTTATCTGCTCTTGGGTAAGAACAACCACCTCCTTGTTCTTACTGCCGAGCGGTCGGCCTCTCTTGGTTTTAGTATGGGGAGATCCGGCCCGTTCTAGGTCGGAACCCTCCACACTACTCTCCTCCGTATCTAGGATCACCCGAGTGTCGCTCAGGCACTCCAGGCTCCGATGCGTCCCCAGCTTGGGGGCCTTGGCCTGTACTTTGACAGGGTCCCCAGCTACAGACGCGTCATCAGAGTCCGAATCTACTCGATTCACACTCGGGCGGTCCCGGATACGCTTTCGCCCTATTGGCGAGCTACCCCTCACATCGACGTCCATCCTATCCAGGATGACTACTACCTCCTTAGAAACAGCGGGCGACTGCGCAAGCTCTGCAGCGGGGCTCACACCCCTAACCGCGTCCCTTACGCTCGCCCTCCTCTCCTTAGTTACGGCAGGCTGCGCGCGCTCTGCAACGGGGCTCGAACCCCTTGCTGATACGCTCGCCCTCCTATCCTTAACTACTGCTAACGCGTGCGCGCGATCTGCAGGGGGGCTCGAACCCCTTACTGCGTCTCTCGCGCTCGCCCTCCTCTCCTTCACTACACCTCCTGACGTTGATTTTTTATATGTTTGGTCCATAATAAATCCCACGAGTAGGGCCGATATAAAAGGTCGACTACAGGGTGACGCCCATTCCCATAGCAAGGCGAATACAACCGGCCAGCGCCACGCTCGACCGGGGTGGTACCGTTAAAGACGGAGTAACGCCTCCGCCATCCACCTCTCGTCACGGTACGACAACTTAGGTTACGACATTTTTAAAGAGGTTTGCATCCTCGCGACCCAGGCGGTTAAGCCAAGGCCCTCGGTCCCCAAAACATGACTGAGGATTACGAGATGGGAGCAAGCTTCCCAACCAGCGGTTAAGCCGGTCACTCTAGCCCTATCGTTTCCCGCAGAAGGCGGAAAACAAACTAACGATCCCGAGAGGCCCAAGGAGGTCCCTCGGCAACGAGACCCAAAGAGGGCCCCGCTGAATAACAACAATGCCACTGGAGCCCAGAAGGGGCAACAGTGACAGCTACACAAAATAAATAAATATTATAATAACGGAGCCAAGCAAAGACTCCGCTGTAATCTATAAATTAATTTAATACATAATTAAATAAATAAACTACTAGCGGAGCGCCCAAGGGGACGCCCCGCCCGCGGACCTCTAGTCGTTGCTACGACGAGGCCCGCTACTCTTGGCCAGCTGCTAGCCGCCGGTAACCAATTGAAGATTGGTGACCGTCGTTGCCCAGGGTGCACCACGGGGATGTCGCTGCGCCATCGCACCCCAACCCCTACCCTACCCCTACCATACCCCTACCCTACCCTACCCCTATCCTACCCCTACCCTACCCCTACCCTACCCCTACCCTACCCCTACCCTACCCTACCCCTAACCTACCCTACCCTACCCTACCCTACCCCTACCCAAAAGTATCCTATGTCCTTCTCCCAGTTCTTAGCTACCTCCCACTAGTCACTACAACACTTATAACTCGAGAACGGCTGGACCGATTGCCATGGTTTTTGATTTGTTAGATTTGTTTCCGTCCCGAATAGCAGAATACATTTTAAAAACAAAAGAAAGTCGTGTTAGTTACACTATTTATAACTCAAGAACGGCTGAACCGATTTGGCTGAAAATTGGTAGGGAGGTAGCTAAGAACTGGGAGAAGGACATAGGATACTTTTGGGTAGGGGTAGGGTAGGGTAGGGGTAGGGTAGGGTAGGGATAGGGTAGGGTAGGGGTAGGGTAGGGTAGGGGTAGGGTAGGGGTAGGGTAGGGGTAGGGTAGGGGTAGGGTAGGGGTAGGGTAGGGGTAGGGTAGGGGTAGGGTAGGGGTAGGGTAGGGGTAGGGTAGGGGTAGGGTAGGGGTAGGGTAGGGGTAGGGTAGGGGTAGGGTAGGGGTAGGGTAGGGGTAGGGTAGGGGTAGGGTAGGGGTAGGGTAGGGGTAGGGTAGGGGTAGGGTAGGGGTAGGGTAGGGGTAGGGGTAGGGTAGGGGTAGGGTAGGGGTAGGGTAGGGGTAGGGTAGGGGTAGGGTAGGGGTAGGGTAGGGGTAGGGTAGGGGTAGGGGTAGGGGTATGGTAGGGGTAGGGTAGGGGTAGGATAGGGTAGGGTAGGGGTAGGGTAGGGGTAGGGTAGGGGTAGGGTAGGGGTAGGGTAGGGGTAGGGTAGGGGTAGGGTAGGGGTAGGGTAGGGGTAGGATAGGGTAGGGTAGGGGTAGGGTAGGGGTAGGGTAGGGGTAGGGTAGGGGTAGGGTAGGGGTAGGGTAGGGGTAGGGTAGGGGTAGGGTAGGGGTAGGGTAGGGGTAGGGTAGGGGTAGGGTAGGGGTAGGGTAGGGGTATGGTAGGGGTAGGGTAGGGGTAGGGTAGGGTAGGGGTAGGGTAGGGTAGGGGTAGGGTAGGGGTAGGGGTAGGGTAGGGTAGGGGAGGGGTAGGGGTAGGGTAGGGGTAGGGTAGGGTTAGGGTAAGGGTAGGGTAGGGCAGGGGTAGGGTATAAAAGTCCACCCGTGCGAAGCCGGGGCGGGCCGCTAGTATAGATTAAACTAATCAAGATACGAACTTTGTTCAGCGATATATACAATTTATGTCTAAGAAAAGGCAAAAATCATACTATTATTTTAATTTTGAGTTAATATAATAAATTCGTAAAGTAGAGCGAAAGAATAATAAAAATAGTGTTACGATAAATTTTATTATTATAACTATACAAAGTTTATTTAGTATAGTAGTAAAATTGTGCTAAAATTATTAAATAAATTTATTGCAGAGATAACGCTAGTAACTACATACGGTTAAGAAATGGTGCGAGACAGAATTATATTATAGTCAAGGAGTAAATTAAAGAATAGAAAGAAAGGATATATACATTTAACATAAATAAATAAGAGGAAATAAAAAAGTCTGTGAAATATGAAAATTTAAAATGGTTTATTGAATGCTGACTGACTGCACCGGTGGCTCAGTGGTTACGATAGTTGCCTCTGAGACCTGGTGTTCTGGGTTCGATTCCCACTCGGGACAATTATTTGTGTGAACCACAAATAGTTGTTCTGAGTCTGGGTATTCTCTGTGTCCGTGAAATGAATGTTTGTAAAGTCCCCCGCGACACAGGGATTTATTTCCCTAGTGCGGGAGTTGTCTTTAAAAAAAAAAAAAAAAATTATAGTTATTTGATGATTGAAAATCTTATTGTTTCATAGTAGACAACTAGGTACCACTCTATTTATCTTAGGGAGATCGGAAAATAGTTAGGTTTTTAAGGGATGTAAATACAGTATTAAAATTTTCTCTTTTTGTTATCTTATGGTTTAAATTAGATGCTGTATCGATAGGCAAGGAAATGTTGTAATGAGTATAGGTAAATGAAGAGTTAAATGTGTAGATTTGGTATAGGATTGGTATTTTAAAGCTTATGAAAGGATTTGAGTGTCTAAAAGGAATAAAGTGTGTGAGAATATTTTGGTATTTAAATTTTGAGAAGCGTTTGGAGTGATCAACCAAATGTAAATCAGGAATTTTATAAACTAAAATATTCATTGTGGTTTTGACAAATGAAAGTCAGACTGTTGGTATGTTGCATATTTTATATGGCTGAAGTGTGAAAAATGATCGCATGAGAGCGATGTATTAATAAAATAATAAAAAGGTACACATAACAAAAGGGTTTAGGTCCTATACTTCATCATGGTGTGAACGAGATTCCTCTGTGAAAGTAATTGGAGACAAAGTAAAGTCTTAAATCGTTTCCCTAATATATTAAAATAAATAAAGTAAAGGTGATTCAAATAAATAAGAGTCCGGCCGGACCATGTGTACCCCCTGGAATGAAAGGGAAAATAAATAAATATTAATAAAATATGAATATAATGGAATCGCCTAATTATAAATGATAAATAAAATAAAATGATACCTAGGTAATATTAATAAAAAGGGTCCCAATAATAAAAATAAATAAATAATGTGTGGTTAAATGAAATGGTAAAAATTAAAATTGAATAACCATAATATTATAGCGCATGAATTTTTATAAGGTGACGTCACAAAGTATGTTTTATTTTTCGGATTATGACAGCTTTTTATTATTTAATTACATAAGTAATAACAGCGAAATAATGATGTTGAAATGCGGTAGTTGTCTAGCTAGCAACTATACCACTAAGTTTTCAAGGAAATTGACTTATGATACACCGGAATAGACAAAATAAGATAAGGTTGATATAGTTTTATTTTAAAATATAAGTATTAAAAGGGTTCAGTTATAAGGTTATTTTTATCAATAAATTTAGTATTTTTTTTTCATTATATTATATTATACTTGTTTTTACCCGCGGCTTTGTTCGCATTGAAGCCATAAATTTAACAGTATCTTAAATGTGTATAAAGTTTCATGATGATCGCTTAAGTAGTTTTCGCGTGAAAGCGTAACAAAAATTTAGGTACATTTATAATATTGATAGGGAAGAAAGGATTATATATATAAGAAATATAACCATTGTTTGAAAATTAAATAATTGACGTTTCATTATTGTTGGGTTAATAATCAAATAAAATCCATTAGTTAATTTGTACTTGTATTTTTTTGTTTGGTTACAATGTTCTTATAATAAAAGTCTATTTTTTTTATTGTTTACAATCTGTCAGTAAATTACATTTTAACCGGCAATACGGCCAGTAGGTTCCATATCAACATATTTTACATACAATTATTTTATTTAGTGTAAGTAGTTTATTTTCTATGTCCAAAATGTTTTATTGAGAAATGTAGGAAACTTAATGTTTTCTTATTTTATGATACAGCAATAACATTTTAAAACCGATTAATAAAAAAATGTATGATTTTTTTTTTGTTAGCAAAATAAGTACTTCTGTTTTTTTTTATAATGTTTTTTATAAGTATACGATATACTTTAGGAGCTAACTCTTACTATTCGATATATTTTTTTTAAATTTATATTTCAATAACAGGTTTAGTGTAACCGCGTCTTAAGAAACCATTCTTTTCGAATTCAATAAGTTGATAAACACATTCGATGTATAGTTCAGTTCGCAGTATGTAATTTAAAACTGTTAAAGAACACTATTTTGCAAAAATATGTGAGTTATTTTTGTATGTGAGTTACTAAAAATATGTGAGTTACTTTCTTCTGTCCGTGGGAGGACGGCTAAGAATAAAATACTTCCTCCCCGCACGTTGGGAAAAAACGCGTGGCGTAAAAGTCGACAAAACCCAGCACGCTTGATGGTAGGATTTAATTATCCGCCTGGCTAGCAACCACCCTCACATGTAAGGCCTGCGCCAAACAGTTTTACTGTGTTTCGTAGTGAGTATGTGAGAGCCAGAGCCCGAAAGGGTGTCACTTGAATTGCGTGTTCCATCTAGGACCCTGTCTGTGCTTACCATCAGGCAAGACTAGGGTCAAACGCAATCAAGAAAATAATAAAAAAAAAAAAAAAAAAAAAAAAACATGTTCTATAGAAATAATAATAGTATGTACTTTATTTCTGTTCTTATTTAAAAGTTTTAAGGTATAATTGTAATTTCAATTTTATAAAAGTATGAATGATAAAAATGTATCGGTATTTTGTACTCTATGGAAAATTTTGATATCAATAGTTGTGTATACTTGAACGATCGACTTCTAATACAATAATAAATCAGTTGTGATCAATTCCGTCATTATCTACTTACTTTGTATTTTGTGGAATTTTATTAATTTAAAGCACTCTCATGGCTGAATAAGTTTATTTTACTTATTTAATAAACTAATTTAAATGTTCTTTATTTGCAAAAATACATTTTTTTTATTAATGAGTTAAAACCCGAACAAAATGCTAATCTGGATTTAATTGAAACTTTATTTAAAATAGTTAAATAGTTTTATTATTTAACTATTCATACTAGGTTGATTGTGTAAGTATCTTAAATGTTTAAAGCAATTTACAAAAAGTATATATGATTTTATAATGCAAAGATGTTAAAGTTTTGTTGAACTAAGTATATTTTTCTTTTCATACATTTTGTATTTTATTTGACTTTTGATGATGTCAATCAAACCTTAATATTTTCACATTGGAACTTTAAAGGAACATTATCATAAATTTTAATTGTAATTTAGAATAGTTACTTTGTAAACAGTAATTATACATCTTTTAAAAAAAGATTTATTAATTTATTTACCTATGTTTAACAGGCTTAAATGCCAGTTTTGTAATATTTATTCTCAAATATCTTGAAAAATAGACGAGACAGAATATAATTATTATTTTTTTAATTTAAATTATGTTTTAACAATATTCATTATTCTCTGAAATTCTCTCTCAAAAAAAATAAAAATTGTTGGCCTGTGTAATCTGTTACGCATAAATATAATATTATGTGAACTTACTAATGAATATCAACATTATATTTCGTATTTGTTTTTGTAATTTTTCACAGCATAACTTAAATCAATCGTATTTTTTTTTTGTCAGATTTTATAGACATTATTATAACCAGTAAAAATAACATACATAAACTGCTTCACTTTCAATTTTAAGAAATTATTTTATAGTGTACTTATTTCTAAATGTTGGTTTATGCAACATAACATGTTTATTATTTTTTTTGTAAGGTGAAATAAAATAAAAAAATGTAAAAAATTAAATTATCTTCCATTAAATCATTTTTACATTTTTGATAATTATGCTTAATCACAGTAAAAATATAGTATCGGGTTCGCGACTGACGTACCAATCGGAATGCGAACTCATACCTTTTACAAGCGTATCATATTCGTGATAATTTGTGCACAGTTTTAGAACACATTAAATGAAATATGATATGTTAATTTACTTACATATTCTTTTTGGAATGTCATATGTCATATCTTATAATATTTTAATGATAAGTTTTTACACAATGTCTGTTGGATACCTACTTATAAGTGTTTAGATTTAACATCGTAAGCATCTTCAGCAGTAGACAACCTGATCAATCGAATCGAATATAAGTGTGGTTAAAAAGAAATTGTAATGTTTAAATATAATACTTGACTATAAAATAAATACAAAAAGGATAAAGAAATAAAAATTATAATGAGTGATTTAAATGAAAAATAATAAAACAATGTTTGATAAATACAGAAATAACAGTAAGATGAAATGACAATAATATAATAAATGTGTGAGAGAGTAAAATATAAAAAAAAAATAACTTCCACCTCATATATATTTAGATTTTATTTTTCTAGATTTTATGTAAGTACTTTGGCAAATGTAGGTGACTAAAAAATAAACAAAACAACATTTGTTACGAATAAGATTTTAGTTTTTTTTTTTAATATTTTTTATCCGATTTACTCTACACCTTGTTATATAAACATTTATTGTATCTGATTATAAGCAAAATTGTATATTTTTATGGAAAATAAAATTATTTATATACTCGTTTTAAGTTTTCAGAGAATTAATTTAACTGCTTTATAAATTGTAAAAAAAATATATTTCATTATTGTATTTTTTTTGTTTTAAGGGGGAAGGTGTAGTGTAGTAGGTATATATGTGTAAGTTAGTATATAAGTCATGTAGGTTAGCATAAGTTAAGAACTAATAAACATATAAGCAAACAGAGAACACCTTTTCATTTACATCGGCTTCCAACATCACAACAGCTTGTCGCATCGCGACTTGGGAGGTTCGGTTAGTTCAATCCTCCCGATCTTCTATATATTTACGGTTTTCTTTATGGTCGAAAAAAAGTAATTTTATTGTCTATATTTTCATAAGATATATCTAGATTACTCGTTGAATTAAAAATAAAACACAATAAAAGTTTCTGAGTTTATCCGTTGCTGACAAATATATATTTTTTCTTCTTATAATCCATGCATTAAATATGTGTTATTAGATATTTCATTTCAGCATAATATGAAATTATTATGTTTGTAATTTTTACTAATATTATAGTAGTTTGTAAATTGTTTGTGAGGTTGTAGGGAGTAATTTCTGGAGCTACTGACACGATTTTGAAAATTATTTTACCAATAGAAAACCATATTATTTGTGAGTCATAATATGCTATATTTTCGAGTCGAAGTTTTCCACGGGAACGGGATTTAAGTGGGTGAAACTGCGCGGGACAGCTAGTTTTCAATGCATTTAAAAGTCTGTATGATGCTATAATAATATATAATTATGATATTATATTATGTTACGAGTTGTAATGTTGAAATTATTTTTATAAGAACCGCCACCTCATAATAAATATAAATAACTCCCTTATAAAAAAATTAAGTGTTTAGGTTGTGGTCACGAAATCCAATCCGGGCATATCTAAGTCAGCCTAATAGGAATATTGCGGATTTAAAATATAATTAAACGAAAATACTAATTAATTAATTATGTTTGTATTGTTGACATAACAGACAAAACTTTGATCAAAACAAACAAAGATTTTTTTTTTTCTTTTTTTGTAGGCTTAAAGCAGGTACCGTTTAGTTGCGTAAAATCCGTATCCATCACGATCAGTGATGGATACGGATAAACCCCCTGATCCGGGGATTCCACCCGATAAATTAGTTACTCCTACCTTCAATCCTTTGCCACCCTCTGATCCTATTTTCCCACCAAGTCCATTATCCCAACTTGCCAATGCTGCATGTGCATTAAATAGCGAGCTCATGGAGGTGACTCCGGGCTCTCTTAAACGTCCTAATGCTGACACTAGTGACCATCCTCTCAATAATAAAATTCCTAAAACTCCTATTGGAAGGTCTAAATATCTTCCATCAGATAAAGCTCCCTTCTTAGTTCATGTTTCCCGCTTTGAATCCCAACCTAATTCAGGTACAACCCTTCATCCTATAAATTTTGGCATTTTCTTACTTAAAAATAATATTCCGAACATTGTATCAGATGGTGTCAAAAAAGTTGGAAGAAATAGAGTTTCAGTAGAGTTTGCGACTTATGAAGATGCTAATAATTTTATGTACAACCCTCTTCTCTCTGCCTTCAAATACGTTGCTAGTCTTCCAACTTTTAATATTACTCGTATGGGTGTTGTCACAGGAGTACCTACTGACATGACAGATGACGAAGCCATGGAGTACATTCATGTTCCCGCTGGAACTGGTGGGGATGTAATTAAATTTCGACGTATTAATAGAAAAGTTATTAAGGATTGTATAAATTCTTGGAAACCAACCAAAACTTGTATTTTAACCTTTGATGGACAAGTTCTTCCTCCAAAAGTGTTCTGTGTATATACATGTCTACCAGTCTCGCAGTATATTTATCCTACCATCCAGTGTCGTAAATGCTGTAGATTTGGCCATATTGAGGCAGTATGTAGATCTAAATCTCGTTGTTTTAAATGTGGTGCAGATCATGATAGTGGTTCATGTGAGGTACCTGAAGAAATTGCAGTTTATATATTGTGTAATGGCAATCACTATGCCATAAATCAAAAGTGCACAGAATATTGCAGACAAAAAGCAATTAAAACAACAATGGCAGAAGAAGCAATTTCTTATGTAGAGGCCAATAAAAAGCATCGTCCAGTGGTTAAGGACTACGCAAATGCTCTTAAGTCCAACAAACCTCCTCAACAAGCTAGTCATCAGTCCTATCGCAAGACTGTTTTTATTGCTCGCAAACCTCATACCCCTCTTCCACCTTCATATGACAAGGTTGCTCATAGTAATATCATTCGTACTCCCTCATCTTCTCAACCTAATGGTTCTGCCCTTAATAATCCTCATTTAGTAACTTCTGATTCTATTTCATCAAATAATTTATTTTTAATTAATATACTCACAAAAATTCTCTCAACAAATTCTCCACCGTCCCACGTTGCTGATTTACTTATACAAATTTTGACAGAATTTAAAAATGCCCCACCAGATAAAGTTCCTACAATGGAATCTGAGGAGTGTTTGGCATAAAAAACACGACCTCATATTCCTATTAAACAAGTATAGTCCTCTTATATGTTCTCTGGCTGAGACTTGGTTAAACCCAAGTCTTAGTTTCCACATCTCCCGTTTTAATATTCTCAGATGTGATAGGTCTGATGGCTATGGAGGATCTGCCCTCCCAATAAACAATCAGGTACCTTTTACTCCTGTACACTTGCCGTCATTGGATGGTGGGTTGAGTATCATTGCTGCTTGTGTGGAAGGTTTTACGGTTTTTTCTATATATATAGCTCATCCGAATAGTAATTTATTATCTGTTTTAAAAAATATATTTCAAAATATTAGTGGTCCTCTTTTTGTTATGGGTGACTTTAATTGTCATCATTTTAGATGGGGTTCTGAACGCTGCGACTCCTTCGGGGAAGGTTTAGTGGAGATTCTGGATGATTTAAATCTTTGTGTTTTAAATGATGGATGTTCCACCCGAAGAACCCTTCCAGGTCAACATAAAAGCTGTGTTGATCTTACATTCTGCTCTATTGAGCTGGCCTCTTCAGCTCATTGGCAATGTACAGTTTTGTCCCATGGTAGTGATCACTATCCAATTGTTACATCCCTTGTTGATAAATATTATTTAGAAAAATCTTCATCTCCACTTATGAGGTATAACTTGTCCAATCCTGATTCGAGTAGTTATGCTTCTATGGTGGAGGAAAAATTAAATTTTCTTCCAGAATTAGATTTACTTTCTTTCGATGATCACAATAGTGCTATAAATTTTTATGATTCTTTTGTTGCTGCTATTCACACATCTGCTGAGTCCTGCTTCCCATTAAAGAATACTGCCTGTAATAAAATTCCCTCACCTCCATGGTGGGATCATCAGTGTTCTGCAATTATTAGGCAAAGAAAAGAGGCTGAACTGTTATACAATGCAGAAATGAATAACAGTAACCTTATTTCATATAAACATATTTTAGCCAAATCAAAAAGAATTCTTCGTAGCAAAAAAAGACTAGGCTGGGTTAAATTTTGTACTTCATTATCTCCCGATACTCCTGCCTCTTTGGTATGGAGGAATATCAATAGGTTTAGACGTGGTTGTTCCCGGGTAGTTTCATCACCTATTACTAAGGATATTGCTGTGCAATTTTTTAATAAAATAGCCCCTGCATATGTTCCAACATATGAAGAATGCTCTTTTCTGCCTATTTCACCTGTGAATACTGTATCTGTAGACACTTTTGATACTCCATTCTCATTGGTCGAACTAGATTTTACTCTCAAACATGTCTGTGATTCTGCTCCCGGAATGGATGGTATTCCATATTCTTTCATAGTCAATTTAAGTGCAAAGTCCAAACAATTATTTTTGGGCTTCATTAATTATTGCTATGCTTTAGGGTGGGTTCCAGAACAATGGAAATCACAAATTCTTATCCCTCTAGTTAAGCCAGGCAAACATGCTGATGATCCAAATAATCTTAGGCCTATAATAGCATTATCATCAGTAATGGGTAAACTACTGGAACATTTAATTAAGAATCGTCTACAGTGGATCATTGAATCTAGGAACCTACTTCCTAGCTCCCAGTACGGATTTAGAAAAGGCCTTGGCACCATGGACAGTATTGGAGTGTTGGTAACAGACATTCGTTTAGCTTTTACTCATGTATTATGATGAATGTATTTAATATTTTATGGTGTAAACAATTGTTGGTGAGCCAAATAAATAAAAATAAAATAAAATAACAAATCAGTGGTGGGTGCATTTTTAGATGTGTCTGCATATGATAATGTTCATCTTCCCATTCTCAGGCAGAAGTTGCTTGAGCTGAGAATACCGGTTAAGATGGTTCAATGCATCATATGTTTACTGTCCTCCAGATCACTGTTTTTGAGAGTCCATGGGGAAGATTGTGGTATGAGACAAGCATGGAAAGGACTGCCACAGGGATCTGTTCTGAGTCCATTATTGTATAACTTGTATACAGCAGACATTGGTCAGTCTTTAAATTCTAATTGTCAAATCCTGCAGTATGCTGATGACTTGGCCTTATATGTCATTGATGCGTCCATTGAAGCTGCTGCTTCTTCGCTTTGTGTCTCGTTGGACTCTTTAAATCAATGGTTAACGGATCATGGTCTTTGTTTGTCCGCCCCTAAAAGCTCTGTAGTTGTTTTTACTCGTAAAAAAATAATTCCTCATATTTCTATTAGTATTAATGACCAAAGTGTTCCAGTTAATACCAAAGTCAAATTTCTTGGTACATTTTTAGATTCTAGATTGTCTGGGTCAATTCATATAAATTATTTGGTACAGAGATGTGAAAAAAGTATACCCATTTTAAAGGCACTTGCTGGAGTCTGGTGGGGTGCTCATCCTTATACCATGAAACTTATTTATAATGCCCTAATCCGCAGTAAAATGGACTATGGATGTTTCCTGGTACCTTGCAACAAAGGGGCATTATCTAAATTGGATAAGGTCCAAACTAATTGCCTTAGGATCATATCAGGTTGCATGAAGACGTCCCCAGTTAATGCTCTGCAGATTGAGTGTGCTGATCCTCCTTTAGCCCTTAGAAGAGAATACTTAGCTTCTAAGTTTATATCTAAAGTTATTACTCAGTCCTCCCATACTCTCAATAAAAAATTAACGAATTTAAACTTAATATACAGAGAGTCTAGGTATTGGCTTAAAAAAGACCCCCCTCTTATTCTTTCATCTTTCCGGGAATATCACAGTTTAGAAATTCCTATTATTAAATTCCCCAAATTACCCGTTTTTTCTTATGAGTATTTTATTTTATGTTTTAAACCTCGAATTCACTTCTACCTTGACTTATCAAAAACGTCTACTCCAATAAACTCCGTTTTTAATGCATTGGTTGGTGAACAATGGGCAGGTTTTCATAAGTTTTACACTGATGCTTCTAAATTATCAGACTGTGGTCCCACAGGCGTTGCAGTTTACTACCAAAACTCAAAAATAATTCTACAGTATAGGTGTCCCAAGGAGTCTTCAGTATTCACGGGTGAATGTGTGGCTTTACTAGAAGCGTGTCGTTTTATAGAGTCTCATGAAATTAATAAAGCAGTGATCTTCACAGATTCTTTAAGTGCACTAAAAGCGTTAGAACAAAATCCCAGTAGATCCAAAATTCACAGCTCCATCATTCTTGATATTAAAAAATCTTTGTGGTCTTGTTCTGAAATGCAAAAATTAGTAGAATTAGTTTGGATTCCTAGTCATAGTGGTATTACGGGCAATGAGTTGGTAGACTCATTAGCTAAAGACTCTACAACATCTCAACTTGTGGACAACAAATTCCATTGCATTTATTCATATGACCTACTGAATCTTCCTAGAAGGAAATTGCTGCGTTCATGGCAGGAATATTGGGATGTTTCCAGTAAGTTTAAAGGTAAATTTCTCCATGAGGTTCAACCTACCGTTTCTTTACGTCCTTGGTTCCATAAATATAGGAAAGTTTCCAAGACAGTTATATCAACCTTATGTAGACTGCGTTTAGGTTTTTGTTGCTCGCCTGTTTTTCTTCACAAAATTAGGGTTCGGGATTCATCACTTTGTGAGTGTGGTTTAGATGAGGGTACTCTAGATCACATCTTTTTTGAATGCAGTAAAAATAATTTATCATTTAACCTATATGACCTTATGTCAAAATTGAGCATTCCTACCCCCATAAATTTTTCTGCTTTCCTTACTTATTCCTCGCCTGATCTATTCAAAATTCTGATATCCTTTGTCACTAAGAATAATATTAAATTATAAGTACCTACCTACTTGTCTGAGAATATTATTATTACTATTTATTTATTTATTTTATATTTTTTTCACTGTCTATTATTTACTAACATGTGTTTATAATTTTATTTATTATATATTATTTTATTTGTGTGTAAGTTATATTTATTTATTATACTTAATTATGGTGTTTGTTTTGTTTCAGTGTACTAACCATCGTAGAAGATTTACAATTAGTATATTAATTCGCGATTTTCTACTTTAATTTCACTTAAAACACGTTTCTCCATTTCACGCCTGACATTGGCAGAATTGTCGTCATTCGGCACATTGCCATTAAATAAGAAGAAGAAGAAGAAGAAAACAAACAAAACACCAAAATATTTTCCTATATAACTTTTTTTTAATTATACTCTATTTTACAACTGAAAAGTAGTTTGAACGGGTATATTAAACGGATAGAAACATATCCTTTTTAATACAAACAATGTATTACCGCTACATAACGTTTACAAATGAATATAACCTCAGTAAGTAAATAACTAAAATTCTTCATTGATTTTATGCAGGCACTGTGAAATGATATAGTTTGCCCATTAACGGTCTCTTTTATGTACATATTGTTCTAGATCTCCTGAAATTGTGACAAACTAGCTGCTTAACAATAATTATTATAGTATGGAGCCGACAAGAATTGAAGGAACTTAGTGATTACATCTAAAGAATGGATTTGAAATCGATCAGAAGTTTATAAATCTATATCAAAATCAATACCTACATGTTTATCTTATGCTTCAAATGATTTGTGTAAGTATTAAGGTATTTATTACTACTCATAATAAATCTGTCAGAATCTCAGTCTACTTAAAAATATCCTCATTGGCGAAAAAGTATAGATTATTTCTATTGCGAAATAAATATTTAACCTCATGTCAGAACTCACTGAAACAGAGGTCCAATATGGGTAGGTAATTGCAACTATGGATGATAGTGTTAATATTTGTCACAATAGTGTTAATATGTGTCACAAAGGAAACTATCTCGGGAAGGGAAGGAAAAATAAAAGAATATTATCATTATTTGTATTTATTAACATAATGATATTGCTCACATCTTCTTGCAATTACTCCAATAATCATTAAATGCAGATCCAAATAAAACAGTTTTCAAAACCATTCCATTTGTCTCATATTAGATAACATAACTATTCCAATGCAATTCCAAATTATATCCGCAGCCTCTAGAAAAATAACAAAGTTACTTTATACCTATTAACTACATTATTTCTTTTTTACAGATTGAATCTACAAATAGGAAGTGCTGTACTTGAGAAATATATTCACAAATCATAAAAAGTGATAGTTTGTTTTTAATAAATTAGTTGTTACTATTCTGTGTCAATTGTTTCATTCCTTATTATATTTATTTTCTCATATTACTTTATATAAACTGCATCTATTAACTAACATAATACCTCTTGTTCTTATAATATATTGGGTAAGGCAATAATTATACCAAAATGCATGATTGCACTAGTAACTCAGTGGTATTAATGCAATTACTAGAGACATAGTTTTATTGTTAGATTGATCCCCACTGAATAATATCAGTGTAAGTCCTTGGTTTTTTTTTTTTTTTTTACTTCGTATAGGCTTACGTTTGACCATAATCTCGCTTGATGGAAGGCGAAGATAAGGCCTAAGATGATACACGCTTGCCTAGAAAGTGTCTGTTCACTTTAGCCTTAAAGATGTCCAGATTATAGCGTTCCGGAAAAACTGACGCCGGCAGAGAATTCCACTCCTTAGCCGTCCGCATTATGAAAGAAGAAGCAAATCGCTTCGTGCGTATTGAAGGAATGTCTACAACAAAAGGGTGAAACCGCTCGCCGCGCCTAGTCGTCCGGTGATGGAAGGGTGAAGGGGGTATCAGGTTATGTAGAACCTCCGCACACTCCCCGAAATGCAACCGATAAAAAACTGATAGGCAGGCCACTCGTCTACGGTGTTCGAGGCTCTGAAGTCTTGCCTCCACCAGTGAGTTATTGCCTATAGTACGGGAGCTAGCAACGTTTGGAAAGTAAGAATTTTAGGTCAGCTGATTTTGTGATATGTCGTCCTTCTTGCACTTTCGGTTAGAGTCTGGGCTATCTGGCTGGCGGTAGCGGTTGCGTTCTTTAGTGCGCATCCTACCTGTCCAGGTAATAATCCTGGATTTTAAAAACATTTTAGAAGGCGTAATTTTTAATTTTTTGTTTTTAAATAAGTCTACCTGACATACTTTTTTTATTGCCAGACATTTTTGACAATGCTAACTATGTGCCATACGCGATTATTTTTTTTTTTTATAAAAATTTCAAAGTATTTTATAATGTCTGTAATTTTAATATTATGTTATTTAAAGATAAGAAAAACTTAAAATAAATTTGCCAGACATTAATTCGATTGTTAAGTCTTGAATTAAAATGAAAAAGTCATGAAAAGTATTGCAGTATAATGCTAGTAGTCCGAGAGAGTCAGTTGCAGAATAAGTCGAGAATGATACAGAGAACCATTACGAAAGTAAATGACTTTTCATTGTGCATATAATTCTTCTAGAGTGGTATAGTTACAGCAATGTCCAAATCTATTTAAAATATTTATTATTTTCTTGCTGCTTGTTAGACTTTTTATAGTCATACCAAGAGTGATATGTTTAGATGGTTTAATAGTACCATTACTTACACAAAAATGGCATCAGCAGCCAGAGAGGAACTCAATCTACTACAATTTAGACTATCTCTGCGTCTTATATCTTTACCCCCCATCAATACTTTGAAGAATCGATTTAATTTATCAGGAATCACGCATTCACCAGTAATTAAGTCGTTTGTTTTAATTTTCGATGGTAATTTTGATTTTTCAATTTTTAAAATAGCATTTCGCAAGGTTAATGCAACTTTATCAATTAAGTTGTCTTCTTCAAGTTTTGTAAAATCATTTTCTAGTAAGCTGCAATCTTTATGAATGATAATTTTCTTCTTTTGCTTCGATATAAATTTAATACTTTTCTTAAAATGTTTTTGTATTTTTTCTTCTAGATAATGATTAGTTATTAAACTAATATCTGACTGAGGGTCTAGTTTCTGCTCATATTCCAAATAATGATTGTACGTATCACAGAGAGATGATAACAATACACAATTTTTTTTTGCAAAACTTCTTCTTCTACCGTTGATACAATATGATTAAAAATATATTTATGAATATTACGATTTTTATGCCAAGAAGTATGTGGAATGTCTGAAACTATTTTATTATAATCATTTAAATAATTTAATTCACATAAATGATGATAAAAAATTGTTTTATTTTCAGATTTAAGACGATTAATTTTCTGTAATAATTCTTCGTTATTAAGTTTTTCCATCCACTCAATAATTTTATCATAAAGCTTTGCATCGTTTGAGGAATAAAGATTTTGTTGTTTACCCTTATTCTGTTTACGATCTTTATCACAAAAAAGCAAACATTTTTGAGTTGTCGTTTTTTTCCAATATCTTCAATATTAGTGTCAGGAATTTCATTAAAAACGTTAGTTTCATTGATACTTAAATCACAAGTCGAGCTGGAAGCAACATCTTCTAACGTTGTCTGACTATCTAAATTTGAAGCAGCATTTTCTGATGATATCTCACGGTTAAAATCTAAATCAGGATGTCTTGATATGCTCTGGTTATTTGAACTAGGAGCAACATCTTCTGGAGTTATTTTACTGTTCAAATTCAATTCAAAATCTCCTGATTTTGTTTGAATGTTTAAACTTGAACAAGCAACCTCACTGTAGGAGCTTTGAGTTACGTTTCTTGGAACAGTTTCACTAATATCTACTGGAGTACTCGGTGACAAAGTGAGTGAAGTGGAGTTACTGGCATAATCTGTTTCTGATGATGAATCACGGTATTTTGCCATTAAAGCAGTAAAACTACTATAACATTGTCTATGATATCCATCTGTCTTATTTATTTGCGTGGGCAGCTCAATGTTACTGTACTTTAATTTATATTTCACACGTACACTTAAAACTTGCTGACATTTTTTTAGTTTATCACTTACGAAAAGTATTATGTTATCGTTATGTCCTTTACAAAAAACACATTTTATTTTATCACTGGCCATTGTAATCAAATTAAAAAATAAACATTAAAATCAAAACAAAAACAAACATGTGACATTAGACTGACGCCATCTTGCAAACTTGCCTGTCGCGCCACTGTCGTTGTCTATCTCTCTCGCACCTTCAGCTGTCTCTGTCGGACTACTAGCATTATACTGCAATACTTTTCATGACTTTTTCATTTTAATTCAAGACTTAACAATCGAATGTGTCTGGCAAATTTATTTTAAGTTTTTCTTATCTTTAAATAACATAATATTAAAATTACAGACATTATAAAATACTTTGAACTTTTTATAAAAAAAAATAAAAAAATCGCGTATGGCACATAGTTACGACGGCATTGTCAAAAATGTCTGGCAATAAAAAAAGTATGTCAGGTAGACTTATTTAAAAACAAAAAATAAAAAATTACGCCTTCTAAAATGTTTTTAAAATCCAGGATTATTACCTGGACAGGTAGGATGCGCACTAAAGAACGCAACCGCTACCGCCAGCCAGATAGCCCAGATTTTAACCGAAAGTGCAAGAAAGACAACATATCACAAAATCAGCTGACCTAAAATTCTTTCTCGAAAACGTTGCTAGCTCCTATACTACTATGACTCTCTTCGCTCGGCGCTCCAATGAGTCCAGAGCATCCAGCTGATATCCAGCAGACCCATCCCAAAGATGAGAACAGTATTCCATTGAGGAGCGAACTTGAGCTCTGTAAAGACTTAAGAGCTGCTCCGATGTGAAGTACCGCCTCACCTTGGAGAGAATGCCAAGTTTTTTGGCTGCAGTGTTTGCAATGGACTCGATGTAGTGACCGAAGTTTAGATTAGAAGAGAGGTCAAGCCCTAGGAGCTCAAGATGGTCGCTGATCGGAACGGAGACATTCCGGAAAGTCGGAGTCAGTTGGAATGGACTCCGTTTCGCCGAAAAAAGACACGCCTGTGTTTTTGAGGGGTTAAACCCAACCAGGTTGGCATCACCCCATAAGGAAACAGCCTCCAAGATCGAGTTCACCTCCTCAATCATCGACTCCCTGAACGACTGGACCATTGACCCCGACTTCGCATCAGACAAGTATCTCACCGAGACTGTGCTGTCGTCTGCATACCCAAAGGTACCGGGAGTAACTAGCAGGTCGTTTATGTGCAGCAAAAAAAGAGTCGCGGAGAGAACAGATCCCTGAAGGACACCGGCATTAATACCAAGAAGATCGGACGAGGCGCCATCGATGACAACTCGAATCGACCTTCCCCTCAAGAAATCCTGAATCCAGGTACAAAGTACGGGAGCAATACCGTAAACCGAAAGCTTACCAATGAGACTTGCGTGCCAAACCCTGTCAAAAGCCTTAGAGATATCAAGAGACACGGCAAGAGCCTCACCATGTCTCTCAATGGCTTCGCTCCAGAAGTGAGTAGCATATACAAGAAGATCCCCAGTAGACCGGCCTCGAAGGAATCCGAATTGACGGTCACTGAGGAGGTCGTTGTCTTCCAGGTATGCCAGGAGACGGTTGTTTAAAACACGCTCCATAACCTTACAGAGTATGGAGGTGATTGCGATTGGTCGGTAGTTGGCAGGGTCGGCACGACTACCTTTCTTGGGGATCGGTTGAACATTGGCAATCTTCCAGGATGCTGGAACTAGACCAGTCTTCAGCGATAAACGATAGAGGCGAGTCAAAACAGGAGACAACTCAGGCGCACATGACCGCAAGACAATGGCAGGAATGCCGTCAGGCCCACTAGCCTTATTCACATCTAGAGTGCTGAGAATTTTAAGTACCACTTTTTGCCGAATGTGCACCTCAGGCATAGTGGAAGTGCAATGTGGTAGCCTGGGTGGACTTTTACCAGCAGCATCTAGTTGTAAATTCTTCGCAAATAGAGACGCAAACCAGTCTGCTTTCTCTTTGGCGGTGTGAGCTAATGAACCGTTCGGCTTCTGCAGTGGCGGCAAAGAGGACCGACAGAAATTGGCTTCGACCGATTTGGCAAGAGACCAAAAAGCTTTACTCCCAGATGGGTAAGATGCTAGTCTGGCTCCAATGCGGCCAATATGGTCAAAGCGGGCCTTGCGTAGGGCACGTTTGCAAGACTTGGCAGCACTATTGTAAGCTTTCTTCAGTTTCCGAATATTTGGCGCTTTGCGGGCTCGAGCATCCGCCCACGCTTGGTAAGCAGAGTGCTTATGTGCTTCAGCACTATCACACTTAGCGTTGAACCATGGACGGGCTTTGTCTTGGAGTGAGATGTCAGAAAATGGAATGAAATATTCCATAGCCTGACATATCGGCCAGAATCACCTCAGAAACAGCCTCCGCGCAGCGAGTCGGGTCGTCTGAAGAGAAGCATAAGCGCAGCCAAGGGTAAGACGCGAAGAAATGCCGCATCTCATCCCAATCTGCTGACTTATATCGCCATACTCGCCTAGTCCCCTTGAGATCGGGATCGGGTGGCGAGTAGACAGACACAGATTTCACCAGACAGTGGTCGGAGCTACCCAACGGTGAGGAAACCGCGACTTGATATCGGTCTGGATCGGTTGTCAGCAGAAGGTCTAAGCAATTGGCCGTATGGCCATCAATGTCAGGCACCCGTGTCGGCCCAGTCACCAGTTGGGAGAGACCAAGCGTCAGTGCAGATGCATACGCTAATCTCCCAGCATGGTCGGTGTTCTGGTATGGGTACAGCCACTCCTGGTGGTGGGCATTGAAGTCCCCCAGAAAAACTAGCTGCGCCGATGGGTACCTGAGCTGAGCTAATTCAGCCGAGTCCGAAAGGTACTGAAACAACCTGGTTGTCTCCATGTTGTCGGTGTGCGACCGATAGACACTGGCATAGAGTATCTGCTCCAAGCCAGTGTCCACCAGAACCCATAATACGGAGAAACTGGAATCCTCAATGTTACGGAGACGTCGAAAACAGATGTCATCGCGAGCATACACGCAGGTGCCAGCGCGTGGCTTAAAATTGTGCTCCAGGGTGTACCCTGGGTAGCGCAAGTATGCTGCGTCAGCTGGACATCTGATTTGCGTCTCCGTGAGGAACAGCAGATGTGGTTTTTCGGTCTCAAGGTGGTGATGGACCGGGATGAGATTGGAGTGCAGACCTCGGATGTTAGAGAGGTGCACTTTTAATGCGAGGGAGTGCAACCGCTGTTTTACCAGTTTCCTATTTTTTGTATTCATTTAATTTTTGATGGCGAACAGACAAGCGGGAAAGGGACAGTTGGGCGAGGTATGGCAAGAGCGAGTACCGCGCAATACATTAGTAATGCTGCACCGACGGGAGACTGATCTGGAGCGCGCGGGGACGCCCTAACCCCCCCAGAGATGTTCACCGGGCCCTCGCATCCGGTCGCCAACCGGCACGGTGACGCATCCTGGGATTTTTCGCTAGTTGGCGGGGCAGCCTTTCATAGGTGGCTTTCCTACTAATTGGGCCCCCTACTACCTGCGGTCGGCCAGCGGAAGACCGTGCTTAGGATCCCGCTACCCTCCGCGAACAGTCACCCAGCACAGACACCACGCAGCACCGGAACTGGTTCGCAATACCACACAACTGCCCAGACTCCCCTTCCACGATGGCTACTCAAGGCAACATGCCGGAACGCGACAAAAATCACTTGGCGGCATGGCTTTGCCTTGAGGGTGGTGACAAACCGCGGTCGAAACCTACCACCAGATGTGCTGTTCATTTGGCGCTACCCAGGGGACACGTGTGGGTGACTAGAGCTAAAGCCCACGGACGCGAACAGCATTATCCCCCATATTTTGAGTGTAATGTGTAAATATTTTATTTGTAAAGCCCCCTGCGATAGGGATTTATATTTACCTAGTGCAACTGTAATTAATCATGAACACACAAACATGCACAGAATAATAGGTATAGGAAGGTACTAGATATCTCATCAATGACCAAATTGATATGTTAAAGTGTAGTTGGTTACTATTACGCTATACGGCAAATAACTTTTTATCATTAGTATAAAAATCAACTAGATCGAACTAGGTACCTATGCGTGAATATTTTCAAAGGCAGATTTATTTCCCTAGATTGTGTGATATAACATCATGAATTCAATGTTTTAGATAAATAATTAGCTTGTTATTTAAACTAAACAAACATACAAAACTTCATAGTATAACTGTTTCATGTAATGTGTAAGGTCTAACACAATATCAATGTTATTTGTATTAGCTCCATAATATTTCATCAATCAACAACTTCATAGCAGTTTAGGCTTAGCCAGTTACTAACTAAAGTTAATAGTAAAAAACTAATAATAATGTGCACAGTGGTGTCATATATTTACTTTATTATTATAATATATAACAGATATTTACTGCAATCTCCATAAAGGCAGGATTAGTACCTTAATTAAACTTTGAGACATTATTTAAGACGTTTTTTTACTGCTCCAAAAATGGGTTATAATTATGTCTCGTGATATTCGAATGGGTGTATTTCTTTTTCTATCTTACGGCGAAATGTTTATCGACTCTCATTTTCGTCTCCAATATAGTAACATATACGAAAAGACACTAAACAATTTATTTGTGTATTGTATATCAATCACGTATCACTGCATATTATCCACAAAATTTGGTAAATATAGTTTCTTTCGTACACAACAAAAGAGTTAACGATGATATATTTTAGTTTCTAAGCTGAAAAATAGTTTTGTCTTCAAAATAAAACTTTGTCGGCATCTTGTTTGGCCGCGAGATGTAGTCTATCTAGTAGGTATCTACAATTTTTTTTTTTTTTTTTTTGTGTTTTAATGACCTGGTCACTTGGACCTTTAAGTCAAATCTTATTTTATTTTTTCAAAACACTGCACTATGCATCACTTCACTTTTTATATTGATTTAATCGTGTTTTTAATATATTTATATAGCGGTTTGAAAATGTTTTTATCTTTTAATAATTGTTCAAACGGCGGCGGGCGGGATGAAGAATCGCACTTAATGTTCACATCACTGAGTTCACTAGCCAACACTAATCTGTCAAGTAGGAAGTTTTGACAGTCAAAAATAAGATGTTCTATGGTTCCTTCTTGGGATTCACAATGTGGGCATGTATTACTTATTATAATACCAAGTCTAGCAAGATGTGACGGTGCAGTATTATGGCCAAAGCGCAATCTATTTATTGTAGTACCTAATAAAGTCACGGCTGGCTTCCTTCAATTTATTGTACCAGGGTCTAACAGGTAATCTTTCTTGAATACTTCCATACCACTTTCCTTTGATTTCTTGGTCTTTCTTCCACATTTCTAACCATAACTTACATATATTTTCATTAATACATTGCAGGTAGTCAGTCATAGGAATGTCCATTACATTTCTAACATCAACAGCATTATTACCTTCATATGCGGTTTTATCAACTGCTTCATTGCCATAGATACCCCGGTGAGAAGGAACCCACAGGAAAGCAATTTGGATGTGCTTAAGGTAATATTGATGAATTATTTCCTTGATAAAATACAGAATATAATTTGACTTAAATGAAACTGCAAGGTCAGTTAAGGCTTTTATCAAACTCAGTGAATCAAAAAGTATTTACAGTTATTATTTTGGCGAATATATAATAATGCCTGATAAACCGCATATGCCTCTGCAGTGAATATGGTACATGTATTGTGCAGAACAAAGCTTTGAGAGAATTTTCCATGTGGATCATATATAGCAGCGTGCACATGATCACTCCCCTTACTGCCATCAGTGTAAATAACATAATAATTTTTATTGTCTGCCAAAAACTGTAACATATCTATATTATTATTGATGGGATTTTGCAATTCTTTTACAGGATGTGTAATACACTGATAAGAGAAGGAGTAACATGGCCATGGGCACTGTTTTCTAATACCAGTAAAACTATTTTCTATTTCTAGCAATATTTTGGACAATGTTGGAGATTTGCCATTCAAGAGGTCCTCTCCTGTTGTTAGAGGCCCAGGAATTCCACATACAGAAGGTACAATTTTGTTAAATATTTTTCTGTTATTTGCAGCAATTAATTTAAGACAGAATCTCTCTGCAAGTAATATTCCATCCTCCACTTCCATGGCCCTTATGGGAGTAGAGCACATTGCACCTGAAATTGTTCTCAAAGCCCTGTTCTGCAATAGATCTAGTTTATTTATATGAGTACTATTTATATACACTAGTGAACTATAATCAAAATGACTTCTAACTATACTTTTATACAGAATTGACAATATTTTCGGGTCTGCGCCCCATGAGACACCTGCAAGACATTTAATTATGTTTAAACCTTTTAGAGCATTCTTTGATATGTATTTAATATGTTCCTCAAAAGTTAATTTCCTATCTATAATTACTCCTAAAAATTTCTTTGAATTTACTGGATTTATAAGTTCTCCATTATAAACAACTTTTGAGTTAGTGTTTTCTTTTCCAAATATCATAACACTGCTTTTGGAGGGATTGATTTTTAAATGTAGCACATCATTATAATAGTGAAATAGTTGGGACAAGGCTCTATTAATATTTTGAATTGCAATTTCTACATTATAATTACTACTGTACAAAACAATATCATCAGCAAACTGCAAAATATCTACATTGCTATTTACAAATTTACAAATCTCACTTGTGTATATATTATATAGCAAAGGAGATAGTGTAGCACCCTGCATTGTAAGAATCATCTAAGAATACACAAACAGTGTGTAACTTTCTCTCTTTTGCATGTTTCAGATCCGAAATTAAGGAAGTGAAGCTGTCTGCACAACTTCGCCCTCGACGAAATCCATATTGTACATGTGGAATGAAGCTGTTAGATTCCATAAACCAATCCAAACGTTTTTTAATCATGTTTTCAAATAATTTACCTAGACATGAAGACAGTGATATTGGTCTATAAGAGCTGGCAAGCTCAGAAGGTTTATCTCGTTTGAGTATTGGAATGACACATTGTGTTTTCCATGATTGTGGAATACATTTGCAATGCCAAAGTAAATTAAGAATATTAAGAAATATTTTTTGTGCAGATTCATCTAAATTTTTTATTATACAATAGGGGAAATCATCTAAACCAGGTGTTGTGTCTTTCCGAGATAACAAGCTCATTTTAAATTCAGACCATGTAAAAGGATCTAGCAAAAATTTTGAATTTCGATTATCATTATTTAAATCGAAAATATTGCCTAAACTTTTAACATCAATTAAATTGCTATTATCGGATAATTAATCTATAAATTGAGAAATAAACTCATCTTTATATGATTTATTGCCAACTCTTATACCTTTGAACATTTTAAGAAGATTCCAATTCTTACTTATAGGAGTAGTTCTATTAAAAGTGTTACATAAGTTATTCCAACCTATTCTTTTTTGTTCGGATATGGTTCTTTTTTTAAGTGCATTTTTTCTTTTATAATCTAAATAGTTCTCCATAGTAGGTTCACTTCTATAAAGTTTCAATGCATTGTAAGAGATAATTACACTTTTTTCACAAATGTCATTCCAATAAGGAGCTGGAGGTCTGCTTTTAAAATTATTTGGTTTATTAAGTTTAGGAATTGTCATATCTTTTAAAGTATCCAATCGAGAACAAAAATCGTTATAGGTTGAAATAGGATCATACAATTTTAGGACTAAATCATTAAATATTGTTTTGGAAATAGTTTTATACTTTTCCCAATCTGCTTTTTTATATATTAACTTATCAATAGGGGCATTAATATGATATTTATCTATATGTAGTGAAATCTCGGTTATTGTTGGGTGATAGCTTCCCATGGCGTCATCATGTACAGACCACTCGCATATTGATGCGAGGTTAGCACTAATAAAGCTAACATCAATTGCAGAGGGATTTCGTCTCGGGTTGTTAACAGTTGTATAACTACCATCATTTAAGATACATAAATCCAAGTCATCAATGATATTAAATAAATCCTGACCTCTGCTCTTAGTGGATATACAACCAAATGCAATGTGGTGCGCATTTAAGTCACCACTGACAAATATAGGCTTTGGAAGATCATTAATTATGTTACGTAGCCTATTAATCCGTATATGGCCACTAGAAGGAGGACAGTATACACAAAGAATAGTCAAGCTACCATGCACAGTAGATAAGGACAAAGCGACAGTTTGAATGCCTTCATAAAATCTAGTGTTTAAAACTTTGTACTTTAAATGTGGTTTAATCAATATTGCTACACCATTATGAGTATTATTGGAATTTTTACTATAAATATTATATTCAGGTATTCTAAAACTATTGTCTTTAAACCATGTTTCGTTAAGTAAGCAAATGTCAATATTTTGTTTTTGTAAGAATTGAATCAATAAGGGTTTTTTACTATTAGCACTTTGAATGTTATACTGAGCAATACGTAGCTTAGACAGTGTGTGACTTGGATCCATTACTTTAGGTTTTTAAGAAGTGTTTCTTTAATACTATTTACGGTGGTAGGCGTATCATCTCCCTTATTACCCAGTTCCACCAACGTCTGTACCAGGGCCATAAGTACGTCGTTGTTGGCAACTATTTGGGCTTTGATGTCTACCTTAGGAGGGACATCTTTAGTTTTATTTACACTTTGTACAGGAATATTTACAGATACAGGCTTATGTACAGATGTACGTACAGGTTTATTTACAGATGTATGTACAGGTTTATTTACAGATTTATTTACAGTGTCGATTGGTTTCATTTTTGGAGGTGGCAGAGGTGGGAATTGTTTATTATCATCATTCATGTTTTGTTTCGTCAATGTAGCACTTGCATAAGTAATCTTATTTTTCTTTTCTAAAATTTTATTTAACTTAATTGGACATAATCTAGATATTGCAAGATGAGGCCCGCTGCAATTGCAACAGCAGAACTCTGTTGGTCTATCACATTCTTTATATAAATGCTCACCTCCACAAATGGAACATCTTTGTTTGCCATTACATATCCTAGCAGAGTGGTTAAATTTAAAGCAACGGAAACATTGCTGTAATGGGGGTACATATTCAAAAACTCGGTACGAAAACAAATCATATTGTACATCGTCTGGAAGTACATTCAACAGAAAAGTAATGCTAACTGTTTGTAGTGGTACCCGTCCTTGTCCTACCTTCTTTGTGAATCTTCGTATAGCTATTATTTCATAAATTGATGATAGTTTAGTGTAAAGTTCTTTGTTAGAAATGTTTGCTGGTACAAATCTGATTATACCTGTTTTTTCTATTTGCGCAGCCGGAATAAATGCTTTCAAGCCATGTTTGTTGAGAAAAGCGCTATTGTTAATAAAGTTATTGGCCGTATTATACTGTTTAAATATTACTGCTATTTTATTTGCATTTATCCTTTGTATAGCCGTCACCCCTTTTATTTCGCTGGAAAATATATGGTTCAGATAGATAGGACTCTTATTGCCTATTCTATCCTTGATATTGGAAGCTTCAATAAATACTTTGAAATCTAAATAGTTGGCATTTTCTGGGTAGTCTTTTATAATCAGGTTTAATATACGGAGAGTAGTCATGCTCACCGCCGCCACCATCCATGTCCATATTAGTCCCTCCGCCTTCGGCCTCAGGCCGAGGACGTTTAGGTGCGGAGGGCGGGTTATCCCCGCCCCCCTCGTTTCCTACCATTTGCACGGATTTGTACACCAAACACTGTTATTTTACTCAACTTTTGAGCAATAAACTAGCATATATTTAATTAAAAAAGGAATTTGAAACTTTTTCTGATGCACTCTTTTTTAAAGTTCCCGCCAGAATCAGTCTATCTACAAACAACAAATGTCAAAAATAGAGAGGGAAATAGTCTATTTAGGGAGCCTATGCTCGCAGTTTTAGACTTGAGTCGCGAATAGTTCATTCATTTAGCTGTCATGGACTCTTTGTCGGAGACAAAATGTAATCCCATGCTCGCGACGGTAGACTCAAGTCGAGGTGTGTCACGTGACAGTGCGTTTCTGCAATGTGATTGGTCGGCCTCCGTAGAGTAGACTCAAGTCGTCTCAAGTCGCGTTGCCTATGCTAGCCAGGCAGGTGTGTTAGAGCCCATCTTAAAATCATGGTACGTTGTGGGCAGTCTAACTCAACTCTATGGGTTCTCCGACTTGCAATAGAGATACCACATCCATAACAAATGTTCAAGTGACCATATGCAGGTGACATATCCTCATGGGATCCAGTTATATTTGGTAACATCCTTTCTTGCAACAGCAAATAACATTCAATACACAGGATATCATCAGATGTTACCTGGAAAAGATTATAAAATCATTACTCTTCTATATTTATAACTGCTTCACTAACATTTAATGCATAAGTATTGAATACATAGGTTGATAGTCGATTTATTTAAGTTTTACTTTCAACACTGATAAAATAATTATTAAATAAAACATTATATCTTACTGCATGTTGTGTTAATTTGACATAACGGCGTGTTTTTTAATTATGTTTATGAAAAATACGTGCAAAAATTGTAAATACATTAAAGAAACTCTCAAAAAGGACTATAAGGTGATTTGTTTACTCTAATCAAATGTTATTTTGATTTTGCACAAAGCATTTAGGCACTTTATTGTCCACAATCATAGCCACATCATTATATACTTACAGGTGTAGGCATTGTCCAAGTTCGTAAAAGAACTGTCATTTGCTCGTTCAACTCCTCAACTGTATACCGGCGTAAATTAGGTGCTAATACAATCGAACAGTTAATACAGGTGCTACGTTCGTGTTTGATTTGTCTAAATACGTTGAGTTTTTAATTCCGTGTTTACACAGTTATTATTTACGATACGTGCTTTTTCTGCTACCACCGAGTTGAGCTAATAAGTTCCTCGAGGACTAGTACTTATGTTTTGTGAGATAATTGACTCTTGTTTGTGCTGTTCTTTGTGAGATATTTGACTCTTGTTTGTGCTGTTCTTTGTGAGATATTTGACTCTTAAGTGCTATCTTTGGTGAGATATTTGACTCTTAGTGCTATCCTTGGTGAGATATTGGACTCCCGAACTGTTTTTTGTCAGAACTATGTCTACCCCAGCCAGAAGTCGGGCACACCGTTTGCCTTCCCGACGCTGTGCTATGGCAACAAGGAACATAGGAAATGTTGGTTTTATTTTTTGAGTTCAGCGCCATCTCTTTGCCAGCTAGTCGAACAAAAAATATTGTGTTGCAATATAAAAATATATATTAATGAGGCCGGGAAACAGTTTGGAACACATTCTTTTATATAAGATAATTATCTGAAAATATTAAATAATACATGTTGAGAAAAAAACTATTAATTAAAGCCGAGTACTATGGACCTGTTTATCGGTCCTGTAATGGTTTTTTTCAGAGTTGACATAATGGGAATTTATCATAATTGTAACGGTAATACTAGTATATAATATATGTAGTATGTACAAATTAGTACAAAATACTTTAATTGCAAATGGCTGTCTGCGCGTGAGTGTCGGTTTTCCGTTTCTCGTTCTGTCTTGGCTTTTGCAATTACTTTCTGATAGTTTCGAAAGTGCATCTGCTACCCACGTTGAGTTGAGCCTCTGCCCCTCCGTGTTGCTGTGCCGCGTTACTATCATCCTCCGTTTCGTACGTCCACGTTGAGTTCTCCTCCGTAACGGCGTTTCGGAATAAACTTGTGAAGTTTCTGTTTTGTTTACTACTGAGCATAGGCGCTCGTTATAAGTCGGATTTTTAATTAGACGAAGTCAACTGACGTTTACTGTGTTGTCAGTTTTTGATGAAATAAAAATAGTGTTGTGACAAAGTGAATGATTGAAAAAACTCCTGATTGAATGAAATTGCCTCAATTGTCTAGTGAATAGTTAGTGTGCCGAACTGCCGATATCGGGTACGGGGTCCGAATTTTAGTCGTGCTTTGTACATACCAACGTGTTTTCGACGACTATGTTCCTATAGTATCTACCTATATTGAATACCGAGTAAGACTAAGTTGAGAAACTTGTAAGACTGTCCTATTTTCAATACATCATGTAGTTGAAACTATAGATGTATAAAATATAACAATTATAGGTAGGTAATGAAAATAAAAAATATCGCTTATTACTTAATTTGTTTTTATTCATCATCAGATAAAAAATCATCACTTTCGCTTTCGGTGACATTAATTATAAATCTGTCTAAAACATTGTCGATCATGAGGTCGGGACCATACATTTTGTCTTCTTCTTTAATTATATGAGACACGCAGCTACACCATTTTTCAGGTGTGATATGTTGAAGTCCTTCTTCAAAAAGTTTTTTTACTTCTGCCATTTTGAAGGTTTTGTTATTTTTTGCAACATATCCTTTAGCCTGCGCCCATACCAACTCAATGGGATTGAGCTCACAGTGGTATGGGTGCAGACGTAAAACAATTATCCCATGCTGCGCTGCCATCTCGTCCACAACATACTTATCGCAATGTTCTTGTTTGTGCTGCCGTACAATGTCTATAAGAGTAACTTTAACCATTGTTGCTTTGAATGAAATATTTTTGCTCGTTAGCCACTCTTGTATTCTAGGTTTAGTCCAAGACATTTTAGGCAGCGATTCTAGTTTCCTGGAGTGGTAGGGGGCATTATCCATCACTACTACGGAATTCGGTTTTAGTTTTGGCAAGACCTCCCTAAACCACTTCTCAAAGGAATCGGCATTCATCTCTTGATGATAATCTTCTTTATTTTTTTTGGGCTCAAATATTAATAAGCTGTCTTCTACGAATCCTTCTTCCCCGCCTATATGGCCGATAATTAATCGTTTGCCCTTTCCTGAAGGCTGTTTTAAGCCAGTGGTCAAGCCATCTAGGAAGGCCTGGCGGGACGATAACACTGTCTGGTCAATCCATGCCTTCTTTAGAGCATGACCTTCAAGATAGTGAAAAATATCAATTAATTATTGAAAGTACAATTTAATGTAAATAAAAAATGAAAATTGTAATTACCTTGGTTAATCCAGGTTTCATCTTGGTAATAAATATACCTTCCTTCCCTTCGATACTCTTTAATTTTTTGAAGGTATCGCTGGCGCCATAAAATAATGTCCTGTCTGTCAATTAAAATGCTTTGTCCTGATTTTGTGACATATTTGAAATTTAAATGTTTCATAACATTTCTTATTGTACTCCAAGAAAAATTGGGTAAGTCTGGGTCTTCATTGACAACCTTAAGAATCTGTAAAGTAATAAAAAAAGTTTTTGAGTAAGGAAGTCTACGCAATCTAATACTTTGGTTTTACAAAGAACATTATGCTGGACAGAGAAAGTTTAAGTTACCTTTATAATGGTGGGTGACTCATTTGCATAAAAAAAATGATGTACTTTTCGCCTTATAGCGGCAAAAGTAAAATCGTCTAATTTATCTTTGAAACTGTGTTTCGGTCCACGTTTCTCGGGAGACTTAAATTGTTCATTTTCTTTGTATTCTTTTAACACATTGTAAACTGAGGTCACACCAATTCCCAAAATGTCAGCTGTTTTCGAAACACATTCTTTTTTATCGGGAGCCTCAATAGGTAATAGTGAAGCAATTTTCTCCTCAAATACGTGTTTGTAGACGTTTTGTATCATAAGTTTTTCTGTAACGCTTAAAGCAATCCGTGGTCTCTTCTTTATTGGAGACAAGCTTTGGCTTGACGTGCTTGGTTGAGGGTCCATATCGTTTGTACGAAACAATATAGCAACAAATAAACACAACAATTACCACAAACACAACGTAAAGAAAAACTTAACAAAAACAATAACTAAACAGCGTGAGCGCAGAAAAAACATTCGTGCTATCAGACCAGAGGTTAGAAGCCGAATTACAAACAAAATGGCGACCGACGCGCGCGGCGTTGATCGGTGTTGGCACTAGTCTCCGCGCCGCGCTTTGTAATAAGCCGTCAAAAAACTGATTGTAGTTACATACTACTAGTAACTTATATCAGAGCACTTTTATACAATTTTATTGTAAAATAGAAATAATATTCTTTTATATTTTGAAATGATTAACTATTCTCACTCATTGTTCATACATCTGATTGAACGAGAACTGAACGCATCACTATTACTTTAAATATGGCAACATTATTTTACAAAGTGACATTAGCTACTGTCAGTTGGCTTCGTCCTAATTAAAAATCCGACTTTAGAGTTTGGACCCATAATTTTATTGCGAATAGTGAACTGCAGTGAACCGAACATTGAGTGAACTTTCATCATGTCACAAAACTCTTGTTGTGTACCTGGATGTTCAGTGACTACCAAGGATGGTATGTACTTAAATTACTGTTGTGCCCTAGTTGTCCTGTCTCCACTATGTTTCTTACATTCTTATCCCTATCCAGATATAAACAATGATTATAAACATTTTCGTTATTAATTTATTTATTTAATAAATTCAACTTTTAAATAATATGCTGTTTTTTCTCAGGTATACCTCTACACCGCTACCGTATACCTCTACTATTTAAAATTATGTTTACTTCAGTCGGAAAATAATTTAAAGAATATTGCTACTAACACAAAAATTAATATTGCTTATATTGTTGTAAATGTTTCATTTTCAGTTCAACTGTTTGCTAAACCTGATACAATGCCTGCCCTATGTTCAATATCTGATATTCAAGAGACTTCATCAGAAGGTCAAATGACAGGTTTGTATCTCATCTTCCATAAATAAAGCTAAACACAAAAAGTAGAGTCCTTAACCTTTCGTGTGTCTAAGACGTGGTTCCACGCGAGACAATGCTTTTCTAATTGTGTCTGTAATTAGAGCATTCAATTGAATTGGTCTTTAATCAATTCATTAAAAAAATCTTTGATAAAATTATTGTATTAGGTATATCAATAATACATTATTTATAAAAACTATTTTCAGAACAACTAGGTACATACTGAATCGGTAACCCCGACTGACCTGCCTTCAACATCTGGCTATCAAAGGATTCCTTGTGAAATTCCTATGAAAGGTATGTAAGTACCCTATCCATAAAGAGAGCTAAAAGTAAAAATTTAAAATTATGTTTACTTCAGTCGGAAAATAATTTAAAGAATATTACTACTAACACAAAAGTTAATATTGCTTATATTGTTGTAAATGTTTCATTTTCAGTACCATAACACAAGCTCTGCTTAGCTTAGTATCAGATGACTGATTTATTATTTATTATTATTTTTAATATTCTAATTGTAATAATTAGAATTTATTGATGCTATTAACATGCCTATTAAGAGAAAACTGAGAGCAAAAGAAATAGATTAGTTTTTAGTAGCTCATAAAATTACCTTAACTACCTCCAATGCTATTAACCTATGTATGTGAATATTTTTGTCATAGTAAATCTCTTTTACAGGACATGAACAGCATATTAAGCAGAAAGAACGTAATAAGAACTATATATATAAATCAACCAAATCAAAAGGTAGTGTGTTGTTTCAAATCTTATTATTTAATCTCAGTTTTAGTGTTCAATAAAATTTGTTAATTTTTTTTAATATAAAATTTTTGGAATTGGTTAATTGTCTGTTCACTAAGGTTATACCTTTTTTTTTAGGTATATATATGCCTGTGACGAAACATAGAGAGTATAAAAATCTATTAAAGCAGCTGAAGAAGTCGGAAAGTGCTAAGGTGACTTTTAAGAAAAAATATAATATTGCAAAGAAAATGACAGGAACCACAGCATTCAGCATTATGACCTCAAAAATGTCAGCTACTACAAAAATATTTTGCCAAATGCAAGTTTCTCAGAGTGGCAAGAAAAAACCAGGAAGGCGATTCACACTTGACCAAAAAATTTTGGCATTATCATTGTACAAACCCTCGCCAAAGGCTTATTGCTTGTTAAGTCAAATGTGCATTTTGCCTAGTCGAAGAACATTGCAAAATTTACTGCACAAATTGGATTTAAAAGTTGGTATCAATGAACTAATGTTCGAAAACTTAAAAAGTAGGGTAGCTAAACTGCCAGAAAAACATAAATATTGCTCGATTTTGCTTGATGAGATGGCGATCCAACCATCGATTACATACGACAAAAGGCATGATAAACTAGTTGGATTTGTTGACAATGGAGAAAAAACAGAAAAAGAATTTTGTGATCATGTCCTAGTTTTTATGATTACAGGCATTGTCAAAAAATTCAAGCAGCCAATAGCTTATTATTATTGCCATGGAAGCACCAAGACACACGAGCTAAAAGCTCAAATTAAAAATATTATTTTAAAAGTACAGGAAACTGGACTAAAAGTCGTAGCCACCATTTGTGACCAAGGCACCTCCAATGTAGCAGCCATAAATTTGTTATTGAAGGAGACAAGGGAATTTTTTATAAGAAAGGGTAAAGAGATTTTTATAAGAAGGCTTTTACAAGATAGGGAAAGACAAAATTTTCCCCCTGTATGATCCACCACACCTTACTAAAGGGATAAGGAATAATTTGTTGACTAAAAATTTGAAATACACTATGAAAGGAAAGGAGTGCACTGCTAAATGGTCCATTGTGGCCTTATATAATAGGTGCCCATCATATCAAGCTAGTGCCGAAACTGACTGCTCTCCATGTATTACCCAGTTTAATCCCAAAGATGAGGGTGAAACACTGTACACAAGTTTAGTCAGTCAGTTGGACTTGGACTTGGATGTTTAGCAGGTATGTAGATGCTTTCTGTAATCTGTTATTTTCATTGATGAGTTTCTGGGTTCGATTCCCAGGTCGAGCAGTGTTATTAGGTTTTTCCATTAGGAATTTCTCAGTAGCAGGCACAGATTTTTGATTTGTGCCCCATTGATGGCAATATGCTAGCTCCCTATTACATGGGAGTTAAACAACGCGAAATGTGGGTGTCAACTATTAAGTGCACCTCTGTCTTATACTTCGGAGATCACAGGCATGATGTTATGTTTTGTTTATAAATTATTTTGTACAAAACAGGTGTTTATGTTATTAAGTAGCTCATGTGGTAATGGAAGTATTTGTTTTATTACAGATATGGGAGTTCTGGACAAAGCGAGTCATGAGACCTCCTTATGTTTTTTGACAACCTATTTGACAGCGTTAATGGCAGCTTTCGCGATATTTGACATGGGAAAATGTATCGCGCTGCAGTTACCCCAACTTCACCACATCAAAATTTGTGGAATTACAGTATCCCTATCCTTAAAACTATGAGATTTGTAAACGGGAAAAGTCAAGGAGTAGTGCCTTCCTTATCCAGTTGGATAAAAACTATAGAAGGTTTTAAAAACATCTTATTTTTTTACATTCAAAGGGGATCAATTCTTTATTACTGCATAATTTCAACCAGGATCCATTGGAGAACTTTTTTGGGGCAATTCGAGCTCATGGTCATAGCAATATAATGCCCACGTCGTCTGCATTTGAAGGAGCTTTTAAGACACTCCTAATTAATAATATAACATCTTCACATTCAGTTGGATCGAACTGTGAAAAAGATGACAGTGTTTGTCTCAAGTCGCTAAAATCCTTTTTAGCAAACCTAGGAGACAGCAACTCAGCAACTGAATGTGAAAATGAAATAGACTGTGCTCACATGTGTATGGATCTTTTAAATGCAGAAGCGTTATTAAAAAGTAAAACTCCAGTGGATATGGAAAAAAGCGCAGCAATTGGTTATTGCAGCGGTTGGATGGCACAACTAGCAAAAAAAAAAGTGTACAAGAACTGTGCCACTTGCAGGCATGATTTAGAAGAAGAAAAAGTATTAGATTTTCATAAATACATTAAAATGAAAGAATATGGAAACAAAAAGTGGTTGTGCTATCCAACTAGGGCGCTGTTTGATTTCTTTGTCCAAGTGGAACACATTTGCACAGAAATACTTTAAAGAAAATTGTAATAAAACTAATTTAGGTAGATACATTAATTTAATAATAACTATCAATTTAAATTTAAATTGTATCTCATGTGCAACACATAAAAACGAACTTACAAATTTTCTAATTAATAAATCAACCAAATTTTTTATTAATAATTGGTGCAAAGAAATCAACAGTGTAATTACTGGTAAAATAACCTTTTGGGATAAAAATTACCCCATGAAGAATAAAGCATACATGCACTACTCCAAAAATAAAGGGAGGAAGAGAATAACACAAAATAATAAATCTGTAAACGTTTAATGTTAATCGCAAAATAAATCTTTTTAAAGAACAAGCTGTTTTTTTCTATGATTCTGTTCTGTTTTTCATTCATGGACATCTGGAAGTTTTACCTAAGCGTATAAATTATTGTTTGTATAAATTATTATATGCTTTTGTAATAATTATGTAATCCATCCTTAACATACTTTAAATTTTTGTAAGTATTTCTAAGAATGCATTACATAATTATTACAAAAGCATTAAAAACAATAATTTATACGCTTAGGTAAAAATTAAACTATCAAAAAATAACAACTATATCTATAGTTAGCTACCTACCTATATATGGATATAGGTAGGTAGCTAGCCATAGGTAAATTTTGGTTAGCTGACAACTAGATGGCGCTTTGTGCTATCGTTCAGGAAAGGGAGAATTGCCTGTCTATACCCTATATTATATTGTAGTCTTTGTTTCTAACCTAGAAACTGCGTGTATGGGATCAAAACTATCGAGTGAGTTAGTCAGATCTCGTCTACTTCAAGAGGAATATTGTTAGGGCTTCTTTCAGGGAATTTTAATTAAAAACGATGAGAGTTAATTAGGTATTCGTTTACTATCTTTCACAAGATACATTATTACATTATGGCAGAACAGGAAAACGGAAAAACATCGCGACCGGGCCGATCGCCCGCTCGGTTTTAATTACGCGCGCACTCAATAGATGGCGCCACCCTTGCTCGCCGTCCACAACTCTGCTGAGGCGTCGCTAGATGGCGTTGTGGGTAGCATGTTTGCTACCCACAACCTTGGAGGTCCAGGCCGGCCGCCTTGGAATCCTCAGGTTTCAACACTGAAGAGCTGCGTCGCCGGCGGTGCCGACACTGCTGTCATCGTGGGTGCCACCATTCGTCGCCGATGGCACCGGAAGTGGGCAAATCTTCGAGAACGCTCGCTGCACAGAACCCGTCGCTGTTTTAAGTTCAGCTACACGGCTCACACCGTCGCGTCCTTTGAACACCTTAATAATTCTGCCCATGCGCCATTTAAGGGGTGGCAAGTGGTCCTCCTTAATAACGGCAAGGGTGTTCAGGGCTAAATCCTGGTTAGTTGTCTTCCACTTGGTCCTTATTTGAAGTTCCGAGATATAGTCGGTCGACCAACGCTTCCAAAACTGCTGCCTCATGTGTTCGACTCTCTGGAACCGCGTCAGGCGAGTAATAGGCTCTTCCGTCAGGTCCTTGCAGGCTGGCGCGAGGAGCGGCCGGCCGATTAGGAAGTGTGCTGGACTAAGTGGAAGAAGATCATGTGGGTCTGAGGACATAGTGTTTACAGGATTTAACTCCTGCTTCCCATAATCCCCCAAAATGAGGAGCATAAGGCGGTATAAATTTAAACTGTACCTATATCGTCATTAGATAAGTGATCAATAATTTGATGTGAATGCTCGTTAAACATTAACTTAACCTCTTTCATGGCTCCGATAAAATTTGTCCCGTTATCCGAATAAATTTGAGCCGGTTTGCCACGGCGGGATATAAATCTTTTGAGTGCTAATAAGTACTCATGTGCAGAAAGGGTACTGACTAATTCGAGGTGAATGGCCCGTGTAATAAAACAAACAAATAGGCAAATATACCCCTTTTCAAGTTTAGCCCCCCTACCTTTGCGGTTTAGCACAGATACGGGCCCACCATAGTCCACCCCACAACGAATAAAAGGAAAACCCGGTTCCAACCGCTCTGCAGGTAGGTTACCCATAATTGTATTTCTAAGAATGCATTAAGTACCTACATAATTATTACAAAAGCATTAAAAACAATAATTTATACGCTTAGGTAAAAATTAAACTATCAAAAAATAACAACTATATCTATAGCTAGTGTGATGTTGGAAGCCGATGTAAATGAAAAGGTGTTCTCTGTTTGCTTATATGTTTATTAGTTCTCCACTTATGCTAACCTACATGACTTATATACTAACTTACACATATATACTACACTACACCTTCCCCCTTAAAACAAAAAAAAAATACAATTATGAAATATATTTTTTTTACAATTTATAAAGCAGTTAAATTAATTCTCTGAAAACTTAAAACGAGTATATAAATAATTTTATTTTCCATAAAAAGATACAATTTTGCTTATTATCAGATACAATAAATGTTTATATAACAAGGTGTAGCGTAAATGGGATAAAAATATATAAAAAAAAAACTAAAATCTTATTCGTTACAAATGTTGTTTTGTTTATTTTTTAGTCACCTACAGTTGCCAAAGTACTTACATAAAATCTAGAAAAATAAAATCTAAATATATATGAGGTGGAAGTTATTTTTTTTTTATATTTTAGTCTCTCACACATTTATTATATTATTGTCATTTCATCTTACTGTTATTTCTGTATTTATCAAACATTGTTTTATTATTTTTCATTTAAATCACTCATTATAATTTTTATTTCTTTATCCTTTTTGTATTTATTTTATAGTCAAGTATTATATTTAAACATTACAATTTCTTTTTAACCACACTTATATTCGATTCGATTGATCAGGTTGTCTACTGCTGAAGATGCTTACGATGTTAAATCTAAACACTTATAAGTAGGTATCCAACAGACATTGTGTAAAAACTTATCATTAAAATATTATAAGATATGACATATGACATTCCAAAAAGAATATGTAAGTAAATTAACATATCATATTTCATTTAATGTGTTCTAAAACTGTGCACAAATTATCACGAATATGATACGCTTACGTAAAAGGTATGAGTTCGCATTCCGATTGGTACGTCATTCGCGAACCCGATACTATATTTTTACAATGAACTGTGATTAAGCATAATTATCAAAAATGTAAAAATGATGTAATGGAAGATAATTTAATTTTTTACAGTTTTTTATTTTATTTTACCTTACAAAAAAAAAATTAAACATGTTATGTTGCATAAACCAAAATTTAGAAATAAGTACACTATAAAATAATTTCTTAAAATTGAAAGTGAAGCAGTTTGTGTATGTTATTTTTACTGGTTATAATAATTTCTATAAAATCTGACAAAAAAAAATACGATCGATTTAAGTTATGCTGTGTAAAATAACGGAAACAAAAATCGAGATATAATGTTGATATTCATTAGTAAGTTCACATAATAATTATTATATTTATGCGTAACAGATTACACAGGCCAACAAAGTGATTGTTCCACAAATAGAAAATATTTATGTATCTGTCATTTCAGAGAATAATGAATATTTTAAATTATAAAAACATATATATATATATATATATATATATATATATATATATATATATATATATACATCTTGAAGGACATGTTGCGTCGTACATGGCGTTATTTCGTCGCAAGGGCGAAAAATTGGCATGGACGTAATTCCATCACTACAATGCCTTTTAGCGTATAATATAGTTCCGCCATCGTCCGACTGAAATTTGGAGGGCACTAGTGTTCAGCGTATAATTTACCACGTATACTTTGAGTTCAGTTCACCGATCTTATCGTGTCCATTGAATATCGTACTTAATATGTAAAGTTTTTATCATGTTTTCGTGACAACAATCTTGCGTCTCTTAAATATCCTTAAACGGGCACTAGGTACGGTGTCTGAGGGGCCCATTCGGGGTACACGAGGGACGCATGGCGCGGGGCGGCGGGCTTCAACGCGCTCGCGTGCCGAAGTTTGTTAACAAACAGACATGTGCCGGCCGTGATGTAAACTTGTCACCAAAGTGAATTATTTGCGAGTGTGTTAAAGTGGTTATTTATTCAAAGGTATTAACTTCAAAGAATTACAGTGCACGATTATTTAGAAAGCGACAAAATTAAACATTAAATGTTTTATATTACGATATGCCTTTTATTCCGTATATTCACCTGCATAAATATGACTAGGTACTATTATATCATTCGTACCATGAAACTTCCTCTTTCTACCTTTGAACCTACATGTTCACACTAGCCTGTGCATCTGAGCTAACCTGTTTATACATACTTACCTGTCCAACTCCGAACTTACCTGTTCACACCAGCCTGTGCCTCTGAGCTTACCTGTTTATACATACTTACCTGTCCAACTCCGGACTTACCTGTTCACACCAGCCTGTGCTTCTGAGCTTACCTGTCCAACTCCGGACTTACCTGTTCACACCAGCCTGTGCCTCTGAGCTTACCTGTTTATACATACTTACCTGTCCAACTCCGAACTTACCTGTTCACACCAGCCTGTGCCTCTGAGCTTACTTGTTTATACATACTTACCTGTCCAACTCCGGACTTACCTCTTTCTAGGCTTGACACTAGACAAGAAACTTCAATGGAGTCCCCATATTTCTTGTCTCGCTGGAAAATTGAGCTCAGCTGCTTACGCGGTTAGAAAAGTACGGGAACTCACTAATGTAGAAACTGCATGTTTAGTCTACTTTAGTTATTTTCACAGTATTATGTCCTATGGCATTCTGCTTTGGGGTAAAGCTGCTAATATTCAAAGCATTTTTATACTACAAAACGTGCAGTTCGTTCTATTTATCAACTAAGTACGAGATTCTCCTTAAGAGACTTTTTTAAGGACATAGATATACTAACAGTCGCCAATATAATCTATGTCCGGCAAAATATTAACCTCTTAAACAAAAGAAGTGACATACACACAATAAACACTAGATATAAGCATAAACTTTGCGCCGAATACCATCGCCTACAAAAAGTACACTCATCTTTTGTGGGATTAGGAGTCCGTATGAATAACAGAATACCTGTACACCTACAAGAGTTACCTTATGATAGGTTCAAGTCAACTGTTAAGAGGATTCTAATAAAAAGGGCTTATTATTCAGTAAACTACTATTTAAACGACAATAACGCTTGGTTGATCAGAGAAACACAGACAACACTGTAAACTCAGTTATTGAAACAGTTTAAACATTGTTCAACTAAAGGTTTAATATTAATAGACTTGTAGATATCCCCACGTTCGTCATGCTCCCATTGTCTGTCATTGCTTGCGGTGGCGGTGTGGGGCGGGTCGCCACCTTCCCTCTAATATGGCGAGGGAGGCGATGGCTGCGTCACACGTCATACTCATGAACGGATGCTGCTTGTGGTGACTGGTCGGCTGTTGTCGGGGATATGTTATGTTAATTTTTATTTTATATTTTGTTAATTCTTTTGTTTATAATTATTATTATAGGTATATCCTTTGATTGACCTTGTGTAAATTGTTATTTTGTAAATGTGTGTGAATGCATCCGCCATTAGGTTTCTTTGTAGATTGTCTGTGCCTGAGTAAACTTTAATATCTACATTATGGTATTTACTGTATTAATATTATTTCTTTCTTGTCTTATTGAACACCTGGTCGGTATAAATTGACCAGGTAATAAATGGTAATGTACGTGCATTCGCTTACATCATATACACGCTGAAATTTAAATGGTTGTTTTCCCGCAGCGAAAAGATTTGGTCTTAGTTAAACATTCAATTTATACAAAAACTAAATATTATAAACCAAAAATGGCCGATTAACAATCGTGAAAAACCAAACTCGAAAGTGACATCGAACCGATAGTAATACCTCGCGATACCTAGCGCTCGCGTCGATCGGTCGCGCGTTCGTTGACCCGGGTGTTAGTCAATCAGCTGATACCTACACCTTAGGTAATGTAACACAGTACCCAATCATAATAATAAGCTTTATCCAATACCTTTTTAGCTACAACTTACAGAAAACGTAACTTAAAACAAGTTTATTATCTAAGAACAATAATTTTCTGAATTAGATTATAAAGTAATTAAGGCGTATTTAAAAAAATTGAAAAATTTAATGAACTCCGCGGAAATGATATGGATGCAGTCCTTCTGAGTTGAGTAGTTTCCAGACGTAGTATTGGCTTACGCCAAACTTAGCTGCCGCCATTCCCGTACTTCGGCGAGGATCGCGTTCGAAGTACTCGATGATCTCCTCGTCGAGCTCTGGCGAAAGAGAACGGCCGATCGACCTCTGCCCTGTGCATGTGGTGGCACCTGGAACTGCCCATGATCGAGTAGCCGTCGCCGCTACGATCGTCCGGTCCTGTATGACTTGAGGGTTCAGAACTCCGCGAAGACGGAGTGACGCCAAGTGTTGCAGCTCGGCGTAAAGACGCCAGGCAGTATGGGAATTATAATTAGCCCTAGCCTACAGTTGCACCATAGCGACGTACTCTAAATTACTAAAACTGTAATGTCGGTCCATAATACTAATAAAGTAATAAGCTAACGCGTGCTGCGCTTCCGACGTTCACGGGACAACTAAGGAAGGAGGGAGTCGAAGGAGAGCGCGGGGCGTTCCGGCGTCGGCGCCGCGCGGCGAATTACAAAGGAAGCCGGCTCGTTTGTAATTCTTGCGTGCAGGCTATTTTATGCCGTATAACTACCATTGAGCTCTTATTTTGCTTTGAACGTTTATGGATCGTTCTTTACTTTGTCAGCAGCGCGTGCGATTCGAGTAGTACCTACAAGGTCCGTCTTGTGTTACTACTGTTTATCACGCTTTCGAGTTGTCTAATATTTTTTTTAATAATTTTAAATCCAAAACATGTCTAAAAAAAAAAAATATATGTTTCGATAGTACTACCAACGGCAAGTTGTTCTGCTTCGGGAAAACAACCATTAAAATTTCACGGTGTATACATTGTTTGTACAATATTACATGATTGTGATAAAAGACATGACATAAAAAAAGGAAACAGAGCAAAAGAGACAAAAAAAATAATCTCGGAGTTTCTTTCTTCCTTTCTTCTCCGGATCGTCCACTTAGGTAGCTAGTGAAAGATTGCAGGCTAGCTAGGGTAGGATCCTCGACGGCATGGCCGAGGACCGCGTTGTAGCTTATTCCCTGAACTGTGATCTCGTGCCAGCGATCATCACCACTGTTCGTAAATCTACTCTTTACTCCAGTGGCACCCTGAGCGTTGGTCCTAACCCCTTAAGGGTGTCCTCAGGTGGATGTCGCTTAGACTTTGGCCGGATTCTTGGAAGTTAATTTTAATTTTAGACCTGTTACCTTTAAGGCATCTTACTATACCTAATGTGTACATTTGTCATTTAGCGCTCGACAGACGGACAGACTGATTAAAAATTCTGTAAGATCAAATAATTATAACAATGTTTTTAGCTACTTAAGTGATACTTTTGTTACACTTGTACTTGTCAAAATTACACTGTATAAGATTTATCTTATAAAGTGTAATTTTGACAAGTACAAGTGTATGTAAATACCTAAGTGCTGAATAAATTTCATTATTTCATTATTTCGCACCAGCCTGTGCCTCAGAGCTTACCTGTTTATACATACTTACCTGTCCAACTCCAAAATTACCTGTTCACACCAGCCTGTGCCTCTGAGCTTATCTGTTTATACATACTTACCTGTCCAACTCCGGACTTACCTGTTCACGCCAGCCTGTGCCTCTGAGCGTACCTGTTTATACATACTTACCTGTCCAACTCCGAACTTACCTGTCCACAGCAGCCTGTACCTCTGAGCTTACCTGTTTATACATACTTACCTGTTCAACTCCGGACTTACCTGTCCACGCCAGCCTGTGCCTCTGAACTTACCTGTTTATACATACAAACTTACCTGTCACTCGTCAAAAATGATTATATTGCTTTTTAAGATTTTGTAGACCACCAAAGTGAAAATACCTGAATACCTACGCTATACATAGGTATTGTCACTTTTGTATGCTAACTATTAATTATTTATTATCTGTGCCTGGAGTCATTATAAGCCCTTATATAGGTGGAAGCCTATTGGCTGATAAGCTGGATACAATAATTCAAAAACAGTATTCGGAACCAATCTGAATTCAATAGTAGATGGATGTCATTTAGTTATTATAATCATGATGATATATGCAGAGCATTATACGGAATTGATTTAAACATACAGTTGGATGGAGGCGGGAATGTGCATGCAGTGTTTTGAACGTATACGGAGATATTCAGTGTGCAAGAAAGATTTAAGAGTGAACGGACGCACTAATTCAGTTATTCGGAACCAATCTGCATTCAATAGTAGATGGATGTAATTTTGTTATTATAATCATTATGATATATGCAGAACATTATACGGAATTGATTTAAAAGTACATTCGGATGGAGGCGGAAATGTGCATGCAGTGTTTAGTAGGTATACGCAGGTATTCAGTGTGCAAGAAAGATTTAAGAGTGAACAGACGCACAAATTCAGCTAGAAATATTTAATTTGAATATCACCATTTAACGTTTAAATGAAATTTGACGTCGACTACTGATATGATACTGATTAAAACATCTTACATACGCATTGAAAACATTAAAAATCTCACTACATTCAGTGGACGCCGCAGGGTGGTAGTTTGTAAAGACGCAAGAAGTCCTTCGCGATTTATATATATATATATATTCTGTCTCGTTAAATTTTCGAGATATTACAAAAATGACATGAAGGCCTGTTAAACATAGGTAAATAAATTAATAAATCTTTTATATAAGATGTATAATTACCGTTTACAAAAGTAACCATTCTAAATTACAATTAACATTTATGATGATGTTACTGTAAAGTTCCAATGTTAAAATATTAAAATTTGAGTGACATCATCAAAATTTATGAAAAGAATAATATAGTTTAACAAAATCTTTAACATATTTGCATTATAAAATTATAGATACTTTTTGTAAAGTGCATTAAACATTTAAGATACACAATCAACCTAGTATGAATAGTTAAATAATAAAACTATTTAACTATTTTAAATAAAGTTTCAATTAAATCCAGATTAGCATTTTGTTCGGTTTGTAACTCATTAATAAAAAAAAAATATTTTTGCGAATAAAGAACATTTAAATAAGTTTATTAAATAAGTAAAATATACTTATTCAGCCATGAGAGTGCTTTAAATTAATAAAATTCCACAAAATAAGTAGATAATGACGGAATTGAACACAACTGATTTATTATTGTATTAGAAGTCGATCGTTCAAGTATACACAACTATTGATATCAAAATTTTCCATAGAGTACAATATACCTATACATTTTTATCATTCATACTTTTATAAAATTGAAATTACAATTATACCTTAAAACTTTTAAATAAGAACAGAAATAAAAGTACATACCTACTATTATTATTTCTGTAGAACATGTAACTAACTCACATATTTTTGCAAAGTAGCGTTCTTTAACAGTTTTAAATTACATACTGCGAACTGAACTATACACCGAATGTGTTTATCAACTTATTGAATTCGAAAAGAATGGTTTCTTAAGACGCGGTTACACTAAACCTGTTATTGAAATATAAATTTAAAAAAAATATATCGAATAGTAAGAGTTAGCTCCTAAAGTATATCGTATACTTATAAAAAACATTATAAAAAAAACAGAAGTACTTATTTTGCTAACAAAAAAAAAATCATACATTTTTTTATTAATCGGTTTTAAAATGTTATTGCTGTATCATAAAATAAGAAAACATTAAGTTTCCTACATTTCTCAATAAAACATTTTGGACATAGAAAATAAACTACTTACACTAAATAAAATAATTGTAGGTATGTAAAATATGTTGATATGGAACCTACTGGCCGTATTGCCGGTTAAAATGTAATTTACTGACAGATTGTAAACAATAAAAAAAATAGACTTTTATTATAAGAACATTGTAACCAAACAAAAAAATACAAGTACAAATTAACTAATGGATTTTATTTGATTATTAACCCAACAATAATGAAACGTCAATTATTTTATTTTCAAACAATAGTTACCTATATTTCTTATATATAATCCTTTCTTCCCTATCAATATTATAAATGTAAATGTTTATTACGCTTTCACGCGAAAACTACTTAAGCGATCATCATGAAACTTTATACACATATAAGATACTGTTAAATTTATGGCTTCAATGCGAGCAAAGCCGCGGGTAAAAACAAGTATAATATAATGTAATGAAAAAAAATACTAAATTTATTTATAAAAATAACCTTATAACTGAACCCTTTTAATATATTTTAAAATAAAACTATATCAACCTTATCTTATTTTGTCTATTCCGGTGTATCATAAGTCAATTTCATCGAAAACTTAGTGGTATAGTTGCTAGCTAGACAACTACCGCATTTCAACATCGTCACTGCGCTGTTATTATTCGTGAATTAAATAATAAAGGCTGTCATACTCCGAAAAATAAATCTTACTTTGTGACGTCACTTAACAAAAATTCATACGCTATATAATATAATGGGTAATTCAATTTAAATTTTTACCATTTCATAATTATTTTTAAACACATTTTTTTTTGTTATTGGGACCCTTTTTTTTCATATCACCTAGGTATCATTTTATTTTATTTATCATTCCATTATACGACGATTCCATTATATTTATATTTTATTAATATTTATTTATTTTCCCTTTCATTCCAGGGGGTACACATGGTCCGGCCGGACTCTTATTTATTTGAATCACCTTTACTTTATTTATTTTAATATATTAGGGAAACGATTTAAGACTTTACTTTGTCTCCAATTACTTTCAAAGAGGAATCTCGTTCACACCATGATGAAGTATAGGACCTAAACCCTTTTGTTATGTGTACCTTTTTATTATTTTATTAATACATCGCTCTCATGCGCTCATTTTTCACACTTCAGCCATATAAAATATGCAACATACCAACAGTCTGACTTTCATTTGTCAAAACCACAATGAATATTTTAGTTTATAAAATTCTTGATTTACATTTGGTTGATCACTCCAAACGCTTATCAAAATTTAAATACCAAAATATTCCCACACACTTTATTCCTTTTAGACACTCAAATCCTTTCATAAGCTTTAAAATACCAATCCTATATCAAATCTACACATTTAACTCTTCATTTACCTATACTCATTACAACATTTCCTTGCCTATCGATACAGTATCTAATTGAAACCATAAGATAACAAAAAGAGATAATTTTAATACTGTATTTACATCCCTAAAAAACCTATTTATTTTCCGATCTCCCTAAGATAAATAGAGTGGTACCTAGTTGTCTACAATGAAACAATAAGATTTTTAATACAACTACTATCAATCATCAAATAACTATACCAAATTCCATTTTCTCGACAACTTTTGTGTAATAATCATACGTTTTATAATTCAATAAACCGTTTTAAATTGTCATATTTCACAGACTTATTTATTTATGTTAAATGTATATATCCTTTCTTTCTATTCTTTAATTTACTCCGTGACTATAATATAATTCTGTCTCTCACCATTTCTTAAACGTGTATGTACTAGCGTTATCTCTGCAATAAATTTATTTAATAATTTTAGCACAATTTTACTACTATACTAAATAAACTTAGTATAGTTATAATAATAAAATTTATCGTAACACTATTTTTATTATTCTTTCGCTCTACATTACGAATTTATTATATTAACTCAAAATTAAAATAATAGTATGATTTTTGCCTTTTCCTAGACATAAATTGTATATATCGCTGAACAAAGTTCGTATCTTGATTAGTTTAATTGAAATATAAAATTAATATACATAAACAAACGCATTATACTTATAAGCCCATAGAAAAATGCAACATACGCAAAATCTATTTATAGAACATCGGACATTCCAAATTCAACGGATTCAACTGTAATTTATATACCTACTAATTTCAAATATTTTATACGTAATAATAATAAATAAAAAACTAAACATTTGAATTTACTGTAACCATAAACAATTAATAAATAATAATAATATATTTCAGTATTTAATTTAAAAAAAATATTAATTTAAGAATGTATAGTTTAACAACTTACATAGACAGCTTAGAGGTTCTGCCTTACGTTTTTACGGAGCTCTTTGGTTAATTGGTTCTGCTGGCACTCGATGATAAGCCGTGCCGGATCAGGATCAGGTGTGTAGATCCTGGCGTAGTGCAGGAGCAGCGCTGATGGGAACTCGCAGAACTCGATCGTCTCTGTTGACTGGGTCGGGAATAAACCTGGACTCCACTGGCTTGACCGGGATAACTCTGGTCTGACCATCTTTCTTTATTCTTGTGTCTTTGATCTTCTTTGTTCTATTTTGACCTTCTCTCTTCCATAATATATCTTCTTTCTTCTATAATAATCTTGTCTCTTCTATAATATATCTTCTTTCTGCTAAAATAAGCTGCTTTCTTCTATAATAATCATCTCTCTTCTATAATGTATCTTCTCTCTTCTACAGTGTATTTTCTTCTCGCGATAATTTCCATAATTTGTCTCTTGTTTTATATAATTTTTTATGCTGGACCTATCCTGGCCAGCACTGCCGAGAAGGCAGCACTGGCAGGGTCGCCATGTGATGTTGGAAGCCGATGTAAATGAAAAGGTGTTCTCTGTTTGCTTATATGTTTATTAGTTCTCCACTTATGCTAACCTACATGACGTATATACTAACTTACACATAATATACTACACTACACTAGCTACCTACCTATATATGGATATAGGTAGGTAGCTAGCCATAGGTAAATTTTGGTTAGCTGACAACTAGATGGCGCTTTGTGCTATCGTTCAGGAAAGGGAGAGTTGCCTGTCTATACCCTATATTATATTGTAGTCTTTGGTAGCACCTCAGAACAAAGTGCTGTGACATGCGTAAATATTGCCAGATCAATTATTTTTAATAATTAAAATCGATTTCAGTTTTTTCATCGATTAATCGATTAAAGCTGTTTTGTTAATACGGCGTTTCCAATATATGGATATTATGTATATAAAAGCGATTTACACAAACATAAAAGCCTAGCCTAGGCTTTTTGTTTGCTTGTTACGCTGTTATGAACATCTATTCAACAATGTAGACTTATAATGAATATAAGCAACCTATTGTTGTCATCGTTACATCGCTATTACTCGCATCGACTATATGACGACTATATGCAGTGTTTATCCACTAGTATACGTCATCATGTATATTCAACATAATTAAACTTATACTTGGCCTACATTTATCTTTGTGCATTTTAGATATAATATGTTACAATACGTATCTATGAAAAAGACAGGGTTAACACCATTCTAACTCACCGTCGTCGTGAAAACATAATACTATAACAGTAGCTTTAGACTTGTCAAATGTGGAGACATACATTTAAATGTTGAGACGTAAACTAGTCATAATAATTAAAAATATAATTATATTTTTATTGTTAATTATCATTTTGTTCTGATATCGATTACTCCATCGATTAAAATACGTCATTTTCAATAGTTATTTGATACCTGGCAACTTTTTTTTTATATACCAATCAAACAGATGTCGACGTAATGTTTAACTATTAATTAACTTTAACTTTATTCCCAGAGTGAAAGAAATTATAGAAAAAATAATTTGCTTACAAAAAAATAAATAAGATTTTTAGGTTATTATTCCAATCAGGCACACGATACCACAAAAGGGAATTTGTGATTGTTCGTTACAAAACGAACATTTAAAAACTAGAAAAGTCAATTAAACAATACAATATTGAAGTAAATGCTGAAACATGTTAAAATGGTTTGTAATTAAACTATTACAAAGGTAGGATAAATATTAAAACGTTTTTATGCAATTTTACTTTAAAAAGTAAAAGTCATCCTCCTACATCCATTTGTATGTAACGACATCTGTTGGCGAGTAGCAGAACTAGCTCGACATTACCATTGACACTGAACATTAGAAACAAATCACATCCATAGAGGGCATTACCATACACAAATAGCAATATCTACTACAAAATAACGACAATGGCTTCCATGTGCACTGGATGTAAACAAGAACTATTACTTGTAGTTATTGCAAAAACGCATACGATTTAATTTGTGCTAATGTATCGCAGGATTATTACAGAAAAATAATTACCCAAAACAATAAATTGATGTGGAAATGCCAAGACTGTCATTGTAAAACACCCAAATCAGGCAATATTAATACACCTATATGTACACAGTACCGGGACTTGAACCGTAACATCAATTCACCGCAAGACTCAAACGTAACCATGAGAAAAAAGACATCGTACCTACATAACGATTCATCAACTTCAGAGGACTTGAGTATATTAGGTGATACTATATGCACAGAAGAAAAAGAACCTAAGCTAATCACTGACACTGTATTGCAAAACTTAAGCGATATAATAACACAACGTCTAAAAGAAAATAATAAGTCATTAATAATGGAGCTAAAAAGTTCAATAAAACAAGAAATATGCAAAGCAATAACAAAAATTAAGGAAGATTTTGAATTAAAAAATAAGTCTTTGACAGATCAAAATGAACACAGGAAAAGCGAAATAAATGAAATAAATACCCAAATTAAAAAATTAAAAGAAGAAAACGATAAATTAAAAAATGAAATATCGCACCTGAAATCGACAATACCTACATTCCAAAGCCAAGCAGATTGCTCTAAAAAAATCGTATTATACGGCCTCAAAGAATACCATAATGAATCCGACTGCGATATGCAACATAGATTATTTGAATTATTCCAAGATATCCAAAATATTATTGTGTATTAGTTGTAATCTACTGGAATAGGAGAGATGAAGACATCTTCTATTCTCAGTTAAAACAAATATTAAATTACCTAAATAAAAAATATAATAAATATAGTATAATAATAGGTGGAGATTTTAATATAAATATATTCGAAAACAACACAAAAACAAACCATTTTTTGAACCTTATGCTAGAATACAAACTCAAACAACACATAAAACAACCTACACGCATTATACCAACCACTTCAACATGTCTTGATTTAATATTTACAAATATACATACTCACAGACTTTTGCATTTATAATACTACTACCGACCCGCCCCGGCTTCGCACGGGTGCAATGCTGACGTATCATACAATATAAAGGGGATAAAATATAATGACCACCATAAATATATACTTGACACCAGAAAAATAAAGTCTAAAATTATAATAGTATTTTACTCACGACTGCACTTCAAATTGTATTCGAACACCAAATGTAGTTAATGATCACCAAATCTTAGCGAGCAAATTATTGCGCTATTTCTACCTTAATAAAATCAATGAAAAATGACAATCGGTTAGGTTAGGTTAGAGCTGCGGCCATACAACGCACGAGCCGAGCGAGCGAAGCGAGCGGTGCCGCGGCAGCGGCCGGCGAGTGCCAGAACCGAATAGTAAATTAGTAAAACATTTAGGTACTTTTGGTGATCATTTACTACTTTTGGGTTAACAATGATTTATTTGGAGTCATTTTGCTTAAATACGATAGCGAAATGTTAAAACTTTGGTTACAATTTTACATTAAAATGCGGGTTTAATATTGGTGATCATTTTCAATTTTTTTCTGTTATATGTTACTATATCTGATGGTAAGTTAAACATAAGCCCATATAAAGCTTCCTCTTGAATCACTCTATCTATTGAAAAAAACCGCATCTCCGCCAATCGCAAATCTGTTGCGTAGTTTTAAAGATCTAAGCATACATAGGGACGGACAGACAACGGCAAGCGACTTTGTTTTATACTATGTAGTGATATTTCCGCCCGCGGCTGCGCCCGAGCAAAAATAATATCTTAAATGTTAATTCAACCAACCTCCGTAGCGAAGCGGTTTTTGGCTCGCTTTAAGTCTCGTGGGTTCGATCCCCACACCGGACAAGAAATTTTTGTGTAAATTCTAACATTTCTTTCCGAATCTGGTTTGTTGAGGGACTACCCTCCGTGCCTCGGAAAGCACGTTAAGCCGTTGGTCCCGATTGTTATAACATCATGTATAACAAGCGTATACCAGGGTACGGGCAGCAGCCTGTTTTCCTGTGTATTATAACATAATACTGCGGTCACCAATCCGCCTGCCAAGCGTGGTGACTCTGGCAAAAACGCTCCCTCGAGAGTAGGCCCATGTTCAGCAGTGGATGATATACGTGCTGATGATGATGATGATGATGATGATGTTAATCCAGGGTGTCAGTAACCTCCATTCCAAATTTCATCAAAATACATTAAGTCGTTTTTGCGTGAAAAAAAAAACATCCTTAAATACTCACAAACTTTCACGTTTATAATATTAGTAGGATATAGAAGTTTAAGGATTGGCAAGCTGTTACTAGCTGTTAAGTGTCGGCAAAATACAATATAAAATTTCGTTTCTTAAGCAGCCAATGACAAAGTGTATGACGAAACGAAGTGCCGTGATTGTTGCATTTGAATCGGATCAACTAGTGCCCAAATACCAAAAAGGTGGATTAGTATAAAATTGTCATAATAATTATTATTACTCGCGTAAGCACTTTTGGCTCCAGTCGGAGAATGACGTATCCAGCAATGGATCAAATTATACTACCTGGATCAACAAATGAAAACGGATCAACAAAATACTAGCTATATGGCACGATGGAGCCACTAAGTGCCCGTGGGGATATCTATATTATATATATATATATGTATATATTGTCCGCTTTACGGCAATATTTCGGGCCGAAATATGCATTAAATGTTGATCCACCTTTAGAGGCTTGTAGCTTAGATAATTTTGATAATATCGTGCCAAACTTCGAATATAACAATTCACCTCATTGCGACCCAGTGCCTAACTACGCCGTAAACACTCACAGCACGTCACCAACTTACACGGCAATTGTTGATTTTATAACCGCCATTTATTTTACACTTTGTGTGACTTTGTTGATCAATATAAACGTTGGGAGATCAACAAATGCCGCGGAAATGTACACCGATGCTGCGGAGCGGCAACATCGCAAGCGAAACAAAAGATAGACGCTAGATGAGATAAAAAAAAAACATTTTGTTTCTTTACTTTTTCTACTTCTTCTCTACGGCGTAGTAGTAGGAAATGGTATTAGGTTTTATAACAAACTCCTTAGTCGTGTTACTGATTTGCCTGATACAACTTTTAAAGCATATATTAAACGTGTCCTTATATCTAAAGGTTACCATAGCGTTAAGGACTATATTGAGGATAAAGATGTTTGGTCTCATGAACCATCCTGCGTAACACTTCCTAGAGACCCTGTATCTTAGTAAAATAGTAGGCGTAATAGTGTGATGTTCTGTGAACAATCTGTAATGGGCCTAATGAGTTACATTAATAGACCGCTTGTTCTGTCTCAAATTAGCTTCTTTTATTAGTATAAAAACATTAATAGATAATCAAATATTATAAAGACAACCGTTCGAGAAAATAATGTGTATGCCAAATAAATAATAAAAGTAACTGGACCAAAACCTACGCTCTGCCCATTTGAGTATGTTTCGCTGGACCTCATGTGGCTCGTGTTAAAACCGGCAGTAGAATAACCCACTGAGTTTGTTTCGCCGGATCTTCTCAGTTGGGGCGTATTATATCCGGTGGTAGCATTAAAGCGCGTCCGTCGTTATATACTCATGGTCCACCCAAATAATGACAATTGTTCTTAATATATCAGCACTCACAGGTTGCATTTGCTTGTTATAGTTACCTAAGTAGTTTTATTCATAGAATAAGAATAATAACCTATTAATTATATTTCTTTTTCATTGTGATTTTGACAAGTAGGTACAAGTGTATGTAAATACCTAAGTGCTGCATAAATTCATTATTTCATTATAATTTAATATAGACAGAACAAGCTATTGGACACAATATAGTAAAATAATAAAGTTAAGACTAATATTATTAAAAACAATAACTAAAATACCTGCTTAATATGCGCATTTATAAATGTTAAAATTATACATAGATTAATTATAAATTATTGTTTTGACTATTTGCAAGTGCCTGTAATAGGTTTACGTAAATAAAAATGATTTTAATTTTATTTTCCCCCCAGAGGTCCATTGTAGGGGGAAGAGGGCTACAACAGGGTTCGCCCTGGTACCCTGAGGCGCAACATTAGTGATATTATGACATGTCTATACACCCTCATACCATTCAGCTTTCGGCACGTGCTCACCTTGGCATTGGGTCATGCATCTAATCAAATATGATTTTCATTCAGTCATAACAATGGAACGAACTTATTTTATTAAATCTGATGGAGTTGCATATGGATATTATCTAGGACGAAAGTACTCGTGAAGACTAATCAAACGAGTCCAAACTCGATGGGGTTGTGTCGTTTTATTACGGACTTCCGATGGCCACCTTCCAGCTCCATCATCAGACCCTGGATACCATTTAGGACCAAAGTACTCGTCAAGACTAATCAAACGAGCCCAAACTCGATGAGATTGTGTCGTTTTATTACGGACTTCCTACGGCCACCTTCCAGCTCCATCATCAGACCCTGGATACCATTTAGGACCAAAGTACTTGTCAAGACTAATGAAACGAGTCCAAACTCGATGGGATTGTGTCGTTTTATTATGGACTTCCTATGGCCACCTTCCAGCTCCATCATCAGACCCTGAATACCATTTAGGACCAAAGTACTCGTCGAGACTAATCAAACGAGCCCAAACTCGATGGGATTGTGACGTTTTATTACGGACTTCCTATGGCCACCTTCCAGCTCCATCATCAGACCCTGGATACCATTTAGGACCAAAGAACTCGTCAAGACTAATCAAACGAGCCCAAACTCGATGAGATTGTATCGTTTTATTACGGACTTCCTATGGCCACCTTCCAGCTCCATCATCAGACCCTGGATACCATCTACAGACAAAGTACTCATCGAGAGGAATCATACGAGCCCAAACTCGATAGGGTTATGCCGTATTATAACGGAGTTCCTATGGCCACCTTCCAGCTCCATCATTAGATCAGCTCCATGTCATCATAATATTGCATTGTCAGGCGATATACATGCATTGTCAGGTAAAAGAAAAAAAAAAAGGTTGTAATAAAAAAAAGTTGTCGAATCTTATGGAGAACCAAGCGCCTAAGTCCTACTCTACATGCCCTAACTTAACACTGTCTTGCTTTCATCATAACGTATAGATTGTGAAGCGAAGTGGCAACAGCGCATAACAAAACCAGCCAATCATGGCAAAGGTGACCTCTGATTGGTCCATTTGAATCAGATCAACAATAGATGGAGCGGATTTGTATAAATAATGCAATGAATAGTTCTTATTTGTGTCGCTAGAGGGTCAGCAATTGTTGATCAAATTGGAGCCACATTTGTATGCCGAATCATACAACACATACATAACATTATATTAGATCAACAAAAACTGTTTTGATCAACAATTGCTAACTGATCAACAATTAACTGATGCTACAACCCGTCTGATCAACATTTGCCGAATGGATACATCTATATATATATATATATATATATAGGTATAAGTCTTGCCTTAAGTCGGAGGTTGTAGGATTGATACTCGCGTCGAAACAAAAAAATAAAATATTTATTTTCATATATGGTTTCTTGATGAACGTACGTTAAGACGTTGGTCCCGGATGTGATATGTACTTGTAATGGTTTACCTGTGATATGATAAAATGATAGAAAAAAACTGTTTTCACGAACGACAACAAGTTACAAGATTACGGTGGCTGGTAAATATCTTGTTGTTCTGGCATTATCTGTATTTGGATCCCTTTGTCACTTCACACTAGGTGGATTTGCGGGGTCATTTGCGTGGTCGAAAATAAATAAAAAAGTACATTTTATATATACTATCAACTGTCTGTCTGGAGGTTTCACCCTCGTCATAGTTACAGGTCATTACTATTTCAGACTAGCTGCACCCCGCGGTTATACCCGCGACACGCTACTCCAGTGGGTCGGGGCGTGATGTTTTGTAGCCTATATGTTAATTCGGCGTATAACCTTTCCCGGTGCAAAATTTCAGCCAATTCCGTCCGGTAGTTTTGGTGTGTAAGAGTAACAAACCTGCATCCATCCATTCATCCATACTTACAAACTTTCGCGTTTATAATATTAGTAGGAAGTAGGACTATAATATATCTGTGTTAAATTTCGTCTTGATCTATTCTGCCGTTCGGGTTTGATTGACTAATAAGCTAATAGCAGTCCATCAAAGCTTTCGCATTTAATATAGCGATAGCAATGGTTGACTACTTACGTAGCTTCGCAATATAGTAGGCTTTGCCGTATGTCATTTCATTAAATGCTCGAGAATTTCACAAAAAGTTTGCATTCCATCAACTTTTTTGTCTTGTTTAATTTTAAATTTCAAAATTGAGATTTATAAATTTAGACTACCGGCATGATTTGAACCTGCATCTTAGGTAATGCCTTAACCATTCGGCAACGGTGGAACCCGTCCAGTCAATCAAGTCGAAGTTTATCAATCTATTTATAACTAGCTGACCCGACAGACGTTGTACTGTCTTAGCTAAAACTATAAATTGATTTGAACTTTAATATAAGGCGTGATAGCAATGAACTAACCGTGATGTGCACTAAGAGACGCATTCTGTCAATTTTATGTCAAACGCCATAATATGATAATATTACAATAAATAAGATTAAAAAAATACTCTATTCATGATCAATGATATGCCAATTATGTCACGATAAGATGGTTTAACCACTTGAACCAAGGGTGTTCCCCTAAATGCCAGTAAATGGAGCACCGGTAATAGCTAATCCATACACGGAACATCCGTTACCGTCCGATGACCTAGCTGTCATGGACTCTCCCGAGGATTTTATTTTAGGGTTCATTAAATGCATCTTTTGCGGGCGCACGGAGCACCACTACGTCTCTACACATCACGGGTCAGGTTCTAAAAGAAAGTGGGGCTATGCTCCCCACTCCTCAAAGCCGAGGCTCCGGGGACAGCCTACGATTTCTGCGCCTTCGGTGAAATGGGTAGGAGAGATCTTTCTACTAAACACGCTCCGAGGTCTTCTACAAACTGGACAATGGTCGGTAGCAATAGGACTGATAAAATGACTCTCGCTCAACTGCCCAAACTGGACACTCCTCGACCAGTGTGCCGTGTGCTGCCGCGTGATGACTGATGAAATTGAGTTTCCGGCTCTCGAATCCCTTTTTTTTAATGTCCGGGGTGAAATGCATTTACGCATTCCTACTGCCGCTGCAGCGTATTCACGCGCTGCCGATGCCCTCTCCATAGCGTGGTATGGTTAACTCATACCACGAGGAGAGCATCCTACACCACTAAAAACCCCCCGGACACTCCTTCGATACGCCGTTGGCGGGGGCCGGGTTCGCATGAACAATCCGACCCCTCTCGAATCACCCTCCTTTTTTTTCTTTTAGGCGATTCCATTATTTTGGGATTTTCTAGTTTTGAAGATTGGATCAATGTAGCTGACCCGACGACTTTGTACTATCTTAGCTAAAACTCTAAATGAACTTTTAATAAACTGAACTGAACTAACCGTAATGTGCACTAAGAGTAGCACGCATTCGGTCAATGTTATGTCAAACGCTATAAGATTACAATAAAAAAAATAAAAAAAATAACTCTATCCATGATCGATGATATGCCAATGATTTTTAATAACTAATGTTAAGTAGGGTGATACGAAGTTCATCGATGCACTTCGTATCACCTACCTACTATTAGTTATGAAAAATCTTCAAAAACTGGTTCAAGCGATCCAAAATGCTAGAATGTTCTGAAAGAAAAGAGGGAGGGTGATCCGGAAACTTAATGTCATCAGTCATCACAGCGACAGCACACGGTACATTGGTGCGAGGAGTTTCCGGCTTGGGCGGTGGAGCGAGAGTGATGGGATCCGTCCGCTTGCTACCGACCATTGTACATTCAGTAGAAGTCCGCGGAGTGTTTTCTGTAGAAAGATCTCTCCTAACCATTTCACAGAAGGCGCACAGACAGCAGGCTGTATACCGAGCCTCGGCTTCGAGGAGTAGGGAATATAGTCCTAATTTATTTTAGAGGCTGACCCATCATGCGTAGAGTTGTAGTTGTGCTCCGTGCGCCCCCAAAAGGTGCATTGAATGGACCCAGGAGAATCCATGACTGCTAGGTCATAGGCATCGCCACGGTACCGGATGTATAATAATATGCATTAGCTATTCCTGGTGCTCAATTTACTGGTATTTATAGGAACATCCTGGGTTAAGTTTAGTAGGTAAACCATCTTCTAGTGTTATAATAAACATATCATCGCTATAAACAGGTGAGTTCTACATACTACACACTACATATTACCACTGTGGCCGTGGATGCCTAATGCATTTTCAGCCGGGAAAAAATGGACATTGAACGACAGCGACGAATTTCTTAATGTAGCAACAATTTTTTACGTTTTGACGAATTCAAAGCAATAACTGCAGCAGTTTTAATTTTGTTCAAAATGTGGTCACAGTTCACGTCGAACAAAAAGAATTAATAAAACAAAAAACAATTCACACACAAATTAGAATTATAAATTCGTAATTTCATTAACGCCATCGATTATGGATAGAGTAAGTTTTCTAGATTTCAATATCACCGCGGAAGAGTTTAAGCAATTGGAAATGACCGAAAGAAGCCAGAATCACAACATGAACGGTGTACTAAGTATATCGTTACTCTTTTCAAAATAAAATTTCTGAACCCACCTATAAATATTTGACAATGGTGACAGATCAACTTTCGTCTAGAAATGTACTTCTTCTGATTTTAAAATACTATCGAGTATCTGTCACTTTTTGGTTACTCAATCAATCTATGACGGAACAAAACTGTAGCATTTGACAGTTATAATAATTTGTATGGGAAAATAAAATTACCATTTTTAATATTTCCATCTCAATTTTTCCACATTTTCTCACCGTTTAAACCTTCCCTGAACCACGGCAAACATTTCAAAACCAAAATTAGCTAAATTGGCCCAGCCGTTCTCGAGTTTTAGCGAGACTAACAAACAGCAATAGATTTTTATATATATAGATAAACGGCACAGCAATACAATATTAGAAATTTTGAAGTTGAAATTTGCTTTGCGTCTTTTTATTAGAAACTTTAAACCGGCAGAGAGTATTTATATTCCTTGCTTTAAACGAATGCATCAACCGGTAAGACTTTTTTTTTAATATGCTCAGCTGTCAGTTGCGTTTTGCTATACCATTTTTAACAAATGAACTGCTGACTTATATTTTGACTGAGTTGTTTTGTTATTCTATGTCAGTTGCGTTTTGTTATACCACGTTTTATGTCACGTCCCACGGGAACGACGGAAACGGCATAAAAAGTATCCTATGTCCTTCTCCCAGTTCTTAGCTACCTCCCTACCAATTTTCAGCCAAATCGGTTCAGTCGTTCTTGAGTTATAAATAGTGTAACTAACACGACTTTCTTTTATATATATAGATACGTCTCGAAGGGGGGAGGGGACATAATAGCATGTAATTAGCCCCGAGGCCTTTGCTACTTCACCGGGCACAAAGGCGAGCAGAGCTTCAGCCTAGATAAATGGTTTTAGCACTTCAAACTAAGCAACTCGCGTAAGAGGGCGTCCCCTGTGGGACCTGGACTTCAGTTCAGGGCGGTCGTTGACGGGGAGATTGATGGATTAGGGCTTTAAGTTTTTTTTTTAGGGGAGTTTTGTCGTTAAAACTCCCCTAAAAAAAAATCGTTTAAATTTTTTCATACAAAACGGCAATTTCATAGGTATTATCTCCAAAGTTGCATTTGGAATAAAATATTTAAGCGATGATATCGCCCGTACTTACATTTTGTTTTTTTGAATATTCTCCAGAAATGTTAACCTTAACCTAAATTTATAATTTAGTGGCACTAACTGGTTTCTGCGGACTTAAATAACAATATACAATCTTAACAAATTCTAGAGTTTTATTTTATACTAGCTTCTGCCCGCGACTTCGTACGCGGATCCTGTTGCTTATGCCAGCGACAATGGGCATCATATTCTTCACTGGTCTCTAGAGACCTGGATGTAGATGCGTAAATACGCTGAGAACGCAGACGTGCTTCGCGATCCGAAGAGGTTTCCACGGAGCGAGTAGCAGCCTGATGTTCTCGAATAGCATCAAGTCTCTCCTGACGCTCTTCGGTAGATTCTTGAGATCTTATGATCTTCAATCATTTAGCTCCTTTGGAACATTGGGAAAGATTGGACCTCTTTCTATGCATGGTTATAGTTTTATCCTGAAGATACCTGATCAATTAAAATCTCGTCTGCGTTACCGGGTAGGCTACCGTGTCACGAAGATAAATGGAAAAGGAAATTAAACACTCAAATAACATAAGCCAGAAGGCATATTTATACGATAAAAAAAATGGGAGTTTTGGCCAGTAGAGTCAAATTTTCAATGATTCATCGAATTTTAATGGAAAATCAGTCCTAAACGGTTACTGCCTTCACCGCGTGGGGGTACTCCCAGCTTTTGTTATTTTATAATTATACATTGAAATAAATGATAACTTTGATTTCCACATCAGATGTTTCTGATCTTCGATTTTTATAATTCAACAGGAAATGCCCATCAGACCGAACAACTTTTGCTAAGACGTCATGCCTATATGTGTCATGGTGTAGCTGGGCGCTTGGAATTCCACAACAGGTGTTCCAGAGCTTCAATTTTAATACGTCAACAGAGAGTGCTCATCAGGCTGAACAACTCTTGCTAAGACGTCATTCCTATATATGTTATAGTGTAGCTGGGCGCTTGGAATTCCACAGCAGGCGTTCCAGATCTTTAATTTTTATACGTCAACAGAGAGTGCTTATCAGGCTCAACAACACTTGCTAAGACGTCATTCTTATATAATAATATGTTATAGTATAGCTGGGCTCTTGGAGTTCAACATCAGGTGTTCCAGATCTTCAAATTTATTATCTCAGCAGAAAATGCTCATCACATGGAACAATTTGTGCTATGGTACCATTTTTGTATCTCTTATAGTTTAGCTGGTCTGTTGCGGTTCTGCATCAGGTGTTCAAGTTTCCAAGATAAATTATAGCCTTATGTTGCCCAGACTTAATAACTATACAACAAAAAAAAAAACATTCAAATCAATCCAGTAGTTCCGAAGATTAGCGTGTACAAACAAACAGACAAACAGTCAGATTTTTTTTTTGGATTCGTGCTCTATTACTGTTTCTAAACCCCCTCAATTTTTTTTAAATAAATTCAATGTACAGACACAGTTCTTTTACTGTTTTATTATATGTATACATAAAAATAGTTCTTTGTTCGAATTCGGCCTGTACGTCATGTAGTGAGGGATTAAAACCTTAAACTCACTACAGTATTATGACCTATTAGATCACAGTTACGCATAAGTGAATGCAGCACTCACGTTGTTACCATTGAAATTATGTTATAAATTATCATTTAGAGATGTCTGAAAAAGGTACATTCTAAAATTTACAAATCATTATGACTAATTTGATATTTCTTTTGTGTTTATAGCACAGTCATGGCATGAGCATTGTGTTAGATAACAAGCGAAATACCTTGAAAATTACAAATGATATAAGCATATTTTTTAAACTGATTTAAATTTCATTTTCTACATATTTCTGTGCTTACTTAGTAGCTTCTTATAAACTTCAAAAATCACACCTCCTTTCTTAATAGATAATTTTCTTAATTCTCTTTAATTCTTGTTAGGTAGATATGTTTGCGAGGGTATGAGCTAAATGGATTTGATTATCGTGTTCCTTAACCTAAGATTAACTTTTTCTTTTAGTTAAATACTATAATAATCCTTCTATCGATACATATAATTTTATATAAGTAGGTTGAAGACATGTATTAAGAAAATTTTTCAGAGTACCTATTTTGAAAGATTCTCTGAATTCATGTTTCAGAAACGGAATCTGAGATTTGACGGCGAATTAAAGTTGATTGATGTTTGTAAAACCAGGTAGGTGTTAAATTGGTAGTTAAAGGGTATATAAAACGCTAGATATGTGTATCAAGCATTTTATATACCCTTTAACAGAACATCTGACAGCGCATTCCATATTTATATATGTTTGGAGTATAGGGACAGAGTTATCCTATAGTCCAATAGAGATTAGGTAGTGCAGAGGTTCAGGTGAAATAATACTCTTGATTGTATAGCGATGTGTCATAAAATGTAAAAAGTGGCTCAAATATATACAATCGAATCATAGTGCAAGTAGTAGTATTTACAATGCGTTCTTAAATCTAGCTAAAATTATAATACAAGAGTTAGTCCGCGAGATGTCGCAACATTCGCCGTCGACCCGCGCGATCGCTGTTAGCAACGCGCGTATAAATATACCCGGCCAGTCGTTGCCGAACTCTTTCGCTTCCGCGCGTCGCGCCGAGAGGACGTGTCGCCGCGCCGTACGCTTCAGCTGTTCGTGTGACGTCGTGGTACTATTCGTATCAGTCTTTGTTAAGACTGCATACGTTTTTCACTACATTAGTGGTGGAGTTTCTTTAGACAAAAGTCTTTTTCAAGACTACAAACGCATTTGTCAATGCGATCTTCGTTTCTTGACAGTTGTCCCGTTTCTTAATAGACACGCGTCAACGTACTTGTGGTAACGGTATTGTTATTACGGTGGTAAGGTAAAGGTACATTTGTTGGTCGTTTTGATGGAGGTAAGGTAACAGGTAAGTATTATAGTGGCCTGGTGAGCGGCCGCTATAGTGCTCCCCTCCTAGTGATAACGACTCGGGATTGTGACCTTCCTTCCAGTCCTCGTGGTTTTCTGATGGTTGTGAGGAGTAGCAGGAACTGTCCTTGTAACTTGAAGTGAAGTGGTGTTCGTTGCTTGTGTTGAAGTAGTGTTGCCGTGTGCTGAGCTTGTAGTGTTTATTCTCGTAGTGTCGTATTCATCAGCCACAGTATACGCAGGTTTCAGTCGGTCGATTGAAATATTTGCTTGCCGATCTGGTAGCTGTAGTGTGTATACTTTGTTGTTTAGACGTGCGATTATCTTGAATGGACCTTCGTAAGGTGGCTGAAGTGGCTTCTTGACACTGTCGACTCGAACGAACACATACTTGCAATTTTGTAGGTCGCTGTGTACAAAAATGTTCCTACTGTTATGGTTCTTCTGTGACGTCGGCTTGAGTGCGTTGATGTGATTACGTAAGTTGGTGACGTAATCATAGTTTAGGTTTTCGCTTGTCGACGACGACGAGAAGAAATCGCTGGGTAGTCGTAAGTTGTAACCATATGTTAACTCTGCGGGGCTCACTTCGGTGTCGGTTTTGAGACAGGCACGCAATCCTAACAATACTGTAGGTAATTGTTCCGTCCATGTTGTTTGTTTGGATAGTTTCGTTTTGAGGGCGGCCTTGAGTGTTCGATGAAATCTCTCGATCATACCGTTTGCACTCGGATGATAAGGTGTAGTCCGTGTTTTGTTTATGCCCATTGTTGACATTAGTTTTGCGAACAGCTGACTCTCGAACTGACGACCTTGATCCGTAGTTATAGTTGTAGGACAACCGAAACGTGCGATCCAGTGTTCGTAGATAGTTTTAGCGATGGATTCAGCGGTGATATCTTCGATAGGTATCGCTTCAGTCCACTTGGTAGTACGGTCAATCATTGTTACCAAGTACCGATGACCTTGAGGTGTGATAGGTAGTGGGCCGACAATATCGACGTGCACATGCTGGAATCGGTCGCTCGGCGGAAATGTAGTTAGCTCGCTCTTCGTATGTCGTTGAACTTTGCACTGTTGACATTTAACACATGTTTTCGCCCAGTTTCCGACATCCAAGTTCATTGATGGCCAGAAGAATTTTCGCGCCATTATTTTTCGTGTAGTTCGAATGCCGGGGTGACTTATGTTATGTACAGCGTCAAATGCTTGTCTTCTGTATGGCTCCGGTAGGTACGGTCGAACATATGGTGTTGACGTTTCACAGTACAGTTCAATGTCCGATGTAGGTAACGTCACTTTTTTTATTTCGAGATTACTTTGCGTCTTGAGTTTTACTATGTTGTTGTCCTTCTCTTGAGCTGTTTTAATTGATTCGTAATCGAGTGACGATGGACATGCGATGGTTTCTATGCGGCTTAGGGCGTCGGCGACGATGTTTTGATCTCCATTTACGTGTCGTATATCGGATGTGAACTGACTGATGAATAGAAGTTGTCGAGTGCGGCGTGGGGTTTCGGTAGGTGACGGTGCTTTGCGAAGTACATATGTTAGTGGTTTGTGATCCGTATATATTGTTATATCTTTTCCTTCGAACATTTTTCTAAAGTGTTTGACTGCCATGTGGATTGCTAATAGCTCTCGATCGAAAGTACTGTACTTTTGGTGTGTTTCAGTGAATTTCTTCGAGTAATATCCAAGCGGTTGCCATTTGTTGTTGACAAACTGTTGTAGTACTGCGCCCGCGCTTTTATCCGACGCGTCGCAGAAAATAGCCAGGGGTGCGTCGGGTGATGGGTGTGCAAGTAGGGTAGCGGTACGAATACTCTCTTTGCACGCCTCGAATGATTGGTTTGCGTCTTCATTCCAGTCGATCTCGGTCTTGTCACGTTTTTTTACTTTGTGTAGGTATTTATGTAGCGGCGCTTGTATTGATGCGGCTTTAGGTATACTGTCGCGGTAGTAGTTTATCATCCCGATGAAACGTCGTAACTCTTCTATTGTTTTAGGTTTCGGGTAATCGTTGATGGCCTTGACCTTTTCTAGTGGTGGTTTGATACCGTTTGATGACACGTGGTAGCCGAGGAATGTAACTTCTTTTTGTCCAAACACGCACTTGGCTGGGTTGATAGTGATGCCATATTCCTCTAGTCGGGCTAGCAGCATGCGAAGGTGTTTTTGATGCGTTTCTTCAGTGTCGGAGGCTACCAGCAGTTCATCAATGAACGGGAACACGAAGTCCATGTCTCGTAATACTTCATGGATAAATCGCTGGAATGTTTGTCCACCGTTCTTTAACCCTGGGCATATCCGCTGGAATTCGTATAATCCGAACGGTGTGATTATGGCGGTCTTCTCTATGTCTTCACTGTGTATAGGTACTTGTTGGTAGGCTCGATTAAGGTCAAGTGTAGAAAATATTGTTTTCCCCGCAAGTTGGTAAGTAAAATCTTTGATTCTTGGCACTGGATAGCGGTCGGGTTTGGTCACGGCGTTTAGTCTTCGGTAGTCGCCACACACGCGTAGTTCACCGTTTTTCTTAGGTACAATGTGTAGTGGTGACGACCACGGACTCTTGCTCGGCCGACACAATCCCTGCTCCATCGTGTTTTGGAATTCTTTCTTAACCTGTTCATAGCGGTGCGGCGGTATAGGTCTCGCTCGGCAGTGAACAGGTGGGCCGGATGTTTCGATGAAATGTTCTACGTTGTGCTTCGGACTGAGCTTCATTGATGTTAGTCGAGTAGTACCGGGATATTCTGCGAGTATGTTGTGGTAAGATTGTTGTATGTCGATGCTGCGTACCGTCGGATGATTTGTAGGTATTATTTTTCCGTTGGTCGTGAGTGAGGTTTTGCCATCGATTAGTCGACGATTCTTCAAGTCCACTATCAGTTGATGGTAATTGAGGAAATCTGCACCCAGTATAGGTTTTGAGACGTCGGCGACGATAAACTTCCACTTGAATGGGCGGCGTAGTGATAGGTCGAGCTCGAGTGATTTCTCACCATATGTAGGTATAACAGTATTGTTCGCGGCGTATAACTTGAATGAAAGTGGTTCTTCTTTACATCCTTTGCTTTTTGGTAGTACCGATAATATGTTAGCACCGGTATCGACCAGAAATGATAATTTTGTTTTCTTATCTGTGATGAAAAGGCGGTAAGATTGTAGTGAAACGCTAGTTTCCGCCTCAGCCAGCGTTGCTTCTAGTTTCCCGACTTGTTATAGTTACAGGGGGGTGTACATCTCTCAGCGTTCGGGCCAAAACGTCGGTGATAGTAACATACATCGGAAGCTGGCGAGTTAGAACGGGCCCGTGACGTGCTCCGGGGTCGGTATTGGTATCTGGGCGGTGCTTGGTTGTCGTAGTAGTTTCGGGATCGCCGACATGAACACGCTGACTGTGTATTTTGGGCGGGGAATGGTCTACTGCGCAGCTCGGCGACTTCCACAGATAGCTTTCTTACTTCTTCAATTAAAAATATAATTTCGTTTTGGTTAGATGGAGACGGTGGCGGTGGTGATGTGATTAGTGGGCTTGCGATAGCCGATATACTGGCTGCAGTTTGTTCGACCATCTTATCTGCGAGTAGGGCGAGTTCATCCAATGTTGTTTTGTTGCTGAACGATTCGCTGACCGCAATTACCGATCGTACGTGTGCGGGCAGGTGGTTGGTCCACATCATGCGTAGAGTACTTTCTGGTACTTTGTCCCCTGCGAGGTGCTGCATGCGCCGTAACAGTTGTGTCGGCTTTTGGTCACCCAACTCGATTTCCGACAGAAGCTTCTGTAACTGCCGGCTGTCGGATTCTTCATAGGCACTTGTTAGGCGCTCCTTGATCTTGTCGTACAGGTCGTCTGGCGGCTTAAACAGTAGATCTGCGATCTGTTCTATATCTTGCTTTTCTAGGTGGGCGATGACGATCTGCGCTCGCTGCTGCTGTGATCGCTTCCCGTCGCTGGTGGCTGCTTCAAAAGCTATAAACCACAGACGCGGCTTGTCGCGCCAGAACGGTGGTATACGGAGGGCTAGAGATATAGCTCCGACGTCGTGACGCTGTGATGAGTGCTCAGGTGCGGCTTCCATTGCTTGCTTCTCTGTTGCTGATGTGTTCAGGTGCGTTGGGTCCATGCTTGAACGGGTCACAACTTTGGAGTATAGGGACAGAGTTATCCTATAGTCCAATAGAGATTAGGTAGTGCAGAGGTTCAGGTGAAATAATACTCTTGATTGTATAGCGATGTGTCATAAAATGTAAAAAGTGGCTCAAATATATACAATCGAATCATAGTGCAAGTAGTAGTATTTACAATGCGTTCTTAAATCTAGCTAAAATTATAATACAAGAGTTAGTCCGCGAGGTGTCGCAACATTCGCCGTCGACCCGCGCGATCGCTGTTAGCAACGCGCGTATAAATATACCCGGCCAGTCGTTGCCGAACTCTTTCGCTTCCGCGCGTCGCGCCGAGAGGACGTGTCGCCGCGCCGTACGCTTCAGCTGTTCGTGTGACGTCGTGGTACTATTCGTATCAGTCTTTGTTAAGACTGCATACGTTTTTCACTACATTAGTGGTGGAGTTTCTTTAGACAAAAGTCTTTTTCAAGACTACAAACGCATTTGTCAATGCGATCTTCGTTTCTTGACAGTTGTCCCGTTTCTTAATAGACACGCGTCAACGTACTTGTGGTAACGGTATTGTTATTACGGTGGTAAGGTAAAGGTACATTTGTTGGTCGTTTTGATGGAGGTAAGGTAACAGGTAAGTATTATAGTGGCCTGGTGAGCGGCCGCTATATATGTATATACTTAAAACCTTACAGGAAGAAGGTAATGTCTGTGTAATTGAAAATTAAGTAAAACCACAATGCACGATTTCTATTTCATTTTACACTTTATCCTTAATTTACACATACATCTCTCATTACTATTATATCTATATAATAAAAATCAATTGCTGTTCGTTAGTCTCGCTAAAACTCTAGAACGGCTGGGCCAATTTAGCTGATTTTGGTTTTGAAATGTTTGTCGTGGTCCAGGGAAGGTTTAAACGGTGAGAAAATATGGAAAAATTTAGATGGAAATACTAAAAATGATAATTTTATTTTCCCATACAAATGATTATACCTGCCAATTTACAGTTACAGTTTGGTCCCGTCATAGATTGATTGACAAACCAAAAAGTGACATATACAATGCATGCCAAATAAGAATAGGACTGTCAAGACGCCATTTTGTTCAGTAATACGCGCAAACATCATTACCAAAGCGTATGGTGTGAAAAAAAATCAATAAAGAGATTATATTCAGTTTAAATATTTAATGTACGCTTTTTTGGTATTTCTTATACATTTCACGTCAAATTAATTATAAATGAGTAGGATTTGAAAATAAAAGAACGTGTATAAAAAAAATATTAACTATGTACCTATTTGTTAACTTTTCTTAATGAATACTGATTTCATACCTGTATTTATCCAAAATTATCCCTTAATGAAATTCAAAAAATTGTATTTTATTAAATGAATATAATGTTTATACAATAATTAAATCTATGAACAAAAAAAAAATTAGATGAAATTTCTTTTTCGCACTTTTTTTTTGCTGGCAGTACTAATTTGACAGTTATCGTGTGAAGTTGGCAGCAAGCGCGGTCCTATTCTTAGTTGGCACGCATAGTAGTCGATAGTATTTTAAAATCAGAAGAAGTACATTTCCAGACGAAAGTTGATCTGTCACCATTGTCAAATATTTATAGGTGGGTTCAGAATTTTATTTTGAAAAGAGTTAACGATATACTTTCGAACGCACACCGTTCATGTTGTGCTTCTGGCTTCTTTTGGTCATTTCCAATTATTGCTTAAACTCTTACGTGGTGATATTGAAATCTAGAAAACTTAATCTATCGATGATCGATGACGTTAATGAAATTACGAATTTATAATTCTAATTTGTGTGTGAATTGTTTTTTTGTTTTATTAATTCTTTTTGTTCGACATGAACTGTGACCACATTTTGAACAAAATAAAAAATAATAACTGCTGCAGTTATTGCTTTGAATGCGTCAAAACTTAAAAAAAAATGTTGCTACTATAAGAAATTCGTCGCTGTCGTTCAATGTACATTTTTTTCCGGGTTGAAAATGCATTAGGCATCCACGGTCACAGTGGCGGGGTATGCAGAACTCCCCTGTTTATAGCGATGATATGCTTATTATATCACTAAAAGATGGTTTACCCACTTAAACTCAGGATGTTCCTCTAAATACCAGTAAATTGAGCACCAGAAATAGCTAATACATAAATATCCGGTACCGTGGCGATGCCTATGACCTAGCAGTCATGGACTCTCCTGAATCTTTTATTTTAGGGTCCATTCAATGCACCTTTTGGGGGCGCACGGAGCACAACTACAACTCTACTCATCATGGGTCGGCCTCTAAAATAAATTTGGACTATTTTCTCTACTCCTCGAAGCCGAGGCTCCGGGGACAGCCTGCTGTCTGTGCGCCTTCGGTGAAATGGGCAGAAGAGATCTTTCTCCTGAAATCACTCAGCGGACTTCTACTGTATGGACAATGGTTGGTAGCAAGAGGACGGATCCCATCACTCTCGCTCCACCGCCCAAGCCGGAAACTCCTCGCACCAATAATGTACCGTGTGCTGTCGCTGTGATGACTGATGACATTGAGTTTCCGGATCACTCTCCCTCTTTTCTTTTAGAACATTCTAGAATTTTGGGCTAGATCGCTTGAACCAGTTTTTGAAGATTGGATCAAAATACAAAAATATTTTAAGTATATCGAATTGATATTTTAAAATGTTTTTTTTTTCATTACTAATAGTAAGTAGCTGTAGCTGTAGTTCGTATCACCTACCTACTATCAGTTATTCAAAATCATTGGCATATCATCAATCATGGATAGAGTAAATTTTTTTAATCCTTTTTATTGTAATCTTACGGTGTTTGAAATAACATTGACAGAATGCGCGCTACTCTTAGTGCAAATCACGGTTAGTTCAGTGCTATTACGCCTTATTTTAAAAATTCAATTTTATTTAGAGATTTATCTAAGACAGTACAACGTCTGTCAGGTCAGCTAGATAGATCCAATCTTCAAAAACTGGAAAATCCCAAAATAATGGAATTACCTAAAAAAAAGAAGGAGGGTGATTCGAGAGCAGAAACTCAATTTCATAAGTCATCACGCAGCAGCACACTGCACACTGGTCGAGGGTTTGGACAGTTGAGCAAGAGTGATGGTATCAGTCCTCTTGCTACCGACCATTTTCCAGTTTGTAGAAAAGCCCGGAGCGTATTCAGGAGAAAGATCTCTCCTACCTATTTCACCGAAGGCGCAGAAACCGCAGGCTGTCCCCTGAGCCTCGGCCTTGAGGAGTGGGGAACATAGCCCCACTTTCTTTTAGAGCCTGACCCGTGATATGTATTATAGAGACGTAGTGGTGCTCCATCCGCCCCCAAAATTTGCATTTAATGAACCCTAAAATAAATGCTTCGGGAGAGTCCATGACAGCAAGGTCATAGGTATCGGACGGTACCGGATGTACCGTGTACGGATTAGCTATTACCGGTGCTCCATTAACTGGCATTTCGGGGAACACCCTGGGTTGAAGTGGATAAACCATCTTATCGTGACATAATTGGCATATCATCGATCATGGATAGAGTAATTTTTTTAATCTTTTTTATTGTAATCTTATGACGTTTGACATAACATTGACAGAATGCGTGCTACTCTTAGTGCACATCACAGTTAGTTCAGTGCTATAACGCCTCATATTAAAAATTCAACTTAATTTAGAGTTTTAGCTAAGACATTACAACGTCTGTCGGGTCAGCTAGTCTATATTGTATATAAAAATCTATTGCTGTTCGTTAGTCTCGCTAAAACTCGAGAACGGCTGGGCCAATTTAGCTAATTTTGGTTTTGAAATGTTTGCCATGGTTCAGGGAAGGTTTAAACGGTGAGAAAATGTGGAAAAATTGAGATGGAAATATTAAAAATGATAATTTTATTTTCCCATACAAATTATTATAACTGTCAAATGTTACAGTTTTGTTCCGTCATAGATTGATTGAGCAACCAAAAAGTGACAGATACTCGATAGTATTTTAAAATCAGAAGAAGTACATTTCTAGACGAAAGTTGATCTGTCACCATTGTCGAATATTTATAGGTGGGTTCAGAAATTTTAGAGTAACGATATAGTTACTTAGTACACCGTTCATGTTGTGATTCTGGCTTCTTTCGGTCATTTCCAATTGCTTAAACTCTTCCGCGGTGATATTGAAATCTAGAAAACTTACTCTATCCATAATCGATGGCGTTAATGAAATTACGAATTCATAATTCTAATTTGTGTGTGAATTGTTTTTTTGTTTTATTAATTCTTTTTGTTCGACGTGAACTGTGACCACATTTTGAACAAAATTAAAACTGCTGCAGTTATTGCTTTGAATTCGTCAAAACGTAAAAAATTGTTGCTACATTAAGAAATTCGTCGCTGTCGTTCAATGTCCATTTTTTCCCGGCTGAAAATGCATTAAGCATCCACGGCCACAGTGGTAATATGTAGAACTCCCCTGTTTATAGCGATGATATGTTTATTATAACACTAGAAGATGGTTTACCTACTAAACTTAACCCAGGATGTTCCTCTAAATGCCAGTAAATTGAGCACCAGGAATAGCTAATGCATATTATTATACATCCGGTACCGTGGCGATGCCTATGACCTAGCAGTCATTGGATTCTCCTGGGTCCATTCAATGCACCTTTTGGGGGCGCACGGAGCACAACTACAACTCTACGCATCATGGGTCAGCCTCTAAAATAAATTAGGACTATATTCCCTACTCCTCGAAGCCGAGGCTCGGTATACAGCCTGCTGTCTGTGCGCCTTCTGTGAAATGGTTAGGAGAGATCTTTCTCCAGAAAACACTCCGCGGACTTCTACTGAATGGACAATGGTCGGTAGCAAGCGGACGGATCCCATCACTCTCGCTCCACCAACCAAGCCGGAAACTCCTCGCACCAATGTACCGTGTGCTGTCGCTGTGATGACTGATGACATTAAATTTCCGGATCACCCTCCCTCTTTTCTTTCAGAACATTCAAGCATTTTGGATCGCTTGAACCAGTTTTTGAAGATTTTTCATAACTAATAGTAGGTAGGTGATACGAAGTGCATCGATGAACTTCGTATCACCCTACTTAACATTAGTTATTAAAAATCATTGGCATATCATCGATCATGGATAGAGTTATTTTTTTTTTTTGTAATCTTATAGCGTTTGACATAACATTGACCGAATGCGTGCTACTCTTAGTGCACATTACGGTTAGTTCAGTTCAGTTTATTAAAAGTTCATTTAGAGTTTTAGCTAAGATAGTACAAAGTCGTCGGGTCAGCTACATGGATCCAATCTTCAAAACTGGAAAATCCCGAAATAATGGAATCGCCTAAAAGAAAAAAAAGAATGGTGATTCGAGAGGGGTCGGATTGTTCATGCGAACCCGGCCCCCGCCAACGGCGTATCGAAGGAGTGTCCGGGGGGTTTTTAGTGGTGTAGGATGCTCTCCTCGTGGTATGAGTTAACCATACCACGCTATGGAGAGGGCATCGGCAGCGCGTGAATACGCTGCAGCGGCAGTAGGAATGCGTAAATGCATTTCACCCCGGACATTAAAAAAAAGGGATTCGAGAGCCGGAAACTCAATTTCATCAGTCATCACGCGGCAGCACACGGCACACTGGTCGAGGAGTGTCCAGTTTGGGCAGTTGAGCGAGAGTCATTTTATCAGTCCTATTGCTACCGACCATTGTCCAGTTTGTAGAAGACCTCGGAGCGTGTTTAGTAGAAAGATCTCTCCTACCCATTTCACCGAAGGCGCAGAAATCGTAGGCTGTCCCCGGAGCCTCGGCTTTGAGGAGTGGGGAGCATAGCCCCACTTTCTTTAAGAACCTGACCCGTGATGTATACAGACGTAGTGGTGCTCCGTGCGCCCGCAAAATATGCATTTAATGAACCCTAAAATAAAATCCTCGGGAGAGTCCATGACAGCTAGGTCATCGGTCGGTAACGGATGTACCGTGTATGGATTAGCTATTACCGGTGCTCCATTTACTGGCATTTAGGGCAACACCCTTGGTTCAAGTGGTTAAACCATCTTATCGTGACATAATTGGCATATCATTGATCATGAATAGAGTAATTTTTTAATCTTATTTATTGTAATATTATCATATTATGGCGTTTGACATAAAATTGACAGAATGCGTTAGTTAAAACATTAGTCATTAAAAATCATTGGCATATCATCGATCATGGATAGAGTTATTTTTTTTATTTTAATCTTATAGCGTTTGACATAACATTGACCGAATGCGTGCTACTCTTAGTGCACATTACGGTTAGTTCATTGCTATCACGCCTTATATTAAAAGTTCAATTCAATTTATAGTTTTAGCTAAGACAGTACAACGTCTGTCGGGTCAGCTAGTGTTATTATAAAGTTTAGGACGAAGCTCTGAGAACCGGAAAATAATTTTATCAGAACGATGTTTAAGAGTATTTTTTTATATTCATCATCATCATCATCATCATCAGCCCGTACAACGTCCACTGCTGAACATGGGCCTCCTCCCGAGGGAAAGTTTTTGCTATAGTCACCACACTTGGCAGGCGGGTTGGGGACCGCAGTATTATGTTGTAACATACAAGGAAACGCTGCTGCCCGTTCCTTGGTATACAATTGTTAGAGATTATGTTATAATCCGCAGCCCCCGCGGCGAACCAGTTGTGTTTACGAAATACTCTGATTTCTTTAATTCTTATAAACAGTAAAGTGCGTATTTTAGCCTAAAAGTTACACCATCGTATGCGTAATATAGTCAGTAATTAACCAGCGTAAAATCAAAACGTTTTATAAACAAAATAAAGTGTTATAATCAAAAACAGTTTTAAACATCCTAAATCAAACATAATAAGTGCAGTGACTTGCTAAAGTGCATTACTAAGATGAATGACCGGCCACTTGTCAAGGTCATTGTACACCTCATTGGTCACACAAAGCAACTAATGATCGTTTTAGTTATCTTTTTCACCATGCAACATTAAGTGGTTGTAGCCCAGTCGCTAGCGCGTCAACTCTTACATTACGCTAACGGAGATGACCGAAGTTCCATATCGACCTGGACCAACTATTTATTTTTGGATAGTTTTTTTCATTACGCTAACGGAGGTGACCGAAGTTCGATACCGACCTGGACCAACAATTTATTTTTGGATAAGTTTTTCATTTTTTTTTTGTATTATATCAGAATGGATACTGATTATATAACTTTGCGCCGCAAAAAACCCAGAAATACGGCTCGTGTGAATCCCTACCATGTTTAGATAAATCTTCTTTCCTGTCTGACTCTAATAGTATGAGAAGCTTACCAGACTTATCAACTGTCCCCAACCAAGAAGAAATAAATAAGCTAAAAAGTACCATAGAGCAACTCAACATAAAAATACAAAGCTCGGACTGTGAGATTGACAAATTACTGTTAGAAAATAAGGCACTCAAGCAATACATCACCGACCAGGATAAAACAATTAAAGAGTTGATAAAAATTTGCTCATCGCCTAAATAAAACTCGGCTAAGCTTAGTCAAAAAAAGCTCAATAAGAGAAAAATTGACTTTGTCGGTGTGGGCTTCTGTAATTCGATATGCTCGCCGCACAGCCGTGGTAAATCCCCGGACCCACCATACAGAATATCGCAAAATATTAATAAAAATAATACCTCAAACCCATGTTCATCTACATTAAAACAGAAACATAATATTACGTTCTCCTCAGAAAATTCACGAAAAAATCCGGACGCAGACAGTAACATCATAACGAGTTCAAACCTCCTTCCTTCCTGCAAAAAAAAATCCTTAGACACAGAAGCAATACCGATAACATGCAATAATGGGCCTCATTCAAAAAGGAAAATAATAATATTGGGCACCCAACAATGTCGTTGTTTGCTGTAAAGCTGTCAGACTCCAGATCGAGCACTAAATACGAGGATTACACCGTTACCAGCATCATGTGAATAAAACCTTATGCCAAATGCGATGAAGTACTTAACTGTGACTCTATAATAATCACGAAAAACGATAAGGTTATTCTAAGCGTGGGCGAAAATGATTCTAGCCCTTCCAAAATTCCTTATATCCGAATTATGTTTTATCTTAAAAAAGTTAAGTTATACGACTGTGTTTCTACTTAATGTGATAAATAATTGTTTCCTTAACGAGCATAATAATATGCTAAATAATCAATTAGAATTAATGTGTAGAAACTTTCCTAATTGTTAATTTATTAAAACTGCAAGTGGTAAAGTATTACAAAATATTTGCGAATCAATTCATTATAATATAAATTGTTTAGACTACTTATAATGAAAAGTTTTTGAAATACAATCTTTTGTCAAAGCGGCTACCAAATGGAAATTCTGTGGCATATAACAGAAATTCACTTAAAATCTGATCCAACAGGTACAAACAGCAATCCATTTTAAAGTACTTTTATTTACTAAAAAACCTAAACCATCTTTGGCTATACATATACAATGCTCATTCAGGTCACTAACCTACGATTATTGCCGTAACTAAGCCTCCAATGAATAATAAAGAGATTTTTTTACAGACGCTTATGACAATGAAGCCTGTTACTTAACAGTATTCCATAAAAATATTCCAGGTGTACTTAGTAAAATAGATGTTTTTCAAATCACACTAAATGAGCTATTAAACAAAAATATATCTCTAGATGTAATCTGTTTTTGTGAGACATTTTTTAGACAGGGAGATGAATCGAACCTTTTTATAAAGGGTTACAAGCTTGTTAGTTTTTATTCTAGACCAAAACAAAAGCGTGGCGGAGTGGCAATACTTTGCAGAAACTACATTATAACTAAAAAAGTGTCTATATTAAATGGGTTTAGCACAGAACGTTCGTTTGAGTGCTGCGGAGTTGAAATTCCTAAGTGCATAATTATTTGTATATATAGAATACCAAATAGTAATCGAAATGTATATCTTCATAACCTTGAGGATCTAATCGCAAAACTACGTCGTAGGTCTAAAATAAAAATTATAATTACCAGTGACTTCAATATTGATTTGCTTAGGGAAAGTAAAGCTTTACATGAATTCCAGAGAATTGTACAAAATAGCAATTACAATATACATATAAATGAGCCCACTCGTGGGAAAGCTTGCCTAGATCAAATCATAAGTAGTATTCCTGAAGCCACGAGTGAAGTCTTACATCTCGGCTTGTCAGACCATGAGACTGCGCAAATCTTAAACGTCCCCGTTACTAAGAAATTTATACCGTTAAGTGAATGGTACTAATGAATGGTACTAAGTCTGTAATCACGCCTAAATAAGGCGTGATTACAGACTTCCAAATAAATTAAAAATGTTTGAATGTCTCTCTTGTTTATCTTAGTATGAAGTGTACGAAGAAGTTGACTTAAATTAGCTTTTAATATTTTCCACGATATCTTCGTATTCTTCTTTAATCCATGGTTTTTTTTTTTTTATTGAAAACAGGATAATAACAGCCAGATTATACTTTAAATGCACAAAGAACATTTTCAACTTAACTAATTAGGCCAAAAACATTATCCATAGTATACTAACATAGTTACAAATAATTTACTAAGTCTGTGACTTGTTTGTTAAATGCTCAAGTATAGATAATAATAATATATAATATGATACATAAAGTGGTGTGGTAAATATAAAGTGGGATAAAATTATTAAATAAGATAAGAGGGATGGTGTATATGTGTGATGTATGAGATGCAGGTATGTGTGTGTGTGTGTTAGTGTGTGTGAGTGTTGTATTGTGAAAATGTTATATACAATATTAAAGTAAATAGGTATTATAATGTACAATAAGAATTATGTTTGAGTAAAACTATTTTATAGGGTACTTTCATTAGGTAAGTAAGTGGAATTTGGATATTCATTTTAACTTTTTTATGTTTAGGTATTTATAATTTATAAATTACATAAACAACTCGACTTCTTTCAGAAAAACTTTTTTACTGATGTGAAAGGGATCGACTGCACCAAACTGCAGCATATGTATGCAGTATTCTGGGTATTACTGCATTTTTACCATATTTAGTACTACGAAAAGGGACTGCGAAAAGTGAGGTGTGACGGGTGCGACGCATTGGAACTTTCAGTGTGATTTCTTCTATGAGCTCTGGACAATCTAAGCGCCCGCAAACCACGTCATACAGCAACCCCATGCCTAGCACTGTGCGTCGCTGTTGCAGTGTACGAACTCCGTATTCGCGGCAGTTATCAGTGTAGGTTGATTTTGGCTTACGGAATTTGTAATTCAAATGTTTCAAAAACTTCTTTTGTATGCTTTCTATACGGTTTATATGTACAGCGTAGAGTGGACACCACACGGGACAGGCATATTCCAAGACACTTCGAACATATGCATAGAAGACAGTTTTGAGACTGACTACCGACTTGAAAGGTTTGCAGGTTCGCATGACAAAGCCTAAATTGCGATAAGATCTTTTAACGATATTGTCTATATGCTTGGTAAATGTCATACTTGCATCAAGCCAGACACCCAGGTCCCGAACCAACTCAACCCTCTCTATTATAACCCCATTAAGTTTATAAGAAAATAATATTGGGTTTCTCTTTCCAGTAAAACTGATGCTCTGACATTTTGATATACTAACGGTGATGTTGTTATCGGTGTAATATGATGTTAGGCTATTAAGGTCTTGTTGAATTAACATACAGTCCGTGAGTGATTTGACTTGCATGTAAATTTTGTTGTCATCAGCATATAAAAGATGTTTAGCACCATTGAAGCAAGTATAAATGTCATGTATTATGGTTGTAGAAGAGGGGACCCAGGTGGGAACCCTGCGGCACGCCAGAAGGCACCGTTATGAGGTCCGATCTGTAACCACCGAGCACCACGGCCTGTGAACGATTAGAAAGATATGAAGCAACCCATCTCAGCAAGTCTCCATGTATGCCTAGCGATTCCAGTTTTTGGAGGAGGATGGAGTGGTCCACACGATCAAAGGCCTTTTCAAAGTCCGTGTAGATCACGTCAACCTGACCTCCCTTTTCCATATTTTCTAGTAGATAATTAGTAAAAACAGACAAGTTGGATACAGTGGAACGACGTCTCAAAAACCCATGTTGCGATGTTGGTATACCTTTTGTTATAACTGAATAGATTTTATCGTATACAATTTTTTCGAAGACTTTGGAAGTAACACATAGGATAGAAATCGGTCTATAATTGCAAATAACTGATTTTGAATGCTTTTTATGGATTGGGATAATATGAGCACTTTTCCAAATTGTTGGGAAAATACATTCTTTTAATGAACGAGAGAATAATATGCTTAATGGAAGAGCTAGCGTTTCGGCACAGTTAATTAGAAAAATTGAAGGTATACCGTCGCAACCAGCACCTTTGTATTTGTCCAAGTTATGGAGATACTTCGTCACTGTAGGCGGATCAATTTCAATTTGAGATATTATATCATTACCCCTAGGCACCGATGGGACTGTGAACATGCTCTCGAAAAAAGTATTAAAAGCGTTGCATATATCTTGCCCGTCTGACATAACCTCGTCACCGTTTGTAAAATTCCTAGGATAATTCGTACCACCCTTTTTTGCTTTAACATATGTCCAAAAATATTTTGGCGTCTGTTTTATAATTGTTTTTGACCTGTGTGAGAAAGCCATAAAACATTCGTTCTGCAATTTTTTACACGATCTCGTAGTAAAGAGAATTCGTCATAGTCACGCGGGTTATGAAAACGTTTCCACTTTGTGTGCATTCTATTCTTTTGACTATTAATTTTTATAAGTTGGGGACTATACCAAATGGGATAGTGAGGCTTGGTATTTGAGCTGTTCATAATAGGTATGAATAGTGTAAAACATTCACGCAGTTTATCATAAAAGGTATCAACAGCTTCATCGATTGATATACCAGACAATAGCTCAACCCAGTCTATGCCCTTCAGGTAATTATTTATTAGTTCGTAATTACCTTTGTGGAAATTGAATCGAGGAGTACGTTTCTCAATGAAAGTTTTGAATTCTAGGTCTAAGAATTTAATTAATAATGACGGGTGATAAGTGTCTTCCTTTATTAAGGGCTGCAATGGTTTAATGACATTTAACGATGGATTACTAAAACAAAGATCTAGAATGTTGCTTTTGGAGTTAATAATATGATTGAATTGTTTGAGTCCCAGGAAAGTAAGGGTATCAACAAAATTCATAGCACTATGTTGAATTTCAGTGCAGCTCTGTTGCGAAATAGTAAACCCATCTAAGTCCCATTTAATACATGGCAAGTTAAAGTCACCAAGTAGTATGTAATTACATTCCGGGCGAGAATCGATTAGTTTAGAGATATTGCTAAGTATGTTATCTAAACGCGAAGAAAATCCATATAGGTCGGGCGGTGTATACACAATAGCTATGTAAAGATCGTATCGAGATTTTAAGGCGCGTGCTGTTAATCGTAGACACAGCGATTCCGCTGTATCGCTAGTCCAATTATCCCACACTACTGCACCAAACTCTTTACGAATACATGCCATAACCCCACCCCCTCTACTTTTCTTACATAAGTCTAGATTTCGATCATTTCTCAAAACATCATATCGCTCATCACACAACTCACTATCTACTATATCGCTCTGCAACCATGTTTCTGTGAATAATAGGATATCACAATTCTGATTCAGTACGTTGTTATACAGCTCTTAGCATTTTGTTCGTAAACCTCGGACGTTCTGATAATAGACTGTAAGGTTGTTCTGAGGTCTGCTAAAGGTCGACGCCATTAGAAAATATATTTAATGTGTACCGAATAATTGTTACTGTAGTATAGATATACAAGAATGTGTATATTTATGTAATAATTCCAGCCCGAGGTACGACAGATACTAAGAGTGCGAGATAGTTCGCAATTTAGCGCTGCATCCAGGATTTCTTTACCTGGAGTATTGTACTTAATACCACGCGTGAAAGTAATAGAAATGTTGAACAAAGTCGATAAAACTAACAGATTGTTGGTAACCATTATTAGGCTGAGCGACAAACAAAAAAATGCGTGCAAATCGCTTATGTATATTATGAGTCGGAGTATAACATATATTATAACAATATTATGATGAGTATAGTTATTATATAGGTAAGAATACATACATAATATATTTAATACGACAACCTCCGTAGCGTAGCGGTATTTGGCTCGCCTTGAATCTCGGAGGTCGTGGGTTCGATCCCCACTCCGGACATGAAATCTTTGTGTAATTTCTAAGATTTCTTTCCGGGTCTGGTTGGTTGAGGGACTACCCTCCGTGCCTCGGAAAGCACGTTAAGCCGTTGGTCCCGATTGTTATAACATCATCTATAACAATCGAATATCAAGGAACGGGCAGCAGCGTTTCCTTGTTTGGTACAACATAATACTGCGGTCACCAACCCGCCTGCCAAGCGTGGTGACTATGGCAAATACCCTCCCTCGGGAGGAGGCCCATGTTCAGCAGTGGACGTTATACGGGCTGATGATGATGATGATGATATTTAATAAATTATGCGTCAACCATCCCATAAGTGGTGTTACAATACAAATATAAATGTTGCGAGTGTGAAAATATGTTAAATAAGTGATATTATAATTATACATTTTATATTTCAGACGTATTACAATAGTTATAGTTGTAACGTATATAAGATTGATGAAAGTGTTGAAAGTAAAGAGTATTACTGAATTTACAATTACAAACCAATTTCTAGTTATTATTCCTGTAAAAAGAGTTATTTTTTTGCAAAACAAAACAGGATTTAGTGATTTTAGTGCTCCAATGAGGGAAAAAAGGAACATAAAAAGGTTAACTATGCGGACTGTAACTTCGCATCTAAGTTTAATATAGATAGGTTGCGATAACTTACTTACAGTAATCCAAATCATACTAATGAAAGAATAAAAAATACAAGAAAAAGGAACCAGTCATTTTAACTCGTTGAGAGACTCCATATCCTTTACACGAAAAGCAGCAACTGTATTATCGTTCTTACGAATGTAGATGTTGCCATACTTTACCCAGCAGTATTTATAGTTTTTTTCTTTGGCTGCACGCCTTGCGGCAGCGTATAATAGTTTTGTTTCTGGGGCAAGATGTTCAGAAACATAAATTTGATAGCTTTCACCAGTCATTCCCATGTGATGAGTATTGAGCCGGTTATTCCTGTTATCCTTGTTAAAGCGGTGCACTGCTGAGATGAGTTCGTCGCGAAGACGTGGAGATGTCAGTGTGACAACAATGTTACGCGGTCTTTTTGATGTGGTGTCCAACTTAGCAACTCGGCGGCATGCATGAATGTCCGTGTCGGCGATCGGGTAACCGACTGAGTCGCATAGTTTCTTAAAAATCGATATGGTGCTTTCATTACGTTCTTCCGGGACAGCCTGGAGTTCAACGTTACGATCCCGCGACAACGAATTAATTTATTTTCATTGATAAGATGGGTCTGTTCATTTTGCAGCTTTTCTATGATGGTGTCCTTCTCAGCGATATTCTTTTTAAGGTCGTGTACTGCTTCCATAATGAAATCTGTGGTTTTAGTAAATTCATCCCTTAGTTCCTTTATCATCGGTGACATTTCGGAAATCATCATAGTTCTTACCTCTTGAATTAACAAATTACGCGAGTTAATCATAATACTAGATGTCGGGGACAGCTTTTGATCTAGCAGTTCACTGATGCTATCCATCGTTAATGCTTGTATACTGGACGATCCATCTGCTTTAATTGTAGTTAGAGTAGCTGGTGACTTATTGCCCCGCTTCCTACTGGAAACATTAGCACAGGAGGGACATTTTAGAGCAGATAGACTATCAGGGTTCAAGTCTCTTATGTTGCTGCCTCGTCCAAGGTTTAAACATTCTAGGCAATAATAGGAATTACAGGTATTACACTTTAATGAGTTGTTTTCGTCTAAGTCCTCTTTACATCCAATGCACTTCATCTTTCACGACTTCTCAGAGACCAAGCTCGCAGAAACCGGCGCAATATACCTTCTCCGCCGTCTGCGGTAATAACTCTGTGACCGGCGGTCGCACGTAGTAGCGTATGAGTCGCGCGAGTACACGATTATGACCCGACACCGCTGCACTTAACCGCGCGAATCCCTTGTATATACCGTAATGGAGAACAGTTATTAGCACTCGCAGGTAGTTGTAGCACTCGCGGACCGCAATCACAATTTTGTCTATATTATTAATTATCACTATATTTGCAATTAGAACAGATTCAATTATCAATCACAGCTATGTTCTTGAGAGTGTTGTGTAATTTTTACAACATTAAACACTTATGTTCACAAAAATAATAAATATTATGTGGAGCAAATAAAAACGTGTTGTTTACGATGATTCGTCATAGACTGTTTTCCAATATGTAGACGTAAAGTTACAAATAAACAAAAAGTTGCCTCTAATTGGATTACGAAGGGTCTTAAAAAATCATGTGCAACTAAACGGACGTTAGGATATAACTATTATAAGACTAGAACGTCATTTAATAAAACAAAATATATAAAATATAATAACCACTTAAAAAAGCTAATGCTAGCCGCACAAAAATCAAATAATTAAAAAATTACAAATTTAACTAATGAGAACAAATATATAAACAAAATTAATCATAATGACGAATATCTTGACGAATAGTTGTGACATAGCTGACGCTTTTAATAATCATATTATAAAATTTACATCAAATAATAATCCTAAATTTTCATCCCAAACTAGACATAAACATTTAATTCCACGACTTGACACCTTATTTATTCACCCAGTTACTGAGGAGGAAACATTTAGAACAATAAAATTCCTGAATAATACTTTATCCGTACTTAGGTTTTGACGAAGTCCCCACGCACATCTTAAAGTATACTGCCACAACAATAACACCGGTGTTATCATACCTTGCTAATAGGTCATTCTCTGAAGGAATCTTCCCAGAAAGGTTAAAGATATCTGTTATTAAACCTCTACATAAAAAAGGTGACACAACAGAAATTAACAATTATAGGCCTATCGCACTGATACCTGTGTTATCGAAGATTCTGGAAAAAATAATGCACACACGTATTACAAACTTTTTGAATAAGCATAATATAATCAAATCCTGAGCAGTGCGGTTTTCAGAAAGGGAAATCTACTACAAACCAACCAGGCTTCAAACTTATATCAAAAATAATTGAAAGTGTTGATAAAAAAACGCCTAAGGTAAACGCAGCTATTACCGCGGTAGTCAAAAATCTGCAGGTATTCCCGAGGTATGCAATATAATTGTAATTTTAAGCAATTACAAGCATATTTTACTCAAAAAGTAAAATGTTTATGAAAGACAATTTTATATCCGTTTGAATGGATCCGTGGCGCACTGTGCACAACAACGCAGAAAAACAAAACAACGATTAGTTTGCTGCAAACCGGCGCCGGAGCACGACTTCCATACAAACGATAGTCGCGAACTGTAAGAACGCTCAATATTTTGTTAAGGTTATTGCGTCGTTAAAAAACCATTTATACAGATTCTAAGTAGGTCAAAAGGTGGATTATAGTTTTAGCCATGATTGTAACTATCTAATATTCATTTATTTTGCACAGTTTTTCGACAATTAACAAAAATAAAATACCGCGGTAATGGCTTCACAATTTTCGTCTTGAATGTATTAACCGCGGTTAACTCGGTAGTAGCATAAATCAGTACCAATCGTTTTATAAATTTTTTAAGAATATTTTATATAGCAATAACCCAAATGATGTGACAATTCGTTTAAGTCATTAGGTATTTATGGTTAAAAACTATTTCCGCGGTATGAAAATTGTACTAGGACTCTTATTTTTTCATCCTTAATTGACTCATAAAAATTAACTTTGTATGAGAGCACTAAATTGAATACGACATGAAACCTTGCCTTAGTCTCTTTTTTAAACCCAAGAATTTAATTCAAGTATCAAGTAAATGTTTAGGTAACTTTATTGGCTGTTGATTTAACTTTTGTTTTGATTAAAATTAATCAAATTTTATCGATCGGGATTAGATTATTTGTACTATCGCAGATGAAGCTATCACCGATGGTTATAACAAGCCATTACTCGGTAATTCCTTGTATAAGCAGCTATTACCGAGTATTATTACTCGGTATTAGCTTCACCATAGAAATCTAACACCGAGTGATAATAGCATTTATTTTTGAGTTTAGGGTTCTCTCGAAACAATATCTAAGTATTTGAAATTCTTCAGACCTATCTTTCTAACTCATTTTTTTTTTGTGGCAATGGTAAAATAGGCGAAGCATTCGAGGCTGCCTCTTTTCATTTTAAATAAAATAAATTTATTTATTTTTATTTCTTATTACCATAGATTAGAAAGAATTGGTGCGAAACTTGATAAATCGTCAACTATACCTCCATAAAAATATAATTACCTAAAATAAGCAAATATTATTGAATATATAATTACCTACCTACCTATTATACAGCTGCGGCAATGATGACTTGTTTTTTAATAAATATTTGGTACGGAACCAAAATGCCTATTATTTTTCTACCCTCGGTAATAGAATCACGATTCGCGGTATTAGCTGCAATCACTTTCAAATACCTCGGTAATAGCAACATTCGGATTTGTATATTTAATATTTTTTTTCTTTATATATTTACTCAAAACTTACCTATATCTTTATAGATTTCTAAAGTCCATATCCGAACGTATCAGAAAATATATACTTGTAACTGTTTTTACTATAAGAAATTCTTATTTCGAGAGGTTAAAGCTTAAGGTCCTGAAATTACCTCGGTAATAGCTGCGTTTACCTTACTAGTGCTGTGTTTTTCGACATGAGCAAAGTGTTTGATTTTGTCGACCATAAAATCCTCCTCTATAAGTGTGAAAAGTACGGTTTACGCGGCGTAATAGCAGAATGGTTACAAAGTTACCTGGGAAATAGATTCCAATTTACAGCCATTAACAATTTAAACTCAAATAACGAAGAAACTGTATATACTTCTAAAATAAGCCATAATAACACCGGAGTCCCCCAAGGGAGTATCTTAGGTCCGTTACTCTTTTTGTTGTATATCAATGATCTCCCAAATCATTTTTATTCACTCTTCGCTGATGACATTGCAGTAGTTATTACGGAGTGTAAAGAAATTAATTACAATACGGAAATAAATAAAACAGTCCTATCCATTATGATGTGGCTTAATAGTAACAATTTGCGAGTAAATATTGATAAAACCGCTTGTATACAATTTTGCAATAGGAAGTCGATTGGTAAGCTTGAAGTGACGGTCAATCAATCAAAGAAGCTAACGAAACGGCATTCTTAGGTATAATTCTGTATAAAAATTGTTCATGGAAACCGTAGGCTGAAATAAATATTTTAAAAATTAATCGCTTTGCTTTTGCATTATGGCGTCTTGGTAAAGTAGCCAATCGCAAGACCGCCCTTCTAGCCTATCATGGGTACGTAGATTCTAATTTTAGATATGGCATTGTTCTGTGGGGTCAGTACTCATTAATAGAGTGTTTATTGCTCAGAAGCAATGTATTCGTGCAATCTGTGATGTGTCACCAATTACATAATGTAGACCGCTTTTTGAAAAACTTAAAATTTTAACTGTACTATCTCTGTACATATTTGAATGTTGCAAAGTAAGAACACATTTTTATTTATTTGAACGAATTGGCGATACAATTAATACAAGGTATCCTAACAAATTAGTTCTCCCAAGACTGAAAACTCATTTGTATCATAGCAGCGGTTTTCCGATGATTATAAGGATCTTTAATAAACTGCCTGAAAAGTTTAAAGAACTTCCAATAAACAGGTTTAAAACCACCTTATTTAAATGGCTTATAGAAAAAGGATTCTATTCCTTACTTGAATACCTAGATCACAAGTAAATTACTGACATTCGGAATATAAAAAAAAAATATTGTCATTCTTTATTTATATAATATTATGCTAGCTACTCATAGGTCATAGGAATGATTTTATTTTAATACTAGCTTCCGCGCGCGGTTTTACCCGCGTAACTCCCGTTCCCGTAGAAACTTTATAATAAAATATTAGCTTATAGCCTTCCTCGATAAATGGGCTATCTAACACTGAAAGAATTTTCCCAATCGGACCAGTAGTTGCTGAGATTATCGCGTTCAAGCAAACAAACTCTTCAGCTTTACCTATTATGGCAAACAATTCATTATTAGGTACCAATTCTTTGCGTTTTTATACTCGTGATAATTTCTCAACGAAATGTCCGATTGGAATAAAACAAAAAGTATTTTACTTCTACATTATTACCCTTGATAACATAAGCTTAATTTGGATAAGGATTAATAGTACGATATACATTTAACGTAGTTTATTTCTTCAGACGATTTAATATTTTTTTATGAACATAAAAGCGGTTATTGTGACTAAATTATGATAGTTAGATATATGCCCTCGCGGATTTTTTTGTAGATCTTTATAAGAACTACAAACCCGTAGTACACCATTTTGTTCTGTTGTCAATAGTTTTTGCAGCGCACGCATAAATAGGTTTTCGCTTTTACACCTTGGGTTACAAAATCGCAATTATCTTACGGATCCCAAATTTTTTTGAAAATAAAATATAACCTTCCTCGATAAATGGACTATCCATCCAACACAGAATTTTTTTTTGAAATCGGATCCTTAATTAATGTAAACAATAACACCTGTATTCACCACATTTATGCAAATAAAGATTTATGATTATGAATATGATTATAACAATCGGGACCAACGGCTTAACGTGCTTTCCTAGGCACGGAGTAGTCCCTCAGCCAACCAGACCCGGAAATAAATCTTAGAATCTACACAAAGATTGCTTGCCTTGAGTGGGGATCGAACCCACGACCTCCGAGATTTAAATCGAGCCAAATACGGCTACGAAGGTGTTTTATATATAGTATTCGCAAGGATTTTTATATTTATATAATTACTCATAGCTGATACGACGCGTTCCCTAAGTTATGTCCGGTGCAGTGCAGTAAAAGCCTACTGGTTAAATACATAACGTCTGTCCAAAAAAACAAAAAAAGTTACGACTACAATATTGAGGTTTTTCAACAACAAATTATTTATTACGGAAAATGTGACAAAATCATAATGTAGGTGTAGGTACTTATACGGAATAGGTTATAAGAATGTATTTTATCTGTTCAAATATATCGACAAATTTCCTGCACATCACTATATCACTTAATTAATTTACAACTGCCTAAAAGGCGTCTTACTTTATTATTGTTGCAACAACCACGAGTATAATTTACTTCTACACATCATCTTTCAACTAATATTTTATTAGAGCAGCCGTGAGTTCATTGACCTTCCAAACCGCACCTTACTTGTCATCTTAAATGCATAACACATAATTATTATGTGTTTCTTTATAAACACATTTTTTGCGTTTTTCACAGTACCAAAATGTTATAAACATAACGTTGAGCTTTTATTTGTACACCCTTTCAAAACGCAATTCGACTTTTTTCTTTACGACGCTGCACCAGACACTATTACGCATTTACGCGCAGTCAGTCGACTTGCAACGTAATGCGTTTTGTTTATATTTTTTATCAGTGTGTGATGTACTAAATAAAAGTTCAATGAAAAGTAGGCTCTTTGATAAACGATTGTTTTTGGCGATATTAATATTATTGTAATAGACTTATGTAGCAATTTAAAGTAAATAATGAAAATGAAAAGAAATTATTTTTCTTTTACTGACAATTCGTCGTCCTAAACCTAAACACTAAAATTTTATTTCTCAGAATTTTAATTCTCTTTTTTAATTATTTAATTTTAAATCTATGAAGGTCTATCCACTGATATGCCATTGAGATATACCAATGGACAGTCCTCCACAGATACGAAACTATTGCCGGAAAGGAAGAAACTTGGGCTATACGGATGGGATGTTAAATGTACCTACTGGAATACTGGGAGTGAGATCGGACATCTGTCTCCAAAACTCTCACATATTTTATATTCGACTGTTTACTGAAAATTGCCCCATCTACAATTTACTCACTTTAGAAGAAAGGCGATCGATTATGGATATGGGACTACTTTTTGACATATTTCCCGGACGGAGAAACTGCTTTGAACTTCTTACTAAAAAATATTGAATACCCCTAGATATCGTACTAGACACACACAAATGTTATTTATACCTTCACATTCCACATTTTATGGTAAAAATGCTGTTATGACGAGGATAGCGCGTATTTGTGGCTCGGCATTTAGTGATGTAGATCCTTTTTCCGTAAGTAAAAAAACATTTATGGCTAACATTAGAAAAGTTGTATCCAATGCCGAATAATTTATAAAGTACACCGGTTACTGCTCTTATTGTTAGATATTGTTATTATTTGTTATTTTTCCATTCATTCATGAAGTGTATTATTATCTGCTTCTAATTCATGAGGTATAGGTATTGATTCTCTAAAATATAATTTGATATATATTATATTAATACAATTTTATATTTATATATATATATTAATGTATTAATACTAGCGGACCCGACAGACGTTGTCCTGCATGATAATATATATATATATATATATATATATATATATATATATATATATATAAATCGCGAAGGACTTCTTGCGTCTTTACAAACTACCACCCTGCGGCGTCCACTGAATGTAGTGAGATTTTTAATGTTTTCAATGCGTATGTAAGATGTTTTAATCAGTATCATATCAGTAGTCGACGTCAAATTTCATTTAAACGTTAAATGGTGATATTCAAATTAAATATTTCTAGCTGAATTTGTGCGTCTGTTCACTCTTAAATCTTTCTTGCACACTGAATACCTGCGTATACCTACTAAACACTGCATGCACATTTCCGCCTCCATCCGAATGTACTTTTAAATCAATTCCGTATAATGCTCTGCATATATCATAATGATTATAATAACAAAATTACATCCATCTACTATTGAATGCAGATTGGTTCCGAATAACTGAATTAGTGCATCCGTTCACTCTTAAATCTTTCTTGCACACTGAATATCTCCGTATACGTTCAAAACACTGCATGCACATTCCCGCCTCCATCCAACTGTATGTTTAAATCAATTCCGTATAATGCTCTGCATATATCATAATGATTATAATAACTAAATGACATCCATCTACTATTGAATTCAGATTGGTTCCGAATACTGTTTTTGAATTATTGTATCCAGCTTATCAGCCAAGAGGCTTCCACCTATATAAGGGCTTATAATGACTCCAGGCACAGATAATAAATAATTAATAGTTAGCATACAAAAGTGACAATACCTTTGTATAGCGTAGGTATTCAGGTATTTTCACTTTGGTGGTCTACAAAATCTTAAAAAGCAATATAATCATTTTTGACGAGTGACAGGTAAGTTTGTATGTATAAACAGGTAAGTTCAGAGGCACAGGCTGGCGTGGACAGGTAAGTCCGGAGTTGAACAGGTAAGTATGTATAAACAGGTAAGCTCAGAGGTACAGGCTGCTGTGGACAGGTAAGTTCGGAGTTGGACAGGTAAGTATGTATAAACAGGTACGCTCAGAGGCACAGGCTGGTGTGAACAGGTAAGTCCGGAGTTGGACAAGTAAGTATGTATAAACAGATAAGCTCAGAGGCACAGGCTGGTGTGAACAGGTAATTTTGGAGTTGGACAGGTAAGTATGTATAAACAGGTAAGCTCTGAGGCACAGGCTGGTGCGAAATAATGAAATAATGAAATTTATTCAGCACTTAGGTATTTACATACACTTGTACTTGTCAAAATTACACTTTATAAGATAAATCTTATACAGTGTAATTTTGACAAGTACAAGTGTAACAAAAGTATCACTTAAGTAGCTAAAAACATTGTTATAATTATTTGATCTTACAGAATTTTTAATCACTCTGTCCGTCTGTCGAGCGCTAAATGACAAATGTACACATTAGGTATAGTAAGATGCCTTTAAGGTAACAGGTCTAAAATTAAAATTAACTTCCAAGAATCCGGCCAAAGTCTAAGCGACATCCACCTGAGGACACCCTTAAGGGGTTAGGACCAACGCTCAGGGTGCCACTGGAGTAAAGAGTAGATTTACGAACAGTGGTGATGATCGCTGGCACGAGATCACAGTTCAGGGAATAAGCTACAACGCGGTCCTCGGCCATGCCGTCGAGGATCCTACCCTAGCTAGCCTGCAACCTTTCACTAGCTACCTAAGTGGACGATCCGGAGAAGAAAGGAAGAAAGAAACTCCGAGATTATTTTTTTTGTCTCTTTTGCTCTGTTTCCTTTTTTTATGTCATGTCTTTTATCACAATCATGTAATATTGTACAAACAATGTATACACCGTGAAATTTTAATGGTTGTTTTCCCGAAGCAGAACAACTTGCCGTCGGTAGTACTATCGAAACATATTTTTTTTTTTTTAGACATGTTTTGGATTTAAAATTATTAAAAAAAATATTAGACAACTCGAAAGCGTGATAAACAGTAGTAACACAAGACGGACCTTGTAGGTACTACTCGAATCGCACGCGCTGCTGACAAAGTAAAGAACGATCCATAAACGTTCAAAGCAAAATAAGAGCTCAATGGTAGTTATACGGCATAAAATAGCCTGCACGCAAGAATTACAAACGAGCCGGCTTCCTTTGTAATTCGCCGCGCGGCGCCGACGCCGGAACGCCCCGCGCTCTCCTTCGACTCCCTCCTTCCTTAGTTGTCCCGTGAACGTCGGAAGCGCAGCACGCGTTAGCTTATTACTTTATTAGTATTATAGACCGACATTACAGTTTTAGTAATTTAGAGTACGTCGCTATGGTGCAACTGTAGGCTAGGGCTAATTATAATTCCCATACTGCCTGGCGTCTTTACGCCGAGCTGCAACACTTGGCGTCACTCCGTCTTCGCGGAGTTCTGAACCCTCAAGTCATACAGGACCGGACGATCGTAGCGGCGATGGCTACTCGATCATGGGCAGTTCCAGGTGCCACCACATGCACAGGGCAGAGGTCGATCGACCGTTCTTTCGCCAGAGCTCGACGAGGAGATCATCGAGTACTTCGAACGCGATCCTCGCCGAAGTACGCGAATGGCGGCAGCTAAGTTTGGCGTAAGCCAATACTACGTCTGGAAACTACTCAACTCAGAAGGACTGCATCCATATCATTTCCGCGGAGTTCATTAAATTTTTTTTTTTTTTAAATACGCCTTAATTACTTTATAATCTAATTCAGAAAATTATTGTTCTTAGATAATAAACTTGTTTTAAGTTACGTTTTCTGTAAGTTGTAGCTAAAAAGGTGTTGGATAAAGCTTATTATTATGATTGGGTACTGTGTTACATTACCTAAGGTGTAGGTATCAGCTGATTGACTAACACCCGGGTCAACGAACGCGCGACCGATCGACGCGAGCGCTAGGTATCGCGAGGTATTACTATCGGTTCGATGTCACTTTCGAGTTTGGTTTTTCACGATTGTTAATCGGCCATTTTTTGTTTATAATATTTAGTTTTTGTATAAATTGAATGTTTAACTAAGACCAAATCTTTTCGCTGCGGGAAAACAACCATTTAAATTTCAGCGTGTATATGATGTAAGCGAATGCACGTACATTACCATTTATTACCTGGTCAATTTATACCGACCAGGTGTTCAATAAGACAAGAAAGAAATAATATTAATACAGTAAATACCATAATGTAGATATTAAAGTTTACTCAGGCACAGACAATCTACAAAGAAACCTAATGGCGGATGCATTCACACACATTTACAAAATAACAATTTACACAAGGTCAATCAAAGGATATACCTATAATAATAATTATAAACAAAAGAGATAACAAAATATAAAATAAAAATTAACATAACATATCCCCGACAACAGCCGACCAGTCACCACAAGCAGCACCCGTTCATGAGTATGACGTGTGACGCAGCCATCGCCTCCCTCGCCATATTAGAGGGAAGGTGGCGACCCGCCCCACACCGCCACCGCAAGCAATGACAGAAAATGGGAGCATGACGAACTAAAGTGGGGATATCTACAAGTCTATTAATATTAAACCTTTAGTTGAACAATGTTTAAACTGTTTCAATAACTGAGTTTACAGTGTTGTCTGTGTTTCTCTGATCAACCAAGCGTTATTGTCGTTTAAATAGTAGTTTACTGAATAATAAGCCCTTTTTATTAGAATCCTCTTAACAGTTGACTTGAACCTATCATAAGGTAACTCTTGTAGGTGTACAGGTATTCTGTTATTCATACGGACTCCTAATCCCACAAAAGATGAGTGTACTTTTTGTAGGCGATGGTATTCGGCGCAAAGTTTATGCTTATATCTAGTGTTTATTGTGTGTATGTCACTTCTTTTGTTTAAAAGGTTAATATTTTGCCGGACATAGATTATATTGGCGACTGTTAGTATATCTATGTCCTTAAAAAAGTCTCTTAAGGAGAATCTCGTACTTAGTTGATAAATAGAACGAACGGCACGTTTTGTAGTATAAAAATGCTTTGAATATTAGCAGTTTTACCCCAAAGCAGAATGCCATAGGACATAATACTGTGAAAATAACTAAAGTAGACTAAACATGCAGTTTCTACATTAGTGAGTTCCCGTACTTTTCTAACCGCGTAAGCAGCTGAGTTTAATTTTCCAGCGAGACAAGAAATATGGGGACTCCATTGAAGTTTCTTGTCTAGTGTCAAGCCTAGAAAGAGGTAAGTCCGGAGTTGGACAGGTAAGTATGTATAAACAAGTAAGCTCAGAGGCACAGGCTGGTGTGAACAGGTAAGTTCGGAGTTGGACAGGTAAGTATGTATAAACAGGTAAGCTCAGAGGCACAGGCTGGTGTGAACAGGTAAGTCCGGAGTTGGACAGGCTGGTGTGAACAGGTAAGTCCGGAGTTGGACAGGTAAGTATGTATAAACAGGTAAGCTCAGAGGCATAGGCTGGTGTGAACAGGTAAGTTCGGAGTTGGACAGGTAAGTATGTATAAACAGGTTAGCTCAGATGCACAGGCTGGTGTGAACATGTAGGTTCAAAGGTAGAAAGAGGAAGTTTCATGGTACGAATAATATAATAGTACCTAGTCATATTTATGCAGGTGAATATACGGAATAAAAGGCATATCGTAATATAAAACATTTAATGTTTAATTTTGTCGCTTTCTAAATAATCGTGCACTGTAATTCTTTGAAGTTAATACCTTTGAATAAATAACCACTTTTAACACACTTGCAAATAATTCACTTTGGTGACAAGCTTACATCACGGCCGGCACATGTCTGTTTGTTAACAAACTTCGGCACGCGAGCGCGCTGAAGCCCGCCGCCCCGCGCCCCGCGCCATGCGTCCCTCGTGTACCCCGAATGGGCCCCTCAGACACCGTACCTAGTGCCCGTTTAAGGATATTTAAGAGACGCAAGATTGTTGTCAAGAAAACATGATAAAAACTTTACATATTAAGTACGATATTCAATGGAAACGATAAGATCGGTGAATTGAACTCAAAGTATACGTGGTAAATTATACGCTGAACACTAGTGCCCTCCAAATTTCAGTCGGACGATGGCGGAACTATATTATACGCTAAAAGGCATTGTTGTGATGGAATTACGTCCATGCCAATTTTTCGCCCTTGCGTTCTAATGATCATAAGGGACACTTGGGCTAAAAATGAGGGTCGGTCAATCTTGCGTCCGTATTCCAGACGCACAAAGTCAGTCGGACGCAGCATCATCGGTAAATAACGCCATGTACGACGCAACATGTCCTTCAAGATGTATATATATATATATCCACCACATATATATGATCCATATATATATATATATATATATATGATCCACCTTTAGAGGCTTGTAGCTTAGATAATTTTGATAATATCGTGCCAAACTTCGAATATAACAATTCACCTCATTGCGACCCAGTGCCTAACTACGCCGTAAACACTCTAGCTCGTCACCAACTTACCCGGCAATTGTTCATTTTATAACCGCCATTTATTTTACACTTTGTGTGACTTTGTTGATCAATATAAACGTTGGGAGATCAACAAATGCCGCGGAAATGTACACCGATGCTGCGGAGCGGCAACATCGCAAGCGAAACAAAAGATAGACGCTAGATGAGATAAAAAAAAACCATTTTGTTTCTTTACTTTTTAGTATATATGTTGATCACACGATCTGATCAACATTTGCCGAATGGGTACATCTATATATATATATACAATGCAACATTTTATATAACTAATTTATATAAAATGTTGCATTGTCTACTAACTATACTATACTAATTTATATATAAAATATATAGATCTTGTTCTGTTTTAAGCATCGTTTTCAAGTTTACAACTTCCTCTAGGTATTCAGCGAATGCATTCCAGTCTGTTTTATGATTATATAGTGTCATCCTTTGTTGTTTTTGTAATACTGTTTCACTAAGTGTTGCTACTACTGGATTGTGATCTGATACAGCGTCATATGATGATTTCACGTCTAGAAAAGCTTCTGATAAACCGTTAAAGATAAAGAAGTCAAGTAGGTCTAGTGTTCTTTGTGGGTCTGCGGGCCAGTATGAGGGTTCGCCTGTAGACAGAGTAGTTTGCCGTAGATTATCAACACTTTTCTTTAGCTCTCGCTCACGGGTAGTAGTCAACCTAGAGCCCCAATGCACATGCTTGCAGTTCCAGTCTCCTCCACAGATGTATTTATGACCAAGGGTGCCAAAGTATCTGTTAAACATTTCCTCTTTGATCTTATGCTTGGGTGGGCAATAGATGGCGCTGATGTTGATAGAACCCATCACTCCATCCACAGTTACTGTTGTGGCTTGAAGATAGTATTCTTTAAACTCACTGTGTAGGTGGTGTTTAAGGTTCTTTTTTATAATTATTGCTGTTCCTCCGTGAGATGATCCGTCAGGATGGTTTGTTGTGTATATGCAATAATCATTAAATCTTACGTGTTTTTGGTTATTCAAGTGTGTCTCGGATATTAATGCTAAGTCAATTTTATTGTCTTTCATTATTATTTCTAGTAGATGTTTATTCGGAGTCAAGCCGTTAATGTTCCAAATCATTATACGTAAAGATGCCATATTTATTTTGCAATAAGTTTTGTTATTAGAGTTATCATATTTCCTATTAGTGATATAAGTTGATCAATCTTCTCGACTTGTTTTCGAAATACATCTTCTAATATATTATGTCTCGTGTCAATTTGACAGTGTTCTTCATTAATTTTATCTGTTCGTCCAACTACTTCATTATATTTGTGTGGTCCATAAACTTTGGTATTTGAGTTCAGTATTGGATCTTGTTGGGTTCCGGGTATCAGTTCTATTGGTTGTTCTTGTTTATTTGTAACTATTCTTTCTCTTTGTATTTCCCTTGATCTAGGTTTTGTTTTCTTTTTTGAGGCTATTTCTTTGTAAATTTCACACCCCTTGTAGCTCGCAGGATGGCTGGCTGAGCAAAATGCGCATGTTGCTGGAGTATTTTTATCTAATATGCAAGAGGTTGTTCTGTGTGGGCCAGCACATTTTACGCACCTGTATGGTCTCATACAGTAATTTTTTGTATGGTCATACTGTTGGCACCTAGTACATTGAACTATTGTCTTTTGTGGTTTGGGATCTTCTATAACCACTAATTGATGATAGATATACTTTATTTCCTTTACACGTTTATTATTCTCATTTGGTAGGATGTTAACATAGAACATGTCTATTGGTTCTTTTGTACCTTTCTTTCGAGCATTGATGATTCCTCCCTTGACTTTATTTCCAGTTGCTTCTATTGCTTGGACTATAGCGTCTATAGGGGTACTAGAATGCAGTTTTTAAATTATAAATCTTGGACATTTCTGAGCCTTCCGTGTAAAGGTATGTTCGATCAGCCCTTTGCTCCTAATTTGATCTATCATAATTTTATATTTTTCTACTGATTTTGAAGAAATTACTAACTGGGTTTTTGATACGATTTTAAATGAATAGTCGTTTCCGCTAACAACTTCTTCAATGCATTCTTTTAGTTTTGTAACGTCTTCGATGGATTCTGAGCATGCGTCTCCAACACCACATTTCCAGTGCGTCAATCTTACGACGGTCTTGGATCCTCAGTGTCCACGTCTCAGCTCCGTATAGAAAGATTGGAAATACCAGAAATCTGGCGAACCTATGTTTCTGGTTATTCTACGGTCTTTCCAAATCTTTCTGAGTTTAGGCGTATTTTTGCTAGGGACATTCATTGTATCAGCATCACAGTTTGATGCTAACACAGAAAAGCTATTCGACGTATCAATATCTATATCAAAAACATGATCAAGGTTTTTTCCTCGGGGCGTATTCAGAGTTTGTTCTCTTCTCTGTCTTGTGTATTTTTGAGGTTTTGTGCTGAAGTTCTTCATTTGGTGAACGAGTTCTTTTTTTATTTGGTTCAGGTACTCTTTGCCAGCTCACACTCTTTATGGTGTTGCTTCGTTGTTTCTCTTGATGTGAGGGTTGGATGCTTGGTGGTCTCGTGTTGCCTGGAGCTAAAGTTACGTCACCAAATGAAGATGAGCGCGGTCTATGAAATAGGCCTGGGTGTAGCACTTGCTGGGTAAGTACTTTTGGCTTAGGTGTCGTTATGTCTTGGCCATTATTATCTATTTTATTTTCTACGGGTTTTTTTGTTAGGGTATTTGAATCATTCATTTTATTCCCACGATTAGAGTCGATATAATAAGTCAACTAGAGAGGTGACGCCCATTCTCTCCAGAAGGCAATATACAACGACGTTTGCCAGGTCCGTCGAGGTTGGCGCTTAAGACTTTTCTCCCGCAAGCCATGCATCCTATCGGCGCGTAGACCTTAGGATCGGGGTGACTGTTTATAGAGGTTTTCTACCTCTTGGCCTAGGCGTTTAAGCCAAGACCCTCGGTTCTGCAGTTTTTTATTTAACAGAGTTGCGAGTTTTGGAGGTCATTTCCTACCCCCAGCGATTCACAGCGACCTTTTATGGCCGGTCAGATCTTATCTTAGCCAACCCTCCTCCTTTCACATACGGGCTTGGGACCGTCAACGGCGGAGTTAAGTATTTAATTAAAGAAATATTATTTTTAGAATTTATAGTTTAACAACTTACATAGACAGAGGTACTGCTATTACATTTTTACTGGGTTCTTCGGTTAGTTGGTTCTGCTGGCACTCGATGATAAGCCGTGACGGATCAGGATCAGGTGTGTAGATCCTGGCGCGATGGGATATCGCAGAACTCGATCGTCTCTGATGACTGGGTCGGGAATAACCCTGGACTCCGCTGGTTTCACCGGGATAACTCTGGTCTGACCATCTTTCTTTATTCTTGTGTCGTCTTTATATAATGTATATTCTTAGTTCTATTTTGACCTTCTTTCTTCCATAATATATCTTCTCTCTCCTATAATAATCTTATCTCTTCTATAATATGTCTTCTTACTGCTAAAATAAGCTGCTTTCTTCTATAATAATCTTCTCTCTTCTATCGTGTATTTTCTTCTCTTTATAATTTCCATAATTTAATTCCAAATTTGTATCTTTTTATAATTTATATGCTGGACCTATCCTGGCCAGCACTGCCAAGAAGGCAGCACTGGCAGGGTCACCATGTAATGTTGGATGCCGATGTGTAAATGCAAGGTGTTCTCTACTTGGTTATACGTGTATTAATTCATAACTTATTAGTGATGAGCGTTAAATGAACGAACAAGTTAATTCGACCGTCGACGTACTGTGAACGAATCGACGGTTCACCGTTATACGATGGACTAGTCGAATCCGTAAACGCTTCAGAGGGCTAAACTGAAACTCGCAACGCGACGGCGCACGGTGGATCGAAAATCGGCTGTAGAAGACATAGGATCTCGATTTCTTAAATGTTATTTTTTTTTGCTGGAAATGTCTTCTGCTGATCATTACTGTTCTATAAAATGTCATATGTAGTAATTGTGTGCACAAATGAAAGAGTTATAATTTTTATAAGAAAAAAATGTATGGAGCTGACATGAAAAATGAGGATATCTCTGGAATCGCAAGGTTGGCCGTTATATCCTTGCACACTGTTATAGCACTATTTATTTGTGAATTTTTGACATACTTAATATGGCGGCATAACTTGCGATTTTTTTTTTAATCTTCAAAATTAAAAAAAAAAGTATATGATACATTTTAATGCTTAAATATGGCTATACCAAGTGTAATTTACAATATTTTTTATGCTTAGACCAAAACATTCTAAGAAATCACAAAGTCGTATTACCTACTTTGTGATTTTCATTTGAAATGACATGGTAATTATGAATTACGTAATACGTAATCTTGTCTAATGCCTCAAGTCCACATTAGCTAATGATTAATAAAACTTAATACCTATATACCTAGTTAAAAGGATACGTACCAAAATAATTTGGGGTACTCGCTAATTTAGCAAATAGTGCAGGATTAACTTAATGAAAGTAATTAGATAAATGTGATACCATCATTAGTCAATAACAATAAATAGTCAAACATTGGATTCACAACTTCAGTTCATTTAGAGCATTTCTAATACTAACATATATCCTACCGTGTCTTTTTACTCAGTGATCGTGAATAATGGAAAGCATTATTACAAATTTGGATTTGTTTGTTATTCTGAGCAATCAGGATGCTTCGTCTTTCGATCATGAAATATTGTTCAACACACTTGTTATTCGACTAGGCTCTAGCCTTTCAGATGAAGACAGTGTTACCGTGAAAGAATTTTGTCGAAGATTTACACGGGCAGTTCAAAAGAGATGGTTACGATCCCACAGGAAAAGTGAAGTTTTTAGACGTGATTACAGTATTTGGCTTGAGGCAAATATTGACTGGCCAAACTGCGTGCAAACCATTTTGCTCATTCAAGAATCAACAAGTGAAAATATTTCTACTGAACCTGTACCATCAACTTCAACAATGAAATCAACTTCAACGATGACAAAAAGATCTCGAAAGCCGTTTGTAGATCTAAGTAACAAGCAGAAGAAGAGACGATCTGATGAACATATAGACGATGACCCTAATGAAGTAGCTTATTCAGCTGCAGCACTTTTGAAATGAGATGGTCGTGAGGATATTGCATCTGTTATTGAACATATGCTCCAAAATCCAGAAGCAGCAGCAAAAATCAAGGAAATGTTGAACAAACCAGCTCCTTCAACAATATTTTCACCAGAAAAAGCACTGGGTTTGCTACTTTCATTTAAACTATCGAAATGGCAATATATCACATTAAGAGAAACGACTATTCGAGAAGGTTCAAAGGAGATATATCCGTCTTACTATAAAGTGCAAAAAGCTAAGCTATAGTGCTACCCTCCGAAGACATTTGTGACTGTAACGGATTCATCTGCTAAGATTGCACTACAAGCGTTACTAGATTTAACAGTGAACAGAATTTTTGAAACTATTCGTAGTCCTGATGCGATACAAGATAAACAATTGATATTAATATCAAAGTGGGGATTTGACGGTGCATCTAACCAAAGTAGATATAAGCAAAACATAGAGAGTGGTCAAGATTATTCCAGCATATTTATGACCTCTTTGGTTCCATTAAAGTTGACAGCTGACGGTGATACCGTATGGGTGAATCCAAAACCCTGCTCACCTAGGTATTGCCGTCCAGTCCAGTTTAGTTTTGTGAAAGAAACCAAAGACGTTGTCATAAATGAAAAAACTGCAATGGATAACGAAATTGAAGCTCTCGTTCCCTCAAAATGTCAAGGACATGAAATTAGTCACAAATTAATGATGACGATGATTGACGGCAAAATTTGTACATATCTGTCTGAAGCTAAGTCAAATGCGGCCTGCTACCTGTGTTTGGCTAAGCCTACAGAAATGAATAAGTTAGATGTCATTGCGTCAAAAACCATTTCCTCTGGTGTGTATGAGTTCGGATTATCATCACTTCATGCCCGCATTAATGTGATGGAATGTCTTCTACACATAGCGTATCGTCTCGACTTCAAAAAGTGGTCTGCAAGAGGAGAAGGTCATCAAGAGTTATTGCATTCACGAAAAAAACTCATTCAAGATCGATTCAAAGATGATCTCAACACAAGAGACAGACATACTTTAAGGAAACAGTAGAACTACTGAAACTTCAGGATCAGGAAGCTCCGACAGAGTTCTTAGAAGTTATATCTATTGTAGAGCCTGATTCTGAAGTGGATTCTGATGGTGACGAAGTATAAAATAAGTTAACTTTTATTGTTTATGTTAGGTTAGGTTAAGTTAATATTTTTTTTAATAATTTGCTAAATACCATTTATTGTTATTGACTAATGATCACGTTTATCTAATTACCCTCATTATGGTACGTATCCTTTTAACAGGTATATAGGTATTAAGTTTTATTAATCATTAGCTAATGTGGACTTGAGGCATTAGACAAGATTACATATTATGTAATTCATAATTACCATGTCATTTCAAATAAGTAGGTAATACGACTTTGTGATTTCTTAGAATGTTTTGAGCTTAGCATAAAAATATTGTAAGTTACACTTGGCATAGCCATATTTAAGCATTAAAATGTACATATCATAAACATTTTTTATTTTTGAATTTTGACGATTTAAAAAAAAATCGCAAGTGATGCCGCAATATTAAGTATGTCAAAAATTCACAAATAAATAGTACTAAAACAGTGTGCAAGGATATAACGGCCAACCTTGCGATTCCAGAGATATCCTCATTCTTCATGTCAGCTCCATACATTTTTTTCTTATAAAAATTATAACTCTTCCATTTGTGCACACAATTACTTCATATGACATTTTATAGAACAGTAATGATCGGCAGAAGTCATTTCCAGCAAAAAAAAATAACATTTAAGACATCGAGATCCTATGTCTTCTACAGCCGATTTTCGATCCACCGTGCGGCGGCGACACGGCGAGACGAGAACGTAGTCGGGTCTCAGTCGGGTGATATAAATTCATTTGTTCGTTGAAATATCGTGCAAACAAATTTGAACTCTAAATCACTAGATTTTCAACTATGAAGGGTGTTGATATTTGTTCGGGTCGAATGAAATTATTGTTGAGCTATGTGAAGAAAGGATGCCGAAGGAAAGGCCTATTTAATAAAAATAATGTAGATATATAAAATCCGATAATGTTCTAAATACGCCAGAATAATGAATAAAACTTTATAGTAGTTAACTATAAAGTTTATTACTACTACTAATACTATTCAGTATTCAGCCAGTCCTAAGCATACGGGAGACTAGTCTAAGTCTACCGCCTACGTCGCCGTCGCCGCCGTAGACTTCGTCGTAAAGTGTACCAAGTTAACGCGTAAACTAGTCGACGAATTCAACTAGTTGATCGACTAGTCGATGAACGAAATTGGACAGTCTAGTTTCGTTGACGTCAAATATGCTAACATACATGACTTATTTACTAACTTACACATAGATACTTATATACCACACTAAATATTATGATTATTAAAAAAAAAAAACTATCCTATTCTATTCTGTATATTTGTGTGAATCACAAATAGTTTGTTGTGTTGTGTCGGTATTTCCCGCGACACAGAGATAGGAAAAAATGTAGGTAAATCATTATAACTTTTATTGATCCATCAATAGACAACCCAAGAATGGCGCAAGACATTTCCAAGTAACCCAAGACATAACTAAGGTTAAGAAGTATTTATAAATACGAGGGTAAAGTTTTTCAGAGAGAAATCAGTTGGTACGGCAGTTATACTGCATAAGTTTCACCTTGAAACTCGGTTTCGAATTACGCTCTTACAAAAACTTTGCATCAGGATTCTTTGAAAGTTTGGTTTATTAATAGACTTGCTTTAGTTCTCACATTATGTTTTTAAAGGGCCGGCAATAAAAATGTATTGTTATGTCTATTAAAGAGACTTTAAGTAAGTACTTAAACTTTCTCCGATAAACATTGTAATTTTGTTTTTATTATGTTTATTTTATAAGAATTACTAGCGACTCGCCCCGGCGTCTCACGGGTGTAATGTTGATGTTTTATACATGTAAACCTTCCCTTCGAATCACTCAATATATTACAGAAAACCGCATCAAAATCTGTTGCGTAGTTCTAAAGATCTAAGCATAATTATATTATATGCACAGACAGACAGCGGGAAGCGACTTTGTTGTATACTATGTAGTGATTTCCATCAAAGAATGCACCTTACATGCTAAAGATGTTAATTATAAAAAAAAACTAGTTCTCTAGTAAAAAAACATAATTAAATAGTTCGCCCCTAGGCTTAGGTTAGCTACTTCACCGGATATAAAGGCGAGCGAAGCTCTAGCCTACCCAGTTGCAGGAAACCGCATCATGCACTTCATACATACTTCAAATCAATGCATACTTCTAATTAGATTAATTATATTAAAAAAAAAACAAATGAGTATCTTTATGTAACAAATCAACATTTGCAACTAAAAGCAAGCTGCAATGATTTTTTGCTTGTCAAGAAGTGGAGAACTAAGCCTTATGCATCAAACTGTAGTAGAATTCAACATCCCGCATTTTAAAATATGCGTTTGACGATAAGTGAATAACTATCCTCAACCGGTCAACCCAGTCTATGTCACATGCGTTCCGACCAACGCTGACAGCAATTTGAATACATTTCGTACTAACTGGACAGAAGACATGTGAGCTGACGACCGAAACGGCCAGGTAATTTGATCATTCATAAAAATGATTTATCAGCTTATCTGGAGCATTCTAAGCATAAAAACGTCGACCTGGCAGGATTCGCGTGGTGGATGTGGGAGTTATGGGGTGGGAAAAAAAAAGGTTATATGATCAGGATTACTTTTTATGCCAAATGGTTTGCCTACCTCCCCAAAGCACACAAAAAAATCTGGCATCATTTGGTTGGTGGTAAGGTATCGCCAGGCTTAATTATAGTGAGGAAAAAAATTATTATTTTTAGGTAATAAAAACAAGGCTGGCTTTTTTTGTGCTTAAAGTTAATTCCCAGAAGCTAGGAAAAAAAAGCCAGCCAATAATAGTGGTGGGAACATGTCGAAAAAAATAATTGAAAATTTATATTTTAAATTGTATTTTGCTCGAGAAACAGCTAAGGGGCATGAAAAAGAGCGCGTGGAGGGGATACACGCGACGACGGCGTCCGTGCTCTCTCGGCGCGTCATTCATGTTCGGTAAACCGAACGCACCTGGCTGTCCTCGTCGCACTCGTTGAGCGGAAAGAGCCGAACGTTTCCGGAGCGCCAGCTGTTTCAGTTGAGCGTCTATTTTTCAGCGCGTGGACGAGTTTTTATATTCTTTCGGTTTCGGTTTCGGTTTTACGTCATGTTTGACCTATCTATTATACTTATATAGATCAATGACTTCAATAGCTATTCTAAAGAGCCAGTCTTTGTACAGACAAAGACTGGCCCTTCAGAATATACAAATAACCTATGGACTCAAAGCCAATAAAATTGTTCTTTGTTCTCTAGCAACTCGCTTTACCATATGAACTTCATATTGAAATATACACATGTTACGTCTGGATAGCGCAGCTTTACCATATGAACTCCATATTGAAATATACACATGTTACGTCTGAATAGCGCAGCTTTCTGATGGTGAAAGAATTTTTGAAACCGGTCCAGTAGTTCCAGAACTTAGTCAATGCAAAAAAACAATCAAATATTTCCTTATATTAAAATATTAGTATAGATATAGATTACTTCGAAAAAGGAGGTCGTTTCATACATTTTTCGTGACACTGCGATTGGCACGAGCGCGCGTCATAATACTGAGGTAGGTATTTACTATATTTCAGACATTTTAATATTCAGTGTGAATTGTAACTAACGAGAAGGAATCATCAACGGTATAATTATCTGTACAAACTTCGTACAATAAGAATCGATAGTGATTGTGATCTTTTCTCTCCACACTCAATCTGCAAGTGTATAAACCATACAGATGGCATAAATATCATACGGTTGTTAAAATTTAAAGAAGTTTTTTATTAGTCATTTGCCTGGATATATACGTAATTTCAAAATTGGTACAAAAAGTCTCGTAACGCAGTTCTTTTACCGTAAAAAGTTGTGGGATCCATGTAATGGCGAAGTCGGTTAATTTATTTAATCCCTATACTTAAGGGACCTGCCCGATGGATGACGGACGGAAAGTATGCAGGTAAGTTTCCGCCGGCCGCGGTTATGATTATTATTAGTGTTCTTTCTTTCAGGGCAATTTTGGGAAATTTGGTATACTTAATACTTTGAGACGTGTCTTAATTTTGGTTTTTCATTCCGTTGACCATTTTTTAAGACAACTCCCGCGCAGGCAAATTCATTCCTATGTCGCGGGTTATAATAAGCGTTCGTAGAAAGTAACTTTTCCACGCGGACGAAATTAAGGGCTCAAGCTAATATGTAAATAAATTTAAAGCTAGTTAAAATGAAACTGTGTATAAAAGCCTTTTATAAAATCGCTGATGAATTAACGATTATGAGAATACAATTAAGTGATTATAAGGTCTCGCTCAAGACCTAATAATCACTTAATTCACGGAAACAAAGCACACCCTGACTCAGTACTCACTACTATAAATATTAAAAATTAAAAGCTTGTCTGGTAGAAGTGCCTGTAACATGTTGATGATCGGTCAGTCAGTCAGTGAGTGAGTGACAAAATTAAGAAACTTTGAAAAGAGTCAAAGTTTTTTAAGTTATAATTCTTAATGTACTGGTTCAAATTGAATTAAATTTGAAATATACCGTGTTTAAACAATGTCTGCTTGGTTACTTAAAATTAAGGCTTCGAGAAAAGGATGATACAGCCATGCGGCTTTTTCGTTTATTTTTTTACTAAAAAACACGGCCGTTCCTACAGATAGCTTATCTATTTTGTATATATTGAATTAATTTAAGGTAGAACGATACTTTGAGTAGTTAAAACGTAGGGAATTAATAAGTGGAAAGGGAAGAATTCCTTTTGCACTTATTAATTTCTGACAAAATAGATGTGCTATGATGTATTTCTATATTAAAAATGCTAATAATGCTAAACTCTCAGCGAGCTATGGAAAGAGCTTGGCGTTTCCCTGCGTGATCGAATCAGAAATGAAGAGATCTGCAGGAGAATGAAGGTCGCTGACATAGCTCAACGGATTAGCAAGCTGAAGTGGCAATGGGCAGGACACATAGCTCGAAGAACTGGCGGCCGATGGAGCAGAAAGGTTCTCGAGTGGAGACCACGAACTGGCAAGCGCAGCGTAGGACGACCGCTTGCACGATGGACCGACGCGCGACGACCTCATAAAGGTCGCAGGGAGTCAGTGGTTGCAGGCCGCTAGCGATCGTTCCCGCTGGAAATCGATGGGGGAGGCCTATGTTCAGCAGTGGACTACAACTAGCTGATGATGATGATGATGATAATGATGATGAGGCATGAAGACTAAAAAAATCTATTTAGTCCGTCACTTAAATTACCAAAAAATATTGGACACGTATTTTTTTCTTCGTTTCTCAGACAAAAAATGACGAAGAAACAGTGTGTTGAAATATCATGTGACTTCTGCCGTCAACATTAAAAAGGGCACAACTAATATTTATTTTTCGAAATTCGAGTTATATTCCCTTGGAATCCGGAAAAAATACATATCTTATTTTCCTTTTTTTTTCCATTTAAAAGACAACTCCCGCACTAAGGACACAAATCTTTGTGTCATGTCTAGAGATGTGACTAATATATTCGTAATAGGTACAGGGCCCCGAGTCTGCTATTTTTACGAATTTTGCTATCGTAGTGCTGTCGTTATACGATTGTGCCAAAAACGGTAATCTACTAATCTCATTGTAGTGTCAGAGTAGCGTCGTGTCGGCAGGTGTCGGCATCGCGCTATAGCGGCAGTCGGTGTTGCTACCGCTGAATAATGCCGCCAACGGAAGTAGATCGGGAAATAGTTCGGGAAATGTTAATGTTTATTTAGGCGATTTTAAAACTTATAAATGTATCATTTGTTTTTATATTCAATTCATAATATTTTTGACGGTAGAAAAATGCTCCAAAAACCAGAAATATCCATTTGAAATGTAAATAAATCTTGAAAATGACAAGTGACAAGAATAATGTTACACGGCCCAAACATTACAGTGTTGTTTTTCTTCCATATTTTTAAAGATTTCATTCGATATTTGCTTTAAAAACTTATATAAATGGAAAAACGATGAAGTGATCTGCGGTATAAGTACTCGTTAAACTTGTAAATCCGCCCTAAGACTACTCACTGACCCATAAAGTTGGTGCATCAATATAAAGAAACAATCATTATCGCTGAAGGATCATCGTTAAAAACGTAAGTAACAAAGCCCATATTACCCTAAATAATACAGTAATTGCATTAGTATAAAAGAACTAATCTTTTTTCAATTATTGTTACTAGCTATGTCACACAGCTATGCCTTTTCTACATGTCACCCAATAAGTTGTAAGAAGTGGTGATAGCCTAAGTGTGAATCTAGTTTATTTGTTAACGAGTTACATTAAAAACGATTTATACTTAATTAACAAACATACATACTTCATCATCATCAGCCCGTATAACGTCCACTGCTGAACATGGGCCTCCTCCCGAGAGGGAGTGATTTGCCATAGTCACCGCGCTTGGCGTGCAGGTTGGTGACCGAAGTATTATGTTGTACCACACAAGGAAAAGCTGCTGCCCGTTCCTTGATATATGATTATTATAGATGATGTTATAACCGTCATACATACTTACTAACTTTCAAATTTACAATATTTGTTTGTACAATAAAGATGGTTTTTAATAAAAAAAAGTGTTTGAAGAATATGCTTTATTTCTTGTATTTAAAAATAATAAAAAAACCAGTTTGCTTCTTCCTATTCAAAAGTAATAAGCTATTAATACACACTTTGTTTTCAGAAATAATTTTGCTGGATAGTTCAAGTCAGGCCTAAAATGTTGGAGAGAGCTTCAGATTATTTAAGCCAAGTAAGTTGTACATTGTAAAAGCTTACTATACTTTTTGTATATACTTTGTGTCAGAATTGAGCTATTACAATTGAAAATCAAAATGTTTAATATACATATTGCGATATCTCATTAAATAAAAAACTTCAAGAAACCATTATCTTCTTAAGATAATAATATGTTATTCTCACGGGCTCTTGTCTTACTACATTTAAGTGAAGAACATAGGTATTTATTTGCCTCAGTAATCATATTACAAAATAAAGAGTTTTAGAGTAGTTTTTATTTTATAATTCAGAATGAGTTTCAAAATAATTAATACCCAGAAATTATAGGTTGACCTTACACTAGTTATTACAGGTATATTTATTTATTTATTTATTTAAATCTTTAGCACAAAACTGTACATAGGCGGACTTAATGCCAAAGGCATTCTCTCCCAGTCAACCATTGGGTGGTGCAGAGACAAAAGTGGTAGGTGCACTGAAGTTGTAAGCACTCGTAATGAAATAAATACCGTCAAGGTACTATTTTACATACATACATTACACAATACAATATTATAGAATATGGGAATATTGAAACTGAAAATATCATTCAATATGGGATACTATACATTCACATACATACGTATACATAAATAATATATAAAAATATATACAAATATATATATATATATATATATATATATACAATATCATGAATAAGATATTCTACCGCTGTAATGACTCTGCTAACTTAATTCTGATAAGCTCACGGACTTTTTTTTTAAAAGTAAACCGAGTCTTAGCCATCCTGACTCCAAGAGGTAGTGCATTCCAGAGATGTATGGACTTTACAAAGAAAGAGGAATGTATGAAATTGGAACGGTGTTGAGGACAGTGAAGGAGACGGTTGTTTGAAGAACGCAAAGATTTGTTATGATTGGAGAAGCAATATTGGAAATGAGATGTCAAGTAGGAAGGAGAAGAAGGAGAATCAAGTAAGGAAAAGAGTGTAGTCAATGCCCTCATGTTTCTACGATCCCTTATGGGCAACCATTTAAGTTGGGTACGAAATGCAGAAACATGGTCGTACTTGCGGAGATTAAAAACGAACCGAATGCAGCTATTCAGAAGTCGGTCGAGTTTGTTGAGTTGATCTGCATTCAGGTCAAAGTAGCACACATCACCATAGTCAATTATCGGGAAAATCAAAGCCTGCACTAACATTACTTTTGTTTGGACTGGGAGGAAATTCTTTAGACGGTAGAGAGACCGCAAGATGCCTGTCACTTTGCTGCAAATAGAAGCCATTTGCTTATGCCAATTTAAAGATGAGTCTATAAGTAGGCCCAGATCCTTAACACTAGGACTGTACGGTATGACAGCATTATTAAAGGAGAGGGGTGGCAGGGAATTAAGGTCAATTCTAGACATCAGTCTTGAACTACCTAGCACAATAGCTTGACACTTAAGGGGATTTACTGCTAGACCAAACTTATGGGACCAGTCGTGAAGAGCAGCAAGGTCCTGATTTAATTTATAGATAGCATTTGGCAAATCCTCAATACTCTCCTGAGCATATAGTTGCAGGTCATCGGCATACAGGTGGTACGAACACTGAAGATGATTAGTGACAAAATTAATGAAAACTGAAAATAAAAGAGGAGAGAGAATACCGCCTTGAGGGACCCCAGCTTCTAAGTTACACCACTTCGATGAACATTCATCGACGCGAACTGACTGCTGACGGCCCCGAAGATAGGAAGAGAACCACTCCAGTGCTTCGTTAGAGATCATTAGATGTGTGAGGATAGAGAGAAGGATGTCGTGACTGACGGTATTAAAGGCATTTGAAAAGTCCACCAAAACCAGCACAGTGATTTTAGTGTCCTCCATACCCGCCCTAATATCGCCAGTCACTTTTAGGAGGGCGGTTGTGGTACTGTGGCCAGGTCTAAAGCCGGATTGGAAGGGACTGAGCAAGTTATGGGAAAGGATAAAGCGGGAAAGTTGTTTGTGGACAACGGACTCAATTACTTTGGATAGAAAAGGTAAAATAGAGATGGGACGATAATGACTAGGTAGGGAGGGGTTTGAGGTTTTAGGTAAGGGGAGTACAAACGCTTTACGCCACTGCGACGGAAAAGTTCCGGAATGTAGGGAAAAATTGACTATGTGAGTTATAGCCGGAAGGATATGGTCAATGATAGGGATTAGTAAGCGTCGCCCGATGCAGTCACAACCAACCGCTTTGGATTTGCTGGAGAGGATAGTGGTTTTGATCTCATTAGAATCAACTGGAGCGAAGAGGAAAGGCCTAATATCAGGACGCTTCAAGCTATTAATGAAGCTGATGGTATCACACTGAGTCAGATGATCCATGGTAGAGGTAGTAGAAAAATGATGATTAAGATCATCTAACTCAATGTGCCCAGAAGGGTTTGAAAGACTCGACCTACCGATACCCAAGGTTCCGAGGAACTTCCAGATACCGGCAGGTGTAGAAGCGACTATGTTGTCTAGGAAGTATCGGCGTTTAGCATTACGTACCATCTGATTGCAACGATTTCGAGCAAGTCTGAACAAGTCCCAATTTTCATCGCATCTTTCTTTTTTGAATTTGCGAAAGGCCCGATCCCTACGTCTCATGGCCATTCGAATCCCGCGAGACATCATGTATATCATCATGTATATATTGCCTTCTTATTATTAATTGTTTGTGTTTGTCTGTCTGCAGCATGTCAAGACAACAAGAGCCTGCTGCAGTGCTTCTGCTTCAAGATCCAGTTTCAGAGCTTAGAGAGTTCACCTACATTGAAATTTTGTGCTTTCTTACTTATGTTTGAATTTTAAAAACTTGTTGATGATTAAACAATCTTATATATTCAGTAATACCCCAGACCTACGCGATAGGTAGGACCACGGGATAGCCGTGTAAGTCGAATTTGCGTAAGTTGGGGTTCAACTTTCCATATAAATACATATAATGTTTATGTAATCGGGACCAGATTCTAAAAAAACAACCGCGTATCTCCGAAATCGCGAAAAACGAGGTAGCGTAAGTCGGGGTATTACTGTATATATATATATATATATATGTAAATAAGTATTTATGTAAATATTGGTATGTAAGTTTATTATTGACCTAAATGCCAAGTACTTCAGCTGCTGGAAGAAATTTCTTTATTGAAATAAGATGTACCTTTGTATCATGTCGCTACTTTAATTTGATATTGACAAAAAGTACAGTTTTTATTCAACGAGAATTGATCTGTAATATTAAGGTACTAAAACTCATTATCGTCAAGTTACACGTTTGGTTTTATGTCATTATAAAATTGAAGCAGCGATGTGTTCTTTTTATGTATTTTCTTTATTTGTATGTGTTATGAGTGTACATAAATAAATTAATACAATTCACTCTTGATAATTTTATTGATACCCTTTACTATTTACATTATTTATTTTAATTCTAAACAGAATGTAATTAATTAATAAATCACATGTATTTGTATGATTTATTAATTGATAATTTTAAGTAAGGTCAATGCACAATACAACACACATAAATTATAGTCAACCCTCATGTGAATATATGCATCTTATAATAACAATAGTAAGCTGCTTCATTCATGGGGTGAAGTGGGCCATTAAAATAATCTTCAAGAATATTCACTGCCACCCTAAAATAAAACAATAACTTCAGTTATATATTAGGTACACATAAAATAACTAAATATAAATGAAGTGAGTTTATATTTTTAGTTCTTTATTTCTCACCAATTAGCTGACAGGTACAAAAAAACCTATTGTATCAGAACATATTGTTCCCAAGCAATATTTACTTCCTATGATAATTATCCAAGTTCTTAGTCTTATAACTTATTTAAATAGTAAGCAACTAGTTTAATAACAAATTTAAGGTAATGCCTATGGTATGGTAATGTATACCTATGTACAAAACAGTTTAAAATTTACTTACAATCATAACATTAAGTGCATTTCCATGCTGTTTCATATATTTCCTTAATATTAGATATCACTTTTCATTATATATTATGATAATAGATAGGTACATGCAGGTATCAATTCAGTGACTTTATTTGTGAGTATATGGGTAGAACCTGAAAAAAGTTATCTTTTTAGTAAGTTTACATAAGTAGCACAGTTAAACAAGGAGTGTTATTTGGACTTCAAGTAAATTAATGAAAGCAACTTCATCCAACAAATAATAGGTTATTAAAATGTTATGAGTATATCCAACAGAAATACAAGTGTACCAATACCAATCCCTACATAGTCACTATGAGCCTCATGCCTCTAATAAAAATCAATCACCTATAGAGGTACCTGAGTAGGTCTACTGATGTTGGTAACAGTAAAGATTCTATTGTTGGTAATTGGCAAAAGGGTACCTAGGTATGTTTGTATTTGGACTTTAATGGATTAAAACTAAATATATACTTAACCGATTTCTTAAATTCTTTCACCATTATATTTGTTACTAACCTAGGTTATTTTATCTACCTATATGGAAATCTGCCCATGGCAAAGCAAGCTACGTGAGTGAATCTAGTAGAGAAATACTAGTAATAAATATTGTTGTTTTCTTACCTTCATTTCCACCGATAGGTATGCCGTCATTTTATGTGTGATCGTTGAATGTGATGAGTGATCTTCCAATTGCCTTTTAATAATATTGTTCCGAGCAAAATTTGAAAAACAATATCGAATAAGGGATCTATGTTTCTTAATACAAAACGGGCTCTTCTGCACCCTTCTGGGCTGATTTTCACGTTTGAGGACATAAAGTGTATTCGACAATTGCAGAATATGATTCGCTGTAATGATATAGATCTTAAAAATAGATAATTTTGCACTCATATACACATCACTTTGAAATACTATTACCTAAATATGTGTAGTTGCAGCATCGTACCACAATTATCAAAATGCTGTCAAAATAACTGTCAAAACAATAGTAGACTACCGATTTATGTGACCATGCTGAGTCCACGGTGCAGTAGATTACCAAATTAAGCGTAATGTCGTCGTGGCGTTACAGTAACACGATTGATGACGTCATTTGGATTAGTAGATTACCAAATAGGAAAAAAACCGACTATTGAACTGTCAATGACAGTTTATGGAAACGCGATGACGATAGTAGACTCGGGGCCCAGGTATTATAAAACAACCCATGTATATTAATATTAGGTTAGGCGAGTTTAGAGTAATAGGCTACCAGGTATCAGTCTAATAATAGGGAAGCGTAATAGGCGTATTTGCCGACCGCGGTCATCGCACTCACTCGCCGATAAGCCTGTTAAAGTATGAAGGAAAATTTAATCACCGATTCACTTCTTGTAATAGGCATACGTGAATTAAAATTAAAATTAGATAGTAATGAATGAAAGTAGCTAATAATGAATCGGTTCACTAATATTTGACTAATACCCAGTAATAGGTATGGTATCATAATATAAGATAACTAATATATTCAATAATAGGATTACCTAAAATGACCCTAATATAACTCTTGTCACGTCCGCGTCGGGGGGATCCTATAACAATCCTCGGACACATATAACACCCAGACTAGAAACATCTATAATGGTTCACGTTAATAAATGATTGTCCTAGGTGGGAATTGATACCAGAACGCCAGGTCTCAGAAGTCACCGGCGGCCGTAACCACTCAGTCACCGGTGGGAATGTATAAGTGTGTATAAGTAAAAAAAACTGTTAGTTGTGCCCTTTTTCATTATGACGGCAGACTTCTAGGTACAATTTTACCTAATAGTGACGTCTCTAGCCCCCCTCTTCTGAACAAGTTTGCTGTTGCTCTGTTCCTTTGTAATTTTTTATTGATTTGATAAATAAAAAATACGTGTCCAATATTTTTTAGTAATCTAACTGACGGACTCAATATATTTTTTTAGTCTTCACACCTATTCAATAAACCCAAACTTTTAAGCCTCACTCAGTAAATCCCTTATATTTAACCCTTAAAATGGAAATATTGAACCCACCATATTTTGAACTTTTTGTACTTGTAATAGAGATCAAAACCAATCAATTCTTAACATACCCTCTGTCCGTTTAAAGGATAATTGTTTTTTTCTAGGGCTTCGTGCGTTTAGCAAACATGCACGAAGCGCACCTTCAAAAATATCATACCAACCCAAAATAATGGAAATCCGATTGCTTTCAATACGCAACACATAGTTCATATCATCAGTACACCAGCCGTTATATTCAGTATACTTTGTTAATATTCTTTTATTACAAAATTCACGCTGTGAATATTCCGAACGTGCCGTAAACAAAGTGCTTGATATTTGTATGAAAATATAACCAGAAATACACACTCGAATGCAACCATGAATGCCATGCAGTAAACCGCAGCATTCAATAGTACACATTTTCGAAAATTTTAATAATATGAATGGCAATAACAAAGGTAGGTAAAAGGTTCTATGGTAGCATAGAATTTCGCTGATGAAGCGGTATTCGGTAAGTGAATTGCTGGAATGTAGCGTAATTAATGTCAAAATAATTCGTTGGTTTTAACTGACGTTTTTCATCAAATAATTTAATTAACGTTAGCACGCTAATTAATTTTGCAATTGATATTTAACATGGTCATCATCAGCCCGTATAACGTCCACTGCTGAACATGGGCCTCCTCCCGAAAGGGAGGGTATTTACCATAGTCACCACGCTTGGCAGGCGGGTTGGTGACCGCAGTATTATGTTGTACCACACAAGGAAACGCTGCTGCCCGTTCCTTGATATACGATTATTATAGATGATGTTATAACAATCGGGACCAACGGCTTAACGTGCTTTCCGAGGCACGGAGGGTAGTCCCTCAACCAACCAGACCCGGAAAGAAATCTTAGAATTTACACAGAGATTTTCTGTCCGGTGTGGGGATCGAACCCACGACCTCCGAGATTCAAGGCGAGCCAAATACCGCTACGCTACGGAGGTTGTCGATTTAACATGGTATTTATATTAATCATGAGCTCGCCGAAAGCTGAAATAAACTAATTGTTTAACGTTTTATATGCGTTTACTACTTTAATAAAATAGGTTATCGTTGCCCTAGGTTTAATTAACGTTTTTGCAATCTTTATTTTATACTAGCTATCCACTCGCGGTTTCACCCGCGTTGATCCCGTTCTCATAGTAACTTCATAATTTAATAAAACTTATAGCCTTCCTCGATAAATGGCTATGTGACACTGTAATATTTTTTTTTTATCTGATCTGTAGTTCCTGAGAATTAGAAAAATCTTTCAGTGTTAGATAGCCTATTTATCGAATCGCTTTAGGCTATATTATTTTATAAAGGTCCCAGGGGAACGAGAGTTACACGGTTCCAGTGGGAACTACCTACATAAATATAGCCTATGTTCACCGGAGATAGTGTAGCTTCCCAACGATGAAAGAATTTTTCAAAAATCGTCAAGAAGTTTCGGAGCCTATTCAATTCAAACAAACAAACAATCAAATCTTTCCTCTTTAAATTATTGGTATAGATAAACATGTAATTTTAACAGGTAAATGCGGCTGCCGGTTTTGGCTGGCTAAATTAAAAAAGTATGTTCGTTTTTTAGATACTTCTTTAATGTGGGACAGTGACATTAACATGCTTAAAAACTGTCTACATACTTATATTATTAATCACATGCTTTGTGTTCAGTGAAACATGTTTTTTTAAGAATAGGTTTAACCCATTTACTCCTACCGGGTGTTATAACGCCACGAAATATATAGGTATTAGGTTTAAAATAACAGTTCACTTAAAACACACACACACTTATTACTTAATATATATACCTACCTAACTTTTTTTAATTATACCCTTTCCATACAAATTACTGTTAGTAGGGCTTTCTCCTACTGGCCATTATAACAATATAATACCCATGGTATTCCATTTTTTTTCAGATGAATAGGATTTTTTTTTAATTTTGGTAATTTATTTCATCATATAAAAATTCTGAAATGCTAATAATCAATGATACACTCAAAATTGTTAATTGCATCACGTAACAAAAGCATACGTTTGTAAAATAAGAACCCACGCAATCTGTTTCACTTGTTCGTACAATTAAGATTCACATATGCAGTTCACACACGATTGTTTTCACCGCAATAGCGCGTTAGACCGACACGACGCTCCGCCACTCTAGCTTAAATCAATACGAATAATAAAACTGTGAAATATGGAGTGTGTAGCTATACGTCTGAGGTATGGATAATATAAGAGGGGACGGATATTGCTATATGAGGGAAATGGTTTTGTAGTTATGGACTGTATAGGTAGTTGATGAAACAATAAATCAAATAGACTTTTATTTTTTTACCTTCGATTCAGAAAGTATTTTTATTTTAGCGTAAATACTATAATGTAGTAGAATATGTTGGTCGTACTTTATATTTAATTAAAATATAAATATTAAACCTTTAAACTGTTTTATAAATATTCAGTAATTTACCTTTTTAAGACTACTCCTACGCAAGCTTACACATCATTCATGGACACAGACTCAATACAACTATGTATTACAGATATATTTAACACAAATAGTTCTCACAGGTGGCCATCGAACCCGAAACCTCAAGCGTCAGAGGCATTTACCGTAACTACTGGGCCAACTTTAGTTTATGAGGCTTTACTTTTAGTTAGCGGCTTCACTTTGGACGAACGTGTGTCACATGCGGACGACAGCAGCGCTCGCATCGTCCGCGTCATTCAGACGCACGAAGAACGCGTACACCCAGTGGAATGTTAGCATCAAGTTCCGTAATACTTTGTTATTGATGGTTGGAATACTACTTGACATCGAGAGTTGTGTGAAAAGAATTTTCATACAAGTATGGCTCTTGAGGAAAACATAAACTAAGAAATTTTACTGTTTATTATTATGTATACAGTAATAAATTTTGATTGTCTTTGATGTATCTTGTGTTCGCTATGTGTGAGTACAAGGGAGTGAAGAAATAATAAAACTTTATCTACTCAAAATACTAATTATATTGTCCGAAATAATAGTTACAATTTAGCAGGGTACACACAAGGGCCGGTCACGGTGTTTACACAACGACTGGCGGGATTTTGTTTGAATAATGCGACGCGTGGAGTTTCATTTATCGGAATTCTGCGTCAGCATTACCACGACAATATTCACCCTTTTTAAAAAAAAAAAGATCAAAATATTACCATAAAAGTTTAAAACATATTATACCTTGTTTTATTATTGAAATATAAACTGAACAAAAGGTTTACAACCTCTGACTTACCGGCCACTAGCAGTTTGCTTACAAAATACAATTTGCTTACATAGTAGGTATAGTGTTACAGAATTACAGTTAATATAAACAATTTATGCAATATGGTTAAATACTGTCCCAGACACTGTTTTAAACAATTACAAATTTACAAACACAAAATAACATATCATCACGTTTTATACATGGTAATCAGGAAAGCACATGAACAAAAAATAATACATAAAGAAATTTTACAAACCATATCTTAATTTTAAATTTACTTCAATTCCGTTGATTGTTCAAACGTACGCTGATCAATGAATCAAGACACAATAATTTTTGGCGATGATGACGAATGGGTACTTTGCGGTTGTACTGTCTCTATCTTGATATTGAGCAAGGAAACTGTACTAGCAATTATTTCCTTACGTAACCAGGATTGGATACCTTTTTTACAATTTTTTCTTAAATAACAGTAACCCATCATTACAATAATGAACACTATCACTATTATCACTATACCAATAATATTAAATTTGCTGTCGACTGTACTGGCCATATTGGAGAGATTTTCGTTTACTCTTTTAATATCTATCTTTGAAAATACTTTTTTCTCAGCTAATAAATAGGTAAAATCTTGCAATCTAGGTATAGGGTAGCGATTGGGTTTTGTGATCGCGTTTATCCGCCTATAATCACCACATGGTCTAATATTTCCGTCTTTTTTCGGAACAATATGCAAAGGGCTTGCCCAAGCACTATTACTCGGTCTACAAATCCCTAACTCTTGCATAACTCTAAATTCATTTTTAGCTTTTACATACCTGTCAGGTGGTAGTTGTCTGGCTTTCGCGTATACCGGGGGTCCCGTCGTCACGATGTGGTGGACCACCCCGTGCTTCGGTATCTCCTTAAATGATACGGGTTTGGTAAAATCTTGAAATTTATTTATTTAATCATAATATAGACATTCCTCTGTAACCGTTTTTATAGTCGGTTCCGTAAAGCTAGAAATGGTACCTATTACACTTATATTTGTAATCTGATCGATCAATCTGCGCCCGTTTAAATCAATCAACAACTTATGACTAGCTAAGAAGTCAGCACCTAATATTGGTTGCTTTACATCCGCTAGTATGAACATCCAACGGAACGCGCGTCTCAGACTTAAATCTAAAATCATACTATGCATACCATAAGTCTTAATTTTATTATAGTACCGTTTGCCGCATATAGTCTATATTGTTCATTTTCCGGAATATTATAACACGACTTTTTGTACACTACACTACGCGGTAACACTGATACGTTTGCTCCACTGTCCACTAAAAATTTTAGTCCAGATTCTTTATCGATTACGCGTAGACGGGGATTGGTGTAAACGCGGTTGCAGTCTCCTGTCGCTGACTGTACCGACTCTAGTTTTCCTCTGTTTCTTTAGTCTCCTTTGTTTTCCAATTACACGGTTTGGCACATTTATTGGCCTTGTGTCTGTAACGAAAATGGTAATGGCATAGCCAATTTGGGTGATTTGGTGTGCGTCCGCGTCCACGACTTCTTGAATTTAACCTAATTTTCCTACATAAATAAATTAGTTGAATACGTTGTATCTAACGGTTCTAGTACAAATTAACTGCAAAACATCCCAATAAAAATTATTAAAAGTCTGTGAACACAGGTCATCTGTAAATTCATGTCGGCAAACAAACAAAATCAAAATTTAAACAATGCTCTCAGTCAGTTCGAACACTTCTTTGGCCCCGAAGCCATCGTATTTTGTACTCTCCACAATAGTAATAAAGTTCTTAAATAAAAATTAATAAACAAATATTTTAACTCTGTAAATGCATAAAAAATAAACACATCGCTAACACTGTTACTGCCGGGAAAGGCTTGTTACATCGTCGCCTGTCGCGCCACATCAAAACACGAACCCTTCTTCCTTTCATTGTATTAAACGCGCAATGTATACGTACATATATAGTACCTACTGCAGTCGTTTATATAATACGGATATAGTTTTAATTTGTTTTGTATTATAAGGACATGAATAGGTGTTAAAATATTTTTTTTGTATAAAATATACCTACATGCACACAACAACAAAATACTTCATATTTTGTTGTTAAGTTGGGTGTATATACAGGGTGAAATGTTAGTCACCAGCCAAATTTTTTCTAGGCATTAGGTATCATTCACTAACACCAATTTTGAAAAAAAAACGATACCTAAAATTTTCATAATTTATAATTTACTCGAAGGAATTATCCGCTCTGCGTGGTCACCAAGTAAAATGTTAATAATACTACGTGCCGCGCGAACATCAATGAGAGCGCACGTCGTTACCCCCGCCCCCACTACCCCTGAGCGGCACTACCTATGATCTAGTCGGCCACGCGCACCCCTTCGCGGGCCTTTGTGACGTGATTTCTCAATATTTTTGTATTGAGTGATACTAAATGAAAAAACACGTATTCAATGATTTTTACTAAAGATTAACATATCAAAATTTGGCTGGTGATTAAAATTTCACCCTGTATAAGTATATTCTTTAAAAATATTTTTCCTATTGTATAGTATCTGCTAGCTATATGTAGTAATATATGTAAGTCTTGAGTCTTAAAAGTCGTGGATTCCATTCTAGCCATACCTTACCTTCGATAGTAGAAAAAATCTTCGAAAAAACCAAAGAAAGCAATGTCGCACTGAGAGGCGCGGCCAACACCTGAATTTTGTATGAAAACAAAATGATCGTAAACACACTCATGCAATGCCTAACGTTAACTACATTCATAACATCATTTATTATAAACGCTAACCGAGGAAGGAGCCTCTGAACTTACTTATGAGATACTGAATAATATGATGACATAGTCGCCAAAGTAAGTTAATTATGTTTTGAACGAAACCTTTACCAACGTAGATATGTGTGGCGTATGGATGTCGGAAATTAAAAAAAAAATCGATGTATCGATGTATCGATATTTATTAAAATATCAATATCAGCATCGATATATCAAATGAAAAATATCGATATATAGATTATATTAAAAATAAAACTAAATGTTTTAAAATAATTATATATTTAATTCGGCCTAGCTCAATAATAACATTTGTAATTTTTGTGCAAAATGTACATTATTTTAATGTACAAATATCTTAATAAACACGAAGGTTTATTTTAAACCAGTATTATGTTTTATTAGAGAAAATTACAAAAATATAAAGAACTAAAAGGAAAAAAATACAAAAGAAAAAGGAAGGAATAATAAAAGTATAAATTATAATAAATTAATAATTAAAAGAACTAAACTGAAATAATACACAACGTACACAAAACATAAAACTCAACAGTCATAGTCAATATAGTTATTTTTTTTTCGTTCGTTCCTATCGACTACGGTTTCAAATTCCGGCGACTTCAGTTTCATAAGAAAAAAAAAACGTTTTCAATACAATTTTCGATAGGTACTGGATATTTTGTATAGATATTACGATGTATCGATTCAATATATATCGGTTGAAAATATCGATATATTGAATTCAAAATATCGATACATCGATATATCGATAATTTTTCAGCAAGCCTAGTGTGGCGTGGCGAAAAGGCAGGGAGGGTGGGGAAGGGGTTTCGCCCGTTCCGTTCCATCAGTTAACCATCAACGCTTACGTCATGCTTCTTCCTCCTCGATCTCTCTGCGCTTTCCTAAAGCGACGTACGAATCGGCCGTAGCCCAATGGCTACGGCGCCGGACTTGTGGTCGCCCTGTTCGATCCCCACTCATTGCACTATCGACGTGAACCCACTCGTAACACAAGCCTTTTAGCTTAGCACGAGGGGTTAACAAGAATACTAGTAGACAGCAAAACTCTGTGTGTAGTAATCTTCAATAACCTACAGTGATCAGTGGCGTTGCGAGGCTAGGTAAACCTAGGCGAGGACGAGTTGCATTAGCGAGGCCCTATAACAGCATTATATACCTACCTAAGCCTAAGAATCACAAAATCATACATTTTAGGTTCATGATTGTTGTCATTAAAAATAGTGAAGTGCGCAAGGAATAATAAAATGCATAATAATAAATATAGTTAGTTTATAAAAAATAAGTTCGAATTATATTTCACATTATATCGATTTGTTTGTCGGTCCTAAGTCCTTTTAAATTATTAATTAAAAGTGATAACGTGCGAGGCCACTTTGGGCGCTAGGCCGTGGGCGAGGGCCCAGCCACGCCTAGCTAGCAGTGGCGTACTGAGCGTGATGTAGCGGTTTCAGTCAATTTTTCGCTCATCGAGAGGCTTAAATTTAGCAGTAGACGTTTTATTTTACTTTTTATTCATTTACTTTATGTTACACACATAATATTAAAAAGAAAAATGTTATTATTAAAATACAAGATAATATTACCTTATGCAAGCTAATAGTAAAACATTTATTTGATATACTTACAAAATGATCACTTTACTTGCTATTTTAATAAGCATATGCTAGGTTACATTTACACGAAACATGCAGTAAATGAAAATAGTTTTACGGCTTTCTTTATCTTGTGTTTGTTTCTCTCTCGTGATAAATACAGATTTCATTTAAATAGTCAGTTCCTTGAATCCGTATTTCAAATGTGAATTTCATTTTAAAATTCCTTTTATAAATCCAATAAGTCTGAACAAAGTTACAGTGTTTTAATACACAAAATAATCCTCTAAGCCCCCGACGCAAAATTGACGGGGTTTTATAAGTTTGTCGTGTCTGTGTGTGTATGTGTCTGTGTTTGTGTCTGTAGCATCGTAGCTCCCGATGGGATAAACCGATTTTGTTTTTTTTTTGTTTGAAAGGTGAATTAGTCGGTAGTGTTCTTAGCTTTGTTTTTACTTTCATAGGTAGGGGCAAGTGCTGTACCTATGGACGCTTTTACCTGTGGACACCGTTAATTCTGGGGAAACGGGCAACCCTAAAATTCTAATTTGAACGCAGCCGTAAGCTTTTGTCTATGGTTGACAGATTTGACGCATCACCATCTTTTTTTTCCGTGTTGTTTTTATTATGCCGGCGCAGAAAGTTTTTGGACCGAAAAAGTAAGTTTCTTAGCTGTATTTGATTAAATTTTACAGTGAAATTATAGAACATAACATAACATATTATATGTGCAATGTGGTCTCTGTAGTTTCTAACTTATTTTCTTGATTTTAACTAATGCTTTAACCATCGTACCGGTGGCCATAGACCTATTATGTTTGTTTTTGCGGAAATTTGTACCTATGTGTCCATAGGTACAAATTACAACAACAATTACAAACAACTGTGTGTACCTATGGACTGTCCACAGGTACAAAATTGTGTTTGTACCTATGGACAGTCCAGGTTAATTTTTTTTATATCTTACTAATTAGTTGTATCTTCTATTTTTCAGTGCCTCGCAGTAAAACCGGTATAAAAAGAAAAGGTATATGTTTAGAAACCCTAAAAGAAGCCGTTAACGAAGCAAAACAAGGGGATTCCGTAAGAAAATTTGCGGAAAAGTTCAAACTACCTAAATCTACAATTTTCAAATATTTGAAGCTTCAAGAAAACGAAGATTTAAAAAAAGACTCTTTTCAATTATTAAAAAATGAAGAAGAGGCGTTGCTGAGTAAATATTTAAGAAAGGCTGCATTTCTACATTTAGGTTTGACTACAAAACAATGCAGAGAACTGGCATATGAATATGCAGTATCAACAGCGAATAAAAATATACCTAGTAGCTGGAAAATACATAAGATGGCTGGAATTGGATTTATTAAGTAGCATTTATTAAGGTTGGAGCTCTGCTCGCCTTTACGACTATGTATGTCCATCCGAAAAAAACAAAAAAAAAGTTTAGTGACCGCAGATTATGTTGTAACACACAAGGAAACGCTTCTGCTTATTCCTAGTAGGTAGTGGGATACCGATGATGTTGTAACAATCAAAACAATACATTATGTTATTACAATTAGGACAGGGGTGACTGCACCGTTGGTTCAGTGGTTAAAATAGGTTCGAATCTCACCTGGGACAATTATTTATGTGAACCACAAATAATTGTTCTGCCCTCCTTAATGCAAACACAGTACGTGCAAAATCGCGATTTCGAGATAAACGCGGTAAACATATTTCTGGACAAGTAAAATAAAAAACATGTTTCTTATAAAAAAATATATAATTTTTTGATGTATATATCAGGGTCTTGAAATGTCATTTTCGCAAAAAGTGAAAATCCCAAAAATGACGATTACTGCAAGTACAATAAGCAGGGCAGTGTTATGAGTCTGGGTTTGCTTTGTATCTGTGAATTGAGTGTTTGTAAAGTCCCCCGCGGCACAGGGATTTATTTCCCTAGCACGGAAGTTGTGTATAAAAGAAAACCAGACCCCAAAAAGAGTCTTATATTTTACACAAAGATTATATTGTTCAACGTGGAGATCGAACCCGCTCGCTACGCACACATTTAATACCTACCTATAACAATTTATGTGAGGTGCGCAAAACGTGACCGCCCTTCACGTCTATTATTGATTTATACTGCAGTTCATTTACAAAGCCCCGCTGAAAGCTATCAGACGAGCAGCTTCCTAGAAGCGTATTAGAAGCCATACGTGAACTTATATCATTGCTGGCACAATACGCAATATCCAATATTGAAAATTGATATAACGCTGTAATAATGCGTTAACAAGGCATGTGAGCATTTTATTTTGAAATGTGGGTTAACTGTCATTTTTTCTGCATAGTTTATGCTATAATTATTTTGAATACTAGCTTCCCGCTCGCAGTTCCTCAAGCGAAGCTCTTGTTCCCGTGAAAACTTCATCTTAAATAGCCTTCCTCGATAAATGAGCTATCAAACACTTAAATAATTGTTCACATCGTAAGATAAGCGCGTTCAATAAAACAAACAAACACAGTCAACAGCTTTATATATTATGTAAGATTGATATATTAAGTTATTTTTTATTGTTACTTTACAAGAGTATATAGTCTTTGCTGGAACTGGGAGTATTTTTAAAATACAATTCTTCGTTCCATGGGTTAAAATCCTCTTTCAAACAAATCATTCATGAAAAATCATTATGAATGTAAAATAATTATATGTCAGAGATAATCTAGTTTTTATGGTTTTAAAGTATGTATAAGTTACTGGAAAATAATACGAATCGTAAGTTGATTAGCATCCGACTATAATAGGCCTTTGCCTACAATGCGTCCTAAACACCGTAGGCCTCGGGGCTTCCTAGATGACCCGGACGACGAGATAACAACTTACCAACTAGCAGAAAAAAGACTGCAAGAAACTAGCACGACTACACAGAGACCACTCTATCCGACCCGCCGGAAAAGAGTTCGCCCACGAACGCCACGCGTCCCCCCTCGTCCTCCTGACCCTTAGTTTACAAAGAACCATCCGATGCCCTCGTAGAACCGAAATACGAGAGGCCCGCGAACTGTAAAGTAGAGCGACAATTGCACAAAACTCCCCTAAAATACTAAAAGTCATAACCCTCAACCTCATCGCCAGCGACGGCCCTGAGCCGAGGTCCAAGCCCCACAAGAAGCGCCCTCTTGTGCAGGTTGCTTAGTTTGTGGTTTTTAAACCATTTATTAAGGCTGGAGCTCTGCTCGCTTTTATGCCCGGTGAAGTTGCAAAGCCTCGGGGCTACGTACGTACGTCCATCCGAGAAAAAAAATAAACATCTTTCGTGTTATTTATTGTAAAATATTGTTGCCAGTTTCAGTGAACGCGATTAATTATTAATCAATAATTAATCGTTTATTATTAGTTAGTAATTCGAGAGAAACGGCACTGATAACCGAAATACTGCCTAGTTCGGTTACGGTAGCTATATCCATTTTGTTTGAAATTAATATTGCCAAAATATTAGAGATGGGCCGACTAGCCGCCGACTAGTCGGGAAAGCCGACTATTCGGCATCGTTTGTAAAAAAATATGCCGGCAAAATATGCCGATTTTGATCGGCGCATAACAAATGAAATAAAACAAATAATTTGTACTTGTTTTATGATTTATAAACATTACTTAGATTAGTTATCTAAAGTTACAGTCTTTACAACATAGGAACGTATTAATCAGTCAGTAATTAAGCTAACTTAACACCATTAGTCAACGAAATATGGCACATACATAACCAAATAACATGGCAATGGTAAGTAAGTATTCATTAAGTCAGATGTTTAGCGATAAAAAAGTCCTTTCATATATATAATGATATATGTATACTTTAAATCTAAAGTTACAGCCTTGAAACTAGAGATGGGCCGACTATAGTATTTGCCGACTAACCGACTAGCCGACTAATCGGTTTTCAAAATGCCGAGTAGTCGGCCGACTAATCGGCAATGCCGATCATTCTAATACCTACTTGTCAGAGGTGTTCGGGCTTTTTCATCATCACTTGGCTTAGTCATCGCGCGGCCGCTGAGTTTAATTACTGACTGATATAAAACATAGGAACGTATTACGTTCCTATGTTTTAAGAATTGTAACTTTAGATAACTACTCAAAGTAATGTTAAGAAATTATAAAACAAGTACAAATGATTTATTTTATTTCATTTGTTATGCGCCGCTCATAATCGGCATATTTTGCCGAATAGTCGTCGACTAGTCGCCGACTACAAACGATGCCGAATAGTCGGCTTTCCCGACTAGTCGGCCCATCTCTACTTGAAACATATTCAACCGATGCCGATTAGTCGGCCGACTAATCGGCATTTTGAAAACCGATGAGTCGGCTAGTCGGTTAGTCGGCAAATACTATAGTCGGCCCATCTCTACAAAATATCTGTAGCATAGTACTAAGTTTTTTGGGAAATAAAAAAATATTATTATTATTATTATGTTGGTACATTCCACTGCCACGGGCCCATGGGTCCCGGTCATTTGAAAGGCATTCATGGGGCCGAAGCCAACATTGAAGAGGCCCTTGGTACCTTTTAATATCAAAGTGAGATGGCTGCATCTATGAAGGTCTATCCATTAATATACCATTGAGATGTACCAATGGACAGTCCTCCACAGATACGAAACTATTGCCGGAAAGGAAGAAACTTGGTTTGGGCTATACGGATGGGTTGTTTAATGGACCGGAATACTGGGCTATTGAGTGAGATCGGACATCTGCCTCGAAAACTCTCACATATTTTATATTGGCAGACGGTGACTCGCTGTCTGACGCTAACCTACGAGTTAGCTTCGGTGGGCTCCCTATCAAAAGCCACAACATGTCGGCCAGGGGGCAACACTTTGTAAACAGCTAAGGTTGTCGAGAGGTGAGACTGCGGGGCGCAAGATCCTTATACAGTCAAGTGCCCCCGGCGTTATGACATTTTACACTTCCAACCTGGAGCATAGGTTCCGCTCTTGAAACTCCACTCTGGCCGGCCAGTTAAGGCAAGCTCAGAGATAGGGGATGTGTCACTGTGTGTATGTGTGTGTAGTGTGCATGTCTGTATGTGTCCCCGGGAGATAGGGTCCGTGGTGTCGCCACTCACCAACAGCTCGCCACTCACCAACAGCTCGCGACTCCCCAACAGCTCGCCACTCACCAACAGCTCGCCACAAGCTGCCCTGCGGTGACTGATTGCACTGGATAAACCAGTGGGCGATGGGGTCGTGACATCCCGACGCCGTTATTATTATTATTATATTATTTCCTTAAGTATTATGACACTTGACCTGACCTAACCAAACGACACTATGCTTACTATTGTAACAATTAATAAAAAACCTTTTACTTCAATTAATTCTGCTGAACCCCATTCCTTTAGGATTAGGTTTTTTTTAACCACCCCAAACCTTGTTAGTTTAACGACTAACTAGAAAGCTGAACAACTAACTAGTTAGTTGATCAACTTAGGATTTTTATTATTTTCCGTTGACATATGAATAGAAATTTAAGTACATATTAATAATTTCTCATTACTTTATAAAATTAATAAGCCAAATAAGCAACCGGATCGCATTAAAAGGTAATTTTCACAAAAAAAAGTGACATTAATTGTTTGTCCCGTGTAGTCTTTATTTGTTGTGAGTGGAAATGGAACATAGAAAATCAAGTCTCAGAATCGCCGGTGCAGATTAATTGTTTCCTGTCTGTAATATAATTTTTCGTTGACAAGTGACACCGGGTACTACACTCTAGTTAACAATAATAAAAGGCCTGATATATTTTTTGGTCAACATTTATTACTGAATACGTAGAAAATGTTATGAATTTATCTGCATTTATCAACGCTATTTATCTCTGTGAAGTTTCATTTACATTTTGTATGTGTATTTATTCGCAGTGATTTTTGTTAATCTTATAAAACTCATATGTAAAACAATGTCGGGTTAGTTAGACCATTTATAACTCTAAAACAGGTGGTACGATTTAAATTATTTTAGATTTGCCTGCGTACAACGCAACATATTATCATCCTACTTGGGATAAAAAAAAATCAAATTATTCAAGAAAATTTGTAAAAAAAATATAAATCGTAAATTCATTTCTACACGCATTTAATAAGGAAATTCCACCATCTTTAGAAAGTGACAGATCGTTGTCATCGCCACCTTTTTAACTTACGATACTAAGTTATTATAGAGCAATAACAAGCCACATTTGATAATTTCACAGGAACTGGCTGTAGCGAAATGTACAGTAGCTGCCCAAACTACAAGAAGACGAGCAGCATCATCTAGCACTTAGCATCCCAACTAAACTGTATCGCGTAATACAAGTTCGGAAGTAAATTCGAATCTTTATATTATTATATATAATTCTTCTGTGAGTGTGTATGTCACTGAACTTCTCTCAAACGACTGGACCGATTTTGATGAAATTTTTTGTGTGTGTTCAAGGGGATCTGGGAATGGTTTAGATTCACAATTTTGTCCGCCGGACAATGTTTTTTTAATTAATTTTTAATTTATTAGTAGTTGCCTGAAAACCCCTTAAAACAGCCTTTTTCTTTTTCCCATACAAACGTTTTCTAACTAAAATGTAGAGTCAATTTGAGCTTTATTTTTTTGCTAAGATTTTTTAGGGTAGTGTAGGGTAGGGGTAGTGTAGGGTAGGGGTAGTGTAGGGTAGGGGTAGTGTAGGGTAGGGGTAGTGTAGGGTAGGGGTAGTATAGGGTAGGGGTAGTGTAGGGTGGGGGTAGTGTAGGGTGGGGGTAGTGTAGGGTGGGGGTAGTGTAGGGTAGGGGTAGTGTAGGGGTAGGAGTACCGCATAAACGAAGTCTCTACGGCCCAGTTTATTTTATACAAATGTTTAGGTCTTTTATGTATCGATTGAGGCAGTACGAAGTTTGCCGGGTCAGCTAGTATATATACAAGTTCTAAACAGCAACAAATGGCCGTCGATCACCGGGCATACCACCTCGCCCGGCAACGAAGATCTTCATTTTCTGTAAAGCAACACTACCAACCGTTCCTCTAATCATTATGAAATATTCAAGTAATGTTATCTTCATTTAAATTATGAAGGCACATTTGTAACCCCAGACGAAAACGATGTTTTATAAGTTTGACTTTACGCACAAGCTTTAAAACTTGAATACCTAATATAAACTGTTATAGTAGAGAATGCACAAAGTCAACCAACCCTAATACAACAGGCAATCAAAACTAAATTAAATCTTAATATCTTAACATAAAGTTCATTATTCGCTACTTCACAGCGGGATTTCGACTGATCTCTATGATCAGTCAAAATGGGATTGTTCAAACAACCGGCAAAAGTACCGTCAATCGGAGTGAATGCAGGGCGAACTGTAAAGTTTTATTGCTACTTAAATATGTCTACCAAAATTCACACAAAAAAAAGATCTCGCACCAATTTATAATGAGTTATTATAACTGTGAGCTTTATTCAAATTCAAATTCAAATTCAAAATTCATTTATTCCGTAAAAATGGTTACATTTGTTTGGAATCGTCATATTTTTTCCCTACCGTGCAGTGTGTGACGTGGCGACTACTGAGAAACACTGCCAAAAAACTCAGTAGAACCCTCTTTTTTTTAAAATTATATTATATCACAATATTTTATTAACCTAATTACAATATACTTTATTTTACATTGAGATTAGAGCGATTTAATCCCAAGCATTTTTGTCACAAAGATAATCAGAAAGTTTATAATAAGCCCTGCTGCACAATTTGGCTTTAATAGTCATTTTAAACTTATTTATAGACAATTCTCTTATACTATTGGGAAGTTTGTTGTAGAACCGTATACATTGCCCCATAAAAGAGTTACTTATTTTGCGGAGACGGCTAGCATGAGCCACAAGATTATGCTTATATCTAGTATTTACACTATGTGTGTCGCTTTTTTTACAAAATGAGTCAATATTTTTATGTACATATAACACATTCTCATATATATATTGTGATGCAACGGTTAGAATATTTATTTCTTTAAATTTTTCTCTTAAGCTTTCTCGGGGACCCAGTTTGTAAATAGCCCTTACGGCTCTTTTTTGCAATATGAAAATGCTATTTATATCCGCGCAGTTACCCCAAAGAAGAATCCCGTACGACATAATACTGTGAAAGTAACTGAAATAAACTATTCTAGCCGTATCAACATCAGTGAGATACAGATATACATAATCGTATTGACGTGACGTTTTTATTTTAAACTCAATAAAGAGCAGACGGTCGAGCGGATATTAAATCCTTTTCTGCCTAGATCTCGCGGTACATCGCTAACATAATTGGAAATGCTATTACTTACTACATAAGGAATAAATAAATTTAAATATGTACACACGGCGGCAGATCAACCTACCCTAAACTGTCAAATTTCTGCAATAAATTATAAACTTTATTTTTTGTTAATAATTTAATATTCATAGGAGAAATTTGACAGTTTTGGGTAGGTTGTTCTGCCACCGTGTGTACATATATAAACGCTCAATGACTCGAGAACAATTGCTTGTGTTGGTCACATAAACATCTGCCCCTAGCGGGATTTGAACCTGCGACCCCTGAATCAGAAGGTAGGATTACTACCAACTGTGACACGGGGCCTATATATGGATAATAATTAAGCTATTTGGCTGATACATCTAGACAGATGATTAATTTCTAATTTAATACTATTACTTTAATAATATAAGTAAGTATAATAAAAAAGGGAACTTACCGTCAGGCAATTCACATTCCTTAGTCACCTCACTCCATGCTGCTTCTTTTAAATCATTTAGTTTGTATTCGTCCGAGTTAACTTTCCACAAACAAGGGTATTTACGGACGCTTTCTATTAAACGCTCCATTGTTAACGAGCACGAACGTAACGAACGACCGTCTGGCGGGCGCAGTGGCGGATTTACCAGCAGGCTAATTAGGCTGGAGCCTAGGGCGGCAGATTTTAGGGGGCGGCAAATTTGGCCCACATTTTTTTCTTACAGGAAAAGAAAATGTTTACATCTAAAATTTTCTAGATTTAAACATTTGAGACATTACATTATTGTAGTATTTTTAGTACTAAGTAGGTAGGCTATATAATATTGAACAGAATACTCCAACGTCTGAAGAGTGCATCTGTCTCAACGTGAATCTGATCCACTGGTCAGCTTTTGGAATGAATTACCGCGTGCATCGCCCCTTCCTTATACCAAATACTTTCAAAAATAAAATTTGGTATGGGTAACTATAGCTAACTAGGTTAAGGTCTGTAGGGGGCGGCAAAAATAGGCTACTGGCGGCAAAGGTGTAAGTCCGCCACTGGGCGGGCGACAGCGTAGTAAACTAGCTTAGGTACAGATACCGGCACGGTTCTTGAGCGCTCGGCGCAAGAGTGGGGATCGCTTTGCGCATCGTACACTTATGGCAAAATAAAACGCACACCCGTTTATTACTAATTTTTTCTAAGTTACCTACGTCATTTCTTACTGGTTGAAAGAAAGATTAAATAATTATTTGTTAAATTGAGAAATGGAAATTGGGATCAAAGAAGTAATTAACAAGTGTTTCTAATTTAAAACCATAACTTAGTTCTTAGTAGTTTGTAAAAAAATCCTTAAAGAAACTACTACGTAGGTACCGTACGTACTTTTTTTGTTAACATTTTTGACCTCGAATTTCATTTGTTCATTAATGAAATGAAAAACATTTTTACAAAAAAGAAAAATATATTTTATTGAAATTGTATTACAGTAAATATAAATCTTTTAAAATAAAAATTCAAGATCTGGCTCATGTATGTAATGAGTCATCTAGTAAAACAAATGATTTAATTTCTTCCAACATCATAACTAAAACATCAATAGACTCAATAATTAACTGTAAGCTCAAGACCCCAACGAGGTGCTCTAACTCATCATACACTAAATGTGGTACTACATCGGTCCTGTACTCAGATGACATAGGTGTAGGTCTGGGATCTCTGCTCAATAATCAACTATGTCAGCCTTTATTTAACTGTTGTATACTAGGGTTACATTACAAAGATTTAGTAAATAAGATTATGAATACAAATTATTCCAATGAGTCCTGCATAACACTGGTAGGCAATTGCAAAACCGACGTGGACGCTGTCGCGGGGGGATTCGATGGGGCCATGGTAAGCGTCTGTGACGCATCCATGCCCCGGGTCCGCCCGTGTCCACCGAAGCGACGGGTGTATTGGTGGAGCGCCGCCATTGCGCAGTTGCGCTCACAGTGCACTGCGATGCGGCGCGTGTACACCCGGTCGAACCGTCGGAGACCTCGGGACGAGGCCCGTGTTGCCGCGGCCTACGCCGACTACAGGGATTCCCTGTAGTCGGCGTCAGCTGGGTGTGGCCATAGCACAGGCGAAGGATGATGGCTGGGCGAATACGCTGGAGGCCCTCGATAGAGATCCGTGGGGACGACCCTATAAAGGGGTGCGTAATAAAATGCGCCCCGGGGCGCCCCCGGTGACGGAGAACCTCCAGCCAGAGCTCCTCCAATCTGTTGTAGAGGAGCTCTTCCCCAGCCACGAGGAATATTCGCCGCCAACTAAGGCCTCGCCAGCTGACGACGTGATGCCGACCGACGACGGCGACGAGGAGGAAACTCCGCCGGATGTTACACCGGTGGAGTTGGGGGCGGCGGTGGCAAAAATGGCCATCAAAAACACCGCCCCCGGGCCGGACGGAGTGCATGGACGCGTCTGGGCACTCGCCCATGGAGGAGTTGGAGCCCAGGGTGCTCGCCCTCTTCAATGCGTGCCTTCGGCAGGGTCACTTTCCCGCACACTGGAAGCCCGGTCTCCGTAAGGACTGGACCGGCGGAGTCTCCATCGGCTTGCCGCCCAATCGTTCTCTTGAACGAGTTGGGCAAGTTGATGGAGAGGGTGGTCGCGTCTCGCCTCACCACACATCTTGGTAGGGTCGGTCCCGACCTGTACGTGGACCAATACGGGTTCCGCCAGGGTCGGTCGACCATAGACGCGATCGCGAGGGTGCGGGAACTCTCGCAGGAGGCGACCAGCCGGGGAGAAGTGTTGTTAGCGGTGTCGTTGGACATCCGCAACGCATTCAACACCCTGGGCGTGCATTGAGGAGGGCCTCAGACACCATGGGGTGCCCAGGTACCTCCGGGCTCTGGTGGGACACTACCTCCAAAGCAGGGAGGTGGTGTACCCGACGTCCGGTGGCGAAATTGACCGGAGGACGGTCTCCGGTGTTCCACAGGGTTCGGTATTCGGTTTGGGCCTGCAGGTGGCGCTCGGTAAAACCGAGGCCCTTTGTTTTCATGGGCCTCGGCGAGCGCCACCTGTAGGCGCCCACCTCATAGTGGGTGGCGAATCCATTGCTGTCGGGGACAGTATGCGATATCTAGGCATAGTCCTCGACAGGATATGAAGCTTCGGGGCCCACTTCCAGCGGCTGGCCCCAAAGCTGGTGGCGGCGGCGGGTGCTCTTGGCCGGCTTTTGCCGAATCTCGGCAGACCCGGGAGCACCTGCCGCAAGCTGTACGCCGGTGTGATCCGCTCCATGGCGCTCTACGGCGCCCCCATTTGGGTCGACGCCCTGAAGAGGCGAAACATAGCCCTGCTGCGACGTCCGCAGCGGGCGATGGCCATCAGGGCGTCCCGCGCCTACCGCACGGTCGCGTTTGACGCGGCCTGCCTCCTTGCGGGGTCCCCTCCGTGGGACCTGGAGGGCGGAGGTTTTGGCCGCCGCGTACCGGCGGAGGTGTGAGGGGACGCGTTCTGGCCGCGACCCCTTCCCGGAGCGTGTTGCACGGTGGCGGACTGAGATCCGTCGTCCGGAAATGGCAGGAGCGGCTAGAGGCCGCGCCGCGGAGCGGATTGCGTACGGTGGAGGCGATTCGGCCCCATCTAAAAAAGTGGGCCGGTCGCCGTCACGGCGACGTCACCTACCACGTTGCACAGGTAGTAACAGGCCATGGCTGCTTCGGCCACTACCTGTGCAACGTGGCGCAGAGAGAGCCGGACACTCGCTGTCACCACTGTGACTGTGCCGACGATACGGCGCAGCACACGGTGGTGGAGTGTCCGGCGTGGGCCAACGAGCGGGAGGAGCTCGTTGGCGTGGTGGGAGACGACCTCTCGCTGCCGACCATCATTTCGAAGATAGTCCAAAGCGAGAGGTCGTTGGAGGCGGTTGCCTCCTTCTGTAGACAAGTTATGTCACAGAAGGAGGCCGCGGAGCGGGAGAGGGAAGTAGATGCCCACCCGCTTCGCAGACGGCGTGTTGGCCGTCGGCGGCGGGCCGAAACCCGCCGCCTACCGCCCTAGGCTCGGCCTTGGGGAGGGCCCCGCTCTCTTCGAGGCTGACCCATGAGGAGTAGGGACGCTTCTACACTCCGGGCGTCCCTATAATTGGGCAAATGGGCCACTGTAAGTGTGGCCCTGGAGATCCCGCGGTACCATATTGGCCGGATTGCTCATGCGTACCCGACCCCCGCCAACGGCGGATCGAAGGAGTGTCCAGGAGGTTTTAGTGGTGTAGGGTCCTCTCCTCGTGGTATGACTTTAGCATACCACGCTATGGAGAGGGCAAGTCCCACATATCCCACCGCCAGCGCGCGAATACGCTGCAGTGGTGGTGGGAATGCGTCAATGTCTTTTCCCCCGCACAACAAAAAAAAAAAAAGGCAATTGCAAAAACTTTACAAAAAAAGATATTACAGATGGTTTCACAAGAATGTTAGGCTTAAAATGCAATAAAATAATACTGTGTGCCTTCCCTTAGAAAATATGTCTGACAAAACTAATAATTATATTCACATGTTGAATAATCATGTACAATTTCTAGTTAGTAAATGTAAACCTATCACTATAATAGTGATAGGTTAACATTTTTTGATGTAAATAGTTTTACCATTAGTTGAAGGGTGACCAGGAATACAGTGTATGTCCTAAAAAAAATCATTAAGTTTAATTGCTAAATTATTAGCATCCAATATTAACACAGTCATACATAGTATGACAAAGCCTATATTTTTACATTGTCTTAGTAATATTACTAAAATTAGTCTAGTTAGTAATTTAAACCATTGAGTACGACAAAAGAGAAGTGTAACAAGTTTTTGGTCTTATCACACACAAGACACAAGAATATAAACCGTTTCTCTGGCAAAATATTAGATGTAGAACTTTTTAATGAAAAATATAATATTGACATTGTATGCTTTACAGAAACATGGCTGAAAGCACACAAGATAGGTTTTAATATAAATGGCTATACGGTTGCTAGTTTCAATAACAGGGTCTCTGCTGAGGGTGGAAGTGTACTTATATTAATGCGAGATGGTTTGAAATTTAAAGAACGTAGAGATATGTCAGTAGATCGGATTTGTGAGGTCGCTTGCGTTGAAACACAGCTTTACTATATAATTTGTGTATACAGACCACCTTCGTCAGACTTCCAACATTTTATAACTACAATGGAAGATATACTTGAAAAAATCAAAAGTAATAAAAACATATTGATCTGTGGTGACTTTAATATAAATATATTGGTAGATTCAACTGAAAAGAATAGTTTTCTGGCTCTTTTTATGTCTTTTAATCTAAACTGTTTATATTCTGAGCCTACTAGAGTCACACCAACAACGGCCACCTGCATTGATAATATTATCACAAACTTTGAGGTAGCCGATAAAAGTTTGGTAACTGGTGTTCCATCTGACCACAAGTGCCAAATTGTTAAAGTTAGTAACGCATTGAATATAGAAAAATCAATTATTAGTTTCAGACCCCTCACAAAGAAAAATCTAGATAAGTTTAGTCATAATTTAAAAACGAGATTGTGTCAACAAACTTTGGATTCAGGCAGTAGTTCTAATACTATGTATAATACATTAGCTCAATCAATTCATGAGGAATTTGAGAGAGTTTTGTAAAATTAACGCTTAGAAATCGACCCTAATAAATTAAAATTTAGTACTTGGTATAAAAATTTATCTTCTTCTTCTTCTTTAAAATCTTGGTAAAAGAAGAATTACCAAAGGTATAAGACGGAGCCGAGATGTTTTGTATGAATTATATAATATAAGGTCCTACACAACTGATGACAATTTTATAAATACTGTTAGGACATATTCTAAAATTTTTAAAACAAGTTTGTATTCAGGCAAAGTCACTTTATATGAGTGAATTAATAAGAAAAAAAAAACGGCTAACAAAATAAAGTCAACGTGGAAAATAATAAATACTGAGACGGGTAAAAACAAAATTAAAGATAAAACTATAAACTTAAATATCAGTGATAAGTTAGTCTCAGATAAAAATATTATTGTATTATTGCTAATTTTTTTGCAAATTTTTTTACTAATATACCCATGGATACCACTAAATACCTATCATCTTCCCCTCAGGAAGTTGAAAGACTATTAGAAGCGAACATTAGATCAGACGTGTCTAGGTTCGGCTTCCGGACAATAAATGATGTTGATATTCCGAACAATGAAAATGAAAGGCACAGAAGACTTGTGGGGCCTTTCTGTTAAAGCTATTGACACAGTAATACAAAATATCGCTCCTATTCTAGCAGCTATCTTTAAAACATCCATAACTGATGGAGTATTCCCTGACTTAATGAAGATTAGTAAAATAGTGCCGATATTTAAATCAGGTGGCTCAAATAACGCGACTAACTATAGACCTATCTCGATATTACCAACTCTAAGTAAAGTGTTTGAAAAGATTATGCTTAATCAAATGTTGACACATTTTAATCTAAATGGGATATTGCACGATAAGCAATTTGGATTCACTAAAGGCCGGTCAACTCAGGACGCAGGATGCACTCTGATTAAATCCATACTAGAGGCTTGGGAGGGGTCGCAAGATGCTCTTGGAGTCTTTTGTGACCTTTCCAAGGCATTCGACTGTGTAAATCATGAGACGCTCATTCTTAAGTTAAAATATTATGGAATTACTGAAAAATCACTTGACCTTGTTATATCCTATTTATCTGATAGGAAACAAATAGTAATATGTAGACGGCGTTGCTTCAAAAGAGCATTTAATAAAAATGGGCGTGCCCCAAGGATCTATTCTGGGTCCTTTTCTGTTCTAAGTTTACATCAATGATTTACCATACATCATAAATAAACTGTCAGATATAGTTCTTTTTGCAGACGATACCTCATTAATATTCAAAGTCAATAGAAAAGATACTAACCTTATTGAACACAATAAAACACTTAGTATACTTTCACATTGGTTTTCTTCAAATAATCTTTTATTAAACGCGGGTAAAACTAAATGCGTCAGATTTGCGCTACCAAATGTAACTACCGCTAAACCAATTGCTTCACTTAATGGAGAAACGTTGGACCTAGTTCAATCGACAGTTTTTCTAGGAATAACATTAGATTCAAAACTGCAATGGGGCCCTCATATTGAAAAACTAACTGGTAGACTCAGTTCCGCATCTTATGCTGTCTGGAAAATTAGGCAATTGTCAGATGAAGCAACTGCTAGACTAGTGTATTTCGCGTACTTTCATAGCATTATGTCCTATGGCATACTGCTTTGGGGTTCAGCCGCTGATGTCAATAGTATTTTTATATTACAGAAAAGAGCAGTTAGGGCTACTTACGGTTTAGCTAGTCGCGACTCCTTGCGTACCCTGTTTAAAGAGATAAATATACTTACCGCTTCTTCTGAGTACATATACCAAATATCATTTTTGTTAGAAAAAATATAGATCATTATAGCAAAAAAAGTGATATTCATAATGTTAACACAAGAAATAAACATAAATTTGCCTTACCCGGTTTTAGAGTTAGTCGAACCAATAAATCATTTAAGGGAAATGGTATTAGGTTTTATAACAAACTCCCTAGTCGTGTTACTGATTTGCCTGATACAACTTTTAAAACATATATTAAACGTGTCCTTGTATCTATAGGTTACTATAGCGTTAAGGACTATATTGAGGATAAAGATGTTTGGTCTCATGAACCATCCTGCGTAACACTTCCTAGAGACCCTGTATCTAAGTAAAAATAGTAAGTAATAATAGTGTGATGTTCTGTGAACTATCTGTAATCGGCCTAATGAGTTACATTAATAGACCGCTAGTTCTGTCTCAAATTAGCCTTTTTTATGAATATAAAAAAATTTTTAGATAATCAAATATTATGAAGACAACCGTTCGGGAAAATAATGTGTATGCCAAATAAATAATAAAAGTAACTGGACCAAAACCTACGCTCTGCCTATTTAAGTATGTTTCGCCGGACCGTCTCATGTGGGTCGTGTTAAAACCGGCAGTAGAATAACCCACTGCGTTTGTTTCACCGGATCTTCTCAGTTGGGGCGTATTGGATCCGGTGGTAGCATTAAAGCGCGTCCGTCGTTATATACTCATGGCCCGCCAAAATAATGACAATTGTTCTTAATATAATTTAATATGGACAGAACAAGCTATTGGACACAATATAGTAAAATAATAAAGTTAAGACTAAAATTATTAAAAACAATAACTAAAATACCTGCTTAATATGCTCATTTATAAATGTTAAAATTATATATAGATTAATAATAAATTATTGTTTTGACTATTTGCAAGTGCCTGTAATAGGTTTACGTAAATAAAAATGATTTTTATTTTATTGGTGTCAATTAAATTGGCCGGAATTGTACTTCCTGACAAGTACAAATATATGTAAATACCTAAGTGCTGAACAAATTTCATTATTAATTCATTAAACCAATAGCCTTCTGTCGTGCACTGGTATTTTTATCTTTAATTATAGCAAAACAAATACAATAAAAACTAGTCAAGTGCGAGTCGGACTCGCGCACGAAGGGTTCCGTACCATTTTCAAGCGTCTACCTGTTGCCGTTATTGATATCGAGCAATTATATATTATTCGGCCTTAAATATTTATTTTATTTCTAGTATTTGTTGTAATAGCGGCAATAGAAATACATCATCTGTGAAAATTTCAACAATGTCTATCGCGGTTCTTGAGTTACAGCCTGGTGACAGACAGACAAAGAAGTCTTATTAATAGGGTCCCGTTTTTACCCTAAAAATCATACAAAGATGACAGATAAAAAAAGTTGATATGATCTAACTACAAAGGTTCGATTTGTAACAACTTTCCTTTGTCCAAATACAATGTAATAAACGTGGTAATAAAAGGCCGTTCTCTTATAATGGTAGTCTATGGTATACGTTTGCTTTTATTAGAAAATGTGATGTCTTTGAAGCAGGTCGTCTACCTGTTCACGTCAAAGGACTACTTAAGTCTATAATACTTTGATAAGCTTTTAATAAAAGTAGCGTTCAATATTTTGATACTAGTCAATTTAGCAATAGATATGTTTTAAAAGATTCAATCTATACTAATACCTATACTATAATATTATAAAGAGGAAAAGTTTGTATTTTAATATTTTGGATGTTTGTTACGAATAAACTCGAAAACTACTGAACGGATTTCGATCATTCTTTCACCATTAGAATGCTACATTATCACTGAGTAACAAAGGCTACAAAGTGCACCCAATTGTTTAAAAACGACTACGACTTTAATTATATTTTATTGCAAGGCACTATGGTTTGTTTTGCTTTGTATTTTGCTTTGAATTGCAATACAAAGCAAAATGAGCCTAACTCATTTTGCTTTGTATTGCAATCGAGAGCAACTCTCTTTTGTTTAATATTATGTTTTGTCTCGATAGTAGTACTGGATGGCTAATCGCGTAACGACATGGCTTTCATTTCGATAAAATATTTTTCATTACTTAGTATAATTAATATAATCAGGCGTTACTTTGCGGAAATCCATATTAATCTAAATTAAAAAGACAACATCTAGTGTTCATTCCGCTAAAAAAATGTGCCTATGTCTATATGCTGTAATGCTATCTTTGCACAGCCCTCTCTTGTTGTCCGGGAGAAATGCATTTACGCATTCCTACCGCCGCGCCGCGCGCCGCTGCTGAGTATTCGCGCGCTGGCGGTCGGATATGTAGGACTCGCCGTCTCCATAGCGTGGTATGCTAGCTCATACCACGAGGAGAGGACCCTACACCACTAAAACTTCCCGGACACTCCTTCGATCCGCCGTTGGCGAGAGCCGGGAACGCAAAAGCAATCCGGCCACCAGCCGAAGACCCGGAATGTGTTTCGCTCCTCCACGGAGACTTTTTTTTTTGGATTGACATACGTAATTTGCCACGTGGCTTTTGCTACTTCACCGAGAATAAAGGTTACTACTCGAATCGCACGCGCTGCCGACAAAGTAAAGAACGATTCATAAATGTTCAAAGCGAAATAAGAGCTCAGTGGTAGTTATACGGCATAAAATAGCCTGCACGCAAGAATTACAAACGAGCCGCCGCGGCTTCCTTTGTAGTTCGCCGGCGCGGGCGGCGCCTATTGTTTTAGCGCGGCGCCGACGCAGGAACGCCGCGCGGTCTCCTTAGTTGTCCCGTGAACGTCAGAAGCGCAGCACGCGTTATCTTATTACCTACTTTATTAGTATTATGGATCGAAATTACAGTTTTAGTAATTTAGAGTACGTCGCTATGGTGCAACTGTACGCTAGGGCTAATTATGATTCCCATGCTGCCCAGCGACTTTACGCCGAGCCGAAACACTTGGCGTCGCTCCGTCTTCGCGGGGTTCTGAACCCCCAAGTCCCACAGGACCGGACGATCATAGCGGCGGCGACTCCACGGCTACTCGATAATGGGCAGTTCCAGGTGCCACCACATGCACAAGGCAGAGGTCGATTGGCCGTTTTTTCGCCAGAGCTCGACGAGGAGATCATTGAGTACTTCGAACGGGATCCTTGTCGAAGTACGCGAATGGCGGCAGCTAGGTTTGGCGTAAGCCAATACTACGTCTGGAAACTGCTCAACGCAGAAGGAGTGCATGCATACCATTTCCGCGCTGTTTATGCCCTCTACGAAAATGACGCGCCAAACAGAATGGAATTTTGTCAGTGGTTCATCGAAAACCACAATCTGAACATTTTGTGGACGGACCTGAACTCGGTGTTTCCCCAACGCTGGATCGGACGCGGTGGGCCTGTGCCTTGGCCAGCAAGAAGCCCGGACCTGACTCCGTTGGACTTTTACTTGTGGTCTGAGCTCAAGCGCTTAGTGTATCGTGAGGAACACGAAACTCGCGACGCTTTAATATCTGCGATAGTGGACGCTTTTAATATCGTTAGACGTGACAGATACACTTTATTAAAATTAAGAGACAATCAATTAAAACGTGCTCGATTGTGTATACAACGAAGTGGCTTGCACTTCGAACAATTACTCCGTTATCGGGAAGTTTAAGTTCTTTTGTAAATAGCGAACATTTGAAAGTAGGTTAGGTAATTAAAATCATTGTAAATAAGTTTTTTTTTTTTAAATACGTCTTAAATACTTTATTATCTAATTCAGAAAATGATTGTTCTTAGTTAATAAACTTGTTTTTAGTTACATTTTCTGTAAGTTGTAGCTAAAAAGGTATTTATGACGGTCCTAAGCCCGTGAAAGTATGAAGGGAAAATTTGAATCACTTGTTGGATAAAGCTTATTATTATGATTGGGTACTGTGTTACATTACCTCAGGTGTAGGTATCAGCTGATTGACTAACACGAGGGTTAACGAACGCGACGCGGGCGCTAGTTATTGCGAGGTATTACTATCGGTTCGATGTCGCTTTCGAGTTTGGTTTTTCACGATTGTTAATCTGCCATTTTTAGTTTATAATATTTAGTTTTTTTATAAATTGAATGTTTAACTAAGACAAAATCATTCCGCTGCGGGAAAACAACCAATTAAATTTCACGGTGTATATACAAACACCTTTTTGCGTATTATGTTGATCCAGCAGTGAGCTAATGCATTATTGGCTCCACCTTTTTTGCGGAATATCTTGACTCCATTTTCATATTTTTCGAGCGGAATGGCAACGTAGCCTTGCAGTTGGAGACGTTGCCATACATATTCCTAGACATTTATTTATACTCCATGATTTTTTTACCCAAATATCTAAACACAAATGGATCCGTAATGGTCGTATTTTTTATACTCAAAAACTTTTTTTGCTCCGATTTTTATCTCAAATCCTATACGTATTGGCTCCATAACACTCTAATTTGTTTTTTTTGGTCTTTATGAAAATTAATACATACGTTGATCCAACAGATTTTATATTCGTAATATAACATACATTGTAAGATCCTACTCGAGTATGATCGAGATTCCGAGCGGGGACACGAGAATAGCACCGCGCTCCCTGCCCTCTGGGCTCAGTGTTTCCACTTTTAGGGAATTCTCCCTTATTTAGGGAAAAATAGCTGATATTTTGGATGATTGACAATTTGAAAAAGACAAGGATTTAAGGAATTTTAGAGTAAAATCAAAAAATATACTGGTAGCATAAATAAGACATCAAACTCTTATATAATTTTATAGAAATCAAACACTTCGGTGTTGAAAGATGAGGTTGAAGATGTAAAAATAATCTGACGAAATAATCTGATGCATCTGACGAAGAAGTAGTTAACCAAAAAAAAAAAAAACCTTTATCCAGGGTGACAGCAACCTCTATACCAAATTTCATCAAAATCCATTCAATAGTAGTTTTATCGTGGAAGAGCAATAAACTTACTTACATACTCACAGACTTTCGCATTTATAATACTACTAGCGACCCGCCTCGGCTTCGCACGGGTACAATGCTGATGTATGATACATTAAACCTTCCTCTTGAAGCATTCTGTCTATTTAAAAAAACCGCATCAAAATCTGTTGCGTAGTTTTAAAGATCTAAGCATACATAGGGACAGACAGACAGCGGCAAGCGACTTTGTCTTATACAATGTAGTGATATTTCCGCCCGCGGCTACGCCCGCCCAAAAATAATATCTTAAATGTTAATCCAACCAACCTCCGCAGCGTAGCGGTATTTGGCTCGCTTTAAGTCTCGGAGGTCGTGGGTTCGATCCCCACACCGGACAAGAAATCTTTGTGTAAATTCTAAGATTTCTTTCCGGGTCTGGTTGGTTGAGGGACTACCCTCCGTGCCTCGGAAAGCACGTTAAGCCGTTGGTCCCGATTGTTATAACATCATGTATAACAAGCGTATACCAGGGAACGGGCAGCAGCGTTTTCCTGTGTATTACAACATAATACTGCGGTCACCAATCCGCCTACCAAGCGTGGTGACTATGGCAAAAACCCTCCCTTGAGAGGAGGCCCATGTTCAGCTGTGGACAATATACGGGCAGATGATGATGATGATGTTAATCCAGGCAACCTCCATACCAAATTTCATCAAAATCCATTCAGTAGTTTTTGCGTGAAAGAGCAACAAACATCCTCAAATACTCACAAACTTTCACGTTTATAATAGTAGTAGGATATAGAAGTTTAAGGTTTGGCAAGCTGTTACTAGCTGTTAAGTGTCGGCAAAATACAATATAAAATTTCGTTTCTTAAGCCGCCAATGACAAAGTCCATGACAAAACGAAGCGCCGTGATTGGTGCATTTGAATCGGATCAACTAGTGCCCAAATACCAAAAAGGTGGATTTGTATAAAATCGTCATAATTATTATTATTACTCGCGTTAGCACTGTTCGCTCCAAGCAGAGCTACTTAAGTATGAAGTTTCCGGCATTGGATCAAATTATACTACCTGGGTCAACAAATGAAAACGGATCGACCTCTAAACCTAAGACATAAAAACAGACTTGCATTACCTCAATCAAAACTAAATTTACATAAAACAGGGCCGTATGTTAGTGCGATCACCATCTATAACAAGATTCCTAAAGATATACAAGACGAAGAACTGTATACTTCTTTTATTAGGAAACTTAAGGATTATTTAATAAAAAAAAGCTTTTATACACTGCAAGAGTTTTACCTTGACAAGAAACCTAGTTAATGTAATAATGTTAGGAATGAAATTTATTATTTTTAGAGTTTAAATAAATAAAATAAAATAAAATACTTTTTATTTCGGACCAGCGGCATCCATAGGCGGTTAGTACAATAAAAACTTACATCTATGTTAGTAAATACTAATCTATTTCGTACATAAAATACTTATTTTTGTTCATGATGCACCTGCGAACAACTATTTAGAGACGAGCTTATTGCTCGTGATGCACCTACGAACAACATCATATAGTATTGGAGATTCGTACCTCCATGCCACGGTTTTCAGGATGGAGTTGGAGCTGGCCCGCATTCTGCAGAGCAATGAGGCAGATTTCTGTCTGATTATGGCGTGGAAGCCATCAACGTGTGCCTGGGTGAACATATTGGATGCACTGCAGAATCGGGGCAGCCCCATCAACATCCTAAATCCGTTATTGTATTGGACCCGCAGGGCGCTGAGAGTCCGCTGCGTGTAATTGGTCCACAGGCTGCACGTGTAAAACACTTGACAATAAGCTTTAAAAAGTGTTATCTTAACTGGCTTAACTGGTTTATTATTTTCTATTATTAGATATGCATGCAAATTGTAATTTATTGTATGACTGTCTATAATTTATTTAAAATATTAATACCTTTAATGAACAATATAAATTATCCTAGCATGTAATGTAACTAATTATAATAATATTGTATTTAATGTTGCTGTGCCCTAACAGGGTGTCATGTTGAAACTTATATTTTTGTAACACCATTGTCACAAATGATTTGCAATATACGAATTGAATTGAATTGAATCATCAAAATACTAGCTATATGGCATGATGGAGCCACTAAGTGCCCGTGGGATATCTATATATATATACATAGATATAGATGCACATACTAATACATAAACAAATCTAATTTTTTATTCGTACAATTGCAATAAACGGCGTATAATTTTCACAAACAATATTTGTTTTACCGATGTCGCATAAAGTGCCAATTATTGAAGTAGGTTAGGTACACTTTAAGAACGCAGTGGCCAGGATAATTTCTCCCATGCACCGCAAATTAAAAATCACAAAAATTTTCAAAATACCTGTTACAAAAAGTTATACCTATGTACCAAACGGTTCACACAAGTTCATAACATAGTGCAAAATGAACCCGTTGGCAATACTAATAGCCAATGTATTACTCGTTATTAAATACATCCGTTTTAATTACAATTACGAAAACAGACTGACTAAGCCGAAAGGCTTATATACCTACCTACATGATACGCGACGGACATTGCATAGACATGGCAGCTTTACATCGCCTGCAGCGCTTAATTACTGTGCCTATACATCCCGTCAAACACCAGATACCTTTCAGGTATAACAGTTATACAGAGCCCTGTGTGTGATTGACAGTTGATATTCAATATTGCAACGGTAGATTTTAATTAAAATGCTCTGTCTCCCGGACTATGAAGCTTCGAATGCAAATATGATATTTGCGTTCTCATAGTCCGGGTTAAGTTTAATTAAATGGAAAAATAATTATTAAAATTTCATTTGAATAGGTTATACTGTAAAAAATTGAGTGTGTAAACTTATTACTATGAGTACCTTTAATATTTAATGTAAATTGTAATCAAATTTTTAATAATAGAAATCTATGAAAAAGTGTACGGACGGAATATAAGAATAAGTTATAGAATCATCATAATCATCAGCCCGTATAACGTCCACTGCTGAACATGGGCCTCCTCCCGAGGGAGGGTATTTGCCATTGTCACCACACTTAAAGAAGTAGGTATATTAATTTATACAGTTTTCGAAACATGAATGAATCTTTTGACAAACATCATTTTGGCTGCGCTCATGCTTTTTCATAATTCATGTTTCGAAAACTGAACTCAATTTGACTAACTTATGACAAACTCGGTACCTATGTTAGTTTGATCCTAATTTTGTTTTAATCCTGACCATGCAAATAATACCTATTCAGTTGATGTTAAGTGACATAGGGGTCTGAATACAAATACAGCTAGTGTTAGTACAGTAGATACAGCACTAGCCACCATTATCCTGCCGGCCCTACCCCCTCCTCCCCACGTACAGGAAGTCGACATTAATCAATAACATTAATTGACTGTGGTATTCTGGAAGGTACTTCCTAGATTGCAGCTTTTTGCAGTACTGAGTACTAAATAATCTATATTCTTACTCATATTAATTTATTGCATATTATTTTAGATTTTATACTAATAAATTTGTCGCTTCCTCCACTCTTGTAACTTGCCGTGCACGACAAAGTCTATAATTTTTACCTAGTAGTTTTGTCTTTGTAACAACTTATTGTACATAGTATAAATGGTATGCATAGTATTTTAGTTCTTTTAAGAATAAATTTATCGCTTCCTCCACTATTTTAACTTGCCGTGCCCGACAGGGTCCATGGTTTGTACTGGTTTTGTCTTTGTAACAACTTATTATACATATGATGCAATATATGAATATGGTTAATACAAAGTACAAGGTATCGTGCTATTATAATAGACCAATACACTTTGTAGTTGTTATTTTTGGGGTAGAGGGTGAGAAAAAACCGCTCCAGGCACCGAGTTAAAAGGGCCGTGACATGACTAAGCGATGTAATCCTTTATAAAAAAAAAAAACAAAAAACAAAAAGAACTATTTATGAAACTTATTTGGCAGTTGAATATTTTCATGAACTTATTGTCAGAATAAAAATATTGAAAATTAAGACGTTCTGAATACTAATCGTAAAGTAAGTTCACGGGCCTCCCGGACTTCGAGTCTACGAAGGCATTGGAGGGAGATTCTGCGCAAACTATAGGGTTGGGAGGCTGGCTTTAGTTATAGTTTGCTTATATATACTCTAAAACCCGGTTCCTATAACAAACGACTCGTCATACGTAAAATACACCATCCGTTTTCTAGTTACCATTAACGAGCCGTAATTGGCGTTCCTATATTTTTTGCATCATTAACGAGGTACGAGCCGTCATCCGTTTGTTTGTTACCGAAGTCCTCCCTGGCGTCGTTCTGCGTTTTGTTAATACAAAGAAGCTTATTTTTGTTTAAAGTAAAAAATGATGTAATTTTTTTATTATTTTACGTTTTGTGTTTTGTAGATATTAATCATTAATATTTTATTATATCTTCATGTTAAATATTTACTTTCATAAAAAAAGTATCATTCATTTTGTCATTTGTTTCGAAAGTAACAAAACGCGTTTTTGATGACTGACAGCCCAATGCGAATGCGAGGAAGTAGTTTTTCGTAGGTTAGATTGTTTGCTTGGAAACCAAAATTACCAGTCTTATTGAAAATATCAAGACATAAAGTAATATCATCAAGAGCTAATAATGGATGTTGCACTGGTAAGTAAACTACATATTTTTACTAACGTATCTACTTATGTCTGAGAGCTTGTGGGTTTTGCACACAAACCAGTCAACAAGTGTTGCATGAATGTTGTATTTACTTATAGTAATTTGTAATACCTTTGTATGTTATGATTTATAGAAAACTAGCGGCCCGCCCCGGCTTCGCACGGGTGGACTTTTATACCCTACCCCTGCCCTACCCTACCCCTACCCTAACCCTAACCCTACCCTACTCCTACCCTACCCCTACCCTACCCCTACCCCTACCCTACCCTATCCTACCCCTACCCTACCCCTACCATACCCCTACCCTACCCTACCCCTACCCTACCCTACCCTACCCTACCCTACCCTACCCTACCCTACCCTACCCCTACCCAAAAGTATTCTATGTCCTTCTCCCAGTTCTTAGCTACCTCCCTACCAATTTTCAGCCAAATCGGTTCAGTCGTTCTTGAGTTATAAAAAGTGTGACTTTCTTTTGTTTTTTAAATGTATTCTGCTATTCGGGACGGAAACAAATCCAACAAATCAAAAACCATGGCAATCGGTCCAGCCGTACTCGAGTTATAAGTGTTGTAACAAACACGACTTTCTTTTATATATATAGAAGATAGATGAAGAAGGCGATGAGCAAGAAAGAAACTGGGGTTGGCTTTAGTATAGTGTCGCACGCGGAGGGGGTTAAAAGTGGTTAAATCTGGTAGAGGGTAGGCCCCCGATTATAACGCTACCACTCTTATTCAAAGGTAATGGATATTTTTCTAGAAATTTTCAATAATAGTTTCTAACCTCAAATCAGATAAAAAGCGAACTGTCAACGTTATTACGTGAAACGGAAACTTAAAATGGACGATTTACAACTGAATGTGTTCTAGTGTGTGTCTGTGGTGTACAATGTCATACCAAATTGGAGAAACGGAACGCAAAAAAAAAACTGTCTATGGTATTTGAGTCATGTTGGTCATGTGTCAATTGTGTTATTTTTATAACAACCTAGAAAGAAGTGGAGTCTACTACAGTGTTACTCCTCTTTAGTATGCAAGAGTGAGCTTAGAACTTGGGGCACCCCGACTTGGATAGGTTAGGTTAGAAGTGGAACCCTTCGTGGTTTTTTTTTAACTAAGCAGAAGTAGGCCGTCGACGACGCCTTTGTTACTATTGATTGGAAGCAAATTTAGACCCGCACATGATTTTTCCCGACCATAATAGGTGATTTTAGTGTTTTGAGGTTAGGTTAGTTCTGATTTTCTCAAAAATGGTGCGTTACCTTTTCACGGGAATGGTACCGGGAGATAGGGTACAGTGTGAAAGTTTTGATCTGGATAGGGACGGTGTGGATGTTTTCCTAGTATCAGGGGAAGAAGTTTCTACATCTAACGATGCAAGGACAAATGTCTCTTATGATGTGGATATTATAACTCCAACCGAAAGTTACAAATTTTACAATTTTTTTTTAATAATTTATATTTTCACTGATGCACACGCATTTAGCTATCCATTATTAATATATTTTTTAACTTCTTTTATTCATTTGACTAATGAATTGAGCCCCACCTTACTTTTCTCCTTACCACCTGTGACGTTTACTGGTAGAAAATTATTTTAGCATTCCACCCTTTGTAAGTACAGTTTATTTTGTGCAATGAAGTATTAAGTAAATAAACAAAAAAATTTTTAGATCCGCAACCCAAAAGACAAAAAGTACTGGATGTAAGTGAGGATGTAATTGGAAGTTCGGTAGAGAAGTCTAAATATTTCTTTGGTGCCCCTATGTCCAAGAAACTCTATGCAACACCAACAACCAGTAAAGGTAATAAGTAATTAATTTCAATTTAAATATGAAATTAAGTAAGTAATACCCTGTTTAAAAGAGTAAATAAAAGTAACTGGACCAAAACCTACGCTCTGCCCATTTGAGTATGTTTCGCCGGACCGTCTCATGTGGGTCGTGTTAAAACCGGCAGTAGAATAACCCACTGAGTTTGTTTCGCCGGATCTTTTCAGTTGGGGCGTATTGGATCCGGTGGTAGCATTAAAGCGCGTCCGTCGTTATATACTCATGGTCCGCCAAAATAATGACAATTGTTCTTAATATAATTTAATATAGACAGAACAAGCTATTGGACACAATATAGTAAAATAATAAAGTTAAGACTAAAATACCTGCTTAATATGCTTATTTATAAATGTTAAAATTATACATAGATTAATAATAAATTATTGTTTTGACTATTTGCAAGTGCCTGTAATAGGTTTACGTAAATAAAAATGATTATTTTTTTATTTTAACACTTTATAAAAAAATGGCTCTTACTGCAAGTTTTGGGTCAGTGCATGCAACTGACTAGCTCATTTACATTTAGAAAAAACATTTTGATCAAACCCACATTTAACCCTTGGTAGATGGTAGTTGGTAGGAATCTACTACATAGTTACATAATGTAATGTGGCAATGGGCTCACTCACCTCTCTACTGATTGTAATATGTCCCCATAGTAATATGCAGGACTGTATTCAATACACACTCCTTGAAGTTGTACTCACTAGTGAAATAAATAACTGTTGTATATGAGAATTATTATACTACTCGTATCATAAATTGGTAATTATCATAATATGTACATATTGATCTGAAATTAATATTTCTTTTAAACAGGTAAAAAAAAAGCTGGCAATGATGGATGTTTAGCTCGTAATTTGGCTATAGCAAGGTACTACGAGAAGAAATCCGAAAAAATAGAATTTGAAATTAAACTTTTAAAAATAAAATTAGTAAAAGAAAAACATAATTGAAAATATTGAAGAGAGTACAGAACCTTATGAGTAAAATAAATGACCTTATGTGGCTATGTTGCTGTATGTAACATAATTATAGGTTTAAAGATATTTATTCTCAAAAAAGACACAAAGTCACTTACATGAGAACAATGCTTAAATAAATTATAAATATAAAGTTCGTCACAGTCGTCACTGTAGCAATTATGATGTAACACACATCCAATCCATTCAGCTTTTAGGAAGGGTGTTATTTGTGATGAAATATTCAGCTAATTGGGTTTTGAATACATTGAATGAGTGTAACCTTCTTATACACGAGGGTATATTGTTGTATAATTGTGCTCCTTCAAAAGTTAACATTTTTTTGCCAAATTTAGTTCTCATCTTCGGTAAAATCAGAAAACTAGCTCGGCGAGTGCTACGTTGGGTTACTTGTTTGACTTTAGTAAACGATAAATTAGTCTGTATACTTTTATTGAGTACCTTACGAATGAAAATACATGTATTGTAAATATATAATTGTCTAATGTTCATTATTTTGGTTTCTTCATAAATTTTGCATGTTGATGTTAGATACGGGTAGTTAAAAATCATTTTTATTATTTTGTTTTGTGCAACTTGGAGACTTGCTAGCTTCGTCTTGGCCGCGCTACCCCAAATTTCAACCAGATATAGAAGGTGTGGTTTTACTAAGGCGTTATAGATGGTGTGACGCAGTTTATGTGGAATACATTTTTCGGAGGGATCCAAGTAGTGACGTAAGCTTAGTTCTTATATGATCCAAGTGAAGAGTCCACGATAGAGAACTATCCAATCTTAAGCCAAGGTATTTTTCACATGATTTTTGCTGTAAGGGAACATTGTTAATGAGTAATGGATTATGTGAAGGTATTATTTTATTTTTTGCTTTAAACAAGATGTAGCACGTTTTGGAAATATTTATCGTTAATAAGTTATATTGGAACCATGAAGAAAGGCTGTTTAAATCATCTTGAGCCTGGGAAATTATATCATGAATGGAAGATCCAAAATAAAATAAGCAAGTGTCATCTGCGTAAAGAGTAAGATGGCCATGTAGTTGAATTTCCTGAATATTATTTATATAGATTAAAAATAGTAGGGGCCCCAAAATTGAACAATGGGGAATTCCACACGTTATAGGTAATGCGCCACTTTGATAATTATTATAATAATAATAATAATAATAATAATAATAAGTTTATTGACCATAAGTTTAGGTTACAGTACACCGGTAATAAATATTTACATAGTAGGTATAGGGCACACTCACTTCAACTACATTAAGTTAGAACTTATCTATAAAATAAGTAACAAAGGGAGTAGAAGAAGATTTAAATTATAATAAAGCTATTAAAAGTAAAGCATTGGTTCACATACATGATAACATTAATTATGAATGTGCAATGACGGTATACAGAGAAAAGTTCTTTACCTCCCGTGCTAGTCAAAGACTGTGTTACGGCAAGGTAAGATTCTCGCTCATGTTATAAGTTTAGCGTAAACAAGTAGTATATGCAAAGAAATCAGACTATGCTACTGACGTTATTTTAATATAAACAAAATGTTTTCACAATAATAATATTTAGTTCAGAATATGTAATAAGACGTGTTATAAATAAAATAAAATAAAATAAAAGAATAAAAAATAAAAAAAGTGTTTCTAAAACTAAAAAATTAAAATTAAAAGTAAGAGCATAACGGAATTTGTTGCAATTTTTATAACCTGAAAAGTATATTTCAACCATCTTAAGCTCCACATAACACAGCAATGGGTGGGTGGGTGATTTTTTTTTTTTTTTTTTTTTTATCCTTTTTAATATTTCAACAACGTTTGTGTACTAATCTTCAATTTATAATGATTACTTTATTATGTAGATTTATAATTATATATATACTTACATAATATTCATATAATGATTTTATAGTTTTTATGTATTCAATAAAATATATATTTATAAAAGATAATTACTGACATATTTGTATAAATTTTTCAGTCTGTTCATAATCCAAGTCACTCAGAAACTCCTCCAGAGCCCTTCCACACACAAATCTCGTCGTACCTTTAAAAGGCTTAATTTTACTTATGCGATTGTACAATAGAGGAGCCAAGAAATAAGCGAAACACTGTCCAAAAGTGGTTTTGCATGCTGGAACGTCATATACTTCATGCACTCTTCTGAGAGATTTGTTAGCAGGTTTTCCGTATAAATGTTGTCTCAGGACAATTTTTTTAATAAAGAGTTGGCGAATATTTAAGACTTCAAACTCTTTGTACAACGCAGTTGTAGGATATCTAAATTTTTTAAAATTAATCACTTTTAGAATACATCGATGAGCCCTTTCTATTTTTATAAGAGTACTTTTTCTAGCACCACCCCAGGCAGAGATACCATAAGTTACTATCGATTGGCACAGTGCAAAATAAACAGTTTTATTGGTAGCTATGTCTTTTAAGTTTCTTATTTTTTTAAAAATCCGTATCAGTTTACGAATGCGGGATTTTAGATTATGAATATGTTGTTTCCAATTTAAATTTTCATCGATATCAATTCCAAGGTATTTCACACTTTTACTAGAAGATAAGACAGGGCACCCGCAAATACTTGTAGCAGAGCATTTAGAGGAATGAGCTTTTAAATTAAAGTCGGTAGGTTGCAAACTATTCCTTATGCTAAATGTTATAACTTTTGTTTTATTAAGATTTAATGTAAGCAGATTGCAATCAAGCCATTCACTTATATTTTTAAGACCAATTTCAGCTGACCATTTGACATCACTCCATGTTTTTTGTTGAAACAAGATAACAGTATCGTCAGCAAAAGTGATCACTTTTGAACCGGGTAATTGAATGTTACATAGATTATTAACATAAATCAAGAACAATGTTGGTCCAAGTACTGATCCTTGCGGAACACCGAAAACAACATTACGCTTGGCGCTAAGATTATTACCAATTTTTACAGTTTGTGTCCTATTACTAAGATAGTTTCTAAAAAGATCAAGTGGTAAACCTCGAATACCTATAGCCTCCAACTTGCAAATTAGCAGAGGGATTGAAACAGTATCAAAGGCTTTGGCTAAATCTAGAAAAACACCAACACATTTATTCTTTTGGTCGAGATTACTAGCTACGTTGGTAACTAGATGTTCAACCGCATCTATTGTTGATTTGTTCCTTCTAAAACCAAATTGATTATTAGAAAGAACATTATTTTTTTCTAAATAGTTTACAAGCCTAATGTTTATTAGTTTCTCCAGGATTTTAGCCATAGTAGGTAAAAGCGATATCGGACGATAATTAGCGATACTGTCTCTTTCCCCCGACTTGAAAACGGGTATAATATTATCGGTTTTAACTAACTGCGACCTGTTTTTTAAATAAGATTAGAACATTTTTAAGGCACTCCCGGTAATTTTTATGGTTTCTAGCTTTTTAAGTAGCAATTCATGACTTACGGTGTCAAACGCTTTTTTAAGGTCAATAAAGATTCCAAGGACTATGTGTTTTTTATCTACATTTTGCTTAATTTTAGTAACGAGGTCAACTGTAGCTGTTAGTGTGCTGCTTTTTGATCTAAAACCGTATTGTCTGTCTGAAAGAAAGTTGATAGAAGTTAAATGTTTATCTAATCGGTTGTGTAGGATTTTTTCTAAAATTTTTGACAATACAGGCAGCACTGAAATAGGTCGGTAGTTACCTGGGTCCATTTTTGAACCCGATTTGTAAATGGGAGTTACCTTCGCCATTTTCAGGGTATCGGGAAAATTACCTTCAGCTAGCAGTTTGTTGAAGCATTTGCTCAGGTTGTTCGCTATTATATTGTTTATACATTTTATTGCTTTGGTACTAATTCCATCTAATCCTGTACTACAGTTAGGGTCGAGATTAGATATAATTTTTGTAATTTCAGTTTCAGAACATGGATCAAGAGTTGATAACACTGGAGTCTCTTCTGCAAGAGTTTTTGGTAAAGCATGTATGTGATCATCATGAAATGATCTAGGTATTTTATTCGCTAAAAGGGGTCCTATCGTGGCAAAGTACTCGTTGAAAATCTGGCAAATTTCGTTTGGGTTTGTGATTTGTTTTGAATCTATCAATAGTTTTGAAGGAGCACAACTTTGTTTAGTTTTATTGTTTGCTAAGATGTTTACCAAATTCCACATTTTCTTGGGTTTATTAATACAATCGCTAAACTTTTTATAATAGAAAATATTCTTTGTATCTTGCATGTGTTTGGCAACATGTTTTCTTTGTGTGATAAATTCTGTTTCCAGGGTGGTATTATTTGGATTCTTCTTTAGTTCTGTCCACAATGCGTTTCTTTGGTTGATATCATCAATTATGTTTCTATTTATCCAGTCTTTTTGGGGTAGGTTCAGAATTTTGGTCTTTGCTGTTTTACTTTTGTCAATTATGGATTTTATTTTGTTTTCTAGTAGTGCGTAGTCATCATCTAATTCTTCAAGGTTTGTTGTTTCTAGTATATCATGTAGTTTAGTGAAATCTATTGCTTCGTATTGGGTCCATATTTTTCGAGGGGATTTCGTTTTTTTGAGTTCAACATATATTTGTTTGTGATCTGACATTGAAGAGTCCGCTAATGCCATGTGGAAGTGATCGTCTTTTAGGTTAGAACTGACATGGTCCAAAATAGATTTTCTAGTATTCGATTCTCTTGTACAATATTTCTTACTGATTTTATTTAGTAATGTATGTCCAGTTCCTTTCAAGAGTTCTTTATATTGTTTAGTCTTTTTGTCTTTGTTTAAAAGATCAATGTTAAAATCTCCGAACACTATTGCTCTGTTTCTTTGTTGTAGTTGGGACTCATAAACCTCAAGAAAATCTGTGAAGTTAGTATCGCCGGGGTTGTATACGACTCCTACTTCCAGTGCATATCGCTCTAGTCGTATCCATAGACAGTTGTTTCCTCCTGTGTACTTAGACTCTGATAAGCTATGTTTCAGGTCATTGTGGACATATGCTAAACTCCACCTCCTCTTGAATCGGTTCTGTAGTTGTAATAGTGTGAATAGTTGTTTATTTGTAGTTCCAGGGCTTGTGTCTCAGTTCTAATCCAAGTTTCAGTTAGTAAAATAACATGTATCGTATTATGTAGCGATTTTAGAATGCACTTAAGCTCGTCTAATTTTCCTTTTTTGCGTATACTTCGAGCATTAAGGTAGAAAAATCTGAGCCGTGATTTGTCGGTTTCTATATTTTGGTAATTGTTGATTGATTGGTAGGTATTGCTAGTGATTGTCGTAGGTATTGTGGTTTCATTTATTGTTCGTAGTTTTTTGTAGGGATTTGTTTTATTGTAGGTGTGCCATTAATATACTTTATGGTAAGTCCATTCTCTCCGTCATTTTGACGACGTATTAGTTCTTCTTTTAGATTTTTAAAATATTTTTGCTGTTTGGTCTGAAAATATTTTGATGTTTTCTGGCAACTTTTCTTTATTGCGTAGGAGATGCTTTGCGGGTGCTGAAGTATCGTAACATACTTTGATCCTGCGGCTTTTTCCCGATGAGTATTTGCCTATTCTATAGATTTTAATCGGTTTCGGGAGGTCTTGGCTCACCAGTAGAGTAAGTTTGAGAATATCAGCGTCATCTTGAGATGTTCGATCCTCCGCACTAGCAGCGGACTGTTCTGGCAGGCCCACAACAATAATATTTTTTTCTCTGATATTTCGATTTGCCACTTCCTTAATTATTTGTTCGTTGAGGCATAGCTGGTTTTGAACGTTTGAAGACGTAAATTCAGAGGTGGGAGTTAACGTGTTAAGTTCTGACTCAAATGATTTCATTTTATGTTCACCTAATGTTAATTGTTTCTCCAATAGCGATACAGTTGATTTTAATTGTTTATGTTCAGTTATCATGCCAGATGTCGATGATTTAATCTCATTAATCTGCGCTGTATTTTCGCGAATCATGTCTGCAGTTTGTTCGTTACATGACTTCAATTCAGTGATCTCAGTTTTGACCTCTGCTATACTCTCCTGCATTTTAATCATAATCTGCTCATTAGATCCAACGTATTTTTCTAGCAACGAACCGATGCGGGACAATTCCGACCGCATTTCTTTAATTTCGGCGGCGCATTCACATTCATGTTTCCTTTTATTTCGAAAGGTAACTTGCGAATCCGCTGCTAACAAGCTTAACTTTGACAAATCTGGTTGCGATCCGCCGCCTGCGCCTGCGGCAGTGCCGGTAGCATGGCGCGGTGGCGATCTTTGTACACTCATAATATTATTCAATCAATCAGAATTCAATGCAAGCTCAACTTCAATGATGAGGGCACGTGTACTTATCAGTTATTTACTTGGTTGGAGCACCGGCGTGAAACTGCGTGCGCGCCGAGTCACTGTGCGAGCGAGTTGAAAAATAGCAACTGTTCTACTCACGCGGAGGTGAGGCGCGCTCGCGCGGGCGCGTCCGTGGGTGGCTTGTTGTTCTTGAGGCGCAGGACACAGAGACGAAATGGCACAATTAGTAATTAATTAGTTTTGCACTTTAAGTTCTATCCTAGTGTCACTATTAGTTATATTTGAGGAGCACTGATTAAAGTATTTTGAGTAAAAAATTATACACGACTACTCCGGACGGGTGACGAACACCAAAAAAATTATGCCAATATGTAGTTATCATTATTATGTTTCAATTTGTTAAATAATAGGTACAATAATGTAAATAAAAAAACAGATATTCATTATTTTATTAATGCTCTGTTCATACCTATAACGCCATCAAGCGGCGAGAATCGTACCTACTTACATAGTATCGTGTGAACACAACGAACACCGTGCTACGAGTGGCGGCCGGATTCGAAACAACTTCACTCCATATAACATCGTTAGACAGACGTGCATCGAAATTGATTGTATTTTTCTTTTCGTTTAAAATATACGTTTATATTGAAGATTAATATAATAAAACATTTATTGAAGATATCCTTGCCCTCAATCGATTAGGGATATAGGGACAGTCTCAACATGCTCATTGATTTCATATTTTACTAATCCCATTTTTTATCCTCCAACACAGAGCAATGCACTGGTTTCTATAAACTGAAACAAAATAAAAGCATTGTTGTTATAATATAAACATTACATTTTTAACATATTTCAGCATTTTGACAGTTACCTTTATACTCACTTGTTAAAGTAATTTGATATGAGTCTTGCTCTTTCTGTAGCATCAACATCTGCATTATTTTGAATCGGCACTACCTCTGGGTTGGGAATTTCTATTTCCGGTGGTACATCAGCTAGACAGTTCAGACGGCAAATATTGTGCAATGCAGCTGTCGCTATAATAACTGCATTAGCTCGGGGTAAACTTAATCTCATTGTTAAGGCCACAACTGGAAATCGAGGAGATTTCCATACACCAAAACACCTAAAAATATACAACTTATGTAAATAAAGTAACATCACTTTAGAAATAGATACCTACTTATTTTTAAAATATTAACAAAATGTTGGGACAACATACCTTTCAATACAGTTTCGTGTTCGAATATGGGCTTCATTATAGAGCTGTTCTCCTCTAGTTTGGGGGTTTAACAATGCACAGTATGAAATTTTGCCTTACTTGCGGTCATCCATGTTTTATGAGCTCAATGGAAATAGGGTTATCAACTGAATAGTGAATAGTGGATATAAATTAGGAACAATTAGATTTTTAAGGAAGAATTAAAATTATGTCTCAAAAAAAAATTCAGTTAATTACCCTATTTCCATAGAAATTTTCCAAATCCTGAGAAATGCAATATCTCCGAAGTCCTATGAGATAGACAAGTCATATTTTTAGATAGTACCGTAACATCGGGGTCCTTTAGCCCTAGGGGTCAACTTTGGCCCAAAACGGAAAAAGGTTAAGCTTCCCGCCACGCTACACATCAGGGGCTAGCGATGTAGTTCGCGCTACTTATCGATAGATGGGAATATGGGGCGGGTGGATAAAACAGTTTAACATTAACAAAGCTGTTGATTAATCTATTCGGTCGGCGACAAGTTGCTACAAGTTAACTACGCGTATTTATAATGTGCAAACTTTTTCACGAAACAAATAAAGCAGGTAAGTTAAAGTGTTTGATTGTTGTCAGATGTAACAGATATGTATCTGGGATCCGAATGTGGTATAAATGAAAGATTATAAGACATTTATGTGAGAAGTATATGATTATTAAAACCACAGTATACTTTGACTACCGTTTACGGGTATCTTTGACCCATGGGCCAAAGTAACCCAACGATATTTTTTACGATTTCCAAATTCTTTTTATCGGCTAAACATACTTTTTTTGTCTTTCAGACGGTCCAAGATGCCTACAATTTATAACAAAAAAACCAGGAAGTCGTCGTTACATTGATTACACAAACAGTAACAGCAATGTCTAAGTGATGTGAGGTCTAAAACGTTGACTGAAAATTTTGGAAATGGCCTGCGATAAAAGCTGAACGGTTATACCGTTTTGAGAAGATGTGATAAAGAGTTTTTAAATTTTGTTAAGTCCTTGGTAAATATACTTAATTAATAGGTACGCATAAATCTGATATTATCTTATCTAATGATTCTCAATTTTGAAGTCAGATTAGTTACAGTTGATTGTTACAAAATGTTGACATAGTTGAATAATTTGATAGAAAACTTACCTAATTTTGTTATGTAAAATATAGTTACAAATGTTAACTACTTCTTATGATTATAAGTAAGTTGAAATAATATTTTTCTGTTTGTTTCAGCAAAGTATTAATAAAAAAAACGATGTTTGACAGATTTTTTACTTTGTGTTGATTGTTTTGAAGTTTTTTTGTGCAATAAAAACAAATGAATCAAGATACATGTATTTCATTGATATAAGTATGCAATCAAACTCAACAGGTTTATTTGTGCTTTCATTGCAAACAGTTGCGTTTTACTTATAAAAAACCCAGGGCCAAAGAAACGCGCTTCAAAGTGCAACTTTGGCCCTAAATTTGCAAAAATAAAAAAAAAACTTAGGGGTTGTTTTTTTAATTTTTTCGTATCACAACTAAGCACATATGACTATAAAAGAGTCTTAATGCCATTTGAATGGAAGTACTCAAACGAGAACTTAAAAACATCATCATTTTGGGACAATGTACCCCGATGTTACGGTATAGATAATTATATGATGCATCAATATAAAGTGAGAAATATTGCCTAAAGTCAAGGAAAATGGAAAAAAAATGATTTCTAAAAATCATAAATTAGTAAATATAAAATACTGCAGCTATCATTATTTGTTTTTGCATAGACCTAGACGTTATTGTTCTAGGTCGACCTGATTACAAAATTTTGACTGTATGTTATAATTTTACAAAATATTCTATAAAACAGTTTTTTAATAAAATCAGAAAATATTATTTTTTTACAAAACTAAGCAAAAACGACTACTAGTTACTTCCCCAATGTTTGAAATCATAGTAAAAACTAACAATTGAGCTCATTAAACATGGATGACCGCAAGTAAGGCAAAATTTCACACTGTGCAATGGAGTTAATAAATATGGCTTTAAGGGATAGGCGCTGTCTCCAAGCAACCACTTGTTACCATACAACCCACTCTCACATTGAGCTGGAAAAAGTAGGTAGTTAATTATGTAAGTAGGTACTATTATTTTAAGCATGTTCAATTTAAATTGGTAAGGAAAACACATACCTGGCTCCTTTCACCCTCAAATGAGGTTGTATTTCCATAAGTAGCCGTTCTACACAGGATTTATCCAGCCGAAATCTGATAATAAATTCACTAGAATCCAGAGTCGTCATATGGTCAACCCTTGTTTGGTACCTGCGACCACTGTATTGTCTGTATTCTTCATCTGAATCCCAGTCAGACAACATTTGTAAGTCGCTTAATTCAGAATCACTAGAGCTAGACATTTTTCAAACAATCACCAAAAATTAATGAAACTTAAACTCAAATAGTTTATTTTTTACACAGCAACCGACAGAATTTTTGCGGTAACAAAACCAGATACGCCTCGTAAATTTGACAGCTGTTTGACGTTTCAAAAAATTTATAGGAACGCCTTGAACTGTCCTAGCCATACATTATTACTACGATCGGTTACACGTTATACCTTCAGATCCCTCCCATCGGTAGTTGGCGGCCATCGGTAAATGAGCCTACGCCGCGTTTGTTATAGGAACGGTAAACAAATTACGCCTCGTAGGAAATGCTACGAACCGTAAGCAAAACGAATCGTTTTTTGGATATAGGCACCGGGCATAAGTGACTCCGCAGCGTTCTACTCCATAGCTGACGACATGTCTATTTTAACATAATATATATCCGTACACGATATCGCAATAACCATTCACCAAAATAATATATTATATGAAGAAGATTCTTCAGCAAATATTTTTTTGGTGAATGGTTACATTTCACACTCCGCACACGAATTTTCATATACTTAGAGTTTACAACTCACAGTTCCAATTATGGGCTATCTTATTTAGTGCAACGATTTATTCTGCAATATTTTTTTCATCCCCTTATCTCCAAAGCCCGACAACTACAATTTCAGTGTTATACTGCTAATATTATAAACGCAAAAGTTTGTAAGTATGGATGGATGGACGGATGGATGTTTGTTACTCTTTCACGCCAAACCTATTAACGGAATTAGCTGAAATTTTGCACCAGGATAGTTTATACGCTGGATTAAAATATAAGCTACAAAATATCACGCTCCAACCCACTGGAGAAGAGTAACACGGGTAAAACCGCGGGTCGCAGCTAGTGCAACAACAATATATACATATATTAAAACAGTTAAAAAAACGGAGTCTCCCAACCAGCAAAATATATCGTAAATATGCCACCAGCACGTTTCTATTTCAGCTATTGGTGGTGAGAAAATGTCGAGTAAATGATCTGTGCACGTTCTCTCAACGCGATTTGGGCGCACTTTTCATTGCTTTAAGTGATGTAAATATCGTAAGATTAACGTATAAATAGCCAAATAGTCGAAAGAATATAGAATAATCGCAATTCAAAAGTTAATAGAATCATATTAATCATCAGTATGCCAATCACTCGACTCTTTGATCGTGTGAATGCAACCAAGCAGCATTCATAGACCATTTTATTTCTTCAATTATCGGAGCTGTTTGTGAAAAGAAATATTTTTTTTAATTTAATATAAGTATTAAATTTTGCCATATTAATTGTGCCATACAATTTTACAGTCATATTGACAATTCGTGACCTGAAGTTAGCTCAAAGGTGTTTACTTTCCTATGCGGGGTTAAATTTTTCGTCTACATTATTTACATTTTAGTTAATATTTTCATGGGCCGTAAGATTTCTTAGTTAATAATTAATTACAAATAATATTAATTTAAAAGTTTATCTAATTCGCCATTAATAGCAATTCACTTATCATCACAAAGCTTTCACTCGGCTTTTAGCTGAGAAATAGACATGGGGTTTCAATTTTACGACTTCTAGGACTGCCATCGCAGTTAGTTTGGGGTTCCTTAGCGCAAAATGTTAAATCCTTAATATTATATCGAAATACTGTTATGAATACTCCAGAGGAATTAAAAAAAATGAAACATAAACAAAAAAAAATATTATATGAGTGACGTTTTCAAATTATTTTAGTGGCAAATTAAATGGTTGACCACCATTAGTTATTAAGTATATAGTACAGTGCTGTAAAAGATTTTATTCAACTTTCATACCACAACTATGCTGTGAGACGGCTTTAAATGATGTTTAGAGCACCTTTGGGGCTGTAATAGATAATTTCTAAGCGTTTTCTCAACTTCAAAAATTAAGCGGAATGAAAGCCTTGTAATAAGCTATTATATGACATTAAGTGCCGGTATAGTAGTTAAGATGCTAGTTTATCGAATAAACAGCGTTTACTCTATAATTATGCTGTAATAAATACATGTCGAAAGATAGTGCTATAAATGCTAGTTTTTCGACGAATTAGCAATTCAGTTGCTTTCAAAGAGCTGTCATAGGACATACGGTTGCATGAAGGTGATCAAGAGATATCTTTATATAATTATCGAGTAAATGCAATATGAATTCGTTGATTACACGTTTACTAGACATGTTTATAGATCCAAAAAGCGTGGAAATCTAAAATATCTAGCCAGCTGCTTTTAAACGGCTTTTTGAAATAATAGAATCTTTCATACGAGTGTTTTTCGATTCATAGTCGTGAGAGTAATTGTTTATACGATCTCTTTGCTGGTTGGGCTGTAAAGTGAATATATTAAAAAAAAATTGAGGGGGGTTTAGAACCAGTAATAGAGCACGAATCCAAAAAAAAAATCTGTCTGTCTGTTTGTTTGTACACGCTAATCTTCGGAACTACTAGACGGATTTGAATGATTTTTTTTGTTGTATAGGTATTAAGTCTGGGCAACATATAGGCTTTAATTTATCTTGGAAACTTGAACACCTGATGCAGAACCGCAACAGACCAGCTAAACTATAAGAGATACAAAAATGGTACCATAGCAATTGTTATTGTTCCATGTGATGAGCATTTTCTGCTGAGATAATAAATTTGAAGATCTGGAACACCTGATGTTGAACTCCAAGAGCCCAATATTAAAATTTCTATGTGATAAATGTTTTTTATAGTATTGATGAATATTTTAAATGCAAAGAATAAGTGACAATTTAATATTTTCTGTATAATTTATTATTGTTATTAGTTTTTCCTTATCTTAAGTGTAACATTTGCATGCCATAATATGAAGATGGTAAATGTGTGAGACCATTTTACCTTGTTACCTTTTGTACACCACATTTATGCAAATAAAGATTTTTGTTTTTTTTTTTTTTGATTTTTTGACGTATAAAAATTGAAGATCTGGAACAACTGCTGTGGAATTCCAAGCGCCCAGCTACACTGTAACATACATAGGAATGACGTCTTAGCAAGAGTTGTACAGTCTGATGAGCACTCTCTGTAGACGTATAAAAATTGAAGATCTGGAACACCTGTTGTGGAATTCCAAGCACCCAGCTACACCATAACACAAATAGGATGAAGTCTTAGCAAAAGTTGTTCGGTCTGATGGGCATTTCTTGTTGACTTATAAAAATCGAAGATCAGGAACATGATTCCCACATCAGGGAATCAAAGCTATCACTAATTTTACTGTATAATTATAAAATAACACAAGCTGGGAGTACCAGGACGCGGTGAAGGCGGTAACAGTTTAGGACTGATTTTCGATGAATCATTGAAAATTTGACTCTACTGGCCAAAACACCCATTTATTTTTTTATTTTATCGAATAAATATGCCTTCGGGCTTATGTTATTTGAGTGTTTAATATTTCCTTTTCCATTTATCTTCGTGACACGGTAGCCTACCCGGCAACGCAGGGGAGCAGTCACTTAGATTTTAATTGATCAGGTATCTTCAGAATAAAACTATAACCATGCCTAGAAAGAAGTCAAATCTTTCCCAATGTTCCAAAGGAGCTAAAAGATTGAGGATCATAAGATTCCAAGAATCTACCGAAGAGCGTCAGGAGAGACTTGATGCTGTTCGAGAACATCAGGCTGCAACTCGCTCCGTGGAAACCTCTTCGGATCGCGAAGCACGTCTGCGTTCTCAGCGTATTTACGTATCTACATCCAGGTCTCGAGAGACCAGTGAAGAATATGACGGGCGACTGACTGCTTATCGTGAACGTCATACATTGTCTCGCGAGTCGCAGACGTTCACAGAAAGAGAATTGCGCTTGAGTTCTCAGCGTATCGACGCATCTGCTTCTAGGTATTTAGAGACAAGTGCGGAACGTGACGCGCGGCTGTCCGCTGATCGTGAACGTCACGCATAGTCTCGCAAGTCGGAGACGTTCACGGATAGAGAATTGCGCTTGAGTTCTCAGCGTATCTACGCTTAAATGGCTTATCTATAATATAAAAATGAATCGCAAAATGTGTTGCTAAGCGCATAACTCTACAAAGCCTGGACCAATTTGGGCAATTCTTTTTTTTTAATGTTCGTGGAAGTTCAAGGATGGTTTTTACGGCGAGAAAAATTCGAATAATTGCCTGAAAACCCCTTAAAACAGCCTTTTTCTTTTTCCCATACAAACGTTTTCTAACTAAAATGTAGAGTCAATTTGAGCTTTATTTTGTTAATTAAAAACTTGAATTTTTTTGCCAAGATTTTTAGGGTAGGGGTAGTGTAGGGTAGGGGTAGTGTAGGGGTAGGAGTACCGCATAAACGAAGTCTCTACGGCCCAGTTTATTTTATACAAATGTTTAGGTCTTTTATGTATCGATTGAGGCAGTACGAAGTCTGCCGGGTCAGCTAGTATTTTATAAAATTATACTAACTACCTTTATATTAAACTGTAAGATTAGTTTTATACGTAGGTAGACACAATTGACTTTCTATTCTTGAAGCTCATTGAGTTAATGGCATAATTTTATAAAATTACCTACACAATTTAATTACCTAGTCGTACTTATTGTCTATTCTTTTTTAATAAATAAAGTTTTGATTTTCATAAAATCGTTTTTAACTTCTCAACTTTTTACCTGCAAGCGCTTAATTAAAAGGCAGTTAATTGCGAGCGAGATGTCTTTAACTGCCTTCTAGTTAAGCAATAGGAGAACCAGTATAAAAATATGTTTTACAAATACCGAGCTTAAAAGCGTTTAAAATCCCATAACTGCTTTCTAAGTAAGCAAAGTTAATCTTCCAAGTGTTAGTTACTAGGCTATAGGTCTGTTAAAATCCTTTAACTGATTTATAACTAAGTATATTTTGATATCTTTTACTATAAGTAAAAGACGTGGCGGCTACAAGAATTTGCTTTGCTATGAAGCAGTTAAGGTATGGTTAGCGGCCTTATAGTGCCGCTAGTACAGTAGTACTAGCGGCACTATAAGGCCGCTAGTTACGTAAAAATGAAAAATGCTTAGCTAAAAGTTAGAAAATGAATTAAAATAAAATATAATAAATATAAATGAATGAAATATATCACATGTTGTGCACAAAGACTATGCCTACGTATATAACTTGCAACCTTGTTCCTAGGTAGCATACTTTTCAACAGACATCAATTCCCACTTATTTTTGTGATTTCTCGAAAATCACAAAAATAAGTGCACTTTTTGCACTTAGCTGCCTTTAAGTTGGTGGACGGCAGTATAACTATACACACACATGCAGGGCTTTCAACAAGGGTTAGTGACAGGTTCGGAACAAACAAACAATCCGATAGACGGTACGTATTTGGCAATCCATCAAAGATAATCTCTGTTAAAAGCAAGCATGGAAAACGTTTGGGTTCGATGGTCTAACACAAATACTAGATAATGGAGGGAGGTGGAAAACGTATGTACTCAGATCCAGCGTCATCCCAATCTAACCGATTAGTCTTATGATATAGGCATGTACCTATAGAATAACTATTGATCTGTCCCAGCTTTGTATATGTCACCGGAAAATAATAAGAATCGTACGTTGATTAATTTTCTAATTTGTTGATATACTAATGAGGTTACGGATGCTTAACTTAAACTTCGATAGTCCTGTTGAAACAGGACTTATTGAAGTTAAAGTTTTTATGTTTTGTTACAACAGTAGCATAGTCTAGTTTGGTTAGTAGGTTTGGTCATTGGTCAAGTCATAATAATTAGGTCAATCTATACTAATATTATAAAGCTGCAGAGTTTGTTTGTTTGTTTGAACGTGCTAAACTCAGGAACTTCTGGTCCGATTTCAAAAATTCTTTCAGTGTTGGATAGTCCATTTATTGAGTAAGGTTATAGGTTATATTTTATTTAAAAAAAAAATAGGGATCCGTAATAAAATTGCGATTTTGTAACCCAAGGTGTAAAATCGAAAACCTATTTATGCGTGCGCTGCAAAAACTATTGACAATAGAACAAAATAATGTACTACGGGTTTGTAGGTCTTTATTGATCTACAAAAAAGTCCGGAAGAGCACATATCTAACTATCATAGTTTAGTCACAATAACCACTTTATGTTCATAAAAAAATATTAAATCGTCTGAAGAAAGAAACTAGTTACGTTAAATGTGTATCGTAATATTAATCCTTATCCAAATTAAGCATTATGTTATCAAGGGTATTTATGTAGGAGTAAAATACTTTTTGTTTTATTCCAATCGGACATTTCGTTGAGTAATTACCACGAGTATAAAAACGCAAAGAATTGGTACCTAATAATGAGTTATTTGCCAAAGAGTTTTATCAACATAATAATATTAATCTTCTAACATAAAGTATTCGAAACCGAGGCATCTATCCCACTGGGGCATCTATCTCGCCCTTACCCTACATTTTTAAAATAACTCCGCAACAAAATTGACACGCGCGCTTGATGCGCAAGGCAAGACGCTGCGCTGCAGCGCTGCCTGGAAGGCGGGCGAGGGAGAGGCGGTGATCTTACTAATATTATAAACGCGAAAGTTTGTAATTATGGATGGATGGATGTTTGTTACTCTTTCACGCCAAAACTACTGAAAGGAATTGGCTGAAATGCACCGGGATAGGTTATAACCTGGATTAACAGAGTAGACTAACTGGAGTAGAGTAACGCGGGTAAAACCGCGGGGCGCAGCTAGTTTATAAGTAGGTATACTAGCGACCCGCCCCGGCTTCGCACGGGTACAATACTAATACTTATACTACAGAATGTCTTTAAACCTCTAACAAACGGGCGAAATTTGGTCAAAACAAACAGAAACAAATTAATATACGTACCTACTAAAACACAGTGAAATAAGTAGGTAGAATAAAGTATACCCACTTTTATCGTATGAAATACCTATACTCTTCAGGACTAACAATACAACAAACACTAAATAAATAGGTAATCAAGTATCTATCCATCATAGTTACAAAGAAAACAAAACAAAAAATTTGCCCTATTATTCTTAAGGATCGAGCGCGCATAATCGCATGCGGCCTACCTAAAACACGCGCTGTTATTTTGCGATAACTTCTAAGTTATTCATTTAAAGTATATTAACTCATTTAAAATGATAAGGATAAATACTGAATCCGTCTGATTAGCTTTAAAATTTCCGCATTAGAAATGATCATTTTTCTAAAAGATATAATGGATATAGCAAGTTAACCTTGAAAGATAGACATAATAATTTGCTATCGCAGACTTTTGTAGATCTAAAAGAGAAAAAATATTTCCGCCATACATTGTTTTGTTATATCTCATAGCGTTTAGGCAGCGTTTTCGTTGAAAGCTCCCAAATGGCTTAATTTTTTCCGACACCTCTGACAAATATCAATATATATTAGTCAAATGTACACATAAACTAAACAAATCATATACGTAAACCTTCCGGAAGAATCGTTCTATCGATTGGTAACAACCGCATGAAAATCCATGTAGAAGTTTTTGAGTTTATCGCGAACAGACAGACAGACGCGGCCGGGGACTTTGTTTTATAATATGTAGTGATAGCGGTCGCCCGCGGCTCCGTGCGGATGTCGGTTACCGCTGCAAAATGATTCCCAGGTCAATTCACAGACACCGACATAAACATCGACGACGCAGTCATTATCCGCAGGCTGCACAGATTGTCTTTCTGTGGATTTTAAAGTTGTTAATGATGAAATTATTTAAATGTAATTAATAGGCATTTTAGGCATTAGGCATTTTAGGCATTTTCAAATGTTCAAGAAAATATTAATAGCGTGTAATATTCAAGCTCTGAAAAGAACTGTTGTTTAGGCCTGAAAAGAACTGTTGTTTAGGCCTGAAAAGAACTGTTGGTTTGCCCTGAAAAGAACTGTTGGTTAGCCCTGAAAAGAACTGTTGGTTAGCCCTGAAAAGAACTGTTGGTTAGCCCTGAAAAGAACTGTTGGTTAGCCCTGAGAAGAGCTGTTGATTAGCTCTGAGAAAAACTTTTGCGTAGGTGTAGTTTTAAGAACGAAATCTAAAAAAAATCGCACGAAAATTATTAGACTTCGCAACGGGCCGTGCAACAGAAATCGTAATATTTTAATTTCGCCATAACTTCAAAACCAAACGTCTAATTTTAATCATTCAAAGACCAAATGTTATCTACATAAACTGTACTTAGTGATGAAATTATTTTGATAAGGATTAATAGCATGAGTAAAATAAACGCGTTTAAATGTAGTCAAAAATAAATTCAAGATTTCTAAATAAAAAAATGGTTGTTGTGCCTCACTCGACATAGATAGGTATAGTGTGTCGCGGACTTTTTTGTAGATATTTATAAGATCTTCACTTAATTAGAACATTTTATGGTTCTATCTTTTATAGTTTAGGCAGCGTACGCAAAATAAGTAACTTTTCTGGTTGATTTTTTACACCATGTGTCAGAAAAACCCAAATATCTTACGGAACCCTATTTTTTCCTAAATAAAGTTTAGCCTATGTTACTCGTGGATAATGTAGCTTTCGAATGGTTAAAGAATTTTTGAAATTGGTCCAGTACTTTTTGAGCCTATTCATTACAACCAAACAAACAAACAAAGTTTTTCTCTTTATAATATTAGTGTAGATAAGTGGCACAAAAGTTGATCATCTTACGATTCAAATTATTTTCCGGATACATATACCTACTCCTGTGTAACGACATGTAATTTATGTTTGGCTACGTAATTGATACAATATGTTGATGCCATTTCTTAAAAAAATCGGGAGACCAGTTGTTTTAGCCAACTAGAAACACACATCGTTAAATAGAAAACTGTAAAATATTGTAAACAGGAAAATATTATTTATTTCTTATTATTTCTTTTTTTGGCTCTTCAACAATGAGTACACTGTCTAATGCCTAAATGTCTCACTACCTACAGAAGAGCACTGCATGCACTATTATATGAGCAAAAACAATTATTATAAAATTTAAATACTACTAAGTATATTTAACTATATTGAATAAAATAAAATAAAAATAAAATATGAAATAGATAATAATAAATATTAAATTAGATTAAAATATGATTTAAAAAAATGTACAATTTACATCAACATTAAATAGGTTAATGTACCTATATTAAAATTTATTATTAGATCACAATTACTATTTGAATGCTTCTACTGTTATGTATTGGTGTCTGTGTGAAATCATGTTGTTTTTTCACTTTCATTGAAAAGTTACTATTTCTGACATTACAAACTTTCGTCACTATATCAATGCATTGCAACCAATTTGCTTATGTTTTTTCCCAAATTCTTGTCTTTCTTTGTATAAAGCTTGATCAAAAATGACGTTCACGTTCATGATCAGTGACGTTGGTTACAAGTAAGTGCGAGTATTACAGACAGACAGGGACTTAGACATTTATACAAATACAAATATACAAATATTTTATTGGAATCAGTTATATTGACAATTTACATTAGTGCGCGAGAATAACCGCATTAGCTAAAAACTGTGTTGCAGCTATTAACGCCCACCTTCGGGGAAGGCGCAGCGTCCCAATACTTCATTATAAACTTATACTTATGATGTTATTTTTAATTTTAGAAGGTATAATAAGTGACTGTTTTATTCTCCTAACTAAAAAGAGTAAAGTTTATATTACGTACTAACGTACCCACCTAAACTAATATTTAGTTTTTTGAAAATGAAAATAATACAATACACTTTTATTGTATTAGGATTATCATGCACGCTGTAACAAGCGGCCGCGTACGTACGCGTTCAGCTGAACAGACGCGTACGCATCCCGTACAAAACTGGCGTTTTCTATGGACATAAGCTGAATTGAGCTGAATAAGTGTAATTAGTCCCTTAGTATTACTATTAAAACTTAAGGTAAAAACAAAATCGAATAAACATATAAAATTAATTTAACAAACACGGTCAAATCAAGGACATTATAAAAGATAAATGTACATGGAAAATTATCTCTAGTGCATTATCTATACTAATATTTTAATTTATCGTTAGATTATTTAATAAATTATCTCTAGTGCATTATCTATACTAATATTATAAGAGGAAAAGTTTGTATTTTTGTGTGTTCGTTTCGAATAAACTCAAAAACTACTGTACATATTTCGATAATTGTTTCACATTTAGAATGCATATTCCCTGAGTAACATAGGCTATATTTTTTACTAGAAATGTGCACCCGTGGGAAGCCGGGGCGAGCCGCTAGTGATGCATAAGGCCGCGTCCTGCCCGGCTAGCATAGGCAACGCGACTTGAGACGACTTGAGTCTACCTACTCTACGGAGGCCGACCAATCACATTGCAGAAACGCACTGTCACGTGACACACCTCGACTTGAGTCTACCGTCGCGAGCATGGGGTTACATTTTGTCTCCGACAAAGAGTCCATGACAGCTAAATGAATGAACTATTTGCGACTCAAGTCTACAACTGCGAGCATAGGCTCTCTCAATAGACTATTTCCCTCTCTATTTTTGACGTTTGTTGTAAACTTCTATGTCGCGGCCAAACAAGATGCCGACAAAGTTTTCTTTTGAAGAAAAAGCTATTTTTCAGCTTATAAACTAAAATATATCAACGTTAACACTTTTGTTTTGTACGAAAAATACTATATTTACCAAATTCTGTAGATAATATGCAGTGATACGTGATTGATATACATTGTGCACAAATAAATTGTTTAGTATATTTTCGCATATGTTACTATATTGGAGACGAAAATGAGAGTCGATAATCATATCGCCGTAAGATAAAAAATACACCCATTCGAATATCACGAGACATAATTATGACCCATTTTTGGAGCAGTGAAAAAACATCTTAAATAATGTCTCAAAGTTAAGGTACATAGGTACTAATTCTGCCTTTATGGAGTTGGCAGTAAATATCTGCTATATAGGTATTATTACGTTAAAGTAAATATATTACACCACTCTGCACATTATTATTAGTTTTTTACTACCTATTAACTTCAGTAGTAACTGGCTAAGCCTAAACTGCTATCAAGTTGTTGATTGATGAAATATTATGTACCTAATACAAATCACATCGATATTGTGTAAGACCTTACACATTACATGAAACAGTTATACTTACTATGAAGTTTTTTATGTTTGTTTAGTTTAAATAACAAGCTAATTATTTATCTAAAACACTGAATTCATGATGTTATATCACACAATCTAGGGAAATAAATCCGGCTTTAAAAGTATTCCCACATAGTTCGATCTAGTTGATTTTTATACTAATGATAAAACGATATTTGCCATATAGCGTAATAGTAACCAACTAAACTTTAACATATCAATTTGGTCATTGATGAGTTATCTAGTACCTTCCTATACCTATTAGTCTGTGCATGTTTGTGTAGCTAAATAACCTTTTGAACGCCAATCACTTCTATACAAGTTCGAGATTTTCGTGCCTTCAGCGCCACTACTTGATTAGAAGTAATAATAGTATAAAATAAATTTGCGACTTTTACAAGACCTTTTATTTTGTTTTCATGGAAAATTGCCCTGTTCTAAGCCATATTTTTAACTTTTTCACACATAATAAGTTCTTGTTTGTTTAATATTCAATAGAAACAAAAACGCCAACAAATATTTTAATGTCCCCAACGCCAAGTACTTGATATAAAGTAAGCCAGTGATGGGACACGATGAAGACATCGCTATATTTCATCTCGTTGAAACGATCATAAATACTATTATTGCAAGAAAATGACGTGAATAAATAATATTTTATAAATATTGTAAAATATAAACTACGTTTTATTCACCTTAATCAAAAATAAATAGGTTTTCTAATCATTGTCGATAGTGAAACACCGTTTAAAAAACCCATCCTTACAAAGTGGCTAGTTGTCAGTGCGACAACGCCACGAACTTGTATAGAAGTAAATCTGTGACGTCATAAGCGGACGGGTCATAGTGACTTTGTGCATTAGTGTAGTGCAATGTTTGCATCTTGAATCTTGCGTTGGCGCACGTGTTCTTACAAAAAAATGAGCGACGGTGAATATGTGCTAGTATTTTGCGACACCTATACCCACCGTTAAAAAATAAATAAAAGTTTAAAAAAACTAAAAGTTTAAGTAATTAACAGAATAATTCAATTCAAAGTGAAATTCTTCCACGCTTTTCACTCTGAATTGAGTTATTCTGTTAATAACTTAAATTTTATTTTAATTTTATTTTGAGGTGAAAATTATTTTCTATTTTTTAGTTCGGTTAGCTATAAAAGCGTGTTTTTTTTTAACTTTTATTTATTTTTTATTTTTTAAGGATAATGGGAAACTGTTATCAAATTATTGCATTGTCATCGGTCCTTGATACGTATGCAAAGTTTCAAATTAATCAGACTTCTGGAAACTGGTGAAAATTAAGTTCAAAGATTCCGTTACATACAACCCAAGCTAATAAAAGCGTGTTAAAAAAAAGATCTTCATGTTAATAAAATAAAAAAAACACGTAGAAAACCACGTGCCTAGCTTCTATTGATTGTATTTGGTTGAATTTGTTGTAAGTAAACGAAATAAATTATGCAGGAATCGGTTGAGGTTATGCACGTGATAGTAACTCGACCACAGTGAATAGAAAAAAGAAAAATACCATAGACATCGACATCTAGACATCCTTATATCAGAAAGGATTTTAACGAGCCTCGAGCGCCAACGACTTGATATGAAGTAGAAGGATTACATTTATGTAATAGGTATAAAGTAACTTTGTTATTTTTGCAGAGGCTGCGGATATAATTTGGAATTGCGAGTTATGTTATCTAATATGAGACAAATGGAAAGGCTTTGAATTTTTTTTAATTTGGATCTGCATTTAATGGTTATTGGAGTAATTGCATGAAGATGTGATGTTAATAAATACAAATAATGAAAATTTTCTTTTATTTTTCCTTCCCTTCCCGAGATAGTTTCCTTTGTGACACATATTAACACTATTGTGACAAATATTATTAACACTATCGTCCATAGTAGCAATTACCTACCCATATTGGACCTCTGTTTCAGTGAGTTCTGGCATGAGGTTAAATATTTATTTCACAATAGAAATGATCTATACTTTTTCGCCAATGAGGATATTTTTAAGTAGACTGAGATTCTGATAGATTTATTATGAGTAGTAATAAATACCTTAATACTTACACAAATCATTTCAAGCATAAGATAAACATGTATTGATTTTGATATAGATTTATAAACTTCCGATCGATTTTAAATCCATTCTTTAGGTGTAATCACTAAGTTCCTTGAGTTGTTGTCGGCTCCATACTATTATTATTGTTAAGCAGCTAGATTGTCACAATTTCAGGAGATCTAGAACAATATGTACATAAAAGAGACCGTTAATAGGCAAACTATATCATTTCACAGTGCCTGCATAAAATCAATGAAGAATTTTAGTTATTTACTTACTGAGGTTATATTCATTTGTAAACGTTATGTAGCGGTAATGCATTGTTTTATTAAAAAGGATATGTTTCTATCCGTTTAATATACCCGTTTAAACTACTTTTCAGTTATAAAATAGAGTATAATTAAAAAAAAGTTATATAGGAAAATATTTTGCTCTTTTGTTTGTTTTGATCAAAGTTTTGACAGCTAATTCAACTACTCCGTAGTGCGTAGCTACTGTTATCGATAAAAAATGTCGAAACTTTACTATAGTAACAATATATAATTATATACGATAAATATCTTTGACTGAATGCGATACTTATATTAATACAAACATAATTAATTAATTAGTTTTTTCGTTTAATTATATTTTAAATCCGCAATATTCCTATTTGGCTGACTTTGATATACCCGGATTGGATTTCGTGACCACAACCTAAACACTTAATTTTTTTATAAGGGAGTTATTTATATTTATTATGAGGTGGCGGTACTTATAAAAATAATTTCAACATTACAACTCGTAACATAATATAATATCATAATTATATATTATTATAGCATCATACAGACTTTTAAATGCATTGAAAACTAGCTGTCCCGCAGGTTTGGTTAGTTTAATCCTCCCGATCTTCTATATATTTACGGTTTTCTTTATGGTCGAAAAAAAGTAATTTTATTGTCCCTGACAAATGTCAGTAGGGATGTCCATAATACATAGCTTCGAAAATATCGATAATCTATTAGTGGTCACGTCCCCGTGGGAATATTTTCATAAGACTCGTTGAATTAAAAATAAAACACAATAAAAGTTTCTGAGTTTATCCGTTGCTGACAAATGTATATTTTTTCTTCTTATAATCCATGCATTAAATATGTGTTATTAGATGTTTCATTTCAGCATAATATGAAATTATTATGTTTGTAATCTTTACTAATATTATAGTAGTTTGTAAATTGTTTGTGACGTTGTAGGGAGTAATTTCTGGAGCTACTAACACGATTTTGAAAATTCTTTTACCAATAGAAAACCATATTATTTGTGAGTCATAATATGCTATATTTTCAAGTCGAAGTTTTCCACGGGAACGGGATCTAATAAGTGGGTGAAACTGCGCGGGACAGCTAATTTTCAATGCATTTAAAAGTCTGTATGATGCTATAATAATATATAATTATGATATTATATTATGTTACGAGTTGTAATGTTGAAATTATTTTTAAAAGAACCGCCACCTCATAATAAATATAAATAACTCCCTTATAAAAAAAATAAGTGTTTAGGTTGTGGTCACGAAATCCAATCCGGGCATATCAAAGTCAGCCAAATAGGAATATTGCGGATTTAAAAATAATTAAACGAAAAAACTAATAAATTAATTATGTTTGTATTGTATGTATTAATATATCGCATGCAGTCAAAGATATTTATCGTATATATTGTTACTATAGTAAAGTTTCGATATTTTTTATCGATAACAGTAGCTACGCACTACGGAGTAGTTGAATTAGCTCTCAAAACTTTGATCAAAACAAACAAAACAGCAAAATATTTTCCTATATAACTTTTTTTTAATTATACTCTATTTTTAACTGAAAAGTAGTTTAAACGGGTATATTAAACGGATAGAAAATGATATAAACCTCATTTCTTATATTATTTTCTTCTTTATCGTTTTATTGTCTATTCTGTTGTCATTACTGTTTGTCATGTAAACTGAAATTTTTAGCTTATTAAAACCTTTAATTCCCAAGGTTTTTACTGATTTCAATTTAATAAGCTAAACATAATTTAAATGAATATTTAAAATGGAAAAATATTTACGACCGGAACGATTTGACAAGGACCCGGCTGATAGTGACGCGGCTGGTGCCTGGCGTCATTGGCGGAAGACTTTTTAAAGTTTCCTTGGTGCTCAACCTGACACTACGATACAATTACAGCTGTTAATAAATCACATCTCGCCTAAGGTATACAATTACATCAGTGAAACTGGTACGTACTCTGAAGCAATTACACTACTAAACCGTAAAAACCGGATAACCGACTGATTTGAAACCCGGGTTTTTTAGGATAACAAAACCGGATTTTTCGGTTTTTTCGGTTACGTTTCTCCTATGACTGATTTAATAAAACTTTGATTTTCCCAAACAAAATATTAAATTTATCACTGTCAAACGTGTACAGGACGTTGAGGCGGCGTTAGTTCCTATTTCGGCAACATTAATTTAGCTCCTTGTTTCACTACTATGCCACGCTGCCGTTATTTTTAATCTGCGTGTTTTTAGTCTGTGCGTTTTTAGTCTGTGCTTTTTTAGTCTGTGTGTTTTTAGATACAAGCGAGTGAGTGAGTAAAATCCGTAGTACTCTTAATGATGATGATGCACTTGTTGATGCACTTGTTTACGATCATTCTATCAATGTAAAAAATAGGAATTCGATTTAGCTTTGTAATTTTAATTTTGAATTTAATTAATAATTTAATTATTATTGAATTTTTATTTTGACTCCCTGTAAGAATGACTGATTTATTTTGTTTAGGTTTATTAGGAATGAGACTTCTATTTTATGCGATATTCAAACATTATTTTGATCTCATTTTACGTGCTGTTGATTTTGCCTGTTCGTATTTTATGACAGTTAATTATTATTTAATATTCTGTGATTTTAGACCTTTGTATACCTGGTCTACCAAATGTTCCTAATTTTGTATGTTAGGTACCTTAAACTTTAAAGAATATGTTATTTTCCTAATTCTAAAGCTTTATGATTATTATTCTATTTTATTTATAAAGAAAATAAACTTTTGTATTGTATGTTAGTAGTTGTAGGCAATCAATCCGTAAAAAATACATATTTAGATTAGACTTCAGCATTTTCATTTTTATTCAATAAAAATTTAAAAACAAACCCGAAAAACCGATTTAACCGGTTTCACCGGTTTTGTAAACAAAAACTCCGAAAAAAACGTTTTTTTTAAACGACCCGGTTTTTGCATGCCCTAATATATATAAAGCCGAAGAATATTATATATGCAAGACACTTACTCGCTACTAGAAAACAGAGTGCCGGTGAAGACATTAGTACTTACATTCAGAAACTCAAGTTATTGTCTAAAGACTGTGACTTTACGTCTGTAGATGCAGAAACTTATAAAAATAACAGTATAAGAGACGCGTTTATATCTGGCTTAAATTCAAATAAAATAAGGCAACGTCTTCTGGAGAACCTTACTCTTACCTTGGACCAGGCTTATAATCAAGCTCATTCTCTAGAAACGGCTGAAGTAAATTCTAATAGCTATAATACAGTATCTGTTAACGCCACACAAAAAGAAACAATACAGAGAGAAAAACAGTCAAGTACAGAACTACAAAATAATGCTGCCACCACACCTTATAAACGAAAATGTCACTTCTGTGGAGGACAAATACATAATCGTAGAAATTGTCCAGCTTTAGAAAAAACTTGTCAGTTATGTCAAAAGAAAGGCCACTTAGCTAAGGTATGTCGGTCATCTAAAAATATAAATTCAGTAACAACAACAAACGAAGACTTACTCGCCTGTATTACTGCTGCATCTCCTGCATCTTTAAGAAAAGCAGCTGTAATTGCACTAGTGCGAGGGGTAAAAGCAGAAGCGCTGCTGGACACTGGCAGTTCTGTAAGTTTCATCGATGATGAATTTGCAAAGTTTTGTGGATTTAAAAGAAGATCATGTAACCAAACTATTTCCTATGCTTCTCTTTCGCAAACCTCAGTTGTTAATGGCCAAACTTGCCAAACAGTAACTATAGGCAAGCATGTTTACAAAAATGTTAATCTCCTCATCGTGCGAAACCTATGCGCCGACATGATTATTGGTCATGACGTACTTAAAGAACACTCCAAATTCGAACTATCTTTCGGTGGACCCAAAGAACCACTGCAAGTATGCAATGTAACTGCTGCTTCAGTCCAAGCTGTTCCAATTTTTTCTTATCTCTGCAAAGATTGCAGACCTATCGCTATCAAGTCTCGCAGACACAATGATGAAGACAGACAATTCATCAAATCCGAGATCGAAACACTTCTTGCTGAAGGTGTAATAGAGGAAAGCCAATCACCTTGGAGAGCTCAAGTCCTTATAACAAAGAATGAAACACATAGGAAGCGGCTAGTAATAGATTATTCTCAGACGATCAATCGTTAACTCAACTTGACGCATACCCTTTGCCTAATATCGAAGATTTAGTATCAAGGATAGCCAAGAATTCTTTTTTTAGCGCTATTGATTTAAAAAGTGCATACCACCAAGTCCCTATACTTCCTGAAGAAAAGAAATACACTGCCTTTGAAGCTCTTGGAAATTTGTACCAATTCAAGCGTATTCCTTTTGGAGTAACGAACGGTGTTTCCAGCTTTCAAAGAACGATAGATTGAGTCAGCAGGCAAGAGAAATTGGTTAAAACATACGCGTATCTCGATGACATTACCATTTGCGGAGAGTCGAAAGATGAACATGATCAAAACCTCCAAAAATTCTTAAATGCTGTCAAGAAATATAACCTTACCTTAAGTCTTCAAAAATGTAAGTTTACACAAAATTTCATTAATATACTTGGATATCAAATAAAGGATCACGTGACACCTGACACTGAGCGTCTTAAGCCTCTACAAAATTTACCACCACCACATGACTTGTCTTCGTTGAAACGGGCATTAGGGATGTTCGCCCATTACTCTAAATGGATACCGAATTTTTCAGAAAAAATACATCTACTTGCTCGCGCTGGCTCATTTCCATTAAAAACTGAAGAAATACAATGTTTTCAAAAGTTAAAATCGGACATTGCCAAGTCTTCCGTATATGCCATAGATGACAAAATTTCTTTCACCGTTGAAACTGATGCTTCCGACTATGCCATTGCTGCTGTATTGACACAAGCTTCGAAACCAATAGCTTTCTACTCTAGAACATTAAATGCGAGTGAGAAGAACCGTTCTGCAATCGAAAAAGAGGCTTACGCAATAGTCGAATCTTTAAAGAAATGGCGCCATTACCTAATTGGTAAACATTTTAACCTCATAACGGACCAAAGGTCTGTATCATTCATGTTTAACAATAAGAATGCTAGCAAAATAAAAAATGAGAAAATATTAAGATGGCGCTTAGAACTTTCTCCATACAAATATGATATAATTTATAGACCGGGTAAAGATAATCAAGCTGCAGATGCACTCTCTCGTGTATGCGCCGTGATTGGCACACAAAGTCCAAAACTACTTTCGCTTCACGAAGCCCTGTGTCATCCAGGTGTAACAAGAATGTATCACTGGATAAAATCTAAGAACTTACCATACTCAATAGAAGATATCAGAAACATGACAGCTTCATGTAGAATCTGTTCGGAAATTAAACCTAGATTCTTTAAATCGGAAAAGACATTTAGACATTTAATAAAAGCAACAAAACCCTTTGAACGCTTGAGCATTGACTTTAAAGGACCAGTTCCCTCAAATACAAGAAACAAATATTTACTTACAGTTATCGACGAATATTCGCGTTTTCTTTTTGCATTCCCTTGTTCTGAGAGCAGTGCACAATCTGTCATCACTAATCTCAACAATCTTTTCATGATATTTGGAATGCCTGCTTACATTCATTCAGACAGAGGAACGTCATTCCTTTCACATGATGTCCAGGAATTCCTACATTCAAGAGGTATAGCTACGAGTCGCACTACTGCATATAATCCTCAAGGAAACGGTCAAGTGGAAAACTGAACCATACGTTATGGAGAACCATTCTTCTGGCTTTGAAAACAAAAAACTTGTCAGTTGAAAACTGGGAGAAGGTCTTACCTTAAGCTCTGCACAGCATTCGTTCTCTTTTGTGCACAGCGACTAACTGTACACCTCATGAAAGAATGTTTGTCCATCCAGGAAGATCCACAAATGGCAAATCGGCACCTAGTTGGCTAACAGAGTCGGGGCATGTTCTACTAAAGAAATTTAATCGTACAAATAAATATGAGCCAATTGTAGAGGAAGTAGAATTAATACAAAGTAATCCGGACTGTTCTTATGTTAAACTTCCCGACGGACGTGAAACTACAGTATCCAACCGCCACTTGGCTCCATTAGAAACTCTTGGAGATAAAATGAATACTGAAGGAGATAATCCCGTGCCAGAGTCAGTGGTAGAAGAACCAGTAGCCGAAGCAGAACAAATACCTACTGGTGACTGCACTGACGTACTACTACCGTCAGGTTCTAGCGAAAATTATGAAAGACCAGCCTCAACACTGTTGCCACCTACAATTGATAGAAATCTCCAATCTCCACGAAGGTCAAATCGACAACGCCATCCACCCGTAAAACTTAACGACTATATTTGGAAAACTAGCACGGGAGAATGATATAAACCTCATTTCTTATATTATTTTCTTCTTTATCGTTTTATTGTCTATTCTGTTGTCATTACTGTTTGTCATGTAAACTGAAATTTTTAGCTTATTAAAACCTTTAATTCCCAAGGTTTTTACTTATTTCAGAAACATATCCTTTTTAATAAAACAATGTATTACCGCTACATAACGTTTACAAATGAATATAACCTCAGTAAGTAAATAACTAAAATTCTTCATTGATTTTATGCAGGCACTGTGAAATGATATAGTTTGCCTATTAACGGTCTCTTTTATGTACATATTGTTCTAGATCTCCTGAAATTGTGACAATCTAGCTGCTTAACAATAATAATAGTATGGAGCCGACAAGAACTCAAGGAACTTAGTGATTACACCTAAAGAATGGATTTAAAATCGATCGGAAGTTTATAAATCTATATCAAAATCAATACATGTTTATCTTATGCTTGAAATGATTTGTGTAAGTATTAAGGTAATTATTAGTACTCATAATAAATTTGTCAGAATCTCAGTCTACTTAAAAATATCCTCATTGGCGAAAAAGTATAGATCATTTCTATTGCGAAATAAATATTTAACCTCATGGCAGAACTCACTGAAACAGAGGTCCAATATGGGTAGGTAATTGCTACTACGGATGATAGTGTTAATAATATTTGTCACAATAGTGTTAATATGTGTCACAAAGGAAACTATCTCGGGAAGGGAAGGAAAAATAAAAGAAAATTATCATTATTTGTATTTATTAACATAATGATATTGCTCACATCTTCTTGCAATTACTCCAATAACCATTAAATGCAGATCCAAATTAAAAGTTTTCAAAGGCTTTCCATTTGTCTCATATTAGATAACATAACTCGCAATTCCAAATTATATCCGCAGCCTCTGCAAAAATAACAAAGTTACTTTATACCTATTAACTACATTATTTCTTTTTTACAGATTGAATCTACAATTAGGAAGTGCTGTACTTGAGAAATATATTCACAAATAATAAAAAGTGATAGTTTCAATTTGTGTGTCAATTGTTTCATTCCTTATTATTTTTATTTTCTCATATCTCTTATCTTCTATATATATAAAAGAAAGTCGTGTTAGTTACACTATTTATAACTCAAGAACGGCTGAACCGATTTGGCTGTAAATTGGTAGGGAGGCAGCTAAGAACTGGGAGAAGGACATAGGATACTTTTTATGCCGTTCCCGTCGTGCCCGTGGGACGTGACATAAAACGTGGTATAACAAAACGCAACTGACATAGAATAACAAAACAACTCAGTCAAAATATAAGTCAGCGGTTCATTTGTTAAAAATGGTATAACAAAACGCAACTGACAGCTGAGCATATTAAAAAAAAAGTCTTACCGGTTGATGTATTCGTTTAAAGCAAGGAATATAAATACTCTCTGCCGGTTTAAAGTTTCTAATAAAAAGACGCAAAGCAAACTTCAACTTCAAAATTTCTAATATTGTATTGCTGTGCCGTTTATCTATCTATATATTATTATTATATAAAAATCTATTGCTGTTCGTTAGTCTCGCTAAAACTCGAGAACGGCTGGGCCAATTTAGCAAATTTTGGTTTTGAAATGTTTGCCGTGGTTCAGGGAAGGTTTAAACGGTGAGAAAATGTAGAAAAATTGAGATGGAAATATTAATTTTATTTTCCCATACAAATTATTATAACTGTCAAATGTTACAGTTTTGTTCCGTCATAGATTAATTGAGTAACCAAAAAGTGACAGATACTCGATAGTATTTTAAAATCAGAAGAAGTAAATTTCTAGACGAAAGTTGATCTGTCACCATTGTCGAATATTTATAGGTGGGTTCAGAAATTTTATTTTGAAAAGAGTAACGATATAGTTACTTAGTACACCGTTCATGTTGTGATTCTGGCTTCTTTCGGTCATTTCCAATTGCTTAAACTCTTCCGCGGTGATATTGAAATCTAGAAAACTTACTCTATCCATAATCGATGGCGTTAATGAAATTACGAATTTATAATTCTAATTTGTGTGTGAATTGTTTTTTTGTTTTATTAATTCTTTTTGTTCGACGTGAACTGTGACCACATTTTGAACAAAATTAAAACTGCTGCAGTTATTGCTTTGAATTCGTCAAAACGTAAAAAATTGTTGCTACATTAAGAAATTCGTCGCTGTCGTTCAATGTCCATTTTTTCCCGGCTGAAAATGCATTAAGCATCCACGGCCACAGTGGTAATATGTAGTGTGTAGTATGTAGAACTCCCCTGTTTATAGCGATGATATGTTTATTATAACACTAGAAGATGGTTTACCTACTAAACTTAACGCAGGATGTTCCTATAAATGTAAAGTTGAGTACCAGGAATAGCTAATGCATATTATTATACATCCGGTACCGTGGCGATGCCTATGACCTAGCAGTCATGGATTCTCCTGGGTCCATTCAATGCACCTTTTGGGGGCGCACGGAGCACAACTATAACTGTACGCATCATGGGTCGGCCTCTAAAATAAATTAGGACTATATTCCCTACTCCTCGAAGCCGAGGCTCAGTATACAGCCTGCTGTCTGTGCGCCTTCTGTGAAATGGTTAGGAGAGATCTTTCTCCAGAAAACACTCCGCGGACTTCTACTGAATGTACAATGGTCGGTAGCAAGCGGACGGATCCCATCACTCTCGCTCCACCGCCCAAGCCGGAAACTCCTCGCACCAATGTACCGTGTGCTGTCGCTGTGATGACTGATGACATTAAGTTTCCGGATCACCCTCCCTCTTTTCTTTCAGAACATTCTAGCATTTTGGGCTAGATCGCTTGAACCAGTTTTTGAAGTTTTTTTCATAACTAATAGTAGGTAGGTGATACGAAGTGCATCGATGAACTTCGTATCACCCTACTTAACATTAGTTATTAAAAATCATTGGCATATCATCGATCATGGATAGAGTTATTTTTTAAATTTTTTTAATGTAATCTTATAGCGTTTGACATAACATTGACCGAATGCGTGCTACTCTTAGTGCACATTACGGTTAGTTCAGTTCTATCACGCCTTATATTAAAAGTTCATTTAGAGTTTTAGCTAAGATAGTACAAAGTCGTCGGGTCAGCTACATTGATCCAATTTTCAAAACTGGAAAATCCCAAAATAATGGAATCGCCTAAAAGAAAAAAAAGGAGGGTGATTCGAGAGGGGTCGGATTGTTCGTGCGAACCCGGCCCCCGCCAACGGCGGATCGAAGGAGTGTCCGGGGGGTTTTTAGTGGTGTAGGGTGCTCTCCTCGTGGTATGAGTCAAGCATACCACGCTATGGAGATACGCTGCAGCGGCAGTAGGAATGCGTAAATGCATTTCACCCCGGACAACAAAAAAAAGTGATTCGAGAGTTGGAAACTCAATTTCATCAGTCATCACGCGGCAGCACACGGCACACTGGTCGAGGAGTGTCCAGTTTGGACAGTTGAGCGAGAGTCATTTTATCAGTCCTATTGCTACCGACCATTGTCCAGTTTGTAGAAGACCTCGGAGCGTGTTTAGTAGAAAGATCTCTCCTACCCATTTCACCGAAGGCGCAGAAATCGTAGGCTGTCCCCGGAGCCTCGGCTTTGAGGAGTGGGGAGCATAGCCCCACTTTCTTTTAGAACCTGACCCGTGATGTGTAGAGACGTATTGGTGCTCCGTGCGCCAACAAAAGATGCATTTAATGAACCCTAAAATAAAATCCTAAAATAAAATCATCGGACGGTAACGGATGTACCGTGTATGGATTAGCTATTACCGGTGCTCCATTTACTGGCATTTAGGGGAACACCCTTGGTTCAAGTGGTTAAACCATCTTATCGTGACATAATTGGCATATCAATGATCATGAATAGAGTAATTTTTTAATCTTATTTATTGTAATATTATGGCGTTTGACATAAAATTGACAGAATGCGTCTCTTAGTGCACATCACGGTTAGTTCATTGCTATCACGCCTTATATTAAAAGTTCAATTTAATTTATAGTTTTAACTAAGACAGTACAACGTCTGTCGGGTCAGCTAGTTACTTTGTATAAACTGCATAATAATATTAACTAACATAATACCTCTTGTTCTTATAGTATATTGGTTTAGGCAATAATTATAACAAAATGCATGATTGCACTAGTAACTCAGTGGTATTAATGGCAATTACTAGAGACATAGTTTTATTGTTAGATTGATCCCCACTGAATAATATCAGTGTAAGTCCTTGGTTTTGAGAGTAATGTGTAAATATTTTATTTGTAAAGCCCCCTGCGATAGGGATTAATATTAACCTAGTGCAACTGTAATTAATCATGAATACAGTCTGGCTAATATTTAGGTTGTTATTTAGCTACACAAACATGCACAGACTTATAGGTATAGGACGGTACTAGATATCTCATCAATGACCAAATTGAAATGTTAAAGTTTAGTTGGTTACTATTACGCTATATGGCAAATAACTTTTTATCATTAGTATAAAAATCAACTAGATCGATAATTAAAAATAAAATATTTTTAAAGCCAGATTTATTTCCCTAGATTGTGTGATATAACATCATGAATTCAGTGTTTTAGATAAATAATTAGGTTGTTATTTAAACTAAACAAACATACAAAACTTCATAGTATAACTGTTTCATGTAATGTGTAAGATCTTACACAATATCAATAGGTAGTAAAAAACTAATAATAATGTGCACAGTGGTGAAATATATTTACTTTAATGTAATAATACCTATATAGCAGATATTTACTGCCAACTCCATAAAGGCAGGATTAGTACCTATGTACCTTAATTAAACTTTGAGACATTATTTAAGATGTTTTTTCACTGCTCCAAAAATGGGTCATAATTATGTCTCGTGATATTCGAATGGGTGTATTTTTTATCTTACGGCGATATGTTTATCGACTCTCATTTTCCTCTCCAATATAGTAACATATGCGAAAATAAACTAAACAATTTATTTGTGCACAATGTATATCAATCACGTATCACTGCATATTATCCACAGAATTTGGTAAATATAGTATTTTTCGTACAAAACAAAAGTGTTAACGTTGATATATTTTAGTTTCTAAGCTGAAAAATAGCTTTTTCTTCAAAAGAAAACTTTGTCGGCATCTTGTTTGGCCGCGACATAGAAGTCTACAACAAACGTCAAAAATGATGAGGTTAATATACTTTGTCTATTGTTGTAATAATAAAAGTAATGGCTGGTAGGTGTAAATTATATACGTCATATCAGGTTTGTCATGTTGGAGTTAATTGATTTGGTGGAATTGAATAAATATGGTTTAATATAGTAAATATTTGTATTATTCACAGTTTAAATAGATATGGTGATTTCCACATTATATTAGAGTTCTAATAGATTATGGGCCGCCCCATATTCTGTACTATGTGAATTATCGGGTTAAATCAACGATAAATAGAATAGAAAATAACAGAAAAAAATATGGCTTCCGTGAAAATACACGACGTTACCTCGGTTGAAAAATGAAAATAATTTTTCTAACTGGAAATTCAGATTGGAGCTACTATAGAAGGACTTATTGTGGCTAATTTAGCATATAATCAATCAATCAATGTAAGAAAGATGGTACGAAAAAGGCCAGATTAGTAGCGAAAGAATTTCAAGAGGAAACATTATTTAATGTATATTCACCAGTCGCACATATGCCAACAATACGTATGATGCTTAGCCAAGCTATACAAAATAATATGTATATGAAACAGTTAGATGTTCCAACTGCTTTTCTAAATGGATATTTGAAAGAAGAAGTTTATATTAAACCTCCATTGGGAGTCAAGGTTAAAGATGATGTTGTTTTAAAGCTGAAAAGGTCATTATATGGATTAAAACAAGCTCCAAAATGCTGGAACGAAAGACTACATGAATTTTTAGTTGGCAAAGGATTTAAACAATCAAAATATGATTCTTTGTTTATATGTTTTAAAAGATGTATTTTTATTAGTTTATGTTGATGATATCATTTTAATATCAAAAATTGAGGGAAATATGCTTAAAGCACACGAATTACTCAGAATAGAGTTTAAAGTGAAAGATCTCGGTGAGGTAAGTTCTTATTTGGGGTTGAACATTGTAAGGACGCGAGAAACGATTTCTATTTCTCAAGAAACGGCAATAAATAGATTACTTGAAAAATTCAACATGACAGATTGCAACGGAGTGGAGACTCCAATGGAAATAAATTTCGGAGCGAATGATAATGAAGCTATTAACTTTGATATGCCTTACCGTGAGCTCATAGGTTGTCTTCTATATTTGGCTACTTCTAGTAGACCTGATATTTGTTTTGCAGTGTCGTATCTGAGTAGGTTTTTGGATAGGCCCACTATGTCACTATGGAAAGCAGCTAAGCGAATATTGCGTTACCTTAAACATACAAAGTCGAAATCGTTGATATATAAACGGGAAATTAATTGTCAATTAGTTGCTTATACTGATGCTGACTGGGCAGGCGATAAAACTGATAGGAAAAGTGTAAGTGGATCTGTTATCTACTGTTGTAACAATTTATTGGCCTGGTTCTGTAAAAAACAAAACGTTGTAGCGTTATCAACTGCCGAAGCTGAGTATATAGCTGCTGCTCTAGCATCTGCAGAATTGATTTATTTAAAAGGTTTACTACAAGATTTTTACCAACCCTCAGATGCATTATTATATATTGATAATCAAAGTGCCATTAAATTGATAGAATCCAATGAAAATAGCAAGAGATCGAAGCATATTGACATTAAATACCATTTTATCAAAGATTTAATATCGAAACAAGAAATAGTTATTAAATATGTGAGTACAAATGAAAATGTAGCTGACATTTTAACAAAAGCTTTAGGAAAACAAAAGCACAATTATTTTATAGGAAAAATGGGGCTTTATTGATTTGTTTGTCATTTTGAGTTAGGTAATAATATAAGATAGTAAGGATGGCTTTCATTTCTTGGTTAGCTATGGATATTTTTTTTAAATAGTAACGATGAGTTTACTTTAACATTATTTTTTAAAGAACTGTATATGTTTTTATTTATATGCATAATATCTTATTAGTTTATAATTTCAATTCTTATTTTAGGGAAAATTATAATTGAGGGGGGATGATGAGGTTAATATACTTTGTCTATTGTTGTAATAATAAAAGTAATGGCTGGTAGGTGTAAATTATATACGTCATATCAGGTTTGTCATGTTGGAGTTAATTGATTTGGTGGAATTGAATAAATATGGTTTAATATAGTAAATATTAGTATTATTCACAGTTTAAATAGATATGGTGATTTCCACATTATATTAGAGTTCTAATAAAAAATAGAGAAGGAAATAGTCTATTGAGAGAGCCTATGCTCGCAGTTGTAGACTTGAGTCGCGAATAGTTCATTCATTTAGCTGTCATGGACTCTTTGTCGGAGACAAAATGTAACCCCATGCTCGCGACGGTAGACTCAAGTCGAGGTGTGTCACGTGACAGTGCGTTTCTGCAATGTGATTGGTCGGCCTCCGTAGAGTAGACTCAAGTCGTCTCAAGTCGCGTTGCCTATGCTAGCCGGGCTGGGCTGGACGCCAGCGGGTGGAGCGGGCGGAGCGGGCGGCGCGGGCGGTGCCTAAGAAAAACCTGCCGCCCGCACCGCTGTCATCGAGAACAGCTTCACACAAATCTATGAACTTTGATAAAGACGCGCGTGCCGTCGCCCACGTCGCCCGCTCCGCCCGCTGGCGTCGACGCGGCCTAATAGTCTAGGTTTTAACGGGCGCCCTAAAAATAGATTCACAATTTTAATCTGACTTATTGCTAATCTGAATATTACCTTTATACTTAAATCGATTTAACCAAGAATAAATAATGCTGCTGAGTATAAGCGATCATTAAAAGTACGGTGTATAGGTCATCATCATCATCATCATCATCCACAGCCCGTTAACGTCCACTGCTGAACATGGGCCTCCTCTTAACAGACCTTGGCAAGCCAGGATCGTAGAGGGATATTGCCATAATCACCACGCTTGGCAGACGGATTGGTGATCGCAGTAAGATGTAAACCTTGAGCTAATAGATGCTGCTGCCCATGCATCAGCCATATGTCCCTTAGTCGCCTTTTACGACACCCATGGGAGGTCATGGGGTGGTCTATTCAAAGCCGGAGACCACACGGCACAAGACGGTGTATAGGTACAGTTTTTTTTTTAAGTGGAGAAACTGATGAAGTCAACAAGTACAGATTTCAAGTGGCCTTTGGGAATAATATCTAATAATAAATAATATCTAGGGACAATGTCACACAGATCATCCTAGCCCCAAACTAAGCAAAGCTTGTACTATGGGTACCATGCGACGATATACATACTTATATAGATAGATAAATACTTAAATACATAGAAAAAATCCATGACTCAGAAACAAATATTCGTGCTCATCACACAAATATTTGCACTTACCGGGATTCGAACCCAAGACCACCAGCTTCGTAGGCAGGAGCACTACCAACTAGGTTGACCAATTAAATAGGTTTACACATTGTTAAATGCATTTTTAATTTATAAATCCACGATCGTCACACTGCTGCATGCTGTGTGGTTTCCGGCTTAGAATAGGCCACCCCATGTCCTCCCATGATTGTCGTAAAAGGCGACAAAGGGACTTATGGCTGATGAATGGGCAGCAGCATCTAGCTGTATTTAGCTCTAGGTTTACATCTTACTACGATTACTAATCCGCCTGCCAATCGTAATGATTATGGCAATTTTTCCAAGGTATGTCAAGAGGAGGCCCATGTTCAACAGTGGACATAAACGAGCTGTTGATGCCCACCTTTATTCCAGATTTCACTGTTATGTGTATGTATACTGAGCTAGCTGCGTACTCTTTACTCAAAAAGAATTACCAGCTGTCGTATTGACATTAGCATATTTTATTTGCATTCGTTGATACAGAAGCGAAGCGGCCAATGGCTGGGGCGTCGGAATTGTGGTCATTGCTCTATCGACGTGAACCCACTCTTAGCACGAAAGGTTACTCGTTGTGTGCAAAAACTCTCTAGTAAATATAAATACTCATTTACCGTTCGTTCAGTGCAGTTATAAAATTTCCTTCCACATCTTATTCGCGCTTGTTAGTCTCTTAAAACATTTAAAGAAGAATAAAAATATGTAAAGGTATAAATATAAGCATGTAGTTGTATATGTATATATTATTGTGTATGTTTATATGTATTTACTAATTTGGTATAAATTTAGATTATTGTCTGTAGTACACTAGCAATAACCTTTGTTCAAAAGAGAATTCATTTCTGAATTAAGCTCGCTTTTGTACATGTTGTTTCCGTTGTATAAACTTTATGCAATGTTTTTACTGCGTGCATTATTTCGTTGATCGAATCATATTCATCGTACACATATTGATTTAGCTGACTAATATTTAAGTAGACACAGACTTCTTAATGGATGCCTGATATATAATAGTATGCACTTTACAAAAAGAACAAGTTGGACGTGGCAGTAAGCGGCATAATATTAAGTTCATAAGTAGGTACTACCTACGTATTCGTACTTTGTGTTCTTGCAGAAAGCTGAATTATGTTATAACTGAAAAAATATTAGTAGACATTTTTCAAATATGTATACTTATATTATAAAGAGGAAACTACCTCCGTTGCGTAACGGTGTTTGGCTCGCTTTAAATCTCGAAGGTCGAGGGTTCGATCCCCACGCCGGAGAGGAAATCGTTTTGTAAATTCTAAGATTTCTTTCCGGGTCTGGTTGATTGAGGAAAAGCACGTTAAGGCGTTGGGCCCGATTGTTATAACATCATCTATAATAATCGTATATCAAGGAACGGGCAGCAGTGTTTCCTTGTGTACAACAAAATACTGCGGTCACCAACCCGCCTGCCAAGCGTAGTGACTATGGTAAATGCCCTCCCCGGAAGAAGGCATATGTAGCAGCAATGGACGCTATACGGGCTGATGATGAAAGAGGAAAGATTTGATTGTTTATTTCCATTGAATAGGCTTCCAGACTACTGGACTAAAAAAAATTGGACCTAGTTCAATTTTTTTTCACCATTATAAAGTTACGTTAGCCTGAAATGACATAGGCTTAATTTAATTACTGGCATCCGCGCGCAGTTTCACCCGCGTAACTCCCGTTCTCATCTATATTAATGTATAAAGCCGCAAAGTTTAATTGTTTGCTTGAAACAGGAAGCACTGGTCGGATTTGTAAAATAATTGTGTTAGATAGCCCATTTGAAAGCTATAGCGGTAAAGCTAGGCACGCGGTTTACCCGCGTAGCTCCTATTCCCGTAGGACCTTCATAAATAAATATAGTCTATGTCATCCGGGGATAGTATAGCTTCCCAATGATGAAATATTTTTTTAAATCGGTCAATTAGTTTTGGAGCCTATTCAATAAAAACAAACAATAAAATGTTTCCTTTTAATAATATAGTATCAACATCTACAAAAAAGTCCAGATACCATGTTTCTAACTATTAACGAAATAAACGATTTTTATTCAGCACTTAGGTATTTACTTGTACTTGTCAAGAAAATTTACATTGCATATAAAATTAATTATAAATAGGTAACATTTACTATTAAATTATGTTTAAATTTATTTCAGGTGTGCTAGCAGTCTCTCAGTCTTAAGGTTGTAATAAGCTCTTAATATTAACGTTAATATCTTTTTACTATATTTATTTTATTCAAAACATTTTATGAATAAAAATCTAAAAAATACAAAATATTATAGCACATTTTAGAATGCAAAGACCGGTCAAGTGGCGAGATCAGTCGTCCTCAGCCAAATTCTATTAAATTTAAGCGACACACGCCTGCGGGCTCCTTAAGGGGTAAGGACCACGACTAAGGGCGCCGCTGAAGCTAGAAGTAAAGTGAAATAAAGAGGACGTGATCACTGGCACGGACTACAGGCACTGGATCACACGACAGGGGCAGGGGTCAACGCGGTCCTCGGTCTGTCCGAGGAGGTCTGGCGAGGATCCTAGCCTAGCTAACCTGCAGGTTTCTCTAGCTACCTAAGTGGACGTTATTACAGTTATATTACAGCTATGTCACAACGAATTTTGAACTTATATGGTATAATCATTTAAGTTCAAAATTCCGATTAAAAGTTCATAATTGTTATGTAATAATACCATCTATTACATTGTCCATGGAATACTTGTAGCCTATATTGCTAGTACAGCTTATATAAACTACTAGTTACTATGCTCTAGTGGGTCGGAGCGTGATGTTTTGTAGACTATATGTTAATCCAGCGTATAACCAATCCTGTTACAAATTTCAGCCAATTCCGTTCAGTAGTTTTTACGTGAAAGAGTAACAAATATCCATACTTCATCCATACTTACAAACTTTCGCGTTTATATTATTAAGTAGTAGGATTTCTGAACAAATCAACCAAATCATTTTCGTAGCTTTCCTTTCTTACTTTTGCATCTATAATGTACTAGCTGACCCTACAAACGTTGTCCTATCTTAACTAATACAATTTTAATATTAGGCATGATAGCTCTGAACTAACCGCGATGTGTGTAACCACTAAGAGCAGCGCGCATTCTGTCTATGCTATGTCAAACGCCATAAGGTAACATTAAAAAAGTTCATGTCAAAAGCGCAAACGTAACATTAGAAAATTTAATATTGTGGTTAAGTATTCTTACATTTTCATTTTTTTCTTCATAAAAAGCTCCTTCAATCACAACAAAAACAAAATTAGCGAAATAGGTCCACTCGTTCATGTGTGATGCCGTAGGTAACCAAGAAATTTAGGGATTCATTTTAAAATATTTAAATATAAAAGTGGAAGGTCTTTTTTATACTTACACAGAAACCGAGAAATGTTTTTGACTCGTAAGGGCAAAGTTAGTACAAAACTTCATCAAAGAACAATTTATTTAGCGAAATAGGGGGTGTAATTTTGTATAGGAAATCCTTACATTTTTTAAAGTTGTCGACTGAAAAGACAATGTAATGTTTATTCAAATTAATAAAGCATATTTTCAGTATGGCTGTACTACGGGTGGGGCAGACATGCAATGAAGGGCAGGATTGGATGAAGTCACGGGGACGTAAGTATGAGCGTGGGCAAGGGGGGTAGATTCAATAGAATAATAAAACTGATTGAGGTAAAATTAAGGCAGTGTATTGTCGATACTGTAGCAAAAAAATTTGTCGGTTTGATACTTTGAACACACATCATGCCAATAATGCTATATGAATATTAATTAAACTTATTGTGATAATTGTGTATACTATGGAGTGGGATGTTTCACGTATTTTATTGCAGACTAGCTGATGCCCGCAACTTTGTCCGCGTGGTATTTGTTATTCTTTCGCGTTTTTAACTATCCCACTGGAACTCGTTATTTTTCTGTGATTAAATGTATTTAAAATATTGACCGGGCAAGGTACCACCATGCAAAATTTTAGTTAAATCGGTGCAACAGTTTCGGAGATTAGCCCGTACAAACAGACAGAGAAAAAGAAAATAAAAAAATCAGGATGTGTTCTATTTTACTTCTTACATCCCCCTGACTCGGTTTTTAGCGTTTTTTTTCTATGTACAGATATTCGATCCCTACAGTTTTATTATATGTAGGTATATAATTTTCTGCTAAGTTTCTTTGGGTGAGAGGATGAATGTTTACATCGAGGATGAATGTGTACGAAAACATAATAATGCAATCGGACTACGGATTTCATTCATTATTATTTTGTAAGAAGGGGAGGAAACGGAATTTACGCGGACAAAGACTAAAACGAAAACCAAAAACAGCTAGTAATATCAGAGACTATATAATATTTAGACAGACAATAGCAGTGAAAACCAGTGCCACCGTCGCACCCCTTTATTTAATTGCCACTGAGATGTCGCGGTCGATACCACGAACAGTCCATTATAAAATTTAAAAAAAAAGATCATAGATGGCGTTAAAAATAAACTTCTTAGTTTAAAAGTATTACTTATTTCAACTTTTTAAACTAAATTTCGGTAGTTCGTTAGGTGAGGAGGTTGCGTAATAAATGAGATGTTGTATGTTCAAGCCCCAGTATATACATATAATTTTGTAAAGTAATAAGATTAAAATAATTGGTTTTTGATAGTTTATCTTTTAATAAACTTGCCTTTACAATTTATTGAAATATATTATATTTATTATTAGGGGAGAAAGGGGAGATTGGAATAACAACTTATACCGGCCCTATTGTCAACCCCACCTGCACGCGCCGTATAGCGGCGGCGACAACCTGGTTGCCGTGGTGCTCTCTGCTAGAAAACGGACGGGGCTCTGGCGACCGAGCAATGGTGGTATAAGAAAACGCCAGTTTTGTAGGAGATGCGTACGCATGCGTTAAGCTGACCAGACGCGTACGCATCCCCTACAAAACTGGCGTTTTCTACGGACATAAATTGAATTGAGCTGAATAAGTGTATTAAGTCCCTAACCATACACCCGACGGGGCAACCTGTACGGAAGAGGAGTCAGAAACCTTGGGGATCAAATACCGCCTAAAAGTACTGGTGCAGAAGGCGACGGGAAACCACTGCACTAAAATCCCATGAGAGTTATGAAAACGTCGTTTAAGAAATCAAGTGTGCCATGAGATCCGCGTAGCGACCGGCGTTCTGTGTTGTCCGGGAACCAGGGTGTGAAATTGGTTATCGGCCGTGAGGTCGCGGGTGACGGGATGCTTCACCATGCGCACTGAATATCATCCAGGTCTATGCCCCTACAAGAGCCGCTACTAAGGAAGAAATCGAGGCCTTTTATAACCAGCTTGAGGTGTGTATCGATAGCATCCCAAAAAGAGAGATACGATGGTTATCGGTGATTTTAACGCGAAGGTGGGAACAACTGTTCTAGACGTCGGTCTATGAAATATCGTAGGTCACTATGGTCTGGGCTGCAGGAACAATAGAGGAGAGCGCCTCGTCCAGTTCGCCGCAGATAGTAACTTTACTATTAAGAATACAGTGTTCAAACACCACCTAAGAAGACTGTATACCCGGACCTCTCCAAACGGAGAATACCGAAACCAGATCGACTACATACTGATCAGAACAAGATAAAGAAGTTCAGTAACCAACGCACACACACTACTGGGGGCCGATGTTATGTCCGACCATCAGCTACTTATATGTAACATTAGAATTAGATTGCACAGACCCATAAACAAGACAACGACCAAACGTCTTGAAGTGCTTGACGAGGACTCATTTATCCAGTCCATTCAAGGGTGGCGCGAAAACTGTGGTATAGAAGGAAGTGTCGACCACCTTTGGAAGTTCACCGTACAGCTGATTAAAGAAGCCATACGGGAAACACAGCCCAGCCACGGACCCAAAAAAAGGCAACATTGGATGTCGACTCATACCTGGAATTTGATCGAGAAACGTAGAGACTTGAAAGCTAGTGGTGCCACAATGCAACACCTTAATACCATGAGTGCCGCTATACAAGCCGCTTGCCGTCGAGATCGCAATACAGCGCTGCAATCAGTATGTGAAGAGGTCGAACGCCATTCGCAAAAGTTTGAAACTAAGGACTTTTTTTTTTTTTTTTTTTTTTTTTTTTAAAGATTACTCCCGCACTAGGGAAATAAATCCCTGTGTCGCGGGGGACTTTACAAACATTCATTTCACGGACACACAGAACACCCAGACTCAGAACAACTATTTGTGGTCCACACAAATAATTGTCCCGGGTGGGAATCGAACCCAGAACACCAGGTCTCAGAGGCAACTATCGTAACCACTGAGCCACCGGTGCAGTCATATTAAAATCAGACTTATAATAACCCGTCAGTGCAAACCAAAGATTTGGGCAATTGAGGATGCGTCAGGCAACACCATCACAGAGATAAGAGAAATTGTTGGAGTTTGGAAAGACTACTGTAATTATCTGTTTGTTGATGGGTCACCGAACATCGAAGAGACCTACGACACTACCTCAGAACAAGAACCTTTAATGCTGAAAGATGAAGTACGGGCAGCTGTTAAACACCTTAAGCGGAACAAGGCAGTTGGTTTGATGAGATCCCGATCGAAACAGTTAAAGCCATGGGGGAAATCGGAGTAGACATACTGCACACTATCTGTCGCCAAATATGGGTCACTGGAATCTGGCCGAGCGATTGCGCACACTCCATATTCATTCCACTACATAAAAAGGGGTCGACTAAAAATTGTAGTAACTATAGACTAATTTCCCTTATTTCCCACGCCAGCAAAATAATGTCACAAGGCTTCAGGCTTACCTGTCTTGTGAAATCGCCTCGGAACAAGCTGGTTTTGTTAAGGGTCGAGGCACAAGAGAGCAAATACTCATTATGCGACAGATTGTAGAGAAGGCTAGAAAATTTAACATCACGCTCTACGTGTGCTTCTTTCACTTCAAGAAAGCTTTTGATACCGTCAAATGGTGCAAACTATGGCTGGCCCTGACGGAAATAGGTGTACCATATCACCTTGTGCACCTCATCAAACCTCTGTATGAAGATGGCACGGCAGCAGTTCGAGTTGATGGACTCCGAAAGACTCAAAATGCAAGCTGGCGTTAGACAGGGTTCCTCTCCCTTACTATTTAACACGGAGTATATCATGCGGATAGCTCTCGAAGATTGGGACCTACTACCTACTAACCTAAGGTATGCAGATGATACGACCCTACTAGCGTCAACCGAGAGTGAAATCGAGACTCTACTACGACTTCTAGAGACCACAGAATTGGATTTCGGACTGGCAACCAATCGTGACAAAACCAAAATGTTGATCATAGACCGTGCCAATAACAACCAACCAGGCGTCCAAAATATAGCAGGATGCGAAGTATAGCTACGTGTAACTGGGCTCTACGATCACCAACACCGGAGGTTGCGAAGATGAGATTCGGAGACGTTGCGCTGTGACTAGATCTTCAGTTGAAAAACTCAGAAAGATTTGGAAAGACCGTAGAATAACCAGAAACATAGGTTCGCCAGATTTCTGGTATTTCCAATCTTTCTATACGGAGCTGAGACGTGGACACTGAGGATTCAAGACCGTCGTAAGATTGACGCACTGGAAATGTGGTGTTGGAGACGCATGCTCAGAATCCCATGAACTGCTCACCGTACCAACATTTATATTCTGAAAGATCTCAATATCTAAGACAGATTATCGTCGACTGTGCAACTGCGAATCCTCAAATTCATTGGGCACATCACTCGCAACGAGCACTCCATGGAACGTTTGGTGGTGCAAGGGAAAGTTAAGGGCAAAAGATCTCGTGGCCGTGCCCCAACACGATGAACAGACCTCATTCAGTCCGTCACTGGGAATACGGTCAACGATAGTTCCCACTCCATCAGAAACAGAGACACGTGGCGACGGATCGCAAGAGCTGCTGTGTCGCAAGCAGCGACTTTGACATGACCACGACCACTTTGTCAAGAGTGTACGACTTAGAATAAGAGAGATATTTATTAGGCGCCATGTTTTTAGTTAAGTTACTTATCGTTTTATTCTATTACTAGCTGACCGGACAGACGTTGTACTGTCTTAGCTAAAACTATAAATTGAATTGAACCTTTTAATATAAGGCGTGATAGCAATGAACTAACCGTGATGTGCACTAAGAGTAGCACGCATTCTGTCAATTTTATGTCAAACGCCATAATATTACAATAAATAAGATTAAAAAATTACTCTATTCATGATCATTGATATGCCAATTATGTCGCGATAAGATGGTTTTACCACTTGAACCAAGGGTGTTCCCCTAAATGCCAGTAAATGGAGCACCGGTAATAGCTAATCCATACACGGTACATCCGTTACCGTCCGATGACCTAGCTGTCATGGACTCTCCCGAGGATTTTATTTTAGGGTTCATTAAATGCATCTTTTGCGGGCGCACGGAGCACCACTACGTCTCTACACATCACGGGTCAGGTTCTAAAAGAAAGTGGGGCTATGCTCCCCACTCCTCAAAGCCGAGGCTCCGGGGACAGCCTACGATTTCTGCACCTTCGGTGAAATGGGTAGGAGAGATCTTTCTACTAAACACGCTCCGAGGTCTTCTACAAACTGGACAATGGTCGGTAGCAATAGGACTGATAAAATGACTCTCGCTCAACTGCCCAAACCGGACACTCCTCGACCAGTGTGCAGTGTGCTGCCGCGTGATGACTGATGAAATTGAGTTTCCGGCTCTCGAATCACTTTTTTTTTGTTGTCCGGGGTGAAATGCATTTACGCATTCCTACTGCCGCTGCAGCGTATTCGCGCGCTGCCGATGCCCTCTCCATAGCGTGGTATGCTTAACTCATACCACGAGGAGAGCACCCTTCACCACTAAAAACCCCCCGGACACTCCTTCGATCCGCCGTTGGCGGGGGCCGGGTTCGCATGAACAATCCGACCCCTCTCGAATTACCCTCCTTTTTTTTCTTTTAGGCGATTCCATTATTTTGGGATTTTCCAGTTTTAAAGATTGGATCAATGTAGCTGACCCGACGACTATGTACTATCTTAGCTAAAACTCTAAATGAACTTTTAATATAAGGCGTGATAGATCTGAACTAACCGTAATGTGCACTAAGAGTAGCAAGCATTCGGTCAATGTTATGTCAAACGCTATAAGATTACAATAAAAAAAATAACTCTATCCATGATCGATAATATGCCAATGATTTTTAATAACTAATGTTAAGTAGGGTGATACGAAGTTCATCGATGCACTTCGTCTTCGCACTATCACCTACCTACTATTAGTAATGAAAAAAACTTCAAAAACTGGTTCAAGCGATCTAGCCCAAAATGTTAGAATGTTCTGAAAGAAAAGAGGGAGGGTGATCCGGAAACTTAATGTCATCAGTCATCACAGCGACAGCACACGGTACATTGGTGCGAGGAGTTTCCGGCTTAGGCGGTGGAGCGAGAGTGATGGGATCCGTCCGCTTGCTACCGATCATTGCCCATTCAGTAGAAGTCCGCGGAGTGTTTTCAGGAGAAAGATCTCTCCTAACCATTTCACAGAAGGCGCACAGACAGCAGGCTGTATACCGAGCCTCGGCTTCGAGGAGTAGGGAATATAGTCCTAATTTATTTTAGAGGCCGACCCATGATGCTAAGAATTGTAGTTGTGCTCCGTGCGCCCCCAAAAGGTGCATTGAATGGACCCAGGAGAATCCATGACTGCTAGGTCATAGGCATCGCCAAGGTACCGGATGTATAATAATATGCATTAGCTATTCCTGGTGCTCAATTTACTGGCATTTAGAGGAACATCCTGGGTTAAGTTTAGTAGGTTAACCATCTTCTAGTGTTATAATAAACATATCATCGCTTGTTTGGAGTATATAGTTCTATGGGTCACATATAAATAATAGGCGAATCTGCTCAATAATAACTATATTGCTTGACCAACAATTATTGAAAATAAAATGTATTGACGCGCACACGCGATTCAAGTGACCCGAGCAGACTGGCGGCGCGGGCGGCGAGCCGGCGATGCGATGTCGCGGCGTGGCCTCGCCCCCCCGCGCGTCCCGCAGGCCCCTGCAGGCGCCGCACGGTGGGTCCGCGTACTGCGACGCACAGTGGTGCGTTAACAGCCTCCCACACCTTGATAGCTCAGCTATCAATCTTCGTTTTGGTTGCAGTCCTTTACATCATCAGGTATAATGCAAAACTTGTGGACTGCTCTCTTGATTGTTCCTCTCGACGTGTAGACATCAGCGACTCTGCTGACACCATCTCGTCCAGGATAAAGGTTTGTTATGCGGCCTAGACGCCAACATAATGGAGGGAGGTGATCTTCCTTCAGTATAATCAAATCACCTACTTTGGGTTCTTGTTGTGGTTTCCGCCACTTCGTTCTTTGTTGCAGTTCGGCCAGGTACTCTCGACGCCACCTCTCCCAAAACTGCTGCCGCAGCTGCTCTATCCTCTCGTATCTGTTGGGTCTCGTTTTATCAATGTTTAGAGACGGCACTGAAGTGAGTGGCCGCCCGATAAGGAAATGTCCCGGAGTGAGGGGAAGGATATCTGACGGGTCTGATGAGAGAGGAGATAGGGGTCGTGAATTTAGGATAGCTTCGATTTGTGTGAACAACGTCGACAGTTCCTCAAAAGTTAAGGCAGCGTTCCCTGCTACTCTTTTCAAATGGTGTTTGGATGACTTTACCCCAGCTTCCCATATACCCCCAAAATGAGGTGAATATGCAGGGCTGAACTTGAATCGAATGCCTTCAGTGCTGCCATACTCTATCACAGCTTCACGACTAGATTTGAGGACTCGACCCAATTCATTGTTTGCCCCTACAAATGTTTTGCCATTGTCTGAATAAATTTCGTAAGGTTTACCTCTTCTAGCTACAAATCGCTATAAACAGGGGAGTTCTACATACTACACACTACATATTACCACTGTGGCCGTGGATGCCTAATGCATTTTCAGCCGGGAAAAAATGGACATTGAACGACAGCGACGAATTTCTTAATGTAGCAACAATTTTTTACGTTTTGACGAATTCAAAGCAATAACTACAGTAGTTTTAATTTTGTTCAAAATGTGGTCACAGTTCACGTCGAACAAAAAGAATTAATAAAACAAAAAACAATTCACACACAAATTAGAATTATAAATTCGTAATTTCATTAACGCCATCGATTATGGATAGAGTAAGTTTTCTAGATTTCAATATCACCGCGGAAGAGTTTAAGCAATTGGAAATGACCGAAAGAAGCCAGAATCACAACATGAACGGTGTACTAAGTATATCGTTACTCTTTTCAAAATAAAATTTCTGAACCCACCTATAAATATACGACAATGGTGACAGATCAACTTTCGTCTAGAAATGTACTTCTTCTGATTTTAAAATACTATCGAGTATCTGTCACTTTTTGGTTACTCAATCAATCTATGACGGAACAAAACTGTAACATTTGACAGTTATAATAATTTGTATGGGAAAATAAAATTATCATTTTTAATATTTCCATCTCAATTTTTCCACATTTTCTCACCGTTTAAACCTTCCCTGAACCACGGCAAACATTTCAAAACCAAAATTAGCTAAATTGGCCCAGCCGTTCTCGAGTTTTAGCGAGACTAACGAACAGCAATAGATTTTTATATTGTATATAGATAAACGGCACAGCAATACAATATTAGAAATTTTGAAGTTGAAGTTTGCTTTGCGTCTTTTTATTAGAAACTTTAAACGGGCAGAGAGTATTTATATTCCTTGCTTTAAACGAATGCATCAACCGGTAAGACTTTTTTTTTAATATGCTCAGCTGTCAGTTGCGTTTTGTTATACCATTTTTAACAAATGAACCGCTGACTTATATTTTGACTGAGTTGTTTTGTTATTCTATGTCAGTTGCGTTTTGTTATACCACGTTTTATGTCACGTCCCACGGGAACGACGGGAACGGCATAAAAAGTGTCCTATGTCCTTCTCCCAGTTCTTAGCTACCTCCCTACCAATTTTCAGCCAAATCGGTTCAGCCGTTCTTGAGTTATAAATAGTGTAACTAACACGACTTTCTTTTGTTTTTAAAATGTATTCTGCTATTCAGGGCGTAGACAAATCCAACGAAACAAAAACCATTAAAATTGATCCAGCCGATCTCGAGTTATAAGTGTTGTAACAAACCCGTCTTTGTTTTATATATATAGATACTAGCGGCCCGCCCCGGCTTCGCACGGGTGGACTTTTATACCCTACCCCTGCCCTACCCTACCCCTACCCTAACCCTACCCTACTCCTATCCTACCCCTACCCCTACCCTACACCTACTCTACCCTACCCCTACCCTACCCCTACCATACCCCTACCCTACCCTACCCCTACCCTACCCTACCCTACCCTACCCTACCCTACCCCTACCCAAAAGTATCCTATGTCCTTCTCCCAGTTCTTAGCAACCTCCCTACCAATTTTCAGCCAAATCGGTTCAGCCGTTCTTGAGTTATAAATAGTGTAACTAACACGACTTTCTTTTGTTTTTAAAATGTATTCTGCTATTCGGGACGGAAACAAATCCAACAAATCAAAAACCATGGCAATCGGTCCAGCCGTTCTCGAGTTATAAGTGTTGTAACAAACACGACTTTCTTTTATATATATAGATAGATATAGATTATAATAAAATATAACACATACGAATTCTGCGCCCAGTAAATGCAAAAAAATACAAATTTATTTGAACTAATTTATTATTTCAATATTACAATTATATGTTAAAACTAAGTAGATACTAATTGCTCGAAGAATGATGCAAAAGTGGGCGCCTTACGTTCCCATGCTGTAAGGTGAGCTTCGGTTGACGTCAATCGCTGCCTCGTTCTGCTGCGCTTGCAACTCGTGTCGCTGGGGCCGTGTACAATGTTTGTAGGGCAATGCTAGGACAGCGATTACTAGAGATGTCTGCGTGTAACAAGCATACAACAATGCACTTAAAAATAAGCTAAAAAACAATAATAAAGTTTCATAAGCAAATGTGTGATCGTAGTTCATGATTCTGCGGAACTTTTTGACTACAATATTAAATGTTCGTAACAAATTAGGCCCCTCTCAGTCCATCATACGGGCGGTGTCTGCGCTACAACTTCATCAAAAGAAACATCCATCATCATCATCATCATCATCAGCCTGTTGTAGTCCACTGCTGAATATAGGCCTCCCCCATCGATTTCCAGCGGGAACGATCGCTAGCGGCCTGCATCCACCGACTCCCCGCGACCTTTATGAGGTCGTCGGTCCATCGTGCAGGCGGTCGTCCTACGCTGCGCTTGCCAGTTCGAGGTCTCCACTCGAGAACCTTTTTGCTCCATCGGCCGTCCGTTCTTCGAGCTTTGTGTCCTGCCCAATGCCACTTCAGCTTGCTAATCCGTTGAGCTATGTCAGTGACCTTTGTTCTCCTGCGGATCTTTTCATTTCTGATTCGATCACACAGGAAAACGCCGAGCATAGCTCTTTCCATAGCTCGCTGAGCGACTTTGAGCTTTCTTATGAGGCACATAGTAAGAGACCACGTCTCAGATCCATATGTCATCACTGGTAACATACATTGATTGAAGACTTTGGTCTTCAGGCACTGAGGTATTTTGGACGAGAAGACCTTCCGAAGCTTCCCAAACGCTGCCCAGCCGAGTCGGATTCGACGATTGACCTCTTTCTCTAAGTTGGTCCTACCTAGTTGGATCGTTTGACCTAGATATATGTATTCGGTCACAACTTCAAGAATGGAGTTCCCAACGGCTATAGAGTTGGGCACTACATGGGCGTTATGCATGACTTTCGTCTTGCCCATGTTCATTCTAAGCCCAACTTGTTGAGAAACTCCATCGAGGTCATTGAGCATCTGTCCAAGGTCCTCCAGCGATTCTGCCATGATCACTATGTCGTCGGCAAATCGAAGGTGAGTGATGTACTCGCCATTTATGTTGATGCCGTGTCCTTGCCATTCCAGGAGCTTGAAGGCGTCCTCCAGAGCAGCCGTAAAAAGTTTGGGAGATATAACATCTCCCTGTCTTACGCCTCTCCGTAAAAACATCCATTTAAGAATAATTATTTTTTTTGGTAAAAATTTTAATAACACAAAAATTCCTGCATATGACACCGTCTTCGGTTAAAGGAGTGACATATTATGTTTCAGAAGCAAACTAAATAACTGTTCTATTATAATACGTCATTGATTTTGCATAAGTAGTTTATTTAGCGCCGTGTGGTTTCCGGCTTCGAGTAGACCATCCCATGACATCCCTTGGTTGTCGTGCGAGGCGATTAACGGGTATTAAGCTGGATGCGATCACCAATCCACCTGCCAGGCGTGGTGATAATGGCAATATCCCTCAACGTTCCTGGCTTGCCAAGGTCTGTTAAGAGGAAGCCCTTGTTCAACAGTGAACATAAAAGGGATTGGTGCTCTAAGTAAGATGGAAGTATCTATGAGCTGATAGATGCTGCTACCCATCCATCAGCTTGATATCCCTAAGCCGCCTCTTTCACACTCATAGTAATTGTCTCTTCTAAGCCCGAAAGCAAACCGCCGCTAGTATGTTCATTACTACTTAAACACAAAGCAAATAACTAATATCTGAGAAATTAACCTTTTTTTATACACAGGTAGTTAATAAGGGAGACAATTCATAGACTATATACATTAAAATTAGTTCCATTTTAATGCACCCTAATACACACCGTTTAGTAGATATAACAACCGATTTTATGAGTTTTACGAGCTTAAAACAATTTAATTCCTCTTTTAATGTTAATAAAAGACTATTAGTTAGATCTAGTTTTTTGTAATAAAATATGTTCGGTATTAACATGTAACGACCCTATTACGAAAGAAGATCCCCATCATAAATCTTTATTACTCGAAATAAAAACAGAAACTATTTACCTTTGCAAGAGAGAAGTAATAGCAGGAAACAATTTCAATTTCATGATGAAATTCGTAAAATTTTGACAAAAATTGACTGGCAGTCCGAATTGTTGCCATCACAAGATACGGCCGTAGATGCTATGGTGCGTTACTTTTTTAATATTTTGTATAACATAATAGATGAGTATGTTCCCGTAAGGGACACTATTTATGCAGCTCGTTATCCTCCTTGGCACACAATACCATTGATTAAATTAGTTAATGAAAAACGAAAATTTCATACTAAATGGAAACAATATGGTAATCCTTTAGATTATCAAACTTTTTCCACTCTTCGTAAAAGAGTATCTATTTTACAACATAACGAGTACCTTAACTATACAGGGTTATTTGTAAAACACCGGTAACCTCTCAGGACTATATTACTAACATCATAAATAACAACTTTTGTTCTACGACTTTTTACAAAACATAATACATTTACCAAAAACAAACCTTCAATATTTCGTTGTCCTATCTAACACATTTCAACTCTGTATTCCCCGCTCCCCTCGCTATTGTCGGTACTATCGCTTTATTTTGCTTCGCATAGACTTCGTAACAGACTATTGTACAATCGTATAAGTAAAATTAAGCCTTTTAAGGTACGACGAGATTTGTGTGTGGAAGGGCTCTGGAGGAGTTTCTGAGTGACTTGGATTATGAACAGACTGAAAAATTTATACAAATATGTCAGTAATTATCTTTTATAAATATATATTTTATTGAATACATAAAAACTATAAAATCATTATATGAATATTATGTAAGTATATGTATATATATTATTATATATCTACATAATAAAGTAATCATTATAAATTGAAGATTAGTACACAAACGTTGTTGAAATATTAAAAAGGAAAAAAAAAAAAAAAAAAAGCACCCACCCACCCATTGCTATGTTATGTGGAGCTTGAGATGGTTGAAATATACTTTTCAGGTTATAAAAATTGCAACAAATTCCGTTATGCTCTTACTTTTAATTTTAATTTTAATATTTTAGTTTTAGAAACACTTTTTTATTTTTTATTCTTTTATTTTATTTTATTTTATTTATAACACGTCTTATTACATATTCTGAACAAAATATTATTATTGTGAAAACATTTTGTTTATATTAAAATAACGTCAGTAGCATAGTCTGATTTCTTTGCATATACTACTTGTTTACGCTAAACTTATAACATGAGCGAGAATCTTACCTTGCCGTAACACAGTCTTTGACTAGCACGGGAGGTAAAGAACTTTTCTCTGTATACCGTCATTGCACATTCATAATTAATGTTATCATGTATGTGAACCAATGCTTTACTTTTAATAGCTTTATTATAATTTAAATCTTCTTCTACTCCCTTTGTTACTTATTTTATAGATAAGTTCTAACTTAATGTAGTTGAAGTGAGTGTGCCCTATACCTACTATGTAAATATTTATTACCGGTGTACTGTAACCTAAACTTATGGTCAATAAACTTATTATTATTATTATTATTAACATTTAGATCGTTGAATTTAAATATTTTTATTTTTGTGTGTAAATATGATGAATTAAAATATCATGAATTTTTAAAAGTCATAGAACAAAAGTTGTTGATTATCATGTTAGTAACGTAGTCCTGAGAGGTTACCGGTGTTTTACAAATAACCCTGTATATAAATGAGTGAAGAAAATATAAAAAAATGCCCTAAGCTATTTTGGAAATATGTCAAATCTAAATCACCGTCTAATTATATTCCTCAAGTATTACAATATCTGCAACGCACTTCCAATAGTGGTGATGACATATGCAACATATTTAATGAATATTTGTTTTCATTCACAGTGCATCTCGTCCCGTTACGTACGATATGAATTGTCCACCTGTTCATTCTCCCATTGATCTTGGTTCTATAGAAATTACGATGGAAACCATACATATTATTTATATTTATTTATTTTATGCAGATGATGCAAAAATCTTCAAAAACGTTGCATGTTGTAAGATGCCTTACAACTTCAATCAGATTTAGACAGTGTATCGGAATATTGCTCTGCTAACCAGCTTTACATGAACCTTGACAAATGCTCGCTACTATATCTTATACACGTAAGCAAAACCCTCTTGATTTTGAATACAAAATTAATAGTCATAGCCTATCGAAGGTAACATCTGTGCGTGACCTGGGAATAATAATGGATTATAATCTGTCTTTCAATCAACATATAGATCATATAATTAAAAAGTCCTTCCGCCAACTCGGATTTATTTTAAGAATATCAAAACCTTTTAAAGATACTCATACCCTAAAAGTATTATATTTCAGTTTTGTCCGATCTATCTTGGATTTTGGATGCATATTGCATTAGGGTGTACTACGCCGAATCGAATGCCAAATAATCGAATATCAATTGATCGATCACTATAGATCGAACGACTAAATACTCGAACGTTCATAACATCGAGTGATCAAAATATCAAATGTTTGTTTGATCGAGTGATCAAAATATCGAATGTTTGTTTGATCGAGCGTTCAACGCATCGCATATTCATTCTATCCAAAGATCAATACAAATATTTTTTAAGAATACAAAAAAAAACTAAATTTTCATTGCATTAACATCTCTTTTGCCTCTTTTTGTGAAGGCGGTCTTCCCAATCTCGCGTTTGCCTTTTCAATATTCCTATTTGTTATAGCTTGCACCTTTACTAAAAATTCTATGGTAGCATAAAGACCCCGTTTATGCTTATCAAGCAACGTGTTCCATCTTCTATGCCATCCTTCAATGTCGTTTTGAGTAACTACTAGGAAAACCCAGTGTATTATTTTAAAACACAGACCACAGTGAAGTTTTAAGAAATTTAGTTACCTATTTTGTATTCTTAAAAAATATTTGTATTGATCTTTGGATAGAATGAATATGCGATGCGTTGAACGCTCGATCAAACAAACATTCGATATTTTGATCACTCGATCAAACAAACATTCGATATTTTGAACACTCGATGTATTGAGTGTGCGATGTATTGAAATTTAATAACCATTCGATGTTATGAACGTTCGAGTATTTAATCATTCGATTTATAGTGGTCGATCAATTGATATTCGATTATTTGGCATTCGATTTGGCGTAGTACACCCATTGCATTATATGGAGCCCAGTCTTGCCATAAATTTATTAAGTCCATGGATTTTCGTGGATTCCATGAATATGTATCATACGAAGACTCAATGGCCCGCCACTCACTATCCATACTAGCTAATCGTCGAATAAAGTTTGATCAGATGTTTCTTTTCAAAATTTTGAACAATCTTGTGGATTCCCCCCACATTTAGGAAAACAATCTTAACGTTCCTAGACCAGGTTCACGATCTAAGAAATTATTTTCTGTTCCCTTTTATAAAACTATTTACAATAGCAATAATTTCTTTAGACGTAGCGTTGACACATATGTATAATAAATCGTATACCGATATTGATCTTTTTGGTAATGGTTTAAATTTATTTAAAGCTAAGTTACGTAAAAGTATTTTAGAGACTTCTTAGAGACTAATTTTATTGTATTGTCACACAATTTCTACTTATTTATTTCTTTTAATTACCAGTAGTTTATACAGGGTGTTTGGCAGAACGTTGAACATACGAAAATGGTGGGTAGGTGGGGTCATCTGCTACTTACTCAGCCCTAATTTATTTGGCCCTGGCCGACTGGGTATTTAAAAAAAAAAAAAAAAAGTTTTTTTCTTGTTTCACCACTTTCCTAACTTTAAAGTGTATTTTTTTTATTAAAAATGGGCAATAAAACAGGCAATTTTTTTTTTTTTAATCTTTGATGTTGGCAGATTCTTATAAAATTATTGCTTTGTTCAGATGTTAGCTAGAAAAAAAGTTATGAATCCTCAAACTTACAGAAAGATGTAAAAAATACTTGAATGTTAATTTCAACTTGCATTTAAAAAAAAACAAAAAATGATTGAGGAGTTCCAATTCTAGCAAAACATCCCTAGTGTGTGAGCTTTCTAATGGTATGTAATTTGCTTTTATAAAAAAAAAACTTTAAGAGTTATTTCATAATTTTATCAAGTAGGAAATTTTTGACTAAACTCTACCTTTACGGAAAGTTAAATGTTTTGCGAAATTTAATACTGCAAAGTTGGTAAAAATTATGGATCGACGGCTTGCCAGTAGCAGTGGTGCAAATTGACATTCACTATTCCCTTGAGATGGTTACACAAAGCAGGTAGAAATTTTGTTTCACTCTTGCGCAGTCATAGCGTATTTTTGCTCTCTTTCGCTCTCGTGGCACCGTGACGCGTCAGAATGAATTCTTGACGAAACTCTACCTTTACGGAAAGTTAAATGTTTTGCGAAATTTAATACTGCAAAGTTGGTAAAAATTAAATGATCGATTGAAATTATGCTGTACCAGTTAGGTGCGTTAATGAAACAATTAAATAATTTATTTAAATAATAAATCATATTAGATGTTCAAATTGACGCCCTTCATTCGCAATACAGGTGCGGCATCTACGTCTGATTTCTACAGTTGTTGTGCGCAGCAGCATCTCCTGTCGCATAACTTCGAAAGCAGCATTAATTCGATTTATCAAATCTTCCCGACTTTCTACTTCTGTAGTGTAAACTAGTTCCTTTGCCCTTCCCCACACGTGAAAATCGAGCGGAGTGAGGTCGGGCGATCGCGGAGGCCAGGGAATTGGTCCTCCCCTGCCAATCCACGAATTTGGGAAACAATTATCCAAATGCTCACGTACAACTAGACTAAAGTGAGCTGGGCAACCATCGTGTTGAAAGACAATAGGCCTGTTTATGTCTACTTGGAACACTTCTTCCACTAATGGTGGTAAATCATTTATCAAAAAATCCAAGTAGTTGTTCGCGTTGATGTTGTCGGGCAAATAATGAGGCCCTATTAGCTTATCGCCAATCACTCCTGCCCAGACATTCACACTGAATCTCCTCTGGAAGCCTCTTTGTCTCTTCACGTGTGGGTTTTGATTTTTAAGTGCCCAATGGTGAAGATTGTGATAATTGACAATCCCTTCTTTGTCAAATTTGGACTCGTCTGTCCACAAAATACTTTTTAAAAAGTTAACGTCGTCCACATCGGTATGCAGCAAATGGCGACAAAATTGCACACGTCTCCCAAAATCACTGTCATCGAGACCTAGAACAAACAAAACATGTCTAAGAATTGATTTCAATACTGAATCTTTTCTTCCTCCGAGTTCAAACTCTACAATTATCCAAATTTTTCATCTTCAATTTTTAAGTACACTAATTGGCTTTATGGCTTAGCCATAAAGACGTAAGACCAAATTCACAAAAGGGCGTGCGACTTTCCAATTTTGTTCTAAAAAGGACCCATAAGTGCTGGCAAGTTTACCTACGCTGACCACCTGCGCAAACCGAATCCGAAATCCGAATACTGTAAGCGCTGGCCGCCTGATTGTTACGTGAATGCGGCCGAATAGGAATAGTTTATTGAATTTAATTTGAAATTAGAATTGAATGCGCTAAAAACAACATGAGGCAAAACAACTAATAAAGAAAGTGACGAAATCAAGGTTAAATGGAACGATCAATTGAACTGTCTCATAATTTACTACATTCCACAAAATCGTATCAGATGCAGTGCATAAACGGCTTAATCTTACCTTGCACTGGAGTGTAGTGAAAAGCATGTCTACCATCTTGCCGGAGAACAGACCACACTTTCCATATGCTTAAGCCAAGTATTGAAGCTATCTGTCTAATGCTTTTGGTAGGATCCGCGTCAAACTCGGCAAGAACTTGTTCGTCAATGGTAGCATCGGGTCGTGCTGCGTTCACTCGTGGTTCTTGTAAGTTCAGGTTACCGGTTTGTCGTAAACGTCGGTAAGTACTCGCAAACGTCTGATGACTGGGTACTCGGCGGTTGGGATAACGCTTTTGATAAATTCTTCGCGCTTCACGCGAATTTGTATAAGCGCTTCCATACGCTAACAACATGTCCGCGTATTCCTCACTGGTAAAAGCAGCCATTTCTTTACCAATAACAACAGGTAACAGTAATAACAAAAAACTTAACAAACTTAAACTTAAACTTAACTAGTGATAACAATAAAAGAAAACGAAGTGAACAAAAACAAACGTAAGCGTAACGGGCACGTGAGATCGCAGAGGCAGTTAAGTCTCGACTGAATAAAAGAAAAGAATTCATTCTGAGGCGTCACGGTGCCACGAGAGCGAAAGAGAGCAAAAATACGCTATGACTGCGCAAGAGTGAAACAAAATTTCTACCTGCTTTGTGTAACCATCTCAAGGGAATAGTGAATGTCAATTTGCACCACTGCTACTGGCAAGCCGTCGATCCATAATTTTTACCAACTTTGCAGTATTAAATTTCGCAAAACATTTAACTTTCCGTAAAGGTAGAGTTTCGTCAAAAATTTCCTGCTTGATAAAATTATGAAATAACTCTTAAAGTTTTTTTTTTATAAAAGCAAATTACATACCATTAGAAAGCTCACACACTAGGGATGTTTTGCTAGAATTGGAACTCCTCAATCATTTTTGTTTTTTTTTAAATGCAAGTTGAAATTAACATTCAAGTATTTTTTACATCTTTCTGTAAGTTTGAGGACTCATAACTTTTTTTCTAGCTAACATCTGAACAAAGCAATAATTTTATAAGAATCTGCCAACATCAAAGATTAAAAAAAAAAAAAAATTGCCTGTTTTATTGCCCATTTTTAATAAAAAAAAAATACACTTTAAAGTTAAGAAAGTGGTGAAACAAGAAAAAAACTTTTTTTTTTTTTTTAATTACCCAGTCGGCCTGGGCCAAATAAATTAGGGCTGAGTAAGTAGCAGATGACCCCACCTACCCACCATTTTCGTATGTTCAACGTTCTGCCAAACACCCTGTATATAAGTACTGTTTTATTAATTTTAGTTTGAGTTTGTAATACTATTACTATTCTTGTTACCGTAGCTGAAAAAATGTATTGTTATGGAACTCTAGGTCTATAAGTAACGCTGTTTTTCTTGGTACAATATGTAAAAGATTGTATGTTTCCTAAATAAATAAAAAAAATAATTAAAGAAGTCAACCATGGGATGGCTGGGCATGTTGTGTGTATTCTGTATCGTAATTTACAAGTTCAAGGACATGTAGAATTGACCAGAAGCGTCGGCCGTTTAACCGTGGTACCCGCAAATGTGGTCACCAATGAGTATGAACGGGAACCAGGGTATCACAATGGTTTCCTACAAAAGCTGAAGTTGGAAGTGGAGGCGAAGGAGATTCTTCAGAAAAAACTAAGTAGTGGCCTAAAAAACCTCAAGTGAGTATTTACTTCTAGCGAATGTTTTCAGCTAAGCGATTTCAGAGATTCTGCTTGCGTGTGTTAGTGTAAGCAGTACGCCACGCTTTACGCAACGCCAGGCATTGTATTGCATTGCGCTAGTCGGACAAAAGAGTGCACCGTTAAAATGCGTTGCTATTGTCGCTACGCGTTCCATCAGGCGAAGCCTTTATTGGGTATTTTGTGACATATAAAGTTAAAAGTAAAATTACGTTTCTTTTGTTATGACCTGCGCAATGAGGTGGGTCTGCGGACTGCAGAAGCGACCGACTGTCAAATAGCCTGCGTTCGGCGGTCTTCGTTTGCGAAATGTAATAAGCCTAACAGAAGCCGGGCAAGCCGGACTTCGTTTATTTCACCCGGATGCGCAATCATAAAGCCTAACCATGTCCGGCTTTATCCGGACGCATGGCAATGCTACTTACGAGTCTAAGGCTGTGCTAATGTCATGCTATTGCGCTTTATTTTAATAGCTTTATTTTCTCCTACAGAAGCATATTCAATAACCCTTAAACGACAAATTTTATGTGAGATTCCATTATCAGAATTCCCAAGACATAATAATATTATTTAAGAAAACCTTCACATTTTTCCGAAAGGATTTCAATCAGCTCTAAAAACGTGCCCAGTCCAAACAAAAGAGTCTGTAATTTATTTATTTAATGGTAATTAAACTATATAAGCAAATGTGTGATCGTAGTTCATGATTCTGCGGAACTTTTTGACTACAATATTAAATGTCCGTAACAAGAAGCCATATTGGCACCTTAATTTGTCATTTTGACGGTTCGTTCGGTTATCAACAACGACCTTTTAACACTTGGATCAATATCCCAATTACGTTAATAATACGACACCAATAATCTTGTTGGTAATCGCAAAACATAAAAAAATTACTCATTGTTATGTCAACACAGACACAGACGTCAAAAACATAAATTATTATAGCTATAGTTGTTAACTAGGTAAATACACCACCAATTGTAATATTTGACGGTATTTTTTTGACGTTTTGCGATTAAGGGCCTATGCACACCACGATTTTTAAACGCGCCGTCGACGCGCGTTTCAGTAACCCGCGTCGACGGCGCACTTTTATCCTATAGAGCCTATAGAGTTTGTTGTTCGTGCGTATCGCGTCTGTATCGCTACAATCGCGCTTCAACGGTGCGTTTAAAAAACGTGGTGTGCATAGGCCCTAAGCTGCTAAATAGCGGAAACATATGTTTCCACATAAACCAACTGTCGCCTTGCTTTGGCAGTTTACATATTAGTATAATTAGTTTTATTAAGTAACTAGCGGCCCGCCCCGGCTTCGCACGGGTGGACTTTTATACCCTACCCCTGCCCTACCCTACCCCTGCCCTACCCTACCCCTACCCTAACCCTACCCTACTCCTACCCTACCCCTACCCTACCCCTACCCCTACCCTACCCTACCCCTACCCTACCCCTACCCCTACCCTACCCCTACCCTACACCTACCCTACCCTACCCCTACTCTACCCTACTCCTACCCTACCCCTACCATACCCCTACCCTACCCCTACCCTACCCTACCCCTACCCTACCCCTACCCTACCCTACCCTACCCTTCCCTACCCTACCCCTACCCAAAAGTATCCTATGTCCTTCTCCCAGTTCTTAGCTACCTCCCTACCAATTTTCAGCCAAATCGGTTCAGCCGTTCTTGAGTTATAAATAGTGTAACTAACACGACTTTCTTTTGTTTTTAAAATGTATTCTGCTATTCGGGACGGAAACAAATCCAACAAATCAAAAACCATTGCAATCGGTCCGGCCGTTCTCGAGTTATAAGTGTTGTAACAAACACGACTTTCTTTTATATATATAGATAGTTTAAAAACTATTTTATAGGTAGTTAAATGATCTTGACCATAAAATAATTTATTTGGATAAGGATTAATTTAAACACATAAATAGCATGGTTTGAATTTGGTTAGCATTTTCATTGTTTCATTTCAATGTTTAAAATGAAAAAAGTTGTTGTAGTGACATAACTACAATAGTTGGACATATGCTACCGCGGAGTTTTTTGTAGACATTATGATGTTCTTCAATATTGTTGTACATTATTTTGTTCTATCGCTAATAGTTTAGGCAGCGCATTCGACGAAAGACATTTTAAGACTCATTTTTCTACACCTTCGGTTACATTGTTCAAATTTTACCAAGGATCCCTAATTTTTTTCAAAATGAAATGTAGCCTATGTCAAATTGGAAAAATGTAGCATTCTATTGGTGAAAGAATTTTTTAAATCGGCCCAGTACTTTTTGAGCCTATTCATTACAAACATACAAACATACAAAAATAGGTACAAATCTTTCCTCTTTATAATATTAGTGTAGATTAGTTATATTAAGTGACAGACGTTGTACTGTCTTAGCTAAAACTCTAAATTAAATTGAACTTTTAATATAAGGCGTGATAGCAATGAACTAACCGTGATGTGCACTAAGAGCAGCACGCATTCTGTCAATGTTATGTCAAACGCCATAATATTACAATAAATAAGATTAAAAAATTACTCTATTCATGATCGATGATATGCCAATTATGTCACGATAAGATGGTTTACCCACTTGAACCCATGGTGTTCCCCTAAATGCCAGTAAATGGAGCACCGGTAATAGCTAATCCATACACGGTACATCCGTTACCGTCCGATGACCTAGCTGTCATGGACTCTCCCGAGGATTTTATTTTAGGGTTCATTAAATGCATCTTTTGCGGGCGCACGGAGCACCACTACGTCTCTACACATCACGGGTTAGGCTCTAAAAGCAAGTGGGGCTATGCTCCCCACTGCTCAAAGCCGCGGCTCCGGGGACAGCCTACTATTTCTGTGCCTTCGGTGAAATGGGTAGGAGAGATCTTTCTACTAAGCACGCTTCGGGGTCTTCTACAAACTGGACAATGGTCGGTAGCAAGAGGACTGATACCATGACTCTCGCTCAATTGCCCAAACTGGACACTCCTCGACCAGTGTGCAGTGTGCTGCCGCGTGATAACTGTTGAAATTAAGTTTCTGGCTCTCGAATCACTTTTTTTTGTTGTCCGGGGTGCAGTGAAATGCATTTACGCATTCCTGCTGCCGCTGCAGCGTATTCGCGCGCTGCCGATGCCCTCTCCATAGCATGGTATGCTTAACTCATACCACGAGGAGAGCACCCTTCACCACTAAAAACCCCCCGGACACTCCTTCGATCCGCCGTTGGCGGGGGCCGGGTTCGCATGAACAATCCGACCCCTCTCGAATCACCCTCCTTTATTTTCTTTTAGGCGATTCCATTATTTTGGGATTTTCCAGTTTTAAAGATTGGATCAATGTAGCTGACCCGACGACTATGTACTATCTTAGTTAAAACTCTAAATGAACTTTTAATATAAGGCGTGATAGAACTGAACTAACCGTAATGTGCACTAAGAGTAGCAAGCATTCGGTCAATGTTATGTCAAACGCTATAAGATTACAATAAAAAATAAAAAATAAAATCTCTATCCATGATCGATGATATGCCAATGATTTTTAATAACTAATGTTAAGTAGGGTGATACGAAGTTCATCGATGCACTTCGTAGCACCTACCTACTATTAGTTATGAAAAAAACTTCAAATACTGGTTCAAGCGATCTACCCCAAAATGCTAGAATGTTCTGAAAGAAAAGAGGGAGGGTGATCCGGAAACTTAATGTCATCAGTCATCACAGCGACAGCACATGGTACATTGGTGCGAGGAGTTTCCGGCTTGGGCGGTGGAGCGAGAGTGATGGGATCCGTCCGCTTGCTACCGACCATTGTGCATTCAGTAGAAGTCCGCGGAGTGTTTTCTGGAGAAAGATCTCTCCTAACCATTTCACAGAAGGCGCACAGACAGCAGGCTGTATACCGAGCCTCGGCTTCGAGGAGTAGGGAATATAGTCCTAATTTATTTTAGAGGCCGACCCATGATGCGTAGAGTTGTAGTTGTGCTCCGTGCGCCCCCAAAAGGTGCATTGAATGGACCCAGGAGAATCCATGACTGCTAGGTCATAGGCATCGCCACGGTACCGGATGTATAATAATATGCATTAGCTATTCCTGGTGCTCAATTTACTGGCATTTATAGGAACATCCTGGGTTAAGTTTAGTAGGTAAACCATCTTCTAGTGTTATAATAAACATATCATCGCTATAAACAGGGGAGTTCTACATACTACACACTACATATTACCACTGTGGCCGTGGATGCCTAATGCATTTTCAGCCGGGAAAAAATAGACATTGAACGACAGCGACGAATTTCTTAATGTAGCAAATTTTTTTTACGTTTTGACGAATTCAAAGCAATAACTGCAGCAGTTTTAATTTTGTTCAAAATGTGGTCACAGTTCACGTCGAACAAAAAGAATTAATAAAACAAAAAAACAATTCACACACAAATTAGAATTATAAATTCGTAATTTCATTAACGCCATCGATTATGGATAGAGTAAGTTTTCTAGATTTCAATATCACCGCGGAAGAGTTTAAGCAATTGGAAATGACCGAAAGAAGCCAGAATCACAACATGAACGGTGTACTAAGTATATCGTTACTCTTTTCAAAATAAAATTTCTGAACCCACCTATAAATATTTGACAATGGTGACAGATCAACTTTCGTCTAGAAATGTACTTCTTCTGATTTTAAAATACTATCGAGTATCTGTCACTTTTTGGTTACTCAATCAATCTATGACGGAACAAAACTGTAACATTTGACAGTTATAATAATTTGTATGGGAAAATAAAATTATCATTTTTAATATTTCCATCTCAATTTTTCCACATTTTCTCACCGTTTAAACCTTCCCTGAACCACGGCAAACATTTCAAAACCAAAATTAGCTAAATTGGCCCAGCCGTTCTCGAGTTTTAGCGAGACTAACGAACAGCAATAGATTTTTATATATATAGAAAAACCGGCCAAGTGCGAGTCGGACTCTCGCACGAAGGGTTCCGTACAAGTGCGTACCTATTTTTGATATCAAGAATACAACAAGTAACATAGTATAAAAGTTCTTGTAGTTCGTTGTAACTTTGATCGATGTTGAATGAATGAAAGGTAAACTGCGGTTTACGGTTTATGACGTATTAAAAAAAAACTACTTACTTGATCTCGTTCAAACCAATTTTCGGTGGAAGTTTGCATGGTTATGTACATCATATATATTTTTTAGTTTTATCATTCTCTTATTTTAGAAGTTACAGAGGGGGGGACACACATTTTACCACTTTGGAAGAGTCTCTCGCGACAACTATTCAGTTTAGAAAAAAATGACATAAGAAACCTCAATATCATTTTTGAAGACCTATCCATAGATATCCCACAAGTACGGGTTCGATGAAAAAATTTTTTTTGAGTTTCATTTCTAAGTATGGGGAACCCCAAAGTTTTTTGTTTTTTTTCTATTTTTGTGGGAAAATCTTAATGCGGTTCACAATATACATCTACTTGCCAAGTTTCAACATTATAGTTCTTATAGTTTCGGAAAAAAGTGGCTGTGACATACGGACGGACAGACAGACAGACAGACAGACATGACGAATCTATAAGGGTTCCGTTTTTTGCCATTTGGCTACGGAACCCTAATAAACGGCACAGCAATACAATATTAGAAATTTTGAAGTTGAGGTTTGCTTTGCGTCTTTTTATTAGAAACTTTAAACCGGCAGAGAGTATTTATATTCCTTGCTATAAACGAATGCATCAACCGGTAAGATTTTTTTTTTAATATGCTCAGCTTTCAGTTGCGTTTTGTTATACCATTTTTAACAAATGAACCGCTGACTTATATTTTGACTGAGTTGTTTTGTTATTCTATGTCAGTTGCGTTTTGTTATACCACGTTTTATGTCACGTCCCACGGGAACGACGGGAACGGCATAAAAATCCTATGTCCGTCTCCCAGTTCTTAGCTACCTCCCTACCAATTTTCAGCCAAATCGGTTCAGCCGTTCTTGAGTTATAAATAGTGTAACTAACACGACTTTCTTTTATATATATAGATTTTGTGGTATAACTGCCAGAAAACTTCCTTGTTCTGTATTGTTCCTGCCCACAGGATATCTTCACCTTGGTTGGTCGTGGAAAACTAAGAGTATAGTGTTTTTCATCAAGTTGTTCAACAGCTTCTTTTCTCAGGATAACAGGAGTTTGTCTGCAGGATAGGATTAGTTCTTCTTTCGTGATTAGATGCTGGATACAATCAGATTCTTCTCGATGTTGGTAAGTAGACTTTATTTTACAGAGGTACAACGAGTTTAACTTCGCGCATTTAGCCTCCATGTAATTAGAATCAGTACTAGAAATCGCTACATAAGGTAAGGTAGGTATAAGAATTTGATGGTGTCTATTGGGTACAATGGATAGTTTATAAAGGTTATAGGATATTGGTAAAGCAATCGGCACCTTAAAAACTATAATTATCTCATTATTTGAGTAATAATAACCTAACTTAATAATGTCATAGTAATTTCTTATTTCTATATCTAAAATCCTTAATTTTTCTAACATATATCTTAAGTTCGTAATACTAACTACGGAATGAGTCATGCTCGATGCACGAATAAACCCTAATGTATTTTCTAACCTACTAATCTCTATCTCTAATTTATCTATGTTATCGCTAAGAATTAACAAAAATTGGGCTATATGGGCATAATTAATCAAATCGGCTTGGGTGCTATTAACCATTTGGTCTAAAATGTATCTAATTTTATCCTGATTTTTAGTTATATTCGTGAGCAATTTAGTATCGTGTAACATCCATTCTTTAGATAAACTAATGTGTTGAGTTATTTGAGACTGCAACTTATGTACGTTACTACGTAGAACTTTTATAGCATTATCGTACTTACTCTTAAGTACGATAATGCTCTCATCGCTATAATCTAAGTTACCCGATATGCTTTTAATGATGGAACCAAGTCCGTCAATAAGTCCTCTTTTCTTACGAATATGCTCGAACGACTGTAGACTATTGCCTATTCTAGTTAACTTAGAGCTAAGATATTCTAAATGCGGTTCGAATAGAGACTGCGTTATATTATTAATTTTAGGACGAAACTGAGATAGCTGATTATTAATTTGCCCAATTTGAGTTTCTATATTAATAAGACTTATAGCACTAAGAAAAGAATGATAATGGGAAACAATTCGGGTGTTTCCTAATTTAAATGGAAGTAACCCTGGGCCATCTCCTTACGAGTCAATCGTTACTTCTTGTCCTCGAATCCGTTGGAATAGCACCAAGAGTAGTATCCTGTAACAAGACAGGATTTTTAGGGCTTCTCTTAAGTCGAGACTTTGCCACGGGGACTCGCTTTTTGCGGGTGTAAATGTGAATGGGAAGGTCAGCCAAGACTGTGTCCTGCGTAAAGCGCGGGGCCAATTTTTGTCTACTTGCTAACGGGTTCCGTACAAATATTTGTTGGTCAGGGGTGTATTCTGTCTCGTCCTCACGATCTTTATTTCTATTTTCAATGAATACAGTCCGGTCATGTAAAGAGGTCTCGTTAATTAAGTCATAAACTTGTGTAATTCGCTTTTTATGCTCTAACGAATATTGTTGCAATAGATGCTCTGTCAAATTTACATTTAAGGGATTGCCGGGGTCAAAATGTCCTGTAATTAAGTCTATTGGCCGACATTTAGTAAAACTATGAATCGAATTATTGTAACCTAATATTGCGTAAGGCATTAAATTTATTATGGGTTCACCACGTTCTTATAATTTTAATACACGTAAGTGCTCTAAGATTGTCGAATGGAAACGTTCTACCATGCCGTTATCGTTAGGGGTGTGCGCTAGAATTTTATGGTGCTGTATGTTATGCCACCTTACAAATTCCGCGAATAGAGCATTAGTAAACTCGGGTCCCTGGTCTGTAACTATCGTCATAGGGATCCCATGATGTGTGCTAAAAGATAATAGGGCTTGCACTACATTTAGGGCTGTGCCGTCGCGCAGGTAATATGCCTGTGCATATTTCGAAAAAGCGTCAACCATTGTCAAAAACTTTTCATTTTGGGCTGTAAAAAGATCTAGGTGGACTACCTCGAAAGGTTTTGATGGGGGTGGAACTACAGAAAACTTTTTTTTATTTCGGATGATCCACTTACATTTATTAAGTGGATCATCCGAAATTGGTACTTCTAAAATTGGATTTTCTGCGCTAGTGTGAGCTGTTGCTGTGGAAGATCCCGAGGGATCTACCTGCATAGGTTTTTTTTCTGAGGGTTGGACTGCCATGGAACTGGTATCCTCGTTATTAATTTCAATGCGAGACAAAGTGTCCGCGTTAGTATTTAGTTTACCTTGCTTATACACAATGTTGAAATTATATTCGCTTAATTTTAATTTCCAACGGGTCAAATGGGAATTCGGTTCCTTCAAATTCATAACCCATTGAAGGGGTTTGTGGTCCGTTACAATTTTAAATTTTCTACCAAATAAGTAAGGGCGGAAATAGTTTGTTGCCCACACGATTGCTTCCTTTTCTATAGTGCTGTAATTAATTTCGCTACTGTTAAGAGTTCGTGACGCATAAGCAATAGGTTTATCGCTACCTATAGTACCTTGCGAGAGAATCGCACCGATAGCAAAATTAGACGTGTCGGTTGTCAGGACGAAATCTTTGTTATAATCGGTGTATTGTAAAATGGGGTCATTTATTAATAAATTTTTACATTTATCAAAGCAATTTATATAATTTAGATCATTAATATTAATTTTGGAACCTTTCTTAAGGCATTGTGTCATGGGTATTGTGATACGCGCGAAGTCTGGGATAAATTTACGGTAATAGCCTAACAAACCTAGAAAACGTTTTATTTCGGTGGATGTTTTAGGGATCGTGAAAATTTGAATTGCTAAAATCTTGTCTGGGTTCGGTTTAATACCCTCGTGACTAATTATATGGCCTAAATATGCGGTTTCTAATTTTAAAAACTCCGACTTATCCATTTGAATTTTGAAATTAGTTTCCCTGAGTCTTTTAAATACCTTTTCTAAATTAACCATGTTGTCTTGTAGCGATACTGAGAAAATTATGAAGTCGTCCAAATATACCAAACAAATCGTATTCTGTAGGTCTCTAAGGACATTATCCATTACCCTATGGAACGTGGAGGGGGACCTCTATAGTCCCATTGGCATACGTAGGTATTCAAAATGTCCATGTTCTACCGTGAAAGCCGTCTTAGAAATATCATCAGGATGCATTTCTACCTGATAAAACCACTGGCAAGATCCAACTTAGTAAAATAATGACAATTTCCTAACTTATCTAACACGTCTGCAATATTAGGAATGGGGTAGCGATCGTCTAAGGTCTTTTCGTTCAATTTTCTAAAGTCAACTACTAAACGCCATTTCGTTTTACCAGATGCGTCAATTTTTTTTGAAACCACCTATTTAGGTGAACTCCAGGCAGACTGTGAAGGCCGAATAATATTTTGACGTAACATTTTACTTATTTGATCTTGTACTTCTTGCCTATGAATATACGGGTACCTTCATCATTAGTTCGAATTATGTGCTAAACCTGATTCGTAAAAGTCAACGGCTCGTCATCGAGATAAAATATGTCAGAATATTGCGCACAGAGAGACTCTAAGTTAGCTTTTTCTTCAGGGTTTAAGTGATCCGTCCGCAGTTTAGAAAGTACTTCCTTAATGCGGTCGGGCTGCTGTTAAAAGTATGCGTGCACTTAATATTAAATAATTCGGCTGTTATAGGACGGTCCATTGAAAATACTATGTCGTGGCGTGTCGGGCTTATTACCACCAAAATACCTCGATTATTTTCTACATTTGTCATACAATCGGTAATAATACAATTTGAGATTAACTGCTCGGGTACGTAAACTTCTCCGTCATGAAAGTTTATAGGGATTCGTAGCAACTTAGACGAGTTAGCCGGAATAATATCTTCGAAATAATTACAGTTCCGAGAGGACATTAATAAAGGATTCTTAGAATTTCGAGTAATTAATAATTTATTTTTCATATCTATGTTTGATTCTATTATCTCTAATAAATCTGAGCCAATTAAACCGTCAAAGTAGTCGTGAAATTTATAAATAAAGAAAGTCATGTCATCATTCTCGTTAAATTCCTGGAAACACGGTAAGGTAATAGAGTAGTTACATCGGGAGGTTGCATGAATATTAGTTACTTCAAAAGGTTCATAGTTACAATTTACATGAGAAAAAAAAAATTCTACGGCCTCGGGGCTTATAAAAGATTGGTTTGCTCCCGTATCTATTAAAAGTTTAATAGGTGGGTCTGAAATTTGGATATAGGGTAACTATCTCTGTGTCTGTAAATTTATCTCTATTTTGAGTTTTTGGATTTCGGGGCTTTCCGAAATCCTCAGTGTCTTCAGTCGCAGAGGAATTTGATGGAACGTCATTCGTTTCCTCAAAAATCTCTGAACAATATGAGGGGTCAAATGTATATTCGTACTCGACGTCGTGCGGTGCATACTCGTATGAGTAAGGCTGCCTGTCCACCGGAGCGGAGCTAGGCTGCGGAGTGGAGAAACTGAGAAATATTAACCAATAGGATTGCACAAAATCTCCGCTCCGGTGGACAGGCAGCCTAATACTCGTAGTAAGGGTCATATTCATAGTCCGGATAGTAAAAATCATTAAAAATCATTTCTCGTGATTTGAAATAATTCGAAGGCGGTGGGTTACCTAACTTAGTCCAGTCATGTGGTGTACGAGTCGGAACGGTCTTTGGGACATAGTGGCTGACGCCACTCATAGGTTTTGGGCCGTTATAGTTCGTGGGCCTTTGGGGCATTTTAAATATATTACTTTGGGCTCTATAATTTGGTGGTGGGGCTCCGAATATTTGTTGTGTTCTAAAGGGTCCACGAAATTGAGGTGCCGAATATTTAACTGGGAGTTGCTACGGTTGGACAAACATATTCCTAGATGGACCCGGCTGAGGGCCAGGTTGGTTAGGTATATTAAAAGGTTTAATAGGTTGCGGATTAAACTATCTAACAGGCATATGAATAGGCGGTGGCATAGGGCCAAAATTAAATTTAGGACTGACCTGGTAATGAGGTGAAGGCTTCCTCTCGGAGACATTCTCGTTGCGCTGCTGCAAGTACAACGTATTCTCCTGCACGAACTCGAGAGCTTTCTCTATACTGTCGGGACGCATGCAACGAATGCGGGAACCCAATGGGTCATTTAACCCACGTAGGTATGCTTGGAGAGTTAGCTTTTTATATAAGTCCTGCTTAAATTTTATAATATCTGCTACCATTTCGTGTAGATTGATGTATGTCATTAGAGTCGAAAATAAATTTTGGCATTTCTCATAAAATTCCTGCGGGCTTAAGGAACCCTGCGACATTAATGCCAATTCGCTATATAAAAACGTTTCGTCGCGATGGTCGGAAAAATTATTGATCAGTACTTCCCTAACGCCCTTCCACGTATCGGGAATCCCGTTCGTATTATAGTGCGGGCGGCTGGCCCTACAACTTTATTAATTATACCATTTAAAAGCGCAAAATTATTCAAGCCATAGGCAGGATCTTCCTGCATATAGTCCTTTACTAATTTATCACATAAGGATATAAATCTAGATAGGACGTAAGGCCTTGTATATCTGCTCCATCATTACGCTAGCCATATTATTACTACACTCGTCAGATTCTAATAACGATCTATGAGAATCAAATAGATCGTTCCTACTATTCCTATCTTCTAACCTAGGGTGCCGAGATTGCCGTGGATGGAAAATCTTGGAAAATTTAATAGGAAATTCTTATAAAATAAAGGAGAGCGACTCTAATATGAATCTAAAGTACTCACGTTCGCAGATCTTGTACCTCTGGTGTATCGAAGGCCGGATACTCCTCAGGCTGCGGCGGGTTGTAGGTTCTGGAAAGATGCTGTCCTGCTTGATGCACTGACTCTACTCTATCCGTTAGACTGCGCCAGATACGAAGGTCGCAGACCAAGGGCCCAAAAAATACAAGATCTACTTCTTTAATTAATTTATTAAGTTAAAATAAAAGTACAGGAAATTACTAAGTCTAGGTGACGACCGCTCGATGTTAGAAACAGAAGTGACCGACGCAAGGGGGCCGGGGCATCGGGTGCCGATGCAGCAGGGTTCACGTTGCATCACGTTGTGCTGACCAGGCGCCTCGTGTAAGCCAGTGTTGGGAAATGTAGTAACGGGGTAAACGCACGTCAGCGGATTCCGTGCGGTATGCATATGTAACATACTCACAAACTTTCGCATTTCTAATATTAGTAAGGATGTACACAAACACTCAGAAGATATCAAAATACAATAGACAGGCAAACAAAAACTATGTACAAAGATAATTTATTAAGAAATCTCTTCCAGTAGACCTGCGAAAGGAGAATTCAGAAGGTAGAAACATTTAAAAGCGTAGGGCATACAATAACTACATACATAAATAAATACGTAGTATAAATAGAGAACCATCTGATGCCCTCGTAGACCCGAATTCCGAGAGGCCCGCGAACTGTAAAGTAGAGCGACAGTTGCACAAACCTCCCCTCAAAAGGTCATAATCTCTCAATCTCATCGCCAGCGACCGCCCTGAGCCGAGGTCCAAGCCCCACAGGTGGCGCCCTCTTGCACGACGGTTGCTTAGTTTGTAGTTTTTAAACCATTTATTAAGGCTGGAGTTCTGCTCGCCTTTATGCCCGGCGAAGTAGCAAAAGCCCCTTGGCTACATACGTAAGTCCATCCGAAAAAAAAATGCTTATAAATAATGCTACAAAGAGGAGAGAATATTCTTTTACTTTAAGGTGCAAGTTGGAAGCGGGTGACGTGAGGCGGCAGCGGACGACGTGTCGCGACGACACTACTGGTTTGTATGTATTTCTATGAAATTTCCTTCGCAGTTAGCGACACGAAGCTCGACGTAATTTCATAGAAATACATAGAAACCACGTGTCGCCGCGACACGTCCTCCGTCGCCGCCTCACGTCACCCGCTTCCAACTTGCACCTTAAAGTAAAAGAATATTCTCTCCTCTTTGTAGCATTATTTATAAGTACTTTTTTTAACTTGCACCTTTACTCTAAAACTATAAAAGAGTATGCATTGTAATAAAGGATTTAAGTGGGTAGCGAGCTCCACAATCTGACCGCTTGCACTGTAAGGGAGTAGGAATAAAAATCGGATTTGCGGAAGGGAATTCTAAGGATAGATTTAAGATGAGCGTCAGGATAATGTACAAAGGAAAAACAGTTGAATAGCTGAAGCCAAGATATTTCATCATCATCATCATCATCAGCCCGTATAACGTCCACTGCTGAACACGGGCCTCCTCCCGAGGAAGGGTTTTGCCATAGTCACCACGCTTGGCAGGCCGGTTGGTGACCGCAGTATTATGTTGTAACACACAAGGAAACGCTGCTGCCCGTTCCTGGTATACGATTGTTATAGATGATGTTATAACAATCGGGACCAACCGCTTAATGTGCTTTCCAAGGTACGAAGGGTCGTGCCTCAGCTAACCAGACCCGGAAAGAAATCCTAGAATCTACAAAAAGATTTCTTGTCCGGCGTGGTTTTCGATTCGCCACGGAGTTTTTGACTTTTTATTTATTAGTAAAAGTAACTTGACAACTAAATACGACAAAAGTTACCAAGTAAAACAAAGCGGCCGAACCCGAAAGGCTAACGCTTGCTTCACACGGCATCGTCCTGCACGTTTTTTTACAGGTAGGTTAGGTATACGTATTAACGAATAAATAGTGGCACATACATTGTACATAGAACCATTCACATGTCGTTTGTACTGCAAAAAAGCGTACACCGTTTATGCGTTTAAATGAATACTCAACGGACTTGTCAAGCAAATCGAATGAACTTTAACGTATTCGGCTTGCAGTGGCACATAGTATTGAGCATAGTATAGCTCTGTCTTCATACGTTTTTCATCGAATAGCAACCGAACAAGCATTTAGTCTCTCGGCGTCTTTTGGAGAGGTCGCGCGTATTTGTGTTTGTTGTTTCAATATGGTTGACGAATCTTCTATAGATAACGAATTATTAATTTCTTTAGTGGAACAAAAGCCCATTTTGTGGGATAAAACTATGGAACTTTATAAAAATCGCGTCGCAACTCAAGCTGCTTGGAAGGAAATCATGATAGTAATTGATCCAAATTTCGAGAAAAAGGAAGAAAGAACAAGACAAGCCTTCGGTATGTATCTTTTATTATTAACAACTTAGATGAATGAAAGCCTCGCTGCGCTCGACTAGATACCGTCGTCGTACTTGTAAATGCCGCAATTCAAACTATGCCAGAATCGGCGGGTCGATCCCACTATTCCCATTACCCATTGCAGTGGTAATACTGGGACTTCACTTTTTTCTTAAAACACTCCCAGTATACCCATTGACATAAAAATTTACCGATGGAAATAGTGGGAATTACTTTTCGTACGATCATGCCCCACAATAACCATTTGCGGCGTTTAATAATTAACTTTGCGTCGTAATTGACAGTCACTTTATCAGAGTCGAGATTACACATTCGACTAAAGAGTTTTTAATATAAAAAGTTACTATCTTTTACCTATTTACAATATAAACGCTTCGGCGCGCGACGCTCAGTACGCCAGCGCGTTTAAAAAACGCCCAGAAAACGTAATGGTTATTGTGGTAAAGTTAGTGCCACTATTACCATTAATGGTTATTCTCAATGGAAATAGTGGGACCGACCCGAATCGGCATGGTCGAGTCATGTCAGTCATGGCTGGCAAATTAAATTTTCACGCATCCTTCAAAATGTATGTCAACTTATGAAACATTTCAATAGCGATTTTCCGCATTTATAGAGCTCTTATTTTTAGATAGTGCGGTATCTAGTCGAGCGCAGCGAGGCTTTCATTCATCTAAGATTTCTTATTTTTTTTTTTTTACAAGACAACTAGTGCGGGACTAGGGAAATAAATCCCTGTGTCACGGGGGACTTTACAAACATTCATTTCACGGACACAAAGAACACCCAGACTCAGAACAACTATTTGTGGTTCACACAAATAATTGCCCCGGGTGGGAATCGAACCCAGAACACCAGGTCTCAGAAGCAACTTCCGTAACCACTGAGCCACTGGTGCAGTCAGATTAACAATATACAACATGTTTTACTTAACTCTATTTATGTTTTACTTAGTTCTAAATATATTCGTTTTGCCATGGGACAGATCCTTCGTTTGATAAAAAATAGTGACTAAAAGTAGATCTTACACTGTTCGCTTGAACGTTTCGAATCGACGTACTTTGAAGATTTACAAATAATAGTGGATTTGCCACCTCTTTAAAATTGTGTCCATCATGTTCACGCACGTAGTTGTGTAACACGATGCATGCTTTTACGATTTCTATCATTAGACTTGGCGAAACATCAATAGCCTTATGTAGGATTCTCCAATTTCCTGCTACGATACCAAAAGCACACTCCACGTATCTTCTTGCTCTGCTCAGACGGTAATTAAAGATTTTTTTACGTAAATCTAAATTTGTTCCTCCAAAAGGACGTAGTAAGTTATTATGTAGAGCAAATCCCTCATCACCAATAAAAACATAAGGCATACTGTCTCCACCTTCTAATAATGGTCTTGGTTTGGGTATATGCAGCGAACCATCATTAATTTTTTTTCCATAAGACGGAGATTTTCAAAATGATTGAATCCACTCTTTACCGTATGATCCTATGTCGACATATATAAATCTGTATTTAGAATTAACCACTGCAAGTAGTACAATGGAAAAGTAATCTTTATAATTGAAGTACATGGATCCACTATGAGCAGGCTTTAAGATTTTAAGGTATTTCCCGTCAATGGCACCTAGACAATGAGGGAAATTAGTCTTTCTTTCAAAACCTTCCACTATTTTCATCCATTCATTTACTGAACAAGGTGTTTGAAGATATTCTCCCTGAAAAACAACCCACAGCGTCCAGCAAACATCCCAGATGATCCCACTTATAGTCGATACTCCAACTTTATACGCATAGTGTAAATCTTTCATGGAACACCCTGATGTTAAATACCTGAAAAAAAAACCTTAATATATATTATGTAAAGTATTCAGCAGGATGAGCACAGAGAGCCAAAGCGATCGTGACAAGACATGATAAAAGAATATAGGCATAAGTTGATTTTATCGTGTCGCGAGTCGTATGTATGCATCGGTAAGTTATTTTGACAAGTACCTATTCTTATTGAATACACAAATCACCCGCTAGGTGCCTACTTTATATTATCAAAACTTCAAGTCACAAACGTTTTGGCACTTTGTGCTCGCCCTGCAGTATTCAGTATAACTTACCATGTTAGTCTTTTACAGCGAAACTGATTATTCAGAGGTGGACTCATATAAGAGATAATTATAATCGATCATATAAAAAGATACAAGATCAGAAGAGGTCAGGAAGTGGCGCCAAAACAGCAAAACCTTTATAGTAAACAGTTATCCTTTCTGCAAAAAGTAATACAACCTAAAGAGACAATAAGCAATGTTAGTACCGAAAATAATAACGCAGAATCCCAAAAACAGAAAAATAATTCTGAAGGAAACGAAACATCGGAAGCAAACTCTATACTGACACAAGATAATATGGCGACATTGAGCCCAATACCTAAAAGTATAGGTACCTAAAAGCCTATGAAGAATGCAGTTAGTCCTCTAGATGCGAAGATGATGAAATTTATGGATTCTTTTTCAAAACATGAACCTAAAACTATGAATCGGCATCTTTCATTTTTAATGGGATAATACCATCATTAGATAAGTTTGACGATGATGAAGTCCTCGAATTCCAAATGGGTGTGCTACAATGATTGTAAAATATTAAAAGCTGTCGCCGTCTCGTGTCGTCGTCTTTCAATCTCCCATCAATTCACAGAGGATATTTTACCCAGGAATACCAAAATAATAATATACCACAAACTACAAATTCTATCCCCACAATAGATTCTCTTCAAAGTCCGGCCTCTGTCGATTCCTCCCCCTACACAGAAATTGATTATAACGACTTTTAATACGAAACTATATTGGCCAAATAAAACTTATTTTATTAATTACATTAATAAAACTTTAATAATTTCACCCTGTATATTTTTATTTGGGATAAAATATAATGACCACCAAAAATATATACTTGACACCAGAAAAATAAAGTCTAAAATTATAATAGTACTAGCTATTTTAGTCACGACTGCACTTCAAATTGTATTCGAACACCAAATGTAGTAAATGATCACCAAATGTAGTAAATGATCACCAAATCTTAGCGAGCAAATGATTGCGCTATTCTACCTTAATAAAATCAATGAAAAATGACAATCGGTTAGGTTAGGTTAAAGCTGCGGCCATACAACGCACGAGCCGAGCGAGCGAAGCGAGCGGTGCCGCGGTAGCGGCCGGCGAGTGCCAGAACCGAATAGTAAATTAGTAAAACATTTAGGTACTTTTGGTGATCATTTACTACTTTTGGTGATCATTTACTACTTTTGGGTTAACAATGATTTATTTGGAGTAATTTTGCTTAAATACGATAGCGAAATGTTAAAACTTTGGTTACCATTTTACATTAAAATTCGGGTTTAATTTTGGTGATCATTTTTACTATATCTGATGGTAAGTTAAACATAAGCCTTTTTATTTGTGTACTAACCTTATACAGATGGCTAATTTCATTTAAGTACTGATGCACTTCCGCATATTCGTTTTTGTTTTTGGTAGGCTTGAATTTTGATTTTGATTTGATAAGTTTTCAAAACTTTCAATAGACATCCGAAAGTAATAAAAAAACTTCTTTTTATCGTTTCTAAGTTTATCATATAACTTCTCAAATAGTTTAGTACGCCCTGATTCTTTATTAATAGGATGTACGCAAAACCTTCTGCTCTGTCGGCGACGAAACCGTTGGCGCCTTCGATTATACCAATATAAAAGTACAACCAAGCGTGGATCCATCACAGACGCCTACTCACTGTGACAACTGTGTGGAGACTGCTGCTATTCGTTTTTTACACGAATGAAAATCTACCGTATGAACACCCGGGTGATTGTACGTATACCGTATAAAAAAACGAATACAGTAATACCCCGACTTACCCGTTTTCGGAATTCGGAGATACGCGGTTTATATTTTTGATCACCACGCGCATCGGCGTGTTCGGTTTAGTGCAAGTTAAACTGCTAACTGCTAACCTAACCTAACATGAAACGAAAAACTATGATAAAATTTAGTGGACACTCTAAAAGACAGTCTTTTACCGTCATATTAATAAAAATGGACTACTTCTTGCTTAATCCGAAGTTACGTTTGGTTTAACTAATTCTGGTGTAACTAAGTATTAACTTCGTTTTCATAACGTTATTAATAAACGTGGACTAAACTCGGACTAACTATACATTCGTTACGTCTGGTTTAACGGACAAGCTATGGCAACACCGTTGAAATTAAAAATAAAAAGAATGAAATAGCCGGAAATAGCGAATGAAATAAAACAAATGACAGTGACAGATGACAGACGATGTTTGTTTCTATTATCTATGATATGGACGTTTGGATGTGAATTGTGAGATTTCGATTATTTTGTTACAAAATAATAATAATATAGGTATCATATCTACTTAAATAAGAACAAATGATATAATATGAGTTAACTTTATTAAAAGACAAATTATATAGAAACTTAATACGTATATTGCTACAGTTGGGCTTCATACCACACAACTTATACATTAATTGAACTATATCCTAAATATTGTCCAATATTTCCACTGACTTTTGGTATTCTAATATGTGTGCAGTCAATGGCTCCAATCCCTTGTCTAAATCCACATATCGAATAAAAATCTTCTATCACATTGCTCTGTTCTGCATCATTTTGTGGAATGTTGATCCATTGAGCACTTTTTGTCACCAATGCTAAAGCAACTTGTTTGCATACAAGTGATATTGTTGGCTGATACCCCTTACCACTTATATCTTCTGCGTCATCTTGAATCTGTTGAATTCACAAAATTTAAAAGATTTATAACATACCAAATACCCAGACGAAGCAAAGATTGTTGAATATAATTTTATTGATTGTCAAATTCTTACCTCTCCGCGTGCCCAAGATCTTATTGCACTTAAAACTTTCATATGGAGCGGTATGAAACCACCTCTCGCATCACCAGCTAAATCATTTTTTTATCATATCAATGATAAAAACAGCCGTAGATCGAGAAAACCTATATTTCGATTTAAATTCAGCTTCAAGTTCTTCAAGTGGATTCTTACGAATTTTGTATAATTTAACACGCCTTATTGTTAGAATGTAGTCCATCTGATTCTGAACCTCATTAATTTCGTCTATCAGCCATAAGTCGTCTCTAAATAGTCTATTGATTTTAATTAACTTTTACCAAACAATATAACAATCTAACCTAAAAAGTAAAAACAGCTGTCAAAGATAGTTAATCTATGCTTAATCCGTCCTTAAACAAGGTATCCCTATGGTTTAACTTTTACACCGAGACTAGAGTCGAATTAGCTTAATCACTCCTTAGTCCGTGTTTATTAATAGTGAAATTTGTGAGTACCGGGTTAATGCTTAGAGTAAAGTTAATCTTTCTTTAGTCCACGTTTATTAATAAGACGGTTACCGTCTTATTAATAAAAATGGCCTACTTCTTGCTTAATCCGAAGTTACGTTTGGTTTAGCTAATTCTGGTGTAACTAAGTATTAACTTCGTTTTCATAACGTTATTAATAAACGTGGACTAAGCTCGGACTAGCTATACATTCGTTACGCCTGGTTTAACGGACAATCTATGGCAACACCGTTGAAATTAAAAATAAAAAGAATGAACTAGCGAATGAAATAAAACAAATGACAGTGACAGATGACAGACGATGTTTGTTTCTATTATCTATGATATGGACGTTTGGATGTAAATTGTGAGATTTCGATTATTTTGTTACAAAATAATAATAATATAGGTATAATACCTACTTAAATAAGAACAAATGACATAATATGAGTAAACTTTATTAAAAGACAAATTATATAGAAACTTAATACATATATTGCTACAGTTGGGCTTCATACCACACAACTTGTACATTAATTGAACTATATCCTAAATATTGTCCAATATTTCCACTGACTTTTGGTATTCTAATATGTGTGCAGTCAATGGCTCCAATCACTTGTCTAAATCCACATATCGAATAAAATTCTTCTATCACATTGCTCTGTTCTGCATCATTTTATGGAATTTTGATCCATTGAGCACTTTTTGCCACCAATGCTAAAGCAACTTGTTTGCATACAAGTGATATTGTTGGCTGATACCCCTTACCACTTATATCTCCTGCGTCATCTTGAATCTGTTGAATTCACAAAATATAAAAGATTTATAACATAACAAATACCCAGAAGAAGCAAAGATTGTTGAATATAATTTTATTGATTGTCAAATTCTTACCTCTCCGCGTGTCCAAGATCTTATTGCACTTAAAACTTTCATATTATGGGACGGTATGAAACCACTTCTCACATCACCAGCTAAATCATTTTTTATCATATCAATGATAAAAACAGCCGTAGATCGAGAAAACCTATATTTCGATATAAATTTAGCTTCAAGTTCTTCAAGTGGATTCTTACGAATTTTGTATAATTTAACACGCCTTATTGTTGGAATGTAGTCCATCTGATTCTGAACCTCATTAATTTCGTCTATCAGCCATAAGTCGTCTCTAAAATAGTCTAAGTATTCATTTTAATTTAGTTTTACCAAACAATATTACAATCTAACCTAAAAAGTAAAAACAGCTGTCAAAGATAGTTACTCTATGCTTAATCCGTCCTTAAACAAGGTATCCCTATGGTTTAACTTTTACACCGAGACTAGAGTCGAATTAGCTTAATCACTCCTTAGTCCGTGTTTATTAATAGTGAAATTTGTTAGTACCGGGTTAGTGCTTAGATTAAAGTTAATCTTTCTTTAGTCCACGTTTATTAATAAGACGGTTAGAGTGTCAACTAAATTTTATCAATCAAAATTTTAAATCTAAAACTTAACACACACTGCTACCCGTTACCTGGTTTACGTTTGTCATAGAACATTTTATGATAACCAAAGCTTTACGAAGGTACAATGCTTTACACCAACGGGATACCTACGTCAGTGCGAAAGCCGTATCACTTTCCTAGACTGGGAATAGACGAATAGACTATAGAGATAGAATATATCATCGTGTAAATTTGAACAAATGACAACTATAACAAACTACGAGACGATTAAGAGGATTCTAATAAAAAGGGCTTATTATTCAGTAAATGATTATTTAAACGACAATAACGCTTGGTTGATCAGTGAAACACAGAAAACATAGTAATCTTAGTTTTTGAAACAGTTTAAACATTGTTCAGCTAAAGGTTTAATATTAATAGACTTGTAGATATACCCACTTTAGTTCGTCATGCTCCCGTTGTCTGTCATTGCTTGCGGTGGCGGTGTGGGGCGGGTCGCCACCTTCCCTCTAATATAGCGAGAGAGGCGATGGCTGCGTCACACGTCATACTCGTGAACGGGTGCTGCTTGTGGTGACTGGTCGGCTGTTGTCGGGGATATGTTATGTTAATTTTTATTTTATATTTTGTTTATTCATTTTTGTTATTGTTTATTAATTATTATTATAGGTATATCCTTTGGTTGAACTTGTGTAAATTGTCATATTGTAAATGTGTGTGAATGCATCCGCCATTAGGTTTCTTTGTAGGAGATTGTCTGTGCCTGAGTAAACTATAATATCTACATTATAGTATTTACATTATTATAATTTTTCTTGTCTTATTGAACATCTGGTCGGTATTAATTGACCAGGTAATAAATGGTATTGTACTTGCATTCGCTCACATCATATGTATATACATTGTACAATATTACATGATTGTGAAAAGACTTGACATAAAAAAAAACAGCAAAACAGACTAAAAAAAAAATCTCAGAGTTTCTTTCTTCCTTTCTTCTCCGGGACGTCCACTTAGGTAGCTAGTGAAAGGTTGCAGGTTAGCTAGTGTAGGATCCTCGACGGCATGACCGAGGACCGCGTTGTTGCTTATTCCCCGAACTGTGATCTCGTGCCAGCGATCACCACCACTGTTCGTAAATCTACTCTTTACTCCAGTGGCACCCTGAGCGTTGGCCCTAACCCCTTAAGGGTGCCCTCAGGTGGATGTCGCTTAGACTTGGACCGGATTCTTGGAATTTTTAGACCTGTTACTTCTAAGGTATTTTACTATAATGTGCACATTTGTTGTTATCGTACGACAGACGGACAGACTAATTAAAAATTCTGTAATATCAAATAATTTTAACAATGTTTTTAGCTACTTAAGTGATACTTTTGTTTGATATAGTCTTATACAGTGTAATTTTGACAAGTACAAGTGTATGTAAATACCTAAGTGCTGAATAAATTTCATTATTTCATTACGCATTTTTTTCCAAATTTTGTCTTCGACAAACACGACAGTGTGTGTACTGTCGGAAAAAATGATTTTTTAAGAGATTACGTCAAGTTAAGGGACAAAAACCTTGTTGCTTTAATTTTTTCAAAATTTTGATCGATTGGTCCAAAGAAACCGTTGAACCGATCGATTTAAAAATTTAAGAGGCTCTTTGGGCTGTAGAATTTCACTTCAACCTTAGCTTTCCCGCCCATATCAGTGAAGAAACAGTCAATTAACCAAAAACGGGGAAAAGTCTTTTTTTTTTTACCGTTTTCAATGAAATGTTAGAGGTCGACAAAATTTTTTTCTCCACTAGGTAACTCTTGACTGTATTTTTAAGGAAATTTTCTACAGATAATGAAATTCGCTGTCCATTCGCGGTGCGACCAGTAGTTACAGAGATATCGGTAGTTGAATGAAAAAGGATCCTTTTGCATTCAAAATTCGATATCAGAGAGAGAAATGGTCGTATCGGGTTCCTGAAAAAAGCATCTTGAAGCTGAATAAACAGGCTACGCGACCGAAGCAGTGGCGTAGCTTAATTTTTTTTGTCGTGCTTCGTGTCAGGGTTGCATGAGAACCGGAGCTCTTAAAAATTTTTACCCAAAAAATCTGAAAACTAGAATTTTCAAGCTTCAAGAGCTTTATTTTTTATTTTCTCTGCGACCATTTTTCACGGAAATAGAGCCTGTTGAAAATCACCCAAAAATTTGGAAAAAAAATCTGTTCCCTTAATTTTTGCTAGAAGTGTATAATATCTCCCAAAATATTTCAGCTAAAACTCATGACAAACCACCACAATAATAACAGTAACATTGTCCGATATTTTTTTCCTCAAACTTCCACAAAACTCCTCATATCTCACTTAATTCCAGGTATGATATCTCTCAGATTTCCTGTCAACCCACCAATATTTCATTAGATGTGCAACCAACATCAAATATTGTTTCGAGTTAAGATTTTTCCGCCCACCTATTTCCGCCCCGCCACCACAAGCCAGTCGATGATTCACTCTCGCACGGATCGGTCGCAGTGAGTTGCAAAATTCGAATTTCGTAACTACGATACTTATAATTTTAAACTATTCTCTGAGGTCTGGTTTTAATTACAGTTTTAGAAAGTGGGTTTTAAATTTAAGATCTGATTTGGAAGTGACCTACAATTGTGATAGCAAAAAGATTTTTGGAGTCAAGTGCAAGTTGTAGGTGAGAGTTCGGGTTGGTGCGGTCTTAATTTTGAAATGTAAGTACTTATTTAAAATGTTTTTTTTCTATTTTAATGAATAGGTTTTTTATTTAAATAAAAAGGTTTTTTAATAATATATTTCTGCTGTTACAATCTTTTACAGGTATATTATCTAAAATATATATGTTATTATCGTATTTTTTATAGATCGAGCTTAAAATGTAATGAAATTATTTTGGTACCTTCTGCTTTTTTGTAATTTTTCATAGACAGCGCGACGTAACATTTTTTTGTTAACTTACTTCCCCTTTCTTATCAGAATATTAACAAAATATTACATTATCTCTTGTAAAATCAAGTACAAAAGTATTCTTCATAAAGCAGAAGATGAACATATTTCAGTTCTCAGAATATTATATTCGCAAAACATTACATTCGCAAATTTATTTTTAGTTCACTGATCCCCATTATTAGTCTAGTCAACAAGTTCAAAAACGTGTTTAATAGAAATAAAGCTCCTAAAAATATGTGCCATAGTTCATTCGATTCGGAATGACGTCTAGAAAAATATTTTTTTTTATATTTTAAATTGTTATTTAATATTTAAAATTTTTTGTAAATATTAAATAACAATTTAAAAATGTGAATAAATTATGGTGTAATCTAGATACTTGAACGAAAAAAACCGTAGTGAAAAAAATTTTTTTTGTCGATTTAAAAAAAAGTTACACCATTGTTAATTAACAATTTTTTTTCCAATGTCTGTTTTTATAAATTAAGGCATAAAAGTTTAAATAATTGATCTATAAATTTTTCGCTTCATGGAGCTCTTTTTATTTAGGTACTTAATAAAGTTATGCAAAAGAAATTTATCAAAGTTAATTATTTTGTAAATTATATTTTTTTTAAATTAACTAAAAATGAAATTTCTAAAAAATGTTATCAACATTTTTTTTTTATAATATATTATTGTTGCTGTTTTCGCATCTGATATGGGTAGGTATTAATTAACATTGGAAAAAAAAATTATGTCATTTGTTAAGAAATTGTTTATAAACAAATAGACTATTTTGGGATTTAAAAATAAAAAAAAATTTACTATCTTATAGCATAGGAGAAAGGATGAGTAAAAAAAAAAATTCTTGAATATTTTTTTTTTATTGTTTATAATCGTTTTTTTTATATTTCAATTGTTTAAATAATTAGTTAAGAAATTATTTTATTCTTAAAAATCATCATTGACCCTTCTCAATGGAATAACAGAGAAATATTTTTTTTATAAATAATTTAATTGTTTATTATCTTAACAATTTGTTATAAACAAATAATATTAACCGTTATATTATTTTTCGAAAACCTTTAAAAAAATTACAAAAACAACCATATAATATAACAGAGTTCCGATTTTTTTTTTGTATTTTTTACAACACTTATAAATATTATATAATAATAAAATTACGGCCGTTCCATAATTTGTCAAGTTAAAAATTGTTAAAATTTAAACTATTAGAGATACGATGAAGAACATTCAAGTCATTTTTGCCAAAAATTTAAAAGATTGCTTTCAAAGATTGAGGCTGCCGCGGCACGCTCGCTGCGCTCGCTCGGCTCTTGCGTTGTGGTCACAGTTCTAACCTAACCTAAACCAATAATTATGAATAGGACCGATTCGTTTCTGGAACTTGACTGAATGACTGGAGCGGGACTCTGGCTTCGCTCGCTCGGCGCGTGCGTTATGGTCGCAGTTGTAACTTAACTTAAACCTATGGCTATGAATAGTACCGTGGTATATATTAGGAAAATAACTTAATTAATAAAACTGTAAAAGTTACGCAAAATTAATGTATATAATACTGATAATTACGAATAAAAAGAAATCTAAACAAAAAAGATATGACTTTGAATAATAGTGTAAAAGATGGTTATGTTGAGAAAATATAGGAAAACAAATAAAAGTATAATAGATGTTTATTGCTACTGGCATTATGAAGTTGAATGCTTCGGAATTATGAACATTAGAGACAGAGTATTTAGGAATTGTTATTGTTAGGATGAAAAATAAATGTTAGGAAGAACATTTTCGGATTTCCAATTATCGGAGTTGAAAATTTAGGTGAACTTTGGCGCACCCACTGGGCGTATGTACAACTTGTACACGCCCAGTTTGGCCCGAAGAGGGAGCTGAGACGCTAGCACCGGCTTCAACAGTGCGCGGGCGGTTCGACTTTTGCCGACGACACGGGTCACGTGGGGGGTCATACGGATGTAACAATCTATAGTGACCCCCAAGTACGTGACTTTCGGGGACCACGGGATGTCTTGGCCGTGTAACTTGAGTGGTGGCGGAAGGTGTGAGTGGCGTCCCACGACGACAGCTGGGTTTTACTTACATTCACCGACATCTTCCATTTCTCTAGCCATTTGGGTAGGGCATCCAAGCTGCGCTGCATCTTCTTGGCGGCATGGGTGGCGTTCATTGACGTACTTATGTATGCCGCATCGTCGACGTATAGCGCCAGCTTGGAGCCGGGCTGTACGAGTATGTCGTCGGTGAATAGTGAGTAGCAGGAGGGCGAAAGGCAGCTTCCCTGGGGGACGCCTGCTTCTATTGTGCGCTCCGTAGAGGTGGTATTTTCCACCACCACTCGATATCTTCTGTTTGCACAGTCGTCTTTATCTTTAATATAGTCCTGAATACCTACTATAGTAACCTTTTGACATGAGAACAGTTTTAACATGTGATTTAAATCTTGTATCAGGCAAGTCTGTAATATAATTAGGGAGTTTATAATAGAACCTAATACAATTTCCCATAAATGATTTATTCGTTTTGCTAACTCTAAATCCTGGAACAGCAAGTTTATGTTTATTTCTAGTATTCATATTATGAATGTCACTTTTTTTACTATATTTATCAATATTTTTTCTAATAAAAAGAATATTTTGGTATATATACTCAGAGGGCACGGTAAGTATATTAATCACAGATATAGATACCTATACCTAGATGACACAAGTATCACGATCTGTATGAAAACCAAGCGTGCCATTTTTTGAATGCCTATTATGACGTCACAAGCACTATTTAGTGATGGGAAGACGCCGCCTTACGCGGCGGCGGTTACCGGTTTGAATCGATTTGCGTACTCCATTTTGAATAAAGTTCGCTTTTGTATATACCATTTCTCACGAATACTATTTATTGCACGGATATACATTTATTGAGTAATTGTGTACAGTAAAGAATTATTAAGAATCGTTCAAATCGATTTATGTATGATATTATGACAAAGTAATGAGATAGACAGAGGAATGAGATAAACAGAGGAAAATAAAATTCCTGATCGGCTTATAAGGCTGTTACGAATATATATTTTTTACAAAATTGTTAGTATTTCGTAATGCTGGTGTATAGGTACCTACTTACTTCGACGTACTGACTACTGTCTGTGACTGTTTTTGTTGTTCAAGTGTCTAAAATAAATTTCTTGAGTTGTAACGTTGGTTGTTTTAAGCATATTACTTGTTCATCATTGATTACATGGGGAAAGCTAAAAAAGTCACGAAATTCTCTACATAATAAGTACTTATATAATACAAAATCATTCGTCTGTTTCCGAAATCGATTTTTGAAAATCGATTTGTGTTGCATATGATGAACCGCACTAAACTCTAAAATTGACAAAAAGTCCCTGTACTACAAAACCAAAGCGATATACGATAGTATCGATTGTTTTGATATTCATCACTTGTTAAAACAAAACCTCTCATCAACCGCTCCAAGTAAAAGCCGCAATGTAATACGAAAGTTTTGTTCTTCTCAAATTTAGTATTATCAGGTATTACTGAGGGTATTAGCAGTGGCGTAGCATGGGGGGGGCGGAGGGTGCGGTCCGCACTGGGCGGCACTTTGCCGGGGGCGGCAATGCGGAGGTTGCTACCTCCGTATATATTGTATTAGAAAAAAAAAAAAAAAAAAAAAAAAGTTAATTTCTTTCAGTGTTTTTTTTTTATCTTTTTTATGTTACCAAATACCCAGGTACCTATGCAGGTTCTATGCATGGGTGATGCAAGCGCAAGGTTTCTCAATAACTATTATTTAGGAAACTTATTTCGTTGTACTTCACCGATTATTGAAGTTCATTGTCGAATCTAAGCTCGAAATCTCCGTCCCTAACATTTTCATAATGCTCAGAATATTTTTGACAACTGCTATAAGTAATGCTAGTTGTGAAAGGAGCTTTTCGAAACTGAAATTGATAAAAAATTACTTGCGATCTACAATGAGTACGCTGAGATTAACTAATCTCGCTATATTGTCGATCGAACAAGACCTCACTGATGCAATCGATATTGAAAGTGTGATCAAAAACTTTGCTGAAAGGAAGACTAGAAAAGTTAAATTTTAATCTTTCAGTTGAGGAGTTGAGCTTAGAATGATACTCGTGCGCAAAAGAGCGTTCGTCAAGTAGGCGATTTCTCCATTATTCTATTACGTTTTCTCTGTAATTTTTCTGTGATGTTCTACCTATGTCAAAAAATGTTAATTTCACTTTTCAATTCAATAAATCTATACTAATATTATAAAGCTGCAGAGTTTGTTTGTTTGTTTGAACGCGCTAATATCATTAACTACTGGTCCAATTTCAAAAATTCTTTTAGTGTTGGATAGTCCATTTATCGAGGAAGGTTATAGGCTAGATTTTATTTTCAAAAAAGTTAGGGATCCGTAAGAAAATTGCGATTTTGTAACCCAAGGTGTAAAAGCGAAAACCTATTTATGCGTGCGCTGCAAAAACTATTGACAATAGAACAAAATGATGTACTACGGGTTTGTAGGTCTTATTAAGATCTACAAAAAAGTCCGCGAGAGCACATATCTAACTATAATAGTTTAGTCACAATAACCGCTTTTATGTTCATAAAAAAATATTAAATCGTCTGAAGAAAGAAACTACGTTAAATGTTTATCGTAATATTATAGATATTAGATGTAGAAGTAAAATACTTTTTGTTTTATTCCAATCGGACATTTCGTTGAGAAATTATCACGAGTATAAAAACGCAAGCAATTGGTACCTAATAATGAGTTATTGCCATCTATACTAATATAATAAAGCTGCAGAGTTTGTTTGTTGGAACGCGCTAATCTCAGCAACTACTGGTCCGATTTGAAAAATTATTTCAATGTTAGATAGCCCATTTATTGAGGAAGGTTATAAGCTATATTTTATTATAAAGTTTCTACGGGAACGGGAGTTACGCGGGTGAAACCGCGCGCGGAAAGCTAGTCATTCAATAAAACTAATAAAAGTACTCTTTTTACCATGCCCAAATTTTTTATAATGGATTACAATAATAAGAGGGCGGCAAATTTGGAATCCGCACCGGGTGCTAGTGACCTATGCTACGCCACTGGGTATTAGACTAAAAATTGCTAAAAATAATTGTTTTTTAAATTAATTACCTACGCATAATATTAATCACAAAATGACTTACCGATGGAAGGAAACGTTTACTTTATTTTTTCTCCTCGCATTTGTACAGTTTTTAGGGTTCCGTAGCCAAATGGCAAAAAACGGAACCCTTATAGATTCGTCATGTCTGTCTGTCTGTCTGTCTGTCTGTCTGTCTGTCTGTCTGTCCGTCCGTATGTCACAGCCACTTTTTTCCGGAACTATAAGAACTATAATGTTGAAACTTGGCAAGTAGATGTATGTTGTGAACCGCATTAAGATTTTCACACAAAAATAGAAAAAAAACAATAAATTTTGGGGTTCCCCATACATAAAACTGAAACTCAATAAAAAAATTTTCATCGAACCCATACGTGTGGGATATCTATGAATAGGTCTTCAAAAATGATGTTGAGGTTTCTAATGTAATTTTTTCTAAACTGAATAGTTTGCGCGAGAGACACTTCCAAAGTGGTAAAATGTGTGTCCCCCCCCCCTGTAACTTCTAAAATAAGAGAATGATAAATCTAAAAAAAATATATGATGTACATTACCATGCAAACTTCCACCGAAAATTGGTTTGAACGAGATCTAGTAAGTAGTTTTTTTTTAATACGTCAAAAATCGTAAACCGCAATTTAGCTTTCATTCAATCAACTCGAATATAAAATAACATTTCATTTCATAAACATACGCTTTTTTATTTATTCTTGATATCAAAAATAGGTACGCACTTGTAACTGAAACGGAACCATTCGTGCGCGAGTCCGACTCGCACTTGGCCGGTTTTTACAATTAATAACAGCACAATTTACCATTTTAATATTTTTAACTGACTACCTGCTAGCGCTATACCTACACCGATGCAGACTGAGCGCGAAAGTGGCCACTTACGATTCTTGTACGTAAGCTAGGCACGCAAAGTACCTAGTTGTTCTTGTGTTATCTAGGTAGGTATATCTAAATCCATGATATTAATATTTTTAAAAAGGTTACTTAGGGAGTCACGAAACCCTGACCGATAAGAAATAATGCTGCATGCTGGGATGGAATTGATAACATTTGATAGAACGAATTTGACACATTTGGTTTTTCCTGCATTAAGCAAAAGATTTTTTGCGGAAAACCAGTTTGCAATTAAACCGAGTGTTCGATTATGTTCAATTCCCAGGATTCCTCGCTTACAGGCAGGACGAGAAGTCGAGCTTAGTCTACACATTTCGCGGTATCGTAGTACTGGTACGAAGAACAGTCGTCCATCAACCTATGGACGACTGTTCTTCGCATTATTTCTTATGGAATTCTGTTGTGGGGGTCAGCCGCCGATTTAAATACTATATTCGTATTATCCGTCTTATCCTGTGAATTGTCTGTAATTGACATCTTTACATACCTTAACTATTAAGGGACTAATTACACTTATTCAGCTCAATTCAGCTTATGTACGCCCAGCCAGAAGCGGCGGCGCCCGCAACAACGAAGGCCGCGCCCACATCGGCCGTGGCCCCGCCCACCGAACAGAGACGTACTCGGGAGCAGAGACGTACTCAGAACTGGGCCCCGTCTTCAACTTTGCCCCCGAGTACAACGGGGTTTTGTACGGGATGCGTACGCGTCTGTTCAGCTGAACGCGTGCGTACGCGTCCCCTACAAAACTGGCGTTTTCTATGGACATAAGCTGAATTGAGCTGAATAAGTGTAATTAGTCCCTAATACCGCTAGTTCTGTCTCAATATCATTCAATCTTATTGAGCAAAAATAAACAAATAATAACAAGACAACCGTTTGGGCAATAAATGTGTGTGCCTACTAAAATATAAATTAAAATAATTGGACCTAAACCCCGCGTAATTGCCCATTTGAGTATGTTCCGCCGGACCGCCTCATGTGGGCCGTGTTGAAACCGGTGGTAGAGTAACCCTCCGAGTTTGTTTCGCCGGAACTTCTCAGTTGGGGTGCATTGGAGCCGGTGGTAGCATTAAAGCGCGTCCGTCGTTATATGCTCATGGTCCACCCATATAATGACAATTGTTTGGCATAACATAGACAGAACAAGCATTTTGCGTCTCTAGTGACAATTTTATACATTAATTATAATGATTAATTTCATTATAAATAAGTAATTTTAATAGGTTTATAAATAAACAACAAATGTAATTTAAGATAAATAATAATTAATTTTCAAATAATGTTTGACGATTTACAAGTGCCAGTAAATCGGTTTACGTAAATAAAAATGATTTTTATTTTATTTTAATTTCAGCTTCTCTGAGGGGCCCAGGAGCGTCTCGATTATCAGCGCCACGTCCATGTTCAGCTCCTGAAGGAGAGATCTAAGGGCGGCCTTATTTCTAAGACCTCGGGAGTTCTAGTGGAGGATTCTAGTGGACATTGTAGACGTTTATCAGGGTGTATAACCCTGCCACTAGAATCGGGACTATGTCCCTGCCCTCTCCTTTGGCGGTCCAAGCGTCTATGATAATCTTCACCGCGCACTCGGCCAGTCGGGAGATGTACTCGGGGTCAAAGTTGAAGACGGGGCCCACCGTGTTCTGAGTACGTGTCTGCTCCCGAGTACGTCTCTGTTCGGTGGGCGGGGCTACGGTCGATTTGGGCGCGGCCTTCGTTGTTGCGGGCGCCGCCGCTTCTGGCTGGGCGCTATCGGCGCCCCGGGGGCCTGTGTGGTGACGGGCGCGAGTGCGTCGGATGCGGTTTTTTGTTGGGGAGGGGCCCTCTTAGACCTCTCATGGTTGCGTTTTTTGCTTGTGTTTACGTCTCCGCGAGCCGTGGGTTCGTTTGCGGCCGCCATCAAGGAGCCGCTCGGGGCTTCACCGGCGGGTGTGGGTTCTATGACCTTGAGTTTAGTCGCCTCCCTGTGGATGGCGACCGTGCCGGCTTTCTTGTTCCGGGCCTCTGTCCGGTACGTGGGGCATCTGACACTGTTGCCCGGATGTTCCCCCCCGCAGTTGTTTAGCGAAATGGGACTTTTCTGGATGCCATTCCTATAAGCGGCAACATGTTCCTTAAATCGAACATCAAAATTACGCCCCGTCTGACCCACATAGACCCCATTACATTTGTCACAGACCAACCTATACACACCCGATTTCTTCGAATTATCTATACGGTCTTTTCCGTTACAAAGACGTCGTATAGTTTGGTCCATTCGGAAAGCAACATAGGTATTAAGTGTTTTTCATATTTTATTAGAAACTGGGCCCATGTAAGTCAAACTGCCGACGTATTTGTTATCACATACTGCAGGACATCCATATAGTAGAGAGCGAACCACACATCTTTGTTTATTTGTTATTAAATTATCAATTGATGATTTAGAATAACCATTTGCGATGGCAATTTGATAAATAGTATTTAGTTCTTTGACGTAATTATCCGCGGACAATAGTAGGTACCGTCAATAACCTATGAATATAGCTGCGGAAGGCAGCTACTTTGTGTTGATAAGGGTGGCAAGATGACGCGGGAATGGCTATGTCAGAATGTGTTGGTTTTCTATAAATTTGGAAATCTAGTTTATTGTTTACTCTAGTTATGGTAAGGTCTAAAAAAATTAAAGATTGTTGTGTCTCTAACTCTAATTTAACAAATGAAACTATTTGTCGTGTATAGTACCATTCCAACAGATAACTACGTCATCAACATATCTATAATAAAATATGATGTGTGGGTCGAGCATACTTCCGCCATAAGTGGACTTAAAGGAGATCCCATAGCTAACCCTTCTTTTTGGCGGTAATATTTATTGTCAAACCTAAAATAATTCTGTTCCATGCATATCCTGGTTAGGTTAAGTAGGTCTTCCCCCCCCCAGGAACCATCCGCTGCCTCTCACAAAGGGTCCGGAGAATACTTAAGCAGTCTCCATATGAAACATTGGAAAATAAACTATCGACATCGAGAGATAATAATTTAGAAAATGGTGGTAACTATATGATTATCTTTTATTTTGTTAACTAAATCCAAACTGCTGTTTAAACTATATTGTGGCTGAAATGAAGTTCTTGTACGCAAAATATTATTGAGACGCTTAGCTAGACTGTATGTTGGAGCTCCAATGTAAGAGACAACGGGCCGAATAGGAATGCTATCTTTATGAGTTTTTGGTAGCCCGTATAATAATGGGGCTCGTGGATTCATAGGAATAATGTTCGCTAATTGGTTTGGGGAACTGTATGACGTATTCTTGATGGTTTCTTTTAAATCAGTAGTAAACTTTTAAGTAGGATCAGAATTGAGACATTCAAAATCCTCCCCTTGGATGACGTCATTAACCTTCAGATTGTATGCTGTTCTATCCATTATAACGATTGTATTACCCTTATCGGCCTTTGAAATAACTAAGTTGTTCTGAGTAATACCGAAATAGTTGAATTTCAGAACGATTTTGACTCACGGGAGTAACAATGGTGTTTTTAATTTGTGCCGCTATCTGATGCTTAATGGCTCCATTCTGTTTACCCTTAAAACATGCCATCTCTGATTCTACAGCCAGAGTCTGGAGAGATTTATGGGAAAGCATTGGCTGGATGTTGTATTTAAAGCCTTTTTCTAATTAGGAAATTTCATCAGGTGAAAGTGTCTACTAGAATAATTTTTAACACGAGGGTAAATCGGGTGTGTATAGGTTGGTCTATGACGAATGTAATGGGGTCTATGTGGGTCAGACTTAAGTGTAATGTACTCTTGAGTTAATAAAACACACTTTGACCAGATCATACAGGTGAAGTAGTATATGCGTCTAGCGCACGTCCGCTCTCGCTCACGGTTAGCCACAGACTATCCGCGCGCCGCCCAGGCGCATACACTACATCCCTTCTTTATTTTATAAATAATTAAGTTACAATAACTTGAACAACAATATTAACAATGAAAGAACAGAATAGATTTAGTAATATATAAACTAGTGGATCAGGCATACAACATTATACGATTAACATCAACAAAGTGACAGACAGATAATCATTTTAATTGCATAAAGGTATATTGCAATAATTTAGTCCTCATTGTTTAATGACCCTGTGTCCTTATTATCATTGTCCACAACTTGCCAAGAATCGTTAATTTTCTTTAAATGTACTATATTCCGACGATACTCTTTACCTGTTTCGTCGTTCCGCACATGAATGTCACCATCGGTGACTCCCGTCACTGTGTGAGAGGTAGGGTTATAGTTAGGTGTCAATTTGTTATCCTTAGTTATATTTTTTAACATTACCTTTTCCCCTATTCCTAAACTAGAATCAGTAGCTCTTCTTTTTCTATCCCCATATTCTTTCCCTTTTTCTTTCATTAGCATATCCCTATCTCTCACATCGGAATCTATGAGTTTATGTTCTACATCTGGAGCGAAAGGAACTTTATCTCGGAAGCGTCTTTTAAAAAATAACTCAGATGGCGATGTACCTGTAACAGAGTGGGGTGTACTATTATACATCATTAAATAATTTAAAATATCCTCTTTCCAGTCCTTATTTTCAGCTTGGCTAATTTTAAGTCTCTTTAGTACATCTCGATTTTGTCTTTCGACTTCCCCATTCATTTGTGGCCAATAGGGAATAGTATTATTTACAACGATACCGCATTCTTTGCAGAAGTTGCGGAACACATCGCTCGTAAATTGATTCCCGTTGTCACATGTTATAGTTGCGGGATAACCTAGCCTTGAAAACATTTCTTTTAGGACTTTAATAGTGTCAAGTGCAGTGATACTTCTCATAACCTTAATTTCTTTATACCGGCTATAATAGTCAACAAGAATTAGTATGTAGTCTCGACTCGGAAGTGGCCCTAGAAAGTCAACGGCCACATCTACCCATGGCTCTTTAGGTAATGATCGCCTTTTCATCGGGTGTGGTGGATTAGGAGCCGATACAAGAGTGCATCCGCGACAACCTTTCACTACACGCTCAGCATCCCCATCGATCCTAGGCCACCACACTTTTGTCCTTAGGCGACCTTTCATCGCGACTATACCAGGGTGCCCTTCGTGAGCAGCTTCTAACACCCTCTGGCGTAGATCTTTTGGTATGACTATCCTAGTACCCCGCAGCAAAATATCTCCGCAAAAACAAAGCTCGCTTCTTATGATTTTGAAACAATTTACGGATTCGTGCCAATCTTCACTGAAAATACCCCTTTTTACCTTTGAGACTTCGTCATCTTTTGATGATGATGCCCCTATTTCATTTAGGGACACAGCGACAGGTCGAGAATATGTCACAATTTGGTTTATATAATTTTCGCTATCAAATGGCTTCGTTGGAACTATTTGACATAGTCTAGAAATGGGGTCGGCAATATTTGACTTACCAGGACGGTAGATAACTTTGAATCTGTATGCTTGAAGCCTGAGTACCCACCGTTCAATTCTCGCGCAAGGTTTGGAATGTCGTCCGAAAATCGTTTCTAACGGTTTGTGATCGCTTATGAGCTCAAAGTCCTTGCCAAAAAGGTATATTTTAAAATGCTCAACAGCCCAAACTAATGCCAATGCTTCCTTTTCAGTTTGGCAATACCTTTTTTCACAATCAGTCAGAGCTTTGTGTCCATAAGCGATAACTCTAGGACCTTCCGTATCTATTTGGACAAGGACAGCACCCAGTCCCACCGGTGATGCGTCAGCAATAACCTGCGTTTGGTCGCTGGGATTGTAGTAACCAAGACATTTTATATTGGTTAAGCTAAGCTTTAGAGCTTCAAAAGCTTTATTTTGTTTGGAAGTCCAAAATTTGTCGACAGTTGCCGATTTCCCAAGCCCTAATCTCAACATCTGTCTAAGGGGGTCGGTAAGTGTTGCCAAATTTGGAATCCATTTCCCCACAAAATTGACTAAACCGAGAAAACTTTGTACTTCTTCAATCGTGTTTGGGCGTCTACTAGTTTTAATAGAGGTTAAGTATTTTGCAAGGGGTTTTATTCCATTTTCTGTAAGTTCGTGACCGAGAAATTCGATTTTGTTTGTTTTATATATACATTTCCTTCCGTTTAAAAGAACATCATTTTCTTTTAAAACCCTTTGCACCTTACTCAACCGCTCATCGTGTTCTTTCTCTGTTGCCCCATACACAATAATATCATCAATAAAATTGAATGTACCTTCACATCCCAACAACATTTTTTCAAGAATTTTTTGGAACATTTCCGGAGCACAAGATATACCAAACATTAATCTTTTATAACGGAATAGTCCCTTGCTAGTACTAAAAGTAGTTATGTATCTACAATCCTCATTCATTTCAAGCTGATGGAATGCTTGTTTAATATCGAGCCTAGAGAACCATTTAGCTTGTCGAAAATTTGGAAGCATCTGGTTCATCGTTGGAAGTGGGTGATTTTCCCTTATAATAGCTTCATTGGCTCTCCGCATGTCTATACAGATACGTACCTCATCATCTTCTTTAAGTACAGGTACCATGGGTGAAACCCACGGTGATGGCTCGTCCACTTCTTCTATGATGTCGGCTTCCTTGAGTTCGTTTAACTTCTTGGCAACCTTTTCTTCTAAAGGAATAGGCACCCTTCTATACGGTTGAACTACGGCCTTTATCATTTTGTCGATTGGGATTTGGACAGTTACCCCTTTGAACTTGGGAAAGACTGCTGGAGTCTTGTTTTCAACTGTGTTAATGTGGAGGCCTATCTGGAGCACTCCCAATTCGATCGCGGTAGCTTTACCCAACAGATCGCGCGAACCATTTCTGATGACGTAGACAGTGGATTATTTATTTCTTTCACCCACTGATATAATCGCGTTGAATGAGCCTATGACGTCTAAAGGCTTCTTGTTGCCATAAGGAACTAAAATTTTGTTTGGTTTCCGGATTTGGTTAGTGACATAAATCTTACTTTCTTTTAAAAACTGCCAGGTCTTATCTGTGATTACGTTGCATTTACTCCCGGAGTCTATCAACATGTCTAAGTCTACTCCGCCTATATTGCAATTAATTACGCTGTCTTCATCTAAATGGAAAATGTAGTCAATTTCAGATTTTTGGTTTCGCGTCGAGTCTAATCTTTGTTTTTTATTTGCTGGATCCGTGGTCTTATTATTTGTAAATCGTCTTTTCCGCCTAGTCCGGCAACATTCTCGGAAGTGACCAACAAAGTCGCATTTTAAACATCTTTTGTCTTTAGCTGGGCACTTAGCATCATTTGATTGGTGATTTACGCTACCACAACGGCTACATCCGAGATCTTTATTTAGTTTAAGGTTTTTATTGAAGGGTTTCTTGGAATCAATTTTATTTATTTCAATTTTTTTTGCTGTCAGTTTGGTTGTTGGAGTTACCGAACTGCTCAAGTTTTTTGTCTGTCAATAGAAACTTTTCGAATTTTTCACCTTCTTCCTGCTGCATGAGCCGGAAAAGGTATCTTTCATAAATATGGCTTTGCTTTGGGGAAAAATAATCGTTAAGTTTTCCCAGTGCAATTTTATACACATCTAAGTCTTTGCCATCATCATCTTTACCTTCCTCTGCATGGGCCCCGGGCAAATTGTAGTAAATCTCCTGTAGTGCTAATCCACCAACATGGAGAAGAGTAGCTCGCTTTTTATTAGGGGAATCAATATTAGCAGCTAAAAGATAAATTTCGAGGGCCCGTTTCCATTTCTCCCATCGGGTACCAACCGATGTCGTGTCACCCTCACAATCAAAGTGATCTAAAGTTGTCAACATTGAAGTTGCGTGAGCCATTTTTTGGGGCGACCTGTAACAGGATTTTGAGACTCGTATGCGTGGCCTTTTATCTTTTATAAAGATAACATTAACACTACTGCATAGCCTTAGGATACTTGTTAGTATTGCGTGCCCATTAGAGCATTTCGGATTAAGCATGACCTTTGACGTAAGCGTAAGTATGACTAACTAAATATACTAAATAACTTTATTCAATAACGTTACTTTACTATTATTATGGAAATTGACTGATAATAACCTTTATCTATTAACAAATTAGGTTTACTAACTGGTTAGCAACAAATAGGTATGCTAGTAATTAAGCCATTATTGATGCTTACACTAACGTTTCCCGGTCTTTTCTCACATTTATTATTTAAGCATGGTCGTATGTGCGAATAGTGTTTGCGTGACCTTGATATTTTTGTGTCGAAATGCAAACAATTGATCATAGCAAAACCAGTTACCTGATTAAAATACTATCTACTGATTTTGTTTTATATTTACAATAAGTGGGTATGTGGGTTATTCACAGAAGAAAAGTTAAGTATGTCCAAGTAACCAATTATGTCCATTTATGATAATAATTAGTTATTATTTTTATTTAAACTGAGTAGCGTGCAAATAACTCAATTATCTTGATATTTAAATGAAAGCACTTACTCAATAATAATAATTATCAACAATTTACTGTTTGCATAACAACACATTTAAAATAATTGCGTACTATTCAGGCATGGCCCTTTGTTTTGTTGTAAACAACATTAACTGCATGGCCTTTGTAACATTTACGCTTATCAGTTGTTTACCTCAATCGAAGCAGAACTTATTTTTTGTTACTTAATCATACGAAACTGAGGCAACAAAGCAGTCATTAGATGTAACCATCTACCTTGGTAACGATTTATTTACGTGTAGGTAGGTAGGTTCAGCTTGACTACGTTCTGTTTTCACTTTAGTATCCAAACTACTAACGATCCTTATCGAAATATAGTCGCTTAATTGATCGTAAACAACTTTCAAAGTGCATTATTTTTTAGCGTGCATTCTTCCCCCTTTTTTTTTGGTAAATGTTTTCAGTACTTACTTTTATCCTCGTCGCCACTTGTAATGTACTCTTGAGTTAATAAAACACACTTTGACCAGATCATACAGGTGAAGTAGTATATGCGTCTAGCGCACGTCCGCTCTCGCTCACGGTTAGCCACAGACTACCCGCGCGCCGCCCAGGCGCATACACTACATTAAGGTTCAGATTTAAGGAACATATTGCCGCTTAGAAGAATGGTCAATTCAATTCAATTCGTTTATTGCAAATCATGTGTGACAATGGTGTTACAAAAATATAAGTTTCAACATGACACCCTGTTAGGGCACAGCAACATTAAATACAATATTATTATAATTAGTTACATTACATGCTAGGATAATTTTTATTGTTCATTAAAGGTATTAATATTTTAAATAAATTATATGCAGTCATACAATAAATTACAATTTGCATGCATAATAATAGAAAATAATTAACTTTAAAAATAATAAATTTAATTCCTAACATCATTACATTAACTAGGTCTCTTGTCAAGGTAAAACTCTTGCAGTGTATAAAAGCTTTTTTTGACGTGACAACGTCTTATAATTCGATGGAGCCGGCTGCACGCACGAAAAAACATGACGGCGTTACCGCGGCGTTACCTCGCTCTGAGGCGTTCCATTTAAGGCTTGGAACTTTGGAACGAGCGACAAAGAGAGGCTCTTTGTCGGCGTTCTTAAGACGTTGTCACGTTCAACTATCGTCAGTAAACCGACTTTACAGACAACCGATTTTTAGGGTTCCATAGCCAAATGGCAAAAAACGGAACCCTTATAGATTCGTCATGTCTGTCTGTCTGTCTGTCTGTCTGTCTGTCTGTCCGTCCGTATGTCACAGCCACTTTTTTCCGAAACTATAAGAACTATAATGTTGAAACTTGGCAAGTAGATGTATATTGTGAACCGCATTAAGATTTTCACACAAAAATAGAAAAAAATCAAAAAAAATTGGGGTTCCCCATACTTACTTAATTTTTTTTTCATCGAACCCGTTCGTGTGGGATATCTATGGATAGGTCTTCAAAAATGATATTGAGGTTTCTTATGTATTTTTTTTCTAAACTGAATAGTTTTCGCGAGAGACACTTCCAAAGTGGTAAAATGTGTGTCCCCCCCCTGTAACTTCTAAATTAAGGGAATGATAAAACTAAAAAAAATATATGATGTACATAACCATGCAAACTTCCACCTGAAATTGGTTTGAACGAGATCAAGTAAGTAGTTTTTTTTTAATACGTCATAAACCGTAAACCGCAGTTTACCTTTCATTCATTCAACATCGATCAAAGTTACAACGAACTACAAGAACTTTTAAACTATGTTACTTGTTGTATTCTTGATATCAAAAATAGGTACGCACTTGTACGGAACCCTTCGTGCGAGAGTCCGACTCGCACTTGGCCGGTTTTTTATTAAATAATCTTTAAGTTTCCTAATAAAAGAACTATACAGTTCTTCGTCTTGTATATCTTAAGGAATCTTGGTATAGATGCTGATTGCACTAACATAGGCCCTGTTTTATGTAAATTTAGTTTTGATTGAGGTAATGCAAGTCTGTTTTTATGTCTTAGGTTTAGAGGTCGAGAGTAGTTATCTTGTTTGAATAGGTGGGATTTTTTTCTTACGAATTTACAAAGTTCTAAGATATATAAAGAGGTTAGAGTCAATATGTTCAGCTCCGTAAAGTATGGTATGCAACTATCTCTTGCGCCTTTATTTGACAGAATCCTTATGCATTTTTCTGTAATATAACTATTTGTTGGACTTCGCAGCTGTTACCCCAAATAATTACACCATAACTCAGCCATGCATGAGCATAAGCGTAGTATGCTATTTTGGCGGTTTTTAGGTCTGTAGTCTTTTTTAAGTGTGTTAAGGCGTAAGTGAATCTAGACAGCTTTTTGATAGATTCTCAATATGTGCTCTCCAATTAATATTTTTGTCTATGGCTAGTCCTAGTAGATTAAAGATATCTGCGCATTCTATTTCTATATTGTTATACGTGAAGTTTATATTCAGTTAACAGTCAGTCATTTAATAGTAGGTTTTGTTCCTCCAGCCAGTGGCTAATTGACGATAGTGTATTTCATAGTTCATTATTTGCTTCGGTTTCATTAGTACTTGGAAATACCACTGACAAGTCATCTGCAAAAAGAACACTTGTCGATTTTAGTACCTTTGGCAGATCGTTTATGTAAATTAAAAATAATATACATCCGAGAACGCTACCTTGGGGAATAGATTTGTCTATATGTGCTACTTCCGAGTTAACTTTTAAAACACCTTTGCTCTTGGAAACATAATAGTCTAGTTCTACGTATTGTTTTCGGTCGTGTAAGTAGGACTTGAACCAATCAAGGGCTACTCCTCGGACTCCTATTCACTCTAATTTGTTTAGCAAGATTTTATGAGAGACTCTATCATACGCCTTGCTCATGTCCACTAAGATACCTACCGCATATTTTTTCGTGTTTAAAATTTCTAAAATTTCATGGATATACTTATATATAGCAAGTGTTGTGGATCGTTTTCTTCGAAATCCGTGGATGACTGACTGTCATCCAGTATTTCGTATTTTTCGCAGTATGAAGTTAAGCGTTTTGTCATGACAGATACGTAAATTTTTCCAAAAGTTGGTAATAGCGATATGGGTCTGTAACTGTTAGTGTCTGTCTCGTCACCTTTTTAGGGTTCCGTAGCCAAATGGCAAAAAACGGAACCCTTATAGATTCGTCATGTCTGTCTGTCTGTTTGTCCGTCCGTATGTCACAGCCACTTTTTTCCGAAACTATAAGAACTATAATGGTGAAACTTGGTAAGTAGATGTATTTTGTGAACCGCATTAAGATTTTTACACAAAAATAGAAAAAAAAACTATAAATTTTGGGGTTCCCCATACATAGAACTGAAATTCAAAAAAAATTTTTCATCGCACCCATTCTTGTGTGTTGTCTATGAATAGGTCTTCAAAAATGATGTTGAGGTTTCTAATGTAATTTTTAGGGTTCCGTAGCCAAATGGCAAAAAACGGAACCCTTATAGATTCGTCATGTCTGTCTGTCTGTCTGTCCGTCCGTATGTCACAGCCACTTTTTTCCGAAACTATAAGAACTATAATGTTGAAACTTGGCAAGTAGATGTATATTGTGAACCGCATTAAGATTTTCACACAAAAATAGAAAAAAAACAAAAAAAATTGGGGTTCCCCATACTTAGAACTGAAACTCAAAAAAATTATTTTCATCGAACCCGTACGTGTGGGGTTTCTATGGATAGGTCTTCAAAAATGATATTGAGGTTTCTTATGTATTTTTTTTCTAAACTGAATAGTTTTCGCGAGAGACACTTCCAAAGTGGTAAAATGTCTGTCCCCCCCCCTGTTACTTCTAAATTAAGGGAATGATAAAACTAAAAAAAATATATGATGTACATTACCATGCAATCTTCCACCGAAAATTGGTTTGAACGAGATCAAGTAAGTAGTTTTTTTTTAATACGTCATAAACCGTAAACCGCAGTTTACCTTTCATTCATTCAACATCGATCAAAGTTACAACGAACTACAAGAACTTTTAAACTATGTTACTTGTTGTATTCTTGATATCAAAAATAGGTACGCACTTGTACGGAACCCTTCGTGCGAGAGTCCGACTCGCACTTGGCCGGTTTTTTTCTAAACTGAATAGTTTGCGCGAGAGACACTTCCAAAGTGGTAAAATGTGTGTCCCCCCCTGTAACTTCTAAAATAAGAGAATAATAAAACTAAGAAAAATATATGATGTACATAACCATGCAAACTACCACCGAAAATTGGTTTGAACGAGATCAGGTCAGTAGTTTTTTTTTAATACGTCATAAACCGTAAACCCCACACGTACGGGTTCGATGAAAAATTTTTTTTTGAGTTTCAGTTCTAAGTATGGGGATCCCCAATTTTTTTTGTTTCTTTTTCTATTTTTGTGTGAAAAAAGTGGCTGTGACATACGGACGGACAGACAGACAGACAGACATGACGAATCTATAAGGGTTCCGTTTTTTGCCATTTGGCTACGGAACCCTAAAAACTAGCCAAGTCTCGATGGAGCTGCTCGTTTATCTCTAAAAAGTAATGAAATCTAGACAAAGTCGTTCCAAGTCTAAAGTTCCCTACTGCAATTTCTTTATTATTATATGTAGTTAATGTTGTGTGACTTGGCCGTTGAACATTCTTTATACGTTAGTGGGTACAGGTCAATTTTGTTTACACGTAATGTTATATCTATTGTAACTACCTATGTTTGTTAAGCAAGATAATAGCCCATACTGGTATTGGGAATTGGACGCTAGTGTCTTATTTTAGGCTGTTGTTGATTGTGCAACACATGCATTCATCATTGAAAATGCTGACTTCTGCTTTTTGGTGGGATAATAATTTATAGCTTATATTATAGACATATCAGTATTTGTATTCAAAGCTACACGACTTTGTACCTACTAAAAAAACCTTTATGCTGGAAAAAAAAAAGATTTATTATATTTATTTAGAATTATTGTTAAGTTTTGGCTATTGTTACGTTTGGATACGTCAATTTAATAAAAAATACCAACATTTTTTATTAAATTGACTAATAGGCATGAAGACTAAATAATCTATTGAGTCCGTCAGTTAGATCACCAAAAAATATATGACACGTATTTATTTTTTCGTTTTTCAACCAAACAATGACGAAGATACAGCACGTTGAAATTTCATGTGACGTCACTTCTAGGTACAATTTAACCTAGTAGTGACGTCACAAGCCCCCCTCTCCTGAAGTTTAAAGTTAGTTGTTGCCCTGTATCTTTGTCAATTTTTATTGATGTGATTAATAAAAAAATGCGTGTCCTATACTTTTTAGTAATCTGGTGACGATGCGTCTTGATCGCCGTACCCCGATGCCACCCACCGCCCGCGGACCGGCGGCTGTTATTATAAAAGGGGCGCGCACTGATGCCGCGTCCTCTTTAACCTCTCATAACACTCGCGCTGCGGTCGACACCGGACACCAGCCTGCTACTACCATCCGGACTGGACACGTGGACACGAGCCCTGCTTCCCTCGCTGTCGCTACCATCTACCTGAGGCGTCAGCGAGCTCCGAGTGCAGCTCCCTAAAAAGCTAAGTGTTTTGTGACTACCTGGTCACCTGTTCAAACCGAGTCCTAGAACCTGCCCCCTTATTCTAAATATTGTTAATCTTGTTATCTAATTTCATTTATTACTAATAAACTATAGTGTGCCGAGTGATCTGTGTATATTTTCTCTGTTTAAATATATAGCTCATCTCTTTTCATATACGTAACACGTATTACGTGTTGGTGTAGCCAACTACACCAACACGTAATACCGACACAGATACAGACAGTGGGGCCTACGTTATAGTCTAAGATCCGAACCTACATCGACCTTCACCGAGCTTATAATAGAATGAAACATGTTTAGCCTTGTTTAGCCTATGTTCTTTCTCAGGCTCTAGATTATATCTGTACCAAATTTCATTTAAATCGCTTCAGTAGTTAAGGCGTGATTGCGTAACACAGACAGACAGACAGACAGAGATACTTTCACATTTATAATATTATATATATACACGCTGAAATTTAAATGGTTGTTTTCCCGCAGCGAAAAGGTTTGGTCTTAGTTAAACATTCAATTTATACAAAAACTAAATATTATAAACCAAAAATGACCGATTAACAATCGTGAAAAACCGAACTCGAAAGTGACATCGAACCGATAGTAATACCTCGCGATACCTAGCGCTCGCGTCGATCGGTCGCGCGTTCGTTGACCCGGGTGTTAGTCAATCAGCTGATACCTACACCTTAGGTAATGTAACACAGTACCCAATCATAATAATAAGCTTTATCCAATACCTTTTTAGCTATAACTTACAGAAAACGTAACTTAAAACAAATTTATTATCTAAGAACAATAATTTTCTGAATTAGATACCTAATAAAGTATTTAAGGCGTATTTAACAAAAATGAAAAATTAAATCAACTCCGCGGAAATGATATGGATGCAGTCCTTCTGAGTTGAGTAGTTTCCAGACGTAGTATTGGCTTACGCCAAACTTAGCTGCCGCCATTCGCGTACTTCGGCGAGGATCGCGTTCGAAGTACTCGATGATCTGCTCGTCGAGCTCTGGCGAAAGAACGGCCGATCGACCTCTGCCCTGTGCATGTTCTGGCACTTGGAACTGCCCATGATCGAGTAGCCGTCGCCGCTACGATCGTCCGGTCCTGTATGACTTGAGGGTTCAGAACTCCGCGAAGACGGAGTGACGCCAAGTGTTGCAGCTCGGCGTAAAGATGCCAGGCAGTATGGGAATTATAATTAGCCCTAGCGTACAGTTGCACCATAGCGACGTACTCTAAATTACTAAAACTGTAATGTCGATCCATAATACTAATAAAGTAATAAGATAACGCGTGCTGCGCTTCCGACGTTCACGGGACAACTAAGGAAGGAGGGAGTCGAAGGAGAGCGCGGGGCGTTCCGGCGTCGGCGCCGCGCGGCGAATGACAAAGGAAGCCGGCTCGTTTGTGATTCTTGCGTGCAGGCTATTTTATGCCGTATAACTACCATTGAGCTCTTATTTTGCTTTGAACGTTTATGGATCGTTCTTTACTTTGTCAGCAGCGCGTGCGATTCGAGTAGTACCTACAAGGTCCGTTCACTCCGTTTAGTGTTACTACTGTTTATCACGCTTTCGAGTTGTCTAATATTTTTTTTAATAATTTTAAATCCAAAACATGTCTAAAAAAAAAAAATATGTTTCGATAGTACTACGGACGGCAAGTTGTTCTGCTTCGGGAAAACAACCATTAAAATTTCACGGTGTATATCTATATTATATAGATGTATCCATTCGGCGAATGTTGATCAGACGGGTTGTAGCATCAGTTAATTGTTGATCAGTTAGCAATTGTTGATCAAAACAGTTTTTGTTGATCTAATGTATGATTTGGCATACAAATGTAACTCCAATTTGATCAACAATTGCTGACCCTGTAGCGACACAAATAAGAACTATTCATTGCATTATTTATACAAATCCGCTCCATCTATTGTTGATCTGATTCAAATGGACCAATCAGAGGTAACCTTTGCCATGATTGGTTGGTTTTGTTATGCGCTGTTGCCACTTCGATTCGCAATCTATAAACTATGATGAAAGCAAGACAGTGTTAAGTTAGTGCATGTAGAATAGGACTTAGGAGCTTGGTTCTCCATAAGATTCGACCTGTAATCAAATCTTGCAAGTTAAATTTGACACACTTTCCGGTTTCCAATTGAGTAAAAATTTTACACGCATAATATGTAAATCGCGTGACAATGCAATATTATGATGACATGGAGCTGATCTAATGATGTAGCTGGAAGGTGGCCATAGGAACTCCGTTATAATACGACATAACCCTATCGAGTTTGGGCTCGTATGATTCGTCTCGATGAGTACTTTTTTTTGTAGATGGTATCCAGGGTCTGATGATGGAGCTGGAAGGTGGCCATAAGAAGTCCGTAATAAAACGACACAATCCCATCGAGTTTGGGCTCGTTTGATTAGTCTTGACGAGTACTTTGGCCCTAAATGGTATCCAGGGTCTGATGATGGAGCTGGAAGGTGGCCATAGAAAGTCCGTAATAAAACGACACAATCCCATCGAGTTTGGGCTCGTTTGATTAGTCTTGACGAGCACTTTGGTCCTAAATGGTATCGCGGGTTTGATGATGGAGCTGTAAGGTGCCCATAGGAAGTCCATAATAAAACGACACAACCCCATCGAGTTTAGACTCGTTTGATTAGTCTTGACGAGTACTTTGGTCCTAAATGGTATCCAGGGTCTGATGATGGAGCTGGAAGGTGGCCATAGGAAGTCCGTAATAAAACGACACAACCCCATCGAGTTTGGGCTCGTTTGATTAGTCTTGACGAGTACTTTCGTTCTAGATAATATCCATATGCAACTCTATCAGATTTAATAAAATAAGTTCGTTCCATTTGTTATGACTGAATGTAAATTATATTTGATTAGATGGATGACCCAATGCCAAGGTGAGCACGTGCCGAAAGCTGAATGGTATGAGGGTGTATAAACATGTCATAATATCACTAATGTTGCGCCTCAGGGTACCAGGGCGAACCCTGTTGTAGCCCTCTTCCCCCTACAATTGACCTCTGGGGGGAAAATAAAATAAAAATCATTTTTATTTACGTAAACCTATTACAGGCACTTGCAAATAGTCACAACAATAATTTATTATTAATCTATTATATTATATTATATAAGCATATTAAGCAGGTATTTTAGTTATTGTTTTTAATCATTTTAGTCTTAACTTAATTATTTTACTATATTGTGTCCAATAGCTTGTTCTGTCTATATTAAATTATATTAAGAACAATTATCATTATTTGGGCGGACCATGAGTATATAACGACGGACGCGCTTTAATGTTACCACAGGATCCAATAAGCCCCAACTGAGAAGATCCGGCGAAACAAACTCAGTGGGTTATTTTACTGCCGGTTTTAGCACGACCCACATGAGATGGTCCGGCGAAACATACTCAAATGGGCAGAGCGTAGGTTTTGGTCCAGTTACTTTTATTATTTATTTGGCATACACATTATTTTCCCGAACGGTTGTCTTTCTAATATTTGATTATCTATTAATGTTTTTATACTAATAAAAGAAGCTAATTTGAGACAGAACTAGCGGTCTATTAATGTCACTCATTAGGCCGATTACAGATAGTTCACAGAACATTACACGTTAATGCCTACTATTTTACTTAGATACAGGGTCTCTAGGAAGTGTTACGCAGGATGGTTCATGAGATCTAACATCTTTATCCTCAGTATAGTCCTTAACGCTATAGTAACCTTTAGATACAAGGACACGTTTAATATATGTTTTAAAAGTTGTATCAGGCAAATCAGTAACACGACTAAGGAGTTTGTTATAAAACCTAAAACCATTTCCTACTACTACGCCGTAGTAAATCCCGAATCATAAACACTAAAAAGTAAAGAAACAAAATGTTTTTTTTTTATCTCATCTAGCGTCTATCTTTTCTTTTGCTTGCGATGTTGCCGCTCCGCAGCATCGGTGTACATTTCCGCGGGATTTGTTGATCTCCCAACGTTTATATTGATCAACAAAGTCACACAAAGTGTAAAATAAATGGCGGTTATAAAATCAACAATTGCCGTGTCAGTTGGTGACGAGCTAGTGTTTGCGGCGTAGTTAGGCACTGGGTCGCAATGAGGGGAATTCTTATATTCGAAGTATGACACGATATTATCAAAATTATCTAAGTTACAAGCGGACTATATATATATATATATAAATATATATATATATAGTCCGCTTTACGGCAAATGTTGATCAGGCCGAAATATGCATTAAATGTTGATCCACCTTTAGAGGCTTGTAGCTTAGATAATTTTGATAATATCGTACCAAACTTCGAATATAACAATTCACCTCATTGCGACCCAGTGCCTAACTACGCCGTAAACACTCTAGCTCGTCACCAACTTACACGGCAATTGTTGATTTTATAACCGCCATTTATTTAACACTTTGTGTGACTTTGTTGATCAATATAAACGTTGGGAGATCAACAAATGCCGCGGAAATGTACACCGATGCTGCGGAGCGGCAACATCGCAAGCGAAACAAAAGATAGACGCTAGATGAGATAAAAAAAAACCATTTTGTTTCTTTACTTTTTAGTATTTATGATTCGGGATTTACTACGGCGTAGTAGTAGGAAATTATATTAGGTTTTATAACAAACTCCTTAGTCGTGTTACTGATTTGCCTGATACAACTTTTAAAGCATATATTAAACGTGTCCTTATATCTAAAGGTTACCATAGCGTTAAGGACTACATTGAGGATAAAGATGTTTGGTCTCATGAACCATCCTGCGTAACACTTCCTAGAGACCCTGTATCTAAGTAAAATAGTAGGCGTAATAGTGTGATGTTCTTTGAATAATCTGTAATGGGCCTAATGAGTTACATTAATAGACCGCTAGTTCTGTCTCAAATTAGCTTCTTTTATAAGTATAAAAACATTAATCGATAATCAAATATTATAAAGACAACCGTTCGAGAAAATAATGTGTATGCCAAATAAATAATAAAAGTAACTGCACCAAAACCTACGCTCTGCCCATTTGAGTATGTTTCGCCGGACCTCATGTGGCTCGTGTTAAAACCGGCAGTAGAATAACCCACTGAGTTTGTTTCGCCGGATCTCATCAGTTGGGGCGTATTATATCCGGTGGTAGCATTAAAGCGCGTCCGTCGTTATATACTCATGGTCCGCCCAAATAATGACAATTGTTCTTAATATATCAGCACTCACAGGTTGCATTTGCTAGTTATAGTTACCTAAGTAGTTTTATTCATAGAATAAGAATAATAACCTATTAATTATATTTCTTTTACATTGTGATTTTGACAAGTACAAGTGTATGTAAATACCTACGTGCTGAATAAATTCATTATTTCATTATAATTTAATATAGACAGAACAAGCTATTGGACACATTATAGTAAAATAATAAAGTTAAGACTAATATTATTAAAAACAATAACTAAAATACCTGCTTAATATGCGCATTAATAAATGTTAAAATTATACATAGATTAATAATAAATTATTGTTTTGACTATTTGCAAGTGCCTGTAATAGGTTTACGTAAATAAAAATGATTTTTATTTTATTTTTCCCCCAGAGGTCCATTGTAGGGGGAAGAAGGCTTCAACAGGGTTCGCCCTGGTACCCTGAGGCGCAACATTAGTGATATTATGACATGTCTATACACCCTCATACCATTCAGCTTTCGGCACGTGCTCACCTTGGCATTGGGTCATCCATCTAATCAAATATAATTTTTATTCAGTCATAACAAACGGAACGAACTTATTTTATTAAATCTGATGGAGTTGCATATGGATACTATCTAGGACGAAAGTACTCGTGAAGACTAATCAAACGAGTCCAAACTCGATGGGGTTGTGTGGTTTTATTACGGACTTCCGATGGCCACCTTCCAGCTCCATCATCAGACCCTGGATACCATTTAGAACCAAAGTACTCGTCAAGACTAATCAAACGAGCCCAAACTCGATGGGATTGTGTCGTTTTATTACGGACTTCCTACGGCCACCTTCCAGCTCCATCATCAGACCCTGGATACCATTTAGGACCAAAGTACTTGTCAAGACTAATCAAACGAGTCCAAACTCGATGGGATTGGTTCGTTTTATTATGGACTTCCTGTGGCCACCTTCCAGCTCCATCATCAGACCCTGTATACCATTTAGGACCAAAGTACTCGTCAAGACTAATCAAACGAGCCCACACTCGATGGGATTGTGTCGTTTTATTACGGACTTCCTATGGCCACCTTCCAGCTCCATCATCAGACCCTGGATACCATTTAAGACCAAAGTACTCGTCGAGACTAATCAAACGAGCCCAAACTCGATGGGATTGTGTCGTTTTATTACGGACTTCCTATGGCCACCTTCCAGCTCCATAATCAGACACTGAATACCATTTAGGACCAAAGTACTCGTCGAGACTAATCAAACGAGCCCAAACTCGATGGGATTGTGACGTTTTATTACGGACTTCCTATGGCCACCTTCCAGCTCCATCATCAGACCCTGGATACCATTTAGGACCAAAGTTCTCGTCAAGACTAATCAAACGAGCCCAAACTCAATGGGATTGTATCGTTTTATTACGGACTTCCTATGGCCACCTTCCAGCTCCATCATCAGACCCTGGATACCATCTACAGACAAAGTACTCATCGAGAGGAATCATACGAGCCCAAACTCGATAGGGTTATGTCGTATTATTCATATCCAAGCTTCTAAGTCCTACTCTACATGCCCTAACTTAACACTGTCTTGCTTTCATCATAGCGTATAGATTGTGAAGCGAAGTGGCAACAGCGCATAACAAAACCAGCCAATCATGGCAAAGGTGACCTCTGATTGGTCCATTTGAATCAGATCAACAATAGATGGAGCGGATTTGTATAAATAATGCAATGAATAGTTCTTATTTGTGTCGCTAGAGGGTCAGCAATTGTTGATCAAATTGGAGCCACATTTGTATGCCGAATCATACATTAGATCAACAAAAACTGTTTTGATCAACAATTGCTAACTGATCAACAATTAACTGATGCTACAACCCGTCTGATCAACATTTGCCGAATGGGTACATCTATATATACGGAAAATGTTGATCAGGCCGAAATATGCATTAAATGTTGATCCACCTTTAGAGGCTTGTAGCTTCGATAATTTTGAGAATATCGTGCCATACTTCGAATATAAGAATTCCCCTCATTGCGACCCAGAGCCTAACTACGCCGCAAACACTCTAGCTCGTCACCAACTCACACGGCAATTGTTGATTTTATAACCGCCATTTATTTTACACTTTGTGTGACTTTGTTGATCAATATAAACGTTGGGAGATCAACAAATGCCGCGGAAATGTACACCGATGCTGCGGAGCGGCAACATCGCAAGCGAAAGAAAAGATAGACGCTAGACGAGATAAAAAAAAACATTTTGTTTCTTTACTTTTTAGTGTTTATGATTCGGGATTTACTACGGCGTAGTAGTAGGAAATGGTTTTAGGTTTTATAACAAACTCCTTAGTCGTGTTACTGATTTGCCTGATACAACTTTTAAAACATATATTAAACGTGTCCTTGTATCTAAAGGTTACTATAGCGTTAAGGACTATATTAAGGATAAAGATGTTAGATCTCATGAACCATCCTGCGTAACACTTCCTAGAGACCCTGTATCTAAGTAAAATAGTAGGCATAATAGTGTGATGTTCTGTGAACTATCTGTAATCGGCGTAATGAGTGACATTAATAGACCGCTAGTTCTGTCTCAAATTAGCTTCTTTTATTAGTATAAAAACATTAATAGATAATCAAATATTATAAAGCCAACCGTTCGGGAAAATAATGTGTATGACAAATAAATAATAAAAGTAACTGGACCAAAACCTACGCTCTGCCCATTTGAGTATGTTTCGCCGGACCGTCTCATGTGGGTCGTGTTAAAACCGGCAGTAAAATAACCCACTGAGTTTGTTTCGCCGGGTCTTCTCAGTTGGGGCTTATTAGATCCGGTGGTAGCATTAAAGCGCGTCCGTCGTTATATACTCATGGTCCGCCCAAATAACGACAATTGTTCTTAATGTAATTTAATATAGACAGAACAAGCTATTGGACACAATATAGTAAAATAATAAAGTTAAGACTAAAATGATTAAAAACAATAACATAATAGGTTTACGTAAATAAAAATGATTTTTATTTTATTTTCCCCCCAGAGGTCAATTGTAGGGGGAACAGGGCTACAACAGGGTTCGTCCTGGTACCCTGAGGCGCAACATTAGTGATATTATGACATGTTTGTACACCCTCATACCATTCAGCTTTCGGCACGTGCTCACCTTGGCAATGGGTCATCCATCTAATCAAATATAATTTACATTCAGTCATAACAATTGGAACGAACTTATTTTATTAAATCTGATAGAGTTGCATATGGATATTATCTAGGACGAAATTACTCGTCAAGACTAATCAAACGAGTCCAAACTCGATGGGGTTGTGTCGTTTTATTACGGACTTCCTATGGCCACCTTCCAGCTCCATCATCAGACCCTGGATACCATTTAGGACCAAAGTACTCGTCAAGACTAATCAAACGAGTCTAAACTCGATGGGGTTGTGTCGTTTTATTACGGACTTCCTATGGCCACCTTACAGCTCCATCATTAGATCAGCTCCATGTCATCATAATATTGCATTGTCACGCGATATACATATTATGCGTGCAAAATTTTTACTCAATCGGAAACCGTAAAGTGTGTCAAATTTAACTTGCAAGATTTGATTACAGCAGTGGGACAGGTGAAAGAAAAAAATAAAAGGTTGTAATAAAAAAAAGTTGTTGAATCTTATGGAGAGGCAAGCTCCTAAGTCCTACTCTACATGCCCTAACTGTCTTGCTTTCATCATAGCGTATAGATTGCGAAGCGAAGTGGCAACAGCGCATAACAAAACCAACCAATCATGGCAAAGGTGACCTCTGATTGGTTCATTTGAATCAGATCAACAATAGATGGAGCGGATTTGTATAAATAATGCAGTGAATAGTTCTTATTTGTTTCGCTAGAGGGTCAGCAACTGTTGATCAAATTGGAGCCACATTTGTATGCCGAATCATACATTAGATCAACAAAAACTGTTTTGATCAACAATTGCTAACTGATCAACAATTAACTGATGCTACAACCCGTCTGATCAACATTTGCCGAATGGATATATCTATATATATATATATATAAGTAAGGATTAGTAAGGACTAGTAAGGATAGCCTTTCTCGATGAATGGGCTGCCTCACACTGAAAGAACTTTTGAAGTCATTCCAGTAGTTCTTAACATTAACACGCAAAACAAACAAACAAATTCTTATTGCTTTACATCTTGGTATAGATTTACATGAAAACGTCCGAAGCGTAGCGGTATTTGGCTCGCTTTAAATCTCGGAGGGCGTGGGTTTGATTCCCACGCTGGACAGGAAATCTTTGAGTAAATACTAAGATTTCTTTCCGGGTCTGGTTGGTTGAGGGACTACCCTCCGTGCCTCGGTAAGCACGTTAAGCCGTTGGTCCCGCTACCATCATAATAATATAATACTGCGGTCACCGACCAAGCGTGGTGAATATGGCAAATTCTCTCCCTCGGGAGGAGGCCCATGTTCAGCAGTAAACGCTGCTGCCCGTTCCTTGATATACGATTATTATCGATGATGTTATAACAATCGGGACCAATGGCTTAACGTGCTTTCCGAGGCACGGAGGGTAGTCCCTCAACCAACCAGACCCGGAAAGAAATATTAGAATTTACACAAAGATTTTATGTCCGGTGTGGGGATCGAACCCACGACCTCTGTGGCTTAAAGCGAGCCAAACACCGCTACGCTACGGAGGTTGGTCTACCGTTAAATAATATCATTAAATATTAAAAATGTACCGCGATTGAGTCCTGTGTCTATTATTTATTTGTACAAATCGCGAAAGTTTAAAAACACATTCAATCGACGATCCAGCTATTTTTCTTTGTTGTTGGTGATTTCCTTAATGATGTAGGTTTAGTAGAATTTATAGAGCGAATGTAAACGGAATTGTTCAAATCAGAAACGTTAGTTAAGAAAGGCCAGGTTAAAAGTGCCCTAAACCGAAAGACATACCCGAGGAGATTAATGAATGTAGAAGAGGCGAAAGTGGTATGTAAAGACCGCACGTGGAAGGAAGTGGTCTCTGCCTACCTCTATAGGAAAGTGGCGTGGATATATCATGTATGTTTCCTTGGTGCTGTGACATAGTCTAGTCTAGTCTCTTATAAGTTGAGTTCTGCTTGTGTCTCGACTCTCGAGGGAATTGTAACGGGATCAGAAAAAGAAAGAATGAAAAAAAAAAAATAGTTAGAAAATAAAAAAATGACTACGCCTTAAATTATGGAGAATGAACTTTTTTTTTATTATAAAAAGATTACTAGCAGAGTTATTTTGTCTACTAGTACTCTCGTTAACAGCCCGTGTTAAGCCAAAACGCTTGTATTACGAGTGGGCTCACGTTGCATTGGTAGCGCAATGGGTGGGGATCGAACCGGCGACCACAAGATCAAAAGTCCTGAACTATATGAACACGACGAATATGAACAGCATCGTGATGTTTGACCAAATAATAATAATCGCTTTAGTTAGTCGGAGACCTGTATAAGTGAATAATTGTGTTAAAATGTGTAGAACTTAGTTGAAAAAATTATTCACGACACTAAAATAAAAAAAACGCGCTTTATAATATTATGTATGTTCTACGCTAAAAGGCGTTTTTAAATAAACTGAATCGGGGACAAATACTGTTCATCAAAATCTCATATTGCTATGTTTCCAATTATTATCCTTATTGTAATTTAAACCATAATATTGTGTAGCATTAAGCTTAACATCAATTACAAGAAATGAGATTCATAGTATCAGGAATATAATTGCATTTAATATTAGGTAATATATGAATTGATATCTTTTGTTGCGTCCCTAACTTGTGTAGGTTTTATACGTGAAGAGAAACCTTCATGGAGGCGCCATATTTAAATTACGGCCAGCCAGCGAGCCGCCATATTTTAATATAAAAATAATCATTGTTCTCTTGTCTATGGCCCACATTACACCATCAATCTGGATCGAGATCCGTGATCGAGATCAAAGATCTTAATCCAGATTGACTGTGTAATGTGTGTGATTGACGGATCGCGACATCGAAGAAATTATCTAAATTTTTAGAAATCCATGATCTCGATCCTTTTATCGGAATCCAGATTGAGCGTCTAATGTGCAAAATATAATTCGAAAGATACTATTAAAATTACTAGTAGTAATAAGAGAATAAAAATAATTAAAATTAAAATTAATTACTACACAGGCTTTTTTTGTTCAGATCCATTTTGTAATTCGTCATCATCAGCCCGTATAACGACCACTGCTAAACATGGGCCTTCTCAACATAGTCACCCCGCTTGGCAGGCGGATTGGTGACCGCAGTATTATGTTGTACCACACATATTACAACAATGATGATGATGATGATATTATAACAATCGGCCAACGCAACGGCTTAACGTGCTTTCCGATGCACGGAGGGTAGTTCCTCAATCAACCAGACCAGGAAGGATATCTTAGAATTCACACAAAGATTTACTGTCCGGCGTGGGAATCGAATCCACGACCTCCTAGATTTAAAGCGAGTCAAATACCGCTACGCTACGGAGGCTTTCGCGATTGTGAACACACAATCTTCACATTTTTTTATTTATTGGCAATCAGAATCCCCTGAGCACACGTCTTCATGTGATCATTGCGAACAGTGGACTGACGTGATCTGGATTCAATGTTTAATGTGACAACAATCCAAATCAAGTTATATCAATCTACCGCGATCACGGATCTCGATCCAGATTGATAGTGTAATGGCACCCTATGATTACACATTGTGAAAACTGGTAGTAAAAATCTGGAGTTTTATTTAATCATGATTTAATTTTAAGCATATCCAGCTCTAAATGTCTAAAGAATATAAATAATTTGGCGACCGTGACAGGACAAGCAATAGAAAACGTTAAAATCTACCAACTACATCGATTTTCGGCAAAAAGTTTCATCTCCGTACAAATAACGTGGTACCGTGTACCTAGAGCTATTTATGGACTAGGTAGCCGCGATTTTTTGGGAACCTTATTTAAAGACATAAATATATTAACTGTTCCATCTGAGTATATTTACCAGGATATTTTATTTGCTCGAAAAAACATAGATACATTTAGTAAAAAAAGTGACTTTCACAATATCAATACTAGGAATAAGGACAAACTGGCTATGCCATGCTTTAGGGTTAGCAAAGTTAGTATATCATTCATGGGAAATTCTATCGATTTTATAATATGCTCCCTTCTATTATTACTGACATGCCTGATACATTATTTAAGACGCATGTTAAACGAATCCTCATGACTAGAAGCTATTAACTATAGTATTAAAGAGTATGTAGATGATAAGGATATATGGCACGTTATACCTTCTTGCCCTCAATCGGATACCCTATAGCTGATGAAGCATTGAAAGGCCATTATAATGTATTTTGTGTACTATCTGTAATATTAAAAATAATACTAATACATACCTACATAAATTATGTTCTGTCTTAAAATAAATTATTTAATCTGTTATTTAATGAAAACGTAAAAAAAAATCGTATGAAGACAACCGATTGGTAAATTGTGAATGCCAACTAAATAATAAAAGTAACTGGACCAAAACTTCTTGGACGTGCCCATCTGAGTATGTTTCGCCGGATCGTCTCGATGAGGCCGCGCTGAAACCGGCAGTAGAATAACCCCGCTGAAACTAAACTGAGTTTGTTCCGCCGGGTCTTCTCAGTTGGGGTGTATTGGATCCGGTGGTAGCACTAAAGCGCGTTCGTCGAGATACTTATGGTCCGTCTAAATAATAATATACTCAAAGGACAGAACTTAGATTTAATCATAGATATAAAATAATAAAATAATATTGTTTCGTATTTTCGTACCTGACAGCTTTTAGGCTAAAGCTATATAAACTATTATAATCAAATAAAATTAAGTAATTTAACATAGTAAATTTAAAAACCAAAATATGTTTCGACTATTTACAAATACCTGTATTAGGTTTAAGTGAATAAAAACCTTTTTTATTTGTTTATTTATCATCCAGAGCGGACTGCACAGCGCCGCAGCGTGCCGCCGGGCAGCTTCGGCCGCCCCTTAAGCAGTCAGAAACCTGGAGGACAGCAGCTAGAGACAACTTGCACCAGATAATTCACATAAGGTATTAAATCAAAATTCACGTACTACTAATATTAAAGCGAACAGTCATACTAAATCCTTTGCATGCACTAGTGAACAAGGCCAAACCAAACCATCTTTCCGATTTAAATGTGCCTCTTGTAAGGGTGATCATAGAATATATGATTGTTCTCTCTTTAAGTCTAAAGGAGTTAGTGAACGTATTGCTGAGGTTAATAAATTAGGTTTATGCGCCAATTTTCTAAGATTTGGTCACACAATTCGTGAATGTAGACTAGGTCCTTGCCGTGCATGCAACATTCGTCACAACACCTTGCTTCATATGCCAACAAATGAAACTGCTATTCCTCCGGCAGTAGTCAACTACGCATGGCAAAGCTCCAATCACGGCATCTTATCAACCGCATTAATTGATGTTTAAAATCCCAAGACTAATCAATATGAACGGGTTCGGGCGCTTCTTGATTGCGGTAGCAATTCTTCATTTATTAGCGAATACCTTAAATCAAAATTATCATTAGACTGCTTTACTATCAGTCCTACCAATATAATCGGATTTGGCAACAAACCGACTGGCATCATATCCAAGGGTTGCATCGCACTAATCAAATCTACAGCCACAAATTATCAAACATCTGCAAAATTCTATAATATAGTTAATGCCTCAGTTAACTGGAGCATTACCAAATAATCCAATAAATGTAAATACATTAAAACTACCAAATAATATTACATTAGCCGATCCTATGTTTTATAAACTTTGCGAAGTTGAAATACTCATAGGCTCTAATAGGGTGAGGTGCGCGACGCGACGAACATCTGACGTGTGTTACGTACGTAAGATGCGCGGCGCGGTGTGCGTAACTTTTTGAAAAATATTTAAAAGTTTCAAAATAATGTGTATACATAATTTAGTCAGTGAAAGTGTTATTAAAACCCAGAACCACACTAACAATCAATTCAGAAGTTGCAGGGTAAGAGCCGTTCAAACAAACAGATAGACCGGAAAATATAGTGAAATTACCTACCTATATTCCGCCCTAATCTAACAAACTTAACAGCATATAATTGTTTAATGTGATTAGATAGATGATTTTATTACACATTGCTAGTCTTAGGTAGATTTATAAAAATACTCAGAACACGCCCTTAGACGCTCGTCAGGCATTAAGAGTAGGTTAACCTGACAAGATGAGTAGGGCTTAAAATACAAACAGTAGGTACCTAAATAGGTATATCTACGGTAAACAGGACGTTTATACGTGTGGTTTACTCTAACAGTGATATTTGGAGTACATTATTTTGTATGCAAAATTAAATCTATCATACATTGTCAACTCGTGGTTGACCTATCGTAGCTCGACCACGAGTTTATAAACAGCCCGCATGACGACCACTGCTGAATATAGGCCTTTTTCCGAGGAAGGGCTTTAGCCATAGTCACCACGCTGAACAGGCTGCCTGTTGACCGCATTATGTAATAACACACAGTTGTTTTTTAGTTTCGCTGCTATATAGGGTAGGGTGGTATAAGATCGCGCAGTTTGCATTCAAAGGCATATAAATTAAAAAATACAAAGGTTATCTGAGATATTTTTTTTAATTTATTTAAACTTATTATTATAGTAACAAAAGGCATACTTATTTTAATGAAACATAAATAATCTTCTTAGTAATTAAATGAAAATCATAAATTGGAATTTGCGCCGTTTTGCCCTAGTGTGTAAAATTGCGCAACTACCTTATTTGCACGTATTACAGACCCACAGTAATCAGAACCGTTTTTATGCCACTCCTCCTAAATAGCGCGCGCAATATTACACGGCGCAATTTTACACACTTGGGTGATATTCTAAAGATCGCAACATCACTGACATCTCTTATCAAATCTACGAACTACTTTGTTGCATCCCGAAACATGTATAGTAGTGACAGGTAAAAACATGAAGGATAATAATAATGGTTCCGAAAAACAAATTAATCTCCAGCAATCTGTGGCCGACTATTATTCTAATTAACTAGCGTTATAATGAATTACCGACAAAATAACCCAAAACATATCGAAAAAAAAATCAATTTAACAAACAAAGAAGAGCATGTTAAAATTACATTTCTCCTAAAAGAAAATTGAACTTCGAATAACAAAACTAAACTTCCGAAGAAAATACTGAACCTAAGATTACTAAGTTACCGACAACAGAGCTTTTATCAAAATAATCACACTTTTATGACTTGCATGAACTATTGTTCATGCAAGTTAACAAATATATTTTTTAACTCTCAATAATTATAAAATGGGGTCCTGCTGTTTGACCAATTTATGTGTGACCACATTCACTATTTGAGGTTTGTTCTTCGTGGAAAATAAAAACAACTTCTTGAGAGGGTTTCTTCTATTTATTTCTTGGTCCAGTTTCTTATATTTGTAGGGATGCCCGCCGTCTGTATCGATCGGTTCGGAACATCCCTCTTTTATACAAGTCATTAGGTAACCGGCGATTTCTAGGTGTACAGCAGCGTAGTGAGACACGTGAAGAGCGCCACGTATCTCTTCTGTCGAGCTCTCCCGACAGTTACGGAGAGCGGGCCGAAGTAGTCGACCCCGGTGTAGGTGAAAGGCCTGCTGTGGTGTGCTAGGTGACATCCAGGCAGGTCTCCGGTCCTCGGGTGCGGTGGCTGTTGTGTCTTCATTCTGTAGTACAGGCACCTCCGTAGTAGTGATCTAGCGGTGGGGCGCAATACCCAGTATTGCTGTCTACACTCGTTGATAGTAGCTTCCACTCCGGCGTGATGTAGTTGTCGATGTATAGACTGTATCCACAGTCTCACTGTCGGGTGGTCGCCGTCGATCACCATTGGTTCCTTCACAGCTTCCGTGATGTCCCGTACTGCTCCGATCCTACTTCTTATGCGCACGGCGTTGTCGACGTACTCGACGCTCAGCTGATGTAGGCGACTTTCTTTAGGTATTTGCTTCTGTAGTTTCAACACCTCAATGTCGTCTGCGAAGGAATCTTCCTGTGACGACCGTATTAGTAATTCTTCCACTATTTTTAATTCTTCCGCGGTGACCGGAAGAAACTTTCGTTCTGTTAACTGTAGTGTTTTCTGTACTATTTTCTTTCTGTTCGCTGTGTTTTCTTTTTTATTGTTCCAGCTCGGATCATTTTCTTTATTCTTTTTCGTTCTTCTGTAGTGTACACTTTGTTCTTGAGGTGTTCATAGTCGAATGAATTGAAGTACACACGCTGTGGAGTAACGAAGTCGGTTCCAGTTTGAGAATCTCGATGGATCAGGTAAGGCTTCTGATAGCTTCGGTCTTCGTTTCTCGCTCACGTGGTGTACCTTTTCATCACCTGAGGTCTCTTCTTTTATAGGTGATGGTGCTTCGAACGGCCAGGTGTCTTCGGGTTCGTATAGGAAGTCGGGTCCCTTGTACCATCGGTGTTATTTATCGAAGGTAGGTGGGGTATCTCTCGTAGCGTCGTCCGCCACGTTCAGCTTCATAGGTACCCATCGCCATTCGTTGACCTTGGAACTTTCTTCGATCGCCGCTAGTCGATGAGCCACGTAGGGTTTGTACGAATGCGAACCCGTCCTTATCCATGTGAGTACTGTTCTACTGTCGGGCCAGAAGGTTTTGCTGTCCTGTTTTCTCTCGTGTTCTTCTGTGAATGCTTCTGCGAGCCTCGTGCCCATGACCGCTGCTTGTAATTCCAACCGTGGTATCGAAGTCAACTTGAGCGGTGCTACTTTCGCCTTGGCCATGATGAATGATAAGCTGACCTCTCCACTCGGTGCTACTGTCCTCCAGTACAGTACCGCAGAGTACGCCGACTCGCTGGCATCGGTGAGGACGTGAAGTTGTAACGATATGGCGTCGCTGTAGCTCACGTAACATCTTGGTATAGTTATGTTCTTGAGATTTCTTAGGTGAGCTATCCAGATCTGCCACTGCTCCGCCAGGTCTTCATCGATTTCATCGTCCCATGATGTTCCTCTGCGCCATACTTCCTGGAGTAGTTGTTTCGCTTTGATTGTGACCGGTGATGCGAAGCCAAGCGGGTCGAATAGTGACATTACTATGCGGAGAGCTTCGCGTTTCGTAGGCTTCTTTCCTCCCACAAGCGCTGTAGGTATTCGTGTCATGTTGAGGTTGAACGCAAACTCGTCGGAGTTGGTCTTCCATATTACACCTAGTACTCTCTCCATCTTCTCTTCGTGTCTATGTAGCTCCAAGTCTTCTGTTTGACCGTCTTCTCCTAGGGTTTTCAGAAGGGCTTGCGAGTTAGACTTCCATTGTTTCAGTTCGAAGCGAGCTTTACTATGTACTTCTCGGACCTCTTTAGTGATCCGTATCGCGTCTTCTATTGTTCTAAAGCTGTCCAGGTAGTCGTCGACGTAATGTTTCTTTACTATAGCTTCTGCTGCTTCTGGGTTGATCTTCGCATACGTTTCAGCGTTCAGGTTCTTCACATATATTGCCGTGGATGGTGAACTCGATGCCCCGAAGATTAGTGATGTCATTCTGTACTCTTCCGGAGGCTGTTGATCTCTTCTGTCACCTCTCCATAGGTAACGTAGTGCGTCTCTGTCTTCTGTTCGCAGCTTGACTTGCATGAACATTTCTTTGATGTCGGCGGTGACTGCCACTCGGTGCTGTCGGAACCTCATGACGACTCCTGGTAGCGACTGTAGTAGGTCCGGTCCCTTCAGCAACATGTCGTTGAGGGCGACCCCCTTGGTCTTGGCTGCGGCGTCGTGAACTACCCTTAGCTAGTCCGGTTTCATGGGGTTGATCACTGCGAAATGTGGTAAACACCACGTTTCATTAGTAGTCTTCTGTGTTGGAGCTGGCTCCGCGTACCCCTTGGTGATGAGAGCTTCCATCTGTTCACTATATTTTCTTTTCAGCTCCGGACTACGGTCGATTTTCTTCTCTATGCTGTAGAGCCTTCTTAATGAATTTTCATAGTTGTCGGAGAACGATATTTCTTCTTTTCGCCATAGAAGCCCTGTCCGGTATGTCCCCTCTTCTGTTTTAACTGTAGTCTTCTGTAGGATGCGTAGCGCTCGTTCCTCGGGATCTGTGTTCGGCCTCTTGGGATTGATACACAAGGCGTTCGCTTCGAAATACTGTTTGACTAGCTTCTCTAGGTCGTCTTCCGGTCGGTCGACTACGTGGGACACGCAGGCGATGTTTCTTCCGAAGCTCCGTGTCTGGCTGCCATGTAGTACCCATCCGAGAGGTGTTAGTGATGCTACCGGTTGACTTCTGTTTCCTCTTCTCACTTCTGTGGCGAGCAGGAGATGCCAGTTGTCTTGACCGATGAGTAGTTGAGGCTTGGCGTCCGCGTAGGTGAGGTGACGACTGATGTCCGCCAGGTGGCCGCACTGTTCCACTAGCTCCTTAGGAACCCGCTGCGACGCCACGTGAAAGCTCTTAACTGTTCCAGCTTGTATTTGCTTCTGTTGACCGGTGAGTCCCCTCAGCTTCACTGCGACTCTTCTCGATGTCGACTCTGATGTCTTCATATCGTTGATGGTTTCTATTTTCAGTGGGTCTAGCGGTCCCGTCGCTCCTATCTTGTCAACGAGGTCGCTGTCTATCAATGTCACGGTTGACCCGTCCATCAACGTCCATCAACGCGTAGGTGTCGACTGCTCCCCGAGGCCCCTCCACACTTAAGGAAGGATTTTCAGGTACGATTGTTTCTTCTCGATTGTCCAGGTGGAGTTAATTACTTCTGGTGCTTCCTTCTCTTCTGCCTTTTCTATTTTCCTGTAGTGCAGCATCCTATGGTGTGTGTTTTTGCAGTCGTCGACACCGCACGGCTTGGCTCGGCAGTTGTGAGCCTTACTCCTGAAGCGAAGGCACCTGAAGCATAACTGTTTCGATTTAGCTATGTCCCATCTGGCGTTTTCATTTTTCTTCTTAAACTGTTCACAGTCGATCGCTATGTGTCCCAGTTCTTCACATACTGGACACCTCGGTGTATACGGTTTCTCTATAACGTTGTTAATCTTCTGGGTCCTCCTCTGTACGGTTGTAGCTGGTGCGTATGCTGCCACCGGCTCGGGTAGCGCATACGGTCCGCATAGGTCCGCTTCTCTTCTGAAGAACTTCTCTAGTTTCAGAAGGTCCGGATCCTCTTTCGGCTGCGTCGCTGAGAAGTCGTAGAATCTGTAACATAAGGTTGGTGTGAGTTTATCTACCACTGTTTTTGTAGCTTCCGGGTTGTAGAGGTAGTTGATGCAGCTGAGGGTTTTCAGTGTGGCCACGATGTTGGAGACCTTGGTGGAGAATATACAAATGTCGCGCGGCGACTCTGTGAGGCGAGGTAGTGATCGTAGCGCCTCCATCTCCATCATGGCGATCGACTCTGGTCTTCCAAACCGCGACTCCAGGGTCTTCATGATGTCTGCTGGATGTGTGTTGGTGATGAGAAGACCCTCGACTGCTTCCCTCGCCTTCCTTTTCAGATTTCTTCTCAGTCGATTGGTGTTTTCTATAGCCGTGAACGTATCTTCTGTTTCGTAGTATGCGGCGCGGAAAGGTAGCCACTCTTGACGTGACCCATTGACCATTCGGTAGTTCTATAACACGTGGTCGCTGTCCTGTGTTGACAGCTCTTACTATGGCTTCAGCAAGTGCGGAGTAGTCCTGTCGCTCTCCCGCCGGTCGCTGATGCTGTTGATGATGTTCTTCTACAAACTTAGTTGGTGGACTTCTATTTTCTATTCTATCTCCCGCCTGTTCCATCGGTCGGTTAGCGGGAGCCGGTCTATCGGTTTGGCTGTTCAGCCAGGTGTCCACCCTCTGGTTTGTTTCTTCATTTTTCGAATAAACTGTAACATCATCATCTTCATCGGTGTCTTCAGTTTCCAGGGCGGCGAGGCGTACAGTGGCAAGCTGCACCAGTAATTTTAATAATTCTTCTTTAGCTTTTGCTATTCTATGCGAGTTTGATTTTGTAGACATCCCCCCTCCCCCCCTCTTGCTCGGAGGGTGAGGGTCTAGAGGTCCGCTCGGCAGCGGCGCACCTTGCACTATTTTCTTCACTACGGATGCTCCGATATTTTTGACAGCGGCGGGCGGTTTCATAACCGCGTCCACCGGTACAGTTGGCGCAGCGGACGCGGTTACAGACGAGGCGATGAAGCTGGGCGTCTCGGAAGGATGGGTGGCCGTGGCGGCGGCGGCGGCGGCATTGGTGGCGGTAGCCGCGGCGGCCGGCGCGGCGGCCGGTGCGGCGCGGCGAGCTGTGGCTGTGGTTGCGATGGAGGACTCCACGGAGGCAGCTGTGTCCTCCGTCGTCGTGGTACCTCCCGTAGCGGTAGTACCGGAGGACGTCTCGGCGCTAGTAGTTTCTTCTGATCCCGACCGCGGCTCCACTCGCTGCTTACGCCCTTTTCCTTCCGAGCGTGTGACTGGCATGTTGTTCACGAAGAATTATCCGGCTTCAAAGGACCATTTAATGTGTGTGACCACATTCACTATTTGAGGTTTGTTCTTCGTGGAAAATAAAAACAACTTCTTGAGAGGGTTTCTTCTATTTATTTCTCCAGTTTCTTACATTTGTAGGGATGCCCGCCATCTGTATCGATCGGTTCGGAACATCCCTCTTTTATACAAGTCATTAGGTAAATCCTAATTAGCTCTGATTGGTTGACCAATCAGAGAGCCGGAATTACTACCAATAGGAGACAAGGTGATTTTACTATCCTAGGTCGAATCTTTACCGTAAAGTAGACCTAGGCTCGATTTAAGATAATTTCACCTTATCTCCTATGGTGTTTCCTTTATAAAATAATTTAAATTTACATTTAAAAACTATAAACTAACTATAAACTAACCATCAAACAATCAATAAAGTATATATATAGCAAACAAAACACTCGGTACAACTAAAGTTATGACGCGAGTTATAAATTCCTATGTACAACTTATAACAATTTTATAAAACACTATTTTCGTCTTTATCTTATTATTTACCATTATATACATTACTTTTAAGAGTTTTATTCAATACTATAGTTACTAACGAATCAATTAACACCAAAAATACACTTAAGGATTAACAACAACTATTAGGAAATCGAACACAAAGTTTTACACTTTTATAACGCTAAGTGTCTGTCTATTGACTATCGTAGCACACTTTAACGGTTTATATTGTCCCGCACACAATTGGTCTAAAAACGTTTGATAAAATGTTTTTTTTTTAGATAGGGGTAGGGTTTTTTTTAGATTTAATTAGCTCAACTAATAAAGTACACGTATTTTGATATTGAAGTTTTATTTCGCACCCTTATGTTTTCATTTTAATTAAATAAAATCCCAATGGGTCGATTTGACTACGATACTATTTTCCCATGGTAATCTGGCCCACGCATTCGGCCCAGTTTTCCACTACTCTTTCTACTCCGTGTAATATGGGCCGCGGACCAGAGGCCAGTTTCCCCCTACGCCTATAAATGGTGATGTACAGACAGAATGTAGAAAGAGCTTCAATGGTGATGTCATCTGATGAACCGAACTGACTTTTATTTGACTAGCTTTGTTTCTGACCTCTGCCCTTAACATATGTGCACTTGAATTGATTTATGTAATACTCTTGGTGTTAATAGGGGAACGTCTTCAATATTCTTGTGGGCTGTAAAAAAAAAGTTTTCTTATTTAAGTGTAATGTTATAACTATATGAAATTATTATGAGTAGAGGAATTAATGTCACACGGACAAACGGAGTACATTGGCTGTAATTTCTTCAATTAGCAGCACTCACTGGTTGCACTTGCTACTTATAGTTACCTAAGTAGTTTTGGGAAAAATTTAGAATAGTGTCGCAGGCGGATGGGGGTGAGAGGTGGAGGGGGGAAGGGGGGTGGTGTCCCCAATCCCCCGGTATGAAAAGGTAACGCACCGTTTTTGAGAAAATCAGATATTAGTAACCTTACCTTAAAAACTAAAATCACCTATTAGTAGTAAGGATTCGCCGGTTCTGGCTCACACATTCAACTCCTAAAAAAAAAAAGTTTGGTGTCTTTTCCTATGTTTTGGCACACGCCCGATCGATCTGTGGCATCCGTTTTGGTCTAGGTCTTACGGTTCCAAAGTTAGCTTGAGGCTTCCACTACATTACTAACGACCTATCATTACTAACGATCTCTTTTGCGCTACATTACCAATGAGTCAATCCGTCTCGGCGCGCGCTAATTACCCATTGTCTGATGGTTGTTTTGCTACGGTGATAAATAATAAAACCCACATACATTCATTTACAGCCCGTTAACGTCCACTGCAGAACATGGGCCTCCTCTTAACAGACCTTGGCAAGCCAGGATCGTAGAGGGATATTACCATAATCACCACGCTTGGCAGACGGATTGGTGATCGCAGTAAGATGTAAACCTTGAGCTAATAGTTGCTGCTGCCCATCCATCACCCATATGTCCCTTAGTCGCCTTTTACGACACCCATGGGAAGACATGGGGTGGTCTATTCTACGCCGGAAACAAACATGACTTACTTTAATTTTTTTATTCAACATATAATACTTGTAATATAAGTATGTTAAACTTTGCTAATGACTAATTCTGTCTCAGCGCGCGCTAATTACCCATTGTCTTTTTATTCTAGTCAGATGGTTGTTTTGCTAAGGTGTGAGGTAGAGACGGTGATAAATGCACAAATAAAACCCATATGACTTACTTTCATTTTTTTATTTAACATACCTACTCTACATAACTTACTTAATGTATTATTTTCATTTGAAACATGATTGGAATAATTTGCAGAGGAGAATATCATTATAAACTTTGTCACTCCCAAATAATTCAATGAAATCGTTCATTGTATTTCCATTATACTTGTAATGTAAGTATGTTAAACTATATTCCCCACAGCAGGAAGTAAAATCATGCTGTATTCTGTACCTATTAAAATTCCATTGTCTCGAATTCCGCTTCAAGAAAGCCATATGGGGACCTGCAGGTGGTCGACCATAGGAATCAAAATACTGACCAATTCCATTTTTATCGATGTGTATGGCTATCCAGTGTGATCCAGGTTTATTGTCAGGATCCAAATTGCTTATTATGTAAGTTGGAATCTTGCCTTTCAGTGGTAATCTATTAGCTGCATACACATTGTTTCTTAGAGTTGGGTGAATTCTAGATAAACAAATTTCTGTGATGACTTCCCTTTGTGAATATATCTACAATGCGACCATCAGATTCTCTCATCAGATCATCGATGATGACAAGTTGAGTACATTTCCATCAAACATACTCAAGTCTGGAATTCCTTGATGATAATTAACATTTTTAAGGTTATATAACGGTTGCATTTCGTCAAAACACCAGGTTATTTGAGTAAAATTTGTACTACAAACATCTGTGACATATTTTATAAAGTTTGTTACAAAATTTGATTTTCCACATCCACTTGGACCAGAAACGATTGCGGTGAATGCATGAATAAAATGAACCATTGTAACACGTGTGGATAGTAATAGGTACAAGAACGGAATAAAACAAGTTATTTGGAAGTCAAGGAAGATAGTTTTATTTCATACATATAAAATAACTTAAAACTAATTATCTTTTACAGTGTAAAAACAAATATACTTTATACAAGTAAATAACTTTGTACAATAACAATACCAAACTATACTGTTTTATCTTAATTTATAAAACTAATTATCTCTTACAGTGTAAAAATAAACATCTTTTAAAACAGAACAACTTTATACAAGTAAATCAACCTTAATAATAATATCAAACTATACAATTTTATCTTAATTTATAATGACCCCACGCTAATGTGTCAACATCATTGAGTAGAATATATCGTTTCGTATCACTGTATGATAAAGATGTTTTGTTTATTTGCTGCGTAAAAATTCTATGTTTTATTGACTTAAATCTAAGCATACTGCTAAATTGAACATATTTATCGAAGAGACAAGACTTGTAATTTAACATTTTCATTTTTTTTGTAACACTTTTGTTAACACCTTTGGCTTTGGCTACAAATTTATTTTCAACATCCAGCGCATACATTTTGGATCTTAACCCTACAAATTCTTTTAATATTTTGCCATTGTTTTCATCTTTGAAAAACCCTAACTTTTTTTTATTGATTTTTGGATATCCATAAACATTGTCAGATGGATAATCAGATGTATCAAACCTAAATTCTAAATCCGGTTTTATGTCCTCATAAAAATTGTTTGTAAAAATTTGATATATTAAACTGTCGGTATCGGTGTATAGTAATTTAACTTGATTTTTAAACTTCGTCAACATGTAATTGTAATGAAAATCATACATTAGAGTTTTTGAAATATCTAATATACAAAACCCTAAGTAAATAGGTTTGTTGTATAGTAACTTAGTTTTCTTTAACTGAATTGCCACTAGATTTTCTGCAAAAATTGATAAGCTGTGGAACTCAGGTTTTGCAATCAAATCTTGTGCACCAAGAGATTTGCCTCGATTCTCCCAGTGAGTTAATAATTTTACATTGACTCGCTTTTCAATATTTTCCATTGTTTTCCCAAACACTGCATTGTTCATTAATTTAAAAAAGTCTTTTTCAAAATCTGATTTAGCAGAAGTCCGCAAAAGTGTATTTAAATATATATATTTCTTTAATCAAGGAGATTGTCTGAATTTTATTATTTTATGAATTTTTGTAAGTTTTAAACCCATCTTAATACATTGTTTTAAGTTTCTGTGATGAATTTTGTATTTTGTTTTATTATTGAGGTTTGGAACTAACTTTTTTTCTTTAGAACCACCGATACATATATTATCAGGGCATAAAGGTAAATCAGAATGTAAATCATGAAGTTCATCAGGATATTCTAAATCTACTTCTAAAATGAAACCATAATCTGAATCATCCGCTACATCAAAGTTTGTATCCGAACTAACCCATTCAAATTCACCTACTGGTAGGTATTAAGACATGGCCCAACCATATAAATTATTCGCATCAAAATATGTTAGATATGATTTTGGTTTATTCTCATCAAAATCTTCCAAATATATATTATTAGCTTTGGCATAGTGGTTACTGCACAGAGATACACCACCTCGGATACCATTCCTGATAAATGCTATTTTGTCAAAATCTTTCAATAATTCCAATACAATTTTAGTATATTTTAACATAGCATCCCAACTTAATCCTGGTGCTGTATAATAATGAGCAGGATCTAACCCATACGTTTTTAAACACAGAGTTCTGAAATTTTCAAAAATGTCAGTTAACAATAAGACATCAGTTTTGAGATACAAATCGGAATAATCTGACATATTCTGACAGTCAAAGTGTTCCCAAACATCTATCGCGTGACTATAGTCGTCGTCTGAAACGGATGTATCTGTCAGTGAGTTATAAAACTGATCTTTACTAGGGAGTGATGTGACTTTTAAACAATCACTTGATGTCATAAACTCATATGGATAAACACCTTTCTTTCGAAGACGAATAAAATCATTGGTATTTGGAAAGTTGTGTTTGAATGTGATAAATTGATCATCGTTTAAATTGTTAGCCAACTGATCGAGACAACAAGGTAAAAATTTTATTGAATCTACGAATCTTAGTTTTATATTTTGATTATTTATGTGTATTGTTTTAGTAAATGATATATATTTTTCTTTGGTTTGAGGAATGATATCAACTTCACCTTCAACATAGTTTAATGCATGAACAATAAAATGAGCATCATAATTACTGAGGTTGTGAAGAAAAACAGGTACGTGACGTGGACTCCGAAACTTGTTCATACATGCTTCATGTGCACAGTGCAACACCTCTAAAGCAACCAGTATACCAATCAAAATCTAAGCTTATTTCACTATTCAAGTCACACTCACAAATGTGACAGATTTTTGTTGTCGAAATTTTTTGTCCATCCACGGTTGACAATGGTTTTGGACTTATTTGAAAACAATTTTTCCTACTTATAAGTTTCAAATCTTCATGAAGACGTTCCATGAAAACTTGAGTGCAATTTGGACCACTATAAGTTTCATATTTTGACAAGCTATCATCATATGAACATTTTATATAGTACCCAAAACTATACACCTCATGTTTATTAATGCTGTTTGTATAAGGTTTTGATGGATCGTTAGAACATGATTTTATAGGATTTAGAAAAGCTTCAAAATCTGCATAAATTACAAAAGGTATTTTTATTTTTTTATCAAATTTATCAAATGTAAGTTTATCATTTGGAACGTTTTAACCAAACCAATTTTTTGATGTTGTGTTTCCATTTGGTAATTCTGTTGTAATATGAGCACAGTCATGTTGTTGATGATTGTTTAACCTTTCCTGAGATTTCAATAAACATCCATCACATATGTATATGGCATGTTCTTGATTAGAAATTTGTTTGCTTACTAGACGTGATAAATTATTTATGTAACAGTAATGATTATTTGTACCATTTGATATTAAAAGCAAATTGATATGAGTAGTTTTGCGAAATTTGGTCAAAAACAGGGGTCCTACTACACTATTGCACTTTTGAATTTTATTAAATTGTAACCCGAAAACATTAATACTAATGTTGTTTAGTTTTTCTACTTTGGATATGTCAGATATTTTAATTGGAAAAGGTACACCATCAAAGTTTAACTTGTTTGAATGCATACTGTATGAGGATACTCTATCTGAGTTTGTTTTTGCTGGATACAGAGCTGATAGCAAAGCCCACTTGAAACACATATTGTCAGCATTTTTCACATTTATTACGGCTTTTTTTGCTCTTATATCTTTTGGTAGTTCGATGTGAGAAGTGCCACGTAAAGGATTAAATTTATTGACATTCATATCTATTGATTTTATGTTTTTAAGACTCCAACCACTGTCTTTTTTTTCAAAAGAACCGATTTTATTCGTTAGAGTTTCACTCAAAGATGAAAAGAAAATATTTAAATCATCCCCATTAAACATTATGTAATTACAAGTTTGCAAACTAAAGTTTGAATCTATGTTTTTGGTTTGTTGAACGAAATCAGCGTGTAGTTCAAAGTTTACTTTAAAAACTGTGTGTTCTTGAACAGATTCTTCAATTAATTTCATTAGCTTATTTTTGATTGAGTTTTTTTTTTTTTTTTTTGATTGTTTTTTTTTTTTTTTTTTTTTTTGTGGGTAGCCCATGTGTATACAATGTGCCATGTGTGTATAGTTGCAAGTTTATTAGTATGTTAGATTAATATTTCAACTAAAATACTACTCCCAATTCACTCATTTCAACTTTAATATCTATTGTTTCTGCACTGTAAACACTTTATCTCTCATCACTTCACATCATTATGGACCTATACTCAAAGCTCACCGATCAAATGGAGCAGCTGGCTGAGTCTCTCTCCAGCAGGATGGCTCAACATGAGCATGACCTGAAGATGGCAGTTGCAGCAGATGTACCACACAAAACAGTATCAAGTCTCTCTAAAGAGTTTGCGGAGTTCAGAGTGTTTGTGTGTAAAACGCTTGCTGCATTCAGGACACAAATTGAGCTCTTGGTGTTGGGCCTAGATAGACATGAGATGGCATCTCGCAGGAAAGTGTTGCTTCTTCATGGGGTCAAAGGAGAAGAGGATCCGGTAGCATCAATTGTTAGTGTATTACACAGCCAAATGAAGATGCCCGATGTGACCCCCAATGATATCAATACTTGTCACCGCTTAGGTATGGATAACAGCAAGCCACGACCTCTTCTTGTACGCTTCAAACATCACACCTTAAGGAATGACGTGTGGAAAGCCAAAACCTTACTCAAGGGATCGGGGTTTACTCTCTCGGAATTCTTGACGAAGCCTCGTCATGATGTGTTCCTAAAAAGTCGCAAGCACTTTGGCGAAAGGAACACTTGGACATCGGAAGGGAAGATTGTGATCCTGCTTCCCGACAAGTCAAGGCGGAAGATTGAAACTGCTGCTGAACTTGGCCGCTTGACCTCGAAATTCCCTGCTGTCCAAACTTCTTTAGGCGACGGACGTAAACAAGCTGGCTCATCAACACAGACGGCAGACAAGCCGGCTACAGCATCTGACAAACGGACCCGTAGGCAAGCTAAATAATCCTTCCTGTCTTCTTGATTGTTTATATCTAATGTATGTACTTTTATATTTAGTCTCATAATATGTATTAACAGCTTTCTATTCAAATTTATAATTATAAAAGACGGTCTTTTCACAATTTAATGATATTACGATTTGACACTTATTGTTATTAAAATATTTTGTTCATTTCTTTTTTCTCCGTCAAATGAGTACTTACTTATTAACTTAGTCTTTTGAGCCTGTGACCGTATAAGGGTTCAATGTTTTTTATTCATTTTTGAGTGTTATTTTATATGAATGTTCGGGAGGTCAATATTGTCAGTAACCTTCGGACAAATTAAAATATTATTTTTATTTTATTATACATATATATTATATATTTAAATATACATTATCTTAAATGTTTAATGACAGTCAAGATAGTAATTTATTCATTTCTTGTTCTTCTTCGGATCATTCAAATGATACATTTGGTAGTGCATATTAATGCTCGAAGTGTTCACGCTCACTATCCTAACATTTTGTCCTCTTTCGACCATGATCTCATTCATGCCGTTCTTATTTCAGAAACTTTTTTAAAACCCACACTTCCTTCTACACAGTACGCTTTTCCTGGGTACAAGCTACTGCGTAATGTCAGAACTGGCAAAGGGGGTGGTGGTGTTGCCATTTACCTCCGTGCGGATCTGAAACATAAAATACTTGCAAGGTCTCCAAGTGATTATTCCAAATCAGCTGAACATCTACTTATAGAGGTTGCTATAAATCGTAGTAAATTAGTTCTGGGTGTGTACTATAGTCCATCGAGTCAAATAGATTACTTTTCCTCATTTGAAAGTACACTCGAAAATCTATGTTCTCTTTACGAAGATATAATTATCCTTGGAGATTTCAATACTTGTTTGCTTAAAGATGACGCACGGAGTCGACGGCTTGTTTCCCTCGTCTCCTCTGTCAATATGCATATTCTTCCTCTTGATGCTACTCATAACGCTCCACACAGCACCCCTTCTCTTCTAGATCTTATTATTGTATCTGATTCTACTAAAGTCACTACTCATGGGCAATTGGCCGCTTCCTTTTCCTACCATGATCTCATTTATCTTTCTTATAAAATGTGTTGCCCTCGGCGTAAGTCTAAATTTATTTTCCTTCGAAGCTATAAAAATATTTCTCTGGATCGATTGAGGGTGGAAATGGACCGGACTGACTGGTCTCCTATTTTCACGTGTAACGACATTGACGCTAAGGTGGAAATATTTTGCAAGTTATTGTTAAAAATTTATGACGCCCATGCTCCTATCAAAATGGTTCGAGTCAAACATGCTCCAGCACCATGGCTGAGTGACGAAATCAAGAAAAGTATGTCACAAAGAGAAGAGAGAATCTATAAAAAAAATGCTTCTGAGGAAAACTGGGCATGTTACAAAAAACTGCGTAATCGCTGCAGTCGAATGTGTAGAGATGCAAAAAGACGCCACATTCACAATTCTATTAGTAACTTCAACACAGCACAAGTATGGCAGTTTCTAAAATCTCTTGGTATTGGCAAAAGCACTGGTGAAAGTGAAACTAACGTAGATATCAATCTCCTAAACGCTCACTTTGGAAAGTCACCGGTCAGTATAAATGTTGATACCAAAACTTCTACTCTAGAGTATCTCCTGAACCTTTCAAAGCCATTATGTACTTCATTTTCATTTAAAGCAATCACTGAAAAAGACATCACTGAATCCCTCAAGTCCATATCTACCAAAGCGGTAGGTAATGATGGGCTTCATATCCAAATGATTAATTTATTAATGAAGGAACTTACTCCCATTATTACCCATTTAATAAATTTCTCCCTCGAGTCTGGTTCCTTTCCATCTGCCCATGTTCTACCGTTTCCCAAAACCCCCAATCCTTCTTCCATTACCCATTACCGTCCTATTTCCATTCTCCCTATCCTATCTAAGGTTCTAGAGAGTGTTGTTCATAAACAATTATCTAATTATCTCTCCTCTCACAACCTCTTGAGTCCTTTTCAGTCCGGCTTCCGACCTGGCCATAGCACCGTAACGGCTTTAGTTAAAATTACAGATGACATTCGCATGGCCATGGAACAGAAGCAGCTAACCGTTTTGGTATTACTGGATTTTAGCAGTGCTTTCAATTCAGTAGACTTTGACATTCTCCTTGGGATTCTTTCTTCTCTTAATGTCTCACAACCAGTGATTGCTTGGTTCAATTCATATCTTAGAGGTCGCTCACAGTGTGTCCATGCCAATGAGACCTTTTCTCAGTGGTGTGATCTAGCTGCGGGCGTTCCTCAGGGTGGCGTCCTATCTCCTCTTCTTTTCTCTGTTTTTATCAACTCTATAACTAATATATTATCTTCTCATTATCATCTCTATGCAGATGACTTGCAGATATATCGACACTTTAAGGTCACTGATACTAGGGAAGCTATAGCTGCTATCAATACTGATCTTGGAAACATTAGCAAGTGGGCGGAATCGTTTGGCCTCTTGGTCAACCCCTCTAAATCACAAGCTCTCATTATTGGTAGCAGATATATGTATAATTCAATACAATGGAGTACAGTTCCTCCCATTATATTTGATAACAAGACTATAGAACTTGCCAGATGCGCCAAAAACTTGGGTGTTTTTATAGACAACAATCTTTCTTGGACAAACCATATTGCCGAAGTAAGCAGGAGATTGTTCAGTTCGTTTCAATCGCTAAAACGTCTCCAGAAATTCTTACCGTTTCAGACGAAAGTCACTCTTGCTCAATCGCTTCTTCTTCCTCTTTTAGACTACGCTGACGTTTGTTTCTTAGATGCAACAGAAGAACTCTTCGACAAGCTCGAACGTCTGCAGAATTTATGCATCCGCTTTATCTTCGGCCTCTGGAAATACGACCATGTGTCGGAGTTTCGGCTACGGTTAGGGTGGCTGCCTGTTCGGCGGCGTCGAGATTGTCATATATTATCTCTCCTCTTCTCTGTTCTTCACAACTCTAATGCCCCCTCTTACCTCAGTGAACGCTTTGAGTATTTGGTACCTAGGGATAAGCCATGTCGTACTGCTACTTCACTTCTTCTTAAAAATCATCCTCATGTTTCCAGTCAATATGATGGCTCATTTTCTGTTCGTGCAGTGCGGCTATGGAATTCCCTACCACAAGCTATTCGTTCTAGCTCATCTATAAATGCTTTTAAAAGAAGAACGAAGGAATATTTCCTATCTCTGTAATGTAATGTATAAATATATAAGTAGTCTATTATAAATATGTAGGTATTTTATTTAAGTATGGTATGTAAGTATTAGGGTGTATGTTTATCTTATTTTTATTGATTTTTTCATTTTATTTTATATACCGTTCAGGTATACATAAATTGTTTGTTGGTTGTACACGGTAATGCCCTATGTTCACAATTTTTTTCTCATACTCGGGGTTTGCTGGAAGAAAATTCATAAATGAATTAAGCTCGCCTTTTTGCTATTTGTATTTCTGCATAATGTATGTATATTTTGTGTTTCTATGTGTGCAATAAAGAATAATAATTGAGTTTAAAAATATTTCCGGTGTCTCATATGTATTTAAATTATCATTTTTGGAATTAATTTTATAAGAAACTATTGACCAAAAGCCGATTCGATTACAGATACATTTTTAAGTGAATTATGTATTTTCAGAACTTTGTTTTTGTGTAAGTTACTTTTTAAATGATTACCAAACTATACTGTTTTATCTTAATTTATAAAACTAATTATCTCTTACAGTGTAAAAATAAACATTACCATAATCTGTACAGATTATGGTTTCATTTTAGAAGTAGATTTAGAATATCCTGATGAACTTCATGATTTACATTCTGATTTACCTTTATGCCCTGATAATATATGTATCGGTGGTTCTAAAGAAAAAAAGTTAGTTCCAAACCTCAATAATAAAACAAAATACAAAATTCATCACAGAAACTTAAAACAATGTATTAAGATGGGTTTAAAACTTACAAAAATTCAGACAATCTCCTTGGTTAAAGAAATATATATATTTAAATACACTTTTGCGGACTTCTGCTAAATCAGATTTTGAAAAAGACTTTTTTAAATTAATGAACAATGCAGTGTTTGGGAAAACAACGGAAAATATTGAAAAGCGAGTCAATGTAAAATTATTAACTCACTGGGAGAATCGAGGCAAATCTCTTGGTGCACAAGATTTGATTGCAAAACCTGAGTTCCACAGCTTATCAATTTTTGCAGAAAATCTAGTGGCAATTCAGTTAAAGAAAACTAAGTTACTATACAACAAACCTATTTACTTAGGGTTTTGTATATTAGATATTTCAAAAACTCTAATGTATGATTTTCATTACAATTACATGTTGACGAAGTTTAAAAATCAAGTTAAATTACTATACACCGATACCGACAGTTTAATATATCAAATTTTTACAAACAATTTTTATGAGGACATAAAACCGGATTTAGAATTTAGGTTTGATACATCTGATTATCCATCTGACAATGTTTATGGATATCCAAAAATCAATAAAAAAAAGTTAGGGTTTTTCAAAGATGAAAACAATGGCAAAATATTAAAAGAATTTGTAGGGTTAAGATCCAAAATGTATGCGCTGGATGTTGAAAATAAATTTGTAGCCAAAGCCAAAGGTGTTAACAAAAGTGTTACAAAAAAAAAATGAAAATGTTAAATTACAAGTCTTGTCTCTTCGATAAATATGTTCAATTTAGCAGTATGCTTAGATTTAAGTCAATAAAACATAGAATTTTTACGCAGCAAATAAACAAAACATCTTTATCATACAGTGATACGAAACGATATATTCTACTCAATGATGTTGACACTAGGGCATGCAAACCGGTTACCCGGATAACCGTAAAAACCGGATAACCGACTGATTTGAAACCCGGGTTTTTTAGGATAACAAAACCGGATTTTTCGGTTTTTTCGGTTACGTTTCTCCTACCGTTTCTACGTCTGATTTAATAAAACTTTGATTTTCTCAAACAAAATATTAAATTTATCACTGCCAAACGTGTACAGGACGGTGAGACGGCGTTAGTTCCTATTTCGGCAACATTAATTTAGATCCTTGTCACACTACTATGCCACGCTGCCGCCATTTTTAATCTGTATGTTTTTAGTCTGTGCGTTTTTAGTCTGTGTGTTTTTAGATACGAGTGAGTGAGACGAGTGCACGCACGTGTTGTGTTTGTCAGTGGTTACATTGCAAATATTATTTAATCAAGGTAAATGCATTTATCTAGGTCATTATTCATATTTAAGTATACCTAGGCAAAATAATACGACGAAAATAATTAGGATTTCACGTTTTATATTTTCGTTCCCGCAATTTAGGTATGGGCAACCATGGCCGTCCGTGACGGTTACAAAATAAGGGCGTTTACTAACGAAAAATCATGAGTGTATTTTATATGATTTTTCGTTGCTGCTTTATTATTTTATTTGGCTAATCTCAGGAACTACTGGTCCGATTTCAAAAAATCTTTCAGTGTTGGATAGTCCATTTATCGAGGAAGGCTATAATAGGCGATATTTTATTTTCAAAAAAATTAGGAATCCGTACGATAATTGCGATTTTGTAACCCAAGGTGTAAAATCGAAAACCTATTTATCCGTTATTATTTTCAATATTATGATCATGAACTTTTGCTACAATAGCACATAATATTTACAGAAAGAAAAATCATGAAGAGGGCTGGAGATGTAGATGATGCCGATATAGCGAAGACAAAATATGTGGTAAATAAAAAATCTGCTGGTGATAAATCATCAGTATGGTTTTATTTTTTGCGTGCCACGGATGGAAGCACAGCCAAATGCAAAGAATGCAATAGAATATTAAAAGCAGCAGGCAGTTCTACATCAAGCTTACGAAACCACTTGCGCAGTAAACACTCAATAGATTTAAAAGAAAAAACCAAAACAACAACGGAGCCTATACCAACACGTCCAACACCAAGCACAAGTGCAGTAGACCCATACGTTTTTCAAGATAGTCCAGATACACAAACAGATCCTTCAAACTCAAAGCCAAAAAAACAAAAAATTACACATTTTTTCACAACATTACACTCTGTTGAATACGTCGTATCAAAGATGGCTGCTTTGGATGGCCTGCCCTTCAAAACATTTTGTTCTTCTGAGGAGCTTAGAAAACTTTTTATCAAAAGTGGATACAAATTGCCAAGCTCACCAAATAGTATCAAAAATATAGTTATAAAAGCAAATGACGAGTTAAGAAAATCAATTATAAAAGAATTAGAGGAATTGAAGTCAGATGGAGTGAGATTCGCCGTGACTTTAGATGAGTGGACTTCTAACAGAAACCGGCGATACATAAATATAAATTTATTTTCACCGCATTTTAGTGACAACGCTGGCTACAAAAACTTAGGGCTTGTCAGAATCAGTGCAAAAGGGACCGCGCAACATTGTTTCGAAATTTTAAAAAAGAAACTGTCAAGTTTTGGACTTTCGTTGGAGGAAGACATCGTTTGTTTGACCACTGATGGGGCCAGCGTTATGTTAGCCTTAGGCCGGGCTGCTAGGGCTAACCAGCAACTTTGCCTGGCGCATGGCATTCAACTAGGCATAATTGATGTGCTATACAAAAAATCTACTGAAATGACTAGAGAACCTGGAGAACCGAGTGAAAATGAAGAAGAAGATAGCGATAATTCTGAAAACAGTGATGATGAAGATGGTGGTTTTGAGTTTGATGTCAGTGTTGATCGACATAATCTAGTGCAAACAATATTTTATAAAGACATTATAGACAAAGTAAGAAGTGTTGCAAAAATATTTAGAAAATCACCAACTAAAAATGACATTTTAAGTAAATATGTCATGGCAGACCATGACAATAAAGATCTGAAACTTATACTGGATTGCAAGACTCGGTGGAGTTCGATGGCGGACATGATTACGCGTTTTTTAAAAATAAAAGACGCTGTATCGAAGGCTTTAATAGATCTTAAGTCTAATATTCAATTTAATGATGCAGAGTTACTGATTCTCGCTGAATTAGCTGATTCTTTAGCTGTTATAAAAGCTACTGTAGAAGCATTATGCCAGCGTAATGCTAATTTAATTACAGCAATAGCAGCAATAAAGTTTATGCTTAAAAAATTGCAAGAAAACTCCTCTTCCATCAGCACTCAATTGGCAAATTCGTTAGAGTCAAGAATGGAACAAAGATTGACAAATCTTACCGGAGTACTTCTATATTTGCACAGCCCAGCTTCATACTACAAAGATCTTTTGGATGGCGTAAATAACGCGATAGCCCTCGATAACGAACAAATTCGAAGTTTCATAGTAAACATTATAAATAAACATTTTTCAACTACTACACCGACGACAACTACAACTCAGGAAAACTTAGAGCATACAGTAGTAAATGTTTCACGGAACATCAAGGACCAACTCGGACAAGAAATAAAGAATGCGCTCAAACAACATACTTCTGGTGCAAGCCCATCTACAGAACTTGATTTAGAAACTAAAATCAGGGTGGAAATGGCACTTTACGACGGTGGAGGAAAAATGGGAGAGAACTTAACAAAAGTATTTATATACTTTTGTTAAGTTCTCTCCCATTTTTGAAATCTATACCTCCAACAAGTGTAGAATCGGAGAGAGCCTTTTCATCAGCTGGTCTAATGTGTAATAAAATCCGTAGTACTCTTAATGATGACTCTCTTGATGCACTTGTATCCTTACGATCATTCTTTCAATGTAAAAAATAGCAATTCGATTTAGCTGTGTAATTTTAATTTTGAATTTAATTTTTATTTTGAATACCTAGAATGACTGATTTATTTTGTTTAGGTTTATTAGGTAGGAATAAGACTTCTATTTTATGCGATAGACATTATTTTGATCTCATTTTACGTGCTGTTGATTTTGCCTGTTCGTATTTTATGACAGTTAATTATTATTTTATATTCTGTGATTTTAGACCTTTGTATACCAACCAAATGTTCCTAATTGTGTATGTTAGGTACCTTAAGTTTTAAAAAATATGTTATTTTCCTAATTGTTAAGCTTTATGATTATTATTCTATTTTATATTCTTTTTGTATTGTTTGTTATTAGTTGAAGGCTGTAGCTTATTTCAATCCGTAAAAAATACATATTTTTTGATTAGACTTCAGCATTTTCATTTCTTTACACACATATTGATTAAATAAAAATTTAAAAAAAACCCGAAAAAACCGATTTAACCGGTTTCACCGGTTTTGTAAACAAAAACTCCGAAAAAACCGGTTTTTTTTAACGACCCGGTTTTTGCATGCCCTAGTTGACACATTAGCGTGGGGTCATTATAAATTAAGATAAAATTGTATAGTTTGATATTATTATTAAGGTTGATTTACTTGTATAAAGTTGTTCTGTTTTAAAAGATGTTTATTTTTACACTGTAAGAGATAATTAGTTTTATAAATTAAGATAAAACAGTATAGTTTGGTATTGTTATTGTACAAAGTTATTTACTTGTATAAAGTATATTTGTTTTTACACTGTAAAAGATAATTAGTTTTAAGTTATTTTATATGTATGAAATAAAACTATCTTCCTTGACTTCCAAATAACTTGTTTTATTCCGTTCTTGTACCTATTACTATCCACACGTGTTACAATGGTTCATTTTATTCATCCATTCACCGCAATCGTTTCTGGTCCAAGTGGATGTGGAAAATCAAATTTTGTAACAAACTTTATAAAATATGTCACAGATGTTTGTAGTACAAATTTTACTCAAATAACCTGGTGTTTTGACGAAATGCAACCGTTATATAACCTTAAAAATGTTAATTATCATCAAGGAATTCCAGACTTGAGTATGTTTGATGGAAATGTACTCAACTTGTCATCATCGATGATCTGATGAGAGAATCTGATGGTCGCATTGTAGATATATTCACAAAGGGAAGTCATCACAGAAATTTGTTTATCTAGAATTCACCCAACTCTAAGAAACAATGTGTATGCAGCTAATAGATTACCACTGAAAGGCAAGATTCCAACTTACATAATAAGCAATTTGGATCCTGACAATAAACCTGGATCACACTGGATAGCCATACACATCGATAAAAATGGAATTGGTCAGTATTTTGATTCCTATGGTCGACCACCTGCAGGTCCCCATATGGCTTTCTTGAAGCGGAATTCGAGACAATGGAATTTTAATAGGTACAGAATACAGCATGATTTTACTTCCTGCTGTGGGGAATATAGTTTAACATACTTATATTACAAGTATAATGGAAATACAATGAACGATTTCATTGAATTATTTGGGAGTGACAAAGTGTATAATGATATTCTCCTCTGCAAATTATTCCAATCATGTTTCAAATGAAAATAATACATTAAGTAAGTTATGTAGAGTAGGTATGTTAAATAAAAAAATGAAAGTAAGTCATATGGGTTTTATTTGTGCATTTATCACCGTCTCTACCTCACACCTTAGCAAAACAACCATCTGACTAGAATAAAAAGACAATGGGTAATTAGCGCGCGCTGAGACAGAATTAGTCATTAGCAAAGTTTAACATACTTATATTACAAGTATTATATGTTGAATAAAAAAATTAAAGTAAGTCATGTTTGTTTCCGGCTTAGAATAGACCACCCCATGTCTTCCCATGGGTGTCGTAAAAGGCGACTAAGGGACATATGGGTGATGGATGGGCAGCAGCAACTATTAGCTCAAGGTTTACATCTTACTGCGATCACCAATCCGTCTGCCAAGCGTGGTGATTATGGTAATATCCCTCTACGATCCTGGCTTGCCAAGGTCTGTTAAGAGGAGGCCCATGTTCTGCAGTGGACGTTAACGGGCTGTAAATGAATGTATGTGGGTTTTATTATTTATCACCGTAGCAAAACAACCATCAGACAATGGGTAATTAGCGCGCGCCGAGACGGATTGACTCATTGGTAATGTAGCGCAAAAGAGATCGTTAGTAATGATAGGTCGTTAGTAATGTAGTGGAAGCCTCAAGCTAACTTTGGAACCGTAAGACCTAGACCAAAACGGATGCCACAGATCGATCGGGCGTGTGCCAAAACATAGTGTTAGATGATGTTAAAGTTAGACAAATTAAACGCCAAAACTGATTCACAGGTGCTTTATTTTTATATTTATTCATTCTTAACATAATTATTATAATATTACACGGTACGTACCTTAATAGTTATAGACAATTTAACACTGATTTTACAACACACCACTGTATTATTTAGACTTCTTCTATTCCGCTATCCAGACAAGACTGACTGTAATATTGTCGTGTCGCTACCATCAAGTCTCCCCTCTACTACATTAACAAGAAGTGGGGCGATCACGTGATTAAAGTCAGTGTTGTCGGACCAAAAAAATAATAACAATACCATACAAATTAAGTAATAATAGTTTAAATGAATGACCAATGTTTTAACTATATTTATTAAATTAAATTATTGCTAACAGCTCGGTCATCCTGATTATTGAGCGAGTCCCTTCGCTTCACAATTATTATTTTTTTCATTTATATTTTACTTAAACCTAAAATGAAATACTAAGTTCACATTAATTTACACAAATAAGTTTAATACATCAGATTGTATAAATCAATCATTTTGGTTATATATTAAATCTTCGTCAGAATTATCACAATCAGAATCAGAATAATATTTTTTTTTATTGAATACTAACCAGGGCTTTACTTTATCTATAGATAGGTACTACATTTTCATAATTACGTCGGCCAGCTCTGCGAGTTAAACGCGTGTCTTGAATTACATAATATATATCTTTAGGTAGTTATTTTACTATTCTCTAGGGGCCCTGATATTTATTAACAATTGTTTTGATTAGCCAACGCTAGGCGTTGAATTTGTAACTAAATCACCAACAATTTTTTTTTTTTTTTTACTTTCGTTTGTAGTCAATCCTAGCTTTAACTTTTGTTTGCTGCTCTTTGATACGTTTACTTGCTTGTTCTCGAAAAAAAATTTAATCGATGTAGTAATTTTAGTATTTTATCTAATAATAACTAGCAAGTAACAATTTCCCTTCTTACTTTTAATGAACGGTCCCAGGTGATCCGCATGAATAGAATGAAATAGAACATCAATTTTGGGTATTGGGTGTAATTCGCCCTCAAGCTTCCCCGAACTACCTTTATGATACATACGCACACTCCAAACACGAATTTACATATTCCCTTACAAATTTACGCATTTTGGGAAACCAATACGACTGTTGTATTCTATTAAGCGTCTTATCAAAACTGAATTGAACTAAATCATGATTATCTGCTGGCGGACACCTTTCGGTACTAACCAACGAATATTTTAAATAGGATACCAATAAGGTAAACTCTCAATCTATTTAAGAACGACACTACTGAGAGTGTTCCTAGCTCGAACGAATGGTAATTTAGTTCGTCGGGGTAGTTTTACGACTGAAGTATGATGCAGGTCGTAATAAGGCATTATCATCTTTCTGAAGCAAAATTCTGGTTACACAATGCTTATTCGCATCAGTATGAACTTGAGTGTCTCTTGTAGGTTCATACGGTGCTAAGACGGGTCTCGTGGTTTCCTTTTTCAAAATTATTTTGTTTAGATCTACAGTACAATTCTAAATGTCCTATCCTATCACAAAATCCGCATTTAGTAGGTTCTTTTTTACATGTGAAACTTTTATGACCTTCTTCATTACAGTTGTGACATTTAATTGTATTTGGGGAAACATATCTCATTCTATTTGTATCTAATAAATTCAAGTTTTTACGGTCTACTTTTACTTTTTCTAATGCATCCTTACAGGGAACCACTCTTACAGTTTTTAGATACTTAAGTACATCTTCTGGTTCTTTAAATTGAGCTGCTTGAGCTCCAACTCTAATTGCTCGATCTTCAATACCGTGCAACAAACAATCAACTCCCCTAATACCTTTTATCCCGCAACGGTTCAATAAATTGATTTTTGAATAGTAATATTGTTCCAATGACTCGCCATAACGCACACGCTTAGCCAACATTTCGGTTAGTAATTCTGCATAATCGTTTCTACAAGGGAATGACTCTATAAGCTTTCTTTTCCATTCACTCCAACTATAAAGTACCGTATCTAACCCTTGATACCACGTTTTGGCTACACCTGCAAGCTTAGGAAGGGCAAAATGAATAATTTCGCGCTCATCCCATGAGTATATTTCAGCACATTCTTCAACTTTAGTAAGCCATGTAATAATAGTTTGAACTTTAGATATAGGGTCAAACTCCGAAAGCACATTGGTTAAAGAAAGCTTAGAAGTCGAAGTTCCCTTTACATTACTTAATATGTTTAGAAATTTACTTAAAATATCTTTATCATCGCCAGTCATACTGTTCATGGTTTTATTAAGATTATCTAATATAGAATTATTATTGGAACGCGGGTGACGAGACAGAGAACGTCGTCGTTGCTTCTTCGTTGTTTGTCTTATGTCATCGTCGCTATCCGTATAGGATCTTCGACGACGTTGTCTCTCTCTCACCACACGTTCCTCCTCATCAGACGATATATAATTTGTTGTTTCTCTTCTACTGTGACTGGGTCGAGATCTTTTGTAAGATGGACCCCGCGGAGATCTCCTCATATTATGGTACGTATCAGAATGATTATTTGTTAAGGATGCCGAGTCTTGATGTCGCACCTCCCCGCGATTAATGCGTTGATGCGACACCTCCCTACTCGGACTTGGTGAATTAAGAGAATAAGAGTGCTTGTGGACTTGCCTTAATTGCTGGCTCCCTTCCACTCCCTCACTCTGATCTCGCTTAGTGCGTTTGTGGATTTGCCATTGATATTGACTCCCATCCACTCCCTCACACTGGCCTCGTTCTGGAGTCTGCCTACTTTCGCCTTCATTATTGCGATTATTATTATTGGTAGGCTCACCCTCCAACACGAGATCTGATATGACGCTGTCCATTGTTCTGAAACTTATTGCATCTTCTTTAATATCTTAATTTTAATTAATTTCATTACGTTAAATTTTATTCCATTAAGTTAAATTTTATTCCATTTAGTTAAATTTAATTCCATTAAGTTAAATTTAATTCCATTAAGTTAAATTTTATTCCATTAAGTTAAATTTTATTCCATTAAGTTAAATTTTATTCCATCAAGTTAAATTTTATTCCATCAAGTTAAATTTTATTCCATCAAGTTAAATTTTATTCCATCAAGTTAAATTTTATTCCATCAAGTTAAATTTTATTCCATCAAGTTAAATTTTATTCCATCAAGTTAAATTTTATTCCATCAAGTTAAATTTTATTCCATCAAGTTAAATTTTATTCCATCAAGTTAAATTTTATTCCATCAAGTTAAATTTTATTTGATTTAATTCTTATTTAAGTTTATTTAAATTGTTTTATTTTATGTTAATTTGTATATTTTAATTTAATTTATTTAATTTAATTCATTTTAATACATTTGATTTTATTTTTATCTAATTCTATTTTAATTTATTTCATTAAATTTTGATTTATATAATTTAATATAAATTTATTCTATTTTAATTTATTTTATTTTATTTTATTTTAATTTATTTTATTTTAATATATTTTAATTTTATTTTATTTTAATTATTTTGATTTAATTATATTTTAATTTATTTAATTAAATATTGATTTATATAATCTAATATCAATTCATTTTATTTTAACTTGAATTTATTTCATTTATTTTAATCTAGGTAATTTTGTTTTAAAAATGTAATGTAAATTATAAGCAGGTATATATAATAAATTATATTTCTTATTCTAATTTAAATTAGTATTACAAACGACACTTAACAAAGCAAAAATAAATCTTAACTTGTTAAATTATTATTTAATTGACTTTTATGCATTTTTTTTTAACGCCGCTTCACTTTTAGCAAAACTGTCCATAGTTCTTCACTGCGCTTTGCCAAGAATAAAACGACACAAATAAACCAAGAAAGTTACTACTGTGGAGTGCCCCAGTCAAATTAATGTCTCAGTAGCACAAATATTTGTTACATCATCCGCTAACCATCGACTACCATGTACCAGTACCTACCCAAGCCAAACAAATAGCGAATGATGCCGTGGTTTAAATAAGAACAGAAAAAAATGAATCGTGCCATCGGCAGCGAATTCAAAGCTTTATTCACCTGAATACGCCTCATGCAAATCGACAAATTATCGGGGAGTGCCCCGATCAAATTTATCCGTTTGCAGCCGATACATAATTCACAAACACTACACTACACCACTGGCACACTACCAGGGAGTACCCTGGCCAAGCGAACCAATAACGCAGCAGTGCCCATTAAAACCCCAAAAGTTTAATATATTACACTCTGTTATATGTCGTCAGTTATGAACAAAAAAAAACCGTTGTGAATCAATTTCAAACATTATGTAATTCGATCAAAAATCAAAGGTTGTTTTTTTTTTTGTTTTTGTGGGCAGGATTAACGAATAGTTTGCTCCCTTTATACATAGAGATATAAATAGAGACAAAAACCCGTCAATCCCACTTCTGAATTGTTAGATGATGTTAAAGTTAGACAAATTAAACGCCAAAACTGATTCACAGGTGCTTTATTTTTATATTTATTCATTCTTAACATAATTATTATAATATTACACGGTACGTACCTTAATAGTTATAGACAATTTAACACTGATTTTACAACACACCACTGTATTATTTAGACTTCTTCTATTCCGCTATCCAGACAAGACTGACTGTAATATTGTCGTGTCGCTACCATCAAGTCTCCCCTCTACTACATTAACAAGAAGTGGGGCGATCACGTGATTAAAGTCAGTGTTGTCGGACCAAAAAAATAATAACAATACCATACAAATTAAGTAATAATAGTTTAAATGAATGACCAATGTTTTAACTATATTTATTAAATTAAATTATTGCTAACAATAGGAAAAGACACCAAATTTTTTTTTTTTTTTTTAGGCCGCGGTCACTTTTAGATCGCGGTCACGATGCGACGAGCTTTTTTTATTTTTTTTCGCTTCGCGGCGCTCCTACTTCTGCATAGTTAAAAAAAAAATAACCACGAAGGGGATGACGGGGTCTTTCAGACCCCGCCATCCCCTTCTAACCTAACGTATCCAAGTCGGGGTGCCCCTAGTTCCATGCTCGCTCTTGCATACTAAAGAGGAGTAACACTGTAGTAGATTCCACATCTTTATAGGTTGTTATAAAAATAAAACAATACCACAAATGACACATGACGCAAATACCATAGACAGTTTTATTTTTGCGTACCGTTTCTCCAATTTGGTATGACATTGTACACCACACTACAGTCCCACCAACTTATCTGTGAACTGAGTGGCGGCGACACCATCGACATAGTGTTGCAAGTTAATATAGATTTCCCAGAATTGGGCATATTTGCCTAGTATTTAGCGTAGTAATAAATTAGATACGTTATTAAGGTAATCTATATAATTAGTACTTTATTATCTATGTCTATAATTTACTATACTTCTACTACTATACTTATACATTCATTAAGTGTGTAAAAAATATTCGAAAAAATGGCAAAGATGAATTGATTAGGGGTAGATAACCTGTAACTGTAACCTAAAATTCGTGTTAGCTGCTGTTGGACAGTCCATTTTTAGAGGAAGGCTTTAGGCTATATAACATCACGCTGCGACCAATAGGAGCGACGGGATAGGGCAGACAAAGTTGTCAGTGGACGAGGTCGCTGGCGGTCGGCTAGTTTCATATCTACAGGATAGATACAGGAGCTGACCTAGCAATTGGATATAATAAAACATGAGTTTTAGAATAATTCATTTATTGAAACCAGGTTTACAATAATTATGGTCTTTTGAACAACCTGCACGCCCAACTTCATCCAGGCTGTGAGGAAATATACCTTCTATTTCCATGCAACCATCATCATCATCACTATCACTTTCTGTTTCTGTGTCACTTCTTACTTCTATTATAAAAGGCTTATGCAAATACGAATCTTGTTTCAAATATTCTTCTTCTAACTTGTGAACATGTTTGCAATGCTGTGCCCACTCATTAACTGTAATGGTTTCAAAGGCTTCTTGAACCAGGCGGGGAATCTCAGCATTTTTATGGTCAATATTTACTTCAGCTACTTTTCTTTTCATTGTGCTCCAAATGAATTCAATGGGGTTAAGATCACAGTGATAGGGAGGTAAGTACAAGCATTTGTGTCCATTTTGTTCTAATATTTTTTCAATTTCATATTCAGGTTCATGCTTGTTTCTTTTTATTATTTCTAACAGCTGAGGTTTTGTGAACTCTTCTCCAAAGTCAACATTATTTTGTGTCAACCATAGTTGCATTATGTCTTTTTAAAGAATGCGTATTTGGAGCCTTATTTATGCAAACACGGTGATAGGGAGCATTATCCATTACAATTATTGATGGCTGCTGTAAGTTAGGTACCAGTTTTTCAATAACCCACTTTTTAAAATTAGTACTGTTCATTTCATCGTGATAATCACCACTTTTAGTATTAGACTTGAAAACGAAAAGTGCATTATTAAAAAATCCAGTGTCCCCTCCTGCGTGTACAATAATATACCTTTGTCCTTTTGATACAGGCTATAATACTCCGTCTACACCCTCTCCTTGCCAACATTTGCCTGATGTATGCGATGAGTGAATATATGTCTCGTCTAAATAAATTTGCGGCTGAGGTTGTGGACCTTTATTATTTTTTTCCGCTGCATGCAAGTACTTTGCTCTCCAAGCTGATACTTCATTACGCTCCATTAGTAACTTACGGTTACTCTGAGACTTTTTAAAACGAAAACCCATCTTGTGAAGCAGTTTTCGAAGACTTTCTCTTTGTCCTGTGTAATTAATTTCTGTCTTTAAGACCTCTAGAAGCTTCTTGATAGTTGGTAGCTCCTTTTTATTGGAATAAAACTCATGAACTTTTCTTCGAATAACTCCCATGTCAAAATCATCAACATGTATAAATCCCGTTTTACGCTGCCTCTCCTTGCCTGGGGTCCGAATTTTTTTACCAGTCTCTTCTGCTACATGCCCTTCTTTTACTATTTTAGATATGAGCCCTTGACTCACACCTGAAATAAATAACACATTATCATCATCAACCCCTTAACGTCACACACACAATGTTTGCTATATGTAAGTACGAATGAATAGTGGCAATATTAAAAGTAAATATCAGTAGATATGTACCTATTTCTTGTTGCGGGTTAGTTGACTCTTACATCAATCAAATTCATAAATATCGGGAAATTTACAAAAAGAAAGTTGGGAACACTAACCTGTAGCTGCCGAAATTCGTTTGTATATTTGATTAAATGGTATAATCGGAGCCTCCGCCCGAGCTTCTTCTTCAAAAAAGGATTTAACCTTTAGAATAATGCATCGAGCATCACTTTTAATCGCTTTCGGCATAATTAACGTTGTAAATATAGCAATTTAGAAACAGAAATCACAGAGAACCCGAATGTAGTAGATACTGACAATCGAATGACATTTCAACATGGCGGCCGTAGTTCCTACTTTTGGCATTTCACAGATAAGTTGGTGGGACTGTACTACTAGAACACATTCAGTTGTAAATCGCCCACTTTAACGTTCCGTTTCACGTAATAACGTTGACAGTTCGCTTTTTATCTGATTTGAGGTTAGAAACTATTTTTGAAAATTTCTCGAAAAATATCCATTAGGTACCTTTGAATAAGAGTGGTAGCGTTATAATCGGGGGCCTCTACCAGATTTAACCACTTTTAACGCCCTCCGCGTGCGACACTATACTAAAGCCAACCCTAAAATATATAAGTAGGTACCTGAAATACAAAATCCAATTTCTTTGGCACTTCATTGTACTTTTTTCTTCAGATTGCTTTGTACACTCTACAACAATCATCATCCTTCGTTTTTTAGCTAGGTACATAGGGCATGTTGTGTCAGATGTTCGTGTTTTCCTGTCTGGTTGGCATATTAATTTAGTAGGCATACATCCTGGTTTCATACGTACTTGTGATACCAACCCCATCACATGATACTTTATATAATTTTCCATGTCATTAGGCAACTGAAAAATGAAAGGTAAACATTAAAAATGTATACTTATTAGAATCATAACTACGACCAAAACAAACAATCTCAATAATTTGTTAAAAACATAGCCTCAATATTCAACTATTTCACGCCAAACGAACATTTAAGTTTAAAATGTGTTAATATATGATAACATACTCACATCAAAGTGATCTTCGCAGAATTAAAGTGGTGAATTCGTGACTATGTCTTTCGGGTTTCGCCGCGCGAGTAGACATGGGTAGTTCACGAACGATTGAAGGAATTGAAGTACTTCATTTCACAAAATAAACCTATCTTTCCTTCAGTAGTAATGCAAATGTGTCTCTACTTCATTTAGTTCAGTATATCTTTTCGCTCGCACCAACTCAGCATTCATCGTTCGTACGAATGACTCGTACGTGTTCGTGTCACTTCGCCGGCCGGTCGGCTGACGTCGGGCTTGCTGATTATGTGTGTGTCGCTCGTCTAGCTAACGCACACATGACTATTTTTTTGCATGCTGGGTAAATTAGACGCTATTCTCTTAGTGAGAGAGTTTATTTTTTTATGTATGATAGAATGTTATCGTAAGTGGTAGTCGAAACCTGTCCCAATTGTTATTCATAAGCAGTAATTGCAAATAATTAAAAACGGGTGTAAGTAGGTATGTACATAATTATCCTGTAAATAATTTTAAATCACTGTATATGTTTCGATTTTTAAATACGCCAACCTAGACAAAAAGGAATCTTAGTTAATAAAACCAGAAAACATACTACTTATTATATATAATTACTTATGCAGTTGTGCTTACTTCTGAAACTGTTAATTTTATATTAATATTTTTTTAGTTTTTTTAAAAGTCGGTTTCATATTTCATGGTTGACAGTCCTAAGCCTGTATAAAGTATGAAGGAAAATCGAGATACGTATAAAAGTGAACTAGTGAACTAAGTGAAGTGTATCATTCATCGTATCTCATTGATTCGTTGTGATTTGCTGAACTTAATGAAGTACTGAACTAAATGAAGTACTGAAGTATATCAGTGGACTACTTCACTGAGCCAAAAGATATACTTCATTCATATCTTTTTACTGACACATTTTGCGCATGTCTACGCGCGAGCTTTAACCACTTATATTCTATCATTTTCTTGCATTTTACATGAATAAACACTTTGTTGGGTGTTATTATTGAAGTATTTTTGCACTAAGGTAGGTACTGCACACCACATATAAACTTTCGAATTCATTTTTATAACACGAAATGCGGAATGTTGTGTTTATTTTCATAGGTTTGGCGGACACAATGACATTGTTTACATACGTGCGTGACGTCATAGCAGACGCCATGACACTTGAGGCCTTTTTCCGCGCGCTATTTCAAATTTAATAGAAACATGGCTTAAACTTCGTTAAATTTTAATTTATTACCGAAATATTGTGTTTTTCGTACTAAGTAAATGTATAACCACGTTACGCAAAAGGATTTCAAAATCTTGCCTCATGCCTATTGTTGATAGTTAGGGCAAAAGATGTTTTCATCGGAAATTAAAGCCGTTTAAATGGGATTGGCAGATCACTTGGGATCATCGGAATCCTCGGTATATGAGCTAGTTGACCAGCTGCTGGGCCGGTGATAATGACTGCTACAGTTAAATTGTCCTTCAATTCCTTAATAAGCAGCCTCGTCCCGTTACACATGCTTGGAGGGCTTAAATACCTCAAAAGCTTATTGGAATTCCAATTTTTAAAGTCAATTCATGTGGTGGCGAAAGTCAGTCCAGAAGCGTTTAATGAATTTAAAAACACCTGGGGATAATGGACTGCGTCTTCGATATCAGTCACGGTGTCTATCGATTTGTATTTTTTTATTTGTCCGGGAACTTTTTGAATAATTAGATTGTTTATTTCGATGACACTATCATTTCTTGGTGATACTATTGCCCCAGAACACAACCAATAAAAGTCCTTTTCGTGCAAATTCTCGATATCAGGGTATAATGCATGTATTAAAATTTCTAAACTATGGACTATTTGGCCTAGAGACTTATCCAGAAGGAGGTTACAATTACTGCTTAAATTTGGAGTGGAAAAAATTCCTCCCGCAAGCTTAAGCAGTTGCTGTGGAAAATCACCATCGGTGATTCCGTGAAGATGACCTCTCCTATGCGTCCGTAATTTTATATTTTCAATCGAAGTCCATAATAAGGGTGACGATTTCAAGCATGCTTTGTTGATATCTGCTCGCGTGCCTCTGTTAATGACAGGAAGAGTCTGTCGAAAATCTCCAGCAAATACAAAAGTAATCCCGCCCATGAGAGGAGCGGCGACCATGCGACAGTTTTCAAATAACTTACATTTTTAAACTTGTGATATCTTTCGAATGGAATGTCCAAATTGAATAATTCAAAAAGTTATATAATGGCTTTGAAGCAGACTTAAATATGAAGTCATTTATTTTGTTAAGGATTAATTTCAAAGTATAAATAAAAGAGCTTATATAGCGGTGGCATTTCTGTATAATTTTTGAAATGAAAAAACACTTATTGTGACATAACTATAATAGTTAGATATATGCTGTCGTTATTTTGTTCTATAATCAATAGTTTTCGCATCGCACGCGATGTAAGAAAGTTTTTTGGTAATTTTTTCACACCTTGGGTTACATTACTGGAGTTTTAGTATGGATCCCTAACTTTTTTGAAAATTCAATATAGCCTATGTTCACCGGAGATAGTGTAGCTTACCAACAGTGAAAGAATTGTTCAAATCGGTCAAGTAGTTTCGGAGCCTATTCAATACAAACAAACAAACAAAAAATCAATCAAATCTTTCCTCTTTATAATATTAGTGTAGATAGGCGGCAAGTAAAAATAAAAATGACCAAACCATATTTCTCAGTAGAACGTAATTTAAGCTGGTAGAAAAGTATTATACCAATAAACAGTCATGTTTATTTTTCGAAGATTTCAGTATCTCATTCGGTCGTTTCATCATTTTTATTCGGATAAAAGAAGTCGGAAAGTTAGTATTTTAGGTAGTAGACTTAATATTTGGAGTAAGGACAATTCTTATTTTTTTGTCGGAGCTTTTATTACTACCCAAACATTAACAACCCGTTAGAATTCTTCATATTTATTTTACAATAACACATTTACTTTTTCTAAAAATAAGATCAAAAGCCAATAAAATCTTTGTATTTACTTATTTCTTATGTTTTCCACTGTATTTGATTTTTTTTCCGGGAGCGTAAACCGGTTTCAATGGCAAACAAAACACGAGTGAAGTTAGGCGTGAACTTCACTCCGTTCTTCTGTTATGACGAGTATGCAATTTTATCGCCCGCGCAATCTTATACCACCCTACCCTAGTTCCCAGGTGGCAATGGCTATAAATGGTGTTACAACTATCGAGAGCAACGGCTTAACGTGCTTACCGAGTCACGAAGGGTAGTCTCTACCAGACCCGGAAAAAAATCTTAAACTTTATACAAAGACTAGTTTCGCCCCGCGGTTTTACCCGCGTTACTCTGCTCCAGTGGGTCGGAGCCTGATGTTTTGTAGCCATTATGTTAATCCAGTGTATAACCTGTCGCGATGCAAAAATTTCAGCCAATTCCGTTTGGTAGTTTTGGCGTGAAAGAGTAACAAACATCCATCCATCCATCCGTACTAACAAACTTTCGCGTTTATAATATTAGTAGTTTTTTTTTTCGGATGGACATTATGCATTTTGCCAGGAGGCTTTTGCTACTTCACCGGGCATAAAGGCGAGCAGAACTCCAGCCTAGATAAATGGTTTAAATACTAGAAACTAAGCAACCTGCGCAAGAGGGCGTCCCCTGTGGGACTTGGACCTCGGCTCAGGGCGGTCACGGGGAGATTGAGGGATTATGGCTTTTATTTCTTTATGGGAGTTTTGTGCAACTGTCGCTCTACTTTACAGTTCGCGGGCCTCTCGGACTTCGGGTCTACGAGGGTATCGGAAGGTTCTTACCAAATTAAGGGTCGGTAGGGCGAGGAGGGACGCGTCGCGTTCGCGGGCGCACTCTTCTCCGGCGGGTCGGATAGAGTGGTCTCTGTGTAGTGGTGCTAGTTTCTTGCAGTATCTGTACTGCTAGTTGGTAGGGCGCCCAAACAAACTCTTCAGCTTTATATATTATTATAGTACCTATAGATACATGTTTAAAACTATATTGTAGTACACTGATGAACCGGAATAAACATTTAAATTAATTTATTGTCCATATGTGTACACAAATGTTTACACAAAGATGTTTCTGTCCGGCGCGCGTGGGGATCGAACCCACGACCTCCGCGATATAAAGCGAGCCAAACGGAGGTTGTCAGTTAACAAAAATAAAACGCAACAGCTTAAGTGTGTCTTTCAAGGTTGGGTCACTATTACCTTTTTTATACCAATTTAAATTTGTACTAAAATAATGCATTATTTCATTATATTCAAGATGTTATTAGAAACATTATATTTATCGTTATCGTTCTCCTTTAATAGACGTTGTGATATTGCCATAATCACCACGCTTGGCAAGCGGATTGGTGATCGCAGTGAAATGGTAAGTCATTTGTAGCCGACCGATGATCGAAGTTAGTTGCGTTTACGGCGTCCATGGGACGACATGGGGTGTCCCATTTTAAGTCGGAAACCACTCGGCATATGTATATATACACCGTTAAATTTTAATGGTTGTTTTCCCGAGGCAGAACAACTTGCCGTCGGTAGTACTATCGAAATTTTTTTTTTTTTTAGACATATTTTGCTTTTAATATAATTAAAAAAATATAAGAAAACTCGAAAGCGTGATAAACAGTAGTAACACTAGACGGACCTTGTAGGTACTACTCGAATCGCACGCGCTGCTGACAAAGTAAAGAACGATCCATAAACGTTCAAAGCAAAATAAGAGCTCAATGGTAGTTATAGGGCATAAAATAGCCTGCACGCAAGAATTACAAACGAGCCGGCTTCCTTTGTAATTCGCCGCGCGGCGCCGACGCCGCGGCCGGAACGCCCCGCGCTCTCCTTCGACTCCCTCCTTCCTTAGTTGTCCCGTGAACGTCGGAAGCGCAGCACGCGTTATCTTATTACTTTCTTAGTATTATGGATCGACATTACAGTTTTAGTCATTTAGAGTACGTCGCTATGGTGCAACTGTACGCTAGGGCTAAATTATAATTCCCATACTGCCCGGCGTCTTTACGCCGAGCTGCAACACTTGGCGTAACTCCGTCTTCGCGGGGTTCTGAACCCTCAAGTCATACAGGACCGGACGATCGTAGCGGCGACGGCTACTCGATCATGGGCAGTTCCAGGTGCCAGCACATGCACAGGGCAGAGGTCGATCGGCCGTTCTTTCGCCAGAGCTCGACGAGGAGATCATCGAGTACTTTGAACGCGATCCTCGCCGAAGTACGCGAATGGCGGCAGCTAGGTTTGGCGTAAGCCAATACTACGTCTGGAAACTACTCAACTCAGTAGGACTGCATCCATACCATTTCCGCGGAGTTCATTTCATTTTTCATTTTTTTTAATACTTTAATATCTCATTCAGAAAATTATTGTTCTCAGATAATAAACTTGTGTTAAGTTACGTTTTCAGTAAGTTGTAGCTAAAAAGGTATTGGATAAAGCTTATTATTATGATTGGGTACTGTGTTACATTATCAGCTGATTGACTAACACCCGGGTCAACGAACGCGCGACCGATCGACGCGAGCGCTAGGTATCGCGAGGTATTACTATCGGTTCGATGTCACTTTCGAGTTTGGTTTTTCACGATTGTTAATCGGCCATTTTTGGTTTATAATATTTAGTTTTTGTATAAATTGAATGTTTAACTAAGACCGAATCTTTTCGCTGCGGGAAAACAACTAATTAAATTTCAGCGTGTACACACAAAAATACAAATATATCATCTTTATAATATTAGTATTATAAAGATGATATATTTGTATTTTTGTGTGTTTGTACGTTTGTAATGAATAAAATACAGCGCCGATTTAAAAAAAAAATCACCATTGGAAAGCTACATTCACACTGAGTGACATAGGCTATATTTAATTATGAAGTTCCCACGGGAACGGGAGTGACGCAGAATGCTATTCATAATATAATGATGATTTTAAGTCAAATCAGAGTTATAACTTTAAGTTTTAGTTACTATCTAGCTGATCAACACTTTGTTTGCGAGATTTTCATTCGAAGTCAGTGTCATAAATTCTTTATTGATTCTATACAATTCAAACGTTCTTAAAGGAGTCCATTTTGTTTCTACCACCAATTCAGGACGTACCAACTCTGAGGAGAAATGGCAAGAACATCTGAGGAAACCTTTGTTTGAATAATCAATAATTATAATACAATGTCGTTATACAGCTGTATTATACTAGACTAGCTGCGTCCCGCGGTTGTACCCGCGTCACTATGCTCCAGTAGGTCGGAGCGTGACATTTCGTAGCCTATTCGCGTTTATAATATTCGTATGGATTATGAAACTTGCGATCTACTACTACTAACTCGTTATTTATATAGTGTAATATATAGAAAACCCGCGGGGCGCAGCTAGTATTCATATGAGTACTCTGACAAGTAAGTGTCAAACCAAACAAATGACATTCCCAAACACATGATATGGTGTTACCATCCAAATTAACAGAATTCTCAAACTTGTAAACCTCGTCGCTAAAGCTGTACAACTTTGGGTTGGGGATTCAATTGTTTGCTATACCCAACACTAAAATAAAGCACTGCAGTACCTACATTTAAATGTCATGACGCGTTAACAGATGTCGTAACAACAGATCAAATTGACTACAGGCAAAGCATCGTTGTTTACATAATTATTACATAAATATATAAAAAGTATAACTAACTTAAAGAAATAGTATAACGTCCACTGCTGAGCATGGGCCTCGTCCCGACGGAAGGTATTTGCCATAGTCACCACGCTTGGCAGGCGGGTTGGTGACCGCAGTATAATGTTGTACCACACGAGGAAACGCTGCTGCCCGTTCCTTGATATACCATTAGTATAGATGATGTTTTAACAATCGGGACCAACGGCTTAACGTGCTTTCCGAGGCACGGAGGGTAGTCCCTCAACTATCCAGACCCGAAAAGAAATCTTACAATTTACACAAAAAGGAGAAGGGGACTTCTGGGCCTGATAGTAATAAGTTGAGGTATGGCTTAAAAAAAAGCTTAAATTTTTCTTTATCATACTGTGAAAAATAAATTCAATTTACAATCTGGGACATGAAAAATCCAATAATTCAGTTTGGGTTACGAAGTAATTGGTATATCGATTCAATTGTAATCGATTAACGTTACAGAGTTTATACTATTTACGAAAATGCTTACACCAGATGATTTATTTAATTAAAATAATTAAATCTATTAGAATTAGAGTATTAAGAGTTTAAACTAATTAAATATCTACAAAATTAATAAAAATCCATTCACATTTACTAATGGATTATTGTATTTTATCGAAGAAGGGAGCGAGAAAAAAAAAAAATCTGACTTGACATGCAATCATGCATGACATGACATCGATCGACACTCGTTTCGTATCGTCTATGCGTGTGCGTTTTGAGTGTATTTATTTTCCTCCCATACTTTTATTGATATTTTCCTCGACCCGGCTTTCCTATGGATCTTCCTTCCTCCTTCTACGACCTTTGCCTTGCTACCATACCGGACACGGAGAACCCCGCTTAAACGTTGAACTTGGACTTGTTATTTTGGATTCGACGAACGGCCTACCGATTGGATATTGATGGATATCATGGATCGTTGTATAAATTGTGGCATAGCGACAAGTCGCTGCAATACACTAGGTCGTCGAGCTTTGGATGACGACGATGTCCATCCCACTCAAAATATATTTAACATCCTGTCTAAATTTTAAGAAAAAGTAATTAAAAGTATCATAAACCTTGACTGCATACAACTTGGAGGATACATCTGGTTTATATTTGTTTTTATAATTTTTGAAATCACCTCTTAAAACCATTTTTTTATAACCCACACGATCAGTTTGAAAGAATAAAAAATGGGCCCCCCAAAATCCTATGGTGTCGAAAAGCCGCCATTTTTTCCATTTTAATGTGGCCAGTGACACTCGCAAGATTAAGACGAATCGATTGACGTAAGAATCATCAAAATCGGCTCACGCGTTTGTTCTCTAGAACGCTACAGAGGAACAAACATAAATACATACAAATATACACACGTATATGATAAAACCATTACCCTCCTTCGGCAGTCGGGTAAAAAATGACAATCTCACTTCAAATATCGGGTATATTGTTACGTAACCTCACTTTTATTAAATCTCTTATATCTCGGCAGTCAGATTGCCAAAATTTGCAAAATTTTTAGTGATTGTTTGTTAATATAGTCGCTATCAATTGACACCAATTTCATCTTTTTACATCCAGGCCCAAAGTTGTATGGAAGCGTATCCATCTCCTTTCCTGTCCGGCCGCGGCGTGGGGATCTAACCCTCCGAGATTTAAAGCGAGCCAAATACCGCTACGCTACGGAGGTTGTAAAAATAAATAACTTAATAATATTAATTCTATATCAATGCTAATAGGCCACAGATATAGATATACCTAGATAACACAAGTATCACGATCTATATGAAAACCAAGCGTGCCATTTTTTGAATACCTATTATGATGACGTCACAAGCACTATTTAGTGATGGGAAAATCGTCTTTGAAACGATTTGCGTACTCAATTTTGAATAAAGTTCGCCTTTGTATATACTTACCATTGTCAATTACTATACGAATACTATGTATTGCACGGATATACATTTATTGAGTAATTGTGTGCAGTAAAGAATTATTAAGAATCGTTCAAATCGATTTATGTATCGATTTTATGACAGACTAATGACATAGACAGAGGAATGAGATAAATAGAGGAAAATAAAATTCCTGATCGGCTTATAAGGCAGTTAGGAATATATATTTTTTACAAAATTGTTTGTATTTCGTAATGCTGGTGTATACTTCGACGTACTGACTACTGTCTGTGACTGTTTTTGTTCTTCAACTGTCTAAAATAAATTTCTTGAGTTATAACATTGGTTGTTTTAAGCATATTAGCTTGTTCATCATTGATTACATGGGAAAAGCTAAAAAAGTCACGAAACGGTACGATTATTTATTAAAATTGTCTACATAATATAATATAATACATAATATCTTTATATATATAATTCTTCTGTGAGTGTGTATGTCACTGAACTTCTCTCAAACGACTGGACCGATTTTGATGAAATTTTTTGTGTGTGTTCAAGGGGATCTGGGAATGGTTTAGATTCACAATTTTGTCCGCTGGACAATGTTTTTTTAATTAATTTTTAATTTATTAGTAGTTGCCTGAAAACCCCTTAAAACAGCCTTTTTCTTTTTCCCATACAAACGTTTTCTAACTAAAATGTAGAGTCAATTTGAGCTTTATTTTTTTGCTAAGATTTTTTAGGGTAGGTGTAGGGTAGGGTAGGGGTAGATTAGGGGTAGATTAGGGGTAGGTGTAGATTAGGGGTAGGTGTAGGGTAGGGGTAGGGTAGAGGTAGGGTAGGGGTAGTGTAGGGTAGGGGTAGTGTAGGGTAGGGGTAGTGTAGGGTAGGGGTAGTGTAGGGTAGGGGTAGTGTAGGGTGGGGGTAGTGTAGGGTAGGGGTAGTGTAGGGTAGGGGTAGTGTAGGGTAGGGTAGGGTAGTGTAGGGTAGTGTAGGGTAGGGTAGGGGTAGTGTAGGGGTAGGAGTACCGCATAAACGAAGTCTCTACGGCCCAGTTTATTTTATACAAATGTTTAGGTCTTTTATGTATCGATTGAGGCAGTACGAAGTCTGCCGGGTCAGCTAGTATATATATATATATAAACACCTTTTTGCGTAGTATGTTGATCCAGCAGTAAGCCAATGCACTATTGGCTCCACCTTTTTTGCGGAATATCTTGACTCCATTTTGATATATTTCGAGCGGAGTGGCAACGTAGCCTTCCAGTTGGCGACGTTGCCGTACATATTCCTAGACATGTATTTATACTCAACGATTTTTTTACCCAAATATCGAGACATAAATGCATCCGTAACGGTCGTATTCTTTATATTCAACAATGTTTCTTGGCTCCGATTTTTATCTCAAATCCAATACTTATTGGCTCCATATATACACTTTAACTTTGTATTATTTTTGTTAAATCAATGACATGGTTTCGTTTTATACTATATTTACGAAAATTAATACATACGTTGATCCAACAGATTTTATATTTGTAATATATCATACATTGTAAGATCCAACTCGAGTATGATCGAGAATTGCACCGCGCCTTCTGCCCCCTGCGCTCAGTGTTTCCACTTTTAGGGAATTCTCTCTTATATAAGGAAAAATAGCTGATATTTTAGATGGACTATTGGAAAAGACAAGGATTTAGAGAATTTTAAAGTAAAATCAAAAAATATACTGGTAGCATAATTGAGTTTTATAGAATAGAATTTTAATAGAAACAATAGAATTTTATAGAAATCAAACACTTCGGTGTTGAAAGTTGAGGTTGAAGATGTAAAAATAATCTGACGAAATAATCTGATGAAACTGAGAAGAAGTAGTTGACCGAAAAGAAAAAAAAAACCTTTATGTTAATCCATGGAGTCAGTAGCATCCATACCAAATTTCATCAAAATCCATTCGGTAGTTTTTCCGTGAAAGGTCAATAAACATATTTATATTCTTACAAACTGTCGCATTTAAAATACAAAATTTCCGGCCGCGACTTCGCCCGCGTAGAAATAATATCCTAAGTATATGTTAATCCAGGTTGTCAGCAACCTTCATACCAAATTTTATTAAAATCCACTTAGTAGTAGTTTTAGCGTGAAAGAGCAACAAACATACTTACATACTCACAGACTTTCGCATTTATAATACTACTACCGACCCGCCCCGGCTTCGCACGGGTGCAATACTGACGTATCATACATATAAAGCTTCCTCTTGAATCACTCTATCTATTGAAACCTCATCAAAATCTGTTGCGTAGTTTTAAAGATCTAAGCATACATAGGGACGGACAGACAACGGAAAGCGACTTTGTTTTATACTATGTAGTGATATTTCCGCCCGCGGCTGCGCCCGCGTAGTAATAATATCTTATATGTTAATCCAACCAACCTCCGTAGCGTAGCGGTATTTGGCACGCTACGCTACGGAGTTAAGTCTCGGAGGTCGTGGGTTCGATCCCCACACCGGACAATCAATCTTTGTGTAAATTCTAAGATTTCTTTCCGAATCTGGATGGTTGAGGGACTACCCTCCGTGCCTCGGAAAGCACGTTAAGCCGTTGGTCCCGATTGTTATAACATCATGTATGTGGGATTAGCTCAAAGTAAAATGCAGTATGGAAAAGTAAAACTATTTATTTAATTATAACACACGTCTTAACGGTACGTCTACTATATCACCCCTTTCGCCATCTTAATTCCATATCCCTTCCATTCATCTATATCACTCTTACTTATACATCCCTCTCATTTATTCCTCTATGTTCCGTTCCCCACATTCGGCTGTCCTGCTTCATTGTCTGTCCTCAGATAATCTATTATCACACTCACATTCATACTAACAAACATCCTCTTACTTAGCACCAAACATAACAAACTAAGTAACCTTTTAACATTATTAGGCTATTTCACATTATAAAATAGTACACCTTAACATCGGTAAATCTTTGCCACTTTACATATTAAGAAAAACTATGAAGCTAACATTTTAAATAATTATTGTAATTCTATATAATAAAAACAAGTATTTTATAACACATCTTAATTTTAGTAATTACTTTATAACAAAAAAAAAACAAAGTACTTACTATAGTATACTAAATCTCTTAACATCTAGTACTATTTAATCCATTCCACATAAATAAACAAACCCACCACCTTTTATACCATACTTCTCTCTTGCATACTAACTTCACTCTTTCATACTCACCCTTTGTTTTCCTCGTCTGGCCACTCCTTCATATGGTCGGCAGAACTAGAGGTGCAATGAGGACCTTCACTTGAGCTATGAACTTTCTCCACATCATAGCGATCCTTTGAACATATTTTGGTGATCTTATAAGGTCCTAAGTATTTAGGTTTCAATTTAAGTCCTGGCCCAAACTGAGTGCGCTTTATAGCCACTAGGTCTCCCAGATTATATTGGTGACTTTCCTTCCTTTTCTTATTGAAACTTTTTCTATTTTCTTCTTGCACTGCAAGAATTTGCTCTTTTGCTTTAAGACGTAGCTCCTCTCTAGAGTTTTCATACTGGCTAACAGTTTCCGATTCCAATAATTCCAAGATCTCCACATCTTCTTTACATCTCATCTTTGCACCAATCAGTAATTGATAAGGTGTGGTGTTGATGCTCCTCTGGTAGGTGCTATTGAGTGCCCTTTGAACTCTACCTACATGCTTGTACCACACCCCTGCATTTTCAATGCTAAGCTTGGTCAACATAGGAATTATTATGCAGTGAACTCGTTCAACTTGACCATTTCCTCTCGGCACGCCTGTGGTAATAGTCAGGTGTTGGATATTCTCATCCCTGCAGTAATCAGCAAAATCATGGCTTGTAAATGCTGTTCCTCTATCACTGATGATCCTTCTTGGGTTTCCAAATGTTTGTTGATGTATTTGCAATTTGTTAAGTGTCTCAACACTGGATGTACTCTTAGTAGGAAATAACCAAACAAACTTAGTGAAAGCATCTATTATAGATAGTATATAATTATACTGCTTCTTAGTTGCTGTCAATGGCCCAACATGATCTATGTGCAGGGTATCCAATGGAATATTTTCCTTATGAATAGGATTCAGAAATCCCTCTTGCTTTCCTTCTTTTCGAGTAGCCAATAAACATGGTATACATGCAACTACAAATTCTTCAATTTTTTTATCCACATCTTTTATATAATAATTTTGACAAATCAATGACTTCATTTTTTTCTTAGAAAAATGCCCATTACTATGGATTTTCATAATTATTTCCTTTTCTAATGATTTAGGTATAACCAATAGTTTCTCTTGTCCTTTATATAGAACATCACTATCTAAAAAGTAGTCTTTGTAGGTATTTTCTTTCAGTATCTCCTTAATTGCTTTGAAACCGTCATCTCGATCTTGAGCGTCTTTGATCTGGTCTCGTAGAGAAACTATCGTAGCTACATATGGGTTTCTGCTGAGAGCATCCACATGCTTCATTTTTTCGCCTGGTCTGTGCTCAACTTCAAAGTCATAGTCACTCAGCATAATCACCCATCTTGCTACCTTTGCTGAGAGTTCTTTCTTCTTAAGGGTTTGCTGAAAAGCTTTACAGTCTGTTATTAATTTGAACCGTTTACCAAAAAGATAATGACGAAACTTCTTAATTCCTTCTATAATTGCTAATACCTCCAATTCATAACTAGAATATCTTTTCTGCGTATCATTTGTTTTTCTACTCATATACTGCACTGGGTGCAAGCCAGTATTAGGCTGGTATTGCAAAAGCACAGCAGATATGGCAATGCATGAGGCGTCTGTATGCAGTTCTGTCTGTAAACTGTGATCAAATATCTTTAACGCCTCTCTTTGCTCCTCACTGAATTCAAAATCAGTGCCTTTCTTAAGTAGATCGGTGAGCGGCTTTGCTATAACAGCATAGTGCTCAATGTATTTTCTGAAATATGATGTTAAACCTATAAAACTTTTTAGATGCTTACATGTTTTAGGTTCTGGGAATTTCATAACAGCGTCCGTCTTTTCTGAAGTAGGTTGTATCTCTCCATTTCTTATTGAATGGCCCAAATATTCAATCTCTTTTTGAATAAGCTTTGCTTTCTTCCAATTAATTTTCAATCCATATTGCTCAGCAACTGTAAGTACTTGCTGTAATCTTTGTAGTGCTTCTTTCTCACTGTCAGCTGGAATTATTATGTCATCAATAAATATCATCATAACCTTCTGAGCTAATAAGTCTCTGAAAATAATACTGACAAACCTCATAAAATATTTAGGGCTGGTTGTGAGCCAGAATGGAGCTTTTAGGAACTCCCATTGAACATGATGAGTCACAAATGAAGTATACTGAACTGATTCCTTGGAAATTTTCAAATGGAAAAATCCATTTTTCAAATCTAACACACTAAAAACCTTAGCATCAGATAATTTGTCAATCAAATCATCGATTATGGGTAGTGGATATTCATCTTTCACTATTTTTGCGTTAAGCTGCCTGTAGTCGACACATACCCTCGTCGTACCATCTTTTTTCTTAACTAATACAATAGGGCTAGAGTATTCCGAAAAACTTACCTGTATTATCCCCTTCGTTAAGCCACTCTTTCACTTGATTTTCTACTATACCTTGTTCAGCAATAGATAATCTTCGAGGTCTCTGAGCAACAGGAATGTCGTCTTTTAGTACAATCTTCAGTTCCAAAGGTGCCTCCTTCACCTGCATTGGCTGGTAAGATTGCACACATTCATAAACTTCTTGCCGTATCAAAGGGTCTCTGATGTGTTCAGTCAAAGAATCATCTGCACCTGAAATACAATTCACCCTTGTTAACCACTCACTCCCATCTCTGAATATGGTCACACATCCTTCACTCATAAACATCTTCACATCTTTCAAAAAATCATGCCCTATAATAATATCGTAAGGCATACAGTCTCTAGGTATTATGTGGAATGTAACACTACTGTAACACTGTCCATCGATCGCAATTGAAGTCGTAATCTTCCCTAACGAACGCACTTGTGACATACCAAGTCCTGTTAATGTTAAACCGCTACCATTTAGTCGAATTTCGAACCACTTAGCGCTGAGTTCAGCTGAGATTAAGTTCACGTCACTACCGGAGTCTATGAGCGCACTAGAGGAATGTTTCCCATTTAATATTACAGTTTTCACAGGTTTACCGGCACTATTATTACAAAAGTCTTTGTTTACAATCTGCATAACCTCTGATTCTTCATTAGACATTGACGTTTCGATGACATTCTTGTTAGTGTCATGGCAGCACTGAATGCACCCGCCATGTTGGTCCATAGACGACATCCGAGTTGTTCCGAACATAGCCGAGCGCTGTTTTACCGACACCGGCTGCGGGCGACTTCCGGCGACCGTGTGCCCTTGCGTTGATTTTGAGAACTGTTTTACCAACACGTTTCGCCTGCCATTTCCGCCGCTGTTGTCTTCACCGATGAGAGGACAGCGTGTTCCCAAGTGGCCATATTCGTTACAACGAAAACACTTAATGCCGTTCGTACAATGCGCAGACACATGCCCCTTATCACCACAGTTGAAGCAACGACGCATGAATTTTGATGTAGTTTTCTTGATAGGTTCCCCTCGTCTTTCCTTCTTTACATCTTCCTTCATTTTTTCGTATAAAAATAAACTTTTCTTTTAGAATGCTGTAACTCGTAACACCGTAGAGAATTGCCTTGTTGATTGGTTGATCTTCGATACCATCGATTATATATTGTATTGCGACGTAGTCAGGGAATTTAGCCCTCTTACCCAACTCTTTCATCGTAAGCATGTATTGGTAAAAACTTTCGTCCTTGCATTTCTTCCTTGCCGCCATTAACTCGTGAGTTTTTTTAGAGTTTAAAGCCTCGGGGAATTCTTTTTGAAGTGCCGTCTTGAGTTCTTCGTTTGTTTTAAAAACCTTTTCAGACTTCAGCCAGAGGCCAGCCGTGCCACAAAGAGATCTTCGCGCGATAATAAGTCGCTGCTGCGGAGTCCAGTTAAATATCTCGGCGTTGTCCTCGATATCCTGAGCCCATTTAGATGAGGAATACGTCTTGTCATCACCGCTGAATTGTGCGATACTTCCCTCGTAGCTGTACAACATGGCCGCCGCTTGTGAGCTCATACCACTGCTTTCCCCCTTGCTGAAACCGTCCGTTGGCATCTTTTCTCTTACGTCGTGCCGTGCCTCAGATACGAAAGTCGTCGTCGTAGTAGGCGAGTCTTGCCTGTCTTCCGATCCCGTCTTGCACGTTCGTTGCACCGCGTTCGATCACCACGTCTTAGGTTAGGAACGCCACGCTGCCACACCGGTTACTTTTCACTAGGATCGTCTTCTTACTATTGTTTATACTCTGAGCGTATCCCGGACGATCCCCCAAAATATGTGGGATTAGCTCAAAGTAAAATGCAGTATGGAAAAGTAAAACTATTTATTTAATTATAACACACGTCTTAACGGTACGTCTACTATATCACCCCTTTCGCCATCTTAATTCCATATCCCTTCCATTCATCTATATCACTCTTACTTATACATCCCTCTCATTCATTCCTCTATGTTCCGTTCCCCACATGTATAACAAGCGTATACCAGGGTAAGGGCAGCAGCCTGTTTTCCTGTGTATTACAACATAATACTGCGGTCACCAATCCGCCTGCCAAGCGTGGTGACTTTGGCAAAAACGCTCCCTCGAGAGTAGGCCCATGTTCAGCAGTGGATGATATACGTGGTGATGATGATGAAGATGATGATTATGATGATGATGATGATGTTAATCCAGGGAGTCAGTAACCTCCATACCAAATTTCATCAAAATACATTAAGTAGTTTTTGCGTGAAAAAAAAACATCCTTAAATACTCACAAACTTTCACGTTTATAATATTAGTAGGATATAGAAGTTTAAGGATTGGCAAGCTGTTACTAGCTGTTAAGTGTCGGCAAAATACAATATAAAATTTCGTTTCTTAAGCAGCCAATGACAAAGCCCATGACAAAACGAAGCGCCGTGATTGGTGCATTTGAATCGGATCAACTAGTGCCCAAATACCAAAAAGGTGGATTTTTATAAAATCGTCATAATTATTATTATTACTCGCATAAGCACTTTTGGCTCCGGTCGTAGCCTCTTAATTATGACATATCCGGCATTGGATCAAATTAAACTACCTGGATCAACAAATGAAAACGGATCAACAAAATACTAGCTATATGGCACGGTGGAGCCACTAAGTGCCCGTGGGGATATCTATATATATATATATATATTGTTAGGATGTATTCATAAGTATATGTGTGAACCTGTTGTATGTAAGTAAGCAAGTGTGCGTAACCCTATATCTGTTTAATCATTAGAAATAAAACCAGTTGAAAATAAAGCATCTAATCGTCAACACGCATTTCTCTGACCTATCACCCTCTAATGAAAAGTGAACCTTATTACCGATACATGTTGGTCCTTCGAGCCGGATACCAAAGTTGACTTACGACGTTCCTACACCGCGCAGCTACACAAAAGGACTGTCGTCGAGCATACGGAATTCTCGGAATCGAGTTGTTATTGAATATAACATTATTGAGATACAGCTCCCGACTTTCGCAGGTATTTATGAAGAATGGCCTACCTATAAAGATTTGTTTACGTCGCTAGTGCACAATAACGCATCGTTAAGTGACGTACAGAAGTTACATTATTTAAAGAGTAGTCTAACGGGAGAAGCGCTGTCACTTTTAAAGCACGTGCAAGTTACCGCGGCAAACTATGTACAGTCGTGGGATATACTCAAGGCCCGCTTCGGCAACAAGAGAATTATTGTCAATTCGGTATTGAAACGGTTGTTCACTCAAAGGAAAAAAAGTGTACAAAATACGAACGGCCTCAAATCTCTATTAGACACGACAACAGAGTGTCTAAATGCACTGGAAAACCTATATATATCTAAGAGCTCCTGGGATCCATTAATTATATTTTTAGTTGTTCAAAAATTGGACCCAGAGACGCACCGAGACTGGGAAGAACAGGCCTGTAATGGAAAGCCCGAGGAACTACCTACATGGGATGCACTTAATAAATTTTTACAACTAAAATTTCGGTCACTTGAGTTTGTCACGCCTCCATCTGCCAGAGAAAAACCACCAAGGGGAAAAGAATACGCTATACACTTAGCTACAGAGTCTAACGGAGTTTCGACGACGACTACAACGAAAATCAGAACCTGCGCTATGTGTAAAGAAAACCACACACTATGTCATTGCGGGGAATTCATCAAACTAAGCCCTACAGAGAGATGCGAGTATATCAAACAAAACAATTTATGTTTTAATTGCCTGGCCCCGGGACAAGCCGCGCGAAGGTGTCGGTTGAAGATGTCCTGTAGAACATGTCGAAAACGTCATTACAAGCTCACGCATCAACCTATATCAGTGACGTCACCACAACCAGACAATTATAACCACGATACAAACTACAACGATGTTGAAGACTACCAAGTATCTACACGGGCAGCCGAGTCACACGTTAAACTTTCATCGCACGTCGCTAACCACACATCCACAGCATTACTGACTACAGCTCTCGTACCAGTAAGAGTAAGAGAATCTAAACAAGTTACCGTGCTGCGTGCCTTGATTGACCACGGCTCCCAGGCTAGTTTTATCAACGAGCGAGCAGCCCAGTTATTACGAGTTAAGAGAACGCCTATCAACGGCACCATAACGGGAGTCGGCTCAACCAGAACCAACGTGAACCATGCCACAGAACTCGAGCTACTATCAAGACACGATCCAACCTTCAACATAAAAATCAAACCATATATAATGTCCACGCAATTAACTTCACGACTACCGTCACGAACAATTTCTTTTAACACCTGGCCTCACCTGCAAGGTCTGGTTCTCGCCGATCCAAGTTTCAATCAGCCTGGGCGGAAAGATATTCTGTTGGGGGTCGATGTGTGTGCCCAAATAATGAAAAGTGAAATAATCAAGGGGCCGCCTGGAGCACCTTGTGGGCAGAACACCACCCTGGGTTGGATTCTTTTTGGGAACGTGGAAGATCAATTAACCAATGAAATTACCGTCATGCATCTTAATCTTGAACTCAACGATATGCTTAAACGAATGTGGGAGCAAGATGCCTACGATAAAGCAATACCTACAGCAGAAGATCGAAAATGCGAGAAAATCTACCAGACGACCACTACAAGAAATAATGACGGTCGGTATATTGTTACGTTACCTAAAAAAACTGACGTCCTTTTATCGACGGAAGGGAATACGAGAATAATAGCTCTGAAACGACTTTATCAATTGGAACAAAAAATCAAGCAAAACACGAAACTTATGAATGATTACGTTACAGTTATGAAAGATTACAAAACCAATTACATGGAAAGGGTACCTGAAGACGAATTGACCAAACCCTCTGTGTACTTACCGCATCATGCTGTAATTAAAGAAGAAAAAGAAACAACAAAGCTAAGAACCGTTTTTAATGCATCACAAAGGGGAAACAACAACATATCACTAAACGACGAGTTGTTAGTAGGACCACAATTACAAGGAGATATGCGAAGTCTTAGTATGAGATGGCGAATAAAGAGAGTTTGTTTTGTTGCGGACATCCAAAAAATGTATCTCCAGATTATGGTAAACAAAGAAGACAGAGATCTACAACGAATACTCTGGAGAGATAACGATCAAGAACCTGTCAAAGACTACCGTCTTACCAGAGTTACGTTTGGTAGCGCTTGTGCTCCTTACTTAGCCGTCAGAACATTGCATCGAGTAGCCGAAGATGAAGGCCAAAATGATCCTGAAGCTTCAGAAATAATAAAAAGAGATTATTTTATGGATGATATGATGTCAGGAAAGGATGAAACTGCACATGCAATTCAAATAGCCAAAAGAGTGGATGCCATACTCCAGAAAGAAGGATTTAAATTAAAGAAGTGGTGTTCTAATGATGCAAATTTTCTCAAAGAATTTGAAGAATCTGAAAGAAGTGCCAATGTGAAATTGGACATAACATTAGACGGAATCACACGAGCATTAGGACTACACTGGAATATGGGCAGAGATGTATTTTATTACAGCCTAAGTTTACCTACAACGGCAAAGATAATAACGAAGAGAACCATCCTAGGTGACCTACAAAAATTATTTGACCCACTGGGCTGGTTGGCACCTTCTGTTTTACCTGCCAAACTCCTAATACAAAGATTATGGCTACAAGGAGTAGCATGGGATGAAGAAGTAGACGAAACAGTAGCTTTAGAATGGAGTGACCTACGTGAATCCTTTAATATGTACCTACCAACTATTGAAGTAGACAGATGGCTGAATACTACAGAAACTACAATGAGCAATGTCACTATTCATGGGTTTTGTGATGCCTCATCACGAGCTTACGCTGCCGTTGCCTACCTAAGAGTTAGAACAGAAGGTGGTAATGTGCATACATCCCTCATAGCTGCTAAAACAAAGGTAGCTCCGACGAAACCTCAATCTTTGCCACGTTTGGAACTCAGCGGTGCTGTACTGCTTGCTCATCTCCTGAAACAAATAAAAGAAAGCATGTACGTTCCTAACTCTCAGATTTTTGCATGGACTGACTCAACCATTGTTCTCTCATGTTTGTTCGGTGATCCTATAAGATGGAACACGTACGTAAGAAACAGAGTCATTGAAATACTTGATACCATTGGTAATCATAATTGGTACCACGTCAAATCGCCGGAGAACCCGGCTGACACAGCTTCCCGAGGACAGCCATTGATAGATCTTAAAAACGATACAATGTGGTGGAAGGGCCCAGAATGGTTAAAGAAAGGTGAAATTGAATATACTCGACCTAAAGCGATCATAACTAATCTTGAAAGAAAGGAGTCATTACAAGTAAATTTGTAGGTTGAGAGTGAAGAAAGGATTATTACAAAGTTGGAGAATTGCGACACGTTGCAAGAAGTGCTTAAGGTGATTTTATACTGTAAAAGATTCTTGAAGGGAAAGAAATTACAAAACAAAGACTTACCTGTAACCACGATGGAATTGGATGACACGTTGAAAACTTACATAAAATTAAATCAGAACGACAGCTTCAAAGAGGAGATTCAGCACCTGAAAACAAAAAAAACAAGTTAGAAAAAACAGTAAACTGAAGAGTTTAAAACCTTACCTGGACGATGATAATATCCTCAGGGTGGGCGGAAGACTTCGTCACTCTGACCTGGAAGAAGATACCAAAAATCCAATCATACTAGCGCACGACACACAACTTACTTCTCTTCTCGTTGCTGAAGCACACTTAAAGACCCTTCACGGTGGAGTCCAGGTAATTCTCTGTTTTTTGCGAACAAAACACTGGATCCTAAAAGCAAAGCAATTGGTTAAAGTAAAGATCAGAAAATGTTTGATATGTGCTAAACTAAACGCTACAGCAAAATCACAATTAATGGGGGACTTACCACGAGTACGAGTGACTCCAGCAAAACCATTTTTTAATACCGGCGTAGACTTTGCCGGCCCGTACCAGATTTTAATGTCAAGAGGTAGAGAAGCGAAGACAAACAAAGCTTACATCGCTCTCTTTGTTTGTATGGCCACGAAGGCAATCCACTTAGAGTTAGTAGGAGATCTGACTTCAGACGCTTTCATCGGCGCCTTCAGAAGATTTGTTGCGAGACGCGGAAGATGCGCACACATCTGGAGTGACCAAAGACGCAACTTTTTATTTTATTTTATTTTATTTATTTATTTATTTATACTTTATTGCACACAGAAAATAACATGAAATAAATGTTATAAATTGAAAACAACATGTACAAAGGCGAGCTTAATTCAATTATGAATTCTCTTCCAGCAAACCTTTAGGAAAGAGATACATGATAATGAGTGCATAACAAGTGTACAACAGATTTAAAATAATTGTTACCAAATTGGTAAATACATATCTATAAACCTACACACTAATAGTTACATATACAACTACATACATATACATACTAATAAATATGCCTACTATTTTTAATAAACTACATATACCTACTAACTTATATGTCCATATTACATAATAAATTACTGAGAGAAAAAGTACTCCCTTGTTCTTTTTTTGAAAGTATCAAGAGACTGGCAAGCGCGTATAGGATGTGGAAGTGAATTCCATAGACGCACTGCACGGACGGTGAAAGAGTTGTCATATTTGCTAGAGACACGGGGAGGGTTTTTTAAAAGGAGAGAAGTGGCAGTACGACAGGATTTGTCTCTAGGTATTAAATACTCAAAGCGTTCGCGAAGATATTTAGGGGCATTGGGATTGTGAAGGATAGAGAACAGAAGAGACAAGATATGACAGTCCCGACGCCGTCGAATAGGCAGCCACTTCAACTGCAACCGAAACTCTAACACATGGTCATACTTTCTGAGGCCGAAAATGAAGCGGATACACAGATTCTGAAGGCGTTCGAGTTTATCCAAAAGTTCTTCCGTTGCATCTAAGAAGCAAATGTCAGCGTAGTCTAAGAGAGGAAGTAGAAGCGATTGAGCGAGGGTGACTTTTGTCTGAAAGGGTAGAAATTTCTGGAGACGTTTAAGGGACTGAAATGAACAGTACACTCTCCTGCTTACCTCTGCAACTTGATTGCTCCAAGGGAGATTGCAATCTATAAGGACACCTAAATTCTTTGCACATTTGGTAAAAGCTATTATTTCATTATTAAAGATAACTGGTGATAATGAATTGAGGTCAATGGAGTTATACATGTATCTGCTACCAATAATGAGAGCTTGTGACTTAGAGGGGTTGACCAGAAGGCCAAAAGCATTTGCCCACGCGCTAATGTTTCCAAGGTCAGTATTGATAGCAGCAATGGCATCCCTAGCATCTGTGACCTTAAAATGCCGATAAAGTTGCAAATCGTCTGCGTAGAGATGGTAATTAGAAGATAATATTGGAGTGACTGCGTTAATAAAAACAGAAAATAGAAGAGGAGAGAGGACGCCACCCTGAGGAACGACCGCAGTAAGATCACACCACTGAGAGAAAGTCTCATTGGCACGAACAGCCTGCGAGCGACCCCTAAGATATGAATCAAACCAAGCAACCACTGGAGCCGAGACATTCAAGGAAGTGAGGATGCCAAGAAGGATATCAAAGTCCACTGAGTTAAAAGCACTGCTAAAACCCAGTAGGACTAAGACAGTTAATAGCTTCTGTTCCATAGCCAAGCGGATGTCGTCAGTAACCTTAACAAGTGCAGTAACAGTGCTGTGGCTGGGACGGAAGCCGGACTGGAAAGGACTTAAGAGGTTGTTAGAGGAGAGATAAGACGAGAGTTGTGAGTGCACAACACTCTCAAGCACCTTAGACAGGATAGGAAGGATGGAGATTGGACGGTAATGGGATGTGGAAGTAGGATTAGTGGTCTTGGGAAGCGGTAGAACATGAGCCTTTTTCCAGGCTGACGGGAAGGAGTTCGACTCAAGAGAGAAATTTATAAGGTGAGTTATAATAGGAGTCAGTTCCTCTAATAAAAGATCAATCATTTGTAGTTGTAGTCCGTCATGCCCTACCGCTTTAGTGGAGATGGATTTGATGGATTTCAAACAAAAAAACTTTGTTGGAGCTAATAAGATACTCGCTGCAGATCGGGCTGAAGCCAAACTTCAATTCGAAGGTCCAATAGCTGAAACGCTAGCAATAGATGGAACTGAATGGCACTTTATCCCAGCGTAAAGCCCAAATATAGGTGGTTTGTGGGAAGCGAATATAAAGATAATGAAAAATCATTTAAAAAGAATCCTGACCTCTCACGTAACATACGAAGAGATGAGTACATTGTTATGCCAAATTGAAGCATGTCTCAACTCACGACCTCTTACAATAATAGAAGACACAGACACAAACAACATAGAACCATTGACGCCCGGTCATTTTCTAATCGGCGAAACACCACTGACGATTCCGACGCCAGACTTCAAAGATATCCCAACGAGTCATTTATCCCGATGGCAGCACCAGCAAAAGCTTTTGATGGATTTCTGGCGTAGATGGCAACAGGATTACCTGTTGACAATGCAACAGCGTACAAAATGGCAAAGAAACGCTAAGGAATTTGACATAGGCCATATTGTTCTCATTAAATCGGATAACTTGCCTCCTAGTAAATGGATGATGGGACGCATTGTACAAAAGCATCCGGGAGCTGACGGTTTAACGCGTGTGTATAGTGTCAAAAGTGGGGATAGTATTGTTAAGAGATCTGTAAATAAACTGTGTTACTTACCTATAGACATTGAAACATAACTTAATTTGTAAAGCCGCAATTTGATATGTTATTTAGTTTACCAAGCACTAGATTTATTAAAGGGCTCATAGGCCCTTTGGTGGGCGGTATGTTAGGATGTATTCATAAGTATATGTGTGAACCTGTTGTATGTAAGTAAGCAAGTGTGCGTAACCCTATATCTGTTAAATCATTAGAAATAAAACCAGTTGAAAATAAAGCATCTAATCGTCAACACGCATTTCTCTGACCTATCACCCTCTAATGAAAAGTGAACCTTAGTACCGAAACATAATGTATCGGTATATTATATATTAAACGGATGCAATCATATCCTTTTTAATACAAACAATGTACTACCGCAACGAAACGTTTACATATGAATATAACCTAAGTAAGTAAATAACTAAACTTCTTCATTAATTTTATGCAGACACTGTGAAATAATATAGTTTACCTATTAACGGTCTCTTTATGTACATATTGTTCTAAATCTGGTGAAGTAGTGACAAACTAGCTGCTTAACAATAATTAAAGATAGTATGGAGCCGACAAGAACTCAAGGAACTTAGTGATTACATCTAAAGAATGGATTTAAAATCGATCGGAAGTTTATAAATCTATATATAAATGTGTCACAATTTCAGTCTATTTAAAAATATCCTCATTGGCAAAAAAGTATAGATCATAACTATTTGGTAATAAATATTTAACCTCATGCCAAAACTCACTGAAATAGAGGTCCAATATGGGTAGGTAATTACTACTATAGATGATAGTGTTAATATTGGTCATGATGGTCACTACAAAGTAAACTAACTCTGGAAGGGAAGGAAAAATAAAAGAAAATTATCATAATTTGTATTTATTAACATAATGACATTGCTCACATCTTCTTGCAATAACTCCAATAACAATTAAATGCAGATCCAAAATAAAAAGTTTTCAAAGCCATTCCATTTGTCTCATATTAGATAACATATCTTGCAATTCCAAATTATATCCTCGGGCCTCTGGAAAAATAACAAAGTTACTTTATATCTATTAACTACATTATTGCTCTTTTACAGATTGCATCAACAAATAGGAAGTGCTGTACTTGAGAAATATATTCACAAATAATAAAAAGTGATAGTTTGTTTTTAATAAACTAGTTGTTACTATTCCGTGGCAATTTCATTCCTTATTATATTTATTTTCTCCTATTACTTAATATAAACAGCATCTATTAACTAACATTACTATGTATTATAAATATATTATAAGAACAAGAGGTACTCCTCTTGTTCTTATAATATATTTGTTTAGGCAATAATTATATCAAAATGCATGATTGCACTAGTAACTCAGTGGTATCAATGCAATTACTAGAGACATAGTTTTATTGTTAGATTAATCCCCACTGAATAATATTAGTGTAAGCCTCTAAGGCAGGGGTGGCCAACCGGTCGATCGCGATCGACTAGTCGATCAACTTATATAATAAAAAGTGATATTTTAGTCCATGTTAGTCTGCAAATACGTGCCACAGACGCACAAACTTATCGTATAATAATCTGAAAAAATAGCTATTTATCATTCGATTACGATACGTGATTCAACGTTATGTGTGCCACATAGTCGATCGCACACAGTAAAAAGTCGATCCTAGGTCTTATTAAGTTGGCCGCCCCTGCTCTAAGGTAAATATAAATCCCTATGCGATAGGGATTTATATTTACCTAGAGCAACTGTAATTTAATCATGAATACAGTCTGGTTAATATTTAGGTTGTTATTTAGCTACACAAACATGCACAGACTATAGGTACTAGGTATCTCATCAATCACCAAATTGATATATTTATTTTAGTTGGTTACTATTAAGCTATATTATTATGGCAAATAACTTATTGTCATTAGTGCAAAAATCAACTAGATCTAACAATGATGTGTGAATATTTTTAAAGACAATTTATTTCCCTAGATTGTGTGATATAACATCATGAATTCAGAGTATTAGATAAATAATTAGGTTGTTATTTAAAATACACAAACATACAAAACTTCATATTATAACTGTTTCATGTAATGTGTAAGGTCTAACACAATATCAATGTTATTTGTATTAGCTCCATAATATTTCATCAATCAACAACTTGATAGCAGTTTAGGCTTAGCCAGTTACTACTAAAGTTAATAGTAAAAACTAATAATAATGTGCACAGTGGTGTCATATATTTACTTTAATCTTATAATATATTATATAACAGATATTTACTGCCAACTCCATAAAGGCAGGATTAGTACCTATGTACCTTAATTAAACTTTGAGACATTATTTAAGATGTTTTTTCACTGCTCCAAAAATGGGTTATAATTATGTCTCGTGATATTCGAATGAGTGTATTTCTTCTTCTATCTTACGGCGAAATGTTTATCGACTCTCATTTTCGTCTCCAATATAGTAACATAAGCGAAAAGACACTAAACAATTTATTTGTATTATATCACGTATCACTGCATATTATCCACAAAATTTGGTAAATATAGTATCTTTCGTACAAAACAAAAGAGTTAACGATGATATATTTTAGTTTCTAAGCTGAAAAATAGTTTTTTCTTCAAAATAAAATTTTGCCGGCATCTTGTTTGGCCGCGAGATAGATAGTAGTCTACATTCTACTACAAATGTCAAAAATAGAGAGGGAAATAGTCTATTTAGGGAGCCTATGCTCGCAGTTGTAGACTTGAGTCGCGAATAGTTCATTCATTTAGCTGTCATGGACTCTTTGTCGGAGACAAAATGTAACCCCATGCTCGCGACGGTAGACTCAAGTCGAGGTGTGTCACGTGACAGTGCGTTTCTGCAATGTGATTGGTCGGCCTCCGTAGAGTAGACTCAAGTCACGTTTCCTATGCTAGCCGGGATGGTTGACGGCGAGGCGAAAGGCGATACGGTGACGATCCCTTTCCAAGTTGATATGTGTGCTGTGACCTTAAGTGTGAGATTCTGTCTGTTTATACGGTTTTGTCATTCCTACTACTGGAGACAAACATAAAAAAGGATCCTTTATTAATAATAAATCTTTATATCAGACATGAACACATACATAAACAGTCCATATGGTGCTTGGTGATGGTTTAGTTACAGAAAGTACTTATAGTTATTAGTAGATATTGTAAAGTAGGGACACACCAATACATAAATGGGCCACAGTCAGTGTGGCCCATTTGTGTGTGTTGGCCGCGGGTGCCGTCGGGGGCCGGGTTGCTTCGTGCGTACCCGGCCCCCGCCAACGATAGATCGAAGGAGTGTCCACTATAACCCCCCGGTTTTAGTGGTGTAGGGTCCTCTCCTCGTGGTTTGAGAAAGCATAACACCGCTATGGAGAGGGCGAGTTCCACATAACCCGCCGCCAAAAATGGCCACCAATTCCTGCCAAATTGCCTGTTAAATTGCCTGAGCCCGCCCTCAAGGCTCCGTGGGGTAGCACTATAGGTACATCTACTAATTGTTTATCTAAGTGCACCTATTAAAAAGTTATCTTCCTTAAGTTGTATAAGTATTTCATCTAACTAATATATAAAGCTGAAACATTTGTTTGTTTGTTTGCTTGGACGCGCTGATGTCAGGAACTACCGCTCCAATCAGAAAAAATATTTAAGTGTTTGATAGCCTATTTAGCGAGGAAGGCAATAGGCCATATTTATATACAAAGTTCCTACGGGAGCGGGAGTTACGCGGGTGGAACCGCGCTCGCGTAGCTAGTAGTGATATTTAAAACTAAAGAGTTTGTTTGCTTGAACGCGCTAATCTCAGAAACTACTGGTCCAGCCTGTTTATTGTTGTAAGCTATAACAACCAGTAGTTTCTGAGATTATAGGCTATATTTAATTTAAAAGTTCCGAAGGGAACGGGAGCTATGCGGGTGGAACCGCGCGCGTTAAGTGTAGTGTGTTTATAAATCTACGACCACCAACCTGACTGTCGTACATGTTATAAAAGCTTAGGTACCTATACAAAGTCTCATAAAATAATTACTTATTCAGGTGTACCGGACACCATAACCTCTACCATTCTTTGAGCGAAGTTAATTTCCGGACACAAATCTTTTGAGCTGTAACTCGGTTTTACCGACAGCATTGTCCCGCCGGCGGTCGAGATTATTATAACAGTTAAACGTAGAGTGAGAAGAGTCAGTAGATTTTAAAGCTGACCCCACATTATCTATGTGCGCTCCCAGAGCGTGTTGGGTTGGAAGCGCGGCGCTTGCGTCGTCCACATGCTCGAACACGATGTCAGTGATTTTCATTTCATGCGTCGGCATCTATAGTTATGGCGAGTGCTATCGTTATACCCAGTGGTAGTGGGAATGTCTAAAGAAAAGAAAACTGTGATTTTTTCATTTTATCTGTAATTGACGTTTTTGAGCATGGAAACTAAAAAACCAATCATTAATTTAAACTTTTTATGTTTATTCATGAATAATATTTGACAAATATTAATTTGAAGTTCTATTCGAGGTATAAAGAAAATAATTATTCGGGTATACCTTTTTATTTTTCTTTTCTGGCAAAGAATTAGTTAAGTTTATTTTTAGAAAACTTCAATGTTTATGTTTTAAGTCTTACTGAACATTTGTAAAAAGATTTTCAGTTATGTTTCATTAACAATGATAAGTACACTGTACAAAGTGCTTTTGTTAAAAAACAAGCCATTCATGGTGGCTCACTAATTATTGTATCATCTCACATAAAATATAAATCAAGACACGGCATTCTGCTCAATGGACAGATTTACAATCTGTCCATTGAGCAGAATGCCGAGTTGTCTTGTGTGGAACTGCAGCATCATGTAGTTATATGTGTGTACCGTCCACCTCTAGGTAACTTTCATTTATTTGAATCTATAGTAGAAAATGCCCTCACGAAGTAAAGTTGTTCAGGTAAGGGATAATAGTGTGTGGAGACTTTCATGTTAATATTCTTGAAGCCTCGTCTACTAGTGAGAGACTCCTTAATCTATTTAATTATTTAAATCTAAAACATTTTTTTATGAACCCACTAGGATAACTTCACACTCGTCCACTTGTCTTGACAACATATTTTCAAACTGTCAAACGATAAATACGCAGATTTTATATAATCTAACATCTGATCACTGTGGACAGTTGGCAGTCGTTCCAAGCACAGAAGACAAAACAACGCCAAAAATAACATGCCGCCCTATCACTGCTAGTCGAATAAATCGCTTTAAGGAAAATATTATGTCAAAGTTAAATCCTTCTTTGTTAGTTTAGCAGAATCCGGATGTCGATCCGTAATTATGGAGCCGTTTTTAACATTGTAGAGACCGAATTTAAAAGCAATTTTAAAACTAAAAGTTACAATAGTAAAGTTCGTTCTAAATTTAATGAATGGGCTACTCCAGGAATATATAAGAGTCGATCTAGATTGTATGAGCTTTATGGCATGAAAATGTAAAGATCCGATGATGACTTTTTAGAGCATGTTAGAAAGTATTCTAAAACTAGAGCCAATCACATCAGACATAAGTTAGAAAACTCCAGTAACACAACAAAAACCACCTGGGGAATAATAAATAAAGTGGCAAGACTTTTAACCGTGAAACTTACAAGTAATAAATCTGACGTAGCTCATGCATTTAATATTTTTTTCTCTGACATACCAATAGCCACTACGCGTTCTTTAAATTTTTCAGCCAGTGAGGCTGAGCTACTTTTATGCAGTAGCATACCGGGATGTAATTCTTTATTCAAATCCGTTACAGTAACATGCTTGATGTTACTGTAACGGAAGCGATCAACGTAGTCAGGGATTTTGATTCAAAGAATACGGGTGATTTATGGGGTATTTCAGTTAAAATCCTGAAAGAAATAATTGATATGGTAGCGCCTTATTTAATGAATGTGTAGACACTGGTACATTTCCTGACAAAATGAAGTACAGTAAAATATTACCCTATTATCAGGTTCGAAAGACGACCCAGCCAATTATAGACCAATCTCAATATTACCAGGGTTTAGTAAAATCTTTGAAAATCCTTAATCAGCTCCTCAAGCATTTCAATTTAAAAAACCTCTTGCACGCGAATCAGTTTGGTTTTACTAAAGGTCGCTCAACTTTAGATGCTGGAGTCGCTCTTATTAAATCTATATATGATGCGTGAGAGCAGTCGCATAGTGCCATCGGTGTATACTGCGATCTTTCAAAGGCCTTTGATTGCGTTCAGCACGAATCGCTCTTGTTAAAACTTGTTAAAATTACGTCACTATGGTGTAAAGGACGATCTTTGAGTTTCTCAGAGAGTTCAGTGCGTTGATGTAGGTGGTGTAGTCTCGGAATCCTTACCTGTTAAGTTAGATAGATAGATAAACTCTTTATTGTATACTTTCACAAAGAGAAAAATACAGAAAAGGACTTAAAACTAAACTTAAAATTAGATAGGTACAATTGGCGGCCTTATCACAAAACGTAATCTCTTCCAGGCAACCGAGGAAGGGACCATACAAAGGAGTTTAAAAGAGGGGTAGTTAGGTGTACTGGATTATATTAATTATAGTATCTATAATATAAAAATGAATCGCTGAATGTGTTGCTAAGCGCAAATCTCGAGAACAGCTGAACCGATTTCGCTAATTCTTTTTTTTTAATGTTCGTGGAAGTTCAAGGATGGTTTTTACGGCGAGAAAAATTCGAATAATTGCCTGAAAACCCCTTAAAACAGCCTTTTTCTTTTTCCCATACAAACGTTTTCTAACTAAAATGTAGAGTCAATTTGAGCTTTATTTTGTTAATTAAAAACTTGAATTTTTTGCCAAGATTTTTTAGGGTAGGGGTAGTGTAGGGTAGGGGTAGTGTAGGGTAGGGGTAGTGTAGGGTAGGGGTATTGTAGGGTAGGGGTAGTGTAGGGTAGGGGTAGTGTAGGGTAGGGGTAGTGTAGGGTAGGGGTAGGAGTACCGCATAAACGAAGTCTCTACGGCCCAGTTTATTTTATACAAATGTTTAGGTCTTTTATGTATCGATTGAGGCAGTACGAAGTCTGCCGGGTCAGCTAGTCCATAAATATATATAAATATAAAGAAATAAATAAAATAATACCTTACATAAATACATATTATAATAGACTAAGAAATATATCTTGTGTTGCTGTGTGAATTGTAATGACAGGTAGTGTTCATGGACTCTTCTCTGAAACTCAGGCAAGCTTTGCGATCGCCTGATTGCTAAAGGCAACGCTTTCCATAATCGCACACTTTGAAGCACGAAAGATTTATCCAAGAAAATTGTGGAATGCGCCAGCATTTTTAACCTGAGGTTTGTTGACGATCTCAATTCCTTCGAATGTGATTCATAAAGGAATGAAAACCGATTTTTAAGGTAAGCGGGCGTAGAGGGAGGAAACAATACGTTGTATAGAAGTGAAAGGGTGTGAGAATTCCGGCGAAAGCGGATAGGGAGCCACTTGAGCTTAGACCGAAATTCGGAGACATGGTCATATTTGCGGAGACCAAATATAAACCTTATACAGACATTTTGGAGACGTTCAAGTTTATCTAGCTGAGTCTCAGTAAGATCGAGATAGCTGACATCTGCATAATCTAACGTAAACGCACCCATTACCGCCAGTTTAAGCGGACTTCAGATTGATATCCAAAAAATACGCACATTTTTAATATGTGGCGGCAATAAAACAATTTTTTCAAGTACTGAAATTATCGATTTTTTTAGTTATGTATAAGAACAGATAATCTAAGAATTACTTTAAAATTTTAAAATTTAATAAAAGAAAAAAGGGCCATGTCCCTATTACCGACCCAAAATATCAGGTGTGTGCCTAATACCGTTTATATGTCACCTAATACCGACCACTAAATAAACGGTTCCACCGTTAAAGTTAAATAAAAATGCTCGTGTATATTGAACTGTTTATATAAATGCTCCAACACAGTACATTATGCTATGAACACTTAATAATTATATGTATTCTTATAAAAGTATATTCTTAACAGCGTAAAATCATTAAAAAAAATCTTATTTATACGAATTATGTATAACAAACTTGCAGTATATTGTTTACGTTTTAGTCGATCCATGTTTCTGAAACAAAATTAATTTACTTAGTCTAGGATAAATGGATGGCAAATAGTAATTAAAATTACCATTTGCCTTTCACTTATAAATATTAGATAAGTATTTATCTTCATCATCAGCCTGTTGTAGTCCACTGCTGAACATAGGCCTCCCCCATCGATTTCAAGCGGGAACGATCGCTAGCGGCCTGCAACCACCGATTCCCTGCAACCTTTATGAGGTCGTCGGTCCATCGTGCAGGCTGTCGTCCTACGCTGCGCTTGCCAGTTCGTGGTCTCCACTCGAGAACCTTTCTTCTCCATCGGCCGTCAGTTCTTCGAGCTATGTGTCCTGCCCATTGCCACTTCAGCTTGCTAATCCAGCTATGTCAGCGACCTTCGTTCTCCTGCGGATCTCTTGATTTCTGATTCGATCACGCAGGGAAACGCCGAGCATAGCTCTTCCCATAGCTCTCTGAGAGACTTTGAGCTTTCTTATGAGACAGTAAGCGACCACGTCTGAGATTCATATGTCATCACTGGTACCTAAAGACTTTTGTCTTCAGGCACTGAGGTATTTTGGACGAGAAGATCTCCCGAAGCTTCCCAAACGCTGCCCAGCCGAAGTCGGTTTCGATGATTGACCTCTTTTTCAAAGTTGGTCCTACCTAGTTGGATCGTTTGACCTAGGTATACGTATTCATTCGGTCACAACTTCGAGAATGGAGTTCCCAACGGCTATAGAGTGGGGCACTACATGGGCGTTATACATGACTTTCGTCTTGCCCATATTCATTATAAGCCCAACTTTTTGGGAAACTCCATCGACGTCGTTGAGCATCTGTCCAAGATCCTCCAGCGATTCTGCCATGATCACTATGTCGTCGGCAAATCGAAGATGAGTGATGTACTCGCCATTTATGTTGATGCCGTGTCCTTGCCATTCCAGGACCTTGAAGGCGTCTTCCAGAGCAGCCGTAAAAAGTTTGGGAGATATAACATCTCCCTGTCTTACGCGTCTCCGTAACGGGATTGCATTCGTACATTGGCCCTTTACTCGGGCCCTAGGTTAGGTACCTTTATCGGTACTAGGACCGACATTGTGGCGTTTTTTTTACAAGCACTTCAGCACTTCAATGTACCGATAGTCGATACGACATCGCTGAAGAGACCTTAGAATCGCCCAAATTTCGACCGAATCAAAGGCTTTTTCATAGTCCACAAACGCCAAGCATAGGGGCTAATTATACTCCTCGGTCTTATGTATAATTTGCCGCAGCGTATGTATGTGGTCTATGGTACTAAAGCCTTTTCGGAATCCGGCTTGTTCGGGAGGCTGGAAGTCATCGAGCCTGTGTTCGAGACGATTTGTGACCACTCTCGAGAACAGCTTATAAACAGGCTCAGCAATGTGATGGGTCTATAATTCTCCAACATGGTTTTGTCACCTTTTTTGAAGAACAGAACCACCACACCTCTGCTCGATGATTCTGGCGTTTATCCCTCGAGTAAGACGGAGTTATAGAGCTTCTGAAGGACTTTAAGTATCGGTGTTCCACCCGCTTCCAGAAGCTCAGATGTGATTCCGTCATCACCCGGCGCTTTGTTGTTTTTAAGCTGTTTAAGGGCCATCCTAATCTCGTACAGGCTGATGTCCGGTACATCTTCGGTATAGTGTCGAGTCAGCCTGGCTCTGGGGTTTGGCTGTTAGTTGGCTGGACTGTTGAGGCATACAGTTGACTATGGAACCTCTCTATCTCCCGTAAAATCTTTGGCTTACTCGACGTTACTGCCCCATCTTCCTTCTTCAGCTTTGCCCAATAGAGGTGTCTCTTGCAAACACTTCTATTAGGTAACATTATGTTTACTTGAAAATAAATACCAAATAAAAAAACATGTAAGTAGTATGGGGGTTCGATGTAAATGTACCAGTAGATCGGTAATAGGTTTTCTTAAAGGAAATCGTATAATCTATTACCGACCCAAGGAAATGTGTATAAATTGTGTAAATACATATGATTTTTGTACATTTGTATGATTTTCAATGGTTCGGTTGCTATAAATATTTAATAATAATTATATTTCAACTATAAAAATACACTATTTAAAAATTTTACCTTCTTTATTCATCAAAATATTTACATAAGAACAAAGTATTTTTTTACAGCTACTAAAGCTTTTAAATATATGGCGTTAATAGCTCAAATACAAGTAAACATACTAAGCAACTGAGTCAGTATAGCCTTCTGACAATTAATGTATGCATTTATACAAAAATCATGGCACACAAAATATACGAAAAGTTCTTAGCAGCGACATGGGTCGATGATAGGAATAAAATTGTGATTTTTGTTCCTATTACCGCCTATTTTTATTATTGAATTTTAAGCAAAATAAAATAGTATCTCATTAAAGTTAATTGTTATTTGTGTTCCTGAAAGTATTCAAAATGCATCAAAAGAACTAGAAGTTACATTAAAATGCTTGACGATATAATCTTCTGCTAATAAAGAAACAGGAGTACTTACGTCATCGGGAACGCCACACTATGGAAAATGCCCTATCGCCGGCGTCCACGGACAAACTTAGCAATTATTCTTTAAATCGTTGAGTTACGCACATAAACAAGAGATGAACATTTACAATACAAATACATCTACATATTTTTAAAGCAACCAATTGTGTAACTTTAATACATCACATAAAAATAATAGTTTTCTGAATAGGGCGGTAATGAGCGCGAATTTTGAGGGGTCGTTATTAGGTGCGTTTACGTTAGTATAGGTAGAAGAAGGGATTTAGCAAGCGCAATTTTGGTGGCCACAAGGTTCCATTCTGGGTCCTTTTTTATTCCCGGTATACATCAATGATTTGCCGTATTATTTGGAGAATTTGTGTGATGTTGTACTCTTTGCTGATGACACTTCACTTATTTTTGAAGTGAAACGTAATATTGACGATTTCGATTTTATTAATTGTGCGCTCACACAGATAACCCATTGGTTTACTGTAAATAACTTGGTGCTAAAATTTACTACGCCCAATGTGAAAAATACTGGTCCTAATTTAATTCTCAATAATGAAGAGATGGAAACTGTTAACTCCACAGTGTTCTTAGGTATAACGCTAGATACACATTTAAAATGGAATGCTCATGTGTCGAACTTGGCCAAAAAGTTGACCTCTGCTGCTTACGCTGTTAGGAAAGTTAGACAACTGACCAACGTAAAAACTGCACGTATGGTCTATTTCAGTTATTTCAACAGCATTTTATCATATGGAATTCTATTTTGGGGCAAATCTGCTGATATCCAAAGCATATTTATTTTACAGAAACGGGCGATTAGATCTATTTACTAACTTCCCTAAGAGATTTGTTTAAAAATATTAATAAATATATTAACGGTTGCTTCTCAATACATTTATGAAAATTTAATTCATATTAGGCAAAATTTAAATCAATATCAAAAGAGAAGCGACATGCACAAAAAAAATACAAGAAATAAACACAAATTGTGTGCCGATTACCACCGTTTGCAGAGAGTCCATTCTTCGTTTGTAGGGCTTAGTGTGCGTATGTATAACAAACTACCGGAATTAGTGCAAGAGTTACCACTCAATAAATTTACAACTCATGTAAAGACTACCTTAATGAAAAAAGGTTATTACACAATAAATGAATATATTAATGACTAGCTGACCCGACAATTACAATAAAAAAGATTAAAAAATTTACTCTATCCATGAACGATGATATGCCAGTGATACGAAGTTCATCGGTTCATCTAGATGACCCGATGAACTTCGTAGCACCAAAAAAAATACACTTCTAATATTTTTGTATTTTGATCCAATCTTCAAAAACTGGTTCAAGCGATCTAGCCCAAAATGCTAGAATGTTCTGAAAGAAAAGAGGGAGGGTGATCCGGAAACTCAATGTCATCAGTCATCACTGCGACACACATTGGTGCGTAAAGTTTCCGGCTTGGGCGGTGGAGCGAGAGTGGTGGGATCCGTCCTCTTGCTACCGACCATTGCCCATTCAGTAGAAGCATTTTTTTTTACGATTTTACGTATTCAAAGCAATAACTGCAGCAGTTATTATTTTATATTTTGTTCAAAATGTGGTCACAGTTCACGTCGAACAAAAAGAATTAATAAAACAAAAAAAAACAATTCACACACAAATTAGAATTATAAATTAGTAATTTCATTAACGCCATCGAACATGGATAGAGTAAGTTTTCTAAATTTCAATATCACCGTGGAAGAGTTTAAGCAATTGGAAATGTCCGAAAGAAGCCAGAAGCACAACATGAACGGTATAGGTACTCGTAAGTATATCGTTACTCTTTTAATAATAAAATTCTGAACCCACCTATAAATATTCGACAATGGTGACAGAATGATCAACTTTCGTCTGGAAATGTACTTCTTCTGAATATAAAATGCTCGTACTATCGAATATAGACTGTCACTTTTTGGTTACTCAATCAATCTATGACGGGACAAAACTGTAACGTTTGACAGTTATAATAATTTATATGGAAAGAAATATATAGTTTTTAGTATTTCCATCTCAATTTTTCCATATTTTCTCACCGTTTAAACCTTCCCTGAATCACGGCACACTAATGAACAGAAATTGATTTTTATATACAGGGTTATTTGTACAACACCGGTAACCTCTCAGGACTATAGGTATTACTAACATCATAAACAACAACTTTTGTTCTACGACTTTTTACAAAACATAATACATTTAACAAAAATAAACCTTCAATATTTATTATAAAAAAATATTTCGTTGTCCTATCTAACACATTTCAACTCTGTATTCCCCGCTCCCCTCGCTATTGTCGGTACTATCGCTTTCTTTTGCTTCGCATAGACTTCGTAACATTTAGAGCGATGAATTTAAATATTTTTATTTTTGTGTGTAAATCTTATGAATTAAAATGTGATGAATTTTTAAAAGTCATAGAACAAAAGTTGTTGATTATGATGTTAGTAACGTAGTTCTGAGAGGTTACCGTTGTATTACAAATAACTCTGTATATAGATAAAACTGCACGGTGCACCATTCGGTGTAACACAGGCGAACTTACATTATTGGATGTTTTGTATTTTTTTTATTTTGATTGCCAATGTTATTATTGTATACACTGATGTACTTCGAAACATGCTATGCTGAGTTTAACGTTTTGCCTCTCCTTTTAAACATGATTCCTCAAATATTGCTATCAGTGTCCTCGTCATGCTCCCATTGTTTGTCATTGCTTGCGGTGGCGATGTGAGTCGGGTCGCCACCTTCCCTCTAATATGGCGAGGGAGGCGATGGCTATGTGCTCACACGTCATACTCGTGAACGGGTGCTGCTTGCGGTGGCTGGTTGGCTTACTGATGGTTGTATTTGAGGTAGTTGTTAAAACATTAGTGTGTGACCCCTTAAGACGATAATTTTCTCACATGGCTTGTTCTTTGGTTATGTGTGTGGATGCTCCCTCCGTTTTCAAGTGCTAGAGGTTTATCTTTTTGCTTGAAGATTTTTAATCAGTATTTAGCTATATCTATGAAAACGTCTAAAGCGTGCATTAGCGCACATGCTTCATATTATACTTTAAATGAAATATTGTAAACAAAACTTATATAGGTCTTTACCTATGAAATTACCGTTCTGCAGTACTGGCCATTTCGAATCAAAATAATTTTTGTTTGGCTAAGAATCCTAATTTCACATTAATTCCAAAAGTAGTCATTTGTTTATTGATTAGTGTTACATTGTCATCGCATTTCAATCTTTTTTGTCATCATGGATACGTTAAAAAATCGAGTAATTATGGAATATGAGTACCGTCGGCACAAGCGGCACGCAACATCAACGACGTTTACGGAGCTAACACTACAAACCAACGCACCACCTGTTATTGGTTTGCTCGCTTCCGTTCTGGAAATTTCGACCTGAATAAACCAAAATGAATCTCGCGGTCATCCGAAGACTTTGGTAGAAAATGACAAATTAAAGGCGATTGTGGAAGCTGATGATACACAATCTACGGCTAAATTAGCAGCAGCTTTCGACGTTAGCGTCAAAACAATATTGGTCCGTTTGCGTCAAATTGGCAAGATAAAAAAGCTTGACAAATGGGTGCCCCACGAACTCAATGATCGCCAGCGCGAAGTACGCGTCGAGACGTGCCTTGCACTGCTCAACAGACACAAAAATGAAGGAATTTTGACAGCATTGTAACCTGCGATGAAAAATGGATTCTGTTTGATAACCGCAAGCGCTCAGCAAGTTGGTTGGATCCTGGTTCAGCACGTAAACAATGCCCTAAACGAAAACTTACCCCTAGAAAAGTGATGGTCACTGTTTGGTGGTCTTGCGCCGGTGTGATTCATCAAAGCTTCTTACCAAACGGGGTGAGCATTACTGCAGATATGTACTGTGAAGAACTGAACACAGTGATGGAGAAGCTGGCACATCTCCAACCAGCATTGGTCAATCGCTCGTCTCCGCTGCTCCTGCACGACAACGCGCGACCTCATACTGCACAGCAGACGGTCTCCAAGTTGCAAGAACTGGGGTTGGAAGCTCTCCGTCATCCGCCCTACTCACCAACCTTGCGCCTACAGACTACTACTTTTTCCAGAATTTGGATAACTTCTTGGCGGGAAAAAAATTCAATACCCGAGAGGCAGTACAAAATGCCTTTGAAGAATTTGTTGCCTCCCGTCCAGCTGATTTCTTTAAGAAGGGCATCAATAAACTGCCACTGCGTTGGCAAAGATGCATTGATTGCATGGGTGATTACTTCGATTACTACAAATAAAAAATACATGAAAAAAATTTGTTTAAATTTTTTCATACAAAACGGCAATTTTATAGGCATTTAAAAAAAATGGACATACTGTGATACAAAAGATGATGAAAAAAAAATCCCGGAGTTTCTTTCCCTCTTTCTCCTCCGGGTCGTCCACCTAGGTAGGTAGTGAAAAGTTGTAGGTTAGCTAGGGTAGGATTCTCGCCGGCAAGGTCCGCGTTGTGCCCCTACCCCTGCCCTGTGATCCAGCGCCTGTAGGCCGTGCCAGCGATCACTTCCTCTTATATCCATAAATCTGACTTTGATGTCAGTGGCACCTCTGGGTTGTGGTCCTAATCCCATAAGGGTGCCCCCAGGTGTGAGTCACTTAATTGTATGCTTTCTATTTTTTTATGTAGGTAAATAAGAACTTATTATGAGTAGAGGAATTAATGTCACACGGACAGACTGAGCACATTATCTGTAATTTCCAACAATTAGCAGCACTCACAGGCTGCACTTGCTATAAAAAATAGTCTATATAGTCTGTATAGTCTGGCAAATTCGTACGTGACACTCCCATGGTCCGCGGAGGGGCGGGGGAAGGGGACCGCTACACACGTAACTTAATACGTAACGGATATATCTGCAGATATCTCCATAGATAAATTCGCGTACCATAATTTGATGTAGGTACATATATAATGTGAATTATTTACTAACTAAAATTAGAATATTTATTTATAAATATGTTTAGACAGCTTTTAGTGTTTAAGAATTATTATTCTATTTTAAAATGTTATTATTTTACTAGTATTCAGCAATGAATAAAGTAAAATATATATTATAAATATTTAATACGTGTATAAATAATATAGCAAATTATACATATAGATACTAGCTTCCCGCGCGTGGTTTCGCCCGCGTAACTCCCGTTCCCATGGGAACTTCATAAAGTAGCCTATATTCTTTCTCAGACTCTAGAGTATATCTGTACCAAAATTCATTTAAATCGGTTCAATAGTTTAGGCGTGATTGCGTAACAGACAGTTGTTAGTTGTTGATTGTTACCTAAAACCTTTGAGTCGGTAGTCAGAATATCTTACCAAAGCACCACTCATTTCGTCACCATATGTAATAATGCAAAATAAAACATTTTTATATAAGTATTTTATTTATTTGCATAATATTAAACTTATTCGCTATCGTCACATTCCATTTCTGAACTATCCTCACTGTCATAATCGGAACTATCAGAATCATCATTTAGAGATATTACAAACTTATCAAACTCTTCATCATATATCATATCCTCTTTGTAGTACTTATCTTCATTTTTTATTATGTGATCATCACATTTTTCCCATTTTTCAGCATTGTAATTAGCAAACAAGTTTACAAGGGCGTCTTTTTTCTGATCTAATGTTTAATTGACGTAATTTCGTGCTAAATCTCCTTTAACATCACCCCATACCATCTCGATTGGATTGAGGTCGGGATGATACGGGGGTAAACGAAGTACTGTGTGTCCCTCTTGATTTATTATTTCATCAATTGTATATTGTTTTGCTTGCATTTGGCTATTAATTATTAGCATTAAATCACATTTTCGCAAGGTTTCTTCAAATGGAACATTACGCTTCGTTAGCCACTCTTGCATCGTCTTCTTTGTAGAACTCATGGTTGGTTTTTTTTCAATTTGTTTGCAGTGATAAGCTGCATTATCCATGACTATCACGGAATTGTTTGGAATATTTGGAAGAAGTTGCTCTTTAATCCATTTTTCAAAATTTGCTGAATTCATGTCTCCATGATAGTCACCGGTTTTGGAATGTGATTTAAATATCAATAAACCATTATTGACAAAACCGGTGCGACCACCAGCATGCACAATAATTAATCTAAGACCTTTGCCAATATTTGTCATGACTCCATGTTCAGTGTTGGATTGCCAGCAGTTTGATACAGTATGTGATTGATTAACATAAGTCTCGTCCAGAAAAAATGTTGGTCTACCTTCATTTCGATATTTTTTTATAGCTTGAAGGTAGTGCCACCTAAGAGAAGTAATATCTGCGCGCTCTATGAGTAATTTCCGTTTGGATTGACATTTTTTATACTTAAAACCCAACCTATGTAACGTACTCCGTAAATACTCACGGGAACAATCTAATATTTCATCGTGCTTCAATTCGGCATTAAGTTTTCTTAAGGTAGGCACTTCTTTCTTAACGGTATAATATTGTGTTACCTTTCGACGAATAACACCTTCCGTAAAATTATCAATTTCAATTCGCTTTTTTGCCATTTTTGATTTTCTTGGGGATTTGAACTTAATCGTGCCTTCATTATCACATAGTGATTTTCCTTGGCGAATAACATTTCGGACTGCAGTATTCGACAAACCACTAATGTCAGCTACTAAATTTGCCAAGTTAACATCATTTTGGTGTTCAATCGAAGCTGGGTCTTCCTTACGAGTTTTAAAATATTGGTAAATATTATAAATAATGTGTTTAGCCTGACGTCCAATAACTTTACCTATCGGCGGACTCATCTTTGGGTATAATACCGTGTGCGTTTTGTGATGTGAATAATGACCTGTGTACACAAGCGGCCGCCACGATAGCCGCCACGCGACTGACGTTCCTGCTACGCGGTCCCGCCGCCCGCGCTCTTCTTTCATGCCCCCGCAACCTTTCGTCCCCCGTCGCCCGCAGACCATGGGAGTGTCACGTACGAATTTGCCAGACTATATACCTAAGTAAGTTTAGTAGTTTTATTCATAGAATAAGAATAATAACCTATTAATTACATTTCTTTTTTATTGTGATTTTGACAAGTACAAGTGTATGTAAATAAATGGTATCTGGTTGCCAATACGGCAGCGTAGCTAACGGCACTTTGCACTGTTTTTTTTTTTCTATTAGATTCTCCCTACTCTCCGGCTTATCTTTCTTCTAACTTTCAATACCTTCATTCAAGTCACAATAAAAATCTCCGATCGTCTCACAACCGCTTACTTGAATGTCCATCCCATCGTTCCAGCATTATGCACTCTTCCTTCTTTGTTAAACCCATTCTTCTGTGGAACGATCTTCCGCTCGAAATCAGGATGGCAAAGACTCGGTATGATTTTAAAAAGAAAACCCGAGAACATTTGATTAAATCATTGGCAGAATCGCATTAGTCCACTCGCTACTAAGTGTTGTAATATTTGTATTTGTATACAAAAATAATTATGTCTTATCTGGTTATCAAATGGGTGTAGGCCGCTCTTCCACGGCTCTAAGACTACCTATACATAAAAAAACTATTCGAATAGCTCTTTAATCAATAATGTTTACTTCATTTATAAACCGTTTGAAATACAGTAACGATGAAATGAAATGAAATAGTTGATTAGTAACGTAGACGAATAATTCGCGCTTGTCGTATTGTGCGTAATACGTCATTTACAAAGCATAACACATTTAAGTAAATTTTTTGATCATTAATTAAGAACAATATTTAATTTTTTAACATTATGTACAGGTATAGTAAATGGTCTAACTGGGTGCGCCAAAGTTCACCTAAATTTTCAACTCCGACAATTGGAAATCCGAAAATGTTCATCCTAACATTTTTCATCCTAACAATCACAATTCCTAACTACAGTCTGCCTCTAATGTTCATAATTCCGAAGCATTCAACTTCATAATGTCAGTTGCAATAAACGTCTATTATACTTTTATTTGTTTTCCTATATTTTCTCAACATAACCATCTTTTACACTATTATTCAAAGTCATATCTTTTTTGTTTAGATTTCCTTTTATTCATAATAATCAGTATTATATACATTAATTTTGCGTAACCACGGTACTATTTATAGTCATTGGTTAAAGTTAAGTTAGACCTGCAACCATAACGCACGAGCCGAGCGAGCGAAGCCAGAGTCCCGCTCCAGTCATAGCAGTCGTAGCACTACAAATAGTATGAATGAAAACTTTAGTATGAAAAATTTTAGGAAGAGTGATCATTCGGATTACAAATCGTTAGGAAGAACAATTTCGAGTAAAGAACTTTAGGTAAGCCAATATGGACCCGGTATAACTTAACTGTATGGTCACTTATGTTATACTACTATTATAATCTTATTTTAAAGATCTATAAAATATATATAGATATATATAAATTAAATAAAATGAAAAATTGTCGCGAGCAAAACGAGTATACACAAAATAATTAATCGCGTGGTTTGAGAAATTAGATCAACCAGCGCGGGCTGGGATCTGGTCTAAAGCCAAGCCAAGAACGCGTCGCAATCCCCGCCTCGCGAGGACCACCGTCCCTATCCTAGCTTCCTACGAGTGTTTCTCTATCTACCTACAGTGTGACATCCGGAGAAGAAAGACTATAAGAAACTCCGGAATTTTTTTTGGGATAAAATATAATGACCACCAAAAATATATACTTGACACCAGAAAAATAAAGTCTAAAACTATAATAGTGCTAGCTATTTTAGTCACGACTGCACTTCAAATTGTATTCGAACACCAAATGTAGTTAATGATCACCAAATCTTAGCGAGCAAATTATTGGTAGGGTGGGGTAGGGTAGGGGTAGGGTAGGGGTAGGGTAGGGGTAGGGTAGGGGTAGGGTAGGGTAGGGTTAGGGTAGGGGTAGGGTAGGGGTAGGGTAGGGCAGGGGTAGGGTATAAAAGTCCACCCGTGCGAAGCCGGGGCGGGCCGCTAGTCTATATATATAAAAGAAAGTCGTGTTAGTTACACTATTTATAACTCAAGAACGGCTGAACCGATTTGGCTGAAAATTGGTAGGGAGGTAGCTAAGAACTGGGAGAAGGACATAGGATACTTTTTATGCCGTTCCCGTCGTTCCCGTGGGACGTGGCATAAAACGTGGTATGACAAAACGCATCTTACATAGAATAACAAAACAACTCAGTCAAAATATGTCAGCGGTTCATTTGTTAAAAATGGTATAACAAAACGCAACTGACAGCTGAGCATATTAAAAAAAAAGTCTTACCGGTTAAAGTTCGTTTAAAGCAAGGAATATAAATACTCTCTGCCGGTTTAAAGTTTCTAATAAAAAGACGCAAAGCAAACTTCAACTTCAAAATTTCTAATATTGTATTGCTGTGCCGTTTATCTATATATATAAAAATCTATTACTGTTCGTTAGTCTCGCTAAAACTCGAGAACGGCTGGGCCAATTAGCTAATTTTGGTTTTGAAATGTTTGCCGTGGTTCAGGGAAGGCTTAAACGGTGAGAAAATGTGGAAAAATTGAGATGGAAATATTAAAGTCAAAGTCAAAGTCAATAACATCTTTATTCATATAGACACAATTCAAAAATAATTAAATCATGTTCTTATGATGCGTCCATTTCTTTTCCTACCACCAGTTCAAAGACGTGGCAACTCTGAGAAGAACTGGCAAGAAACTCAGAGGAATCCTTTTTTAAATAATCAAATCATCATTTATTTTACAATATTGTTAAGCAGCAGCGTCATTCCAGAGCAAGTTACTCCCAAGCCATTCTGTCATTTACATAATCTGATATTTTATAATATGCCTTTTTACATAGTTTAGCTTTGACAGTGGCTTTAAATTTATTAACAGATAATTCTCCAATATTATTTGGGAGTTTGTTATAGAAGCGAATACATTGCCCCATAAAAGAGTTGCTTATTCTATGGAGACGAGTTGCAAGTACTACTAAGTCATGCTTATGTCTAGTATTCATATTATGTATATCACTTTTTTTCTGAAACTCATCTATATTGTTATGTACGTATAACAAATTTTCATAAACATATTGCGAAGCTAGAGTAAGAATTTTAATGTTGACTCCACAGGATCCAATCTCGTTCCGTTAATTAGTAAGTTGGTGGCGACCTGTTTGACATTAGGGGTGGAAAATTTGATAAGCTTGGTTTTTTTCTCATTTAGAACGAGATTGTTTACATTAAACCAATGCACGACCTTCGAGAGAGCATTGTTTACGTCGTCATAGTTAAGTAATTTTCTACTAATTTTAAATGTCAAAGAAGTATCATCGGCAAATAATACAATCTCATGGTCATTCCCTATGTGGTAAGGCAAGTCGTTTATATATACAAGAAACAGGAACGGTCCCAGGATAGAACCCTGTGGTACGCCTATATTAACAACGGACCCTGGAGATATTTTACCGTTTATACCGACCCTCTGAGTTCTATTACCCAAATATAAACTCAGAAGATCGAGAGCCGTGTTCCTAATACCGTAGTGGTGTAATTTCCTGACTAGCGTATCATGGTGTACACAATCAAATGCCTTAGATAAATCACAGAATATACCCAAAGCACCCTGTGATTCCTCCCAGGCCGCGAATATGTTCTTCAATAATTCGATTCCAGCGTCTACGGTTGAGCAACCCCTCGCAAATCCGAACTGTTTGGTGTGAAGGAGTTTATGTTTTGTAAAATGCCTAAGCAGTTGACTAAGAATAACTTTTTCAAAGATTTTACTCAGTGTGGGCAATATAGAGACAGGTCGGAAATTCGAGGGATCAGAAGTATCACCTGACTTAAACAATGGAATAACTTTACTATGCTTCATTAAGTCAGGAAACACACCACTACTTACACAACTATTAAATATATTTGCTAGGGTGGGTGCAATTATTTCTACAATATTAGCTATGAATTTTACTGAATGCCCCCACAAATCTTTTGATTTTTTCATTTCCATAGTTTTAAAAGTTTTTATTATATCTATATAGTTAATAAAAGTAAAAGTAAAGTCAGTATCACATTTACAAACATTTCCCTTCAAAAGTAATTCAGCTTCTATGGAAGACGAGTTGAGAAGTTCAGTTGTTACTAAAGGTATTTTTGTAAAAAAATATTCGAACTCAGTCGCGACATCCATATCAGCTTTAATATCTACATTATTAATATTTAAATTGAATTCTTTAATAACATTTTTAGCCCTACCTGTTTCATTATTAATTATGTTCCATATTTCTTTAATTTTGTTTGTTGAGTTTTTTATCTTATTTTTCAAACACAAAGCTTTAGCAGCATAACAGGTTTGTTTAAAAACTTTTGAATATTTACTTACATGATTTTTAAAAGTCGGACAATGATTATATGTCTTTTCATAATACAATTCAAACAGTTTATTGCGACTTTTGTAGATACCAGTAGTTGCCCATTCACTGAAACTAAAACCTTCACTGATCATCTTAGTTTTGAGTTTAAATATCGGTTACCTATCTTAATACCGAATTTTAATATTCCGAATATCATAATCCCGAAAACGTTTGGCCATTTTTTCATAATCCCGTTTTTTAAAATTCCGAAGTTTTATTTGCCATATAATCGCAACTCCGAATTTCATTTGCCCATTTTTTCATTTGTACGACGGTTTATAATCCAGACGAACGAGTTCTAGACACACAAAATCTAAATGCACAAAATCCAGATGACCGTAATCCATATGCACGAAAGCCGAATTTTTAAAACACAAATTTCTGAAATGCAACCAATGAAAACCAAGATTTTTTAAATTAAAATAAACGATATCCAGAACAACTAAATCCTTTTATTTTAAATAAATTGTATATTAACCTGTCTGTAATGGGCAAGTAAAACAATAGCGAGTAGTTTCTGGCACTCGCCGGCCGCTGCCGCGGCACGCTCGCTTCGCTCGCTCGGCTCGTGCGTGCGGGGGTCGCAGTTCTAACCTAACCTAACCTACTGAGTCGAATTTGACACTTAAACCTATCTGTAATAGGCAACTAAAACAATAAATTTACTGACTGGCAATTTTTATTTTCCACATTATTTCCATAAACTATTGGAAAAATTACAAGGTAGGTACTTAACCTTAACCTGTCTGTAATGGGCAAGTAAAACAATAGCGAGTAGGTTCTGGCAGAGTGGGAGTCTGTTCTGGTTCGGGGGTCGCAGTTCTAACCTAACCTAACGTATACATATATATAGTTTAGTTGGAACACAATTGTATGGGAACCTAATAAAAATATAATGAAAATTTGGTAATAGTTTATTTAGAAAATGGTACGATGGGAAACAAAAAAAATATTCTAAGAATCTGGTATAACTATATTTGGATTATGACAATATGGGAAACAAAAAAATACTATTTGAAAATTTGGTTTTAGTGCTTAGTTTTAGTAATTGATTCATCTGGGAAATTAAAAACGGAATTATAGAAAGTTGTCATCCATTACATCTGTCTTTTAAAAGTTCTACCAACCGTTTTCGGGGTTTTAAGATTCGGGTAACAGAAATTCGATATTTCAATAGGTTACCTTAAATATCCTATTAAAAATGATAATTTTATTTTCCCATACAAATTATTATAACTGTCAAATGTTACAGTTTTGTTCCGTCATAGATTGATTGAGTAGCCAAAAAGTGACAGATACTCGATAGTATTTTAAAATCAGAAGAAGTACATTTCTAGACGAAAGTTGATCTGTCACCATTGTCAAATATTTATAGGTGGGTTCAGAAATTTTATTTTGAAAAGAGTAACGATATACTTAGTACACCGTTCATGTTGTGATTCTGGCTTCTTTCGGTCATTTCCAATTGCTTAAACTCTTCCGCGGTGATATTGAAATCTAGAAAACTTAGTCTATCCATAATCGATGGCGTTAATGAAATTACGAATTTATAATTCTAATTTGTGTGTGAATTGTGTTTTTGTTTTATTAATTCTTTTTGTTCGACGTGAACTGTGACCACATTTTGAACAAAATTAAAACTGCCGCAGTTATTGCTTTGAATTCGTCAAAACGTAAAAAATTGTTGCTACTTACATTAAGAAATTCGTCGCTGTCGTTCAATGTCCATTTTTTCCCGGCTGAAAATGCATTAGGCATCCACGGCCACAGTGGTAGTATGTAGAACTCCTCTGTTTATAGCGATGATATGTTTATTATAACACTAGAAGATGGTTTACCTACTAAACTTAACCCAGGATGTTAAATTAAAATAAAATACGTACAATAAACTTAGCACCAGTAAATTGAGCACCAGGAATAGGTAATGCATATTATTATACATCCGGTACCGTGGCGATGCCTATGACCTAGCAGTCATGGATTCTCCTGGGTCCATTCAATGCACCTTTTGGGGGCGCACGGAGCACAACTACAACTCTACGCATCATGGGTCGGCCTCTAAAATAAATTAGGTCTATATTCCCTACTCCTCGAAGCCGAGGCTCGGTATACAGCCTGCTGTCTGTGCGCCTTCTGTGAAATGGTTAGGAGAGATCTTTCTCCAGAAAACACTCCGCGGACTTCTACTGAATGTACAATGGTCGGTAGCAAGCGGACGGATCCCATCACTCTCGCTCCACCGCCCAAGCCGGAAACTCCTCGCACCAATATGGCGTTTGACATAAAATTTACAGAATGCGTCTCTTCGTGCACATCACGGTTAGTTCATTGCTATCACGCCTTATATTAAAAGTTCAATTCAATTTATAGTTTTAGCTAAGACAGTACAACGTCTGCGGGTCAGCTAGTCTATAATAAATGTAAAGCCATTGTCAAAGCTTAATTATGTAAAAAGGCATCTTAGAAAAAAAAAAGAATATGGAACGTAAAGATTTGTTGATAAGTAAGAAGGAGAATGTCGGGAGTCTAATAGGGAAAATACAGTAGCAAGTGCTCTCAAGTTTCTGCGTTGCCGGATAGTCAGTTGGCCAATATATGAAGAAATACGGTCGTACGAGATTCAAAACGAACCAAATGTAGCTATTGAGAGTTGGGAATGTTTAGTCCTTAATCCACACACACGGTCAAATGCGGATTGGTGGATATCATATAATTTGTGAGTTTCTGCCTAACCCACAGATCTTAGAAATGGCAGCTGGAACTCACTTCGTAACGAGCTCTGCCAAGCACGGGTGCTTTCACCACCAAATTTTGACTTCAGGCTAGCATTGAAATTAACTAAATTCCAAATACTGATATCGGCCTGACCTCGTTGTTTAGAAACAACCATTTTACCATATGTATGCATGGCTATTATTTTTTATTAATTAACTTAATTTACTATATTCATTTAGTTTTGATTAAGTATTGATATATCGATTTTTGATTTCAGTGAAAGTTATAATGATTTCGGTGGACACCAAATTTTTAAAACTTAATATTTCTGTAACCAGTCATTATTTTATGTTCCCTCAAAAACTAATATAAGCAGAAAACACCTACTTTTAAAATAAGGAATCAATGTTCCTTAATTTTGCAAAAAAAATTGTCACCGAAGTCAACCAAATTATGAGATCTCAGAGAATGCCCTGGCCCTATTGCTGTTTTTTTGTGACTAATTCATTTAAAAGGCATTTGATATTTACTATGATAACGTAATGAGAAATAATAAAATTAAAAAGGAATATCTACATTTCCTTTCTCATATTAAGTTTCTCGGAATAGATGCAATATTTATTCTCTTAAATTATCTCCTATCAGATGTTTTTACTTTTATTCCATCATAATTTTCTTCACTCGATCGACCTATTTGTATTTTGGTGTACCTAATCCATTAAAAAAATATTGGTAATAAAATGAAAATTATTTTTTAAATATCGTCTACGTTCAGGTGATTCTTGGCGATGTAATTTTAATACCAATCTTTCTCTTGTTTCAGATAACTTTCAAATCATGAAGAACTGTCATGTCAACAATCATGAGTCATCCGAGGACGATTTCATTAGTATTTGCCTCAACTTGACATCTCAAGACGAAAACGAAGAACATATGGAAAAAGTCGTTTCTAGAGTTGTGCCAATACTGTTTGGATTTATCGGGATAGTAGGATTGCTAGGCAATGCTTTAGTGGTTTTAATCTTCGCCGTAAGCCATGGCATGAGATCCACAACGGAAATTCTTAACATAAATCTTGCTATAGCTGATCTCCTGTTTGTCATTTTCTGCATACCTTTTACGGCTACTGACTATGTCATATCTCGATGGCCCTTCGGTGATTGGTGGTGCAAATTTGTACAATACTTCATCGTGGTCACTGCTTATTTGTCGGTCTATACCCTTGTTTTAATGTCTCTGGATAGATTTATGGCAGTAGTCCATGCCATTGCTTCAATTTCAATACGTACAAAGAGGAACGCCTTGTTGGCAATTGCTTGCATATGGGTAATGGTTTTGACCACCTCTATACCTGTAGGCATCTGTCATGGGGAGCGAGAATACTCATATTTCCATAAAAACTATTCTTCCTGCGTCTTTTTGAAAGAGCAGTGCTACTCAAAGTTGGGTTTCCACATGTCTTTTTTCTTGTCTTCATATGTGATTCCTTTAGCTTTGATTAGTGTTTTTTATATGTGTATGTTGGTGAGGTTGTGGAGGAGTGCTCCAGGGATGAGAATGTCGGCGGAGAGTAGAAGGCGGAAGAAGAAGCTCACAATGATGGTGGTCGTCGGGGTTGTAGTGTTTGCAGTGTGCTGGTGCCCTATTCAGGTGAGCAACACCGATTTGTTTTTTTGTTTTTAGATTTCAAACAATGCCTTTTCGATAATGATGCAAGTTTTATCCAATTTCAAGACAGTTTGGTAAAATTGTTTAACATCATCATACTAATCATAATCATCTATACTTATATTATAATAGTCCATTAAAAAGTTATAATTTAAGGACCGAATATTGCATTTCTTAGAGGACGCAATTTTATTTTTGGGACATGTGTGGGTGGTCAATCGAAGCTTAACCCCAAGTTTGTGGGGTTGCCGCCCTTATCCCCCGGCCGCCATCTTGGAAAAAAGGAAGCAAACACCTTTTTCGCGATATCTCGGAAACTATGCGTCCTACAAAAAAATCGTTAACACATAATTTGTAGCAAAACTGCTATTTGAATTGGATTGAATTTAGCATAGGATATAAAAAGCCCTGAATAATTATAGCCATGGTAGCTTGGACTTCATCGCCATAATGGCATTTTAGCCCAAGATAAATCCATCAAAATGAAATTCGACCATCAAGGATATATGAAAAGATTCCCCTATAATATTTTGAATACTATGAACTGAAAAATAAAAACACCTTTATGGCTAAAAGATCACAGGGCTGGCTGCTAGCAATCGTTTCCGCTGGAGATCGATGCGGTAGAGCTATTCAGCAATGTAAATATAAAGGCTGAATATAAAGCCTAATTGAAGACAGTTACATTTATTTATTAAGATAAACATCAATTGGGATAAAAGTACTATCTCCGTAATCTGGAAAAGCTGGTAAATAGTCTTTATTAATCTATTGTGTCTCGAGTTTTAAGAATAAAAAGAGCTTTGTTATTTTATTCAAAACCTAAAATAAATATAAAGACTTAATTATAATTATTTAGAAGTAGAATATACCAATATATATAATAGCATATAAAAGTATACGTAATAAGTGTCTTCAAGAAAATTTCTCGAAATATCGACTCTAAATTTGTCACATGGCATTAGTAATGGCCAAAATAATCAAGACAACTTTGTGGCTGTGCAAGTGGTTTTTTCAGCCAACCCAATTCTTTGATACCACTTTTTTTGCCACGAGGCTTCTGCTACTTCACCGGGCATGAAGGCGAGCAGAGCTCCAGCCATAACAAATGATTTAAAAACTGAAAACCAAGCAACCAGCGCAAGAATATGGATTATGACTTTTAATTAAAAACCACGGCCAAGGCCGGATCACCTGGACGATGATGCTTGAACCGTTACTTTTTGAATCTCCTTCCAGCCGCTTTTGTGGCTAAGTTTAGTTGCCACCGTGCTATATCACCTAGAAAAGCTATGCCTACGATTCAGTCAGGCTAAAGTAATGTCCGTAACCGAGTAGCTTAAATCTCGAAGATCACGGGTTTTATCCTTCACTGGATAAATCTTTGACAAAAATTAAAGGTTTTATTCGTGCGTTTCGAACGAATACTATCCTTTTTCTTAAATATTTAAGGTGTATTTAAGAATCATAATAGTATCCGATTTAGAATATAATATAATCTAATCATATACCAGGATACAGTTGAGTTACATCGTTGTCTTTTAAAACGGCCTTTTCAGGGAGGTCTTCGTACCTACGAGTATATTCAGCGGCGTTATACAGACTCATGATAATTGTTTACTACCATTACTCAGACCTAAATCCAGGAAATTCTCTCCAAAATTTAACGAAAATAATGACTAAAAATATTTCTTGTTACCGTCACTTACAATCTACACGCTAGAAATGAAAATGGGAACGAAATTATTTGTAATTTACTTTATTTAGTGAGTAATTATAGGGCTTTACCGAATTCTTGACGATATTTTTAAAGTCAAGATGAACTTCGAGGCTTAAATTTAACAAATTACCACGTCGGTTTGGGCTTCAGTCTGTTTAATTTTGAGGGTTTATTTTGAAATAAATATTGAGTACAAAAAACAATGGATGATTCAGATAAAGCCATTAGTCTTGAGCCCTACTCGCCTTAATACCCGGTTGTATACCCTAATACCCTTCCTCATATTCTTTATAACTCAACCGCAACTTTAAGAGTTTTATACTCAATTCTAATTCCTCTTATTTTAATGTTCTGTATCTTTGAAAATCCTACGGATTTCCAAGCCGGAGAGGATGTTTACGCCGTTTTTATCATACCAATTGTATAATCGCGCCACCTGGGGACGCATTGTACGAACCTTTAAGTTCGTTGATACTGGCAACACTGATTGCAAGGTGGCAACACTGGGCCGAACGCCCGCGCTGTTCATACATAACCTCATACGGGTGTGGTTGAGCTTACGACTGCATTCTAACCGCATTTTACTTTTATCCTCACATTTTGGACTCTAACCGTGTGTGTGTGATAACGCTTGGTGTCTGGTGTACCCATAAACATTAAATGCTTGGATCCTGCTATTTCACGCCGATCGCCGCGCTGAACCACCAGGCTGATTAACTGGCTTACTGGTGAGTGCATGCTTCCTTAATTTGGCTAGATTGTATAATTGGTGTGAACACGGCTAATACTGCATTCCCGCTCCACATTCTGCACAGACATCACAATATACCTACAGTCCACTTCACCATTCATTTCTGGCATATTTTAGTCTGAGTGGCATTTCCTGTTGACTTACAAAAATGAAAGATTTGGAACGTCTCGAATCGTCTCACGCATGCAAGTCGCGGGCAGAGGCTAGTAAAATAATATTTTGGTAACATTTCGCACCTTCAGAATAGAAGTGACTTAACTCAAAAATCTAAGAAATTGAGTTACGGTCATAGAGGGTCACTAAAAGGTACGCACTTTTAGGTGAATAATAAAGAAGCGGCGTTTTTATGTTAGAATAAAGATTACGATACTTCGGTCTCTTTCGCACTCCCTCCCTCTACCCGCGCCGCTCGGATCGGAAGCGACGCGATCAGTGATGCATCGAAACTAAAATGAACAAGTCGTCGCAAGTTTATTAGTGAACTGACCTAAAACGTAATAAGTCACTTGTGTACTGAACAAACGGGTAAGTAAACTTCTCAATCTTCAGTATAAGAGAGACTCTTTTTTATATTAGGTCTTTTTATTACCGATTTTGATTTTTACTTATAGGACTCATTGGTAATTAGGTCCCTTTAATACTTAAAACTAAGAATAGTGACAAGGACTAAACAGAATTGAGCCCCTTTTAAAATAAAACCAAGGACTTCAATACATTTTACATCAAAATGTGTCATTACTACACTAATTTGCCGACTAATAAATGAGCTATTTTATTAAATGAGTCCTTATAATTATATAATATGGGTGTTTTTATTTTCCTTAATAAGATTTAGGACTCTGTATTTCCTAAATACCGAATACTTAAACTATATTAATATTAGACCTGTTTGTTTCAGATAAGAATAAAAATGAAGAGAAGAGCAGACTTAATATTTGAGAAATTACAAATAAAATGAAATGAGCAACAAGAGGTTATTTCTTTATGTTTACATTACACTAATTCCATTTAGTGGTTTTTCGAACAGTTATCGTAATTATCTTAGACGTTTTCAGGTGGACGTAGTACCATGCAGTAACAAAAATGTAAGTTGGCCCTTGGACCAAATGCGGAAATCTAGTGACGCGGTTTGTAATTTTATATACCTATTCCTTGTTTCTATTTATTAGATATTGTTTTTACGGAAATGTATCACAGTAAGTAGGATATGACATGTTTATGTTTTTGTGCTTTATCGTTACAGGTTGAAATTAATAAAGAGAACATTCCTCATTCTATTGAGCAAAGAAAACGAAAGTTGACTCAGGTAACTAAATGTTAATGTATTTTCCTAATTTTTTATTTTCCCCATAATTTTCTTTTTAGTTTTATAACTAAGTAGGTACAGTAGGTAGGTACACCCAGCTTTAAGAAGGTTAATAGTGGTTATGATGTTTATAGAATGAGTATGAAAGCGATACCTCTCGGCCATCTAGTCCATCAATAATAGAAGGCACACCTGAAAAAAGAGTGCTGTTACCAAATCATGCACACGAACTTTGCAATGGCAAAAGGAACATACCTAGGGTTAGTCTCTCATTACGTAAATCATTATTTAATGCCATGCAATAAATTGCATACTCACTTATTTGATAATCTATGCTTTCAGGTTAATACTGAACAATGCCATTCTCAGCCAATAGAAGCTACACATAAAATCATTGTAACGGTAAATAAATTAATGTTTTTTTTATTAAATAAGTGTACGTAGTATACTTAAGACATTAGAGTCACACATGATGTAGACACATGAGATTACACATAATTTTAACTAAGTATTCATTTTAAAATATTACATTTTAGGAACCTGTGGCAGATGAAGAGGACATTCTGAAATGTACACAGGGACAGAACCAACTAGAAAATGAACTGCCTAGGCGAGCTCGCAGCAAGTCATCGTCCAGCAGTTCCTCGTCTTCTAGCTCAAGTAGCTCATCTTCTTCCAGTCATAGTAGCCCGCTCCATAATGGTAACACAATTGAGTCGAATACAAAGATAGGTGAACCCTCAACCTCTACAGGTACATATCGTAATACTACAAAGCCACCTAAAAATTATTGTGAGTCGCCTATTCATTCGAACGAAAGTGATGCAGACGTGAGTGACGATGACCCTTCGTATTCAAATAGACCTCGTTCACGTCTTGGGGGTGCAGTCAGAGTATCTGCGTCGAGTAGTTCCTCATCATCTGATACTACAGACAGTGAAACCGAAAATGTTAATGCTTCTTTTGTGGAAGGTCCGAAGAAATCCCGCAAACGACTACGAAATCCCAACAATTGGAAACACATTGTTGCAAAAACTTTGCGAAATACTGGGAAAGAATATGTTTCTAACACTAAATCTAAAAAAATTGTTCCTGCTCGTTCAATAAAAGATCCATGTACCAGCAAATGTAGAGTCAAATGTGTCGATAACATAAATGAGATCGATAGAAATTTTTATTTTTTTTATTTATTAAACTTCATGCACAGTACATTGTACAATGGCGGACTTAATGCCAGGAGCATTATCTACCAGTCTACCTTTGGGTGATGCAGAGATATTTTTGGTAGGGTGCACATTAAGCGAAAAACTTTAATATAATAAATATTACTACTACTTATCCGTAAAATAATGAATATACCTAATAATTAAACTATATAAATAGATATATACATATATATATATATATATGTATATAATATATATAATAAATACATACCTACACATATTGTCAATACCAATGATTGTGAATTAACTACCTGCCCTAGTGGATTTATATATATGCTCACGTACTTTTTTTTTGAATGTGTACTTGCTGTTTGCCATTCTTATTTCCTGTGGGAGATCATTCCAGAGGAGAACGGAGTGGACAATGAAAGAAGAGCGCATATTACGCAGACGATGAGTTGGGATGTTTAGAAGGCGATTATTAGTGGAACGAAGAAATCTGTTATGATTGGTATGAACGTATTGAAAGAGGGAAGATAAATAACTGGGGGCATTGGGAGAATCGAGTGTAGAAAAGAGAGTAGTCAATGCTCGCAAGTTTCTTCGTTCACGAATGGGCAACCATTTCAACTCATGTCTAAACGCAGACACATGATCATACTTCCTGAGATTAAATACGAATCGAATGCAGTTATTAAGAAGGCGGTCGAGCTTACTGAGAAGATCTGCATTCAGGTCGAGGTAGCACACATCACCATAGTCAATTATAGGGAATATGAGGGTCTGTACAAGCATGGTTTTAGTTTTAATGGGAAGCATAGTTCTCAATCGATACAGAGCCCTGAGGATCCCCGTAACCTTTTGACTTACATTAGCCACTTGAGTCTTCCAGCTAAGCTTATTGTCAATAAATAGACCTAGATTCTTGACATCCGTGCTAAAAGGTATAGCAGTGTTGTTGTACATAACTGGTTGAGATGATGAGAGGTCCAGCCTATCTATGTGCCATGAGCTACCTACAACAATTGCCTGACATTTAGAGGGATTCACTGCAACGCCAAATTTATATGACCACTCATTGATTACGGCTAAATCTTGATTGACCCTGGCTATGGCTTCATTTACGTTACTAACGTGTGCATGAGAGTAAATCTGCAAGTCATCAGCATACAGATGGTACGAACACTGAAGGTTCTGAGTTATAAGGTTAATGAAGAGAGAAAAAAGGAGTGGAGAGAGAATACCGCCTTGTGGGACGCCAGTATTAAGTTCTTCCCAAGTAGAAAATGACTGTCCTACTCGAACCATTTGCTGGCGACCCCGAAGATAAGATGAGAACCATTCCCGCGCTTCATCAGAGATCATAAAATAGGATAGGATTTCTAGGAGAATATCATGATCGACGGTATTGAAAGCATTGGAGAAATCTACCAAAGCTAGTACTGTAACCTTGGTATCCTCCATAGCTGTCCTTACGTCGTCGGTCACTTTCAGGAGCGCAGTAGTCGTGCTATGCCCAGGCCTAAAACCAGACTGCAAATGGCTGACGAGATTGTTATGGAAAACAAACCGGGACAACTGTTTGTGAACACACGCCTCCAGTACTTTCGATAAGAAAGGCAAAATGGAGATAGGTCTAAAGTTATTGGGAAGAGAAGGGTTAGGAGTTTTGGGTAAAGGATGTACGTAGGCTTTGAGCCATATGGATGGGAAGGTCCCAGAGTGTAGAGAGAAGTTGATAATGTGGGAAAGTATTGGAAGGATAGGCTCTAGGATTGTGGTGATCATGTGCCGGCAGACGTCATCACAACCAACCGCTTTGGATCTAATGGAAAGGATTATGTTTTTGATCTCATCCAAAGGCACAGGAGAAAAGTTAAAAGGTGTAATGTTAGGTCGCTGTAAACCGGCTAAAAAAGCTAGTGTGCTATTTTTAGTATTGTCGTCCATAGAGTCAGTAAAAGAAAAATGACGATTGAGTTCATCTGGACTAATCGAACAGGGAAGGGTGGATTCCCGTGCCTTACCAATACCTAGAGTCCCGAGGAATTTCCAGATATTGGCAGGGGACGAGGAAGAGATGTTGTCGAGAATATGGCGGCGTTTAGCATTTCGCACCATCTGATTACACCGATTCCTTGCAACTTTAAATAAGTCCCAGTTTTCCTCTGAGCGATCTTTCTTGAAGCGTCGAAAGGCACGATCTCTCCGTCTCATCGCCATCCTAATACCCACGCTCATCCATGGTGCAGGGGGACGTTTCAATTTAATTTTCTTAATGGGAGCGTGAACGTCATACAATTTGATGATATTTTCATTAAATTTGCGTACCTTCTCATGCACCGTATCAGCCGCAATCATTGGTTCCCAATTTATGCTAATCTATTATTTAAAAAATATTGGGCACTAGGAAACGTAGAATTACAGAGATCTTTTGTTAGAAATTGCATGATAGAAGTAAAACCAAAATATAAATACACAAATGCAGCTAGACCAAGACAGCCTAATAATGCATTTTATTTTACAGTTAATGATACTAGAATTAGAGTTTGCAAAACTTTTTTTATAAACACGTTAGGTATATGTGACAGGCAAATAAGAACTGTTAAAAAGAAGACTGATGCGCAAGGTTTCATAGAGAAAGATAACCGAGGTAAAAACCAGAATAGAAAAAGGATAGAACCAGCAATCCTACAAGATATAAAGAACCACATTAATTGCATACCAAGGATTGAATCGCATTATTTAAGGTCTTCAACTTCTCGCGAATATATAGGTGGAGAGAAAACAATAATGGATCTTTGGAGAGATTTTGATAAAGATCAACGCGACGCAGGAAAAGCTACATGTGAATATTGGTTATATTATGAAATTTTCACAAAAGAGTTTAATATTGGATTTTTCCAACCCAAGAAAGACAGATGCGACCTATGTTTTGAATATGAACTTGTTTCTCCAGAAAAAAAACTACAACTAAAAGAAAAATATGATCGTCATTTAGAAGAAAAACATTTATCCCGAAAAGAGAAACATAATGATCGACTCAACATTGATGAAACCCATATTTGTGCAGTTTTCGACCTGCAAGCAGTAATGCAATGTCCTAGCGGTGATTCGTCTTCATTCTATTACAAAACAAAACTGAATTGCCTCAACTTTACAATCGTGGAATTACTAAAGAAAAGAGACAACAATTTGGAGGAAAATACAGAAAGTGTACACAAACGTGATATTGGAGCTTATGGAGACGTCTACAGTTTTTTCTGGGACGAAACTCAGGGGAAACGCGGATCTAGCGAGATCGGATCGTGTGTTCTTAATTATTTGGAGATTTTAAATGCAAGACATCAGGTTCAGGCCATTCACGTTACGTTTTATTCCGACAATTGCTGCGGACAAAACAAAAATAAATATGTAGCTTGCTTATATTCCTACGCAGTATCACATTTTGAGAATATCCAGTCTATAACCCAAAAGTACCTAATAAAGGGTCATACCCAAAATGAAGGGGACAACGTCCACAGCCTCATTGAAAAGGAAATCCAACGGAATAAAAAGGCTGGACCCATATACGCACCTTGTCAATACGTCACTTTAATAAAAAATTCGCGAAAAAACGGAAAACCGTTGATTGTTCAAGAATTAACGTATGATTTTTTTTGGGACTTAAAGATGTTTCAAGAGAAATGGGCTTATAACTTTAGTGAAAATGAAAATAAAGCCAATGTGACTTGGAATGATGTAAAAATTCTTAAATTTACTAAAGATGATACGTTTACGTTTTACTATAAGACATCTTATAGTCAAAATGAGTTCAACAAGGTAAACATGAGAAACAAAAGGAAGAAGATGAGTGATATAAGAGAAATTACTATGACCAAAGCATACTCTCAAAGATTGGTGTTATCTGAGAGGAAAAAAACTGACTTACGTTCCTTGATTGAACATAATCTGATACCTCATTATTATGCTGATTTTTATAATAACATTATTTAATTATTTTTATAAGTGTAACAGGCTCTTCTGCTATAGGTTTTAGTTTTTAGTTTGAAATAGCACTGTATTAAAAAAGTATTGATTTATTTAAAATGTTAACATGTTAAGGAGAATTTTTTTTGTTATTATTCAATTTATTTACATAGGTATAAGTACATTCTATGCACATATGCATAACATTGCCGCTTTGCTCTTTTATTAATTAAGGTTTTTAGATTTTTTTAGTTTCTTAAAATATTTTTGTTAAACGATGAATATTGATTTGAAATTCTTAACTTGTGTACAAGTTCTTGTATTTGTTAAAGAAAATTAAACTTAATTATTATGAACATTGGCTGTGCAAATTGCCTGAAGACTGATTTACGAATGATTGTGATAATTGTACTTTGAAAAAGCTATTTCTATATGGATAATACAATAATTGTAAGGTTGTTTTGTTTCTATTGATTTTATTAAATTTAATTTTATATTTGCAGATTTCGACTCAAACAAACGAGATTATTATGTTTATTGTCTGTACCAAAGTGACTTAATATAAGTCTTTTGAAAATAAAAAAGTGTATAATTTCACAGATTTTTTAAAATATAAAATGACTTATTTCCTTATGTGACACGACAGCATATGTTCAGTTTATACTCGTAGTGCACTTTTCATAAATAGGATAAAAACAGTACAATGATTTCAGAATAAAAGAGACCTAAGACGAAAACGGTCTTTTAAAAAAAGATAGTTTCAGTATAATACTGACTTAAATTGGGAACCTTTTTAAAAAACCTTAATTTTTATTAAAAATATGCAACATAATATTTTTTTTTTGCTCCTATTTCACAAAAGATATACTTAAGTTAATACAGAAATCAAATAATTGATATGTTTTCATACAAAATTAATTAATTAAATCAGTTCAAAGTTGAAAGTTTGCAGATTCTAAACTTCATTTTTGTTTTCCCAAAATAATGTTTTTTTGAGATACGTCAGTACTATTCTAAAGGTGCGATTTGTTACCAAACCACGCGTGCAATAATTTAGAGTTGAGTTGAGAGGTGTTGAAATATTATACCGTCATTCGTGTTAAATTGTGCGAATGTAAAAAAATGATATATAAGCTCATTTTGTCATTGGTAAATTTATCACTATCGTCTCTTTGTGGACAACTTTTTGATTGAAAACTAGCTAGTAATCAACTTCCGTTCCCGTGGGAACTTCATAATTAAATATAGCCTATGACATCCGGGGATTCATTCATCTTTAGAAATGTTTTGTTTGTTTGTCTCTCAAAAAATCTCTTTGTATTGGGGATTTCACTTTGTAATCTATATAATGTTTTTTTTTCATTTCTATCAATCGATATATACTTCGCAATCTATCAAAGTATATTGTCCAATCAATCAATTTTTATTTTTATTTTCAGATCATTCTGCTGCTGAAAGCGCTGGATAGGTACAACATCACCTACTTCACGGTGACCGCGCAGATTGTATCCCACGCGCTGGCTTATATGAACAGCTGCGTCAACCCGGTGCTGTATGCCTTCCTCTCTGAAAACTTCAGGGTGGCGTTAAGGAAGGTAAGACGATGTTTTGTTATCCTATTGCAACTTTAAATAGGTACCCATATACCGTACCCTATTGTGGTTGTGGCATCTGACTTTGCGCGTCGCGGCGTCGTAAGTACAGTTACCCATGAGTCGTCCTGGACGACCCGGACTGCGCAGTCTAGTTAACAAGTTCAAATTGGTGAAAAATAGTGATAAAGCTCCTAAAAATATGAGTGATAGCTCATAGGATTCAGAATGACGTCTAGAAAAATGTATTCGAAGGAATAATTAGCACGCAAAAAATTACAAAAGTTATTAACCAATTAAGTGGCAAAAAAAGGATTTCGTTTTTTGTCAATAAATCCAAAACTAGTCATATTTAAGAAATTTTTAAAAAAGCTTCTTAAAGAGGAAGAAATTTCCAATTTAAAAGTCCTAACGCCCGGAGTTGTATCTCCATTATTTATAATTTTAATTTAACGCAGAAAATAGGGCTCCGCGCGGCCTCTACGGCAAGCGCGCGCCACCTCAAAAGTGAGTGCCCCACAGAATTTTTTTTTTATATTAATAACTAAATTCTTTTTCTATTGTATTCTTCTATTGTAGAGGCCCCGGGGCTATGTCCCTATTTGTGCTCCCTTAAATCAAGCCCTGTCTTTTGACTATGTTTAAAATCAAAATAACTCTTTAAACGCTATTTTCTGATAATAAGATATTTAAGATAACCAGGGAATGGTCAGCTCTTTTAGTACCGTATTTATAATTTAGGTATTCTTTATTATTAATAATTTTCTTTTATTTCGTGAGTTCATTAAATAATTTATTCTTTCTTTCTAAGTCCTAAATAAATTTTATTATAACTTTTCACAAATATTGTTTTTAACCTAGGTACAAATGAAATCATGACCTATTATGATGGTAGTAGGATTCGAATGAAAATTGAGTATAACAATAGGACGCCATTAGTATTGTCCATAAAGTTATGAATAGTTTTTCTCAAAGAAATTAAACTAATTTTAGGTCATTTTATGATTTTTTTCTTTAGGAAATTTAATTCAATAAGAAAACAGAATTTTCAACAGAAAAGGCAATTAGGGACCCTGAGATCAAGCTAATTTATTAACAAAATTTCATATAACCTTTGCCAACAAATTAAATTGAAGGCGCAGGTAAAAGAGCTGAAAAAAAAGGTTTCGTTTATTTTATTTTCCGCCGCTGCAGCGTATCCGCGCGCTGGCGGGATATGTGGGACTCGTCCACCCCATAGCGGTGGTATGCTTACACCACTCAAAACCCTGGACACTCCTTCAATCCGTCGTTAGCGGAGGCCGGGTACGCACGAAGCAATCCGGCACCCGCGGCCATTATGGCGCCGCGGGATCTCCTGGGCCATACTGACTGTGGCCCATTTGCCCAGTCATAGGGACGCCCGGAGTGTGGAAGCGTCCCTACTCCTCATGGGTCGGCCTCGAAGGCAGCAGCGCCCATGTGCCCCACTCCCCGAGGCCGAGCCTAGGGCGGCAGGCGGCGTGTCTATTTACCATCGTATTTTTTTTATTTAATTTTTTTTTTTGTCCGCGGGGAAATGCATTTACGCATTCCCACCGCCGCTGCAGCGTATTCGCGCGCTGGCGGTGGGATATGTGGGACTCGCCACCCAAAGTTTGTGGGGTTGCCGCCCTTGTCCCCCGGCCGCCATCTTGGAGAAAGGGTAGGGTCTAGATTCCGAGATATCGCGAAAAAGGTGTTTACACCACCTTTTTCGCGATATCTCGGAAACTATGCGTCCTACAAAAAAATAGTTAACACATTAATTTGTAGCAAATTGCTTTGCCTACTATATGTTCATATAACTTTTTGCCCTAAATTTAAAATTAAAGAAGTTATAAGCAAAAAAGTGACAAAATTTCTATAAAAATCTTCTTTTTTGCTCTATAACTTTTTTTATACATCTTATAAATATTACCTCAGATCGATATTGTAGATGATCTTTGAAGAAAAATTTTGTCTATATTTTTTTTTATTTCATTCATTTAAAACGCTGTTACCTCAGATCGATATTGTAGATGATCTTTGTAGAAAAATTTTGATATACTCGGAGACACTGTGAAAACGAGCTGCATCTTGTGTTGGAGGCAGCGATGATAAACTAAATGAATTTTTAGTCATTGGGAATAAAAATTAATCGCCAACATGTATGTACGCGCATAACTCGATAACGACGTAACCAATTATTATTTTCTTATAGTAATTATGCAGAAAAGGCTCTATATTAAAGATATTTTTGGGAAATCCACGGAAAATGTCAGTAGGTATGGCCGACGGGCCTTCATACTTTTGGCGATTCGTTGCCAATATGTATATGTACGAACAACTCTAAAACCACTTGTACAATTTGGTTAAATATTTTTATTTTTTATTGTGTTTGTATTAAGTATATAAAAATAAGTAAAAAATCTATGGGTAAAGTCAGATTTTATAACAGGCGATGCGTTAAATGCGGAACCAACAGTTGCTCTTTAATAATATTAAAAACAAGTATATTTTGTGATGTCTGTTGATCTACTGAATCGAGTTAAAAAAAATTACCAATATCAAACCGCATTATTTGTGAGTGTTAAATTCTATATTTGATGACGAAGCTCAAGATGATACTAATATTATAAAAATCCGGCCAAGTGCGGGTCGGACTCGCACACGAAGGGTTCCGTACCGTTTCGTGTCATGTTGCCGTTACAGATATCGGGCAAAAAAGAGCAATAAAAAAAGTTAAAAGTATAGGAGCCCCCCTTAAAAAAATATTTTACAGGCGGCAACAGAAATACATAGCCTGTGAAAATTTCAACTGCCTAGCTATCGCGGTTCTTGTGACAGCCTGGCGACAGACAGACAGCGAAGTCTTACCATAGGGCCCCTTTTTGCCCTTCGGGTATGGAACCCTAAATACCTAAAACCCTAGATGCATCTTTCTTCTTTATAAAAAGGGGTTGGTTTACCATGTAGACGTATAATATTATAAATATGATAAATAAATGGTAACGACGGGATTGTCAGAAGATGTCGGAATGTTAAATGAGCCTATATGACAGTGACACGGGAAGATAATCAGCGTAAATGTTCTCATGGGAGAAGTATAAATTATATGCTCTATAACTACTTATCGTGGTGACTATGGTAAACACCCTCCCTCGGAAGGAGGCCGGGATGATGAACTACCTTTAGTAGCGAGACGGAACGTTTGGTTCAAAGTATCAATTAATAAATTGCGACTACCGGCAATATCCCCGCCCCGCGCCTACTGTTGTTACCTATTGTATAATATCTTTTATTTTCTCTGTTTATCTATCCATGTTTGTATTTTATATGTATGGCGTCCGAGCTTCAAGTGTTGTCCTTACCTATGTACCTCTTTATTTTATGATTTGTATTACTAGTTTATATTTAATTACTAGTGTATTCAATAAATGTTTTTCTTTCTTTCTATTCGAACTTGCATCTCAGGATCTCAGGTACAGCCCCTAATGCCTAGAAAATTCAGCGACGGTGGATCCTAATCTGTAGACATAATTTATCAAACTTTTTATAAAACATCTTTTATAGAAACTAAGACGTGATGTGTCGATTCTGGAGTATGTTTAACATTACTCGAAGAATATCTCCAAAGTTGAATTTGTAAGTAAATATTTAAACGATGATACCGCCCGTTAGTCCATTGAAATGTTACTATTTAAGGACCGAATATTGCATTTGTTAGAGGACGCAATTTTATTTTTGGGACATGTGTGGGGGGGGGGTCAATGAAAATGAAAATGAAATGAAAACGTTTATTGATAATGTAGACGAATCGACCGTACTTATTATAAGTCAAATACAATGATAATGAAAAAAAATATCAATCTTAACTAATAAATTAGTTAACATTTCAACAAAAATGTTATTAAATAAAATTTATTAATATTGTTATGGCATGTTCGTAATTAATCGCTTATTATAAAATATAATTAAGATCAACCAGCGCGGGCTGGGATCGGGTCTGAAGCATAGAACGCGTCGCGAGCCTCGCCTTGCGAGGACGACCGGACCCTATCCTAGCTTCCTACGAGTCTTTCTCTATCTACCTACGGTGTGACACTCGGAGAAGAAAGACTATAAGAAACTCCGAGATCATTCTCAATAGAAACTTAACCCAAAGTTTGTGGGGTTGCCGCCCTTGTCCCCCGGCCGCCATCTTGGAGAAAGGGTAGGGTCTAGTTTCCGAGATATCGCGAAAAAGGTGTTTGCACCACCTTTTTCGCGATATCTCGGAAACTATGCGTCCTAGAAAAAAATAGTTAACACATTAATTTGTAGCAAATTGCTTTGCCTACTATATGTTCATATAACTTTTTGCCCTAAATTTAAAATTAAAGAAGTTATAAGCAAAAAAGTGACAAAATTTCTATAAAAATCTTCTTTTTTGCTCTATAACTTTTTTTATACATCTTATAAATATTACCTCAGATCGATATTGTAGATGATCTTTGAAGAAAAATTTTGTCTATATTTTTTTTTATTTCATTCATTTAAAACGCTGTTACCTCAGATCGATATTGTAGATGATCTTTGAAGAAAAATTTTCTCTATATTTTTTTTATTTCATTCATTTAAAACGCTGTTACAGCGCTCTAAAGATGACCGGGTTCGTCAATGCTCATGTGAATCCGGTCAAAAAGAAATGTTTAACTTAGTTTTATGATTTTTTTTTATTGTAAATACATTCTTAATTTTTTTTTTTTTTTTGTTAAATCCTTACAATTTTACTTATTTTATACTAACTGTTTTCCTTACTATAGATAGAACTTACCAAAAATATTGTTTTTATAGTAATTTCTAAGAGATGTGTACATTTTCGAGAATATTAAGCAGGTGGAAAAGGTCCGAGTTACTATTTGGGGACAAATGAACATCTGCCTGTTACGACTATTATTATTATACGTAGCCCTCGAAGGTTCATCTGTTTCTTCTACCTCATTTTATACTTTTAGTTGTGCTACATATTTTGAAACGTGTAAACCTATTAAATTCCTTTGCCGATCCGAATGTTTGCATGCTTTTTCCAGCCCCAATCTTCAGGATTTTGATATCTTCCGAGCCACGACTGGACCTGGTGATATACTCGGAGACACTGTGAAAACGAGCTGCATCTTGTGTTGGAGGCAGCGATGATAAACTAAATGAATTTTTAGTCATTGGGAATAAAAATTAATCGCCAACATGTATGTACGCGCATAACTCGATAACGACGTAACCAATTATTATTTTCTTATAGTAATTATGCAGAAAAGGCTCTATATTAAAGATATTTTTGGGAAATCCACGGAAAATGTCAGTAGGTATGGCCGACGGGCCTTCATACTTTTGGCGATTCGTTGCCAATATGTATATGTACGAACAACTCTAAAACCACTTGTACAATTTGGTTAAATATTTTTATTTTTTATTGTGTTTGTATTAAGTATATAAAAATAAGTAAAAAATCTATGGGTAAAGTCAGATTTTATAACAGGCGATGCGTTAAATGCGGAACCAACAGTTGCTCTTTAATAATATTAAAAACAAGTATATTTTGTGATGTCTGTTGATCTACTGAATCGAGTTAAAAAAAATTACCAATATCAAACAGCATTATTTGTGAGTGTTAAATTCTATATTTGATGACGAAGCTCAAGATGATACTAATATTATAAAAATCCGGCCAAGTGCGGGTCGGACTCGCACACGAAGGGTTCCGTACCGTTTCGTGTCATGTTGCCGTTACAGATATCGGGCAAAAAAGAGCAATAAAAAAAGTTAAAAGTATAGGAGCCCCCCTTAAAAAAATATTTTACAGGCGGCAACAGAAATACATAGCCTGTGAAAATTTCAACTGCCTAGCTATCGCGGTTCTTGTGACAGCCTGGCGACAGACAGACAGCGAAGTCTTACCATAGGGCCCCTTTTTGCCCTTCGGGTATGGAACCCTAAATACCTAAAACCCTAGATGCATCTTTCTTCTTTATAAAAAGGAGTTGGTTTACCATGTAGACGTATAATATTATAAATATGATAAATAAATGGTAACGACGGGATTGTCAGAAGATGTCGGAATGTTAAATGAGCCTATATGACAGTGACACGGGAAGATAATCAGCGTAAATGTTCTCATGGGAGAAGTATAAATTATATGCTCTATAACTACTTATCGTGGTGACTATGGTAAACACCCTCCCTCGGAAGGAGGCCGGGATGATGAACTACCTTTAGTAGCGAGACGGAACGTTTGGTTCAAAGTATCAATTAATAAATTGCGACTACCGGCAATATCCCCGCCCCGCGCCTACTGTTGTTACCTATTGTATAATATCTTTTATTTTCTCTGTTTATCTATCCATGTTTGTATTTTATATGTATGGCGTCCGAGCTTCAAGTGTTGTCCTTACCTATGTACCTCTTTATTTTATGATTTGTATTACTAGTTTATATTTAATTACTAGTGTATTCAATAAATGTTTTTCTTTCTTTCTATTCGAACTTGCATCTCAGGATCTCAGGTACAGCCCCTAATGCCTAGAAAATTCAGCGACGGTGGATCCTAATCTGTAGACATAATTTATCAAACTTTTTATAAAACATCTTTTATAGAAACTAAGACGTGATGTGTCGATTCTGGAGTATGTTTAACATTACTCGAAGAATATCTCCAAAGTTGAATTTGTAAGTAAATATTTAAACGATGATACCGCCCGTTAGTACATTGAAATGTTACTATTTAAGGACCGAATATTGCATTTGTTAGAGGACGCAATTTTATTTTTGGGACATGTGTGGGGGGGGGGTCAATGAAAATGAAAATGAAATGAAAACGTTTATTGATAATGTAGACGAATCGACCGTACTTATTATAAGTCAAATACAATGATAATGAAAAAAAATATCAATCTTAACTAATAAATTAGTTAACATTTCAACAAAAATGTTATTAAATAAAATTTATTAATATTGTTATGGCATGTTCGTAATTAATCGCTTATTATAAAATATAATTAAGATCAACCAGCGCGGGCTGGGATCGGGTCTGAAGCATAGAACGCGTCGCGAGCCTCGCCTTGCGAGGACGACCGGACCCTATCCTAGCTTCCTACGAGTCTTTCTCTATCTACCTACGGTGTGACACTCGGAGAAGAAAGGCTATAAGAAACTCCGAGATCATTCTCAATAGAAACTTAACCCAAAGTTTGTGGGGTTGCCGCCCTTGTCCCCCGGCCGCCATCTTGGAGAAAGGGTAGGGTCTAGTTTCCGAGATATCGCGAAAAAGGTGTTTGCACCACCTTTTTCGCGATATCTCGGAAACTATGCGTCCTAGAAAAAAATAGTTAACACATTAATTTGTAGCAAATTGCTTTGCCTACTATATGTTCATATAACTTTTTGCCCTAAATTTAAAATTAAAGAAGTTATAAGCAAAAAAGTGACAAAATTTCTATAAAAATCTTCTTTTTTGCTCTATAACTTTTTTTATACATCTTATAAATATTACCTCAGATCGATATTGTAGATGATCTTTGAAGAAAAATTTTGTCTATATTTTTTTTTATTTCATTCATTTAAAACGCTGTTACCTCAGATCGATATTGTAGATGATCTTTGAAGAAAAATTTTCTCTATATTTTTTTTATTTCATTCATTTAAAACGCTGTTACAGCGCTCTAAAGATGACCGGGTTCGTCAATGCTCATGTGAATCCGGTCAAAAAGAAATGTTTAACTTAGTTTTATGATTTTTTTTTATTGTAAATACATTCTTAATTTTTTTTTTTTTTTGTTAAATCCTTACAATTTTACTTATTTTATACTAACTGTTTTCCTTACTATAGATAGAACTTACCAAAAATATTGTTTTTATAGTAATTTCTAAGAGATGTGTACATTTTCGAGAATATTAAGCAGGTGGAAAAGGTCCGAGTTACTATTTGGGGACAAATGAACATCTGCCTGTTACGACTATTATTATTATACGTAGCCCTCGAAGGTTCATCTGTTTCTTCTACCTCATTTTATACTTTTAGTTGTGCTACATATTTTGAAACGTGTAAACCTATTAAATTCCTTTGCCGATCCGAATGTTTGCATGCTTTTTCCAGCCCCAATCTTCAGGATTTTGATATCTTCCGAGCCACGACTGGACCTGGTGATATACTCGGAGACACTGTGAAAACGAGCTGCATCTTGTGTTGGAGGCAGCGATGATAAACTAAATGAATTTTAGTCACTTTCTTGGCAAATCGTTTGTATCGCATGCCGTTTAGTGAGTCGTCTTTATTACCGCCGTATAAAGCGGGTCCATATTGGCTCACCTAAAGTTCTTTACCCGAAATTGTTCTTCCTAATGATTTGTAATCCGAATGATCACTCATCCTAAAATTTTTCATCCTAAAGTTTTCATTCATACTATTTGTAGTGCTACCGGCGATGTTCATAACACTTATGTTTCCGAAAATTGTAATTAATAATATCATTAATGTAAATATATTTTAACTCCTACTGTTTTTTATCATAACGCTTTTATCCCTAAACATTAAACTCCACACCAAATCAACTGCTCATTTTATACAAAGCCCAAGTTAGAGCATGTATGGAGTACTGTTGGCATCTTTGGGATGGTTCCGCCAAGTATCAACTAGAGGCACTGGAGTCGATTGAGAGGCGCGCCAAAAAGTTAATAGCACCAGCACCGACGAAGGGTTGCCAGCTTGATGCATCATGCTAGATGCATCTTTCTTCTTTATAAAAAGGGGTTGGTTTACCATGTAGACGTATAATATTATAAATATGATATATAAATGGTAACGACGGGATTGTCAGAAGATGTCGGAATGTTAAATGAGCCTATATGACAGTGACACGGGAAGATAATCAGCGTAAATGTTCTCATGGGAGAAGTATAAATTATATGCTCTATAACTACTTATCGTGGTGACTATGGTAAACACCCTCCCTCGGAAGGAGGCCGGGATGATGAACTACCTTTAGTAGCGAGACGGAACGTTTGGTTCAAAGTATCAATTAATAAATTGCGACTACCGGCAATATCCCCGCCCCGCGCCTACTGTTGTTACCTATTGTATAATATCTTTTATTTTCTCTGTTTATCTATCCATGTTTGTATTTTATATGTATGGCGTCCGAGCTTCAAGTGTTGTCCTTACCTATGTACCTCTTTATTTTATGATTTGTATTACTAGTTTATATTTAATTACTAGTGTATTCAATAAATGTTTTTCTTTCTTTCTATTCGAACTTGCATCTCAGGATCTCAGGTACAGCCCCTAATGCCTAGAAAATTCAGCGACGGTGGATCCTAATCTGTAGACATAATTTATCAAACTTTTTATAAAACATCTTTTATAGAAACTAAGACGTGATGTGTCGATTCTGGAGTATGTTTAACATTACTCGAAGAATATCTCCAAAGTTGAATTTGTAAGTAAATATTTAAACGATGATACCGCCCGTTAGTCCATTGAAATGTTACTATTTAAGGACCGAATATTGCATTTGTTAGAGGACGCAATTTTATTTTTGGGACATGTGGGGGGGGGGGGGGTCAATGAAAATGAAAATGAAATGAAAACGTTTATTGATAATGTAGACGAATCGACCGTACTTATTATAAGTCAAATACAATGATAATGAAAAAAAATATCAATCTTAACTAATAAATTAGTTAACATTTCAACAAAAATGTTATTAAATAAAATTTATTAATATTGTTATGGCATGTTCGTAATTAATCGCTTATTATAAAATATAATTAAGATCAACCAGCGCGGGCTGGGATCGGGTCTGAAGCATAGAACGCGTCGCGAGCCTCGCCTTGCGAGGACGACCGGACCCTATCCTAGCTTCCTACGAGTCTTTCTCTATCTACCTACGGTGTGACACTCGGAGAAGAAAGGCTATAAGAAACTCCGAGATCATTCTCAATAGAAACTTAACCCAAAGTTTGTGGGGTTGCCGCCCTTGTCCCCCGGCCGCCATCTTGGAGAAAGGGTAGGGTCTAGTTTCCGAGATATCGCGAAAAAGGTGTTTGCACCACCTTTTTCGCGATATCTCGGAAACTATGCGTCCTAGAAAAAAATAGTTAACACATTAATTTGTAGCAAATTGCTTTGCCTACTATATGTTCATATAACTTTTTGCCCTAAATTTAAAATTAAAGAAGTTATAAGCAAAAAAGTGACAAAATTTCTATAAAAATCTTCTTTTTTGCTCTATAACTTTTTTTATACATCTTATAAATATTACCTCAGATCGATATTGTAGATGATCTTTGAAGAAAAATTTTGTCTATATTTTTTTTTATTTCATTCATTTAAAACGCTGTTACCTCAGATCGATATTGTAGATGATCTTTGAAGAAAAATTTTCTCTATATTTTTTTTATTTCATTCATTTAAAACGCTGTTACAGCGCTCTAAAGATGACCGGGTTCGTCAATGCTCATGTGAATCCGGTCAAAAAGAAATGTTTAACTTAGTTTTATGATTTTTTTTTATTGTAAATACATTCTTAATTTTTTTTTTTTTTTTGTTAAATCCTTACAATTTTACTTATTTTACAAATACAAATACAAATACAAATACAAAATTCTTTATTGTGGTACATAGGTAAGCAAATAGTTGTTACATGTTTCCGAGATTGTACACAGCTATGACCCGCCATAATGGCATACAATAATTTTTAAGTAGGTCAGTGACATTTTATAATATAAACATAGCACAATCAAGTAGAAAATTAAAATAATAACAATTCAAAATGCAGGACTTTAGAATTAACGAACATTTTTACATATTGTCAAGGCAATAATTTAAATAATAAGACATAAATTATAAATTCAATTAAAATTAATTAATAAAAATTAAGAAATATACGGGAATAATTAAAATTAAATAACATCATCGAGATAATCCTTTAAAGTATAGTAACATTTATCCAATAACAATTGAAATAATCGCTTTTTATAATTATGCAAATCTAAATCTCTAATAGACTTTGGCAATTTATTATATATCTCGGGGATTAGATAAAAAACACTTTTGTGGAAAAGAGCAGTTTTGTGGGGTTCACGTGTCATTTTGTCTTTATGTCTGGCTCCATTACTAAATTTGAAACGGTGAATATTTAATTTAGCGAAAATGGCACATTCGTAAATAAACAGACAGGGGAGTGATAGTATTTTTAGTTCCTTAAAATGTGGAACACAGGATTCCGTTGAATCAATACTTACGATTGATCGGATACACCGCTTTTGCGCCTTAAAAGCTAGGTCTTTGTTGGTTGAATTGCCCCAGAAAATAAGACCGTACCTTAAAATGGAAGAGACATAACCATGATACGCACTAAGAACAGCAGATCTATCTGCTATTTTACTTAATTTATAAAGGGCATATGACTGTTGATTCAAGCGTTTACAGACATAATCTATGTGATTTTTCCAGTTAAGTCTTCTGTCAATATGTAGCCCCAAAAACTTAATTTCATCTATTTCTTCAATATTTGTATCTTTGAATGTTATATTTAAATTCGGCGATGTTAGAAAATTTTGTCTAAATGTCATAATTTTTGTTTTTGACAGATTTATGTTTAAATTATTAGATGATAGCCATTCAGCTGCATTAGTTAAAAACATATCAATCTCCACATTTATGCTAGAGTGCATATTGTCATCATTAAACAGAACTGTGCTGTCGTCAGCAAAAAGCGTCATTTGATGGTGCGTTATGGATGGTAGATCATTAACATATACAATAAAGAGTAATGGGCCCAATACGCTACCTTGTGGTACCCCAAAACGGACATTAGTGAACTCAGATTCGTATACTTTTTCTTCTTTCGATATTGGGCATACTCGATTTATTTGAGTAGCTTGGTGTCTATTGCTTAAATAGGATTTTATAAGATTATTGACATTACCCCTAACACCATAGTCATTTAATTTTTGGAGCAAAATGTCATGACGAACGTGGTCGAACGCTTTTGACATGTCTAAGTACATGGCTACAGCTGGTTTACTATTATCTAAATTGGTCATTACTGTATGTATGAAATTATAAATCGCATTATTTATTGATTGACTTTTACGAAAGCCGTATTGTTCGCTGGCAAAAACGTTATTGGCTTCAAGAAAAGAGTACAACGATGCATATATAACTTTTTCGTAAATTTTTGAGAAAATAGGTATTAACGCTATGGGTCTGTAACAATTGAGATCTTCAACATCACCCTTCTTAAACATAGGTTTTATAATGGTGTACTTAAGTTTATCTGGGAAAACTCCGTGTTCTATACTCAGGTTAATAGTATAGCTTAAAACAGTAGAAATTATATGAGCTACATTTTTCACAATTCTAACTGTAACCTCATCGTAACCCGTGCTGCATACATTTTTCAAAGAATTAATAATTTTAAAGATATCTTTAGGAGTTACAGGTTTCATAAAAATAGAGTTAGGTTGACTCTTACCCGTTAAATGTGGTATTGTGTTTGTTTGTTCACAGTTAGCTACGTTTGAAAAGAAATAATTAAATAATTGAGCTATCTCTTTCGGGTTTGAGACTGTATTACCATAATCATTTTTCATTTTATTTATGTTCTCCTTAAGTATATTACTTTTATGTTTGTTTATGATTTGCCATGTAGCTTTACTTTTGTTAATAGAAGTTTTAATGTAATGGCTATTTTGTGATTTTTGTGTAAGATTGAGAACAGATTTATATCTTTTTGAGTAGGATTTAAAATTACTTTTGTTTCTGCTAGTTGGGGATTTTCTATACTTCCACAAGAGTTCACGTCTACGTTTGCTGCACAAGGTAATGCCTTTTGAAACCCATTTTGGCCTTTTGTCTACCATAACTTTAACTTTAATATAAGGAAAGCATAAATTGTAAAACAATGTAAACGTATTATGAAACTGAGAGAAAGCATTATTAGGGTCATCTGTTTCATAAACTTCACTAAAACTTAAGCTGCTAAGACATTTTACAAATTTATCTCTGTTTTCATTTGAATAGTCTCGCCGTTGGACGTACCAGTACTTAATGGAGCAACTCTTTTTTACCGGGCATTTAAGAATTTGAGCCATATGATCTGATAGGGCCAATTCAGCCAATTCACCTTTGCAGCCTTTGACGTTATGAGCTATGTTATCCAGGCAAGTGCCACTAATCAATCGTGTTGGAGTGTCAAACTGAAGTCGCAAATTGTACGATGCGAGTGAGTGAATGAGCTCGGCTGTTATTTTATTAGTCTTGAGAATATCAATTTATACTAACTGTTTTCCTTACTATAGATAGAACTTACCAAAAATATTGTTTTTATAGTAATTTCTAAGAGATGTGTACATTTTCGAGAATATTAAGCAGGTGGAAAAGGTCCGAGTTACTATTTGGGGACAAATGAACATCTGCCTGTTACGACTATTATTATTATACGTAGCCCTCGAAGGTTCATCTGTTTCTTCTACCTCATTTTATACTTTTAGTTGTGCTACATATTTTGAAACGTGTAAACCTATTAAATTCCTTTGCCGATCCGAATGTTTGCATGCTTTTTCCAGCCCCAATCTTCAGGATTTTGATATCTTCCGAGCCACGACTGGACCTGGTGATATACTCGGAGACACTGTGAAAACGAGCTGCATCTTGTGTTGGAGGCAGCGATGATAAACTAAATGAATTTTAGTCACTTTCTTGGCAAATCGTTTGTATCGCATGCCGTTTAGTGAGTCGTCTTTATTACCGCCGTATAAAGCGGGTCCATATTGGCTCACCTAAAGTTCTTTACCCGAAATTGTTCTTCCTAATGATTTGTAATCCGAATGATCACTCATCCTAAAATTTTTCATCCTAAAGTTTTCATTCATACTATTTGTAGTGCTACCGGCGATGTTCATAACACTTATGTTTCCGAAAATTGTAATTAATAATATCATTAATGTAAATATATTTTAACTCCTACTGTTTTTTATCATAACGCTTTTATCCCTAAACATTAAACTCCACACCAAATCAACTGCTCATTTTATACAAAGCCCAAGTTAGAGCATGTATGGAGTACTGTTGGCATCTTTGGGATGGTTCCGCCAAGTATCAACTAGAGGCACTGGAGTCGATTGAGAGGCGCGCCAAAAAGTTAATAGCACCAGCACCGACGAAGGGTTGCCAGCTTGATGCATCATGCTAGATGCATCTTTCTTCTTTATAAAAAGGGGTTGGTTTACCATGTAGACGTATAATATTATAAATATGATATATAAATGGTAACGACGGGATTGTCAGAAGATGTCGGAATGTTAAATGAGCCTATATGACAGTGACACGGGAAGATAATCAGCGTAAATGTTCTCATGGGAGAAGTATAAATTATATGCTCTATAACTACTTATCGTGGTGACTATGGTAAACACCCTCCCTCGGAAGGAGGCCGGGATGATGAACTACCTTTAGTAGCGAGACGGAACGTTTGGTTCAAAGTATCAATTAATAAATTGCGACTACCGGCAATATCCCCGCCCCGCGCCTACTGTTGTTACCTATTGTATAATATCTTTTATTTTCTCTGTTTATCTATCCATGTTTGTATTTTATATGTATGGCGTCCGAGCTTCAAGTGTTGTCCTTACCTATGTACCTCTTTATTTTATGATTTGTATTACTAGTTTATATTTAATTACTAGTGTATTCAATAAATGTTTTTCTTTCTTTCTATTCGAACTTGCATCTCAGGATCTCAGGTACAGCCCCTAATGCCTAGAAAATTCAGCGACGGTGGATCCTAATCTGTAGACATAATTTATCAAACTTTTTATAAAACATCTTTTATAGAAACTAAGACGTGATGTGTCGATTCTGGAGTATGTTTAACATTACTCGAAGAATATCTCCAAAGTTGAATTTGTAAGTAAATATTTAAACGATGATACCGCCCGTTAGTCCATTGAAATGTTACTATTTAAGGACCGAATATTGCATTTGTTAGAGGACGCAATTTTATTTTTGGGACATGTGGGGGGGGGGGGGGTCAATGAAAATGAAAATGAAATGAAAACGTTTATTGATAATGTAGACGAATCGACCGTACTTATTATAAGTCAAATACAATGATAATGAAAAAAAATATCAATCTTAACTAATAAATTAGTTAACATTTCAACAAAAATGTTATTAAATAAAATTTATTAATATTGTTATGGCATGTTCGTAATTAATCGCTTATTATAAAATATAATTAAGATCAACCAGCGCGGGCTGGGATCGGGTCTGAAGCATAGAACGCGTCGCGAGCCTCGCCTTGCGAGGACGACCGGACCCTATCCTAGCTTCCTACGAGTCTTTCTCTATCTACCTACGGTGTGACACTCGGAGAAGAAAGACTATAAGAAACTCCGAGATCATTCTCAATAGAAACTTAACCCAAAGTTTGTGGGGTTGCCGCCCTTGTCCCCCGGCCGCCATCTTGGAGAAAGGGTAGGGTCTAGTTTCCGAGATATCGCGAAAAAGGTGTTTGCACCACCTTTTTCGCGATATCTCGGAAACTATGCGTCCTAGAAAAAAATAGTTAACACATTAATTTGTAGCAAATTGCTTTGCCTACTATATGTTCATATAACTTTTTGCCCTAAATTTAAAATTAAAGAAGTTCTTTACCCGAAATTGTTCTTCCTAATGATTTGTAATCCGAATGATCACTCATCCTAAAATTTTTCATCCTAAAGTTTTCATTCATACTATTTGTAGTGCTACCGGCGATGTTCATAACACTTATGTTTCCGAAAATTGTAATTAATAATATCATTAATGTAAATATATTTTAACTCCTACTGTTTTTTATCATAACGCTTTTATCCCTAAACATTAAACTCCACACCAAATCAACTGCTCATTTTATACAAAGCCCAAGTTAGAGCATGTATGGAGTACTGTTGGCATCTTTGGGATGGTTCCGCCAAGTATCAACTAGAGGCACTGGAGTCGATTGAGAGGCGCGCCAAAAAGTTAATAGCACCAGCACCGACGAAGGGTTGCCAGCTTGTCGGTTTTTTATCGGATACATTTCGGAGAGTGTGCTGAGGAACTGCACAACTTAGTTCTGCCTTCCCCTTTCTATCGGACAACGAGACACTCGAAGAGGCGCCATCAGTACATGGTCGATATTCCCAAAATACGTACGAAGCGCTTCGAGTCCACGTTTTTTGTACGTACTGCGAAGATGTGGAACTCCTTGCCGGGGTCTATATTTCCCGATAAGTACAATATGGGTCTCTTCAAATCAAGAGTAAACCGGTTCCTTATAGGTAAGCGTGCTCCATCCTAGGCTATTCCGATGCTTAACATCAGGCAGGGTGTAGTCAAACGCTAACCTATTTCTAATAAAAAAAGAAGATAATTATGTCTAAAAATCCAACTGTTTAGAATGATTAAAGGTCGTTTCACTGATTTTTGTCTTAAATGAATGAAATTCATAAAACACGACTCATTTACGGTTATGTTTATGGCCTGGGAGTTTATACCGCAGTTTTAACCGTACCTAAACCAATAGGACCGATTCGTTTCTGGCACTTCGCCGGCCGCTGCCGCGGCACGCTCGCTTCGCTCGCTCGGCTCGTGCGTTGTGGTCACAGTTCTAACCTAACCTAAACCAATAATTATGAATAGGACCGATTGGTTTCTGGAACTTGACTGAATGAAAAAAGATATGACTTTGAATAATAGTGTAAAAGATGGTTATGTTGAGAAAATATAGGAAAACAAATAAAAGTATATTAGATGTTTATTGCTACTGACATTATGAAGGTGAATGCTTCGGAATTATGAAAATTAGAGACAGTAGTTAGGAATTGTGATTGTTAGGATGAAATATGTTAGGAAGAAAATTTTCGGATTTCCAATTATCGGAGTTGAAAATTTAGGTGAACTTTGGGTTTCATACTACTTTATTTTTTTTTGGTTTCAAATATTATCTACCCTGGTCTATCAGTACAATTACAAGTTATTCCAGTTGGTTGAAATTGGAAGACGTTATTGGTAGAGGGTGAAAAATATATTAAATTTATTTCTGCGGGTTTAAACGACGCGACGTAGGCAGGATTTAAAAACAATCTCTAAGTTCATGATAAAGTGTGATAAATTTGTATGAAGAAATCGTAATAGCAACAGCTACAGTTCGTTATTTAAGTTGTTTTTACGGGTATTGACCTGTGAGTTAGAGCACTGGTGACTACCCCAGGCCTATGAAGGGCCTGGCCATGCCCATGGCCTGTGACCTTCTCATTGTGGTAAGTCACCCTCACAAAATTTCTTCCGGTCCATTTCAAAAGTTTGGGCTGTATTGCCTCTACGATGCGCAATCCGCAATCTTAGAGATTGTTTTTAAATCCTGCCTACGTCGCGTCGTTTAAACCCGCAGAAATAAATTTAATATATTTTTCACCCTCTACCAATAACGTCTTCCAATTTCAACCAACTGGAATAACTTGTATTTGTACTGATAGACCAGGGTAGATAATATTTGAAACCAAAAAAAATTAAGTAGTATGAAACCCAAAGTTCACCTAAATTTTCAACTCCGATAATTGGAAATCCGAAAATTTTCTTCCTAACATATTTCATCCTAACAATCACAATTCCTAACTACTGTCTCTAATTTTCATAATTCCGAAGCATTCACCTTCATAATGTCAGTAGCAATAAACATCTAATATACTTTTATTTGTTTTCCTATATTTTCTCAACATAACCATCTTTTACACTATTATTCAAAGTCATATCTTTTTTCATTCAGTCAAGTTCCAGAAACCAATCGGTCCTATTCATAATTATTGGTTTAGGTTAGGTTAGAACTGTGACCACAACGCACGAGCCGAGCGAGCGAAGCGAGCGTGCCGCGGCAGCGGCCGGCGAAGTGCCAGAAACGAATCGGTCCTATTGGTTTAGGTACGGTTAAAACTGCGGTATAAACTCCCAGGCCATAAACATAACCGTAAATGAGTCGTGTTTTATGAATTTCATTCATTTAAGACAAAAATCAGTGAAACGACCTTTAATCATTCTAAACAGTTGGATTTTTAGACATAATTATCTTCTTTTTTTATTAGAAATAGGTTAGCGTTTGACTACACCCTGCCTGATGTTAAGCATCGGAATAGCCTAGGATGGAGCACGCTTACCTATAAGGAACCGGTTTACTCTTGATTTGAAGAGACCCATATTGTACTTATCGGGAAATATAGACCCCGGCAAGGAGTTCCACATCTTCGCAGTACGTACAAAAAACGTGGACTCGAAGCGCTTCGTACGTATTTTGGGAATATCGACCATGTACTGATGGCGCCTCTTCGAGTGTCTCGTTGTCCGATAGAAAGGGGAAGGCAGAACTAAGTTGTGCAGTTCCTCAGCACACTCTCCGAAATGTATCCGATAAAAAACCGACAAGCTGGCAACCCTTCGTCGGTGCTGGCTTTGCAGCTGAGACTCAGCCAGAGCTACGTTGCCTATTAACTTTTTGGTGCGCCTCTCAATCGACTCCAGTGCCTCTAGTTGATACTTGGCGGAACCATCCCAAAGATGAGAACAGTACTCCATACATGCTCTAACTTGGGCTTTGTATAAAATGAGCAGTTGATTTGGTGTGGAGTTTAATGTTTAGGGATAAAAGCCTTATGATAAAAAACAGAAGAAGTTAAAATATATTTACATTAATGATATTATTAATTACAATTTTCGGAAACATAAGTGTTATGAACATCGCCGGTAGCACTACAAATAGTATGAATGAAAACTTTAGGATGAAAAATTTTAGGATGAGTGATCATTCGGATTACAAATCATTATGAAGAACAATTTCGGGTAAAGAACTTTAGGTGAGCCAATATGGACCCGCTTTATACGGCGGTAATGAAGACGACTCACTAAACGGCATGCGATACAAACGATTTGCCAAGAAAGTGACTAAAAATTCATTTAGTTTATCATCGCTGCCTCCAACACAAGATGCAGCTCGTTTTCACAGTGTCTCCGAGTATATCACCAGGTCCAGTCGTGGCTCGGAAGATATCAAAATCCTGAAGATTGGGGCTGGAAAAAGCATGCAAACATTCGGATCGGCAAAGGAATTTAATAGGTTTACACGTTTCAAAATATGGAGCACAACTAAAAGTATAAAATGAGGTAGAAGAAACAGATGAACCTTCGAGGGCTACGTATAATAATAATAGTCGTAACAGGCAGATGTTCATTTGTCCCCAAATGGTAACTCGGACCTTTTCCACCTGCTTAATATTCTCGAAAATGTACACATCTCTTAGAAATTACTATAAAAACAATATTTTTGGTAAGTTCTATCTATAGTAAGGAAAACAGTTAGTAAAAAATAAGTAAAATTGTACGGATTTAACAAAAAAAATAATAATTAAGAATGTATTTACAATAAAAAAAAATCATAAAACTAAGTTAAACATTTCTTTTTGACCGGATTCACATGAGCATTGACGAACCCGGTCATCTTTAGAGCGCTGTAACAGCGTTTTAAATAAATGAAATAAAAAAAATATAGAGAACATTTTTCTTCAAAGATCATCTACAATATCGATCTGAGGTAACAGCGTTTTAAATGAATGAAATAAAAAAAAATATAGACAAAATTTTTCTTCAAAGATCATCTACAATATCGATCTGAGGTAATATTTATAAGATATATAAAAAAAGTTATAGAGCAAAAAAGAAGATTTTTATAGAAATTTTGTCACTTTTTTGCTTATAACTTCTTTAATTTTAAATTTAGGGCAAAAAGTTATATGAACATATAGTAGGCAAAGCAATTTGCTACAAATTAATGTGTTAACTATTTTTTTCTAGGACGCATAGTTTCCGAGATATCGCGAAAAAGGTGGTGCAAACACCTTTTTCGCGATATCTCGGAAACTAGACCCTACCCTTTCTCCAAGATGGCGGCCGGGGGACAAGGGCGGCAACCCCACAAACTTTGGGTTAAGCTTCTATTGAGAATGATCTCGGAGTTTCTTATAGTCTTTCTTCTCCGAGTGTCACACCGTAGGTAGATAGAGAAAGACTCGTAGGAAGCTAGGATAGGGTCCGGTCGTCCTCGCAAGGCGAGGCTCGCGACGCGTTCTATGCTTCAGACCCGATCCCAGCCCGCGCTGGTTGATCTTAATTATATTTTATAATAAGCGATTAATTACGAACATGCCATAACAATATTAATAAATTTTATTTAATAACATTTTTGTTGAAATGTTAACTAATTTATTAGTTAAGATTGATATTTTTTTTCATTATCATTGTATTTGACTTATAATAAGTACGGTCGATTCGTCTACATTATCAATAAACGTTTTCATTTCATTTTCATTTTCATTGACCCCCCCCCCCCCACACATGTCCCAAAAATAAAATTGCGTCCTCTAACAAATGCAATATTCGGTCCTTAAATAGTAACATTTCAATGGACTAACGGGCGGTATCATCGTTTAAATATTTACTTACAAATTCAACTTTGGAGATATTCTTCGAGTAATGTTAAACATACTCCAGAATCGACACATCACGTCTTAGTTTCTATAAAAGATGTTTTATAAAAAGTTTGATAAATTATGTCTACAGATTAGGATCCACCGTCGCTGAATTTTCTAGGCATTAGGGGCTGTACCTGAGATCCTGAGATGCAAGTTCGAATAGAAAGAAAGAAAAACATTTATTGAATACACTAGTAATTAAATATAAACTAGTAATACAAATCATAAAATAAAGAGGTACATAGGTAAGGACAACACTTGAAGCTCGGACGCCATACATATAAAATACAAACATGGATAGATAAACAGAGAAAATAAAAGATATTATACAATAGGTAACAACAGTAGGCGCGGGGCGGGGATATTGCCGGTAGTCGCAATTTATTAATTGATACTTTGAACCAAACGTTCCGTCTCGCTACTAAAGGTAGTTCATCATCCCGGCCTCCTTCCGAGGGAGGGTGTTTACCATAGTCACCACGATAAGTAGTTATAGAGCATATAATTTATACTTCTCCCATGAGAACATTTACGCTGATTATCTTCCCGTGTCACTGTCATATAGGCTCATTTAACATTCCGACATCTTCTGACAATCCCGTCGTTACCATTTATTTATCATATTTATAATATTATAAATAAATGGTGTGCCCTTCGTGTGCGAGTCCGACCCGCACTTGGCCGGTTTTTTATAATATTAGTATCATCTTGAGCTTCGTCATCAAATGTAGAATTTAACACTCACAAATAATGCGGTTTGATATTGGTAATTTTTTTTTAACTCGATTCAGTAGATCAACAGACATCACAAAATATACTTGTTTTTAATATTATTAAAGAGCAACTGTTGGTTCCGCATTTAACGCATCGCCTGTTATAAAATCTGACTTTACCCATAGATTTCCTACTTATTTTTATATACTTAATACAAACACAATAAAAAATAAAAATATTTAACCAAATTGTACAAGTGGTTTTAGAGTTGTTCGTACATATACATATTGGCAACGAATCGCCAAAAGTATGAAGGCCCGTCGGCCATACCTACTGACATTTTCCGTGGATTTCCCAAAAATATCTTTAATATAGAGCCTTTTCCGCATAATTACAATAAGAAAATAATAATTGGTTACGTCGTTATCGAGTTATGCGCGTACATACATTTTGGCGATTAATTTTTATTCCCAATAATGCCCCCTCACATTTTCTTATTCCAGACATTGGCTGAAAAATTACTTCATTAATAAAATGAGTTCGTATTGTTTGTTCCAGTTGATCTATCGCCGTCCACCGCAGCCAACGAACATTAGGGTGCGTTTTTCATTGAACCAAGCTACTGTAGTCTAAACGCGCCCTACTTTGCAAATAGCACTATATATACAAAAAAATAAAGTAGTAAATTGGTTGTTTGTTTGTGTTAGATTGTAGAAATGTATCATTACAATTGTTACTAAAGATCTATTTATTATTGTAGGTTAATTAATAGAATTTTAATACGATAAAAAATAATATGTAATATAAAAGGTGCATGTAATATACAGGGTGTCCCAAAAGATTACGTAGCTGGGAAGGGGGGTGATAGGGATGGTCACAAGGGTCACCAGAAAAATATAAAAAATTCCCTCTGGGTGTTTAAAAAAATAAATGGCATTTTTTAAAAGACTAAAAATTTTACACCTTGTGCTAACTGTACCTACAAATATGGCTGTATTTAAAAAAAATGCTGTTATGTAATCTTCAATAACAACAAGGTCATCAACATCAACATCAAAAATAACAAGGTGTAAAATTTTAAGTTTTTAAAAAAATGCCATTTTTTTTTTTAAATACCCAGAGCGGATTTTTTTTTATTTTTCTATTGACCATTGTGTCCACCCCTGTTGTTAAAAAGTATCAATGTAATTTCACCTATATTATTATGGTTTTTATGTTGACAAGAATATCTATTTTTGGTTGTCTAAAATTTTCTCGATTGTAATGGTGTCAAAGTATTTCTCTTAAGTAATATAAAATATTTCGCTAACTAACACTGCATTATTTATTTTGTTTCATCAGGTTATGGGCCCAGGCACATATCCGTAACTAGTAAAATAAATTATACAGGAAGTTACTGTTGTGAGAACGATATTCGCGTTTCCGTTTGCGGGTTGACAAAAAGTGAGTTTTACTCGACCCGGCGGCGTGAAGATAATTTAAAGAATACTTGTTGACGTGCGTCGCAAGGCAGGACAGCGAAATGGAAGTAAATTTTAATACAAATAACGGCTTGATGAAGCTGGAAGGAACTAACAACTGGAACATCTGGAAGTTCCAAACCACAGTTTTACTACGTGGTCAAGGCTGGTTAGATGTTGTCGAAGGAAAAGCCTTAAAACCCGAAGATCCTACTGAAAAAGTCGCTTGGGAAAATAAAGACGCTAAGGCACAAACTCTATTAGTCACGAGAATGACTGAAAATGTAATGTTACATATTATTTCGTGCTCAACTTCGGCTGAAATGTGGAGAAAGCTGCAAAGCGTTTACGAACAGAAAACAGAAACGAACATCCATATTATTCAGCAACGCTTTTTCCAATACAAATATGAAACGGGCACTGACATGTCTACATTTTTATCAAAAATCCAGGAATTGCAAAATCAGCTCAAACAATTGGGAGAAGAAGTATCTGACAAATTTGTGATAACAAAAGTATTAATGTCGTTACCTGACCAGTATGCACATTTTATATCGGCTTGGGAGTCAGCCCCAGACAATAAACAAACCATGGAAAATTTAATTGTCAGATTGCTGGTAGAAGAAGAAAGAGCGAAAGAGAAAAGTGGACAACCTTCATCTTCAGGGTCATCAGCATTTGTTGTTAAGGATAAAAGGAATATAAAATGTTTTAAATGTAATAAAATGGGACATTATCTTAGTGAGTGTAAAAGTAATAACCATAAAAGAGAAGAACAGAATAACAAATGTTTTTATTGTGGCAAGAGTGGACATAGCAAGTCACAGTGCTGGTTCAAGAAGAAGAAAGAACAAAATAAAAGTAATGCATTTGTAGTGTCAAAATCATTGAAAGAATATAGTCAATCACAGTGGCTAGTCGACACGGGGGCAAGTGATCATATGTGCCGTGATCGTGCACTGTTCACATCATTTACCGATGATGAACAAGAGTCAGTTATCATTGGCAATGGTACGGCAATTCGTGTTCGAGGCTATGGACAGATGGCGGTAGAGGTGTATGACGGGAGTGATTGGGTTCATACAACCATCGACAAAGTTCTTTATGTTCCCGAATTAAAAACAAATTTATTTTCCGTCAACTGTGCATCGGACAAAGGATACGTCATGTTGACAGACAAGAACTCATGTAAATTCATTAAAAACAACAAAGTTGGTGCAATAGCAAAACGAGTTGGAAGTTCATATTACTTGGAGTTACGCTACAAAAACAAAGTGGCTAATGTGGCTAAGAAAGATAAACATACATTGCAAGAGTGGCATGAAAGATTAGCGCATCAGAATTTTGAATATGTGAAAAAGGTACTGTCGAAAAATAACATTGACGTCAAAGAAACTTCAGTTACAAAATGTGAGAGTTGTTTAAAAGGAAAAATACATAGGCTACCGTTTGGGAACAGTGAATCTGTTACTACGAAAACTTGTGAGTTAATTCATGCAGATACCTGCGGCCCTATGGAGGTAACGTCAGTCGGCGGTTCAAGGTACTTCGTAATATTGAAAGACGATTTTTCGAACTATAGATCAGTTTATTTTGTCAAAAATAAATTCGAGATAAAGAATTGTATTAAAGATTTTATTAACAAGGCAGAAAACGTAACTGGAAATAAAATAAAATTGTTCAGAAGTGATAATGGTCTTGAGTTTGTCAACAAAGAGGTCAAAGAAATGTTTACTAATCGTGGCATACTACATCAAACAAGCATTCCCTATAGTCCAGAGCAGAATGGCAAGGCTGAGCGAGAAAATCGAACGCTGATTGAAGCTGCTAGAACAATGCTGAATGCATGTGATCTGCCAAAAACATTGTGGGCTGAGGCTGTAAACACAGCAGCATATGTATTGAATAGGACTGGAAAAAGTAAAGATGGGGAAAAATCGCCATATGAGGTGTGGTTTAGAAAAGATTTTGACATTCATCAACTAAAACCATTTGGGACCCCAGTGTACGTGCACATTCCGAAAGAAAAGAGAAAGAAATGGGATAGCAAAGGAGAAAAGGGTGTAATGATTGGATATGGAGAAACTGTAAAAGGATTTAGAATATATTTTTCTCATAAGAATTATGTAGAATTAAAGCGAGACGTAGTATTCTTAGAGAATGAGACAAACTGTGATGATGTAGAAATAAAGTTGAACTACACAGAAGGAAATGATGATGAAAATAATGAGTTGCACAATGAAACGGAAATTACTTCAGAAGATCTCAATGAAACTATGATGACTGCAAATATGTCGGAAGAATCGGCATCTGAATATAACCCAAATGACGACAGTAACAGCTCATTAGATTCAACAATTGAGGTAAAGCAAAGAGAACCCAGCAAACGAGTAAGGAGACCACCCAATTACTACAATTGCCAGTATGCTTGTACGGAATAAATAAATCGTTATATGGTCTCAAAAATTCACCAAAATGTTGGAATATTAAATTTAATGATGTAATGCTTAAAGCAGGTTTTGTTAGATCAATTAGTGACTCTTGTATCTATACAAAATGCTCTGATGATAACCGAACTTTTTTATTATTATATGTTGATGACGTTTTGATATTTGGAACAAATGATAGTTCAGTAAAACATTTAAAAGAGTTATTAAATCGGGAATTTAAAATGAAAGATTTAGGGTTTGTTTCTGATTACTTAGGCATAACTATAAAACAAAATTTAGATACAGGAACTACTGAACTGAGCCAAAGAAAGTATTTAGAAAATGTTCTTAAAAGATTTAAAATGGAAAATTGTAAGCCAATGTCTACACCAATAGATCTAAATATTAATTTAAAACTTTTTCAAAATAACAATAATACCGTAGACAAAAATATTCAAAAGATGTGTAGACAAATGATAGGGTGCCTAATGTATGCTGTATCTGGCACTAGGCCTGATCTGTGCTATACTGTATCTCTTTTAAGTAGGTATCAAAAATGTGCAAATGATGTGTTGTTAAGCGCTATAAAAAGAGTATTGCGTTATGTGAAACACACCTTAGATTATAAGTTAGTTTATAAATGTACAGATAATAATTTAGAGGGATACTGTGATGCAGACTGGGGAGGGGATCTTCACGACAGAAAATCTACTACAGGCTACTTGTTCAAGTATTCAAATTGTTTAATTTCTTGGAGTTCGAAGAAACAGGTGTCTGTAAGTTTATCTTCTACAGAATCCGAATATGTTGCCATTAGCATGGCAGTAAGTGAAGCCTGCTGGCTCGTTAATTTATTGAATGATTTTAAAATAAATAATGTATGTCCTATACATATTTATACTGATAATCAGTCAGCTATGTCTGTTGCTTGCACTGACACAGTAAAACGGTTGAAACATGTTGATATCCGTTATCACTTTATTAAAGATTTAATTAAAAATAAGAAGGTATGTTTAAAATATGTTAAAACGAGTGATCAACCTGCAGATATGCTTACAAAAGCTTTGAATAGAGAGTTGATAACTCGATTTTTGGGTAAATGTGGAGTAGGTAACATAGGACACATGTAAGAATAATTTTTGTTTGTTACTTTGGTGCATTTACATTGAGCGGGGGTGTTAAAAAGTATCAATGTAATTTCACCTATATTATTATGGTTTTTATGTTGACAAGAATGTCTATTTTTGGTTGTCTAAAATTTTCTCGATTGTAATAATGAAATAATGAATTTATTCAGCACTTAGGTATTTACATACACTTGTACTTGTCAGAATCACAATGTTACACAATTATTCTTATTCTATGAATTAAACTAGATACTTAATTAACCGGTAGCAAATTGTAGGATATTATAGACAAAGTAGACCGTCCGTCAGCTGGTCATTAATTTCTCTACTCATAATAAGTTTATGTTCATATTAATTATTTTAGACTTTAATGGTTTAATATAGAAATATTTGGAAAAAAAACATACAATTAAGTGGCACACACCTGGGGGCACCCTTAAGGGGTTAGGACCACGACCCAGTGGTACCACTGATATATAAGTCAGATTTATGAACATAAAAGGAAGTGATCGGCCTACAGGCGCTGGATCACAGGGCAGGGGTAGGGGTGCAACGCGGTCCTCGCCGGCGAGAATCCTACCCTAGCTAACCTGCAACCTTTCACTAGCTACCTATGTGGACGACTCGGAGAAGAAAGGAAGAAAGAAACTCCGGGCTTTTTCTTTTTCGTCATCTTTTGTATCACAGTTTATGTACCTTTTTTTTTTAATAAATTTTGTTTACAATATTTTATTTAATATACATTTCAAATAACAGTATGTGCGCTAATGCACGCTCTAGACGTTTTCACAAATATATTTAAATATTGATTTAAAATCCTCAAGCAGAAATATCAGAGCAGCAACCTCTTGCACTTTGAAAACGGAGGGAGCGTCAACGCACATTTCCAAGGAACTAGCTACATGAGAAGATTATCGCCGTTAAGGTCACAATAATGTACTTCTACCTCAAACACATCCATCATATGGTCGACCAGTCACCACAAGCAGCACCCGTTCACGAGTATAACGTGTGAGCACACAGCCATCGCCTCCCTCGCCATATTAGAGGGAAGGAGGCGACCCGACTCACATCGCCACCGCAAGCAATGACAACAATGGGAGCATGACGAGTACACTGATAGTAGTATTTGAGGAATCGCATTTAAAAAGAGAGACAGTTAAACTCAGCATAGCTTGTTCCGAAATACATCAGTGTATACAATAACAAATTTGATAAATGACAATAAAAAATTAAAAAAGTCTAATGTTGGTATATCAGTTCGGTGAACAGGCACCTGGTGTGTAAGTTTGCTTGTGTTACACCGCTAGCACCATGCAGTTTTATCATTAATATATTCATTAATTGTGTAATAACCTTTTTTCATTAAGGTAGTCTTTACATGGGATTTAAATTTATTTAGGGGTAACTCTTGCACACATTCTGGTATTTTGTTGAACATACGCACACTAAGCCCTACAAACGAAGAATGGACTCTCTGCAGACGGTGGTAATCAGCACACAATTTATGTTTGTTTCTTGTATTTATTGTGTGCAAGGCGCTTCTCTTTTGATATAGATTTAGGTTTTGTCTAATATGAATTAAATTTGCATAAATGTATTGAGAAGCAACCGTTAATATATTAATATTTTTAAACAAATCTCTTATGGAAGAGCGGGCACTTAGTTGGTAAATTGATCTAATTGCCCGTTTCTGTAAAATAAATATGCTTTGGATATCAGCAGATTTGCCCCAAAGTAAAATTCCATATGATAAAATGCTGTGGAAATAACTAAAATAGACCATCCGTGCAGTTTCTACGTTGGTCAGTTGTCTTACTTTCCTTACAGCGTAAGCAGCAGAGGTCAACTTTTTAGCCAAGTTCGATACATGAGCATTCCATATTAAATTTTTATCCAGCGTTATTCCTAAGAACACTGTGGAGTTGACAGTATCCAGCACTTCATTATTAATCATTAAATTAGGCCCAATATTTTTCACATTGGGTGTAGTAAATTTAATACATTTGGTTTTATTCGCGTTTAGGACCAAATTATTTACAGTAAACCAATGGGTTATCTGTGTGAGTGCACAATTAATAAAGTCAAAATCGTCAATATTACGTTTCACTTTAAAAATAAGTGAAGTGTCATCAGCAAAGAGTACAACATCACACAAATTCTCCAAATAATACGGCAAATCATTGATGTATACCAGGAATAAAAAAGGACCCAGAATGGAACCTTGTGGCACACCTAACTTAACAGGCAAGGATCCCGAGACTACACCACCTACGTCAACGCATTGAACTCTCTGTGTAAGATATGAAAATAGCATATCCAGTGCACCATCATTTACACCATAGTGACGTAATTTTAATAAAAGCGTATCGTGCTGAACGCAATCAAATGCTTTTGAAAGATCGCAGAATACACCGATGGCATTTTGCGACTGCTCCCACGCATTGTATATAAGTTTTATAAGAGCGACACCAGCATCCAGAGTTGAGCGACCTTTAGTAAAACCAAACTGATTCGCGTGCAAGAGGTTATTTAAATTGAAATGCTTGAGGAGCTGATTGAGTATTATTTTTTCAAAGACTTTACTAAACACTGGTAAAATTGAAATTGGTCTATAATTGGCTGGGTCGTCTTTCGCACCTGATTTTAATAAAGGTATGATTTTACTGTACTTCATTTTATCAGGAAATGTGCCAGTGTCTACACATTCATTAAAAATAATCATTAAATATGGCGCTACTATTTCTATTATTTCTTTAAGGATTTTAACTGATAAACCCCACAAATCCCCCGTATTTTTTGATTCAAAAGCTTTGACAACGTTTATTACTTCCGTTACAGTAACATGCTTGAATTGGAATAACGAATTACATCCCGGCACGTTTCTGCGTAAAAGTAGCTCTGCGTCACTGGGTGAAGAATTTAGAGAACGCGTAGTGGATATTGGTATGTCAGAAAAAAATTTATTAAATACATGAGCCACTTCAGATTGATTGCTAATAGGTATACTATCGACTTTTAATTGTAACTGATTATCTCGATTAAAAGTCTTGCCACTTTCTTTATTTATTATTCCCCAGGTGGTTTTTATTTTGTTACTGGAGTTCTCTATCTTATGTCTAATGTGATTGGCTCTAGCAATGCTGCACACAATTTTAAAAGTATTAGAATACTTTCTAACATACTCTAAAAAGTCATTATCGGATCTATACATTTTCATGCCATAGAGCTCATACAATCTAGATCGACTCTTGTATATTCCTGGCGTAGCCCATTCATTAAATTTACAATTAACTTTACTATTGTAAGTTTTAGATTTAAAACTGCTTCTAAATTCGGACTCTACAACGTTAAAAACGGCTCCATAGTTACTATCTGGATTCTGCTTAACTAACAAAGAAGGATTTAACTTTGACATAATGTTTTCCTTAAAGCGATTTATTCGACTAGTAGTAATAGGTCGACACGTTATTTTAGTTGTTTTCTTGTTATCGGTGCTTTGAAAGATTGCCAACTGACCACAGTGATCAGATGTTAGATTATGTAAAATCTGTGTATTTGTCGCTTGACAGTTTGAAAAAATATTGTCAAGACAAGTGGACGAGTGTGAAGTTATCCTAGTGGGTTCATTAAAAAGATGTTTTAAATTAAAGGAATTAAATAGATTAAGGAGTCTCTCACTAGTAGACGAGGCTTCAAGAATATTAACATTAAAGTCCCCACACACTATTATCCCCTTACCTGAACAACTTAACTTGGTGAGGGCATCTTCTACTACAGATTCAAACAAATCAAAGTTACTTAGCGGTGGACGGTAAACACACATGACTACATGATGCTGCAGTTCCACACAAGACAACTCAACATTCCGCTCAACAGACAGATTTACAATATCATGTCTTGATTTACATTTTATGTGAGATGAAATAATAATTAGTGAGCCACCATGAATGGCCTGTTTTCTCACAAATGCACTTTGTACTGTGTACTTATCATTATTAATGTAGCATAGCTGAAAATCTTTTAACCAATGTTCAGTAAGACATAAAATATGAACATTGTAGTTTTCTAAAAATAAACTTAATTCTAATTCTTTGCCAGAAAGACCCTGTATGTTCTGATGTACAATATTTAAATCCTGCAGGCCTTCTGTTGTCCTTAAATCTAGTTTAAAATATTTAAGTTAGTAGTATTACTAACATCTAATACAGTGTTAAACTGAGACAAATCAGACTTGTCTGCATATTTTTTTAAAAAACTCTTTGAGATTAGAGTAGTTAATGTGCTACTCTGTGATAATCTATGATTATCTGTGTCAGAAAAAAAATTAAATGCTAACATATTAGCAAGTTGTTTTGTAAAATAGGGTAGGTACATTGTACCTTTTGTCAACTTAAAATTATGTAAACTAATACTATTTATGTCAAAATAATCTAGGAACTCATTGCAATTGCAGATATTGTACAATAACATATTTAGGTCATAAATATGTTTACTTTGTTCCTTTGTCAAATTATTAGAATAAGGTAGTGAACATAAAATAAATTGACTATTATATTCACTGTTATAGTATTTTATCCTATAAATTAATTTTAAAATGTCATTTCTATTAACAGACAAACTGTCACCATATATTATAATAAATCTATTATATTCATTTTGTTCACAAACAGAATCCATTTTTTTAATTAAATTGTTAAAATGAACTCCGGGTAAGCAAATATTCAGTACAGACTGACGGGACTGATGACTTACAAATCTACCAAGATTCCTACCGAATGCATCAGACAGAATACAAGTTTTAGTGCATTTAGAGTTATTAGAGTTATTACTCCCTGTACTACTAGAACACTTCAATAAACTATTATTGTTATTAGGTGTGTCCATTACAGACCTAATGGAGCAATTTAAATTTTTAATTTTACATTCAGACTCTGGTGAATTTTCATTATTATAGGGCAGAGTGTGCTCTTCGCATGACAACTGTGAGGGATCTGATAAATGAACATGATATTCCTCACAATTGCATGGTTTTAATTTAAGGAGCTCATTAGCAGCAAGTATGTGCTCCCTAATTTGACATTGTGAGTCATCATATTTTTTAGATACTATGTTTAACTGTTTATTTAGATCAGATATTTTTAATTTTAATGTTTTTGTATCAATATCATATTTTAATTGCTTTTGTGAAAACTCATTACTACATATGTCAAAGTCTTTCATTAATTCTTTTCGGTCCCTTATAAGTTCACTTATATAATTATAATTGTACCGTTTAATCTTATTGTATGACATTTTTAATTTTCTAGTAATTTTTTTAATTTTTAAATATTTTTTAATTTTACTGTGACTAGTCATGGTACATACAGAGTGAGATTTATTTGAACTGATGGTGTAATGGTATGTAATGGTGTCAAAGTATTTCTCTTAAGTAATATAAAATATTTCGCTAACTAACACTGCATTATTTATTTTGTTTCATCACCTGTCACCCCCTTTCCCAGCTACTTAACCTTTTGGGACACCCTGTATAAGCCGTGTGTTTTCCGGCTTAGAATAGACCACCCCATGTCTTCCCATGGGTGTCGTAAAACGCGACTAAGGGACATATGGCTGATAGATGGGCAGCAGCATCTATTAGGTCAAGGTTTACATCCTACTGCGATCACCAATCCGTCTGCCAAGCGTGGTGATTATGGCAATATCCCTCTACGATCCTGGCTTGCCAAGGTCTGTTAAGAGGAGGCCCATGTTCACCAGTGGACGTAAACGGGCTGTTGATGATAATGATGTTGAATATACAAGGTGTAACGGAAAGGGTATATACATAGAAAGAGCAAGGCTTCTTTGGATCATAACAAATGATATGGCAAGGGTTTCAACTCAAAATAAAATAAAAAAAAGTCAGTATTATTTTGCAAACAAAAAATTAAAATGCGGAACCCTTTATTCAGAAATACCAGGAGTAAGAGGTTTATTTTTACTTGCAAATAGTTCGTTGACATTGATCAGCTGATTGAGTGTTAGTGATGTATTTATTTCAATTTGAAAAGTTTGGTTTCTGGTATCTATGAATTTAAAAAAATCATTACTTCCGGACTTGTAGAGATACGATTAAATAACCCTCGCCATATCGTTTGTTATCCATAGTGTTCCATAACAGTGCATTTTATTTAATTCCTGAAATATATAATAAATTGCCTAAGATGATCAGAGCACTTAATGACATGAATAATTTTAAGCTGACATTGTATAAATTTTTAAATGAAAAATGTTATTATAATCTAAATGAATACCTTAATGACATTATTACGTAAGAACGTCATTGCAAAATTGACATGTTTTAATAATTTAATAATTGTAATTGTATTTTATTGTAATTGTATATTAATTGTTAATTGTAATTGTATTTTGATTGTAATTCTAATTGTATTGTTAATCTTACAAAAGTTATTTGTGATGAATGTAATTGACATATAAATATCATGTATACTTAATTTCATATTGTATGGCATTATGGTGGGTCATAGTTGGACTTTCTATATACCTTGTAAACAACATACCTATTTAACCTATGTACCACAATAAAGTTCGTTTGTATTTGTATTTGTATCATCCAAAAAAACCTTGCTTTTTCTATGTATATACCCTTTCCGTTACACCTTGTATAGTGTTTTATTTTTTTAAGTTTCGTAGATTAGAATTAAATTTTTCTCACAAATTTCTATACTACGAGCCTAATAATGTGTTCATACGAATTGATGTTAAATATTTATTAACTTTAAACCTTATAGCGGACGAAATAGAAGTTAAAATCATAGATACATATAACATCGTAACTAAACGATAGTATAAAGCTGTTAGGATAAAATGTATGTAGGATAAAAGTAGGTAGTATTCATTTTTCTTTTTAAATTTAACGAATTAATTAAATCCAAAAAAATAACACGTAAGTTGTTAATAAGACACATATTAATCAATTTTATCAAATAGGATAATAAGATGTTACTAATTAATATGTACCTATATAATTTATAACTACAGACCGATCAGCCTCATTTCCAACCTATACAATGTATTCTCAAAGGTAATATTAAACAGAATTGGTTCAGTGCAGGACGAAAATCAGCCGAGAGAACAGGCGGGATTCCGAAGCGAGTTTTCAACAATAGACCATATCCATGTCGTAAAGCAAGTTATTCAGAAAAGTAATGAGTACGGAAAAACGTCCTACTTGGCATTCGTAGACTACAGCAAGGCATTTGATTCTCTAAAACACTCACACATCTGGGAAGCTCTAAATACACAAGGAGTACATCCAAAGTATATAAGAATAATAAAAAATATATACAAAGATTCAACAGCAACAATCCAGACTGAAATAAAAGGCCCAACATTTAAAATAAAAAAAGGAGTGCGACAAGGAGACCCCCTCTCGCCAAAATTATTCTCAGCGGTTCTGGAACATATATTCAGGAAAATTAATTGGGACGCATTTGGAATAAACATAAATGGCGAAAAGCTTAACCATCTAAGATTCGCAGATGACCTAATTCTACTTAACGAAAACCAACAAGGCTTAAAAATAATGTTATCACAACTAGAAAGTGAAAGCAAAAAGGTGGGCCTGAGCATGAACCTAGATAAAACGAAATTAATGACAAACCACGTAAAATCACCTATATTACTAAGTTCTAACCAAATAGAATACGTCGATGAATACACATACCTAGGACAAATTAAAGCACCGGAAAACCAGATGCAGAAAGAAATAAACATCAGAATCAGTAAAGCTTGGAAAAGGTTCTGGTCCCTAAAAGAGGTATTGAAAAACCCTCACATACCCCTGAAAGATAAAACTACAATATTCAATTCATGCATACTACCATGTCTTACCTATGGAGCTGAAACCTGGGCCCTTACTAATAAACAGAGTAGAGCACTCAGAGTGTGTCAAAATAAAATGGAAAGAAGCATCTTAAACATTAAACTAAGGGACAAAATCAAACTCACAAACATAAGAAACATGACAAAAGTTGCAGATATCACATACACAGTGAGAAAACTCAAATGGAACTGGGCAGGCCATATGATCAGAAACAGGAAGATAAAATGGACGAAAGATGTTACGGAATGGTCCCCTCGAGATGGGAAAAGAAAGAAAGGGCGTCAAAAAACTAGATGGGAAGACGATGTCAAGAAAGTAGCTGGAGCATCATGGCAAAGACACGCCAGAAACAGAAAATCTTGGAAAGCCCCGGGGGAGGCCTATGCCAGAGGGCAAGCGGATAATGTTACCGATGTCGAAGAATAGAACTATTATAAGTATTAATGCTATTTGTAATTAACCTGCATAATCAAGTATTATTGTATTGTCACTAATCGATTCAAAAATTAATGCATATTAATTTAATGTCAATAATATTGAAGAACTATGTACATAATAGTGCGATCAGAAATAACTGTAATGAAATTAATTTATTATCCGATATGGCTATTTTAATTTGAATATAATTTATTTGTTGGCTTATTGTTAAATTAAAATTGAATTATGTTGTGTTAGTACTAAATGATTGTATGTCAAACGATTTAATGTAAAATATTATTCAATAAATGTTTTGATTAAATTAAAACTGATTTATTAATCGCATTATCATTACATTCTCCGAGTGTCACACCGTAGGTAGATAGAGATAGACTCGTAGGAAGCTAGGATATGGTCCGGTCGTACTCGCAAGGCGAGGCTCGCGACGCGTTCTATGCTTCAGACCCGATCCCAGCCCGCGCTGGTTGATCTTAATTGTATTTATAAATATAATAAGTGACTATCACATGCCATAGCAACATTGGTAAATTTTATTTAATAATATTATTGTTGAAATGTAAACTAATTTATTAGTCAAGATTGTTTTTTATTTTTATATCATCTTGAAATATTTGAAGGAATGAAATTTGAGTAGATTTTTGTTAACAAGGCTGTAAGTATATAAAAATAAACAGGGTTTTTCGTTTAATTTTTTAGAATAATCGTAATAAATAGAAAAATAAATCAATAGCCCTTCTATATTATGTTTATTTTTATAAATACGAATGTTATATATCATTTATGTAATAAAAATTACCTGTACAGGTACAAAAAAATAAAAATATTTACCTTCAAACAATTATAATATCTATGCCGATGCTCGTTTGTTTTAGATCCTAATTGTATCCGTAAATTTGATTTCAACTTTGAAAGTACTACGAAAATAAATGATTACTATGAAAGTTAAGGATTAACGAAAAGACTGGAGGAACGAATATATTAAGTTTTCTTTGATTTTCCATAAAATAATAGCAATTGAAAATTACTCATTGCTACAAGTCAGTTATTCTTTAAATTGAAAGCATTGTTACTGATATCATTTGTACTATAAACTAATCTGATCTTTATTTAATTTAATAGATAATTTATCATAGAATATGTAATAAACTTAAAAAAGCTTTATATACTTAGAAATCAGCAATTTTTCGTAATTTTTTGTCGTAGGTCCGAAGCAAAAGTGGTTACTAGATATAAAAATATCCCAAGGGCAATTCAAGTATTCCATGTAAGGCTAGTGGCACACAGGTGACACAGGGTAGAAAAGTTCAATGGACATAATACAAAACTACATGTATGCAAATAACTAAACTCAAAATATTGAACATAGTTACATAAAAAAACGGTAATTACACAACGCAATAGATAATGTAAGATTGTACTTGTAAAATTTGACAATTAAGAGCCTTTATGCTGCGTCAGTGGCGTCACTACTGTGACATACAGTTTTTATGACTAAAAATCTAATTAATTCAAAATTTCGTTATGCTGAAGTACTAGCTTTTATTATGTATGTTTACGAATACATTACACAAAAGTTTCTATTTGCTGGCTAAACTCAAATTCATCTTTCGGAATAAAAACTGCCGTTTTTATTCCGAACGATTCATTTGAATAAAATAAAGCAAATAGTAACTATTGTGTAACGTATTCTGAAACATACATAGTAAAAGCTAGTACTTAAGCAGAACGAAATTTTGAATTAAATTATTTTTTAGTAATAAAAACTGTATTTCACAGTAGTGGCGCCACTGTCGCAGCATAAAGGCTTCTTAATAAAATCTTACAGAAATAATATTAGTATAAATTGAAATATCTTTGTTGTATGCACCCAGCTTTACGGATTATTTTGTTTTGACTTTGGGTAGTAGAATAGCCCAAAATACATAGTCTGACTTTGGTGTATAAAATATCCCATGCAAAAAACATTTCGGCACTCTTCTTTTATGGCCAATTTCCACGTAAATTAGGTTTTAAACATTGAAAAAAGAGTTATAATGAAGCATTGATAGTACTTTTTAGTAGGTTTTACCTTGCACAAAAAAAAGAAAACACATCATGGAACATTTTTAAGTGTTGAAATTACGTAAAACTTACCTTACTATCACATCACACCACCCACATACATTTCAAAACACGATTCTACTACTAAATTAGAGCTTAATAATAGAAAACATTATTTAAATATAATATCTGACATATAAACTTTAATATTTATGTGTTTTAACCTTTGTTAGCCTGAATTAAACTCCAAAATAAACACTAATTGCAGCGAACACGTCAGGTAAACGCACGGAACGAAAGTGATTGGCTTTAGGTACTCAAACTGACGAAAGTATGGGTCTCTCTTTATTCACTTGTATGGGGAGACGAAAGCAAATATTGTGTACAGTTCATCATTAGAAACTGTGAAGAGTGGTTGTGTTACGAGTAAATCCCATGTTAGAAGTGAAGCTGCTGTGGGTGGACTAATCGCGTATTTATCGGTCCCTCCTGCTTCCTCGCGGGACACTTGCCGTAAATGACCGTGGCCATCTTGCACTGTGTCGGACCTCTCTTTCAACTATAAACCTTGATCTGTGACTGTGTTAGCATCGATTGTGTTAGTGACAATATACAAAGCTGGAAAAAGATCTACAGCGGGTGAGGCTCGAACCCACGGACATCACACCGCAAGTCAAGCAGATTGCCCCTGAGCCAACAGCGCAGTGACGTCGCGAGCGAAATCTGGTGTTCACTTGCAAATCGTTGCTAATAATAACTGCAAGGCGCTTCAATATCACTTGTGGCTTATCCCTTTTCAATCAGGCGCTAAGAACCTTGAAATTGCTGTCAAAATACTATCAGGCACTTACTAACCGCACAAATTTTTTATTGTGTAAGCGACCCTAAGCCATAATAACAAAATAATAGCGGACCATATCGCATCTAAATCCCGCTTATCGCTGCCCGTGGCCACGCAGAGTGTCTGTGGGATCCCTACACTCAACTTGAAAGCTATCTGTAGAGCAATACGACCGATTTTTAACCAAACCAAAGTATAGTGATGTCAGTAAGACGATCACCACCCAAGTCTCCGGCGTGCCAGGCTACAAATACAAACTTAATGCAAGTGAAGTCCGATTCAGATATTCCTCAGCTGCCGTTATCAAGTAGCCCATACGACAACGCTAATATTACTTCGCGTAACAAACGCCCACGTTCGGAATCATCAACCAAAAATAGTGAATTCCAGGACTTCAAACAAGAGGTACGCCAGATTCTTACCACTTGGAAAAAGGAAAATCAGGAGTACCTTACAAAAATTGCAAACGAACAAAGCTCCCAACTGAAAATTCTTATGTCTGAAATAGCTGATCTAAAATCGCAAAACAGTTTATTGAATAAATAATTCCTAGAAATTGATAAGACGGTCACATTTATTAGTAAACAATATGACGATATGTTCAAACAATTTGAATCATCGCAAAAGGAAAAAAAGGTTTACAGAGACAGTATACTACAAATGGAAACAAACACACACAACAACAGGATGTCCAGCAACTATCGCGGTCATCCATTATAGAAATCCGCAACGTACCGAATAAAGAGAAAGAATGCACAGCCGATCTCACCAACATAATTAATAAACTGGGCACCGCGGTTGACATGCCGGTCGATAAAACTCATGTACGCGACATCTACCGCCTGCCGGGTAAGCCTGGCGCGGTCAGACCAATAGTTGTCGAATTTACCAATGTGGAAACCAAAAACCAGATGATCACCAAGGTACGGAACTTTAACAAGGCACACCCAAACGAAGGGCGCTTAAGTACTTCCAGTATTGGGCTGCCCGGTGACCGCCATCCGATCTACGTTGCTGAATATCTTCCTGCCAGCTCCCGGAAGCTCTTCTTTGCGGCTAGGGAATTCTCAAAAAAAATGGAGTACAAATTTTGTTGGACAGCGAACGGAAACATCTTTCTTCGTAAGAAGGAAGGAGCCAAACATCACCTTATTAAATCCGAACACTCCCTAACCGAACTACAAGCTCAAGCAAGTCAATGACTATTTCTCATCATAACTTTATTTGCCATTGCATGTATCTCCTTACTATTTTCTTACCACACATTTTTAGTAAATTTAAAACAATTATCTACATTTCCAACAACTTCAACATCACATATCCAACACAACAACTTATACACAACTACCACAACTACATTACTCAATAAAAATAATAATACTACCATTACACTGATTAAGCATAACAATTTAATAAAAACACCTATTACTCAAACGTCTGTTTCGTCTGTATATATTCGATATAACCGTATAACCTACCTTCAGATTCACGTAACCGGTATAGCTGCACAATATATTTACACTACAGATCCGTTGTTAGTAAGACCTATACTCAAAATAATATCGAACCCCTAAACACTTTTTATTGCTATGTGCCTAAGAAATGGCTGCTTTAAATAACATATCTATCGACTTAGATCGTATCGAGGTATCTACGTCATACATATGCCAACCAGACCATTGCAAAGATTATTTACGTACGTCAAACGCTCTGACTGTTTTACACCTAAATATCAGAAGCATTACCAAAAACTTTGACGAACTTAGATGTCTCCTAGTCTCAATGAACATAACATGCGACGTAATTGTGCTATCCGAATGCTGGCTTAAAAAAGCAGGAAATATCCCTATTTTGGATGGGTACTCATCACACCAAACCAAAAGTTTAACTAACCAGAACGATGGCTTAGTCTTATATATTAAAAATAGTCTACCTCACACTATAACTGAACCGATCTTCCCTGACGCCAGTTGCCTAACCTGCTCCATAGAAAACAACCTAACTATCATTGCCTTATATAGACCACCATCACAAAGAAACATTGATCCATTTCTAGACCAACTAAATAACGTTATTCTTGACCTCAAAAATCACAACCAAACCGCAATTATCGGTGATGTTAACATCAATATCACCCCTGATAGCAACGACCAACGCTCTCCACAATACCTAAACATGACTGCATCTCACGGATTTCTCCCTGCCTACCTTCTTCCTACTCGCCTGCAAAATTGTATAGACCATATTTTATTAAAAACCAAAAACAAGGCAATTACTTTAATATTAAAAACATCAATAACAGACCACTGTGCAGTCTTGCTAAATCTGGAAAATAACAAACCCAAATCTATCCACAATAAAGTTCATACACCTTTCCTTGATCTCTCAAGCGCTTTATCTGATATCGAAAACTGTGAATTCTCTATTTTAAATACAATGAATGATCCCAACCAAGCAACCAATGAATTTCTAAATATAGTCTCCCCCATAATAATTAAAAATACCATATATAGAGCAACCCCATGTAAAAAAAGAATTATAAAGCCTTGGATAACCACAGGTCTTTTGAGATGTATGCGTAATAGAGACAGATTGCACTATAATCCAAATAAAGAGCCAAATAACCAAATCTTGAAATTAACCTACTTACGATACCGCAACTTCTGTAACGACTTATTAAAAAAGATAAAATCGGACCATGAAGAAAAGGAATTTCAAAAAGCAAAATCCAACCCTAAAAAATGTGGGAAACTGTCCGCAGTGTAACTAACATCAAAAGCGTGCGCGCGACCTCAACCGAACTCTTAACTATTGAAAACTGCCCCACCAAGTCAGTCAACAAAATTAATACGTACAAACGCCGGTATGAATCTTGCAAACAATATACCTAACTTTAATCAGCCTGTCAACATCCCTCAACAAAATATAGCCAACTCAATGGTTCTTCTGGAAACAGATGAAGAAGAGGTAAATTCAATCATAAACAGTCTCCGGATTGACAGTGCTACGGGCTGGGACGGCATTCCACCAAAATTTCTAAAACACGCTAGTCATATTCTCACCCCACCGATCACACGTATATGTAACCTGGCAATATCCACAGGCATATTTCCCAGCGCACTAAAAAAAGCCATCGTACATCCAATATACAAGTCGGGCGACAGAAACAGGGTCACGAACTATCGCCCAATTTCGGTTCTTCCAGCGATCTCCAAAATTCTGGAAATAATAATGTACAAACGTCTTAATAACTACCTAAGCAAACACAAAATTATTTCCCAAAACCAGTTTGGCTTTCGACGCGGATTATCCACAGAGGATGCGGTGACATCTTTACTAGATTTTGTAGTTGACAAAATTGACAATAAGTTCGAGTGTCTAGGAATTTTCCTAGACCTTTCGAAGGCGTTCGATACAGTGTCTGTTCCCCTACTTATTTCTAAACTTGAATCCGTTGGAGTGCGAGGCATCGCTCTCGACCTATTCAAAAACTTTCTCACAGATAGGATGCAGTACGTTAGGATAGGAGAGTACGTTAGCGAAGCAAATCCTGTGACTGTCGGAGTCTCACGAGGAAGTTTGCTCAGTCCTCTCCTTTTTCTGACCTACGTCAACGAACTCTGTCAGCTTTCCCTTCCATCCACAAAAATAATAGCATACGCGGATGACACGGCAATTTTATCCTATGGCCATGAGTGGACTTCAGCTAAAGATACAGCCGAAAAGGCACTCGGTGAGGTGATGTTATGGTTAGAAAAAAACAGTCTCACATTAAACGTAGCGAAAACGAATTTTATCACCTTCGGCTCAAGACGTTCCACCCTACCACAAGACGGCTCACTACTTATTAAAGCCCACAAATGTCCTAACCCTGTTTCTCTTTGCACATGCCCTGATGTAACTAGAGCACCAGTGGTGCGATATCTCGGTCTTCAACTAGATGCCTGCCTATCCTGGAAAACACACTTACAATCAGTGTCTGCACGAATACGAAAACTTATATTCCTATTCAAGAAGTTAAGGGCGAACAGCGAAATCGTTAAGATTGTTTACTCTGCACTAGCCGAATCAGTACTGACCTATTGCATCACTGCCTGGGAAGGAGCCGCCAAGACCGATATTATTCTGGTAGAACGAGCCCAGAGAGCAGTAATTAAGGTAATTCTAAAAAGACCCTTTATATTCCCTACACGGCAACTTTACAGGGAATTCAAAACACTAACGGTTCGACAATTATACATATTACGCGCAGTCATGCGAAAGCACAAGACTCTTCCGTACAATGTAAATAACAGCCCGACAGTAAGAAGAAGACCCAAACCACCTTGTCCCACAACACACACAAAAACTACATTCGCTAGTCGTCACTACCCCTACCTAAGTGCCCTCGTATACAATAAAATACATCAAAATCATACCATACATTCACTAACCACACACAAATGTAAAAAAATAACTAAGGAGTACCTCCTCACTCTGGATTATGATGAAACAGAAGCATTGATAAAACTCCCATGCAAATAATTTAATCACTTGTACCACGATAACTTTCACACCCACAGACACCCCAAATAACCTTCCCTCTCTATACACACACACTCACACACACACTCACACACACATCACACACAAACACACACATCACACACTCATCCACACATCTCACATTCATACACTTTCCTCACTACATCACGTTACACGGCTTACTCTCACACTATTGCTGCAGTTAAACGTTTTAGCCTTACTAATTATTGTAAAATAATCTTAGCAGATGAATGGGTGACCCCGATGACACAGGATTTTCCTAGCATCGGGGTCATTATTCTCAAAAAATGAGCACATTCTGTAAAATAATTTAATGTAACATGCATTAATGTAACATGCGTAACATGTGTGAACGGGATAGGAATCATGTCTATACGCCTAATTCTTAGCGTTTGACAGAGATCAACATATGTTTCAAGACTTCTAACGCTGGGCTAGAATTATACCTATATATTGGGTATAATTCATACCCAAAATCAAGTGAGCGGATATTAAGTATTTCATCTATTTTAGACTTAAATTTAACTAACTTATCACTAACTAACTATACTAAAATTACCTAAAATCTCGGAGAACTTATCAATGGCTTTTTTAATTCTTGCTTCATTCGTATTCATTTTGTAAAATGTTTCGTTACAATGCTTAATTACTGAATTAGTTACTAAAATATTTTCTTTCATAAGAGAAGCTAACTGTACTTGATTATATGTTATACTGTTAATAGCTTCATTGTATTTAGTTGCATCGTTTTCGTCAAGAGTACCGAAAATGTGTTTAAAAACGGTTCCTGGAGTTGGAACCGTTTTTAAACAGATTTTCGGTACTAAACGGTACCAAACCAAGCAGATCTCTTTTCACGAGTAGAAGTTAAGTGGGAGATGGAATTGAAGTCTCTAATTATATCATTGTATCTAAGGGTCAATGGTTCCAGTATGTTAAAACATTCTGAGTCATTGAACACGTCACTCTGTTTACAAAGCAATCTGAAGGTACCAAATATATTTTTTAAGTTTTCGATATGAGAGCTCAAGTATGATACATCTATGGGGATTAGTAATCCCCATAGATGTATCATACTTGAGCTCTCGACACACCACACTCACAACGTCAGAACCCGTGGGAACCATATTGGTGTCGCGACGATGACATTTGCTGATTACAGGATACCAAGCCGTTGATAACCGGTATCCACGTACTATTCTCGAGTAATAGTGACGATCGGTGTAGAGGACTTGTGGTTGATGTAAATTGGCTATCCAATGCTTGTCTCCTGTATTAACGACTAAGTAAGTTGGTCATGGACAGGATTAACGGTAAAACGGGACAGTGCATCTGCATTGCAGTTTGTTTTTCCTTTTTTGTAATCAATCGAGTTGTCAAACGAGTCGAGAACCAGGGTCTTTACAATTAAATAGCCACTTAAGTGGTTTATGATCGGTTATAATTTTGAATTCATGTCCATACAAGTACGGACGGAATACTTGGGTTCCGCAAGACACTCTTTTTCGGTGACGCTGTAGTTGCATTCAGATTCGTTTAATGTACGTGAAGCATAGGCTATAGGACGGTCTTTTCCTACTGGACCTAGGGAGAGTATTAGAGATGTGTCCCTCACTCATGAGGTGCCTCATTTGAGGTACTCGTGATCGCAAATTGAAAGAGTTACTCGAATTTCAACATTGAACCACCTCACTACTCATTCACGCGTCAAAAACTCATGAGTGAAAGAAAATTATGTGAGTGAGGGAGACGTAAAAATCAGAATCGTGAGTACTTATGGGTCGACGCAACCGTCCACCCCGCTGCCTCGGACTATCGGCTGAATTCGGCTGAGTTCGGCTCGGGCTCGGCTCGGCTCGTAAGATACGCTGACATACGACTCATCGCCTCAAATGAGGGGTACCTCGTGAGGACCTCGCGAGGCAAAATGAGGTACTCCCTCAACCTCATATAAAAATGATGAGTTACCCATCACTAGAGAGTATAGCTGAGATAACGAAGTTGGAAGCATCAAAAGTAAGTATGAAAGGTTTTGTGAAATCAGGATACGCAAGAACTGGGGCGGTGGTGAGTTTGGTTTTTAGTGTTTCGAATGCTAACTGTTGTTTGTTTTGCCAGAGGAATAAAAAAAAATAAAAAAAAAGATTAAAATAGTTTTATTCACATAAAGGTTTACAAAACTTTGTATGAATTCCCTGAACCCTGTGGTAGGTAAAACCTATGTTACAGACATCAGTGTCTTCACCCATACTCACATATTAATGTGCTTTAGAAGGTGTTACATTTATTTTTATACACCTTTATTATGAAGGAAAGTAAGATAACAATTTTATACAATAAAAATACAAAAGAAAAAGAAATAAAATACAAGCATGTGTCTGTTGAGTGTATTTTTCTACATATATGGGTGTGTGCGTGTGTGTGGGTGTGTGCGCTTGTGTGTGTTTATGTGAGTATGCGTTTGCGTTATGTGTGTTATTGCTATTCATTTATGTAATAATTCAGTTTGTTTGTAGTCTAAGGATAAAAGCCATTCCTTTATTTTAAACTTTGCTTTTTTTGTCGTGAGTGGATGAATGTTTATCTTTTTATTTATTTTATTGTATATGTGCACCGCCATAGACAATTGTTGGCGTTTAGCGAAAGCCGTTCGACATTTAATGGGTAAACAAACATTTTTAATTACACGACTTTTTTTATATGCCAGATCGTTGTATGGAATCGATTTGTGCTGTTTGACGAGCAGCTGAGCCAAATATAATTGCCTGACAGTCATAACCTGACATTTTTTGTATAAAGCTGTAGTAGGGTATCTGAATGGGCTGTATGTTATTACTTTTAAAAGTGATCTTTGAGCCCTTTCAAGGAATACCATTGCTGTCTTGCAGGCACCACCCCATACATTTAAACAATATCCGACAATTGACTGAACTAATGCATAATATATCCTACGTAACAACTCAAAATCAGCCACCTCCCTTAATCTTTTGAATACCCAAATTAACTTTCTGGTACGATTTATTGTTAAATCAATATGAGGGTACCACGACAACTTTTCATCCAGTATAACTCCAAGGTACTTAATTGTAGATGTTTTATTAAGAACAAGGCACGAGCAGTTAGCTGTAGTTGGATAATTACAGGAGTGAGCATTTACTGTTAGGTTTGTTTCAGTATGGCTGATAGAGAATTGAAGACAAGTTGTTTTTTACATATTTAGTGTAAGGAGATTTTGAGCTAGACAACTAGTGATTTTGTTAAGGCCCAATTCAGCATAGGTCTTGGCCTCAGCCCAGCTCTGCCCATAAAATATCAGGGCTGTATTATCAGCGTAGGATATAATATGCCCATTATTAAGTGACAGTAGACATAAGTCGTTAATATACATTAAAAAAAGGCTAGGACCGAGGACACTACCCTGTGGTACTCCACAAACTACTGGGGCATAATTACTAATGTAGTCCCCAATCCTAACCCGCTGGACACGGTCAGAAAGAAAATCCCTAAAAATACTGAGAGCTTTGCCACGTATACCATTTCTCTCTAGCTTCTCCACAAGAATGGGTATCGATACAGTATCAAATGCCTTGGCAAGGTCAAGGAAGACACCCAAGCATTTTTGTTTAGCTTCGATATGTTTGGTGACATATCCCGTCAGTTGGCTAATGGCGTCTGTGGTGTTTCTACCTGACCTAAAGCCAAATTGGTCATCCGATAATATTTTGTTTCTTTCAAGAAACTGCATAAGGCGGACGTTTAATACTTTCTCCATTATTTTAGACAACGATGAAAGCACGGAAATTGGTCTATAATTTGAAATGTTGTCTCGACACCACCCTTGTGGATTGGCGTAATTATGGATCTTTTGAAAACAGATGGAAAAATACCTTGGGATATACAAAGTCCAATGAGTTTAGTTAGAGGTGGAACAATGATATGCCTTGCCAGTTTAAGTAATTTTACGGGTATGGCATCCATCTAGTAGCGCAATTATTTTTTAAATTAACAATTAATGAATCTATTTCTCTCTCGTCAGGTGAAAGTAATACTATTGAGTTGAGATGTGTTGGATAATCAATACTATGGCTCATAGGGTGACTGCTCTTTACTGATTCTGCAAGTTGTTTACCAATGTTCGCAAAGTATGAATTTATGACATTTATCCTATCTTCTGCTTTTTCCGCAATTTTTATTAAGTCTTGGTTAATTGCTTTATTCCTAGAAAATGGTATAATAGTTTTAATTGCATTCCAAGACTCTTTGTTGGTTTTCGCGTTGCTTAATAAAGACTTCTCATACGTAATTCTAATTTTTCTTAAGAGCGAGTTACAGTAATTACGATAGCGTTTATAAGATATTTCGAGTATCAGGTTATTTGCATGGAGTTTACTCTTTTTGTGTAATTTGTCGCGGTGTCTTATGCAACGAAGAAGACCCGTTGTTAGCCATGGCTTTATTAGTGTTTCTCTGTTTGGTAGGACGTAAGTCTTAGTATTCATTGTCACTGCTTTAGATAATTCATTCACGAAAATCGTGGCAACCTCATTAGCGTCTCATACTCTATCCACAAATGAAAAGTCAACTGTTTCCAAATATTTGCAGGCTCCTGCTATATTCGTTTTTTTGGTAGTGTTATCTTTATTAAGTATTGATTTTGCGTTGAGACCAAGGTTTAATAAGACAGAGGAGTGATCAGTAACCGTAGAATTCGTCACGAACACTTTCGCAGCATGGATGGTTTTTATGAATAGATGGTCCAGGCAGCTATGTACTCTAGTGGGATACGTATGGCCTGGTAACAAACCTAATTCTACCATAAGATTTAGGTAAGAATTACTGTTTCTGTCATTATTATTCAGTTTAATGTCTAGGTTCATGTCTCCTACCAATATAACGTTCTTGGATCTGTTTAGTGGTCGAATAATATTGTCTATGGATTTCAGAAAGCTATCTATGCACTGTAGAGAAGGGGTTCTATATGTTGGTAATATAACAATGTCTGGCTCGAGTTTTAATTTCAGGAAGTTTGCGCCAGATGATTCAGTCTCTTCCAGTGTACATTTTATTTCAGTTTTAACGTAAATTACGATACCATCTTTCTGATTTTGGCAATTGCGGGAGAAGTATGTTGTATATTTATTTATTTGAGGAGGTGGTTTGTGCTCATTCAAACAACATTCTGTAAGTATGATTATATCCATTTCAAAATAAAATCTTGCAATTTCTACTAAAAATCCGTCCAAATTTTTATAAACGCTCCGTATATTTTCGTGATTATATTAAGGCACATTGGAGAGTGATTAACTAGGGTGTTACAGGCTTATGTATCACAGTTGTAAGCTGTAGCCCCAGATACATCGTCTAAGTCTGTAGATATTGTTTTATCAAAATCGATCACTGTATTAATACATTAAAACTATGTTCCTTGTGAATGTCATTAAGAAAATTTAAGCAAAAATTGTAATGATATGCAAATACAAACTGACTATATACTTCTTTTGAATTTTTGTAAACAATAAAATGTTTGATGTTATATCTATGTGATAGCTTTTTGTGAGTGTTTTTAGTGTGAGTGTATAATATTTGTGATGCGTGAGGTGAATATGTGAGATAGTAGTGTTTTAAATTCTAAAATTACACAATTATATTTAACTGGAACGAAGAGATACCATACTAGTCACTTCTCTGGGCGAAGTTTAATGAGGTCTGCTTCTTCTATATGTACATAGCGATCCCCAACCTCCCGTTGTATCAAAAATTTACCATAAGAAGGCCAGCAGAATTTATACCCATTTTCGTTGGCAAATTTTCGTGCAAGAAAGAACATACGTTGTGACTTTTGTGTTAGTCTCTCAGCAAAATATATAGGCTGCACTGGTCCGTGCAGTTTTGAGTGTTCGGTGTTCAATTTCTTATCTTTATTTTTGTTGTTGAATTTGCGAGCGTTGTTTACTATATGTATAGTCTTTTGTAATTTTACTAGCGAATTCAACTACTACAGTGGATGTTTCGTCCCGCTTATTGGTTCGGAATTCATCCTTTATATCCTGGGATTGAAGCGGTACGTCAAGCATATTTGCCGTCACCTTCACAATAGCGCAGAGATCATCCTTTGTTTCGCCAACTCGGTTCGGAACATTTCTATGTTCTATTTTTGAAGCGCAAAGCGTGCGTTCCAGTTCATCTACTTTATCTTTTAGCTGCTGAACATAAGATTTGTCAGCTTTACGTTCTGATTCTAGATTTTCCACCTTCAATAAAAATTCATCATATTGCTTTGATATAAACACTATAGAATCTTTTATTTCGGTATTTTGTTCCACTACTTTTCCAACTTAGCTTCTGAAGCTGCCAAGAGTGCTCTGATCTCGTCCAAGCAACTGCACTCCTCGCGTTTGCGTTTAGGTAGTCTTTTAGTTATGTTTTCAACATGCAGTGTGCTTAGATTGGGCGGAGAACCCTGATTGTTGCATTGGCACAGTACTCGTGGTCGTACCTTCAGTATCACTTACATTAGTCGGTGTGCTCGGTGGAGTACACTTCAAAGGCATTAATTTTGAAAATATAAGTAAAATAATTCCTTCTTGTACTTGATTCACGGCGGCGTTTATAATTAAATATAAAAATTAAATTTGTTATAAATTATTTTTTTATCAAATTATAATTATTTTTTTAATCATTATTATGTTTTTATTAAATTATAATATTTTATTAAATTATTTTTACCAAATTATTATTTTATATTAAATTTAAATTAATTTAGATACACAATTATTATTTCTGAATGAATTTGATGATAAACGAATAAACAGTTAATAATATTCTCTTTCCTTATATACGTATATTATTATAATTTATAATTTTGGAATTCAGCATCGACGAATAAATCTTAAATATGCACTTTTTCCTCCAGTAGTCCTCTTAGAAGCAGTCCGGTCGCAGGCACAATACGCGGCGCCGTCTTCTAACTAGTCTTTGGCTTCGGTGAACGAATTAAAGTGTCAGCGCGTGCGCACACCAAAATGACCCGAATGCAGCAAGCCAAACTGTGAGAATGGCGTGCACAGCGAATAAGTGTTCATTCATTCACTCACCCGCCGATGTTTTGTGATTTTTTGTTTAGTGCTAATATTGTTTATTTCACACACCTTTATACTGAGTTTGATTATAAATCACTTTATTTATGTGGTAACAGAACTTTATAATATGTTTGATAAGCAATTACGGTTGTAACAAACTAAACTAAAAACTTAAGGTGTTTGTGTCACAAACGTTCGGGCAAAGATGGACAAGGAATGGAATATCTTTTTTAAGAAGAGCAGTCAGTGATTTCGCAATTTTTGAGAAGTCAGGGATGAACCTTCTATAATAAGAGACGAGTCCTAAGAAAGATTTTATATCTTTTGGACATTGCGGCACTGGAAATTCTGCTACTGCTCTCGTTTCGTCAGGGTTTGGTTTGAAACCTTCGTCGCTTATTATATGAACAAGATAAGCAACTTCTTTACTTTCTTTGTTTTCGATGTGAGTTCGAAGGTCATGAGAGTAAATTACTATATCGTCAAGATAAACAAAACACCGTGTGCCTTGAAGACCGGAAAGGCAAGTATTCATTAGTAGTGGACTGCACCGAATGGCATTCTCGTGAATTGAAAATGCCCTTGAGGTATTGAAAAAGCTGTTTTCTTAGCATCTTCTTCAGAAACTAGGATTTGATGAAACCCTGATGCAAGGTCAAGGTTCTTTAGAATAAGGTGTAGATTTGCTTAGCAGGAACTTGGTAATTTAAAATACGTGTTTACTTAAGGACGATTTATTTGCGACTAACTGAGGTGGGGGCATACAGATGGTAGTAAACACTTAGGGATAACATAATACATGCATATAGACACAACATACCGCCCACAAAAAGGACGTAGTTCTTTTATCAATCCAAAATTTTACTTTGACAATCAAAAAGCTAACTTTAACATAATACATGAAAATTCAACTCAAACAAAACATTCTACTCTAATGATTAAATTAAACAAACATGTTACTCAGTAGCAATAGGTAAAGGGCATAACTTCGAACAACATTTCTTCACTACATTGTTGCCACTTTTTATGCTGTAGACTCTGGTAATGCCATCCCCTCCAGGATGCTTGTCTACAACACGACCAAGAGAAAATTTGCCAGGCGGTAATCCTTCGGTTTTTATTAAAACCACATCTCCAATCTTGAACTCCTCAGATTTCTTTAACCAAATGGGACGTTGTTGCAATCGAGTTAGGTATTCTTGATGCCAACGTCGCCAGAAGTCGCCAAGCAATTTTTGGGTGTATTGCCACCGGGATAAGGAATGAGTCTTTATGCCTTTGAAATCAGGTGACGGGGCAACGATAGGAGCTTCGCCGATTAAAAAGTGTCCAGGTGTTAATGCTTCTATGCAGTCTGGGTCCTTGTCATCAATAGGACACAATTTGGCACAGCACCGTGGTCATTTCTTCATAGGTGAGATTAGTGGTGAGCACGCGTTTCAAATGGTGTTTGACAGATTTTACACCCGCCTCCCACAATCCTCCAAAGTTCGGTGAATATACTGGTATGTAATGCCATTGTGTTCCTTCCAGTGCCAATGTGTTCGATATGACACCTTCAAAGACCAGATTTGCTTCCTTCCATGCGGCCATCAGTTCTTTGTTGGCACCGACAAAATTTCGGCCCTGGTCACTCCATATATCACTGCATTTTCCTCTTCTGGAAATAAATGCCGCCTGAATGCAGCGATAAACGCTTCGGACGTTAAATCACTAACAAGCTCAAGGTGCATAGCCTTGGTTGACATACATATGAACACGCAGATGTATGCTTTCTGAGTTCTGATGCCTCTTCCTTTGGACATGCTGATTAAAAATGGGCCTGCAAAATCAACTCCGGTATGTATGAACGCTCGAGCAGGAGTTACTCTCGCTTTAGGCAGGTCACCCATCAGCTGCATCCTTGATCGTGTTCTGAGTCTAGCACATACTAAACACTTGTGTATACAGGATTTTATAAGTGCCTTGCCTCGTATAACCCAATACTTTGAGCTCAAGTAACTTAACATAAGTTGAACGCCGCCATGCAACGTGTGATTATGTGCATCAGCGATAATCAAAGGCACCAAATCGTTTTTGTTTCCCAGCACAATAGGATGTTTAGCCTGTTCCTCCAAGTTCGCGTTACGAAGTCGACCGCCCACCCTGAGGACACCATCTTCATCATGGTAAGGATTCAAGGTTTTAATTTTACTTTATCCATTTACAGATTTATTTAATTTTAGTCTTTCTATTTCAACGTTAAATTCTTGTACTAATTTAATACATTTCATTAAAGACTTTTGTAATTCCTTTGTTGAAAAACCTCGTTCCGTGTTTATTTTAAAATTTAAAAATTTTCGACAATAGTTTATCACTTTTATCAATTCTCTTAGATTATCGAATTCTTTGAATTGTAACTTTATACTTTCTTCATGTTCTATTTTTAAATTTGCTTGTTTTTTATCCTGTTTCTTTTCTAATTCTGTAGATGTGTTTTCTTGTTTAAATTCTATTTCTGTTTCAGAGAGCCAAGCTGGACCCTTCCACCACAAATGGGACTTTTTCAGATCAACTAGCAACATGCCCCGGGACCCAATGTCTGCAGGATTTTCTTTAGATGAGACATGAAACCACTGATTGTTGTTTACATTTTCAGCGATCTCTACAACCCGGTTCGCTACAAATGTTTTCCATTTGTGGGGATCACCAGATAACCATGCAAGTACAATCGTTGAATCTGTCCATGCATAGATGTTTGATGCAGGTATTTTCATGGCTTGTTCAATTTGCTTAAGCAACTTCGACAATAGCACCGCTCCACACAGCGTGGTAAAGAAACAGTTCGTTAGTGGTGCCACTCTAGTCTTTGCCGCTATCAGTTTCGTTGATACCGAGCCATCTCGCATCTTTATTCGTACATAAGCCACTGCTGCCTATGCTCGCGAAGCCATGAACTTCAATCTTGTCTAAATCCATACTCAATGTGCCAAGCCATCTATTAATATATACTTCTTGAAAGTCTTCACGAAGAGTAAACCACTCGTCCACCAGCTGTTGGCTTATTTTGTCGTCCCAGCCAACCTTTTCCAGCTATAGCTTTTGTATTAGCATTTTAGCTAAGATTAAGCTCGGAGCGATCCATCCCAGCGGATCGAACAGTTTTTGCATGTCCGATAGGTTTGTTCTTTTTGTGACATTATCTGGCATCACCGGTAAGTTTATTTTATATTGATACTGATCTGTTCCTAGATTCCAGATCAATCCTAGGGCTTGGACCTTTCCATCTAATTTTAAATCTAGGTGTACTCGAGTTGTTCTCCTATTGGCATCTATAGATTGCATGAACTCGGTAGAATTGGATGACCATTTTGATAATATGAAGCCACCCTTTTGCAGTATATAAGAAACTTCTTGTGCTGTCTGTATTGCTTTCTCTGCAGTGTCCTCCCCAGATATCAAATCATCCATATAGAAGTCTGCCTTGATAATGTGTACAGCCTTTGGATGATTTTGCCCTTCACCTTCAGCTACTTGATGAAGAGTTCTTACTGCTAGATACGGTGCTGACGCTGTGCCAAACGTGACACGAAGCATTCGGTACTGTTTGATAGGGTCTGACTCTTCTTCTCTCCACAAAAGGCGTTGATAGATATCGGCGTCTTGTTCTTGTAGTAATGATGAAGGACCAGAAAAGATTCTTCTATTAATTTCTCCAAACAAGATCCATCCCAGGTTTGTTTCTTGGGCACATGGAGAACCGGGAGGACCTTTGATTAATTGTTGTTGCACGATTTGTGCATACTCTTTGACACCTAGAAGCAAGTCAATAGAACCCGGTTTGTGATAGTCCGGGTCAGCCAGGTTGAGTCCTTCTAGGTGTGGTCAATGTGTGACAGTAACAGCTTTGGAGGGGATTCTCGTGGTCAACTGTTTACTCATGACGTATGCTTGTATGTTAATCTCGATGCTTGGATTCCATCTAGAACCAATCCTTAGTTCGACCACGTGATCAATGCTTGTTCTTGTAGAACCCACCCCAATGATACTTCCTCTTGCTGTTTGCCTGGTTAGTTTGAGCAGTTGAGTCGCCTTCTCGCTGATGAACGAAGCCTGCGAACCTTGGTCCACTAGCGCACGTAGAACAACAGTGTGATTATGCTCGTTTCTCGCTAAAACGGTTGCCGTGGCCAGTAGTGCTGTACTTGTACTTTGCTTAGCACTGTGATGCGACGCGATCATAGTGTTGACTATTTCCTCCTTCTCTTCTACACTGGGTTGTGATGCCTTCGGTTGTTTAAAATCTTCAGTTTGTGCCGAAAAAGCAGAATCCTTATTTCGGTGTAGAAGAGTATGATGACGTCGCTTACATATACGACAGGTCATTTGCAATCTACAGTGATATGCAGAATGGCCTGGTACCAAACAATTAAAGCAAAGTTTGTTTGACTTGACGTATTCAGATCTCTCAGCAGGTTGCAGTTTGGTAAAATCCTTACAATGACATAAAGTGTGTTTTTCTTTACAGAGCACGCATGTTCTATCTGCCGCCGATGATGCTGTAGTTGCTGTAGCAGTAACAAGGTGTGAACGTTCTTTTATAGGTTTTTCACGGGTGCCTGATGCTGACATTATGAGTTCTAAAGTACGGTATCTTAATTGCAGAAATTCCTTCAAATCATTCCAAGTAGGTAAGTTATCTTCATCACTTGTGCTAGAAGATTGTTCCCACTCTTTGTGAGACTCAGGGTCAATTTTCTGTATCTCAAGAAAAATAATTAAAGGATCCCATGAGCTCGTATTTATATTTAAGTTTTGTAAGTTATTCAAACAATCCGTTGTGACGTCTTATAAATTCTTGATTTGATTTGCAGATTGAGTACTTATTTTCTTTTGATAAAATAACTTCTTTAACACTGAATATATAATCGATCTTTTATTTCCGTACCTTGATTTAAGAACACTCCATGCTTGATTATAATTGCTGTGTGTAATTTGAATAGGCTTCAATAATATCTTGGCCTCCCCGGTGACACTGCTCTTCAAATAGTGCAACTTCTGAACATCACTGATCGCCGTGTTATCATGTACCACAAAAATAAATAGGTCATTAAATGGGGATAAAATATAATGACCACCAAAAATATATACTTGACCCCAGAAAAATAAAGTCTAAAATTATAATAGTACTAGCTATTTTACTCACGACTGCACTTCAAATTGTATTCGAACACCAAATGTAGTTAATGATCACCAAATCTTAGCGAGCAAATTATTGCGCTATTTCTACTTTAATAAAATCAATGAAAAATGACAATCGGTTAGGTAAGGTTAGAGCTGCGGCCATACAACGAGCCAGAACCGAATAGTAAATTAGTAAAACATTTAGGTACTTTTGGTGATCATTTACTACTTTTGGTGATCATTTACTACTTTTGGGTTAACAATGATTTATTTGGAGTCATTTTGCTTAAATACGATAGCGAAATGTTAAAACTTTGGTTACAATTTTACAATAAAATGCGGGTTTAGTTTTGGTGATCATTTTCAATTTTTTTCTGTTATATGTTACTTTATCTGATGGTAAGTTAACATAAGCCCATTAAATGTAGGCCAATCTTCATAATTCCCACTAAAACTCGGTAATTGTATCCTCGGTAGCCTAACGAGTTGATCATTATTCATACTTGTATCCGAGTTGTATTTCGATGACACTGACGTAGAAGGCGCGGCCGCTGCATTTATTGTCAACAAAAGGTCTTATAAATCGGCTAATAACAAAAGATACAAGTCTTCGTAAATAAAGAAATCTTCGTTAACAAAATAATTTATAGTTTGTTTTTGTTCTTTCAGTGTTATTTTCACTAATTGTTGATGAGTTTCCCTGAATGTTGTCCAATATTGTTCTATACATCTGATTCTTGTCTCCACGTAACCTTTGGTTAACCTGGTTTTAGGAATTTTCTTCAAATTCAACTGTGTTTTTTGTAATAACGCAGCTGTGTCTTCCAAAACATTCATTAACTCCGCAGTAGTACTCATCGTTCGTTTAACTTGTTGTCAATAACTCAATATTCACTAATCCCTTCTGGAATGCGGCTAGCTATTGTTCGCGCCGGCCGGCGGCCGCTCGGTGACTCAACTTCGATAACTTATTTTCTTGCTAATTAGTCCGGCTCGATTTTGACCACTATGCTGTGCCAAATTGAGGCTTGTCTCAATTCTAGGCCATTGTGTCCTATCGATGACAAGGACCCAGACTGCATAGAAGCATTAACACCTGGACACTTTTTAATCGGCGAAGCTCCTATCGTTGTCCCGTCACCTGATTTCATGTGGGGGCATACAGATGGTAGTAAACACTTAGGGATAACATAATACAGGCATATAGACACAACAGGTTGAAAAATATTTACTTTTACTTTTTAGTTGGTTCAATATTTCGGAAATTTGAGGTATGGGATGAACTTTACCAACGGTTATGTCATTAAGTTTACGGTAATCGATGACAACTCTCCATTTACCTTGACCGGAAGCATCAAGTTTTTTGGGGACTACCCAAATTGGTGATGATCAAGGGCAAACCGAAGGTGTGATGATATTTTGCTTGAGCATTTTATTAATTTGTTTTTCAACTTCCTTTTTGTGACACTCTGGAAACCTACATGATTTAGTATGAATAGGTGTAGCATTGGTTGTAACTATATTATGCTCGATGGCTGTGGTAAATGACAGCTGGTCTTCTGGTAGGTGAAATACATCGGAGTACTTTAAACATGTTTCTAAAAGGATATGGGATTCTTCATCGTTTACGTGAGAGGTTCGGAGTTGATCGAGTACTTTTTGAGTACGAGGGCCTACGTCGTATTTAGGTTAGGATAATCTGAGGATTGAACTAGTTACGAGGTGTTCCAGGCGTAGTTTAAGGTTGGAATGGATATTGGCAACTTCTTCAGAAGTGTTTATTACAGTCATATTAACACGGTTATTTTCTTTGACTTTCACTATACAATTTGCGACTAACAGAGATTCAGATATATGCTGATCGATGATGATACCTTCTTTGAGGTCAGGATTTATTACTGAACATTCAATTACTGTTTCTGTTCGGGATTGGATGGAATAAACAGGATCGGTAAATTCTAATATAATGTTATGTGAATTCATTTGTAGTATGTCTGTCTTATAGTCAAGGTTACAGCCTATTTTTTTTAGAATATCTGTCCCAATGATACCATCATGATTGAGGTTGATTTTTTCTACAACGTGGATCTTCAGGAAAAATGCAAAGATCAAAGTTACCGATTGTCGGAGTTATCAGATCACCAGGGTCGATACATTTGAGTTGTATTGAATCATTATTTAAGGGATAAAATATAATGACCACCATAAATATATACTTGACACCAGAAAAATAAAGTCTAAAATTATAATAGTACTAGATTTTACTCACGACTGCACTTCAAATTGTATTCGAACACCTAATGTAGTTAATGATCACCAAATCTTAGCGAGCAAATTATTGGGCTATTTCTACCTTAATAAAATCAATGAAAAATGACAATCGGTTAGGTTAGGTTAGAGCTGCGGCCATACAACGCCAGAACCGAATAGTAAATTAGTAAAACATTGAGGTACTTTTGGTGATCATTTACTACTTTTGGGTTAACAATGATTTATTTGGAGTCATTTTGCTTAAATACGATAGCGAAATGTTAAAACTTTGGTTACAATTTTACATTAAAATGCGGGTTTAATTTTGGTGATCATTTTCAATTTTTTTCTGTTATATGTGTGAGTCAAGGGCTCATATCTAAAATAGTAAAAGAAGGGCATGTAGCAGAAGAGACTGGTACAAAAATTCGGACCCCAGGCAAGGAGAGGCAGCGTAAAACGGGATTTATACATGTTGATGATTTTGACATGGGAGTTATTCGAAGAAAAGTTCATGAGTTTTATTCCAATAAAAAGGAGCTACCAACTATCAAGAAGCTTCTAGAGGTCTTAAAGACATAAATTAATTACACAGGACAAAGAGAAAGTCTTCGAAAACTGCTTCACAAGATGGGTTTTCGTTTTAAAAAGTCTCAGAGTAACCGTAAGTTACTAATGGAGCGTAATGAAGTATCAGCTTGGAGAGCAAAGTACTTGCATGCAGTGGAAAAAAATAATAAAGGTCCATCAGATATCTGATGGTAAGTTAAACATAAGCCATTATTTAATTCAGGCATAGTTTCTATTGAAGTTTTCTTTATAAGACAGACACAGGAGCCGCTGTCAACTAAAAAGGACAAGGGGCGTTTTGCAACGGATGTTTCAACGAGGATATGTAGTTAGGATATTTTCGAGTTTACTTCATATATTTTAAATTCATGTTTATTTTTCAGGAATTCTTTAGGCATTACAGCGGTTTTGGCGGATTCGGCGGATTTGGAAGATGCAGAGGATTCAGCGATTGGCACGCGACCCTGAGTTTGGGGCTGGTTAGAACATCTTGGATCGATATCGGGGAGCAGAGAACATGGCTCTGCTCCCTAGGGTCACATTCATGAGTAGGTCGGGGATCGCCTGTGTTCGGGCATCCCAGTAGGAGTAGGACGGTACCCATCGCGGGTGCTAAACACGATGGGACCAAGGGGGGCAAAACTTTCGCCCTTTTACCGGGGCGGGAGTTTATAGTAGATCTCTGCCGAAATCAGTTCTTGGATCCCCCCAGATCAAACGGCAGAAGGAGGAACACCCGGGGGAATTTTTCAGTGGGTATGTCCTCTCTGCGGTGCGACAGCGCACCGCGTTCTATAGAGGGAGAGTCCCACATACCCTTCTCTGGCGCAGGGATTACGCAATAGGGATCCTTGCGCCAGCGAGGGTATGCACTATTCACGATCACGGAATAGTTCACCGATTTGGATTTTACACGATTGTTCCTTGGTTTACGATTAACGGAGACGATTCCGGGGACAAATTTATTATCCCTTTACGCTGCCACCAAATGTTATGAGGGTTTTTGAATTTTCCTTTAAAAAAAATTAATTAAAACACTGGATTTATTAATGCTACAAGAATAGGTGTGACCGTCTTAGGTGTAGGAAGTGGACTGTCTGTAAGGCGGGAGGAGTATGGGCCATACTCCTCCCGCCTTACAGACAGTCCGCTGTCTCAACCCTCTCTAGAAGACCTGCCATACTGTATGGCAGGTCTTCTAGAGAGAGTTGAGACAGCAAGAGTAGAGATGATGATAATGAAATAAATAATGAAATAATGAATTTATTCAGCACTTAGGTATTTACATACACTTGTACTTGTCAAAATCACAATAACAAAGAAATATAATTAATAGGTTATTATTCTTATTCTATGAATAGAACTACTTAGGTAACTATAACTAGCAAATGCAACCTGTGAGTGCTGCTAATTGTAGGACATTACAGACAATTTACTCCGTCTGTCCGTGTGTCATTAATTCCTCTACTCATAATTAGTTCATATTTACATAAAAAAAATTGAAAGCATATAATTAAGTGACACACACTTGGGGGCACCCTTATAGGGTTAGGACCACAACCCAGAGGTGCCACTGATATTAAAGTCAGATTTGTGGATATAAGAGGAAGTACAACGCGGTCCTCGCCGCACTAACGAGCATTTTCATTTCAAAACCGGACAAAAGTGACTAATACAAATTTCTGTAAATGCCATTTAAGTTGTCATTTTATTGCACCTGAGTAATGGTACTATCATAAACCGGTCCTACTTCAGCCCATTCCCCTCCGCGCGCCCCGTCCAGGTAGTCGGAAACTAATCATTGTTTAGTACGCACGTCTATTTTCACGATTCGTTTAATTGTTTTCAAACTTGCATTTGGTTTAAAAAGTGGTTAGAAGTGGATAGTGGAAAGTTTTAACCATGGAGTCTAAAGAACAAGGTATGTACTTAATTTTAATGTATGTTATCTTTAATACTATTGACTATTTTATATTTTTAAAACCAGCATCTATAGAGGGAGAAAAAAAGTGAAAATTGTTTTTTTTTTTTTTACTTATTAATACATTTGTAATAGTAACGAGTTAGATCGAGCTATTATTATACCTTTGTGGTAAAATATAGAGTTTAACCTCATCAAAACAGTAATAACATTTACCACATCATTCCACCACTCCAAAAAAATGTACTTTTAAAGTGATATTAGGATTTTTAAGTAATTCAGCACTTTGTCGTTTTTTTTGCAGATTCGACATCAAATGTGATTGAGATGACTCGGAAATCATTGTATATGCTTTTTAAAGAAAGCCCAGCAAGAAGATTAGATGACAAGTTATCATTTATGGAAAACAAGGTCCGAGAAATTACGAAATGTCCCCAAAACGAGTATCGAACCTTAAGTCATGACTTACGACATTTCAAATCAGATTTAAAGAAAAGATGGTCATCGTGCAATTATATTGAAGATAGATTCATGAAAAAAAACGAAAGTTGGCTTAATGTTTCGATACTAATAAAATATATATATATAAAATATAAAATATATATAAAATATTTATAAATAATAGTAAAAGACGTAAAACTGAAGAACTCCGTGATGAAGTACCAGTGGAAGTGCTTACCTTCGCAGCTAGCGTCAGTCAACATATGTCGGGAAATGCTGCGGCTTCAAAACTTATAAAAGATGCAACTTCTACACCAACAAGAGCCAAACGGTACAGAAAAGCAATAAATACTGCTCAGGAGCCAAAAATAAAGAAGTACACACCTGAAGAAGCTTTGCGCATCTTTATAGAAGGTGGCTTTACAAGGAAGCAGTGGGAGTTACTGCATGAGGCAACTAAAGGTATATTCCCTTGTTATACCCTTATTAGAGAAGTAAAAAAAAACTGTTATCCAAAACCAGAGGCAGTTCGAGTTACGGAGACATGTGTGGAAGTTGTGCTCCAGGACTTACTAGATCACACAGCTAAAAGACTATGTCTTTATCTTGAGGATGTTCTCCAAAACTGTACAATAGAAGAATTGGAAAATCTGGAGCTCATTTCAAAATGGGGATGTGATGGCTCTCATCAAACTGCCTACCAACAAAAGTTTTTAGACAGCTCTCATGATGACTCAAACATTTTTCAAAGTTCATTGGTTCCCTTGAGATTACAATCACGAGTTGGAGAAAAAATTAAGACTTTATGGCAAAATCCAACACCTTCATCAACTCGTTTTTGTCGACCAATCCGCATTCGATTTCTTCACGAAACAGTAGACATAACAAATGATGAAATAAAGTATATAGAAGATCAAATAAATCATTTGTTAAAGACTAAAATAGAAAATTATAACAGAGCCACTTCTGTGCGACATACATTAGTCCCAACCATGGTTGATGCGAAAGTTTGTAACGCAGCTACTGGCACATCATCTACTATGAGATGTTACATATGTGGCAAAACGTCTAAAGCCTTCAATGACTTAGAAAATTTAAATGTGGAGGATCCCCAATCCTTAAAATTCGGATTGTCAATTCTACACGCAAGAATCCGTTTCTTTGAAACGATTTTACATGTAGCCTATAAACTTCCTCTGCAAAAATGGCAAGCCCAAACTTTAGAAGAAAAAGCTGTGGTTAAGAAAACTAAAGAAAATATACAAAAGATATATAGAGAAAAGACTGGCCTTATTATAGATATGCCGAAACCGGGTTTCGGCAATTCCAATTCAGGCAACACGTCTAGAAGATTTTTCGCCGATCCTGATCTAGCTGCTGAAATCACTGGCATAAATAAAGAGTTCATAATTAAACTTAAGGTGATTCTGGAAGCAATGTCATCTGGACTTAAAATTAATGCAGAGAAGTTCGGAAAATACTGCAAAGATACTGCAATAATGTATGTTGAACTGTACGGTTGGCATCCAATGACGCCGACTCTTCACAAAGTCCTAGTGCACGGTACAACTGTGATCAAATATGCCATCCTGCCTATCGGACAGTTATCCGAAGAGGCCGCAGAAGCCCGTAATAAGCACTACCGTTCATACCGGCAAAATTATGCCCGAAAATTTTCGAGGATTCAATGTAACCAAGATGTCCTCAATAGGCTGCTTCTCACATCAGATCCTTACATAAGTTGTGTACGGAAACGTAAACCGAGCAAAAGCCAGCCTTTCATGAGTGACACCATCGAGTTGTTCGAGGCCGAAGAACTGGACAGAGAAGTAGATCAATCATCGAGACATGTTTACTCAGATGACTCAGAATAAGATCCATCAGAATTAAATAATTTGTGTTTTTTTTATATTCTTAGCCATGTTTATAAAAATATACGATTTTCTGTATACACTTACGTATTTTTATTCATTTCCAATAAAATAAAAGTGCTAATTAATTTTGTCCGGTTTAAAAAGCAAATTGCTCCTTAGTGCGCCGCGCCGGCGAGAATCCTACCCTAGCTAACCTGCAACCTTTCAGCTACCTAGGTGGACGACCCGGAGAAGAAAGGGAGAAAGAAACTCCGGGATTTTTTTTTCGTCATCTTTTTTATCACATTGTGTCCAATTTTTTTTTAATATATGTTTTCTTTACAATATTTCATTTAAAGTATAATATGAAGCATGTGCGCTAATGCACGCTCTAGACGTTTTCATAGATATAGCTAAATAGTGATTTAAAATCCTCAAGCAAAAAGCAAGCAAAAGCCTCATAAACCTCTAGCACTTGAAAACGGAGGGCGCATCCACACACATTACCAAAGAACAAGCCATGTGAGAAAATTATCGTCTTAAGGGGTCACACACTAATGTTTTAACAACCATCTCAAATACAACCACCAGCAAGCCGACCAGCCACCGCAAGCAGCACCCGTTCACGAGTATGACGTGTGAGCACACAGCCATCGTCTCCCTCGCCATATTAGAGGGAAGGAGGCGACCCGACTCACATCGCCACCGCAAGCAATGACAAACAATGGGAGCATGACGAGCACACTGATAGCAACATTTGAGGAATCACGTTTTAAAGGAGAGGCAAAAGTTAGACTCAGCATAGCATGTTCCGAAGTACATCAGAGTATACAATAATAACATTGGCAATAAAATAATAAAAAATACAAAACATCCAATCATGTAAGTTTGCGTGTGTTACACCGCTAGCACCATGCAGTTTTATCTATACTAAATATATAAAATATATTTAGTAATATAAAGCTGCAGAGTTTGTTTGTTTGAGTGTTTGTTTGTTTGTTTGAACGCGCTAATCTCAGGAACTACTGGTCCGATTTCAAAAATTCTTTCAGTGTTGGATAGTCCATTTATCGAGGGAGGTTATAGGCTATATTTTATTTTCAAAAAAGTTAGGGATCCGTAAGAAAATTGCGATTTTGTAACCCAAGGTGTAAAAGCGAAAACCTATTTATGCGTGCGCTGCCAAAACTATTGACAATAGAACAAAATGATGTACTACAGGTTTGTAGGTCTTATTAAGATCTACAAAAAAGCCCGCGAGAGCATACATCTAACTATCATAGTTTAGTCACAATAACCGCTTTTATGTTCATAAAAAAATATTAAATCGTCTGAAGAAAGAAACTACGTTAAATGTATATCGTAATATTAATCCTTATCCAAATTAAGCATTATATTTTCAAGGGTATTTATGTACGAGTAAAATACTTTTTGTTTTATTCCAATCGGACATTTCGTTGAGAAATTATCACGAGTATAAAAACGCAAAGAATTTGTACCTAATAATGAGTTATTTGCCATAATAGATAAAGCTGAAGAGTTTGTTTGCTTGAACGCGCTAAGCTCAGCAACTACTGGTCCGATTTGAAAAATTATTTCAGTGTTAGATAGCCCATTTATTGAGGAAGCTATAAGCTATATTTTATTATAAAGTTTTTACGGGAAGGGAATTACGCGGGTGAAACCGCGCGCGGAAGCTAGTCATTAATATATTCATTTATTGTGTAATAACCTTTTTTCATTAAGGTAGTCTTTACATGAGTTTTAAATTTATTGAGTGGTAACTCTTGCACTAATTCCGGTAGTTTGTTATACATACGCAAACTAAGCCCTACAAACGAAGAATGGACTCTCTGCAGACGGTGGTAATCAGCACACAATTTGTGTTTATTTCTTGTATTTTTTGTGTGCATGTCGCTTCTCTTTTGATATTGATTTAAATTTTGTCTAATATGAATTAAATTTTCATAAATGTATTGAGAAGCAACCGTTAATATATTAATATTTTTAAACAAATCTCTTAGGGAAGTTCGGGCACTTAGTTGGTAAATAGATCTAATCGCCCGTTTCTGTAAAATAAATATACTTTGGATATCGGCAGATTTGCCCCAAAGTAGAATTCCATATGATAAAATGCTGTGGAAATAACTAAAATAGACGATACGTGCAGTTTCTACGTTGGTCAGTTGTCTAACTTTCCTAACAGCGTAAGCAGCAGAGGTCAACTTTTTGTCCAAGTTCGACACATGAGCATTCCATTTTAAATGTGTATCCAGCGTTATACCTAAGAACACTGTGGAGCTAACAGTTTCCAGCACTTCATTATTGAGAATTAAATTAGGTCCAGTATTTTTCACATTGGGCGTAGTGAATTTTATACATTTAGTTTTTTTTTCGTTTAGCACCAAGTTATTTACAGTAAACCAATGATGAAGCAGTAATACTAGCATGGATGGGATATAACAGTTCCCACGGGGATGGAAGCTACGCTTAAACCGCGCGCGGGGAGCTAATCTATAAAATTCGACTATATAAAGCTGAAGAGTTTGTTTGTTTGCTTGAACGCGCTAATCTCATGAACTACTGGGCTGGTTTGAAAAATTATTTGTGATATATACTAGTGTTGCCTATCGATAGTCGACTATCGATAGACTATCGATAGTCTATCGATAGTTGACGTCATATCAATAGTATCGATAGTCTATCGATAGTATCGATATTAGTGATAGTATCGATACTATCGAGAACCAATATGTGTTTAGGAGCAATACTATCGATAGTATCGATAGTATTGCTCCTAAAAATGGGTTGGTCTTCGATAGTTCCAGTTCAACCTCACATCTTGTCACTATGCAGACCCGTAAGGCCGCAGCTCAAGCAGCCCAGGAGACGGCCGAGCAAAATTTAAGAGTTACTGAGCAAAAATTAAAACTGGCTCTCAAGGATCTTCAAGACCAAAAAGATCAATACCACCAACTGCTGAGTGAACAAGAAGAGAATGAGGTTGAAGTAAAAAAGGTCATTGACATGAACACATCACTAAAAAGAGAATTAGTGGAACTCCACTTAAAATTTGAGTCAACAGTTGAAGACCGTGACCGGCTTACACTACAAACAGAAAACTTTTCTCATTGTAGCTTATTATATGAACAAGCACTGAATAGGATTAGGGAATTAGAATGTGAATTAAACAGTGCTTTCACAAAATTAAAAACACTAGAAGGTCAAATGGAATGTTACCCGTTAGCAGTGAACCAAACTCTTCATGAAGAGCTTAGTCAATTTTGTGGTTATGGTAGTTCAGAGCATAATAAAAATTCAACAATGACAAATGCACTGACTAGCAATAACTTAGGTACACAATATTCTGATGTTAACTTCTTAAGCCACAATAAAATAAAAAAATACATTAAAACTAAGAAATTATTAAAAAAATACAAAACTTTGAATATTAAACATAAATATTTTGTAAAAAGCCTAGGGTGGATTTCTCTGGATAAATTGAAAAGTGAACGCTGTGCTCTTTTAAGTAAATTAAATAATTATGCAATTAAACTTGAGGACAGTAAAAAAATTTATGAATTTGACACTCAAAAGTTACTTTTAAATATAAAGAACCTTGAGGCAGACTTAGGGTGTATATATAATAAATATAAAATGTCAAAAAGTAAAATTCAAGATTTAGTAAGAGAATCAGTTCAACAGAATTGTTTACAAAATATATCTACAGACAATATTGAAATAAATAATAAAACAATAACCTGCAACTTACCTCAACCAGTGGATACTTGTATAACTTCATTATCAAGTACCTCTTACAGTGATAATATAAATATTAATAATAATAACACCCTATTAAGACATAATATCTTATTCACAGATAAGACAGGTAAGGGTTTTGGTTCGCTGCTAGGAAACAACCCTAGCTACACACAGAGTAATTTCTGTTTCCCAGGAGCAAACTATAGGGACATAGTACATAGACTAATAAATAAAACTTATTGTAATAAAACTTATATAACTTTACTTGTAGGAAATTGTCAAAACTTGAATAAGAAAGATATTACTGATTGTTTTACCTCCATGTTACAGTTAAACTGTGGAGGTATAATATTGTGTGCCTTCCCATACTTAGGTAATGTACCAAAAGAGGTTAATAAACACATACATAAATTAAATAGCCACATACAGTTCCTAACAAGTCATTATAATGACAAATTCATATTTTTTGACACAAACTGTTTCACTAACAGTTATATATGTAAGTTGACTAGAGATAGTGTAGTTATCTCAAAATTATTTTTACATGACTTTGCTACACAGTTAGCATATTGTATATACACAGTCATATGTAATATGACAAATTTTACAATTAGTAATAATACTAAGATCAATTTAGTCAGTAATTTAAACCAATAAGTGTGACAAAAGAGAAGCATATTAGGTATTTAACCTTAACACACCAAAATATAAACCGCTTCTCTGGCAAAATATTAGATATTGAACTTTTTTGTGAGAAATATAACCCAGACTTTATGTGTTTTACTGAGACATGGTTGAAGGCACACAAGATGGGGTTCGGTGTGAATGGTTTTAGGGTTGCCAGCTCGTTCAATAGGGTGTCAGCAGAGGGTGGGGGGACACTGATACTAGTTAAAGACAATATTATTTTTAAAGAACGTAAAGATATTTCTCAACTCTCCGTTGAAAGAGTGTGTGAAGCTGCATGCATAGAAACTAAAATGTACTTAATACTTTGTGTGTATAGACCCCCATCATCTGACTTATTGTTATTCTTGTCCACAATGGAAGACATTCTTAAGAAGTTTAAAAGTAACAAAAAAATAGTTATCTGTGGGGATTTTAATATAAATATATTGGGACAATCAAATGAAAAATGTAGTTTTATATCTTTGTTTACTTCTTTTAATTTATATTGTTTATTTGATGAACCAACTAGGATTACACCATCAACAGCCACTTGCATAGATAACATAATTACTAATTTTGAAGTAGAGGAAAAGTCCTTAATTACTGGGGTCCGCTCTGATCATAAATGCCAATTGGTAAAATTTTGTGATTCCATTGTAAAAGAAAATATTAAAATTAGGATAAGACCTTTGACCCAAAATAATTTAGAAAAATTTAGTAAAAATGTGAATGCTGCACTATATTCATTAAACTATAATTATGAAAATCCAAATGATATGTACAGCATGTTGCTTCATAAACTTTGTGAAGAATTCAATAAAGAATGCAAAGTAAAATATAGAAATGTAGATTTTAAAATAAAATTTAGTATGTGGGCAACAAATAGTATTCGCAAATGTAGGGACAAGTTATATGAGTTATATGACATGAGGTCCTTTACACCTGATCCCAATTTTAGAAATTATGTCAGTAAATACTCAAAAATATTTAGAAACGTGTGTGCTCAAGCTAGAGCTGCCTACATTAGCGAAAAAATTTCTACTTCTGATAATAAAATAAAAGCAACCTGGCAAATGATCAATAAGGAAACTGGTAAAAATAGGACTAACGATGGATCAGTAACATTAAATATAAATAATAAATTAGTTTCGGATAAACTCGCTGTCGCTGAGTTTTTCAATAAATACTTTACGGATATACCCCTTGAAACGACTAAATGTCTCTCCTCATCAACGAAAATGGCTGACGAACTGTTGAGGAAAAATGTTACTTTAGATGTGTCTCAGTTTTGCTTTAAATTTATAGATCCGGTAGATATTATAAAAGTCTTTAAAACTATCAAGCAAAAAAGCACTGAAGATATATGGGGAATGTCAACCAAAGCAATAAACTCAATAATTGACAGTATTGCCCCAATTCTAGCAGATATTTTTAATACTTGTTTAAGAGATGGAATATTTCCTGACCTAATGAAAATAAGCAAGGTTGTTCCCATTTTTAAAGCAGGCTGTTCATATAATGCTTCAAATTATAGGCCAATTTCCATACTGCCAGCGCTAAGTAAAATATTTGAAAAAATAATATTGAATCAAATGCTGGCATACTTTAACTTAAATAATTTTTTGAACAACAAACAATTTGGGTTCACGAAAGGCCAATCTACTCAAGATGCCGGTTCCAGTCTAATAGAATCTATTTTTAAAGCTTGGGAGAGATCGCAGGATGCATTAGGTATTTTCTGCGACCTTTCGAAGGCGTTTGATTGCGTTGATCATAACACGCTTATTATGAAACTAAAATACTACGGATTCACTGACTCAGCAGTTGATCTTGTAACATCATATTTAACAGATAGAGAACAGAAAGTATCTATTGATAATATAACTTCTGAAAGTTCTACTGTCAAAATAGGAGTTCCACAGGGGTCTGTCCTGGGTCCATTTTTATTCCTAATATATATTAATGATCTTCCAAATGTGGTCAAGAATGAGTGCGATATCGTTTTATTTGCAGATGACACGTCTCTTATATTTAATGTAAACAGAAAAGATAAAAGTGTTACGGAGTTAAATCGCACACTCACCTTAATATCGGAATGGTTCTCCGCCAATAATCTTCTTCTTAATGCAAGTAAAACTAAATGTATTAGATTTTCATTACCAAATGTGTCAAATAGCATTCCTAATGTTGAACTAAATGGGGAGCTATTAAACTTAACTCCATCAACAATATTTTTAGGAATTACTCTGGACTCCAAGTTGCAATGGGGACCACACATTGAAAGACTAGCTGACAAACTTAGCTCTGCATCATATGCAGTCTGGAAAATCCGACAAATGACTGATGTAGAAACAGCTAGGTTAGTTTACTTTGCTTACTTTCATAGTGTAATGTCATATGGGATCCTACTATGGGGATCGGCCGCAGATATCCAAACTATTTTTATATTACAAAAAAGAGCAATCCGAGGTATTTATAAAAAAGGAAGTCGCGATTCTCTTCGTAATCTATTTAAAGAAATAAATATACCTACTGTACCTTCTGAATATATATACCAAAATATAGTTTACGCCCGTAAAAATATGAATAAATTCATCAAGAAGAAGGACGTTCATAATTTTAATACTAGAAACAAAGATAAGCTCATTACACCTTTTTACAGAGTATCTAAGACAAGTAAATCATTTCTTGGAAATTGTATAAGATTCTATAATAAACTTCCTTTAAATGTGACAGCTTTGCCGGACCATAAATTCAAAAAATATGTAAAAAAGGTCCTTATGACTCGAGGTTATTACAATATCAAAGAGTACATGGATGATGGAGATGTTTGGCGGATGAGTCCATCGGTTACATTGCGGCAGACTGGCACCTTTTAGCTATCACACCGAATTTGCAACTAAATTAAAAGTCTATGCTATGTAATTTATAAATTTGTAAATGTTAATCTATATGTAAGACAACTGATCAGACTGCAGGTATGTACCAAAAGTAAAAAAAAAATATGTAAATCTGGAGGAGTGCTCCCTATACTCGATACTTACTTGAAACTTTCATTGTTTCCGTAGCAATTTCGTGCTGCGAGTACCTACATATCGATGTATGGGGATCACTAACCTAGATACTAAAAATGTCTTTAAAATATGTACAAATGATTAATCAAAGACTTTAAAAGATGACAAAAAGAATGATCTCGGAGTTTCTTATAGTCTTTCTTCTCCGGGTGTCACAACGTAGGTAGATAGAGAAAGACTCGTAGGAAGCTAGGATAGGGTCCGGTCGTCCTTGCAAGGCGAGGCTCGCGACGCGTTCTATGCTTCTGACCTAATCCCAGCCCGCGCTGGTTGATTCTAATTATATTTATAATACGCGACTTTCACATGTCACATTGGTAGATTTAAATTCTATTTAATAACATTACTGTTGAAATGTATAAGTACTAATTAATTAGTCAAGATTTTTTTTTTGTCTTTGTATATTTTTATCATTGTATTTGACTTATAATAAGTACGATCGATTCGTCTACATTATCAATAAACGTTTTCATTTTCATTTTCATTTTCATTCATTTTCATTTTCATTTCATAGTATCGATAGTATCGATAGCTTTACAAACTATCGATAGTATTGATAGTTTTGATCATTTAATGCAACGATACTATCGATACTATCGATAGTATCGATAGTATTACTTTAAAAATATTGATACTATCGATACTATCGATAGAATAGAATAGAATAGAATAATTTTATTTGTCAGAATATAAGTTACATTTAGTTGGTCACAATGTAATAGTATCGATACTATCGATACTATTGCTTCCAATCAATAGTATTAGTTAATTTGTGATATCGATAGTATCGATACTATCGATACTATCGATAGCACTATCGATATTGTTACTATTTTTCGAGGTCACCTATCGATAGCGAAACTATCGATAGTTGGGCAACTCTAATATATACATATATCGAGGAAGGCTACAGCCAATATTTAATTATGAAGTTCCCTCGGGAATGGGAGTTACACGAGTGAAACCGCGCGCGAGAAGCTATCCCGATCGAATCCAATTACGTAAGTGCGTAGCGTATGACAAACACAAAATTGATTCCGCTCTGTTTAAGAGTAAATCTCATTTAAGTACATGAACACGAAGCCCAATATTAAAGCGATCGTTTTAACGAAAAGCCTTTTAGGTAAAATACTAAACTAACCTAATTCTAACAAAAAGCTGCCGTAGCCCATTGGCTAGGGCGTCAGACTTGTGATCTTGAGGTCGCCGGTTAGAACCCCACCCATTGCACTACCGGCGTGAACCCACTCGTAACACAAGCATTTTAGCTTAGTGTAAGGGGTTAAAAAATGGTTTGAAATTTTAAATGTTATCCCTTAGTCAGGCTTGTAATGGGTATTTCTATGATTAAGTGCAATTCTGACAGAAATGTGAGAAAATTTTCAATTCTTTATTTTCAACTTTCACAAGAATTGGTATTAAGAACATAAACTATTTATGTAATTTATACAAAATTATACGCATTACATAAGTAGATATTGACAGATGAAATTTTGTACTGCTGATGGTAATGAAAACAGTGGAGTTGGTAATGAAATTGGTGACTAAGGTAATGAAAAAAAATTACTGGTAATGAAACTGGAGACTAAGGTAATGAAACAAAATGGCTGGTAATGAAATGAGTCTAAGATAAATAAATAAAAAATACTGGATTATATCATTAGGTTAAGTAAATAAAATCTCGTAAGTTTTACACAATCAGAGTTTATTCTTTAAAACATAACAAAAAAAAACAGTCTTCTATCGTAAATCAAACAAGTTTCGTTATCTAATCAGTCATGTCTTACTTAAGAAGCTACGAGTTGAATTAAATATAAAATTATAATTACTGTAACGTAATTATATAAATTATGAAACATAACTATCCTGCCTAATAATATCTGCTTAATAACATTCAAACAAAATCATTAAAGTTATATCAAGCTCTTATTTCTTATCGAAACATATTAAAAAACTGTTGTATTTTTTTTATTGCAGTTACGTCATACCGCCAAAAATATTATTTTTAAGTGAGTGTAAGAACTGCGGAGCCATGTCAAAATTTTGCATGTTGGATAGTGTACATGTTTAATACTATGCCAGTACCTTTTAGTACCTTTATTGAAAATATTAGTACCTTTGTATAGTTCTTCTTTATCTTATTTTTAAATGGTCCACCATAATGACGTCAGGACCGCGGAGCCACTGCCGATTAACGAAATACCACAAGGCTTAACAAAGACTTTAATGTAACAACCTTTAATACCTTATGTATTATAAAAAATGGCATTTAAAATTTGCTTGTAGATGCCACCATCTTTAAATTATAAGCATTTTATTTATTCACGCCTGTTCGTTTATGATAGCAATGTGAAATAAAAAATATTAATGTGACCTAAGTTGTAGGCGCCTTATGAGATTTTATGCTTAATAATGCTTATAATATAAAGATGGTGGCATCTACAAGCAAATTTTAAATGCCATTTTTTATAATACACAAGGTATTAAAGGTTGTTATATTAAAGTCTTTGTTAAGCCTTGTGGTATTTCGTTAATCGGCAGTGGCTCCGCGGTCCTGACGTCATTATGGCGGACCATTTAAAAATAAGATAAAGAAGAACTATACAAAGGTACTAATATTTTAAATAAAGGTACTAAAAGGTACTGGCATAGTATTAAACATGTACACTATCCAACATGCAAAATTTTGACATGGCTCCGCGGTTCTTACACTCACATTTTTAAAACGGGGCAGATAATCTCTCTTATGAATACAAAATAAAAAAAATATTTAACAAAAAAAAACCACAAGTATGCTCAAAAATAAAAAACTTCTTAGTTCTACATTCCTAACAATGTCAATTCTTTGGGTTTGGTAAATTAAAAAATATTTTCATCATCAGAATCAGAATCATCAAAAAATGAGGTAATGCCTGATTTTTTCTTTACAATTCTGACTTCTTCTCTTATGTTTCTTCCACTGCTACTATCATCTAAATGGTCAAAATAATTGTCTTCACTTTTCCATCCTTTTTGAGTATTTTTCTTACATTGTCACTTTCTGAAATATCATCGGGATTATTTTGTTCTTTTCCTTGTTCTTTAACCATGACTTTTCCAGAAACAAACTTTTGAAAATCAAGTTGAAAATTGGTATTAGCTGTTTTCTTCATTTCATTGCCAATAAAAGAAGTGTTGGTCCAATGTACTTTTACGTCAGATAGTATGGTAATTTTGTTATTATTTTGGGCTAAATTTGTTGAATTTTTCATATTTTGTGGTGCTTCAGTGGTTAATCTATTCAGGAATTGATTAGTAGGGGTAGGTGTTCGAGAATTTGTCACTTCTCGAAGGACTTCGTCCGTCGTGTTTTCTTTTAAGAAATCTTGTAGATGTTCAGAATCGACATTTTCATAAAGACAAGGTAAGTTCATAAATCCAAGATGGTAGTTATGTGAACATATTTCACCGTTTTCACACAAGAAACAACTTAGTTTTCGGAAGGTTATTTGAAGCCTGTTAGACGACCAAAGCACTTGATGCTCAGACATCGTTCCACGAAATCCTTGAACTGACGAGAGAAATTTTCTGTCTTCAATATCTTGCTCTGAGACAGATAAAAGTTTGACATTCTTTACCTTGACTTGAATGAGCTCCCAAAAGTCTTTAATTGTGCCAATGTCATTACCAAATTGTACGATTTTATCTGCGGTTCTCTTCAGGACAGCACCAACTCCATCTGGCGCTCCTTTGCCGTGTCCAGCCTCTAAATAGTTCCAGGTTATAAAGTTTAACTCTGGAAAATCCTGTTGCAGTTGACTAGTAACGAAGAAAATGTAGCGATTCCTATATTGACTTGAAGGGCTGTCAGATACGAAATGTACTGTATCTATATATGGTGATATTTCTCTTACATAACCTAATAGTGGTATGAGATGTGCCCAAATAGCACTTGCGTCATGTCTATTACATTCGCTGATACTGCAAACGCTGTATGACTTCATGATTCCAGTTTCTGGATCAATTAAGTACGCAACCGCAGTATGCAACGTTATTTGCAATCGACTGCCGCCGAAATGATAGCTTTGTATCTCCTCGTTAAATTTGACAGAGTAATTTTCGGAAAAATCAATGTGTAGCATAACCTCCTTGTTAGTCATTGTCGCTTTCAGAGATTTAATGCTCTTGTACTGGACAACGATGTTAGTACAATGTTTAAAGTATGATTTTAGAGAATCTTCCAATTTTTTTATAACGTTTCGTGGGTAATCTTGTAATCGAGTTTTTACGGTAACAATTTTTGTTTTATCTTGTCCTTTGACATTGTAGGTTTCTTTTTTTGCGCACCACTGATAAAAGTTTATTTTCTCTTCATTGCTAAATTCTTCATAGTTAATTACTCTGTTTCGACATACCTCACATGTTCGATTTAAGCATTCTTCATTGTGTATATCACAGCACAAGCCTTCCAATATAGCAGTTCCATTTGCCTCTTTAGTGATTTTTTTCTTGTTAAGACTTTTGACTAACAAATTAAAATTTACGTGTATTTTACAAGCACGTGTATTACGATCAGATTCTTTAGGGTAGAAAATCCAAAATGGTCGATATTTACAGAACGTAGAATATCCAATATTACTGTTTTGAACGTGCATAAACTTTTTGTGGAGGTTGGTTAATGTGTCCGATAAATATCGTGTTTGTTTTTTTTGTCCATTACGTGTGATAAATTCTTTTTTATCAGGAGAAATTTTAGTATTGCTGTCATCTTCGAAAAAAACTTCTACGTCTTGTTTCATTTTACTCTCTGTATCCATGTTCGATTCATTGCTATGACATATTTTATGTTTGTCTCGCACTGTAAATTTCGACGCTTTACCTAAAACCTTGTGCTTCTTGAAATGGTCTTTGTCCCTCATGACTATATCGCTAAACTCTCGTTTTTCTTTCTTACTTAAAACTTTAAATCCATCTCTTAAATTGTTCGATATGATTTCTCCAAATAATATTTTTTTCTTTACTTCTTCTCGTTTGTCTTCGTCTATTGATTTTATCAAATTATCCACTTTCTCGCCTGTTGATGGTTGTTGTTGGTTTGCTTGTATTCTTCGTTGTTTATTTATTTGCCTTATCAACATTTTTCTCATTGCATCCTTTTCTTTAATAACTTTTTCCTTTTCCTGTTTCAGTTTACCAATCTCTTTCTTGTAACTATAACGAAGTCTTCTTATTAACTTATCCTTCTTTTGACACCGTTTGCAGTTTATGTTAGACACCTCTACTGATTGGTGTGATGGCCCTTCTAATGGGTCTTGTTCAGCTACATTTTCTTCTCTATCACTTATTGGAGGTGAATTATCAATCAGCATCTGTTGTATTACTCTTTCCTTTTTCTTTTTCTCTAAATAACGCTTACTATTTTCGTTCCATTTTTTTCTTTGAAGTCTTTTTTCCCTTGGTGTCATTTTAGCAGCACATTTTATTTTATTTTGTTCTTTTCGTTTCAAATATCTCTGTCTCTCTTTTTCTTTCTGAATTGCATATTTCTCGGGATCGTTTTTAATTTCCTTTTATGCAGCCTTGCTTGAGCAAGCTTTTCTTCGCGAGTTTTTTTAGTTTTAGTTTTAGCCATACTTGTTTCCTGAAAAGGATAATATTTGTTAGTGACCATATAATGAAATCTTATATGTGACTGTAAAATTCTAAGCGAACACCGGTGTCCGCTTAGAATTAGAGATTTCTGTCATTAGAGACACAATTGAAAGACAATAGGTGTGAGGACACCGATGTCCGCTTAGAATTTGACAGTGTAATAGGGTTGAATACAATATCGCCTAGAACAATATGAAAAATTCATTACCTTCATTTTAGTTTCATTACCCTCACCTTCAAAGCTGAAGGTAATCGATGGTAATGAAAGTGAGGGTAATGAATTTTAAAACTGTTTTTTATTTTACTCTGCAATTAATCGATGACGGTATATAATGATAATACTAAACATGAACAAACATTATAACAATTGCCTTAAGACTAAAAGTATGAAAAAAACAACTACTTACGTCAAAAATTCGCTGAATGTAATGAAACCGAAATTGGTTGAAGCGCGTAGTTGTCGAACTATTTTAACGGTCGCGAAAAAAATAGCACGCAACCTGTCCCTTCTGTTGTTGCTGGCCGACTGATCGGCAAGTGGGGAAGCGGGAGGGGGTGCTCGATCCAAAGACGATGTAATATACAGCACGATGTTTGATATATCAAGATTGGCTGAAGGTAATGTAATATTTTTTACGACAAATTGTTTTTATCACAATTTATTAAAATATTAACAATATTATATCTTGCAAAATCATCATTCATTTCCTTATGATGTACTTGAGGTTCCTCAAGTAACAATTCGCAGCATAAACCTCTACGTATAATTAAATAAAAATGTTTTTCTAACTCGTCACAACAAAGACACCGAAGGTAATGAAATTTAAGCAACTAAAATATTATTTTGAGTCATTAACTCGTCATGATTAATTTTAATTCTTCTTGCCATTAAAAGTTAGGCTACCCAATTATAGATAAAAAATATTGGTGGGCTTTTAGGATGTTTAGATTCGCCACAATATTGACGGACATGTGATTTGCACAAAATCAGAGAAGTACCCTAATCTAACTAATAGTGCGCAAATATTCAATAGCGATCGGATTGTTGACACCTTAACATTTTTAATCCTGACGCTGCTGTGATTGTATCTTCATAAAAACTTACGCAAACTACATTTTTTAGGTTCTGTACAAAAATGAAAAATCGTAACCGTTATAGGATCACTCGTGCATCTGTCCATCCGTCTGTCATAGGCAATTTTCTCCGAATCCACAGAACCAAATTAGGTAAAATTTTGTAGGTGTATCCCATAGGACACACCTTTTGGTTCATAAACCAAACACATATTAAAGTAAAATAAAGTCAAATATCAAAAGAAAGGGAGAATCTTATACAGGGTGGCCGGAACATTAACGTCCAAAAATAAAATGTCGGTCCCTCGTATCGTGGGGTATCCGAATATAGGTATATGTATGTGTGTATGGGTGTGTGCGTGTGTTGTGGTGAGTGTAAGTTTGTGTGTATGTAGGTACTATATTGTACTCCTTCATTCTCAAATCCGATGGGACGGTAGACCGTGCAGGATTCGTTTGTAGTTATTAAAACCATTTGGGAGCCTGCAGCTTTCCTTGCCTTTATAACCGGTGAAGTAAAAGCCTATTGATTAAGTTAATATCGCTACTTATAGTAATACTACCTGCGCCTCGCGGTTTTACCCGCGTCACTCTATCGGGTCAGAGCGTGATATTTTGTAGCCTATATGTTAATCCAGCTTATAAACTATCCGTGTGCAAATCCATTCAGTAGTTTTTGCGTGATAGAGTTATAAACATCCATTCATCCATCCATCCATCCATACTTACAAACTTTCGCGTTTATAATATGACTAGGACAAAACCAAATGTGTTTCTTAACCTTTATCGTCACGGGCAGGGTCTAAGCAGACCCCAGGCGTTGTTTTTAAACGGTATTTTTTCAAATTGGCAGGGTAAACACATTTTTTACTTATGAAGGCAAACCTGTGGACCCCATCCGTGATTATGCGTAGCATCTTTTTCACATCATACATAATTTTAATTTGGTTATTTTAGAATTAATGTTATCTAATTGCAATAATGAGTCACCAACTATCAGAGGACGCCACAGGATTTTAGTGACTCTGAGAGCGAATAATCCTAATTTGACCAAAGATATAAGAGCAATAATGAGCAAGTTGGTCGACAAAGAGCAACCTCTACCTAGTACGGATGAAGCTGGTCCTTGTGCCCCAAAAATGAAGCGAAGGTGGTTTTATATACTATAGTCTGTAAATTTTGCAATACATATAATTTATTCAGTAGCTATTACTTATTGTTCGCCATGCCAAGATAAAGCATAATTGCTAACGTTAGAGCACAATGATAACATTGAGGCGTCATTATTTTGCTTTTTTCGGTTATTGTTATTATTCCTTATGATTACGTGATTTTCATTGATATTTTATTAGAAATGTATTACTTACGTTTGTAAGAAGTTGACTATTTTGTTAAATTTTAGTACATTGGTTATGGAAGTATAAGAAAACTATATACGCGATGTCCCTTTTCTAAAAGATTCTAATTGATAAACATAGGAACTGATTACATTACGAATAATATATATTTATCTTAAGAAATGACATGTCTTTTATTAAAATCCTAATTATTATTTAAAATGAATTAAAAATTTCGAATATAAATGCATTTTTTTATATGAGGATACCTCTGGACCCCACGCGTGATGGAACGTTACCATAAAGTACGCGTGTACTTAATGGTAGATTATGAGTTTTAGTCAAATGATATTATCGATGAATTTTCGTTGAATCAAAACATTATACATTACCGATACTACCCATACCGATTCACATTAACGGTATAACTTTATATTATATCTAAGTATGTCGCTCTGCCCGACAGGATTCGTAATTGGTATCACATTTTATAATGTTAAAACACCTGGAAACACATTGTGAAATGCAATAAAGTTATGAAAATTGAGCATTATTTTCTGCCACTCCTTACTAATATTATAAACGCGTACGTTTGTGAGTATGGATGGATGGATGTTTGGTACTCTTTCACGCAAAAACTACTGAATAGATTTGGCTGAAACTTTGCATGGGGATAGAAATAAGCTCGATTAACATATAGGCTACAAAAAATCACGCTCCGATCCACTGGAGCAGAGTCAACCGCGGGTCGCAGCTAGTATGAAACAAAAACTGAAGCATGCACAAAACCCAATATCTCCCTCCTACGCCCACCGTTACATTATCCTAATCACAAAATTTAGCTAGGGTAAATGTGATAAATTGTTCAATAAAAACATTATAACAGATATTACAAATCTTTCGAACGACGTTATTACACCTTAATTTCGCTTATTTAATGAAAATAGAATTATGCTTTTCTTTATAACAAGTATTCGTTAAGAAAATATTTACTTTACACTTACATATTCATTTTTAAACAACTTCGGTAGCGTAGCGGTATTTGGCTCGCTTTAAATCTCGGAGGTCCTGGGTTCGATTCCTACGCCGGACAAGAAATCTTTGAGTAAATTCTAAGATTTCTTTCCGGGTCTGGTTGGTTGAGGGACTACCCTCCGTGCCTCGTAAAGCACGTTAAGCCGTTGGTCCCGATTATTATAACATCGTCTATATAGAGAAAGGAGAGGGCGCTACTGTGCCACTGTCAGTATCAAAGTCCGTAAAAATATTGTTAAATAATAAAAATATTGCTCGTTTTCGAAAAAAATAATGGAAATAACAACAAGGGTTTGATTTAGTAAATAACTGGCTTAAACAAAATCTACTAACTTTAAATGTTGAAAAGTCTAAATTCGTAAAATTTTATATGCGTAAACCGCAAACATTTACTAATCCATTTCGTTTATATGCACATAATTGTTGCAATATTGCAAATAACACATGCACCTGCCCGGCAATCGACAACGCTACTAACATTAAGTACTTGGGGGTTATTCTGGACGAAACCCTTTCCTATAAACAACATATCGCCGCCTTAACATCTAGAGTACGGAAACTACTATTCATATTTAAGAAATTGCGCTATATTGCAGATCATAAACTAATTATACAAATGTATAAGGCACTGTGTCAATCCATAATCCAATACTGCATTACTTCGTGGGGTGGAATAGCAAAATCAGTGATAATGTCTATAGAACGAGCGCAGAGAGCCATCCTAAAAGTGGCCACTCGCCGACCGTATCGTTTCCCTACATGCCAACTATATGAATCTTGTAAAGTGCTAACAGTTCGTCAACTTTTTGTATTGTACACTGTGCTAAAACAGCATGCTGCACTTACTTATAACCCTTACCTTACTAACACCAAGAGACGGAAAGATATTGTCTGTTCATGTAGCTCTGTTTCAAAGTTTCTTTATACTAATAGGTTTTTTGCATTTTTGGGTCCCTATCTGTATAATAAAATAAACAAAGAAACATCAATATATGACCTAAACTATGCAAAATCTAAAACGCGAGTTTGCGAATATTTACAAACACTAAATTATGAGCGCACGGAAGATTTGCTGACTGTCGTCAAATAAAAATAGGTTTCATATTACTGTTTGAAGTATTTTAAGTAGATAAGTATTTTTATTTAATGTTTAGTTAATTATATGCATAGTTTTATGTCTATAATAAATATTGTTAAAATTACATCAATAAGATCATTATTTTATACATTTTATACTAATCAAGTGCCCATAGCGCCTGTGGCACAGATTTAATTCTATACAGGCATCATATTGTATTACCTAGATTATTTAAATGTATTGTACCTACTGTATAAATTTGTGCACCAATGAAAATAAATAAATTTATTATTATTATTATTGATCCAATCTTCAAAACTGGAAAATCCCAAAATAATGGAATCGCCTAAAAGAAAAAAAATGAGGGTGATTCGAGAGGGGTCGGATTGTTCATGCGAACCCGGCCCCCGCCAACGGCGGATCGAAGGAGTGTCCGGGGGGTTTTTAGTGGTGTAGGGTGCTCTCCTCGTGGTATGAGATAAGCATACCACGCTATGGAGAGGGCATCGGCAGCGCGCGAATACGCTGCAGCGGCAGTAGGAATGCGTAAATGCATTTCACCCCGGACAACAAAAAAAAGTGATTCGAGAGCCGGAAACTCAATTTCATCAGTCATCACGCGGCAGCACACTGCACACTGGTCGAGGAGTGTCCAGTTTGGGCAGTTGAGCGAGAGTCATTTTATCAGTCCTATTGCTACCGACCATTGTCCAGTTTGTAGAAGACCTCGGAGCGTGTTTAGTAGAAAGATCTCTCCTACCCATTTCACCGAAGGCGCAGAAATCGTAGGCTGTCCCCGGAGCCTCGGCTTTGAGGAGTGGGGAGCATAGCCCCACTTTCTTTTAGAACCTGACCCGTGATGTGTAGAGACGTAGTGGTGCTCCGTGCGCCCGCAAAAGATGCATTTAATGAACCCTAAAATAAAATCCTCGGGAGAGTCCATGACAGCTAGGTCATCGGACGGTAACGGATGTACCGTGTATGGATTAGCTATTACCGGTGCTCCATTTACTGGCATTTAGGGGAACACCCTTGGTTCAAGTGGTTAAACGATCTTATCGCGACATAATTGGCATATCATTGATCATGAATATAGTAATTTATTAATCTTATTTATTGTAATATTATGGCGTTTGACATAAAATTTACAGAATGCGTGCTACTCTTAGTGCACATCACGGTTAGTTCATTGCTATCACGCCGTATATGAAAAGTTCAATTCAATTTATAGTTTTAGCTAAGACAGTACAACGTCTGTCGGGTCAGCTAGTTTTTAAATAAATTGCAGTCATTACTGCTTAACCCCAATAACGCTTGTCTTAGTCTGCCCCTAACAACATGCATCTGGCTTTCTCTAAAAGTGTCCTATTAAGACGCTCTGAGACACCGTTTTGTTGCGGGCAATAAGCAACTGAAGTTTGGTGTATAATGCCTTCTTTCTTTAAAAAGTTTGAAAACTGACTATTACAGAATTCACCCCCATTGTCGGAACGTAGTAACTTTATAGCCAACCCCAACTGTTTCTCAACTAAACATTTAAAATTGACAAAAGTGGTAAATACCTTATTCTTCCTCTTCATTAGATATCCAAATGATTTCCTAGCTCCACCCCAGCTTTCAACCGGTAAAGGGCCGCAGACATCCGTGTGAATCAGCTGCAGTGGTGCACTTGCAAGGTGCTCAGTCTCAGAGGGAAATGCCTTTGCAGCCATCTTTCCTTCCAGACATGATACACAGTCTTTCAAAGAACCTGTTTCTTGAAAATTAACACCACATGCTACACCACTCTTAAGAACTAACATTCCTGACTTACCCAGGTGGCCTAGCCTTCTGTGCCATATATCAAAGTACACCTCAGCTACGTTGGCACTCTCTGCATCTTGCGCTGGCAAGACAGCCGAAGAATGCACCACCCCTGATGCTAACTTACCACTGGCTTTCAGCCTATAAATGCCATTTATATTGGGGACAACTACTCCTGGTTTGCCAGACGTTACATTTTTATGTTTTATAAGACAGCCTTCCTGTCCAAATGTTATAATGAAATCCCTAGATATCAGTTTACTAACCGATATGAGGTTGGCAGGCAAGTCAGGTACAAATAGGAAATCATATAAATTCATAACATTATTGTTATCTAGATTAAGTATTACAGAACCTATGCCTATGCATTTAAGAACAGAATTATCAGCTATTTTTACCTTATTGTTACACGGTTGTAATTTAATAAACAAAGTCTTGTCATTACACATGTGTTGAGTGCAGCCGCTGTCGATTAACCAGTCATTACTTGATGAAGCTATAAATGACAGATATATATCTTTGCTTTCTTTATTACCAATCATTTTTTGATCACGCTTCCATTTAAAGCACTTATTCTTGAAATTACCAACTTTATTACAATAGTGACAAATTACTTTCTTTGATGTACTCTTCTTTGTCACAAAAGCAGCAGCTGTATTGTTCTGACTATTCTTTGTGCTGTCCTGACAATTCTTTCTATATTTGTTTGCTACCCACAACGCCATCTAGCGACGCCTCAGCAGAGTTGTGGACTGCGAGCAAGGGTGGCGCCATCTATTGAGTGCGCGCGTAATTAAAACCGAGCGGGCGATCGGCCCGGTCGCGATGTTTTTCCGTTTTCCTGTTCTGCCATAATGTAATAATGTATCTTGTGAAAGATAGTAAACGAATACCTAATTAACTCTCATCGTTTTTAATTAAAATTCCCTGAAAGAAGCCCTAACATAATGGTCCTTCTGAGCCAAATTATTATGAATTAAGAAGAGGTTCTATATAAATGTGGTGAATACGCAACTTCAAGCATTCGTCGCATTAATATACGAATTGAAGAAGAAAATCACCCGCCATTACACAAACACGTGCTAACGAATTTCAAGATTCGAAGATAGAATGGATTCGAGGAGTGGCAGGTCTGAGTGTCCTATCAATTTCCCTATCCTATCTCTCGGTCTGTGTTAATATTCGTGCTATATTCCTAGTTGAGCGGCGATGCCCAGTCGGTGTAATGAAGTCCCGACGGCGCGTGAGTAGGTAGTTACCTCGCGGGTCTGCGCGGGCGGCTTGGTACGCGCGTCCATATCACACAGGAAGGATTACAGTGAGTACTCTTGTGTTTCTATTTTCCTTTAAAATGAGTGAAGCTAAGATGTCGGAACTTATTAAGAAAAGAGCAGTGATTAACGGTCGTTTAACCGTTTTAGAAAATTATATTAAAAGATGTACATGCCCGTTAAATGAACAGCAAATATTAGAATTACAGTTACGCGTTGACAACAGTTCGAGTTTGTTAAATAATTATAGCGAGTTACAAAGTTTAATAGAGGAAAATGCAGACGAGCTCGACCTTCCAAAACAATTGGAAGACCGAGACCGTTTTGAAGACCAGTATTTTAAGACTGTAGCTTCCGCCAAACTCATATTGCAGAAAGCGGTACCTGAAAATAATAATAAAAATGTTATCACTAAAAGCAAATTGAGTATCAAATTACCGGACATCAAAATACCTACCTACCTTTGACGGTTCGTACGATCACTGGTTGGAGTTTAGGAATTCCTATTTTAGTATGATCCATGAGCGTGATGATTTAGATTGAATCCAAAAATTCCATTATTTACGATCGTCATTAACAAATAGTGCGTCGCAAGTCATTAATGCATTGGAATTTACGGCTGACAACTACTCTCACGCATGGGAGCTGCTAGAGAATCGTTACAACAACTTACGGCTATTACAACATAACCACGTCAAGTCCCTTTTTACGATTCCTTCTTTACATAATGAATCGGCTTCACAATTAAGGAAACTTATGGACACAGTCCTAAGAAACCTACGTGCGCTTTCCTCACTGGGGGAACAAACGCATGCGTGGGACACGTTAATTATTTATTTAGTTGTTTCAAAGTTGGATCCCAGTACAGAACGTAAATGGGAACAATTTCAGGGTACACTTTATAATGCTAACACCAAGCCGCCCTTAGTGAAGGTAGATCAGTTATTTAAGTTTCTCAAGGACAGAGCGGATGTGTTAGAAATTATAAAAGTGAACCACAGTAAACATTCACACGACAACAAATGTACTTAGTGAACAATCACAAAACAAAAAACAGCCTACTCATAGTTATGTCGCTACAAGTACTAGTGATAATAATAATAATAAGTCGAAAACAAGTAAGCGTAGTCCGCGCGTGTGTGTAATGTGCAGAGGTAATCATTCCCTGTACACGTGTTCTAAGTTTATTAATTTACCTATTCAAGAGAGGATTAACTTGGTTAACACAAAAAATATTTGTAAGAATTGTTTACGTGAAAGCCATACGGTACAAGATTGTAAATTCGGCCCGTGTAGGCTGTGTCATCTTGAAAAACATAATAGTTTGATTCATATCGATAGCGGAGACACCGTGAACGTGGTAGGTGCGAATGATACACAATCGCAACCCGTAACCACTAACGATTCTAACGTCTCAACTTTGTTACATTCGTCAACTGATAGCACCGATTCGCTTTGTAAACAAACATTATATTCCGTGGTACCTACGGTCCTCTTGTCCACAGCGTTAGTGGATATTGCAGACAATAAAAATAAATATCACACTGCTCGCGTGTTACTAGATAATGGTAGCCAACAGAGTTTTATTAGGAAATCTTTATGCGATAAGCTAAATGCACCTTTATTACAGTCCACTTGTCAAGTTACCGGTGTGGGTCATTCGATCACAAAGTCTACCCACACTTGTAAAATATTAATACGATCGAGAGTTACGCATTATCATACTAATATTGAATGTTTAGTGTTGCCATGTATTACGAATAGGTTACCGGCATTTAATATAAATTAAAATAATATAAGTATCCCAGACAATATTCGACTGGCTGACCCGACCTTTCAATCGCCAGCGGATATTGATATCCTGATAGGTGCGGAAAAGTTTTGGAATTTGTTGATTGATGGTAAAATTAGGTTAAAAAATGGACCTTATTTACAAAATAGTAGGCTAGGATGGATAATGTCTGGACCTTTGTATAATACTAATAATGGCCTGCGCATTAATCAGGTTCAGTGCAATTACTCACAAAGTTTAGATGAACAATTAAAACAATTTTGGGAACTCGAAGAGATTCCCAACGTTGGGAGTATCCTTAGTGCCGACGAGCAAAAATGCGAAAATATTTTCGTTGAAACGACAACACGTACTCAGCAAGGTAAATTCTCAGTGCGTATCCCGTTTAAGGAGTCGCCTACGATTCTTGGAAAAGGTTACAGTGCAGCTGAAAAACGTTTGTTTTCGCTTGAACGAAAGTTTAATCGTTTCGCGGAATTTTGGGAAAAATATATTAATTTTATGAATGAATACGAAAGTCTCGGTCACATGAGTCGCATAGATACATACGGGTCACCTCACTATTTCTTACCACATCACGGTGTTATGAATGAAAACAGTAGTACAACGAAATTGCGCACAGTGTTCGATGCTAGTGCACCGACATCCACAGGCAAGTCGTTGAATATTATCCAGTTTATTGGGCCGCCACTACAGAACGACATTTTCTCCATATTATTACGCTTTAGGCAGTATAAACACGTAGCATGTGCCGACGTGGAGAAAATGTACCGTCAAATATTAGTACAACCAGATCAACGTGATTTACAATTAATTTTGTGGCGTATAAATCCATGCGACCCAATAGGTATACAGGGTGTCCCAAAAGGTTAAGTAGCTGGGAAAGGGGGTGACAGGGGTGGACACAATGGTCACTAGAAAAATAAAAAAAAAATCCGCTCAGGGTATTTAAAAAAAAATTGCATTTTTTTAAAAACTTAAAATTTTACACCTTGTTATTTTTGATGTTGATGTTGATGACCTTGTTGTTATTGAAGATTAAATAACAGCATTTTTTTTAAATACAGCCATATTTGTAGGTACAGTTAGCACAAGGTGTAAAATTTTTAGTCTTTTAAAAAATGCCATTAATTTTTTTAAACACCCAGAGGGTATTTTTTATATTTTTCTGGTGACCCTTGTGACCATCCCTATCACCCCCCTTCCCAGCTACGTAATCTTTTGGGACACCCTGTATATCTGCCGTGGCATAACTAAAATGCCGTTATCCGACATCTGGTCGATTTTTAACTTTTAATGCTATTATAACGAGAAAAGAAAAATCTACCGATCTGTATTTCCGAATTTTCAATACCTTGAATAGTTTTGGAAATAATCATTTTAAGAAAGCCGTTACGTACATATTTTCCTCTTGTGAAATAAGCAAAAATGCCTTTAAGTAACTTTGTGAGTCTATACAGCCCCTATAGTTCATTAACTCATATTTTTATGACAAGTTTTTCATATGTCTGCTCCTCTTGGTTGCCGTTAACAGTCTTTTGTACACTATAAAGCGGTAAAGGTACTTTAACTGTTTTATTGTTAATCTTTTTTTATTATAGAAGTTTACTTTTGTTAAGCTACAACGCCGTTAATTGAAAATGCTAGACTTTCATGTGATTAAGGATGTTTAACGGCATTATAGGTTATTATTTTACATACTTGTATATTGACTTTACGTATGTTATAAGCCAGTGGCGGCATTTCCAAAACTAAACAAAAATTAATTGTCCGTCATTATTAGACTAAAATGACGTTATCTCACACTAATACATAAAGCCGTTAACTGATCTCGCGCGGGTCGGGCTGCAGCGGCTATGTAACGATCCAGTTCCGAGATCAGAGGGGTCGGGGGTGAAACAAGAGCATCGCACAGCAGGCACTTTTTGGGTGAGGACTCGAGGACTCCAATCAAGAGCTTTTGCGTGAAAGAGTAACAAACATACATACATCCACACATACAAACTTTCGCATTTATAATATTTGTAGGATACATCTATGTCATAATCTATATATCTATTTACATAATATGTCCAAAATCCAATAAGTTCAAACCAGTTTTAACGATTTTGATGAAGTTTGAACGTAGTTCGTTATATTTCTATGTAGGCGGGGATAAACATTGTCAAAATAAGCTATATTAAACCTTAAAATCTACAATATAACGTCGTATGCATCTGCAAACAAATATATTGGTCTACTTTTTTCTCACTTATCATGGACATACTGACGTTTGATATTTATCAACTCATTTATAAAAGCGAAAGGTCATTTATTCACTCATCTCTAAATCACAGAAACTACAAAGGCCTAGGAGTCTCAAATTTTGTGGGTTCATTTAGGACATAGGTGCTAACTGAGACGGGATATTGCTAAATTCAACCCCTAAGGAAGTAAGAAGGGGTGTCAATGTTTGTATGATTCAAATTCAAAATTAATTTATTCGGTAAAAATGGTTATATTTGTTTGGAATCGTCATATTTTTCCCTTACCGTGCAGTGCGTGATGACTAATGAGAAACACTGCCAATGAGATTGGAGCGATTTAATTCCAAGCATTTTTGTCACAAAGATAATCAGATTTTTTTCGGAGAATTCAGAAATTTTTGAAATTTGCCTTTAATAGACATTTTAAACTTATTTATAGACAAATTCTCTTATACTTTTGGGAAGTTTGTTATAGAACCGTATACATTGCCCCATAAAAGAGTTACTTATTTTGCGGAGACGGCTAGCATGAACCACAAGTGTTACAACTTTAGAGGATGTAATGGTGCCAATCAAAGTAAAAACAACTCCGAAAATTAGCGAAATCAGATTTAATATACTAATTAGAAGTTACACGTACAACGGTTGTCAGGCAAGTCAACGATGACATTGAATGTTACTAATACGTGCCGCAACGCCTAGGTAATTTTTAATAATTAAGTGTTTTTACAACTTTCTGCTATTTATTTAGAATAGGCGTTTACGCCTGAACATATTTCGGGCCGTTGAAAGGTAGCTTTCAACCGTTTAAGTCTTCAGGTGAGGGAAGTTTGCAGAGTCGCACAAAGGCGCGTCGCACGCAGCCCTTGGTGGTGAGGATGTCTGCTACTCTGAATATCCCGTCAGGTCCAGCTATGATGCGAAGTACGCGGCCCAGTTTCCAAGCGAGAGGGGGCGCGTTGTCGTCAGCTAGCAGCACCATATCTCCCACGTCTAGCGTTGACACTGTGTTTGTCCGCCATTTTGTCCTTTGTTGTAATTCAGACAGGTATTCCTTCTGCCATCTTTTCCAGAAATGTTGCCTCAGTTTCTCAAGGCGCTCATATCGTCGCAATTGGCTTTCCTTCACGTCTTCCAGGTTTGGTGTTGGCAGAGCGATCAGTGGTCGGCCAATGATGAAATGTCCTGGGGAGAGGGAAAGGAGGTCGTTAGGACTGGGTGAGAGAGGGCACAAGGGACGGCTATTGAGGATTGCCTCCACTTGTGCGAATAAAGTAGAAAGTTCCTCGAACGTTAAGTGACATTCGCCTAAAACTCGTCGTAATAAATGTTTTGCCGACTTAACCCCGGCCTCCCATATGCCACCAAAATGAGGAGAATAAGCCGGAATGAATGTAAAATTGATAGATTGCTGACTTGCAAACTCAACTAAAGGTTCATGGTTCTGTTTGATGAACGAGCCTATTTCTTTCGCGGCAGCTACAAAATTAGTACCATTGTCACTGAATATTTCGGTTGGCTTGCCACGACGAGATATAAATCGTTTTAATGACATTACAAATGCATCCTTGGTTAGGTCACTAACTGCTTCAAGGTGTATGCATTTGTAACGAAGGCAAACAAAAAGACATAAATAACATTTTACAATGCGACAGCCGCGTCCTTTTCGGTTTACTATGTAAAATGGGCCAGCAAAGTCAAGGCCAACGGATAAAAATGGATAGTCTGGCGTTATTCGTTGAGACGGTAAGTTACCCATTTTAGGTTGTAAAGTTGTACCCTTTAAACGCCTGCAGCGTACGCAGTTATTTACTGTGCGCCTCGCTAGTATCCTACCATTAATTGGCCACATCGTTTCTCTGACAGTAGCCAATAACATTTGAGGACCGGCATGCATGGTGTTAATATGTTGTCTAATAAAATAAAGTTTTGTTAAAGTATGCGCTGCATGAAGTAATATTCGATGTTTCTTTTCGAATGAATAACTGGACGCATCGATTCGTCCACCGACACGAATTAACTTGTATTCATCTAAGAAAGGCGATAATGCTAATAACTTACTATTTTTCTTTAATTGTTTACCAGTTACCAGCAGATCGTATTCAATAGGACACGATTGACCTTGGGAGATAATACAAAGCGAGCGGAATGACTCACGCAACTCATTAGCGGACAATGTGCCAACTCGTTTGTTATGTTTATTTTTTAAATTAAATATGAATCTAAGAACGTAAGCAAATGACCGTTCCAACCTAAATAACGATGAATATTTTTCAAAATCGATAATGGGTGACTTTATAACTATCGGATGCGCCTTTAATTCGGGTACTATTTCTAAGTCTTTCAGATTGGATTTAGGCCATTCGGTTTCGTTATAAATTAAAAAACAAGGCGCTGTCCACCAGAGTGATATCGACGCTAGTCGCTTAGCATGCACTCCCCTTGATACTAAATCAGCGGGGTTTAAATCTGTAGGTACATATCGCCACGCCGACGATGAAGTTAATTCTTTGATTTCCGTGATACGATTAGCCACAAATATTTTTAATTCACTGACGTTACTACGTATCCAGCACAACACTACGTTTGAATCGCACCAGTGTATTAGTTTGTCTGGCTTGTACCTTAATGAATCTACCACTGATTTTACGAGTTGAGAAGCGAGTAAGGCGGCGCACAGTTCCAAACGTGGTATGGTAGTGCTTTTTAGTGGAGCTACTTTAGACTTTGCGCACAATAGTTTAACCGTGACGTCACCGTTAGCGCTGATCGTTCGCATATAAATACATGCGCCATACGCATAACTTGATGCATCACTAAACGAGTGTAATTCGATGACCTTTGGTGAGTCACCTAAAACTAACCTCGGTATGCGTAGATTGTGCAAGTATTTTATGCTTTCAGAGAAATCGATCCATTCTTCCTTTATATCTTGAGGGACCGGCTCGTCCCAGTCAAGTTTAAGTTGCCAAAGCTTTTGTAACATTATTTTTGGCCTTATTACAATGGGACCTAATATACCTAATGGGTCAAATATTTTGAACGCGTTTGACATAATAAATCGCTTAGATATAATATTATGATTAGTGTCCTGGGAAAATCCCTTTATAGTGTTACGTTGTAATTTTCATCCTTACTTGTGGTTGTGAACCTCACTTAGAATCACAGTGGTAATAGTTTAAAACCCTTGTTGTAATTATTGTTTTTCCAAGTAGATTAGATATTTGGAACTTTGTAGATAAACTTTGAGTTGTCCACGTAGTTTGAACTTGTAGTTTCCATCGAATCTCGTAACAGAACCTTTTGACAAATTCCTTCGAGCGATAAAACATCTTTAAAACACTTTTTAACTAGTTTCCAATTTTAGTAAACAAAACCTTTTTGTGTTATTGTCTAACCTAACTTTTTCTGCCAAACGTCACCTTGACAGATACTAAACGCAGGTTGCTGTCAAAGGGCATGTATACATTTGTCAATTATATTGCTTCATCGATTTTTGATGGTGATTCGAAAATACTTAATTAATACGATTAACCTTTTTAGAATTGTCAACTTTCATATTTAAATATAAAAATCTAATTAATTTTGAAATCTACTAAAACCGGAAATGCAACTATTTTTTATTATGGAGTTATTGCAATTTCTTTCTAGAAGTTTCGTTTTAATTTGTCTTTACCTCGGACCAAGAATCAAGATGGACTCGACATCCAAATAATAATACCACGCTAGAGCAGGCTAAATATATATAAAAGGTTCAAGAGTGAAAAGGAGATAAACACATTTTTTTGTCTTTGTCATAGTTTAGCTTTTTTTTGGTGGGCACAGTTGCTCTCTGTGCCCAGCAAATCAGTTGTGATAATTTGTGATCGTCATTTATTGCGAATTCTACTTGATTTTCTTTTGTTTTCGTGATTAAACTTAGTGTTGCAGTTGTGTAGAAAGCAATAATTATGGTGCATTGTTGTGTTATTGGCTGCAACAGCCGGAGCGAGCGTAAATAGAAAACATAACCTTCCATTCGTAAGTATGATTTGTTTTGTTTTGTATCTTTTGAATTTGTACAAACAATTGAAGTTTACATTACATAATACAATATCAGAGTCCTAATATGCAAAAATAACAAAGAAATGTCTCAAATTCTCATATTAAAATTATCATAATTTTTAGTATTAACCGCCATAGTTTAGTAGGTCACAACCAATCGTCAAACACGCATGTCTATGTTATGCGGCCATTTTGTATGTCGATGAAATTTTATCGGGTTATCTTTATTTTAGTGATACCAGTAGCGTAAAATAAAAATTACCCATAAATATGGGTAACGTAAATTAACTAGATTTTTCATTTTTTTATGGTCGATAATTATGTATTTCGTTTATTGTAAATATGGTTAGGGTGCACGGGTGCACTTAGGGGAGCTGGCCCCTTTCTTCCGTTACTAGTAATGCAATGCAAGCATTCGATTTTCATATTCACTTCATTAATACTAAAAATCTTACATATTGAATACATACACATGAGATAAAGTTACATAAGTGTACAAAATATGAAATAAAGGTAGTATATGATGTTGTATTTTTATTATTATTTGGAAATGGTTTTTATGTTTTAGATTTCCAAAAGACACAGTTCTGCGTGATTCATGGATAAAATCAACAGGCCGAAGAAATTGGACTCCAGGAAAAAATACGCGCATTTGTTCTAAACATTTCAATGCAAATTGCTTTAGAAGAACTCAACGTATGACATTTATAAATAGGTCTTCAGTTCCAACGCTCTTCATACATGTAAATAAATTAAATTTTTATACTTTAGAGGTATGTCTAATTAGCTGAAATGATATTATTGTACATATTTAAATAAAATTTTGTTGCAGCGATTTCCAATATGTAGTGAGAGTGACGGGAACCTAAAGGTGGAAGTGTCTTCTACTTGCGCAACCACGGACCCTGTAATGGAACATGATACTTATACTAACGAACCTTCGACATCCTCAAAGAGTATTGTGATTGTGAGTAATAAATATTTTACAAATCTACCTTTTGGTTGGCCGGTAGATAATTCCGCGTGGCAGTAGTTTTGCAATAAAGGTTTAACAAATATACGGGATTAATATACCTACATGTTAAAATGATATTTTATTGCAGCAGTTTCCAACATGTAGTAGCGGGAACCAAAAGGGAGAAATACCTTCTGCTTCTTCAACCAAAAACCCTGTAGTGGAAGACGATAGTTGTTCCAATAAGCCTTCGACTTCTACGAAGATTATTGTGAGTACCTACCGATTATTACTGACCTGACCACTAACAAAAGTTTGCAAATGCTTACTCAATTAGTTTAAGTTCGTTTTAAGGTATGATTACTGTCTTTTGTTTTACATGTAAAAAAATAAATAAAATATATATTTTTTATTTGAACAAATATTGTAAAATCAATATACAAGTAGCTACATAGTATTTATACTTTATATGAATAAATAGGTTGATGGGATTAATAATATCTTATACAGGGTTATTGGTGATTCACTTAAAACCTCACATGTGAAGCGTCCAGACTGTCAAACTGAAAAATTATCACATGTGACCAACTCTGAAATCGCGAAAAAAATAGCTGTTTCGTACACTTTAACCTATAACTTTTTCAATGTTGTATGAAACTGTTGATTGGGACCTACTCTGAACTCTTAAAAAAATATTGTTACTATTATTGTTATTTATTCTTCTTATTGTGTGAATTCATTTATTGTAATTATTGTTTTAGATGAAACACCATACTAAAGAAGATGTTACAACACCTACAATGACCCCTCGAAAGAAAAAATTAGTAAAAAAGTTAAATAGACAAATATTTTTGGCAGAGTCACGGAAAAAGAAATTGGCCGTAGTACGGTCGAAATGTCGGCGACTTGAAAAGAAAAATGCCGAGCTTTCTGTCATTATTAAAAATTTACAATCAAAAAATCTAATACACCAAGAAGCAGCCGATCTTTTATTATCAATAGATCCACAAAAAACTGATTTTTTAAAAATAAACATATCCAGATATTCGCCTGCAGTGCGCAAATTTGCATTAAATTTACATTTTATAAGTCCGCGTGCCTATAACTTTGTTAGAAAATCATACAACACGTGTCTTCCACATACGCGTACATTGGCACGTTGGTACGCCACTATCGAAGGGGAACCCGGCTTTTGCACCGAATCACTCGAAGCCCTCAAACTACTGGTGAATAATACAAAATCAAAGAAATGGATATGCGGTTTATGTTTTGATGAGATGGCTATTCGAAAATCTATTCAATGGGACGGAAAGAATTACGTTGGGTATGTCAACTATGGGACCCAACTAGAAACTGATGCTCTTCCTATCGCCAAAGAAGCTTTAGTATTCATGTTGACTGCCCTAAATGGAAGCTGGAAGATTCCAGTGGGTTACTTTCTTATCAATGGAATTACTGCTGAACAGAAAGCAACGCTAGTCAAAACTTGTATAGACTTGGTAAGCGAATGCGGTCTTGATATTGTATCTGTAACTTTCGACGGCTGTCCAGCCAATTTTTCGATGGCCAATTTGTTGGGGTGTGACATTAAAAGCGACATATTAAACCCAATATTTACACACAATGGGAAAAAACTCGCCATATTCCCGGACCCATCTCACATGTTAAAATTAGTGAGAAATACTTTTGGTGACAAAACATTTCTTAGCAGCGAAAAGGGACAAATATCGTGGAATTACATTCGGATGTTGATTGAGCTTCAAGAAAACGAAGGCCTTCATTTGGCAAATAAAGTAAGAGGAGCCCACGTGAACTATAAAAAACAAATTATGAAGGTGAGGTTAGCATCGCAGTTATTTAGCGAATCAGTAGCCGACGCTATCGAATCGTGTTGTGAAGATCTCCATCTGGAACAATTCAGTAATTGTGAGGCGACAGTGGATTTTATCCGCAAATTAAATTCATTATTTGACGTAATGAATTCTCGGAATTTAAAGGCTTATGAATACAAAAAACCTATCTCAATAAAAAACTATGAGAGTATAAAACATTTTTTGGAAACTGCATACAATTACGTTAAATCTTTAAAACTAGGGTCTGAAAATATATTAAAAACAAACAGGAAGACTGGATTTCTAGGATTCTTGTGTTGCATCAAGACTGTTTTATTTTTATACGAAGAAGTGGTGAAAACAGAAAAAGTAGATTTTTTGTCGACTTACAAACTAAGTCAAGATCACTTAGAAATTTTTTTCAGTGCGGTCAGAGCAAAGGGTGGATTTAACAACAATCCCACCGCAACCCAGTTTAAATCCGCTTTTAAGAGATTATTAGTTCACGGCGAATTAAAACACTTGACCACAGGTAACTGCGTCCCCTTAAGTGACATTAATATATTAGTGTACAGCAGGCCTGAAGTTGCAATAAATAAGACTACTGACCGTAGTCGCCTTATTGACAACGATGAAGAAATATTAAAATCGTTGGACAACGAAGTCGTGGTTTCTAAGGATCATGACTATTTAGCTGATCCTACAAGGCTAACTGAATACGCCAAGCAAGTCATCATTTATATAGCAGGTTTCGTAGTAACGAAATTAGAGACTCAAATAAAATGTGAACTATGTTTGTCCACATTGCGTTCGCCTGAAAAATTAGAGAACACCTTTTTAAGCAGAAAAGACAAAGGCGGACTATGTCACCCTTGCAAACACGTTATTAAATTATGCGAAATAGCGGAGCAGGTGTACAGACAAAATAAAGCATTTAAAAAAAAAGATGTCTTACACCATCTTTTGCAGGAATGTATGAAAAAATGTATAGGGATTCAATTATTTTCAGCTGATTATCATTTTACAGATCTAACCCATTATTCGCTTTTGATAAAAGCAATTTGTAAGAAGTACTTAAACGTTCGAATCCATTACGCCACTAAAACAATGATTGATAATTCTGATAATATTAGAAACATTTACACTAAACTTATTTTGTTTAAAGGACAGTGAATAAACGAATTTCTTTACAGGTTGTTTTATTTGCTGGGTGTCTATTCTGCTAATAAATATTTGTCACCATTTTGAAACACCATTGTTACTAAATAGTAACAATGGTGTGCAAAATAAAAGGTACAATTGAAACACCATTATGACTAAACGTTATCAGAATCGAGGCCCTAAATAGTTGATGATGCCATAAAAATTCATATATTTTTTTATTTTTCATACATACAACATAGCTCCAAAAACATTATCCTACTTCTTGGTCAGTCGGTTAAAAATGGGGTAATTTTTTATTGTTCTGGTAACTCTTGAGTTTCGATGTACTTTATGTACGTCTCTTTCGGGTAAACGCGCTTGTCGAGTCCATCTTGATTCTTAGTCCGAGGTCTTTACATTTAGTCTTTGGATTGGGGTTGCGAGGAGTATAGTCTTGATTATCCATTAATCAGTCCTGAATATTTTTCCCCGACATTGGGTTGGAGTATCTTAAATTATAAAGTTTCGTATTAAGAAATTTGTGTGCAAGTATTTTGGAAATTAGGGGTTGTGGGGAATATTTGTTTAAAATTATTTTGGTAAAGATTCTGGATTCGTTTTGATTGTACTTTACTCTGCATTCAGTCACCTTGTTATTATTTGGTTAGTTTGTGAACGAGAAATGTCAATGTCACATTTGACGTTTATTTGCATTGTTGTTTTTGGCTAAATTAATAAATTCAATGAGGGTGAATAATTTAAATTGGAGCCTTACGTTCATCGATATCCCCGAATTAGGGCAGATTTTAGAAATTGGTCTCACTGGGTGAACCATGTTCCGGTATTGTCGCCCGGGTTGGAATTCTGGCTTGTCATTACTCGATCGTCAGACCGCTAACATCCAGACTGATGTCCTGAAGAATCCAAGGTGAGATTTTAGTTGGAGTGACCTGAGAAGTGTCTGTGGTTCCACCTAATTGTGTTTAGGGAATATATTGTGATCAATCGATAATTCGTTGCAGTTTTTTTACCCGTGCTTTCTTGTGCCGGCGTGGATTTGCCGCCGCGAGGGACTCACGCCTTCAGGCCCGGACACAACTGTAAGTTTTGTTTTATTTACCAACTTCGATGATCGTGTCTCGTTGTAAACTTTAGTATTTTGGATGAATGACAAAGGATTTTGTTTGTTTTAGTCATCGTCCTTTCCGGCTACCGCGATCGGTCGCACGTGGCCCGTTACCATTATTTGCGGTAAGCGTGTTTATTTTCATTTGTTGAGTCCATGTAAACAGTTTATTCTCGCCCCGTAACCTCTATAGATTCAAACGATTTTTTGTTTAGAAGAACCTAATAGAATTTATGTTACTCAAACCATGTGGATGGTAGTGTCGAATAAGAGACGGTAGGGTAATAGTTCCACGTGTCTTCTTAAATCTTAAGCCTGCATACTGTCAATTCCAGGACAGGTACCTCGGGAGATTCACCTCGCCGCCGGGACTTAGGTTAAACCTGAGGCTCGGACGCGAGGCCCGTCTCCTCGAGGCATCGGGCCTGAACCACCTGCGACAGTCTACTGCAGCACGGCTGGCTGATTCTGCCTCGCTTGACAGCAGTCGTTGACGGTTTTTTCTTTCTTTACATTTTTTTTTTTTTTTCTTTTTATTCATATGACCTTAATGGAAACTTGGATGGAATTTGATCCAAGTTTGTTTGAAATAATCATCAACTTCAGGATCTCGGAGTGCGACTACTTTGTGTTGATCTACATTATTCGACTCTGGATCCGAGACTGTTTTAGTCTCTGGCGCCCACTTTTACTTAATCATTAACCTATCTAATTATCAGTTATTTATTAAAGCTCTGGACGGTTATGGCTTTATCCCAACCGCCCACTCCCATAATGTTCTACCATTAAAGTATAAACTGGCTGGTTAGGTGATATGTTGTAAAAATATTAACTTGTATCAAAAGTAACTTAAGAAATATTTATTAAGTTGTAGAATTTAAATAGTTTAATATATTTATAATCTAGTCGTGTACTTTACTTGTTTTATTTGAATGTTTCATTCTCCCACAGAAGTTTACAGTTGAGACTTTGTCCTCTGTACTGGAGTGGACAAAATCTCGAATGTAACAGTGGCGCACTCAATGTGTGTTTTGGTTTGGGATAGAGGTTACGTCTTATGCTGTAACTTACAAGTCAGTGTTTCCTTCCAGAGCTTTTTGTTTAGTTTTGTTACTAACCTTGTTAATTGTAACATGTATTTATTTTTATAATTTATAGAAAGAACCGCCTCGTGTGCTGTAGCACTTGTTATGCTTGGATTTTTCATATTTTTTTTTTTATATAAATGGAAACATATTGTTTGTGTGATAATGCACCTACTATAACTAAAATTATAATTGTTTTTGGTTATGTTCCGTATCTATTGTAATATTATTTTACGATTTTACTGTTTTAACTCAACTTTTCTGTGGATTATTATTGCCATACTATTGTTGTGAAAGCCAGTTCATATTTTAACGCGGTTTTTTTTTCTCTCTAAAATGGAACGCCCAATTTCTTTTAATTTGCTTCATAAAGATGAGCTCATTTATGAAGTACAGATTCGTGACGCTAAACCCGCGACAACCGTGGATGAGTTGCGCACACAAATTAGGGAACTTAATAAATTGATAACCTCTGATGATATCGTAGAGACAAGGATCCTAAAAGTGAATTACAAATTATTAAATCTAAATTAACTGAGATTGGTGATATTCTCGATAAACACCCTTCTAATTTTAAAAGATTCAACAGAGCAAAAGCATTAGGTCATCACCTTTTTCATCGCCTTAGTAGGGTCACAGCCACAGCAGAATTGAACGATGATTTTTTAATCACTGAAAGGGCTCTAAATGTTAATTTAAAAAAAATAGATTTGCTTAACTCAAGCTTTCATGCATCGTTAACTTCAGCTGCGGAGACCTCTAATACTCTAGCTGTTTCTACACCATCTTCTAATGTCGTCTTAAGTACAAAAGAAGCCACAGTCAGATCACTGGATTGCAAATTTAACGGTACAGGTTGCATTAAAGCCTTCATTGAGCGCCTGGAGGAACTTTGTGAGGCTAGAGGTATTAGCGAAGCTTCTTTACATAAATCCGCTCTAGACCTTTTCTCCGATGGTGCTCTATTGTGGTACCGTGGTATTAAGGCGACCATTGATAGTTGGTCGGAATTAAAGAGACAGCTGCTCACTTCATTTGCTCCTACCGACTATGACATGCGTTTAATTTCTGAAATCACGAATAGGACACAGGGGGTCTCTGAAGTGTCTTGTATTTATATTGCGGTCATGGAGAACCTTTTTAACAGGCTTTCTTATAGCGTCCCAGAGGGTGATCGTTTAGCACGAATAAAATTCAACATGAGACCGGAATATACTTCGGGGTTGGCAGCGATGACAGTTACCACGCTCGACGAATTAAAGGTAAAGTGTAGACAATTAGAGCTAGGGTTCGTTAGCAGGGCACAATTTCATGAGCCGCCCAAACCCTCGGCTTCTCTTGTCGCACCAGACTTGGCTTACCACACTCCGAAAGGTCTCCAGAGGATCGAGGTTGTGCAAAAGGATTCCAAACCGATGTTTTGCTATCGGTGTAGGGTTAGTGATCATTCTTTGGCAACATGTAAATCCACAGAAATTGTTTGTTTCCGTTGCGGTAAGAGGGGTGTGCGGTTACCTTCGTGTCCTGCATGTAACAAAAAAACAGCTCAGACTTTTGTTCAACCTTGTCCAACTTGCAATTCAAAAAACTAAATTTACGGAACTACAGCCTTAATTTTGATAAGTCTGATTGGGACAATTATTTAATATTTTTAAAAAACTTTTTAAACTCTTTTCAAGTTAACTCTGTGCATTATAAAACTTTAGACGATGGTCGTCCACATTTAACTGTTTCTATCTATGATGAAGATTATTACGGCTTGCTCGACTCGGGTTCTTGCATTTCAGTGTTGGGTTCCGATGTTGGCCATCATTTTATTAAAGCTGGTGCAACTGTACATGTTGATAAACATTTAGGCAGCATCGTAACTGCCAATGATTCGCGAGCATTCGTAGAGGGTTACTTGTATTTACCGGTTACCCTTTTGGGGTTAACCAAAGTTATTAAATTTTATATCATTCCTGATATCACTACACCGTTAATTTTTGGGGTTGATTTTTGGAAGGCCTTCGATTTGGCTCCAAAAATTTTTCATAAATTACCTTTTAAATATTTAAAAAACGTTAATAGCCGTACTTTTGTTTCGGAGGTTAGGCACTTACAGACGTTTGATGAATTAAATACAGATCAAAGGAACGAAGCGGAGTCTTTGATTAAAAAGTTTGAACAGGTTTCCTTTGAGGCTATAGGGTTAGGGCGTACTCATCTATTACGACATAAGATAGACACTGGGGATGTAACTCCTATTAAACAGCGTTATTATCCTCTATCTCCTGAACGCCTCAAAGAACTTAACCGTCAGCTGGATGAGATGTTGGAGATGGGAGTAGTGGAACCTAGCAATAGCGCGTGGAATAACCCAGTATTTCTGGCTCCTAAACCAAATGGAGAGTGGCGATTTTGCCTTGACAGCCGGAAGCTCAACGCCGCCAGCAAGCAAGATGCTTACCCACTACCTTACGTCTCTCATATCTTAGACCAGTTGCGGGACGCTCGTTATCTTTCTTCAACGTTCTTCGTACAAAATACCTCAAGTTCACTTTACACCGCGTTATTGCCCAACCGTGAACACCGTGGAACGCTATAACCGCACTATTATGACCGCAGTATCAATTCTTGTAGAAGACGACCATCGTTCATGGGATGTTAATATCTCAAAAATTCAGTTTGCAATGAACACCTCAACTAATGAAGTGACTCGTTTTACTCCATTCTTCCTAGTGCATGGTCGAGAGGCGGTAGATAGCGGAGATGTCTACGGTGAGGATACCTTGGGGCAGCTTACTCTATCTTGCGCTTCTCGCGGGTCATATGCAAATAACTTAGGGGTACTTAATGATATCTTCAGCAAAGTTAGTAACGCGCTTGTTAAATCACATAATCGTAGTGCTCGATATTATAATAATAGTAGGAGGCATATGGAGTTTGAAGTGGGCGACACTGTGTGGAAAAAGACATATCCACAAAGTGACGCTTCCAAATTTTTCATGGCCAAATTAGCTCCAAAATATGAAAAATGTATAGTTAGGAAAAAACTTTCACCCTTAGTTTATGAGTTAGAAGGCTGTAGTTCCGGTAAAAATCTTGGTTCTTGGCACGTTAAAGATTTTAAATCTTCGTGCGAGGTGAGTTAATTATTTTAGTTATAGTAGTAACAGTTATCTTTTTACTGTTTTTTTCTTACAATTTTTTTTTTTAATCTTTTTAAGGTTGTTAGCGGTTGCAGTGACCACAGTGAGCTATTTATGCCCTTAGGTTACTGAAGTTGAGGGGAGTTGTTGTGTTACACAGGATCATAAACTGTGTAGACGTTTAGCAAAACTCCAAATTTTTTAAAATTCTTTTTTTTTTGTTGGAAGGTTGGACCTCTTGAATGGGGGTCATTAATTTTTTAATCTCTGGACTGCTGGTAAGGCAGCATTGGTTTGAGTTCCGAGGCTGGTGGCCGTATGGCGGGCGTGTAGGCAGCTTGTTGGAATTTTGTATGCTTCTTGGAATTTTGTATGCTTCTTGGAAAGTGTTTTTTTTTTTTTTTTTTTTGGTATGTTTTTTGATCTCCGGACCGCTGATTAGGCAGCGTTATTAAAGTCCTGAGACTGGTGGTCCTTTGGGCGGGCGTGTAGGCTGCTTTGATGGAATTAGTTTTGTTTTTGCTGGATTTTTTTTAGGGGCGGTTAACCAAATTATTAGTCAGTTAGCCAAGATTTTAATTATATTTTTTTTTTTGCACAACTGATTTATTTAAACCAATTTTGTTATTTTGAGATGGAAACTTGTGTATGGTAATTTTTTTTTTTTTTGTACTTTTTTATGGTTATCACTATAGTTTATTGGGTTCGTCTTTTCTATGTTTGTAAATAGATAAGACTTACTTTAGGGGGAGTATTGTTGGACTATTTCAGTTACATTTATTTTAAAAAAATAAGCCTTATCGCCCCAGCGGATTAGTGACTGGTAAGAAAAGCCTTAACACTGGGCGTCAGTGCGGTTGGTGACACTGTAGTAAACTGTTAACTGACTAGTCCACCAATTAATAAGTTTAGTTTATTATAATGTTCATGTATTTATTATTTTATACCTAGTGGGGTTCGTCTTATCTATGTTTTAAAATAGTGTAGACTTGCTCCATGGGGACATTGTTGTATTATTTTAGTTACAGTTATGATTAAAAAATAAGCCTTATCACCCCAGCGGATTAGTGACTGGTATAAAAAAGCCTTAAACACTAGGCTCAGTGCGGTTTGGTGAACACTGTGTTAAACTGTTAACTATATAATTCTTCAATTATATTTTAAAAAAGGTTTATGTAGCAGTATATTATAACCTTACTATGTTTATTATATTATAGCGGCCACACAGATAACTGAAAAAAAATAAGCCTTAAAACACGGGCGGACTTGTAGACCCGACAACCAAAGCCTTCTACAATATCTTTCAATAGAGCGGTTTGTTACTCTATACTTGAAGTGTGATCACGTTATGTTTGGTTCAGTATATATGTTTATTACTATTATTTCTATGTTTATGGTTTGATCATTCTTGTGTATTTTTATTTTATTTATATGTAATATTTATATATTTTCTTACACAAGTTGGCATTCGAGACTCTGTCCTCATTACTGGAGGGGACAGAATCTCTTATGTAGCTGTGGTTATCTTCATATATGTTGACTTTTTTTATTTCATTATATTATATTTACATGTCATAATTATTTTTATATGAATTAATCATACTTATACTTATTATTTTAATTTCAAAAACTTGCATCATTTTTTTTTATTCCTATAGAAAAGTTTGCGTTTAAGACTCTGTCCTCATTACTGGGGGGGACAGAGTCTCTTTTGCAACTGCAATAAAGTTAGTATACTGTTTATGTGTATTGAATCTTGTATAATTTAGGATTTATTAGAATTTATAAATAGTGTACCATTTCTATGAATGCGTCACGTTATAATTTTTTTTAATTTACAGTTAACATTTATTTGGAATATAAGTTATTTAAGACTCTGTCCTCATTACTGGGGGGGACAGAATCTTTTATTCAGCAGGGAACTTAGTATATTGTGTTTGTTAAATAATCATTAGCTTAGGTAGAAATTACTTATGTAACTATTGTTGTAAACTCGTTTTTATTATTATAATAATAGGTAGGGTCATGTGTTCAACAATGAAACACTAAAAATTCAAAGTCTCATACACCTTTTGTTTTTACAGATAGAAGTCAAATTTTTTACAGGTATATAGGCAATTTTATTGGGTGTCGGATGTCATTTAAGGTTTTTTAAATTGCTGTGTAATCAATCAGCAAAAAAATAAAAACAAAAAAATTGGAAATGTTTCATTGTGTCCACAGTGATGTACACAATGAAACACCCCATATTCAACAATGAAACATAATATTTAAAGCGTGTTTTACAATGAAACACTAAAAATTCAAAGTCTCGTACACCTTTTATTTTTACAGATAGAAGTCTAATTTTTTGAAGGTATATAGGCAATTTTATTGGGTAGGTATCGGATGTCATTTATGTTTTTTTTTTTCTTAATGTGTAATCAGTCTGCAAAAAAATAAAAACGAAGAAATTAGAAATGTTTCATTGTGTCCACAGTGGTGTATACAATGAAACACCACAAATTCAACAATGATACTAAATAATTAAGTGTTTGTCTCATATTTCGTGAAATTTATGGAATAGGTGGATGATAAAAAATACTTGAGTTCAATCAAAAAAGGTTTTATTACTAATTTAACTTTAATCAGACTCTTCAGGTTACCTTAGGTAATAACGAATTAAGATGACGCCTTACAATTTATAATAAACTTAAGGAAGCACAATGACTAAATTTGCTATATGTATAGCACTCGTTAATTACACTAGTTAAACAATAATGACTTACGACTTTTTAGGCACTTACATTCATCTCAAAATTATAAAATCACAAATAATACGTTAATCTTTAGCTATAAAAATTGGCAGAGATCACTTTAAATTAAGATATCACGTAACGACTAATAAGTCTCAAAATTACGAAAATCACAAGTCTAGGAGAAATTTACCAATAATAACAACAAATGACTAAGGATTAATAAATGCCAGTTTACGACCATTACAAATCAGCGTTATAAAATAAAAAGAAAAATAATATCAAAATTAGCCAAAGCAAATGAAAAATTAACGCAACTTCATATTTGGTGTCACACGGACAGGAAAGACGTAAGTTGAGTTTCTGGATTTCGATCCATTTATTTGTGGCGGAGGAAGAATCATTTTTATCTCATTCATATGAATTTCTGAAAGGTCAGGTTCCAACGGCATGTAAAATTTCATATTGTCTTTGACTTTTAGCCTCATGAACGAAGCTCCGAATTTATAAGTATTTATGACTTCCATGATCTGCGCGATATAGTAGACCTTCAGTTTTTTCGAGTCCAGTAAAACAAGCACGTAATCACCTTCTTGGGGTGAGTGAGTAAGTTTTTTGAAATGTTCTGTTATCAAAGGTAGCCCATCTTCATCTAGATCTTCATTTAATTCGCTCATATCAGAATCACCTTGTTCCGTGTAAACTACTTCCTCGTCTTCCTCACTACTTGTTTCTGATACGATCCTTGTGATTTTTGGTTTCTTTTTTCCTTCTCTTTCAATCAAAACTGGCCGTTTAATTGTCTTTGCCGCTGATTTTCTTTCTTGAGTTTTTTTTCGTTCTTCAGCTATCCGATCTTTTTCTGGCGTGTCCGTCGCCACCATACTTTTGCCTAGCTTTCTTGGTTTTCGCTTTCCAGTCCGTGGGCCAGCCTTCAATGGAGCCATAAATTCCTTAGGGGATTTGAAATTAGTCTGAGTACCAGAAGTACTTGCTCGAATTTCCTCTATAGGAGGAGTCATCCTTCTAAACAGTGAAGTAGAACCTGATTGGTTAGACTGCATCGTGAGAATTTCGACATCCTTCTCACCATATGCAACTTCGGTGGCTTGTGTGGAAATTTCTCCAAACAGAAATTCGTCAGCTTCAAGTATTGATGGACTCTCAGCACGTGTCACATCAGATAAGGGACTTTCAGCGCGTCCAAACTCTGAAGAAGGAATAATAAGATTCTCACTCGGTCCATCAGGAGCAGAAGCTGTAGAGTGAAATGGCACTGTTTGCTCTCTGTCGGTCACCAATGACGGCATAAAGTCGATTTCTGTAAAAATATCTGGGTCATACGGAAAAATGCCGCATTTTTTGAAAGCCGACGCAATATTAACTGGCGTCATTGCTTTTGCGTATGCCTGCCCCACACACTCAGCAATATTGTAAACAGTCATTTGCTTACCAGGATGCCTCATCAGCCACGAATCCACAGCTCTATTATAATAACCTTTAAAAGGGGCATTTAAGCCCACATCAAGAGGCTGCATCTTTGCAGTCGTATGTGGATGCAGTGTAAGCACTGTTACTCCAGCTTTTTTGGCTAAATCTAAGGCTTCAATACTGAGGTGGGATTCATGGTTATCCATTATGAGTAGAGCTGGGTTTTCTGGGCTCGCAGACGTGTGTTTAATAAAATGCTCCATAACTTTTACAAACAGGTCCGCATTCATCCACCCGGTTGGAGCTGCAAGTCCTAGAGATCCTGTTGGAGCGCCATTTATCATAAAATCTTTATAATTTTTCCTCGGAAAAACAAGAGCTGGAGGCAACGCTTGTCCTGATGCACATACAATTGCACATGTTGTTACCAATATACCCCGTTCACCGCTAGTTATCTTACAAATATTGTGTTTGCCTTTGGGCGCCATAACTTTCTGAGGCTTTTGAACGGTTGTGGTAGCAGTTTCGTCTAAGTTGTAGATTCTACAACCGTTACCAAAGGAAGGATGACGCTCCATGACATTTTTCAGGTTGTCAAAGAAAGACCTGACAGTTTCTTTATTGAAAGCGGTGGCACGCGCCATGCTGCATGCTTCAGGCTTCTTCAGTGTTAATTCTGGATGCCTTAATTTGTATGACCGAAGCCATTCAACACCTGCCATTTGGTCTTTTTCCCAACTAGCAGGACATTGAATATTATTTACTTTCGCCATTTGATAAGCAATACGGCGCACATCTTTGGAGCCTAATCCGTAAAATTTTAACGCACATTCTTCGATATATTCTTTAAGTGCTATTTCTTGCTCGACTGTAAACGTTCTATTAACTTCGTAGTTAGGAGTAAATTTTAGGCCTGGTAAAGATGCATCATCTATATTCTTATATTTTTGTATGTATCGAAACAGCGTAGGATAACACACATTGCTCTCTTGTGCAGCTTTTCTCAAGCTCTTTCCTTTTCTGTGCATTAGAATAGCTCGAAGCATATTTTCCCCTAAATGATCGCCTTTCTTTCTTTTTAGAGATTTAGTTCGCGCCATCTTAAATGAAAAACAAATATTAAATGTTAAGATTAATGTCTAGCCGTAAAAATGGTTCATTTTACGGAAAGTAGATGTTGTTAGGTATATGGTACACAATGAAACATGATAGTACACATTGAAACAGTGTTTCATTGTGTCCAATGTGCAACTGTTTCATTGTTGACTACATAGGGTTTATTTTACTAACCTCAAAAAAAAAACCACTAAATTGTAACATTTTTAACATATGATATATTCCACTTAATCTACGAAATATGTTTAATGCTAGGTAATCATGAAAAATATGAATTTTTCAACCATAATTTAATGAAAAATCTTTAAAGAATTCCGAAAATACTTACGTTTTTGTCAAAAAAGTGAAAAATGCTCCACAGACACGTCTTCTCTCACGTGGCGCCGACGCAAACTGGGATGGGGCGGGGGGTTCTCGAGAGTGTCCTTACGCGATATAATGCACGATCTGGCAACGCAGCATTTTAGAAATATTACAGTGTTTTATTGTGTACCACTGTTTCATTGTTGGACATCTGACCCTACAAACAAAATTACGAAGACAGCGGTCATCGAAGTTTCGCGGCGATGGAAAAAAAAACTACACGGGCGTGTCGTATCGCTGCTCTCGGCCGACTGGCGCGTGCGCGGCTAATGGCGGGCGAGCCACGGGAAGGGTTTGTGCGCGCGGGCACCGGCGATGTTACCTACGCTTTAACTTCGGCCGCGGCATCGCGTTACAACCTCCCCCTCTAACCCAGGCATTGCGTTACAACCTCCCCCTCTAACCCAGGCATTGCGTCCTCGTTGCCGGGTTAGCTTTACGAGGCCTCCCCCTCCTACGTTTCTCCTGCACGGGAGCCTGAACCGACCCTACGAACGGGGTAAGTAAGGATGCATGGTACTTCCCTAACAGCACACCGTCACTCATCCTCTCCAAGGAATAGGTGGAGCATCCCAATACCTCTTTGATGCGATAGGGCCCATCACGGCGGGGTATGAATTTTGGTGTTTGACCTTTAGCGGTGTCATTAGAGCCTTGGGTCTTCAGCAAAACGACATCACCTACGTCGTAGGCGGGTGCCGGCCGACGATGCTCATCTGCATGTTTATTCCTGATCATCTGAGATTTTTCGTGAGTATCACGCGCGTCTTGTAGCACCAGAGATAACTTCCTAAGGAATGGCGTAATACCTAAGATGGCATTTTCGTTCTCGATTATCGCTCTCATATCAGATAATACGTCGGCGGGTGCGTATCTCGCGCCCAAAATTTAAATATGCAGGTGTATAACCTGTGCTCGCGGTAACAGCGGAGTTCATGGCGAAGCGAACTGCGGGGAGATGGATGTCCCATGAGGCATGTTCTTTGCCAACTAGTATGGCGAGTTGTGGCTTCAGGTCTCTATTCTTCCGCTCGACCGGATTAGACTCGGGACGATAGTAGGAAGTCAAAGACTGTTTGATGCCCATGACATGGCAAGTCTGTTGCATAACTTCGCTCACGAACTGCACTCCGTTGTCGCTGATGAGCCTCCTTGGTACTCCATATCGTAGATATACCTCATTGACCAGTGTCTTGGCGCATTCTTCAGCTGTGGCGGACGGAAGAGCAAACAATTCTACCCACTTGGTGCAAATATCCTCCAATATAAGCACCCACTTATTGCCGGAGGGTGTCTCTGGCAGTGGTCCGAAAAGGTCCACTGCTAGAACCTCGAACCTGCGAGAAGTCGCCGGTGCCTGCAGCAAGCCGGCTGGCTTACGCGTGTCTGCTTTGTAGCGTTGACATGCTACACAATTTTTTATGTAATGAGCTACGTAGTTTCTCATGCCAGGCCAGTAGTATTTTCTTACTAGACGCTGCAGTGTCCTTTCTGTGCCGAAATGACCAGCTGTCGGCGCGTCGTGGTATTCGACCAGGACATCTTTGCGTTCATGCTCTGGTACAACCAGGCACGCATCATCATCCTCTTCGTTTTCGGGACCGTAGCGGTACAGCACGCCATCGACAACTACGTAACCTTTATCGGCCCATGCCCTCCCCCTAAATGGATCGTCGGACTCCAAGGCCTCTACGATCTTGCCTATTTCTGGATCTTTCAATTGATTTTCCCTTACATCCTTAGGATTACGTGAAGGAAAATCCATTAAGGTGAGGCATATATCACAGTCAGGGTTTGTAGAACAGGTAGGACGTGATAAGGTGTCTGCGATTACGTTTGCTCGTCCTGGCGTATACTCAATTTTGAGGTTGTACTCCTGCAGGGCGAGCGCCCACCTGGCCAGGCGTCCACTCGGTGACTTCAGACCCATCAACCATCTCAGGGGCTGATGATCTGACCTCACTATCACCTCAGCTCCATCAATGTACCCTCTGAATTTAGCAACTGCCCACACGACGGCCAGTGCCTCTCGTTCGGTGGTGTTGTAGTTCCGCTCGGCGGCCGTGAGGAGACGACTGGCGTATTCGACAGGTCGTTCGTCATGCCCCTCCCCCTGGAGGAGAGCCGCTCCTAAAGCGTACCCACTGCTGTCAGTTCTGAGGATAAAAGGCTTCGTTTCATCAGCCTGACGGAGAATCGGTGCCGAAACGAGAAGGGATTTAATGGTCTCAAAAGCGGTCTGCTGCTCAGGACCCCACTTCCATGCACTCGCTTTTCTCAACAAAACAGTCAACGGCCCACTAACCTCAGCGTAATTTGGTATGAAGCGTCTGAACCAACTTGACGTTTGCAGGAAGCACTTCAGGTGTTTCACGTTCTGAGGTGGGGGCATATTTGCTATGGCGGATGTCTTCTCAGGGTCCATTTGGATACCTCCTGGCACGATGACATGGCCTAAGAACTTGACTGAGTCCCTCGAAAAATGGCTTTTCTCACGATTAACGCGCAGGTTGAACATCTCCAGCCTGTCGAACACAGCCTCCAAATCTTTTAGGTGTTTTTCGAAAGATTCTTCGGAGAGCACCAGCAAGTCGTCCAAATAAGCTACTAGGGTTCACCAGGCAAGTTAGACTTGAAACGATCGATTAGTCGTTGAAAGGTTGCTCCAGAATTACGAAGACCCATGGGCATACGCTTAAATCTGAATGTACCCAATGGTGTGGTGAAGGAGGTGAGGTCCCTAGAGGCTGGGTCAACGCTCACCTGAAAATATCCAGATCGCAGGTCCAGTGTAGTCATATACTTGGAAGTCTTTGCGGCGTGGAGTACATCTTCGATTCTGGGAAGCGGGTAGCGATCAGGCTCTGTGACTGCGTTGAGTTTACGGTAGTCTACGCAGAGCCGGAAGCTCCCATCCTTCTTCTTCACCAGAACAACGTTTGAAGCCCACGGGGACTCACATTCCTCGATGACATCAGCGCTGAGCAGTTTTTGAAGCTCCCTCTCTAACGCTTCCTTCTTCAATGGCGACAATCTGTAAGGTGGTGAAGCAAGGGGTTCCTGGTTATCGTTCACCTTGACCTTGTGAGTGGCAAAATCCGTAGGAGGACCCTCCGCAGCAAATTGACTTGATCTCCTGTTCAAAAAGGCATTAAGCGTAGTCCTCTGCTCCACCGTTAGTGTCGTTCCTTCGTTATCGCGCAAAGAAACATCCGAGACGTCTGCTTGCATCAGCTCTGTGTTATTTAAAATGACCGACCGCACGAACGGGAATATGTGATGGGGACTGTCAGCAAAGTACTGTAGTGAGATTAAGGTTTTAATCGCTCACTACATTGATTGACCGGTATGGCGTTCTGGCTGCTAAAATATTTATTATTCGATTTAGTCTAATCCAAAATTGAATTTAAACTTTAAAATGTCAAATGTCAATAACATTATATTACACAGAGAGATTTGAGCTGTCAAGAAGTTAGGACGTGAGCCCGTTATTAATTTATTGTGATTGTAAAATGTGTTGTGTGTTTATGTGTTAATTCTAATATAAAGTTATAAAGTCTTCCTTCTTTCATTTATAAAAGAGTGATAGTGTATAGTGTTCGTACCCCTCACACACCCTCTTCGAGGACCAGAAGCAGCGAGCCCTGCTGAGCTACGACCCGTGGGCATTACATGGTGGAGGCGCCAAAACCGGCGCAAACGGTAATTGAATATACCGAAGGAGAAGGAAAGAGTGTTATTTTTACTACAAACGCATCAAAATGGAAATGTTTAAACTTTATAAGTTCAATGGGTTACGACAAGACGTCAAAGAATTTTTTAAAGATTTTAATAGATTTTGCATATTGAAGCGATACACGGCAGCAGAAAGGGTATTCGTTTTGCCATATTATTTAGAAGGATCCGCTCTGATATTTTATAGAAGCCTTGAAAGTGAAACATTAGATTTCACTGCGATCGAATCTTTATTTCGAGAAGAGTTTCCTTTTAATACGGACTATGCGGAAAGATTTTACGAGGCGAGACAGGAAGAAAATGAATATATATTAAATTACTATTATAGACTATATGAACTTGCTGCCAAAGCCAACATACCGGACGACATATTTATAAGAAAGTTCATAAAGTCGGTGGTACCTTTTTTCAAGTTCAAGTTAGCATTGTGTTTAATTGAAAACAAGGTCCAATTGAAGAAAATATTATATCAATTGATCGACATATATGAGGTATCGGAACCTCAGAAAAATGCTGTTCAAATGTCAGTATCCGATTCTCAACAAGATGATCTTGGTGCTGATAGAAAATTTGACGTATTACCACATCAGCAAGTTATCGGTTCAAACGAAATGGCACATGGAGAGGGTAAGCGGCTTTGCAACATTATGGTAGCTGATATCGTGGCCCCTAAGAAATCCTACAGAAAAACAGAGAAATCGGAGGAGAGTGTTAATGAAGGACCAAATATTTTTATTAATATTAATAATTATTGTTTTCCAGCGCTCATTGACACAGGTGCATCTGTCTCTTGCATTTCAGAGACAGTAGCGCGTCGTATTAATTTGAATTATTCTCCTACTAAGAGAATTTTGAAGAGTGTGGAAGGTGAACGAGTTTGTGTGAAAGGCATAGGTCACTTAAATTTTCTTATAGCTAAACATTTATTTACTGTCGATGTCCATGTCATTGCAGGCTTAGACGGAAATTTTATTTTAGGACAAGATTTTTTAATTAACAATAAGGCCATTATTGATTTTAATAATCTTAAAATAGTTTTGAATGATTTTGAAGTTTATTTTTGTAATGATAAAAAGCTTTCCAAATCATATTTCTGTTCCATAAATAAAGACGTATCAGGGTCAAAGAAAAATAAAAATTCTGAAATTGTCACTAATGACGAATTGTCAGACATTTTTTCTAATTTGGCCAAATTGGATTATGTTTATAATAAAAATATTAACGATACCAATGAATCATTGAATGGAAAGTTTATTATTAAATCTCGTCAAAAATTGCAGAAAGATAATTTTCAAAAAAGTTTCAGAATTAAGAAGGATACAAAACAAATAAAGCTTGTTATGATTAATAAGCAGTCTTCACTACATTCAAGGCTGCACGCGAGGAGAACCACGAGACGAGGGTTCCAAGCGGAGGTGACGAAATTACCTCAAAAACTTGGACCTAAACCAGGTAAAACATTCCATGTTTTTAGGGAATCTCATATGGATAATGTAATGAAAGTGTCTAATGGTTGTGTTAATCCAAATCGTAAAAAATACGATTATTTTTATACGACTGGTAAAAAGAAAACTACATTATTACCTGTGTCGATGGGAGGTTAAAATATATTTTAATGTTAAATAGTAGAATTAGAAATTTTTAAATTAATATTTGTCTTGTATTTAGATTAATTATTTAGATTTAAATATTCTATATTTATATTAATTGTCCTATATTATTCCCTTAATTTTAATTAATGAGTTAGATTATAAATTTGACTTTCTTTGAATTTATGCAAATCGGTCCAGCCGGATGATGAACTTTAAACAGGCGAAAGAAATAATTAATAAAAAATGATAATTATTTTTTTAGTTATAATTTAGTATGAATTAATTTAAAAAAAAATGTATAAGTAGTTGTAATAATTTTTATTTGGTGATAAACTAATGTTTTTTATTATATTTTTCATGAAATGCTGAGATGTACGAGTGGAGCTTGGCCGGAGATTGGTGTTTCAATATAGAAAAAAGAAGATGATCCCCATAAATTAAGAAATGCCATGGATTAATTTAAGGTTTAAATTTATTTAATTTTAAGTAACGGGGGAGCATAGAAGTTTGGTTTTCGTCGAGGTAGGACAAAATGGTTTTTGGATCATAGTTTGCTTTCGTCATACATCTAGCACATAGTAGCTCTTGATGTAGGAATATCCTTATGATTTCCATGGCGTAAAGAGTCTATTTTCTAGCAGTCATTTTTGTTTTCTTGTCTGGGGATCTAGGTAATTTTAAGGAAAGAGATATTTTTGATTCTTCAAGACAATTTCCATTAAATAAAATTGGAACACCACTCTCTACCGATGCATTAGTATCTTTTAAGACCTTGAGAGATAGTTTTGGATCTTAGTGGATATGTTCATTTGTGGAATTGTGAATTTGTTTGAGGTTATTAATATCTTTTTATTTTAATATAAGGGGCGTTGCTTTATTTGTTTTAGGTTCGATTTTCACACACCTAATGCAAATTTTCAATTCATTTAGGCCTCTTATTCTGATTCTAAATTTTTTTAAACATTAATATTATTTTTCTTGTTTTGATTAAAAGATTAACAGAGCTAGCTTTAATTGAGATTTGATTATTTTATTTGAAAATTTAATATTTTGAAAGATAATGCTCGAGTGTGATGAAAGATTGTTGTATTCGTTAGTTAGGATTAAAACAGTTAGGCAGGATCTTAGCTAGTATTAGGAACGGTAGTGTTGAGGCCCTGTGGAAGTACTTTTTGTGTGGTTTTTTGCTTCTGGAGCATGTCGGACTCTGTCCCACCTGCTAGACCTTAGCTAGGTCCTTGGTCCAATGCTATTATTTTATATAAATACAATGTATTTGATAATTTTTCCACACGAGGCAGGTAGTCATTAAGTTAGATAGGTATGGAAGGATTTTGGAACAAGCCTTCGCAGGTTGTCCAAAATTTTTCTTAGGGGGGGAGTAATGTAGTGAGATTAAGGTTTTAATCGCTCACTACATTGATTGACCGGTATGGCGTTCTGGCTGCTAAAATATTTATTATTCGATTTAGTCTAATCCAAAATTGAATTTAAACTTTAAAATGTCAAATGTCAATAACATTATATTACACAGAGAGATTTGAGCTGTCAAGAAGTTAGGACGTGAGCCCGTTATTAATTTATTGTGATTGTAAAATGTGTTGTGTGTTTATGTGTTAATTCTAATAAAAAGTTATAAAGTCTTCCTTCTTTCATTTATAAAAGAGTGATAGTGTATAGTGTTCGTACCCCTCACACACCCTCTTCGAGGACCAGAAGCAGCGAGCCCTGCTGAGCTACGACCCGTGGGCATTACAGTACCATGACTCCTGGGCTAAGTCTAATGTGACCCCAGCCTTAGCAATAAAGTCGCGGCCTAACAATGTTCGGGTATTTTCTCCAGGCAACACCACGAACTCGGTTGTCATTTGCCTACCTTCTAAAATCACTGGTACGGTCGCGATCCGCACGACTTTAAGCTGTCGAGAGCCGTCCGCAAGCCCTATGGTGCGTTCCGCCTCGTAAAAGTGTGTCCCGTCGGCTATTAAAATATTATACAATAGGGAACTCGCAATACTGCAAGTTGCACCTGTGTCAAAAATTGCAACGCCTACTTTGTTAGAAATATTTATAGAAACTGTAGGATGCGACGATGTCGTTGCATACGGCACGCATGTGACGTCACCGTCGTCGATTAAGGTATTAAAATCGCATGCCTTCGGGGGCACACTCCTTCCGAGGCACCTCTCACATTTCGACCTCACGACGCCGGGCTCACCGCAACCGTAACAGCGTATCGGGTTAGGGTTACTATTACTCGCGTTATTGCTAATTATACTACTCGTTCCGTTGTCGGAAGCGGCGCCTAACGCTTGTTTATTTTTAAGATTCCGACAATCTTTAATATTATGACCATAAAACTTACAATATGAGCAACGGACGCGTTTATCTCGTTTTAAATTTTCATTCGAGTTAGAAGTGAGTTTCGGTTCAGTAGTAGCGCACGAGCCAGTGGTAAGGACGCGAGCGGTAGGTTCGGGTTCGCGATCGCGTGAGACTCGCAAGCGGGATGCGTTCGCCGCGTTCGTCAAAGAACTGTTCGCATCGGTGAGATAGGTACTTGTTGTACTTACCGCTAACTCGGAGATCGCGTCTTCGATGACCCTTACCTTTTCTACAAAACTATCAACATTAACAATTTCATCTCTCGGTAGCCGTTTTCTAACGCGACGATGTAACAAACTGTACATAATGTCTATTTGCATATTAGTAGGCACTTCATATGGCAATTTCACTATTAAAGAACGCACTTTACACACAAACGCCTCCGCTCTTTCGGAGTCTTTCTGTTCTTCGGAAAATATTGTTCGTAGGATCTTGTGCGCTGGTTGTTGTACGCCGTACATGGCGCGCAGACGGGCTATGGCGTCGGTCCAGGTGTCGGCGCTGGTGCGGGCGCCGCGCCACCACACGGCGGCGTCGCCCTCCAGCAGTAGCGGCAGACCGCGCAGTGCGTGCTCATCGCTCACGCTCGCGCACTCCTTATACACTTGCATGGCGTCGATGAACGCCTCCAGAACCTCCGCGTCGCGGGACTTCCCGTCGAACCTCGCGGTGCACTTGGAAAAGTTGCCTCCGGTCGCCGCGGGCGAGAGGCCGCTCGGCGCGCGGCTGTCGATCGACGGCGTCGGGGCTGGCGGAGTCCAGGGGCCGTTGCTGAACGGTAGGGAACGCAAAGTTTCCACCAGGGTGCGGTTAGTCTCCGCTTGCATCCTGACAAACGATTCCATGATGCCAGCCAGGAACATCTCGCTGCTCACGGCACCGGCCTTGATAGACGTTGCGGCGGCTGCCGCTGCAGCAGCGGCGTTGGCGGCGGCGGCGGCGTCCACGTCGGCGGTGGCAGCGGTGGCGGCATTCGCGGAGGGAGCGCCCTCGGCGCTTAGCTCCTCCCTCTCGTCATCTTCGTCGGATCCGCTCGATTCCCTAACATCGTTTTTGTGTAACTTTTTACTACGTGTAGTTTTAACCATTTTGGCGCGAGTATATTGTAGGTACTCAAGCGCGGCACCGGCACTCGCGGCGAAAATCGTAGGTTATTATTATTCAGTTCGCAGAATTCGAAGCCACTAGTTGGGCAGCCAATGTAACTATTGTTGTAAACTCGTTTTTATTATTATAATAATAGGTACAAACAAAATTACGAAGACAGCGGTCATCGAAGTTTCGCGGCGATGGAAAAAAAAACTACACGGGCGTGTCGTGTCGCTGCTCTCGGCCGACTGGCGCGTGCGCGGCTAATGGCGGGCGAGCCACGGGAAGGGTTTGTGCGCGCGGGCACCGGCGATGTTACCTACGCTTTAACTTCGGCCGCGGCATCGCGTTACAACCTCCCCCTCTAACCCAGGCATTGCGTTACACTTATTAATTATAATTAATACTACAGTATTAATTATATTCTAAGATATATATTCCATAAATTATTTATGTATTCTGATTTTTATTACTTGTACGATTGAGTTACGTTCCAATGGGTATCATACTATACACAAGTTTACATTTTCTCTTATGATTTTTTGTTTCAGCGATATGGGTCTTGGGTTTTCTTTTATTTTTATAAAATTGAGTAATAGGCCTCCAACTCCAACTTGTAAGTTTGTGGTTGTTTGAGTGTGGTTTAAACGCTGGAGATTTGCCCTAGGCGGTCAAATCTCTGGTGGTTGGGGAGGTACTGTTACATTGTAATTTTCATCCTTACTTGTGGTTGTGAACCTCACTTAGAATCACAGTGGTAATAGTTTAAAACCCTTGTTGTAATTATTGTTTTTCCAAGTAGATTAGATATTTGGAACTTTGTAGATAAACTTTGAGTTGTCCACGTAGTTTGAACTTGTAGTTTCCATCGACACTCGTAACAGAACCTTTTGACAAATTCCTTCGAGCGATAAAACATCTTTAAAACACTTTTTAACTAGTTTCCAATTTTAGTAAACAAAACCTTTTTGTGTTATTGTCTAACCTAACTTTTTCTGCCAAACGTCACCTTGACAGATACTAAACGCAGGTTGCTGTCAAAGGGCATGTATACATTTGTCAATTATATTTTATATTGCTTCATCGATTTTTGATGGTGATTCGAAAATACTTAATTAATAGGATTAACCTTTTTAGAATTGTCAACTTTCATATTTAAATATAAAAATCTAATTAATTTTGAAATCTACTAAAACCGGAAATGCAACTATTTTTTTATTATGGAGTTATTGCAATTTCTTTCTAGAAGTTTCGTTTTAATTTGTCTTTACATTTAGCAAAGAGTACTATAATAAAACTGAAGAAGAGAGCCATCTCTCGAAGTTTTTATGCATGACAGTTTTATGCGCCATCTGTATTTCTGAACCGGAACTAATTTACAATCTATAGATATATATAGGTAGCTACGTGGTATCTATTTTCTTCATACTACTGTGCATGGTGTGTATTGTCAAGGTAAAATGTGTTGGAAATTAGAATAAAAAAGCCAGTCTTGAAGTATTATAATTTTATTTTCTATTTTTATAATTTTTGTTCTTATTATAATAATTTTGGGCAACATTTTTCATTTCGTCCTCTCCATCATATTTTATTTTTCCAGATAAAATGCGGTTGACTGATCTGCACCAACTATAAATTAATACATTTAATGATGTATTAACAAAATATTGTTCTAAAACATTTTTGTGTTTTGGACATTTAAAAGGATCAGTCGCTAAAATATCCAAAAAGATTAAAATATTTTTTTTTATATTCTTTTTAGGCACGGATCTCTTCAAAAATGATGTAACTACATTTTGTATTTCATTGAAATATGTCGCTACTTCCTCAGAAGGGTAACACAACCACTTTTTATTATCGTATTCTTTGGCATTAATAAATATATTTTTATTTTTTTCATCTTTATTGTCTAATAAAAGCCTGCAATGTTGACAACTTTTTACTATATGTTTCAGACATTTTTTTATGACCCAACCGCAAACATAGTTTCTCTGACCAGGATCATTTTCGTTGGGCTGGTCAGAGAAAATCTCATTATTAAAATGAATTGTATCATTTTCTTCAGGAACATCAGGAGTCTTTTCTGCGAGGAAAAATTCGAAACTTTGAAGGCATTCATTTTGGTCTTCCTCACAGTTAGCTCTAATTGAGTGTGGCGAACTAAAATTATTAAGCATTAGAGCTTTGAACGCCCCTTCAAACGCCACCGTGTTTGGAGCAATATTTCGAGCGCCGTAACTCCTGATGCTCCCAAAAAAGTTTTCAACTGGGTCTTGGTTTAGGTTTCTTGTCAACATAGCATCTAAGCCATACTTATGAGACAATATTTTCCAAAGAGATTCCATGCCTTCTATAGTTTTAATCAAATTTGTTATGGATGGTACAATTGTTTCAGTCAATCGGATTCTATTCCCAACTTTTACTTTCTTTATATATTTCATGCTTTTTAAAATTTCCTTGGCTTTGTGCCATTACTGATGGTGAGGCGAGTTACGCTTGACAGGCCCTTTATAAATTTTACCATTTGGTATATGGAAACAATTTACATTTAGACTATCAAACAAATTATCAATCATTAATGTGAAGTCTATTAGATTTCTGCAATCGTTGGGCAAGTCTCCTCTTGCTGTAAGATGTTCAGTTACAACAGCAACACTGTGACTGAACAGTTGGGTAGCTGTCTTTACCCGCATTTTATGAATTTTTTCTGGATTGACATGTGCCTCTGTCAACTTGTCTAAAAGTCGCAACTCCCCGAATGATTTGTCAGCGGCGTATACCATTTGGTAATACTCCCATTTTACAATTTTTGTCTCTTTATTAATAGAGTAACTTAAATCTTTAGTCATTAAATTGTTTCGAAGTCCTTTTATTAAATGTGGAGTGTCGTATCAACAAACATAATATAATCCCTTTGGATTATATTATGTTTGTTTATACGAAACATATCATGACGCCATTGTTTATTTAAACGTAAATATAATGCTTTGGTGTCATTAATTAATTCACTTATTGCTCCTACATTTACTGGACTTTGGTCACACACAGTACTGACGACAATCAAACCTGACTCTATTACATGTTGGACAACAGTTTTTATTATATTTTTTAAATTAGTTTTACTCAGACTATTAGTAAAATAATAAGCTACAGGTTGCTTAAAGTTGCATTTAACTCCTTTCACCATAAATACTAGGACATGGTCTGCAAAAGCATTTTCTACATTGCATGCAAAACCTTCAAATGCATCTTTGTGTGCATTGTACATAACTTGGGGAGTTATCGACATTTCATCGAAGATGAGAGTGCACAGTCGATCACAAGAATCTTTCATTTGAACAGTATTTTTAATTTTTTCAAAAATTATGTTATTTTCGGCTCAAAAGTCGTCTCATTGTATTTGGCGACGGGAGCGTAAAATATTTATATAAAAGTCGGTAGCATTTTGGACTTTTTTTAAAAAGGGATGAAGCCAAAATGTTCTCCTGTAAGGTGAACCTCCGGCCCTTAGGTTTTTTGGTAGATTGCAGCTGCATATGGACAAAAAGTTGCGCTGGCTTTGTCATATTTTCAATGACACGTTGAAGGGCAATGTCATTGGACAATTTTGTAGCATTAGCTAGCCTTATTTTAAATGATTGCCCTCTTTTGCGCAAACGAGATATCTCATTATGCAGGTATTTTATTTTTCTTTCTATTGGTTTCATCCTTTTCAATCCTGCACCTGTAAATATAAAAAATAAAAATGTACTTACTTAATATATTATACATATTATGCAGAATCAAAATAAAATCATGTACATTGTGCAATATCATAATTTAAGTATCAGTATCACATATTTCCAGCATAAGCACACACCTAATTATAAGTAATTTATAGAATTTTAGAACAATCTTATTACTATCAGTAAAACAATTGATTTTATCTCCTTTTGTACCAATGTATTATGTTACAGTTAAACTGTAATATGTATGCAATAATAATGCAACATGTAGGAAATGTTAATTTAGTAGTTTTATAAACTCAATTTTTTTCTTTTTAAGTATTAGTAGGAAGCATCAAAATATGTTACCTGAAACAGATGCAGTAGATACTTCAGGAGTAGCAGCAGGAATGGTAGGTTCATATGCCCTGGTAACCTTAACTGGAGCAGGGAAATTAACACTGCAACCTAAAACATACAAATAACAATTCACATTAATTAAAAATTGAAATAAGGAACTTTAAAAATTGCAATCTTGAACAAAGTTGTACACCACACTTACACACTAAAAGTATGCAGGGTATCAGCTACTTATATGCAACATTGTACAACCTATAATATAGCTTGTACAATATATTGGCCATATATTATATGGCCAATATGTGTACAAAATTGATCCAATTTAGCTTCCTGCAGTATAAAAACTCACAAACATTCCCTTTTTGAAAATAGTTGAAAGCTTGTTGGAAGTATCAAATCTTACCTGAAGTAGTAGCGGTAGGTACTTGAGGAGCGGTAGGTACTTGAGGAGCAGCAGCAAGAATCATAGGTTCATGTGCCCTGGTAGCTGGAACTGGAGCAGGGACATTAACACTGCAACCTAAAAATATACAAATAAAAATTCTCATAAATCTCTACATAGTATAAAGCAAAGTCAATTTGCTAAAGTCTTTTAAACTGCAGCTGATTTTCATGTGGCTTTCACCATCATGTAGATAATTGTTTCCTAAAGGTTTATAAGTAGGTATAACAAATAGTGCACCATTGCAATAAAGCTGGGTTTTAAAACCAAATGGACTTGAATGTCACCATTTAAAAAACATTTTTTATAATGAATACTTGATAGTCATTAGTAATGTGCAAACATTAACTGTGCATAATACAAATACACAGCAATTGTTATAACTTTAGATTAGTTATCCAAAATAGGCCGTCGATTTATTTTTTACTTCAAACAATAGGTTGCAATACTGGTGTTCTTTTGTTAAAGTACTAGTAGTAGTAGTCTTAGTTATTTTTGACTTACCAGGTAGATTTAAAGTTGGTACCGCCAATGCATTGAGACGCTTGTTACGATTCCTGTGTTCATCAGAAAAATGAATGTCACAAACTCTCTTTTTCTTGTAGAGTTCATAATCAGATGTTGTTTCCAACTTCCCTCCAAGTAGACTAACCCAAACTTGAAAACGCTCCGGGAATTTGGCAGGATTTGGCATTACATGCAACAAAACACCTGAAAACAAACAAGTACAAAATATAATACTAACATTAGGTACTGTTATAAATATTTATTTTTTAACTTCAGTTTCTGTCAGTCAGGCACAGATTTTAAACTAGATTATTACCTATACTTGTTCTATACAAAAAGCATTTGTCAAAGAGATTGTCAGTATTTTTTTACTATGGTAGATTATGAGAAATTGTTGACCTATAGAACTTGGTACCTATATCATTTCTTTATCGTCTTTTTTATATCGTTTTTTTATCGTCATCTGTCCAGCAGTTTAACTATGATGTAAACAATAGAGCTTTTACATCTACATATTGTAACATTATATTGATGTAGGTCCAGAGTTTGCTTGTGTGTTTGTTTATATCCACTAATTTCAGGAAGTACTAATCGGATTTGAATTAATTAATGTTTTTTTTGGCATAAGTTCATTTATAGAGGATGTTATCACCCTACTACTCGAGGGAACAGAGCAGTAATCATAATATGAATTAATATGTCAGGGCTCTGGGGCAATCAGTGTTGCCAGTATGATTTCCCAAAAAAGGACGGTTGGCTTTCTAAAAAGGTACGGTTTTTGACTTCAAAGTACGGTCGGTTTTTTTTTCTGTTTGACTTACTTAAGTAGCCCCGAGGCTTTTGCTACTTCAACGGGCATAAAGGCGAGCAGAGCTCCAGCCTTAATAAATGGTTTAAAAACTACCTGCGCAAGAGGGCGCCCCTGCCTGTGGGGCTTGGACCTGGGCTCAGGGCGGTCGCTGGCGATGATATTGAGAGATTATGACTTTTAGTATTTTAGGGGAGTTTTGTGCAACTGTCGCTCTACTTTACAGTACGCGGGCCTCTCAGACTTCGGGTCTACGAGGGCATCGGATGGTTCTTTGCAAACTAAGGGTCAGGAGGACGAGAGGGGAGGTACGATTGGGTCGGGATACTTCTGCAAGAACTAGATCAGTTTTTTTTTTCTTCGAGTTGGCTGCCTTCGACCATTTGCTTGGAAAAAAAAACGATAGGGAAATTAGGGAATCGAACAAAAATAAACCTCATTTCAGTATTCAAAGATCTCGACAGGGTGCGCTGGAGTTGTCTTTTGGAATCATTTTGAATTTGAAAATATTTTTAATATCAGAGGAGTATTTAAACATTTTTACATAAACAGAGAAATTGTAGATGTTTGAAGAAGGTAAAAATCGTTATTATTCATTAAGTGGGAATTTCATATTCATATTCATATTCATTTATTTGCGTACCATAAAGTGAGTAGTAGGTGTTACAAAAGGATTAAAGCTAAATAACAATTATGGACCCTGCCAGGGCACAGCAACAAAATTAAAATTACATTAATCTCAAAGTATTAATATCACAACACAATAATAAACATAAATATCACAATAACTCATAGACCATTTTTGTTATATTTAAACATTCATATTTTAAAACAATTAGAAATAATACTGTAATATAATTTATTATTGGTATGTAACTTTCATGTAACTCAAGTAAATATATAAATTAGCAACGAAAATCGTATGAATTTACTTAAATTATTTACATAATTTAATTAAATTAGATATTTCTACTCAGATCTAAATAAATTGCAGTCAATTGTAGATCTAAGTTTATCTGAATAGATTGAGATTGATTTCAACAAATGTAGATGTTTCTAAAAAAAAATTTTTGATTTAAGTACAAAGTCTTTTTAGATCTAAAAATATCAATTAAAAAATATTAAAATATTAAATTACAATCCAATTTTTTTTACCAGTATAATAATAAAATTAAACAAAATTATTGTAATTTCGTTTCAAGTTTCTGACAGATATGTAAACAACAGAATTTTGCACTCTTGTTTAATTAAAAACAATAAAATAAAATGCACTTTTTGTTCCTTTAAATAAAGAGAATAGTATCGCATAATATCTGAACTTCCTCATCACATTATTCCTATGATAAATTAGGTATTAAGTATCAAAAAAAAAATTAATTCACTGCATCATTAACGAATTTAATGACTTTACTCCTTTCCGTAACTCTGTATTGATTTATAACCTCATTTCTATAATTGATTTACAAATAAATTTGTTCGATATTGGCAGTCAGTAATTATGTTATACTTTACCATATCCTTTTGAATATTCGATTCCCTATCGCTTTTTTTCCAACCTATGGTCGCAGACAGCCAATTCGAAGAAAAACTGATCTAGTTCTTGTAGAAGTATGTGTACAATGTTGAAAATTCTATAGCCTACTCATATTCTATAACAGGAGAAGGCGATTTTTTTTTTGTTTTTTACCCTTTGTAGTTTGTAGTGAAAAATAAATCACTAATATAGAAAAGGTACGAAAAAGGTACGGTCTGCACTGAGGTACGGTTATGGTACGGTTGTGTGATGAATAGTACGGAAAACCGTACTTTTTGGTACGGTCTGGCAACACTGGGGGCAATTGACGTTTGACAAATTGACAATTGACACTTTGACAGTGTTTGTTTGTTTTCTGACTGAGGTTTTCACCTTCACCCAGAGACTATATCAGTATTGTTCACTGACTAATTAAATCAGGAATATAATAATATGGTACAATTATTTATATGTAATTTAATTATTCTTTATTTTAAGAGTATTTATTAAAATATTAAAACATGTTATTTTTGTTTCACTGTGATAGTAGTGTCATCTATCGGCGTTTTTTGATACTTCTGAAGTCATTTTTCCTGGTTCAGAAATATAGATGGCTCTTATGTTATTGTATATATGTTCTTCGCAAGGAATAATGTTCTAAGTGAACCCCCCCTGACATTTAGTCTTTGGATTGGGGTTGCGAGGAGTATATTCTTGATTATCCATCTTAAATTATAAAGTTTCGTATTAAGAAAGTTGTGTGCAAGTATTTTGGAAATTAGGGGTTGTGGGGAATATTTGTTTAAAATTATTTTGGTAAAGATTCTGGATTCGTTTTGATTGTACTTTACTCTGCATTCAGTCACCTTGTTATTATTTGGTTAGTTTGTGAACGAGAAATGTCAATGTCACATTTGACGTTTATTTGCATTGTTGTTTTTGGCTAAATTAATAAATTCAATGAGGGTGAATAATTTAAATTGGAGCCTTACGTTCATCGATATCCCCGAATTAGGGCAGATTTTAGAAATTGGTCTCACTGGGTGAACCATGTTCCGGTATTGTCGCCCGGGTTGGAATTCTGGCTTGTCATTACTCGATCGTCAGACCGCTAACATCCAGACTGATGTCCTGAAGAATCCAAGGTGAGATTTTAGTTGGAGTGACCTGAGAAGTGTCTGTGGTTCCACCTAATTGTGTTTAGGGAATATATTGTGATCAATCGATAATTCGTTGCAGTTTTTTTACCCGTGCTTTCTTGTGCCGGCGTGGATTTGCCGCCGCGAGGGACTCACGCCTTCAGGCCCGGACACAACTGTAAGTTTTGTTTTATTTACCAACTTCGATGATCGTGTCTCGTTGTAAACTTTAGTATTTTGGATGAATGACAAAGGATTTTGTTTGTTTTAGTCATCGTCCTTTCCGGCTACCGCGATCGGTCGCACGTGGCCCGTTACCATTATTTGCGGTAAGCGTGTTTATTTTCATTTGTTGAGTCCATGTAAACAGTTTATTCTCGCCCCGTAACCTCTATAGATTCAAACGATTTTTTGTTTAGAAGAACCTAATAGAATTTATGTTACTCAAACCATGTGGATGGTAGTGTCGAATAAGAGACGGTAGGGTAATAGTTCCACGTGTCTTCTTAAATCTTAAGCCTGCATACTGTCAATTCCAGGACAGGTACCTCGGGAGATTCACCTCGCCGCCGGGACTTAGGTTAAACCTGAGGCTCGGACGCGAGGCCCGTCTCCTCGAGGCATCGGGCCTGAACCACCTGCGACAGTCTACTGCAGCACGGCTGGCTGATTCCGCCTCGCTTGACAGCAGGCATTGACGGTTTTTTCTTTCTTTACATTTATTTATTTTTTTCTTTTTATTCATATGACCTTAATGGAAACTTGGATGGAATTTGATCCAAGTTTGTTTGAAATAATTTTTAGACTGCGCCGGTGGCTCAGTGGTTATGATAGTTGCCTCTGAGTCCTGGTGTTCTGGGTTCGATTCCCACCCGGGACAATTATTTGTGTGAACCACAAATAGTTGTTCTGAGTCTGGGTGTTCTTTGTGTCCGTGAAATGAATGTTTGTAAAGTCCCCCGCGACACAGGGGTTTATTTCCCTAGTGCGGGATTGTCTTTTATAAAAAAAAAAAAAAAAAAAAAAAAAAAAAAAAAAAAAAAAAAAAAAAAAAAAATTATCAACTTCAGGATCTCGGAGTGCGACTACTTTGTGTTGATCTACATTATTCGACTCTGGATCCGAGACTGTTTTAGTCTCTGGCGCCCACTTTTACTTAATCATTAACCTATCTAATTATCAGTTATTTATTAAAGCTCTGGACGGTTATGGCTTTATCCCAACCGCCCACTCCCATAATGTTCTACCATTATAGTATAAACTGGCTGGTTAGGTGATATGTTGTAAAAATATTAACTTGTATCAAAAGTAACTTAAGAAATATTTATTAAGTTGTAGAATTTAAATAGTTTAATATATTTATAATCTAGTCGTGCACTTTACTTGTTTTATTTGAATGTTTCATTCTCCCACAGAAGTTTACAGTTGAGACTTTGTCCTCTGTACTGGAGTGGACAAAATCTCGAATGTAACAATAGGAAAGCTCAAGGTATCACTGGCAGGGGCCCAGCCCAAGCCTAGGGTGCTTGAAGACTCACTAAAAATGAGCTTGTCCTGCTCATTGATAGCAACATTATCAAATATGGACGGATGATTTGTTTTGTATTTTCTTAAATTAAAACATTCTGACCTTAATGCCTCAGATAGAGCGTTTTGAATATATTTTAATTGCTGTGGATCATCTGATCCAGTAATTAAATCATCGACATAGAAATCCTTTTGAATGATGGTGCGAATTAGTTCATCATTCTGCTCTTGACCTACGTGCCACAAGCAACGTGTGCTAAGGTAGCTTGCACTCGCTGCACCGTAGGTTAAAGTGTTAAGTTGAAGTGTCTGAATCGGTTTAGACTCCTCGTCTCTCCACAGAATGAGCTGCAAATGCCTATCATCTTTGTGTACGAGCACATTTCGATAGAATTTTTTTATATCGCCCGTCAGTAGGAATTTGTATTGCCTGGAGCGTAACAAAATAGAAAAAGAGTATCTTGTACTGTGGGGCCTACCATTAACATATCATTAAGGGAACAACCAGAGGAAGATGGAGCAGACCCATCAAACACTACACGAAGTTTTGTGGATTCACTTTCCTGCTTTAAAACTGCGTGATGGCATAAATAATAATTAGGAATTAATATTACATCATTTAACAAAGATAAATGACCTAGTTCGGCGTATTCCTTAATAAATTTATTATATTCTATTTTTAACATATTATTCCGTTTAAATCTCTTTTCTATATTTAGGAATCGCCGCTTAGCTAACTTATATATCACCTAAACAATCAACTGAATCCTTAAGGGGTAATTTTACGCAAAATCTACCTGAGTTAGTTCTTGTGGTATGAGTAATGAAATGTTTTTCACAATAAATTTCACTTTCACTCATAATAGATTTTTTGGGTACTTCTTCTAATTCCCAAAATCTACCTAGCATTTTTTCAATACCCTGAGTACCATCGTTGTTTTTAGACACTACGCTATGGTTACAGTGTACGCTTTGATGCGGTGTTGTTGAGTTAATGGGACCTGATACTATCCAACCTAATTGCGAGTTTCGTAGCTTAGGATTATTGGTTCCCAAAGAAATCTGTTCGTTCCCTAAAATATCCCAAAATATGTCGGCACCTATCAAAACATCTATGTCGGCAGGCTGATTGAACATGGGATCAGCCAATTGGATATTTTCTGGTACTTTAAGGGCACTAATATCGACGGGAATTCTCGGTAAACGACCCGTCAGTTCCTTTAAAACGAAGCACGAACAATTTATATTAAATTTATTAGTTAATGATTGCAATATAATGTTGCAGCTTTCAGTGACATTATTTGCTTGTGTGTTGCCTATACCAATGACCTTTAGCGAGTCAATATGATGGGACTTTATAGATAACTTTATCTTTAGGGTACGGCACGGCGCACATTTTTAATGACTTATTAAGGCTTTTGTTGTAATATAACAAAAGCCTTAATAAGTCATTAAATAACGACAACCAGTACTAGCTTAATCTAATTAGTTATTGTAATTACTGAGAATTACTAAATTATTAATAATTTAAAAATAAAAAAATAAACAACTACCAATAACTAAATTAAAAATATTAAATATAATAAAAAATAAATTAATTAATACTACTATTTAGTTACTAACTATTAAATAACTATAAAGCTTAAACTACATTTTCTTCATCTTCATCATCATGATCATCATTGTCGTCATCTTCTTCAATGTCACTATATTCCGAAACTGCTTCAACTATTGTATCAGTTGAAGTGTCAATGAGCTCCAATTCACTCCGATCAGGTATGAGCAAATCGTCCAGTTCTCTAAATAAAGATTTTTTAACTTTATTGGTCATCTTCGGTCGTAGGCTCGTAAGAAGAGGATCGGAAGATAACAGAAGATTATGAAGAATGTCTTCATTAGTGGCGATGCTACTGTGCTTCCGTGTATGATTTTCTCGAAATTTACGAAAATCCTTGTTTCTTGCTTCAGATGCTTCCTCAGACAAAAAACCTATAGGCACTACTGATAGGTGCTCCACTATCTGCGATCCATGAATCAGCAATTTATGTAAACTAGATGGCATGTTATACCACGGATATAACTGCACGAATAAATTTGCTGTTTCATCACAATATAATTTGAATTTTTGTATTTGAATTTTTTCGCCTGAAGAAATGCATTGCAAAATCACGGCGAGTCTTCTAATTAAATTGACGTCTAATTTAGTAATATCCGCAGTCATTTCAGGGTTTGCAAAAAACCTTCTAGCAGCATTTCCAGTGTTTGTATTGCCACTACCCTGCTTAACAACATCTAGAAGTAAGCCTGTCTTTCTTCGGAAAGCTGCTTGAATAGCTTCTTTCTTATCTTTAACAATTTGTTTGTTGTCGTCACCTTTTGCTTGCCATGATTTTATGTCCATTTTGTAAGCAATGTGTAATTAACATTCCATAGAACGAATCCAAGCATGCAACGAACTAAATCCATGCTTGTATAAATCTTCATTCACAGGTTCAGCTCTCACTTCTTCCAAATTATTTATCTCGCTTGGGCGAGCTTTGCACAAATCACACACTGCTGCTGATGTTCCAGATATTATTGAATGCACTTTACCATCAATCATGGTTAACCACAGATTGTGCGTAACAGTAGCATAGCCGCAATCAGTTGGGATCAGTCCACGAATCTCAGTCTCAAATATCTCCATTTCAGCGTTCACGTTTGCCTCCGTTTCTTTCATAAACTTAAATGAAATCGGACGACAGTATGTGGTTGACGATGGCCGACTATTCTGCCACACTGTGATTCCACTAGAAGTCATTAACTTAAGAGGTACAAGACTTGCCATAAATACACTGCATAAATCTTGTTCACTGGTTGTTGTCCTTTGATGATAAATGCTTTGACTCGAAGCTCCATCAAAACCCCATTTACTGTGAAGCACAAGTTGTTCACCAGCATCAAAATTCGATTCAAGTGAATCGACCAGCCTCCTAACTGTGAGATCAAGGAGGGCTTGGAGCCGTATCTTTGCGGAAGTATCAGTCACAGTTACGTCTTCTTTTGCCGGGTAACACTTAAGCTTTTCTTTCACTAACATGTAATAGCTTGGGTATTTCGTATGACCTTCTTTAAAACTAAAGTCCCTAAGTGTGATGTAACGCCATTTGGATAACTGCATGCTAACATAAAGAGCAAGGGCTTTGTGAGTAGGAACTTCATGAAACAAAGTATTCTGTTTAGTTTCCAGGACATTCAAAACTGTTGAGACGTGTTCAGGATTTCCCAGCAAATGTTTCATTATTCTGGCCACATCATTTTTTCCGGCAGACTTAAGTGCACTTTCAACAGTATGTAAAAGCTCATTTGGACGACTGCAACTAGCAATATTTTCATCAACACGTCTTCTTTTCTGTCTACTCGATAGATCTTCAAAGTGTTTGCGAGGAGAAATATATGTTGAAGTTGATGCATCCGATTTTGATGGACTGATTACCTCTTCTGCCTCATTTTCAGCTTCTTCAGTGGGAACAATATTTTCCTTAAAGCAATTTGGCCAAATTATATCGGAACTTAACCACTCTCTGTTCTTGTTCATGAACTTGTCGACTGACCTTCTTGATCGCACCCATTTGGAGTAAATCCGATAGCAAAATCGTCGACACCAGTTCTTTAGATCCGACACATCATTTTCACTTAACTGGACGTTACTATTCGACTTCAATGTGTTAAATAAATCATCATAGTCACGAAGGTCTTTATGATTACAAAGAGCAACATAAAGATCTAGATAAGTAGAAAAGCCACGGAAAGCCATAATGACAACACTTAGTAGAGGTTGTAATTACAACTGAAGTATATTTGCAAAACACACACATATTTAAAGGGCAGCAAGTTTGCAACTAGCAATGAACTTGATAAGCTAATGATGACATGAGCCAATCACAATGCATAGCTTAATGGCTGTTAACATAGTAATTACAATAACTAATTAGATTAAGCTAGTACTGGTAGTCGTTATTTAATGACTTATTAACGCTTTTGTTATATTACAACAAAAGCCTTTATAAGTCATTAAAATACTCACTAATGCACCTGTTATTTAAGGAACTGCTTAGTGATAACTAATTCTTGGTAATAAGTATACTAAATGTACCTCTTTTCCGTCAGTAATACAATAACAAAGATAGTTGCTATAGGCAAAATATTTCGGAAGGGGCCCTCTGGGGGCACCATGTGTCTTTGGAGAAAATGTGGCATAAAGTAGGTAAATAACAGTAATGAAAACCGCAAATCGAAACAAGGAGGGAATCATGAGATACAGACATTTTTGTGTTCGTTTCCATACAAAAATAAGAGGTTTCATCGATTTGCTCGTAAAGTGCTGGTCAAATAAAAAAAGCGTAGTAATCATTTTTGTTGCTCTTCAATAGAGGAATGCAACTGCATATTTTTTTTTTTCAAATTAAATACTTTTTCAATTTTTGATTCTATGTCCAACCTCTTGTATGGGGACGATCCACTGTGCGGCGTCAGCGCCCTATCTGAGTATGAGGTGTCTGAACCAACTCGCGCGTGAATGTGAGGATGAACAGGTAGGTACTGTGATTAGGGATGACTTTTATGTAGATGATGTTTTGATAGGTAATGATGATTTAAATAGTTTATTAGATATGTGCGATAAGGTCACTGACACTTTAAAATCGGCGTGTCTTCCATTACGTAAATGGATATTTAATCTAGATATTACTGCTCATGATATATCAAAAAGATTGGTATTAGGAGATCAGTGTCAAAATAAAACTTTAGGTATGGGTTGGTTCAATAAAAATGATGAGTTACATTTTACATCGCGGGTAACAACTAATAATACGACGAACCCATTAACCAAACGTACAATGTTATCAGTAAAAGCGCAGGTTTATGACCCTTTGGGTATGATAGCACCGGCAATAATAATAGCAAAAATTGTTATGCAAAAGTAATGGTTGTGTAAAATAAATTGGGATGATCCGGTTCCTAATGATGTAGTGTTATCTTGGGATAAATTTATTGGTTCATTACAATGCCTACACACATTACGGATACCGCGCTATGTAATGAATTGTCACAAACAATACATAGAATTACATATTTTTAGTGATGCGTCACAGTGTGCATATGGCGCATGCGCTTATGTGCGTACCTACTCTGATAACTCTCCTGTTACTGTAAAGTTATTTTGTGCCAAAAGTAAGGTCGCGCCATTAAAACCAAGTAGTAATCCGCGACTAGAATTATGCGGGGCGTTGATCGGGGTACGTTTATATAAAAAAATTATTAATTCATTACGACTGACATTTCATATAAGGTTTTCTTTTGGACCGATTCAACCATTGTCCTGGGGTGGCTACGAATGTCCCCCCACTCGTTAAAAACCTTCGTGCAAAATAGAGCAGTAGAAATTAATGAACTTACTAGTAATGCTATATGGTCGCATGTAGGTACGAAAAATAATCCAGCGGACTTAGTCTCGCGTGGTCTTAGCCTGGACGCGCTTAATGACTGTAGTCAGTGGTGGCATGGTCCACCATTCCTTCGGAGTCATGAGTTGATGAGGTTGCAGCTGAGCACAATATCGCATTCCGACTACGCTGGTGACCTACCAGAGCTAAAGGCACAAACTACTGCATTGGTTTGTGACGTTACCACAAATAAAAACATTATAATTTCTTTTGACCGCTTCTCTTCGCACAACCGTTTGAGACGTACAGGTGCATACGGAATACGTTTCATTCATGATTTACGTACACAGCGACACGATCGCACAGTTGGGCCGTTAACAGTGAACGAGTTGTGTGCGTCAATACAAATGCTGACACGGCTTGCACAGCAAGAATCGTTCCCTAAGGAATATATTAATTTGAAAAATAAGCTGCCATTACACACAACTAGTGCAATTGCTAGCCTTAATATATTTTTAGATAATAATAATATAATCAGATTAGGCGGACGCCTAACAAATGCGCCTAATTTCGAGTACGATAAAAAGCACCCGAGCTTTATTATGCTGTAAACATCGGTTAACATTATTATTGTTTCAGCATTTACATAATAAACTTCTCCATGCTGGCCCCCAACTGAGAGTTGGTGGCCACTAGGGGGGAGAAATTTAGCCAGAAAGGTAGTTCACCAGTGTGTCCGCTGCACGCGATTACGAGGGAAAACCGTTTCCCCAATTATGAGTAACCTACCTGCAGAGCGGTTGGAACCGGGTTTTCCTTTTATTCGTTGTGGGGTGGACTATGCAGGGCCCGTATCTGTGCTAAACCGCAAAGGTAGGGGGGCTAAACTTGAAAAGGGGTATATTTGCCTATTTGTTTGTTTTATTACACGGGCCATTCACCTCGAATTAGTCAGTACCCTTTCTGCACATGAGTACTTATTAGCACTCAAAAGATTTATATCCCGCCGCCGGCAAACCGGCTCAAATTTACTCGGATAACGGGACAAATTTTATCGGAGCCATGAAAGAGGTTAAGTTAATGTTTAACGAGCATTCACATCAAATTATTGATCACTTATCTAATGACGATATACAGTTTAAATTTATACCGCCTTATGCTCCTCATTTTGGGGGATTATGGGAAGCAGGAGTTAAATCCTGTAAACACCACCTTCGGCGTGTCATGGGTACCGCTAATCTTACGTACGAGGAGTTCAGCTCGGTGTTGGTACAGATTGAAGCCGTCCTGAATTCCCGTCCAATATGTCCTATGTCCTGAGACCCACATGATCTTCTTCCACTTAGTCCAGCACACTTCCTAATCGGCCGGCCGCTCCTCGCGCCAGCCTGCAAAGACCTGACGGAAGAGCCTATTACTCGCCTGACGCGGTTCCAGGGAGTCGAACAGATGAGGCAGCAGTTTTGGAAGCGTTGGTCGACCGACTATATCTCGGAACTTCAAATAAGGACCAAGTGGAAGACAACTAACCAGGATTTAGCCCTGAACACCCTTGCCGTTATTAAGGAGGACCACTTGCCACCCCTTAAATGGCGCATGGGCAGAATTATTAAGGTGTTCACAGGACGCGACGGTGTGAGCCGTGTAGCTGAACTTAAAACAGCGACGGGTTCTGTGCAGCGAGCGTTCTCGAAGATTTGCCCACTTCCGGTGCCATCGGCGACGAATGGTGGCACCCACGATGACAGCAGTGTCGGCACCGCCGGCGACGCAGCTCTTCAGTGTTGAAACCTGAGGATTCCAAGGCGGCCGGCCTGGACCTCCAAGGTTGTGGGTAGCAAACATGCTACCCACAACGCCATCTAGCGACGCCTCAGCAGAGTTGTGGACGGCGAGCAAGGGTGGCGCCATCTATTGAGTGCGCGCGTAATTAAAACCGAGCGGGCGATCGGCCCGGTCGCGATGTTTTTCCGTTTTCCTGTTCTGCCATAATGTAATAATGTATCTTGTGAAAGATAGTAAACGAATACCTAATTAACTCTCATCGTTTTTAATTAAAATTCCCTGAAAGAAGCCCTAACAATATTCCTCTTGAAGTAGACGAGATCTGACTAACTCACTCGATAGTTTTGATCCCATACACGCAGTTTCTAGGTTAGAAACAAGTGTTTCATACTCCTGTGATAAACCTGACAATAGTATCTCAGCCACTTCCTCATCATCGATATTCCTTTTGATGTCAGCGAGTTGTTGTACCAAGCTCATAGTATGTTGTATATACTCAGTCATAGAACCATATGACGAATATTCAATCCTATGCAGTTTTCGTAATAAAAGCACTCTACGGTAAAGACCGGTATCCTCAACCTCACTTTATTGAGAGCACTCCATGCTTCCTTACTGGTTTTTGCATTTCTTACATATTGATAGAATTCTGGTCGAACGGCGAGACATTTTCGAGCTAATGCGCGCTGATCCCTCAAGGGTTCAGTATCAGTACCAAGCACGCAATCCCATAGCCCTTCTAGGGTTAACAACATTTTTATTCCAAATTTCCACGAGATGTAATTCTGATTTCCTTACAACTTTTCAATCGGAAAATTGCCATGAACGAGCATGTTACTTTTGTTGGCAATCGATTCTGCATTATCTTGAGACATGGTGCAAACAATATAATAGCAGCAATTATAAAACTCACGATCACGTTGTTGGCGTCAGGCTGAGCACATAACCTGAAGAAAGGTGGGAGGTCTCCGTGGATCGTTGAAGGTCTGAATGAAGTAATAAATGCTGTAGATTTCTATTACACCGCAGTTTATTGTTCAAGATAAATACAATGCAATATATTTGTTTATATTAAGATTACACCGGATTACAATATTATGTGGAATTACAAAGGAAGTACGAAAACACGAAAACGTCTTATTCTTATGTGACAGGAGCTGAGAAGCAGTATGACCAGATTTAAAATTATACATTATGTACAGACAATAAATGAAAATACTACCATATTATTTATTAATAACAGCGTAGGTATATGTTTGCTTTGTCACCAAGGCAATTCATTTAGTATTAACTTCAGATCTCACTAGAGAGGCTTTTCTAGCGAGCTTTAAAAGATTTTAAAGTAGGCGGGGCTTGCCCAGCGATGTTTATTGTGACAATGGCGGATGTTTTCGTGGGGCAAGGAACCAGCTGGCTGAGCTGTACAAGTTGTTCAATTCTACTGATCACCAGACACTTGTGCAAGCTTATGCAGCCAAGCAAGGCATAAAGTTTCACTTTACGCCAAGCTACTCGCCTGTTTTCGCAGGGCTCGCCGAGGCCTCGGTGAAAAGTATGAAATTCCATTTAAATCGAATTATTTTAGATGCTCAATTAACTTACAAACAATACACTTATGCCCTGTAATGACCTTGTGTACAGTTTGTGATCAGCTGTTTTAAGCTGAAAAGCTATGACTGTCCCGTCTTGTCCGGGAAAAACCTTAACGACCCGTGCCATGGGCCAAAGCAATGGTGGAGCATTCGGCTCCCTCATAAGTACTAAAGTACGTACAGTTATGTTAGGCATAGATTAACACCACTTACTTCTATTCTGTAAAGTGTTTAAATAATATTTGTACCAAGCCATCCAAAATCTTTGTTTCAGTTGAGTACATTGTTGCCAGAAACCAATCCTATTAACTCTAGTTTCAGAAATATCTGCTTCTGGATACATTGTTAAGGCTGATCCTATTAGGAAATGTCCTGGAGTGAGGTAGCAGTAGTCGTTTACATCCTCAGAGAGAGGTAAAATAGGACGTGAGTTGAGTACGGCCACAATCTGACACAACAGCTCTATAACAGCTATACGTATGCCAGCTAGTTCGACATTTCTTATCTCCTCACGTTCCACTCGGCCTTCTTCTATTCTGAATAGTCTGTCTCGCACAGAACTATCAGCTTGAACAGATGCAGACCGCCTGTATCTTTGCTGTCTTGTAGCTGTAAATAAATAAGACGTTTAAGGCATAAAGTAGATAATTATATATTATAAAAAAAGAGTATTTTTAAATATTAAACAAGTAAGCAACCAATCATATAACCCATAAATAATTACTAAAATAGCTACTGTATTTAATAGTTTCAATTTCATAAATACTCAAAAATACTTTTACCTCAGAAAACAAAAACAAGAATTTAGTTTAATAGTACTGCAAAGTTTTAGAAAATGTTTTATTTTAACCATGAATGCCCTACATAGTACATCAGTACCTATATTGTTAGTTTTATGAATGCAAAACTAAGAGTTATGTACAGTAAATGAATGACTTAAAATATATAAATAAATAAATTGTGTGTATTATAGTTTAACTTAAACTAACTGCCTAAAATATTATTTTGCAATACAAACCATTTAATTGAGAAAGCCTCCTTCATGGTGGGATTGTGTTGAGGCTTCATTGGATGTTGTCTCTGGAGTTGTCTGAAAAGCAAAATAATGTGGGTTGAAATAAAGCTGCATTATTTTATATTTAAATAAAAAAAAATGTCTGGCTGATCAGATATTTACAACACTTATATTTGTGTTTGTTCTGGATTCTAAATAACTCCATAATTAATTACACACAAAATTTAACTAACAGTTTTGCAAAAACCCATGAGAAGTAACTAGCAAAAATTGCTGAGTGCATAGGCAGATTGCCATAATAAATAATGAAACAAAGTAATAAGCCTGTTAATTAAAAACACAGTAATAATACCCTGTACTTCGGACAACACAGAAATAATACTCACATTCACATCAAATGCCGGTACTCTTGCTGAAGTCTGCGGTTCACCGAATCCATCTCCCATTATGGAAATTTTTTTCATTTCCTACTGGGAGAGTGAAGGGGCTGTCGATGGTTCACCTCCCGTAGCAGATGCAGACCTCCTACCAGCCGCTGCTGCCTTCTTTGCCAGATATTTTTTATGTGTCCACACCTAAAATTAAGTAAAATATAATAATCAATTAGTCATACTTATTGATTCATTATAAAAATATATAATTTAAAATGATAAAATCAAGTATATTTTAAGTCAGGTATTTCAATACAATTAATGATTAGGTAAAATTATCTAGATAAAAGTAACTAATTTTCAATTGTGTCCACCTACAATATTTCAATAGTGACAGAACCAATCGCACCTTAATTAATTGAAACTAAGCTTGTATGCTGTTTGTAATACCTAGGTACTAATATAGATAGAAGATAGAAAACTCTTTATTGTACACTATAAAATAAATATGACTACAGAAATTTACATTACAATAGATAGATAGAGTTCAACTGGGAGTGAAAATAATTAGATTAAACTTACTTTTTGCCACTGTTTCGTGGTTTTAATGCACCCGCCCATAATATTCAGCGTATGACTTATATCGTTCCACAGCCGATAGGACAGCGTGCGACCCTCGATGCTTCTCAAGTTTCCTCGAGCCAAATCATGATGCTCCTCGAGGAAGTTGAGAAGAGCATCAATTTTGCTGCTGTCGGTGTAGAAATGACGTCCTTAGATGTAAAATGTTTCTTCTAAAATGAATTTCACTTCCGAACTTCCAAAATACGAACATGAGAAAACGATAAACCCAAAGGGCACTTGTTGTTGTAATGTCAATAATGTATGTGTCTTAAACACTCTACGGTCCGTGCATGCAAAAGTATATTCAGCTTGTTTTTTATTTACATCTCACCACTTCAACTTAAACACAACACTTCAGTCAGCACTTGATGTATGACCCAAATACGGTTATTGCTTTACAACAGTCGAGTTTTTGTGTGCACGATGTATTTGTTGCTGAATTTGCCTTTTGAGAATAAAGAATAACTCTAAAACAACTTATTTGTTTACATAACTTTGATTAGGTACTTTCATTATTTTTGCTATTTAGGATAAACAATAACAACCTCACACAATCTGACATTTGACACTGAAACTTTTTTTTTTTTTTTTTGTATTTTAATGACCTGGTCACTTGGACCTTTAAGTCAAGTCTTATTTTATTTTCCAAAACACTGCACTATGCATCTCTTCACTTTTTATATTGATTTAATCGTGTTTTTAATATATTTATATAGCGGTTTGACAGTGTTTTTATCTTTTAATAATTGTTCAAGCGGCGGCGGGCGGGATGAAGAATCGCACTTACTTGTGGAGACTTTAATATAAATATTATGGAAAAGAATACATTAACCTGTAACTTCTTGAATTTGTTTAAATCTTTCAATTTGTATAATGTATTTATTGAGCCTACGAGGATTACTGCCTCTAGTGCTACTTGTATAGATAATATATTTTCTAACTTAAAACCTATTCATAAATTTGTAATTAATATGTTACAGTCGGACCATTGTGGACAGTTAGTATCTTTTCCCAAGAAAATCAATAAAATCCAAAGTAAAAAAATTAGTTTTGTACCCATTAGTGAAAGTCGTATAGAGGCATTTCAATTTAACTTGTCATACAAATTATCAGGTTTGCCAATTCACAATAACCCAAATCAGCAGTATAATTTATTTTTTAATATGGTTATTGCTGAATATAATACAATATTTACATCTAAAACAAAGTTGATCAGTAACGGTAAGTTAAGTTTCAGTGAATGGGCAACTCCTGGTATTTACAAAAGTCGTAATAAATTGTATGAATTGTATTATGAGAAGACTTTTGATAAAAGTACGAATTTTAAAAACCAGGTATCTAGATATTCCAAAGTATTTAAAGAAGCCTGCTCCACTGCCAAATCAATGTATATAAATAATAAAATTAAAACTCATCCAATAAAATAAAAGAAATATGGAATATTATTAATAACGAAACAGGTAGAGCTATAGATTGTAATAGAGATTTTAATCTAAAAATAAAAAATGGTAATATTTCAGCAGATATGGAAGTTGCAACTGAGTTTGAGAATTTCTTCACTAACGTACCTTTAATAACAACTAAAACTCTAAATTCATCTTCAATATCTGCTGAGGCGCTATTAAAAGAAAGTGTTTCTGCTTGTGTTACCGATTTTACTTTTACTTTAATAGACTATAAAGATGTAATTAATGCTTTCAATACCATAGAGAAGAAAAAAACTAAAGACCTATGGGGTCATTCTGTTAAATTTATATCTAATATTATTGAAATAATAGCGCCTTACCTAGCAAACATATTTAATAGTTGTGTTTATTCTGGTGTATTTCCTGACTTGATGAAACATAGTAAGGTTATACCATTATTTAAATCCGGTGATAGTACTGATCCCTCGAATTTCCGACCTGTTTCTATATTGCCCACTCTGAGCAAAATTTTTGAAAAATTAATTCTTAGCCAATTGCTCAGACACTTTAATAAATTTAATCTATTACATAAAAAGCAGTTTGGGTTTACGAGGGGTTGCTCAACCATAGATGCGGGAACTGAATTATTAAAAACTATATTCGCGGCCTGGGAAGATTCGAAGGAATCCTTAGGTATTTTCTGTGATCTGTCTAAGGCATTTGATTGCGTTCACCATGACACTCTGGTCAGGAAATTACACCGGTATGGCATTAGGAACCAGGCTCTCAATCTTCTGATTTCTTACATGGGCAGTAGAATTCAGAAGGTTGATATAAACGGTAAAATATCATCAGGCTCTGTTGTATCCATGGGCGTCCCGCAAGGCTCAATCCTGGGGCCATTTTTGTTTTTGGTGTATATAAATGACTTACCTTACTATGTAGGAAATAATCATGAGATAGTATTGTTTGCTGACGATACCTCCCTAACTTTTAAAATAAATAGACAGTTACGCTACTATGACGAAGTGAACAATGCAATCTCGAAGGTAGTCCATTGGTTTAATGTTAATAATTTACTTTTAAATGAAAACAAAACCAAAGTCATTAAATTTTCTACACCTAATGTAAAACAAATTGACACGAATGTAAAAATAAATGGTATTCGGTTGGAGCCAGTGGAGTCAACTGTTTTTTTGGGAATAACTATTGACTCCAAATTACAATGGGGCCCACATATTGCGAAACTGTCAGGGAAACTTAGCTCTGCGGCCTATGCTGTTAAAACAATGAGACGACTCACTGATGTGGATACTGCTAGAATGGTTTACTTTAGTTATTTTCATAGTGTAATGTCTTATGGGATTCTTCTATGGGGAAACTGTGCGGACATTGACACCATTTTTGTACTACAGAAAAGAGCTGTACGGTCCATATATAAACTTGGTCCGCGAGTTTCCCTACGGGAGAAATTCAAAGAGACTAATATTCTTACAGTCGCATCACAATATGTATATGAAAACCTTTTATATGTTCATAAGAATATTGATAGTTTTAAGAAAAAAAGCGACACTCATAATGTTAATACTAGAACTAAGCATAATCTTGTTTTACATGCTACACGTCTCCACAAAATAAGCAATTCTTTTATGGGGCAATGTATACGCTTCTACAACAAACTTCCTAGTAATGTTAGAGATCTGTCTATAAACAAGTTTAAACGATATGTGAAAGATAAATTATGTAAAAAAGCTTATTACAAAATTTCAGATTATGTCAATGACAAAACAGCTTGGGAATAGTTGGGAGTGAGTTGCTCTAAAACAATACTGCTTTATTAATAATTGTAAAATCAAATTTATTTAAAAAAGGATTCCTCTGAGTTTCTTGCCAGTTCTTCTCAGAGTTGCCACGTCCAGAACTGGTGGTAGTAAAAGAATGGGACGCATCATAAGAACATGATTTAAAATATTTTAAACGTGTCTATATGAATAAAGAATTTTTGACTTTTTGACTTTGACTTTGCACTTAATGTTCACATCACTGAGTTCACTAGCCAACACTAATCTGTCAAGTAGGAAGTTTGGACAGTCAAAAATAAGATGTTCCATGGTTCCTTCTAGTGATGGGTCGTTGACGTTTTTACAGTCGACGCAACGAGACTGGTTTACCGTTCACGTTAAACTAGTTCAAAAAACAGTTTAATTTTAGACTAGTTTACGTTGTAGACGGAATAGCGTTAATTTCAACCGTAGTTTAGTGAACGATCGGGATTAGGTCGTTAAATACGTCTATTTACACAAATCACTTTAAAACTATTCAATCTGTTTAACACTATGTCTATAACACTATATAATCTGTTATTTTTGTTATTTAAGTAGTTTAATTAGACCAACACGAAACGTATTTCAATCAATACTAAAAAAATAACGTACACAAAATTCAAGATTCAAGATTATTTATTTGTGATAAATGTGGTATACATGATGTTATTTATCTTTTACAATGGTTTCACACATTTAACCGATTTCCGGCATACAAATACAATTAACTACAATACAAAGTGACAAATAAATATTAGTATAAAAATTATTAAATTAATTATACGATAAAGCTTTTAGCATAAAACAATCATATTATTTACATAGTTAATAATTATAAATTAAAATTTATACTGCAGAAACTCATTTATTGTATAGAAACAATTTTCATTAAGAAAGTTATACAATTGTTTTCTAAATTTATTTCTAGGCAAAGTTTTAATAAATTCGGGTAAATGATTATAAATTTTTACTGACATGTGGTATGAGTTTCTTGCAGAAATGTCAGTTTTCGTTCCAGGTAATACCAATTTGTTAGGAAACCTTTTGCTATATTTACTGACTTCGAAATTTTTTTGATATAATTCTGAATGATCCTTAACAAAGTTACAAATTTCATATATGTAGATACTTGGCAAGGTGAAAAAATATTTATTCTATAAAATATTTATTATATATTTATTCAAAAATATTTATTTTAAATATTCGTATCTATTGCATTGTAATAAAGTCTATAATGTGTCCATTTCTGCGTGAGAAAGAGAAAGAAACAATAACATGCGGCGGACCCTCAGAATAAGTATAAGCATAGAAACCAGGCTAATTTTGGGTTGAAGCAACAGCAAAAATCATCTTTTGGTCTCGCTCTAATTAATACATATTTTACATAAGAGCGAAAGAGTCAGTGACTATTTTAATAGCTTACATTGATGCAAGGTTGTCCACGCCAAATTTCAAGTGACCTCTTTTTTGACATTTGTGACTCCTTATTATACTGATGTGCATAAAAGTAGTAACTTGGCATATAAACGTCATACAAGGTGACTTCAACTGATTTTAGTCGCATTATTTATGTACATTGTTTACATTTGTGTATTCGCGGCAGAAGTGAATAAGTTTTACGATATTGCGACGAAAATATATTAAATAACAATTATTTTAGGTATATTTTGCTGAGCATAACTAATAAAATGTCGTGTATTATTATGGATGCGTTTCACATTCGGGTAAGAAGGAAAATGATCCTGTTTGTGTAACATTTCATCGGTGAGTTTTTATCTTTATTATTTGGTAAATGTATGATATAAAGTCCCAAAATTTTATTTTTAATATGGAAATTTAAAGTTTAAACATGTAAAACATAGTTAAGATGGGATTTAAGCACTATTTACGTATATTCTCATTCGAAAAATCAAAAATGTTTTTAAGGTTATGTTTACCATAGTGTTGGATCGAAAGTATCGATAAATAGAATAAATGTTGAAAATCGATAAATAGAATAATTTAATAAAAATAAAATAACGGTAACCGCTATTGTGACCTTTTAATAAAAAAAATACACCATCAAAATAATTAAGTAGGTATGTTATCCTTAGCGGCATAAGCTTAGAATAGTTTTCATTATACTAGGTATAGTAGTAGTTAGTATTTTTTTTATATGTATTGTATTGTACAGTATTGTAGGTAACCGTAGTCATTTTAATAATATTTTCTATGATTGATTTTAATATGATTGATAAAATGATTTTATATTTTCGATTATGACGTACGCAAGCATCGCATTTGCTCATATCGCGTCTAGAGTAAGAATGAATAGAAAAATAATCTAAGCTATAGTTTTAACATTGTGATTCTGACAAGTTAAATAACTAAGCGCTGAATAAAAACATTTATGTCGTTTAAATAGTTTTTCTTATTTATATCTGTGTAACAGGGAACCCTTTGGGATCTTTTAACTAAATATACCTCATCTAAATATAATGTACCTTTTATTGTACCGATGAGATATCTCTGTAAATCATAAGAGTTGTTTTGAAACAAAGGCAGGTTAACGATAAAAAAATGAAATAAAACGAAATCTTTCATTATTAATATAGACCGATTATTAGTCAAATATGGTATTAAAAAATTATAAATTAACATTTAATTCAAATAAGTGATCGATTGATACTTGGATCGATTAATCTTTGAAATCGAGTTCTAGTTCTATCGATATATAAATTATCGACTATCGCATCCTTAAACTTGTGACGACCTACAAATTTACGAAAGGGGCGCCATATATGCATCCTTTTCTGGTATTCTATGAAGGTCATATGTAAGAACAGCGTGAAATAACCGTTTTTGGTTGCTTTTTAACCCTCCATCTATGTTAGTACTATACACTGATATAGTACTAACATAGATGGAGGGTTAAAAAGCAACCAAAACCGGTTATTTCACGCTGTTCTTACATATGACCTTCATAGAATACCAGAAAAGGATGCATATATGGCGCCCCTTTCGTAAATTTGTAGGTCGTCACAAGTTTAAGGATGCGATAGTCGATAATTTATATATCGATAGAACTAGAACTCGATTTCAAAGATTAATCGATCCAAGTATCAATCGATCACTTATTTGAATTAAATGTTAATTTATAATTTTTTAATACCATATTTGACTAATAATCGGTCTATATTAATAATGAAAGATTTCGTTTTATTTCATTTTTTTATCGTTAACCTGCCTTTGTATCAAAACAACTCTTATGATTTACAGAGATATCTCATCGGTACAATAAAAGGTACATTATATTTAGATGAGGTATATTTAGTTAAAAGATCCCAAAGGGTTCCCTGTTACACAGATATAAATAAGAAAAACTATTTAAACGACATAAATGTTTTTATTCAGCGCTTAGTTATTTAACTTGTCAGAATCACAATGTTAAAACTATAGCTTAGATTATTTTTCTATTCATTCTTACTCTAGACGCGATATGAGCAAATGCGATGCTTGCGTACGTCATAATCGAAAATATAAAATCATTTTATCAATCATATTAAAATCAATCATAGAAAATATTATTAAAATGACTACGGTTACCTACAATACTGTACAATACAATACATATAAAAAAAATACTAACTACTACTATACCTAGTATAATGAAAACTATTCTAAGCGTATGCCGCTAAGGATAACATACCTACTTAATTATTTTGATGGTGTATTTTTTTTATTAAAAGGTCACAATAGCGGTTACCGTTATTTTATTTTTATTAAATTATTCTATTTATCGATTTTCAACATTTATTCTATTTATCGATACTTTCGATCCAACACTATGGTAAACATAACCTTAAAAACATTTTTGATTTTTCGAATGAGAATATACGTAAATAGTGCTTAAATCCCATCTTAACTATGTTTTACATGTTTAAACTTTAAATTTCCATATTAAAAATAAAATTTTGGGACTTTATATCATACATTTACCAAATAATAAAGATAAAAACTCACCGATGAAATGTTACACAAACAGGATCATTTTCCTTCTTACCCGAATGTGAAACGCATCCATAATAATACACGACATTTTATTAGTTATGCTCAGCAAAATATACCTAAAATAATTGTTATTTAATATATTTTCGTCGCAATATCGTAAAACTTATTCACTTCTGCCGCGAATACACAAATGTAAACAATGTACATAAATAATGCGACTAAAATCAGTTGAAGTCACCTTGTATGACGTTTATATGCCAAGTTACTACTTTTATGCACATCAGTATAATAAGGAGTCACAAATGTCAAAAAAGAGGTCACTTGAAATTTGGCGTGGACAACCTTGCATCAATGTAAGCTATTAAAATAGTCACTGACTCTTTCGCTCTTATGTAAAATATGTATTAATTAGAGCGAGACCAAAAGATGATTTTTGCTGTTGCTTCAACCCAAAATTAGCCTGGTTTCTATGCTTATACTTATTCTGAGGTACTATATCAGTGGGCGGACCTCACGTCGCATTGACTTCGGCAATTTTCGTAATCACTCGTTAACTCGTTCAGTCGTTTAGTTCGGTCGTCGCGAACGTCGACTAGTTCATGCGTAAACAGGTTTATTCGTGTCGTGAACTGTAAACCAGTCGAACCGTTGACGCCAAGAAAACAGTCTAATAAAACAGTTCGTTCATTCAACGCTCACTCCTAGTTCCTTCTTGGGATTCACAATGTATGTGGGCATGTATTACTTATTATAATACCAAGTCTAGCAAGATGTGACGGTGCAGTATTATGGCCAAAGCGCAATCTATTTATTGTAGTAATAAAGTCATGGCTAGCTTCCTTCAATTTATTGTACCAGGGTCTAACAGGTAATCTTTCTTGAATACTTCCATACCACTTTCCTTTGATTTCTTGGTCTTTCTTCAACATTTCTAACCATAACTTACATATATTTTCATTAATACATTGCAGGTAGTCAGTCATAGGAAGGAATGTCCATTCATTTCTAACATCAACAGCATTATTACCTTCATATGCGGTTTTATCAATTGCTTCATTGCCAGAGATACCCCGGTGAGAAGGAACCCACAGGAAAGCAATTTGGATGTGCTTAAGGTAATATTGATGAATTATTTCCTTTATAAAATACGGAATATAATTTGACTTAAATGAAACTGTAAGGTTAGTTAAGGCTTTTATCAAACTCAGTGAATCAGCAACTATCAAAAAGTATTTACAGTTATTATTTTGGCGAATATATAATAATGCCTGATAAACCGCATATGCCTCTGCAGTGAATATGGTACATGTATTGTGCAGAACAAAGCTTTGAGAGAATTTTCCATGTGGATCATATATAGCAGCGTGCACATGATCACTCCCCTTACTGCCATCAGTGTAAATAACATAATAATTTTTATTGTCTGCCAAAAACTGTAACATATCTATATTATTATTGATGGGATTTTGCAATTCTTTTACAGGATGTGTAATACACTGATAAGAGAAGGAGTAACATGGCCATGGGCACTGTTTTCTAATACCAGTAACTATTTTCTATTTCTAGCAATATTTTGGACAATGTTGGTTGCCATTCAAGAGGTCCTCTCCTGTTGTTAGAGGCCCCGGAATTCCACATACAGAAGGTACAATTTTGTTAAATATTTTTCTGTTATTTGCAGCAATTAATTTAAGACAGAATCTCTCTGCAAGTAATATTCATCTCAAAATTAAAGGCATAATATTAGTCTCCACTTCCATGGCCCTTATGGGAGTAGAGCACATTGCACCTGAAATTGTTCTCAAAGCCCTGTTCTGCAATAGATCTAGTTTATTTACATGAGTACTATTTATATACACTAGTGAACTATAATCAAAATGACTTCTTACTATACTTTTATACAGAATTGACAATATTTTCGGGTCTGCGCCCCATGAGACACCTGCAAGACATTTAATTATGTTTAAACCTTTTAGAGCATTCTTTGATATGTATTTAATATGTTCCTCAAAAGTTAATTTCCTATCTATAATTACTCCTAAAAATTTCTTTGAATTTACTGGATTTATAAGTTCTCCATTATAAACAACTTTTGAGTTAGTGTTTTCTTTTCCAAATATCATAACACTGCTTTTGGAGGGATTGATTTTTAAATGTAGCACATCATTATAATAGTGAAATAGTTGGGACAAGGCTCTATTAATATTTTGAATTGCAATTTCTACATTATAATTACTACTGTACAAAACAATATCATCAGCAAACTGCAAAATATCTACATTGCTATTTACAAATTTACAAATCTCACTTGTGTATATATTATATAGCAAAGGAGATAGTGTAGCACCCTGCATTGTACCCTTTGATGCACATTTTGGACCATGTAATGTATTATTATGTCTTACATATTTCTTCTTTTATCCAAAAAATTATATATCCATTTACATAGTTGACCAGGCACACCTAACCTAGTCATAACTTGTACAAGTATAGCCGGATCTAGACTGTCAAAAGCACCTTGAACATCTAAGAATACACAAACAGTGTGTAACTTTCTCTCTTTTGCATGTTTCAGATCCGAAATTAAGGAAGTGAAGCTGTCTGCACAACTTCGCCCTCGACAAATCCATATTGTACATGTGGAATGAAGCTGTTAGATTCCATAAACCAATCCAAACGTTTTTTAATCATGTTTTCAAATAATTTACCTAGACATGAAGACAGTGATATTGGTCTATAAGAGCTGGCAAGCTCAGAAGGTTTATCTGGTTTGAGTATTGGAATGACACATTGTGTTTTCCATGATTGTGGAGTACATTTGCAATGCCAAAGTAAATTAAGAATATTAAGAAATGTTTTTTGTGCAGATTCATCTAAATTTTTTATTATACAATAAGGGAAATCATCTAAACCAGGTGTTGTGTCTTTCCGAGATAACAAGCTCATTTTAAATTCAGACCATGTAAAAGGATCTAGCAAAAATTTTGAATTTCGATTATCATTATTTAAATCGAAAATATTGCCTAAACTTTTAACATCAATTAAATTGCTATTATCGGATAATTTATCTATAAATTGAGAAATAAACTCATCTTTATATGATTTATTGCCAACTCTTATACCTTTGAACATTTTAAGAAGATTCCAAATCTTACTTATAGGAGTAGTTCTATTAAAGTGTTACATAAGTTATTCCAACCTATTCTTTTTTGTTCGGATATGGTTCTTTTTTTAAGTGCATTTTTTCTTTTATAATCTAAATAGTTCTCCATAGTAGGTTCACTTCTATAAAGTTTCAATGCATTGTAAGAGATAATTACACTTTTTTCACAAATGTCATTCCACCAAGGAGCTGGAGGTCTGCTTTTAAAATTATTTGGTTTATTAAGTTTAGGAATTGTCATATCTTTTAAAGCATCCAATCGAGAACAAAAATCGTTATAGGTTGAAATAGGATCATACAATTTTAGGACTAAATCATTAAATATTGTTTTGGAAATAGTTTTATACTTTTCCCAATCTGCTTTTTTATATATTAACTTATCAATAGGGGCATTAATATGATATTTATCTATATGTAGTGAAATCTCGGTTATTGTTGGGTAGTGATAGCTTCCCATGGCGTCATCATGTACAGACCACTCGCATATTGATGCGAGGTTAGCACTAATAAAGCTAACATCAATTGCAGAGGGATTTCGTCTCGGGTTGTTAACAGTTGTATAACTACCATAATTTAAGATACATAAATCCAAGTCATCAATGATATTAAATAAATCCTGACCTCTGCTCTTAGTGGATATACAACCAAATGCAATGTGGTGCACATTAAAGTCACCACTGACAAATATAGGCTTTGGAAGATCATTAATTATATTACGTAGCCTATTAATCCGTATATGCCCACTAGAAGGAGGACAGTATACACAAAGAATAGTCAAGCTACCATGCACAGTAGATAAGGACAAAGCGACAGTTTGAATGTCTTCATAAAATCTAGTGTTTAAAACTTTGTACTTTAAATGTGGTTTAATCAATATTGCTACACCATTATGAGTATTATTGGAATTTTTACTATAAATATTATATTCAGGTATTCTAAAACTATTGTCTTTAAACCATGTTTCATTAAGTAAGCAAATGTCAATATTTTGTTTTTGTAAGAATTGAATCAATAAGGGTTTTTTACTATTAGCACTTTGAATGTTATACTGAGCAATACGTAGCTTGGACAGTGTGTGACTTGGATCCATTACTTTAGGTTTTTAAGAAGTGTTTCTTTAATACTATTTACGGTGGTAGGCGTATCATCTCCCTTATTACCCAGTTCCACCAACGTCTGTACCAGGGCCATAAGTACGTCTTTGTTGGCAACTATTTGGGCTTTGATGTCTACCTTAGGAGGGACATCTTTAGTTTTATTTACACTTTGTACAGGAATATTTACAGATACAGGCTTATTTACAGATGTACGTACAGGTTTATTTACAGATGTATGTACAGGTTTATTTACAGTGTCGATTGGTTTCATTTTTGGAGGTGGCAGAGGTGGGAATTGTTTATTATCATCATTCATGTTTTGTTTCGTCAATGTAGCACTTGCATAAGTAATCTTATTTTTCTTTTCTAAAATTTTATTTAACTCAATTGGACATCATCTAGATATTGCAAGATGAGGCCCGCTGCAATTGCAACAGCAGAACTCTGTTGGTCTATCACATTCTTTATATAAATGCTCACCTCCACAAATGGAACATCTTTGTTTGCCATTACATATCCTAGCAGAGTGGTTAAATTTAAAGCAACGGAAACATTCCTGTAATGGGGGTACATATTCAAAAACTCGGTACGAAAACAAATCATATTGTACATCGTCTGGAAGTACATTCGACAGAAAAAGTAACTGTTTGTAGTGGTACCCGTCCTTGTCCTACCTTCTTTGTGAATCTTCGTATAGCTATTATTTCATAAATTGATGAAAGTTTAGTGTAAAGTTCTTTGTTAGAAATGTTTGCTGGTACAAATCTGATTATACCTGTTTTTTCTATTTGCGCAGCCGGAATAAATGTTTTCAAGCCATGTTTGTTGAGAAAAGCGCTATTGTTAATTAAGTTATTGGCCGTATTATACTGTTTAAATATTACTGCTATTTTATTTGCATTTATCCTTTGTATAGCCGTCACCCCTTTTATTTCGCTGGAAAATATATGGTTCAGATAGATAGGACTCTTATTGCCTATTCTATCCTTGATATTGGAAGCTTCAATAAATACTTTGAAATCTAAATAGTTGGCATTTTCTGGGTAAAGTCTTTAATAATCGGGTTTAATATACGGAGAGTAGTCATGCTCACCGCCGCCACCATCCATGTCCATATTAGTCCCTCCGCCTTCGGCCTCAGGCCGAGGACGTTTAGGTACGGAGGGCGGGTTATCCCCGCCCCCCTCGTTTCCTACCATTTGCACGGATTTGTACACCAAACACTGTTATTTTACTCAACTTTTGAGCAATAAACTAGCATATTATATTTAATTAAAAAGGAATTTGAAACTTTTTCTGATGCGCTCTTTTTTAAAGTTCCCGCCAGAATCGACACTGAAACCAATAAGAATGGAGTTTTTTTTTTAATTTTTACTATCGGCAACGGTAATCAATACGTTACGTATAATTTTGTTGAGTTTTTGGAAATATTGTACTTAATGTAGTTAAAATTGATAAATTAAAAGCAAACTTCAATTTCCTTATCATAAACATTGATATTACTCTTTTATTCAACAGATAAATTAGGTACATCGAAATGAGTATTTAGGTATGGGTGAAATATCTGGCAAAGAAGGCAGCAGCGGCTGGTAGGAGGTCTGCATCTGCTACGGGAGGTGGACCATCGACAGCCCCTTCACTCTCCCAGTAGGAAATGAAAAAAAATTCCATAATGGGAGATGGATTCGGTGAACCGCAGACTTCAGCAAGAGTACCGGCATTTGATGTGAATGTGAGTATTATTTATGTGTTGTCCGAAGTACAGGGTATTATTACTGTGTTTTTAATTAACAGGCTTATTACTTTGTTTCATTATTTTTTATGGCAATCTGCCTATGCACTCAGCAATTTTTGCTAGTTACTTCTCATGGGTTTTTGCAAAACTGTTAGTTAAATTTTGTGTGTAATTAATTATGGAGTTATTTAGAATCCAGAACAAACACAAATATAAGTGTTGTAAATATCTGATCAGCCAGACATTTTTATTTATTTAAATATAAAAATAATGCAGCTTTATTTCAACCCACATTATTTTGCTTTTCAGACAACTCCAGAGACAGCATCCAATGAAGCCTCAACACAATCCCACCATGAAGGAGGCTTTCTCAATTAAATGGTTTGTATTGCAAAATAATATTTTAGGCAGTTAGTTTAAGTTACACTATAATACACACAATTTATTTATTTATATATTTTAAGTCATTCATTTACTGTACATAACTCTTAGTTTTGCATTCATAAAACTAACAATATAGGTACTGATGTACTATGTAGGGCATTCATGGTTAAAATAAAACATTTTCTAAAACTTTGCAGTACTATTAAACTAAATTCTTGTTTTTGTTTTCTGAGGTAAAAGTATTTTTGAGTATTTATGAAATTGAAACTATTAAATACAGTAGCTATTTTAGTAATTATTTATGGGTTATATGATTGGTTGCTTACTTGTTTAATATTTAAAAATACTCTTTTTTTATAATATATAATTATCTACTTTATGCCTTAAACGTCTTATTTATTTACAGCTACAAGACAGCGAAGATACAGGCGGTCTGCATCTGTTCAAGCTGATAGTTCTGTGCGAGACAGACTACTCAGAATAGAAGAAGGCCGAGTGGAACGTGAGGAGATAAGAAATGTCGAACTACCTGGCATACGTATAGCTGTTATAGAGCTGTGCAGGCATATGCAGCAGCTCATAGAGCTATTACAGTCAAGAACACATTAATAGGTTAGAGGAACACCTATTAATGTGTTCTTTCTTTATCATTAGGTTTAGGTATAGACAACAATAAGTATAAGTCGGTGAGTAAAAATCACTTCATTGTAATTATTGTTTTTTACAATTCATAGCTTATTAGGTAAACTATAGGTTAATAATAGTAGTCATAATACCTATTTGGCTTAGTTTAATATTGTATAACGAATAAAGAAAATATTATTAAAACAATATGCAGTCTTTCACTTTTCCTTATATATTTATAACCGAATAAAGTCTTTTAAATTTATTTCAAAAGGTATGAGCTACATTAATTTTTACAGTGGCCGCAGCCCTAAGCTCAAGGCTTGTATCAATGAGGCTAAAGAAGAGAAGTATATCTTGGGCGAATTACTTATAGTTGTTTGTCTGACAACAAATTAAGAATTGTTAATTATTGTCGAAAAATTGTATCAAACTTTTAATTTTAGCCCTCGACACAAAAAGGAGGAAATTTATAATATTTTACCATTTGGAAATGAGTAACAAAGTGAAATAAAACACACAATAAGTACTGTATTTCTGTACAAAATTTTATATTTTCCCTACTTAATAAAAATATAAAACTCTACATAATAACATTAATTCATTAAATTAACTTAATTCGATACTTACAACAAAATACGATAATCACAAGATACAGTCCCACCAACTTATCTGTGAAATGCCAAAAGTAGGAACTACGGCCGCCATGTTGAAATGTAATTCGATTGTCAGTACATTCGGGTTCTCTGTGCAATTACAACGTTAATTATGCCGAAAGCGATTAAAAGTGATGCTCGAAGCATTATTCTAAAGGTTAAATCCTTTTTTGAAGAAGAAGCTCGGGCGGAGGCTCCGATTATACCATTTAATCTAATATACAAACGAATTTCGGCAGCTACAGGTTAGTGTTCCCAACTTTCTTTTTGTAAATTTCCCGATATTTATGAATTTGATTGATGTAAGAGTCAACTAACCCGCAACCAGAAATAGGTACATATCTACTGATATTTACTTTTAATATTGCCACTATTCATTCGTACTTACATATAGCAAACATTGTGTGTGTGACGTTAAGGGGTTGATGATGATAATGTGTTATTTATTTCAGGTGTGAGTCAAGGGCTCATATCTAAAATAGTAAAAGAAGGGCATGTAGCAGAAGAGACTGGTACAAAAATTCGGACCCCAGGCAAGGAGAGGCAGCGTAAAACGGGATTTATACATGTTGATTTTGACATGGGAGTTATTCGAAGAAAAGTTCATGAGTTTTATTCCAATAAAAAGGAGCTACCAACTATCAAGAAGCTTCTAGAGGTCTTAAAGACAGAAATTAATTACACAGGACAAAGAGAAAGTCTTCGAAAACTGCTTCACAAGATGGGTTTTCGTTTTAAAAAGTCTCAGAGTAACCGTAAGTTACTAATGGAGCGTAATGAAGTATCAGCTTGGAGAGCAAAGTACTTGCATGCAGTGGAAAAAAATAATAAAGGTCCACAACCTCAGCCGCTAATTTATTTAGACGAGACATATATTCACTCATCGCATACATCAGGCAAATGTTGGCAAGGAGAGGGTGTAGACGGAGTATTAGAGCCTGTATCAAAAGGACAAAGGTATATTATTGTACACGCAGGAGGGGACACTGGATTTGTTAATAATGCACTTCTCGTTTTCAAGTCTAATACTAAAAGTGGTGATTATCACGATGAAATGAACAGTACTAATTTTAAAAAGTGGGTTATTGAAAAACTGGTGCCTAACTTACAGCAGCCATCAATAATTGTAATGGATAATGCTCCCTATCACCGTGTTTGCATAAATAAGGCTCCAAATACGAATTCTTTAAAAAGAGATATATGCAACTATGGTTGACACAAAATAATGTTGACTTTGGAGAAGAGTTCACAAAACCTCAGCTGTTAGAAATAATAAAAAGAAACAAGCATGAACCTGAATATGAAATTGAAAAAATATTAGAACAAAATGGACACAAATGCTTGTACTTACCTCCCTATCACTGTGATCTTAACCCCATTGAATTCATTTGGAGCACAATGAAAAGAAAAGTAGCTGAAGTAAATATTGACCATAAAAATGCTGAGATTTCCCGCCTGGTTCAAGAAGCCTTTAAACGATATTTATTCAGCTCTTAGGTATTTACATACACTTGCACTTGTCAGTGTCTTTGAAACCATTACAGTTAATGAGTGGGCACAGCATTGCAAACATGTTCACAAGTTAGAAGAAGAATATTTGAAACAAGATTCGTATTTGGATAAGCCTTTTATAATAGAAGTAAGAAGTGACACAGAAACAGAAAGTGATAGTGATGATGATGATGGTTGCATGGAAATAGGAGGTATATTTCCTCACAGTCTGGATGAAGTTGGGCGTGCAGGTTGTTTAAAAGACCATAATTATTGTAAACCTGGTTTCAATAAATGAATTATTCTATAACTCATGTTTTATTATATCCAATTGCTAGGTCAGCTCCTGTATCTATCCTGTAGATATGAAACTAGCCGACCGCCAGCGACCTCGTCCACTGACAACTTTGTCTGCCCTATCCCGTCGCTCCTATTGGTCGCAGCGTGATGTTATATAGCCTAAAGCCTTCCTCTAAAAATGGACTGTCCAACAGCAGCTAACATGAATTTTAGGTTACAGTTACAGGTTATCTACCCCTAATCAATTCATCTTTGCCATTTTTTCGAATATTTTTTACACACTTAATGAATGTATTAATGTATAGACATAGATAATAAAGTACTAATTATATAGATTACCTTAATAACGTATCTTATTTATTACTACGCTAAATACTAGGCAAATATGCCCAATTCTGGGAAATCTATATTAACTTGCAACACTCGCCACTCAGTTCACAGATAAGTTGGTGGGACTGTACCTACAGCTTGGCAAAAAAGAGTAGAAAATAATGGGGGCGCCACTGTGTTGTTTGTGTGGCAACCCGTTGCAACCGAATAGCATATAAACCTAATCTTGATACTTACCTGGTTTTTTTTAGACATATATTTTTTTCCTATTTTATTTATGTATTAATTTTGAAATCATACAGTAATTCTACTTATTGATTTTAATTTTGTTTATTATGAAATGACATTATTTTGGGAATGTTGCCAACAGACAAAAAAATAGTTCCGTTTCTAGACTTTTTTGCCAAGCTGTAGCTATTTTGTAGTCGTAAATTTTGACATAAAACTCACGATGGCACTCTTGTCAAACTCAAATTATCGGTCGGCGTCGGACATTTTTCGTTTAGAGTAGGGTTTACGATACAACAAACGTCAGATGAACTTCGGTCGGAACGAATGAAAGGCCGAACCGACCGACCGAATATAATGAAGTTCGTAGTAGGAAACGTCCGAATATTCGGCCGATACTTCGGATTTAAACCAACCAGAAAAATTCTACATTTTACTGGTCGGTTAAGTATAAAAGTCGCTCTTAATGGAATGTTTCTATACTAACCTCCAAACGAGTACGCTCAAAAATGAAAAGGAAATCGCATTGTACAAAGAGACACTACAAAACCAATTGAGTGCTCTACAATATCCCAATCCTAACGAAACAGTACAAGAACATCACGATAGACTAATAAAATCATCAAAATTAGCTTACACATGGCAAAACAAGATGATAATTCTAAGGCCGTTCCCAATATTCAAACTACAGTTATAAATAGACAGCTATCTCAGATAGCTGGTAAGATTCTATCTATCTTTTGTTGTCGTCCCAATAACGAAAGTAGCTTGGGTCATTTTCACAAAAAGTGTACATTGGTGTTTCGGGTGTGTCCCACCGCTTTAGTATTTTTTTTTAAGAATAATATCTATGTTTAAGAAAAACAAAACTTAAAATATCAATCTGTGGTCAGTTTAATGATAGTATTGTATATGTTGCTGGTTGTAAAGACAGTCAATTTACCATAATTTAAAAAAAATAAGGTAGAAGGTATCTATTTTAGCACTGTCCCACTACCATTTTCATTCAAATAACGTAACCTTAATTTATGTTGCTGGCCTAAATATAATTATGTGGTTAATATTTTGAAAAGTATAGTTATGCACGATTTGTTATACGATTACAGCAATAGTCTAATTTGTCACAAAATATTTAAATAATTTAATCTTTGTGAGGACATAAATTGGTTATTTTATAAAACGTATAAAAACAAAATTATACTAAATTAAATAAAATAAAAAACCCATAAAAATATTAATGAATATGTACATATTATTATATTTATAATCTAATATTATTACTATGTATATAATTAGAAAGTAAATTATATATTGAAGGATTGATAGAATATAAGAGGGTTTTAATACATGTTGGGAAAGGAATTTCAAGGGAGATTAGGTTATCATCAAAGGAAGAACGGTCATAATTTGGACAGGAAAAGAAAATATGGTTCAAATCCCCAAAATCATGTATTATCAATAATACGTAGTTTTGCTAAGTGGGCAGGGCAAGTAGTATGTCCAAGGCGCATTCTTATCAATATTGAAGTCGCAATTTTATCCAACTTAGTGATAGAAAACCACGATTTTATTGGTATTTGTGGTTGGATATCGAAATAGTGTTTACCTTTTGATTTACTACTTTCCGCACATAATGTTTCCCAAGAGCTCTTTAAATATTGTTTGGGAAGTGTAGCCAAGTCCTGAACAACGTTTTTAAAAGGAAATAGGTCTCCACATTCCACAGCCTCGTTTGCAACCCTGTCAGCTTTTATATTACCCGTGATACCACGATGGCCAGGAATCCAAACGAAAGTAACTAAATATCCTTTTGTATAACAATTATGAAGTTTATTGCTAATGTCTGCTATAACAGAAAAAATAGATTTTGAATTAAAAGGATATTTTTCTAAAGTCACTTAAAATTAAACTATTTTCAGGTTTGAAAATTAGGATATATTCCAATGCTTTAGCGATGCCAAGACATTCAGCAGTGAACACAGAAGTTTCAGGTGGACACTTTATTTTTTCTACTATGTTATATTGTGCATGATAAACTCCCACTCCCACAAAATTGCCCGTTTTATGCTTGGAGGCATCAGTATAAGTGTGGTGCCAGCCAGGCCAACTGTTTTCTATAGAAAAATTAAAATGGCTATTTATATTATATATATCTGTTTTTACAAAATATTTTACAATGGGTTTCAAAGTTAAAGCTTCATATTTTGAATTAAAAAAGTCAAGGATTGGAGATCGATGTGTCGGAGCCTGAATATATTTATGCTTCAGATAACTTTTTACTAAACATGGCAAAGGCTTGTTACTGCAATGCACTGATGATTCTATAAGGTCAATGAGTTCTTGTAATTTTGATATTAATGGACTGTTGGAAAATTGTAATACGCGGTAAAACATACGATCAGCTAAAAACTGACGCCTTAAATGAAGCGGGGGTTCATTACATTCGACTTGTAATGCATTAAGTGAACTAGATTTCATGGCTCCTGTAACAATACGCATAGCCTTTGACTGTATGATATCTAGTTTCTTTAAGGTCGTAACGTTACATGGTTCTAGTAAGAACACTCCGTAATCAAGAACGCTTCGAACCAAAGCATTATAAAGAAGCTTCATAGAAAACGGGTGTGCACCCCACCATACACCTGACAAACATCTCATCAAGTTAAGGAGTTTTTCACATTTATTTAATACGTATTCGATGTGAGGTACGCCTGTCAACTTTGAATCCAAAATTACGCCTAAGAATCTCACATGATTTTTTACTGGTATTCTTTGATCTTCAAAGTAGATAGAAATAGGAGGATGTAATCGTTGCCGACTGAATAAAACTATAGAACTTTTTAGTGGTGAAATACTGAGACTATTATTATCCATCCAAAATTTTAAATATACTAACGTATTATACACTTTATCACATAATGAACTCAATGAGCTACCTATGGAGTGTATCACTAAGTCATCAGCATATTGAAGAATATTTACGGAATTTTGAACACAAGGAGGTAAATCGTAAGTATATATATTAAATAATATGGGACTGAGTACAGATCCTTGTGGAAGACCTTTCCACACAAGTCTGCTCTGGTGCCTTGCTTGGTCTAACTTTATTATTCTACCTGAGAGAAGATTTATTATAAAACAAAAAATCATTTCTGGTATAGCCAGTTTCTTCAGTTTGAATTTTAGAATGTTAAGGTTTACATTATCGTATGCTGATTTTAAGTCTAAAAAGACAGCAAGAACAGACTCTTTACGTGCAAATGCCATTCGTACATCCGTTACAAAAGTACCCACACTGTCCAAAGTGCTTCTACCTCGTCTGAACCCAAATTGTGAACCAGATAGAATTTGACGATTTTCGACTATCCATTCAAGACGATTTTTGACTAGATTCTCAGCAACTTTTGCAATAACAGGAGATAAAGCTTTTGGGCGGTATGAAGATGACTCATTTGGAGATTTATCTGGCTTGAGAATAGGAACAACAACTTGTGATTTCCAAGTTGCCGGAATATTACCGGATAACATTACCTTATTAATAAGATCTAAATAATAATAAAGAAAAGAATCATTAAGGTTCGCAAAAAACGAATATGGAATACCATCCTCACCAGGAGCAGAATCCTTAACTTTAGATAAAACTCCTTTTAGTTCTTCTATAGTGAAAGGAGAATCGAGAGAGCATTGGTCGCGGGGGACAGATGGAGGAATATTTCTATAAAAAATATCTCGTTCGGGAACTGAAGGCGGTGCTAGATTATTTAGGAAAGAATCGTTTAAATGATCAGGCATTGTCGCCATACGATTATGTGCCATACCATTCCTAAACCGTTTTATGTTCTGCCATACTATGGAGGGGTTTATATGAGGTGAAATAGACATACAAAATCTTTTCCATCCCTCGAATTTCTTTTCTTTTAATAATTTACGTGCATCGGAAATAGCGTCGGATACAATTTTAAAATTTTTATCAGACATGTCAGTTCGGTATAATTCTTCCGCTTTTTTCCTTTTTTTGACTATCTCGGTGCAATCTCTATCCCACCAAGGTGGAGATGGTATCCGGCCATTTGCGAGATTCTTTACTGGAAACGTTTGATCTGCAGCTTGTATAAGTTCTTTTATAAATGCATTACTGCAATCCAATACTCCATGCGATATATCAGGTAAATTGGATATTCGAAGTTCTAGAGCAGTTTTAAATTTATTCCATAATTTATCATCAGATAGTTTATATTTTAGACGCGGTTGTTTTTGAAAACTTTTTTTTGAATTTTTTTGAAACGTATTATCAGGGAATGAAATAATAATCGGATAATGGTCGCTACCATAAGTATAGGGCGAAGTATGCCATGTCACAGTTGACGCTAAATTTGGAGTACAAAGCGAAAGATCGATAGCACTAATGTTTTCATTAGGGCCTGTGCGTCTAGTCGGGGAACCAGAGTTTATTATGCAAATGTTATGAGTGTCGAGTATTTCTAACAACAAGTCACCACTAGGTGAAGTGATCTCCTAAAATTAAGAAAGGTCGGGGTAGAAGAGTCATAATATTGTCAAAGGAATGAAGGGCTAAAGAAGAAGCAGATGGAATATAAATAGAAACAACACAAATATTATTTATCTGTGCTGCTACTACAGAAAAATCATTATATACAGGAAGAGATACAGGGCGGAAAGAGATATTATTCCTGATGAGTAGAGCGGCACCACCATATCCATCAGGCCTATCATCTCTAACGCAAGAAAATCCGTGGATTTTAAAAATGGAGCCTGGCTTTAGCCATGTCTCCGATAGTGCAATTACACTAAACTTAAATTTATTTATTAAATAAATAATTTCGTTTTTCTTTGAAACTGCACTTCTACAGTTCCATTGTAGGATTTTGTCTAGGACATCCATAATTGGTTAAAATTTCAGAACTGTACATGTTTAATATAGGGGCGACGTTGGACGGTATTTCTATGTTGGATTGAGTTAAAGTCTGAATAAGAATTTTAATTATATCTGTTAGAGACATTGTTAAGGAGCTACTCGAGTTCAGGGCGCAACCATTTTCAGGCGCCGGAATATTATAATCCTTGATGAGTTCATTATGGGCTTCACAATCAAAACCTTTAACTGGTGTGGGAGGTTTACGACGGTTTATCGTAACTGTTTTTTTATATGATATCTATGTGATGGGTTTTGTTTAAAGGATCTTTGTATACCTGGATGATTTTGACTTATGTTAGAAACTGGAGGTGAATTTAAAACATCAGAGTATAATTTATGTACAGGGGGAAACTCTTTGGCCGCTTCAAAATATGATAAAGACTTTTCTGCCATAGTAACCTTTATTTCTTTTTGCCGGTTATATTCAGGACACACTTTATTTGTAGCGTAGTGGTTTCCGTGACAATTACAACACGATACGTTCTCCTCTTCAACATTACATGTATCCCCGGTGTGCTTGTCGCCGCATTTATAGCATTTAGGATCTGATCTACATTCAATTTTGGTATGGCCAAAACGGCAGCAGTTAAAACATTGGACAGTGGGGCACCTATATAAATCTACCGGTAATGCATTATAACACATGAAAACTCGTTGAGGTAACACTTGCCCAACAAATGTTAGCACAACATTTTGTGTTGGTTTCCAGGTTATAATGCCATTTTCAACACTTTTAAATACTATTCTACGTACTTTTAAAACCTTACCACATCCATCAGGTACTGATATGTTATTTTGGACATCATCATCTTCCCAATCAGATGGCACTCCACGTACAAGACCCATACGTGTAATTTGAAAAGTTGGAATAAATGCCTTTAAATTATTAATTTCTATGCAATTGCCTGACATGAATGAATTGGCATCACTAAAGTTAGAAAAGGCTAGACTAATCCTATTCCTACCTATTCTTTTCAGAGAACCATTCACAATATTTTTGATGTTATTTCTAACAAGTAGTTTACCAAACGAGACTGGGTGCAGTATAGTTCCATCATCCGGTGATTTCATTATACGCTGTACATGGACTACAAAAGGAGCTATATCAAATGACTCGTACTTAGTTCTGCCCACAGGAATCCTTTCGGAATTAGTAGCGGGCGATGGTGTCTCCAGAACAGTAATGGAAGGGGATTCATTCGTTTCAATATTAGTATTATTACTATTTTAATTTTCACAACGACAACCTGTCTTACCGTCAACTGCCTGAGCGTTCTTCCTTTTTTTCCTATTACAAGTTTTACATATTTTGGTATGACCACTCCTTTTACGACCACTACGCTTGGTCGTGGAACAATCAGTATCCATTTCTGATTCGTTTGAAAATATATTATTAGTATGGGTGGATATAGATCCAGGATTTAGAGTTAGCAAAACGAATAAATCATTTATGGGAAATTGTATTAGGTTCTATAATAAACTCCCTAATTATATTACTGACTTGCCTGATACAAGATTTAAATCACATGTCAAAACTGTTCTCATGTCAAAAGGTTACTATAGTATTCAGGACTATATTGAAGATAAAGACGTTTGGGTTTCGGTACCATCTTTGCACCTACCTCACTGAAGACCATAATAATATAGCCAAGTACAATAGTTGTGACTAGAACTGTGTCTTATCCTGTGAACTGTCTGTAATTGACTTCTTTACATACCTTAACTATTAATAACGCTAGTTCTGTCTCAATATCATTCAATCTTATTGAGCAAAAATAAACAAATAATAACAAGACAACCGTTAGGGCAATAAATGTGTGTGCCTACTAAAATATAAATTAAAATAACTGGACCTAAGCCCCGCGTAATTGCCCATTTGAGTATGTTTCGCCGGAGCGCCTCATGTGGGCCGTGTTGAAACCGGTGGTAGAGTAACCCACTGAGTTTGTTTCGCCGGATCTTCTCAGTTGGGGCGCATTGGATCCGGTGGTAGCATTAAAGCGCGTCCGTCGTTATATGCTCATGGTCCACCCTAATAATGACAATTGTTTTGGCATAACATAGACAGAACAAGCATTTTGCCTCCTAGCGACAATATACATTAATTATAATAATTAATTTAATTATAAATAAGTAATTTGAATAGGTTTATAAATAAACAGCAAATGTAATCTAAGATAAATAATAATTAATTTTCAAATAATGTTTGACGATTTACAAGTGCCTGTAATTGGTTTACGTAAATAAAAATGATTTTTATTTATTATTTATTTATTTATTTATAGTAACAAAATTTGCCGCCGGGGGGACCATCATGCCCCCCGGGGCGGGCAAGTCGGGCGGCTCGTTCATATGAAAATCATAAAAACTTACCTAGTCTGGACACAAAAAACACAAAAAACCATTATATATACACTAAATACAAATATTATTTACATAAAAGTACTCTACTAATCCTTATATATTAAAATAATTATTATTTAAAATTTCTATGAAAAAATTACGACCGAACGATTCGACGTTTCCCGCGCTTTTTAATTAAGATCTTCCAAGAGTAGATAGTATTTACATTTTTTAAATAACTCCGCAACAAAATTGACACGTGCGCTTGATGCGCAAGGCAAGACGCTGCGCTGCCTGGCGAGGGGGAGGCGGTGATCCTTCCTACTAATATTATAAACGCGAAAGTTTGTAAGCATGGATGGATGGATGTGTAATGATTTCGTAATATTTATTTGATTAATTTTTATTTACAATCTAAACATTTATTATGCGTTATGGTTTTGACTCTTTTAAAAATATAATCGATTAGTCTGTAAGTCAAACTAGATGTTATTAATAGACGAATATCAAATAATGTAATCTAAAATCAAAAGTTACTTTAAAGTATCTAAAAAGTTTTAAAACATATTTTATAATACCCAATTTCTAATTAATTCTTGATCGATACTTATTATAAAATATCAAATCGATTAATAAATCCCGATCGATTGTCAACATTTTGAAAGATAACAAATTTTCTTAAAAAACGAGTTGTGTTGTTTGAGTTAGTCTTGTCTGGTGTATTGGCCGAATAAGAAGTGTAGGTACTAGAAATACGAAGTGTAACAAGAGAAGTGAAATACATGATATTGATTTGTTAAAGTTACAAGTGAGTTTTATTGCAACGCCTTACTAATATTGTAATTTCGTTACAATTCAGAAGTGGGATAGCCACTCTGCAGCCCACATATTTTTAAAGGTACGTACTTTGTGATATTTTAAGTAAGTTATACCAAACTCTTTTGACATACTTATTGAATAACACTTTGTTAATGTAAACGTTCTGTAGAAATTATAAAGTTACTAGTGTTTGAACTTTTATAAATATCGATTTGGTTAAGGCGACTCCTTAACAACAATTATTTTGATAATATAGTGCTAGGGTCATCACGGGTGTGTGTTTGGTTAGGGCGACTCCCTGATAACATTGGCTGTGATGATTTTGGCGTGTATAGTTCATGTTATAGACGTTTTTGGAATGAAATTTGATCGAGGCTACTCCTCGATAATTTCATTCTGATGGAACGATGTACTAAAGTGCATTGCGTGTAAAACGTTTGGTTGAGGCTACCCTTCAGTATCGTTTTGCTGCAAATCATTTTGGCGTGTATAGTTAATATTATAAACGTTTATGGTATGAAATTTGATCGAGGCTACTCCTCGATAATTTCATTCTGATGGAACGATGTACTAAAATGCATTGCGTGTAAAACGTTTGATTGGGGCTACCCATCAATATCGTTTTGCTGCAAGTCATTTTGTATCAGTAATTTTCTTATATAAATTACAAGTGATATTTGATAATTTGATTCAAATCGAAATAATGCATTGGCAAGCAATGGTATTTACTAGACAAACACTGGTAATTTGCTATGAAGAATGAGATTATTTTATTTTTCTGATACTGCAGTATGTCAAAAGAGAATCCTATCAAAATATTAAGGACTAAGTGCGTCCATATGTATGACCATGTGTGTCATTAGTGGGGGCCATGTGCGCTCTTGTGTGTGGCCATGTGTGTCACGAGTACGGACCAAGTGCGTCCATAATATAGCCATGTGTGCTTTATTATCAAAGGCTATGTATGCCTACAGCACTATGTGTGCCTTCTTATCAGAGGCTAAGTATGCCTACAGAGCCATGTGTGCTTTGTTATTAAAGGTTATGTATGCCTATAGAGCCATGTGTGCTTTGTTATCAAGGGTTGTGTTTTATAAGGCCAAGCGTTCTTTATTTATAAGCGAAGTATGCCTACAAAGCCAAGTGTGCTTTATTTATAGACTAAGTATGCTTTCTTAAAGATTATAATTAACAAAACTTGAGTACTTAATATCTTCCCATTATTCTATTGAATTTATTACTACGTAACTTAATTATGTTAATTATTTAGTATGATATGATTTGGAACAAAAACTTAAGACCGAAAATAATATAGACTCAATTAATATATTTTTATTATATTAACTTGCTACATTATGAATGAATTATCTGATTTGATTATTACAATGCTGTTAATTTTTTTTGAGGAAATGAATTCCGACGATGCGATGACTCCTGATGGCTTGCCTCTCGAAATGGATGAACGCCGTACTAAACGGAAGCGAACTTCTTCGAAGGCAGCAGCTAAAGCGAATAGCAACAAAAAGCAGCAGTCTAGAAGGACTAAGAAGCGGACGAAGAGAAAACGTAAGCACTCTCTATCCGGCTCCTCCTCATCTAGCACTGACTCATCCAACAGTTTACGAAGACAAAATAAGAAAAGATCTAAGGATAATGGTAGTTGGTCCACTAAAGAGGTACCTAATGAATATGTTTAATTCTTTTCAAGAGCGTAAAAATAAGACGCACAATTTGAGTAATAATCATTTGAATAATGTTATACCAGAATTCGATCCATCAAGTAAATCCCAAAACATTGAATGTTGAGTTAAGAAAGTGAACGAATGTGCTGTAATTTACGAATGGAACGAGAAGCAGACCATACATTTTGCTCTTCAGAAACTTTCTGGTTTAGCGAAGAAGTGGTTCGAATCTCTTCCTAGCGTTGTATATAGTTGGTCAGATTGGCAGGTTAAACTCCAAAGGGCATTCCCAAATGAACAAAATTATGGTCGGCTTCTCGAAGAAATGTTAGCTCGTACAACTCTTAACAATGAAAGTTTACGCGAATACTTTTATGATAAGCTGACTTTACTAAATAGGTGCGAAATAAAAGGTAAAAAGGCCGTAGATTGCATTATTCACGGGATATTAGATAAGTCCACCAGAAATAGTGCTCAGGCACTGATTTGTCATGAGCCGGAAGACTTACTGAATTTCCTTAGCTCTCAACACCCGATAGTAGACCGTAATAGTACATTTAATAGAAAACGTAGTGAAATGCCAACTCGAACAAATAGCATCGCGTCAAACCCCAACGCTAATTCAGTGACCTGTTTTAATTGCCGCTCAAAGGGGCATCCTTATTTTCGATGCCCCAGACCTCTTATTAAGTGCATAAAATGTCATAGGGTAGGTCATAATGATGACGATTGCAAGTTGGAGCCATTAGTCCTACGATCGGAATTTAAACAAACCAGCGCCCAAAATCGAAAGATCTTTACAATATCTACCTTCAATATTAACGGTAATAAGTTTTATAAAAATGTGAAAGTGAACGATAGTTGTTTGGTTGCTTTTATTGACTTTGGCAGTGAATGTAGCTTGATTCGAGAATCTGACGCTCGAGATCTGAACTTGTCAAGGAATGTCGCAAAATTACCGGTAATCAAAGGGTTTGGCGATTCCAGAGTGTATCCTATTTATAGGAGTAATGTTGATTTGAAATTGGACGAGGTTGAGGCTAATGTAGAAGTACTAGTAGTTACTGATCACTTACTACAATCATCTTCTTTACTTATAGGTCAAAATGTCACTGAGCTTCCTTGTGTATCAGTGTTTAAAGATAACCATCAGTTATTATTTTATCTAAGCCCTGACACTATTTCGACTGAAACAGTGAATTGCTTAAAGTTGAGTACCTATTGTTAATGACACCAATATTCCATCATCAGGGTTAGTAGAAGTTACCGTGTCTGATATTAATTACAATGGGGAGATCTTTATCGAGGGTTATTGTAACAGCGCGCCTAGAAAGGAATACTATTTACACAACGGTATATATAGGGTTGCTGATGGAAAGTGCTGTTTGCCTGTGACTAATTTGTCTGATCGAAATCTTAAGCTATCGAGTATGTGCCCCATCGCTAGATGGACACCTTGTATTGAGGAAAGATCAACTTCTATTAACATGGTAACAAAAACTGCTTCTGATTATGAGCCTTTATTAATGTCTGATATTAAAGTTGGTCCTGAAATTGACAAGGAAGCGTTAGATAGACTTCATGCACTTTTACTCAATTACCGTGATTGTTTTGCATTTAACTTAGGAGAAATCGGCTGTATAAACTCAACTCGGATGACAATAGAATTGTTAGATGATAAGCCTGTAGTATATCGACCGTATAGGTTATCATATTCAGAGCGAGGTCAAGTTAGAGAATTTATAGATGACTTGTTAAAGAATGACATCATTGAGGAATCCAATTCAAATTATGCTAGCCCAATTCTATTAGTAAGAAAAAAGACTGGGGAGCAACGTCTATGTGTTGATTACAGGGCACTTAACAATAAAACTAGGAAACTTTGTTTCTCTTTACCGATAATCGATGATCAATTGACAAATCTTAGTGGTAATAAGTTGTTTACATCCCTAGACTTAGCTTCCGGCTATTATCAGGTGCCTATGGCAAAAGAGAGCCGTCCGCTAACTGCATTCGTGACGCCCGACGGGCATTATGAATTTAAAAGGATGCCCTTCGGCCTTGCGAATGCTCCAGCTGTTTTTCTAAGATTCATGAACGCAATGCAGGGTTCAAAACGTCATGAATCAGCGTTAGCTTATCTAGATGACATACTAGTACCTTCGGTTACTCTAGAGCAGGGATTTGAGAGGTTAGAGGACATTTTGAAGTTGTTACGACACAACGGTCTCACCTTGAAATTATCCAAATGCCGTTTCTTTGACAATACCCTCAACTATCTCGGCTATGAAATTTCTGCTGAAGGTATACGTCCTAACGAAAATAAAATTGTAGCCGTTAAAGAATTTCCTACACCCCAAAACATCCATGAAGTTCGTCAGTTTGGCGGATTGGCCGGGTACTTTAGAAAATTTGTTAAAGGCTTTGGGGAAATCGCTAGACCTTAAACAAATTTATTGAAAAAGGATAATACTTTTACATGGATGGATGAAGAATTTAGTGCGTTTACCTCGCTGAAAGATAAGTTGATCGATCGACCGATATTGGCTCTGTACAACCCTAAATTCGAAACTGAGTTGCACACGGATGCAAGTTCTTTGGGCGTGGGGGGAATATTGATGCAATGGCAACCTGGATCACGAGTTCTCAAACCTGTAGCTTATTTTAGTAGGCAAACTACTCCCGAGGAGCGTCACTTGCACTCATATGAACTTGAGACACTAGCAATCGTGTGTTCGTTAAAGAAATTTAGGGTTTACCTGCTAGGTTTACATTTTAAAATAGTGACAGATTGCAATGCCCTACGAACTACGTTGACCAAACGCGACTTGATACCCCGAATAGCCAGGTGGTGGCTTTCATTAAGTGAATTCAATTTAGTATAGAATATCGTCCAGGTGTTCGTATGGCTCATGTGGACGCCTTAAGCCGTAATACTACATTAGCACCCGAAGTAATTGATGAATCCGAGCTTACAGTATACAATATTGAAACTGATAATTGGCTTTTAACGTTGCAAATAACAGATCCGGACATCTCCCGAATACTTAAGATTCTAAAACCTGAATCAGATGAAGAAGCTAAAGATATTAAGAAAAATTATGTAGTGAAAAATAGTAAAGTTTATAGACGGGTCGGTGATAATCTTTGTTTAGTAATTCCTCGCGATGCTCGCTGGCAGATATGTAAGTCTAACCACGACGACGCCGGTCATTTAGGCGTATCTAAAACTATTGAGAAAATACGGTCAGTCTTCTGGTTCCCTAAAATACGAAAGTTTGTAAAAAAATACGTGAGATCTTGTATAAAATGCGCCTATAACAAAGATAATACATCTCGACATAAGAGTGGGCAATTGTATCCTATAGAGAAGATAAGCATTCCGTTCCACACCATCCATATTGACCATCTGGGTCCATTTGTTAAAAGCAGGAACGGCAATGCTTATATTCTCACCATAGTTGACGGGTTCACTAAGTATTTATTTGTAAGAGCCGTTAAGGATACCAAAACTAAGAGTACAGTTAAAGTGCTATTAAATATATTTTATGACTTCGGTTTACCATCACGAATCATAACAAAAGAGTTAACGATGATATATTATAGTTTCTAAGCTGAAAAATAGCTTTTTCTTCAAAATAAAACTTTGTCGGCATCTTGTTTGGCCGCGAGATAGTAGTCTACAACAAATGTCAAAAATAGAGAGAGAAATAGTCTATTTAGAGAGCCTATGCTCGCAGTTGTAGACTTGAGTTGCGAATAGTTCATTCATTTAGCTGTCATGGACTCTTTGTCGAAGACAAAATGTAACCCCATGCTCGCGACGGTAGACTCAAGTCGAGGTGTGTCACGTGACAGTGCGTTTCTGCAATGTGATTTGTCGGCCTCCGTAGAGTAGACTCAAGTCGTCTCAAGTCGCGTTGCCTATGCTAGCCGAGCAGGATCGTGGTACATCTTTCACCTCGACGGCATTTAAATCTTTTTGCGATTCTCACGGTATCAAACACGTTTTAAATGCCGTCGCATGTCCAAGAGCCAACGGCCAATGCGAGAGATATAATCAAACTGTTTTAAACTCACTTGCTAAATATTCAGATGGTGAAGACGAACGGAACTGGGACACGTTTTTAGGAAAAATCCAGTGGGGAATTAATAATGCAACTAATTCTACAACTCAGAAAACTGCTACTGAAGCATTATTTGGAATCAGATTGAGAGACGGCTTAAGTAATATGTTAGATATAAGTAGTGAGCCCAATGCCGATGTAACAGAAATAAGGCAAAAAGTAGTTACAAATATCGAATCAAGTCAATTAAAACAAAAACAAAACTACGACCAAAACAGGACTCCTGCCCCAATTTACAATAAAGGTGATTTGATCAAAATAACCAGAACTAATTTTAATAACAAAGGTAACAGCACTAAGCTCTTGTCTAAATTTATAGGCCCATTCAAAATAGCTGAAGTCCTGGGTAAAGATAGATACAAAATCGTCGAAATATCGGGTTTTAGTCAAAGAAAGCATAAATTTGATAGTGTAGTTTCAGTTGATAGGATTCGACCATGGATTAATATAAATGCATCCGAATTTAATAATGATAATAATACATCTGGTAGTAGTTGTTCATCGGATAACGATAAAGGTAACAAAAGTGATGATGAACAAACTCAACCAAAGTTAAACTCAATCTGATTTCTAATATCAACCGAATGTAATGGTTATAGTAATTAAGTATAATATTAAGTATATTAATTTTACTTTTATTTCTATGAATTATCTTTTATTTACCGTACGCCAGGAGATCGCACGTGGTCGGATGGCCGAATGTAATGATTTTGTAATATTTATTTGATTAATCATTATTTACAATCTAAACATTTATTAGGCGTTATGGTTTTGACTCTTTTAAAAATATAATCGATTAGTCTGTAAGTCAAACTAGATGTGTAACATTATTACGCGGCAATGCACGAGTCCCGAACGAACCCCGCGCGCCCCCCCCCCCCGCGCCCGCGCGGCCCCTTCGTTCTCCGAGCGGGGCCGGTGTGACGCGGCGGGCAGTCGGCCGGAAGTAATAATTGTGCACGCATCTCATGTTATAAACAATAAAGAAAGTATTTTTAATACAAGTGGCGCTCCAACCCGGGACGCGTACGGTTATACTATATAGTAAACTACGCGTTGCGAACCCTTAAGTGTTGTTTTAGTGAAATGTGTGCCAATTGTGTTTGTGTGTGAACACGCGAATCCAGAATAAACCGGTTTGTGCTTGTCGACCGCGCTCGATTTTTGGGCGTTTCCTTTGTTCCTGTTTTCTGGTACCTACGATAGTGAGTGAAGATGCCTCCACGTAAACCACGAAAGGACCCTGAGTCGTCTAACGCTGACGCGCAGACCAGCTCGGATGAAGAAACCACACGACCTCCGCCAATGCTCATGTCTGGTGACCAGCTGACTTCATTTCTTACCGCCTTCGCGAATACTCAAAGCGGAAGCAAATCGGCAGCTCGTCGAATCCCTCATGGCATCGCACGCAGCAGGTGGTTTGTCCGCGCTGACGCCCTCACCGACACCGTCGTCGACTGGCAAATCAGGCAACATGTCCAAGTGTACAGCACGCTTTGATGGTCAGAGCAGAGATCCTGAAGTCGTAGAAGCCTTCATCGACTCCGTCGAGATGTACAAGGAGTGTGCGTCGGTCACTGATGACCTTGCGCTTCGTGGTCTTCCGATGCTGCTCCACGGCGAGGCCGCAGTATGGTGGAGAGGGATCCGGACCGAGGTGTCCTCGTGGTCCGAAGCCGTAAAACGACTGCGTAGTATGTATGGTACTCCATGTCCTGCTTACAAGGTATATCGAAAGATATTCGCTAACGAACAGAATGAAGAAATAGCGGACTCCTTCATTGTACGTGTACGAGGTATGATCGCTAAGTTTCCCTATGTATTGCCAGAAGAAGCGAAGCTCGATATGATTTACGGTTTATTACATAAACGTATTCGTAAGCGATTACCTCGGGATACAATTAGCAATATCGAGTCGCTAATCGACAAAGCCCGTGATATAGAGGAGTCCATCACGGAAAACTCCAGTGCAAGTACTTCGTTGCAGCAGTCTACGCCAGTAGGAACGACGCCGACGCCACCCGCACGGTACGCACCGCCCGCCGCCGCCGGCTCGTGAGCGCCGCAGCGCTTCGCAGCTACGAGCGCGGGAAGCAGTGCATTGATCCCGCCGCCCGGTAGTGCAGCAGCGCAGCCGCCGATCGCGCGTGCGCAGGTTCGATCCGTACGTAATGCGTCTAACGAAGTGCAAAGTGCCGATAAAAATAATACCGCGAGTGAATCAAAGTTATTCTGTGTTTATTGCAAAAGTCGAGGTCATACGCGTGATTTTTGCCCAAAGAAAAACTGTAAAGAATCGTCTAGTAATAAGTCTAGCCTTGTTGGTTGTGGGGAAAAAGGTGTAATCCGTGCTAATTGGCCGAAGTGTAAATCGGCGACGGCGCCGAAAGAATGTTTTTACTCGTTTGATGTGCGTAATTCGGATATGTGCGATAGTCGTAGTGTTAAGAACAATTGTTTACACTATCAGCACCCTAGTAACAAGTTTGGCAAGTCGTCTCTCGGCATCGCATCAATTTGCAACAATAATAACAAAGATTACGAGAACTTGCCGCCAAATTCATGCAACGACGACGACTCGTCAAACAAATGGTCAAAGAGTAAGAAAAACAAATGGTCAAAGAGTAAACAAGTGTCAGTTTTTTGTATTGTGCCTACTCAGAGGAGGCCTCATAGAGGCAAATTATTTTCTAATGTTGATAATTTGAATGCTGTCAATTGTTTATTCAGTAATAGTTGTGTAACACTCAGTAGTGTCAAGTCTTGTATGTGTTTATGTACACCTAAGATTGATGATTGTCTTATTTGTTGTTCTCAACAGAGCATGTCAAACTCACTAAGAAAGATCAGACCTGGAAATGGGAAGAAGAACAGGTTAATGCTTTCAAACAATTGAAGATATTACTTACCTCTGCGCCTATACTTACCCAGCCCGATTATACAAAGCCTTTCATCCTCAGGACCGATGCAAGCAGCTACGCCATCGGGGCTGTTCTACTCCAGGGGGAGTCGCCGACCGTCGAACAACCGATCGAGTATGCCAGCCGCCTGCTAACGCCACTGGAGCGGAACTATTCTACTACCGAGAGGGAGGCTCTAGCAGTGGTGTGGGCTGTCGAAAAGTTCCGGGGATATATCGATGTTGCGAGTGACCATCAGCCTCTGAAGTGGCTACTTACCTTGAAGTCTCCCACTGGCAGACTGGTTCGTTGGGCCATGAAACTCCAGTCATTCGACCTGAAGGTGGATTATACCCCTGGGAAGGCAAACGTGATCGCAGATACCCTCAGTCGCCCGCCGTGCGATGGTGAAGCTCGTGAGGATTGCGGAGTCTGCTCGGTCATCGTTGAGACACCTAGTTGGGATGCTACAGCTGTTCGCCAAGATTAACTCGCCGACCCCGAGGTATCAAAAATCATCAAGGAGATGGAAGGAAAAGAGGAAGTCGCTGTGAAAAGATGGACAGAGAGAGGTTATTATATGAGTAAAGGGGTACTGTACCGTTACGCCGATGTTGAATCCGAGGAACCGCAGCTCGTCGTACCTGAAAACCTGCGAAAGAAGGTAATGGCTGAGTGTCACGACGCTGCAACTTCAGGACACGGAGGTGTAGAGAGGACGCTGCATCGTGTCTCACGTCGGTTTTACTTCCCTGGCATGCGTCGCTACGTGGAGGAATACCTCAAGACCTGCATCGAGTGCCAGAGGTATAAACCAACTAACCAGAAGCCTGCGGGACTTATTCAAACGCCTGTTCCTGCTCAGCGTTTCGAGGTGATAGCCGTCGACCTTTTCGGGCCGCTCCCTAAGGGCTCGAATGGTGAAAGGTGGATCCTTATTGTAGAGGACACGGCGAGTAAGTGGGTCGAAATCTTCGCTCTGGAAGAAGCGACAGCAGAGGCCTGCGCCAAGATTCTCATTTCAGAAGTGTTCCTGCGTTATGGCGTACCACGGCGTCTCGTGTCCGACAACGGCGTCCAGTTCGTGGCCGATGTGATGCAGCATGCCATGTTCGTACTAGGTGTGAAACATAACCTCGTACCGCTGTACCATGCTGAAGCCAACCCTGTGGAACGCAAGAACAGGGAACTGAAGACACAGCTTGCCATTTTGGTTGAAAAGGAGCATCGTCACTGGCCAGAAGCCCTAGCTTTCATTAGATTCGCGTTAAATAGCTCTCTTGCTAGTAGCACAGGTAACACCCCCGCATTCCTGACTTTCGCTCGTGAGCTTCGTTCTCCGCTGGACGCGCAGGCTGATCTTCGTGCTGTTATAGAAGCCGAGAACTACGTGCCACAGGTGACTCCGTACCTGCTCAAGCTAGCCGATACCCTGACCGCTGCAAAGGAATCCATAGAACATCAGCAGGATGTCCAGAAAATTGCGAAGGACAAGGGCCGACAGCAAGGGACAGAGTACATTCCAGGTGACTTGGTGCTTCTACGCAGCCACGTACTTAGTAATGCTGAGAAGGGGCTCAGCTCAAAGTTGGTGCCAAAGAGAGACGGATCTTACCGGATCCTTAAAAAGGTTAGTCCCACTACTTACCTAGTTTCGCACTGCGCTACGCCAACAGAAGTGTTAGGTAAATATCACGTGATGTATATGCGTCGCTATCACGCACGTGAGGGTGATCAGCCTGAACCAGAGCCAGTTAATCCTGTTCGTAAACGTGGTCGTCCTCACAAACGCTAACCCATTTGCTGACTTTACGTTTTGGTTTGGGATATACGTTACGATTTTAGTTAAAGGTCCAACATATCGATACCAGAAGTATCAATTAATGTAAGGGACAAATCACAGTTTTTCAGGAGAGCCAAAAAAATATTTTATTTTTTTTAATCTGTCTATAACTTTTTACTGTCTGCTCCAATTTTAATTGTATCTTGAGCAAAGTTTCTTAGAATCAGCTCTTCTTTCATGCTATCAACGAAAGATTTAGTCATGCCCAGTGGTTTAAAATATAGCATGTCCCTTACTTTAAAAAAAGATGTTTAGTTGTGCCTTACATTACTAATATTTTATGTGTAACCCGTTGAGCGTAATGTAAGCAGCAAGAGAAATAGAAAATTATACGTAATTCTATTGTAAAGGACTTTTACAGTGTTGCCATTCAATGTAACTGTAGATTATCTACCAAAATTGATGGTATTTTAACACCATAGAAACAAGTCCTTTGCATGATCAATGTTGTTATAAAAATATGAATCAACATTAATAATTCCAAGCAAATCTACACGTTAGTTTCAGGTTTTATAGCTTAGCTATCACAGATTACTTTAGTTGTATGGTTTCTATAGACCAGAATTACACTAAGAACATGTCACGTCGCGTCGCATCGGGTGTTCATAGTGTGATTCTGGCCTATAGAAAACAATACCACTAAACTAATCTGTGATTCACATTTGATTCGACTCAACACGCGTCGCGTTGCATCAGGTCACGTCGCGTTTTAAGAATATGTTTCCGCCTTTATTCCTCATTTATATTTATAAATGATCATTCTAAAGTGTTGAATGGACAGTGCGTACTATCCGTATATGACATTTCCCTTCTCACTTTATGTCACAATAATAATAACGAACTTGAACACACTCTCAACAACACAATATCTTGGATGTTATGCTTACGCTTATTTCTGGCTCACTTATGGAATCATATTATATTATATAGCACAGATGCACCCACAATCTTCATAGCACAGAAAAAACTAATTCGTATCTTTGTCCATATGGATAGCACAGAATCATGTTAGCCTCATTTTATCCAACATATTATTTTAACTTTATTAGAAACCTGTAAATTTGTTAAAAAACACTCAGCACTTTTTACGACTGTCTAAGACAAAAATTTAAAATACTCTTTAAGAAATAAAGGTAAATTAAATATACCATTATACCCATAATACATCTCAATTAAATTTACATGCAACCAGTCCGTAAGCCATGTACTTATATATAAAAATATTTAATAAGTTACCAAAAATCATCAGAAAATAATCCAAAATAGAGATATTAAAAAAAACTTAAAACTCTGCTTATTAGCAAATCCCATTATAGCGTACATAAATATTAGTAATACAACATAAAATAGAAACATTTTGAGACCTAATGTACATATACACTATATACATATACACCATGGAAGCAATAAAGATTTAAATTTGAATGTACTTAAACGAAAAACCGATGAAAACATGGAATATGAATTGTGTGAAAGATGATTAGTATGATGGCAGTGAAAATAGAAATGATGAATAGAAGGAACAAATGGATGTATGGAAAGAAGATCGAATAAGAGGTGCATGAATCGTTGTAAGATGAATAAATAAATATAAATGGTATGAATATTAATATAAGAAATATACATATTGTTGCGCCGATTACCATACTAATTAATGTAAGGTAATAATAATAAAAAAAACTCTAATAATTAATTAATGTAAGGAACATGTTATTAAAATTGTCTGATTTAAGGTTTAAGGTAAGAGCGTAAATTATTTAATACTATGACTTACTTTATTCTTCTGAGAAGAAAAAATTATGATGACTGTTAAATCATTTTTTTTGTCATAAATCGTTTTACACAGTTCAAAAATTTGTAATGTAAGGGAAATTTTCTGAACGATAGAGAAATGTTAATAATATCCATAGAGAGAGCGGGAAATTCTGAATCCAATGATGTATATAACTCATTTTTGCCAAAATGTCCCTTACGTTAATTGATACTTCTGGTATCGATATTGTTTATCTTATCAATCAATGCTTGGTAAATGATTCATATTCTTTTATGTGTTATGCGGTCACAGTCTGCAAAGTAGGTTTACTGTCATTACTGCATTACATTGTTTACCTATGTTTAGTGTTTAAGAATATTATTCTTGAGGGGTGTCATCGGGATCGTCTCGCATTTGCCTTATGTTTGTTTGATCATCCGTGAGGGCACAAGTCTGGGTCAAAAGGGGGAGTATGTAACATTATTACGCGGCAATGCACGAGTCCCGAACGAACCCCGCGCGCCCCCCCCGCGCCCGCGCGGCCCCTTCGTTCTCCGAGCGGGGCCGGTGTGACGCGGCGGGCAGTCGGCCGGAAGTAATAATTGTGCACGCATCTCATGTTATAAACAATAAAGAAAGTATTTTTAATACAGATTTTATTAATAGACGAATATCAAATAATGTAATCTAAAATCAAAAGTTACTTTAAAGTATCTGTAAGTTTTAAAACATATTTTATAATACCCAATTTCTAATTAATTCTTGATCTATACTTATTATAAAATATCAAATCGATTAATAAATCCCGACCCGATTGTCAACATTTTGAAAGATAACGAATTTTCTTAAAAAACGAGTTGTGTTGTTTGAGTTAGTCTTGTCTGGTGTATTGGCCGAATAAGAAGTGTACTAGAAATACGAAGTGTAACAAGAGAAGTGAAATACATGATATTGATTTGTTAAAGTTACAAGTGAGTTTTATTGCTACGCCTTACTGATATTGTAATTTCGTTACAGATGATTGTTACTCTTTCACGCCAAAACTACTGAACGGAATTGGCTGAAATGCACCGGGATAGGTTATAAGCTGGATTAACATACAGACTACAAAACATCACGCTCCGACCCACAGGAGCAGAGTAACGCGGGTAAAACCGCGGGGCGCAGCTAGTAATAGATAAAGATGAAGAGTTTGTTTGCTTGAACGCGCTAATCTCAGCAACTACTGGTCCGATTTCAAAAATTATTTCAGTGTTAGATAGCCCATTTATCGAGGAAGGTTATTAGTCCAGGGTCGATAATTTTTAAAACCAAAAAAAATCATAATAGGATGAAACCCATTAGAAAAGGAGGGAAATATGATAAAAATGAAAGGAAAAATAATTTACGGGCGATCTGAGGTTGGGAAGGGGATGGGGGTGAGTTTTTAAGGGTAAAAAACGGTTTTTCTCGATTTCCGGCAAAACTAAAAGTCCTATCGAAAAAAGTCAAATGGAAAAGTTGTAGATAATAAAAAGATCTAAAACTTTTGTATTTACACTTTTTTCACATAACCTCAAAATTTATGTGAAAAATTCAAAAAACCAAGTTTTTGGTTTTTTATTTTTATCTTTTACAAATTTTTTTTTTTTTTAACGAAATTTTGTGAAAACTTACCTTTTTATGTCCCAAATACGCTGTAATTTATTTAATTAAAAATATTTATTTTTTCACCTTATTTTGAATTAATATCGAAAAAACACCCTAATTTTCAATCGAAAATTCGCCCGTCAAAATATCAGCTTTTTTCAAAAAGTTGGTGTGGTTTCTGTTCGTTGGAATCTCTACTTTCCGATGGTAAAACAAAAAATATATGTTACTATGGTAAATCTTCTCAGAAAATGCAAAAATTCAAAAAAAACTTGAATTCGAAAATTTTTTTTTAATTATTATAAATAATTTCATCTAAAAAATTATATTATTATATTGACACGGTCTCGTCATTATATTGACTTTGACAACTTCGATGAATAAAAGCTGATGTCAAAGTCTCAAATTTTTTGTATTTATTGTCGATTCTTTTTTTGCTGGATACCACTAAACGATTCAAAGCTGCTTTTTTTATTGCATACACTTGCTTATCATCTGCCTTATTGCAAATGATACAAACAGATTCATCCATACTGATAATCTGAAAAGACAAAATCGAATTAATAATGTCTTCACTATTTAATCGTGAATAAACTCCCATGAAAAAAAAAATATTAAAGAAATCAATGTCAAAATGTATAAATAATATATTATAAATCTATAAAAAAGTATAAAATATATATGAAAATCGGCCAAAAGTTTGTTTTATTAGAAATATATTTACGATATATATTTTATATATTTTTTATAGATTTTAAATATATTTTTTATAGATTTTGAAATATATTTTTTTTCATGGGATTAACTAAATTTGTTTGTGCAAAATTAAGGAGATAATTATTTTTTTATCTTGTACTAAAATATCATTTAATTTCAATCTTTAGGTTATGTTAAGTTAAGCATACTATTTTTTAAAGAAAATATTACGATTTTTATGGTTGAGTTGATTGATACAGATAAAAATAGAGATAGTATTTACCTTCCTATGCAGATTCGAAAAGTTTTATTGTTTTTTTAAGTAAACTTGTCACAATTATCTTTAAGAAACTCAGCGTGCACGTGTATTTTTATAAACGATGTTGTATACTGTACTGTATTTCGAATACTGGTTAGGCTAGCGGTTGTAACAGCTGCTACGAAATATATAGTATATAATAGTAGGTATGTATGTAGTAAGACCCAGACCCGCCTAACCCCTTCCCCACTTCTCCACGAAATACCTTTTGATGGGCTACAATTTTTCGTAGGTCACTCAGGTATATCTACTCAGGTATATATATAATTTATCTCAAAATAGTTATAAATAAGCATCTACGCATATAATTTAAAGAAAATTAGACAACTTTCTCCAAATAATGTAGATGTCTTATTAAATATTAATTTAATTAACTTATTTGTTTGTTAATTATAGTAGTATATTTTTATTTGCAATTTTTTTGTTATCAACGTCACATGTAATCTAATGTTTTTCGAGTGATTAAAGTCTAAATTTTAATAAATAGCTCAAAATTATTTATAATAATTAAAAAAAAATTTTCAAATTCAAGTTTTTTTTTAATTTTTGCGTTTTCTGAGAAGATTTACCATAGTAACATATTTTTTTTTTTTCACCATCGGAAAGTAGAGATTTCAACGAACAGAAACCACACCAACTTTTTGAATAAAGCTGATATTTTGACGGGTGAATTTTCGATTGAAAATTAGGGTGTTTTTTCGATATTAATTCAAAATAAGGTGAAAAAATAAATATTTTTAATTAAATAAATTACAGCGTATTTGGGACATAAAAAGGTAAGTTTTCACAAAATTTCGTTACAAAAAAAAAATTTTGTAAAAGATAAAAATAAAAAACCAAAAACTTGGTTTTTTGAATTTTTCACATAAATTTTGAGGTTATGTGAAAAAAGTGTAAATACAAAAGTTTTAGATCTTTTTATTATCTACAACTTTTCCATTTGACTTTTTTCGATAGGACTTTTAGTTTTGCCGGAAATCGAGAAAAACCGTTTTTTACCCTTAAAAACTCACCCCCATCCCCTTCCCAACCTCAGATCGCCCGTAAATTATTTTTCCTTTCATTTTTATCATATTTCCCTCCTTTTCTAATGGTTTTCATTCTATTATAATTTTTTTTCACTTTTCATTATTTTCAAAGGCTTCTACCCTGGTCTATATAACGTATATCATATTACAAAGTTCCCACGGGCACGGGAGCTACGCGGGTGAAACCGCGCGCGGGAAGCTAGTTGGTTATAAATATTGTCAATGTAGCTAATCGAAAACTACAACATCAAGCTTAACAGAGGATTAACATGAACTTATGTATGGCACTAAGTGCCTCGCAGTCAAAGGTTTTTTAAAATTAAGAAATTGATGAACTGTTTTTGTTGGAATTTTGGTACAACTACATAATACATGACCGATTCTGACTTTTTTTAAGACAGCTTCCGCACTAGGGAACAAGCTAATATGTACATAAGTAAATTTAAAGCTACCTAGTTAACATCAAACTGTGTAAAAAAAAATGATAAAATGATTATGTAAATACAGTTTGTGTCAGATAAATAAATCGCCGTGGGCACCGTCTAGAGATTGCAACCCGGTATGTTTCTCAACCCGGCCGGGCCCGGCGGACCCGGCTGGGTTGTGTGTTAGCGATGAATCCTTTAAAGTATTTTACGAAAATTTTCTATATTCGAATGAAAAAGACAATGATTAAAGGTCAATATTTATATCAAACTAGCTTATGAACAATTATCAAAATAATCAGTCTCACTCAAGTCTCAAAATCACACTTAATACAGAATTGATTACTTTTACATGTGGACGGAAAAGTAACATTAGTATTAGTTATTATTCATTTTATAAGTTTAAACAAGCAGGTCTTTCTCTTTACTCCTAATAATTGCTATTTGAAAACATAATATTAGTTATATTAAAATAAGAAACTAATAACGCAGCTTAAAGTACTAAATGTGTCATTACAACTTAGATTAGATTGATAAACTTTGGTAGCTTTGTTATAAACAAAACAAATTCTTATTTACTAAAAGTAAAGTAGGTATTATGTTTTTTCTTAAACTTTGATTTTTAAGACTAGTGAGTGTTACCATTACTAACGGCAACGACGCACCTCGCATTGGTTGTCATGCCAACGTACACTCTACGAGTTGGCGCTCCCGCGCCGCGGTTACTTACCGGGTCCGGTGACCGGGCCCGGTAAGAATGGCCGGGCCCGGTGGGTGCCTAAAAGAGATTGCAAACCGGGCCCGGCCGGGCCGGGCCCGCCCGGGCCCGGTTTGCAATCTCTAGCACCGGCATAAGAATGATGCCCCCCATCTCCTCCCCGCCCATCCCGACCCAGCCAAGGGAAAAACACCAGAAGATGGGCAGCAGCGTCTTCTTGGATGGACTTGGATGGACACCTAAAACTGCGCTCGCCAACCCGCCTGCCAATCGTGGCGAGTATTGGCAAATCCCTCTCGATGGATAATACAAAAAACACACGGCCCCGTGTCCCCGGCGGCCCCGCTAGGCCTGGCTACGGTAGCGGTCATGGTATCGGCGGGGCTAGGGGTGCTAAGAATCCCCGGGGACGAGTGGCTCACAGGCGAACACTGGCCCTGGCAACACATAACGTGCGCACTCTACGGACTGAGGAAAAGATTGTTGAGCTGGAAGAAGAACTGAGCAGGCTCAGATGGGATATTTTGGAGTTGTCTGAAGTTCGTAGAAAGGGACAGGACACGATGACCATGAAATCTGGTAACCTGCTCTTCTACCGGGAGGGCGACCAATAGTCCCAAGGTGGTGACGCGTTTCTCGTTCACAAGTCCCTCGTTAACAACATAATTACCATCGACAGTGTGTCTAGCAGGGTGGCATACCCAACACTCAGAGTATCTAAAAGATACTTGCTGAACGTCGTTCAGGTCTATTCACCGACCTCGGCACACCCAGATGAAGAAGTTGAGTGTATGTATGAGGACATCAGTAGGGCCATACATACTCATAAAACTCACTTCAATGTTGTTATGGGGGATTTTAATGCGAATCTGGGCAAGAGAATCGGTTAGGACGAGATGATAGTGGGGAACTTCGGTTATGGGCAACGGAACCTTAGGGGACAGAGGCTGACCTATTTTCTGGAGAAAGAAGGATTCTATACGATGAATTCTTTCTTCCAAAAGCCGCCTCACAGGAAATGGACATGGCTGAGTCCCAATGGTTCCACGAGAAATGAGATCGACTTCATCGACAAGAAACGGATTTTCAATGATGTCTCTGTGATTCACAGGGTGAAAACCGGTAGTGATCATTTGATAATAAGAGGCACATTGAATATAAATGTTAAACTTGATCAGTCCTGTTTGATGAAGTCTACGCTCCGACCTACTCGCGCTCAGATCGATAACCCCGAGAGTTTTCAACTCGAGCTCTCAAATCGATTTGATTGTCTAGCTGAAGACGCATCAGTGGACGAGATTAACAACAGGCTCGTGTAGAGACTGTCCATACGGTAGGGTCTCAGTTCTTCAAGGCTCGCCGTACCAGTAGAACTCAGAAACTTTCTAAAGACATCCTTAACCTAATGGTTGAACGAGAACGACGCTCGCTAAGACTGCAATCTCCCGATGATGCTAAGTCTTAATAGACGAATAAAAAATCCTTGCGACACGATATTCGTAGTTTTAATGCTTCTCGTATTAAAGATACGATAGAGCGCAACCAGGGCTTGCAAGAGATATGTCTATTGGGCAAAGCCAGAAGACAAAGCTGAAGAGGGATGATGGAAGTCTTGCGTCAACAAAAGAGGAAGTGTTAAGGGAAGTCGAAAAGTTCTACGCGCAGCTCTACGCTTCTATTACCAAGCCTGAATTTAGTGCGGCTACAGACCCAAGAGCCAAACTGACCTGATACTATACCGAGGATATCCCGGACATCAGCCTGTACGAGATAAGCATGGCCCTTAAACATCTAAAGAACAACAAGGCGCCGGGTGAGGACGGAATCACATCAGAGCTACTGAAAGCGGGTGGATTACCGGTATTTTAAGCCCTTCAGAAGCTCTTCAATTCCGCCTTGCTCGGAGGCACCACGCCTAAAGCATGGAACAAAAGCGAGTTGGTGTTGTTCTTTAAGAAAGGCGATAACACCTTACTGAGGAACTACAGGCCCATCTTGCTTTTGAGTCTTGTCTATAAGCTGTTCTCCAGGTTTATTGCGAATCGTCTCGAACGAAGGCTTGATGACGTTATTTCTCCGAAACTGTTTACGACCACTTTGGAAGACACCTTTAAACATCTGAATTGGAAAGGACCAGGCATCAACATCAACGGCGAATACATCACTCACCTTCGATTCGCTCATGATATCGTGGTCATGGCAAAGTCGATAGAAGAACTCAGTACAATGCTCGAAGACCTCAATTGAGTCTCCCAACGGGTAGGTCTTAAAATGAACATGGACAAGACGAAAATCATGTCTAATGTCCATGTTGTGCCTACCCCTATTATGGTTGAGAATACGGTTCTTGAAGTTGTTGACGCGTATGTAAACCTAGGACAGACAGTCCAATTAAGTAGGTCCAACTTCGAGAAGGAGGTTAATCGCCGAATCCAACTCGGATGGGCAGCGTTCGGGAAACTTCGCAACGTCTTTTCCTCCAAAATACCTCAGTGCCTGAAGACGAAAGTCTTTAACCAGTGTGTGTCGCCAGTGATGACCTATGGATCTGAATCGTGGTCCTTTACTATAGGCCTTATGAACAGGCTCAGAGTCGCTCAACGAGCTATGGAGAGGGCTATGCTCGGGGTTCTCTACGAGATCGAATCAGAAATGAGGAGATACGTAGAAGAATGCCTTGTAATTACTGCACGGCCAGCTAAGATCAGAGAACGAGGTAACACATATAATTGCTGTTTATCGACCACCCAGCAAAAATAAGATACGGTTCATAGAACAATTGGAGACAGTCATCAGGTCAATCCCTACACTCGAAAACATTGTTGTGATTGGTGACACAAACATGGATATTTTAAATGATGTCGTGAATCCAATTATAACAAAATACAAAAACACCTTGTGTGAATGCGGCCTCCAATTAGTGATCGAAAAAGCTCGAGCCTTTTAGCCATTTTTTAAGACTCGCCGCTTTATAGCGATGGTTGGAAGGCTAAAAGGCTAAATACCTCTTAAGCCCTCGAGGCTAATTGTATTTATGGCTTTTGATAGCGGTCGAAAAGGCTCGAGCCTTGTAGACCTAAATTTAAAGCTTGCGAGTCTTTTTTAAAGGCTTTTTTTATTTTCACAAAACAGTAGTTCTAAAAATGCTCACTAAAAAGGTCTTGAGGCTTTTTTTAGGCCTAGGCTTTTTTAAAGCCTTTTTAGAAGACTGGCGTCGTCGGATCTGAAACATAAAATACTTGCAAGGTCTCCAAGTGATTATTCCAAATCAGCTGAACATCTACTTATAGAGGTTGCTATAAATCGTAGTAAATTAGTTCTAGGTGTGTACTATAGTCCATCGAGTCAAATAGATTACTTTTCCTCATTTGAAAGTACACTCGAAAATCTATGTTCTCTTTACGAAGATATAATTATCCTTGGAGACTTCAATACTTGTTTGCTTAAAGATGACGCACGGAGTCGACGGCTTTTTTCTCTCGTCTCCTCTGTCAATATGCATATTCTTCCTCTCGATGCTACTCATAACGCTCCACACAGCACCCCTTCTCTTCTAGATCTTATTATTGTATCTGATTCTACTAAAGTCACTACTCATGGGCAATTGGCCGCTTCCTTTTCCTACCATGATCTCATTTATCTTTCTTATAAAATGTGTTGCCATCGGCGTAAGTCTAAATTTATTTTCCTTCGAAGCTATAAAAATATTTCTCTGGATCGATTGAGGGTGGAAATTTCACGTGTAACGACATTGACGCTAAGGTGAAAATATTTTGCAAGTTATTGTTAAAAATTTATGACGCCCATGCTCCTATCAAAATGGTTCGAGTCAAACATGCTCCAGCACCATGGCTGAGTGACGAAATCAAGAAAAGTATGTCACAAAGAGACAAGGCCAAAAGAATCTATAAAAAAAATGCTTCTGAGGAAAACTGGGCATGTTACAAAAAACTGCGTAATCGCTGCAGTCGAATGTGTAGAGATGCAAAAAGATGCCACATTCACAATTCTATTAGTAACTTCAACACAGCACAAGTATGGCAGTTTCTAAAATCTCTTGGTATTGGCAAAAGCACTGGTGAAAGTGAAGCTAACGTAGATATCAATCTCCTAAACGCTCACTTTGGAAAGTCACCGGTCAGTATAAATGTTGATACCAAAACTTCTACTCTAGAGTATCTCCTGAACCTTTCAAAGCTATTATGTACTTCATTCTCATTTAAAGCAATCACTGAAAAATACATCACTGAATCCCTCAAATCCATATCTACCAAAGCGGTAGGTAATGATGGGCTTCATATCCAAATGATTAATGTATTAATGAAGGAACTTACTCCCATTATTACCCATTTAATAAATTTCTCCCTCGAGTCTGGTTCCTTTCCATCTGCTTGGAAAAAAGCCCATGTTCTACCGTTTCCCAAATACCCCAATCCTTCTTCCATTACCCATTACCGTCCTATTTCCATTCTTCCTATCCTATCTAAGGTTCTAGAGAGTGTTGTTCATAAACAATTATCTAATTATCTCTCCTCTCACAACCTCTTGAGTCCTTTTCAGTCCGGCTTCCGACCTGGCCATAGCACTGTAACGGCTTTAGTTAAAATTACAGATGACATTCGCATGGCCATGGAACAGAAGCAGCTAACCGTTTTAGTATTACTGGATTTTAGCAGTGCTTTCAATTCAGTAGACTTTGACATTCTCCTTGGGATTCTTTCTTCTCTTAATGTCTCACAACCAGTGATTGCTTGGTTCAATTCATATCTTAGAGGTCGCTCACAGTGTGTCCATGCCAATAAGACCTTTTCTCAGTGGTCTAGCTGCGGGCGTTCCTCAGGGTGGCGTCCTATCTCCTCTTCTTTTCTCTGTTTTTATCAACTCTATAACTAATATATTATCTTCTCAATATCATCTCTATGCAGACGACTTGCAGATATATCGACACTTTAAGGTCACTGATACTAGGGAAGCTATAGCTGCTATCAATACTGATCTTGGAAACATTAGCAAGTGGGCGGAATCGTTTGGCCTCTTGGTCAACCCCTCTAAATCACAAGCTCTCATTATTGGTAGCAGATATATGTATAATTCAATGCAATGGAATACAGTTCCTCCCATTATATTTGATAACAAGACCATAGAACTTGCCAGATGCGCCAAAAACTTGGGTGTTTTTATAGACAACAATCTTTCTTGGACAACCCATATTGCCGAAGTAAGCAGGAGATTGTTCAGTTCGTTTCAATCGCTAAAACGTCTCAAGAAATTCTTACCGTTTCAGACGAAAGTCACTCTTGCTCAATCGCTTCTTCTTCCTCTATTAGACTACGCAGACGTTTGTTTCTTAGATGCAACAGAAGAACTCTTCGACAAGCTCGAACGTCTGCAGAATTTATGCATCCGCTTTATCTTCGGCCTCCGGAAATACGACCATGTGTCGGAGTTTCGGCTGCGGCTAGGTTGGCTGCCTGTTCGGCGGCGTCGAGATTGTCATATATTATCTCTCCTCTTCTCTGTTCTTCACAACTCTAATGCCCCCTCTTACCTCAGTGAACGCTTTGAGTATTTGGTACCTAGGGATAAGACATGTCGTACTGCTACTTCACTTCTTCTTAAAAATCATCCTCATGTTTCCAGTCGATATTATGGCTCATTTTCTGTTCGTGCAGTGCGGCTATGGAATTCCCTACCACAACCTATTCGTTCTAGCTCATCTATAAATGCTTTTAAAAGAAGAACGAAGGAATATTTCCTATCTCTGTAATGTAATGTATAAATATATAAGTAGTCTATTATAAATATGTAGGTATTTTATTTAAGTATGGTATGTAAGTATTAGGGAGTATGTTTACCTTATTTTTATTGATTTTTTAATTTAATTTTTTATACCGATCAGGTATACATAAATTGTTTGTTGGTTGTACACGGTAATGCCCTATGTTTACAATTTTTTTTCTCATACTCGGGGTTTGCTGGAAGAAAATTCATAAATGAATTAAACTCGCCTTTGTGCTATTTGTATTTCTGCATAATGTATGTATCTTTTGTGTTTCTATGTGTGCAATAAAGAATAATAACAATGAGTGCGGCTCGTCGTCGTATGTACTCGAGACGAACATCTCCGATCATCATGCCGTCGGACTGACATTGTATATGAACACTAATGATAACGAAAGTTTACGTTTAAAAGTGAACAGTGGCAAAAAAACGCGAACTGTAATTAGTGATAAACTTGTAAAACTGAAGCTAGATGCATATGACTGGACGCAGCTACTCTCAATATCGTGCCATATATTATTGTTTCAGAAAATATGCGCAGTGTTTTACCAAATTTATAAGGAAAGCATGATAACAGTCACAATTTCCAATAAAAGAATAACACAACCATGGATAGATAAGCACCTATTTAGCTTGTTGTGTCGAAGAGACTATTTATTTAAAGAATGGAAAGCATCGCCAAAAAGTATGAATAAAAGATTAGAATACACGAAATTTTGGAATAAGGTAAATAAACTTGTAAACGAAGCGTAAAATAGATATAAACAAGATGAAATAAAAAAATGTAACGGGGATTTTAGAAAATATAGGCAAACATTAACTTGTGGTTGGGTCGGAATAAAACTAATCTAGACGATGTAATATTAAAACATTTAAAGTTTACGAGTGCTTGCATAACAAAAAGATTGCAGGTGCGTGAAATTGGAGTATGTTAGCTCATTTAAATATTTAGGTCTTAGTATAGACAGAAATTTTAATTTTAAGACACATGTAACTGATATTTGTAATAAACTAAGATCCGTATTAGGGAAATTTTATCAGTTGAAAAGTGTGGTGTATAAATATACATTATAGATAGTATATTACGCACTCGCGGACTCACTAATCAGTTATGGACTTATTGTGTATGGACGTACTTTTAAAACATATTTACTAGAAATAAAGAATCCACAGATAAGACTGATGAAATTCCTAGTTAGCAAACAGACTAAGATAAAGTGCAACAAAGACTACGATAAATTATTTTCCATATGTAAAATTATGCCAGTAGATTTAAAAATTGAGTATTTAATAGGATTAGAACACTATTATAGTGATAATTTCAAAATAAAAGCTAACAATAAGTTTAACACAAGAAGTGTAAGAGAGGGAAGACTAGTACAACCAAAAATAACTAACTATTACGGTAAAAGAACGTCTAAATATTTAGTCCCAAAAGTATTCAACAAAATAGATTTGTTAAGGAATAATGGTAACTTAAGCAAAGGTGTGTTAACATTAAAATTGAAGGACTCATTTCTGGAGAACGCGGACAAGTCGTCGAGCTGTGATGGGCGGTGAGTTCCGGACCAGTGACCAGCATCAGCTGATCACTCGGGTTTGGAATTCATTGTCTATTGTATGTTCGCTTCGGTCTGTCGTTGCCAAGGTGTGCAAATGTGCGCATTACTTTTTAAGTATACAATTGAATGAAATAAATATATGATAAACGAGCGCTTCTCGCCAACAAACTGTAAAGTCTGGCGAGGTAAAACTGTAAAAATATAACTTGTTTTTTTTTTAAAGAGAATAAATGATGAAAAAACAAAAACTTTCACTTTATTGAGAACAGTAGTGATTAGTTACAATCTCGATACACTGTTACACGAGTTTGGTTAAATTATTACACATTTGATAATTTGAGTGTGCTGACAATAAAATTGTACTACGAAGACGTGTACGATACGATATCTCTATAGCGAGATGCAGAGATATTGATCAGCGCCATCTAGTGATAAAATGACCAACTAATTAGACCAGCCATCTATTAGATCGGCCAATAATGATGAGTGGTGACATCTAGTCAAAGCATTGTGAACTAATTTGTCTTTTGATAATTATTCTACGTTAGATGGTTAAACATAGCTTGTTTGTTTTCTTTCTCTTTGCTTATTCATAGCATTAGACCAATAATACTGTAAACGATTACTGAAACTTAACCAATTAGGCTACGGTGGAACCACACCGCCATCTATAGGTAATGATCCGCATTACTTCGACTGATATCTCCAAAGTTGCATTTGGTATTAAATATTAAACGATGACACCGCCGCTCCCGTATATCACATTTTTAAAAGTCCCCCTTATAGTTGGATATTAAAGAGATTGATAAATTTCGATGACCGGTAGGGTTCCACAGTAGCCTAATTGGTTAAGGCATTAGCTCAATTTTGAAATATAGTTAGTATATGGTAAATTTTTCCGTAAGTATTCAAAAACATTTAAAAATGAACCTAAGAACTAACAGTGTAATTTTTATCCTTATCATTTATTGGTTAAAATAAGTCCAACAGTTATACTTTCCATCGATCTTGTGAGAGGCGACTAAGAGATATACAGCTGTTGGATGGCCAGCGTCTATCAGCTCAAGGTTAGTTATCGTCTTCCTGCGATCACCAATTAATCTGCCAAGCGTGGTGATTATGGCAATATTCCTCAACGACCCTGACTTGCCAATGTCTGTTAAGAGCGCACGTACGGTAGTGGACGCAAAAAATAATACCTTATCACAAGCTTTCCACTCGCGGTTTTACTTGCGAAGCTTCCATTCCCGTAGGAAATTCTTTATTAAATAAAGCATTTTTTACTCCTGGATAACGTAGCCTTCTAATAGTAAAGGAATGTTTGAAATCGGTTCAGTAGTTCCGGTACCCATTCAATGCAAACAATAAAATCTTTCCTCTTTATAATATAAGTATAGATAAAATGGAGTTTTGTATATATTTTCCACGGTGGATTGACAGATTGTAAAGGCAATTAAAGGCATCGAACATAACAAGAACCAATTACTCCTATCGTTTATCGGTACCCCATACACACAGTATTTGCTACACATTTCCTCTGTGTTGTGCTTGACACATATTAACCACATAGGGTAAAGGCGAAATAGATGCCCCAGTGGGATAGATGCTTCGGTTTCGAATGCTCAATGTAAGATTTGTTGGAGGTGTTAGAACTTGATTATGGTTGGAAGTGCCCCCTTTGCGGACCTTATTTTCATTAAAGTCATTAAAGTACGCATTTTGTCTGTGAGCAAATATCTTCCACGGCCAAACGTTGAAAGGCGTATAATTTATATTGGGAAGTCTTTTGTATTTAATATTTTTAATAAAAGTTGCAGCTTCAGCCAACTTTTCGTTTCTTGGAATGCGTTAAAGTTTCAATTATACTATTTGTTACGTTTTATTGCTGAACAGTTTTAAATTATTTTGGTAATAGAAAAAGCAAGTATCCGTTTCAAAAAGGATAGTTGCCCTTTTGTAGTTGCCCATAGAGCCACTATAGATTTTTGAACGAGTAATAAAGAGAATTAAGAAAATAAAGAGATTTTTTTAGTTTTTTGTAAATGTTAGAAAGTAATCTATGACTCCAAATTATTATGTTTGTAAAACTAGTTATTATGGATATACCGAAAACATTCCACTTTATAGTTTTATTTGTATACTACACATTGATATTACATTATTATTGCGTGTTAGTTAGCTAGTTACTACTATTGTATGTAGTCAAATGGTCTTCAGAGATACATGTGCAAGTTGATACTGCAAGCTAAACCCTTTATTTTTATCCTGGTTATAATAACCAGGATAAAAATAAAGGGTTTAGCTATAATATACAAAAACTTTTAGTCATGGGAACAGTTTTAACAGGTCTTTTAAATCTTGTATCAGGCAAGTCTGTCATGTAACTAAGGTGTTAATTATATAACTAGCGACCCGCCCCGGCTTCGCACGGGTACAATACTGATAATTATACTATATAATGTCTTTAACCTCTAACAAACGGGCGAAATTTGGTCAAAACAAACAGAAACAAATTAATGTAGGTACCTACTAAAACTCAGTGAAATAAGTAGGTGGGTATACTTTTATCGTATGAAATACCTATACTCTACAGGACTAACAATACAACAAACACTAAATAAATAGGTATTCAAGTATCTATCCATCATAGTTACAACGAACACAAAACAAAAAATTTGCCCTATAATTCTTAAGGATCGAGCGCGCATAATCGCATTCGGCCTACCTCCGTAGCGTAGCGGTAATTGGCTCGCTTTAAATCTCGGAGGTCGTGGGTTTGATCCCCACACCGGACATGAAATCTTTGTGTAAATTCTAAGATTTCTTTCCGGGTCTGGTTGGTTGAGGGACTACCCTCCGTGCCTCGGAAAGCACGTTAAGCCGTTGGTCCCGATTGTTATAACATCATCTATAACAATCGTATATCAAGGAAGGGGCAGCAGCGTTTCCTTGTGTGTTACAACATTATTCTGCGGTCACCAACCCGCCTGCCAAACGTGGTGACTATGGCAATACCCTCCCTCGGGAGGAGGCCCATGTTCAGCAGTGGACGATATACGTGCTGATGATGATGATGACCTACTAAAACTCAGTGAAATAAGTAGGTGGGTATACTTTTATCGTATGAAATACCTATACTCTTCAGGACTAACAATACAACAAACACTAAATAAATAAGTATTCAAGTATCTATCCATCATAGTTACAACGAACACAAAACAAAAAATTTGCCCTATAATTCTTAAGGATCGAGCGCGCATAATAGAGATGTGTCCCTCACTCATGAGGTGCCTCATTTGAGGTACTCGTGATCGCAAATTGAAAGAGTTACTCGAATTTCAACATTGAACCACCTCACTACTCATTCACGCGTCAAAAACTCATGAGTGAAAGAAAATTATGTGAGTGAGGGAGACGTAAAAATCAGAATCGTGAGTACTTATGAGTCGACGCAACCGTCCGCCCCGCTGCCTCGGACTATCGGCTGAATTCGGCTCGGGCTCGGCTCGGCTCGTAAGATACGCTGACATACGACTCCTCGCCTCAAATGAGGGGTACCTCGTGAGGACCTCGCAAGGCAAAATGAGGTACTCCCTCAACCTCATATAAAAATGATGAGTTACCCATCACTAGCGCATAATCGCATTAGGCCTACCTAAAACACGCGCTGTTATTTTGCGATAACTTCTAAGTTATTCATTAAAAGTATATAGTGTAGGGGTAAAATAATCTGCATGAAATGCTTAAGAATATTAACTCATTTAAAATGATAAGGATAAATACTGAATCCGTCTGATTAGCTTTACAATTACCGCATTAGAAATTATCATTTTTCTAAGATATAATGGATATAGCAAGTTAACCTTGAAAGATAGACATATGCTATCGCAGACATTTTTGTAGATCTAAAAGAGAAGAATATTTCCGCCTTACATTGTTTTGTTATGTTATAATATCTCATAGGGTTTAGGCAGCGTTTTCATTGAAAGCTCCCAAATGGCCTAATTTTTTCCGACACCTCTGACAAATATCAATATAATATATTAGTCAAATGTACACAAAAACTAAACAAATTATATACGTAAACCTTCCGGAAGAATCGTTCTATCGATTGGTAACATCCGCATGAAAATCGATGTAGTAGTTTTTGAGTTTATCGCGAACAGACAGACAGACGCGGCAGGGGACTTTGTTTATAATATGTAGTGATGTAGTGATAGCGGTCGCCCGCGGCTCCGTGCGGATGTCGGTTACCGCTGCAAAAAGCCTACCCAGGAAAGACACGGTCAGCAAAATGATTTCCAGGTCAATTCACAGACACCGACATAAACATCGACAACGCAGTCATTATCCGCAGGCTGCACAGATTGTCTTTCTGTGGATGTTAAAGTTGTTAATGATGAAAATATAATTAATGATGTAATTAATAGGCATTTTAGGGATTAGGCATTTTAGGCATTTTCAAAGCTCTGAAAAGAACTGTTGTTTAGCTCTGAGAAGAACTGTTGATTAGCTCTGAGAAGAACTTTTGCGTAGGTGTAATTTTAAGAACGAAATCTAAAAAAAATCGCACGATAATTATTAGACTTCGCAACGGGCCGTGCAGCAGAAATCGTAATATTTTAATTTCGCCATAACTTCAAAACCAAACGTCCAATTTTAATCATTCAAAGACCAAATATTGTCCACATAAACTGTACTTAGTGATGAAATAATTAATTTTGATAAGGATTAATAGCATGAGTAAAATAAACGCGTTTAAATGTAGTCCAAAAAAAATTCAAGATTTCTAAATAAAAAAATGGTCGTTGTGCCTCACTCGACATAGATAGGTATAGTGTGTCGCGGACTTTTTTGTAGATATTTATAAGATCTACAATTAATTAGAACATTTTATGGTTCTATCTTTTATAGTTTAGGCAGCGTACGCAAAATAAGTAACTTTTCTGGTTGATTTTTTACACCTTGTGTCAGAAAAACCCAAATATCTTACGGAACCCTATTTTTTTCCAAAATAAAATTTAGCCTATGTTACTCGTGGATAATGTAGCTTTCAAATGGTGAAAGAATTTTTGAAATCGGTCCAGTACTTTTTGAGCCTATTCATTACAAACATACAAAAATAGGTACAAATCTTTCCTCTTTATAATATTAGTGTAGATAAATCCTAGCACAATTTGCTATAAAAGATTTATTCGTTTTGCTAAATCTAAATCCTGGAACAGCAAGTTTGTGTTCATTTCTAGAGTTAATATTATGAATGGCTCAATATATGTACTCAGAGGGCACAGTAAGTTTTCCTGCATAAGGAAAATCAGTGTGAAATAAATCGAGTGTTTTATTAGTTTTTTTTAACATGAATAAAATACAAACTAAAAGTAACTAATTGAAAATAAAACTGACTGATAAAAGTCAGGTATTTTATCTCTTACTTGAGTCAAAAGGGCTCCCCTGTCCACCGAATTGAAAGCGTTTTTTACATCCACCTTCAACAGCACCTCCCCAGAATTTTGGCTGAGATATGTTCGTACTGAATGGACGGCAGCCTCACAGCCACCCCGAGATCCAAAACCTAGTTGAAGGGGCTGAAAAAGATTGGCGAAATTTTTTTGCAACTTTGGCCGCAAGACGGCGGTATGTCATACCAATGGCAATTGGTCTTATGCCACCGTCTCTTTTTGTTGAAGCACAAAGATTAGCTCCATACAGAAGTTCCGTGATATCGGTATTGACTTGCCCTGACAACATGAGAGCTACCAAAGCCGTCAAGTCTTTCAAAAGTGCCTCACCAGTTTCCCCATTTCTAGCAGATTATAAATTTTTAAGATGTTGGGGAGTGAGAGCATCTAGGCCACCGGCGGATCCGCTTTGGAAAGACTCAACGGCCACGGCGACTTCTCGGGTAGACAATTCGACCTCCACGAAGCTGCGTCCTTGGGGAAGTTTTAGATCTGCAGCTGGAGGTGGATGCTTACTTTCCAGTGACAAAAACGTCTCCTGATTTGCAGGTGCTATTGTGTCACTGGAGAACAAAAAACTCGGTAGCAGATTTTGGAATTTTAGTATGATTACAATTTGGTAAAGGATCCGAATTAATAGACGAAAAACAATTTAGTTCGTCAATAGTGCTAAATTTTATGCAATTTTCTTTAATTCTAGTGGTCAAGGATTTTTTATTACCTTTCTCAACATTGACATGGAGAACAGTGTATGGAAATAAGAGTAAATGCTCCCAGGCGCGTTTTGAGTTACTTTCAATTACACCTTTAATAGACAATGATAGGGCAGAGGCAACCGAAAGGCGGGCACCCCGCGGAACCCGTTTTAAAACTAGTTTGGATTTTTTGAATTCCGAAAGAATTTTCCAAAATGTATAGTCGTTTAAAGGATTTGGGGTATCGGTAGAATTTTGGCTTTGATCATATAATGGAACAGACAAAGGTAGGTTTAAATTTTGGTGGCATTTTATGCTGGTGTATTTTTAAACCTCTCTGCCCCTTGAAGAAACGCACCTGGGTACATTCACGGCACTGCACTAAATTGCCCAAAGACCCATCAGGGTCGTCATTTGTTAGGGCGCACTGTGACATACTCCGCGTACTAGATTATTAATCATAAAAAAATGAAAATGTGCTAACTAATACTACATTACAAGATCAATCACAAAAACTAAAAAAAAAATTGATTGATTTTCGTCCCGATGATGGCCATGGGAATGGAGCATGACTCGGACTTGGAACTTAAAACTGGACATGAGCAAAAACCACAATAATGCAGATGGTGCTCGGTACCGCTCGGTACAAATTGTTTTTTCATTACAATAAGCACATAATATAAAATATTGAACCGTTATTTTGAAGTCACCTGAGATTGTGGAGTGATTGGACACCATTGTAAATAGTAATTCTATCAATTAGTTTCAAATTTAACTCGAGAACATCACGCTTAAAATACTTTAATGGAAAACATGTAAATGCCGTAAAATCTCAGCTTTATTTTCACTAACTCTTTTTTTTCTACTTTATGACTGACACATATGAAAAGAGTTATGTCTAACACACATGGGAGCACATGAGGAAAGTCCTAATAGAAGGACAGCTAGTGCCACTATATTAGATGTACATCACTTAATACACTCATAGTGTCGGCCCTTTTACATTCCACCCGTGAGCTCTGGCGACCTTACTCACACACACTAAGTAACTTAAATTATTCTATTTGCCCGTGGTATTCTATAAGGTTCGGGTAGGTACTTCCAAGTTAAGCAGTTCAATGAGTCAAATTCAAAGACAAAAATTTCTTTAAAATTTATTTATATATAGACACAATTTATAAAAATGTAAATCATGTTCTTATTGTGCGTCCATTTCTTTTCCTACCACCAGTTCATTACTGACATGGCAACTCTGAGAGGAACTGGCAAGAAACTTAGAGGAATCGTTTTTTAATTAATAAATTTATCAATAGGTGTATACCTATTGATAAATTATATTGTTAAGTTAAATGAGCTTACATTACGCACTTACCTCTCTGAGATGATCTCTTTTATGAGATGATATCAAATACCTAATTGAATTGTTTTTTGTATTAAAGCTTTAATAATAACTAGCGGCCCGCCCCGGCTTCGCACGGGTGGACTTTTATACCCTACCCCTGCCCTACCCTACCCCTACCCTAACCCTACCCTACTCCTACCCTACCCCTACCCTACCCCTACCCCTACCCTACCCTACCCCTACCCCTACCCTACCCCTACCCTACCCTACCCCTACCCTACCCTACCCCTACCCTACCCCTACCATACCCCTACCCTACCCCTACCCTACCCTACCCCTACCCTACCCCTACCCTACCCTACCCCTACCCCTACCCTACCCTACCCTACCCTACCCTACCCTACCCCTACCCAAAAGTCCTATGTCCTTCTCCCAGTCCTTAGCTACCTCACTACCAATTTTCAGCCAAATCGGTTCAGCCGTTCTTGAGTTATAAATAGTGTAACTAACACGACTTTCTTTTGTTTTTAAAATGTATTCTGCTATTCGGGACGGAAACAAATCCAACAAATCAAAAACCATGGCAATCGGTCCAGCCGTTCTCGAGTTATAAGTGTTGTAACAAACACGACTTTCTTTTATATATATAGATAATTAGTAACTTGTACTGGCGTGGCCCGTGCAACGAATAGCAGACTTTTGCTGTAGATCTTTTTGATCACAGTTGTTTATTGTTCCTCACACATTACACACAATATCCAAAATTATTTAAAGGCACAGTACTATAAAAGCTTAAGCAGCAAGCGACAAAGCAATCTATATATATAAAAATCTATTGCTGTTCGTTAGTCTCGCTAAAACTCGAGAACGGCTGGGCCAATTTAGCTAATTTTGGTTTTGAAATGTATGCCGTGGTTCAGGGAAGGTTTAAACGGTGAGAAAATGTGGAAAAATTGAGATGGAAATATTAAAAATGATAATTTTATTTTCCCATACAAATTATTATAACTGTCAAATGTTACAGTTTTGTTCCGTCATAGATTGATTGAGTAACCAAAAAGTGACAGATACTCGATAGTATTTGTCCGGGGGGTTTTTAGTGGTGTAGGGTGCTCTCCTCGTGGTATGAGTTAAGCATACCACGCTATGGAGAGGGCATCGGCAGCGCGCGAATACGCTGCAGCGGCAGTAGGAATGCGTAAATGCATTACACCCCGGACAACAAAAAAAAGTGCTTCGTGAGCCGGAAACTCAATTTCATCAGTCATCACGCGGCAGCACACTGCACACTGGTCGAGGAGTGTCCAGTTTGGGCAGTTGAGCGAGAGTCATTTTATCAGTCCTATTGCTACCGACCATTGTCCAGTTTGTAGAAAACCTCGGAGCGTGTTTAGTAGAAAGATCTCTCCTATCCATTTCACCGAAGGCGCAGAAATCGTAGGCTGTCCCCGGAGCCTCGGCTTTGAGGAGTGGGGAGCATAGCCCCACTTTCTTTTAGAACCTGACCCGTGATGTGTAGAAACGTAGTGGTGCTCTGTGCGCCCGCAAAAGATGCATTTAATGAACCCTAAAATAAAATCCTCGGGAGAGTCCATGACAGCTAGGTCATCGGACGGTAACGGATGTACCGTGTATGGATTAGCTATTACCGGTGCTCCATTTACTGGAATTTAGGGGAACACCCTTGGTTCAAGTGGTTAAACCATCTTATCGTGACATAATTGGCATATCATTAATCATGAATAGAGTAATTTTTTAATCTTATTTATTGTAATATTATGGCGTTTGACATAAAATTGACAGAATGCGTCTCTTAGTGCACATCACGGTTAGTTCATTGCTATCACGCCTTATATTAAAAGTTCAATTCAATTTATAGTTTTACCTAAGACAGTACAACGTCTGTCGGGTCAGCTAGTATATTATAATGTATATCGTACGCGGGTAATGCAACACAAATTCGAGTGCAAGCGAACGTGGTTCCACCGTATAGCGTAGATCTCGACTGGTGGTGCGCGGCGAAGGAATGCGCACGCGCATGAGGCATGTGACGTGGTCGTAAGTTAAAACAAAGGATTTCGGTACGGGCGACGCGCGGCGGGCCGAAACCCGCCGCCTACCGCCCTAGGCTCGGCTTCGGGGAGTGGGACACATGGGCCCCGCTCCCTTCGAGGCTGACCCATGAGGAGTAGGGACGCCTCTACACTCCAGGCGTCCCTATAATTGTGCAAATGGGCCACTGTAAGTGTGGCCCCGGAGATCCCGCGGTGCCATACTGGCCGCGGGTGCCGTCGGGCGGCCGGATTGCTTATGCGTACCCGGCCCCCGCCAACGGCGAATCGAAGGAGTGTCCGGGGGGTTTTTAGTGGTGTAAGGTCCTCTCCTCATGGTATGAGTTTAGCATACCACGCATGGGAACATGTCGAAAAAATAATTGAAAATCTTGTATTTTGGTCGAGAAAGAGCTAAGGGGCATGAAGAGCGCGTGGAGGGGATACACGCGACGACGCGACGGCGTCCGTGCTCTCTCGGCGCGTCGTTCATGTTCGGTAAACCGAACGCGCCTGGCTGTCCTCGTCGCACTTTTGAGCGGAAAGAGCCGAACGTTTCCGGAGCGCCAGCTGTTCAGACATCCGGTCAGGTGGATGTCACTTAGACTAGGGCTGGATTCTTGGAATTTTTAGACCTGTTACCTTTAAGGCATCTTACTATAATGTGTACATTTGTTGCTGAAGCCGGTTCCCATTTATGGTGCATACTAGCTTCCCGCGCGCGGTTTTAACCGCGTAACTCCCGTTCCCGTAGAAACTTTATAATAAAATAGCTTATAGCCTTCCTCGATAAATGGGTCTATCTAACACTGAAGAATTTATCAAATCGGACCAGTAGCTGCTGAGATTAGCGCGTTCAAGCAAACAAACTCTTCAGCTTTATCTATTATATTATGGCAAATAACTAATTATTAGGAACCAATTCTTTGCGTTTTTAAACTCGTGATAATTTCTCAACGAAATGTCCGATTGAAATAAAACAAAACGTATTTTACTTCTACATAAATACCCTTGATAACATAATGCTTTTTATGAACATAAAAGCAGTTATTTTGACTAAACTATGATAGTTAGATATGTGCTCTCGCGGACTTTTTTGTAGATCTTAATAAGATCTACAAACCCGTAGTACATTATTTTGTTCTATTGTCAATAGTTTTTGCAGCGCACGCATAAATAGGTTTTCGATTTTACACCTTGGGTTACAAAATCGCAATTTTCTTACGGATCCATTTTTTTTTTTTATATAAAATATAGCCTATAACCTTCCTCGATAGATGGACTATCCAACACTGAAAGAAATCGGTCCCGTAGTTCCTGAGATTAGCCCGTTCAAACAAACAAACAAACAAATTCTGCAGCTTTATAATATTAGTATAGATAACAATATACATATAGGTACCCTACGGAGGTTGTCATTTACATTTCATATATTTCCCTAATGTGCAGTGCGTGGCGACTTGGCGAGGCTACCGGATAGAACTCAATAGAACCATCTCTTTTTAAATAAACTATTGTATTAACTTATTTATTTATTTTATTTATTATTCTTATTGAAGCGATTCAATCCCAAAAGTTTTTGTTACACAGATTGAATCAGAATCATTAATAAATTAATAAATTTAGCTACACAATTTGGCTTCAATAGTTGTTTTAAACTTGTTTATTGACAATGCTATTTTCACAAACAAAGTCATCACTAATTGAGGTAGTAGGCCATTAAATGATGAAAAAGACATTCAAGCTTTTTTTATTCAAGGTAAATTCAATTTCAAATTCAAAATATTTATTACACAAAAGATACATATTTTGTAGACACTAAGCATTAATTTAGTACAAAATACAACCAAAACATCGTTGAACACCAGTACCAGGCCAGAGTACCAGGGCTCTCGCACCAATTAACCGTGCTCAAATTTTTATATATTTTAACAATATAATTATGTATTGATAAATAATTATATATTTTATTGATAAAATAATTTAATTTAATTTAGCAAATAATTATAATTAGAAAGATGCTTCACCTACCTTATTTTTATATAAAAATAAAGAAAAAGAAATATTGCGTGTGTGTGTGTTTTGTTTGTGTGTGGTGTGTGTGTGTGCGCGTGTATGAGAATTTCAGTTAAATAATTATTGTTCAGAGCAAAAAAACGCAAATGTAGCTAGTATCACGTATTAGGTGTGCCTTGCGCAGGTAAACCTTAGAGAATACATACAACTACTAGCTGAGCCCCGCGGTTTTATCCGCGTTACTCTGCTCCAGTGGGTCGGAGCGTGATGGTTTGTAGCTTATATATTAATCCAGCGAATAAACTGCGGTGCAAAATTTCAGCCAATTCCGTTCAGTAGTTTTGAATGAAAGAGAAACAAACATCCATCCATCCATCCATAGTTACAAACTTTCGCGTTTATAATATTAGCAGGATAAAACGCGGATAGCGCTCTAGTCCGTTCCGTTGAATGTAAGCTGGTGTAATGTATGTATGTTTTAGCACTTTATGGTGAAATTACACTGATAAAAAGAAAACTTTGCCTCAACTTGTTTTCAGTTATGTCAAATACGCCACGTATTTAAATACGGCGAAGTACGGTACGACTTAGGTTTAGGTACTGTACGTACTTGAAGGGAATCGTTCTCTCAAATACACAGTGTACTTACAATGATTGAGGTAGTATTTAACGAAACTTCTTATGCAACTAAGTCAACACAATATACCTGATTGAGTTAATATAATAAAGATTTGTCTTGCTTACTTATATTTTTCTCACAACAACAATTCAATTCAATTGAAAAATACAGACATGTTTACTTACATCAACTTAATATAGTATTTATTTAAAGTTTATATTTTTTTCTGATAAATACATGGACGTACTTAGCACCATCTCATATTTGCCTGAACGAACCTTAGATTTCTTACATTCAAAAACACGGTTTTTGACTAAAATATTTCTACCCTAAACTGAACCTCGTACCTACCTGCTCAAATTTTTCAATGTAATTGTCTCGAATACTGTCTTTTTGACTCAATCGACTTTCAATTGACCCAAATGCGTACAGGCTAAATACATGGCGTATTTGGTAAAAAAACATTATTTTTATCGGTGTAAATACTTATATTTCTTTTATTTTCGTTCCGCTAATAAGTATATAAAGCTAAAGAGTTTGTTTGTTTACTTAACCGCTCTCAGAAGCTACTGGGCCGACTTGAATATTTATTTTGTGTTAGATAGCCCATCTACGGAGGAAAGCTCTATTTAATGTTGACGTTCCCACGGGATTGGGAGCTATTTGGGTGAAATCCCACTCGGTGTCCTGAAGGTTTACGCTTCAACAGATTAATGTTGAGTTGAAAGGAAGTTTTAAGTTTGTAGCGATGAATCAAAATGTACGCGAACGAAGTCGCGGGCCACAGCTAATGTTATACAAAACTTTGATGACTAAGCCAATAAAATTTAACATGGCGTATAATGTCCCAGAAAGTATAAAAGCGATCGTCGTATCATTTTACCTCAATATTGAGTGGAAAACCAATAAAGAAAAGTTCTTTCCTTGCCATCAATGATCATGTGAGATCATAATTCACAAAGTGATTATTACTTCAATGGCCAATGGTTGCCCCTCCCATTAATTGTGATCCAATTCTGCCATTAATGTTAGGTACATACATATCTACAACAAAAACCTCTCTAATGTAGTAGTCTCGTTTTAAGTCAGGGAGGTCGTGGGTTTAATCCCCACGCCTGACAACAAATCTCTGTAAAATCAAAGATTTATTTCATGGTTGGTTGAAAGACTACCTCGTGCCTCGATAACACGTGAAGCGGTTGGTCCTAGGAAATGGACAGGAGTGTGTCCTTGTGTGTTAAACCATAATACTAAAATAAATAAAAATCATTTTTATTTACGTAAACCAATTAATTACAGGCACTTGTAAATCGTCAAACATTATTTGAAAATTAATTATTATTTATCTTAAATTACATTTGTTATTTATTTATAAACCTATTATAATTATTTATAATGAAATTAATTATTATAATTAATGTATGTACTGCGGTCACAAACCCGCCTGTCAAGCGTAGTGACCATGGCAAAGACTCTCCCTCGGGAGGTGGCCCATGTGTAGCAGTGGACGCTATACGGGGTGATAATGATGATACAGTTTTACCCGCAATGGGATTACACAAAAAAGGGGTGGCGATTATATTATAAAGTAAATCAATCGCAAGACGTGAAAAAACGATTTCTTTTATACGCAATCCTAGTTTCCGTGTCCGCTCTCTTCTTATTTCTATCTCCACCAAATCAAATCGTTATAAAAATTCTAATGTTGGTTTAACAGCGAATATTTGCAAATACATCTGCACTTCTTGCAAGGTCACAAGCACGTTGTTACGCTGTAAAATCGAAAAGTTTCACACAAATTCACCGAATTGCAAAATGTATCACAATTGACAAAAACATACATCGCGATGTTAGACCGGGAGATACTGACACAAAACATTGGGTCATTTGTAATATTTGTATGGCGGTTCTTCAGGGGTCTTACTACGTAATGACAAAAAGAAAAATGATGCTCATAGCGCTGGTACCGGCGGCCCAATCCGTGGGCGTAAGTCGAACTCGTCGGATAAATTATGAGTGTCAAACGATTTGTTCCACAAAATTTTTAGTATTTTCCGATAGTCCATAAAAAAGAAGTAGGCGGTAGTGTCATGCCATACTTCTCAGGTGTGACTTACAGCCCGCAATACCGACGCGGAATACGTAAATTAAAAAAAATAACAATTCAACCATTTGTACCAGGCTAATTTTTACACAGTTAATCATGGTCGTGCAGCCTTTTACGAACATCACTATGCCATACTTTTCGGACGAGGTGATCGAGAGAGGTGCTAAAATATTTAAAATTAAATGTAAGGGCAAAACCGTGACAGTATCTTTAGACCGCTTTAAACCAGCCTACATAGTACTGTCCGATGACACCCCTACCACACGTTCCGGTAGGAAAGTCCACTTTCCGGATTATTATCGCCCGTAGCACGGTCTCTGGAGAGGAGTGATGTGGGTGACTCACATAATAATTACATTGTTAATAAGTATTAAACTTAAACAATAAATTAACTTAAATTCACAGTATATATATATATATATATTGTCCGCTTTACGGCAAATGTTGATCAGGCCGAAATATGCATTAAATGTTGATCCACCTTTAGAGGCTTGTAGCTTCGATAATTTTGATAATATCGTGCCATACTTCGAATATAAGAATTCCCCTCATTGCGACCCAGAGCCTAACTACGCCGCAAACACTCTAGCTCGTCACCAACTCACACGGCAATTGTTGATTTTATAACCGCCATTTATTTTACACTTTGTGTGACTTTGTTGATCAATATAAACGTTGAGAGATCAACAAATGCCGCGGAAATGTACACCGATGCTGCGAAGCGGCAACATCGCAAGCGAAACAAAAGATAGTTCCATTTCACAATAAATATAATATGAAAGTATACAACACCGCGTAAGTGACAATAGCTAATAAGGTTGAAAATCAAATCAAATATATTTGATTGTCGTTCAAAACATATGTAAAGAAAATATTTCTTAACATATGAAATCACACCTTATTAGAAACTGTCACTTACGGTGTTGCAGTATCAACGACGACACGTATCCTCCGTCAAATTATAATCTATCCCGCGAGATTGTAAAGTGTAGAGATATTTACTACGGCGTAGTTCCCCCCAGAGGTCCATTGTAGGGGGAAGAGGGCTACAACAGGGTTCGCCCTGGTACCCTGAGGCGCAACATTAGTGATATTATGACATGTTTATACACCCTCATACCATTCAGCTTTCGGCACGTGCTCACCTTGGCATTGGGTCATCCATCTAATCAAATATAATTTACATTCAGTCATAACAAATGGAACGAACTTATTTTATTAAATCTGATGGAGTTGCATATGGATATTATCTAGGACGAAAGTACTCGTCAAGACTAATCAAACGAGCCCAAACTCGATGGGGTTGTGTCGTTTTATTACGGACTTCCTACGGCCACCTTCCAGCTCCATCATCAGACCGTGAATACCATTTAGGTCCAAAGTACTCGTCAAGACTAATCAAGCGAGCTCAAACTCGATGGGATTGTGTCGTTTTATTACGGACTTCCTGTGGCCACCTTCCAGCTCCATCATCAGATCCTGGATACCATTTAGGACCAAAGTACTCGTCAAAACTAATCAAACGAGCCCAAACTCGATGGGATTGTGTCGTTTTATTACGGACTTCCTATGGCCACCTTCCAGCTCCATCATCAGACCCTGGATACTATTTAGGACCAAAGTACTCGTCAAGACTAATCAAACGAGCCCAAACTCGATGGGATTGTTTCGTTTTATTACGGACTTCCTATGGCCACCTTCCAGCTCCATCATCAGAGCCTGGATACCATTTAGGACCAAAGTACTCGTCAAGACTAATCAAACGAGCCCAAACTCGATGGGATTGTGTCGTTTTATTACGGACTTCCTAACGCCACCTTCCCGCTCCATCATCAGACCCTGAATACCATCTACAGACAAAGTACTCATCGAGACGAATCATACGAGCCCAAACTCGATAGGGTTATGTCGTATTATAACGGAGTTCCTATGGCCACCTTCCAGCTCCATCATTAGATCAGCACCATGTCATTATAATATTGCATTGTCACGCGATATACATATTATGCGTGCAAAATTTTTACTCAATCGGAAATCGTAAAGTGTGTCAAATTTAACTTGCAAGATTTGATTACAGGTCGAATCTTATGGAGAACCAAGCTCCTAAGTCCTATTCTACATGCCCTTACTTAACACTGTCTTGCTTTCATCATAGCGTATAGATTGCGAAGCGAAGTGGCAACAGCGCATAACAAAACCAACCAATCATGGCAAAGGTGACCTCTGATTGGTCCATTTGAATCAGATCAACAATAGATGGAGTGGATTTGTATAAATAATGCAATGAATAGTTTTTATTTGTGTCGCTAGAGGGTCAGCAATTGTTGATCAAATTGGAGCCACATTTGTATGCCGAATCATACATTAGATCAACAAAAACTGTTTTGATCAACAATTGCTAACTGATCAACAATTAACTGATGCTACAACCCGTCTGATCAACATTTGCCGAATGGGTATATCTATATATATATATATATATATATATATAATTAACAATATTTACATAATTACTATTATTTACAACTTTATAACTATACTATAATAACAATTAAAATATTATACAAATATTCACACTACACATTACATTACAAATACACAAATTATTTATAACAATAATATTTATTATTTATCATGTCACGATATTCGTTCGTCATTAATATTGACATGACGGGCGAATATAATGTCGTGATACATCGAACCAGCGCTTCGCCCGTCGCCGCCGACGGCCAACACGCCGTCTGCGGAGCGGGTGGGCGGACGGATCTTCTTCCCTCTCCCGCACCGCGGCCTCCTTCTGTGTCATAACTTTGTAACAGAAGGAGGCAACCGCCTCCCACGACCTCTCGCTTTTGACCATCGTTAAAATGAGAGAACCAGCGAGAGGTCGTCTCCCACCACGCCAACGAGCTCCTCCTGCTCGTTGGCGAACGCCCTTACTCTTCGACAGCACAAATCTTACTCTATAAAATTTAAATATCATTTCACTTTTTCTAAAATTATCAACGTCAAGCTTGAAGTAATTATTCATTTTTATTAACATAAATATAATAATAATGTTTAAAAACCAACTTCAAAAACTAAACTAAGAGTTCTCTGAACTGGCCTCCGTCTTCATCATCAGACCCCTAATGACAGTCTCAACCCTTCTAGGTGTAAAGTTCTTATCAATATTAATAATGAAAAAAATATAATTAACAAACGCACTAGTCGCCCCTACGATTTTTGAAAGTTTCCCTCGATTTATCTGGTTTGCCATCATCAAACCATGATATCCTTATCATGGGACCATCTTTGAAATATCTTCTCTCCAACAAAACAAGAATAATCAAAATCGGTTCATAAACAACAAAGTTATCCGCGAACAAATATAAAAAATATATATATATACGGTCGAATTGAGAAACCTCCTCCTTTTTTGAAGTCGGGTAATAAAGATAGTTCTTTAATCGTTATTCGAATACGGCCAGTATGTCATGTAGCGAGGGATTAAAACCTTAACCTCACTACAGTATACAAAAATAAGAACATTTTATTGTTATTCATGAGTAACGTACGTAACCTACGGGAACAAAAGCTACGCGGGTGATCGTCAGATCGACGATCCATCGTATAAACGGTCGTCCCCCGCTGCTCTTGCCAGTTATAGTGGTTACCTAATTAAGGTAACCACTATACCTGATACTATCCACAGCTAAAAGGATGGCAAATATTTTGGGAACACCATAGAAATAACTTTATTTGGAGGAATTTACAAGGTGCATTGCTTTTTACTACTTTTTTTAGTGTGCGTTCGCCCAGCAAAAAGTATCGCCTTTTCAAGAATTGAATGATGCAGATAATAATTAGTGCCTTATATGATGTAATTGTGCCCGAAATTTTAACGGATAATATTAACGGATAGCATAAAGTATCATACGGTTGCTTTATAATGTTCACTCGAATTTGGTCTGGTCATCTACCAAAAATATTTCGAATGGTATCATTACTGTCTAAAGTAATGGGTATACATACATGATTTTTTGCATACGTATTCTTAAAATAGTGCTCATATTATTGTAGAAGCATGTAATAAGCCAGCTCACAGAAAAGTAGTGTTTTCGTATTCTAAATAATTTCACTCCAGATAACTTCAAAAACAAGACAAAATCGTTAAGATCTCGCCAACGATATGTAGTAGGCCGGTGAAACTTTACAGGATCGTGTGAATATATAATGGGTACCAATCGGCACTAACGCGAAGTCTTTCCTCTTGTTCGTTCGAGCGCCAGAGCATTTTTCCATTTTCTAGGAAATAAAATATGGCTCCTGAACCATGCTAGTCACGTTAATCAAAATTCCGGCATAAATATGCACAAATTTACTGTATCTGTATAAAACAAATCATAACTGTGCGTTCAGCCGTTTCTGATATATAGCAATCGCCAGAACGTTCGCCCAGCAAAAAATTAAATATCTCTGAAATCTTAAGAGGCACAAATTTGGCTTTTACGGCACATTTATGCTCTTATTTAAGCCATCTTTTTGCATACTTAATAAACAGCTAGACCCATCAATTAAAAAAAAATTGCTGGGCGAACGTTCGTTCAGCAGAATCCGTTTTTCTTAAATAACTCTGAAGCCGTTACACGCACAAATATAAAATTTCGGGCACATTTACATCATATAAGGCACTAATTATCTGCATCATTCAATTCTTGAAAAGGCGATACTTTTTGCTGGGCGAACGCACACCATTTTTTAAGTAAAGTAGGTATTTTTTTTTACTTTTACTTCCAAGTGAAAAAATACATCCTTTTTGTGTTTAAAACAAATAAGAATTAATTATTTGCTACAGACGAATCTTCCTACCTGTAACCGTGTGACTGCAACAAGTGAATAAACTACACAACAACTAGAATTCTTTCCATCAATTTATTTGTGCAGCGACAATCTACTTGAGTAATCATTAAATTCTTGAAAAGGCGATACTTTTTGCCGGGCGAACGCACACAACAGTATGCATACCAGGAATCTGATATGTGTGGTTCATGTTAAACGCGAGGTACGAAAAAAATGGTTTGAAAAATGAACTGTTTTATAAAATAAACTTGTTTTTGCCCCGGGCTTTGTTCGCGCGCCAGGATTTTCCATACTGTTTTCCAAAATTTATCCACAAAAAGCAGAACACTTTCTTAGCGAATGCCTGCGTCTTATAATCTACGTGCCAAGTTGTGCGTGCTACGCGCAAACTGTTCAGTGGTTTGAGCTGATAGATCAGTTAGTAACAGTTACCTTATATACAAACGAGTACCTATATAATGGTTTTAAAAGCAGTTTTCTTGCGAGTTTTTGTCTAAAATAAACGCAGCCCTAATACTCAGTAATTGACAAATACATTAAACCATAATTATAACCATAATTCATAATCAGCCCATATAACGTCCACTGATGAACATGGGCCTCCTCCCGAGAGAGCTCCTCCCGTAGTCACCAGGCTAGGCTTTACTTTGAGTAAAATGTGAGACGACGGTAAACTCGTGGTAGCGCTTCTTATGACTATAGTAGAATTATTTTGTTTGTAGTTTGGGTCATAAATCATAGCTCGGCTAGGGCGGTGAGCAGGTTGCGCGGGCGCACCGCCATTATCGATAATAAACAAATGAGTCATCGAGGTAGGTACACGGCGGCACGGCGCGGCGGTGCGGTACACAAAGGGTGGTGCAACATTGTTATGTTATGAGTGATTTGTTTTCCATTATTACTTGCAATACTTACCGCATAATACTTGCAAATTAGTGCAATGCTAATTTAGTACAAATATCAAAGAGATATTTGTTTTTGCGTATTTGCTCTCTGAATTTTTTTAGTGACACAATGGCGACTCCTTTGTTTTGTACAAAAACGGCAGAACTTATTCAAAATAATAGTTTGCCGTTTGTATATTGGTGCCAACAGCACCAATATATAGCGATCGAAAAAGCTCGAGCCTTTTAGCCATTTTTTAAGACTCGCCGCTTTATAGCGATGGCTAGAAGGCTAAAAGGCTAAATAACTCTTAAGCCCTCGAGGCTAATTGTATTTATGGCTTTTGCTAGCGGTCGAAAAGGCTCGAGCCTGTAGCCCTAAATTTAAAGCTTGCGAGTCTTTTTTAAAGGCTTTTTTAATTTTCACAAAACAGTAGTTCTAAAAATGCTCACTTAAAAAGGGCTTGAGGCTTTTTTTAGGCCTAGGCTTTTTTAAAGCCTTTTTAGAAGACTGGCGTCGTAATTAGAGTTCTAGCTTTAAAAAAAACTCTTAAGCATCTTTTGAGGATCAGGTTAATAGAAACGTAATGAATAATAAATGAAAGTTTTGTTATGTTATGACAGTTTATTATATTTTAAATCTAATTACGACGCCAGTCTTCTAAAAAGGCTTTAAAAAAAGCCTAAGCCTAAAAAAGCCTCAAGCCCTTTTTAAGTGAGCAATTTTAGAACTACTGTTTTGTGAGTCCGCCTTTAAAAAAGACTCGCAAGCTTTAAATTTAGGGCAACAAGGCTCGAGCCTTTTCGACCGCTACAATATACCATTTTTATCACTAACCCACATAATGACAAATGCTTATCGACAACAATAATGCGCATCACTATGCCCGCCCATAAGGCCCGTGAGTGGGAGAGAGAGCGAAATACTCCGATGATTTATGACCCAAACTGCACGGAGAAAATAATTCTACTATAGTCTTTACTAAGGTACGATACACACATTTGACTACAGTAACGAGCACAGTTCGTTGGGAATTCAGCTGTACACTACTTAAGCTGTGTCATGTAATATAATTATATACTAGCTTTGATCCCTGACTTTGCCCACGTTAGGCGAAAGGATTACTTTCGCGCGCAGTACGCCATCAATTGATTCCAGACTTGGACAGCGCCATTTTTATTTTCGCTACAAACAGGAGGAGAGCTGTTTGTAGCGAGCGAGTAGCCAATGTCCACGGCTGGTATAATATAGCTTTAGATAATATTATAAATATAAGGGCCAACGGTTGAACGTCTTTCCGAGTACACGGAGGGTAGTACCTCAACCAATTAGGCCCGGAGATAAGTCTTAGCATTTACTCAATATTTTTTTATTGTCCGGCGTGGGATGAACCCACGACCTTCGAGACTAAAATAAACCTAATAATTACTTTTAATTATTAATTAACGTGGTATTTTGTTCGCTGGATCGTAATAAGTGTCATTATATTATATAAGAATGAAAGATCAAACTATATTGATCAAAACTTTTCTTCAGACTTCAAAGTTCAGCAATAAAGATGCAACACCTTTTCTTTTGTATTGGGAAAACATACATTGCGAATTTATGTTGTACATACAGTAAATATACAGTCAAGGTATAAGACTGGCAGAACACTCGTTGTATATTATATGAATGTGTGTCTAACATTGTAAAACAATTTCACTCGTTAATATTTTAAAACTATAACGATCAAAACTGGTTGTCCGGAGTAAGTTCTTATTACGCTATGACGTAGTCACTCGTAGCACTCTTACATTTAAACATATTCTACGCCGTAGCACGTAGTAGCTTTGAATTATTACAATATTTTCATACTTTTGGCACTTTTGTTTAACACTAAATAAATATATTTTTGTAAAGCACAACTTTGAGTTTGGACTCATAAAAATTGACTTTAAATGTATAGGCACAAGGTTAAAATACTTTAAGGCACGGTTTTCGTATTGGCGTGTCTTCGTGGGGATCCGTAGTTGAGGTAGCTTTAGCTTAATAAAACTAGAAAGGGCCCAAAGAGCGGTCCTAAAGACAAGCCTGTCGCTACCATTCTTCTTTCCCACTAAGGATCTCTACCTGCTGTCTGATGTCCTGACGGTACGCCAACTGTATGTATTGTGCACAGCTTTAAAACAACATTCCCTAATAGGGTATGATCCCCTACTTAATAATAACAAGCGAGTTAAACACAGAGTTTGCAAAACGCACCCAAAGCGAAACACTGCTTTCTCATGCAAATTCTCTGAATTTTTAGGTGGTTACCTATACAATAAAATAAATAAAAAGCTTACAATCTATCCTCTTACAAGAGCAAATTGTAAAAGGGTTATAACTACTTGGTTAAAGTCCCTATCGTACGATGAGACAGAAAATTTACTTAAAGTCCCATCATAAACTAACTACTACACATATGACTTGACAACACCCACACACTCATCCGTATCCATGCACTCAAACACACATACACATACACACACACACACACACACACTCACCCCAGATCCCCAAACACCCAGATATTCCTCACATCAGCCACACTTCACCTAGTTAAACTTACTTACTTAAATAATACTCTACGTACTGGAATGTTGTACTTACCTGTCATCCAATTCCGGAGTCTGGAGAGGCTGGTAATCTGTCATACAGGTCTCCTAGTACAGATACCAGTCTCTCACATAAGTAGATTATAATACCCTAATGTACACGTTGTATTATGAATACTATTACCATATGCATTGTAAAAAAAATTCTATGTGAGAGAAAACAATAAACTTTTTTGTATTTTTTTTGTATTGTAGGACAGGAGTTGTGTCGACGATGGTGCCGCAGAAGAACGAGAAGACAAATGAGGCATAGGATTATAGAAAATCCTAACATGAAGAGTAGATAGAGCTGAAAAAAAATAAACAATTATAAGTAAATAAATTGTTTTAATGTTTATAAAGAAAGTGATGAGAAAAGGAAGGCACATATAATTTTTATCAAAAATATCTGCATTCCTTTTCTTATCTCATAAAAGAAAATATTTTACTTGAAAGTCTCAAGAGGTATGTATTACTCAACCCGAGTTTAATTAAATATATTTCTTTAATTATTATGTTTAAATAATGAAATAATGAAATTTATTCAGAACTTAGATATTTACATACACTTGTTCTTGTCAAAGTTACACTGTATAAGACTAAATCTAACAAAAGTATCACTTAAGTAGCTAAAAACATTGTTATAATTATTCGATCTTACAGAATTTTTAATCAGTCTGTCCGTCTGTCGTGCGGCAATGACAAATGTACACATTATAGTAAGATGCCTTAAAGGTAACAGGTCTAAAATTAACTTCCAAGAATCCGGCCAAAGTCTAAGCGACATCCACCTGAGGGCACCCTTAAGGGGTTAGGACCAACGCTCAGGGTGCCACTGGAGTAAAGAGTAGATTTACGAACAGTGGTGATGATCGCTGGCACGAGATCACAGTTCAGAGTAACTCCTGGATAACGTAGCTTTATAATGAAGAAAACATTATTGAACCGGTACCTGTAGTAGATTTGGTACTTTGCTAACAAACAAACAATAACATCTTTTTTTCTTTATAATATTAGTATAAAAGCATAGATTAGTATATAAACTTACTGCCCTAGTGATAATGTGGAAGTTGCCTCTAAAAGTTTATTTCCGTGCATTGCGACCGAACGCAGCCGCACACTATTGACGTGCTATTAGTCCAACAGCCACCGCCTGTTTTTTTAAGTGATTAATAACAGGCTGAATCTTCGTGAGTTCGTTCGATTCGACGAGACGCCCAAGTTTTTACTCTGTGCACATTCTCAAAGAGGTAGGTAGGTAATGTAGTGCGCAGATGTAATACATGTCGATCTGGTAGTTGGTGAAATTGTCTGACTAACAGTAATTTTTTTATTGAAATTTGAAGATAATATGATAATAAACTCGGAAAAACAATTGTCCTACAAAATCGATGGTTTGAGTAGGAGCGTCCTCCACGTTTAATAGGTCGAAACAGCGAGTCATAAAAATTATTAATAACCAGCTGATTTTTTGTATGCAGCTTAGTAAATATTAGTATTATTGAATGGCCACAAAGTCCTACAAATGTAGTGGTCGGTTTTCCTAGTCCTACACTTGGAAGTTGTCGATTCCACGGTAACACTCTTTTCATTAGTAACCGTAGGACAAAAAAACACACGTTCAGTTAGTGCATTCTTTGCCTAAATCAAACAGTGTCCTACCAAAAAATGGGTATGTATCGCTAGTCCTACAGGAATATTGAAAATAATAATTTTTCGTACTTGTAGTTTTGGTAACTTGGGACACATAATTTTTTAAGGACAATCAATATATTTTTTTAAATAGTAACGTAAACGCACCTAATAACGACCCCTCAAAATCCGCGCTCATTACCGCCCCATTCAGAAAACTATCATTTTTATGTGATGTATTAAAGTTACACAATTGGTTGCTTTAAAAATATGTAGATGTATTTGTATTGCAAATGTTCATTTCTTGTTTATGTGCGTAACTCAACGATTTAAAGAATAATTGCTAAGTTTGTCCGTGGACACCGGCGATAGTGCATTTTCCATAGTGTGGCGTTCCCGATGACGTAAGTACTCTTGTTTCTTTATTAGCAGAAGATTATATCGTCAAGCATTTTAATGTAACTTCTAGTTCTTTTGATGCATTTTTAATACTTTCAGGAACACAAACAATAATTAATTTTAATGAGATACTATTTTATTTTGCTTAAAATTCAATAATAAAAATAGGCGGTAATAGGAACAAAAATCACAATTTTATTCCTATTATCGACCCATGTCGCTGATAAGTACTTTTCGTATCTTTTGTGTGCCATGATTTTTGTTACAATGCATAAATTAATAGGCAGGAGGCTATACTGACTCAGTTGCTTAGTATGTTTACTTGTATTTGAGCTATTTACGCCATATATTTAAGAGCTTTAGTAGCCGTAAAAACTTACTTTGTTCTTATGTAAATATTTTGATGAATAAAGAAGGTAAAATTTTTAAATTGTGTATTTTTATAGTTGAAATATCATTATTATTAAATATTTATAGCAACCGAACCATTGAAAATCATACAAATGTACAAAAATCATATGTATTTACCCAATTTATACACATTTCCTTGGGTCGGTAATAGATTATACGATTTCCTTTAAGAAAACCTATTACCGATCTACTGGTAAATTTACAACGAACCCCCATACTACTTACATGTTTTTTTATTTGGTATTTATTTTCAAGTAAACATAAAGTTACCTAATAGAAGTGTGTGCAAGAGAAACCTCCATTGGGCAAAGATGAAGAAGAAAGATGGGGCAGTAACGTCGAGTAAGCCAAAGATTTTACGGGAGATAGAGAGGTTCTATAGTCAACTGTATGCCTCAACACTCCAGCCAACTAACAGCCAAGCCGAAGACCCCAGAGCAAGGCTGACTCGACACTATACCGAAGATCTACCGGACATCAGCCTGTACGAGATGAGGATGGCCCTTAAACAGCTTAAAAACAACAAGGCGCCGGGTGATGACGGAATCACATCTGAGCTTCTGGATGCGGGTGGAACACCGATACTTAAAGTCCTTCAGAAGCTCTTTAACTCCGTCTTACTCGAGGGACAAACGCCAGAATCATCGAGCAGAGGTGTGGTGGTTCTGTTCTTTAAAAAAGGTGACAAAACCATGTTGGAGAATTATAGACCCATCACATTGCTGAGCCTGTTTATAAGCTATTCTCGAGAGTGGTTACAAATCGTCTCGAACACAGGCTCGATGACTTCTGTACCATAGACCACATACATACGCTGCGGCAGATTATACAGAAGACCAAGGAGTAAAATAAGCCACTATGCTTGGCGTTTGTGGACTATGAGAAAGCCTTTGATTCGGTCGAAATTTGGGCGATTCTAAGGTCTCTTCAGCGATTTCGTAACGACTATCGGTACATTGAAGTGCTGAAGTGCTTGTACAAAAACGCCACAATGTCGGTCCTAATACAGACCAATGTACGAATGCAATCCCGTTACGGAGAGGCGTAAGGCACGGAGATGTTATATCTCCCAAACTTTTTACGGCTGCTCTGGAGGACGCCTTAAAGGAATGGCAAGGACACGGCATCAACATAAATGGCGTGTTCATCACGCATCTTGGATTTGCCGACGACATAGTGATCATGGCAGAATCGCTGGAGAATCTTGGATAAATGCTCAATGACGTCGATGGAGTTTCCCAACAAGTTGGGCTTAGAATGAACATGGGCAAGACGAAAGTCATGTATAACGCCCATGTAGTGCTACACTCTATAGCCGTTGGGAACTCCATTCTCGAAGTTGTGACCGAATACGTATACCTAGGTCAAACGATCCAACTAGGTAGGACCAACTTTGAGAAAGAGGTCAATCATCGAAACCGAATTCGGCTGGGCAGCGTTTGGGAAGCTTCGGGAGATCTTCTCGTCCAAAATACCTCAGTGCCTGAAGACGAAAGTCTTCAATCAATGTGTGTTACCAGTGATGACATATGAATCTGAGACGTGGTCGCTTACTGTGTGTCTCATAAGAAAGCTCAATGTCTCTCAGAGAGCTATGGGAAGAGCTATGCTAGGCGTTTCCCTGCGTGATCGAATCAGAAATGAAGAGATCCGCAGGAGAACGAAAGTCGCTGTCATAGCTGGATTAGCAAGCTGAAGTGGCAATGGGCAGGACACACAGCTCGAAGAACTGACGGCCGATGGAGAAGAAAGGTTCTCGAGTGGAGACCACGAACTGGCAAGCGCAGCGTAGGATGACCGCCTGCACGATGGACCGACGACCTCATAAAGGTTGCAGGGAATCGGTGGTTGCAGCCCGCTAGCGATCGTTCCCGCTGGTAATCGATGGGGGAGGCCTATGTTCAGGAGTGGACTACAACAGGCTGATGATGATGATAAATACTTATTTAATATTTATAAGTGAAAGGCAAATGGTAATTTTAATTACTATTTGCTATCCATTTATAGTATATCCTAGACTAAGTAAACAAATTTTGTTTCAGAAACATGGATCGACTAAAACGTAAACAATATACAGCAAGTTTGTTATACATAATTCGTATAAATAAGATTTTTTTGACGGATTTAACGCTGTTAAGAATATACTTTTATAAGAATACATATAATTGTTAAGTGTTGATAGCATTATGTATTGTGTTGGAGCATTTATATAAACAGTTCAATATACACGAGCATTTTTATTTAACTTTAACGGTGGAACCGTTTATTTAGTGGTCGGTATTAGGCACACACCCGATATTTTGGGTCGGTAATAGGGACACGGCCCTTTTTCCTTTTATTTAATTTTAAAATTTTAAAGTAATTCTTAGATTATCTGTTCTTATACATGACTAAAAAAATCGATAATTTCAGTACTTGAAAAAATTGTTTTATTGGCGCCACATATTAAGAATGTGCTTATTTTTTGGATATCAATCTGAAGTCCGCTTAAACTGGCGGTAATGGGTGCGTTTACGTTATAGCTATAGTTGTATGAATTGTAGTTATATATGATCTGTCAAAGTGAAACTAAAAAATACAATTATAAATATAATTAAATACAATCTTAATCTTCGTCGGATTCCGACTTCGACGTTTCATCAGTTTCGCCTTGAACATCGTCTTCATCTTCGTCGCAATCATCAGAATAAATGTCATCTGATTCTGTAACTGTGTAATTTGTGTAATTGTTATTTCTACATATAAAAAGATTTTGTTATTATTGTTTTTATCGAATAGGTCTCATAATTAAGATCTTATTTATTTAATTATTTGTTTTATATTTTTAAATTGTTCTTTTAATAATAAATTAATTTTATATGATTATTTAAATTTTTAAGTAAAAAATCATAATTATTATTTTCGACTGTCCATAATTGATTGATTTATTTATTTTTGTTTGTTTATAACGTGGCGTCATCAATGGGGCCAAATAGAATACCAGCGCTACATTCATACACAAATGTGTGGATGTAGCATAAAGCTGAAGTTGGTGCCTATTTAGAATTATTCCCGATTGTCCCCTCTAGCCATGTCCTCCGGAGTGACATCTGGGAATTGTCTTCCCAGTTGTCCACCAGGGTGACAATAAAATTTTTTTGACATTGATATTTACTTATTTAATAGTTAATATTTTTCCTATGTTGTAAGCGTGTTGACATTGTGTTATTTTTTTATTTTATTTTTTTTATTTTTTTTATTTTTTTATACACACGATTATTTTCAAAATACAAATTACGTCTTAACTCGAATGCACCGGCAGGTGCATTCTGTAAAACCGGCCAAGTGCGAGTCGGACTCGCGCACGAAGGGTTCCGTATCAGTTACAAGTGCGAACCTATTTTTGATATCAAGAATAAAAAAGCGTATGTTTATGAAATGAAATGTTATTTTATATTCGAGTTGATTGTATGAAAGGTAAATTGCGGTTTACGATTTATGACGTATTAAAAAAAAACAACTTACAAGATCTCGTTCAAACCAATTTTCGGTGGAAGTTTGCATGGTAATGTACATCAAATATTTTTTTTAGATTTATCATTCTCTTATTTTAGAAGTTACACAACACGGGGACACACATTTTACCACTTTGGAAGTGTCGCTCGCGCAAACTATTCAGTTTAGAAAAAAATTACATTAGAAACCTCAACATCATTTTTGAAGACCTGTGCATAGATACCACACACGTATGGGTTGGATGAAAATTTTTTTTTATGAGTTTCAGTTCTATGTATGGGGAACCCCAAAATTTATTGTTTTTTTTCTATTTTTGTGTGAAAAACTTAATGCGGTTCACAAAATACATCTACTTACCAAGTTTCAACATTATAGTTCTTATAGTTTCGGAAAAAAGTGGCTGTGAAATACGGACGGACAGACAGACAGACAGACATGACGAATCTATAAGGGTTCCGTTTTTTGCCATTTGGCTACGGAACCCTAAAAATGATTGTTATTACTTGTCTAGGACATCCGATGTCTCCCGTTACAAATGATTTTCTTAGCTCTTTGAGCTGGAGTCTTTGATCAAACAGTAATTATCGAACCAAACAGATTATTATGACATGCAATTTAAATACCTTTGTACTACTCGTACTTTGAGGAACGACGACACTGCAATCTCCATTGCTGTCGACTTTGCTAACTTGTTAAAATGTTATTTATTTTATCGTGTACAATCTATTATTATATTAATTCTAGTTGCGAGAGAAGCTAAAGTTAATTTTTTAAACTACATTTTTTAATTAATATAAAATGTATAAGCCAATTTATTTGACTTTATTTTATGGAGTACAATTTCTGGTAAGCCCCAAGCGGCAAAATACTACGGTACGCCACTGTTGAATCATTAATCATAACTGAACAATATAATAATTTATCTTTAGTTAAAGTACATTATTTACTCCAGTTCTTCCGAATCATATATAGTATCACTGAAATTATTATAATCATAGTCCAACGAATTAAATTTCAAGAACGGATGCGTAGTTACAGTCTGTTTTGACATTTCCATAAACTTTTCGATGCGAATCAATCGTTGATGTAATACTCTGTACAATTCTAATTTGTATTCATGATAAGCACCTCGGTATAAATAATCTCTAATATCAAAAGAGGTACCATTCAATTCAGCTAGTTTCCTGTCCACTAATAAATCATTAATTCTTTCATCTTCTGGATCTTCATCCTCAGATGTATCATGTTGAGTGAGTTTCAGCCACTTTAACATAATGTAGGCTCTGGTTGCTTCAAATATTTCGTTCAATCCATTCGAAGTTATCGATTCCATTATTTTGATGTTGTGCTTCAACCAACTGCAAAATAAATGAACCTCAGTTTACGTATTCGCGTTTATCCGATTGCCAGACTGTTAATATCTTCGAGGTACCTATAAACCCTTAGGGATATGTATCGTTTGCAATGGGGACCCTTTTGATGCGCGCAGTAGCTGTCGCTATTCGTTATTCTATAGGAGGAGCATAATGAAAATGTGTAAAAAGAGTTTTATTATCAAAAATCCTAAAATATAATCTATTTTTACATGTAGGTATTTATAATATAGTAGGATACCCTTAAGTATACTTCTACAGAGCGCGGATATCACTGCAGTCCGTTGCGCTGATTGTAAGCAGGTGTAGTGTATGGTATGGAGCTTTTATAATGAATAAAGCTTTTTTTCGGTACCGTGAACTACATTTGGAACTTGGTTGCTACTGTAGATTCAATCATAACAATAATAAAATATGTTGCTGACTTAATAAGACTTAAAACGATATTTTTTTGGTCGAGACGCCACAGAGTAGTTCATATTTGTGCCAACAGTTCATAGGTACTCAGGAAAGCCGCACTATATAGCTTGCTTATATATAGATACTCTAAGTAGATACTGGATGCCAACTAAAGAAACAGACAAAAGAAAACCTCTCTGAGAAATGATCATTTTTGAATTAAAATGGCATTTTATTCAAGTGGACACTCCCGATTATTGTTAAATAAATGTAATAGGTAGGTTTCAAATTCTTTTAGGTGTTCTGAACTGTTTACGTGATATACCTACACATATTTCTACATATTTCTACATTTTATAAAATTCTATTGCATTTCGCGAAGTTATATAGAAGGAAGAATTGATATATCTATTGAATGAATATCTCGTGCAGATCTTAAATTTAATAATACCATGAAATTGATGTACCTACTTAATCAAATCGAAAATAACGTGATATGGCCTTATAGTAGGGGAGCCCACGAGGCTAAATGGGGATTTACTCGAGCGTCGTAGAGACCTATTGGGATGCAAAGCTTAGATGATAAGAAGAAAAAAATGTTATATGATATATACCTTTACATCGGTGGGGGAAGCGGCTATAGATTTTTAAATATGTAAAAAAAAACTGTTGCATGGACATCCTCGAGCGCGTCAGATATTGATAGCATCAATGCCCTACATATTTTTAATAATGTACGTACGTTAATCTGATCGTTTGCATGATGCGGGTGGTTGTATTTAAGGGTTGAAAATGAAAAAAAAAAAATAATCGAGCGCGTCAGATTTTCTAAGGGAGTGTTAAGTGCACCAAAAAAAAGCTCTCATTCACTAATCTGACGATTTCGATGGGACGCAAACTCGCGGCCATTTTCATAATGTGCAAAAAAAATTCGGCATTTTGAAATACTCAAGCGCGTCAGATTAAGATATATATGGTTCATCTTTATGTTCTAAACGTACTGTCTCATAATCTGACGATTATCTAGAGGGATTCGCCTGATCTGACAAAAAAATATTAGAAAAACGGTTCACCTTAAAGGCCATCCCTGCAACTTCCCGCTAATTCAATTCAATTCTAGTAGAGACCTATTGGGATGCAAAGCTTAGATGATAAGAAGAAAAAAATGTTATATGATATATACCTTTACATCGGTGGGGGAAGCGGCTATAGATTTTTAAATATGTAAAAAAAAACTGTTGCATGGACATCCTCGAGCGCGTCAGATATTGATAGCATCAATGCCCTACGCATTTTTAATAATGTACGTATGTTAATCTGATCGTTTGCATGATGCGGGTGGTTGTATTTAAGGGTTGAAAATGAAAAAAAAAAACGGTTTACCTTAAAGGCTATCCCTGCAACTTCCCGCTAATTCCATTCCTGGGCGCTTAAAATTGTACTTATGACATTTTTGAGCTCAAAATATAATTTATGTGATATTTTGAGCTCGCTGAGTTCAAAGAAATAATATTTCTATGCATTTGAGCTAATATATTCCGATATTCCAAAATATTTACACATTTTTTTAATGTTTCTACCGTAAATTTAATTGTTTTTTGTAAGGTACTTTCACCACAAAATACACATTTCAAATTAATGTCACTCATATTAAATATTTATAAACTTTAATTCACACAAATAATATTAAAATAGCAAAAAAAGCCAAAACGTTGGAAACACGTTGTAAACAGTATGCCACGAACGAGTCTTTTAGTCTAGTCAACAAGTTCAAATTGGTGAAAAATAGAGATAAAGCTCCTAAAATTGAACTAGAACTTGTTGACTAGACTATTTATGATCAGCCGTGATGGCGTCATGGCAACAGAAACCAGAGTGGGGACGGAGTGAGAGAGTAATAGATAGAGAAAGAGTGAGAGAGGAATAGAAACGCGGAGAAGGAAATGTAGGCATCACGCAGCTGCACGCATTTAACTTTATCGACGAATTTTTGTTATTTCGGCTTGCGGAAATCGTCAGATTATATATTTTTCATTATTCTTGAATTATTTCCTTCAAAATAAAAAAAAATTTAGCTACGCTCGAGAATGTCGAGATGACGTTTTTTTTTACAACTTTGTTGCCCTCCCCTTTTTTTACGTCACTCTCAAATTGTCAGATTAGTGGAATATACACTTTTTAGGATGTAATTAACTCACCCTACCTTAATCTGACGCGCTCGAGAATTTCTGATGGTCAATTTTTTTTTACTAATCTGATCCTGTATCCTTCACGGGCGGCCTTATATATGGGCCTCATGTTTTGTGGAGGTACTTAACCGGGTACAAGGTATCCCCCTGTATATTAATCTGCCGCGCTTTAGTAAATCCCGAAATCCCCGCTTGGGCTCCCCTACTATTATCAGGTCGATTTAATAACGATATGAAGAAAGATACGAATGACTTCTTCAGCATATTAGACCTAAGTGATCACATCGTAAAATTATAGCAGGGTCAATTTAATAGGTCACATTTTAGATCAATCGGTCTTTAATTAACACCTCACTAAGAAGCTAAAACTGCTTAGTGAGGTGTTAATTAAAGATCTGAAAAAAGAAATGAAATGAAAACGTTTATTGATAATGTAGATGAATCGATCATACTTATTACAAGTCAAATACTATGTAGACCAGTGCCGAAGCCTTTGAAAATGGTTAAAAAAAAAAGTTATTTATTTAGCCTATTTACTAAAATTATACATTGATTTTTCGATTTTTGAGCCAAAATAAGGAGACAAAAAAAATTGAATAAAAAAAAATCTTGTATGTTTAGGACATACTCAGGTATGTTTTCAGCAAATTTCGTGAAAAAAAATTAAAATTTGTAAAAGATAAAAATAAAAAACCCAAAAATTCAGTTTTTTGAGTTCTACACGTGATTTTGGAGGTTAAGGTAAAAAGTGTAAATGTAAAAGTTGTAGATCTTTTTATTACCTACAGCTTTGCGTTTTGTTTTTTTCCATAGGACTTGTAGTTTTGTCAGAAATCGAGAGTAACCATTTTTTACCCTTAAAACCCACCCTTTACCACTTCCCAACATCAAATCGCCCGTAATTTATCTTTCCTTTCATTTTTGTTATATTCTCTTCCTTTTCCAATAGGTTTCATACGATTATATTTTTTTTAGTTTCAAAAATTATCTACCCTGGTTTAATCATAAAAATACACAAAGAAAAAAAATCTTGACTAATTAATTTGTATACATTTCAACAGTAATATTATTAAATAGAATTTAAATCTACAAATGTGGCATGTGATAGTCACGTATTATACATATAATTAGAATCAAACAGCGCGGGCTGGGATTAGGTCAGAAGCATAGAACGCCTCACGAGCCTCGCCTTGCAAGGACGACCGGACCCTATCCTAGCATCCTACGAGTCTTTCTTTATCTACCTACGTTGTTACACCCCGAGAAGAAAGACTATAAAAAACTCCGAGATCATTATTTTTGTCATCTTTTAAAGTCTTTGATTAATCATTTGTACATTTTCAAATGTGATCTATTAAACTTCCCAACCTATAGTTTAATTACTATAAAAAGTATAGACATACTATAGTTCTATTCTTGTCTATATAATAATATACTACTTATCCGTCCGTACAATTTTCGTATAAAGGTACCAAGTTTTTGCTTCCTGTATTGATACCTATACTTAGTCTGGCCATAAATACTGTTACAATTAAAAATAAACACAACATTACGTTACATTGTCAAGTAATTTGTGATATTAAAAATATTTGAGTTTGAGTTTGGAGTGGGGTGGTAAACAGAACCAAATCGCTCTGATTGCATTACACAAAGTAGAAGCTAAATACATTTTTTTAAACTCTCCATACGCTTGGTATTAGTCAAATGTTTGTATACCGGGCTATTCATAGGTAAAATGAAACCTAAAGGAGGTTTCATTTTACCGACAGTTTGTGACAGAAAAAGATCTGGCCGTCCACGTAGTGTTCGTACAAAGCATTCTGTCCGAAAGCAAAAGATTTATCTCGGGGGATGAAGATAGCATCTAGAACCATGTCGCGTATTTTTAAAATATGACTTAGGACTTGCATGAGCGAGCCATATTTTTGTGAAAAAGATATCAAAACAGAGGCACAAGTGTATCAAGATACCATTCTTGACAGAGTAGTTAGGTCCCTTAACAACACCAGTAATCAAGAATGGCCCTGTCAGAAAGACTCAGCGCCGGGTCTTAAAGCTCAATCCACTCAATCTTGGTTAGAAACAAATGTTCCGGACTTCATCAGTGCTGAAGACTGGCCGTCAACTAGTCCCGATCTTGACCTGCTGGATAATGATTTATGGTCAGTTTTAGAGAGTATGGTTTGCTCTAAACGCCATGATAATTTGGAGTCCCTAACCTTACTACCTACGTGGCTGTTAATAATTTTCCCATGGATTAAAGGACTGTATTGTATTGCAGCCAATGGAGACCACTTCGAATAACCTTTATATATTTTTAATGATTTTATATGAATGTATTAAACTACTTAACACACTGTACTAGTAATACATGTTACGTGCCTACAATAGAAAAAAAAAGTTTTGTTTGTAACAATATTTATGGCAAGACTAGATAATAGACTAATAGACAACTAATAGACCGTGACATTTATAAAAAAGCAAATTACCTCAATATATTATTTGAGTTAATTTAACCGTTATCAATTAACAAGAATGGTAACTTGAAAAGTACCTATACATTTTATTTATGTTTCAAAATCGCTTCCGGAATAAAATTGTACGTTTAGGTTACATCAATTTACGTGGACCTCCATCTTAATAGTGATTCTTAATACTTACAAGTCAAGACTACCTCTGTGGCGTAGCGGTAAAATACTCGGTTCGGTTCCCACACCGGACAAGAAATCTGTGTGTTAAAGTCTTAAATTTCTTTCCGGACGACAATCCCTCAACCACTGGTTGGTTGAGGGATTGTCGTCCGTGTCTCAAAAACGGTTTAACGTGTGTAAAGCGATTGTTTCCGATTGGTAGAACCCTACAACTATCGTATACTCCCGGAACGGGCAGTAGCAATTCCCTATCATGTGTTAGTATAAAACCAAGATTTTGATCTTAAAAAAAAAATATATATATATATATATTTTTAAAGACAACTCCCGCACTAGGGTCATAAGTCCCTGTGTCGCGGGGGACTTAACAAACATTCATTTCATGGACACAAAGAACACCCAGACTCAGAACAACTATTTGTGGTTCACACAAATAATAGTCCCGGGTGGGAATCGAACCCAGAACACCAGGTCTCAGAAGCAACTATCGTAACCACTGAGCCACCGGTGCAGTCAAAAAGAATAAACATTACAAATATGGCGTAAAACCATAAGTAAAATAATAAGTATATTAGTAAAATTGTATTTTTACCGTTTTCTGAATTCCAATTTATCATAGGTTTGTAATCATAAGATTAAATCTTTACGATTGTATACTTCTGATTTTGTACCAATCTGAAAATAAAAAAATTGAGTGTCTTACAAAATAACTCTATGGAAATTTATCAGAAAAGATTAACTAGCTTTTTCTCATACATTTCATTTCAACAAAATCTTTAATATCTTGCCTTGTTTTGCATTAAAATGTCAGAAAAACTTTCAGTAAACTGTCTTAAAAATAAAATGTTTGAATATTAAACCGATTATTAATAATAAATATATTTAACCATTGTACATACATTTTCAAATATACCTACCCAAATAAAAATATTGTTATATTATGCTATAAATAACTGAACTGAACAATAATTGCTTATACCTATATTGTTATATATAAGCAATTATTGTTCAGTTTTTGTTATTATGTACACAGCATTTCCATAATTAATATAAAAGAGTGCGATGGATTGCTGGAAACTTTTACTTTATCACAGAGGTAATATGTATGTCTAATTAGTCTTGTTATAAATATTGTTACAAAGTTATTTTCTATTGTACGTAATATTTATTACCATTACAGTGTGTTAGTTAACATAACATTAATATAAAATAATTAAAAATATTATATACTTAAGGTTATTCGAAGTGGCCTTCATTGGTTGCAATACAGTCCTTTAAACGTTGACGCCAGCTGTTATCAATAGAAGCACGCACTCTTTCCATGGGAAAATTCTTCAAATTATCATGACGTTTAGAGCAAGCCATACTTTCTAAAATTGACCATAAATTTTAATCCAGTGTATTAAGATTGGGACTAGATGATGGCCGGTCTTTAGCTCTGATGAAGTCTGGAACGTTCGTTTCTAACCAAGATTGTGTGGATCGAGCTATATGACCCAGCGCCTAGTCTTGCTGAAAGGGTCATTCTTTGTTATTGAGCATGGTATTGTTAAGGGGCTTAACGACTCGCTCAAGAATGGTATATTGATACACTTGTGCCGATGTTTTGAAACCTTTTTCACAAAAATATGGCTCAGTCACTCCTTCATAGCTAACACCCCACCAAACATCACTGAAGTCGGATAATGCCCACGTTGTACTCTGTTAACTAATTGGGAAGCTTCTTTAGAGCTTTGAGCATAAATACGGTCATTTTGTTAGTTAAAATATTGCTCAATTGTAATTAAATTCTCTTTCGTAAACAATATTTTTCTATGACCTCCTTTAGCGTACCGCTTAAGTAGTTAATTCGATTTTACCACCCTATTGTTTTTTTTAATTATTAGTTAAGAAATTACCAGTGCGTCTCTTATAGGCTGCAAGTCCTACGAGTAAGTCATCTTTGTCATACTTTTACTTTTGTACAGGATTTCTTCCAATTCTTTCCCTTACTGCTTTGATCGTTTTTTTTATACGAACACTACGTGGACAGCCATGTTAGAGGTTGCATAGTATAAGTGAATAAAGAATCTTTGAGACATTTATATTCGTATTCAAAAAATAGCTATGTGACATTCAAAAAAACAAAAATATATTCTGAACTGTCGTGTCTGTCCTAAAAAGAAAAAGTAATATGTGTTGTGTTAATAAACTAAATAAAATGCCGTAAATCTTCTAAAGAATAATAATATAAACTCGGGTAAACATCAATCATATATAATATTCGTGCGTGAACTCTTAAATACCTAAATACTAAAAAGTGTTGTGAACCAAGTTCATCCAGTTTATTCTCAGCCTACTCTGCACACAGTCTGGTGAGTACTAAACTGTATTAGGTTACGGGCCCAGGGAGGTATTCAGTAAAGAAGAATTTAACGAAATGGAAAACTTCACGACAAAATTACAGATAGGTAATCTGGAGGGGAAAGAGAACTGAGCTACATGGAAATACAAGATTTCCATAATGCTACGAGGCGTAGAAGGTGCTATGGAAGCAGCCGAAGGAACTCTCGTAAAGCCCGTCGCCCCTGTAGTAGGAGCAGGTGACGCTGATGTTGGTGCTTACAATATAGCTATGGCCAAATATAGGAAAACCGAATGTAGCGCTCTACTCATACTTACCACGAATATGTCCGAAGATACGCTTAAAAAAGTAATGAGATTTGAGACTGCAAAAGATGTCTGGCAGGAATTACATAGATTATATGACGGACAGTCGGATGATAGGGCATACCATTTATGTACAGAATTCTTCAGTTTTAAATACAATAAGGAGGATGACGTATCCACTCATATGTCAAAGCTGAAAAATATCTGGAACAATTTAAATGTAGAAATCACAAAGACAGATGTCACTATGAAGCTTCCGGAATTATTCCTAATTTGTAAGATCCTGGACACACTAGATGAGCGATATTTTGCTTTCAAATCAAGCTGGTTGTTACTTAACCAAAGCGAAAGGACAGTTGATAATTTAACGAGTTCATTTTATGCATTTGAAAGAGCACTTGGTAATAAATAAGATTTTAAACAAGAGGCTTTAGTGGCAACACGTACAGAAGAGAAGAGAGTGAAGCAAAATAAGAACGAGAAACAGCTGATCTGTAACTATTGCTCTGGAAAAGGACACATAGTACGGAAGTGTAAAAAGTGGATCAAGGACGGGAGGCCGCCCAAACCCACGCCAGGCACGTCAGCAGCTGGTTCAACATCTAAGCAAGTGCAACACATTTCGCTGATGGTAAATGTCTGCTCTGACGGATCTAATCAAGACAGAGAGAACTGGTTTATTGATAACGGAGCGACTACTCACATCGTAGTAAGGAGTGATTATTTGGTAGTGAATGTTTTGCTCATGTTCCAAAACAAAATCGCAGAAAGCTTCACAAGAAAGCAATAAAAGGCAAGCTTATAGGCTACGAAAACGATGATGGTTATCGTATCTGGGACGGAAACAAAACACTGAGGTCGAGAGACATCACTTTTCAGACCGACGTTGAATTCCGGCTTTCCACAAAGATGCCTGAAACTTCAATTTCAGAGGGAGCTAATCATTCGTTTGTAGAAGAAGCCTTGCCAGAAAATGTTATAGAGCAGGAAAATAGTCATGATCATGCTCTAGAGGGAGATAGGGCAGGTCAAGATCAAGCTCATGATCAAGATGAAGTTCTATATTATCTACATAAATTACGTACATTTCAATCCAAAACAATTAAATTAAAGGCATTTATGTAACCTTTGCAAACCCAATGGGTTGACTGTCAAATATTAATACAATAAATACAAGTAGAAGTATAAGTACCTATATTTCGACTATATTTTTTTTTTGTTGTAGTGAAGTTCGCATTTCTTTTACTTATTTTATTTTTTTAATCATGTCTACTATCAAGAAACCAATAAAAGTGCTTAGCCTTATTATAATTAACCTTATTATTGTATTTTTATTTTATTTAAGATTCATGGTATTTTCCCATTATCTGCTTCAATGCGACATATTTATATTTGTAAATTAGAGACGTTTATCTAAAAATCCTACCCTATTTTTTTTCTGTAGACCGTGGCTACAGGTTCCATACTAAGTTGCCCAATGACCTTTGAATTATACAAATAGACAAAATATATTAATACTATTTGAGGTAGTTTAAAGATATATACACCCCATATATAAGGTTAATTAGACGTCTTTATAGCCTACATTTTAAACTAGGCATAATAAACATTTATGTGACAAACAATTTTAACGGATTTGGATTTTTTCAATCGGTTTTTTTAGTCCGTAGTCCACAAGGAACCCTTATAGTTTCGTCATGTCCGTCCGTCTGTTCGTCGGTTTGTCCGTCCGTCCAGGCTCGTACACCGCCGTTACTGCACCGATTCTCACGAAACTTGGTGGAGAGGTGTAGGTATATTGAAGAGCCAAAACTTGGTCTTTAAAATTATGGAAAAATCATTTTTTATCCCACACAACGAAAAGTGAATTAAAAACAATTATCGACTAACCCCATCGTGTAGGATATCTTTGGAAAGGTCTCTTGAAATGCAAAAAAACTGCCTTCAGACTATATAGATCAAACCCCCAGTCTCGAAATAACCTAATACAAAGTTAAAATTAGAGCCCCCCTCTTTAACGTTTGAAATATTACTAAAATAATTCTGAAAAAAATGTGATATATGCCTCTAAGTAAGTACTTTCAACTAAAATAAAGCGAACTCGGTATCATACATAGTTTATTTTTATACAACTCGACCAACTTATGTAGAAACAGTCGCCCTAACAAAATGTATGGAGTCAACCGCAAAATGAAATTTAACTTTATTAATTTAAAAAGAATAGGCATTTTAGATTTGCATGGCTACGGAAACCTTTCATGTGCGTACCCGACATGCTCTTGGCCGGTTTTTGTAATATTCTATATTACAAATTATTATGAAAACATTGACTTATTAGAATGTTTTTATCCCAAAGCAGGGATAACAGATTGCAGTATTTTAATTCACTCATTCTTGCTTTTGTGGTCGTATGCTAGGGAATGTGTACACTCCTATCCTATTGTTTGTTCTATGAAAACCAACTGCGGAAAAATTTAATTAAAATATAATCGCTTGTTTGCCATTTAATCAAATATATTTTTCAATAAATAATCGTCCATTTAGCTACTGCCCTGGGCCCCGAGTCTACTATCATAATGGCGTGTCTATGAACTATCAATGACAGTTCAATGGTCGGTTTTTTTCCCATTTGGTTATCTACTAATCCAAATGACGTCATAATGGTGTCACTTAGATGCCACGATGACATTAACGTAGTTGAATACAAATGATACATTTATAAGTTTTGAAATCGCCTAAATAAACATTACAATCTCCCTAACCATTTCCCCTGCTACTTCTGTCGACGGCCTTTTTCTGCGGTAGCAACACCGACTGCCATTCCAGCGGCGACACCATAGTGAGATTAATAGATTACCGTTTTTGGTTAATGATATCATGATGGCACTGACAACTGGGGGCCGAGTCTGCTATTTTTTTAAGTATTGTGCCACCACTTAAAAAATAGCAGACTCGGCCCCCAGTTGTCTTGCGTATATTTTAAGGATTCTTGGAAGTACTTAGACTACGAGCAGCTTATTCAGTGTACTAGCTCTATGCAGTTTCTCGTTGAAAGAGTTCTTACAAATGCTAATGGTAAAATTGTACATAGTATTGACGTCACACGCTGAATATTCGTCATTTTTTATTTGACGAATGAAAATAAAAATACGTATCCAATATTTTTTCGTAATCTTAAATAGATTTTTATTCTTCATGCCTATTGTAAAAAATGTTATTTTGGTGGCCACCAGATTAATAATGACTAATGCTGTACATATTTTCTGTACCTACTGGCACTATATGTTCCTCTATTTGGACCCCTATACCACTTAACATTAGGTGCACATTTGCCTTATCAGAAATTTAAATAAAGAATGGCATATTGCAAACGACACGATTTGACGACTGTTGTCAACTAGCGTCATCGTCTCATGCGTGAACGGATGGACCAATTTCCCTAATTTTTTTGTTGAAGTAGAAGGTATATAAGGTATATACAAAAATAGTTTCTTTCTGAGCGGAGTTTCTTTCTGAGTTTCTTCTCCGGGCCGTCCACTTAGGTAGCTAGAGAAACCTGCAGGTTAGCTAGGCTAGGGTCCTCGCCGAACAGACCGAGGACCGCGTTGGCCCCCTGTCCCAATCCGATGATCCAGTGCCTGTAGTCCGTGCCAGTGATCACTCCCTCTTTTTTTTTAATATTATTGTTACAGTAATATTTCTCATAGCATTAGCGATGCCCTGAGCCGTGGTCCTAGCCCATTAAGGGTGCCCTCAGGCGTGTGTCGCTTATACGTAAAAATATTGTTTAAAGACGTAACCCTTTCTATAGAGCTAAATTATATTAAGATTTTGATTATAGAAATAATTATTGTTATTACTTTACATATGACGTGACACTAGACTGACAGACAGGTCATTAGCTAATCTGCAATAGATTTCAGTTGCGATATTTTGTATTTAATTATATTACTTAATCATATTTAATTGTGTACAACTGACAAGTGCAAGTGTATGAAAATACCTAAGTGCTGAATAAATATCGTTTAATTCGTTTAAGTAAAAGTTTTGTGGATCATTGGAAATTTAAAATAACTGCAATATTATTGTTCTAATGAAATTGACATTACTTCAATTTCATTAGAACAATAACATCATTTTGTTCCATTGTCAATGGTTTTTGCAGCGCACGCATAAATAGATTTTCGATTTTACACCGTGGGTTACAAAATCGCAATTTTCTTAGGAATCCCTATTTTTTTGAAAATTAAATATAGCCTATAACCTTCCTCGATAAATGGACTATCCAACACTGAAAGATATTTTGAAATCGGACCAGGTGTTCCTGAGATTAGCGCGTTCAAACAAGCAAACAAACAAACAAACTCTGCAGCTTTATAATATTAGTATAGATAAACCTATATTCCTTGACATCGCCTTTCGCCAATTTTTTTTTAATAGAAACCATTGATTATCTCGGTCCATAACAAAATCTATAAAAGACTATCACTTGGGATCTTTTCAATTCACTCATACTATAGTGTTATATTGAGATATTGAGATATTCGCATGGAAGTTTGTGTTAAGAAAGTATATAAAAAAAACTGTTATTATAACTTACTCGTTGTCTGCGCAGTTTCAACCACATAGATCCCTAAAACGAAACTTTAAATTTAAGTATAGCCTTTGGCACTCACAAAAACAATTGTCAGAATCGGTACAGTAAACTCAGAGATTACCCCCTAAAACGTCGCAGACTCACAAACTTTACCTCTTTATAATATTAGTAAAGATCAGTATAGATAATATATAAAAACCGCATTTTGCCCAGAAATGTCATAGGAATTTTAAATCTGCAACAAGAACATATTCTTTTCATCTATATGTTCTTTGAAAGGTAAAGCAGATAAAAGACATTTGTTTCCTTTGCCTCGAGTACTCTTTGTTGGTATTTTATAAATCCTACAAAACATGAAAGATGTCCAGTCGCAGTATATCGTCTCATGAGACACATTGTGGTGAAAATAACTGTCGCTTAGAGAGATTCGCTTGCAAATTTTCCTATGACGCAACTTCTTTCAGATTAACTAAATTGATGAATTTTAAATGTTATTTTGGGTAGTATAATCGAACTATGTACTTATCATCATTTCAGCCGTAGGACGTCCACTGCTGGACTAAGGCCTCCCTCATACTCGTACTTATGCTTATACATAAAATATTTTTCATTGCATTAAACAATCCATCCGTAATTACAAAATTTGGCTTCCATCCATCCGGATCCATTCGGAACATCCATCCATCCGAAGATGTTTGTTACTCTTTCACGCCAAAACTACTGAACGGATTTGGCTGAAATTTTGCACCGGGATAGGTTATATATAAGCTGGATTAATATATATGCCACAAAACGTCACGCTCCGACCCACTGGAGCAGAGTAACGCGGGTAGAACCGCGGGGCGCAGCTAGTCCATAATGTCAAAGTCAATAATATCTTTATTCATATAGACACAATTCAAAAATAATTAAATCATGTTCTTATGATGCGTCCATTTCTTTTCCTACCACCAGTTCAAAGACGTGGCAACTCTGAGAAGAACTGGCAAGAAACTCAGAGGAATCCTTTTTTAAATAATCAAATCATCATTTATTTTACAATATTGTTAAGCAGCAGTGTCATTCCAGAGCAAGTTACTGGGAGTAACTGGGAGGATCAAACAAACATTCGATATTCTGAACACTCGATGTATTGAGTGTGCGATGTTTTGAATGTTCGATTTAATAACCATTCGATGTTATGAACGTTCGAGTATTTAGTCGTTCGATTTATAGTGCTCGATCAATTGATATTCGATTATTTGGCATTCGATTTGGCGTAGTACAACCATTTAATGATGTACTGCTAAGCTGGTATCGCGCGTTGCTACACTATTCCAAATCATAAAAGAAAACATCGCATAATAAATATTTAATGTAACAAATAAATTGTTACAAAAATACTAAGTTACGACTAAAAACCTACTCGTATTTATTATAAGCCTGCCTGACCCGCTATGAACTTATTTATTTACTAGCTGCGCCCCGCGGTTTTACCCGCGTTAATCTGCTCCAATGGGTCGGAGCGTGATTTTTTGTAACCAATATGTGAATCGAGATTAGTAACTATCCCCGTGCCAAATCCATTCAGTAGTTTTTGCGTGAAAGAGTAACAAACATCCATCCATACTCACAAACTTTCGCATTTCTAATATTAGTAAGGATGTACACAAACACTCAGAAGATATCAAAATACAATGGACAGGCAAACAAAAACTATGTACAAAGATAATTTATTAAGAAATCTCTTCCAGTAGACCTGCGAAAGGAGAATTCAGAAGGTAGAAACATTTAAAAGCGAAGGCAGACATACAATAACTACATACATACATAAATACGTAGTATAAATATTGAACTATCCGATGCCCTCGTAGACCCGAATTCCGAGAGGCCCGCGAACTGTAAAGTAGAGTGACAGTTGCACAAACCTCCCCTCAAAAAGTCATAATCTCTCAATCTCATCGCCAGCGACCAAGCCCCACAGGGGGCGCCCTCTTGCGCAGGTTGCTTAGTTTGTAGTTTTTAAACAATTTATTTAGGCTGGAGCTCTGCTCGCCTTTATGCCCGGCGAAGTAGCAAAAGCCCCTTGGCTACATACGTAAGTCCATCCGAAAAAAAAAACTTATAAATAATGCTACAAAGAGGAGAGATATTATATTATATTCTTTTACTTTACTCTTAAATTATAAAAGAGTATGCATTGTAATAACGGATTTAAGTGGGTAGCGAACTCCACAATCTGACCGCTTGCACTGTAAGGGAGTAGGAATAAAAATCGGAATTGCTGAAGGCTAAGGATAGATTTAAGATGAGCGTCAGGATAATGTACAAAGAAAAAACAGTTGAATAGCTGAATCCAAGATATTTCATCATCATCATCAGCCCGTATAACGTCCACTGCTGAACACGGGCCTCCTCCCGAGGAAGGGTTTTGCCATAGTCACCACGTTTGGCAGGCCGGTTAGTGACCGCAGTATTATGTTGTAACACACAAGGAAACGCTTCTGCCCGTTCCTGGTATACGATTGTTATAAATGATGTTATAACAATCGGGACCAACCGCTTAATGTGCTTTCCAAGGTATGAAGGGTAGTTCCTCAGCCAACCAGACCCGGAAAGAAATCCTAGTATCTACAAAAAGATTTCTTGTCCGGCGTGGGGATCGAACCCTCGACCTCCGAGATTTAAAGCGAGCCAAATTCAGCTACGCCACGGAGTTTTTGACTTATTATTTATTAGTAAAAGTAACTTGACAACTAAATAAGACAAAAGTTACCAAGTAAAACAAAGTGGCCGTAGCCGAAAGGCTAAGGCGTCGGACTTGTGATTTTGCGGTCGCCGGTTCGATCCCCGACGAATCACCGACGTCAACCCACTCGTAACACAAGCATTTTAGCTTAGCAAGGGGGATTAACAATAACTCTGTGTTTGTGATAAATTAAACAAAGATTTCTTGATTAAAAATAGGTTTACTTAAATCTTTTACAAATCTTTTACAATTTTGAATACGTAATGAACGGAGAATTTTTTTAAGCTTATGATTGAACGAACTGTAGGAATGGAAAGTGTGAATGAAGTTAAACAAATTGAATGCTTGAGCGAATGTGTCGTAGACATCCTCGGGGGCCTTGAAAGTTATAGACGAAGCTTTCAAGATCAGTTGTCCGTGTTGTTAACTGGAGAAGGCAGCAGACACAATCTGTTGATGGCTCTTCGTATGGTGCCTTGCGAGGTGGATACGTCGGCGACTCGTGGTACACCATCAGTGCCGGGAAACAGCTTCGAGACTCTTCCAAGGCGCCAGCATAGCGGAGGAGTCCTACCATCTTTGATTAGGACTAGGTCGTCTATCTTTAATTCTTGGCACCGCACCTTCCACTTAGTGCGCTGCTGAAGCTCTGTGACGTACTCTGTCGACCACCGCTTCCAAAAGTGTTGACGGACTTGTTCTAATCGCTGAAAACGATCAAGACCAGTGGCGTAGCATAGGTCACTAGCACCCGGTGCGGATTCCAAATTTGCCGCCCTCTTATTTTTGTAATCCATTATAAAAAATTTGGGCATGGTAAAAAGAGTACTTTTATTAGTTTTATTGAATGACTAGCTTTCCGCGCGCGGTTTCACCCGCGTAACTCCCGTTCCCGTAGAAACTTTATAATAAAATATAGCTTATAACCTTCCTCAATAAATGGGCTATCTAACATTGAAATAATTTTTAATTTTTTTTTTTTTTTTTCTAACTGCTACCTCCGCATTGCCGCCCCCGGCAAAGTGCCGCCCAGTGCGGACCGCACCCTCCGCCCCCCCCATGCTACGCCACTGATCAAGACGGTTTGTGCTATAGTCCAGCAGGTACGGCGATGGTAAAGACGTCAGCGGCTTACCAATTATAAAGTGACCCGGGGTGAGTGGAGATAGGTCTTGAGGTGAAGGACTTAAAGGACATAAAGGTCGGCTATTAAGTATCGCCTCGATCTGAGCAAACAACGAACTCAGCTTCTCGAAAGTCAAGTGAATATTTTTAAGTACTCTGTATAAGTGAAATTTCGCGGACTTGACCCCGGCTTCCCAAAGACCTCCAAAGTGAGGAGCGTATGCTGGTGAAAAACGGAACTCAATGCCTTCGCGAGATGCAGAGTCAATAATAGAGTCGCTATTGGACTTTAGGAACGAATTTATTTCTTTTGCCGCTGCAACAAAATTTCTACCATTGTCGCAGTAGATGACCTTTGGTTTACCTCTGCGGGCTATAAATCTTTTTAGTGTCAGCACAAATGCATCCATCGTCAGGTCACTGACTAACTCTAAATGAACGCATTTGTACCGAAAGCAAAAAAAAATACACAGATAGCTTTTGGTTATTTTACAACCTCGGCCCTTGCGGTCCGTAATAAGAAATGGACCGGCAAAGTCGGTACCTATCGTGGAGAAAGGAAAGTCAGCTTCAACGCGATCTGCAGGTAAATTTCCCATAATATTATCCATAGTACGAGCATTGAAACGACGACAGGTAACGCACTCGCGCGCGGCACGTCTAGCTAGAGCCCTGCCTCCTACAGGCCAATAGTGTTCCCTTATAGATGCTAGGAGATGCTGAGGACCGGCGTGCAACAGGCGTAGATGCTCATGTTTGAATATTAATTTTGTTAAATAATGACTGGAATGCAACAAGATAGGATGACGTTTGTCATAATGGTAAGTTGATGAATCGATGCGCCCTCCGACTCTAAGAATTCCATTTTCATCCAAAAATGGATTAAGAGACGAAAGAGCAGCTTTAGAATTTAAAGATTTACCCTTTTGTAGTAGTCCTAATTCTATAGGACAGGAATCTTTCTGGGCTAACTTTATAGAAACGTTTTGAGCGTTTTCTAACTCGGAAACTTTAAGTGGACCTCGTGATCTGTCTGATCTTTTTGTGACCTACAATTGTTGGCGAACCTTAACACTCTAGCCAGAACCCGAATAAGAGTAGTTAAATTAGAATATTTAGCTAAATTCACAGACAAATCGGGCATGGAAGGTGCCTCCTCCCCCCCTAAAGTGTGGTGGGTCTTAAGCTCTGGCAATTCTATAGAGTCCGTAGTATAAGCGGGCCAGGAATCCTCGGATTCTAAAAGAAACGATGGACCATTCCATCATATAGAGAGATCTACCTGGTCTGGATCGACACCACGCGAGACTAAATCAGCCGGGTTGATAGAAGTGGGAACATAACGCCAGTCTGTGGGATTTGACAGCTTATTTATAGCAGCTACTCTGTGGGTAACGAACGTTTTAGTTTTATTAGAGTTGAGCCAACCTAATACTACTTTACAGTCTGTCCAATACACCTGACGTTCAATAGGGCAACGTAATGCGGCTAAAACCGTAGCAGTTAGTTGAGCTCCTAATAGGGCAGCGCAGAGTTCGAGCCGTGGTATTGTCGTGGGTTTAATAGGTGCAACCCGTGATTTTGCACATACCAGGCTAACTTGAGTAGCGCCGCTAGTAGAAACAGACCTCAAATATATACAGCTGCCATAGGCACGCTGCGAAGCGTCACAAAAACAATGTATTTGTACAGAGCAATTATTTTCAATTAGAATGTATCTAGGTATCCTTAAAGAAGACAAACATGAAGATTTACTAGAAAAATTTAACCAGGAAGACCTTATTTCTGGAGGAACAGGTTCATCCCAATCAATTTTGTGGCTCCATAATTCTTGTAGTATAATTTAAGGTTTAATTGTAAAAATAGACAGAAGACCAAGAGGATCAAATATTTTAAATGTTGAGGAGAGTATAGTTCTCTTCGTGACAGTTTCAGAAGTCAAAACATCATGCTGAAAGTGAAGTTCATCCGAAGATGGCGTCCAACCTATACCTAGAGTACTAGTCGCATTACTAATCATGAGATTACCACTTTCTAGGTTAACGGAGTCTGCGAGCAACTCAGGTAAGTTTGAACGATATTTACGCAGATGAAAGCTTCCCTTTGCTAATTCAGAAGAGACTGAAAGACGGATATGACGCAACTCCTCATCACTGCTTGCACCGGTAAGTAGATCATCACAATATAGATCATTTTGTATTATAGTCTTAATCTTCTGATCTGAACACTCTTCACCTATCTGCCAAAGAGACCGAGTAGTGAGAAAAGAGGCACTAGCGAACCCGTAAGTAACCGTATTTAAACGAAGCGTCCTTAAAGGCTTATCTTCACTATGACGCCACAGTATCAGTTGAAGATTGCGACCAGATTCTTTAAGAAGCACTGAGCGAAACATTTTTTCTATGTCTCCTGTTAAGACATACTTATGCTGTCTAAAACGAACTAATATACTAAACAATGGTTCTTGCACTACTGGTCCCACCATTTGTAGGTCGTTGACAGAAACACCAGAAGAAGTACGAGCCCAGGCGTCAAACACAACGCGTAACTTAGTCGACTCGCTTTGTTCCCGTATCACTGGGTGGTGGGGTAAGAAGTAGGCATTTAACGGCCTTTTTTTTTTTTTTTTTTCATTATTAAATATTTTGAACTCTTTATGGGAAAGATTACCTTATACTATATTTCAAAATTGAGATTAATAAAATTCGACCACCGGCAGGATTCGAACCTGCATCTGCAAGCCCCCAATGCCTTAGCCAATTAGGCTACGGTGGAACCCTACCGATCATCGAAATTTATTAATCTCTTTGTAACACGTCTCTAACGGGGACGGTAGTGCCATCTATCGGTAATGATTCGCATTACTTCGATAAATATCTCCAAAGTTACATTTGGTATTAAATATTAAACGATGACACCGCCCGTTTTCACATTATTAAATGTTTTGAACTCTTTATGGGATAGATTACCTTATACAATATTTCAAAATTGAGATTAATAAAATTCGACCACCGGCAGGATTCGAACCTGCATCTTTGGGTAAAGCCCCCAATGCCTTAGCCAATTAGGCTACGGTGGAACCCTACCGATCATCGAAATTTATTAATCTCTTTGTAACACGTCTCTAACGGGGACGGTAGTGCCATCTATCGGTAATGATTCGCATTACTTCGATAAATATCTCCAAAGTTACATTTGGTATTAAATATTAAACGATGACACCGCCCGTTTTCACATTATTAAATGTTTTGAACTCTTGATGGGAAAGATTACCTTATACTATATTTCAAAATTGAGATTAATTTTGAAATATATTTTATTTTTGTTTACCGGGGTATAAATGCGCAACCGCACTTCCTCCCTGGCGCAGGGATCACTATATACGTGATCCCTGCGCCAGTGAGGGCATGTGGGGCTCATCCTCTATAGAACGTGGTGCGCTGTCGCACCACAGAGAGGATGTATCCACTAAAAAAGCCCTCGGGTGTTCCTCCTTCTGTCGTTTGTAGTGAGAGACCCAAGTACCGGTATAGGCCTGTGGAGGTGTTCAGACTACAGGTGTGTATAATAAAAATATTTAGTTTAAGTATTTACAACGAGTTTATAATTAAAAACAAAGAAGATATTTTACAAATGAACAAGCAGAGAAAATTATTAGAATGAAGTAACGGTTACTAGGCAACCATATCCACATGCGTGCGCAGAACATTATTGTTATAAATATCACCACAATTCCCCCCTGCCAGATCGTAACTACGGTCGATAAATATTGGGGAATCTTACTAATCTTCCGCTCCTCGTTCTTTTCTCTTCGTCACTAGTTTTTGTAGTGGTAATAGTTGATGATGGAGAACTGTTCTCGTCCTCTCGCATCATGAAAGCAGGTTTAAGTCTGTCAATCGAAACATTCGTCCCTTTTCCTTTGACTTCAATAGTAAAGTACTTTGATTGTCTTTGAATAACTTTGTACCATTCGATTCCGACATGGTAGTGAATACGTTACGTGTTGTTTTACGGGGTCACCAATGTGGAGGTGTTCAGACTACAGGTGTGTATAATAAAAATATTTAGTTTAAGTATTTACAACGAGTTTATAATTAAAAACAAAGAAGATATTTTACAAATGAACAAGCAGAGAATTATTATTAGAATGAAGTAACGGTTACTAGGCAACCATATCCACATGCGTGCGCAGAACATTATTGTTATAAATATCACCACAGGCCTTTGGTTATCTCTCCGACAGAGTACAACTATAAACTCTCGCCCCGGTGAAAGGACTAGAGTTTCCTCCCCCTATGGCTCAATCGCGAGTGTTAAGCATCCGCGATGGATACCTTCCTACTCCTACAGGGATTGCCAGAACACAGTGGCATCCCCGACCTACTACATGAATGTGACCCTAGGGAGCAGATTCATGTTATCTGCTCCCCAGGGTCACCCCTTATGGCGGGAGACGACGGATTTCGGCCCTCCGCCTCCGGCCAACGCGACGTCTACGAAGCGGATGAGAGCTGGAATCATCTTCTCTTACCCGCTCCGCGGCCTCCTTCTGTGAAACTACAGTCTCACAGAAAGAGGCCATCGACTCCCATGCTCCCTCGCTCTCGAGCATCCTCTTAATGATGGTCGAAAGCGAGAGGTCATTACCTACATGTGCGACGAGCGCACCGCGCTCGGCCGCCCAAGCCGGACACTCGACCAGTGTGTGTTGCGCCGTATCATCGGCGCAATCACAGTGGTGACAACGAGTGTCCGGCTCTCTCCTTGCCACTTTGCACAGGTAATGACCGAAGCATCCGTGCCGTCATGACCTGCGCAATGCGGAAGGTTACCTCGCCCCTTTTACGTCCGGCCCACTTAAGCAAGTGAGGCCGGATCGCATCTACCGTACGTAATCCGCTCAATGGCGGGTCGGTTATCAGCCGGTCTTTCCATTCACGGAGAACACGACGCCGCGATTCAATACGCCACGTCGCCATGCCCTCCGGAAACGGATCACGGCCGTTTAAAACTCCGTCGCACCTCCGACGGTATGCCTCGGCCAGCTCCCTCGCCTCGAGTTCCCACGGAGGAGAACTAGAGAGAAGACAAGCCGCATCGAAGGACACCGTGCGGTAGGTACGAGCCGCCCTGGCGGCTATGACCCGCTGCGGCCGGCGCAGCAGGGCCACGTTACGCCTATCCAGTGCGTCCACCCATATCGGGGCGCCGTACAGCGCCATCGAGCGTATTACGCCCGCGTATAGTCGCCAGCAACTCCCCCCTGGCCTACCCAGGTTCGGCAGGAGACCACCAAGGGCTCCCGCCGCCGCTACTAACTTCGGGGCCAACCGATTAAAGTGGGCCCGGAAGTTCCACCTACTATCGAGGACGATACCTAAGTAGCGCATCGTATCCCCGACTATAATGGAGGTGCCGCCGAAGGCATTTAACGGCCTAGGCTCCGGAGATTCAGATAAGTGACCTAATACTTCGTATTCGTTTATGAATTGACAGTACTGTTGTTTTAATTCTGGTTGTTTTCGGAAACGAGCCTCTAAATTAAAAAACCTCTTTTTGGCTAGATTATATCAATTGCCTAAACAATCTATGCTATCACGAAGTGGCAACCCTACACAAAATTTACCGTTACTAGTGCGAGTAGTGCTGGTGAGATAATGTTGCTCACACAATTTTTCTTCACTACTCGGGGGCTTTTTTTTTAAGAAAATTTTCAAGTTCCCAGAATCTGGACAATTCGTCATGTATGTTACTAGATGTGTCATCATTTGACACAAGATTGCACATGACTGAGTTAACTTTATTTTTATTAAATCAAGGCAATGATCCCGTAACGAGCCATCCTAACTTTGACGCTTGAAGCTTAGGATATCCAGGTCCTAAAGAATGCTGCTGGGCCCTTATGATGTCCCAGAATAAGTCAGCACCAATCAAAATATTTACCGGGGATGGTTCATTTAAAGTGGGATCCGCTAACTGAAATCCATAAATATTTAGTTTTTGTAAATCAAAATAAGATTTGGGTAAGTTGCCGGTAATTTGAGGCAAAACTAAACATGAAACTGTTACATTAAAAGAACTAGTTTCCGAATGAATGCGTAGAATACAGCGTTCTGTGTTAATATTTAACTTAGTGTTACCAATGCCTACTATGGTAGTGTCTGATGGCTGAGGAATCAGGTTTAGATGGCACTTTACGGCCTGTGTGATAATTGTCGACTGACTCCCGCTGTCGAGTAAAGCTCGCACTATCATAGTCTCGTTGGTGGCTGGGTTGGTAACCTTTACTCGAGCCGTACACAAAAGTACCTCAGAGAAGCACATTGAGGACATAGTGACGGAATTAACTGAGTTGGAATTTTCAGTTTCTTCTGATTTATGAAGAAGAGAATTATGTCTTAATTTGCAATGACGACATGTAGCTGCAAGACGACAACGTCTAGCTATGTGACCAGATCGCAAACAATTCTCACATAATTTGTTAGAAGCAACAAAGGCTAACCTATCCTCTATTGAGCTCGACTTAAAAGACGGACACTCATACATGCGATGACTATTCTTACAGAACAAACATTCCGGTGTTTTAGAAGTAGAACTGTCGCCTTCGTTTGGTACAGCCACTAAAGACTTGGTACTGTTATGTTTACTTTGATTACTAGAGAATTGTTTTTGTTTGTTGTCTTGATTATCGTTTTTATGGCGATAAACGGTCTCCAATACGTCAGCGCGACATTTAAGGAAGCTGAAGAAATCATTAAGCGAAGGTATGTCACTCAAACTATTTCTATGTTCTTCCCACTTGAAATATGTACTATTATTTAATTTACCTGCAATTATATATATGAGTAAAACATCCCATTTGTCAGTAGGTAGCCCAAGTGAATTAAGTGCGCGTAAGTTTATAGTGACGTGGTCAATAACATATCTTAGAGACTTGTCGTTTTCTTGAACGGAATTAATGTTGAACAAAGACTTAAGATGGTTATTTATCAATTGACGCTTATTGTCGTAACGTTCTGTTACAGATTCCTAATGCAGGGAAACACCCTGACACTTCCAAATTTTGTGCTTAACTAAGCATTTTAGGAAATTGTCTAATTAGCAGTTTTCAGTTAGCACAGCGCGCCACAGGCAGTCTCTTCCACTCCTTCGTGACCGTAACACGTCGATTTCCATGTTTTCTATATCTGCCAGTTTTCATATCTTAATTAAAACATTCCAAATTACTGCCAAATCTAACTCATAATTTCGTGGATTTTAATTTTAAGTGTCTAAAAATAAACTAGAATTAAATAGTATAAAAGTGTTTCTTTTTTTTTAAAAAGACTCAAGGACGTGACCTCGTAACAAATTGGTGGCAGCGGTGGGATTTCCAAAATCCGGGAATCGCTTCCGTGATCATTGTCCAGTGAAAAGTTCAAGTGAAATTATCGGAAACATTTTATTTTATACTGTGTTATAATTATACAGTGGACTGTAGTGTGTAGTGCAGTGCAAATTGTGCACTACAAACCTCCTGCCCCATTCCTGTGTGTTCCTGGAAAGTAAATCACTGCATCACCGCGATTGACGCGGAATATCATCATCATCTATCACCAGTGACGAAATAATGTCACTTGTTCTACTCCTCATCGTAACCCAGTAAGTGATATTTGTGGTTAAAAGTGCTAAATTAGTGTTGTGTCAAAATATAAGAACAAAATATTTTCAGTTATATTCCTACAGTTAGTCTAAACAACTCAGTGCTCACAAACAATTCTTTAAATAAGATAACGCTCCCAAGAAGCGAGCTTATCTGTTGCAAGCGCCGTGTCTCCAATGTAAGCATCATATTACCATCTATTCTCCAGACCCGAATCGTGCAGGGACGAACTTTATGTTAACATTTTTTTTATATATTACAATAATTCCATTTGTTTTTATTTTAGCTATATTTTTTTTTATTTTAGTTTAAGATGGCTAAAACAGAAAAGGATACATTTGTAAACGTAGAATTAAGTATCCTATTTAAATTCATTAAGCCATACGACGGCGATAGACAAACTCTTAATTCATTTATTACTAATTGTACCAATGCTCATGAACTTGCAACCCCTGACCAACAATCTATACTATTCAAATACATACTAAGTCAATTAAAAGGTAAGGCAGAAACCGCTTGCTCAATTAAAGCCTTTACCAACTGGAACCAACTAAAAGAGTTCCTTAAAGCACAGTTTTCTGACGCCAAACATTACTCTCACTTACTAGCAGAACTACAGGAAAGTAAACAAGCACCTAACGAGACCGTGAGTCAATTTGGGTTTAAAATTGAGACTATACTTTCACAATTACTTACCGAAATAGTCTTAACTAAGGCCAAGGAAGCCCCGGGTCGTACCGCAGCGATGGAAGACCTGGCTCTTCATCATTTTCTGATAGGGTTGATTCCGCGCATATCGAATATAGTCCGCTGTAAATCTCCTAAAACTCTTAAAGAATATCTTAAGTCCTATGTAAATGATAGTCATACTGATTGGCATAAATATGTTTACACCGCTATGTTAGCATATAACAGTTCTGTTCACTCTACTACCAACTTTACACCTTACGAACTTCTTTTCGGTCACAAACCTTTCATTCCTGATTCTATCTATGAATTGCAGCCAGACCTCACATACCCTGAATACCTTAAGTCCTTACATCATCGCCTGAAACTTTCGCGAGATAAAGCTATTGAAAATATTCAAACGTCCAAAGAAAGATCTAAACAATACTATGACACCCACACGCGTCGTGTCCAATACAAAGTTGGAGATTACGTTTACCTGAAAAATCATGTCCGTCTTCGGAAGGCCCTATCACCAGTTTGGAAGGGCCCCTATAAGGTCATGAAAATTAGTGGCAGGAATACACTAACATTACTCATTAACAGGCGACACGTGACCCATCACTACGACGAGGTAAAATTAGCCTCCAGATCAGAAACGTAATCGTTAATATTAAATCTAATAAATGTTTTGCTATTTTATTACAGTAACCTCGTGCTGGGTCAAAAGTTCATCGAACCCCTGACAAGTAGTCCTGGCATGTACTTCGACCCCCTAGGTTCATTAAGTTTAGTTGATAATTATCTTAGCATAGTAATACCTTATGATGTGTCTTATATTAATCCTCATATTCATAATCTCCAGCGTGTTCTTAACAATTCCGTATTAATGTGTCAAGATAGTAAAGTATTTGATTATTTAGAATGTGATAATATTTTCCAACCACTGTTTACTCGCTTTAATGACGTTGTCCATGACAATGAAGCTATCTTCCACCTCACATCACATCAATCTAAGAGGTCTGCCCTCCTGGGGTTTATCGGCACCTTGTCGAAAAAATTATTCGGTACTATGGACGAGGATGATGCCATCCGTTACGATAACGCTATCAATGAAATAGAAATGGATCAAAAGAAACTAGCTGTTTTAATTAAAGAAAATATATTAGTTACTACCTCTACGCTTAAGTCTTTTAATAAAACTCTGTATAATATAAAGATAAATGAAATCAATTTAAAAAACGCAATCGATGCGTTATCCAAAGATATTCTGAATTTAACTTATGTTTCAAAAGAATTAACTTTGAGGTCTCGTATGTTAGAGTTAACGTCCATGATAGAAAATAGCCTTCTAGCCTTATCTTTTAAAGTAGAAGATATAATCAATTCCATTATGTTTAGTAAGTCGAATGTTTTATACCCTAGTATTCTAACACCTAAAGAGCTTTATACAGAATTAGTAAATAATTACAGATTCTTACCCAATTCTATACAACTACCAGTTCTTCTAAGCCTAGACAACATGCACACCATTTTAAATATATCAGAAATGTCTAGCTATTTTAGCAAAGATAAGATAGTATTTGTAGTAAAGATTCCTCTTGTAAATCCTTTACAGTTAGACATATATCATAACCTACCTTGTCCTGTTCCACATGACGTTAATAACCCGGTCTCGTACTCAACCATAATCCCAACTTCTAAATACATTGGCATTAGCAGAGACAAATCAATATACTGCAAGTTAGATACGTTAAACTCATGCAAAATAGTAAATAACAACCATTACCTCTGTACGACGCCAATAACGTATTCTTCCTCAGCAACGCCCTCCTGTGAAACTGAAATAATTAGTAAAGTACTTACCTCGGTTCCTTCAATGTGTGATACCAAATTTATTCACGGTCATGTTAGTATTTGGCAACAATTACGCAATAGCAAATGGCTTTATGTAATGTCAGAAAAAACTAAAATAAATATAGAATGTAACGACTCTCAATCCAACGCAATAGAATTTAGTGGTAATGGAATATTGTACTTACCTGCTGGATGTATTGCTTATTGTAAAAACACGCGTCTAATCTCCCGTGATAATCATCAAATTCAATTAAAAACTATTGTTTCTAATTTTAATATTTTGAATGACTCTTGTTGTAATACCTTAGCATTTAAGAATGTTGTATCTAGTTTACCTGTCGTTAACATTAAAAATGTAGACTTAGATTCAATAGCTTATGAGAATCCAGAAATGTTAAAGAATTTAGATAAGATAATTGAAAAACCTCATATTGTTCTATATCAATCGTATTACAGTATTTTAATTATTATTGTTGCTCTTATAATTATGTGTTATATTGTTTATAAACTGTACAAAGCTGGCATATGTAAGAAAATGTATCGGCGGAAAATAATTAATGTTAATACTGATAACCGCGACCCTGAATCAATTGAGTTGCCCAATATTGAATCACCTCCCGCTCTTCGCGTCGGTTAACTTAGTCTTAATTCTACTAGCTCCCGTAAACTACACTTAATGGGTATAGTTTACTCTTATTCGGGGGGCTGTTACAGATTCCTAATGCAGGGAAACACCCTGACACTTCCAAATTTTGTGCTTAACTAAGCATTTTAGGAAATTGTCTAATTAGCAGTTTTCAGTTAGCACAGCGCGCCACAGGCAGTCTCTTCCACTCCTTCGTGACCGTAACACGTCGATTTCCATGTTTTCTATATCTGCCAGTTTTCATATCTTAATTAAAACATTCCAAATTACTGCCAAATCTAACTCATAATTTCGTGGATTTTAATTTTAAGTGTCTAAAAATAAACTAGAATTAAATAGTATAAAAGTGTTTCTTTTTTTTTAAAAAGACTCAAGGACGTGACCTCGTAACAGTTCGCATAAAAGTTTCCATGCTTCGGAATAATTACTATGAGAAACCTCCAAATTAGCGATCACCCGAGTGGCTTCTCCGTTAAGATATGATTGTAAATAGTGATATTTATGAATACTTTGATCTTATCATTATTGTGAACTAGCGAAACAAATGCTTCCTTAACCACTTAAAATACGTACCATCGAAGTTTGGAATTTTAATCACCGGTAATTTAAAACTTAACGCATTACAGCTGTGATCGTTATGATGACACGTAGCCATAGAAGATTTATTTTGAGAATTATTCTCACTCTCTTGAATCCCTGTATTTTTCTTTATTAAATTTTGAGCTAAGGCGATACAATGGTAGAAATCGTTTTCTATTAAATCTCTAGTAGCCAACTCGCTACTTTGACTTTCTGCGTTGTTAATTTCTATCTGATTCTGCACCTCATCAAATTCAATGAACAATGCCTCAATCTTTGACAGCTTCAATACGAGTTTACTTATTTCTATTTCTGAAATGGATTCTAATAAAGCTAAAGTATCAAGACTTAACTTAAATTTCGTTACGCGTCCTCTAATAGAACCGCGTTTGCTTATTAGTTCTTTAACTTTAAAGTTTCGGGCATTGTAATAAACTCGTAATGAGCTAACACAAACAGACGTTAATAGATATAACGAAATAGGCACATATAGCATACGATACGCTCCTCGCTTTGTTGATCAGCTGATGCCCTCGGCTCACGTAGACTGCATACGATGGTGAGCTATGCAGGTGGGGACGCGCCGGCAGTCAGGTAACAGCGATGCGCAGGCGATGCCGTGTCACAATTCACAACGCTCGATCACTGGAATAGATCAATTCCGTGCGTCTTAGTAAACTGATAAAAACAACTAATTACTCGTATGATAGAACTACGACGGTTCGTAAGAAACATTTAGTATGTAAGTGATATAAAAGTTGAATTGAGTGATAAAAAGGATAAAGAATCGATAATAGTGAAATGAATTGCTTGGTTTGAGTAACGATAACGGTAAGAGAATTATTAAGTTGTAATTAGTTAAATGTGCATTAATTTAAGATGGCGGTAGGTCTACAAATAAGTGAATATAATTAGACTGATTTGTGCTTTGCCTATCCTTTTTAGATCTCTTTCGAAATGATTATGATTAGGCACAATAGCCACAAATAGAAAGGTAGGAACTTCACTTGACTTCGAGAAACCGAACCCGCTAAATGCACAGACGAAAGGATAACACAATAGGTATGTTAGTAAGATGGAACGAGCTCACTTTAAATAGGCAGGCAGCTAATCCCAGCAGTCCTTTTGAAGGCAGGAGCACGTAGATAGGTAGATAGTGATTCCTCTGACTCGTTCTAAGGGTGGACCTTGCTCGATCGGAGTTCCGTAGTCCCAGCAGAGTTCCCAGAATGGCTTGACGAAGGTAAGGTTGCTCGACCCAGGTAAAAGTAGGATGCCAGTCCACAGGCACGGTGATCTTAGATTCTCAACACGGCCTTCCGTTGGTACTGGTAGATGTCGTCCGGTGTCGACGATGTCCTTCGAATACCCTTGATACGGTACGGGAACAATGTGCGTGGATATTTGCTTCGATCCGCCGATTGTAGGTCCTGTCACGGTCGCCACTTTTGTTTGTGATAAATTAAAAAAAGATTTCTTGATTAAAAATAGGTTTACTTAAATCTTTTACAAATCTTTTACAATTTTGAATACGTAATGAACGGAGATTTTTTTTAAGCTTATGATTGAACGAACTGTAGGAATGGAAAGTGTGAATGAAGTTAAACAAATTGAATGCTTGAGCGAATGTGTCGTAGACACACTGCAAAACTCTGCTATCATAAAAAAATATACTGATCGATAAATATTGGCCGCAATACCTATTATTTTGCCTATAAAAGATGTTTTCTCGGTAAAAATAATTAAAATAGTCCCAAAAAATAATTAAAATATTAAATCTTAAAACTATTTACGTTTGTCATAGAACATGTTATGATAACCAAAGCTGTTCACGACCAATTTGATGTTAGAATTCAATGTTTGTTGTGTGGGTCCATATTGGCTCACATAATATTTTTAATCATATTTTTTTTCTTACTACCGCTTTGTGTTCATAATCATCACTCTTCATAATTTTATTTTTCATACTTTTTTTATTCATACATTTTTATTAATATCTTCGGAACTCATAACCGTTAGTGATCATATATTTTTTATTCAGAACTTTTTTCTTCATAACATTATTTTATCATATTATTGCTTTCTAACAAAGATTAGTTTATGGCGCGTTGTTGTGGTCACAGTTCTAACCTAACCTACTAACCTAACCTACTTGTCTGGTAGCATCTCGTTTCTGGTACCAATTAAATTTTAACTGGAGTCGCACGTTTACGAATATCATTGTTATGTATTCGAATGATTATGAATTTCGATTATTAGTGTTACATATGCATACCGCACGGAATCCGCTGACGTGCGTTTACCCCGTTACTACATTTCCCAACACTGGCTTACACGAGGCGCCTGGTCAGCACAACGTGATGCAACGTGAACCCTGCTGCATCGGCACCCGATGCCCCGGCCCCCTTGCGTCGGTCACTTCTGTTTCTAACATCGAGCGGTCGTCACCTAGACTTAGTAATTTCCTGTACTTTTATTTTAACTTAATAAATTAATTTAAGAAGTAGGTATTGTATTTTTTGGGCCCTTGGTCTGCGACCTTCGTATCTGGCGCAGTCTAACGGATAGAGTAGAGTCAGTGCATCAAGCAGGACAGCATCTATCCAGAACCTACAACCCGCCGCAGCCTGAGGAGTATCCGGCCTTCGATACACCAGAGGTACATGATCTGCGAACGTGAGTACTTTAGATTCATATTAGAGTCGCTCTCCTTTATTTTATAAGAATTTCCTATTAAATTTTCCAAGATTTTCCATCCACGGCAATCTCGGCACCCTAGTTTATAAGATAGGAATAGTAGGAACGATCTATTAGATTCTCATAGATCGTTATTAGAATCTGACGAGTGTAGTAATAATATGGCTAGCGTAATGATGGAGCAGATATACAAGGCCTTACGCCTCGTCCCCGAATTTGATGGCAATGTTAATGTCCTATCTAGTAGAGATGTGTAGTTCGCGAATGAATCCTTCAATTGAAGTACTTCAGTTGGAATCGCTCTGTATCTCTTTCGTTCATTGCAGATTCATATACTTCAAAAGTTCAGTTTAGTCAATTTAGTTCACAGTGTTAAAATTCTTATATTCAATATAATACGTACACAATATTACTTAATGCTTTTAAATGAAAGCTATAGGTACCTACTAATAATTAAAAAAACAAAGAACTAATACAAAACAATATAATCATTCTTGTTATTAGTTCATTGCACGATCGATGATCGTTTGAAAGACCTGCGAAAATTGATTCAAATGAATCTAGTTCATAAGCTGAACTAGTGAAGTAAATGAGTGATATAGTTCACTTAGTTCAAATGAAGTATATCACTCTTTTCACTTCAATGACACATTTTGCATGTCTATCTCATTGATTCGTTGTGATTTGCTGAACTAAATGAAGTACCGAACTAAATCAGTGGACTACTTCATTGAGCCAAAAGATATACTTCATTCATTTCTTTTTACTGACACATTTTGCGCATGTCTACTATCTAGATTTATATCCTTATGTGATAAATTAGTAAAGGACTATATGCAGGAAGATCCTGCCTATAGCTTGAGTAATTTTGCGCTTTTAAATGGTATAATTAATAAAGTTGTAGGGCCAGCCGCCCGCACTATAAATACGAACGGGATTCCCGATACATGGAAGAGTGTTAGGGAAGTACTGATCAATAATTTTTCGGACCATCGCGACGAGACGTTTTTATATAGCGATTTGGCATTATTGTCGCAGGGTTCCTTAAGCCCGCAGGAATTTTATGAGAAATACCAAAATTTATTTTCGACTCTAATGACATACATCAATCTACACGAAACGGTAGCAGATATTATAAAATTTAAGCAGGACTTATATAAAAAGCTAACTCTCCAAGCATACCGACGTGGGTTAAATGACCCATTGGGTTCCCGCATTCGTTGCATTCGTCCCGACAGTATAGAGAAAGCTCTCGAGTTCGTGCAGGAGGAAATAAATACGTTGTACTTGCAGCAGCGCAACGAGAATGTCTTCGAGAGGAAGCCTTCACCTCATTACCAGGTCAGTCCTAAATTTAATTTTGGCCCTATGCCACCGCCTATTCATATGCCTGTAAGATAGTTTAATCCGCAACCTATTAGACCTTTTAATATACCTAACCAACCTGGCCCTCAGCCGGGTCCATCTAGGAATATGTTTGTCCAACCGCAGCAACTCCCAGTTAAATATTCGGCACCCCAATTTCGTGGACCCTTTAGAACACAACAAATATTCGGAGCCCCACCACCAAATTATAGAGCCCAAAGTAATATATTTAAAATGTCCCAAAGACCGTTCCGACTCGTACACCACATGACTGGACTAAGTTAGGTAGCCCACTGCCTTCGCATTATTTCAAATCACGAGAAATGAATTTTAATGATTTTTACTATCCGGACTATGAATATGACCCTTACTACGAGTATTACTCATACGAGTATGCACCGCACGACGTCGAGTACGAATATACATAATGACCCCTCATATTGTTCAGAGATTTTTGAGGAAACGAATGACGTTCCATCAAATTCCTCTGCGACTGATGACACTGAGGATTTTCGGAAAGCCCCGAAATCCAAAAACTCAAAATAGAGATAAATTTACAGACACAGAGATAGTTACCCTATATCCAAATTTCAGACCCACCTATTAAACTTTTAATAGATACGGGAGCAAACCAATCTTTTATAAGCCCCGAGGCCGTAGATTTTTTTTTCTCATGTAAATTGTAACTATGAACCTTTTGAAGTAGGTAACTTATATTCATGCAACCTCCCAATGTAACTACTCTATTACCTTACCGTGTTTCCAGGAATTTAACGAGAATGATGACATGGCTTTCTTTATTTATAAATTTCACGACTACTTTGACGGTTTAATTGGCTCAGATTTATTAGAGATATTAGAATCAAACATAGATATAAAAATAAATTATGAATTACTCGAAATTCTAAGAATGCTTTATTAATGTATGACCCTCGGAACTGTAATTATTTCGAAGATATTATTCCGGCTAACTCGTCTAAGTTGCTACGAATCCCTATAAACTTTCATGACGGAGAAGTTTACGTACCCGAGCAGTTAATCTCAAATTGTATTATTACCGATTGTATGACAAATGTAGAAAATAATCGAGGTATTTTGGAGGTAATAAACCCGACACGCCACTACATAGTATTTTCAATGGACCGTCCTATAACAGCCGAATTATTTAATATTAAGTACACGCGTACTAAACAGCAGCCCGACCGCATTAAGGAAGTACTTTCTAAACTGCGGACGGATCACTTAAACCCGGAAGAAAAAGCTAACTTAGAGACTCTGTGCGCAATATGCTGACATATTTTATCTCGATGACGAGCCGTTGACTTTTACGAATCAGGTTAAGCACAGAATTCGAACTAATGATGAAGTTCCCATTTATACTAAAAGCGAACGAAAAGACCTTAGACGATCGCTACCCCATTCCTAATATTGCAGACGTGTTAGATAAGTTAGGAAATTTTCATTATTTTACTACGTTGGATCTTGCCAGTGGTTTTTATCAGGTAGAAATGCATCCTGATGATATTTCTAAGACGGCTTTCACGGTAGAACATGGACATTTTGAATACCTACGTATGCCAATGGTACTAAAGGGGTCCCCCTCCACGTTCCAGAGGGTAATGGATAATGTCCTTAGAGACTTACAGAAAACGATTTGTTTGGTATATTTGGACGACATCATAATTTTCTCAGTATCGCTACAAGAACACATGGTTAATTTAGAAAAGGTATTTAAAAGACTCAGGGAAACGAATTTCAAAATTCAAATGGATAAGTCGGAGTTTTTAAAATTAGAAACCGCATATTTAGGCCATATAATTAGTCACGAGGGTTTTCTAGGTTTTTTAGGCTATTACCGTAAATTTATCCCAGATTTCGCGCGTATCACAAAACCCATGACACAATGCCTTAAGAAAGGTTCCAAAATTAATATTAATGATCAAAATTATATAAATTGCTTTGATAAATGTATTTATTAATAAATGACCCCATTTTACAATACCCCGATTTTAACAAAGATTTCGTCCTGACAACCGACGCGTCTAATTTTGCTATCGGTGCGATTCTCTCGCTAGGTACTATAGGTAGCGATAAACCTATTGCTTATGCGTCACGAACTCTTAACAGTAGCGAAATTAATTACAGCACTATAGAAAAGGAAGCAATCGTGTGGGCAACAAACTATTTCCGCCCTTACTTATTTGGTAGAAAATTTAAAATTGTAACGGACCACAAACCCCTTCAATGGGTTATGAATTTGAAGGAACCGAATTCCCGTTTGACCCGTTGGAAATTAAAATTAAGCGAATATAATTTCAACATTGTGTATAAAGCAAGGTAAACTAAATACTAACGCGGACGCTTTGTCTCGCATTGAAATTAATAACGAGGATACCAGTTCCATGGCAGTCCAACCCTCAGAAAAAAAACCTATGCAGGTAGATCCCTCGGGATCTTCCACCGCAACAGCTCACACTAGCGCAGAAAATCCAATTTTAGAAGTACCAATTTCGGATTATCCATTTAATAAATTTAATCGTCAAATAATTATGCTTTGTTGTCGTCGGAGACATTAAAAAACGCCCCACTGTGTCTAAGCCCTTTGAATCGCATACTAAAACTGTAATACAAATATCCGAAAATAGTTTAGAAAATGATGTAGTAAATGCTGTCAAAGAATACGTGAACCCTAAGGTCAGAACAGGTTTAATGATTAACCCGCCATCAGCAATGTATCAAATTATACCTATCATTCAAAATTATTTTAAAAGCTCTTCTCTAAATTTAACCTTGACCAAAGTAGAATTGGAAAATGTCAAAGATTATCTCAGACAGCAGGAAATAATTAAAAACTATCACGAAGGAAAGACCAACCACCGTGGTATTTCTGAGTGTTTCCTTTCTCTTTCGCATCGTTATTACTGGCCTAAAATGAAAGAACATATTGCCAAATATATTAACGAGTGCAGTATACAGGGTTGATACGACAGAGGGGCTTTCCTTTAAACTGCCTATACTAGGTACCATTTCCAAGCTCTGTACCAAAAATCAATTAAATAGGAGCAGTAGTTTAGTCACAAATGATTTTTTAAGTTTTTGCGCCGTTTGAACACGATGTATCTTTCCTTACGATGCGTTGTTGCCGCTCTGACGCAAATCATTGCAAAACATCCCGCACCGCCGTTTTGCTAGATCTGTGAAATTTATTTACAAAGGGTGGTTACGTTTTACTTTGATGTGTAAGCTATTTACATAGTTTGTTTGAAAGAAAAAAAATCTCAATTTGGTTGCTTTTTATTTTTATACCGTATCAGATTAATAAAAAACACAATAGTAAACGTAGCGTAATTTAATGCCCCTCTGTCGTATCAACCCTGTATGTGGACAAGACAAGTATGACCATAACCATATTAGACAAAAGTTTTCTGTAGTTCCACCCCCATCAAAACCTTTCGAGGTAGTCCACCTAGATCTTTTTACAGCCCAAAATGAAAAGTTTTTGACAATGGTTTACGCTTTTTCGAAATATGACCAGGCATATTACCTGCGCGACGGAACAGCCCTAAGTGTAGTGCAAGCCCTATTATCTTTTAGCACACATCATGGGATCCCTATGACAATAGTTACAGACCAGGGACCCGAGTTAACTAATGCTCTATTCGCGGAATTTGTAAGGTTGCATAACATACAACACCATAAAATTCTAGCGCACACCCCTAACGATAACGGCATGGTAGAACGTTTCCATTCGACAATCTGAGAGCACTTACGTGTATTAAAATTAGGAAAACGTGGTGAACCCATAATAAATTTAATGCCTTACGCAATATTAGGTTACAATAATTCGATTCATAGTTTTACTAAATGTCGGCCAATAGACTTAATTACAGGATATTTTGACCCCCGCAATCCCTTAAATGTAAATTTGACAGAGCATCTATTGCAACAATATTCGTTAGAGCATAAAAAGCGAATTACACAAGTTTATGACTTAATTAACGAGACCTCTTTACATGACCGGACTGTATTGATTGAAAATAGAAATAAAGATCGCGAGGACGAGACAGAATACACCCCTGACCAACAAATATTTGTACGGAACCCGTTAGCAAGTAGACAAAAATTGGCCTCGCGCTTTACGCAGGACACAGTCTTAGCTGACCTTCCCATTCATATTTACACTCGCAAAAAGCGAGGCCCCGTGGCAAAGTCTCGACTTATGAGAAGCCCTAAAAATCCTGTCTTGTTACAGGATACTACTCTTGGTGCTATTCTAACGGATTCGAGGACAAGAAGTAACGATTGACTCGTTAGGAGATGGCCCAGGGTTACTTCCATTTAAATTAGGAAACACCCGAATTGTTTCCCATTATCTTTCTTTTCTTAGTTCTATAAGTCTTATTATTATTATTAAATATGAAAACAAATAGTAGTAAAAACAAAGTGTATGATTTATGATATTATAAATTTAAATGATTATGTTTTGTAATCTTTAATTGTTATATTTTTTTATGAATAACGATCATTACAGCTTGAAATGGTATGAGAAAAATTTTCGGACTTCCGATGATAGGAGTTAAAAAGTTATGTAAGAAAAAGCGCATCCTGTTTAAATACCTAAGTTCACCGCTTTTGGCAATAGACGGCGTTAGTTCCGAGTCGCAAGCGTTTGATTCACCCAGTTTGGTTGAGCTTGATGTCCTGGAGAAGCAGCAACCTGTGGAGTTTTTACTTGGAGCTGAGGAGGTGGTGAGGATCAGGAGCTGAGGAGGTGGTTCCAGTGATGAGGCAGTACGTTCGTCACGGTAGGCGGAGCAAACGTCGTGTGACGTCACATTCTACGTCACCATATTTGTGCACGGTATTTTAGTGAAGTGAAATCGTGAGTACAATGAATTTTTTATTTTGAGTGACATTTTTAAATTTAATATTCGTCGATACAAACATTTTAGGTTTAATTTCGTGTTTTATTAATTTTAGTATAATTTTAAGTGTAGTAACAGTTGTGTAGGACTTAGAATAGTTTTATTAAAAACGGGGGAACGGGAACCCTATGTCCGTTTTCCGCCGATAGTAAAAGTTTTCTCAAACACTTGTAAATATTTTCGGTTTATTTTTAGACTTAGAACAATTTTGTTTAATAATAATTTATTTTTACACGTTTGATAAGTGTGTCTCGTTAAGTTTTCTATTTAGTTCAATTCAAAATGGAAGGTTCTATAAATGTTTTAAAAAATCTACAAAAATCATAAGTAAAGGGTTCAGTAACTTTAAAAAGATAGGATTACTTTAGAATATCTAGAAAATAAGTTAGAATTATTGGAAACGGATTGAAGTTCGTTTCAAAGATTAAATACAAAGTTATATGAGGAGTATCAAATTGAGGACATTGAACAGGCTTTAGATGATTTATATGAGCATACGAAAGACATTTATATTTTGTACAAAGGTATGCTTAAGTTCAAATTGAGAGAAATAAAACCAGAAACAAAGGCCTTAATTAACACTTCAAATAATAATCAGTCAGGTATTTCAGGAGTTAATGTTCAATTACCTAGAATATCCATTCCTATCTTCACCGGCAAATATTCTGAGTGGGTAACTTTTTACGATTTATTCATGTCTCTCGTTCATAGTAATAGTTCGTTAGATGATGTGCAAAAACTGCAATATTTGAAAACACATCTAGCTGGTGAGGCAGAACAATTAATACGACACACTCCTATCACCGCAGCCAACTACAAGCAATGTTGGGAACAATTAATTAGTAGGTACAGTAATAAACGATACTTGTGTAACTGCATTTTGCAGAGGTTATTCTCCCAGAAAAGAATCATGGTTGAATCAGCCACAGCTTTAAAATACCTTTTAGATACGTCTAACGAATGCTTGAGTGCCTTAAAAAACTTGTCGATAGATGTAAGGACATGGGATGTTATTATCATTCATATTGTATCATTTAAACTTGATAGTGAAACCACGTAAACAGTGGGAGCTGAGTAGGGGAGACTGCGGCGCGACTTAACAAAATTTATATTTTCAGTTGTATCTTCAAGACATCTAAACATTTTGAAATTATTTTTGTATCAAATGATGTCTAAACTATTCAATAACCATGTCATTGGTTTTAATTTGACAAGAAATGGATACCTTTTTAAGAAAGTCGATTTTACTCAGAAAAGTCAGAAATTATTACTTACCCCGAGATCTGGGCTATAATTAACACTTCCGAGGTAAGTATTAACAAAAGGGGCAACAATTAACATTGTAAGTATTTTCCTCTATAAATAAAGAAAACTCAAAATTACAATGACATTTTTTATTAAGCAATACAATTAACACTAGGCTTAAACAATATAGCACTTTGTCCCTGCAATAACGATATATGTTTATAGAGAAAGAAACCCGAACAAAACCTCTATACATACTTAATAACAAAATTCAACAAATATCTGAATCATTTATTATTAACAGTTTTTCAAAAAATGCATGGACATTTGTTCGATTGAAGGATGTCGCCCTACTTAAACTTGTCGCTTCAGGGCTTCTAATCGACAAATTTGTATTTCTTTTCATGAAATTCATAAACCAATCATCACCCGCCTTTTCCTTAGCCTTCCACGATTCGGGCAAGTTCGGGATTTTGAAAAAAACAGCACACTGGTAGGCTAGTTTTTTTACTTCCGCAGGTAGCAATCCGAAATAAATGTTAGAGCACTTTAATAAATAATCTGCAATTTTTTTCTCCTGCTCAGAAGTGTTTTGTAACCTACTTCCACTGGAACTCCTGCTTTCTTCTTTTTCACAAAATTGAACAGCGAAACGTGACAAATTTGAAATTCTGTGGCTACTTCTCTGTAGTTCCTTTTCTTGTCCATTATTTCTAAAGCAGCTGACTCGTAGGTCGCCAGCGAAGTCATGCCTCGAGTAGTTTTCCGCTTGTAAGTCCTCATGCTGTAACGTTTAAGATAAATAAATAAATATGTTATTAGACTCCCTGGTGGATATACAGCTCTTTAAAGTTAGGACAGGAGGACAGACAGACGGACGGACAGCGTAGGCTTAGTACCTAGTGTAATAATGTTAATACCAACCCCACATGCTTGGTAAGAATTAACATGTTAATACTAGCCCCGTATATTTTGTTAAATTTAGCCCCAAGGGTAGCTTTTCAATAAAAATATATATAATTACGAAATATTGTGCATTAGCGCTAGAAACGGTATGTAACATTACTAAGCATAAAACAAGCTACTGCAAAAAAAATATATATTACACCGAAATCAATTATTCAACGCGTAAATCAAAATATCGTAAAGTGAAAAAAGTTCGTTACCTGGCCAAAATAGACGCACATCACACAACTCACTCTCGCGGCGCACTGAGCTGGACTCAACCTGTAGACCGCTGTCACAGGGACGAATTCTAGGAGTCACTAGTGACGTGCTGTTTATAGTTTCGTAGACATTCGCTTGTTAATACTTACCTCTGTTAATTAAAGCCCCGGCCTCCCCTACTAATAATGACTCAGACTTACCTACATATGACGATTTCCAAAAGTTCATGGAAATTCGGCTTAGAGCGCTTGAAAGAATTGATTTCAAACGGACACTAGTATCAACTAGGGAGTATATTTTACATCATTAAAATCTGTCCCGATAGCCTTTTCAAGTTTTTCTATAAGTTTATTACATTTTAAGTCCATAATATTGCACTTTTATTAGATAATCTTGAGTAACTTACCGGTCAATTTCTACCCCCATTGTAACTTTATTTTTTTTTCATTTAGTCTAAACTCTTTATTGAAATATTCTTTTAGGTATTTCACATATAATTCATTTTCATATTAGTAAAAGTTAATTATAATAAAACTAAATATTAAAAGTTTATAATTTAAACATTAAAACTTTCACTTTTAATACCTTTACTTTCTGAATCCCTCTTCTTTAACCCTCCTTTACTAGTATCTGTGACATTTTTTTTTCACTCTTTCTTTTCACTTTTTAGCTATTCTCCATGGCTACCATCATTCCCATGACCCGTAAAGCTACCACAAAGGACTTAAACGAAAAACTAGAACGGGCACTACATCAGCTGAAGTGTGTAACAGAGGAATGCAAGAACCTGGAACAGTTGCGCATAGATGATGAACAAGAAGCAACCAAGATACTAGATGACAATGCCTCCTTAAGAAAACAGCTGTCCAATCTATATGCCCAATTTATGAATGTATGTAACGAACGTGATGCCCTTGAAATTAAAATTAACACATATGATGAGTGTATCAGCACTCATGAGCTGGCCTTAAATCGTATTACTGAGCTAGATCTGGGTCTTTTGAGGGCCAGAGATACAATTAAAAACTTACAACAACAGTTGGATACTCAAAAGAGTGATGCAAACCATAACTTGTATGAGATACTTGTTGAGTCAAACTCTAACAAAAGTATTAATTCTTCTTTGGCCCTGAATACACCCATGACTAGTCATAAAAATGTCAAAAAATACTTAAAGATTAACAGGACCCTTAAAAAAATTAAAAAATCATATAGTTATTGTAAAAGATACAACTATCATCAGGTAAGTAAACTTATTATTGAGCGTAGGGAGTTATTATCAGATTTAGATATTTGTAGTAATCAGCTCACCCAAAGCCACTTAAAATATGATACAGATACAAGTAAATTAAATGACATTGTACATAACTTAAATAACAAGATAACCTCACTGACAAAGAAATATGAGGATTCACAGAGCCAAATTAAAGAGCACATCCTAGCTGCTAATGAGCTAATTAGAGTCATTAGCAATGAGAAATGCAATAAGTGCAACTCAATAATTAATAAAAATACTGTAGGTGATTGTAGTTATAGTGAATCATTATCAAGTCCTCGACTGTCACTCACTCATAGCAAGCAAGGACACCCTCAGTTCACTTTGAGGGACCCAGTAGATGTAAACACAAAACTGAGGCAACCCACACTGCTAAAGCCAGCTATAGTTCTAAATAATTCTCAAGAACAGGGAGGTAATCCCATTAAAAAGGCCTGTGATAATAGAACCTGTTTAATATCAGACCTACTAGGGAAAAATTTTAGTAGTTTAATGAATATGTACACCGATCAAACAATTCTAAATGAATGTTTACCCGGGGCCAGTTATAAACAATTAACTGAGAAAATGGTCTCAATTAGTCAACATGGTACATTTAATAAATTTATTTTACTTTATGGTGATAGTTTATCTGTAAGTAGACATCATATTGTTGACATAGTTCATAAAATGAAAAAACTTAATGTGAAATATAATTTAACATTTTTATTATGTGCTCTGCCATACTCTTCAAACTTTACTGAAGAGCAAAATAGATATATTTTTGATTTGAACATGACAATGTATAACATATGTCACCATAACCCTTTTGTGTCTTATTTTGACACAAATATTTTTATAAATAATTTTAAATTTAATTTGACAAATGGTACTATGTACCTACCATTTTATTTAAAAAAACAACTTGCTAAATTGTTAGCATTTAATATTTATAATGACTCTGATAATCATGTATTATCACAGAGTAGTTTAATTACTACTCAAACTAATGTTAATATTAACACCGACATAGGTATTTCCCACCTACATACAAGTAGATTGTTATTTAATGCTAGTAGTTTTACTAGCAACAATAATTTAAACTAGGTATAAGGACAACGGATAGGCTGCATGGTTTGAATGTTGTTCATCAAAACATGCAAGGTCTGTCCGGCAAAGAATTAGAATTAAGTTTATTTATTGAAAAATTCAATGTTCATGTTTTATGTATGACTGAACATTGGCTTAAAGAATATCAGTTGTCATATATTAATAATGATAATTATAAGATTCAGAGTGCGTTTGTGAGGAGGAATGCAATTCATGGGGGTTCATTAATTATTGTTTCTAACAATATTAAAAGTAAACCAAGACTAGACATTGTAAACCTCTCTATTGAGCGCACTGTTGAGTTGTCATGTGTTGAGCTTGAGCGACAAGTAATTATGTCAGTTTACCGCCCCCCCCTTAGCAACTTTGACTTATTTGAATCTGTCATAGAAGATGCCCTCACAAAATTAAGTTTTACCAAGAAAAGTATTATAGTATGTGGAGATTTCAATGTTAATATCCTAGAAACCTCATCACCGTGTAGTAGGCTTTTAAATCTTTTTAAATCGTTCAATTTGATTAATTTGTTTTACGAACCAACGCGTATAACTCCACACTCGTCAACATGCTTAGATAATATATTTGCTAACTGTGTATCAGTGTGTAGCAAAATTCTTAATAGTTTGACCTCTGACCACTGTGGCCAATTAGCAATATTTAATACCGTTGACAAATGTAAATCAACTGAAGTTACTTGCCGGCCAGTTACTGACTACTTAATGAATCAATTTAAAAATAATATTCTTGTTAAAATGAATCCCACATTGTTGAAGTTGAATAATCCTAATTTAAGTTACACGTCGGTTTTTCATGAAATCAATACTCAGTTCCAAACCACGTTTAAAATCAAAACTTTCACAAAACATATTAAATTAAATTTTAATGATTGGGCTACTCCAGGTATTTATAAAAGTCGTACCAAATTGTACGAGCTATATGGTATTAGAACCTATAAATTTGATGACGAGTTCCTAGCGTATGTGAGTAACTACTCTAAAATATTTAAAAAAGTATGTTCCCAAGCTAAAGCCAATTATTTTAGTAATAAAATCAAACATTCTAGTAACAAGATAAAAGCCACCTGGAATACAATAAATCGTGAATGTGGTAAAAATGTTACCCGTGAAAATTTTCTAGAATTAATAATAAACGATGAAATAATTACTGAGAAGAATGACATAGCTCACGAGTTTAATAACTTCTTTGCAGACATACCCACTAAGACGACTAGCTCCTTAAACTCCTCAGATGTTGGCGCTGAACACCTTTTACGTAGAAGTGTATCGGAATGTAAAAAACAATTTGCCTTTGAACATGTTACAGTACATGATGTAATAAATATTGTTAAAACCCTTGAGCCCAAAAATACGGGTGATTTATGGGGAATTTCAGTTAGAATCATAAAAAATGTAATTGATGTAGTAGCGCCTTACTTAACAACTATTTTTAATGAATGTATTAATATGGGTATATTCCCTGACCTATTGAAGTGTAGTAAAATCATACCATTATTTAAATCAGGTGCCAAGGATGATCCCGCAAATTTTAGGCCAATATCAATATTGCCAGCCTTCAGCAAAATTTTTGAAAAATTAATGCTCAATCAATTACTCAGGCACTTCAATCTTAACAATCTCCTACACGATAATCAGTTTGGCTTCACAAAGGGACGTTCGACTACAGACGCGGGAGTAGCCTTAATAAAACATGTATATGATGCATGGGAGAGATCTAAGGATGCCATTGGAGTGTTCTGTGATCTTTCAAAGGCTTTCGATTGCGTTCATCATGATACACTTCTGCTAAAGCTAAATTATTATGGTGTAAGGGGCGTCGCGCTTGACATGCTTTCATCGTATCTTCACCAAAGGGTTCAGTGCGTAGACATTGGGGGAGTAAAGTCACAAAACTTACCAGTTAGATTAGGCGTGCCACAGGGGTCGATACTGGGCCCATTTTTGTTCTTGGTATATACAGGGTGTCCAAGAACCTGGCGTCCAACTGGATTCCCACGATGCCCCAAGTTCTAACAGTACTCAGAAAAATATTTTAAAAAATCCACCCCATGTACTTACAGAATTATACTGATTTAAAAAAAAAGGGGAAATGAGCACCCTGTGACTTACTTTTGAATGCTGTGACTGCTAATGCTGATAATTTCGATATTTCTTGGAGGTTTTGTAATCTAGGGTATTGCTGTGTCTAAATAGAATGTAAAAATAAAGTACTTATTGTACCATTTTAAAATAAAATATTATTTTAACTAAAGGTGATATGGAAAACTATTGAATTTCGCAACTTTGACCGACTGTAGTGTAAAAAAAATGTACCAAAATAGTATGGCAAGTGACGTCAAATTTTGACGCGTTTATTCCTCTTTTTAAAAAGGTATAATACTTACACATTAATTTGAAAAAAAAAATTTTGATAATATTTTTACTCAACAACCCAATTTTTACGATGTCTTACAGAATTCTTAGAAAGAAAAATTTACGACGAATTGAATCTAACCTCTAAAGAATTACTATTGTATGCTCATAAAAATAACAACAGGCCTCTCAAAAAACAGGTTAGACCGTAAGGGGCGGTATGTGCATGCATCTCACCATAGTGATTCGTTATTACAACAGGAGGGAGCAAGACAGAAACTATCTTTGCGATTTGCTGGTTCTTCTTTATGGTACCCCATTATTCAGGTAAGAGTGAGGGAGAAAAAGGTTAGAGGTGCGAGTGAGATAGATAGTGACGCTATCTGGGATCGTGCTATTTAGGATAACAGTACGGTCAGTACGCGTCACTGCCTCCTGCCGTTACTACGCACCTCTCTCTTATTGTTACCATTGATCACGTACTACGATTTAAAGCTTTGTTTATTGGACTCGATTACTCTTTGTGCTCTGGACTTTGAAACGAACTCTTTACGACGACCTTTGCCTGTGTTTGGACAGTTTGTGTTTTGTGTGTGCTACCATGGCGACCTACACTCCGCAAGAATACGCAAATATGCACTACATTTATGGAGAATGTAGAGGTAATGGACGAGCTGCAGCGAGACTTTACAGAGAAAGGTATCCGAGGGCTACGCGATATCCCGACCATCGAGTTTTCATTAATGTGCACAGATCACTATGTGACGGGCGGTTCCCCAATCAAGTAGCTGGTGAAGGACGACCCGTAAATGACTTCATACGCGATGAAGTTTTAGAGGCGGTGTCGGCAAATCCAAGCATCTCTGTGCGAGGAATAGAAGCTGATACGGGGATACCGAAGAGCACAGCACACAGTATTCTCCAAAAAGAAGAATATCATCCGTACCACGTACAGCGAGTGCAAAGTCTTTTACCTCGAGACTATCCGAGCCGAGTCGCGTTTTGTGAAACAATCCTGCAAAAACATCGAGAAGACGAAAACTTTATCGACAAAATTTTGTGGTCAGATGAATCAACATTTAAGAAGGATGGCTACATGAACCTACACAACTTGCACGAGTGGCATGTGGAAAATCCGCACTTGATGCGAGAAGATAGATCCCAGTACCGGTTCAAAGTGAACATGTGGACCGGTATTCTCTGTGGGAATATTATTGGTCCATTTGAGATGCCCGAGAATTTGACTGGCGAATCATATTTAAATTTTCTTCAAAATGATTTGCCAAACTTACTAGAAGAGACCCCACCAGATATGTGGTTCCAACACGACGGCTGTCCAGCACATTTTCGCGTATCCGTTAGAGAGTTTTTGGACGAGCAATACCCGAACAGGTGGATTGGGCGATCAGGAACAATCCCGTGGCCAGCCCGCTCACCTGACTTAAATCCGCTGGATTTTTTTTTCTGGGGAACTATGAAGGAGCTCGTTTATGCGAAGCCCATTAATGACATCGCTGACCTTCGTGAGAAGATAACACAAGCAGTGCAGGTGATACGTCAAAAAAGTTACTCGCGAAACATAAAGCGGTCCTTTTTAAGGAGAGTGAGAGCTTGTATTGCCGCGGGTGGTCAACATTTTGAACATTTATTGTAATAAAATATCTTTAAACTAACATTCTTTGCTTTTATTCTACTGGGAACCCATCTACCTGTGTGTATTTCCTTCTTGCTCACTCTTGGAACCGAAGTAAATAATAGTAGTAACATAACAGTTTCTAAGATAAGAAAGGGTCCGACAGTTACCGTTAGTAGGTAGGCACTTCGTAAAAATTGGGTTGTTGAGTAAAAATATTAACAAATTTTTTTTTTTCAAATTAATGTGTAAGTATTATACCTTTTTAAAAAGAGGAATAAACGCGTCAAAATTTGACGTCACTTGCCATACTATTTTGGTACATTTTTTTTACACTACAGTCGGTCAAAGTTGCGAAATTCAATAGTTTTCCATATCACCTTTAGTTAAAATAATATTTTATTTTAAAATGGTACAATAAGTACTTTATTTTTACATTCTATTTAGACACAGCAATACCCTAGATTACAAAACCTCCAAGAAATATCGAAATTATCAGCATTAGCAGTCACAGCATTCAAAAGTAAGTCACAGGGTGCTCATTTCCCCTTTTTTTTTAAATCAGTATAATTCTGTAAGTACATGGGGTGGATTTTTTAAAATATTTTTCTGAGTACTGTTAGAACTTGGGGCATCGTGGGAATCCAGTTGGACGCCAGGTTCTTGGACACCCTGTATAAATGATTTGCCATTTTATTTGAAAGACATGTGTGATATGGTACTTTTTGCGGATGACACCTCCCTTATTTTTAAGGTAGATAGAAAGAGGAATAATTTTAATGACATTAATAATGCTCTCGCACATGTCACCGATTGGTTTACGGTTAATAATTTGGTTCTCAATGCCAAGAAAACCAAATGTATCAAATTCGTAATGCCCAATGTAAGTTTTGTAGAGCCAAAATTAATAATGGGTAATGTTAATCTAGAAACTGTGGACTCGACCCTCTTTCTAGGCTTGACACTAGACAAGAAACTTCAATGGAGTCCCCATATTTCTTGTCTCGCTGGAAAATTGAGCTCAGCTGCTTACGCGGTTAGAAAAGTACGGGAACTCACTAATGTAGAAACTGCACGTTTAGTCTACTTTAGTTATTTTCACAGTATTATGTCCTATGGCATTCTGCTTTGGGGTAAAGCTGCTGATATTCAAAGCATTTTTATACTACAAAAACGTGCAGTTCGTTCTATTTATCAACTAAGTACGAGATTCTCCTTAAGAGACTTTTTTAAGGACATAGATATACTAACAGTCGCTTCGCAATACATTTATGCCAATATAATCTATGTCCGGCAAAATATTAACCTTTTTAAGAAAAGAAGTGACATACACACAATAAACACTAGATATAAGCATAAACTTTGCACCGAATACCATCGCCTACAAAAAGTACACTCATCTTTTGTGGGATTAGGAGTCCGTATGTATAACAGAATACCTGTACACCTACAAGAGTTACCTCATGATAGATTCAAGTCAACTGTTAAGAGGATTCTAATAAAAAGGGCTTATTATTCAGTAAACGACTATTTAAACGACAATAACGCTTGGTTGATCAGTGAAACACAGACAACATTATAAACTCAGTTATTGAAACAGTTTAAACATTGTTCAACTAAAGGTTTAATATTAATAGACTTGTAGATATCCCCACTTTAGTTCGTCATGCTCCCGTTGTCTGTCATTGCTTGCGGTGGCGGTGTGGGGCGGGTCGCCACCTTCCCTCTAATATGGCGAGGGAGGCGATGGCTGCGTCACACGTCATACTCGTGAACGGGTGCTGCTTGTGGTGACTGGTCGGCTGTTGTCGGGGTTATGTTATGTTATTTTTATTTTATATGTTGTTAATTCATTCTTGCTATTGTTTATAATTATTATTATAGGTATATCCTTTGGTTGAACTTGTGTAAATTGTCATATTGTAAATGTATGTGAATGCATCCGCCATTAGGTTTCTTTGTAGGAGATTGTTTGTGCCTGAGTAAACTTTAATATCTACATTATAGTATTTACTGTATATTTTTTTTTTCTTGTCTTATTGAGCTCCTGGTCGGTATAAATTGACCAGGCAATAAATGGTACTGTGCTTGCATTCGCTTACATCATATATACATTGTACAATATTACATGATTGTGATAAAAGACTTGACATAAAAAAAAAGAAACAGAGCAAAAGAGACAAAAAAAATAATCTCGGAGTTTCTTTCTTCCTTTCTTCTCCGGGTCGTCCACTTAGGTAGCTAGTGAAAGGTTGCAGGTTAGCTAGGGTAGGATCCTCGACGGCATGGCCGAGGACCGCGTTGTTGCTTATTCCCCGAACTGTGATCTCGTGCCAGCGATCATCACCACTGTTCGTAAATCTACTCTTTACTCCAGTGGCACCCTGAGCGTTGGTCCTAACCCCTTAAGGGTGCCCTCAGGTGGATGTCGCTTAAACTTTGGCCGGATTCTTTGAAGTTAATTTTAATTTTAGACCTGTTACCTTTAAGGCATCTTACTATACCTAATGTGTACATTTTTCATTTATCGCTCGACAGACGGACAGACTGATTAAAAATTCTGTAAGATCAAATAATTATAACAATGTTTTTAGCTACTTAAGTGATACTTTAGTGATTTAGTCTTATACAGTGTAATTTTGACAAGTACAAGTGTATGTAAATACCTAAGTGCTGAATAAATTTCATTATTTCATTATTTCAACTCAATACAGTTCTAATGTTCACAAGCCAAAAGTCATGTTATCTACAAACATCTCGTTACAGTGTGAATTCTGCTCAGAGACACATAAACTATGCTTCTGTAAGACATTTGCAAAGCAAAATATTAAACAGAGGCGTGAATTCGTTGCCAAAAATAAACTTTGTTTTAATTGTTTAGGTATCAACCACACAGTGTATCAATGTAAAAAACTTACTACGTGTAGAATTTGTAATAAACGACACCACTCTCTACTACTACTACATTTAAGCGTAGAACCGGAAAATAAAGTACAAGATGTTTACACTACATCTACTGTTGATACATCTACTTCTAGTTTTGACACAACCTCTCATCACGTAACTTCCAGTCTTCCACCAAGTACATCCAAACAGGTTTTATTGGCTACAGCACTAATAAAAGCTGAATCAAGGAATGGAAAGTTTCAAAATGTACGCGCTTTAATCGACCAAGGGTCACAGGCTTGTTTCATATCTGAAGCCGTGGCTGAAGGGTCGAATATCAGGAGTAGGAGGTGCCAGTAGTACAACCATGGCGAAGCACATGGTACAACTTAAAATATAATCATTAGTAAATCCCGATTTTGTAATAAACGTAGACGCATACGTATTAAATAAAATAACGTCTTACTTACCCGAGACCAGGACCACCACAAACTTAGATAAGTTACGTTCTAATGTTAAATTAGCAGATCCAAACCTCTTCACACCTAATACAATTGACATGTTGTTGGGTGCCAACGTCTATAGTTCCATAATTCAAGAAGGCATTCTAAAAAATCCAACAGGGAATTTGGTTGCCCAGAACACTAACTTGGGATGGGTTTTATCAGGTTCAGTGATTAAAGAGAGACCAATAAATACTAACTTAATGCATATTCACTTTAATAACAACAATAATTTCATACCTATCATCATACTTTTAAGCTTAAATAAATAATATTATTGTAAATATAACTAATGACTCTTACATTCTTAATGTTTTAAAGCTATTTACATAAGACAAGTACATAAAGCGTTAGTTAGAATAGTAACATTTTACCAATTATATATAAGACTGATATCTACAAACGAAGTGAAGCCAAAACAGAGCTCATTCCTTGACATTAATCGTGTAATAAGTTCACAAGGTTTGAGATGACACTGTTGCTTAAAGACACAAGGTATCCAGATGTTCACAGTACATTTTTAAACCTTAATATTTAGGTTACTTAACTTTTTGGTTTGCGATCATTATTAATGTCGTTGATTCTGATTATATGAACATAATAAAAATATTAACATTGAGTACATTTTCTTACCGAAAAATCCATAATTTTGTTGTTTATTTATTTATTCATCTTAGTTCTAATACTAAGTTCTTTAAAATGTAAATATATATTTCATCTCAGATCAATCTTTCATGCATACTATTGAAATACTATTATTTTTAAGTTATCTTTATCGACAATTAATTAGTACAAGGTATTAAGTCATACCCCGAGAATGAAAACATCTCCCATGTGATTGCACAACGTATAAAGTTTCAACACATTGTTATATAAGGCCAACAAGCACATTATTTTATTATGTTCTAAATGTTAACAAAACGATTGTACTTATGTTATTAAGACTTAGTTAATTGGAAACATGTATAAAGATACAAATAAGTTCAATATTTTTGTAAATATTCAATATCATTGTAATTTTAAGATTAGAATAATTTAATAGAGATTAATTATTTAAGTTCAATGTTTATTTAATCGATTTGGTTGTATATTTTTAGCAAGCATTGTTGTATTATATTCAGCAACCAGATGCACATATATAAGGTTTAGTTCATTTTAGTAAATTTAAATTGTAATCAATTCAATTCTTAGAAGGACATTCTGTCAATAATGTCCTTGGTGGGCGGTATGTTCACGACCAATTCGATGTTAGAATTTAATGTTTGTTGTTTTAATGAAATGAAATGAAATGAAAAGTTTATTTGCTAAGATTGTAGGTACAATACATTTAGATCTTACATTGTGATGTTAGTAGACCATGTACAAGCTACCTTATATTAGGCATGCAAAAGTTTACATTATGTGTCATGAGTTACACAAACATATGGAAATTGATAAATTAATTGTAACAATCATATTAAAAAGGTAACACTAATATTATTCCAATTGTATTAGATTAAAAATATTGATATAAACGCCAAATAAACATTAATTATATCATATAATAACAGAAATTAAGAATTGAAGTGCGGAATATACAATGTCAGATACCTAATACTAAAAATGACAAAAGCAATTTGTAGATTTAGAGTTTAATTATTAAAATTGTCAATATATTTGAACTAGAGCCGCAGAATTAAATAAATTATTATAAATTTTATTACAGATCAGGGTCATTTAAGAAATCCGAAATAGAGTAATAGCAATTATTTACCAGTAGAGCTGATAATTGTGCTTTAAATTTATTAATGGGTAGGATTTTAATGCTGTTAGGTATTTTGTTAAACACAACTGGACCCATACATATAACACTCTTTTTTAATAATGCTGTTTTGTAGCCCCCTGTTTTTAGCTGTAGCTGATATTGAGGTCTCATTGCTACGGCTCGCTTTCTGCTTTCATACCTAAGTTCACCGCATGTGGCAATAGATGGCGTTAGTTCCGAGTTATAAGTCGCAAGCGTTTGATTCACCCTGTTTGGTTGGGTCACCGACGGATTTTTATAATAAACACGAGCCATGCAATGATTTGCTGGTTTTGATTACACCCTAATTAATCTCTTATCATACTAAAGATTTGCGGTGCTTTGCAAAAGCTTTACGAAGGTAAAATGCTACACACCGACACCTTTCCTAGGCTGTGGGAATAGACGAAGAGACTATAGAGATTCATAGTAGGGATGTCGGAAATTAAAAAAAATATCGATGTATCGATTAGACTTGCCCAACTATCGATATTTTCGCTATCGATAGATGACCTCGAAAAATAGTAACAATATCGATAGTGCTATCTAAAGTATCGATAGTATCGATAATATCGATATCACAAATTAACTAATACTATTGATTGGAAGCAATAGTATCGATAGTATCGATACTATTACATTATAATACTATCGATAGTATCGATATTTGTAAAGTAATACTATCGATACTATCGATAGTATCGAATGTATCGTTGCATTAAATGATTAAAACTATCAATACTATCGATAGTTTGTAAAACTATCGATACTATCGAAGACCAACCCATGTTTAAGAGCAATACTATCGATAGTATTGCTCCTAAACACATATTGGTTCTCGATAGTATCGATACTATCACTAATATCGATAGTCTATCGATAGTCGACTATCGATAGGCAACACTAGTATCGATATATCGATTAAATTAAAAATAAAAATAAATGTTTTAAAATAATTATATATTTAATTCAGTCTAGCTCAATAATAACATTAGTAATTTTTGTGCAAAATGTACATTACTTTAATGTACAAATCTATATATATAAAAGAAAGTCGTGTTTGTTACAACACTTATAACTCGAGAACGGCTGGACCGATTGCCATGGTTTTTGATTTGTTGGATTTGTTTCCGTCCCGAATAGCAGAATACATTTTAAAAACAAAAGAAAGTCGTGTTAGTTACATTATTTATAACTCAAGAACGGCTGAACCGATTTGGCTGAAAATTGGTAGGGAGGTAGCTAAGAACTGGGAGAAGGACATAGGATATTTTCGGGTAGGGGTAGGGTAGGGTAGGGTAGGGTAGGGGTAGGGTAGGGGTAGGGTAGGGGTAGGGTAGGGGTAGGGGTAGGGTAGGGGTAGGGTAGGGTAGGGGTAGGGTAGGGGTATGGTAGGGGTAGGGTAGGGGTAGGGTAGGGTAGGGGTAGGGTAGGGTAGGTGTAGGGTAGGTGTAGGGTAGGGGTAGGCGTAGGGTAGGGGTAGAGTAGGGGTAGGGTAGTAGTAGGGTAGGGTTAGGGTAGGGGTAGGGTAGGGCAGGGGTAGGGTATAAAAGTCCACCCGTGCGAAGCCGGGGCGGGCCGCTAGTATCTTAATAAACACGAACGTATTTTACCAGTATTCGATTTTATTAGAGAAAATTACAAAAATATAAAGAACTAAAAGGAAAAAAAAACAAAAGGAAAAGGAAGGAATAATAAAAGTATAAATTATAATGAATTAATAATTAAAAGAACTAAACTGAAATAATACACAACGTACACAAAACATAAAACTCAACAGTCATAGTCAATATAGTTATTTTTTTTTCGTTCGTTCCTATCGACTACGGTTTCAAATTCCGGCGACTTCAGTTTCATAAGAAAAAAAATATATCGTTTTCAATACAATTTTCGATACTGGATATTTTGTATCGATATTCCGATATATCGAATCAATATATATCGGTTGAAAATATCGATATATTGAATTCAAAATATCGATACATCGATATATCGATAATTTTTCAGCAAGCCTAATTCATAGTAGCGATGCCCGATATTTTGCTTTGTATCGATATATCGTATCGCTATGTATCGTTTCGGATTGTATCGATACACGATATTATCGCAAGGCTTTGTATCGATATTGTTAATATCGTATCGTATCGTCTATTTTTTTTTTAAATAAAACTATTAATTCAGACTCAACTTATTATACAGTTTATTATTATTAAAAATAGAATAAGTGCACAAAAAACTTACAATTGCCAATATTTGACATCTATACTTTTAAAAAATAATAATTTTGATAAACGTTGCGGATCTAAATTCTAATCTGTTGCGATTTTCTGAAAGCGTGTTATTAGCAGAAGAAAACAAGCGTTCTGACGGCACTGATGTCGCTACTACTGATAAATACTTTGATCCAAACAAAGATTCAAGTCGCAAAATGTAGGTATTTGTACTTACTCAGCTCATCTTATCTCTTTATAAACATTTGATTGACCGAATATGTTTTAGTGTGTGTTGTTTTTTTTGATATACGATATACCCCCTGGAAGCGATACGATATCGCTGCATATCGTATTGACGTGTATCGATGCAAAATATCGAGATATCGCATGGTGTTGTATCGATATATAAAAATATGGATACGTATCGGGCATCGCTAATTCATAGAATACATCGTCTTGTTTATTTAAACAAATGACAACTTAAACAAACTACGCTAAACCACTAGTATATTCTCGAAAATTGATAGTTAGTGTCAACAATTTTAATAAAAACTTTTTTCGCAAACATCACGGCTGATAAATATAATATCTCCCAAAATATTTCAGCTAAAACTCATGACAAACCACCACAATAATAACAGTAACTTTGTCCGATACTTTTTTCCACAAACTTCCACAAAACTCTTCATATCTCACTTCATTCCAGGTTTGATATCTCTCAGATTTCCTGTCAACCCACCAATATTTCATTTAATTAGATGCCCAACCGACATCAAAAATATTGTCTCGAGCTAAGGGATGAAATACCAGTCACCGTTTCGCGCTGCAACGGAACGGTCGCACTGAGATGCGAAGATACCCGTATTCCAATTTCGAAATTACGATACTTGTAATTTTAAACTATTCTGCGAGTTCTGGTTTTAATTACAGATTTAGTTTTAAAGTGGGTTATAAATTTCATTTTCATAAAAAAAAAACTGATTTGGAAGTGACGAAAAGATTTTTGGAGTCAAGTGCGAGTTATAGGGGAGAGTTCGGGTTGGTGCGGTCTTAATTTTGAAATGTAAGTACTTATTTAAAATGTTTTGGAACGAAGTTCCTTACGGCAGGCTTGGAGGAGATAGGGATTTTGCTGCGCGACCGAACTGAAAAACATGGGAAAGTAAAACCGTAAGAAAAAGTCCGTGGAATAAAACCGTGGAATAAAACCGTTAAATGTTTGTTTGAACGCGCTAATCTCAGGAACTACTGGTCCGATTACAAAAATTATTTCAGTGTTGGATAGTCCATTTATCGAGAAAGGTTATAGGCTATATTTTATTTTCAAAAAAATTAGGGATCCGTAAGAAATTGCGATTTTGTAACCCAAGGTGTAAAAGCGAAAACCTATTTATGCGCTGCAAAAACTATTGACAATAGACCAAAATGATGTACCTACTACGGGTTTGTAGGTCTTATTAAGATCTACAAAAAAGTCCGCGAGAGCATATATCTATCATAGTTTAGTCACAATAACCGCTTTTATGTTCATAAAAAAATATTAAATCGTCTGAAGAAAGAAACTACGTTAAATGTAGATATATCATAATATTAATCCTTATCCAAATTAAGCATTATGTTATCAAGGGTATTTATGTAGAAGTAAAATACTTTTTGTTTTATTCCAATCGGACATTTCGTTGAGAAATTATCACGAGTATAAAAAGAATTGGTACCTAATAATGAGTTATTTGCCATAATAGATTAAGCTGAAGAGTTTGTTTGCTTGAACGCGCTAATCTCAGCAACTACTGGTCCGATTTGAAAAATTCTTTCAATGTTAGATAGCCCATTTATCGAGAAAGGTTATAAACTATATTTTATTATAAAGTTTCAACGTTTTATTTCTATTTCTATGTAATTTTATGTTGTCAAACAAAAATAAAGAGACATATTTTGTAATTTTAGTTGATAATTTGAATTACGTTTTTTTTTTATTTTACATAATTTATTATTTCCTAAAATACTGAATTTCCTAACTACTTTCCTGTACTTAAATAAAAACTAATCCGCAAAATTTTAGAGAAAAATCAAGAAAACCTACATAAAATTGAGCACGATTTTTCTTTTGCATATTGTGTCGATTCTACATAAGCCGAAGGAACTTCGTTCCTACCTGGTGTCCCACGACACCATTAAGTTTTTTTTCTATTTTAATAAATATGTTTTTCTATTTTAATAATAAGGATTTTCTAATAATATAGTTCTGCTGTTACAATCTTTTACAGGTATATTATTTAAAATATACAGGGTGTTAGTTTAAACACCGTTATCCTTGAAACCAGTGGTTTGGTAAAAAAAAAGTTTTTTTATTCAAAATTTAAAAAAAAATCTTTCCAACACCGTCCGTAAATTCATGAATAATATGCGCCCGAGTTACGTAAACACTGCAAAGGGCGCTCACCTACTGCACTGGCCGCCCGTTTTAACTACCTACATTTCAATAAAAACACAATATTACACATAACCTGTGATAAAACTTTCCCTTCATACATTTCCTGGCTTAGGACAGGCAAAAAACCTACCTTGTGTTGCGTGACAAGTCCAAATGTAAGTTAGATTTAACAACAAAGAAAATGAAAAAAAAACAAACAACTTTTGCCGGCACGGTGAACTGACCTGAACTGGTGTAGGTACGTAACCTTTGAGTAGCCGCCACCATCGTTTCCCGGTTTGGCACAGGTTATCTAGGGAATAACTCTACGTACATTATTCGAGCCTCGTTCAGGTTATCACCAGCCGCGGCGTAAGCCCGAACCATTTCGGTCCACTGTACGTTTGTGTACGACATAATCACTACACACTACTGAGCACGCGGGCGGCGGCGCGGGCGCTGCGCTGCGCTGCGAGCACGAGACTGAGGGCGTCTGAGTGGTGTGGACGGTGTGGATGGGTTGGCGCGCGCGGCTTGCGTTGGCGCGCTCCGTCCTCTTTGCCCATGCGTATAGGGTGACATAATTTTGAGGAAAAATTGAGAATTTACTTTTTTTTAATGTTTTTTTTTCATTGAAATGCCTTCTATAAAAAATTCTTGAACCCAAACCACTGGTTTCAAGGATAACGGTGTTTACACTAATACCCTGTATATGTTATTATCGTATTTTTTTTAAATCGATCTTAAAATGTAATAACATTATTTTGGTACCTTCTGCTTCTTCGTAATTTTTCATAGACAGCGTGACGTTAATTTTTTTTATTAACTATATCCCTCTTTATCTATAAAAATAAGAATACAAATACCTACCTGATTTTATAATATATCATCGTTGGTATGAAAATTAAATGTTAAAAAACTACTTGTATTTAGTTTAAAATGTACAAACATAATTATGCATCACATTTTGACTCACAAGGAAATTAGAGGTTGAGAGTTTTTTTTTTTAATTTGTACTTCCTTATTTTTGATTTTGAGAAGGTTTTTAGAATAATCACACAAAAGAAGATTATACACATTTTTCAATACATCAAGATTTTTGAGTTTTAAACAAGAGTTTTTTTTATAGAATGTTAATATAACTTGAAAATAGTAAGATATAAGGTAATTGTATTTCTAACTTTAAGTTTATTATTTAGGAATTGAATTAAATGGAATTCTTACCTTCAATCATAGGTATACCTTTAGTTGCATTTAACAATACATCATTCATAAAATGAATACAGAAAAATAAATAAGATTAGGATGCAGCTGACAAATAATATTAACAAAACCTAAAAGAACGCCCTGGTTAACCAGAGGTATAAAAATAGCATGTGACCATAAGCGTTAGTTAAGATTTAGGAGTTACAAGATCAGGTCTATATCTAGCATAGATACTTACTTGCGCTATATAATACGCTGTTCAAAAAATGTATGATTACCGCCCAAAGATTAAGTAATCAAACATATGTATCTAAAGCTTCAAATATTTGTAAAGCGTCTTGGCAAATTATTTATAATAATTTGAGGCCAGATTTTACGAGCAAATTGGCTTGGATTGCTTCAGGTATGCAAAACTGCCCTCGTAGCGTTGTGGTATTTGGCTCGCTTTAATTTTCGGAGGTCGTGGGTTCGATCCCCACACCGGTCAAGAAATCCTTGTGTAAATTCTATGATTTCTTTCCGGATTTGGTTGGTTGAGGGACTACCCTCCGTGCCTCGGAAAGCACTTTAAGCCGTTGGTCCCGATTGTTATTACATCATCTATAACAATTGTATACCAAGAGCAGCAACGTTTCCCTATGTATTACGACATAATACTGCGGTCACCAATCCGCCTGCTAAGCGTGGTGACTATGACAAAAACCCTCCCTCGGGAGGAGGCCCATGTTCAGTAGTGGACGTTGTACGGGCTGATGATGAATGGTCGGTTGAGGGACTACCCTCCGTGCCTCGGAAAGCACGTTAAGCCATTGGTCCCGATTGTTATAACATAATCTATAACAATTGTATACCAAGAAACGGGCAGCAACGTTTCCCTGTGTATTACGACATAATACTGCGGGTACCAACCCACCTGCCATGCGTCGTGACTATGACTTTAACCCTCCCCCGAGAGGAGGCCAATGTTCAGCAGTGGACGTTAAACGGGCTGCTGTTGATGATGATGATGATGATGATGATGACGCAAAACTGAACTGCAAAACTAAATGACCAACTAGAACGGCTATATTTATATTTTACTAGCTTTCCGCGCCGGTTTCACCCGCGTCGTAACTCCCGTTCCCGTAAGAACTTCATTATTCAAAATAGCCCTTCTCAATAAATAAACTATAAAGCACTGAAGTTATTTTTCAAATCGGACCAGTAGTTTCAGATATTAGCGCGTTCAATCAAAGAAACCAACATTAATAAAGATAGAAAATATTATTTTATTCAGGCAGCAAATTAAACATTGAATGACAAAGTTTTTCAAATGTGCGTGTGGTGTAAGGGCCACTTTGTTAAAACTCTGAAAATGTGCTTAGGATTTAGTGAACTTTCCCAAAGAATTGTGAAAGTTGGAATCAGATTTTGTGAAATTCAAATAACCGAGTTATGGACTATAAAGTTAAGCCCTCAGTTCTCACATAGAGGATTGAGGGCCCACCTGAACCTGACAAACTATGGACACTCCAGAAAAAGTCTGCCAAAATCTAAGCTAATGCCAAACAAAATTTGTGAACATAATATATTATTGCAAAATACTGTACTATTTTGTATATGTTTGTACAAAATGGGCCCTCAATTCTTACACCCTTAAAAGTTTATTAGGTACGCAAATAAATTGAAATGATTAACTTACAGCTACTGTTTGAAATCCTATAAGCTACTAAATAAATTGTGAAAATTTGTGAAGGCAAGAACAGGTCACCACTTCTTGTTTTTTGAAAGTTATGACCTTGACAAAATTCGGGCCTTCACTCCTCCCACTTCCTTTGCATTCATTTTATAACGCGTAGCTTATAAAATATAAGACAATTATAAAATTGACTCTTTATATGAAAAAAAAAATGTGCAACAAAATGGTGTCATGTCATGTTACAAATTAAAATTATGATAAAACTACAAATCATAATAGATACCGAAATCAACTATTTTTTAATTGTGTATGTGAATGGGGTGACAATAATTTATTTTTACCCTCATTTTATATAGGTACTTTGTTATTGGCGTTTCTGAGTGATGTTTTTTAGTTCCATCTGCTGTTGCAAAGTAATCATACCTTAGAAACTATTTTATTGTTTACATAAATGCACAATAGTTGTAATATTAAGTGTAGTTACTAAACAATAGTTTATGATAGTGCAGCGGAAGTTGTAGGTGATAAAGCATTAAGGCGAGTTTTATGAAACAGCTACCTACCTATAGTGAAGAACAAAAATTATAATATTTTTAATACTTTATGGAAAAGTTTACCTTATACTATATTTCAAAATTGAGATTAATAAAATTCGTCCACCGGCAGGATTTGAACCTACATCTTAGGTTCCAATCCAAGCCTTAACCAATTCTGCCGTCTTAACGAAAAGTGCAATAACTAGGTTAAACTTGATTTCGAGAAAAACGCGGTTAAAGATTTTTTTTTTTGTTTTGTTTGTATCTCCATCACTATACATGGTATCGAGTTGAAACTTTCAAACTCAAACTCAAACTCAAATATTTTAATGCATTCCATGTGTAGGTGTAACAGATAATATCAATTTTTTAGATCCAACATGGACCCTGTCGGGCACAGCAAAAATGGAAGAGAGGAAGCCATTTTCATCATTTTTTTTTTATTCTATTTTATTTATCTTTATTAACATTAACTTAGAAACTAGTTTTTTAAATGTATTTAGTATATTATATTTTTAGATATTTACTATTTATATTTTCTATATTTATTTATTTATGCTCTATATTTATGATATGTAACAATGTAGAGAATATTACGTGATACTAAATGTTTGTTCCCGCAAAAAAAAACCATAAATACTGTAATGTTAAGTATTATTACTATTTGGAAAGGATGTTTACTAGTGATGCCGATCGATAGTCGACTATTGATGATTAATCGATAGTCTATCGATAGTCAAACAATCGCAGCATAATCGAAAGGCCTATCGATAGGGTATTACGACATAATACTGCGGTCACCAATCCGCCTGCTAAGCGTGGTGACTATGACAAAAACCCTCCCTCGGGAGGAGGCCCATGTTCAGTAGTGGACGTTGTACGGGCTGATGATGAATGGTCGGTTGAGGGACTACCCTCCGTGCCTCGGAAAGCACGTTAAGCCATTGGTCCCGATTGTTATAACATAATCTATAACAATTGTATACCAAGAAACGGGCAGCAACGTTTCCCTGTGTATTACGACATAATACTGCGGGTACCAACCCACCTGCCATGCGTCGTGACTATGACTTTAACCCTCCCCCGAGAGGAGGCCAATGTTCAGCAGTGGACGTTAAACGGGCTGCTGTTGATGATGATGATGATGATGATGATGACGCAAAACTGAACTGCAAAACTAAATGACCAACTAGAACGGCTATATTTATATTTTACTAGCTTTCCGCGCCGGTTTCACCCGCGTCGTAACTCCCGTTCCCGTAAGAACTTCATTATTCAAAATAGCCCTTCTCAATAAATAAACTATAAAGCACTGAAGTTATTTTTCAAATCGGACCAGTAGTTTCAGATATTAGCGCGTTCAATCAAAGAAACCAACATTAATAAAGATAGAAAATATTATTTTATTCAGGCAGCAAATTAAACATTGAATGACAAAGTTTTTCAAATGTGCGTGTGGTGTAAGGGCCACTTTGTTAAAACTCTGAAAATGTGCTTAGGATTTAGTGAACTTTCCCAAAGAATTGTGAAAGTTGGAATCAGATTTTGTGAAATTCAAATAACCGAGTTATGGACTATAAAGTTAAGCCCTCAGTTCTCACATAGAGGATTGAGGGCCCACCTGAACCTGACAAACTATGGACACTCCAGAAAAAGTCTGCCAAAATCTAAGCTAATGCCAAACAAAATTTGTGAACATAATATATTATTGCAAAATACTGTACTATTTTGTATATGTTTGTACAAAATGGGCCCTCAATTCTTACACCCTTAAAAGTTTATTAGGTACGCAAATAAATTGAAATGATTAACTTACAGCTACTGTTTGAAATCCTATAAGCTACTAAATAAATTGTGAAAATTTGTGAAGGCAAGAACAGGTCACCACTTCTTGTTTTTTGAAAGTTATGACCTTGACAAAATTCGGGCCTTCACTCCTCCCACTTCCTTTGCATTCATTTTATAACGCGTAGCTTATAAAATATAAGACAATTATAAAATTGACTCTTTATATGAAAAAAAAAATGTGCAACAAAATGGTGTCATGTCATGTTACAAATTAAAATTATGATAAAACTACAAATCATAATAGATACCGAAATCAACTATTTTTTAATTGTGTATGTGAATGGGGTGACAATAATTTATTTTTACCCTCATTTTATATAGGTACTTTGTTATTGGCGTTTCTGAGTGATGTTTTTTAGTTCCATCTGCTGTTGCAAAGTAATCATACCTTAGAAACTATTTTATTGTTTACATAAATGCACAATAGTTGTAATATTAAGTGTAGTTACTAAACAATAGTTTATGATAGTGCAGCGGAAGTTGTAGGTGATAAAGCATTAAGGCGAGTTTTATGAAACAGCTACCTACCTATAGTGAAGAACAAAAATTATAATATTTTTAATACTTTATGGAAAAGTTTACCTTATACTATATTTCAAAATTGAGATTAATAAAATTCGTCCACCGGCAGGATTTGAACCTACATCTTAGGTTCCAATCCAAGCCTTAACCAATTCTGCCGTCTTAACGAAAAGTGCAATAACTAGGTTAAACTTGATTTCGAGAAAAACGCGGTTAAAGATTTTTTTTTTGTTTTGTTTGTATCTCCATCACTATACATGGTATCGAGTTGAAACTTTCAAACTCAAACTCAAACTCAAATATTTTAATGCATTCCATGTGTAGGTGTAACAGATAATATCAATTTTTTAGATCCAACATGGACCCTGTCGGGCACAGCAAAAATGGAAGAGAGGAAGCCATTTTCATCATTTTTTTTTTATTCTATTTTATTTATCTTTATTAACATTAACTTAGAAACTAGTTTTTTAAATGTATTTAGTATATTATATTTTTAGATATTTACTATTTATATTTTCTATATTTATTTATTTATGCTCTATATTTATGATATGTAACAATGTAGAGAATATTACGTGATACTAAATGTTTGTTCCCGCAAAAAAAAACCATAAATACTGTAATGTTAAGTATTATTACTATTTGGAAAGGATGTTTACTAGTGATGCCGATCGATAGTCGACTATTGATGATTAATCGATAGTCTATCGATAGTCAAACAATCGCAGCATAATCGAAAGGCCTATCGATAGTATCGATACTATCGATAGCTCAGAATAAGGCAATACTATCGAATGAGGGAATACTATCGATAGTACTGTATCTCGCTAAGAATAAACTATTGATACCATCGATAGTATTATTGTTCGGCAAGAATAAACTATCGATAGTATCAATACTATCGATTGTTTTAGACTATCGATAGTTTACCAATTAACAATAGTATTGTTTACAATACTCAGTTATAATACTCAATAATTATAAACCCCTATATGCAATTTCAAACCACATCGATTCTTTTTCCTTTTAAACAGTAGCAATAGCACAGCTCGGTAGAAATATATATGTAGGTATTGTATCATTATATTACTGTTATAACATACTCAATACTATTGCAAATTCGCTGACTATCGGTACTCTAAAATAATCGATATTATCGATAGTATCGATACTATCGATAATCCTCAGTTTATCAGAAACAATACTATCGATAGTATCAATACTATTGATAGTCCTTTGTTTACCAGACACAATCAATACTATCGATAGTATCGATAACATTGTTCCTCATTCGATAGTATTGGCTTGTTCTGATCTATCGATAGTATCAATACTATCGATAGTCCAAAAGATAGGATGCCGTTTTTCAGATGAAAACTATTGATAGTAAAACAATTGATGGTTCGGCAACACTAATGTTTACTAGTCATAACCGCAATAAGTAACCTATTAAATGCACTAATGGTTAGTCTCAGAAATCAGAACAGCATGAACATTACTTTTTTCGAACGCCTCCAATAAGTCAGAGTGATGACTTGGAATGCTTTGAGCATTGAGGTGGCCTAAGTTTAAATATAATTTATTGTTTCCAGCGAAGTGATGACATAAAAACTCCCCTAATCATATATTTTATATTTGACATAAAAACTGTCGCTAATAGAGCAAAAACTTAATTCTTAATGCTAGTAAATGTTACCATATGACATTTACTCATAAACTACAAGTTCAAAGTGCTAATTATTTCATAAGAGAACATAAAATACAAGAGACAGATTTAATCTGGGACTTGGGATTATTTTTTTACCGGAATTTACGTTCACACACCAGATAGATGAAGTAACTTTTTTTTCGGCGGTAGGTGAAGTACAACACGTTTTTCTAATAACAATTTGCGATTTTAAATTAAATTAAAAGTTTTTTAAATAGTTTTTACATTTATTTGGAGTGCCCAATAGTTGTAAGAGTGGTACTTACATAGGCAGCATATTATATGTGACCTATTACCTATAATTACTCCACCTGCCAGCTCATCTACAATACATTAAGCACTTCACATAAAGACACAACATAATAGCTACATATAAAGACACAACATAAAGACGCAACACAAGCTGGAAGAAAACATTGCACAACGGTTTGATGATCTTCAAGCTCAACTGCAGATTGCTGGTGCTACTGGACAGAAGGACACAGTGGCCAAAGTTGCTGAGGAACTCTGTTCTTTCAAGGAGCTTACATACAGCATATTGAGTCTCCTGCGTCACCAAATAAGTGAATGTTCGAAGCAGGTAGATGCTTTTGAAACTAGGTCCCGATGGAAGGCATTAATATTCACTGGGATACTCGAGAGAGATCATGAAAAGTGTGTGCCCCTGATATTGGATGGGATGTAATCAACCAAAAACTGGGCTTAACCAACACTAGTCCAACATCTATTAAGGTCTTGAGACTTGGTTCACTTAAAAAGGATTGGCAACGGCCCTTCCTTCTTCGTCTGACTTCCATCGATTGCAAGTCCCAGATATGGCAGGCGAAATCCAAGCTGAAAGGATCCTCAATCACCATTAAGGAATTCCTCACAAGGTCTAGACAAGCAGTCTTCTCTAGAGCCAGACTTCATTTTTGGATTCGGTCTCTCGGTGGATGTATCAACATCAAAACTAGTGATGGAGTCCTACACAGAGTTACGGTGATGGAAGAGTTGAACCCATTGATCGGCAAGTATCCCAAGTTAGCTGTGTCTTCCTCCACTTCCAGAAGGAACGACGCGGAGAGGGCTAATAACCACCTGAAAAACAGTATGACGCGTTAGCTGCATTGTTAAGGACAAACTGCGAGACTACAACGGTGTGCAAGTAATTTTTATTATCATTAAATAACTTACTTATAACCTGCGCCAATAAAGAAACGAATCTAAAATGGCAGCGGCGATCATGCGCTCTCACTCTAAACTGTTGATGTCTTAGTCACACACGGCGCGTACTGCATGCAAAAAGAAATCCGTAAAGAAAGCTAACGGAAAAAAACGACTTACTTGCGAGTGGTTAAGGTAAAAAATGTTAAAGAAAAGTAAGCAAATAAACAGTTCTAATTTTTATGAAAGATTATGTATTTTTATGTATACGTTACACATTTCAAAACATAAAACTAACAATTGGATTTTACCTACATAAACAATAAACAAACTTTCTTTCTATCTTTCTTTTTATTTGCTGACCCTATCATCTGTCAGTGACATTCAGGGACGCCATTTTAGATTCGTTTCTTTATTGGCGCGGCTTATACCTTTTAAGATAAGTTTCTTTGTAATCGGTCTTTTATCGCGTTATATAGTTTGGTCATGGGTGGGTCGTCTTAATTGTATGCATTGTAATTATTTTCTTTGTCTACCCTGTTACTTGCTGTAAAGTTTTAGTAATTTATTTTCTATTTTAGAGGTGACTATACAAATTATAAATTATAACAAGTGATGTAGAGATGTGTACCTCACTCATGAGGTGCCTCATTTGAGGTACTCGTGATCGCAAATTGAAAGAGTTACTCGAATTTCAACATTGAACCACCTCACTACTAATTCACGCGTCAAAAACTCATGAGTGAAAGAAAATTATGTGAGTGAGGGAGACGTAAAAATCAGAATCGTGAGTACTTATGAGTCGACGCAATCGTCCGCCCCGCTGCCTCGGACTATCGGCTGAATTCGGCTGAGTTCGGCTCGGGCTCGGCTCGGCTCGTAAGATACGCTGACATACGACTCCTCGCCTCAAATGAGGGGTACCTCGTGAGGACCTCGCGAGGCAAAATGAGGTACTCCCTCAACCTCATATAAAAATGATGAGTTACCCATCACTAAGTGATGACAAGTGTCACACACAAACATTCATTCAAACTATTACATTGTCAACTTTTTTTTTTTTTTTTTTGTCTTTTAATGACCTGGTCGCTTGGACCTTTAAGTCAAGTCTTATTTTATTTTCCAAAACACTGCACTATGCATCACTTCACTTTTTATATTGATTTAATCGTGTTTTTAATATATTTATATAGCGGTTTGAAAGTGTTTTTATCTTTTAATAATTGTTCAAGCGGCGGCGGGCGGGATGAAGAATCGCACTTAATGTTCACATCACTGAGTTCACTAGCCAACACTAATCTGTCAAGTAGGAAGTTTTGACAAATTGACAGTCAAAAATAAGATGTTCCATGGTACCATGGTTCCTTCTTGGGATTCACAATGTGGGCATGTATTACTTATTATAATACCAAGTCTAGCAAGATGTGACGGTGCAGTATTATGGCCAAAGCGCAATCTATTTATTGTAGTAATAAAGTCACGGCTGGCTTCCTTCAATTTATTGTACCAGGGTCTAACAGGTAATCTTTCTTGAATACTTCCATACCACTTTCCTTTGATTTCTTGGTCTTTCTTCCACATTTCTAACCATAACTTACATATATTTTCATTAATACATTGCAGGTAGTCAGTCATAGGAATGTCCATTACATTTCTAACATCAACAGCATTATTACCTTCATATGCGGTTTTATCAACTGCTTCATTGCCAGAGATACCCCGGTGAGAAGGAACCCACAGGAAAGCAATTTGGATGTGCTTAAGGTAATATTGATGAATTATTTCCTTGATAAAATACAGAATATAATTTGACTTAAATGAAACTGTAAGGTTAGTTAAGGCTTTTATCAAACTCAGTGAATCAGAAACTATCAAAAAGTATTTACAGTTATTATTTTGGCGAATATATAATAATGCCTTATAAACCGCATATGCCTCTGCAGTGAATATGGTACATGTATTGTGCAGAACAAAGCTTTGAGAGAATTTTCCATGTGGATCATATATTCTGCCGTGATATATCTATAATGCCGTTATCCTCCAAGCCCGTAGTGGTAGATAACGGCATTATAGATATATCACGGCAGCATAGCAGCGTGCACATGATCACTCCCCTTACTGCCATCAGTGTAAATAACATAATAATTTTTATTGTCTGCCAAAAACTGTAACATATTATCTATATTATTATTGATGGGATTTTGCAATTCTTTTACAGGATGTGTAATACACTGATAAGAGAAGGAGTAACATGGCCATGGGCACTGTTTTCTAATACCAGTAAAACTATTTTCTATTTCTAGCAATATTTTGGACAATGTTGGAGATTTGCCATTCAAGAGGTCCTCTCCTGTTGTTAGAGGCCCAGGAATTCCACATACAGAAGGTACAATTTTGTTAAATATTTTTCTGTTGTTTGCAGCAATTAATTTTAGACAGAATCTCTTCGCAAGTAATATTCGTCTCAAAATTAAAGGCATAATATTAGTCTCCCTCTATGGCCCTTATGGGAGTAGAGCACATTGCACCTGAAATTGTTCTCAAAGCCCTGTTCTGCAATAGATCTAGTTTATTTACATGAGTACTATTTATATACACTAGTGAACTATAATCAAAATGACTTCTTACTATACTTGTATACAGAATTGACAATATTTTCGGGTCTGCGCCCCATGAGACACCTGCAAGACATTTAATTATGTTTAAACCTTTTAGAGCATTCTTTGATATGTATTTAATATGTTCCTCAAAAGTTAATTTCCTATCTATAATTACTCCTAAAAATTTCTTTGAATTTACTGGATTTATAAGTTCTCCATTATAAACAACTTTTGAGTTAGTGTTTTCTTTTCCAAATATCATAACACTGCTTTTGGAGGGATTGATTTTTAAATGTAGCACATCATTATAATAGTGAAATAGTTGGGACAAGGCTCTATTAATATTTTGAATTCCAATTTCTACATTATAATTACTACTGTACAAAACAATATCATCAGCAAACTGCAAAATATCTACATTGCTATTTACAAATTTACAAATCTCACTTGTGTATATATTATATAGCAAAGGAGATAGTGTAGCACCCTGCATTGTACCCTTAGATGCACATTTTGGACCATGTAATGTATTATTATGTCTTACATAGAGTGTTCTTTTATCCAAAAAATTATATATCCATTTACATAGTTGACCAGGCACACCTAACCTAGTCATAACTTGTACAAGTATAGCCGGATCTAGACTGTCAAAAGCACCTTGAACATCTAAGAATACACAAACAGTGTGTAACTTTCTCTCTTTTGCATGTTTCAGATCCGAAATTAAGGAAGTGAAGCTGTCTGCACAACTTCGCCCTCGACGAAATCCATATTGTACATGTGGAATGAAGCTGTTAGATTCCATAAACCAATCCAAACGTTTTTTAATCATGTTTTCAAATAATTTACCTAGACATGAAGACAGTGATATTGGTCTATAAGAGCTGGCAAGCTCAGAAGGTTTATCTGGTTTGAGTATTGGAATGACACATTGTGTTTTCCATGATTGTGGAATACATTTGCAATGCCAAAGTAAATTAAGAATATTAAGAAATATTTTTTGTGCAGATTCATCTAAATTTTTTATTATACAATAGGGGAAATCATCTAAACCAGGTGTTGTGTCTTTCCGAGATAACAAGCTCATTTTAAATTCAGACCATGAAAAAGGATCTAGCAAAAATTTTGAATTTCGATTATCATTATTTAAATCGAAAATATTGCCTAAACTTTTAATCTTCGTATAGCTATTATTTCATAAATTGATGATAGTTTAGTGTAAAGTTCTTTGTTAGAAATGTTTGCTGGTACAAATCTGATTATACCTGTTTTTTCTATTTGCGCAGCCGGAATAAATGCTTTCAAGCCATGTTTGTTGAGAAAAGCGCTATTGTTAATAAAGTTATTGGCCGTATTATACTGTTTAAATATTACTGCTATTTTATTTGCATTTATCCTTTGTATAGCCGTCACCCCTTTTATTTCGCTGGAAAATATATGGTTCAGATAGACAGGACTCTTATTGCCTATTCTATCCTTGATATTGGAAGCTTCAATAAATACTTTGAAATCTAAATAGTTGGCATTTTCTGAGTAAAGTCTTTTATAATCAGGTTTACGGAGAGTAGTCATGCTCACCGCCGCCACCATCCATGTCCATATTAGTCCCTCCGCCTTCGGCCTCAGGCCGAGGACGTTTAGGTGCGGAGGGCGGGTTATCCCCGCCCCCCTCGTTTCCTACCATTTGCACGGATTTGTACACCAAACACTGAAATAACAGTATTTTACTCAACTTTTGAGCAATAAACTAGCATATATTTAATTAAAAAGGAATTTGAAACTTATTCTGATGCGTTCTTTTTTAAAGTTCCCGCCAGAATCTTGTCAACTTGATTAAAGTTCTTCTGTCTTTTTTTATCTGTTTCACATCCATCAAAGTTTGAGGCTTTTGGCCATCTGATGTGAAAAACATATTTATTCTTACCCTCGAATACTATCTTTATGTGTTATTTTTTTGTTTTTGTTCTTAATTTGCACTGTTTTTAATTTAAATGTCCTTTGAGTTGTGAATTGTGAGCTGGCGGGTGGTGCAGAGATATGGCACTGCTCTTAATACCTTAGGTACTAGTTTTTGTTTAATTTTTATTTAATAAATTATAAGTATTTAAATTATTTAATGAAAGTTATTTGTATTTATTTATAATAATGTCAATAAAGTTTAATGATGAGTAATTTCATTCTGCCAATATTTCAGATATTTCTTCCATTAACGATAGTTTTTGCTTTACTAACGACAGTTTAGGGGAGTTTTTATGTCATCACTACTACACTACACACTTACTTACTATCGATAGTCCAATCGATAGGATGCCGTCCAATCGATAGGATGCCGTTTTTCAGATGAAAACTATCGATAGTAAAACAATCGATGGTTCGGCAACACTAATGTTTACTAGTCATAACTGCAATTATGTAACCTATTTATTGCACTAATGGTTAGTCTCAGAAATCAGAACAGAATGAACATTACTTTTTTCGAATTATTCTCGATTATCCCCTCTAGCCATGTCCTCCGGGGTGACATCTGGGAATTGTCTTCCCAGTTGTCACCAGGGTGACAATTTGTGCCGACTGTTCCCTTTGAAAACTGACTAAAGGGGACAAACGGGAAGTATTTTTCTCTGTTGTCACCGGGGGGAGGGGGGGTGACATTTGCTACGATTGTTTCTTTTTCAGGAAAAAATTGTAATCACCTTACATTTCAGCTTTTTTTATTTCTTATGTTACATAGAATCAAATAAAAGAATAACACAATGTCAACACGCTTACAACATAGAAAAAATATTAACTATTAAGTAAGTAAATATCAATGTCAAAAAAATTATATAGAATCAAATAAAAAATCATCAACATTATGTTTTCGTTAATAGGTACAATCACAGAACTTTAATTAATACTTATCGTATAATCACAGATAATCGCTAAGGGTAAAGTTACAGTTAAAGGGTGACAACTGAGAAAAATACTTCCCGTTTGTCCCCTTTAGTCAGTTTTCAAAGGGAACAGTCGGCACAAATTGTCACCCTGGTGACAACTGGGAAGCCAATTCCCAGATGTCACCCCGGAGGACATGGCTAGAGGGGACAATCGGGAATAATTCCTTTTTTCGAACGCCTCTAATAAGTCCGAGTGATGACTCGGAATGCTTTGAGCATTGAGGTGGCCTAAGTTTAAATAGAATTTATTGTTTCCAGCGAAGTGATGACATAAAAACTCCCCTAAACTGTCGCTAATAGAGCAAAAACTATCGTTAATGGAAGAAATACCTGAATTATTGGCAGAATGAAATGACTCATCATTAGACTTTATTGACATTATTATAAATAAATACAAATAACTTTCATTAAATAATTTAAATACTTATAATTTATTAAATAAAAATTAAACAAAAACTAGTACCTAAGGTATTAAGAGCAGTGCCATATCTCTGCACCACCCGCCAGCTCACAATTCACAACTCAAAGGACATTTAAATTAAAAACAGTGCAAATTAAGAACAAAAACAAAAAAATAACACATAAAGATAATATTCGAGGGTAAGAATAAATATGTTTTTCACATCAGATGGCCAAAAGCCTCAAACTTTGATGGATGTGAAACAGATAAAAAAAGACAGAAGAACTTAGATACTTAATATTAGGTACCTACTTGAATTAGGGATGGCGATTCTTTCCGAAAGAGATCGATTTTTAAATCGATTCGAATCGTGCCCTAATGAATCGATCCACAAAAAAATCGAGGCCAAAAAGATCGATTTCTGAAAAATCGATCTTTTCTTCAAGTTTTTGTTTATAATGTTAAATTAAATTAAATTTTTGTAAATAAATCTATTTTATTAAAAACATGATACATATTATAATTAAACGATCTCTTATCAGTAAAATCAGGTGATTCGATGATAAAAAATATTTTTATTACCATATCAAAAGATCAGATCAGGTATAAAATAAGACATTTATTTTTTTATGTATTGGTTTACAAAGTTAAGAAAATAGATAATGTAGCTTATAGTTCCCAATGCTTAATATCTAAACTTTTTAAAAACAACAGTGTCATAAAATCGAATGTCGATTTTTAAGGGTGAAATATCGATTCACTGAATCGATTCAGTACTACATATCGATTAAAAAAATCGATCTTTTTGGCTCCAAAAATCGATTCTTCGATTAATCGATCTCAGATCGCCATCCCTAACTTGAATGAATTTCAATGAATGTTTGTGACACTTGTCATCACTTGTTATAATTTATAATTTGTATTATTTTGTACAGTCACCTCCAAAATAAAAAATAATTTACTAAAACTTTACAGCAAGTAACAGGGTAGACAAAGAAAATAATTACAATGCATACAATTAAGACGACCCACCCATGACCAAACTATATAACGCGATAAAAGACCGATTACAAAGAAACTTATCTTAAAAGGTAAGTAAGTTATTTAATGATAATAAAAATTACTTGCACACCGTTGTAGTCTCGCAGTTTGTCCATAACAATGCAGCTAACGCGTCATACTGTTTTTCAGGTGGTTATTAGCCCTCTCCGCGTCGTTCCTTCTGGAAGTGGAGGAAGACACAGCTAACTTGGGATACTTGCCGATCAATGGGTTCAACTCTTCCATCACCGTAACTCTGTGTAGGACTCCATCACTAGTTTTGATGTTGATACATCCACCGAGAGACCGAATCCAAAAATGAAGTCTGGCTCTAGAGAAGACTGCTTGTCTAGACCTTGTGAAGAATTCCTTAATGGTGATTGAGGATCCTTTCAGCTTGGATTTCGCCTGCCATATCTGGGACTTGCAATCGATGGAAGTCAGACGAAGAAGGATGGGCCGTTGCCAATCCTTTTTAAGTGAACCAAGTCGATGACACACCTTAATAGATGTTGGACTAGTGTTGGTTAAGCCCAGTTTTTGGTTGATTACATCAGTCATCAATATCAGGGGCACACACTTTTCATGATCTCTCTCGGGTATCCCAGTGAATATTAATGCCTTCCGTCGGGACCTAGTTTCAAGAGCATCTACCTGCTTCGAACATTCACTTATTCGTTGACGCAGGAGACTCAATATGCTGTATGTAAGCTCCTTGAAAGAACAGAGTTCCTCAGCAACTTTGGCCACTGTGTCCTTCTATCCAGTAGCACCAGCAATCTGCAGTTGAGCTTGAAGATCATCAAACCATTGTGCAATGTTTTCTTCCAGCTTGTGTAGCTATTATGTTGTGTCTTTATGTGAAGTGCTTAATGTATTGTAATTATTGGTAATAGGTCACATATAATATGCTGCGTATGTAAGTACCACACTTATAATTATTGGGCACTCCAAATAAATGTAAAAACTATTTAAAAAACTTTTAATTTAATTTAAAATCACAAATTGTTATTAGAAAAACGTGTTGTACTTCACCTACCGCCGAAAAAAAAGTTACTTCATCTATCTGGTGTGTGAACATAAATTCCGGTCAAAAAATACTCCCAAGTCCCAGATTCTGATCTGTCTTTTGTATTTTATGTTCTCTTATGAAATAATTAGCACTTTGAACTTATAGTTTACGAGAAAATGTCATATGGTAACATTTACTAGCATTAAGTACCATATCATTACTGGTGCACCATTCTATTAAGCGGTTTAGGTCCTCTTGAAGAAGTTGAGTATTGCTAACTGACTCTATTGTTCTTGCACACTTAAGATCATCAGCGTAAAGGTAACACTCTGAATAAATAAAGCACTGGGGAAGGTTATTTATGAAGATATAAAATAAAATCGGGGCCAATTGTGATCCCTGTGGGGCACCAAATGATATAGCATACGTTACAGATTGCAAGCTGATTTACTACGACATAAAACTCGCGCCCACTTAAATATGATTTAAGCCAGTACCTGTTTGTTCTTATCAATAGAGTCTGTGAGGGACTCTGAGAAAGAAGGTTTGTGGAAGTTGAATGTGATGCAACAAAACCATGTTGACGATAGCTAATGTACAGTTTAACGTGACATTGAATGTGAAGACAAACTAGGGATTCAAATATTTTTGCAGAAGATGATAATATGGAGATAGGTCTATAGTTTAAAATGATGTCTCTTTTATGAAATTTGTGCACCGGGACTACTTTGTTTTTTTACCATATCTCAATTTCGAGTGACTTGTGGGCAGTGGCGGACTTACACATTTGCCGCCAGTAGGCTATTTTGGCCGCCCCCAACAGACCTTAAACTAGTTACCTATTACCCATGCCAAATTTTATTTTTGAAAGTATTTGGTATAAGGTAGGGGCGCTACCCGCGGTGATTCATTCCAAGAGCTGACCAGCGGGTCAGATTCACGATGAGACAGATGCACTCTTCAGACGTTGGAGTATTCTGTTCAATATTATATAGCCTACCTACCTAAAATACTACAATAATGTAATGTCCTCGAATGTTTAAATATAGAACATTTTGGACGTATACATTTTCTTTTCCAGTAAGAAAAAAATGTGGGCCATATTTGCCGCCCCCTAAAATCTACCGCCCTAGGCTCCAGCCTACTGAGCCTGCTGGTAAATCAGCCACTGCTTGTGGGCTGGAAAGTTTTCGCATAACTACGTCCAATTATCATCCACCTTTCTGTGTTGCAGTATGTTTTGATCTGGTTTATAAACCCATGGTTTATTGTGTGGTGTCTAGATATCGCTTCATGGAAGCTAACTACTCTGCTATTAATAATGATATTATGAAAGTAGATTGGGGTACCTTGCTAAATGATCTACCACTGGAATGTGCTACCCAATGCTTCTATGAAAATATATATAAAATAATAAAATCACGTGTGCCGTTGCGTCCCAATAAGTCAAAGAATTATCCTATCTGGTTTTCTTGTCCCTTGATACATATTTTTAAAGATAAAGAGAAGAAGGCGTGGATCCGGTGGAAAAAATATAATAATACGACTGACTATGAGCAATTCTCCCTATACTAACCGTAAAAGATTTAAATCCCTCTCCGCTGAATGTTTTAATAGGTACACAAAATGGATAGAGGAAGGTATAAATAAATATATTAAATTATTTTCGTCGTTTGTAAACAGTCGTAAAAACAAGTCAGGTATACCTAACAATATGATTTATGACAATGAGATATCCATTAAACCATCAAATATATGTATGTTTAAGCAGAGGAAGGATCAGTAGGAACAGGAGCAGGTTGCTCGCTGATTATATGCCTACAGGTGAAATGCAATAGAAACGTGGTGATCCCAGAGACGACGTTACGTATCCACCGTTCAGTTCAACTCCTCAGACTAGAATCTCCGCACCACTGTCCTATTTCCGATATAACGTAGCCTTAGATTTATATCCTTTTCATCAACTCTGGGCAAATCAATTTACTGCGTTATATGGTAAATGCGGTATTAAGTAGAATGTATCTTTAAATACAACCTCTGTTGCGTAGCAGTATATATTTTTTTGTTTTTTGTTTTCCGGGGTAACTGCATTTACGCATTCCCACCGCCGCTGCAGCGTATTCGCGCGCTGGCGGTGGGATATGTGGGATTCGCCCTATCCATAGCGTGGTATGCTAAACTCATACCACGAGGAGAAGACCCTACACCACTTAAACCCCCCGGACACTCCTTCGATCCGCCGTTGGCGGGGGCCGAGTACGCATAAGCAATCCGACCCGCGTAGCAGTATACCTAAGTCTCGCTTTAAGTCGCGGAGTTCGTGGGTTTGAGCAATAGTTTAATATTTTTATTGCTTTGTGTATGGCTTTACAATATAAGTAACACAATAGGTAATGTAGATTTACAATGTTCCCTGTAAAAGCATAGCAACGAGTGGGTATAATCTTAATACTTAAAATTTGAAGATTTTGTTTGCTTGTTTGCTTGAACGCGCTAACTTCAGGAACTACAGGACCGATTTACAACATTCTTACAGTGTTAGATAGCGCAATTATCGAGCAACGCTATAGGCTATATTTAATTATGAACTTCCCACGGGAACGGGGGTTACGCGGGTGAAGCCGTACGTGGGAAGCTAGTAATAGATAAGAATGGTTAATAGATCCACACGCTGGACAAGAAATCTTTGTGTACAACCTAAGATTTCTTTCCAGGTTTGGTTGTTTAAAAAACTAGGGCTCAAAAAGTCGAAAAGCACGTTTAGCCTTAATCATGGTTGTAATAACATCAATTGTATACCAGGCAGCGGATAACAGCATTTCCCTATGTGTTGCGATAAAACTGCAGACAACAACCCACCCGCCGTGCGCGGTGCCTATGGTAAAAACTCCCCATCGGGAGGAGGACTATGTTCATTAGTGGACGTTATACGCGATAATAATAAAAAAAAATAATGACTACAATTAAAATACTAGTCTAAGTTCGATCTAGTATTGTATAATAATAAACCTTTTAAATTACTTGATAAGTATCGTAAGTATCGAGTATCGTATAGCAAAACTATAAATTTCTTAAAGGTATTCGACATTTAAACGTGAACGTGAACGTGAATCCATAGCAAAACTTTGCGTGCCTTCTTTGAACGCCTTGAATAACTCTAGTAGATTTCTAAGAGACTTGGGTTTTATTTGAAATTAAATAAAGTTTTATTGTTGAAGCCATGAAAGCTCTTGAGTGTTAGTCGTTAACTTATTACACAAACAGTTGGGTTTATTAGTATGGGCTCGAAGTATGTAAGTAGTCAACAGCTTAGCGAGTTTTAAGAAAATAAAGGAAATCAATACCAAGTTTAGAAACTAACTACAGTTTTCTTTTTATAAATAATTGAATAGACATTAAACAGAAGTTAAAAGGCGCTAGAAAGTGGGTTCAAGTTTTTTCATAAATTCTCTTTCTTTATGTAAAAGTACCTACCTCAATTTAATATGTATCCATTTCCCCGAATGCTGGTTAAGGTAAACTTTGCACAACAGGTAGGTAAGCATTGCTTTTGAACGGGCAACTTTTTTTCTTCCTTTTTTTCTATCTGCAATCAGCCCCACAGCTAGATCCGGATGTTATTTAATAATTGGCTTTTATTGAGATTCGCCTTATCCACTGATATGGACTCTCTCACTTTTTTTTTTAAATCTTTATTGTGGCTAGTCGTGACCTCTTTTGTCTGAACATGCAGTCTGTGGTGTCAAAAAGTGTCCTGGCTAGTTGGTTTTTATATTCCTGAAGTTTGTTTTTATATTCCTGAAGTTTGTTTTTATAGTCCTTTTACCAAAAACATTAATATTATCCACTTTCTGTATTCTCTTAATGACATCCCCATTGAAAAAGTGTCTGTAATAAGGGATCTGGGAGTGTATTTTGATTGTAAGCTTCATTTTGATATCCATATTGATCACGTTATTTCTAAGGGCTTTCAACTTTATGGTTTTGTACGAAGAACATGCGACTCATTCAGAATGCCGGCCTACTTTCTATTATTATTTAAGTCTCTTATTAGATCACAGCTCGAGTATGCTACACAAGTATGGAATCCTCATTATGAGCAATATAGTGATCGAGTTGAGTCTGTACAGCGTAAATTCCTTCGGTTATTAAACTATAAATGTTATCACAAATGGTCATCTTATGTAAATTAAGTAAATTTTACACTCTTAAGTAAATTTTCATTATATAGTCTAAAATCAAGAAGACTGCTTCTTGACGAGATGCTTATTTATAAAATACTAGCGGCCCGCCCCGGCTTCGCACGGGTGGTCTTTTATACCCTACCATACCCCTGCCCTACCCTACCCCTACCCTAACCCTACCCTACCCCTACCCTACCCCTACCCTACCCCTACCCTACCCCTACCCTACCCCTACCCTACCCCTACCCTACCCCTACCCTACCCCTACCCTACCCCTACCCTACCCCTACCCTACCCCTACCCTACCCCTACCCTACCCCTACCCTACCCCTACCCTACAGCCCTACCCCTACCCTACCCTACCCCTACCCTACCCCTACCCCTACCCCTACCCTAACCCTACCATACCCCTACCCTACCCCTACCCTACCCCTACCCTTCCCTACCCCTACCCTACCCCTACCCTACCCCTACCCTACCCTACCCCTACCCTACCCCTACCCTACCCTACCCTACCCTACCCCTACCCAAAAGTATCCTATGTCCTTCTCCCAGTTCTTAGCTACCTCCCTACCAATTTTCAGCCAAATCGGTTCAGCCGTTCTTGAGTTATAAATAGTGTAACTAACACGACTTTCTTTTGTTTTTAAAATGTATTCTGCTATTCGGGACGGAAACAAATCCAACAAATCAAAAACCATGGCAATCGGTCCAGCCGTTCTCGAGTTATAAGTGTTGTAACAAACACGACTTTCTTTTATATATATAGAAGATGTCATAACAAAATTGTATGTAATGAACTTGTAAAAATCAGATATATCTGCGCATACCTAGTCGTTCTCACCGTATTCGAGACAAGTACACACATAATTTATTTGCAGCCAAACCATCTAAAACGAATGCAGAAGCTCGTGCTCCACTACGAAGAATTATGAATACATACAATGACTGTTTTACTGATTTGGATATCTTTGCATTGTCACCTTCTCAGTTTAGAAAAAATGTCAAATACAATCCAATTTGTAGTTTATCACTTTAAACTTGTATTTATACTTTGCTCTATTGTTGCTGAAGAGGTAGTCATAAATTACTTGAGCTGCTTTGATTGCAGCCACACAAAAATGTTATTATTGTTTATTGTTTTCGGTACTTAGTCGCTATCGTTTTGAATTATTTTGTGGATAACGGTGCTGGTTGTGAAATTAATTAATTTAGTTCTTTAAAAGTGTGTATTATGCGCTGTTCTGCAATTGTTTGTTGTCCTAAAGAAATAAAATAAAACATTGTAAAATATCTGTAACATTCTGTTCACGTCATAAAGTACCTTAAAAAGTTGATCCCAATCGTGTTCTTTAAGAAACTTATTTATTTGTTTATAATCAGCTTTATAGAAATTCGGCCGCGTCCTACATTTATTGTATGGAAGTTTAAGTTATTTTTTATTGATAATGATATATCAAGCGGGGGGTGTAAAATGCTGTTAAAGGATTATTAACCTCTTGAACTGTGGTTTCTGGTATTGTTGATAATATTAAATCTAAGATGCGACCGGACTTGTTCCTGATTGTGTTATATTGATGTAATTTAGAAATGTACATAAACTTTAACAGTGGTTTGCTGGAATTGGGTAATGATTTGTTTGGTACTGAGTTGTTTGTTACTTCAACCCAGTTAATTTTACTTTGATTAAAGTCACTTATTATGCAAATGGGCGTATCTATTGTTTCAAATTCTTTATTGCAATGTTCTATGAAGTAATCAATTGTGGAAAGACTCACAGGCGGGGGAATATAAACCGCACATAAAGCAAATTTATGGGATAAATTGTTGGGAGATAAATCTACAGTTACCCATATGATAGGTCTTCACATTTGCTTTCCCACCTCTCCATTCGCTTGGAATTGATTAATTTCGAAATGGCAACTAAAACTCCGCCTCCATTTTTGTTATTGTGAAAGCCTGTTGATTCCCTATCCCTGCTATAAACGACATAATATCTTGCGTCAAAAAGTTCACTACTGAGTATACTATTGTTTAACCAAGTTTCAATCAATAAATTATTGTATCTTGAGCAAGAAAAATTATTGTAGAAAGTATTCGTTTTACTTCTGAGACCTCTGCAATTCTGATAATAAATTTGTAAATTATTGAATTTTAATATACAGGGTGTAAGGGTAAACACCGTTATCATTGAAACCAGTGGTTTGGTTTCACATATAGAAAGCAAATTCAATGAAAAAAAAACATTTTTTTTTAAAGTAAATTCTCAATTTTTCCTCAAAATTATGTCACCCTATACGCATTGGCAAAGAGGAAGGAGCGCGCGAACGCGAACCCTTCCATACCGTCCACACCACTCAGACGCCCTCAGTCTCGTGCTCGCAGCGCAGCCCAGCGCCCGCGCCGCCGCCCGCGTGCTCAGTAGTGTGTATTGATTATGTCGTATACAAACGTACAGTGGACCCATATGGTTCGGGTTTACGCCGCGGCTGGTGATAACCTGAATGAGGCTCGAAGAATGAACGCAAAGTTATTCTCTGGACAACCTGTGCCAAACTGAGAAACGATGGTGGCGGCTACTCCAAGGTTACGTACTTACACCAGTTCAGGTCAGTTCACAGTGCCGGCAAAAATGTGATAATTGTTTGTTTTTTTTCATTTTCTTTGTTTTTAAATCTAACTTACATTTGGACTCGTCACGCAACACAAGGTAGGTATTTTTTCCTGTCCTAAGCCAGGAAAAGTATAAAGGGAAAGTTACATCACAGGTTATGTGTAATATTGTGTTTTTTATTGAAATGTAGGTAGTTAAAACTTATGTAGGTAGTTAAAACGGACTGCCAGTGCAGCAGGTCGGCGCCCTTTGCAGTGATTACGTAACTCAGGCGCATAGTATCTATGAATTTACGGACTCGGACAGAGTACACACTATTTTTTTTTCATTGTATTTGCTTTCTGTAAGTGAAACCAAACCACTGGTTTCAAGGATAACGGTGTTTACCCTAACACTCTGTATAGGTAATTAAATCGTTAATATAACGACATATCTTGCGAAGCAATGGAACACTTAACTAAAGATTTGGATAGGATAGTTGGCTGGTCGGACAAAAATTGCTTGGAATTGAATCCTACTAAAACGAAATACATGGTCTTTGGTCCCAAACGATTCACGGACATAATCTCACCTTCACTAAATGTCACACTAATGGGGACCCCACTTGAAAGAGTCCATGAAGCTCGTAACCTTGGACTAAACATAGACTCTGACCTCAGCAGGTTTGAGTCCCACATAGCTGAAGCAGTGACGAACAGCTTGTTCCGCTTGAGAGTGTTGTATCGGATAAGGCCGTTCCTATCTGAGGAATCACGTGTACAACTGGTTGAGTCCTTGGTTTTGTCTAAATTAAATTATGGAGACACTATATAATTATGGTCCACGGTTGCTAGCAAGAACTGAAAGACTAATTCAGAGAGTCCGGAATGCGTACGCCCGTTTTTGTTTCTCCATTCCACCAAGAACTCATGTGAAACCCTATCTAAATCGTAAACTAATGCTCACAATGAAGTCACGTAGGAAACTTCATTTGGCTTGCCTTTTATTTAGTGTAATTAACAGTAAACAACCTATTTATTTATATTATATGATAAACTTGCCTGGGTATCTGGGGGCTGGGAACACACTGGCAGAAAATTTACACGACAACTGTCTTTCCAAAAGCATAAAACCGCGGCATTCAGAGGCAGTTTTCGCTATGCGGCTAGCAAGGTGTGGAATAATATACCACCTCCTCTTAAAGAAGCTCGCACAGTTGAAACATTTAAGAAGCGCTTACGAAATTTCCTTACCATTCAACAACAGAAACTTCCTAATTATAATATTTACAATATTTCAATTTTATGATTAATTTATTACCTACATATCCCGTTTTTACTTATTCTGTAGGTACCTATTTCTATTTGATTTTTATATTTGCATTTAATTAAAATGAATTAAACTTAAATTATTATTATTATTTATTTATTTTGTTTTTACTACTACTTTATCGTATAATAAACTTTAATTTATTTACATTGTCTATGAGTGGTGACGCTAATCGAAAAACAGTGAAATATCTTGCTAATCCCTGACTTACGATGGTTGCAACAGTGGTCATGATGTCAGGTTATAAAATATTAAATTGTGTATATAAATGTTCTAAGAACTTTAGTTGATAGTATTTTATCTTTGTGGAAAATGTATATGTATTATATTATAAAAGTGTTATTCTACTTGTTATTTCTCTAGATAAGCTTAACCGTGTATCCTTATTTACAGAACACACTACATGTTCACATCGCCGACTGTAATTATGTTAGTTACTAATGAGTTATCAATACTTTTATATATACAATACAATATAAACAATATTTTTAATCGAACCTCGGATGCCCATCGAACCGTTGATGTTAGTGCCTGGACCCTGGGCCGCCACGCCGCTGTTGCGATTTCACCGCGTTGCTGCCATCTTCGAGCCTAAAATGTAAATACCGTTATAAGAAACCCAGCTTTCATGCATGGTATTGCTACTCTTTAAAAACTTATTCCAAAGTATCTATTTACCCTCATGGTTTGGCTCCCTTAAGAGGATTTGTGAGTGAATCGCAGTCGGCGGTATGTCGTAACCCGAGGTTATGCGGCCTCCTACTGCAGGAACTGCTCGTTTTGCCAAGTCACATTTAGTGTGATCTGTAGAAACTCGGCACTGCAACAATTATTGTTTCAAGATTGTGCTACATTTTACCTACCTTCATACTATTTTCACCTTCCAACTTACGGTAAATTAACTAGGCACAATAACTTACCTTTTGGATCTTGCCGTAACAATTAATCATCTATGCACTAAACCCTTAAATAGCTGCTATTAGATTTTGCTTGACGGGTAGATCGCACATTTTTTGTTTTCTATGAATTAGCTTCTTGTCTCGCCGTTGAAGGTATGGTAAATATAGCACTTCTGGCGAACCTACGGCGGGCGCGCGAGCGATCTGCGTTCTAATACGATATTGTACGATGTTATTATGAGTCTCGTTCGCGCCTCGCCCCGTATGTCGCTGCCTATTGTTGTTAATTTTATTGTTACATACACAATAAACATTAAGAACAATAGGCAGCGAGGTTACTGTATTTTTTTTCTCTCTCTCTCTCTTTATCCATGTTTGTGTGTCGTATGTGTGGCGTCCGAGCCAAGTGTTATCCTTACCTATGTACTTATTTATTTTTTTGTTTTTTAATTACTGTAATTGCTATTTTGTATTTGTTTTGTGTGTTCATTAAATGTTTTTCTTTCTTTCTTTCTAATATATGCGAAATATAAGCGGTAATTGGCTCGCTTTAAATCTCGGAGGACGTGGGTTCGATTCCCACACCGGACAAGAAATCTTTGTGTAAAATTCTTAGATTTCTTTCCGGGTCTGGTTGGTTGAGGGACTACCCTCCGTGCCTCGGAAAGCACGTTAAGCCGTTGGTCCCGATTGTTATAACATCATCTATAATAATCGTATATCAAGGAACGGGCAGCAGCGTTACATTGTGTGTTACAACATAATACTGCGGTCACCAACCCGCCTGCCAAGCGTGGTGACTATGGCAATGCCCTCCCTCGGGAGGAGGCCCATGTTCAGCAGTGGACGTTATACGGGCTGATGATGATGATGATGATGATGGATAAGTTAAGTCTATCTAGAAATGCTATATCTATGATGACTAGACTTTCAGAGTTCACGTCTTTCCTGATCATTATGCGGCCACCCCTTACCCATACAAACTTATATCTTAATTTCTGGTCGCCGCATGTAAAGCTTTATTAGTTGTCGAGAGATGCTCCATTATAAAGATAGGTTTTTTATCACCTGCTATTCCTATATGTGAGGTGTTGAGTTTTTCTTCACTGTGGTTTTTGTTTTGGTAAAAGATGCTGCTAGAAAGCTAACTCGGATTTTAGGGGAGCTAAATTGGACGACTATTGATCTTGGACGTTTCGCGTCGTGGCTTAGTTTAGCAATCCTAGTGATTTGCTGTATTTTATTTTCCTCGACGCCAATATCAATACAGGAGCCCAATTTCTTTATTATAGTTAACAGATTTTCTGATTTCGATTCCGGTTCACACTGAATTTCAATATTGCCATTACGTGCATGTTGTTCCATTTGATTTAAACGCTCGTGTAAATTGCTTACAGTATTTGTTAGCGGTTCGTTTTCCTTCTGTAATCTTCTAAAAGTGACAGATGAACATTGAAGTTTTTTTTGAAATCTTCGTATTGATCGTAAATGAAATTAACGGAGGCTTTCATATCATTTACTTGGTTATAAATGCTTTTAATTTGATCTTGGATCGCATTTGCAATGGTTCATTTCCGCTACAATGATTTGCATTTCACCCCTGAACACTTCAAGAATGACTTCGCGGAGTTCATCTTTGTTAATCATGTTAAATCCAGTGGTAGGGGGTGAGATAGTTGGAGAAGAGAAAGCTTTCTTCTTTTTTGGGCGTGCTGGGCGTGATGTAACATTTTGCATTCCTTTTGCGCCTCTAATTGGGGTGTTGTCATCGTTCTTGCGGTCTTTCTTTGGGGCACATAGTTGGCACTTCCAAGTAAGTATATAAATTGACATAAATGTTATTTTGCACGAGCACACCAGAATATTATTAACTTAAGTCTCACTTTTAAAGCACTTAATTATGATTCTTTTATTTTTAAAATTAAAATAAATACTTACAGTTTGTGACAACGATCTCCGTTGTCACAAACTGTTGTCTGTACGGTGCGCGTATGCGATGTTTTTGCCCGTAGCTGTTAAGGATGTTTTGCGAGTTGTAAAATTCTATGTTATTCCTAGGATATCGACATCCTTATAGTTAGGTATTAATTTTTGGAAGGCGTTTCAGGTTGCTCCCAACGTTTTGCGTTTCACGAAGCGGAAGGACTTGGTTGTCTTTCGGAAGCCTGATGAAGCTGTCGTGTCTCAAATAAATCGTATCAATCCATTCGATACTTCAACCATAGAGCAGAAGATGCTAGCGGATCAGGTTTGTTGGTTATTTGAGAGTATTTCTGCTGAGAAGAAAGGTCTGGGTAGGACTCATTTGATTTTTCACGATATTAATACTGATGACGCAGCCCCTATAAAGCAGCGATATTATGTAATGTCTCCTGAAAAACTGTGAGTTGAATCGGAAATTGGACGAGATGATCGAAATGGACGTAGTGGAGCCTAGCTGCAGTCCATGGAACAATTCCATCACTATGGCTCCTAAAGCCAACGGCGAGTTGCGATTCTGCCTCGATAGCCGGAAACTCAACGAAGCGTCGAAATATGATGCATATCCCCTGCCTTATATTAATAAAATTTTAGATCAGCTTAGGGACTCGCGTTTCCTTTCGTCGATTGATTTAAAATCTGCGTTATGGCAGATTCATCTTACTTCTTCTTCTAAAGAAAAGACCACGTTTACGATCCCGTCGCGTGGGCTTTTTCAGTTTAAAGTTATGTGTTTTGGTCTAACATCCGCTCCTGCGACTCAGCAGAGGCTGATGGATAAGTTGTTTGGCCCAGAATTTGGCGGGTGTGTGTTTATATATTAAGATGATATTGTGGTGGCTAGTAGAACTTTCGAGGAGGATATCGAACTCCTGTACTATCGCAAAAAAAAAAAAAGTTTTCCAACGTTTGCGTGAGGCAAATCTCCATGTTAGTCTGATGAATTGGGGTTGAAAACTGATCCTGATAAGGTGCAGGCCATGACGGATTTTCCCATTCCTTCTTGTTCCAAGGACGTAAAGCGATTCCTAGGTACCGCGTCCTACTATAGAAGAATTATTAAAGGCTTCAGTACCTTGGCTACTCCTTTGAATGCTCTGACGTCATCCCGTAAAAATAGACCGCCTTTGTCTGGTCCCCCGAAGCGGAATACGCCTTTCTTCAGAAGAGTGCTTTAACGTCTGCTCCTGTTTTAGCCTGTCCTGATTTTTCTCTGCCTTTTTTTGTGCATGCGGACGCTTCGGATATAGGAATTGGTGGCATGTTGACTTAAAATTTTGATGGCGAGGAAAACCTGATTGCAAACTACAGTCGTTCCTTAAATAAGGCTGAGCGAAATTATTCTGCCACAGAAAGGGAGGCATTAGCGGTGATACAAGTGGTTGAACAAAACTCTAAACCTTTCAGAATTATTACTGACCATGCTAGCCTGAAGTGGTTTACAGAGCTCAAGTTCGCTCCTCAATGGAATACTGTTCTCATATCTGGGATAGGTCTGCTATTTATCAGCTGGATGCTCTGGACTCATTGGAGCGCCGAGCGAAGAGACTCATAGGCAATAACTCACTTGTCTCCACAAGTGAGTTATTGCCTATGAGTCTCTTCGCAAGTCTCTTCGCAAGTCTTCAGAGTCGTAGACGAGTAGCCTGCCTATCGGTTTTTTATCGGCTACATTTCGGGGAGTGTGCGGAGGTTCTGCATAACCTGATACCCCCTTCACCTTTCCATCACCGTCCGGACTAGGCGCGGCGAGCGGTTTCATCGTTTTGTTGTAGACATTCCTTAAACACGCACGAAGCGATTTGCTTCTTCTTTCATAATGCGGATGGTTAAGGAGTAGAATTCACCGCCGGGGTCAGTTTTTCCGGAACGCTATTATCTGGAAATATTTAAAACTAAAGTGAATAGACACTTTCTAGGCAAGCGTGTATCATCGTAGGCCTTATCTTGGTGTTCTGGGTTCGATTCCCACCCGGGACAATTATTTGTGTGAACTACAAATAGTTGTTCTGAGTTTGGGTGTTCTTTGTGTCCGTGAAATGAATGTTTGTGAAGTCCCCCGCGACATGGGGATTTATTTCCATAGTGCGGGTTGTCTTTAAAAAAAAAAAAAACATTTCCTCATTTAATAAAACAATACCTTGACGTATTAATTGAGTCAACCCATTATAAAAAAAACTGTAAGAGTTAGCAAACCGATGTGTATATAAGTAGAAAATATTCTTAAGAAAACGAGAGGATAGACACTAGGAAAGGATTTTCCAAAAATCAACCTCACCTATCCGTATTGAAGATCTTGCAATGCGACCATATCAAGTTCATCAAATCAAATAGACGGATACATTTGCTTAGAGTACGAATCACAAGATATGGTTAGCAGACGATATCAAAAATGGTATAATCCGTTGTCAAAAACACCACTGCATTGAAATTATACAATAAAGTAGCTTTTCGTAGAAATGCAAACAATTTTTAGTGCGACATTATTGCAATACTGGCGCATACAAACACTTTTATCTTTAATAATACATTTTTGTAGATGTTCTTACCCATTTTATTTTGTTTTATTGTGTATATCCTTTTAATTTTGAAATGTCACAGTTTATTTTTGTGCTCCAATTTTTATATTCTTTTCTATTTTTGTCATTGCTTTGTTGGCAACTTGGCATTTTCCAAACAGTATCTATGTACGGAAGAAAGTCTACCATTTAGTCTAGGTTACCTACCTTTTGACAAATAAACAATTCTTATTCTTCTTATTCTTATTCTTTGTAAACACACAAAATTGTGTTATGAGTCTTCAAAGCTTCAACTGGTATCACCTTAGCAATGAAACATTTTAACAATATTCCAAGGCATTATTCACTTGGATTTTATGTCATTTAACGTTATGGCGGCCATTCGATTGCAAGCAATAGACTAACGCTGACAGTACCATAAATATTTTCTGCAATAACGTTTTATGGATAGCTTCAGCAGAATAAAATACTCATTGTTTTAATAAGGGTGACCAACGTTTGAACAAGCCAGCTGCTTATCACCCTTAGGGTCAAATGAGTTTCAAAAGCATAATTAGGTATAACTTTATTGCTCAGCTTGCTAGAACTCTATAACTTTAATCCTGACACGGGTTCTGTTAATCAAAATCCTGTTAGCCCGGATACGCCTAACATAGCACTGCCAACCCCAAATCCTGTTCTGATTAATATACCTTTTGATTCAAGTCCTACAAATCCAGATGACATTAATATACCCCTTTTTGATACGGTCCAAGGAACCGGTAAGCTTCCAAATTCACCATTTAATCCTAAACATGAACAAATAAATTTAAACCCTGATATTCAAGGTCAATCTACATCATATACTCATCTGTTCCAACTCCTATCAACATACCAAGTCCTGATGTCCATGAAAACTCTAATTCGGATTTCCTTAAAGCAATGACCGACGAAGATTATACAAATAATACCAAAATTCACGAATATACAATTTTTTGTTATTTATTATTATTATATTATTAGGTATGTTCTGATTCCAAAGTTATCATAGCTAGGAACCACACCGTACCGCTTTTGCCTCACGGCAGTACTATGTTACTAGTATTAAAATATATAACACACTTAACAAAGAATTAGGTTTTTATCACACAACAAAACATAATGTTAAAAGAACAGTTACGGAGTATTTAAGGAATTTAAGTTACGACAATGTGGAAGATCTATTAGAAGGGAAAAATAAACATATCTAAAATACCATACGCAAAGAAATATAACACATGACACATATAGATAACTCTCTATCACACAGACACGCGCGTGCGCGCGCGTGTCTGTGTCACGCACACACACACACGCACAGATACACACACACACACATACGCACACACACTCACACACACAGATAGACACACAACACATCATATTCACCTCATCGCATGTTTAAGTTTTAAATAGTTTTTATTTTATTTTCTTAAATACAGCAATCTGTGCTATGTTTGTACTTATTATCAAACTTCCAGTTGTTAGTGGCTTATACACACTCAGCAAATTGTACCGAGGAACGCTGGCTTCCTAAGACACAGGTTTTCACCTAGTTTAGGGAGTCAAGTATTCAGATATTTACGTGTTATACCTTTGTCTAAGCCATTACATAAATTGAATTGTATTGATAGATGATAAGGTTATTTTATGTCAATAAAGATTTTATTATTATTTATAGCTCATCATAGTGATGCTACTGAGTTCCTAAATAAAGAAAGAATATTACATTCTTTCTTGAATCGGGAAGTAAAATGTACTATTTTCTATTTATTAAGCTTCACCATTTTGATAATATCGGATATCCAGAAATATTCCTTAAAAACTTAAGCAACGAATTACTTAATTGTAGCTGAAAATACCCCAAGTGAAATTGCTATATCAGATTTTAAAGACCCTTTTATCAAACCAGCTTTTACAAAAATATATAATATGCTTGCCTTTCTTTTCCACAATACTGTTGAAATTTACCGAAACTCAATGATTTTCCCTGTGCCCAGTGAAATTCCTAGAATTCTAAAAGACTATCACGACTTACCTATTGCTGGTCACGTAGGTTCATCTCGTATTTATAATCGCATCAAAGAAAGGTATCACTGGAAAAAGATGAGATCAGACATTGAAATTTACGTAAAAAATGCCCTCTTTGTCAATTAAATAAAGCCCTTCGGCGAGTGAACCGTTCTCCTATGCAGACAGGAAAAAGCAAGTTATGCTGGTTGTGAGAAAAAAAAATCTAAGTAGCATGATTTTAAATTATAGGCATTTTAAGAAAAACGCAAAAAATTCACACCCTTTTACAGTCTTTTCACTCCTGTTGCCACAAATTATAACTTTTTTTTTTGCTGTGTAACCCTGAATAATGCTTCTCTTAACTGTAATACGCATTCCCGCCGCCGCTGCAGCGTATTCGCGCGCTGACGGTGGGATATGTGGGACTCGCCATCTCCATAGGGTGGTATGCTAACTTATACCACGAGGACAGGACCCTATACCACTAAAACTTCCCGGACACGCATAAGCAATCCGGCCCCCCGACGGCACCCGCGGCCAATATGGCACCGCGGGATCTCCTGGGCCACACTTATAGTGTCACATTTTCCAAATAATAGGGACGCCCGGAGTGTAGAGGCGTCCCTGCTTTGGAGGTAGTGTCCCACCAGTGCCCGGAAGTACCTGGGCACCACTTGGTGCCTGAGGCCCTCCTCAATGCACGCCCAGGGGAGGGTGTTGAATGCGTTGCGGATGTCCAACGACACCGCTAACAACACCTCTCCCCGGCTGGTCGCCTCCTGTGAGAGTTCCCGCACCCTCGCGATCGTGTCTATGGTCGACCGACCCTGGCGGAACTCGTATTGGTCCGCGTACAGGTCGGGACCGACCTCACCAAGATGTGTGGTGAGGCGAGACGCGACCACCCTCTCCATCAGCTTGCCCAACTCGTTCAAGAGAACGATTGGGCGGTAAGCCGATGGAGACTCCGCCAGTCACCCTTCCTTACGGAGAAGGACGAGTCGACCGGGCTTCCAGGGTGTGGGAAAGCGACTCTGCCGAAGGCATGCATTAAAAAGGGCGAGCACCCTAGGCTCCAGCTACAGCTCGTCCATGGCGAGTGCCCAGCTATTTTAGCCTCCGCCGCCCTCAACTCCACCGGTATAATAACGGTTGCTTCTCAATACATTTATGCAAATTTAATTCATATTAGACAAAACCTAAATCTATATCAAAAGAGAAGCGCTTTGCACACAAAAAATACAAGAAACAAACATAAATTGTGGGCTGATTACCACCGTCTGCAGAGAGTCCATTCTTCGTTTGTAGGGCTAAGTGTTAATGATAAAACTGCATGGTGCTAGCGGTGTAACACAGGCGGTCGAGTCGTCCACCTAGGTAGCTAGTGAAAGGTTAGCTAGGGTAGGATTCTCGCCGGCGAGGACCGCGTTGCGCCCCTACCCCTACCCTGTGATCCAGCGCCTGTAGGCCGATCACATCCTCTTATGTTCATAAATCTGACTTATTCAGTGGTACCACTGGGTCGTGGTCCTAACCCCTTAAGGGTGCCCCCAGATGTGTGTCACTTAATTGTATGTTTTTACCAAATTTTGATCTATTGTAATCTATAATAATTAATATGAACTTAAACTTATTATGAGTGAGGAATATATGACCAGCTGACGGAAGGACCTGTCTGTAATATCCTACAATTTGCTACCGGTTAATAAAGTACCTAGTTTAATTCATAGAATAAGAATAATTGTGTAACATTGTGATTCTGACAAGTACAAGTGTATGTAAATACCTAAGTGCTGAATAAATTCATTATTTCATTATTTTTCATTTTACTAGTATTCTAGTTAACCCCTCGTGCTAAGCTAAAATGCTTGTGTTACGAGTGGGTTCACGTCGGTACTGCAATGGGTAGGGATCGAACCGGCAATCAGATCACAAGTCCGACGCCCGAGCCGTTGGGCTACGGCCGCTCATTTTTAGGGCTGGCTCATATTTTGCTTCAGAGCAACTAAAGTTTTTGCTCCACCTAGGCCTTGATTCAAATCATTTCAGCCATAGGACGTCCACTGCTGGACATACACCTCCCTCATAGATTTCCAGTTGCTACGGTTGGAGGCGGCCTGCATCCACCGTGATCCAGCGGCCTTTACCAGGTCATCCGTCCCTCTAGTTGGTGGACGTCCTACGCTACGCTTGCCGATCCGCGATCTCCATTCGAGAACTTTTCGGCCCCAACGGCTATCTGTTCTCCGTGCTATATGGCCTGCCCATTGCCACTTCAACGAACTAATCCGTAGAGCTATGTCGGTAAACCGCGTTCTTTATACGTATCTCCTCATTTCTGTTTTTCTCATTCATTCGATCTCGTAGAGAAACCCCGAGCATAGCCCTCTCCATACCTCGTTAAGCGACTCTGAGTCTGTTCATAAGGCCTATAGTATATAGCTATAGTGAAGCGCCACATTTCGGATCCATAGGTCATCACTGATAACACACACTGGTTAAAGACTTGATTCAAATACATAACCGCAATACAGCAATGCACGTTAAAACTAACGCTCTAAGCCGCAATTATAGGTGTTCAGATTGAAAATTAATTATATTTCAATGTCCGTTGTGAATATCGATTACCACTTGATCAACATAATTTAATAGTGATGATTTGCGACAGTAATTGTTCCAATTGTCACTGTTTGTCACAATTACAATAATTGCTATTGCTAATGTGTTTAACGATTACACCACGTTTGAAGTTTCCCTAGCTGCGCCTCGCGGGTTTACCCACGTTACTCTGCTCCAGTGCGTCGGAGCGTGATTTTTTGTAGTCTATAATATTAATCCAGCTTATAAACTTTTCCCGTGCAAATTTTCAGCCAAATCCATTCAGTAGTTTTAACGTGAAAAAGTAACAGACATACATCCATACATTCTTACAAACTTTCGCGTTTATAATATAAGTAGGATATATAATATTAGTAGGATACCCGTGTAACTCCCGTTCCCGTAGAAACTTCATTAAGTATAGCCTATTTCAATCCTGGATTGTATAAAGCTTTCTAAAGTTGAAAAAATTTTTTAACTTTTCCAAAATACTGACATCTCTTCAATACATAAAACAAATTGATGTATGGTTTCTCACTGGGTCTTGACTTGTTTTTATGCATTTCATGTCCTGACCACTTGCAGAGTGAAGGAGCGGGAATTGTAAACGGTATTATGGAGAGAAACTAATTTATTATATATTAAAGAATCAAAAACTTTGAATTATTATAAATTTTTTTAAATTGTCTATGATCATTACGAGAAATCCCAATCTGTTGTAGTTAATTAATTAAAAGTATGTGAAATAATAAGATTTGTAACATAGGATTAGGTAAGTATTTAGTTTTGAAGCAAGAAGTTTTTTTTATTTTTTATTTCATAATTATCAGCCCGTACAACGTCCACTTCCTAACATGGGCCTCCTCCCGAGGGAGGGTTTTGCCATAGTCACTACGCTTGGCAGGCGGATTGGCGACCGCAGTATTATGTTTGTTCATGACCAATTCTATATTTAAATGCAATGTATGAAGTTTTAGTACTTAAGTTTACCGTTTGTGGCAATAGCTGGAGTTAGCTCCGAGTTATAAGTCGCAAGCGTTTGATTCACCCAGTTTGGTTGGGTCACCGACGGATTTTTATATTAAATAGAGCTATTCAAAGATTAGGTGTTTTGATTACATCCTAATTAATCCCCTTATCATACAAAAGCATTGCGGTGCTTAACAATGTTGTAATATAACTGTTGCCCGTTCCCTGCTATACGCTTGTTATACATAGATATGTTATAACAATCGGGACCAACGGCTTAGCGTGCTTTCCGAGGTACGAAGGGTAGTCCCTCAACCAACCGGACCCGGAAAGAAATCTTAGAATATACACAAAGATTTCCTGTCCGGTGTGGGAATCGAACCCACGACCTCCGAGACTTAAAGCGAGCCAAATACCGAAACGCCACGAAGGTTGTTGTTTATTTATTATGGAGAGAATCTGAATTAATAAAATGTCGTCAAATCTCATTATTCAGTTCAATACTCTGTTTACGTCCAGTGCTGAATATGGGCCTACTCTTAACAGACCTTGGCAAGCCAGGGTCGTTGAGGGATATTGCCATAATCACCACGCTTAGTGATCGCATTAAGATGGTAACTAACTTTGAACTGGTAGATGCTGCTTCAGTTGTATATCCTGTAGTCTCTTACTATACCTGAAACATTCTTTCACCATACCTGGGGGCACGGCAGAGCCCCCCCAAGTGAAGTAAGAAAAGAAAAGAAACTTTCACGGCCGTACCTATCTTTTTTAGTTTTACAGACAGATATGGGTTGGTCTATTTTAAGCCGGAAACCTATCGGCTCAATATTTATAACGCAAAAACAATTGTCTATAATGTGTCCTTGTAAATACGTTAATACCTAGATTTGTAATATCATTAAAAATATACCTGAATACAAAAAGAAAGATTAAACACACCGGTAATCGGTTAACCTGAAAATAAGATTTTTTATTTTATTTTATTTGATGCCCATTACAATCAGAATAAAAAATATTTTAAAACTAATCATTTATTTTATACCCTTTCCAATCGTTTATTTAACTTTTGCCAGCTCTAATACTTAATCAAATAGTGATACCCTGACCCGTTACCCGATCGATTTTATTCATGAAGAAGTTTTAATCGATTTAACACACTCATTATTTTATCGATAATTTCGCAATTTTATCGATTACTAAACGGCAATACTGGACGTGGTGGCGACGCGCGACGCCATTTTGTTGTCAGTGTTAATCCACATTTTCATACGTCGAGTTGAGTATTTATATTCCTCCGTATTGATTTATTTGTGAATTTTCACGTTTGGTTGAGTTGAGCGTATCGTTCCTCCCTTAGTTACTGTCAAAATGCCAAAAAATAAAGTAGGTACTTGAAGGACAAACGAGAGAATTTGTCTTGCGACTTCGTGAATACTTTGAAAAGGAAAGCCGAATGGTGGGCCTCTTATACCAGTGATTCAAGTTAGAGACCGTGTTGCAGCAGCAGTAGGTATTAGTGCTCCAACAGTGGCAAAAATAACAAAAGAAGGCTACGGCAGCAGTGGCATGCATGGAACAGAATAAGGTATCTATCTACACCTAAGAAAAAACGTCAGCCGTGTAAAGTGACAGCAGTTGACAATTTTGACGCTGATGCTATTCGTCGTCATATATACGACTATTACCAAAGAAAAGAGATTACAACATAAAAAAAACTAACACAATCTCAACGAAATAGTGGTTTGTTCCGTGGTCAAAAATCTTCTTTGGTATTAAATGACATTGGATTCTTATTCCAAAAATGTGACAAACGAAAAATTTTTATGGAACGCAATGATATTGCTTTATATCGATGCGATTTTTAAGACAGGCGAATAAAATAGAAGATTGATCGAAGGTTGTTTTCACAGATGAAACTTGGCTCAATGCGAATCATACGCTGTCAAAAACTTGGACTGACAACACTGCTGGCTCCACTTCTGCAGTACCAATGGGAAAAGGCGAACGACTGATTATTTGCCATGCAGGAACAGTAAAAGGATTTGTGCCAGTCGCTCCATTAGCTTTCAAATCCCAGAAAACAGGAATTATCATGAGGAGATGAATTCGAACGTGTATGAAAAAATCATAAACTGGCTCCGTGACAATGGCGAGGAGGTGGACGAGTCCCTACTAAAAGTAGAGTTAGTAAAGATATTAAAAACAAAGAAGCTGACAAAACGATACGTATTAGATGAAATGGCAGCAGAGCATGGGCATACCGTACTCAAAATTCCCCTATATCACTGCCAATATAATGCAATTGAAATGATCTGGGCACAAGTTAAAAGATATGCTGCGAGGAACAATACAACTCCTCCTTTCACCGCAAGAAAAATGTTGGATTTACTAAAAAAATGCGTGTGAAAAAGTAACTCCTGAAAACTGGGCGAGTGTTGTAGAAAAAACAAAAAAGGTGATAATGTCGGACTGGGATCGTAATATTGCATTCGACAATTTATCTGTCCAAGAATTGTTAATCAGTATTACTGAGAAGTCATGTGATGATGATTCCTGGTCATACGAAGAATACGATTCTTTATAATCAAAAATAGTATTACAGTACCTCTTTTGGTCTTAATCTCTAAAGTACTATGAATTTCAACATTTTGTACCTGTTCATTACAAGTAGGTACCGCAGTTCATTCACATGTTTTTTATTTAAACCATCTACAGTAAGTCTAAACGATTATATAACTATTCATTGGTCACTCACTATTCTAGAAACGACAGAAATGGAGGCTCATGTATATTATTAAAAATACAGTTAAGGGTCGTAAAATTGATGTTGCCAAATAGAGTTCACCTAACTCTTTTGAATGCTGCGCGGTTGAATTAAATGAACATCCATCTGTCATATTGTGTATTTACCGACCGTCTAAATATAACAATAACACTATATGTATGTTTATTTCTACTTTAGATAGTATATTGAAGGAAGTATGTCTTAAACGAGGAAAATGAACAATTAAGTATATCTGGAGATTGTAACATAGATCACGGGGAAAAAAAATATAACTGAACTAGCTTTCTAAATCTTTTACAATGTTTCAATCTGAAACTAGGAGTCCAGACTCCAACGCGGTTATGTAGCGGTACCTGTAAAGATAATATTGTTCATAATGTTAGAGGCAGTAAATGTGAAATTATTGAACTAGCAGTGTCAGATCATACCGCTCAACTGTTAAAATGTCCCATTAAACTTGTGTACTATCATACTGGTTCGTATTTAAGCGTGACTATTCGCAGGAAAAAGTTATAAAATTTAAGAATTGTTTGAGGAATATAACATTTAAGGATATTTATGACTCTACTGGCGCTAATAAAGCATTTAACTTATTCCATGACCTATTTAAATTATTCTATAACTTGTGTTTCCCTCGTAGAAAAATGAAAATTTGCTCTACTAAGAAACCTAAATGGATTTGCAAAGGTATTAGATGGTGTTGTGAACGAAAACGTCAAATGTTATGGCATTTTCGAAAGAAGCCTAATTCTTATAATATTATATATTATTTAAAAAATACTCCAAGAGGCTTAAAACTATTATTCGTCTGACTCAAAAAGCCCGAAATATTTATTTTATAAATAGCTCACGTAACAAAATTAAAACCGCTTGGCATATAATAAATAAATCAAAGAGCAATAAACTGAATGACGGGATAAAACTTATTCATTCAAACAATCAAACTGTTACTGACCCGAAGCAAATAGCTGAACTTTTCAACAATTATTTTATTGACAATATTGAATCAAAATCTGTAAATAATGATAATAGATTTAAATTTGACTCCCATCGTGTCTTAATATTTTTAAATCCCACATCCCCCACTGACATTGTTAGTCATAAACTCATTGAACAATAACACTAGCTCAGGTTATGATGATATTACTACCTATGTAGTTAAATCGGTATCAATTTTTATTGCGCCAGTGTTAAGTCACATCATAATTCTATGCCTAGAACAAGGTATAGTTCCAGACAAGCTTAAACTTTCTATTATTAAACTTCTATTTAAGAAAGGTGAAAAACAAGAACCTGAAAATTACAGGCCTATTGCTCTACTTCCTGTATTTTCAAAAGTAATTAAAAAAGTTATATATAACTCACTGTACTCATTTTTTGAACATAAAAGTATACTAGTAGAAGAGCAATATGGGTTTAGAAAAGAGAAAAACATTAATATGGAAATTTATAAATTATTTGAAAAAGTCATTACAAATATCGATAACAGACATCCTGTAGCCGCATTATTCATGGATATGAGCAAGACTTTCGATTTTGTAGATCGTAAAATACTACTTGACAATCTCGAAAGATATGGCATCAAAGGTAATGCTCTTGAACTACTTAAATCCTATTTAACGAACCGAAAACAATATACACAAATTAAAAAAGTTTCTGTTACATTAAAAATAGAACAAACTTATGAGTCTAATCCTAGAACAGTAAAATACGGTGTACCACAAAGAAGTATCTTGGGTCCCCTTCTCTTCCTCATTTACATCAATGACATGCCGAGAGTCACATGTCCTTCGATGGTTTTGTTTGCGAACGATAGTACGGTAGTATTTAATGGTAAAAATAATTTGACGATGGAAAATGATATTAATGACTGTTTAGTAACAATTATTGACTGGTTAAAAGCTAACAACCTTAAAATAAATGTTGACAAAACAAAAATTATGACATTTGAACAAAAAACGAATCACACGAAGCCTCAAATACGATATGCGGGTAAATTAATTGCGGAAACTAGCTCTACTAAATCCTTAGGCATTATATTGGACAGGGTCATGTCTTGGAAAACACACACTGAGAGTATTTCAACGATTTCAACGATAGTAAGTCAACGACTAAGTCAATATTCTTATGCTCTGTACAATCTGTGTAAGGCAGTTGACCAATCAACATCAGTAACGGCCTCCATGCCTATGTCACTTCATCCTTACGGTACGGGTTAATATATTGGGTCAACTAATAAGGAAATATTTTTTAGAGCCCAAAAAAGATGCTTGAGGCCCATCTGTGGAATGAAATGTACTGACAGTTGCAAACCATTGTTTTTAAGCCTCCGGATACTTACCTTACCTTTGAAGTGGCTGTATTTATAAAAAGTAACTTTCACTTTTTCGATACTTTAAATAGCACACGACATAGAAACAAAATACGTTTCTGACCACATAAAAAAACGGTTTACAACAATAATTTCTTAGGAATGGCCCCAAAGATATATAACAAATTACCAAATAATATCTTATTAGAAGTTAATTTTGCTAAATTCAAAAAAAACCTATTTGAGTTATTAGTTCGTAAGGCATACGATACGAGAATATTTGCAAGACAGTACACTAAAGTTTATATAGTATATATATATTTTTTTCTTTAGAGATTACTAGCAGAGTTTTGCAGTCTACTAGTATTCTTGTTAACCCCTTGTTAGTCGCCCGGTTCCGCGCCGTCGAGTCGACTACTCCTTGAGAATGGACCTCGGGATGGTCTCGAAACTAGTCTGACATATCCGATGATTACGATTACATGATTATGTAGGTACGTAGTAGTTTCTTTTAGGATTTTTTACAAACTACAAGAACTAAGTTATGGTTTTAAATTAGAAACACTTGTTAATTACTTCTTTGATCTCAATTTCCATTTCTCAATTTAACTAATCATTATTTAATCTTTCTTTCAAACAGTAAGAAATTACGTAGGTAACTTAGAAAAAATAAATAATAAACGGGTGTAAGTGTATAATGCGCAAAGCGATCCCCACTCTTGCGCCGAGCGCTCAAGAACCGTGCCGGTATCTGTCAGCGGTTATAACCCGCCTGCGCACCGGTGTGGCAACGTCGCGTGCCATGCACGGAGCGTTTCACCACCGGCAAAATATTCTCGCCGACAATTCTTGACGCTCCGTTCATGGTATGCGACGGTGTCGGTCGGTGTCGGAACGGTCTAGTGGGCATAGTCTCATACTTTTCAATACAAAGAATATTTTTTTTATTTATTTATTTATTTATACTTTATTGTACACATGAAAACAAGTTATGAAAGTTCTTCTTAACTCATTTATGAGTTTTTTTTTTTGGTTATTACGTTCCACGTTAGCACGGTGATGGTATGCTACGGGATAGTGGGCAGAGTCCTTAAGAGCTTGATAAATGGGCTTTCTTATTCTTAAATATTTTTTCATATCGGACCAGTAGTAACTGAAAAAAATGTTTTAAATTTTATGAAATTATTGTCTGCGTCCAGAATAACACCGTTATACGCTTTTTAAATCTATTTTCATCATTAGCCCGTATATCACTGCTGAACATGGGCCTCCTCCCGAGGGAGAGAATTTGCCATAGTCACCACGCTTGGCAGGCGTGTCGGTGACCGCAGTATTATATTATTCATCATCATCATCATTTCAGCCGTAGGACGTCCACTGCTGGACATAGGCCTCCCTCATAGATCTCCAGTTGTTGCGGTTAGAAGCGGCCTGCATCCACCGTGATCCCGCGGCCTTAACCAGATCATCCGTCCATCTAGTAGGTGGACGTCCTACGCTACGCTTGCCGATCCGCGGTCTCCATTCGAGAACTTTTCGGCCCCAACGGCCATCTGTTCTCCGTGCTATATGGCCTGCCCATTGCCACTTCAACGAACTAATCCGTTGGGCTATGTCGGTAACCCGCGTTCTTCTACGTATCTCCTCATTTCTGATTCGATCTCGTAGAGAAACCCCGAGCATAGCCCTCTCCATAGCTCGTTGAGCGACTCTGAGCATGTTCATAAGGCCTATAGTAAAGGACCACGTTTCGGATCCATAGGTCATCACTGGCAACACGCACTGGTTGAAGACTTTCATCTTCAGGCACTGGGGTATATTGGAGGAAAAGACGTTGCGAAGTTTCCCGAACGCTGCCCATCCGAGTTGAATTCGGCGATTGACCTCCTTCTCGAAGTTGGACCTACCTAATTGGACTGTCTGTCCTAGGTATACATATGCGTCAACAACTTCAAGAACCGTATTCTCAACCATTATAGGGGCAGGCACAACATTGACGTTAGACATAATTTTCGTCTTGTCCATGTTCATTTTAAGACCTACCCGTTGGGAGACTCGGTTGAGGTCTTCGAGCATTGTACTGAGTTCTTCCATCGACTTTGCCATGGCCACGATATCATCAGCGAATCGAAGGTGAGTGATGTATTCGCCGTTGATGTTGATGCCTAGTCCTTTCCAATTCAGAAGTTTGAAGGTGTCTTCCAAAGTGGTCGTAAACAGTTTCGGAGAAATAACGTCTCCCTGTCTTACGCCTCTTTTTAGTGGAATAGCCTTCGTACTCTATTCTTGTACTCGGACCGACATTGTGGCGTTTCTATACAAACATTTCAACACTTCGATATACCGATAGTCAATACGGCATCGCTGGAGAGACTCAAGTACGGCCGAATCAAAGGCTTTCTCGTAGTCCACAAACGCTAAACAGAGCAGCAAGTTATACTCTTCGGTCTTCTGTATTACTTGCCGCAGCGTATGTGGGTGGTCTACGGTACTATAACCTTTTCGGAATCCGGCTTGTTTGGGAGGCTGAAAGTCATCAAGCCTTCGTTCGAGTCGATTCGCAATAACCCTGGAGAACAGCTTATAGAAATGACTCAAAAGCGAGATAGGCCTGTAGTTCCTTAGTAAGGTGTTATCGCCTTTCTTAAAGAACAACACCACCTCGCTTTTGTTCCATGCTTTACGCGTGGTGCCTCCGAGCAAGGCGGAGTTGAAGAGCTTCTGAAGGACTTTAAGTACCGGTAATCCACCCGCTTTCAGGAGCTCTGATGTGATTCCGTCCTCACCCGGCGCCTTGTTGTTCTTTAGCTGTTTCAGGGCCATGCTTATCTCGTACAGGCTGATGTCCGGGATATCCTCAGTATAGTGTCGGTTCAGTTTGGCTCTTGGGTCTGTAGCCGCACTAAAATCAGGCTTGGTGATAGAAGCGTAGAGCTGCCCGTAGAACTTTTCGACTTCCCTTAACACTTCCGCTTTTGTCGACGCAAGACTGCCATCATCCCTCTTCAGCTTTGTCATCTGGCTTTGCCCAATAGACAAATCTCTTGCAAACACTTTGGAGCCCTGGTTCCGCTCTATCGTATCTTTAATAATAAATAAATAAAATAAAATAAAATAAAAAGCCTTTTATTTCCTTAATACTAATTACATACGACGCTTATTGCTAATTACATATAACTTTTTCCTTATACCTAATTGTTAGACTATCAAAATTGCTTTAAGTTACTAATTTACAGTAATTATTTGTTGACTGTTTATATTATACATAATTTAGTAAGATTAAGGAACCCCTCTCAGGTAAAGGCCTCTCCCAAAGACATCCACTTATCGCGATCTTGAGCGATGCTTAACCATTGTGGACCAGTAACCTTTTTTATTTCATCTTCCCAACGTGCGTGTGGTCTTCCTCTGTGTCGTTTGCCCAGAGGGCCTTTCCACTTGGTGACTGTTATGGTCCATCGCTGGTCTTTAAGTCTGGCTACGTGTCCAGCCCATTTCCATTTCAATTTTTGTGCTTGAGTAAGAGCGTCTATTGCTTTGGTCTTAGATCGTATGGTAGCGTGTTTTATTTTGTCGATTTTTTTCAAGTTTAACATACTGCGCTCCATTCCCCTTTGGCATGTAGTTATTTTACTTTTTATGGTGTTGGTAAATGTCCATGTTTGGCATGCGTAAGTCAAGCAAGGAATAAGACATGAGTCCATAACTTTCTTTTTTAATTCTATTGGCAGCCCACTTTTAAACACTTCTTTGTAGCTCCAGTATTTATTCCACGTATTTTTTACTCTTCTTTCTACTTCTAAGACATTGCTATTACTGTTAAAACCTATTTGTTTCCCTAAATAAATGTAATTTTCTACGTATTCCAAGTTTTCATTATCCATTTTTATAGTTATTTTTTTGTGATTTGTCATTGTTTTTGTTTTTAATATATTTATTTCGAGTCCCACATCTCGGCTAGCTTTTCTTAAATCCGTGATCATGTTTTGTAACTGGGAGCTGGTTTCGGAGAGCACAACTAAGTCGTCTGCGAACCGTAGATGACTTAGATATTTATTTTTGATAAATAAACCTTCTTTCTTCCAGTTAAGTTTTGTAATTAAACTCTCCAGTACAGCAATGAAAAGCTTTGGTGATATAGGGTCGCCCTGTCTTACTCCCCTTTCAACAGCGAAGCTCGGCCCAATAGATTCTAACTTGACTCTACTTGTACTCTTAGTGTATATATTTTTTAGAATTTCTATGTACTTTTGTTCTACATTTTGAGCTTTCAAAGTTTTCCATATACTTGCGTGCGAAACAGTGTCAAAAGCTTTCTGGTAATCGATGAATGCGATGTACAAAGGTCTTTGATACTCTTGGTATTTTTCCATTATCTGTTCTAAGCTGTGTATGTGATCAATAGTAGAGAATCCCTTCCTAAAGCCTGCTTGTTCAATTGGTTGGTGTTGTTCTATTGTAGGGCTTATTCTGCGATTTATAATCATAGAGAATAACTTGTAAATTGTGGGTAACAGACTTATAGGCCTGTAATTGCCAATATCCTTTGGGTCTCCTTTTTTATAGAGTAGGATAATATCGGATTGCGACCATTGGATAGGTGTTTCACAGGTTTCAATTATCAAGTTAAACAGTGTTGTTAGAGGGCTGGCTAATATGATGTACGCTTCTTTAATGGCATCGGTGGTGATATTATCCGAACCTGGGCTCTTGTCGGATTTTAGTTGTTTTATTGTCTCTACTATTTCTTCGCAATTTATTGGTTCAATGAACTGTTCTTCTCTTACCATGGAATTTTGTGTGGAATAATTTATTTCGCTTTGGGTAGGATTTGTAGCGCTGTATAAATTACGGTAGAAATCAGTTGCAACGTTTACTTTCCTCTATTGATATCTCAGCCGCTTGACATATTTGTATCGCTTTTAATAAAGATAATTCGTCTGTGCGAAGAAGGCGATCTCTCACGGTGTTATTCATGATACCACACACGATTCTATCCCGTAACAAACTTTCTTGTAAATCGCCAAATTCGCATTGCCGACTCAAAACCCTCAACGCAGTTATGTATTGGTCGATATTTTCGCCGTCTTCTTGACTGCGAGTAAAAATTTATACCGCCGTACTGTGATATTCGATGATGCACCAAAATACGCGTCAAATTTTTTCATAATACATTTGACGTCATCCTCACTTTCACCTTCACTAAAAGTAAAAGTCGTAAACACCTCGTAACCGGCCCCCCCAATGAGATTCACCAACAAGCTAGCTTGAACTTCCTTAGGCTCTCTGCTCACTCCAGAGGCTTTCAGAAACACCTCGAACTGTTTCCGCCATTTGCGCCACGCGTCGGACCGCGCAGCCGGACCGCCACCGGCACCGTCGAGTGATAATTCCGCTGGAGGACGCGCGTGTTCCATGTTTTGTGGGTTGTAATTTCAATAAAAATAACTATAAAACTGATTTGAGTTCGTTATAACGCTCAAATATTGAAATAAAAGTACACCGCTGTCACCATGTAGTGAAACACACGTCAGTTGGTTGAATACTGCTTTATTATAAAAACACCCTCAGACATATTGACATTATGTTATTTCAATATACCGACATATTATACTACACCGTGTACCTAGAGCTATTTATGGACTAAGTAGCCGCGATTTTTTGGGAACCTTATTTAAAGACACAAAAACATTAACTGTTCCATCTGAGTATATTTACCAGAATATTTTATTTGCTCGAAAAACCATAGATACATTTAGTAAAAAAGGTGACTTTCACAATATCAATACTAGGAATAAGGACAAACTGGCTATGCCATGCTTTAGGGTTAGCAAAGTTAGTAAATCATTCATGGGAAATTCTTTCGATTGTATAATAAGCTGCCTTCTAATATTACTGACATGCCTGATACATTATTTAAAACGCATGTTAAACGAATCCTCATGACTAGAGGCTATTATAGTATTAAAGAGTATGTAGTTGATAAGGATATATGGCACGTTATACCTGCTTGCACTCAATCGGATACGCTATAGCTGATGAAGCATTGAAAGGCCATTATGTGTACTATCTGTAATATTAAAAACAATACTAATACATACCTACATATTATGTTCTGTCTTAAAATAAATTATTTAATTTGTTATTTAATGAAAACATAAATAAAATTCGTATGAAGACAACCGATTGGTAAATTGTGAATGCCAACTAAATAATAAAAGTAACTGGATCAAAACTTCTTGGACGTACCCATCTGAGTATGTTTCGCCGGATCGTCTCGATGAGGCCGCGCTGAAACCGGCAGGAGAATAACCCCGCTGAAACTAAACTGAGTTTGTTCCGCCGGGTCTTCTCAGTTGGGGCGTATTGGATCCGGTGGTAGCACTAAAGCGCGTTCGTCGAGATACTTATGGTCCGTCTAAATAATAATATACTCAAAGGACAGAACTTAGATTTAATCATAGATATAAAATAATAAAATAATATTGTTTCGTATTTTCGTACCTGACAGCTTTTAGGCTAAAGCTATATAAACTATTATAATCAAATAAAATTAAGTAATTTAACATAGTAAATTTAAAAACCAAAATATGTTTCGACTATTTAAAAATACTTGTATTGGGTTTACGTGAATAAAAACCTTTTTAATTTTTATTTATTTATTTATCATCCAGAGCGGATGATTCAGATCATTAATACGAATGTTCTGACTTAATACACACGAAGCGATTTGCTTCTTCTTTCATAATGCGGACGGCTAAGGAGTGGAATTCTCTGCCGGGGTCGGTTTTTCCGGAACGCTATAATCTGGACATCTTTAAGGCTAAAGTGAACAGTCACTTTCTAAGCAAGCGTGTATCATCTTAGGCCTTATCTTCGCCTTCCTTCAAGCGAGATTATGGTCAAACGTAAGCCTATATCTATATATAAAACAAAGACGGGTTTGTTACAACACTTATAACTCGAGATCGGCTGGATCAATTTTCATGGTTTTTGTTTCGTTGGATTTGTCTACGCCCTGAATAGCAGAATACATTTTAAAAACTAAAGAAAGTCGTGTTAGTTACACTATTTAAAACTCAAGAACGGCTGAACCGATTTGGCTGAAAATTGGTAGGGAGGTAGCTAAGAACTGGGAGAAGGACATAGGATACTTTTGGGTAGGGGTAGGGTAGGGTAGGGTTAGGGTAGGGGTAGGGTAGGGGTAGGGTAGGGCAGGGGTAGGGTATAAAAGTCCACCCGTGCGAAGCCGGGGCGGGCCGCTAGTTTAGTATAAAAGAAAAAGTCCGTGTACCAGTTAAAACAAAACCTCTCATCTCGTAAAAGCCGGAATGTAATACGAATGTTTTGTTCGTCTCAAATGTAGTATTATCAGGTATTACTGAGGGTATTAGACTAGAAATTGCTAAAAATAATTGTTTTTTAAATTAATTACGCATAATTATTAATCATAAAATGACTTACCGATGCACAGTATATGTTTTTACCCTAAAATCGGACATCCCTTTTTTATTCGCTAAATGGTTAGCGTAAATGATTCTTAATGCAGGAGTAGAACTCCCGAGTGTCAAGTTTGCTTAATAACAAAAATACGATTTTTTTTTAAATAATCTGTGGATTTCCTAAATTATCATAGAAATATTTTTAAACTAGAATTAAGTTTATCTTATATGAAACTTGCATGAATTCTAATAATATAAGTGAGCAGGATAATTTATTAACAAAAACCATAAATGTATTGTGACTATGAGCCGAGTTCTGGTTGAATTTGTTTATTTCATTTTTAATTTTTTTGTGGTCACATACACGTGAATTAGGATTCCATTCCGAGATGATTATGTTTATTTTAATACAGTTATCATATTCACTTAAAATTAAAGATTTATTCCGAAGGACTTCTGAGATTTTATACTTCCTACATTTCAGGTTAGGGTTGTCACTTACATTTTTTTAAATGTTAATGAAGTATTATATCATATACATATTTCCAATGAAGGGTATTATGTGGCACAGGGAAGGGGTCCGCCCTCGTAAGGCTTGTGCTAAAACCCTGCGTTTATACATAGTACCTAGAGGAACGGGGGTGAGTTCTGAGCATATTTTTATTGTTAAAGTGTAGAAAAAAAGATAATGAAATAATGAAATTTATTCAGCACTTAGGTATTTACATACACTTGTACTTGTCAAAATTACACTATAAGACTATATCAAACAAAAGTATCACTTAATTAGCTAAAAACATTGTTACAATTATTTGATATAACAGAATTTTTAATCAGTCTGTCCGTCTGTCGTACGATAACAACAAATGTACTCATTATATAGTAAGATACCTTAGAGGTAACAGGTGTAAAAATTCCAAGAATCCGGCCCAAGTCTAAGCGACATCCACCCTTAAGGGGTTAGGACCAACGCTTAGGGTGCCACTTGCTTATTCCCCGAACTGTGATCTCGTGCCAGCGATCACCACCACTGTTCGTAAATCTACTCTTTAGATTTCACAATACATTTATGGTTTTTGTTAATAAATTATCCTGCTCACTTATATTATTAGAATTCATGCAAGTTTCATATAAGATAAACTTAATTCTAGTTTAAAAATATTTCTATGATAATTTAGGAAATCCACAGATTATTTAAAAAAAAATCGTATTTTTGTTATTAAGCAAACTTGACACTCGGGAGTTCTACTCCTGCATTAAGAATCATTTACGCTAACCATTTAGCGAATAAAAAAGGGATGTCCGATTTTAGGGTAAAAACATATACTGTGCATCGGTAAGTCATTTTATGATTAATAATTATGCGTAATTAATTTAAAAAACAATTATTTTTAGCAATTTCTAGTCTAATACCCTCAGTAATACCTGATAATACTACATTTGAGACGAACAAAACATTCGTATTACATTCCGGCTTTTACGAGATGAGAGGTTTTGTTTTAACTGGTACACGGACTTTTTCTTTTATACTAAACTAGCGGCCCGCCCCGGCTTCGCACGGGTGGACTTTTATACCCTACCCCTGCCCTACCCTACCCCTACCCTACCCCTACCCTAACCCTACCCTACCCTACCCCTACCCAAAAGTATCCTATGTCCTTCTCCCAGTTCTTAGCTACCTCCCTACCAATTTTCAGCCAAATCGGTTCAGCCGTTCTTGAGTTTTAAATAGTGTAACTAACACGACTTTCTTTAGTTTTTAAAATGTATTCTGCTATTCAGGGCGTAGACAAATCCAACGAAACAAAAACCATGAAAATTGATCCAGCCGATCTCGAGTTATAAGTGTTGTAACAAACCCGTCTTTGTTTTATATATAGATATAGGCTTACGTTTGACCATAATCTCGCTTGAAGGAAGGCGAAGATAAGGCCTAAGATGATACACGCTTGCTTAGAAAGTGACTGTTCACTTTAGCCTTAAAGATGTCCAGATTATAGCGTTCCGGAAAAACCGACCCCGGCAGAGAATTCCACTCCTTAGCCGTCCGCATTATGAAAGAAGAAGCAAATCGCTTCGTGTGTATTAAGTCAGAACATTCGTATTAATGATCTGAATCATCCGCTCTGGATGATAAATAAATAAATAAAAATTAAAAAGGTTTTTATTCACGTAAACCCAATACAAGTATTTTTAAATAGTCGAAACATATTTTGGTTTTTAAATTTACTATGTTAAATTACTTAATTTTATTTGATTATAATAGTTTATATAGCTTTAGCCTAAAAGCTGTCAGGTACGAAAATACGAAACAATATTATTTTATTATTTTATATCTATGATTAAATCTAAGTTCTGTCCTTTGAGTATATTATTATTTAGACGGACCATAAGTATCTCGACGAACGCGCTTTAGTGCTACCACCGGATCCAATACGCCCCAACTGAGAAGACCCGGCGGAACAAACTCAGTTTAGTTTCAGCGGGGTTATTCTCCTGCCGGTTTCAGCGCGGCCTCATCGAGACGATCCGGCGAAACATACTCAGATGGGTACGTCCAAGAAGTTTTGATCCAGTTACTTTTATTATTTAGTTGGCATTCACAATTTACCAATCGGTTGTCTTCATACGAATTTTATTTATGTTTTCATTAAATAACAAATTAAATAATTTATTTTAAGACAGAACATAATATGTAGGTATGTATTAGTATTGTTTTTAATATTACAGATAGTACACATAATGGCCTTTCAATGCTTCATCAGCTATAGCGTATCCGATTGAGTGCAAGCAGGTATAACGTGCCATATATCCTTATCAACTACATACTCTTTAATACTATAATAGCCTCTAGTCATGAGGATTCGTTTAACATGCGTTTTAAATAATGTATCAGGCATGTCAGTAATATTAGAAGGCAGCTTATTATACAATCGAAAGAATTTCCCATGAATGATTTACTAACTTTGCTAACCCTAAAGCATGGCATAGCCAGTTTGTCCTTATTCCTAGTATTGATATTGTGAAAGTCACCTTTTTTACTAAATGTATCTATGGTTTTTCGAGCAAATAAAATATTCTGGTAAATATACTCAGTTTTATACTTCCTACATTTCAGGTTAGGGTTGTCACTTACATTTTTTTAAATGTTAATGAAGTATTATATCATATACATATTTCCAATGAAGGGTATTATGTGGCACAGGGAAGGGGTCCGCCCTCGTAAGGCTTGTGCTAAAACCCTGCGTTTATACATAGTACCTAGAGGAACGGGGGTGAGTTCTGAGCATATTTTTATTGTTAAAGTGTAGAAAAAAAGATAATGAAATAATGAAATTTATTCAGCACTTAGGTATTTACATACACTTGTACTTGTCAAAATTACACTATAAGACTATATCAAACAAAAGTATCACTTAATTAGCTAAAAACATTGTTACAATTATTTGATATAACAGAATTTTTAATCAGTCTGTCCGTCTGTCGTACGATAACAACAAATGTACTCATTATATAGTAAGATACCTTAGAGGTAACAGGTGTAAAAATTCCAAGAATCCGGCCCAAGTCTAAGCGACATCCACCCTTAAGGGGTTAGGACCAACGCTTAGGGTGCCACTTGCTTATTCCCCGAACTGTGATCTCGTGCCAGCGATCACCACCACTGTTCGTAAATCTACTCTTTAGATTTACGAACAGTGGTGGTGATCGCTGGCACGAGATCACAGTTCGGGGAATAAGCAACAACGCGGTCCTCGGTCATTCCGTCAAGGATCCTACACTAGCTAACCTGCAACCTTTCACTAGCTACCTAAGTGGACGACCCGGAGAAGAAAGGAAGAAAGAAAGAAACTCCGAGATTTTTTTTTAGTCTCTTTTGCTGTTTCTTTTTTTTTATGTCAAGTCTTTTCACAACCATGTAATATTGTACAATGTATATATGATGTGAGCGAATGCAAGCACAATACCATTTATTACCTGGTCAATTAATACCGACCAGGTGTTCAATAAGACAAGAAAAATTATAATAATGTAAATACTATAATGTAGATATTATAGTTTACTCAGGCACAGACAATCTCCTACAAAGAAACCTGATGGCGGATGCATTCACACACATTTACAATATGACAATTTACACAAGTTCAACCAAAGGATATACCTATAATAATAATTAATAAACAATAACAAAAATGAATAAACAAAATCTATATATTTAAAAGAAAGTCGTGTTAGTTACACTATTTATAACTCAAGAACGGCTGAACCGATTTGGCTGAAAATTGGTAGGGACGTAGCTAAGAACTGGGAGAAGGACATAGGATACTTTTTATGCCGTTCCCGTCGTTCCCGTGTGACGTGACATAAAACGTGGTATAACAAAACGCAACTGACAGGGAATAACAAAACAACTCAGTCAAAATATAAGTCAGCGGTTCATTTGTTAAAAATGGTATAACAAAACGCAACTGACAGCTGATATAAATACTCTCTGCCGGTTTAAAGTTTCTAATAAAAAGCCACAAAGCAAACTTCAACTTCAAAATTTCTAATATTGTATTGCTGTGCCGTTTATATCTTTATATAGGTATATAATTCTTCTGTGAGTGTGTATGTGAAAATGAAATGAAAATGAAAATGAAAACTGAACTGGACCGATTTTGATGAAATTTTTTGTGTGTGTTCAAGGGGATCTGGGAATGGTTTAGATTCACAATTTTGTCCGCTGGACAATGTTTTTTTAATTAATTTTTAATTTATTAGTAGTTGCCTGAAAACCCCTTAAAACAGCCTTTTTCTTTTTCCCATACAAACGTTTTCTAACTAAAATGTAGAGTCAATTTGAGCTTTATTTTTTTGCTAAGATTTTTTAGGGTAGGTGTAGGGTAGGGTAGGGGTAGATTAGGGGTAGGTGTAGGGTAGGGGTAGGGTAGAGGTAGGGTAGGGGTAGTGTAGGGTAGGGGTAGTGTAGGGTAGGGGTAGTGTAGGGTAGGGGTAGTGTAGGGTAGGGGTAGTGTAGGGTAGGGGTAGTGTAGGGTAGGGGTAGTGTAGGGTAGGGGTAGTGTAGGGTGGGGGTAGTGTAGGGTGGGGGTAGTGTAGGGTGGGGGTAGTTTACGGTGGGGGTAGTTTAGGGTGGGGGTAGTGTAGGGTGGGGGTAGTGTAGGGTGGGGGTAGTTTAGGGTGGGGTAGTGTAGGGGTAGGAGTACCGCATAAACGAAGTCTCTACGGCCCAGTTTATTTTATACAAATGTTTAGGTCTTTTATGTATCGATTGAGGCAGTACGAAGTCTGCCGGGTCAGCTAGTATATATATATAAATCAATTGCTGTTCGTTAGTCTCGCTAAAACTCGAGAAAGGCTGGGCCAATTTAGCTGATTTCGGTTTTGAAATGATTGCCGTGGTCCAGGGAAGGTTTAAACGGTGGAAATAGTAAAAATGAAAATTTTATTTTCCCATACAAATTATTATAACTGTCAAACGTTACAGTTTTGTTCCGTCATAGATTGATTGAGCAACCAAAAAGTGACAGATAGTCGATAGTATTTTAAAATCAGAAGAAGTACATTTCTAGACGAAAGTTGATCTGTCACTATTGTCACATATTTATAGGTGGGTTCAGAATTTAATTTTGAAAAGAGTAACGATATACTTAGTACACCGTTCATGTTGTGCTTCTGGATTCTTTTGGTCATTTCCAATTGCTTAAACTCTTTCGTGGTGATATTGAAATCTAGAAAACTTACTCTATCCATAATCGATGGCGTTAATGAAATTACGAATTTATAATTCTAATTTGTGTGTGAATTGTTTTTTGTTTTATTAATTTCATTTTGTTCGACGTGAACTGTGACCACATTTTGAACAAAATAAAAACTGCTGCAGTTATTGCTTTGAATTCGTCAAAACGTAAAAAATTGTTGCTACTATAAGAAATTCCTCGCTGTCATTCAATGTCCATTTTTTTCCCGGTTGAAAATGCATTAGGCCACAGTGGTGGTATGTAGTATGTAGAACGCCCCTGTTTATAGCGATGATATGCTTATTATATCACTAGAGGGTGGTTTACCTACTTAACTTAACCCAAGATGTTCCTCTCAATGCCAGTAAATTGAGCACCAGGAATAGCTAATGCCTATTATTATACATCCGGTGCCGTGGCGATGCCTATGACCTAGCAGTTATGGACTCTCCTGGGTCCATTCAATGCACCTTTTGGGGGCGCACGGAGCACAATTACAACTCTTCGCATCATGGGTCGGCCTTTAAAAGAAATTAAGACTATGTTCCCTACTCCTCGAAGCCGAGGCTCGGGGGACAGCCTGCTGTCTGTGCGCCCTCGGTGAAATGGGTAGGAGAGATCTTTCTTCTGAAAACACTCCGCGGACTTCTACTGAATGGGCAATGGTCGATAGGAAGAGGACGGATCCCATCACTCTCGCTCCACCGACCAAGGCGGAAACTCCTCGCACCAATGTACCGTGTGCTATCGCTGTGATGACTGATGACAATAAGTTTCCGGATCACCCCCCCCCCCCCTCTTTTCTTTCAGAACATTCTAGCATTTTGGGCTAGATCGCTTGAACCAATTTTTGAAGTTTTTTTTCATAACTTATAGTAGGTAGGTGATATAAGTGCATCGATGAACTTCGTGTTACCCTCCTTAACATTAGTTATTAAAAATCATTGGCATATCATCGATCATGGATAGAGTAAATTTATTTTTTATTGTAATCTTATGGCGTTTGACATAACATTGACTGAATGCGTGCTACTCTTAGTGCACATTACGGTTAGTTCAGTGCTATCACGCCTTATATTAAAGGTTCAATTTAATTAAGAGTTTTAGCTAAGACAGTACAACGTGTGTCGGGTCAGCTACATTGATCCAATCTTCAAAAACTGGAAAATCTCAAATTAATGGAATCGCCTAAAAGAAAAAAAAGGAGGGTGATTCGAGAGGGGTCGGATTGTTCATGCGTACCCGGCCCCCGCCAACGGCGGATCGAAAGAGTGTCCGGGGGGTTTACAAACTCAATTTCATCAGTCATCACGCGACAGCACACTGCACACTGGTCGAGGAGTGTCCGGTTTGGGCAATTGAGCGAGAGTCATGGTATCAGTCCTCTTGCTACCGACGATTGTCCAGTTTGTTGAAGACCCCGGAGCGTGCTTAGTAGAAAGATCTCTCCTACCCATTTCACCGAAGGCGCTGAAATCGTAGGCTGTCCCCGGAGCCTCGGCCTTGACGAGTGGGGAGCATAGCCCCACTTTCTTTTAGAGCCTGACCCGTGATGTGTAGAGACGTAGTGGTGCTCCGTGCGCCCGCATAAAATCCTCGGGAGAGTCCATGACAGCTAGGTCATAGGCATCGGACGGTAACGGATGTACAGTGTATGGATTAGCTATTACCGGTGCTCCATTTACTGGCATTTAGGGGAACACCCTGGGTGGGTAAACCATCTTATCGTGACATAATTGGGATATCATCGATCATGAATAGAGTAATTGTTTAATCTTATTTATTGTAATATTATGGCGTTTGACATAACATTGACAGAATGCGTGCTACTCTTAGTGCACATCACGGTTAGTTAATTGCTATCACGCCTTATATTAAAAGTTCAATTCAATTTATAGTTTTAGCTAAGACAGTACAACGTCTGTCGGGTCAGCTAGTATAAAATAAAAATTAACATAACATATCCCCGACAACAGCCGACCAGTCACCACAAGCAGCACCCATTCACGAGTATGACGTGTAACGCAGCCATCGCCTCCCTCGCCATATTAGAGGGAAGGTGGCGACCCGCCCCACACCGCCACCGCAAGCAATGACAGACAACAGGAGCATGACGAACAAAAATGTCCTTTTTCTTTGGTTCAAATAAAAAAGTCAATTACAGTTTCAATAAAAAAAATAATTAAATGATAGTTTTATAAGTTTCGATGAGAATTTGAAATAAATGTTGATTTTGTAGAACAGATTAGTGTATGACAAATCTCTAGACGCTTAATTAGATTTCAAATAATCTTCTGCCCTTGTTCTTTTGTAGAATTTTTGAATGCGACATCCCTAAAACCATAGAAACCATAGAAAACTTTACATAGATATAACTCCCATGTCCTAGGAGATTTGCATTTGTTTTTTTTTATTATGTTAATGCCTATCTAAATAATATAATGATATTTAAAATTAACCCTAATATTTAAAAACACTCGCGTAAATAAATAAAAACAAAATACTTAAAAATATTAATTTCTCACTTTGTAATTCGCGTAAGTCAATGTAATTTTGATATTCGTGTGGCGAAAAATATGATTTATAACCTTCGATCAAGTATACAACTAGATACACAGTTCCATGCAAAATGGAATAAAATACCCAAGCAGCAAAAACTAGTTGTATAAAAGTCCATAGAACGTTTTGTAAAAAACTGTTTTTGGCCCTATAAAAAAACCTAAAAAAGAGTTATTTCTTCGAAAGTGGCGCAGTTATATCTCTGTTTAGTGTCAAAACGATCTGTTAGCAGTGTCACACATCACAAATCAGTCCTATATAATCTATGTAACAGTAACGGTCTCAGGTCAGGTCAGGTCTCAAAATAGTGATGTAATGGCTACTATAGAACCTTTTATAGTACTTTTTCATACTAAACTAGAGTTTATGTTTCCTATACTTCACCATTCATTCTTTTATCATTCGTGACAGAGTGCAATGCCAAAATTTTATAAAAATAAAACAAAAGGATACCTAGTACAATCAATTTGAGGTGAGTAAGATTTTATTTTGTTATTATGATATTCGTCTAATAAGGTAAAAATGATGTACGAACGCAATTTTACTGATAAACTAGGGTTAGGTTTACCATGAATTTTAAGTACCCCTTCGAATTATTGAGTTTTTACTAAAATATTTATCAATTAATGTGACTTCAAGTTTCTAAGGACCCTTATAGTACATGTTGTGACAATGTTTTCACTATCATCATGGGTTCAGAGTGATTTTGGGGATCCGTGTGAGCATAAATAAATAATACACCATGATTTTTTTTGGTTATGTTTCTGAAGCACTGATTCTACTCATGAAAAAAGCTTTCTTTATAAATTTAAAGGGTTTACTGCTTAAACTGTGTCAATCATGTGGCCACTTTTTTCTTCGGGAAAGTTGATTAGTTTTATTAAGTATATAGAAATATAAAATGTATCTAGTCAACATTGTGTTTTTTTTTTCAGAGTCATTGAAGATTAATGGAATGGAAGATTCTGAAATATTGTCACAATAATCGCTGGAGTCCTTATGTTCAATCAAAAGCTCATGATCTTTGCAAAATTCATTTTGTACGGAACCGTTTTCTATAATTGTGCCCTCAATTTGATTTTGGTTGCTATTACTGGTTAGATCGTTTGCTAATGATGATGGTGCTTTCTTATAACGTCTATTAACTTCTCTTATATATGTTCCACTGCGTTTATATCTTTTACAATTTTTTAAATCCATTTTTGTCGATCGTTGAATCAAAATGTCTGACTATTGTTCTAAAAGCATGATAAAAATTCTTTATCAGGATATAATTGTCATTTAATAGCAACATTTGTCTACTTTTGTGTGACATTTTTGTATTATTAAAGAGATAGATACCCTGTTATAATACTAACATATGTATTAAAGGAACTAAAGAAGACATTATACAACAAATCTGCTCTAAAAAAGTGTCTGTGTAATTGTCTTATCAGTGGAACTATAATAGGCATCTGAAAATGATTATAATACAGTTACATTACATAAGCGTAATCTCAAACTTGGCTACATCACAAAATCATTCAATTGTAGAGTTTTTTTGACTACTAACGTACTAAGTACTATAACAACGATCTGAGTATCCACAATACCACAATATCGCTCCATAGTTGAGTGTTCGTCACTGCTAAAACGAAAGTACTATAGCAGTTCGTTTGGAACCATTATTGTGCAAATCAGATGAATAAAGGCTTCTGCGAACAATTTTATAGAGCAATATCGTTCTGTACTAGTTATATTAGATCTTGCTATAGCACCTGACTATAACGGTTGTATAAAATGGCGTTGTAAACGTTAACAACGATTGTTTATATGTCATTTTAGCTCTATAAGCTTATAGAGCAATAATGTGTTATCGAACGCCTTTATACAATACGCTGTCACCGCTAAAACCTTAATAAAACGTTTACACAGCTTTTTAGAGGTATAACCTTTAGTTATAGGACTGTAATGCTGGTTGGGTAGTGTCCGAACTGCAATACGTACTTAGACATTTGTATGTCACTTCAAGTATTACGATAAATGCCCTAAAGAGTCAAAGAATTTAATCAAATTTAAAACTTTATCTACGTAAAGTAAGGTTGAAAATAAAACCTGTTTAATTTGTTACATATCGCCTTTGGTTTTGAACACAGGATAAAGCAATACATTTTTATGACACTCGCTGCCACGTCGAACAAGGGAGGAGTGGAGTTGCCTTTGTTAATTTTAAAAATATTTTGCCTGGGACGATGCCACATAAGAAGTCTTCGTAAAAATTTATAGACACTAGTTATAGAAATTGTTTAGGTTGACTTTAATATCTTGTTAAGTAAGAAATGACCATAATTGTTACCTTTGCTTCGTGGAAAGAAAGGATTGATATACCTACCGTCAGCGTGCTTTCCAAGAATCTATCTAATAGTAATAGATAGTTCGTGTTATCTTTCGTCGAATTCACTGAAATAATTAAATCTGTCAATTGTTTCAAAGTACATACAAAAATGTTCATATCCTAAAGATGACAATTGGTTTATTACAACTTTTTTATTAGGTAGGTAGGTAGTAAGTTAGTAGTCAAATCATAAATCGGTGTTCCTTAAGAATCTCTTTCATTTCGAATCTACCGACTATTATTATCACTACCTGTTTTTCCGCGACTTCGTCCGCGTAAGTTATAACCTATGCTACTTAAGGATAATGTAGTATTCCAAAAGTTAAAGAATTTTTAAATCTTCCCTGTAGTTATTGAGTTCATTCATTACAAAGATGCAAACAAATACACAAATCTTTCCTCTTATAATATTAGTATGAAGTATGATTGATTACAATTGATAATCTCAACCGAGCGCCATTTCTTCCTAATAATTACTTATCAACATAATATTCTATGCTTATTTTTATGAAATATGATAAAACGGAGAATAAATGTTCCTTTCCCAATTACCTTTTTTTTTTTGCTTATTTGAAACTTAGTATAATTTGTTAATCAGGGCCTATTGGGGTTTAAGACAGGAAATTTGCAATAAAACTAAATAAATATTCACAGCAAATCAATTTTTTTCACACAAAAAAAGAAGTATTGACAGCGAAATTGTACAAAAAATTGGCACGTTCTTACAAAAATTATAAAAAATCACATTTTATATATAATGTTCTTTTTGACATTGTTTTGTTTTTCAATGTATCTTTTTTTGCTATATAATGAAATCTTATTTTAAGACATCTTTCGATAATAGACTTTATAATAATGGTTTTATGGTTATTATCCTCACAATTAGATGAAAATACATTTATATCTAACAAAGATGACATTACCTTGGATCAAATCAGAGAGTGACATACAAGTCACTTTCTGAAAAATGCTTGGAGCAAACGACGCTACTTATAGAGGGCTTAAAAAATTCTTCACATCTTTGACGTGCGATCACGGATGTCCACACTCCACATCGTACAGGATCTCGAGGAAAACTAAAAATCCAATAGAAATTAATGTTTATAAACCTAATATTATATTGTTTAATAATTTAACTTTATATGAAAACATGTTTTCCTATAGTACAATCGGTATAGGAAGTCTTTTTTGAAATTTTTCATTTCTATTTAACTACTACAAATAACATCATCGAAAACTATTTCGATGGCTTTATTTTTAGTATGATACAATTAGATAACGTGTTAGAGAACACAAAGTTAGTATAGAGAACATAATTACAGTAGAATGCCGATTATCCGAATTAATTGGGACCGGGGTCAATTCGGATAATCGAAAATTCGGATATTCGGACATAGACTGATAATAAAGAAAAATGAACTGTCACACATAGAATAAACTTTATTAAGTTTAACAAATAAAGTTCTACAATAACGCTCACTTAAACATCTCGATCAGAGTAAGTTGACTCCAGCGAGTTTCAACTTGTTACATTAAATAAAACAAAAAATACTTGATTTTAATTTATTTTATTACACTTAGGACCGATCCGGATAATTGGCGATTCGGTTAATCGGCGTTCTACTGTATTATCATAGTCAAATAAGTTTTCTACGAAAATACATTTTGTGACATACTTTTATTATGAGCGAAGTCACATTGTAAAATATTATAGTGACCGGGCTGTTCAAAATAAAAGAGTTCCTCATCATCAGATCAGCTCGCTGACTTCATAATATTGGATTGTCTCGCGATATACATATGCAAATGCACACAAAATTTCAGCTCAATCGGTTAAAGATATTTGGAATTGAGTTGCCAAATTCCAGCCGAACCCACATAATAAGATACATACATATTACATAAACATTGCAAGTTAAATAAAAGCTTATAATAAAAAATAAAAAAATACGCGTCTCTATTAATTTTAACCCAAACAAATTATGTTGAAAAACAATGGTATGGGATTGTAAGTTCGGCTAGTGTCTATTCAATTTCAAAGGTTATACTCTCGCCGAATGTCATTAATGTAAACTAAAAAAATGTTTTATTATATTTCCTTGGTTAAATACTAAGGGAATTTCATGCATATTGTAATAATAACAAAAGTACTTACCTAAAAAATGACATTCCTTTAACGTTCTGGACGTGTGATTTTTACAAATTTTCACTGAGCACTGCGGCATGTTTACGCTCGGAACGGACGAATGCTACTGAATGAAAAGGCAACCCAAAACGTCAAGTGGGCGGTCATTTGGTTAGGAAGGACGCTTTTCTGTCGTGGATTGTGTATCTAGCTGTATACTTGATCGAAGTTTATAACATTAAAAAACAACAAGTCCGAAAAATTAATATTATAGTTAATTATATGCATTTTTTTTTAAATACCTAAAACTCGGGCACTCGGGAATTCTACTCCTGCATTTAGAATCATTTACTCTAACCATTTAGCAAATAAAAAAGGGATGTCCGATTTTAGGGTAAAAAAATATATTGTGCGATAGAAGGAAACGTTTACTTTATTTTTCTCCTCGCATTTGTACAGTTTTTACAATTAAGAACAGCACAATTTACCATTTTTAGGGTTCCGTAGCCAAATGGCAAAAAACGGAACCCTTATAGATTCGTCATGTCTGTCTGTCTGTCCGTCCGTATGTCACAGCCACTTTTTTCCGAAACTACAAGAACTATAATGTTGAAACTTGGCAAGTAGATGTATGTTGTGAACCGCATTAAGATTTTGACACAAAAATAGAAAAAAAACAATAAATTTTGGGGTTCCCCATACATAGAACTGAAACTCAAAAAAAATTTTTTCATCGAACCCATACGTGTGGTGTAGGTCTTGAATGAATATAGGTCTTCAAAAATGATGTTGAGGTTTCTAATGTAATTTTTTTCTAAACTGAATAGTTTGCGCGAGAGACACTTCCAAAGTGGTAAAATGTGTCCCCCCCCCCCTGTAACTTCTAAAATAAGAGAATGATAAATCTAAAAAAAATATATGATGTACATTACCATGCAAACTTCCACCGAAACTTGGTTTGAACGAGATATTGTAAGTAGTTTTTTTTTAATACGTCAAAAATCGTAAACCGCAATTTAGCTTTCATTCAATCAACTCGAATATAAAAATATAAAATAACATTTCATTTCATAAACATACGCTTTTTTATTTATTCTTGATATCAAAAATAGGTACGCACTTGTAACTGAAACGGAACCCTTCGTGCGTGAGTCCGACTCGCACTTGGCCGGTTTTTATATTTTTAACTGACTAACTACTAGCGCTATACACCGATGCAGACAATGCAGACTGAGCGCGAAAGTGGCCACTTGCGATTTTTGTACGTAAGGTAGGCACGCGAAGTAGTGGCTCTTGTGTTATCTAGGTATCTATATCCTTGTAATAGGCCCATCTATAATTTGTATCGGCGACTTGCTGTACGGTTAAAATTCGAATGAGTTTGTGTTCCACCTAGTATGGAGAACACTTTTTTTGGTAAAAATCTTTTTGATGAAATAGAAAAAATAACTACTTCTAACACTACTAGGATCTACCTCATTCTAAGATCTGCTTTTAGGATATCTATAACAATCTATACTCATTTTATAAAAATGAAAAGTTTGTATTTTTGTATGTTTGTTTCGAATAAACTCAAAAAGTACTAAACGGATTTCGATACTTTTTTTTTACCGTTAGAATGCTACTTTATTCCTGAGTAACATATTTAATGCTATATTATAACACGAAATGTGCACCCATGCGGAGCCGGGACGAGCCGCTAATCTATACTAATACTAGCGGCCGCCCCGGCTTCGCACGGGTGTACTTTTATACCCTACCCCTGCCCTACCCTACCCCTACCCTAACCCTACCCTACTCCTACGCTACCCCTACCCTACCCCTACCCCTACCCCTACCCTACCCCTACCCCTACCCTACTACCCCTACCCTACACCTACCCTACCCTACCCCTACCCTACCCTACCCCTACCCTACCCCTACCATACCCCTACCCTACCCCTACCGTACCCCTACCCTACCCCTACCCTACCCCTACCCTACCCCTACCCTACCCTACCCCTACCCCTACCCTACCCTACCCTACCCTACCCTACCCCTACCCAAAAGTCCCCCCTATCCTATGTCCTTCTCCCAGTTCTTAGCTACCTCCCTACCAATTTTCAGCCAAATCGGTTCAGCCGTTCTTGAGTTATAAATAGTGTAACTAACACGACTTTCTTTTGTTTTTAAAATGTATTCTGCTATTCGGGACGGAAACAAATCCAACAAATCAAAAACCATGGCAATCGGTCCAGCCGTTCTCGAGTTATAAGTGTTGTAACAAACACGACTTTATTTTATATATATAGATTATAAAGCTGCAGAGTTTGTTTGTGTGTTTGAATCTCAGGAACTACTGGTCGGATTTCAAAAAATCTTTAATTGTTGGATAGTCCATTTATCGAGGAAGGTTATAGGCTATATTTTATTTTCAAAAAAAAAAAACGGATCCGTAAGAAAATTGTTATTTTGTAACCCAAGGTGTAAAATCGAAAACCTATTTATGCGTGCGCTGCAAAAACTATTGACAATAGAACAATATGATGTACTACGGGTTTGTAGGTCTTATTAAGGCGCTGTACTTAGTCAAAATAGGCTTCACAAAACAGTTTTTTAGCCAAATGTTTTTCTTGGATAAATCATTCGTGGTTCAAAGTGTGCGATTATGGAATGCGCTGCCTTTAACAATCAGGCGATCGCAAAGCTTGCCCGCGTTTCAGAGAAGAGTCCATGAACACTACCTTTCATTACAATTCACACAGCAACACTAGATATATTTCGTAGTTTATTATAATATGTATTTATGTAAGGTATTATTTTTATTTATTTTCATTTTATTTGTATATAAAAATTGTATATAACTTCTCCCAAGTACCCATTGGTACTACCTATAATTAATATAATCCAGTACACCTAACTACCCCTCTTTTAAACTCCTTTGTATGGTCCCTTCCTCGGTTGCCTGGAAGAGATCACATTTTGTGATAAGGCCGCCAATTGTACCTATCTAATTTTAAGTTTAGTTTTAAGTCCTTTTCTGTATTTTTCTCTTTGTGAAAGTGTACAATAAAGAGTTTATCTATCTATCTATCTATCTAATATATGTTAATCTTGATCATATTTATGGGGGGACCATTGTGTTCAAAACACGTTTTCGGTAAATTTTCTCGATAAAAAAAACCATAAAATAACCATTTAAATTGAAATTTTAGCAATTGTAACTGTATTATTTATAAACAAATCTTGATAATATTAATAACAGTGATGTAATATATAATAATAAAGGGAACTGTTGTTTTTATTTATCGATTAGAATAAGATATTTGCAAGGATTAATGTATTTAATAACTCGAACGAGTCGAACGAAACGTTGCGCCATCGCGGCGTCTCTTCGCTTCTCTTTCATTTGTACGCGGAGCAACAGTGACAAAACTAATACGTAAAAGTCGTCTATTCACCGCGCCTTAAGATCTACAAAAAAGTCCGCGAGAGCACATAAGTATCTAACTATCATAGTTTAGTCACAATAACCGCTTTTATGTTCATAAAAAATATAAAATCGTCTGAAGAAAGAAACTACGTTTAATGTGTATCGTAATATTAATCCTTATCCAAATTAAGCATTATGTTATCAAAGGTATTTATGTAGAAGTAAAATACTTTTTCATCCCACCATCTCGGAAAGAGTATTTTTAATCTTCAATATCTGAGTGGAAAAGCCATTTTTATTCTCTAGAGGATAAAGTAAATTGAATTTAGAACATCGTGTGCACTAAGTTTGTGAATTAAAAAAAACATTAAACCTATTTACTGTTCTATGGTGCCGAATATATCATACAACTTTTTTTTAATTTGTTAAAAACTCAGACTCGGAACCTTCTTGGTGTTCTTTTTTCAATTTGCTTTGTACGCGGTTCTTTACGCGGCATTTTTTCACGTCATTGTTAAACCTTATTTTAAAAACAAGAAACTTGAAAACAAGTGAAAAAACTAAAATGAGTGATTCTAGCGACGAGGAAGTTTGTTTGACACCAACAGAATTGACTGAAACTGTTAATAATGCGCATTTCCTCGCTGAGGTGTAATGAAAAGTTACGTGTTGCACTCGAGTGCAAAGATTTTTCACCTCGTGCTCTTTTGATTCCCTCGCTAACGCTCAGGATTATAATTTTAGAATCCTTCGCTTGCTCGGTCATCAAAATTGAACACGCGGTTAAAAAGCAACTTTGCACTCTTGTATAACAAATAACTATTTGTTTTATTCCAATCTCACATTTCGCTGAGAAATTATCACGAGTATTAAAATGCAAAGAATTGGTACCTAATAATGAGTTATTTGCCAAAGAGTTTTATCAACATAGCTAATAATATTAATCTTTATCGAAATAAATGTGTTGTTGACTAAGAGTATTTCATTGTGAACAAAATTGTCCTTGAAATTATTAAATCAGTTAATTTCAATTAAGATCTTACAAGAGTAGTATTTACATTTTGAAAATAACTCCGCAACAAAATTGACACGCGCGCTTGATGCGCAAGGCAAGACGCTGCGCTGCCAGGCAGGCGGGCTAGAGGGGTTTGCCATAATTGGATTAACATACCTATAGGCTACAAAATATCACGCTCCGGCCCACAGGAGAAGAGTGACGCGGGTAATACCGCGGGGCGCAGCTAGTGGTATATAAACGTATAAGATTGTTATAGATGATGTTACCAACGTGTTTTCTGAGGCATGGAGGGTAGTCACTCATCAAAACAGACCTGGAAAGCAACCTTAGAATTTACAAATATTTCTTGCCCGGCACAGGGATTCGACGACCTCCGAGACTTGTACCGCTGCTCTACGGACATCCGTAGAGCAGCGGTACAAGTGTCGGAGGTATCATATTATTAATACTTATATTTTTCAAAAGTTAAATATGTGTACAAAAGTTGCATGGTATTATTCGCACATGAATTTTATGCATGGATAAAATTCCTAATAAGTGATACTATAGTTCGACGCAGAATGTCAAATAGGTACTTAAAACGCGCTAACCATGAAAACAATAATTAAGAGTACTACTGTTCTCTGGAACTACGCTGTATTTACAAAGAAATATACTGCACAGCTTTATACAACGTTGATATGACAGAGGGACATTAAAGGGCATTTTCTTTCAAACAAACTAAATAGCTTACAAAGTTACAAATCAGAGTAAAACGTAACCACCCTTTGTAAATAAATTTCACTGACCTAGCAAAGCGGCAAAGTCGCGCGCGCGCCGGTGCGGGATGTTTTGCAATGATTTGCGTCAGAGCGGCAACAACGCATCGTAGGTTATACTCAGATTTATCGTTTTAAGATACATCGTGTTCAAACGGCGCAAAAACTTAAAAACTCATTTGCGACTAAACTACTGCTCCTATTTAATTGATTTTTGGTACAGAGCTTGGAAATGGTACCTAGTATAGGCAGTTTAAAGGAAAGCCCCTCTGTCGTATCAACTTTGTATATATACCTACATCCAAGTCACTATAAAAAGGTTACTATTAAATTCAAAAACCACCGTTATCGATTTGTAAAACTTCCTTCACAAAGGTCGTTTTCCAGGAAGAACACAGGCTACTGTATGTAAAAATGAAAAAAAATTGATTAATGAACTAGTGTACAGTCAACAGCAAAAGTAGATGATCAAAATCAGAAATTCAATACTAATGAACGGAGTTCGCGCCAAAACTGTGTGGCGTCGAAGTGATTGTAAATTATACCAAACATATACTACTAGTACAGCTGCCATATATTCGTGATCGGTTTTGACTCCAAAAGTTATAAACTCAATTCGCATCAGAAATAAGAAATGAAAAAAAATCAAAACTAGTGAACAGTTAAAATCCAAAATTAAATGATGAAACTGAGGCCACGTAATCATGAGGGAAATAAGTAATCCATACTTATTTTTTAATTAACCCAGTTATTTAATTTGTTATGTTTTACGGAAAAACAGCTGAATTGGATAAAAATTTGCATATTTAATATATGCCAAATTTCATCCAATTGAACCCCGAAAAAAGCATATGTTCATTAATAAAAACATTTTTACAAAAAAAAAACAACAAAATTAAAGTTATTTTTCACTTTGTGGTGTTTTTTTTTGGAAATCGGTTTTTTTTTTTGTAAAAATGTTTTTATTTTTCACTTTTTAGTGGGTCATAGCCCGATGTCAACTGCTCATCACCTTTTACAACATATTGATTTTCCCGATGCAGGGACGTTAATTGTTGAGGAGTTCTTCTAGAACGAACCAGGAGCTCCATGCTGAAGTCATCATCACCACTATGCATTTTGACGAGCATAAATTACTTGGTTGCTAAGTACTTAGGTATAATTAAAGTATTAAAGTAAATAAGTGAAGTACTTAGGTATAATTGAGTAGTTCCTTCTAGTCTTCATCATCAGTTCCACTTCAGCAGATGGTGCTTTCCGAGAGCGAATGCACGAGTTACAAAAAAAAAAATACCCAAATCACTACAGCTGTGCCTAAAAAATTTGAGGGTTTCCCTCAATTTGCATGGGATCCCTTCATCAGATTATGACTTGGTGACAAACGGAGCACATCAAGAGTATACCCTTTCAAACAAAAAAATAATTTTGCAAATCCGTCTATATATGACGAAGTGATGCCCGAACATACAAAAAAAACATCCGAATTGATAACCCTGCTCCTTTTTCAGAAGTCGGTTAAAAATCAAATAATTAAAAACTTTACTATTTTAATTGTTTTTTTCTTTGTCAAATGTTTAAAAGTAGCTGATGTGATACAAAACGATAATTCAATAAATATTATTATTGATGCATGTTTGTGAATTTATGTCAATGTTCAAAAGTAGCTGATGCGATACAAAATCATAACTCAATGATTGCTTTTGCCCAGTCGGCTACAATATATTACAACCGGAAGGTAGATTGATATTTTTATCTTTAGGGCATTACCTACTTCTATTGAGTTGTTGCGTTTTTGTCGCACTGTTAGCGTAGATTGCGTCTGTTATCTATTGCATTGATTTATTATAACCAAGAACTAATAGATAAAAATATGACACACCATATAACAGAGCATGAACGACATAGAATTATATCATTACATGAAGACGGATTGAGTGTTAGTGATATAATGAGAAGAGTAGGTGTCACGTTATGACACCTACTCTTCTATTAAGTAACAGTATTAAGGACGTATAAAATACTGTTTATACGTACTTGTCAAAATTACACTGTATAAGATAAATCTTATACAGTGTAATTTTGACAAGTACAAGTGTAACAAAAGTATCACTTAAGTAGCTAAAAACATTGTTATAATTATTTGATCTTACAGAATTTTTAATCAGTCTGTCCGTCTGTCGAGCGCTAAATGACAAATGTACACATTAGGTATAGTAAGATGCCTTAAAGGTAACAGGTCTAAAATTAAAATTAACTTCCAAGAATCCGGCCAAAGTCTAAGCGACATCCACCTGAGGGCACCCTTAAGGGGTTAGGACCAACGCTCAGGGTGCCACTGGAGTAAAGAGTAGATTTACGAACAGTGGTGATGATCGCTGGCACGAGATCACAGTTCAGGGAATAAGCTACAACGCGGTCCTCGGCCATGCCGTCGAGGATCCTACCCTAGCTAGCCTGTAACCTTTCACTAGCTACCTAAGTGGACGACCCGGAGAAGAAAGGAAGAAAGAAACTCCGAGATTATTTTTTTTGTCTCTTTTGCTCTGTTTCTTTTTTTATGTCATGTCTTTTATCACAATCATGTAATATTGTACAAACAATGTATATATGATGTAAGCGAATGCACGTACAGTACCATTTATTACCTGGTCAATTTATACCGACCAGGTGTTCAATAAGACAAGAAAGAAATAATATTAATACAGTAAATACTATAATGTAGATATTAAAGTTTACTCAGGCACAGACAATCTACAAAGAAACCTAATGGCGGATGCATTCACACACATTTACAATATAACAATTTACACAAGGTCAATCAACGATATACCTATAATAATAATTATAAACAAAAGAATTAACAAAATATAAAATAAAAATTAACATAACATATCCCCGACAACAGCCGACCAGTCACCACAAGCAGCACCCGACATGAGTATGACGTGTGACGCAGCCATCGCCTCCCTCGCCATATTAGAGGGAAGGTGGCGACCCGCCCCACACCGCCACCGCAAGCAACGACAGACAATGGGAGCATGACGAACTAAAGTGGGGATATCTACAAGTCTATTAATATTAAACCTTTAGTTGAACAATGTTTAAACTGTTTCAATAACTGAGTTTACAATGTTGTCTGTGTTTCTCTGATCAACCAAGCGTTATTGTCGTTTAAATAGTCGTTTACTGAATAATAAGCCCTTTTTATTAGAATCCTCTTAACAGTTGACTTGAACCTATCATAAGGTAACTCTTGTAGGTGTACAGGTATTCTGTTATTCATACGGACTCCTAATCCCACAAAAGATGAGTGTACTTTTTGTAGGCGATGGTATTCGGCGCAAAGTTTATGCTTATATCTATTGTTTATTGTGTGTATGTCACTTCTTTTGTTTAAAAGGTTAATATTTTGCCGGACATAGATTATATTGGCATAAATATAAATATTAGTAATGAAGGAGATAGCAATACCCTACCATATCTTTTCCTTATCACTCCTATTGTGCGTAACTCGACTGCGAGAGCTTCAACGGGTTTTTGTTAACAAACATGTCTCAAAAAACACAAAAAGGGTCAAGGTTTTTTTACCTGACATGTTTGTGCTTAAAAACAAATCACATTTGAAATGTAAAAAGTTACATTGTATCAGTTTTTTAAGTTTTAATACGTTTTGTAATAGTATTTACGCAATAAAGTTTAAAAAAGTAGTTTAATGAAAATCTTCTTTTCTTTAATTAAAATTGAATATCTTTTTGTTAAATAATAGTATCTGTTATGGTGATACCATTTTGAAATCGGTATTTAGTAAGCATATTATTAAATAAATGGGCACTGACAGTGTAGTAAGTTTTTTTTACAAAAATCGCCCTTGAACTTGGATGGTATGTTAAAAATTCGGGTTAAAATTAGAGAAGAACTAACTTTTTCTTCAAAAGAGGTGAATTTACATAAAAAAACATAATTTATCATGATAGCTCTAGTATTCAGCAGTAATTAACAGAAATCAAAATGAAAAAATAATGGTTTTTGTTGAAACTACAAACAAATTTGTAATAAAAGGTAGAAATTTCGTAAATAAAAGACAAAAAGGAAATATTTTCGGAACCCTTGGGTAAAAATGGTTAAAAATTTTAATTGTTATAGTTAATTATCTGGTTCATCGAATCCTGAACGGTGGACCACTACTTACGCCACACCCTGTATATATATATATATATATATACCTAACTAGATATACCTAACTATTGAATATACTGCGTAACACTCTCTCGTAAACCAAATAAATGCTAGGCTTTTTGTGCATCAACGTACAGTTCACCATTTACGGAGAAAAGCCAATATTCTACATAAATGGTATAGACGTTGGTAATGGATGAAATTCTATAGTTTTAATAGTAGGGTTTTCAAATTAATAGAAAATACTTCTTATTTATAGAAATCAAAATGTTTTTTTTTTTTTTATTAAGTATTGGCTTACGTTTGACCATAATCTCGCTTGATGCAAGGCGAAGATAAGGCCTAAGATGATACACGCTTGCCTAGAAAGTGTCTGTTCACTTTAGCCTTAAAGGTGTCCAGATTATAGCGTTCCGGAAAAACTGACCCCGGCAGAGAATTCCACTCCTTAGCCGTCCGCATTATGAAAGAAGAAGCAAATCGCTTCGTGCGTATTGAAGGTATGTCTACAACAAAAGGGTGAAACCGCTCGCCGCGCCTAGTCGTCCGGTGATGGAAGGGTGAAGGGGGTATCAGGTTATGTAGAACCTCCGCACACTCCCCGAAATGTAACCGATAAAAAACCGATAGGCAGGCAACTCGTCTACGGTGTTCGAGGCTCTGAAGACTTGCCTCCACCAGTGAGTTATTGCCTATGACTCTCTTCGCTCGGCGCTCTTATGAGTCCAGAGCATCCAGCTGATATCTAGCAGACCCATCCCAAAGATGAGAACAGTATTCCATTGAGGAGCTAACTTGAGCTCTGTAAAGACTTAAGAGCTTCCCCGATGTGAAGTACCGCCTCACCTTGGAGAGAATGCCAAGTTTTTTGGCTGAAGTGTTTGCAATGGACTTAATGTAGTGACCGAAGTTTAGATTAGAAGAGAGGTCAAGCCCTAAGAGCTCAAAATGGTCGCTGATCGGAACGGAGACATTCCGGAAAGTCAGAGTCAGTTGAATGGACTCCGTTTCGCCGAAAAAAGACACGCCTGTGTTTTTGAGGGGTTAAACCCAACCAGGTTGGCATCACCCCTTATGGGGACAGTCTCCAAGATCGAGTTCACCCCTCAATCATCAACTCCCTGAACGACTGGACCCTTGACCCAGACTTCGCATCAGACAAGTATCTCAACGAGACTGTGCTGTCGTCTGCATACCTAAAGATACCGGGAGTAACAAGCAGGTCGTTTATGTGCAGCAAAAAAAGAGTCGCGGAGAGAACAGATCCCTGAGGGACACCGGCATTAATACCAAGAAGATCGGACGAGGCGCCATCAATGACAACTCGAATCGACCTCCACCTCAAGAAATCCTGATTCAGGTACAAAGTGTGGGAGCAATACCGTTAACCGGAAGCTTACCAATGAGACTTGCGTGCCAAACCCTGTCAAAAGCCTTAGAGATATCAAGAGACACGGCAAGAGCCTCACCGTGTCTCTCAATGGCTTCGCTCCAGAAGTGAGTAGCATAAATAGTAGGGGAGCCCACGAGGCTAACTGGGGATTTACTCGAGCGTCGTAGATACCTATTGGGATGCAAAGCTTAGATGATAAGAAGAAAAAAATGTTATATGATATATACCTTTACATTGGTGGGGGAAGCGGCTATAGATTTTTAAATATGTAAAAAAAAACTGTTGCATGGACATCCTCGAGCGCGTCAGATATTGATAGCATCAATGCCCTACGTATTTTTAATAATGTACGTATGTTAATCTAAAACAAGTAGATCCCCAGTAGACCGGCCTCGACGGAATCCGAATTGACGGTCACTGAGGAGGTCGTTGTCTTCCAGGTATGCTAGGAGACAGTTGTTTAAAACACGCTCCATAACCTTACAGAGTATGGAGGTGTTTGCGATTGGTCGGTAGTTGGCAGGGTCGGCACGACTACCTTTCTTGGGAACCGGTTGAACATTGGCAATCTTCCAGGATACTGGAACTCGACCAGTCGTCAGGGACAAGCGATAGAGGCGAGTCAAAACAGGAGACAACTCAGGCGTACATGACCGCAAGACAATGGCAGGAATGCCGTCAGGCCCACTAGCCTTATTCACATCTAGAGTGCTAAGAATTTTAAATACCACCTATTGCCGAATGTGCACCTCAGGCATAGTGGAAGTGCAATGAGGTAGCCTGGGTGGACTTTTACCAGCAGCATCTAGTTGTGAATTCTTCGCAAATAGAGATGCAAACAAGTCTGATTTCTCTTTGGCGGTGTGAGCTAATGAACCGTTCGGCTTCTGCAGTGGCGGACCGACAGAAATTGGCTTCAACCGATTTGACAAGATACCAAAAAGCTTTACTCCCAGATGGGTAAGATGCTAGTCTGGCTCCAATGCGGCCAATATGGTCAAAGCGGGCCTTGCGTAGGGCACGCTTGCAAGACTTGGCAGCACTATTGAAGGCTCTTTTCAGTTTCCGAACATTTGGCGCTTTGCGGGCTCGAGCATCCGCCCACGCTTGGTAAGCAGAGTGCTTATGTGCCTCAGCACTATCACACTCAGCGTTGAACCATGGGTGGGCTTTGTCTTGGAGTGAGACATCAGAAAATGGAATGAAATACTCCATTGCCTGGCATATCACTCCAGAAACAGCCTCCGCGCAGCGAGCCGGGTCGTCTGAAGAGAAGCATAAGCGCAGCCAAGGGTAAGATGCGAAGAAATGCCGCATCTCATCCCAATCTGCTGACTTGTATCGCGATACTCGCCTAGTCCCCTTGAGATCGGGATCGGGTGGCGAGTAGACAGACACATATTTCACCAGACAGTGGTCGGATCGGTTGTCAGCAGAAGGTCTAAGCAATTGGCCGTATGGCCATCAATGTCGGGCACCCGTGTCGGCCCAGTCACCAATTGGGAGAGACCAAGCGTCAGTGCAGATGCATACGCTAATCTCCCAGCATGGTCGGTGTTCTGGTATGGGTACAGCCACTCCTGGTGGTGGGCATTGAAGCCCCCTAGAAAAACTAGCTGCGCCGATGGGTACCTGAGCTGAGCTAATTCAGCTGAGTCCGAAAGGTAGTGAAACAACCTGGTTGTCTCCATGTTGTCGGTGTGCGACCGATAGACACTGGCATAGAGTATCTGATCCAAGCCAGTGTCCACCAGAACCCACAATACAGAGAAACTGGAATTCTCAATGTTACGGAGACGTCGACAGCAGATGTCATCGCGAGCATACACGCAGGTGCCAGCGCGTGGCTTAAAATTGTGCTCCAGGGTGTACCCTGGGTAGCGCAAGTATGCTGCATCAGCTGGACATCTGATTTGCGTCTCCGTGAGGTACAGCAGATGTGGTTTTTCGGTCTCAAGGTGGTGATGGACCGGGATGAGATTGGAGTGCAGACCTCGGATGTTAGAGAGGTGCACTTTGAGTGCGAGGGAGTGCAACCGCTGTTTTGCCAGTTTCCTATTTTTTGAATTCATTTAATTTTTGATGGCGAACAGACAAGCAGGAAAGGGACAGTTGGGCGAGGTGTAGCAAGAGCGAGTAGCGCGCAATACATTCGTAATGCTGCACCGACGGGAGACTGACCTGGCGTGCGCGGGGACGCCCTAACCCCCTCAGAGATGTTCACCGGGCCCTCGCATCCGGTCGCCAACCGGCACGGTGACGCATCCTGGGATTTTTCGCTAGTTGGCGGGGCCGCCTTTCATAGGTGGCTTTCCTACTAATTGGGCCCCCTACTACCTGCGGTCGGCCAGCGGAAGACACCACGCAGCACCGGAACCAGTTCGCAATACCACACAACTGCCCAGACTCCCCTCCCACGATGACTACTCAAGGCAACATGCCGGAACGCGACAAAAATCACTTGGCGGCATGGCTTTGCCTTGAGGGTGGTGACAAACCGCGGTCTAAACCTACCACCAGATGTGCTGTTCATTTGGCGCTACCCAGGGGACACGTGTGGGTGACTAGAGCTAAACCCCACGGACGCGAACAGCACTATCCCCCACATCAAACGGCAGAAGGAGAAACAACCGGGGGCTTTTTAGTGGGTATGTCCTCTGTGTCTGTGTATGTTAATCGGCCTCTTTTTCTTACCGCATCTTAAAGGAATTTTAATAACGCATCTAATGGGTAAAGAAAATTGAAATTTCTATGTGGTATGACTTTGATCGATGTTACACCCTAAGAAACGGTGTGTTATGAAACGCTTTCGCAGAAAAGATAGTCACTTGTCAATCTTTTGTATGTATAAAATATGCAGGCGATTTATGATAAGCTTACCGTAAAAACTTTGCTTGGTAGCAGCATCATCAGCTCGTATAACGTCACAACGCGGAGTCGCAGATTGCCCCGTTCGATAATTATGAAAGAAAATAGAGTACCTATTAAGCCTGGGATACCAATGTTTTGTACGGTCATGGTTCTCGCCTTTTTAAATCTTACAGCTAATATATAAAGATGAAGAGTTTGTTTGTTGGTTTGAACGCACTAATCTCAGAAACTACGCGTCCGATACGAAAGATTCTTTCAATGTTATATAAAACATATATCTAGGAAGGTTACAGGTTATATTTTATTATGAAGTTACCATGGGAACAGGAGCTACGCCGAGGAATAACTAATATTAAATATCATAATATTAGATTCTATGTACATGAATTGAACTCTTAATAAATCCTAAAAGCATTGCTATATACAATATACGGCCTAAATGCTTCACCACCACCAGGTGGTGCTGGCTAGGATAGCAATATAACGACATTTTCCTCTTTACACAGTAATTAACTTACATGCGCTGCTACTATCGCTTTAAAAAATTCAATTATGTAGCAACGCAGATCATGGATGAACGGTAAAAGCCGGTACCTACTCTTTGTGCCTTTTTTATTTTAGCTCAACTTTATGAAATTTACTTATTTTTAAATTGTAATAGATATTGTTTACAACCACAATAAATGTGGTTTACTTACTTAAATAAACACATTCCTTATCAACATAAGTAAGAAAGTATTAAGGTTTTAGCCTAATCTATACTAATATTATATAGAGGAAATATTTTATTGTTTGTTTGTTTTGAATAGGCTCTAAAGAAACAACTGGACCGATTTGAAAAATTCTTTCACCGTTAGAAAGCTACACTATCCCCGGATGGCATAGGCTACATTAAATTATGAAGTTCCCACGGGAACGAGAGTTATGCGGGTGAAACCGCGTGCGGGAAGCTAATTTTGAAATAAAACAAAGTTTTCAATAATATGTTTTGCAGATCATTTAAAATATTTATATTATTATAAAGATATAATACATTTTGATTTTTTTTTATAAAAACTACATATTTACATGTGTGTTAATACTAGATACGTATCTAACATTTGCTTGAAAATAAAGTTTTAAAATCAGTATCACTGATTTTAAAACTTTATTTTCAAGCAAATGATAAAATTATTATAAAACATTGAACTAAACACACAATAGGCGTGAGGACAGAAAAAAATTAAAGATTTAATGTTTTTAGGGGAAAGTACATATTAAAAGGAATTATTACACTTATTTATTTTTATATAAAACCTTGAGATTAATGTGATTTTTAATAAAATAAAATATTAAAATACTGCAATCGGCCATTTTGACTGAAACACCAATCACGGCGCCGCATGACGTCACGATATTGTAGGTAACCATCACTGTGTTTTGCTGGGACTGCTACTGTTTACGCAATTTAATCAAATTTTTATTAGTTTAAGTGAGACTTATCGCGTAAACTCGATTCTACAACACAATTCTTTAACAATGGAACCAGGCTTTGTTAAGGCAAACAGCTCAAATTTGCCTAGGATTGGTAGGTATATTGATGTTGGGCGACTTCCTCGCGAAGTTGAGTTTACAAACGTGAAAACGTAAGTAAATTTTGGATTTATGTTTAGCCCTAGACAAAAACTAACTTAGATATAATCAAACTCGTTGTGAACTGATACGAGTTTATTGTAATTTACTAGCGCTATTTTACAATAAACTTATCATTTATTTTTGAGGTTAGCTCCGTCGCAGCTTTAAAGTTAATACCCCAGAAAACGAATAAACTTCTGGAACTACAAATAACCTACTTAATTTAATATAGTTCTGTTTATAGTAAACACTTAATTACTGATAATAACAAAGTCAATGTGTATCTTTCTGTTATAATTAATTTAAATTATTGCAGGTCTTCAAGACCATAATATGGGAATGAATGATGAGATGCAATCAGTTATGTGCGACTTAAACTGGACGGAAACATTTGTACTGTCAAATGGGTCAGTGAGTAGTCGCAGGGGCAGCCAGAACACAATGATTGAAAGTGGTCTATTTATACCCAAAAACTATCCAATGATAGTAGGTTCCCTGATGGAATATGTCAAGATAGCATTGTGGAGATAAAATGTCCTATAAGCCAAAAGGCATATTATCTCAATAACATGAAAATAAATAAAATAAAATAAAAATCATTTTTATTTACGTAAACCTATTACAGGCACTTGCAAATAGTCAAAACAATAATTTAGTATTTAGTATTATTATCTATAATTATCATATTTTATAAATTTTCAAATTAAACAAGTATTTAAGTTATTATTTTAATAATATTTTAGTCTTAACCTCTTAGTTTATTATTTAACTATATTGTGTCAAATAGCTTGTTCTGTCTATAGTAGGTTAGAACAATTGTCATTATTTAGGTGGACCATGAGTATATAACGACGGACGCGCTTTAATGCTACCACCGGATCCAATACGCCCCAACTGAGAAGATCCGGCGAAACAAACTCAGTGGGTTATTCTACTGCCGGTTTTAACACGACCCACATGAGACGGTCCGGCGAAACATACTCAAATGGGCAGAACGTAGGTTTTGGTCCAGTTACTTTAACTATTTATTGGCATACACATTTTTTGCCCAAACGGTTGTCTTTGAAATATTTGTTTATTGTGTTTTTATACTAATAGAAAAATAAAAGAATTTGAGACAGAACTAGCGGTCTATGAATATAATATATTATGTAAGTAGGTCAATTACAGATAGTTCACAGAACAACACACTATTATGCGTACCTACTACTATTTTATTTGGGTACACGGTCTCTAGGAAGTGTTACGCAAGTAGGTTTATGAAGCCAAACGTCTTTATCCTCAATATGGTCCTTAATGCTATAATAGAGCCTTTAGATATGAGGACCCGTTTAATATATACTTTAAAAGTTGGATCAGGCAAATCAGTTACATGACTAGGGAGTTTGTTATAAAACCTAATGCAATTTCCCATAAATGATTTATTGGTTCTACTAACTCTAAAACCGGGTATGGCAATTTTATGTTTATTTCTCGTGTTAACATTATAAATATCACTTTTTTTGCTATATTGATCTATATTTTTTTTAACAAAAATGATATTTTGGTATATGTATTCAGAGGGAACGGTAAGAATATTAATCTCTTTAAACCTGGTACGCAAGGAGTCGCGACTACCTAAACCGTAAATAGCGCTAACTGCTCTGTTTTGTAATATAAAAATACTATTGACATCAGCGGCTGACCCCCAAAGCAGTATTCCATAGGACATAATGCTATGAAAGTACGCGAAATACACTAGTCTAGCAGTTGCTTCGTCTGACAATTGCCTAATTTTCCAGACAGCATAAGATGCGGAGCTAAGTCTACCGGTTAATTTTTCAATATGAGGGCCCCATTGCAGTTTTGAATCTAATGTTATACCTAGAAAAACTGTTGATTGAACTAGGTCTAACGGTTCTCCATTTAATGAAGCAATTGGTTTAGCGTTAGTTACATTTGGGAGCACAAATCTGACGCATTTAGTTTTACCCGCGTTTAATAAAAGATTATTTGAAGAAAACCAATGTGAAAGTATACTAAGTGTTTTATTCTGTTCAATAAGATTAGTATCTTTCATCAGCAAAAAGAACTTTATCTGACAGTTTATTTAAAATGTATGGCAAATCATTTATGTAGACTAAGAACAGAAAAGGACCCAGAATAGATCCTTCGGACACGCCCATTTTTATCAAATGCTCTTTCGAAGCAACGCCGTCTACGTATACTATTTGTTTCCTATCAGATAAATAGGATACAACAAGATCAAGCGATTTTTCAGTAATTCCATAATATTTTAACTTCAGAACGAGCGTCTCATGATTTACACAGTCGAAAGCCTTGGAAAGGTCACAGAAGACTCCATCCTGCGACCCCTCCCAAGCCTCCAGTATGGATTTGATCAGAGTGCATCCTGCGTCCTGAGTAGACCGGCCTTTAGTGAATCCAAATTGCTTGTCGTGCAATATCCCATTTAGATTAAAATGTGTCAACATTTGATTGAGCATAATCTTTTCGAATACTTTACTTAATGTTGGTAATATCGAGATAGGTCTATAGTTAGTCGCGTTATTCGAGCAACCTGATTTAAATATTGGCACTATTTTACTAACCTTCATTAAGTCAGGAAATACTCCATCAGTCAGAGATTTATTAAAGATGGCTGCTAGAGTAGGAGCGATATTTTGTATTACTGTGTCAATAGCTTTAACAGAAAGTCCCCACAAGTCTTCTGTACCTCTCATTTTGAATTGTTCGGAATTATATCAAAAATGGGAAACCCAGCAAGAAGTGCTTCGTCCAAATCCAAATGCAGATGTACCTACTTAAGTGGTCTAACTTTAGTGTTGCATACCCTTTTTACAAAAAATGTAATTTTATGTATTTATTTTGATTTCCAAATTCCAATACATGATAGGCTTTCTTGAAAGTGTTACTACAATTTGGAAGTCCCATGTTTATCCTTTGCTTTATAAAAGTATGTCATAGGAAATAAAAATGCAGAAATTTAACTTGTATTTTATTAAACAAGAAATCTTATATATTAATCAAAACCACAAGCTATAGTTATAACATCCAGAACTTAAACCAAATTTAAGTTAAAACAGGGTTCTAATTTTTTAACTATCTTACTCAAAACATTAACATTTGGTATTGATGGGTTACTATAAATATAAGCACTATGCTTGACTTTAAATGGTGATGTACAGACAGAATGTAGAAAGGGCCTTCAATGGTGATGTCATCTGATGAACCAAACTGACTTTTATTTGACTAGCTTTGTTTCTGAACCCTTAACAAATGTGCACTTGAATTGATTTATGTAATACTCTTGGTGATAATAGGGGCACTTCTTCAATATACTTGTGAGCTGTAAAAAAAAGTTTTCTTATTTAACTGCAATGTTATACCTATATGAAATTATTATGATTAGAGGGATTTATGTCACACGGACAGACGGACGGAGTACATTGGCTGTATTGTCCTTCAATTTGCAGCACTCACTGGTTTCACTTGCTACTTATAGTTACCTAAGTAGTTTTATTTATAGAATAAGAATAATAACCTATTAGTTATATTTCTTTTTCATTGTAATTTGACAAGTACAAATGTATGTAAATACCTAAGTGCTGAATAAATTCATTATTTAATTATAACTGTGAAAACAAATAGGAGATTAGATTACTAGGTCACAGAAAGATACTATGTTGTTTTAAGTGTAACTTTTTCAATGCTATTCTAAAAAATAAGTTTCTAAAATATATACCTAAGTAAGTCCTAAGTATATACCTGAAATACAAAATCCAATTTCTTTGGCACTTTATTGTTCTGTAACTTTACTTTTTTCTTCAGATTGCTTTTTACACTCTTCAACAATCATCATCCTTCGATTTTTAGCTAGGTACATAGGGCATGTTGTGTCAGATGTTTTCATGTCTGGTTGGCATATAAATTTAGTAGGCACACATCTAGAGATGGGTTGGATTAGTTAAAAATGATACTTAATCTACCTAATCCTAATATTTTAAAATACCTATTCCATTTACCGAATCCTAATATTTATTCAATATAGCTGGCCTGTTACCAATATTATGTAGGTATGGTACAGTGTTGCCATATCTTAAACCTCGAAATCTGAATCGCTATGTCTGAAAATCTGTATTCTATCGGTATACGATGAAAAAGATAAAATCTGCATAACATCTGTATTCATTAAAATTTTAATAAAGTAGTAGACAAGTGAAAAACATATTTATTATTGATACATACTTTTATTCATTTTATTAATCATATTTTTACCAACATTTAGCTTGAAAAATGGCTCGTTTTTTAATCATTGTTTTTCCTACCTTGTCTGTACCTGAATAGTTGCGAGGTTTCGTTTTTATCAAATTACTTGAAGAAAATATATTTTATTAAGAAATTGGTCGAGTAATATAGTCATTTCATCAATTGGTTTGCCATAGCAAAAGTGATTGTAGCATCTAGTTTAGAGGACAAATAAATCTTTATGACCAAAATGTATTATTTTTTGAGCCATTTACTTATATTCTTTCGTGTTATTCATGAAAATTTGAATTTAAAAAATCTGTATAAACCTCAAGTAAAATCTGTATATATGGCAACACTGGTATGGTATGTGGATTACGTAGGAAATATTCAGCATGATCGTTCCTGTTAAGTAATCGGGAAGTTGGCAACAAGCGATTTGTTTAAAAACAGCTTTAAAAAGTGGGGAGAACTTTAAATGATTAGTATTAAGTAGAAAAAATCATATTATAACATTTTGATTTCAATAAATAAGTTAAAATATTATAAATTAAGGCGCGGTGAATAGACGACTTTTACGTCTTAGTTTTGTCACTGTTGCTCCGCGTAGAAATGAAAGAGAAGCGAAGAGACGCCGCGATTGCGCAACGTTTCGTTCGACTCGTTCAAATTATTTAATACATTAATCCTTGCAAATATCTTATTCCAATCGATAAATAAAAACAACAGTTCCCTTTATTATTATATATTACATCACTGTTATTAATATTATCAAGATTTGTTTATAAATAATACAGTTACAATTGCTACAATTTCAATTTAAATGGTTATTTTATGGTTTTTTTTTATCGAGAAAATTTACCGAAAACGTGTTTTGAACAAATATGATCAAGATTAACATATATTTTTTTAGCTGCTCTAAAATGTAAACATTTGGCTAAAAAACTGTTTTGTGAAGCCTATTTTGACTAAGTACAGCGCCTTAATGTATTTGTGTGTTTAATTACTATTTATTTATCGATAAATGTATTTTTAATATATTGAAATATACAATAATATTAGATTTATGAAAAGTTAATAATATGTTTTCACTCGTACTAATCATAAATTATGGTTGAAATTGAAGTACTTTCGAAATTAAATTTATACTAATATTCTAGATAGATTTTTATTAATTATTCCATTCACGGTAGAATTGAGAAATAGTCGAATAGAATATTGTAATTCACTTTTATTTTACTAACTTTGATATCGATACTAAATTAGATGTATGTCATATTAGAAACGCCTCTAGCAACGTCAGACTATTAAAAAAAATAAGGAATGTAAATTGTACTCTATGTAACGAATATTTTGTACCATACCTAATCCTCGACGCTTTTGATTAGGTACGGATTCGGATCGAAAAATACCTAATTCTATTACACTAACCACTATCACTAACCTATTCTAATATTTATGCCTCGCGTCTACATACATCCTGGTTTCATACGTACTTGTGATACCAACCCCATCACATGATACTAAATATAATTTTCCATGTCATTTGGCAACTGAAAAATGAAAGGTAAACATTAAAAACGTATAGGTACTTTATTAGAATCATAACTAAGACCAAAACAAACAATCTCAATAATTTGTTTAAAACTTAGCCTCAATATTTCAAAACGAACATTTAAGTTTAAAATGTGTTAATATATGATAACATGCTCACATCAAAGTGATCTTCACAGAATTAATGTAGTGAATTCGTGACTACATATTTCGGGTTACGCCGCGCGAGCTTTAACCACTTATCTTTTATCATTTTATTGCATTTTACATGAATAACCACTTTGTTGGGTGTTATTATTGAAGTATTTTTGCACTGAGGTACTGCACACCACTTATAAACTTTCGAATCTATTTTTATAACACAAATCAATGACATTTTTTACAATAGCGTGACGTCATAGCCGACGCCATGACACTTGAGGCCTTTTTTAGCCAAACGCTTACTAGCGTTTGGCTAAAAAAGGCTTCTAGAATAAAGAAAGTGACATCCGAAAAATACTTTATTTTTTTAATCTTTATTTATTTACAGGGTTTTTTCAATACAGAATATATCACCCCGATGATTGCATACAATCAACACTTATATACTTATACTAAACTGGCCTACCCGACACTTTATACACAAAATAATAATATAAAGCGTTCTAGCCTCACTTGATAACGGTGAGGCCAGAATGCTATTATAGAAGCCGACATTAAAACTATTAAAAAAGACTTGCGCCTTTGAACATCCACACGAACACACTCCGCCAGGATATGATGCGCATCTTCAATGATTCCACAGGAAGCACAGTTTGGTGAATCGACCAGTGAATGTGAATGTGACCAGATCGCAGCCTCAAAGCCGTAACAACTTCTTGCCTACTTAACCTCCCCTCGCTGAACCAAAGCACCCGTGGCAGAGATGGCTGAATGGTTTTATACCATATACCCTTACTCAAAGACCTCTCATCAAAATATTCTGTCCATGAAAGAAAACATCCGTCTCTAACCAAGGGTAAGAGCTCTGTGTGCCAAGGAGAACAAGGATATATTTCTCCATTAGATCCCGCTTCGTTTGCCAACCGGTCAACCATCTCATTTCCCTCCAGTCCAACGTGAGATGGAATCCACTGTATTTTAATTATTTTGCGCTTGGCAACAAAATCAATAATCATTCTTATTATATTGTACGCCAGTGGAAGGCCCCTAAAAGGTGAAGTACTCGTACATTTTATAAGATGAAAAAGAGCACTTTTTGAGTCAGTGAAAATAACGAATCGATCACCAGCCACAGATTTGACATAAGCCAGGGCTTCAGCTATAGCAATTAGCTCTAAATGCATAATTGAAATCTGTGATGAAATTTCGAATTTAAAAGAAGCACTTATTTGTATATCTAAAAAGGCGGCGCCACAGTAATTCTCGTGTTTAGAACCGTCCGTATACAAACAATAAAAGCCAGAGTACTGGGCGGTTAGAGATTCAGAACATATAGATCTAAGGTTATGTACCTACATTATAGCAGTGCTTAGGTTTGTCTACTAAATCTAAATTAGGCTTTACAATGTCTGATAAGTCTATATTGCTGACCCAAGTGTCCATGGAGAACATGCCAATTTTATTGTTGCAGTAAATTTGTTCTTGCTTTAAAATATCATGAGACAGAACTAACAGTGGCTTTTTCTTATTTCTCCAATACGGATTATTATAACAAAACCCATGTAATTTATCCAGTAAACCGAGTATAGGAAATTCGTAACATTTCGATTTTAAATAAAATTTACCAGCTAAATATCGGCGGCGAATAAAGAGAGTAGGTAATATCAATTCGGATTCCATCACATGAATGGGAGTGCTTTTGATGAACCCACCAATTAACCGCAAGCAAATGTTTTGTAATCTGTATAGCTTAATTAGATGTGTTACGGCGCTATTGTCTAGTAAAAAACTACTGAAGTCGATACGACTACGAATAAGAGAAATGTACAATCTTCTTAAGTGGATCGGATGAACACCCCAGCCAGGTCCCACTAAAACCCTAAAGATATTAATCAATTTAAGTACTCGCTCACGGACCTCGCTAATATGTTTCTTCCATCGAAGACAATCCTAGGACTTGACGTTGTCTACTAACTTTAACTATTTTTGAGAATCTCATCATCAGTAAATTCGAGGTCTACATCCTTAATTTTGCCATAGCACATAGATAGCTCCACAGCCTTCTGGAACCTCCATCCTTTCTCCAAAAGCTTTTCGCACATAAGAAGGTTCTTAGCAGCCGATTCACAATCAAATTGTAATCGTATTTTAAAAGGGCTTAGATATTTAACTTCACTTATCTTAGTAATATTATTTTCTCTTAAAATACGAGCCATTGCGAACTGTTTTGGAAGACGTTCTTTATATGAAATGTATACCTCGTATTTTTCTTCTTTTACAGAATTTTTACTACTGTGACAGATCTTTTTTTTTTATCGTTTTAACTTATTGCCAACCCTCTTCATCTTCAGTACTATCCTCCGTCTCCCTCTTTTCTCCTCTTGACTCCTCCTTTTTATTTTTATTATCATCGCTATCAATAGCATCCATTTCCGAAGAATCATTCAATAAGCTCTGTACATAAATTTTGAATGCGGGCGTATCACACCGCGGGTTAACACTTACGTGGTCAGTCATTGCACGTTCGTGTAGGTACACGCCGGTAGGTCCGGCGCACACCTGTGGCACGTGTCAATACAATGCGTAAACAACTCTGCGCGCAGTGGGGATATCGAATATTATATTCCGCGACAACAAAACACAACCACACCGTACGAGTACCCGTACGGCAACGCGAAAAATACTTGCGTCTTAACTTTGATAGTCACTTGACATGGAAAAAACATATAGAAAAGATCAGGTCTAAAATTACTTCTTTGACAGGATCGATACGAGGTATCGTTAAGTATCTACCGCGGCAGGTAAAATACAGCTGGACATTTTTTAAATTTACCTCCGAAATTAAACAAACGCGCAGTATTTTTTTTCAATTGGCAAAATTATTCAGTTGGGCCAACATTTTAGCTGCCATACCAACCGTTTTTGACAGCCAACACCCATTTTGACGGCAGCCTTAACGATTGTTAGTTACGCGGTGTCATTTGGTGCTGAGAATCGTATTTTATTAGAAGAATCGCGATGCAAGTAAGTACGCTTAGCATCTTATATTGTGTCAGGTATATCGTCGTTGTTGAAATTGATATTATTTAGTGATTTATCAATAGTAATACATTGCTTTTATAATATGACCTAAAATGTAATTGTGATTTTGACCTTTTAATTACCGGTGTCCATAACTGGATATCATTCAAGCCCAATCATGGACAGAGTGTCCATAAAGGGAAATTCCTGATTTTTATTATATTTCATATATTATACGTCTGTGCTTGTATACCTACATGTTTCTCTAGAAACCTGCAATAAATTATTAGTCTATCCAATAATGGACATTCTGTCCATGACTGGGTGTCTGTAATTGGTTCAACGTATTTCTAATACAAACAAATTTTATTTTCAACCTAGAAATGGCACCAAGAAAAGACTACACAAAAGAACAAATGGCTAAGGCTATCGAAGATGTAAGAAAAGGAGAAAAAATATCTGTTGCTGCTTCAAGATACGGAGTCCCAAGGATAACATTACCTAATAAAATGACTGGGAAAAGTCGTATCGATTGTAATCTAGGTCCAGCTACTGTACTTACGATGAAGAAAGGATACTCGTAAAATGGATAATCTTTATGGCTGAAAAACACTTTCCTGTCACCAAAGAACAATTGCTTGATAGTGTCCAAAAAATAATATCTGAGAAAAATTTAGATTCTTGTCCGTTTACAAACAATCGGCCAGGAAAAAAGTGGTACTCTTCGTTTTTAAAAAGGCATCCAGATCTCTCTGAGCGCAAAATTTAAGTAAAGCGAGAAATGAAGTCACAGAAGATGACATAATCCGTTGGTTTGAAGTAATTAAAGGCTACCTTGAAAATAAAGACTTGAAATAATTTTTAATTGTGATGAAAGCGCATTACAAAAAAAAATGTCTAGACAGCATCAGGAGACGAGAAAGAAAATTTAACTGTGTTAGTTACTGGCAATGCTGCTGGAGTTTTACCTACTAGATTATTCATATTTCTATAACTGTAACATATCGTTTCCTAGACATGCCCTACTAACGATATACATGACTAAAACCCAATGTTTAGTCACTTTCGGTACTGAAGCAATAAAATCGTTAACAAACTAGTTTAAGACACGTTCGCCAAAATAGGACGCAAGAATGAAGCTAATGTCGATGTGGACCTTTCATATGGCTTTCATATGGCTCCTTATTTTCATTGCGCAGCTCTTAAAGTCATCGGCACCAATATGTTCGTCCGTACGTTTTTCAATCTCTTTGTATAAGAAACCATGTAACTACTCTTTTAGACTCAATACTTGTCATGTTTGAATAATTTGTGTTGTTATTGTAAAACTAATTACAAATGTCCTTTCTAAATATTGTGTAAATTTTTATTCATGATATTTTTTTTACAAAAAAAGTGGTGGTCAACGTTGGTTGAAAATAAACTTGAAGTACAAATAGCAATCAATATGTGCATAGCGATGTTCAAACATCGATGTAGCCGATACAAGTAAATATCTAAGTCATCAATAAAATATGTAGGTAATAAAATATGTAATAAAATAAAATATTTTATGAATTTCACTTTTAGTATCGTTTTGCCACGGGACAACCATAAAAAATTTGGTGTAATTAACATTATTACGACAAACAAATAAGGTGCCACAATCACTAAAACAGTTAAACACATGACAATGTGAATAGCAGGCAACGGGTTATTTTATTTGGACATGCCTAATTGACATTATTTTGAAGGAAAAGTCAAGGATTTTCAAGTTGAATGCAACGGACTCGCTCGCCCATTGCCATTAGTATGTTAGAATATACCATAATTTGACAGGCACCTAAAATGTGCCGTTTTGAAAATATACTACTTTATAAGAGTACCTAGAAAAAGTAGAAGTCCGGGCAGTCTGCCTAGAGAGTCTATTAGTACGAGATAGCTGAAAATTTCCATGGATATTCGAATTTTCATTGGTAAGAGTATGTGGTTATATTTTGCTATTTCACCGGACATAAAGCTAATAAATAAAGGCGAGCATGGTTCCAGCCTTATTAAGGTAGTGTATGAACATTTTGTAATCAAACAGACAGTTATAGCAAAATTTAACCATTTTTAAAAATTTTGCCAAGTTAAGTTAAGGAATGGTTAAGTTTACTCAACCTTTCCTTAATGAAAAGTACCTACTAAGAGAAAATATTTTAATATAAAAGTTATTTTCTTACCTACTTAATTGCATTAAATCTAAAAAGAAATGCTGCAGCAACGTACCTGTAAATAAAAATATACGAATTTAAGTTTAAAATGTAAAATACCTACACTTATTTTAACAATCGCACAAGAATCACTGTGGCTGTCAGGATTATAACGGAGGCATTTGTGTCTTATATCAAGATTGTGAGTTTGATGGTCGAAAACCTTCTCATAATAGCAGAAGTATAATAAGATTTTTTTATGTTTCCTTTGCAGCAACATACGCGTTGGTCCCATGTGTATGTGTTGCGGCATGGCAAGGTTAGCTAAAAAGTTTATAATGATATATATAAATTATAGTACGTGTATTAAATAAGAAGTTACTTTTAGTAAATTTCTAACATTTTTTTATGACAGCGATATTGCTTCTAATTTTTTTATTTTTTATGAAATTAACCCATTAAAAGAGATTTGTCAATTTCCCCATTGACTTAAAGAGCAAAGATTAATTAAAGTGATAAGGATATCAATCACGTGTCTATGACGCGTGATTGATAAATATTATCTTTACAAAACCATTAATGATTAAAAAAGTACCGGAGCTCTTTTTAGACAGGTACCTAATAGAAAATTCTATCATCGTCTAAATAATATTAATATTATTTTTATGAATTCTATTGATTTTGTTTTACACGTAAACATATTTATAAGTTAATATTTAAATTTTACCTGAAGTACCTAAGTTTATTGAATTTTGCAATCTATAATATAAAAATGAATCGCAAAATGTGTTGGTAAGCGCATAACTCTACAAAGCCTGGACCAATTTGGCCAATTCTTTTTTTTTAATGTTCGTGGAAGTTCAAGGATGGTTTTTACGGCGAGAAAAAATCGAACAATTGCCTGAAAACCCCTTAAAACAGCCTTTTTCTTTTTCCCATACAAACGTTTTCTAACTAAAATGTAGAGTCAATTTGAGCTTTATTTTGTTAATTAAAAACTTGATTTTTTTTGCCAAGATTTTTTAGGGTAGGTGTAGGGTAGGGTAGGGGTAGATTAGGGGTAGGTGTAGTGTAGGGTAGGGGTAGTGTAGGGTAGGGGTAGTGTAGGGTAGGGGTAGTGTAGGGCAGGGGTAGTGTAGGGTAGGGGTAGTGTAGGGTAGGGGTAGTGTAGGGTAGGGGTAGTGTAGGGTAGTTGTAGTGTAGGGTAGTTGTAGTGTAGGGTAGGGGTAGTGTAGGGTAGGGGTAGTGTAGGGTAGGGGTAGTGTAGGGTAGGGGTAGTATAGGGTAGGGGTAGGGTAGGGGTAGTGTAGGGTAGGGGTAGTGTAGGGTAGGGGTAGTGTAGGGTAGGGGTAGTGTAGGGTAGGGGTAGTGTAGGGTAGGGGTAGTGTAGGGTAGGGGTAGTGTAGGGTAGGGGTAGTGTAGGGTAGGGGTAGTGTAGGGTAGGGGTAGTGTAGGGTAGTTGTAGTGTAGGGTAGTTGTAGTGTAGGGTAGGGGTAGTGTAGGGTAGGGGTAGTGTAGGGTAGGGGTAGTGTAGGGTAGGGGTAGTGTAGGGTAGGGGTAGTGTAGGGTAGGGGTAGTATAGGGTAGGGGTAGGAGTACCGCATAAACGAAGTCTCTACGGCCCAGTTTATTTTATACAAATGTTTAGGTCTTTTATGTATCGATTGAGGCAGTACGAAGTCTGCCGGGTCAGCTAGTATAAAATAAGAAAAAGCAAAGCCAACGAAGCGGCAAGTTATTGAATTTCGACTCGCAGGCGCACTTCCGATCTTATTAAATAGACAGACATAAATGTTAGTTTGCCATTTTTAATAAAATATCAACCTGATTTTACTGTAAAATTAATATTTCTTTATATCCGCGCATCAAATTAAAGCAATTTGTTATACCTAACTATATTAAACAATAAAAAAAATGTAAACGGTCATTATCACCCAACCACGGAAAGATTAACTGGGCGATAAGCACGGCCAGTGTTTTATAAAGCCAGATTTTCGAACATCCCTTTTTTATTGAAAAACCTGACAGAAATGATCATTTAAATGCAAAATTTCGAATCCCCATTTAGCTACCAAGCCTTGTGTCTGAGTTATAATTTTTTGAAAATCGATCGAATTCTTTTTCGATTTTCAGAAAAAAAATAATTACATTTAAACTAAGCGTGATAGAAATAACGATGTCAAATACATTGATGGCGCATCTTATGCCGAGTATTTTAGTGCATAAATGAACCTCGTAACTTTGGTAGATCCAGATATATACGAGTTTTTCGGTTTCCAGTTTTTCTTAATTTTCTCGAAAATTCCGCCATTTCGGGAAAAGTTATTTATAGTGAAATGATTTCGATAACTTCGCCAATACACCACGAAAATTTCACATCCCAATTCCATGGAACTTGGAAACCACAACGATTTTAAGTTTTATCCGGATTTTAAGTCGTTAGGGTTGTCAAAATCTCAGATAATTATTGATATCCGGATTTAAATAACTTTGCCAAAAAATATTTCTACCTTCGGTGGTTTGGATTATTATCTGACGTGAAGACGGGCGGATACCAGCTTGATATAAAATATAATTCATCAATATACGTTAAAAGGCATATTTATGACTTCGGGCTTATGTTGTTTTCTTTTGTCTATTGCGTATATTTGTTTAGTGGCACGGTAGCCACATAAATAGAGAGTGAGTTTTGACGTATGTACAATTTGATAAATAATCGGAAATCAGAATCGTAGGCTACGGCTAAATTTGAAAAAGCATGAAATTCTAACTTTATATGAAGTTGATTTATTTCGAAGTCTACCAACAAACAAACAAATGTAGTAAACCTGAAGGGGACTTTTAACATTATGTTTTTTACTTGTGTATAGAGTTTTTAACAAATAAATAAATATTTTTGGAAGGTATCGGTAGGCTGCCAGTAAACTAGTTCACTTTCTGTTTGTCATTCTTTTACTTCTACGAAAAATTTGATCCACACAAAAAGGATAAAAAAATGACAACCCTAACAAAAATAGTTAAATTAGAATAACTTCTAAGTTCCATGGATATGGGATGTCAAACTTATGTGGTGTGGGTAGTAAATAGAATTATTTCTGTAAGTATTTTTACTTTTCCCGAAACAGCGGAATTTTCGAGAAAAATAAGAAAAAAGAAAAACCGAAAAACTCGTATACATTTCAATCTAAGAATGGTGCGAGGTTAATTTATGGACTTAAATATGTGGCATAAAATACTCCATCAATGTATCTATCATCATTATTTCGTATCATGCTTAGTTTAAGCGTAATTAATTTTTTTCTTAATATCCGGATGGAAAAATTACGATTTTCAAAAAATTATAACTCGGAATCTAGGCTTTGTAGCTAAATGGGGATTGGAAATCTTGCATTTAAATGATCATTTCTGTCAGGTTTTTCAATAAAAAAGGGATGTCCGAAAATCGGGCTTTATAAAACACTGTGCGGCCGGATTTAAGCAACATTTTAGCGCTGCCGTAACTATGCGCGTGGGCAAATAACGCTAGTTCGTTGACACACACACATGCAAACAGTAGCAACTGTATATTATGACTGTATATGTATTATTTTTATTATAAACTGTGGGAAATCAACTTAACTGGAGTTTACGGATATTATTAAGATAGTGGGTACCATGTGAGGTTAAAGTGGATCACTATAAATATTATTATAGTAATCCACATTTTAGTTAAAATAAAACAGAAACCTAATACCTATTTATGCCCTTATATATTATTTGCTTAAGAGATTTGACGTGTCTTTCCTCTATCTGTAAATCTAAATGTATTTAGTGTTTTCTTGGCCTCGTTCGTGTTCGCCCGCGCCGTGAGGCCGCAGCTAGTCAGATTTAATAAAAACTGCCGACGTCATCTAAAAGTTGACTTAATTTTGAAGCTTGAATGCTTTTGAAAACTGAAATGATTGTATTGGCTTGGGCTAGTTTAGGGAAATTGTATAAAAGCGAGTATTTTTAGGTTGCCTTCTGCATTTTTACAGCTGGCTTCGGATGGTGGTGAGGGGAAAATTATAATAATAAGCTATGAAGAAACCTCCGTAGCGTAGCGGTATTTGACACGCTTTAATCTCGGAGGTCGTGGGTTCGATCACCACGCCGCACTATGGAAATGGTAGAACAACGGCAAATCATAAATCGTTTTTCTAAGGTTATTGACGCACTTTTTTTTTCAAATGTCTTATAGTGGAACTTTAATATCATTATCATCATCAGCCCGTATAATGTCCACTGCTGAACATGGGCCTCCTCCCGAGGGAGGGTATTTGCCATAGTCACCACGCTTGGCAGGCGGGTTGGTGACCGCAGTATTATGTTGTACCACACAAGGACACGCTGCTGCCTTGCTATACGATTATTATAGATGATGTTATTATAATCAACGGCTTAACGTACTTTCCGAGGCACGGAGGGTATTCCCTCAGCCAACCAGACCTGGAAAGAAATCTTAGAATTTACACAAAGATTTCCTGTCCGGCGTGGGGATCGAACCCACGACCTCCGAGATTGTAAGCGAGCCAAATATCGCTATGCTACGGAGGAACTTTAATATAGGTAATGTAGTAATTTTGCTTAAATTAAGGTTGGTTTTTTTTTATAATATTAAAAAGTGTCAATTGTTAAAAAAAATCTACTTCAGGTCTGTTCGCTTCAATACTTTAAAATTGATTTCTTTCAAAAAAATACGGTAATAGATAGAAAGTGTTATACATTTCTAAAAAGCCTATTGTACGTAGATTTTAAAGCAATTATAATGTTGTAGGTTTTATAATTTTATATATAAAAAAAAACTTAACAATAAGTGGAGGGAAAAATACAGTTTTTTAACTTTATCGAGACTTTTGACAGTTACCGATGCCTCCCGATGCTTTACATTTTATGTTGCTTTGTAGCGTAGATATTCATAAATAACATTTATAAAAATTTGCTGCGGATACGTGCGGTTTCTGAAGTTATCGTGAAAAGTATGACACAAGTCAGGGAACAGAAAACCTCTAACTTTTGCGGCACTGATTAGTTTGCGGTATATTTTATTTAAATATTAATGATTTAATGATAATTGGGCGTACTATCTACAGTCTGCACTCATTTTGCGGTACAACTTTAATCAACAAAATGCACACCACCCTTATTTATATATGTATATATAAAGAGTAGGTTCACTTAATATCGCTATTACAAATTCGTAATAAACTAAACAGACGTTTGACTGTTTCGTATCTTCGCTGAATTATAAAATGACTACATCTTTCAAGTGGTCTAAGCGTGAATTATTAGGTACTTCCATATATCAAAGGAGAAAAAAAACTTGAAGCTTAAACAGTTTTAAAAAGTGTGTGTTCACAGTTCGCAGTTCAACGGTGTTTCTGAAGACAAACTCTGTTTTATTATCAGTCATATTCAAAGGAATCTTATTCCAATCTTTAATAGACGATAGCTACTCCACGGCAAATGAATGATCTGACTAAAGTGACTGTTAGGTCTGCAAATGAAAATTCACATCAATACGGACGTTGTATTGAAATGATATTACATATTTCATACAACCTCTCTTTTCAAACATGGTCAGCCACAAGTGAAGAAAAAAAGCGACAATAGCTAGAGCTAGGATTGATCATCGACAAATCACGACAAGTAAGTGTTAATACCAATGACAGTAATACTGCTTAAAATATTTTTTTACAATAAATAATGTTCTGCTAAAGTCACAGGAGTGGATATAAATTTAATTAAACGGCTTTACATAATTTTACAAGCTCTTTTATCTGGTATAATGGTAAATGCTGAAAAATTTAGCAATTATGCCATGGAAGCTGCCAGAATCTATGTGAATAGTTATGATTGGTACATACTACATGCCATCTTCAGTACATAAAATTTGAATTCATGGTGAAAGTATCATTAAGCATTTTGCTGTGCTTCCTATTGGTCAGCATTTAGAAGATGCGCAAGAATCCCGCAATGAGGATTATAAAATATTTTGGCTACATCATGCCAGGAAGTGCTCTCGTACGGCTAGAAAAGAGTATCGGATAAAATTAGAATGTATCTCACAAGTGTTTATTGCGATAGCCAAGCCAATCTAATATTCAAAACATACAATTTTTGAATTTTGATATGGTCATTATAAGATTCTGTTAGGTGAGATAATTACGTAATAGCTTAAGACAGAAGGTCCCTTAAGTAAGGACTGAATAAATTAACCGACTTGGTATTACATAGATCCCACAGCGTTTTACGGTAAAAGAACTGCGTTACGAAGCTTGGGTTTTTTTACAAGTATGTTTTTGATGGCATCTCATTTCTTTTTGTAGATAATTGTACTTTTTTCCTTTGCTTTACAATTTACATTATTTTTTTGAATATCAACAACGGATTTTACCACTCTGTCACTGTCTTATGAGCTTTCCAATTTTTGCAGGTTGTGTTCCTCCTTTTCTTTACCGGTACTACTTCTTTTTCTTCAAGAACCGTGATACCTAAACAGTTGAAATTTTCACAAATTATGTATTTCTGTTGCTATAATAACAAACTAAACATAAAATAAATATTTGGGTGGGGGGGGGGTCCCATACAATAAACTTTTTTTTGGCCATTTTTGCTCGATATCTATAACGGCAACAGGTAGACACTTACGTACGGAACCCTTAGAACGCGAGTCCGACTCGCACTTGGCCGGTTTTAGTCTATTGTATTGACAAATGGAGGATTCCTGCGCTTTAACCGTCTTATTAATAAACGTGGACTAAAGAAAGATTAACTTTACTCTAAGCATTAACCCGGTACTAACAAATTTCACTATTAATAAACACGGACTAAGGAGTGATTAAGCTAATTCGACTCTAGTCTCGGTGTAAAAGTTAAACCATAGGGATACCTTGTTTAAGGACGGATTAAGCATAGAGTAACTATCTTTGACAGCTGTTTTTACTTTTTAGGTTAGATTGTAATATTGTTTGGTAAAAGTTAATTAAAATGAATAGACTATTTTAGAGACGACTTATGGCTGATAGACGAAATTAATGAGGTTCAGAATCAGATGGACTACATTCCAACAATAAGGCGTGTTAAATTATACAAAATTCGTAAGAATCCACTTGAAGAACTTGAAGCTGAATTTAAATCGAAATATACTTAGGTTTTCTCGATCTACGGCTGTTTTTATCATTGATATGATAAAAAATGATTTAGCTGGTGATACGAGAGGTGGTTTCATACCGGCCCATATGAAAGTTTTAAGTGCAATAAGATCTTGGGCACGCGGGGAGGTAAGAATTTGACAATCAATAAAATGATATTCAACAATCTTTGCTTCTTCTGGGTATTTGTTATGTTATAAATCTTTTATATTTTGTGAATTCAACATATTCAAGATGACGCAGGAGATATAAGGTGCGTTGGTTGGACAGTTTAATTCAAAAAATTAGTATGTATTTGGAACATCTATGTTTATAGTATAAGGTAGATTTTGTCGATGTCACGTTAAAGAGCAGGAAAGAGCGGACAAAATCCTTTCTTACACCTTGTGCTCCTAGCAATAGAAACAGTTTTAAATTATTGTCCGAACCCCATCATGGCCAAATCGTAATTATACTCAAAAAAATTGGGTCCTGATTTTAAAGGCTTACAAAGCAGAAAGTATTGAGTTTTTCTAACTAAATAAAATTTAAAATTAAACTGATGGAAATTGTTGATGTTGAAATGTTTCAACATCAACAATTTCCACTATTTTTCAAGAACGTCGTGTACACCAAAATTGAGAAAAAAAAGTTTTTGCAACATGTTCGCAACTATTTGAAAATCCGTCCGGTATTACCCCAACGCACCTTAAGTGGTAAGGGGTATCAGCCAACAATATCACTTGTATGCAAACAAGTTGCTTAAGCATTGGTGGCAAAAAGTGCTCAATGGATAAAAATTCCACAAAATGATGCAGAACAGAGCAATGTGATAGAAGAATTTTATTCGATATGTGGATTTAGACAAGTGATTGGAGCCATTGACTGCACACTTATTAGAATACCGTACCGTACCGTACCGTACCGTACCGTACACTTAATAGTCAGTGGAAATATTGGACAATATTTAGGATATAGTTCGATTAATGTACAAGTTGTGTGGTGTCGTAAAAGGCGACTAAGGGACATATGGCTGATGGATGGGCAGCAGCATCTATAAGCTCAAGGTTTACTTACATCTTACTGCGATCACCAATCCGTCTGCCGGGCGTGGTGATTATGGCAATATCCCTCTACGATCCTGGCTTGCCAAGGTCTGTTAAGAGGAGGCCCATGTTCAGCAGTGGACGTGAGCGGGCTGTTGATGATGATGATGATGATGTATTAAGTTGTTATATAATTTGTCTTTTAATAAAGTTTACTCATATTATGTCAATTGTCCTTATTTAAGTAGGTATTATACCTATATTATTTTGTAATCTGACAATTCACATCCAAATGTCCATATCATAGATAATAGAAACAAACATCGTCTGTCATCTGTCACTGTCATTTGTTTTATTTCATTCGCTAGTTCATTCTTTTTATTTTTAATTTCAACGGTGTTGCCATAGCTTGTCTGTTAAACCAGGCGTAACGAATGTATAGCTAGTCCGAGTTTAGTCCACGTTTATTAATAACGTTATAAAAACGAAGTTAATACTTAGTTACACCACAATTAGCTAAACCAAACGTAACTTCGGATTAAGCAAGAAGTAGGCCATTTTTATTAATAAGACGGTAATAGTTCCAAAGTAGACTTAAATTAGATGTAAACCGTTCAGACTCGAAACTCTGTGCCTTTATTTACAAAATAACTTAACTTACGCACATATGAATATCCACGTACCTAGCTGGCATGGCAATACTCACCACTTTTTTTTTATTTATTGATATTCGCCGCACTCGTCAAACGTCATTTAAAATTAATACTAATGTAAAAATATTATCTCTCATTGGTTATAAATATTTTCAATGTACCTAATCGAAAACTACAACATCAGAGGATTACCATGAACCTATGACTGCGTCAATTCCAAACATAAAGTATGGAAATGAAGCAGTCATAGGTTTTTTAAATTAAGAAATTGATGAACTGTTTTGATGGAATTTTGGTACAACTACATAATGGGTCGTGGGGCTCTTGGGACCGGGACCGCGGTCCCGGATTCCAATACATGTCCGATTCTGGCTTTTTTTTTAAGACAGCTTCCGCACTAGGGAACAAGCTAATATGCACATAAGTAAATTTAAAGCTACCTAGTTAACATCAAACTGCGTAAAAAAATATTTGATAAAATGATTATGTAAATACAGTTTGTGTCAGATAAATAAAACGTGGTGTGTGTGTATACCTGCGATATCGCAGTAAGACTTGTTAGTTGCTCGGAAGAAAGTGACCGTCTTTCTGTGACGAATGGGAAGCGTGGAAGCCGTGGTGTTTGTCCGGCGGGAATGCAAGAATGTTACGCATCTCCTCCGCCACTGCGGCGTTCCCGCACGGGCGGTGGGGTATATGGGACTCGCCCTCTCCATAGCAGTGGAATGCTTATCATACCGTGAGAGTAAAACACTAAAACCCCCGGTTACTCCTCCGACCATAATTGGTGAGGGGCCCAGGTACTGTTGCCTATCTGGGATACCCTCTGGCAGCGACTCAAATGGTGTGGCGGGCTCTCCTGTGCTTAAATAACCAGTTTCAGGGACGCCCAAAGTACACGGGGTCCCTACTTCTCAAGGGACCGCGGCCTCCTGTAGAGACATGGCTGAAGCGGGCAAGCCACCTCCATCGGACGCTGCTATGTTTGTTAGTATCCTATCATTCATAGCACAACTTATGTACTATGTTGCTTTTACATGCCGTTGAGTTTTTTTTCCTATCATTTTTTTTTCTTGTTAAATTAATCCCTGTGTCGCGAAGGTCTCACCGCTCGATAGATTCACGAAAACAAAGCACCCCCTGACTCCATACAACTGTTTGAATTTCAGACGAATAAATGTCCCGGGTAGGAATCAAACCTAGAAAACCAGGTCTCTGGAGCAACTAACGTAACCACTTAGCCACCACCTTTCAACATAATCACATCTAGGTCCCTATCTATAGCTATTCCTCCATTAAATCATACATATTAATTTACACAGATTCACTGACTGCAAATGTAACTTTGTAATCCTATACATTTATAAGAAATAACAAAGTTATTAATGCAGTTGATGAAACTTAACAACTGGACCGAAATTGCAAAATGTTGAAATTTATCCATGAGTTTTACACTAAACTCTCTTAGTACTCAAAAGCTTGAAGCTTCTATGTCTGCTAGAAGTGCCTTAACATTTTGATGATCAATTAGTCAGTCAGTGAGTGAGTGACAAAATTACCGAAATTAGGGACCAAACTTTGACTAGTTATAATTCTTAAAGTTCTGGTTCAAATTGAATGAAATTTGAAATATACTGTAGTTTTACAAAGCCTGCTTAGGTTCTGAAAATTCAAGCTCCTATCTTTATCCACAACGAAGTTATAGGGGGTCGAAAATCGGCTGAGTTGCTTCGAGAAAAGATAGGTACGGCCGTGCACCTTTTTTTTCTTACTCGACTTGGGTTTGCACTGCCGTGCCCCCAGATGAAATAACTCTTATCTACACATCAGATCCATACATTTCCAGTCTTAGAAAAACATTTAGCAGAAGTGTGAAGTCACTTGATGAAGATACCCTAGATCTTTTAAAAGTAAACTAACTCATTTTGGTTCCCGAAGTTCACCAAATATAATTAAGTGTTAAAAATTATGTATCTTAATATAAAGCATAATGAACCTATCATTATGCTTCATATTAAGATACATAATTTGTATATTATGTAGTATTAATAATTTTACTTAGAAATTTGTAACTTTAAATGTTTTATGAGATAAATATTTTGTAATCATAATTTTAATTATTTAAATTAAATTAATATTTATTAAATTTTATTTTAATTATACATTTTTATTCACAATATAAACAGTGTTGTCCTCAAGGAAATAAATAAAGTAGGTAAAAGGTTTTCTTTTATATATATATTTTTTTAATATTTATACTTTAAAAAAATCTTACTTTAAAAGAAGCATCTTAACTTTATCTAAAGGTTTATTTATTACTCTATGCATGTGCAAAAATTCAAGCGTCTTCCTTGAAAAATAAAGAAGTTATCGATTTTTGATCTGAAACAGGCCCCGATTTTCCATAGTGCGCCGGACTAATCTTTGTGTATAATCTAAGATTTCTTTCCTGCCCGGCTAGCATAGGCACCGTAGACACGACTCGAGGGACTTCTTGTCGAGCAAGTCTGTTCTGTCAAAGTTCTCTATATCGCGATCATGGCCACGCCCCTCTACAGCAACTCGCATCGCGACTTTGACGTTTGGTTTAGTTCAATTCTCCCAATCTTCTATATATTTACGGTTTTCTTTATGGTCGAGAACAAGTAATTTTATTGTCTCTGACAAATGTCAGTAGGGATATCCACAATACATAGCTTCGAAAATATCGACAATCTATTTGTGGTCACGTTCCCGTGGGAATATTTTCATAAGATATATCTAGATTACTCGTTGAATTGAAAATGCTATAATTTTATAAAGACAATAAAAGTTTCTGAGTTTATCCGTTGCTGACAAATATATATTTTTTCTTCTTATTATCCATGCATAAAATATGTGTGCTATTAGATATTTCATTACAGCTTAATATGAAATTATTATGTTTGTAATCTTTACTAATTTTATAGTAGTTTGTAAATTGTTTGTGAGGTTGTAGGGGTTATCTCTGGATCTACTGAAACGATTTTAGGATCGAGCGAAATGATACGCCGAGATTCGAGTTAAGACTAATTTATTGAGGAACACACATCGAATATATATTAACAGTATTAGGAGTACATTCCTATTTGGAGGATGCTACATTAGATTTTGCACCAATACCATTAGAAAACCATATTATTTGTGAGTGCTATATATACAGGGTGTCCCAAAACTCGACGTCAACCCGAAACGGGTAAATATTGTCCTTGATCTCGTGAAATAGTGAAAAACAAGAACTCAAGGAAATTAGTGAGCGACGTTAAATAACTTGCTATATCTAAAGAATGGATTTAAAATCGATTGGAAGTTTATAAATCTATATCAAAATCAATACATGTTTATATGAAATGGTTTGTGTAAGTATTAAGGTATTTATTACCTACTACTCATCAAATGTGTCAGAATCTCAGTCTATTTAAAAATATCCTCATTGGCAAAAAAGTATAGATCATAACTATTTGGAAATAAATATTTAACCTCATGCCAAGACTCACTGAAATAGATAGGTCCAATACGGGTAGGTAAATACTACTATGGATGATAGTGTTAATATTGGTCACGATGGTCACTACAAAGTAAACTAACTCAGGAAGGGAAGGGAAAATAAAAGTAAATTATCATCATTTGTATTTACTAACATAATGATGTTGCTCAGATTTTCTTGCAATTACTCCAATAACCATTAAATGCAGATCTAAATTAAAAAGCTTTCACATTCCATTTGTCTCATATTAGGTAACATAACTCGCAATTCCAAATTATATTCTCGGGCTTCTGGAAAAATAACAAAGTTACTTTATACCTATTAACTTCATTATTGCTCTTTTACAGATTGAATCTACAAATAGGAAGTGTTGTACTTGAGAAATATATTCACAAATAATAAAAGGTGATATGTACTTAGTTTGTTTTTAATAAACTAGTTGGTCCTATTCTGTCTCAATTGTTTCATTCCTTATTATATTTATTTTTTCATATTACTTAATATAAACCTTATCTATTAACTAACATAATACCTCTGGTGCTTAAAATATATTTGTTTAGACAATAATTATTAAAAATGCATGATTGCACTAGTAACTCAGTGGTATTAATGCAATTACTAGAGACATAGTTTTATTGTTAGATTGATCCCCACTGAATAATATCAGTGTAAGCCTCAGTTGTCCTTGGGTTTGGGCGATGTGTAAATATTTTATTTATTTGTAAAGCCCCCTGCGATAGGGATTTATATTTACCTAGTGCAACCATAATTTAATCATGAATACAGTCCGGTTAATATTTAGGTTATTATTAACCTACACAAACATGCACAGACTAATAGGTATAGGTAGGTAATAGATATCTCATCAATCACCAAATTGACATGTTTAAGTTTAGTTAGTTACTATTAAGCTATATGGCAAATAACTTATGATCATTAGTGTGAAAATCAACTAGATTTAACTATGATGTGTGAATATTTTTAAAGATAGATTTATTTCCCTAGATTGTGTGATATAACATCATGAATTCAGTGTATTAGATTAATAATTTGGTTGTTTTTTTAAACTACATAAGTGTGTAGTTTAAATAAAGTTACAACTAAAGTTAATAGTAAAAAAACGAATAACAATGTGCACAATGGTGTAATATATTTACTTTAACCAACCTAATAAAATATAACAGATATTTACTGCTAACTCCGTATAGGCAGGATTATTACGTTAATTAATCTTTGAGACATTATTTAAGATGTTTTTTCACAGCTCCAAAAATGGGTAAGGTATAATTATGTCTCGTGATATTCGAATGGGTGTATTTCTTCTTCTATCTTACGGCGATATGTTTATCGACTCTCATTTTTGTCTCCAATATAGTAACATATGCGAAAAGACACTAAACAATTTATTTGTGCACATTGTAGGGGAACCTGTTGTACCTTGACACACTTCGTACCTGGAGCCACTATTTTTTTTGAAATGTTCGCGCCTTTTTTCCTTCTCTTTGTCTATGGTATAGTGAACTTTGACAAGTCTAATCAACATAAAGTTAGTTGCAGGCGGCCATTGCATCGAGTTTTCATGGGAGATCACTTTAACGTTTTCGCTGATATTAGATAAGATATTTAATATTTTTCATTTCTTTCATTACTTCTGTTATTTACTACATACATTTTTAAAACTATTTGATTTAAACAAGTACTTTAGCCAAGTTTAGAATGTAGTAAGTTTATTTGAGTTAATCATAAGCTCCATATTTATATGTGCGAATAAACATAAAAGGGTAGGGGTTTGTACCTTGACCATAGTAAAACAGTTATAACATATGGTCAAGGTACCTACATTCAAATGTATTCTTGTTTCTGTTTAGGAACGCACATACTTATTATTTTGTTGTTTTTTATACAAGTAAACTGCCTCGTAGCAACGACAACATCAAACGGACTCATATTGCTAAAACAGCACTTTCTAGTGCTATTAAAATGGTTAAAAAAAAAAAAAATTGCGGTTTACGGTTTATGACGTATTAAAAAAAACTACTTACTTGATCTCGTTCAAACCAATTTTCGGTGGAAGTTTGCATGGTTATATACATCATATATTTTTTTTAGTTTTATCATTCTCTTATTTTAGAAGTTACAGGGGGGGGGACACACATTTTACCACTTTGGAAGTGTCTCGCGCGCAAACTATTCAGTTTAGAAAAAAATGACCTGAGGAACCTCATTATCATTTTTGAAGACCTATCCATAGGTACCCCACACGTAAGGGTTCGATGAAAAAAATTTTTTTGAGTTTCAGTTCTATGTATGGGGAACCCCAAAATTTTTTGTTTTTTTTCTATTTTTGTGTGAAAATCTTAATGCGGTTCACAACATACATCTACTTGCCAAGTTTCAACATTATAGTTCTTATAGTTTCGGAAAAAAGTATCTGTGACATACGGACGGACAGACAGACAGACAGACAGACATGACGAATCTATAAGGGTTCCGTTTTTTGCCATTTGGCTACGGAACCCTAAAAAAGGTAATGTATAATATACAGGGGGGGGCTGGTAATTAGTGACCGATACCTAAACACATGATTCTGTTCATGATAACAAACAACTTTTACTATGGGACCAAACCTGAAATCGCGAAAAAAAAATCAGCTGTTCCATACATTTATGTTCATATAACTCGTCAACATGGTGGTACTAATTACTAGTCACCCTATATATATAAAAAAAGAGGAATTAGCAATATTCTATCAAAGAGGTAAGAAAAATTTACAGATACGAGTTGCATACTCGTAAGTCTAGAATATAAATTAAAAATAAAAATCAAGCAAAACCTATATATATAGAGCCTACTGCCGATCCATAAGAATTTTTAATTAATCCATTTTTAAATTGACATCTGCTCACGAACAATATATCTATTACGCTAAACTTTATAGACATGTTGAAGCTGGAAACAATAAAAATATTTGCTTTTGTCGAGAAATATGGATTTTATTTGATGAGTTATAACTATGACCATAGGCGGATCTAGGTACATCACCACTGTTGTACCTTAATCAACATTCAAATTTTTTTAGTTTTTGTAAAACCTGTAAAAAGGATGATCTATGCTTTTGTATAATTTATATTATGAACCACATTAGTTCGTCTAACAGCTTAAATTTGTTTAAACGCAATAGTTATAAGCGATTTTTTTTTTCAAAAAATCCTTGATTCAAAAAGTGACCAAGGTACAACTGGTTCCCCTATATCTATAATCACGTATCACATATCGCATCGCATATTATCCACAGAATTTGGTAAATATAGTATTTTTCGTACTAAACAAAAGATTTAACGTTGATATAATTTAGTTTCTAAGCTGAAAAATAGCATTTTCTTCAAAAGAAAACTTTGTCACCATCTTGTTTGGCCGTGAGATAGAAGTCTACAACAAACGTCAAAAATAGAGATGGAAATAGTCTATTGAGGGAGCGTATGCTCGCATTTGTAGACTTGAGTCGCGAATAGGTCATTCATTTAGCTGTCATAGACTCTTTGTCGGAGACAAAATGTAACCCCATACATACTCGCGACGGTAGACTCAAGTCGAGGTGTGTCACGTGACAGTGCGTTTCTGCAATGTGATTGGTCGGCCTCCGTAGAGTAGACACGAGTCGCGCTGCCTATGCTAGCCAGGCTGGTGACAGACAGACAGACAGATAGCGAGATCTTGGTAATAGGGTCCCGTGTTAAAAAAATGCTATCTGAGGCGCGGAGGGTAATCTCTCAACGTGCCGAACTCGGAATGAAATAATTACACACAAACATTTTTTATCTGGCCTTGAATCACACGGAGCGACGTTAAAATGTACTATCGTTATCTAAAGATCTGTCTTACTAAAAACAATTCACTTGTACAAGGACTCGAATAAGCATTTATAAAGTCGTTGAATAAGACTTGAATCCAGATTCCAACTCCATTCAATATAAAGTTGAAGTCTTGTGAGTAAATTCCCAATTTCAAGAGGGAACAAACTTGTTATTGAAATACCGAAATAGAATCTAGATGATATAGAGGAAATATTAGTTGTTGTGAAATAAAGTAAGACTGCTAAAAAGGTCACAGCACACATATCAACTCGAAAAGGGATCGTCACCGTATCGCCTTGAGCCGTTCAGTATTGTTTGTATGAAACTCCATAATCGCCTCGCCTCGGATCAGGCTCCGAACCGCGATGCGGTGCGTGGTCAACTTGCAGTTCCCGCGCTTACGGCTCGTCGTCCCCGCGCTTACGTCTCTCCGTACCCGAGCTCACGTCTCTTCGTCCACCCTTGCCCCTGTCCCCTCCCGCGTCTTTGCCATTCGCAGGGCAACTTCCATTCGTGTCGGTCGGCCAGCCGTAAGTGCGGTGTCGCCTAGCCGTAGCTGAGTTGACGTACAGGAGCTGCTGATACGCTTTGGTTACGTGCATACTTTAGATTGACGCCTGGTTGACGGCGAGGCGAAAGGCGATATGGTGACGATCCCTTTCCAAGTTGATATGTATGCTGTGACCTTAAGTGTGAGATTCTGTCTGTTTATACGGTTTTGTCATTCCTACTACTGGAGACAAACATAAAAAAGGATCCTTTATTAATAATAAATCTTTATATCAGACATGAACACATACATAAACAGTCCATATGTTGCTTGGTGATGGTTTAGTTACAGAAAGTACTTATAGTTATTAGTAGATATTGTAAAGTAGGGACACACCAATACATAAATGGGCCACAGTCAGTGTGGCCCATTTGTGTGTGTTGGCCGCGGGTGCCGTCGGGGGGCCGGGTTGCTTCGTGCGTACCCGGCCCCCGCCAACGACAGATCGAAGGAGTGTCCACTAAAACCCCCCGGTTTTAGTGGTGTAGGGTCCTCTCCTCGTGGTTTGAGTAAGCATAACACCGCTATGGAGAGGGCGAGTTCCACATATCCCACCGCCAAAAATGGACACCAATTCAGTTAAATTGCCTGAGCCCGCCCTCAAGGCTCCGTGTGGTAGCAGTATAGGTACATCTACTAATTGTTTATCTAAGTGCACCAATTAAAATAATTGTAAAAAAAAAAAAGCTTAATATAAATAAAAATATATAAATAATATATAAAAATAAATAAAAATAGAAAATAATTTTCACCTCAAAATAAAATTATAATAAAGTTTTAGTTATTAACAGAATAATTCATTTCAGAGTAAAAAGCGTGGGGTGCATTTTACCAATTTTCATAACTCTCCTCTCATAGATAGTTGCCAATAGAATGATTGTGATATTTACTTTATCAAGCACCCCACGCTTTTCACTTTGAATTGAATTATTCTGTTAATAACTTAAACTTTATTATAATTTTATTTTGAGGTGAAAATTATTTTTTAAGTCGTTCAGCTATAAAAGCGTGTTTTTTTTTGTTTTTTAAACATTTTTTTATTTTTTAAGCATAATGGGAAACTGTTATCAAATTATTGCATTGTCATCGGTCCTTGATACGTATGGGAAGTTTCAAATTAATCAGACTTCTGGAAACTGGTGAAAATTAAGTTTAAAAATTCCGTTACATACATACAACCCAAGCTAATAAAAGCGTGTTAAAAAGGTATCTTCCTGAAGTTATATAAGTATCTCATCTAACTAATATATAAAGCTGAAACATTTGTTTGTTTGTTTGCTTGGACGCGCTGATGTCAGGAACTACCGCTCCAATCAGAAAAAATATTTAAGTGTTTGATAGCCCATTTAGCGAGGAAGGCAATAGGCCATATTTAATTACAAAGTTCCTACGGGAGCGGGAGTTACGCGGGTGGAACCGCGCTCGCGTAGCTAGAATTGATATTTAAAATTAAAGAGTTTGTTTGCTTGAACGCGCTAATCTCAGAAACGACTGCTATATGCATTTATTGTTTTTATAGCTTACAACAATAAACAGGCTGGACCAGTAGTTTCTGAGATTATAGGCTATATTTAATTTAAAAGTTCCGAAGGGAACGGGAGCTACGCGGTTGGAACCGCGCGCGTTTAGTGTAGTGTGTTTATAAATCTACGACCACCAACCCGACTGTCGTACATGTTATAAAAGCTTAGGTACCTATACACAGTCTCATAAAATAATTACTTATTCAGGTGTACCGGACACCATAACCTCTACCATTCTTTGAGCGAACTTAATTTCCGGACACAAATCTTTTGAGCTGTAACTCGGTTTTACTGACAGCATTGTCCCGCCGTGACCGGGCCGGGACCGTGTGGTTTCCGGCTGACCGTGTGGTTTCCGGCTTAGAATAGACCACCCCATGTCCTCCCATGGGTGTCGTAAAAGGCGACTAAGGGCATCTATTAGCTCAAGGCTTACATCTTACTGCGATCACCAATCCGTCTGCCAAGCGTGGTGATTATGGCAATGTCCCTCTACGATCCTGGCTTGCCAAGGTCTGTTAAGAGGAGGCCCATGTTCAGCAGTGGACGTGAACGGGCTGTTGATGATGATGATGATGATGATTGCCCCGCCGGCGGTCGAGCTTATTATAACAGTTAAACGTAGAGTGAGAAGAGTCAGTAGATTTTAAAGCTGACCCCACATTATCTATTGCGTCATCCACATGCTCGAACACGATGTCAGTGATTATCATTTCATGCGTCGGCATCTATAGTTATGGCGAGTGCTATCGTTATACCCAGTGGTAGTGGGAATGTCTAAAGTAAGAAAACTGTGTTTTTTTTATTTTACCTGTAATTGACGTTTTTGAGCATGTAAACTAAAAAACTAAACATTAATTGACACTTTTTATATTTATTCATGAATAATATTTGACAAATGTTAATTTTAAGTTATATTCGAGGTATAAAGAAAATAATTATTCGGGTATACATTTTTTCTTAATTTTTTTTTAATTAGAGTTAAGTTTATTTTTAGATAACTTCAATGTTCATGTTTTATGTCTTACTGAACATTGGTAAAAGATTTTCAGTTATGTTTCACTAACAATGATAAGTACACTGTACAAAGTGCTTTTGTGAGAAAACAAGCCATTCATGGTGGCTCACTAATTATTGTATCATCTCACATAAAATGTAAATCAAGACATGATACTGTACATCTGTCCATTGAGCAGAATGCCGAGTTGTCTTCTGTGGAACTGCAGCATCATGTAGTTATATGTGTGTACCGTCCACCTCTAGGTAACTTTCATTTATTTGAATCTATAGTAGAAAATGCCCTCACGAAGTAAAGTTGTTCAGGTAAGGGGATAATAGTGTGTGGAGACTTTAATGTTAATATTCATGAAGCCTCGTCTACTAGTGAGAGACTCCTTAATCTATTTAATTCTTTAAATTTAAAATATCTATTTTATGAACCCACTAGGATAACTTCACACTCATCCACTTGTCTTGACAACATATTTTCAAACTGTCAAACGATAAATACGCAGATTTTATATAATCTAACATCTGATCACTGTGGACAGTTGGCAGTCGTTCCAAGCACAGAAGACAAAACAACGCCAAAAATAACATGCCGCCCTATCACTGCTAGTCGAATAAATCGCTTTAAGAAAAATATTATGTAAAAGTTAAATCCTTCTTTGTTAGTTAAGCAGAATGCGGGTAGTAACTATGGAGCCGTTTTTAACATTTTAGAGACCGAATTAAGAAGCAATTTTAAAACTAAAACTTACAATAGTAAAGTTCACTGTAAATTTAATGAATGGGCTACTCCAGGAATATTTAAGAGTCGATCTAGATTGTATGAGCTTTATGGCATGAAAATGTATAGATCCGATGATGACTTTTTAGAGCATGTAAGAAAGTATTCTAAAACTTTCAAAATAGCTTGTAGCATTGCTAGAGCCAATCACATTAGACATAAGATAGAAAACTCCAGTAACAAAATAAAAACCACCTGGGAAATAATAAATAAAGAAAGTGGCAAGACTGTTAACCGTGATAATCTGTTAGAAATAAAAGTCGATAATAAACTTACAAGTAATAAATCTGACGTAGCTCATGCATTTAATATTTTTTTCTCTGACATACCAATAGCCACTACGCGTTCTTTAAATTCTTCAGCCAGTGAGGCTGAGCTACTTTTATGCAGTAGCGTACCGGGATGTAATTCTTTATTCAAATTCAAGCATGTACAGTAGTAACGGAAGTGATAAACGTAGTCAGGGCTTTTGATCAAAGAATACGGGTGATTTATGGGGTATTTCAGTTAAAATCCTGAAAGAAATAATTGATATAGTAGCGCCTTATTTAATGATTATTTTTAATGAATGTGTAGACATTGGTACATTTCCTGACAAAATTAATTACAGTAAGATCATACCTTTATTGGACATTCCACCATCCCTTCTGTCTACAAACCACCGAACCAACCTTTCAAACTGATCCCAACTGACAACTTCTATGATCGGGACTCAAAAATCGTTGTTGGTGATTTCAACAGACACCCAATTATAGACCAATCTCAGTATTACCAGTGTTTAGTAAAATCTTTGAAAAAATAATATTTAATCAGCTCCTCAAGCATTTCAATTTAAAAAACCTCTTGCACGCGAATCAGTTTGGTTTTACTAAAGGTCGCTCAACTTTAGATGCTGGAGTCGCTCTTATAAAATCTATATATAGATAAAATCTTATACAGTAGGGAGGTTATCAAAACTATAAGTGGTTCAAATAAACCTAGGGACCAACCATCTTGTCTCTTAACCTCCGGTAATCAACAAGAGAGCCTAAATAAAGTTAATAGTTACTTTGCTGAGGTTGGAAAAACCCTTGCCGAACGTATAATTTCAACAAACCAAAGCGCACCTTTGACCTCCAATAACTCTTCGACAGCACCCCTTAATTCATTTGTCATCTTACCTACTGACGAGGAGGAAATCCTCCTTCTTGTCAGAACGCTTAAGGACAAGTGTGCCGTCGGAATAGACCAGATATCTGGAAAAATCATCAAAAGGTACGTCCAATATATTGCATCTCCAATCGCACATATCTGTAACTTAGCTATATCAAATGGTGTCTTTCCCAGAGCGTTTAAGACAGCAGTTATTAAACCTATCCATAAGGGAGGAGACAAAGATTGCTTCGGCAATTACCGACCTATTTCCATTTTGCCTACGTTATCAAAGATCTTAGAACGTATAATTAATCGACAGTTAATAAGGTACTTGGAGACAAACAACCTCATTTCTCCTTCCCAGTTTGGCTTTCGCCGTAGCTTATCTACAAATGATGCGATACACGAACTTTTACAAACTGTCATAACAGGAATAGACGATAGGAAAAAATGCGTAACGGTATTCCTTGATCTAGCAAAAGCCTTTGACACAGTATCTGTCCCTCACTTGTTACAAAAACTGGAAGGAATTGGGGTGAGGGGGATTACCTTGAACCTGTTGGAAGACTACTTGACGGACAGAAGGCAAAGAGTGAAAATTGACAATGTACTAAGTGAGGAACAACCTGTTGAATTCGGCATACCACAAGGGAGTATTCTTGGGCCAACATTATTCTTAGTCTATGTAAACAATCTTTGTAAGCTTCAACTCCATCAAGGAAAAATAATTGCATTTGCCGACGATACTGCCCTCTGTTTTATCGGTAATTCATGGGAGGAGGTTTTCGTCACTGCACAGAAGGGATTTGATACGGTGTGTCAATGGCTTCAATCCAATGTTCTGACTCTTAATGTCTCAAAAACCCAATACCTTGCATTTGCGCATAGGTCTAACCTCTTGCCATCAGAGCATCTCACTATCTCCGCTCCTACATGTTTAACGAAAGACTTTTCCCTAAACCAATGTCCCACTCTTCAAAGAAAAGAAGAAATAAAATATCTCGGTATTATTGTAGACCAATGTTTAACTTTCAAGCCCCACTTAAATATTCTTGTGACTAGACTGCGAAAACTAATCTACATTTTTAAAGGGCTTCGACACACAGCTGATCAACGAACTATTAAGATGGTCTATTATGCCCTTTGCCAATCGCTCATTGATTACTGTATAACATCATGGGGAGGTGCAGCTAAGTCTCATATTATCGAAGTCGAAAGAGCACAGCGAGCCATTCTCAAAGTAGCTGCTGGGCTATCCTTCCGTTTTGCCACTTTCGACCTTTACAAAAAGTGGGGTGTTCTTACAGTTAGACAGACGTTTATTCTCCATACGGTACTAAAAGAACACTCCCTATTGCATTACGATCCTGACCTATTCAATGGTAAGCGTCGAAAGGGTATAGTCTGCCAAGTCAAAAAATTTAATTCAACCCACTCACAGCGTTTTTTCTGTTTTACGGGTCCTTACCTCTACAATAAATTTAACAAAATTTTAAACATCTATCCTCTAACAAAACCAGCTTGCAGAAAATCCGTTACCGAATACCTTAAAACCTTAGACTATCAGGCTACTGAGAACCTTTTTATCACCTACAGTTAGTTATGTCCAGTGTGAAGATTTGCTCCTTAAAATCACAATTCCCATTTCACTCACTAAACACTCACACATATACACACACAGTCACAACATACACACGCACACATATTCACTAAGCTCCGGTTTTCAACTAAGTACTATCTTTAGTTTAAGTATTTCAATTTCATTTTTATTCTAGTTTTGTGCTTGCTTTAAATAGATTCGTTGTTGCTGCGGGAGGGCCTGGTGACCTGTAATTACAGGTTTTCTAAACCTACTTCAGGCACCAGTCTCTCACAAAGTTACCTCATTTATCTGTGTAATTTTTGTATAAACTAGAAAGTTTGTGAGAGAAAATAAATGGATTTTATTATTATTATTATTATATATGTATGATGCGTGGGAGCAGTCGCAAAATGCCATCGGTGTGCGATCTTTCAAAGGCCTTTGATTGCGTTCAGCACGAATCGCTCTTATTAAAATTACATCACTATGGTGTAAAGGACGATGCACTGGATATGATGTCTTCATACCTTTCTTAGTTCAGTGCGTTGACGTATATGCTATAGATAGATAGATAAACTCTTTATTGTATATTTTCACAAAGAGAAAAGGACTTAAAACTAAACTTAAAATTAGATAAGTACAATTGACGGTCCTATCACAAAATGTGATCTCTTCCAGGCAACCGAGGAAGGTACCATACAAAGGAGTTTAAAAGAGGGGTAGTTACGTATACTGGATTATATTAATTATAGTACCCATGGGTACTTGGGAGAAGTTATATACAATTTTTATATATAAATATAAAGAAAATAAATAAAATAATACCTTACATAAATACATATTATAATAGACTAAGAAATATATCTAGTGTTGCTGTGTGAATTGTAATGACAGGTAGTGTTCATGGACTCTTCTCTGAAACTCGGGCAAGCTTTGCGATCGCCTGATTGCTAAAGGCAACGCATTCCATAATCACACACTTTGAACCACGAGAGATTTATCCAAGAAAATTGTGGAATGCGCCAGCATTTTTAACCTGAGGTTTGTTGACGATCTCAATTCCTTCGAATGTGATTCTTAAAGGAATGAAAACCGATTTTTAAGGTAAGCGGGCGTAGATGAAGAAAACAATACGTTGTATAGAAGTGAAAGGGTGTGAGCATTCCGGCGAAAGCGGATAGGGAGCCACTTGAGCTTAGACCTGGATAAACATGAGATTGTATTGTTCGCGGATGCCACTTCCTTTACGTTCAAAATTAATAGACAATAACGTGATTATGACGAAGTTAATGATGCACTCTCAAAAGTAGTTCATTGGTTTAGTGTCAATAACCTGTGTTTAAACGATAAAAAAACTAAAGTGATCAAGTTTTCTACACCTAATGTTAGACAGGTTTCCACCAATGTAAATATTAATGGAAATGGCTTGGACCCTGTGGAAACCACTGTGTTCTTAGGTATCACCATTGACTCCAAACTGCAATGGGGACCACACATTGAGAAATTGTCAGGAAAATTAAGTTCTGCAGCATATGCTGTAAAAACAATTAGACGACTCACTGATAAGGCTAGAATAGTTTATTTCAGTTACTTTCACAGCATAATGTCGTACGGGATTCACCTTTGGGGTAGCTCCGCGGATATTAACAGCATTTTTATTTTGCAAAAGAGAGCCGTGAGGGCTATTTATAAGCTTGGTCCCCGTGAGAGCTTGAAAAAAAAATTTTAAGAAATAAATATTCTAACTGTTGCATCGCAATATATTTTCGAAAATTTATTATATGTACATAAAAATATTGATTTATTTAATAAAAAAAGTGATACACACAACATTAATACTAGATATAAGAATAATCTTGTGGTACATGCTAGTCTTGTCCGCAAAATAAGTAACTCTTTTATGGGGCTGTGTATACGGTTCTACAACAAACTTCCTCATAATATAAGAGTATTGTCAATAAATAAATTTAAAACAACTATAAAAGCCAAATTGTGTAGCAGGGCTTATTATAAAATATCTGATTATATTAGTGACAAAAATGCGTGGGATTGAGTCGCTCCAATTACAATGTAAAATAGAAAATTATGTATAAATTTAATAAAATCTATATATACATGCAATCGGTCCAGCCGTTCTCGAGTTATAAGTGTTGTTTTTGATTTGTTGGATTTGTTTCCGTCCCGAATAGCAGAATACATTTTAAAAACAAAAGAAAGTCGTGTTAGTTACACTATTTATAACTCAGGAACGGCTGAACCGATTTGGCTGAAAATTGGTAGGGAGGTAGCTAAGAACTGGGAGAAGGACACAGGATACTTTTGGGTAGGGGTAGGGTAGGGTAGGGTAGGGTAGGGTAGGGTAGGGTAGGGTAGGGTAGGGGTAGGGTAGGTTAGGGGTACGGTAGGGCTAGGGTAGGGGTAGGGTAGGGTAGGGGTAGGGTAGGGGTATGGTAGGGGTAGGGTAGGGGTAGGGTAGGGTAGGGGTAGGGTAGGGTAGGGGTAGGGTAGGGTAGGTGTAGGGTAGGGGTAGGGTAGGGGTAGGGGTAGGGTAGGGGTAGGGTAGGGTAGGGGTAGGGGTAGGGTAGGAGTAGGGTAGGGTTAGGGTAGGGGTAGGGTAGGGGTAGGGTAGGGCAGGGGTAGGGTATAAAAGTCCACCCGTGCGAAGCCGGGGCGGGCCGCTAGTATTATTATAAAAAAAAGAGGGTTCTACTGAGTTTTTTGGCAGTGTTTCTCAGTAGTCTCCACGTCACGCACTGCACGGTAGGGGAAAAAAATATGACGATTCCAAATAAATGTAACCATTTTAACGGAATAAATGATATTTGTCTTTGACTTTGACCGAAATTCGGAGACATGGTCATATTTGCGGAGACCAAATATAAACCTTATACAGACATTTTGGAGACGCTCAAGTTTATCTAGCTGAGTCTCAGTAAGATCGAGATAGCTGACATCTGCATAATCTAGTATAGGCAGGAGAAGGGATTTAGCAAGCGCAATTTTGGTGGCCACAAGGTTCCATTCTGGGTGCTTTTTTATTCCTGGTATACATCAATGATTTGCCGTATTATTTGGAGAATTTGTGTGATATTGTACTCTTTGCTGATGACACTTCACTTATTTTAAAGTGAAACGTAATATTGACAATTTCGATTTTATTAATTGTGAGCTCACACCTTCGATCAAGTATACAACTAGATACACAGTTCCATGCAAAATGGAATAAAATAGTGTCCGAACTGCAATACGTACTTAGACATTTGTATATCACTTCAAGTATTACAATAAATGTCCTAAAGAGTCAAAGAATTTAATCAAATTTAAACCTTATCAACGTATAGTAAGGTTGAAAATAAAACCTGTTTAATTTGTTACGTATCACCTTTGGTTTTGAACACAAGATAAAACAATACATTTTTATGACACTCGCTGCCACGTCGAACAAGGGAGGAGTAGAGTGGCCTTTGTTAATTTTAAAAATATTTTACCTGGGTCGATACCACATAAAAATGTCTTCGTAAAAACTTATAGACTTATAGAAATTGTTTAGGTTGACTTTAATATCTTGTTAAGTAGGAAATGACCATAATTGTTACCTGTGCTTCGCGGAAAGAAAGGATTGATATACCAGCGTGCTTTCCTAGAATCTATCTAATAGTAATAGCTAGTTCGTGTTATCTTCCGTCGAATTCACAGAAATAATTAAACCTGTCAATTGTTTCAAAGTACATACAAAAATGTTCATATCCTAAAGATGACAATTGGTTTATTACAACTTTTTTATTATGTAGGTAGGTAGTAAGTTAGTAGTCAAATCATAAATCGGTGTTCCTTAAGAATCTCTTTCATTTCGAAACTACCGACTATTATTATCACTAGCTGTTTTTCCGCGACTTCGTTCGCGTAAGTTATAACCTATGCTACTTAAGGATAATGTAGTATTCCAAAAGTTAAAGAATTTTTAAATCTTCGCTGTAGTTATTGAGTTCATTCATTACAAAGATACAAACAAATACACTTTCCTCTTATAATATTAGTATGAAGTATGATTGATTACAATTGATAATCTCAACCGAGCGCCATTTCTTTCTAATAATTACTTATCAACATAATATTCTATGCTTATTTTTATGAAATATGATAAAACGGAAAATAATTGTTCCTTTCCCAATTATGTTTTGTTTTTTGCTTATTTGAAACTTAGTATAATTTGTTGATCAGGGCCTATTGAGGTTTAAGACAGGAAATTTGCAATAAAACTAAATAAATATTCACAGCAAATCAATTTATTTTTCACACAAAAAAAGAAGTATTGACAACGAAATTGTACAAAAAAATTGGCACGTTCTTACAAAAATTACAAAAAATCACATTTTATATAAAATATACTTCTAAATGCAGAATATGTTATTAATTTCCTTGAAACAAATTTAGTTTATTATATAATGTTCTTTTTGACATTGTTTTGTTTTTCAATGTATCTTTTTTTGCTATATAATGCAATCTTATTTTAAGATATCTTTCGATAATAGACTTTATAATAATGGTTTTATGGTTACTATCCTCACAATTAGATAAAAATACATTTATATCTAACAAAGACGACATTACCTTGATGCAAATCAGAGAAGGACAGTGACATACAAGTGACTTTCTGAAAAATGCTTGGAGCAAACGAGGCTCCAAGCATTTTTAGAGAGCTTAAAAAAATCTTCTCATCTTTGACGTGCGATCACATCATCTCCACACTCCACATCGTACAGGATCTCGAGGAAGACTAAAAATCCAATAGAAATTAATGTTTATAAACCTAATGTTATATTGTTTAATAATTTAACTTTATATGAAAACATGTTTTCCTATAGCAATCGGTATAGGAAGTGTTTTCTGAAATTTTTCATTTCTATTTAACTACTACAAATAAAATCATCGAAAACTATTTCGATGACTTTATTTTTAGTATAATACAGTTAGATAACGTGTTAGAGAACACAAAGTTAGTATAGAGAACATAATTACAGTAGAACGCAGATTATCCGAAGTAATTGGGACCGGGGTCGATTCGGCTAATCGAAAATTCGGATATTCGGACATAGACTGATAATAAAGAAAAATGAACTGTCACACATAGAATAAACTTTATTAAGTTTAACAAATAAAGTTCTACAATAACGCTCACTTAAACATCTCGATCAGAGTAAGTTGACTCCAGCGAGTTTTAACTTGTTACATTAAACAAAACAAAAAATACTTGTTTTAAAATTTTTATATTACGCTTAGGACCGATCCGGATATTTGGCGATTCGGTTAATCGGCGTTCGGATAATCGGCGTTCTACTGTATTATCATAGTCAAATAAGTTTTCTACAAAAATACATTTTGTGACATAATTTTATTATGAGCGAAGTCACATTGTAAAATATAATAGTGACCGGGCTGTTCAAAATTAAAGAGTTCCTCATCTTCAGATCAGCTCGCTGACTTCATAATATTGGATTGTCTCGCGATATACATATGCAAATGCAAACAAAATTTCAGCTCAATCGGTCAAAGATATTTGCAATTGAGTTGCAAAATTCCAGCCGAACACACATAATTACATACATACATATTACATAAACATTGCAAGAACATGGCAAGTTAAATAAAAGCTTATAAAAAAAATTAATTGATAAAAAACAACAGCGTCTCTATTAGTTTTAGAACAGAGTTATTGTATAACCCAAACAAATAATGTTGAAAAACAATGGTATGGGTTTGTAAGTTCGGCTAGTGTCTATTCAATTTCAAAGGTTATACTCTCGCCGAATGTCATTCATATAAACTAAAAAAATGTTTTATTATATTTCCTTGGTCAAATACTAAGGGAATTTCATGCATATTGTAATAATAACAAAATTACTTACTTAAAAAATGACACTACATATTCCTTTAACGTTCTGGACGTGTGATTTTTACAATTTTTCACTGAGCACTGCGGCATGTTTACGCTCGGAACGGACGAATGCTACTGAATGAAAAGGCAACCCAAAACGTCAAGTGGTCGATCATTTGGTTCGGACGCTTTTCTGTCGTGGATTGTGTATCTAGTTGTATACTTGATCGAAGGCTCACACAGATAACCCATTGGTTTACTGTAAATAACTTGGTGCTAAACGCAAATAAAACTAAATGTATAAAATTTACTACGCCCAATGTAAAAAATACTGGACCTAATTTAATTCTCAATAATGAAGTGATGGAAACTGTTAACTCCACAGTGTTCTTAGGTATGACGCTAGATACACATTTAAATGGAATGCTCATGTGTCGAACTTGGCCAAAAAGTTGACCTCTGCTGCTTACGCTGTTAGAAAAGTTAGACAACAGACCAAGCAACGTAGAAACTGCACGTATGGTCTATTTTAGTTATTTCCACAGCATTTTATCATATGGAATTTTACTTTGGGGCAAATCTGCTGATATCCAAAGCATATTTATTTTACAGAAACGGGCGATTAGATCTATTTACCAAGTAAGTGCCCGAACTTCCCTATTTGTTTAAAAAAAATAATATATTAACGGTTGCTTCTCAATACATTTATGAAAATTAAGTTCATATTAGGCAAAATTTAAATCAATATCAAAAGAGAAGCGACATGCACACAAAAAATACAAGAAATAAACACAAATTGTGTGCTGATTACCATCGTCTGCAGAGAGTCCATTCTTCGTTTGTGGCTTATGGCGTGCGTATGTATAACAAACTACCGGAATTAGTGCAAGAGTTACCACTCAATAAATTTAAAACTCATGTAAAGACTACCTGAAAAAAGGTTATTACACAATAAATGAATATATTAATGATAAAACTGCATGGTGCTAGCGGTGTAACACAGGCGAACTTACTTTATTGGATGTTTTGTATTTTTTTTTTCTTTTTATTGCCAATGTTATTATTGTATATGTTACCGGAAATGTATGAAATCAAGGAATTGTATACAAATCCGAGGAAATGTGTACAATTCCGATACTATTTAGGAAATGTATAAAATATTGTTTGAAAAACTATTTAATGTATCCTAGGAAATGTATACATTTTCTTGGAATTTTATATAACTCCAATATCGTATCAGGAAATGTATAAAGTAAATGCTTTCTGTAATAAAACACGTTGTTAATAATATTTTTTTATTATAGCACTTATTGAAACAATCGGGTAACAGTCATATCGTAAAATAATAATAATAATGTTCATATTATCTTACTAATTAAAACTTCTACAATCAACTATCTATTAACTTTTAACGTATCACAAAATCAACTTATATTTATTCTTATAAAATCAAATTTTCATTTGGCAAGTAATCAGTCTGATAATTAAGTAATTATAAATGTCACAGTATACTTAAAAGTAAATCTTTATATTATAATACTTTGTCAGTCCATATAGCTATTTATTTTTGCAGGGTAAGCTTGAATGGCATTTGGAAGTACATAATACTTTATTTTTAAAACACAGACATCTTGCTGTAGCACAGTTTTTCTTGCAAAGGCACTTCTTAAATCCCTGGCCGGTTCCAGTGGATTGCAAGTTGGCAACTGACCGTAGTGAAATCTCGGTACTCGGTACATCGTCTGCATCAAGAAGAACTCTTGGACACACATTAATCTGAGATCGAGCATATGATTGTTTTAAGATACCGTTCTTGGTACCAATCTGATAGAGTTCATCATCGGTTTTAGTCAAAACTACACCAATAATGTTACGTGCATCACCTCGTCCTCTATAAACCTCAGGAACTGCAATTCGTACTGAAGCGCCAATAGGTACAGGGGCCAACTTCTTTTCACTTAATTTCAGCATTTTTTCGGCTTGTTGTTGTAGGTTTTTCTTAGCATTTTGACGATTATCTAGTACTTTATCTTTTTTTGAACATATTGGACACAAAACTTTAGATCCAAATCCTTCATCGGGTGAGTCTTCAGCAACAGCGCAAATAGCATGGATTGCACATCCACATTCTCTACATGTATGAGCTCCTGTAGTTTCTTGTGAACAGACGCTGCATTGGAGGGTGCAATTTAGAGGTTGCGTGTTTGTTTCGCGTTGATCTAAAACGTCGTTAGAAACTTGGCTTACCTCAGCCTCCGTGTTCACCTTAGAGAGTTCACATGCAGAGACTTTGGGATCTTCCTTTTTGGTAAGGTCCTGTATGATTTTCTCTAAATCTTCTTCAGTTTCAACATTTTGCGTGAAATCATTGGGTAACTGTTAACCAACTTTTACTTTACACCCAAAAAGAGCCTCATACGGAGATTGCTTGATACCAGCATGAAAAGCTCTGTTTTTCATCAGTTGGACAAATCTCAAACCCTCACTCCAATGTGAATTATCATTATCTTGCATCCACGTGGTTAGCATGTTTTCAACATCCTAATTCGCTCTTTCCACACTCCCCTGACTTTGCGAATGCCTAGGCTTACCATGAATAATTTTTAAAGTAGGCCAATATGTTTTTAAATTGTCAATAGTTCGGTTTGAAAATTCTCTGCCGTTGTCAGACTGAAGTATTGCAGGAGCACCAAGTAGAGTAAATATGTCCAATAAAGTGTGAGCCACTTCCTCAGCTCGCTTTGTTTTAAGTGGCCGTAAAACAACAAATCTTGGTAAATGATCTCGATACACCATTATAAATTTATTATCACCGTCGGGCTGGGACTGAAAATCTATCAGGTCTACTTGGCACCTAGAATTAAACTCTGAGGATATAATAGGCTTCACAACAATGCCTTTTTAATATTTTTTTGCTTTTGTTGACATGGTTCACAAAGTTCAAGATACGTTTCAATATCCTTACGTGTTAAGTTTTTGTAGTGACTCCATACCTCTTTCATCATGCGATCTCTTCCGCCGTGACCAATTCGAATATGAGCCTCGTGTAATATGTCGAATAACTCGCTATCACATGCGTAGTAAATAATAGTGCTTGTAGTTTCTTTAATAGGAAAAATAAGCTTACTGTTCTGGTCAAAGGTAAGCACGTCGTATCGCCGCAATAACCAATAATCACGAGAAGTTTTTCTAGCAGTTGTTTTTGCCGTAGAAACTTCTTCAATTAACTCTTTATAACGTTCATCTTCAATAAAAGCAGTGTTTTTAGCGTTTGTTAATATTCTTAATGACGCCAAAGTCTTATAAAATCGCTCTTTCATAAGCGCAATGCGTGATTCGGCAGCCATTTTTGAACAATAGCGACGTGCACACGCACTGACAGTTTACAAGGCACTGCGCGATCGCCGGATCAGGCGAATAGACATGGGTAGCTCGCGAATGAGAGATAAAATTGAACTAGCTCTTCAATCACAATCTAGCTCTCAGTAGCTCAGTCGTTCACAGAATAGCTCACTAGTTCATTTAGCTCAACGGCTCACTGACTCGGCTCTAGTAACGAGTGATGCCGACGAAATGCCGACAGCGGCCCGACAATGCCCGAACTTCCCCGACGAACGACGAACAGGTGAACTATTTCGCATGTCGCTCACTGACCGACTCTTCGGCTCAATACGTCATAGTAAAATAACCCTTATCATCGTTGTTTTAAAAGTAAAAATACTTTAGCACTTTTACATAAGTATGAAAATCCTTAGGGAATAAGTTTGTGATTTTGTCAAAAAAACAAACATTGTGGTTTTTTTAAATTTTCTCATATTGCTAAGCGCAGTTTAGTTTTGGTTTCTTATCATCATCATCATCATGAGCCCGTATAACGTCCACTACTGAACATGGGCCTCCTCCCGAGGGAGGGCATTTGCCATAGTCAACACGCTTGGCCTTAAGCCTGTTCAAGTATGAAGGAAAATCATTGGCTTTCATTTTGTAATAAAAACAAAACAACCCAATGAATCTAATTTTATCTATAGCCCGCAAATAAGTTAAATGAACTAAAGAACTGCATAGATTTCATAAAGCCACTGAGCTAGTTGTCTCGTTTGACTTGAGTAAAGTAGCGCGGCTCAATTTGATCTGTAGCTCGCCATCGCCAATAACTCATTTGAGATAAAGAGTTATTCGGTGAGCTAAAGAGCTAAAAGAGCTTGTTGTCTCGTGCGGCTCAATTTGATCTGTAGCTCGCAAGTAACTCAATTGAGCTAAGTTAAAAGAGTTATTCGGTGAGCTAAAGAGCTAAAAGAGTGATATAGTTCTTTTGATCAAAAGAGCTATATCTCTCTTTTCTTTTCAGTGAGCTATATTTCGCATGTCTACAGGCGAAGCAATACCCTCCCCTCGTCCCGCTATCCCCGCGTACCCACCAATGTCTTAAATGTTTTACATTTCCGATTGCGATTTAGGAAATGTATAGATTTCCTAGGAAATGTGTAATGTGTAAGTATAATATAATTTATTTCACACATTTCCGTGCGATTTTAGGAATTACATACATTTCCTAGGAATTGTATACAATGACGGATTACATACATTTCCGTTAACATATACACTGATGTACTTCGGAACATGCTATGCTGAGTTTAACGTTTTGCCTCTTCTTTTAAACGTGATTCTTCAAATATTGCTATCAGTGTGCTCGTCATGCTCCCATTGATTGTCATTGCTTGCGGTGGCGATGTGAGTCGGGTCGCCGCCTTCCCTCTAATATGGCGAGGGAGGCGATGGCTGTGTGCTCACACGTCATACTCGTGAACGGGTGCTGCTTGCGGTGGCTGGTCGGCTTACTGATGGTCGTATTTGAGGTAGTTTTTAAAACATTAGTGTGTGGCCCCTTAAGACGATAATTTTCTGACATGGCTTGTTCTTTGGTAATGTGTGTGGATGCTCCCTCCGTTTTCAAGTGCTAGAGGTTTATATTTTTGCTTGAGGAGTTTTAATCAGTATTTAGCTATATCTATGAAAACGTCTAGAGCGTGCATTAGCGCACATGCTTCACATTATACTTTAAATGAAATATTGTAAACAAAACTTATATTTAAAAAAAATGGACATACTGTGATACAAAAGATGACGAAAAAACAATGCCGGAGTTTCTTTCCCCCTTTCTTCACCGGGTCGTCCACCTAGGTAGCTAGTGAAAGGTTGTAGGTTAGCTGGGGTAGGATTCTCGCCGTCAAGGACCGCGTTCTGCCCCTACCCCTGCCCTGTGATCCAGCGCCTGTAGGCCGTGCCAGCGATCACTTCCTCTTATATCCATAAATCTGACTTTGATATCAGTGGTACCTCTCCTAACCCCATAACGGTGCCCCCAGGTGTGTACGTGTCACTTAATTGTATGCTTTCAATTTTTTTGATGTAAATATGAACTTATTATGAGTAGAGGAATTAATGTCACACGGACAGACTGAGCACATTGTCTGTAATTTCCTACAATTAGCAGCACTCACAGGCTGCACTTGCTAGTTATAGTTTCCTAAGTAGTTTTAGTCATATGAATAAACACATTAACATTTATTTTTCATTGTGATTTTGACAAGTACAAATGTATGTAAATAAATGGTAACTGATTGCCAATACGGCAGCGTAGAACACTAACGGCACTTTGCACTCTTTTTTCTCTATTAGATTCTCCCTACTCTCCTTATCTTTCTTCTAACTTTCAATACCTTGTCACAATTAAAATCTCCGATCGTCTCACAACCGCCTACTTGAATCTCCATCCCATCGTCTAGCTTTATGCACTCTTTCTTCTTTGTTAAACCAATTCTTCTGTGGAACGATCTTCCGCTCGAAATCAGGACGGCAAAGACTCGGTATGATTTTAAAAAGAAAACCCGAGAACATTTTATTAAATCATTGGCAGAATCTGTAGCACTGCTTTGGAGGCTGATTAACTGGCTTACTGGTAAGTACATGCTTCTTTCGTTTGACGAGATTATCATTGGTGTGAAAACGGCTAATCCTGCATTCACGCTCCACATTTCGCCACCAGACATCACAATTTACCTACAATCCGCATCACCATTCATTTCTGGCATATTAAGCCGGATCTGAACCTTTATATATTATATACTTCATCACCATAATTTGTTTGGTCCTATCGAGACGGATTGAACCTTCCTCTTTATATATTACATAATAACCAGTATGTATGTATTTATGGAACTATCTAATATACAGGGTGTCCGGTAATTAATGGATAACCTTAAAATGGGTCATGGTAAAACTAATGGCCATTCAGAAAAAAAATACAAATAAAAAAAAAATACAGTTGGTACCAAAGATATTATTTTTTAATAATAATCGGTGTTTTTTGTTACCATATTTCACATTTTTATACACCACGGCCACAAATTAAGGAATTCTATCGGTTTTTTTTTGTTATAGTAATTTACGTTAACTAAGCTGATAGATAGGCAATAAATAGTATGACTATTGACCCTACCGGTTTTTTTACATTTACTATCTCGCTCGCACTCATCCAACTCATATCCTCTTTGTCTAACATGAACAAAAGACGGGTGGTGCAGGGTGCGCGCAGGTAGCTAGTATGGCGGTCACACGACTTACACACACGACATTTATTGCAAAGCCAATTTGTATTTGTTAAAATATTTCTGGTTTTAAAGAGACTTTATTTAATTATTACTATTCATTACTTACGTCTATTAATGTTTTTATTAACCCCGAATGGTCAGGTACATTCAATGTAAATAAATATTCCAATATTGCAAATTTTGATGTTTATCCAAAATTCACACCTTTTCTACACAAATAGCCATAATTCAGAATTTACATTAGATACAATAATGAATGATACCATTTTGAAATTGGCTTGAAGCACATAATATTTTAAAATAATTGGTCACTTGTGTCTGGATACTTTTTTTTAAAGTTACGGTTGCTCAAACTTTGTCAAATTGAATATTTTTCACAAATTTTTCCCAGAACAAACATTCAAGTTGTTTAAAAAAAAAACCGTGTAATAGTAGTCATACTATTTATTACCTATCTATCAGCTCAGTTAACGTAAATTACTATAACAAAAAAAACCGATAGAATTCCTTAATTTGTGGCCGTGGTGTATAAAAATGTGAAATAAGGTAACAAAAAACACCGATTATTATTAAACAAATCATATCTTTGGTACCAACTGTATTTTTTTTTATTTGTATTTTTTTTTTGAATGGTCATTAGTTTTACCATTACCCATTTTAAGGTTATCCATTAACTAGCGACCCGCCCCGGCTTCGCACGGGTACAATACTGATAATTATAGTAAGTATATAATGTCTTTAACCTCTAACAAACGGGCGAAATTTGGTCAAAACAAACAGAAACAAATTAATGTAGGTACCTACTAAAACTCAGTGAAATAAGTAGGTGGGTATACTTTTATCGTATGAAATACCTATACTCTTCAGGACTAACAATACAACAAACACTAAATAAATAAGTATTCAAGTATCTATCCATCATAGTTACAACGAACACAAAACAAAAAATTTGCCCTATAATTCTTAAGGATCGAGCGCGCATCATCGCATTAGGCCTACCTACCTAAAACACGCGCTGTTATTTTGCGATAACTTCTAAGTTATTCATTAAAAGTATATAGTGTAGGGGTAAAATAATCTGCATGAAATGCTTAAGAATATTAACTCATTTAAAATGATAAGGATAAATACTGAATCCGTCTGATTAGCTTTACAATTACCGCATTAGAAATTATCATTTTTCTAAGATATAATGGATATAGCAAGTTAACCTTGAAAGATAGACATATGCTATCGCAGACATTTTTGTAGATCTAAAAGAGAAGAATATTTCCGCCTTACATTGTTTTGTTATGTTATAATATCTCATAGGGTTTAGGCAGCGTTTTCATTGAAAGCTCCCAAATGGCCTAATTTTTTCCGACACCTCTGACAAATATCAATATAATATATTAGTCAAATGTACACAAAAACTAAACAAATTATATACGTAAACCTTCCGGAAGAATCGTTCTATCGATTGGTAACATCCGCATGAAAATCGATGTAGTAGTTTTTGAGTTTATCGCGAACAGACAGACAGACGCGGCAGGGGACTTTGTTTATAATATGTAGTGATGTAGTGATAGCGGTCGCCCGCGGCTCCGTGCGGATGTCGGTTACCGCTGCAAAAAGCCTACCCAGGAAAGACACGGTCAGCAAAATGATTTCCAGGTCAATTCACAGACACCGACATAAACATCGACAACGCAGTCATTATCCGCAGGCTGCACAGATTGTCTTTCTGTGGATGTTAAAGTTGTTAATGATGAAAATATAATTAATGATGTAATTAATAGGCATTTTAGGGATTAGGCATTTTCAAAGCTCTGAAAAGAACTGTTGTTTAGCTCTGAGAAGAACTGTTGATTAGCTCTGAGAAGAACTTTTGCGTAGGTGTAGTTTTAAGAACGAAATCTAAAAAAAATCGCACGATAATTATTAGACTTCGCAACGGGCCGTGCAGCAGAAATCGTAATATTTTAATTTCGCCATAACTTCAAAACCAAACGTCCAATTTTAATCATTCAAAGACCAAATATTGTCCACATAAACTGTACTTAGTGATGAAATAATTTATTTTGATAAGGATTAATAGCATGAGTAAAATAAACGCGTTTAAATGTAGTCCAAAAAAAATTCAAGATTTCTAAATAAAAAAATGGTCGTTGTGCCTCACTCGACATAGATAGGTATAGTGTGTCGCGGACTTTTTTGTAGATATTTATAAGATCTACAATTAATTAGAACATTTTATGGTTCTATCTTTTATAGTTTAGGCAGCGTACGCAAAATAAGTAACTTTTCTGGTTGATTTTTTACACCTTGTGTCAGAAAAACCCAAATATCTTACGGAACCCTATTTTTTTCCAAAATAAAATTTAGCCTATGTTACTCGTGGATAATGTAGCTTTCAAATGGTGAAAGAATTTTTGAAATCGGTCCAGTACTTTTTGAGCCTATTCATTACAAACATACAAACATACAAAAATAGGTACAAATCTTTCCTCTTTATAATATTAGTGTAGATTACCGGACACCCTGTATAGTAGTTTGTTCATTGAATTATTTTGTGTATTCTTTGTCATTATTTTATAATGTAGGTATGTACTTATTTCTTTTATTTATCTCACTTCTTGTCTTTAAAAGTGCACCTTTCTTGTTATTCTCTGCATCACCCTAAGGTTGACTGGTAAAGAATGCCTTTAGCATTAAGTCCGCCTTTGTACCATATTGTGCATAAAGTTTTTAAATAAATAAATACCTAAGTGCTGAATAAATTCATTATTTCATTTTATTATTATGATATTTTTATCGATAAAAAGCAAAGAAACTACTTTACAAAATTATCAACAACACACCTTTATTTTAATTATAATGATTTATAAAAATATATGATAATAATATACAAAGAAACAGCTATTTATAAGAACAGCCATCACGTAGACTATACACTAGACACTGTAAAGCCATCATATATTTAGACTATACATAAAAATCTTATGCTTCTTTATGACGTTACGGACGTTTTTCCCGGCAAGTGTACTCCTCCGCAACGCACCAAAAGGAACTTCGTTCCAAAAATAATTATGTCTTATCTGGTTATCAAATGGGTGAAGGCCGCTCTTCCACGGCTCTAAGACTACCTATATAAAAAAACTATTTGAATAGCTCTTTATTCAATAATGTTTACATCATTTATAAACCGTTTGAAATACAGTAACGATGAAATGAAATGAAATAGTTTATTAGTAACGTAGACGAATAATTCGCGCTTGTTATACGTCATTTACAAAGCATAACACATTTAAGTACATTTTTTGATACTTAATTAAGAACAATATTTAATTTTTTGACATTATGTACAGGTCTAGTAAATGGTATAACTGGGTGCGCCAAAGTTCACCTAAATTTTAAACTCCGATAATTGGAAATCCGAAAATGTTCATCCTAACAATCACAATTCCTAACTACTCTGTCTCTAATGTTCATAATTCCGAAGCATTCAGCTTCATAATGTCAGTAGCAATAAACATCTATTATTTGTTTTCCTAGATAAGATAAGATAAGATAAGATAATATTTATTTGTTAAAACATGTGTCATTAATAATACATGAAATAATGCATATTACAGATGATATTGAATAAAATATAGGTTCAACATGCTTGACCGTGAGCGGTATACAAATATATCAGAATCAGTAGTAGGTAGGTACATTAAAGAGAAAAAAAAATACAATGGAGTTACACAATAAGACATGGCTTATTTGCTAGATAATTATAAAATAAATTGACAATTAGATTGGTATTTAATTACATAAAATTATTTAAATTTAATTAATTATGGCCTCATATTAGTTTTTAAATAACAAATGACAACACTTATAAATTTTGATCATTCAGGAAATCATTAACATCGTAATAACACTTTTCAATGAGTAATTTTTTAAATGTATTCTTAAATCTAACAGTATCCAATTGCTTAATCGTATTTGGTATTTTATTATATATCAATGGAGCCCTACATACTACGCTTTTATGCAAAAGTGTTGTTTTAGCAGGGTTAATACATACTCTATTGTTATCGCGGCGATTTCTCCTGACATAATCTGAAATTCGAGGAAATAAGTGAGGGTTGTTTTTTACAAATAGGGCTACTTCTAATAGACATAGAGATGGAAGTGTAAGTATCTTATGTTTCATGAACAATGGCTTACAGCTTTCCGTCGATTGGATTCCGAACATGGCACGTATGCATCTTTTTTGCATTTTGAACACCATATCTTTGTTGGTCGAGTTAGCCCAAAAAATTATGCCATATCTAAGAAGAGATTCAGCAAGCCCATAATATGCGGATAATAACGCCTCGGTGTTGATGGTTAGGGCAAGTTTATATAGGGCATATGATACAGAACTGACTTTTTTATATAAAATATCGATGTGTTCTTTCCAATTTAATTTGTTGTATATATAACCAAGCCAAGAAAACGGGTTGTAGTAACTTCTTTAATTTTGTAATTGTCATGTATCAGATCTATATTTAATGAGTTTTGTGACCTTTGACCAAAATGCATAATGATTGTTTTATTTAAATTAATTTTCAAATTATTATTAATTAGCCATGAAATTACAGATGTCAAGCAGTTGTGTATGTCCAATTCATATAGATTAATATTCTTGCATGAAATAGTAATTGTACTGTCATCTGCGAATAGAGTCATAGGTTGGGTGGTTGCCTTTGGCAAGTCGTTAATGTATATAATAAACAGCAACGGTCCCAAAACGCTCCCCTGGGGTACACCATACGATATAGAGCGCTTAGTAGATGCATAAATTTCTTCGGTTTTTGTTTCAAAATTAACCCTAGTTATTTGTGTAATTTGTTGGCGGTTTGTTAAATACGACCGAATCAAATCCAAAACTTTTCCTCTTATACCGTACGCATCAAGTTTGTTAATTAATATGTTATGGTCTACATAATCGAACGCTTGAGACATATCACAGTAAATAGCACTAACAGGAGTTGTTTTGTCGACATGGCTGATAACAATTTTATAGAAGTCATATATAGCCATATTTATGGTTGTATTTCGCCGAAAGCCTTTCTGTTCGTTGCATAAAATTTTGTGCTTTTCTAAATAATCATTAATTTTGATACATAAATATTTTTCAAATATTTTTGAAAATATGGGTATTAAGGCTATAGGCCTATAATTCTCTATTAATTGTGAATTCTCTTTTTTAAACAAAGGTTTTATAACTGTAAGTTTAAGATCCGCAGGATATATTCCGGCCGTTATACACAAATTCATTATATGACTTAGGTGGTGGCAGATGTCATCATTTACAGATTTAATTATTTTGGTAGAGATCCCATCATAACCTACACTATTAGTGTTCTTTAATTGTTTAATTATTTTATTTATTTGATTGGGTGAGCAAGGTCCAAGAAACATTGAATTTGATTTGCGATTAATTAAAGTTGTACTTGTTCTTCCTGTACCTGAAGTTGGCTTGACTTTATCAACAAAATAATTGTTGAATATATTTGCAATTTCTGTAGGATTTGTAGTACATTCATTATTATTATTTTTTATGCTATTAATATATTGTTTCGGTAAATTTTGTCTTGATTTGTCGTCTGTAATTTGTTTTTTGATGTTTTAAGGCTCGAGCACACCAAATGCGTATGCGTGACTACGGCGTAATCACGCCGTAGACACGCGCGTAGTTACGGCGTAACCCGATGTCACACCGGGCTACGCATACGCTTACGCATCCGAGCCGAGTACGCAACGCACATGGCCTATTGCGTACCCGGCTGCGGCAGCCATATTTTATTCTGTTTTCGAAGGTTGTGTTGTGCACGATGTCTGAAATGACGAGGAAGAAGCAATATTAATACTATTGTGCCAGCATAATCCTGCGGAATATATATATTTATACGATGCATTTTTGTAGAATTTACTTTTTGGATTGTAGATACATTCATAAATACGCACAATTTCAATAAGTTTTTTTTTCTTATCTCTATTCATTACAAAAACAATACAAAACATCACTACGTGCCAGTATATCTGTAAAAATATACAACTGACTGCAAGTTACATGCGTAGGGCTACGCACAGCAAAGGTACGTGCGTGTACAAAATTGTTCGGTGTGACGTCTAATAAGGCGCGCCATTGAATACAACGTCATCATGCAACGTTGCCGTTCTGCTCTGCGTCAGGTACGGCATAAGTCACGCAGTCAGTTTGTGCCTTGGGAGCTGCATTGCGTAGGGCTACGCATTACGTCTACGCGCACGTCTACGTTACGCAAGCGGTGTGACCTGTCTCATACGGTTCCATACATTACAACTCAGTGGTACGTGCACGTCTACGCTAACGTCTACGCATACGCATCCGGTGTGCTCAAGGCATTAATCTTGTAGTTATTTTGTGCCCGTTTTGTTAGTGTAATAATCTTTTTAAACAAATTGCGATAATTTTTGTATTTAATTTTATTTTCGTTGGTAGGGTACAATCTAGCTTTCCATAACAAGTCTATTTTTCTTCTACTACACAATTTTACTCCACGTGATATCCATTTTGGTTTACTACTTACTTTTATTGTACACCTATAAGTGGAAAGCAGAGATCATAAAAAAGACCGAACTCAGCCATGAAACGTTGGTAAGCTATATTCGGGTTATCAGTTTGGTAGATATTCGAGAAAGTTAAGGATTTAATGCACATTTTAAATTTTTCAACATTTTGTGAGCTGTAGTCTCGTTTTGTAGTATGCCAGTAATTTAGTGTCATTATTTTCTTTACTGGTATTTTAATTAATTGGGCTGTATGATCTGATAGGCCCATTTCAATAATTTCAGCTTTAATTTTCTTTCTAAAATTGATTGCAAAGTTATCAATACAAGTTTGACTAGCTGGTCTTGTTGGTTCATATAATGATAATTTAAAATTATAATTTAATAATAAGCATTCAAAGTCTAAGGTTATATTATTTCTTTTCAAAACATCTATATTGAAGTCGCCAGCAATTAATATTCTTTTGTCATTTAATTTGGAAATATAGTTTAGGAGCTTTTCTAATTGATTGAGGAATGTATATATGTTATTTTGCTTAGGGACTCTATATATACTAATAATAACAATTTTATAGTCAATCAATTCAACTGCGCAACATTCAAACACATGATCAATAGAAAACTTTCTGATTTCTGAAAGGTCCCTGAATTTATGTTCCTTTTTCAACAAAATGCATGTTCCTCCTCTTTGACGGTTGCTTCGACTGTGAGATGATACCAAGATGTAGTTTGGTATATTTACGTTGGATTCTTGTCCAGCCATCATGAAATGCTCACTTATGCATATGACATCCACAGTGATATGTTTTTCTCTAAGTTCTTCTAGGTTTATTATTAGTTCATCTGATTTACTTAACAGTCCTGCAATGTTTTGATGCAAAACTTGTAAATGTTTTTCATAGAAATAACTGTGTATTGGACTTTTCGTTATTTTGTATAGATTTTGTTGAAGTTTCCGGAAAATTTAGTCCGTTATTTATCGGTATTTTGTTGGAAGAAAATAGGCTCAAGTCATTTTTTCAGTCAGTCAGTTTATTTTTTCAATATGTGATCATATATGTTCATTATTCCATTTTTATTAATCCTTCCAGTATTGCCAGAGAACATGTCCATAGTCAGTTCACGGTTAGTGTCAAAAAAGTACGCATATCCGTTATTTAGAATGTCAAGATAGAGAGAAGGTTGTTGAACATTTCAACCCTGAAATTGTAAATTGGTGCACCTTTTACATATGTCGGTGCACAGACAATTATATTAAGTTTTTGAAGAGATGTCTTAATAAGGTCAATATATTTTAAACAGTTGTCCTCAGCTCGGACGTCATTTTCTCCGACGAACACGATACAGTAATCATCTATAGTGAAGTTCTTCAATTTGTTTTCTATGTTTTCTAGTATTTTTTTTTGTGTTGCCATTTGGAATTACATAAATGCAAAATTCAAAGTAATCCCCAAAAATATCTTCAATGATTGATAGACCCCCTTTAAACTTAGTAGTGGTCAAAATACATAATTTATTCTTATTTTTCGGTTTTATTAAAATATTATTTTCATTTGTTTTATAGTCTAAAGAAGTAGTTTTGTTTCTGTATTCCAGTTGTGGCGTTGTACACATGTTCTTATCAGTTTGAGTTTCTTGGTTATACACGGTGATCTTTCTTTGGATGTAGTCCGTTTCAGTTAGAGATTTTTTTATGTTCCTATATTTGCAATCTAGTTTTTTATTTGACAATGTTTATTTCTCAACATAACCATCTTTTACACTTTTATTCAAAGTCATATCTTTTTTGTTTAGATTTCTTTTTATTCATAATAATCACTATTATATACATTATTTTTGCGTAACTATATATATACCACGGTCTGAAGTCGAGGGCTCTCTCGGGCGGGCCTCGGAATGGGGTGAAAAGAATCTAGTTCATTTCAACCCCAAGAAGACACAAGTTTGCGCGTTCACTACGAAGAAGGACTCGTTTGACATAGCGCCTCAGTTCCAAGGTGTATCTCTTCGTATTTCCGAGAGTATTGGAATCCTCGGCGTCGAAATAAGCAGCAAGGTCCAATTCAGGAGTCATGTGGCAGACAAAGCCATTGGCCAGCAAAAAGTTAGGCGTCCTGAACAGAGCTAAGCGATACTTCACACCTGGCCTACGACTTGCACTATACAAAGCGCAGGTCCGGCCACACGTGGAGTATTGCTCACATCTCTGGGCAGGCGCTCCTAAATACCAGCTTGACCCACTTGACTCCCTACAGAGACGGGCTGTGCGTATCGTCGATGATCCCAATCTCACGGATAGACTGGAGTCGCTAGAGCAACGGAGGGACTTTGGTTCCCTCTGTGTGTTCTACCGGCTTTTCCACGGGGAATGCTCCGAGGAACTATTCGACCTGGTACCAGCGGCACCCTTCTATTACCGTGCCACTCGGCGTCGCAACAGGCTACATCCTTTTTACCTGGATTCGTTTCCGTCCAGTACGGTACGTTTTCAGCGGTCATTTCTTCCACGGACGTGTAAGTTGTGGAATGATCTCCCTGCTGCGGTGTTTCCCTTGTGCTATGACATGTCCTTCTTCAAACGAGGTTTAAAAAGAGCACTCCTATCACAGTAGGCAGCGGCTTGTGCAATGACAGTCTGCTTCCCTGGCATTGCTTGAGTCCATGAGCAGCGGTTAACACTTACCATCAGGTGTGCCGCTTGCTCGTCTGCCACTGAAAGCAATAAAAAAATAAATAAAAAAAAAAAAAAAAAACTTATTTATAGACATGTCCTTCTTCAAACGAGGTTTAAAAAGAGCACTCCTATCACGGTAGGCAGCGGCTTGTGCAATGACAGTCTGCTTCCCTGGCATTGCTTGAGTCCATGAGCAGCGGTTAACACTTACCATCAGGTGTGCCGCTTGCTCGTCTGCCACTAAAAGCAATAAAAAAAAAAAAAAAAACTATTTATTGTCATTGGTTTAAGTTAAGTTAGAACTGCGACCATGTTCTATAGAGGGTGAGCCCCACATGCCCCTCATTGGCGCAGGGATCACGTATACAGTGATCCCTGCGCCAGGGAGGAAGTGCGGTTGCGCATTTTTACCCCGGTAAACAAAAAAAAAAAAAAGAACTGCGACCATAACGCACGAGCCGAGCGAGCGAAGCGAGCGTGCCGCGGCCGAATCGGTCTTATAGTTATTGGTTTAGGTACAATACAACCAAATACAATCAATAGAAGCTAGATACGTGTTTTCTACGTGTTTTTTTTTTAATTAAAATGGAGATCTTTTTTTTAACACGCTTTTATTAGCTTGGGTTGTATGTAACGGAATCTTTGAACTTAATTTTTACCAGTTTCCAGAAGTCTGATTAATTTGAAACTTTGCATTCGTATCAAGGACATAATTCAATTCAGAGTGAAAAGCGTGGGCTGCTTGATACAGTAAATGTCACAATCATTCTATTGACAACTATCTATGAGAGGAGAGTTATGAAAAGTGGTAAAATGCATACCACGCTTTTTACTCTGAATTGAATTATTCTGTTAATAACTTTAACTTTATTATAATTTTATTTTGATGTGAAAGTTATTTTCTATTTTTTAGTTCGGTTAGCTATAAAAGCGTGTTTTTTTAGTTTTTTTAACTTTTATTTATTTTTTAATGGTAGGTATAGGTGTCGCAAAATACTAGCACATATTCACCGTCGCCCATTTTTTTGTAAGAACAAACTTGCCAACGCAAGATTCAAGATGTAAACATCATCAATCACTATGACCTTGAAACCCGTCCGCTTATAACGTCACAGATTTACTTCTATACAAGTTCGTGGCGTTGTGCGCACTGACAACTAGCCACTTTGTAAGGATGGGTTTTTTAAACGGTGTTTCACTATCGACAATGATTAGAAAACCTATTTATTCTTGATTAAGGTGAATAAAACGTAGTTTATAGTTTACAATATTTATAAAATATTATTTATTCACGTCATTTTCTTGCAATAATAGTATTTATGATCGTTTCAACGAGATGAAATATAGCGAGGTCTTCATCGTGTCCCATCACTGGCTTACTTTATATCAAGTACTTGGCGTTGGGGGCATTAAAATATATGCTGGCGTTAGGTATGGGTCGTTACGTGATTTTCGCGAAACGTAACGTAACTAGTGATTTTGAAGGCGTAACCTGTTTTGTAACTAGTTATTTGTCAAATTCTATTTAGTGATTTAACATGGTGTTACCGAAGTATTTGCGAAAATATAAATGGTTACCTACGTAATCGTCACATGTCACAAGCTTTAGGTTTTTGAACGAATTAGTTTTTGTAGCTACCATAAGCAGTTACATCATTAACATTATAATGTAATACAAACACAAATAAACTTCCCTTCATACTTTATTCAGGCTTACGACTGACTGCATCGAATGATTTAATAAAATGAAAGTTATGCAAGCGTATTTAGGAGTTCATTTGATTGTATACGTGTATATACAATGATTTGAAATATTTACATTTAGATTTTTTTTTTCTTTTTTTTCTCTATTTACATTATTTCAATAGTCTAACACTATTATATTAAGTTTTTTATGTACTTACACTATTCCAATATTTGAACACTATATAGTTTTTTTATCTCTATTTACACTATTACAATATTTTAACACTAGGTTAGTCTTAGTTAGTTTTTCATCTATTTAAGTAGGCACAGAGCAGTAACTATTACGCGCGAAAGAAACGACATATTATACTCGCAACGTACTTTTGTTTCCAGCGCCGGATCTACGATTTTTTCGAACCGGGGCAAGAACTTGATAGTGCGCCCCCTCTCTTGAGCGTTTGAGATAAATAGTCCAAAAAAACTCACTAATATAATAATAGGTGGCAATTTTTGTGATCGAAAGAATACTCTTTAATAATTTATCAGATAAAAACATTTTCTTTGGTGCGACATCAAATTAAATATAGCAATCATCATCATTTCAGTCGTAGGACGTCCACTGCTAAACATAGGCCTCCCTCGTAGATCTCCAGTAGTTGCGGTTAGATGCGGCCTGTATCCACCGTGATCCCGCGGCCTTAACCAGATCAACCGTCCATCTAGTAGGTGGACGTCCTACGCTAAGCTTGCCAATCCGCGGTCTCCATTCGAGAACTATTCGGCCCCAACGGCCATCTGTTCTCTGAGCTATATGGCCTGCCCATTGCCACTTCAACGAACTAATCCGTTGGGCTATGTCGGTAACCCGCGTTCTTCTACGTATCTCCTCATTTCTTATTCAATCTCTTAGAGAAACCCCGAGCATAGCGCTCTCCATAGCTCGTTGAGCGACTCTGAGCCTGTTCAAAAGGCCTATAGTGAAGGACCACGTTTCGGATCCATAGGTCATCACTGGCAACACACATTGGTTAAAGACTTTCGTCTTCAGGCACTGAGGTATATTGAAGGAAAAGACGTTGCGAAGTTTTCCGAACGCTGCCCATCCGAGTTGGATTCGGCGATTGACCTCCTTCTTGAAGTTGGACCTACCTAATTGGACTGTCTGTCCTAGGTATGCATATGCGTCAACAACTTCAAGAACCGTATTCTCAACCATTATAGGGGTAGGCACAACATGGACGTTAGACATGATTTTCGTCTTGTCCATATTCAGTTTCGAACGAATGTCGAAACTCAAAGGCTTTCTCGTAGTCCACGAACGCTAAACAGAGCGGCAAGTTATACTCTTCGGTCTTCTGTATTACTTGCCGCAGCGTATGTATGTGGTCTACGGTACTATAACCTTTATGGAATCCGGCTTCTTCGAGACGATTCACAATTACCCTGGAGAACAGCATTCGGTTGCGATGCGCGGTCGTATACGGTCGCGTTTGCGCTGCTCCGTGTAAATATTACATTCGCGAATTGCGCGGCTTTAGCCGCTGCCCGGATTCCGCTATGAGTACTCAAACTCTCATAGCCAATGAAGTTCTGGCATTTATCAAACATGCCATCGACTACATGGACGGGGTCAGCATCTTGCAGATCTGCAAGTCATCTTTTAAGGAGGATGAGATTAGCAGTGCCAAGTTGCTGCTGTTCACGACGCTCGGCAAACTCAGCCAGATGTCGTCTCGGCGAAGGGATGGCACCGAGAAGAGCATCCAGGACATCCTAACGCTGATGAAGGAGACCGATCCGGACGACGTGCCTGAATTTGTGGTGAAGGATCTGCACAAGCTGCCTCCCGTCACGTTCGACCACGTAGATGTCGCACTCCTGAAGCAAAGCCAGGTCGAGATTCGGCATCAGCTGGAGGTGTCCAACAACACCATCAGTGAACTACGGGCAGAAGTAGTGTTATTGCGCGATGAAATTTCTGCAATTAGGTCACCTATCGACGCCGCAAAAGTGAACACGCGTCGCGGGGCACAAAACGCCTCCATCTGCAGTTTCGAGTCGGCGGGCTCGAATGCGTCACCAGCTGACGAGAATGCATGCATTGCAACGTGTGCCGCGGCCGTCCCTGCCTCGACACTGGTGGAGACGACGACATGTGTAGGTTCAGCGACCCCGAAACGAGCCTATGCAGCTATAGTAGCCGCCGCTAAAAAGCATGTTGAGCCACTAAACTCACAGGTTAAAATAGCGGACAAAGTGAAAGGGGGTAAACGGAGCCTGCCAAAACCAAAACAGGTTCTGAAAAGGCAGGCTCCAGTGAAGGACATGGGCGACAGCGATGGTTTCATCAAGGTGGAGAAGAGGAAGAAGAAGAAGCCTCCTTGTCGGAACCAGTGTGGTACTGCGCTGGCAGGACCCAACACGCTGTTGCGTCCAGCCGTACCGACAACACTGATGTACGTGTCAAGACTGCATCATTCCACGAAAGTTGAAGAGGTCGTGGAGTACATGCGGGGGAAGACCAACTGGACTTTGAGGGTCGAGATGTTGGAGCCGCGTCACAAAACGAACTTCAAGTCGTTCGTGGTGCGTGTTCCGACGCAGTCTCTCGAGAAGTGCCTCAAAGAAGGGTTTTGGCCGAAGGGTGTTATGTTCCGCCGGTTTCGTGGCCAGCTACGTGACACCAGTCAGCGAAACACGACGCCGACACTTCGTGTACATTAGTATTAAGTTTTTGTTTCTTAAAATATGTATTAGTTTATTGTTTAAGATTATTGTATGTACAGGGTGGGCCATGAATTAGATAAAATTTGAAAAAATCGTATAAAAAAACCATTCAACATATTTTAGAAATCGTTTATTTACGAGAAAGCTAATTAGTTGCAATTTTTTTTTTTTTAATTATTTCGTCTAAATGACTACCGTTTCGGTTTTTGCATTCATCTAAGCGAGTACTGAAGTTTTCGAATACTCTTCTGCAAAGAGACCGCGAGATCGCCGACATCTCTTCGATGATTTTTTCTTTAAGTTGACGCAGTGTATTCGGTTTATCAATGTAAACACGACTCTTTAAATAACCCCATAAAAAGAAGTCTGCTGGGGATAGATCTGGACTTCTGGGTGGCCATGGGATGTCACCCCGTCTGGATATCAGCTTTTCCGGAAACATGTCTTTGACCACCGGCAAGGACTCGTTCGATGTGTGACACGTGGCTCCATCTTGTTGAAACCATGTGTTACGATTATAGCCAGCAAATTCCAGTAGCATCGGTGCTAAGAACTCCCGTAACATTTTCACATACTCGGCAGAATTAACAGTAACTGAACGGCCTCGAGAATCTTCAAAAAAGTAAGGTCCGATGATTCCTTTTGCTGAAATTGCAGCCCATACAATGGGAGAGTGAAGTGGCCTCTCATGTTTAGCTTTAGGATTTTCGCTGCTCCAATACCTGCAATTCTGTTTGTTTACATGTCCATTTAGATGGAAATGGGCTTCGTCAGAGAATAAGATGTTGTGAAAATTACTGAATCGAGTTAACATTGTTTCGGCATATGACTTACGCAAATTTAAATCATTAGGGTTTAGTTCTTGCACTAGCTGGATCTTATATGGATGTAATTTCAAATCTAATTTCAAAATACGGCGTAATGATGTGCGGGATAATCCTAATTCAGCCGAACGTTTGCGTGTCGATAAATCTGGATTACGTCGAACAGAAGCGGAAACTTGCTGCACGTTCTCTTCGCTCCGAGAAGTCCGCGGGCCGCCGGTTTGTTTCACATTTAGTGTAGATCCCGTCTCTTCGAACTTCTTCACCCATTTCTTTATTAAAGGAGCACTTGGACACTGACTTAAGTAGTGTAAACCATATTCAACGCGAAATAAGCGTCTCACCGTAATGAGCGATAAGTTGTTTAAATAAAACTGTTTCACGCAGTAAGCGCGTTGCGGCCCCGTGAAGCGATCCATTGCGACTAAATTTCCAAGAAGCGAGCTAGTGCCCCCGCCCGCGCCCGCGCCCCGCGCGGCTATAGTTTGCGCGGTAAGTTACATTTAAATGTTAACGAATTCTTGGCCCACCCTATTTTATTCTATGGGCCTCCGATGCCTGAAATAAAATGATAAAAAAAAGAACAGCTTATAGACATGGCTCAAAAGCGAAATGGGTCTGTAGTTCCTTAGTAAGGTGTTATCGCCTTTCTTAAAGAACAACACCACCTCGCTCTTGTTCCATGCTTTAGGCGTGGTGCCTCCGAGCAAGGCGGAATCGAAGAGCTTCTGAAGGATTTTAAGTAACGGTAATCCACCCGCCTTCAGGAGCTCTGATGTAATTCCGTCCTTACCCGGCGCCTTGTCGTTTTTTAGCTGTTTCAGGGCCATGCTTATCTCGTACAGGCTAATGTCCGGGATATCCTCGGTATAGTGTCGATCAGTTTGGCTCTTGGGTCTATAGCCGCACTGAAACAGGCTGAAGCGTAGAGCTGCCCGTAGAACTTTTCGACTTCCCTTAACACTTCCGCTTTTGTCAACGCAAGACTGCCATCATCCCTCTTAAGCTTTGTCATCTGGCTTTGCCCAATAGACATATCTCTTGCAAACAGTTTGGAGCCCTGGTTACGCTCTATCGTATTTTTAATACGGGAAGTATTAAAACTACGAATATCGTGTCGCAAGGATTTTTTAATTCGTCTATTAAGCTGCCTATATGAATTAGCATCATGGTTAGATTGCAGTCTTAGCGAGCGTCGTTCAACCATTAGGTTAAGGGTGACTTTAGATAGTTTCTGAGTACTGCTGGTACGGCATGCCTTGAAGACCCTACAGTATGGATTTTACGAGCCTGTTGTTGATCTCGTCCACTAATGCGTCTTCATCCAGATCGAATCGATTTGAGAGCTCAAGTTGAAAGTTGAGCAGGGTTATCGATCTGAGCGCCAGTAGGTCGGAGCATAGACTATCATCTCGTCCTCATCGTTTTTCTTGCCCAGTTTCACATTGAAATCCGCCATAACATCGTTGAAGTGAGTTTTATGAGTATGTATGGCCCTTTTGATGTCCTCATACATGCACTCAACTTCTTCATCTGGGTGTGCCGAGGTCGGTGCATAGACCTGAACAACCTTCAGCAAATATCTTTTAGATACTCTGAGTATTAGGTATGCCACCCTGCTAGACACACTGTCGACGGTAATAATGTTGTTAATGAGGGACTTGTGAACGAGAAACCTGACACCACCTTGTGACTATTGGTCGCCCTCCCGGTAGAAAAACAGATTGCCAGATTTTAGGGTCATCGTGTCCTGTCCCTCTCCGGACTTTAGACAACCCCAGAATATTCCATCTGAGCCTGCTCAATTTTTCTTCCAGCTCAACAATCCTTTCCTCGGTCCGTAGAGTGCGCACGTTATGTGTTGCCATGGCCAGTGTTTGCCTGTGAAATTGGTAGCCACTCGTCTCCCGGGGATTCTTAGCATCCCTAGCCCCGCCGATACCGCCGGGGACTCGGGGCCAAAAATATTTTTAAGCTGATACACGCTCTCGTATTTTTAACATATTATATTTTGGCGCCCCCTGAATCCGGGGCTGTTTGTTTCGTATCTCGCTTTTCATTCGATCACTGCATTGGTAATTTAACTAGTTACAAAAATCACTTGTTTATGTGTGACTCGAAACTAGTTATTTGGTTACATGCCCCTTAGCCAGTTATTGTAACGTGAAATAACGCTCATACCTAGCTGGCGTTTTTGTTTTTATTGAATATAAAACAAACAAGAACTTATTATGTGTGAAAAAGTTAAAAATATGGTTATAAACCATATTTTTAACTTTTTCACACATAATAAGGGCAATTTCCCATGAAAACAAAATAAAAGGTCTTGTTAAAGTCGTAAATTTATTTTATACTATTATTACTTCTAATCAAGTAGTGGCGGTGAGGGCACGAAAATCTCGAACTTGTATAGAAGTGATTGGCGTTCAATAGGTTAAAGATCTATAAAATATATATAGATATATACAGGGTGTCCGGTAATTAATGGATAACCTTAAAATGGGTCATGGTAAAACTAATGGCCATTCAGAAAAAAAATACAAATAAAAAAAAAATACAGTTGGTACCAAAGATATTATTTTTTTAATAATAATCGGTGTTTTTTGTTACCATATTTCACATTTTTATACACCACGGCCACAAATTAAGGAACTCTATCGGTTTTTTTTTGTTATAGTTATTTACGTTAACTAAGCTGATAGATAGGCAATAAATAGTATGACTATTATTACACGGTTTTTTTTTTAAACAATTTGAATGTTTGTTCTGGGGAAAATTTGTGAAAAATATTCAATTTGACAAAGTTTGAGCAACCGTAACTTTAAAAAAAAGTATCCAGACACAAGTGACCAATTATTTTAAAATATTATGTGCTTCAAGCCAATTTCAAAATGGTATCATTCATTATTGTATCTAATGTAAATTCTGAATTATTGCTATTAGTGTAGAAAATGTGTGAATTTTGGATAAACAACAAAATTTGCAATATTGGAATATTTATTTACATTGAATGTACCTGACCATTCGGGGTTAATAAAAACATTAATAGACGTAAGTAATGAATAGTAATAATTAAATAAAGTCTCTTTAAAACCAGAAATATTTTAACAAATACAAATTGGCTTTGCAATAAATGTCGTGTGTGTAAGTCGTGTGACCGCCATACTAGCTACCTGCGCGCACCCTGCACCACCCGTCTTTTGTTCATGTTAGACAAAGAGGATATGAGTTGGATGAGTGCGAGCGAGATAGTAAATGTAAAAAAACCGGTAGGGGACTAACAGAACTTACAGGAACAGGGACTTAGACTTAGTGCGTCACTCGACTTGCTCGACTTTGCATGTGTTTATTTCGTTTCCGGTTGCAATTGTTGCTAGTTACTGTGAATCAGTGTTAAAACGACGACCTGGCTATTTTACTGGACTATTCGTTTTGTTTACCGATTTGGACTTGTTTTGTGTGGTGATATTTGCGACGACTTGGCTTGTAACTGGATTGTTTATTTTGTGAATCAACATGCCACGTGTTGAGTATACGCCACAAGAATATGCAAACATGCATTTTATTTATGCAGAGGCAATGGAAACGCAGCCGCAGCTCTTTATAGGGAAAGATACCCTAATGCGCGTCATCCAGATTACCGCGTATTTATAAGAGTCCACGGTTGTTACTCAGAAGGAAGAATCCCTGGTACTGGTGTTGGTGGTACTAGTGGTGGAAGAAGCGCTCGTGCTGATGTAGAAGACGTGGTACTTGAGGAAATTGCGCAAGATCCTTCAATTTCTACGCGATCAATAGCTCGACGCACGGGTATAGGGAAATCGACTGTGCATGATATCTTAAAAAAGAACAAATTTCACCCGTTCCACGTTACGCGCGTGCAGACCCTTCAACCAAGAGATTATAATGCAAGATTGCGTTTCTGCCGAAAAATGCTGGGGAAGATGGAAGCAGACCCGCAGTTTTTTAATAAAATTCTATGGAGTGATGAATCAACATTGAAAAGAGATGGCTACATGAATTTACACAATCTCCATAGCTGGCAACTAACGAACCCTCGTGCTATGCGTGAAGACAGGTCACAGTACCAATTTAAAATAAATTATTGGACTGGAATATTAAACGGAAAAATAATAGGCCCATTTGAATTACCGGGGAACCTAACTGGCCAAAGTTATTTAGAATTCCTTGAAAATGATCTTCCAAACTTATTGCAAGAGGTGCCCGAGGTGGAGAGAGAATCATATTGGTTGCAAAATGACGGCTGTCCTGCGCATTATGCTGTATCTGTTCGTGCATACTTAAATAGAACATACCCAAACAGATGGATTGGCCGCCTGGGGCCAATTTTGTGGCCCCCACGTTCACCAGATCCAAATCCACTTGATTTTTTTTACTGGGGCTGTCTTAAGGAAGAAGTTTACGCAAAGCCGATCCGTTCCTTGGAAGATTTACGTAGCCGTGTCCGGGCAGCCGCATCGAAAATAAGCGATCGACGCTATACGCGACTGCTCAGGAGAGCATTAATTCGTAGATGTAGAGCCTGTATCAGAGTGGGTGGCAGACAATTTGAACATTTATTGTAATTAATAACGAATACAGTTTTACTAATGTCAAATGTTGTTTTTTATTAAACTCCAATGGTCAGGTACATTCAATGTAAATAAATATTCCAATATTGCAAATTTTGATGTTTATCCAAAATTCACACCTTTTCTACACAAATAGCCATAATTCAGAATTTACATTAGATACAATAATGAATGATACCATTTTGAAATTGGCTTGAAGCACATAATATTTTAAAATAATTGGTCACTTGTGTCTGGATACTTTTTTTTTAAGTTACGGTTGCTCAAACTTTGTCTTGAATTGAATATTTTTCACAAATTTTCCCCAGAACAAACATTCAAGTTGTTTAAAAAAAAACCGTGTAATAGTAGTCATACTATTTATTACCTATCTATCAGCTCAGTTAACGTAAATTACTATAACAAAAAAAAACCGATAGAATTCCTTAATTTGTGGCCGTGGTGTATAAAAATGTGAAATAAGGTAACAAAAAACACCGATTATTATTAAAAAAATCATATCTTTGGTACCAACTGTATTTTTTTTTATTTGTATTTTTTTTCTGAATGGTCATTAGTTTTACCATTACCCATTTTAAGGTTATCCATTAATTACCGGACACCCTGTATAAATTAAATAAAATGAAAAATTGTCGCGAGCAAAACGAGTATACACAAAATAATAAGTCGCGTGGTTTGAGAAATTAGATCAACCAGCGCGGGCTGAGATCTGGTCTAAAGCCAAGCCAAGAACGCGTCGCGAACCCCGCCTCGCGAGGACCACCGTCCCTATCCAAGCTTCCTACGAGTGTTTCTCTATCTACCTACGGTGTGACATCCGGAGAATAAAGACTATAAGAAACGCCGGAATTTTTCTTTTAGTCATCTTTTTAAATTAACGTTTTCCGATGCTGTTTCCTACAGTGCCCATCAATGTTATTATTACTGACTAAAATAGTGTAGTACACTCCATCAAGACACGCTTATATGTTTTGAAAAGCCATTTAGTTGGGAAATATTTTTATGTGATGATTTGTTAATATAAATTGATATAGGGTTCATATTGTATTTAAATCAATAAATGAGTGAATGGATAAACGTTTATCTTGATTTGTATATTAGTACATTTCAGAACTTAACAATTTTAGAGCTCAGAAGCATACGGACGGATGTACTAAGTATTTGGTGTTAAGTACCAGTTGACGATAGGGGTACACACGACGAATGTTTCTGACATATAATGGCACATCCGACCTTATGCTTCTGAGCTATATAATTAGTTTCTAGACAATTCGCTATATTCGCAGTATAAAAATATTGTCCTATCCTCTTGCATTTATTGTATCGAGTACAAGTATTAAAGTACATACCTATTTAATAGTTTTCTTTGTTCTGGAAATATTCGTCAATTCAATAGAAACATCTATGGATAAGCCATTTAACTTAAGCAGTTTTGAAGCGATTTGTTGTAAGATTTTTTTATTTTTATAGGTAATTTATTAAATACTAGCTTCTGCCCGCGACTTCGTACGCGGATCCTGTTGCTTATGCCAGCGACAACGGGTATCATATTCCTCACTGGTCTCTAGAGACCTGTATGTAGATGCGTAAATACGCTGAGAACGCAGGCGTGCTTCGCGATCCGAAGAGGTTTCCACGGAGCGAGTAGCAGCCTGATGTTCTCGAATAGCATCAAATCTCTCCTGACGCTCTTCGGTAGATTCTTGAGATCTTATGATATTCAATCTTTTAGCTCCTTTGGAACATTGGGAAAGATTTGACCTCTTTCTAGGGTGTACTCCCAACGGCCACCACTAAAACAGGCACCAGTGGTGGCCATTAGATCAGTGCATTATTTTTTGTCCCAACGGCCATCAGTGGCGCACGTTGGGACATTCCAAATAATATTTGTCTCAACGGCCTCCACTAAATTGCCACCACTGGGGGTCGTTAGGATTAATATTATTTATTGTGTCAACTGCCCCTGCCATTGGTGGCAGTTACTTCTTTTATGCGAAATACTATTATGCGATTTCCGACATGCATATAGTCCGCTAAAAGAAATTGTTTGAATTTTTCAGGCAGTTCAATTTCTTCCACATTTTTGTACCGCATTTTAGATACACCCGCCGATTTATTTCTCCATCTATATAGTGATGACTTTATGTCTTTTAATGCAGGTCATTTCTCAATTCTCAATTAAATGCAGGTAATTTCTCAATTAAATCTTTAAGTTCACTGACCATTTTGTTGTAAGTTTGTGTAGCAGATGGTACATTCGATGAGGCTAATGTATGTTTACATTCTTGTATTCTTTACCTAAAGTAAACTGCAATAACAATTCCACCGAGCCCCGCCCCAATATTTATTTTTTATTCTTTGTCTCTTTTTATATCGGTAAAATAAATCAAATAGTAGGTAGGATTGAAAAAGTATATGACCCCCTTCCGACTCGTCGCCGTTTATTATCGTTCGTAGTTACTTATCTCCCTTGAATTCTGAGAACTGCTATTGTGATTATTGTTTTTCTATGCAAATAAATAATAAAATGAATGAAATGATATTAAGTACTACTTAATATCATTTCATTCATTTTATTATTTATTATTATATTATATTTAAGCGAATAAAATGATCTGTCACAAATTGTTGAATTAGCATTATCTAGAAATTCACCAGATATATGTATGTATATCTGTTAGCAATCTGTTGGTTAAATTATAGGTACATTTGCTATAGTTAAATGACATTGAAAAAAACACTGAAAATAAATATTAATTTTAATGACCCAACGTCGGCCACTGATGGCCGTTGGGACAAAAAATAATGCACTGATTTAATGGCCACCACTGGTGCCTGTTTTAGTGGTGGCCGTTGGGAGTATACCCTTTCTAGGCATGGTTATAGTTTTATGCTGAAGATACCTCATCAATTAAAATCTAAGTGACTGCTCCCCTGCGTTACCGGATAGGCTACCGTGTCACCAAGATAAATGGAAAGGAAATTAAACACTCAAATAACATAAGCCCGAAGGCATATTTATTCGAAAAAAAAAATGGGAGTTTTGGCCAGTAGAGTCAAATTTTCAATGATTCATCGAATTTTCATCGAAAATCAGTCCTAAACTGATACTGCCTTCACCGCGTGGCGGCTACTCCTAGCTTATGTTATTTTATAATTATACATTGAAATTAGTGATAGCTTTGATTTCCACATCAGATGTTTCTGATCTTCGATTTTTATAAGTTAACAGGAAATGCTTTTCGGCGGTAGGTGCCAAAAAAGTTCGGACGTTTTTAAATAAGTGCTCCTCATATTTTAAATAAAATTTTAATAAATATTTGCTTTTTGACATAGGAGTTTTGTGTAAAGTTGAGTAATAATACAGTACTTACTTAAGAAAAACTGTTTATGTGATTTAAATAGTAAATATCACCACCTGCCAGCATAACACCTCACTTCACTTACACTGCACATCACCAACGAAACACCAAAATGTCCAACCTAGCTGAAGTTGTCTTGGTTCAAAACAAGCTAGAGGAAAACATTAATAAAAGGTTTGATAACCTCCAAGCCCAGATAACAAACGCTGGGTCATCAAAGGATACGGTTGCCAATGTGGGTTCGGAGTTTCCGGGAGATCATTTTTGGTATCCTGAGTCTACTGCGGCAACAAATCAGGGAGTGTTCCAGACAGGTTGACGATCTTGAGACTAGAAATCGCCAGAAAGCACTGCTTATATCCGGAATACCGCAGAAGGATAAAGAAGACTGCTTTCAATTAGTTCTTGAGGTCATTAACAAGAAGTTAGGCCTCACGGATATAAACAAGTCCTCCATAAAGGTGTGTCATCGGCTGGGATCCTCCATGAACGAGCGGCATCGGCCCATACTTGTCCGTTTCTTCACCCTAAGTGACAAATCAGTCATTTGGAAGGCCAAAACCAAGTTGAAGGGCACACCGGTTACGATAAGGGAATTCCTCACTAGGCCCCGGCAAGCTGTTTTTGCTAAATCTCGCCTTCATTTCGGGATGAGATCTGTATGGACGCAGAGCGGCGTCGTGGTGGTCCGTTCGCCGAGTGGAAGCTTTCGCCGTATCACAACGGATGAAGACTTGGCCTCTCTCATCAAACAGTTTCCAAAAGCGGCGGGGAATTCTTCGGCAGTTTCCTCGAACTCGGTAACTAAGCATTAAATATGCCTAAAACAAGTAGTTTTAATATTAGTTGATAACGCTCATGTAATAAATATTTTAATAAATATGTTAATTATATTACTTTTAAAAACCTACCATTGCTGGAATTAGCATTAGCCATCTGTATGTTACAGATCAACTTTCCCTCAACCATATTGTTATCGTGGGCACTCGTTTTGTATTCACCCTGCACTTTGTAACTTTTGTGTGGCTTTATGTACTGCGGATTTTTATTTCGAGTGAGAGTAAATTGATACAATATATTATTATTTACTTTCTTAATAATTCACTGCGTATGTTGTTAATTAATGTTGACGTTTTATCGATGTCATGTGTCAACTGTCAATTGACATTGACATCTTGACATTTTGTTAGGCTGTTTACCACAGATAATACATTAATCTGGTTGAAAGGCGTTTATAAAGCTTGTTTTGTTTACTCTTGGTATTTTATTTTGTAAATAGCTGTATTTGTTTATTCTCGTTTGTTGCATTATGTTTTTTTTTATTTTATTGTTCGTTTTGTGTTGGAGTAGAAATTTATATTTTTTAATTCTTCGTGTACGCTGGCGGGTGGTGCAGAGCTAAAGCTTTGTCCTATTAATCTTTGCACAATTCTATTATTATTTATATATATAGATAGGTATATACTTATATATTCATACTAATTATGTCTATTTTAACTGATGGTGATTTATAATAATATTATTCTGCTAATGAATCTTCTTCTAGATCTGATAGCGAGAGTTTCTGTTCCCTTGGAGACCTATTAAGGGATAAGTTTTGTATAAATCGCAGTAACTTGCTTAATATTTGCCACATAAACGCGCAAAGCATCCTTAGCCATTATAGTGATCTGTATGATGCTTTTACTAATTGCAATGTACACGCCATTCTGATTTCCGAGTCTTGGCTCAAACCACATCTTCTGTCCACTACTTGTTCCCTTCCTGGCTTCATTCTCGTCCGTAACGACCGTTTAGGTAAAAGAGGAGGGGGTGTTGCGATATACCTCCGGTATGACCTTCCATTTCAAATACTGGCTGTTTCTGATAAGAACTATTCGGCTTCTGCTGAATATAATATGTTTCTAGAGGTTATAGTCAAAGGGACTAAAATTGTCATAGGTGTAGTATACAGTCCCCCTGATGTTGATTATTTCACTGACTTTGAGTTGGTACTTGAATCTTTGGGTTCAGAGTACAATCACCACGTCATCATGGGCGATTTTAACACCAATCTCATTGCACACAATTCTTCCCGTACCCTTAAATTCCTGCATATCGTTGAGTCTAACAGTTTCCATGTGTTACCTCTTCAACCTACACACCAGAATTCTGCTGGTAATGACACTTGGCATGACGTAATCCTTTCCTCCAATCCATCCTTAGTTGCTTCTCATAGGCAATATCCTGCCCCTGGCTTTTCCCATCACGACCTTATCTACCTATCCTACATCCTTAAGCTTCCTAAACCTAAGCCCAGGGTTATGCACGTGCGTTCTTTTGCTAAGATGAACGTTGATAAATTGTGTAGTGACGCGGCTAAGTTGCAGTGGGAACCTTTGTTGGAAGCGGTCTCTCTTGACGAAAAGGTTGACTGTTTTAATGAAGGAATAATAAAACTTTACGATGTTCATGCTCCCGTTAAAAAAGTTAAGATACGGCGTCCTCCAGCTCCATGGATGACAATTGGAATCAAGATGGCCATACGACGAAGGGATCGTGCTTTCCGTAAATTTAAAAAGGACCGCTCCGACGAACACTGGGCTTCATTCAAATTAGCTAGAAATCGTTGTAATCAGATGGTGCGCAATGCTAAACGCCGTCACATTTTTGATAATATTACTTCATCTTCTCCTGCCAACATCTGGAAGTTTCTAGCGACTCTTGGTATTGGTAAGTCGCGAATATCAAACCTTCCTAGCACAATCGGATTAGATGATCTAAACCAACATTTCATCACCACTTCTTACATGAATCCTCTGACGATATGCAACACTATTTCTTACATAAATGGTTTGACGTGCTCCTGTAATGACCCGTTTTACTTTTCTCCAGTCTCTTCAGAGGAAATTAAAAAGATAATCCTTGCTATCAAATCTAATGCGGTTTGATGCGATCAAATAGGCCGACGCATGATTATTCCTATCCTGAACCAACTCCTTCCTATAATAACCCATATTGTAAATTTCTCTTTAAGTACGGGATTCTTCCCTACTGCGGGGCGTAAAGCTTTTGTCCGTCCACTCCCAAAATCCACGAATCCCTCTCTTCTTGCCCACTATCGTCCTATATCTATACTTCCGTTCCTATCCAAGGTACTTGATTCCTGTGTCCATAAACAGCTTTCGGATTTTGTTCACAAGAACGACTTATTAAGTCCGTTCCAATCTGGGTTTAGACCAGGGCATAGTACCACGACCGCACTCCTTAAAGTGACTGGCGATATAAGGGCTGGCATGGAAAACACCATGATTACAGTCATGGTTTAAATCGACTTTTCCAATGCATTTAATACCGTCAGTCATGAAATCCTCTTAACCATCCTCTCCCATCTTAAGGTTTCTGATGAAGCGCTGGAATGGTTCTTTTCGTATCTTCACGGGCGCCAGTAATCAGTTTTCGTCGGTGAATCTTCATCTTACTGGCGTTGTCTGGAGACTGGCGTCCCGCAAGGCGGTATTCTATCTCCACTTTTATTTTCTCTGTTTATTAACTTATTAACTCATGAACTTCAGTGTGCGCACCATCTTTATGCCGACGATCTACAGCTTTACGCTCAGGGTACCACGGATGATCTTTATGAGGTCATCGATAAGCTGAACTCTGACTTAGAAATTATAAATTACTGGTATAAGAGATTTGGCTTAACCGTAAATCCAACTAAGTGTCAAGCTATAGTACTCGGTAGCTCTTGCATGGTCAAAAAGGTGGATCTTGATAGCCTGCTACCTATAACACTAAATTGCACTTCTATTCCTTTCAGCCCATGCGTGAAAAATCTAGGTTTGCTCTTAGACACCTCACTTAGTTGGAAAAATCAAATCGCGAGTGTAAGTCAAAAAGTAACGAATATTTTACGGTGCTTTTATCGTCACAAAAATTTCCTGCCCCTTAGGACGAAAATAATGCTCGTGCAGACCCTAATTTTCCCTGTATTTGACTATGGTGACGTGTGCTACTTTGACCTGAATGCAGACCACCTCAATAAACTTGACCGACTTCTGAATAACTGCATTCGATTCATTTTCAATCTTCGTAAATTTGACCATGTGTCCTCTTATCGATCCCAACTACAATGGTTACCAATACGAGAACGGCGATCCTTGCAAGCGCTTACAAGTCTTTGTACTTTTCTTGATTCACCTAATACTCCTTGCTATATATCTTCTCACTTTCAATTTCTCTGTGATAACCACAATAAAAATCTACGCCCCATAACAACCGTCTCCTCCAGTGTCCATTACACCGATCTAATTTCTTGCATTCTTCTTTCTTCATTCAATCTATCCTCTTATGGAATGAGCTTCCACTCGATATCAGGATGGCCAAAAGTCGCTGCGTATTTAAGAAAAAGGCTCGTGGTGAAATATTCAAAAGATTACTGGCAGTTTCATCACATCGGTAATTATATATTAAATATGTATGTATATATATATATATAGATGTATCCATTCGGCAAATGTTGATCAGACGGGTTGTAGCATCAGTTAATTGTTGATCAGTTAGCAATTGTTGATCAAAACAGTTTTTGTTGATCTAATGTATGATTCGGCATACAAATGTGGCTCCAATTTGATCAACAATTGCTGACCTTCTAGCGACACAAATAAGAACTATTCACTGCATTATTTATACAAATCCGCTCCATCTATTGTTGATCTGATTCAAATGGGCCAATCAGAGGTCACCTTTGCCATGATTGGTTGGTTTTGTTATGCGCTGTTGCCACTTCGCTTCGCAATCTATACGCTATGATGAAAGCAAGACAGTGTTAAGTTAGGGCATGTAGAGTAGGACTTAGGAGCTTGGTTCTCCATAAGATTCGACAACTTTTTTTTATTACAACCTTTTATTTTTTTCTTTCACCTGTCCCATTGTCTATAATCAAATCTTGCAAGTTAAATTTGACACACTTTACGGTTCCCGATTGGGTAAAAATTTTGCACGCATAATATGTATATCGCGTGACGATGCAATATTATGATGACATGGAGCTGATCTAATGATGGAGCTGGAAGGTGGCCATTGGAACTCCGTTATAATACGACATAACCCAATCGAGTTTGGGCTCGTATGATTCTTCTCGATGAGTACTTTGTCTGTAGATGGTATCCAGGGTCTGATGATGGAGCTGGAAGGTGGCCATAGGAAGTCCGTAATTAAACGACACAAACCCATCGAGTTTGGGCTCGTTTGATTAGTCTTCACGAGTACTTTGGTCCTTAATGGTATCCAGGGTCTAATGATGGAGCTGGAAGGTGGCCATAGGAAGTCCGTAATTAAACGACACAAACCCATCGAGTTTGGGCTCGTTTGATTAGTCTTCACGAGTACTTTGGTCCTTAATGGTATCCAGGGTCTAATGATGGAGCTGGAAGGTGGCCATAGGAATTCCGTAATAAAACGACACAACCCCATCTAGTTTGGGCTCGTTTGATTAGTCTTGACGATGACTTTGGTCCTAAATGGTATCCAGGGTCTGATGATGGAGCTGTAAGGTTGCCATAGGAAGTCCGTAATAAAACTACACAACCCCATCGAGTTTGGGCTCGTTTGATTAGTCTTGACGAGTAATTTGGTCCTAAATGGTATCCAGGGTCTGATGATGGAGCTGGAAGGTGGCCGTAGGAAGCCCGTAATAAAACGACACAATCCCATCGATTTTGGGCTCGTTTGATTAGTCTTGACGAGTACTTTGGTCCTAAATGGTATCCAAGGTCTGATGATGAAGCTGGAAGGTGGCCATAGGAAGTCCGTAATAAAACAACACAACCCCATCGAGTTTGGGCTCGTTTGATTAGTCTTGACGAGTACTTTCGTCCTAAATAATATCCATATGCAACTCCATCAGATTTAATAAAATAAGTTCGTTCCATTTGTTATGACTGAATGTTTATATTTGATTAGATGGATGACCCAGTGCCAAGGTGAGCACGTGCCGAAAGCTGAATGGTTTGAGAGTGTATAAACATGTCATAATATCACTAATGTTGCGCCTCAGGGTACCAGGGCGAACCCTCTTTCCACTACAATGGACCTCTGGGGGTAACTACGCCGTAGTAAATCCCGAATCATAAATACTAAAAAGTAAAGAAACAAAATATATATTTTTTTAAATTAGAAAGAAAGAAAAACATTCAATGAACACACAAAACGAATACAAAATAGTTATTACAGTCATATCAAAATAAAAAATAAATAAAAGAAGTACATAGGTAAGGACAACACTTGAGGCCCGGACGCCATACATATAAAACACAAACATTGATAAAGACAGAGAAAAAAAAATACAATAAAACATACACAATAAACATTTGCAACAGTAGTAGGCAGCGAGGTGCGGGGCGGAGCGCGAACGAGAGTCATTATAACATCGTATATTATATTATATCATATCAGAACGCAGACCGCTCGCGCGCCGGCCGTAGGTTCGCCAGAAGTGCTATTTACCTAAATTAGCTTTTATTACTTGTTCATAAAAGTAACTAAAAGGTTAAAATAATTAAATTCTGATGATAAATACGAGTATTGTATTTTATAGATACACTAGCGACCCGCCCCGGCTTCACACGGGTACAATACTGATACTTATACTACATAATGTCTTTAAACCTCTAACAAACGGGCGAAATTTGGTCAAAACAAACAGAAACAAATTAATATAGGTACCTACTAAAACTCAGTGAAATAAGTAGGTGGGTATACTTTTATCGTATGAAATACCTATACTCTTCAGGACTAACAATACAACAAACACTAAATAAATAGGTATTCAAGTATCTATCCATCATATTTACAACGAACACAAAATAAAAAATTTGCCCTATAATTCTTAAGGATCGAGCGCGCATAATCGCATTCGGCCTACCTCCGTAGCGTAGCGGTAATTGGCTCACTTTAAATCTCGGAGGTCTTGGGTTTGATCCCCACACCGGACATGAAATCTTTGTGTAAATTCTAAGATTTCTTTCCGGGTCTGGTTGGTTGAGGGACTACCCTCCGTGCCTCGGCAAGCACGTTAAGCCGTTGGTCCCGATTGTTATAACATCATCTATAATAATCGTATATCAAGGAAGGGGCAGCAGCGTTTCCTTGTGTGTTACAACATAATTCTGCGGTTACCAACCCGCCTGCCAAACGTGGTGACTATGGCAATACCCTCCCTCGGGAGGAGGCCCATGTTCAGCAGTGGACGATATACGTGCTGATGATGATGATGACCTACTAAAACTCAGTGAAATAAGTAGGTGGGTATACTTTTATCGTATGAAATACCTATACTCTTCAGGACTAACAATACAACAAACACTAAATAAATAGGTATTCAAGTATCTATCCATCATATTTACAACGAACACAAAATAAAAAATTTGCCCTATAATTCTTAAGGATCGAGCGCGCATAATCGCATTCGGCCTACCTCCGTAGCGTAGCGGTAATTGGCTCGCTTTAAATCTCGGAGGTCTTGGGTTTGATCCCCACACCGGACATGAAATCTTTGTGTAAATTCTAAGATTTCTTTCCGGGTCTGGTTGGTTGAGAGACTACCCTCCGTGCCTCGGCAAGCACGTTAAGCCGTTGGTCCCGATTGTTATAACATCATCTATAATAATCGTATATCAAGGAAGGGGCAGCAGCGTTTCCTTGTGTGTTACAACATAATTCTGCGGTTACCAACCCGCCTGCCAAACGTGGTGACTATGGCAATACCCTCCCTCGGGAGGAGGCCCATGTTCAGCAGTGGACGATATCCGTGCTGATGATGATGATGACCTACTAAAACTCAGTGAAATAAGTAGGTGGGTATACTTTTATCGTATGAAATACCTATACTCTTCAGGACTAACAATACAACAAACACTAAATAAATAGGTATTCAAGTATCTATCCATCATAGTTACAACGAACACAAAACAAAAAATTTGCCCTATAATTCTTAAGGATCGAGCGCGCATAATCGCATTAGGCCTACCTAAAACACGCGCTGTTATTTTGCGATAACTTCTAAGTTATTCATTAAAAGTATATAGTGTAGGGGTAAAATAATCTGCATGAAATGCTTAAGAATATTAACTCATTTAAAATGATAAGGATAAATACTGAATCCGTCTGATTAGCTTTACAATTACCGCATTAGAAATTATCATTTTTCTAAGATATAATGGATATAGCAAGTTAACCTTGAAAGATAGACATATGCTATCGCAGACTTTTGTGTAGATCTAAAAGAGAAGAATATTTGCCACCATACATTGTTTTGTTATATCTCATAGGGTTGAGGCAGCGTTTTCGTTGAAAGCTCCCAAATGGCTTAATTTTTTCCGACACCTCTGACAAATATCAATATATATTAGTCAAATGTACACATAAACTAAACAAATCATATACGTAAACCTTCCGGAAGAATCGTTCTATCGATTGGTAGCATCCGCATGAAAATCGATGTAGTAGTTTTTGAGTTTATCGCGAACAGACAGACAGACGCGGCAGGGGACTTTGTTTATAATATGTAGTGATAGCGGTCGCCCGCGGCTCCGTGCGGATGTCGCTTACCGCTGCAAAAAGCCTACCCAGGAAAGACACGGTCAGCAAAATGATTCCCAGATCAATTCACAGACACCGACATAAACATCGACAATGCAGTCATTATCCGCAGGCTGCACAGATTGTCTTTCTGTGGATGTTAAAGTTGTTAATGATGAAAATATAATTAATGATGTAATTAATAGGCATTTTAGGGATTAGGCATTTTAGGCATTTTCAAAGCTCTGAAAAGAACTGTTGTTTAGCTCTGAGAAGAACTGTTGATTAGCTCTGAGAAGAACTTTTGCGTAGGTGTAGTTATAAGAACGAAATCTAAAAAAAATCGCACGAAAATTATTAGACTTCGCAACGGGCCGTGCAGCAGAAATCGTAATATTTTAATTTCGCCATAACTTCAAAACCAAACGTCCAATTTTAATCATTAAAATACCAAATATTATCTACATAAACTGTACTTAGTGATGAAATAATTTATTTTGATAAGGATTAATAGCATGAGTAAAATAAACGCGTTTAAATGTAGTCCAAAAAAAATTCAAGATTTTCTAAATAAAAAAATGGTCGTTGTGCCTCACTCGACATAGATAGGTATAGTGTGTCGCGGACTTTTTTGTAGATATTTATAAGATCTATAATTAATTAGAACATTTTATGGTTCTATCTTTTATAGTTTAGGCAGCGTACGCAAAATAAGTAACTTTTCTGGTTGATTTTTTACACCTTGTGTCAGAAAAACCCAAATATCTTACGGAACCCTATTTTTTTCCAAAATAAAATTTAGCCTATGTTACTCGTGGATAATGTAGCTTTCGAATGGTGAAAGATTTTTTTAAATCGGCCCATTACTTTTTGAGCCTATTCATTACAAACATACAAACATACAAAAATAGGTACAAATCTTTCCTCTTCATAATATTAGTGTAGATTATAACCAAATTTATTTTTTAATAGAAGCGTGTTATATAGGTGTTTTGACGGCAAGAGAAATAATAAAGAAGGTGTAACGTCGCGATCTAGCGTCTATCTCATCTCTCGTCTATCTTTTGTTTCGCTTGCGATGTTGCCGCTCCGCAGCATTGGTGTACATTTCCGCGGCATTTGTTGATCTCCCAACGTTTATATTGATCAACAAAGTCACACAAAGTGTAAAATAAATGGCGGTTATAAAATCAACAATTGCCGTGTGAGTTGGTGACGAGCTAGAGTGTTCGCGGCGTAGTTAGGCACTGGGTCGCAATGAGGGGAATTCTTATATTCGAAGTATGACACGATATTATCAAAATTATCTAAGCTACAAGCCTCTAAAGGTGGATCAACATTTAATGCATATTTCGGCCTGATCAACATGTGCCGTAAAGCGGACAATATATATATATATATATATATATATATATATATATATATATATATATATAATATTATTTGTAGGTTTATTCAAAATTGTCTTTGTCTTGAATAAATGTGCACCTACTCTTCTTCTTTTCTCTGCTCCACCTTAAGGTTGACTGGTAGAAAATGCCTTTGGCATTAAGTCCGCCTCTGTACGCTTAGTTGTAACGTGCATAAAGTTTAAATAAATAAATGCCCATCAGACCGAACAACTTTTGCTAAGACGTCATTCCTATATGTGTTATGGTGTAGCTGGGCGCTTGGAATTCCACAACAGGTGTTCCAGATCTTCAATTTTTATACGTCAACAGAGAGTGCTCATCAGGCTGAACAACTCTTGCTAAGATGTCATTCCTATATACGTTATAGTGTAGCTGGGCGCTTGGAATTCCACAGCAGGTGTTCCAGATCTTCAATTTTTAGACGTCAACAGAGAGTGCTCATCAGGCTCAACAACTCTTGCTAAGACGTCATTCTTATATATGTTATAGTAGTGCAGCTGGGCTCTTGGAGTTTCACATCAGGTGTTCCAGATTTTCAAATTTATTCTCTCAACTGAAAATGCTTATCACGTGGAACAATTTTTGCTATGGTACCATTTTTGCATCTCTTATAGTTTAGCTGGTCTGTTGCGGTTCTGCAACTGATAAATTATAGCCTATGTGTTGCCCAGACTTAATACCTATTCAACAAAAAAAAACATTCATATCCGTCGAGTAGTTCCGAAGATTAACGTATACAAACAAACAGACAAAAAGTAAGAAATGTCTTCTGTTGCATTGTCACGGCTTATGTTAATATTAATATTTTTAAACTCGTGATATCTTTTGAATGCACTATTGACCGATTTTAATAATTTAAATAATTTATTTGGATAAAGATTAATACGAAAATATGAATAACGTGGTCTTTTAGGTATGGTCTGATTTCTTTCAAAAAAGTACTTATAGTTACATAACTACTATATTAAGACAAATGGTACCGTAAAGTTTTTTATAGATATTTATATGATCTTTAATATTTTAGTACATATTTTGTTCTATCATTCATAATTTCCGCAGCGCATGCGATAAAAGATAATTTATAAATAAAGAAAACGAAATTTCAGAGGATTCAAGTACATTCTTTTCAAACATCACTCAAAGAGAAAGGTATAATTATGTAGTGTTTTAAATTTCGCTTTTTATTGTAAATGTGACTTGCAATATTGTTTTACGGTTTATATTTTTGTTCTGTATTAAATGAACAATTTTTACGCAGCACCAACCTTTTGAATGATGTTATTGGGTCATTCTCTGAGGGCTCGAAAAATCACGTCCGGGGTGAGAAAACCCATTAAATGAATTCATAACAACTTGTTTTTTTTTCTAAAGTAGATAAGACTAATGCCTACTTTGGCCACTTTTTTATAGCTTAATAAAGTAAACATACGTTATTAAAAAAAATCAAAACCTCTGAGATTTTGAGCTCGGTGGCGCGTCCGCGCCGCGTTAGATAAAAAATACTTTTTATCACATCTATTCAAAAAGAGCTAGTTTATTCCTCGTAAACAGGGACCAAAATAGCTCATTAATCCCTTACCGTCTTATTAATAAAAATGGCCTACTTCTTGCTTAATCCGAAGTTACGTTTGGTTTAGCTAATTCTGGTGTAACTAAGTATTAACTTCGTTTTCATAACGTTATTAATAAACGTGGACTAAACTCGGATTAGCTATACATTCGTTACGCCTGGTTTAACGGACAAGCTATGGCAACACCGTTAAAATTAAAAATAAAAAGAATGAAGTAGCGAATGAAATAAAACAAATGACAGTGGCAGATGTCAGACGATGTTTGTTTCTATTATCTATGATATGGACGTTTGGATGTGAATTGTGAGATTTCGATTATTTTGTTACAAAATAATAATAATATAGGTATAATACCTACTTAAATAAGAACAAATGACATAATATGAGTAAACTTTATTATAAGACAAATTATATAGAAAATTAATACATATATTGCTACAGTTGGGCTTCATACCTCACAACTTGTACATTAATTGAACTATATCCTAAATATTGTCCAATATTTCCACTGACTTTTGGTACCTATTCTAATATGTGTGCAGTCAATGGCTCCAATCACTTGTCTAAATCCACATATCGCATAAAATTCTTCTATCACATTGCTCTGTTCTGCATCATTTTGTGGAATTTTGATCCATTGAACATTTTTTGCCACCAATGCTAAAGCAACTTGTTTGCATACAAGTGATATTGTTGGTTGATACCCCTTACCACTTATATCTCTCTCTCTATCTTGAATCTGTTGAATTAACATAACAAATACCCAGAAGAAGCAAAGATCGTTGAATATCATTTTATTGATTGTCAAATTCTTACCTCTCCGCGTGCCTAAGATCTTATTGCACTTAAAACTTTAATATGGGGCGGTATGAAACCACCTCTCGCATCACCAGCTAAATCATTTTTTATCATATCAATGATAAAAACAGCCGTAGATCGAGAAAACCCATATTTCGATTTAAATTCAGCTTCAAGTTCTTTAAGTGGATTCTTACGAATTTTGTATAATTTAACACGCCTTATTGTTGGAATGTAGTCCATCTGATTCTGAACCTCATTAATTTCGTCTATCAGCCATAAGTCGTCTCTAAAATAGTCTATTCATTTTAATTAACTTTTACCAAACAATATTACAATCTAACCTAAAAAGTAAAAACAGCTGTCAATGATAGTTACTCTATGCTTAATCCGTCCTTAAACAAGGTATCCCTATGGTTTAACTTTTACACCGAGACTAGAGTCGAATTAGCTTAATCACTCCTTAGTCCGTGTTTATTAATAGTGAAATTTGTTAGTACCGGGTTAATGCTTAGAGTAAAGTTAATCTTTCTTTAGTCCACGTTTATTAATAAGACGGTTAGGGACCAAAATTGATTTGAATTTGGAATGTGGATATTGTTAATAATTTTTCAATCAGCAAAGAGGTGAAACACAAACCATGCGGGAACAATGTATTGAATATGTGACTGGCTGAAAAACTGCGAGCGCGCCAAATTTAAAAAAAGTTGATGAAAATTATATTTTTTGTCTTATGGTTCTTCATTGTACGTAAATAAATTCTTGTTCATAATTTGCACTAACTTATTTTCTCATAGAGGGTGATAAAAAGTAGAGTGTCCACCTCGAGAGCAACACTATTTTAAGCTCGAGTGACATACTTTTAATCCCTCGCTGCGCTCAGGATTCTAGTTAAGAATCCTTCGCTCCGCTCTGGATTAAAAAAACACTCTCGCCTTTAAAATAGTTGTTTGCTCCCTAGATAAACAATCTACTATTTTAAAGGAGGACATCCTCCTTTAAAAAGTATTTTTTATCTTTTTTTCCTCTAAAATTAGTACTCATTGGTATATCATTTCTAATAACTAGATAATCAATTGCTTAGATAATAATCAATAATAACCATAGCAAATAAGATAAAGCGATTTGTTTCTGAGTCTGATGTTTTGACTTAATTTCAGTGGCGCCAACGGATTCGCTCATAATTTTTGAATCTTATTACTTACGTGGCTGGCGGTTCGAAAAAGCATACTGTCCATCGCAAAGTATCGGTGGCAGAAAGAACATAGCAGTTTGTACCGCTTACAAACTGTTCAAAATAGATTCACTCGACGGGCCACCGGGGCACCGTGGTTCATCCGTAATCGCAACTTACATTCTGATCTCCAACTGCCTTTCATCAAGCAGTGGATGAAAGAGGCGTCGGAACGCTTCTTCGAATCCGCGGCGCAACACCCAAACCTTTTGGTTGTTGCAGCATACAACTATAGGCCTTTGCCCACAAAGCGTCGTAAACACCGTCGGCCTCGGGGAGTCCTAGATGACCCGGACGACGAGATAACAAGTTACCAACTAGCAGTAAAAAGACTGCAAGAAACTAGCACCACTACACAAAGACCACTCTATCCGACCCGCCGGAAAAGAGTGCGCCCGCGAACTGCGCCTCCTGACCCTTAGTTTGCAAAGAAAAGTAGAGCGACAGTTGCACAAAACTCCCCTAAAATACTAAAGTCATAATCCCTCAATCTCATCGCCAGCTACCGCCCTGAGCCGAGGTCCAAGCCCCACAGGGAGCGCCCTCTTGCGCAGGTTGCTTAGTTTGTAGTTTTTAAACCATTTATTAAGGCTGGAGCTCTGCTCGCCTTTATGCCCGGTGAAGTAGCAAAAGCCTCGTGGCTACCTACGTAAGTCAAACCGAAAAAAAAACAGAAAGAACAAGTCAGGCTTGCATTTGCGCGTTTGATTTATTTAGGAAAAAAACACGTTCGGTGGTTTGGTCACTCAAAAAATTGAATTGGCTGCACGCTTTTATTATTAAACCTGTGTAATATTTCTTATTTTGTTAAGTTAAAATGATAGATTAGGGGTATTGATTTTCAATCATACAGCTTAGTAATAGTAATAGTAATAGTAAGTAATAGTAATATTTATTTTGCCAGAATTGTAGTTACATTATAAGTTGTCAATTGTTACGCTTAGTTTCTAAACAATTCACTATATAATAGCATGCAAAATTTTTACAAAATTTGGAGATGAATTTATAAAATTAAATTAAATATAATGTCTAAAAACAGAACATACCAATCATAAATTATACTAAGAAACAAATAAATTGAATATTATGTCAAAAATACTAGATGTCAGAGTAATGCCATTTATTATTAATTATATTATTATTATTTATTTGTCATAAGTTTACAATATATTTTTTTAATAAGCTCCTATTTTTGTTCCAAGTATTCTTTCAATGTGTAGAACCCCTTTTCAACAAGCCACTTGTATAAATTACTTTTAAATCTATTGATTGGGAGGTCTTTAAATGTTTCAGGTAGTTTGTTGTATATCCTTATGGCCATTGGAAAACAGCTGCTATGGTATAAATGAGTATTCATTTTGGGGAGTACCAGTTTATTAGGATATCTTGTATTGAACTGAATGGTATCACCAAGACGTTGGAATAAATGGTAATATGTTTTCACGAATTTACAACATTCGAATATGTACAAGGAAGGAACTGTTAAAATTTTGAGTTTTTTGAAAAGGGGTCTGCAAGACGTCAAGGGTGCCTCATCACAGATTGCGCGAATGCATTGCTTTTGAGCAATAAGAACTCTATTTATTAACACTGTATTACCCCACAGAACAATGCCATATCTGAGGTTTGAGGCTACGTAACCGTGATAAGCCATGAGAGCGGTTTTTGTATTGGCTACTTTACTGAGTCTCCATAAAGCAAAAGCGAACTGATTTATTTTATTAATAATCTTTTCAGCTTGGGGTTTCCATGGAAAGTTTTTATCTAGGATGATGCCTAAAAAAGTTGTCTGATCTACTTGTTTGATTCTATGGTCATTATAGGTTACTACTAGTTCGGAAACCGTTTTTCTATTGTGAAATTGGATTATCGAAATTTTATTGAGGTTTGGTTGTAAATTATTGTTATTTAGCCAGGCTATAATGGCTCGAACCGTTTCATTTACTTCAACATTGTAATCGGTCATTTTACTTTCCGTAATTACCACCGCAATATCATCGGCGAAGAGTGAGTAAAAGTGATTAGATATGTCAGGAAGATCGTTAATGTACAATAAAAAAAGTAGCGGCCCCAAGATACTGCCTTGGGGGACGCCAGTATTGTTTTGTCTTGTTTTAGATGTATACCGTGTTTCTTCTTTATTAACGCTAATGTTTGTAATTGAAGTGTATTGATATCTATTAATAAGATAGCTATGTAGCCATTTATTTATTACTCCCCGTAACCCGTACCTTTCGCATTTGTTGAGCAGGATATTATGGTCAACAAAATCGAACGCCCTACTCATATCGAAGAAAACCACGCAAGTAGGTACATTTTTATCAACGGTCTCTATTATTTTCGAAAGTAATTTGAAGGCTGCAAGAGTAGTGGATTTACCCGTTTGAAACCCACACTGTTCAGGCTTTATAATACTGAACTTATTTAAAAAGTTTGTAATTCATGAATGCATCAGTTTTTCGAATACTTTAGAAATTACCGGTATAAGAGCGATGGGTCTATAATTATTGACGTCAGTAGTATCTCCTTTTTTGTGTAAAGGCTTCATAACGGAAACCTTTAATCTTTCGGGAAATGTTCCCTCGGTGAACGATCTATTAATAAGGTAGGTCAATACAGGTGTAATACTCGGTGCCGCATATTTTACCATGTCAGTTGGGATTTCGTCGAATCCAAAAGATGTCGTGTTATTCAGAAATTTTATTGTTTTAAAGGTTTCATCCTCAGTCACTGGGTGAATGTATAGAGTAGAGTCAGTAGATGGAATTAAATTATGATGATTAGAAGTATGTGTTGTCGCCTTAGATTTACTATTACACGTCAATTCTATAAAATGGTCATTAATTAAATTAGCTATAACGAAACTGTCTGTCAAGAAACCGTCTTTGTGTTTTATTTTTGTTATATATTGTTTGTCATTCATTATATTAGAGTTTTTTATTAAATTCCACGTGGTCTTGCATTTATTTTTAGATTTCGCTAACATCCTTTCATTATTAAGTTTATGGGCCGTCATTATTACATTTTTAAGTTGTTTATTATATTGTCTGTATTTTCTTTTATTACGTGATAATTTATATTTATAGTAAGTATAGCGTAGAGTACGTTTAGTTATACATGACTTTTTTATACCTTTGGTAATCCAGTTTGGGTGACTCTTTTGTTGTTTGGTGCGCTTACACACCGGAAAACAAAGGTTAAAGAAGAGGACTAATATATCGTGAAACAGGTTAAAGGCTTTATTAAAATCGCCTTCTTCGTACACTTCCGACCACGATATGGAAGAAAGACAGTCTAGAAATTTAGCTATATTAGAGGAACTGTAATCACGTTTAAATATGAACAATTTTTCTAAAGGTTGAATTTTTTTAGTGACTGGGACGTTTAATATTTGTGCAGTATCATGGTCAGATAAGCCCAAATGTAGTACCTGGCCCGTAGCATCGGGTATATTGCTAATGATTTGGTCTAGACATGCGTTTCCACGGGTGGGTTCATTTATGTGAATAACGTAGTTATAATTTAACATAATCCTCCGAAATTCGTAAAGGATATTACTTTCTTTAAATAGGTCGATATTGAAGTCTCCAGAGATGACTATCTTCATTATTGTCCTACGGCGTAGTTTAACTATGTATTAAGTTCTCAATGTTACGTAGGAATATATTAGGATTACTATTTGGTATTCTGTAAATACATATAATTATGCACTTATAATCTGAGATCTCGATTCCGCAACATTCAAACGACCGTTCCGTACATAACTCATTTAATATAGGTAGCTCTTTAGTTACTAAGTGGTTTCTACAGAGAATAGCTACTCCACCACGCTTTTGATTAGGCCTACAATAGGAACTTACAAGCTTATACCCTTTAATAACGAGATTAGCCTCATTCCCTTGTTTTATAAAAGTTTCGCATAAACAGATAATATCTATGAACGTATTTATATTGAGTAACTCATTTAATGCTACTTGGAAGATATCTAGCTTACTTAGTATACCTGCGATATTTTGATGCATTAAAGTTAGGTACTCGGCTTTGTTTTCAATGGACTCTTTAAAAAATCCTGATCGACGTTTCCTGTGGGCTCAGCCATGGCATTGCTTGTAGGTGACTGAATAGTTTCAGTAGGTAATGCTTTATGTATTTTTTTTGTCAATGAAAAATAGTTTAAAATGGACTGCTGTTTATATTTATCGGATGATAGTTTTAATATATATCGGTTATGTGGCACTAACATTGAATGATGTTGACGGTTTGCGAGAAACTTAAAGTTAACAAATTTTTCATTGTAGTCTAAGCAATTTAATGTATAGTTGATTGAGTCACAAATGTTCTGTAATTTATTACCAGTTTCATACTTAAGAAAGTGACAATTTGAGAATTCTTTACTTATTAATTGAAGTTGCTTGTTTAGCATGTGTACATTTAAGAAGCGGCTATGTATTACACTCAAAAGAATAACTGTTGTTTTACCAATTTGTTTCAGAAAATAACATATTTCACCTATTATTTTTGTCGGGTTGTAGTCATTTTTACCAATACATACTATGACCTTATCATTCTCCGTAATCGGTAAAGAGTCTTGTAGCACTTCATTACACTTTGCGTATGGTTTAATGATACTCACACTTAATAATAACAATTTAGCATAATTTAAATGTTATTGAAGATTAACCTTACTTTTTTTGATAACAGTGTCATTGATCTCGGTGTTATCGGTGAAACTACCGTCAATATAAAGGGAAGGCCCATGAGATTGTATAGTTCGCCAATGATACATCTTTGACTTTTAAAATTGTTAGAAAATTACTTAGATATCTATAATAAATTTAAAGCCATTGTCAAAGCTTAATTATGTAAAAAGGCATCTTACAAAATATCAGACTATGTAAATGACACAATGGCTTTGAATTAAATGACACTGCTCCTTAAGGCTGCAGTCTTGCAAAATTCACTCGCTGCGAATTATTTGCGCAACTTTGTATATTTTTTTAGACAAACTAATGTTTTTTTTTTTTTTTTTTAATAAATAAATAGTTTATTATGCATCAACAGTATACATAAAATAATTTAGTTTTTGAAGTTTCCTTTTAAGCTAATAAAGCTTGTGTTAGGAGACTCCGCTCTTCTTTAACATGGCATAACACAATATTTAGTTCACATAAGATAAGTAGATACATTAAATTAAAAATAATCAATAAGAACAAAAATAAAATTAACTAATAGATATGCTAAGAATATGGCTGCAGTGATGGTAATTGCATGTTTGGGTATGTGACGGTGTACGGTGTACATGTGTGAATGTTGGTGATATGCAGTGTATGTGTGTGTGTGTGTGTGTAGGGATGTGTGTATTTAGTGTATGTAATGGTTTGTATGTGTGGTTTATGTTGTAATATATATCTTTTTTATTTTATTTTTTACTTTACGTATTCTAAAATTGACTCTGTTTCTTCACAGGTTAATGATTTAATCCAGTTTATTATTGTTTGCTTACATTCATAATATTTTTTTGTATGTATGTTTGTTATCTTGTTAATTTTATTATATGATTGGGCTGACCGTTTGTTATATTGTCTATACGCGAACATGGTTTTGCATTGTGGAACTAGAGCCATCATATTATTTCTTCTTCTAGATGTTGTATTAGGATTATATGGTAAGGTTTTATGTTTTTTCAACACAATTTGCATTATATATAGTTTTCTTACCGAGAGTAGATTACTAATCTGGTAAATTGCTTGCGTAGAATATCTTATTTCTTTGAAATAAATAATTTTTATAAGAGCACGCTGAGCACGTTCCACTTCTATAAATTTTGTTTTTGCAGCCCCTCCCCAAGTCGGAATACAATATATCAAGACTGACTGAACAAGTGCAGTATATACTTCGCCAAGAACATTTCTTGAGCAGTTTCGGCTACTCGCCACCTTTTTTGGAAGAATAATATGTCTAAGCGTTTTGAATATCCAACTTAATCTCCTTACCCTATTAGCAACTTGATCAAGGTGGGGATACCAAGATAAGTGCTGATCAACTACAACACCTAGATATTTGGTTTGTGCGACCTTCTCGATGGGTAGACAGTCACAATTTTTGCTATTAGTATCACCACAGATATGTATTTTTATATTAAAACTTTCCATTGGTTGGGTACGTTTGGTGATACTAAAACAGATGTAGTTTGTTTTAGGTAAATTTAAGGTAAGGAGATTATTGCTCAGCCAGTTTGCAACTTGAGCCATGCCCGTCTCAGCCCTGTTTCTTACGTCGTCCCAAGACTTTCCAAAGAAAACCACGGCGGTATCATCGGCGTAAGAGAATACTTTTGCGTTGTTGAGGCGTAGATTGCTGAGGTCATTTATATACAGTAGAAATAAAGTGGGACCTAAAACACTTCCTGAGGTACACCGTATGAAACCTCCGTATCATTGTTGATGAGTTCCCCTACTTTTACTTTTTGTGTCCTAGATGAAAGATAGTCTTTAATTAAATGTAACGGTATCTCCCTGATTCCAGCTTTTTCTAATTTAGTAATTAGGACAGGGACAGAGACGGTGTCAAATGCCTTTTTTAGATCCAGGAATACTGTCAGGCATTTATTCCCTTCATCCAGATGTTCAGTTATTTGAGAACTCAGAGCAGCTACTGCATTATCCGTGGATAAACCCTGCCTAAAGCCGAATTGAGAGGGAGAAAGTATATCAAATTTAGATAAATATTTTTCTAGTATTAACACGAAATATTATTATTGCACATAAATAACCATAATATAAATATTAGCTAGTTATTTTTTTTAAGTTCATTTAAGTGGATTATGTTAGGTAAATCAAGCGTTAAATACAACTCTTTCGTGCCCAACATCATTTCGAGTTGTGTTTGTGCAATTAGTTTATGGCAATAAAGAATGAATTTACAAATCTGTTCAGCGCATAATAAGCTCAACATTCTCGTCTTCGAAATGCGCTGATTAGTTTTTTCTAATTATCTTTCATTTTCTTAATTCAGAGGTCACAATTTCATCAAAATTCTCTGTTTTTATCTCTTAATAAACGGGTTATTTCATAAAAACTATGCATCGTAAGTATGTAATAATTACCTAGATTATTTTGATGTCAAGGGTTCAAAAAAGCAAATATAAAAAAAAATGCACCTAAATCACGTTACTCTAACAATAACAATAATCTCAAAAGACCTACAAAAAACGAGTATAAAAACAAGAATTGCTTAGTGGCCACTGCTCGGCCGGAGCGTTCAGACGTGTGGTCCACGACGAATTTAGATTGTTCCCTCTCGCTCTAACGTAGCGTAGGTTGCGCACCGTTGCGAATGTTTTGTAAATATTTGTGTATTAGTACCTAATAGTTTTGAAAAGATTTGATTTCAATATGGATCGTAAACGTAATAAAAAAAATATGCTTGTACGAACCCGCGTGTCCATTGGGAACTACGTCTCGCATTTTCCCTAAGTGCAGTTGTGGGTCCTCGTCGCATACTCCCCAATCCCATTTGCTCAAAAAAAATAATAAATGAAGGGAAATAAAAGAAAAAGAGTAAGGTCTACCACGGCGGTTACCCTATCCACACTCTCTGTGGACTTTTGCAAAGTCAGGGGTTTGCGGAGTAATCTCGATGCCGTCCATCATCACCTTGAGACGGCACGGCCTGCCTTGCTCTTTCTAACGGAGACGCAGATAGGCGTTCCGGACGATATTTCGTACCTGAAATACCCCGGCTACGAATTGGAACACTCCTTCCGACGTAAAGCCGGGGTTTGCGTTTATGTCCGGAGCGATGTCTGCTGTCGACGCCTTCGGGGCCTCGAGCATCGGGACCTGTCAATTTTGTGGCTTCGTGTAGATTATGGGGGCCTCACCCGGTTCTATGCATGCCTCTACAGGTCCCATGCTAGTGATACAGGGTCAACTCAATTGTTTGAGTGCGTCCAAGATGGGATTGATCAAATATTAGAGCATTGTCCATCTGCGGAGGTGGTGGTCCTTGGAGATTTTAACGCTCACCACAAAGAGTGGTTGGGATCTCGGACCACTGACCTCCCGGGTCGAACGCTGTTCAATATGGTCACGGCCTATGGACTCTCACAACTGGTGACACAACCTACACGTGTCCCAGATATTGAGAGCCATGAACCTTCCTTGCTGGATCTTCTGCTGACTACGAACCCAGGCGGATATAGTGTGGTGGTAGATGCCCCTCTTGGGTCATCCGACCACTGCCTTATCCGCTCAACAGCCCCTGTTGCGCGACCAGACCGCTCGGCGGCGACTGGTTCGCGGAGAGTCTGGCAATTTAATTCAGCAGATTGGGATGGATTGCGCGAGTTTTTCGCATCCTTCCCTTGGAAGCGGCTCTGTTTCTCCTCCGGAAATCCTGACACTTGTGCCAACTGCGTCACGAAAACGGTGCTATTGGGGATGGATCTATACATTCCCAACGCCAAAATACCCGTTGGCGGCCGCAGTCGCCCCTGGTATAACAACGCCAGCAGGGTGGCTGCGCACCAAAAGCAGTCGGCATACGTGGCCTGGAATAATGCCAGGAAGTGTCGGGACCAGAATGTGAAGGAGGAGAAGCGGAAGTTCAATGCTGCTTCCAGATCCAGCAAAAAGGCTATTGCCGTGGCCAAGGCCGAACACGTTGTCAGAATTGGTGAGCGTCTCAAAAGATATCCCTCCGGGAGTCGTGCTTTTTGGGAGCTCGCCAAGGCTGCGCAAGGTAACTTCTGCCAGATCAATCTCCCACCACTGCGCAAATCCGATGATAGTCTGGCCCACAGCGCTAAAGATAAGGCCAACATCTTGGCCGATCTCTTTGCCTTGAACTCGACTTTGGACGACAAAGGAGCCACACCGCCTACCATCTCTCGGTGTGAGAGCTCACTACCTGAAATCCGCATTACACAACGTGCGGTCAGGCGTGAGCTCAATCTCCTAGACGTCCACAAGTCGAGTGGGCCGGACGGCATCCCCGCAGTGGTGCTGAAGACGTGCGCCCCAGAGTTGACCCCTGTTTTAACGCGCCTTTACCGTCTTTCCTACGAGTGCAATAGGGTTCCATCTTCATGGAAGGTAGCTAATGTTCACCCTATCCCTAAAAAGGGTGACCGGTCAGACCCGACAAACTACAGGCCAATAGCGGTGACGTCTTTGCTCTGCAAAGTAATGGAGCGTGTCATCAACAACCGACTGCTCCGGTACCTAGAAGACCACGAGCTGCTCAACGACCGTCAGTATGGCTTTCGCCACGGTCGTTCGGCTGGTGATCTTCTAGCGTACCTCACGCACCGCTGGGCGGAGGCTTTGGAGGGCAACGGAGAGGCCCTCGCCGTCAGCCTAGACATCGCCAAGGCATTTGATCGGGTCTGGCACAAAGCCCTTCTATCGAAGCTACCATCATATGGAATTCCCGAGGGACTCTGCAAGTGGGTCGCTAGTTTTTTGGACGGTCGGAGCATTAAGGTCGTTGTCGACGGTTCTTGCTCCGATACCAAAACTATTAACGCTGGCGTTCCGCAAGGTTCGGTGCTCTCGCCTACACTGTTCATTCTGCATATCAATGACCTGTTATCAATTGAGAACATGCATTGCTATGCAGATGACAGCACGGGTGATGCGCAATATACCAGCCATCAGAAAGTCCCTCGAAATGCAATACAACAAAGACGGTTACAACTTGTGTCTGAAGTCGAGGGCTCTCTCGGGCGGGCCTCGGAATGGGGTGAAAAGAACCTAGTTCATTTCAACCCCAAGAAGACACAAGTTTGCGCGTTCATTACGAAGAAGGACTTGTTTGACATAGCGCCTCAGTTCCAAGGTGTATCTCTTCGTATTTCCGAGAGTATTGGAATTCTCGGCGTCGAAATAAGCAGCAAGGTCCAGTTCAGGAGTCATGTGGCAGACAAAGCCAAATTGGCCAGCAAAAAGTTCGGCGTCCTGAACAGAGCTAAGCGATACTTCACACCTGGCCTACGACTTGCACTATACAAAGCGCAGGTCCGGCCACACGTGGAGTATTGCTCACATCTCTGGGCAGGCGCTCCTAAATACCAGCTTGACCTACTTGACTCCCTACAGAGACGGGCTGTGCGTATCGTCGATGATCCCAATCTCACGGATAGACTGGAGTCGCTAGAGCAACGGAGGGACTTTGGTTCCCTCTGTGTGTTCTACCGGCTTTTCCACGGGGAATGCTCCGAGGAACTGTTCGACCTGGTACCAGCGGCACCCTTCTATTACCGTACCACTCGGCGTCGCAACAGGCTACATCCTTTTTACCTGGATTCGTTTCCGTCCAGTACGGTACGTTTTCAGCGGTCATTTCTTCCACGGACGTGTAAGTTGTGGAATGATCTCCCTGCTGCGGTGTTTCCCTTGAGCTATGACATGTCCTTCTTCAAACGAGGTTTAAAAAGAGCACTCCTATCACGGTAGGCAGCGGCTTGTGCAATGACAGTCTGCTTCCCTGGCATTGCTTGAGTCCATGAGCAGCGGTTAACACTTACCATCAGGTGTGCCGCTTGCTCGTCTGCCACTGAAAGCAATAAAAAATAAAATAAAAAAAATATATATATATATAAAACATGCTAGCTGAAGAGGCTATAAAAGCAAAAAAAAAAAATTTTGGAAATATAACACGAGGAAAAATACATTTGTAATTGACAAAAATCACGTTTATTATTTCCAAATTCAGGGTCAATTAAACATTACGGAGATGGATATGTGCTTATTTGCCGTATGGACTGGAGATGAGTACTTGATGAAAGTCGAATACATAAAAAGAGACCCTACGTTCTGGCACGACAAAATGGTAGGCCTATTGTCTAAATTTTATTTGCATTGTCTGCTTCCTGAGCTAATTGATTCCCGCCTTGAACGCTCAATGTCAATAAAAGACCCGCCATATATCATTCAAGCTATTGAGAATAAAGTAATAAGAAATAAGAAAGCGTCCACGTCTTCTGCTGCAGACGCTGCCGTTCAGGAAAAGTAATTCATCACATAGAATTACGTATATTTTGCGAAACAAAGAAAGGAAAAAATAAACAATAATTTTGTGTTTAGTAACTACTTCTTAGAGCATTATAATAAACTTGCTTTACATAAAAATATGGCGTATGTATTCTTTTAACCTTAAAAATAACGCTTCGTACTCACATTCATAGGCTCCCCCCACTATAGTTTTCTATGTCGGGGGGTTACAGAACACACAAAAACACGGATAGCTAACACCCAGACATCTATATTATCTACTCTCATACTGTAAAATTCAACTTATGAACTTCAAATCGAGTTTATATTGACATACTATAAGAACACAATACCGAAATTTAAAAATAGAATAATATTATAACACTTTTTTTTATAACAAAATAATCTTATAATAGTATATTATGTTTTAAGCTTTCACGGTTTACAACTAAACTTATACTGTCACTTACGGGATATCTTCCGTGATTGTTCATTATTTTGAGCTCCCGATATTTCGACGCTGTTGCAAGCGCCATGATCGCGGGTTGACTGGAGAATGCGGGTGGATGGAAAATTAATTGTTAAGAGGAGACAAATCTGTCTACCCTCTTTCTTTGTCTTTTGTTACGCGCACTACTGGAACTCGGCACTAAGTCACGGCAAAACACACTCACAGTATCAGGAGGTTTTGTGGAGTCATTATTACGATGCCGGCTGCTACTTTTGAGCTTACTCAAAACTGGATTCCACGTACTTGACAATTTGAAGCCATCCTCTCGATTGAAATTTTTGTGTTTTCTTATTTCCTTTGCTTTAATTTATTTTCCATCCATCCGCATTCTCCAGTCAACGCGCGATCATGGCGCTTGCAACAGCGTCGAAATATCGGGAGCTCAAAATAGTGAACAATCATGGAAGATATCCCGTAAGTGACAGTATAAGTTTTGTATATTATGTGCCCAAACACGGCTAGTATACATTGTCTTATTATGGAGTTCCGGTGCCTGTCTCTTGGCTTCATCATCAGATCTGATGGTAGAACGTTTTTTATTGAACGCAAATGCTTCACTTGTTGTAGAAAATACCAAAATCGCTCAACATTTTCCTATAAAATTTGAAGAGTTCCCTCAACTTCGCCAAGATTCCATCATCAGATCCCGACTTGGTGACTATGGGACCATTAGGAAAGTATACCCCTTCCAACGAAAAAAGAATTTTTCAAATTGATTGACAAGAGACGGAGTTATACCCGAACAAACATAAAAAAAAAAACAAACATCCGAATTGAGATCCTCCTCCTTTTTTAGAAGTCGGTTAAAAACCGAGCCATATTAATACCCTTCATTATGCAACAGTTTCATAAACTAATATTGAATAATACTTAGTAGAGCAACTTTCCGACCGTGTCAAAATTATTAAATAATATTACGCTAGGTAGGATGAATGCGGGGACTGCGGGGAGTCCGGGTACAGACGCTCGGTGCGTTGCCTGGCCGAACGCGATTCTTATATTGTGCACTAGAAGACTAGGCCCTTAACAATATTGTAAAAGTGATAAACTGATTATTTAGAAAAAGGATTCCTCTGAGTTTTGGTATTGGTAAAGAGTATGGAACGTAAAGATTTGTTGATAAGTAAGAAGGAGAATGTCGGGAGTCTAATAGGGAAAATAGAGTAGCAAGTGCTCTCAAGTTTCTGCGTTGTCGGATAGTCAGTTGGCCAATATATGAAGAAATACGGTCTTAAAACTAACCAAATGCAGCTATTAAGAGTTGGGAATGCTTAGTCCTTAATCCACACACACGGTCAAATGCGGATTGGTGGATATCATATAATTTGTGAGTTTCTGACTAATCCACAGATCTTAGAAATGGCAGCCGGAACTCACTTCGTAACGTGCTCTGCCAAGCACGGGTGCTTCCACCACCAAATTTTGACTTCAGGCTAGCATTGAAATTAACTAAATTCCAAATACTGATATCGGCCTGACCTCGTTGTTTAGAAACAACCATTTTACCATATGTATGCTTGGCTATTATTTTTTATTAAATAACTTAATTTACTATATTCATTTAGTTTTGATTAAGTATTGAAAAACCGATTTTTGATTTCAGTGAAAGTTATAATGATTTCGGTGGACACCAAATTTTTAAAACTTAATATTTCTGTAACCAGTCAATATTTAGTGTTCCCTCAAAAACTAAAATAAGCAGAAAAAATCTACTTCTAAAATAAGAAATCAGTGTTTCCTGGATCTTGCAAAAAAAAATTAACACCGAAGTCAACCAAATTATGAGATTTTAGAGAATGTCCCTATTGCTGTTTTTTTAGTGACTAATTCATTCAAAAGGCATTTGATATTTACTTAGATAACGTAATGAGAAATAATAAAATTAAAAAGAAATATCTACATTTCCTTTCTCATATTAAGTTTCTCGGAATAGATGCAATTATTTATTCTTTTAAATTCTCTCTATCAGATGTTTTTACTTTTATTCCATTATAATTTTTACCTACTTCACTCGATCTACTTATTTTTATTTTGGTGTCCCTAATCCATTAAAAAATATTGGTAATAAAATGAAAATGATTTTTTAAATATCGGTCTACGTTCAGGTGATTCTTGGCGATGTAATTTTAATACCAATCTTTCTCTTGTTTCAGATAACTTTCAAATCATGAAGAACTGAGTCAAGATACAACCATGGAGTCATCCGAAGACAATTTCATTAGTATGTGCCTCAACTTGACATCTGAAGACGCACTCGAGACGGGTCGCAATTTCTGCACAGAATACGAAAATGAAAAACATCTCGAAAAAGTAGTTTCTTGGGTTGTGCCAATACTCTTTGGATTTATCGCGATAGTAGGATTGATAGGCAATGCTTTAGTGGTTTTAGTCTTCGCCGCAAACCATGGCATGAGATCCACAACGGACCTTCTTATCATAAATCTTGCTGTAGCTGATCTCCTGTTTGTCATTATCTGCGTTCCTTTTACTGTTATTGCCTATGTCATGCCTCGATGGCCCTTCGGTGATTGGTGGTGCAAATTTGCACAATACCTTATCGTGGTCACAACCCATTTGTCGGTCTATACCATTGTTTTAATTTCTCTGGATAGATTTTTGGCTGTAGTGTATGCCATTGCTTCAATTTCAATAAGAACAAAGTGGAACGCCTTGTTGGCAATTGCTTGCATATGGGTAGCGATTTTGACCTTCGCTATACCTGTGAGCAATTACCATGGGGAGCAAGAATACTCATATTTCCATAAAAACTATTCTTCCTGCGTATTTTTGGAACAGCAGGGCTTCTCAAAGTTTGTTTACCAAAAGTATTTTTGCTTGTCTTCATATGTGGTTCCTTTAACTTTGATTATTGTTTTATATATGTTTACGTTGATGAGTTTGTGGAAGAGTGCTCCGGGGAGTAGAGTGTCGGCGGAGAGAAGAAGGCGGAGGAAGAAGATCACAACGATGGTGGTCGTCATTGTTGTAGTGTTTGCGGTGTGCTGGTGCCCTATTCAGGTGAGCAACACCGATTTGTTTTTTTGTTTTTAGATCTCAAACAATGCCAAGTTTTACCCAATTTCAAGACAGTGTGGTAAAATTGTTTTACATCATCATACTAATCATAATCATCTATACTTATATTATATAGTCCATTGAAATGTTACAATTTAAGGACCGAATATTGCATTTCTTAGAGGACGCAATTTTATTTTTGGGATATGTGTGGGTGGTCAATAGAAGCTTAACCCCAAGTTTGTGGGGTTGCCGCCCTTATCCCCCGGCCGCCATCTTGGAAAAAGGGGAGCAAACACCTTTTTCGCGGTATCTCGGAAACTATGCGTCCTACAAAAAAATCGTTAACACATAATGTGTAGCAAAACTGCTATTTAAATTGGATTGAATTTAGCATAGGATATAAAAAGCCCTGAATAATTATAGCCATGGTAGCTTGGAATTGATATTATCTGTAACACCTTATGTAATACCTACACATGGAATGCATTAAAATATTTGAGTTTGAGTTTGACTTCATCGCCATAATGGCATTTTTCATTGCGGGGCAGTGGTCCAACTGTTTTGTCCAACTAGTTGGACCATGGGCCTTTAATAGGGGCAGTTGTCCAACTTAAAAAATAGTTGGACCACAGCACCTTTTGATAGTTCCGTGGTCCAATCATTTAAAAAATATATGTGTGTATGGTACCTACTGGTTTACGGCTATATTGAACCGCTTTACAATAAAATAACAAAATTAAAGTCGGGTGACAAATTTTTAAACTTTATTTTTTACAATGTTTTACAAGATTCAACGAAATTAATCTAAAGCATGACCTACAGTAATATCACCTGAAATCAGTTGTAGCTGAATTTCTCGTATAAAATCATCATTATCAATTTGGGCATTTCGTCTTTTGTGTGCGATTTCGCTTGATAAAGTTGTAAAAATTTCTAAAACATTTAATAGACGTTGTAACATTTTTTCCATTAATGCGCCGACTTAGTTTTGCATGTGAGCTTTCTAAAATGTTATAAGTCCTATGCCTCTGGCTAAATACGCTAATAAGCTGAGAAAATTCGTCAAAATTTCCGTCGACAAAAGCGGAAGTGTTAAGGGAAGTTGAAAAGTTCTACGGGCAGTTCTACGCTTCTATCACCAAGCCTGATTTTAGTGCGGCTACAGACCGGGATATCCCGGACAACAGCCTGTACGAAATAAGCATGTTCTTTAGCTGAAACAGCTAAAGAACAACAAGGCGCCGGGTGAGAACGGAATCACATCAGAGCTCCTGAAAGCGGGTGCATTACCGGTACTTAAAGTCCTTCAGAAGCTCTTCAATTCCGCCTTGCTCGGAGGCATCACGCTTACAACATGGAACTAAAGCGAGGTGGTGTTGTTCTTTAAGAAAGGCGATAACACCTTACTAAGGAAATACCAAAAACTCTTGTTCTATCGAAAAGTTCTCGAATGGAGACCGCGGATCGGCAAGCGTAGCGTAAGACGTCCACCTACTAGATGGACGGATGATCTGGTTAAGGCCGCGGGATCACGGTGGATGCAGGCCGCTTCAAACCGTTACAACTGAAGATCTATGAGGGAGGCTTATGTCCAGCTGTGGACGTCCTACGGCTGAAATGATGATGATGATGATGATTGTAAAAAATTAAGTTTAAAAATTTGTCACCCAACTTTAATTTTGTTATTTTACTGTAAAGCGGTTCAATATAACCGTAAACCAGTAGATACCATACACACATATATTTTTTAAATGACTGGACCACGAAACTATCAAAAGGTGCTGTGGTCCAACTTTTTTTAAAGTTGGACTACTGCCCCTGGTAAAGTCCCATGGTCCAACTAGTTGGACAGAGCAGTTGGACCACAGCCCCGCAATGGCATTTTTGCCCAAGATAAATCCATCAAAATGAAATTCGACCATCAAGGATATGTGAAAAGATTCCCCTATGAGATTATTTTGAATACTATGAACTGAAAAATAAAAACACCTTTATGGCTAAAAGATCACAGGGCTGGCTGCTAGCAATCGTTTCCGCTGGAGATCGATGCGGTAGAGCTATTCAGCAATGTAAATATAAAGGCTGAATATAAAGCCTAATTGAAGACAGTTACATTTATTTATTAAGATAAACATCAATTGGGATAAAAGTACTATCTCCGTAATCTGGAAAAGCTGGTAAATAGTCTTTATTAATCTATTGTGTCTCGAGTTTTAAGAATAAAAAGAGCTTTGTTATTTTATTCAAAACCTAAAATAAAAAAGACTTAATTATAATTATTTAGAAGTAGAATATACCCAAAGCATATAAAAGTATACGTAACTAGCTTCCCGAGTGCGGTTTCACCCGCGTAACTCCCGTTCCCGTAGGAACTTCATAATTAAATATAGCCTATATTAATCAGTGATAATGTAGCATTCAAATGGTGAAAGAATTTTTAAAATCGGTCCAGTACTTTTTGAGCCTATTCGCTACAAACATACTTACATACAAATCTTTCCTCTTTATAATATTAGTATAGATAAGTGTCTTCAAGAAAATTTAGCGAAATATCGACTCTAAATTTGTCACATGGCATTAGTAATGGCCAAAATAAATTGAAAATTGTCGCTGGCATAAGCAACAGGATCCGCGTACAAAGTCGCGGGCAGAAGCTAGTAAAATAATATTTTGGTAAAATTTGTTACCAAAACACTCGGGCAACAATTTAGAGTTGAGTTGAGAGGTGTTGAAATATAATACCGTCGTTCGTGTTAAATTGTGCGAATGTAAAAAAGTGAGATGGGTAAAAGACAGATTATTTAAAATGTTGGCATTATTGTAAGCTACTCTCATATTATAAAAGTAGCTTCCGCCCGCGACTTCGTACGCGGATCTGAAGATCTGCGATCAGCGGACAGTCTCTAGAGACCTAGAAGTAGAAGCGTAGATACGCTGAGAAGTCAATCGCAATTCTCTATCCGTGACCGTCTCCAACTAGCGAGACAATGCGTGACGTTCAGAATCAGCGGACAGTCGCGCATCACGTTGTCTCTAGAGACCTAGAAGTAGATGCGTAGATACGCTGAGAAGTCAATCGCAATTCTCTATCCGTGAACGTCTCCGACTCGCGAGACAATGCGTGACGATCACGATCAGCGGACAGTCGCGCATCATGTTCCGCACTTGTCTCTAGAGACCTAGAAGCAGATGCGTAGATACGCTGAGAACTCAAGCGCAATTCTCTATCCGTGAATGTCTCCGACTCGCGAGACAATGCGTGACGTTCACGATCAGCGGACAGTCGCGCATCACGTTCCGCACTTGTCCCTAGTGACCTAGAAGCAGTTGCGTAGATACGTTGAGAACTAAAGCGCATATTTCTATCAGTGAACGTCTCCGACTTGTGAGACGTTCACGATCAGCGGACAGTCGCGCATCACGTTCCGCACTTGTCTCTAGAGACTTAGAAGCAGATGCGTAGATACGCTGTGAACTCAAGCGCATATTTCTATCAGTGAACGTCTCCGACTCGCGAGACAATGCGTGACGTTCACGATCAGCAGTCAGTCGCGGATTCACTGGTCTCTAGAGACCTGGATGTAGATGCGTAAATACGCTGAGAACGCAGACGTGCTTCGCGATCCGAAGAGGTTTCCACGGAGCGAGTTGCAGCCTGATGTTCTCGAACACCATCAAGTCTCTCCTTACGCTCTTCGGTACATTATTGGGATCGTATGATTCTCAATTTGTTACCAAAACACTCGGGCAACAATTTAGAGTTGAGTTGAGAGGTGTTGAAATATAATACCGTCGTTCGTGTTAAATTGTGCGAATGTAAAAAAGTGAGATGGGTAAAAGACAGATTATTTAAAATGTTGGCATTATTGTAAGCTACTCTCATATTATAAAAGTAGCTTCCGCCCGCGACTTCGTACGCGGATCTGAAGATCTGCGATCAGCGGACAGTCTCTAGAGACCTAGAAGTAGAAGCGTAGATACGCTGAGAAGTCAATCGCAATTCTCTATCCGTGACCGTCTCCGACTAGCGAGACAATGCGTGACGTTCAGAATCAGCGGACAGTCGCGCATCACGTTGTCTCTAGAGACCTGGATGTAGATGCGTAAATACGCTGAGAACGCAGACGTGCTTCGCGATCCGAAGAGGTTTCCACGGAGCGAGTTGCAGCCTGATGTTCTCGAACACCATCAAGTCTCTCCTTACGCTCTTCGGTACATTCTTGGGATCGTATGATTCTCAATCTTTTAGCTCCTTTGGAACATTGGGAAAGATTTGACGTCTTTCTAGGCATGGTTATAGTTTTATTCTGAAGAAGATACCTGATCAATTAAAATCTAAGTGACTGCTAACGCTGGGGGCGTTAGGGTACCGTACCCGCGCCGGATAGGCTACCGTGTCACTAAGATAAATGGAAAAGGAAATTAAACACTAAAATAACATAAGCCCGAAGGCATATTTATTCGATAAAATAAATGGGAGTTTTGGCCAATATCGTCAAATTTTCATTGATTTATCGAATTTTCATCGAAAATTAGTCTTAAACTGTCACTGCGTGGAGGTACATGTACACCCAGCTTATGTTATTTTATAATGATATAGTGAAATTAGTGATAGCTTTGATTTCCACATCAGATGTTAGTGATCTTCGATTTTTAAATTCAACAGGAAATGCCCATCAGGCTGAACAACTCTTGCTAAGACGTCATTCCTATATATGTTATAGTGTAGCTGGGCTCTTGGAGTTCCAAATCAGGTGTTCCAGATCTTCAATTTTTATACGTCAACAGAGAGTGTTCATCATTTTAATATTTGTACTTATTTAATTTTTTTTTTTATGTATTTATTTTAAATTATATTTATATGTCCATCGATTCTGAGAAAAACTTATTCTTTTCTTGTTCTTCATCTATTAAGTCTTTTGCTAGTACGTCTGATGATGATGAATCTCCCCAATTGCGCTACCTTTTATATTCCAATCTTTCTTTTTCTTCTATGAAATGTTTTAATGTAGTCCATATCAATGCCCAAAGTGTTCATGCTCACTATCCCGATATTCTGTCTTCGTTTGATCCTGATCTCATTCATGCTGTTCTTATTTCTGAGACATTTCTCAAACCCACACTTCCTTCTGCACAGTATGTTTTACCAGGGTACAAACTATAACGTAATGATAGGACAGGGAAGGGTGGCGGGGGTTTTGCCATATATCTCCGTGCGGATCTTAAACATAAGATTCTTGATCAGTCTCCAAGTGTGTACTCAAAATCAAGTGAACATCTTTTTATAGAAGTGAATGTTAATCACAATAAATTGATTTTGGGTGTGTTCTATAGTCCATCGTGCCTCATTGATTACTTCTCCACACTCTAAAATAAACTAGAACATCTGTCGGCTCTATATGAACATATATCCTTGGAGACTTCAATACTTGTTTGTTGAAAAATGACGCACGGAGTCAACGACTGCACTCTCTCGTTTTCTCCGTCAATATGCACATCCTCCCACTCGGTTCTACTCACCATACTCCAAATTGTAAACCCTCTCTCTTAGATCTTATTCTTGTCTCCGATCTCGCCAAAGTTTCTTCTCATGGGCAGTTGCCCGCCTCTTTCTCTTATCATGATCTAATATTTCTATTGTAGGGACACACACAGATGTAGAGTCATGTAAGTGCACATGTATGGCTATGCATATGTGGTATGTTGGTGCACTATACCGTTCCTACTTACTTCAGTCCGGTTTGATTGTCTAAATTGTATTAACGTGTCTCGGAAATAAACATTAAGTACTAAAGTATCTCGTATTATTTAAACCGGGCTCACACTACAACATTGGTGACCCCAGACTTTGAACAAAATTAAGTACTTAATAGATTTTGGACAAAATTAATTTTTTTGTGGTGACTTTTGTGACTATAGTAAGTGAGTTTTAAAATGAACCCGCCAATTCCTGTGTCACCTATTTCTGCGACTCCGGCACCTAATATGATGGCTGTGTCTATTGCAGCGCGCCTTCCAGAGTTTTGGACGGATCAGCCGCGCGTTTGGTTTATTCGTGTGGAGGCAATATTGGCACCACAAAAGCTGGGCGATGAAGGAAAATTTAACCTAGTGGTAGCGAGATTACCTAAAGATGTCATAGTTCAAATTTCGGATTTTCTCGCAGAACCGCCGCAGGCTGGGAAGTTTGTGGCGCTGAAAGAAAAGTTGTTAAATCTATATGAAGATTCAAGGGCCCGGCAAATTGAAAAGCTTATAGGAGAGATGGAGCTTGGAGATCAGAAGCCCTCTCAGCTTTTTCGACGCATGCGAGATTTAGCCCGCGATAAAATTACGGAGGACACGTTACGAGTTTTGTGGCAAGGACATCTTCCACCTACGATACGTGCAGTTTTGGTCGTGTCGGATACAAAGAGCCTTGACAGTTTGGCAGTCATCGCGGATAACGTAGTAGAGGCAACAAGGATGAACAAAATTTCGGAGGTTACCCACGAGCAAAGGACACCGGAAACGGCAAGGTCGAATTACAATTTGGATGTCGCAAGTATATCGGCCGAAATAGCGAAAATTAACGTCAGATTGAATCATTTAGAACACCGACGTTCAAGGTCGCGAGTAAATGGGAGCAGATTAAGACAAAGCTCTCGTTCGCAGTCTAGGTCAAGTCGACGTTCGCTAGATTCACCAAATTGGCTCTGCACCTACCACTACCGATATCATCACAGGGCTAATAGATGTATTCCACCCTGTGCATGGAAGAACCGCGAAAATAAGACGGATGGCGCCAACCAGTCGATGTCGGAAAACTAGAGGGCGCGGTGCAACCTTCGGCTGAGGTCTGTGCCGTTTTTCCCTGCAGCCGATTATCAGTTTTGGACCATAACTCCGGATTGCGTTTCCTCGTGGATACAGGAGCTAACGTATCAGTATTACCGGTAACTAAAAAACCTTTTAAGCCTATACAGTGTACTGAATATAAGTTGTACGCCGCCAATGGTACGGAAATTAATACATATGGTGTTTGTGTGTGACCACATTTACTATTTGAGGTTTTGTTCTTCGTGGAAAATAAAAACAACTTCTTGAGAGGGTTTCTTCTATTTATTTCTTGCTCCAGTTTCTTACATTTGTAGGGATGCCCGCCGTCTGTATCGATCGGCGTTGAGGTCTTCCGCGGAGACTCTGGTGAGCCCCCGGGGAAACTGGTCAGGCCTGAGGCCTCTTCAGTGGCGTCAATCGCCACCTGCGACGGCAGGTGGGTCACTGGATATGGGCCTGAGGGCCCTAGTGGTCGTCCTTGTCCTTGGTGGCGCCGCTAGCGAGGTCAAGCCCCTACAGACAAGTCCGAAGGGGCGACCAACATGCTAGCGGCGCTTGCGTCAGGTCCGGTGTTCTTCGCTCCCTTCAGTGTGTGGCGAGGTCCAGCCCGCCGGGGAAATGTCCCCGGGGGCGACCGTCAGCCGACAGGTGAAGGGAGCGGTAGTCAAGTCTGGGGGCGCAGGAGACCTCTCCGCGCTATTGGTACGCCTCGAGGAGGCACTGCAGGATCAGCTGGGTGGGATCCCGCTGCTCCTGGAGCGCGATCAGCACCTTCTGGAGGGTACCAATAACGCTGGTCATCCTGGGGTCTCGGGCCGGATGCTGCTTCGCCTTCGTCCCCTCCGACGGGGCGGCGACCACAGCAGTCGACGGCTTCGTGGGCTTCTGCGCTTGGGCCTTCGCCTTGCGCTTCCGCTGGCGTTTCCTCTTTGATGTACGCCCCCCCGGGGCGTTGGCGGCTGCCATCAGGGAGGTAGGGGCGTTCCCCTCCTCGACCTGATGGTGGGCGACAGGCTTGACGCCTGTGGTGGTCCTGGCGACGGTCCCGGCCTTCCTGTTGCGAGTTTCTCGCCGGAAGACCGGGCACTGGATGTTGTTAGCCGTGTGCGGCCCACCACAGTTGGCGCACGTCGGCGGCTCCTCCCGGGGGCGCGTACAGTCCCTGGCGTTGTGGTGCTCGCCGCACCGCACACAGGCAATGGGCCTGTGGCAGTTGTGCGACGAGTGCCGGAACAGTTGGCAGCGGTGGCACTGCGCGGGGCCCTTTTTCCCGCGCCACGCCTCGATTTTCACACCGGGCATATACAGAAGCTCGGTGACTTCGTATATGCCTGGCATGAGGTTTGCCGTCCTCGCCAGCTGCACGAAGAATATGCAGCCGGGGCGTCCTTGACGAGCGCGGATCGGTCGGACGAGCTCAGGCTTAAAGCCGAGCTCAGTCAACTCGCGCTCGATTTCCTCCGGCTGGGTGTCGACGGGCAGCCCTCGGATGGCCACCTTTAGACGCCGCTCGTCGGGAAGGGTGTAGGAGAACCAAGGGGTCTCCGCTTGGTCCAGCGAGTACAGGTACCGCTGGATATAGCGGTACTCCTCCTCGGTTCTCGGGATAAACCGCACGCCCTTCCCATACGGGCGCGCGTTCGGAGTGTGGCCGAGGGCTTTCTTCATCTCCCTGAAGTGGCGTGGCCAATCCGGGAGTTTCTCCACCACAAAGGGTGGGAACCTGCGACCGGATGGCTTCAGGGAGGCGTCGGTGGTGGTGGTGGCAGCAGCGGGGATGGCGTTGAGGCGTGGCGAGGCCTGTGGCGATGCACGCGGCGAGGGGCGCGGCGATGCCGCCATGGCGGCGTAGGAGGGGCCCTCCTCCATGGGGGACCCTTCCGGTATTTGGGGACCGGTGAGGACGAACGGAGGCGTCCTCTCCAGGTCGACCCGTTTGAAGGGTTGCGGCGGCGAAGGGAATCTTCCCGGCGCGACGGATGTTGGTGGCGCGGGGAAGCGGGATGGCGATTGAGTCATCCTCGCCTTGGGCGCCCTCTGTTGTAGTGGTGGCGCAGGCGGGGGTGGCTGCCGAGTCGCAGGTGGGCGCTCCCTCTTGGAGGCCGCCCTGCTCTGCGGCACGGGGGTCAGGAGTGTATCGATCGGTTCGGAACATCCCTCTTTTATACAAATCATTGGGCAAATCTTAATTAGCTCTGATTGGTTGACCAATCAGAGAGCCGGAATTACTACCAATAGGAGACAAGGTGAATTTTACTATCCTAGGTCGAAACTTTACCGTAAAGTAGACCTAGGCTCGATTTAAGATAATTTCACCTTATCTCCTATGGTGTTTCCTTCACAAACAATATAAGTTTTTATTTAAAAACTATAAACTAACTACAAATTAATCATTAAATAACTAATAAAGTATATAAATAAACAAACAAACAATTATCACAACCAAAGCTATGGCGCGAGTTACAATTTTCTATGTACAACTTATAACAATTTTATAAAACACTATTTTCGTCTTTATCTCATTATTTACCATTATATACATTACTTTTACTAGTTTTATTCAATACTCTAGTCACTAATGAATCAATTAACACCAAAAATACACTTAAGGAGTAATAACTATTGTCAGGAAATCGAACACAAAGTTTTACACTTTATAACGCTAAGCGTTTCGTCTATTGACTATCGTAGCACACTAACTGTTTATATTGTCCCGCACAGTGTTAAAACATTAACTTTAGATCTTAAACTTCGTAGACCGTACCGTTGGGAATTTATTATTGCAGATATTAAGCAGCTTATAATAGGAGCTGATTTTTTAGCGCATTATAAGATTTTAGTTGATATGCTTAGGCGTAAGTTATTAGATCAAGTTACAAACATGAATGTACTAACATCAATAACAATAATACAACAACCATCTATTAATTCGGTTATTGAGAATCATCCGTACTACGATATTTTATGTATGTATCCCGATATTACAAAACCTGTGTCATATAAAGAGATACCTCCGCATAACGTATTACATTATATAGAAACTACAGGTCCGCCGGTACATGCACGCACAAGACCTTTACCGCCGGATAGGTATAAGAAGGTGAAAGAAGAATTTAGGCTTATGTGTGAATTGGATATCTGTCGGCCCTCTAAAAGCGCATGGGCTAGTCCACTTCACGTCGTTCCCAAAAAGAACGGCGAACTGCGACCTTGTGGAGACTATCGTAAGTTAAATGCGATAACAAAGCCTGACAGATATCCCATTCCCAGATTACACGATTTTACTTACATATTGGCGAATAAGAAGATATTTTCTAAAATTGATATTAATAGGGCTTATCAATGCATTAGAGTTGCTCCGGAAGATATCGAGAAGACAGCAATAATCACCCCTTTTGGACTTTTTGAGTATACATGTCTAAATTTTGGGTTACGTAACGGTGCCCAAACGTTTCAGAAATTTATGAATAATACAGTTTTACAGGGATTTGATTTTTTATTTAATTATCCAGATGATGTAATAATAGCCAGTGAAAATGAGACCTTACATAGAGAGCATTTAAAGTTGATATTTGAACGATTCAATAAGTTCGGTATCACAATTAACTTAAAATAAGTAAGTAAGTGTGGTTTGGACAGTCGCGTATAGAATTTTTAGGTTATGAGGTAAGTATTGATGGTATAAGGCCGTTGAATGAAAAAGTTGAGGCTATCATAAATTTTCCTAAACCTGATACAGTATTAGCACTGAGACGGTTTTTAGGGATGTTAAATTTTTATAGACCTCATCTCCCAAATTTAGCAACATATCAGCAAGAATTAAATAAATATTTAGAAAATTCAAAGAAAAACGACAAAAGTAAAATAAATTGGACAGAAAGCTCAGAAACAGCTTTTACAAAATGTAAAGTTGGCCTTCAGCAAGCTGTAACTTTAGCTCACCCATTAACAAATGTTCCATTGGCATTGATGACTGATTCCTCTAGCACTTGTTTAGGAGCAGTGCTACAGCAGAGAGTGAATGGTTCATGGCAGCCCTTGGGTTATTTTTCAAAAAAACTAACGCCAACAGAGCAAAAGTATTCAACTTATGATCGTGAGTTGTTAGCTATTTATAAGGCGATTAAATATTTTAGAAAATTATTTGAAGGTAGACCTTTGACAGTGTATACTGATCATAAACCACTGTGTCATGCTTTTTCAAAAATTGGTAGGGATAATCAGGAAACACCTAGAAGAACACGACATTTGATGTTTATTAGCGAGTTTACAGTCGACATACAGCATATTATCGGCAAAGATAATATTGTAGCCGACACATTATCGCGAGTGGAGACAATTTTGTGCCCGAGTGTACTCGACTACAATGCACTTGCTGACGCACAAGCGAAAGACGAGTACTTGGTGCAAATGATGCAACGTACTAATAATATTAGCAATAATGTTAAACTTAAACGATTTTTAGTACCTACGTGTTGCAAACCGATTTATTGCGAAACTTCAAATGATATTATTAAACCTTATTTGACGGATTGTTACAGAAAAGTAGCTTTTGACAGTATTCATAATTTGAGTCATCCAGGTGTAAGAACAACTAGAAAAATTGTATCAAAAAGGTATTTTTGGCCTGGTATGAATAAAGATGTAGGCCAGTGGGCTAAGGCATGTATACAGTGTCAAAAGTCGAAAGTCAGCCGTCATGTTATTTCAGATTTAGGACAATTTTCCAAGGCCGCTCGTTTTGAGCATTTGCATGTGGATATTGTTGGTCCTTTACCAACATCTCCACAAGGCTATAGATATTTAGTTACAATAATAGATAGGTGCACTAGATGGCCTGAGGCTTTTCCGGTACGGGAAATTACTGCTGACGAAGTTGCGAAGGGCGATGACCGGCGGCGAGGCGTACCGTGGCAAGCTCCACCTGTAATTTTAATAATTCTTCTTTAGCTTTCGCTATTCTATGCGATTTTGATTTTGTAGACATCCCCCCTCCCCCCCTCTTGCTCGGAGGGCGAGGGTCTAGAGGTCCGCTCGGCAGCGGCGGACCTTGCACTATTTTCTTCACTACGGATGCTTCGATATTTTTGACAGCGGCGGGCGGTTTCATAACCGCGTCCACCGGTACAGTCGGCGCAGCGGACGCGGTTACAGACGAGGCGATGAAGCTGGGCGTCTCGGAAGGATGGGTGGCCGCAACGGCGGCGGCAGCGGCATTGGCGGCGGCAGACGCGGCGGCAGAAGCGGCGGCGACGGTCGGCGCGGCGGCCGGCGCGGCGGCAGTTGCGGTGCGGCGAGCTGTGGCTGTGGTTGCGATGGAGGACTCCACGGAGGTAGCTGTGTCCTCCGTCGTCGTGGTACCTCCCGTAGTGGTAGTACCGGAGGACGTCTCAGCGCTAGTAGTTTCTTCTGATCCCGACCGCGGCTCCACTCGCTGCTTACGCCCTTTTCCTTCCGAGCATGTGACTGGCATGTTGTTCACGAAGAATTATCCGGCTTCAAAGGACCATTTAATGTGTGTGACCACATTTACTATTTGAGGTTTTGTTCTTCGTGGAAAATAAAAACAACTTCTTGAGAGGGTTTCTTGTATTTATTTCTTGCTCCAGTTTCTTACATTTGTAGGGATGCCCGCCGTCTGTATCGATCGGCCGTTAGTCTTCCTCGTGGACTCGTTACTGAGTCCCGGGGTGACGGCTCAGGTCAATGGACCTTTCCCGTGGCGTCAATCGCCACCTGTGACGACAGGTGGGTCGTTGGGTATGGGCCTGAGGGCCCTCGTGGTCGTCCATGTCTTTGTTGGCACCGCTAGCGAGGTCAAGCCCCTTCAGACGGGTCCGGAAGGGCGACCAACATGCTAGCGGCGCTTGCGTCAAGTCCGGTGTTCGTCGCTCCCTTCAGTGTTTGGCGAGGTCAAGCCCGCCAGAGAAATGTCCCCGGGGGCGACCGTCAGCCGACAGGTGAAGGGAGCGGTAGTCTAGTCTGGGGGGGCGCAGGAGACCTCTCCGCGCTATTGGTACGCCTCGAGGAGGCACTGCAGGATCAGCTGGGTGGGGTCCCGCTGCTCCTGGAGCGCGATCAGCACCCTCTGGAGGGTACCAATAACGCTGGCCATCTTGGGATCTCGTGCCGGCTGCTGCTTCGCCTTCGTCCCCTCCGATGGGGCGGCGACCACAGCAGTCGTCGGCTCTATGGGCTTCTGTGTCTGGGCCTTCGCCTTGCGCTTCCGCTGGCGTTTCGTCTTCTTTGAACGCCCCCCCGGGGCGTTGGCGGCAGCCATCAGGGAGGTCGGGGCGTTCCCCTCCTCAACCTGACGGTGGGCAACAGGCTTGACGCCTGTGGTGGTCCTGGCGACGGTCCCGGCCTTCCTATTGCGAGTTTCTCGCCGGAAGACCGGGCACTGGGCGTTGTTGGCCGTGTGCGGCCCACCACAGTTGGCGCACGTCGGCGGCTCCTCCCGGGGGCGCGTACAATCCCGGGCGTTGTGGTGCTCGCCGCACCGCACACAAGCAATAGGCCTGTGGCAGTTGTGCGACGAGTGCCGGAATTGTTGGCAGCGGTGGCACTGCGCGGGGCCCTTTTTCCCGCGCCACGCCTCGATTTTCACACCGGGCATACAAAGAAGCTCGGTGACTTCGTATATGCCCGGCATGAGGTTTGCAGTCCTCGCCAGCTGCGCGAAGAAAATGCAGCCGGGGCGTCCTTGACGAGCGCGAATTGGTCGGACGAGCTCAGGCTTAAAGCCGAGCTCAGTCAGTTCGCGCTCGATCTCTTCCGGCTGGGTGTTGACAGGCAGCCCTCGGATGGCCACCTTCAAACCCCGCTCGTCGGGAAGGGTGTAGGAGAACCAAGGGGTCTCCGCTTGGTCCAGCGTGTACAAGTACCGCTGGACGTAGCGATACTCCTCCTCGGTCCTCGGGATGAATCGCACACCCTTCCCATACGGGCGTGCGTTCGGGGTGTGGCCGAGGGCTTTCTTCATCTCCCTGAGATGTCGCGGCCAATCCGGGAGTTTCTCCACCACAAAGGGTGGGAACCTGCGACCGGTTGGCTTCAGGGAGGCGTCGGTGGTGGTGGTGGCAGCGGCGGGGACGGCGTCGAGGCGTGGCGAGGCCTGTAGCGATGCACGAGGCGAGGGGCGCGGCGATGTGCGCGGCGATGCCGCCATGGCGGCGTAGGAGGGGCCCTCCTCCATGGGGGACCCTTCCGGTATTTGGGGACCGGTGAGGACGAACGGAGGCGTCCTCTCCAGGTCGACCCGTTTGAAGGGTTGCGGCGGGGAAGGAAACCTTCCCGGCGCAACGGATGTTGGTGGCGCAGGGTAGCGGGATGGCGATTGAGTCATCCTCGCCTTGGGCGCCCTCTGTTGTAGTGGTGGCGCAGGCGGGGGTGGCTGCCGAGTCGCAGGTGGGCGCTCCCTCTTGGAGGCCGCCCTGCTCTGCGGCACGGGGGTCAGGAGAAGCGTGGGCGTCGCGGTGCGGGTAGCCGGCGGTTTAGCCGCCTTCGCCTTAGGCGCCCTCTGTGGGAGTGGCGCGGGCGGGGCTGGCTTCTTCGCCGGTGGCTCCCTCTTGACGGCCGCCTTGCTCTGCGGCACGGGGGTCAGGGGGAGGGTGGGCAGTCCACGCGGTGTTTGCGCGGGCGGCAATATATCCGTCCAGTCCGGCCAGTATGGCCGGGCCGGGGCGGCTTGCTGTGTCCCGGATGGGCCCGGGGGAGGCGGCTGCGGGTGGGGGAGGGTCACAGAGTGGCCCTTCCCCGCTCCTGGTGGTGATGCCGGCGACTCCGGCAAAGGTGATTCGGGCGGCGTGGTCCGGTGGGTCGCCCGGTCGGCGGCCACCGCTCGGTCCATCATGGACATAACGGCGGCCGGCGTCGACCGGGAGAACACCCGTCGTCTCACGCCGGACGTAGGTGGTGGTTGAGGGCGGGTGGCCCGACGCGTGGCTGATGGGGGCGGTTGCCCCGACATCAGGCCGGGTTTCTTCCCCTTGGGGGGGAGGGGTGCGCAGCGCGTGCCTCGGGGAGTGCCCCGGCTACAGAGCACCCACTGCACCGAACCTCCGGGGCTTGCCGCTGGTGGCAGACCGGAGGTCGATACAGCAGTGTGCCCCGCTTTCCGGGGGGCCGAGGTAACGCGGTGAGGTGCGCAGGGGGGCGGGGCTCTTCAGCCCGCGGGATTCGGGGGGGGGCGCGTCACGCGACCGCCACCCGACGCTCCCGGCACTGTTGTGGCGGGTTTGTCGGGGAAGTTCTGGTTTCCGCCGGTAGGCGGCAGAGGTGCGGTCCGTGCGTAGGCAGGTGTTGTTGGCTTGACGGCGCGGCGAATCCTCTGATGCGTATCGATCGGTTCGGAACATCCCTCTTTTATACAAATCATTGGGCAAATCTTAATTAGCTCTGATTGGTTGACCAATCAGAGAGCCGGAATTACTACCAATAGGAGACAAGGTGAATTTTACTATCCTAGGTCGAAACTTTACCGTAAAGTAGACCTAGGCTCGATTTAAGATAATTTCACGTTATCTCCTATGGTGTTTCCTTCACAAACAATATAAGTTTTTATTTAAAAACTATAAACTAACTACGAATTAATCAATATACAAACAAACAATTATCACAACCAAAGCTATGGCGCGAGTTACAATTTTCTATGTACAACTTATAACAATTTTATAAAACACTATTTTCGTCTTTATCTTATTATTTACCATTATATACATTACTTTTAATAGTTTTATTCAATACTCTAGTCACTAATGAATCAATTAACACCAAAAATACACTTAAGGAGTAATAACTATTGTCAGGAAATCGAACACAAAGTTTTACACTTTATAACGCTAAGCGTTTCGTCTATTGACTATCGTAGCACACTAACTGTTTATATTGTCCCGCACAGTGTTAAAACATTAACTTTAGATCTTAAACTTCGTAGACCGTACCGTTGGGAATTTATTATTGCAGATATTAAGCAGCTTATAATAGGAGCTGTTTTTTAGCGCATTATAAGATTTTAGTTGATATGCTTAGGCGTAAGTTATTAGATCAAGTTACAAACATGAATGTACTAACATCAATAACAATAATACAACAACCATCTATTAATTCGGTTATTGAGAATCATCCGTACTACGATATTTTATGTATGTATCCCGATATTACAAAACCTGTGTCATATAAAGAGATACCTCCGCATAACGTATTACATTATATAGAAACTACAGGTCCGCCGGTACATGCACGCACAAGACCTTTACCGCCGGATAGGTATAAGAAGGTGAAAGAAGAATTTAGGCTTATGTGTGAATTGGATATCTGTCGGCCCTCTAAAAGCGCATGGGCTAGTCCTCTTCACGTCGTTCCCAAAAAGAACGGCGAACTGCGACCTTGTGGAGACTATCGTAAGTTAAATGCGATAACAAAGCCTGACAGATATCCCATTCCCAGATTACACGATTTTACTTACATATTGGCGAATAAGAAGATATTTTCTAAAATTGATATTAATAGGGCTTATCACTGCATTAGAATTGCTCCGGAAGATATCGAGAAGACAGCAATAATCACCCCTTTTGGACTTTTTGAGTATACATGTCTAAATTTTGGGTTACGTAACGGTGCCCAAACGTTTCAGAGATTTATGAATAATACAGTTTTACAGGGATTTGATTTTTTATTTAATTATCCAGATGATGTAATAATAGCCAGTGAAAATGAGACCTTACATAGAGAGCATTTAAAGTTGATATTTGAACGATTCAATAAGTTCGGTATCACAATTAACTTAAAATAAGTAAGTAAGTGTTGTTTGGACAGTCGCGTATAGAATTTTTAGGTTATGAGGTAAGTATTGATGGTATAAGGCCGTTGAATGAAAAAGTTGAGGCTATCATAAATTTTCCTAAACCTGATACAGTATTAGCACTGAGACGGTTTTTAGGGATGTTAAATTTTTATAGACCTCATCTCCCAAATTTAGCAACATATCAGCAAGAATTAAATAAATATTTAGAAAATTCAAAGAAAAACGACAAAAGTAAAATAAATTGGACAGAAAGCTCAGAAACAGCTTTTACAAAATGTAAAGTTGGCCTTCAGCAAGCTGTAACTTTAGCTCACCCATTACCAAATGTTCCATTGGCATTGATGACTGATTCCTCTAGCACTTGTTTAGGAGCAGTGCTACAGCAGAGAGTGAATGGTTCATGGCAGCCCTTGGGTTATTTTTCAAAAAAACTAACGCCAACAGAGCAAAAGTATTCAACTTATGATCGTGAGTTGTTAGCTATTTATAAGGCGATTAAATATTTTAGAAAATTATTTGAAGGTAGACCTTTGACAGTGTATACTGATCATAAACCACTGTGTCATGCTTTTTCAAAAATTGGTAGGGATAATCAGGAAACACCTAGAAGAACACGACATTTGATGTTTATTAGCGAGTTTACAGTCGACATACAGCATATTATCGGCAAAGATAATATTGTAGCCGACACATTATCGCGAGTGGAGACAATTTTGTGCCCGAGTGTACTCGACTACAATGCACTTGCTGACGCACAAGCGAAAGACGAGTACTTGGTGCAAATGATGCAACGTACTAATAATATTAGCAATAATGTTAAACTTAAACGATTTTTAGTACCTACGTGTTGCAAACCGATTTATTGCGAAACTTCAAATGATATTGTTAAACCTTATTTGACGGATTGTTACAGAAAAGTAGCTTTTGACAGTATTCATAATTTGAGTCATCCAGGTGTAAGAACAACTAGAAAAATTGTATCAAAAAGGTATTTTTGGCCTGGTATGAATAAAGATGTAGGCCAGTGGGCTAAGGCATGTATACAGTGTCAAAAGTTGAAAGTCAGCCGTCATGTTATTTCAGATTTAGGACAATTTTCCAAGGCCGCACGTTTTGAGCATTTGCATGTGGATATTGTTGGTCCTTTACCAACATCTCCACAAGGCTATAGATATTTAGTTACAATAATAGATAGGTGCACTAGATGGCCTGAGGCTTTTCCGGTACGGGAAATTACTGCTGACGAAGTTGCGAAGTGTATTTATGAAGGATGGATCGTGAGATATGGTTGTCCAGTACGAGTTACTAGTGACCAAGGTCGACAATTTGAGTCGAATTTATTTACAAAATTAATGCGTTTTCTAGGTATTCATAAGATAAGAACAACTCCGTATCACCCACAAAGCAACGATGCCGTGGAAAGGTGGCACCGGTCAATGAAAGCCGCGTTAATGGCGCCTTTGCAGGTCAGTGGTGGTAGCTGGATAGACGAGCTGCCTACAGTTTTATTAGGACTTCGCAGCGCTGTTAGAACTGACAGCGGTGTAAGTGCAGCAGAATTAGCCTTCGGGAAACCTTTACGATTGCCAGGACAATTTTTTGATAGTAAAGAGAGTAGTAGGGACCCGAATGATCCATATAGTTTAGTAGAGAAAATACGAGAAACTATTTGTAGTTATCGTCCGTGTAGAGATAATGTTAATTCAAAAAAAAAATTCGTACACCCTGAGTTACAAAGGTGCGAATATGTTTTCGTTAGAGACGATACGGTACATAAGTCATTGAAAACACCTTACGATGGTCCGTATAGAGTAATCGAGAGAGATCCTAAAATTTTTAAGTTACAATTTCCAGGGCGCGAAGCTCGCGTTTCAATAGATAGATTGAAACCAGCTTTCGTTGTTAAAGAGTTTGAGACACCTATTTCCATTAGTAATGAATATGATACGAGTAATACTTGTAGTGAACAGTTAGCAGATTCATCAAAAACAGTGTCACACAAAGATCGAATATCCAGATCAGGTAGGTTGATTAGGACACCTGTGAGATTTGTTATAGGTACATAACATTATGTTAATTTTGTTGCTTATGGTTGGGCTACTGCATAGAAAGTTATACTATGTAACTACTATAAGAATGAAATAGGATATTATTGTTTTGATATTAGTGCATTTACGTTCCAGTAGGTATATCTAGTACCTATCTACTTAGTTTTATAATCAAATAATATCACGACTTGTTCCCTCTGGTACAGAATGGGAAAATATTTGAAGATAGTAGTTTATTATAGTTAATACCTAAGTAGTTAAGTTACATACAGACGTAAAACATTATTATTTTTATATAAATTTATATTGTTTAATGCAATTATTTAGTTGCGAAATAATATTCTAGTAAGTAAGCATGTTTAGTGTAAAAGAATATAAGTTAGGTAATAATATAGTACGTAGGTAAGTAGGTAGATACTTTTATTTAATGCAAAATAATTACAATAAATTACCATTACTTATTGTAATTCTGTGATGCGAAATGTATCTAGCGAATTAGCTTACAACTAGATAATTTTGTTGTAGGTTTGGTTTAGATATTATAATTAAATGTTTTGCATAGTGGCAGTCAGTTGATAGTTAGAAAGTAGTAACTACGAGTATAATCGTACATTGTAAGATATGGGAAGTTATCAGTCCAAAGATAGTATAGCAGTGGCGCAGGCCCAGGTTAATACTGGAGAATTAAGTCAAAAATTGGACACTATGGGTATAGTGTTGATAGTGATGGTGATCATTGTGATAGTCGTGGTGCTCTATGGCATACGTTTGATGTGTCATCGCCGCGTCAAAAGTTGGTTACGCCGTGAAATGGTTTCGGCGAATGTAAACCCGACCGTGGTGCGCGTACAAAGTGTACAGCAGCAACCTGCCGCTACCCCGGTCGCTACGGGATATGTATAGACTGATGTACTTATAACATGTAATGACGATACGCCACGTTGTAACTTTAATATTATAGTTTTAACTAAAATATGGTGTTGATGTTTAAGTATAATGTTTAATATAATAGGGTCTGAATTGTAATTGGATTATTGTTATTTTATAGCATTATGTTTTTTTGTTTTTGTTAAGGAGGGGGAATGGTATAGGGACACACAGATGTAGAGTCATGTAAGTGCACATGTATGACTATGCATATGTGGTATGTTGATGCACTATATCTACCGTTCCTCCTTACTTCAGTCCGGTTTGATTGTCTAAATTGTATTAACGTGTCTCGGAAATAAACATTAAGTACTAAAGTATCTCGTATTATTTAAACCGGGCTCACACTACAACACTATCTTACAAAATTTGTTGTGCTCGGCGTAAGTCTAAATTTTTCTTCCTTCGAAGTTTTAAAAACATTTCTCTGGAACGTTTAAGGGTGGAAGCGGCCAGTACTGATTGGTCACCTGTTTACATCTGCAACGATATCGATTCAAAAGAAGCCATATTTAATCAATTAATGCTTGGAATATACGACATCCATGCCCGATCAAAAGGGTGCGTGTTAAACATGCTCCAGCTCCATGGTTAGCCGCCGAAATCAAAATTTGATGTCTATCAGGGATAAAGCGAAAAGGAGATTTAAAAAGTCGGGCACTGATGAAAGCTGGAAAGAATATAAAAAGCTTCGAAACCGTTGCAGTCGAATGTGTAGAGATGCTAAAAGACGCCACATTCATCATTCTACATATTAGTAATCTCAATACAGCACAGGTATGGCAATTCCTGAAATCTCTTGGTGTCGGCAAGTGTACTGGCGATGGGGCTTCATCAATGGATATTAATACACTCAATACCCACTGTTGAGGCCACTCAAGCGCCTGACATTTATCGTCCGCAATCGTCACTCCATCGCATCATCGACGAGTAAGGCAAGGCGACGGCGGTTGGCGGGAAGCGACGTGAAACCGCGCGAAACGGCACAACAGTGCGCCATGATTGTTCGAGCTGTTAACATTATATTTTACTTTCTTCTATTATTTTATGTACCAAATACACCCAAGTTGATTTTACTAAACTCGGAGTATCATTTCTAAGTCCTCAAGAGATTGAAGACCTGCGCATTCATTTTGGTGACCCCGACGTGATCAAATCCAGCGTGAACATCGACCTATCTTCAGTTGGTTCAAATAAAACCAGCGGTCGTCACGGAGATCCAGCCATCCAGCCTTACCTAAGGATTTCGCCAGTGCCAAGCTGCAGCAACCAGTTCCTAGGGAAGTGCAATCCTATCCTAATTACCTATATCCTATTCATTGCTAAGATTTGCGTAAATAAAGTTGAATCTTTATTTCTAATCACCCGCAAGCAAAAAATATTTTCTATTTTTCGTTTAAATTCGTTTAATTTCTAAAAAACTATACGTTATATGGTGTTTCGCAGTCATACAACAGCATTAACACATCAATTATAACATTATTATCGAAATAATAAAGAAATAAAATATCAATTTCGTACTAGGTTCGTAATATCAATACTGTGATTTTAAAATCATATCTTTTTCAGATCATCCTATAATAATCACATCTAAATCTTATTCTAACGTAAATTTAAAACTAATTACAGGCAAAATTAAGTAGTGTCGTTATATAAGTGCTGTCCAGACCTGTGTGCAAACTTCGAGCTTACCAACAAACCGACACAGTGTGCTTCCGTGTCACACACAACCACAACGTACGGGCGCAGGCGGCCGACCGGCTGACTGCAGAACCGGTTTGAGGCGGTTTAAAACGTAACGTTGAAATTACTTATTTATTTTATTGCATCTATTGACTGTTATTACTTATTTTTGCATTTATATTGTGATCTTAATATTTGAACCGACAAAATGTGTGATTTAAAAGAGTTAATAAAACAAAGAGGGCATATTAAAGCTAGATTAACTATGATTGAAAAGTATTTAACACCATTATTGGATTGCAAGGAGACAAGTTCGGTTAAATTAAATGAGCTTCGTTTGCGTTCTAATAAAATACGCGACTTGTCGTGTAACTTCGACGATATTCAGTCACAGATTGAAATGTTAGATGAAGATACCACTAAACAAATGCAAGAGCGTGAGTCGACTGAAAATTTATTTTTTCATTTAATTGCGGAGGCTCAATCATTATTAGAATTATTAGAGAATACAAACAAAATGGAATGTTCATCTAACACTAGTCGCAAGGGCAGTTATTTGAAGTTGCCGCCAATAAAAATTCCGTCCTTTAATGGTGATATAAACAAGTGGCTTTCATTTAGAGATACATATATTTCGTTAATACATAGTAATGAAGGTATTGATGACATTAACAAATTCCACTATTTAAAAACTTATTTAGAAGGTCCGGCCTGTGCGGTAATTAATTCTGTAACGGTATCATCCGATAATTATAGCATAGCTTGGCAGCTACTTTGCGAGCGATATGACAATAAACGTCTTCTAATAAATTAACACCTAAAGTGCTTGTTTTCGATCGAACCGCTGACTAGGGAATCCCACAGTGGCATTCGCAATTTAATCGACACAATATCTAAACATTTAAGTTCATTGAATACACTAGGCGAGCCTACTGACAAGTGGGACACTAAAATTATTTACATGGCATCGGCGAAGTTAGACAGTGTCACATCTCGTAATTGGGAGGAGCATAGAAGCATGAATACCTCGCCCACTGTAGAAGAATTTTACACATTTTTACGTCAACGGGCTACAATTTTAGAAACATGTAATGTAAATAAAAATTACAAAGTCGATAAACGCCGTAGTTTGCCAAATATGAATTCATTTATTACGTCATCATCCGAAATTTTACCTTCATTGCAGTGTCCTATCTGTAAAAATAATCATAAGTTATACGAATGTGCAACGTTTAAGAAATTGCCAGTGCCTGATAGAATTTCTAAAATTGCATTATTAAAATTATGCAATAATTGTTTACGCAAGGGACATCAGTCATATCAATGTAACTTAGGAGGTTGTAGAATATGTCATAAAAAACATAACACTTTGTTACATAAACAAAACTCGCTACAAATATCATCTACTGAACAGAATTTACATAATTATAATAGTAGTAATGACGGCGCGAAGTTACCTACGGCTGTCGCCAACTCGGGCGCATCAACATCCTCCGCTTCCGTTACCATGGCTGCTACGCTTACAAATAAAGCACTTCTTTCTACTGCGTTGGTCAAGGTGGCGTGTAACGGAAATACGTATGTATTAAGAGCACTATTAGACTGTGGTAGTCAAACATCTTTCATTAGTGACCGGGCACAACGAGAAACTGGTTTACAAAAACATAACCACGACTATCACTGCGTTTCGGGGATAGGCAGCACTGTAATAAACGTCACAAAACATTGTTATTTAGATATTGAATCAGTAAACTATACTAATTCGTTTAGTAGTCGCGTCAAATGTTTTGTTTTACCCCGCATTACTGATAAGCTACCCCATGTTGCAGTGCGTATACAAGATTTAGGCATTCCACAACATGTCCAACTGGCCGATCCCAAGTTTTATAAACCTTCCGATATTGATCTTCTCTTGGGCGCTGATATATTTTGGGACCTTGTGGGACCTAATCGAATTAATCTAGGGCCTCTAAGGCCGATTTTACAAGAGACTCATTTGGGATGGATAGTGGCGGGTCCGACTACGTTCCATAGTGATCAAAATAATTCCAAAATACATTGTATTTTTTCTAAGGACATAAGTAAACAACTTAGTAAGTTTTGGGAACTGGACGAGGTACCTACTACTTTTCAACCTAGTACAAATGATGATTATTGCGAACAATTATTTTCTAATACTACTCGACGAGAAGTCGACGGTAGATTTTGCGTACAAATTCCTTTTAAGGATTCTATTGATACTTTGGGTGATTCATATAATATTGCTGAAAAAAGATTATTACATCTAGAGCGAAAAATGAAAAATAATCCAGTGCTTAAGCAGCAATATCACAAATTCATTCACGAATATGAACGTTTAGGGCACATGACACCTATTTCTAGACCGGTGTTTGGTTGTTATCTACCTCACCACGCCGTCATAAGGGAATCTAGTGAGACTACAAAGCTACGCGTCGTCTTCGATGCATCGTCAAAAACCACTAGTAACATCTCATTGAACGATATTCAATATATTGGACCCGTGGTCCAGGACGATTTATTTTCGATTCTTTTGCGATTTCGACAGCATAGGTTTGTAGTGTCAGCCGATATAGAGAAGATGTACCGACAAATATTGGTGGATTCTCCACAGCGGCATTTACAATTAATTTTGTGGCCGATGGCGATGCACCAACTGATCTAATTAAAATATATCAATTAAATACCGTCACCTATGGAACCGCATCCGCACCATATCTTAGTACTAGATGTCTGCTTCAATTGTCAAAAGAATGTGATAACAACTTAATAGCACAGGTGATTAAGGAGGACTTTTACATAGATGACTTTTTAACCGGGTGCGAAACGGAGGGTGACTTACTGCATCTTATAAATTGTGTCACTTCTACTCTTAACTCTGCTTGTCTTCCGTTACGCAAGTGGCGTTCTAACTTACCATCGCTCTTTCAAAATGAATCGAGCACTTCTCAACTTAAACCTTTAGACCATATGTCTAATTCTACTATTTTGGGTCTAGGTTGGGATCCGTCCAAGGACGTTTTACAATTTTCTTCTAATATAGATTTAAACCATAAAGTCACTAAACGTTCTATCTTATCTAATTCAGCTAAGCTGTTTGATCCTTTAGGCTTACTTAGTCCATGCACCATTATACCTAAAATGATTTTACAAAGGCTATGGCTATCAAACAAGGACTGGGACGATCCGATAGATGGTCCTATACTTAAGCAATGGATGGGGTTCGCATCTAATTTGAGCTCCATTTCATATAATGAGATACCGAGATGTGCATTGATCCCTGAAGCAGTGAAAATAGAACAACACGTTTTCTCTGATGCGAGTCAGTCCGCATATGCTTCAGCGGTTTACCTTAGATCTAGTGATAATTCAGGTCATGTTTTATGTAAGCTTCTTTGCGCTAAAACTAAGGTTGCCCCTGTAAAAACCATAACTATACCCAGACTGGAACTATGCGGTGCATTACTAGCAGCTCGGTAAAGTTCTAAGGTATTAAAGGCATTACGTTGCAAAATTGACTCTGTTTATTGCTGGACAGATTCGACAATAGTCTTAGCTTGGCTATCTCACCAACCATGTGATTTAAATCCGTTTGTTAGTCATCGTGTCAGTGAAATCCATGAACTGATTCCAAACGCCATTTGGAGACATGTTCCAGGTACTAAAAATCCAGCAGATCTAGCATCGCGAGGTGTTTGTCCTAAGTCAATTCAATCTGCTCATATATGGTGGAATGGACCTTCATTTTTATGTGAAGAACCATGCAATTGGCCTCAGAATATAGGAGTACACGATATAACTCAGTTACCTGAGGTGAAAGGTTCTAAAAATATACATAATTTATATACATCTTTACATACATCACATAATAATTCATTTGTAAATATAATTAAATTTGATAGATTTTCTAGATTTACCACATTACAACGATCTGTTGCTTATGTCATGAGATTTATAAATAACGTACGAAATAAACATCCCAAGCTAACTGGCCCTTTAAGTATTGACGAATTAAATACATCTCTAAAGATTCTTATAAAACAACATCAATACGAATGCTTCATTAATGAATTTAATATTCTTGCAAAAAAAAAAAAACTTTACCGTCTAAGTCACGTATTTTGTCTTTGAGTCCATTCATTAATGATGATGGCATTATATGTGTTGGAGGAAGACTACAACATTCTACAGAACCCTATCAAAAGAAACATCCATTTTTAATAGATACTAATCATATTCTTTCTAAGTTATTATTTACACATTTTCATATAAAGCTCCTACATTGCGGTCCACAACTTTTATTAAATGATTTACGAAATAGTTTTTGGCCCTTAAGAGGCAGAGTGTTAGCTAGGAGTACGGTCAATAATTGCAAGGTATGTAAAATTATGAAGGCGAAAAGTTTTAATCCCAAAATGGGAAACTTACCTTCTAGTAGGATAACGCCACATCATCCCTTCCATATCAGCGGTGTCGATTTCGCCGGTCCATTTTACATCACCGATCGGAAAGGTCGCGGTTGTCGTATAACAAAGTGCTATATGTGTTTATTCGTATGTTTTAGCACAAAGGCCGTACATCTCGAAGTAGCTGCCGATCTAAGCACGGACAGCTTTATATTGTGTCTGCGTCGCTTCATAGCGCTTAGAGGTAAACCATTAGAAATTTATTGCGATAATGGCACTAATTTTGTCGGTGCAAATAATGAGATCACAAATTTCTTGCAGTCAAATAAGCACAACGTTACGGGTTTGACTGCCGGGGAAGGGATACGGTTCAAATTTTCCCCTGCTTATTCTCCACATTTTGGGGGACTTTGGGAAGCTGGGGTTAAATCTGCGAAACATCATTTAACGCGTATATTAGGCGATAGGCATCTCACGTTTGAGGAATTGACAACTTTATTTGCGCAAGTTGAGGCGATCCTTAACTCTCGACCCCTAACTCCCCTTTCATCGGATCCCAATGATCTCAATCCTTTGACTCCTTCGCACTTCCTGATAGGCAAACCACTAACTTCATTACCTTCTGAAGACTTAATGAATATCAATCCAAATCGACTAGACCGATACAAACTTCTTGAGAAGATACGACAACATTTTTGGGACCGGTGGCGACATGAATATTTATGCGAACTACAACAGAAGTCTAAGTGGAGGATCCAGCAAAGAGGATTCCAGAAAGGCGATTTGGTCATCATTAAGGAACCGAATAGCCCACCTCTCAAATGGCGAATGGAGCGAATACAACAACTTTACCCTGGTTCCGATGGAACCGTGAGAGTGGCAGATATCTTCACATCAAAGGGCGTCGTCCGCAGAGCTGTCCATAATATCTGCTCTTTGGAAGACACAACAGTAACTCGAAGCTCTAACGATTTCGAGGGGGGGGAAGATGTTGAGGCCACTCAAGCGCCTGACATTTATCGTCCGCAATCGTCACTCCATCGCATCATCGACGAGTAAGGCAAGGCGACGGCGGTTGGCGGGAAGCGACGTGAAACCGCGCGAAACGGCACAACAGTGCGCCATGATTGTTCGAGCTGTTAACATTATATTTTACTTTCTTCTATTATTTTATGTACCAAATACACCCAAGTTGATTTTACTAAGCTCGGAGTATCATTTCTAAGTCCTCAAGAGATTGAAGACCTGCGCATTCACCCACTTTGCAATACCATCGCTTCGTGTAAATGCCGATACCAAAACGTCTTCTCTTGAGTATCTTTTAAATCTTCCCAAGCCATTTTGTGCTCCGTTCTCATTTACATCAATCACGGAAAAAGATATTTTGAAATCCATCAAATCCATCTCCACTAAAGTGGTAGGGCATGACGGACTACAACTACAAATGACAGATCTATTATTAGAGGAACTGACTCCTATTATAACTCACCTTATAAATTTCTCTCTTGAGTCGAATTCCTTCCCGTCAGCCTGGAAAAAGGCTCATGTTCTACCGCTTCCCAAGACCACTAATCCTACTTCCACATCCCATTACCGTCCAATCTTCATCCTTCCTATCCTGTCTAAGGTGCTTGAGAGTGTTGTGCACTCACAACTCTCGTCTTATCTCTCCTCTAACAACCTCTTAAGTCCTTTCCAGTCCGGCTTCCGTCCCAGCCACAGCACTGTTACTGCACTTGTTAAGGTTACTGACGACATCCGCTTGGCTATGGAAAGAAGTTATTAACTGTCCTAGTCCTACTGGATTTTAGCAGTGCTTTTAACTCAGTGGACTTTGATATCCTTCTTAGCATCCTCACTTCCTTGAATGTCTCGGCTCCAGTGGTTGCTTGGTTTGATTCATATCTTAGGGGTCGCTCGCAGGCTGTTCGTGCCAATGAGACTTTCTCTCAGTGGTGTGATCTTTCTGCGGGCGTTCCTCAGGGTGGCGTCCTCTCTCCTCTTTTATTTTCTGTTTTTATTAACGCAGTCACTCAAATATTATCTTCTAATTACCATCTCTTCGCAGACGATTTGCAACTTTATCGGCATTTTAAGGTCACAGATGCTAGGGAAGCCATTGCTGCTATCAATACTGACCTTGGAAACATTAGCGCGTGGGCAAATGTTTTTGGCCTTCTGGTCAACCCCTCTAAGTCACAAGCTCTCATTATTGGTAGCAGATACATGTATAACTCCATTGACCTCAATTTATTATCACCTTTAATAATGAAATAATAGCTTTTACCAAATGTGCAAAGAATTTAGGTGTCCTTATAGATTCCAATCTCTCTTGGAGCAATCAAGTTGCAGAGGTAAGCAGGAGGGTGTACTGTTCATTTCAGTCCCTTAAACGTCTCCAGAAATTTCTACCCTTTCAGACAAATGTTTCCCTCGCTCAATCGCTTCTACTTCCTGTCTTAGACTACGCTGACATTTGCTTCTTAGATGCAACGGAAGAACTTTTGGATAAACTCGAACGCCTTCAGAATCTGTGTATCCGCTTCATTTTCGGTCTCCGAAAGTATGACCATGTGTCAGAGTTTCGGTTGCAGTTGAAGTGGCTGCCTATTCGACGGCGTCGGGACTGTCATATCTTGTCTCTTCTGTTCTCTATCCTTCACAATCCCAATGCCCCTAAATATCTTCGCGAACGCTTTAAGTATTTAATACCTACAGACAAACACTGTCGTTCTGCCACTTCTCTCCTTTTAAAAAACCCTCCCCATGTCTCTAGCAAATATGACAACTCTTTCACCGTCCGTGCAGTGCGTCTATGGAATTCACTTCCACATCCTATACGCGCTTAGTTAGTAGGTATATGTAGTTTATTAAAAATAGCAGGCATATTTATTAGTATGTAGTTGTATATGTATGTAGTTGTATATGTAACTATGAGTGTGTATGTTTATAGATATGTATTTACCAATTTGGTGACAATTATTTTAAATCTGTTGTACACTAGTTATGCACTCATTATCATGAATCTCTTTCCAAAAGGTTTGCTGGAAGAGAATTCATAATTGAATTAAGCTCGCCTTTGTACACGTTGTTTCCAATTTATAACATTTATTTCATGTAATTTTCTGTGTGCAATAAAGTATAAATAAATAAATAAATATGGTACCATTTTTGTATCTCTTATAGTTTAGCTGGTCAGTTGCGGTTCTGCATCAGGCGTTCAGTTTTCAAGAAAAATTATAGCCTATATGTTACCCAGAATTAATACCTATACAACAACAAAAAAAAAACATTTAAATCCGTCCAGTAGTTCCGAACATTAGCGTGTACACTGTACAAACGAACAGACAGACAAACAGATTTTTTTTTGGATTCGTGCTCTTTTACTGTTTCTAAGCCCCCCTCAATTATTATTTTTTAATATATTCAATGTACCTACAGACACCGTTTTTATTTATTTATATTACACTAGCGGCCCGCCCCGGCTTCGCACGGGTGGACTTTTATACCCTACCCCTGCCCTACCCTACCCCTACCCTAACCCTACCCTACTCCTACCCTACCCCTACCCTACCCCTACCCCTACCCTACCCTACCCCTACCCTACCCCTACCCCTACCCTACCCTACCCCTACCCTACCCCTACCCCTACCCTACCCCTACCCTACCCTACCCCTACCCTACCCCTACCATACCCCTACCCTACCCCTACCCTACCCCTACCCTACCCCTACCCTACCCCTACCCTACCCTACCCCTACCCCTACCCTACCCTACCCTACCCTACCCTACCCTACCCTACCCTACCCTACCCTACCCTACCCTACCCTACCCTACCCCTACCCAAAAGTATCCTATGTCCTTCTCCCAGTTCTTAGCTACCTCCCTACCAATTTTCAGCCAAATCGGTTCAGCCGTTCTTGAGTTATAAATAGTGTAACTAACACGACTTTCTTTTGTTTTTAAAATGTATTCTGATATTCGGGACGGAAACAAATCCAATAAATCAAAAACCATGGCAATCGGTCCAGCCGTTCTCGAGTTATAAGTGTTGTAACAAACACGACTTTCTTTTATATATATAGACTAGCGGCCCGCCCCGGCTTCGCACGGGTGGACTTTTATACCCTACCCCTGCCCTACCCTACCCCTACCCTAACCCTACCCTACTACTACCCTACCCCTACTCTACCCCTACCCTACGCCTACCCCTACCCTACACCTACCCTACACCTACCCTACCCTACCCCTACCCTACCCTACCCCTACCCTACCCCTACCATACCCCTACCCTACCCCTACCCTACCCTACCCCTACCCTACCCCTACCCCTACCCTACCCCTACCCTACCCCTACCCTACCCCTACCCTACCCTACCCTACCCTACCCTACCCTACCCTACCCCTACCCGAAAATATCCTATGTCCTTCTCCCAGTTCTTAGCTACCTCCCTACCAATTTTCAGCCAAATCGGTTCAGCCGTTCTTGAGTTATAAATAATGTAACTAACACGACTTTCTTTTGTTTTTAAAATGTATTCTGCTATTCGGGACGGAAACAAATCCAACAAATCAAAAACCATGGCAATCGGTCCAGCCGTTCTCGAGTTATAAGTGTTGTAACAAACACGACTTTCTTTTATATATATAGATTATAAAATCGATGCAGTACTTGTTTTTTTTTTGTTGTCCAGGGGATACATGTGCGACTCATTCTATTTGTTCGTTTCATTTATTCTTCCCTATTTAGGTAATGTATAAATTCACTGAATCCACCTTACTCTATTACCTTACACTATTGGCGGGTCCAGCAAAAATGCAAAATACCTATTTAGATATTTTCTTCTTAAACGTCCAACGTTATTTGTTCGTCACGTCTCTCGTAATAATAATAATATATAGGTGTTTCAATTCATCTTTAGAAATGTTTTGTTTGCTTGTCTCTCAAAAATCTCTTTGTATTGGGGATTTCACTTTGTAATCTATATAATGTTTTTTTTTTCATTTCTATCAATCGATATATACTTCGCAATCAATCAAAGTATATTGTCCACTCAATCAATTTATATTTTTATTTTCAGATCATTCTGCTGCTAAAAGCGCTGGATTGGTACAACAACACCTACTTTATGGTGATCGCGCAGATTGCGTCCCACGCGCTGGCTTATATGAACAGCTGCGTCAACCCGGTGCTGTATGACTTCCTCTCTAAAAAATTCAGGGTGGCGTTAAGGAAGGTAAGACGATGTTTTGTTATCCTATTGCAACTTTAAATAGGGACCCATATACCGTACCCTATTGTGGTTGTGGCATCTGACTTTGCTCGTCGCGGCGTCGTAAGTACAATCACCCATGAGTCGTCCTGGACGACCCGGACTGCGCAGTCTAGTTAACAAGTTCAAATGAAGGTGAAAAATAGTGATAAAGCTCCTAAAAATATGAGTGATAGCTCATTGGATTCAGAATGACGTCTAGAAAAATGTATTCGAAGGAATAATTAGCACACAAAAAATTACAAAAGTTATTAACAAATTAAGTTGCAAAAAAAAGGGTTTTGGTTTTTTCTCAATAACTCCGAAACTCTTCATATTTAAGAAATTTTTAAAAAAGCTTCTTAAAGAGGAAGAAATTTCCAATTAAAAAGTTCTCACTCCCGAAGTTCTATCTCCATTATTTATAATTTTAATTTAACGCTGAAAATAGCGCTCCGCGCGGACGCTACATATGCGCGCGCCACTAATAAATATTAATTTAAAAAAAATATTAATTATGGTGTATTTTGAACGCTTGAATGAAAAAATTGCCGTAGGAAAATCTTTTTAAAATTCATTTTTCAACAAGTGCGGATATTGTTAATTAACAAAAATTTTCGGGCCTTCGTCTTCATAATCTCTTCTTCTTCTTCGTCTAAAAATCTTTCGCTTCTTGGAGCCCTTATTATATACAGTGTGTCCCAAAACTCGACGTCAACCCGGAACCGGGTGAAAAGGCAAGTCGTGCTGGTTGTGAGAAAAATAAAAAATAAATCTAAGTAGCATGATTTTTAAATTAAATTATATTTTAAAAAAAATCACATCCTGTGTCTTTTCACTCCTGTTGCCACAAATCATAACTTTTTCCAACTTTTTCTTTTTGCTGTGTAACCCTGAATAATGCTTCTCTTAACTGTAATTAAGTTGAGAAATGCTAATAATGATTTTTAAAGATAAAATAATTTCTTAACTAATATTTAAATAATGGAAATATAAAAAAAACGATTATAAACAATAAAAAAGGATTTAAGAAAAAAATATTTTATTTTATTCATATTTTTTTTTCTTTTTTAAATATTAAACTAATTCATTTGTTTATAAAAAAAATATAAATAAAAGATGTAAAAAAATGTTTCCTAACATTGTATAATGCTATTAGCAGATACGAAAACAGCCATAATAAAACATATGCTTAAATATTTTATCGCATTTATGTTTAATATCTATAATTTCCTTAGTAAATGTAGAAGAAAAAGTGTTGCAAACGTTTATTAACGAATCAGTTTTTCCTAAATATTTTTTTATAGCCTTATCAACACTTAACTTTCTTTTTCCTGTCCACCCATTTATCTTTGCCCAAATCTTTTTTAAGTTTTTTCCACATTTACAATTTCATTTCTTCTATAGTCGTTTTTGGCAGAATTTATGCATTTGTTTACTTTATTTCTATATTTTGTATAATGAAGACGTCTATTCATATCTTCCGGTTTTTTTTTCCAAAAGCGAACGTTACCGCAGACAACGGCAGACAGTTTGTTAGTGAGGATTTTAAATCCTTTTGTCGGAACTTAGGAATACACATTTTTTATACTACACCCTACTCCCCTCAACAAAACGGCGAAGTTGAACGACAAAATCGCGACATTCTTAAACGTCTCAGAATTAGCCAAAGCCAAAAGTCAAATTGGTATGATGACTTGTTATTATATCTTACGATGTACAATAGCACTCCTCACTCAACCACCGGTAAACCCCCGTCTGAGTTATTTTTCGGTAGACAGTTTAGGGACAAAATACCTTCGTTTACAGATTTAGAATCGCCGTCAATTTCCGAAATCAATGACAGAGACAAAATAATGAAAGAAAAAGGAAAGGAATATGGGGATAGGAAAAGAAAAGCAGAAGATGTATCTATAGGAATTGGAGAAAAGGTGTATGTCAAGAATATGGTAAAAGAAAACAAACTTTCTACAAATTTTAATCCAACAAAACACACTGTTATTAACTGTAATGCCTGAATATAATATAAGGAACGACGAGACAGGACAAGAATTGAGGAGAAACATCATTCATTTAAAAAGAATTGAAGGCCAATGGAAAGTATGTGAAGATAATGATGGTGAATTATAAATACTAACTACTCCAATTAAACTAAATCATGAAATAATGTCTATATATATTTTTGATTTTTGTATACTATTGCTGGTTTCTTTTAAAATACAATTCTGTAGTTATACCCACTGAATTTGTTAAAAAGGGAAAGGTGTGATGATTAATGTAAAATAAATAAACGGGATAGTCGTGGGCGCGGGTGCGAGGCGGGAGGCGTGTGGCAACACTGACTGCCAAGCCGAGCGGAGAGATGGGTTGGATTAGTTAAAAATGATACCTAATCCACCTAATCCTAGTATTTTAAAATACCTGTTCCATTTACCTAATCCTAATATTCATTCAATATAGCTGGCCTGTTACCAATATTATGTAGGTATCGTATGTGGATTACGTAGGAAATATTCAGCATGATCGTTCCTGTTAAGTAATCGGGAAGTTGGCATATGAAAAGTTTATAATAATGTTTTCACTCGTACTAATCATAAATTATGGTTGAAATTGAAGTACTTTCGAAATTAAATTTATAACAATTAAAATTCTAGGTAGATTTTTATTAATTATTCCATTCATGGTAAAATTGAATATTAGTCGAATAGAATATTGTAATTCACTTTTATTTTACTAACTTTGATATTGATACTAAATTAGATATATGTCATATTAGTTACGCCTCTAGCGATGTCAGTGTATTAAAAAAAAATAAGGAATGTAAATTGTACTCTATGTAACGAATATTTTGTACCATACCTAATCCTCGACACTTTTGATTAGGTAGGGATTCGGATCGAAAAATACCTAATACACTAACCTATTCTAATATTTATGCCTCACGTCTAGAGCGGACGTGCGGCACGACTATTATATTACCAAATAGCATTACAGTGTTTTATTACCTACCAGTACATCTAATACTTACCCCCCGTGACAAGTGGACGTCACCAGTGCTACCACCTCAGCGACTTTGTCGCCAGATCTAGCGATTTTCAGAGCTGCACAGTGATTTTCTAATGTTTTTGCTCGCTAAAAAATATTTAAGCGACTTTTAGTGATAATTTAAGATATAGCAATATATTGAGGATTTAACAATTAAACCGCAACAACACTTCCCATATTATTATTTATACAAGATCACAAGTCCACCAAAACTGTTTGAGATGTAGGTATAACTAGTTACAGTTGTAATGCAAAGTAAGTGGTAATGTTAATTGACCTGTAAATTTTGAGTCATTGCAGTTTTTGATCGGTGGCGACTGATTTTATCGCCGACCTAAACCGCAATGTATTATATAAAAATTGGATGTGACTTTTGCGTTGAAATTGCGGCATCTGATATACAATATAGGTAGGTACTTCTTTTTTTTTATTTCAGTAAATTATATTTTTCAAAGAAGACTAGAAATATACATATTTTCATTTGATATGCTGGTTTCATAAAAATATAAGTATTCGCAAAATAAAAGCTATTTATAAATAACTGTTTAGAGGAACGGTTGGTGGTGTTCCTCCACAGAAAATGAAAATCTTCTTGTTGGGCGAGGTGGTGTGCTCAACGGCCGACGGCTTATTGTTTTATATTTAGAACTTGTGTCTGTTTGAATTGGCTTGCGAACTTGTATTACGCGATGCAGGTTAGTTGGGATGCTAGGTGATAGATGGCGCTGCACGTTTTCTAGTAGTTTGTATGACTACTGTAGATATCGCTACAACAGGTATGATAAAATTACTTGTTTTTTCGATCCCGAAAATAAAAATAACCACTTATAAATTTTATAATATCGTCAGCGATTTCTAGCGGTTTTTTTGAATACAAAATGTCTGAAATCTAGCGAGTTTTGAATCCTGTTCTAGTGACATATAAGTTTGACAGGTGGCAACACTGGACGTCACACCTATTAACTTTAGTAGTAAGTAACTGGCTAAGCCTAAACTGCTATCAAGTTGTTGATTGATGAAATATTATGGACCTAATACAAATCACATTTACCTTATACATTACATGAAAGAGTTATAGGTACTATAGTTTTGTATATTTGTTTAATTTAAATAACAAGCTAATTATTTATCTTAAACACTAAATTCATGATGTTATATCACACAATCTAGGGAAATAAGTAAATCTGCATTTAAAAATATTCACACATAGTTTGATCTAGTTAATTTTTATACTAATGATAAAAAGTTTTTTGCCCTATAGCGTAATAGTAACCGACTTAACTTAAACATATCAATTTGGTCATTGATTGATGAGATATCTAGTACCTTCCTATACCTACCTATTAGTCTGTGCTAGAGATTGCAAACCGGGCCCGGTAAGTAACGGCGGCGCGGGAGCGCCAACTCGTAGAGTGTACGTTGGCATGACAACCACTGCGAGGTGCGTCGTGTCGTTGCCGTTAGTAATGGTAACACACACTAGTCTTAGTAATCAAAGTTTAAGAAAAAACATAATACCTACTTTACTTTTAGTAAATAAGAATGTTTTGTTTATAACAAAGCTACCAAAGTTTATCTATCTAATCTAAGTTGTTATTGCGTTATTAGTTTCTTATTTTAATATAATATTATGTTTTCAAATAGACACTATCAATAAGGAGTAAAGAGAAAGACCTGCTTGTTTAAACTTATAAAATGAATAATTACTAATACTAATGTTACTTTTCCGTCCACATGTAAAAGTATTCAATTCTGTATTAAGTGTGATTTTGAGACTTGAGTGAGACTGATTATTGTGATAATTGTTCGCTAGTTTGATATAAATATTGACCTTTAATCATTGTCTTTTTCATTAGAATATAGAAAATGCTTTGCAAATAAAATATTTACACATCACGCTCAAAACCAAGGACAACTGAGGCTTACACTGATATTATTCAGTGGGGATCAATCTAACATTAAAACTATGTCTCTAGTAATAGCATTAATACCACTGAGTTACTAGTGCAATCATGCATTTTGTTAAAATTATTGCCTAAACAAATATTAACAAGAGGTATTATGTTAGTTAATAGATGCAATTTATGTTTAGTAATATGAGATAATAAATATAATAAGGAATGAAACAATTGACACGGAATAGTAACAAATTGTTTATTAAACAAACAAACAACAAACTATCACTTTTTTTATTTGTGAAATATTTCTCAAGGACAGCACTTCCTATTTGTAGAAAATATCTGTAAAAAAGAAATAATGTAGTTAATAGGTATAAAGTAACTTTGTTATTTTTCCAGAGGCCTGCGGATATAAGTTGGAATTGCGTTATGTTACCTAATATAAGACAAATGGAATGGCTTTGAAAACTTTTTAATTTGGATCTGCATTTAATTGTTATTGGAGTAATTGCAAGAAGATGTGAGCAATGTCATTATGTTAATAAATACAAATAATGATAATTTTCTTTTATTTTTCCTTCCCTTCCTAAGTTAGTTTACTTTGTAGTGACCATTGTGACCAATATCATCCATAGTAGTAATTACCTACCCATATTGGACCTCTATTTCAGTGAGTTTTGGCATGAGGATAAATATTTATTTCCCAATAGTTATGATCTATACTTTTTCGCCAATGATGATATTTTTAAATAGACTGAGATTCTGACACATTTATTATGAGTAGTAATAAATACCTTAATACTTACACCAAACATTTCAAGCATAAGATAAACATGTATTGATTTTGATATAAGTAGATTTATAAACTTCCGATCGATTTTAAATCCATTCTTTAGATGTAATAACTTATTTAACGTCGCTCACTAAGTTTCTTTGAGTTCTTGTCGGCTCCATACTATAATCATTATTAAGCAGCTAGTTTGTCACAATTTCAGGTGATCTAGAACAATATGTACATAAAAGAGACCGTTAATAGGCAAACTATATTATTTCACAGTGCCTGCATAAAATCAATTAAGAACTTTAGTTATTTACTTACTGAGGTTATATTCATTTGTAAACGTTATGTAGTGGTAATACATTGTTTGTATTAAAAAGTGCATGTTTCTATCCGTTTAAACGACTTTACAGTTATAAAATCGAGTATTATTTAAAAAAAGTTATAGAAACTATGTATTTTGCTGTTTTGTTTGTTTTGATCAAAGTTTTGACAGCTAAAGCTAATTCAACTTCTCCGTAGTGCGTAGCTACTGTTATCGATAAAAAATATCGAAACTTTACTATAGTAACAATATATACTTACGATAAATATCTTTGACTGCATGCGATATATTAATACCAGTGATGGGCGTAACTAGTTACTTAAGTAATCTGATTAATAATTGAATTACATAATAATTTGATTAAAATGTAATCTAATTACATAATAATTCAATTACATTGTAATTCAATTACTTTGGATGTGCTATGAAATTAATTGCAATGTATTTAATTACAAAATAATTTAATTACAATGTAACCTAATTACATAGTATTCAATTATATTGTAATTGTAAAAACGTTGAATTTGAAATGTCGCATGCTTGCATCGCATGGCTGCGATGTAGGTAGGTACTGCAAGTTAGAACCGTACGGCGCGGCGTCATCATCGCGGGAAGTAGTAAGGATATGTGCGGGGTCGCGGGGGGGGGGGGGGGGGGGGTTATTTTACTTAATTTATTATTTCCTAAAATACTGAATTTCCTAACTACTTTCCTGTACTTAAATCAAAACTAATCAGCAAAATTTAAGAGAAAAATCAAGAAAACCTACATAAAATTGAGCACGATTTTTCTTTTGCAAATTGTGTCGATTCTACATTAGCCGAAGGAACTTCGTTCCTACCTGGTGTCCCACGACACCATTTAGTTTTTTTATAAGATGCAGGTTTCCCATCACGGCCATTACTAATATAAATGTGTAATTACGTTTTATCATCTTACTTATAATATGTAGGTAATCTGTTATAATGTAATCTGTTATAATGTAATTAGATTAAGTTGCAATTAAATTACTTTGTATTTAATTACAGTAAGTACTCATTGTAATTAGTTACTTAAGTAATCTGTTCGAAAGTATTTTAATTACAAATTACAATGTAACTGTAATTTGTAATTATTAATCTAATTACTTTTTGCCCATCACTGATTAATACATACAATACAAACATAACGTTTTTTCGGTTAATTACTTATATTCTAAATCCGCAATATTCCTATTTGGCTGACTGATATGCCCGGATAGGATTTCGTGACTACAACCTAAACACTATTTTTTTTATAAAGGAGTTATTTATATTTATTATGAGGTGGCGGTTCTTATAAAAATTATTTCAACATTACAACTCATAACATAATATAATATCATAATTATATATTATTATATCATCATACAGACTTTTAAATGCATTGTAAACTAGCTGTCCCGCGCAGTTTCACCCACTTAGATCCCGTTCCCGTGGAAACCTTCGACTCGAAAATATAGCATATTATGACTCACAAACAATATGGTTTTCTATCGGTAAAAGAATTTTCAAAATCGTTTCTGTAGATTCAGAAATTACTCCCTACAACCTCACAAACAATATACAAACTACTATAATACTATTACAGATTACAAAAATAATAATTTCATATTATGCTGAAATGAAAGGTTTATTCCACTTTGAACACCCAGGTAATATCACCTAGGTGTTCAAAGTGGAATGAAACAGTGTCCTCTGATCACCTACGAATCAAATCACCCAGCTAGTTTCACCAAGGTGATTCAAGGAGACTAAATTGGTGTCCTCTGATCACCTGGGAAACAAATCACCTAGGTGATCAGAGGAGACCGTTTCTATTATGTTCTGAACCTTGATCACCCACATAAATCCTGCTACAAACCATCATATAAAATGTTGCAAAATTGAAACTAATATGACCGAAATTTATTGTTGGTTGTTGGTTGAAGAAAAGAAAATGGCTTTAATTTTGTGGAAGACTTTCTTTATTTAATAACTCACTTGCTTCTAACATCGTCCGCCATGACAGTTAGGCCGTAGACAACAAACACTAGTGTTGTGACATTGCACCTCCAACACCCTTCCTCAATGTCACATCACTTCTACCAAAAACATACACAAAACTTACATAAATTTTCTTACAAACACAATGCTTTGCTGACTCTACCTTTACACAAATAACAATAATCAAAATAGCTCACTTCTACATTTTTCAAACTTAACTTTACTTAGAGGTTTTGTACATATATCAGCAACTTGGTTCTCACTTTCAATATACTTCAGAATTACAACTTTCTGTTCAACTTTGTCTCTTATAAAATGGAATCTTAAATCTACATGCTTTAACCTTTTATGATGCTCTGGATTCTTAGCTATATGAATGGCGGATTGATTGTCTTCATACATAATCATATTGTTACATTCTAAATTAATTTCAGTTAATAAATTTTTAATCCAACACCCTTCACATATACCTCGAGCTAAAGCTATGTACTCCGCCTCAGTTGAAGACATCGCCACACACTGCTGCTTACTAGAAGACCATGAGACAGTACAACCATATACCTTCATTATATATCCTGAAGTAGACTTCCGGTCTGCCTGATCTCCTCCCCAATCAGCATCAGAATAACCAATTAAAGGATCCTCTGAACCATTTCTATAAACTAACTTAATACCTATAGTACCTTTAATGTACCTTAAAATCCTCTTTAATCCCTTCCATACATCATCATTTGCACATGCTTGATATCTACTCAAATAACTTAAAGCATAACATATGTCAGGCCGAGTACCTAACATAGCATACATAAGACTTCCAATCAGTTCTCTACACTTTCTTGTTAACTCCATGTTTTCTTGATTAATCTTCTCAATTCTTATACCAGGCTCCATAGGTGTAGAAACCGGCTTGCAATCTTCCATCTTATATTTCTTTCAAATAATTCTCCTGATCAATTTCAATATGATTTTCTTTCTTTCTTATATTTATTCCCAAGTATTTAAGATTATTGCCTCCTAAATCTTTCATTTCAAAATTTTTCCCTAATGCTTCCTTTAACATTGTTATTTCCTGCTTATCTTCACATATTAAAATTAAGTCATCAACATATAGCAAAACATAGAACCTTTTATCCTTCTTATAATATACACAATAATCACACTTGCTTCTTATAAACCCTTCCTGAACCATAAATTGATTAAATTTCTCATTCCAGTATCTAGGAGATTTCTTAAGTCCGTACAAAGAGCGTTGTAGCTTTAATATTTTTCCATCTTTCTTCATTCCTTTTGGTTTTTCTAGATATACTTCCTCATCTATTCGTCCATTTAAAAATGCACTCTTCACATCCATTTGCTGTATTTCTAAATTATATTTGGCTGTTATAGCTAGTAATATCCTTAACGTTGGTAATTTTGCTACTGGAGCATACACTTCTGAATGATCAAACTTTCCTTCTTGCTTAAATCCTCTTGCTACAAGTCGGCCTTATAAATCTCTGTACCTTCATCCTTCTTTATTTTGAATACCCACTTACTGTCTATTGTCTTTTTCCCTTTAGGTAACTCAGTCTCAATCCAGGTGTTATTTCTATTGAGAGCTTCTAACTCCTCATTAATTGCTTTCAACCACGTACTTCTGTCTTTTCCAGTAATTGCCTCTTCATAACTTAACTCACCTTCTCCTTGTGCTAACATTCCCACTTCATAATCCTCAGTCCATTTGGGTTTCTTTATCTTTCTTCCACTTTTTGTTTTCGTTTCTTCCAACCCTGTTTCGTCTGCACTTAACCATTCCTCATCAAGATACT